>OZ014524.1:14370924-16994674 GCA_963966055.1 Lathyrus aphaca
TATATCGCCAATTGTAGACCACGTGGGGATCGATCAGGTATTGTCACATATAAACAATATTTTTCCGTTTTATTGCATTTTATTAACTAAAATAATTTTATTCTAAGCGAATTTTTTTTTTCCGTAGTTCATCTGGCGCCCATATTTAGCCCTCGATCATGAGCCTAACCCGGAAGATGCTGAAATTTGGACGGCAAAAACTCCATTCATCCGCTTCACTACAATTGAAATGCACCAAACAGATCGGGTGAAAATGCAGTTCGGAATGCAACAGGATATTCCGGGCCCTCCGACATGTTTGGGAAATTGGCATTTGAAAAGAGTCAGTGACATGTGGAACATGGAAGATTGGAGAGACTTTGCAAGGGAGTTACGTCAACAATGGAGGGATCGACGCCAACATGTCCTAACTGACCAAGTGCTGCAAAATGTCAAACCAACTAGAGAATATTTAGTTTGGTTTAGGTCAGTTACTATGCAACAATGGGTGTCTGATAACCCATACTTGATTGACCCCCGCTCCCAGGCCGCAGCATACGCCCAACCACCAACTCCACAACATGACTACCCCAGCCAATTCCATCCCTCGACTTCAAACACCCATAGGCCATTCATCCAAACACATAACCCCTTCATGCCACAAACCCAATCACAACATCAAGAGCCTTACCAACACCACTATACCCCCGACAACCCCTTCATGTCCACACCAACCTATAGCCCCCCACCTTTGTTTCGTTCTCAAAACGAGGCAATATCCTCGTTTGGTCAAGTCTATCGTCCTCACCCAACCCAATCCAACCCAGCCCAACCTATCCGACCCAGCTTTGAAAACATGGGCACACAACTCAGTTACGGCAGTGCCTTTGGCAACAACCTTCCACGTAATTGGGGACAGGCTGAATCATGGACTCAACAACAACCGCCTCCACCAAACACACAAATACAAGCGGAACCTCAACCACCTGGTGGTAGAGTTCGAAGACGGGGTCATCCCCGTGGATGTGGTACTGGGGGGCAGTTAGATCGGGCGGGAAATTAGTTTTTGTAATGTCGTTCTTGAATTATTAATAATAATTTTCTTTTACTTTATATTTCGCTTTCTCATATTCTCTAATTTTCTTTTATATCAATAATTTTCTTTAAATATAATTTTGTTTCATATTATAATTATATATTTATATATATATATATATATATATATATATATATATATATATATATATTTATAAAAGAAAAAAAAAATATATATATATATAAGTATAAGTATATATATATATATATATATATATATATATATATATATATATATATATATATGTATGTATGTATAAGTAAATATATATATATATATATATATATATATATATATATATATATATATATATATATATATATATATATACTTATATATATTTACTTATACATATATACATATATATTTATATATATATATATATATACTCATATATATATATATATATATATATATATATATATATATATATATATATATAATATATATGTATATATGTATAAGTATATATATATATATATATATATATATATATATATATATATATATATATATATATATATATATATATATATATATATATATATATATATGAATAACACAAAAATATAAAAAAACTTAAATCCAAAAATAAAAAAAAAATAACATGGAAGATGCATCAAACCATTTGGCGAATTGGTACATGCAAGTACACTCATTCGCCAAATGGTATGGCGAATTAGGCCAATTTTTTTAGGGCCAGCCAATCCATTTGGCGAATTGCTCCTATATTACATATGTTCTTCATTTGATTTGGCGAACATGTTACCAAACTATGTTAGTTTGGTAATTTTTTTCAAATGTATGTTATTTTGGAAAATAATTTTATAAAGTGTGTTATATTAAAAAAAAATTCTCTTTTATGTCTCAATCTTCATTGATCTTTAAATTAAATATTTTATTTAGATTGTATGTTTTTTTTAAAATTAATTAATTAAATTGATTTTAGTTAAAATATTATTTTTTCCAATTCCTTTCGAATATTTTTTAATTCAAATTTTAAAACGACGATTAATTGTATTGATTTAAATGATAAACTTAATATTTTAAAATCCAGACCAACGAAGTACCGATTTATTAGTTGAATAATTGAATTATTGATAAATACGTATAACTATTTTGATATGTTTATATAAAATAAATAAAAAATATTTATAAAAAATGTATTTATGATCATTATAGATGAATTCAGTGGTCTTATATACAGTTCGTTTGTTTTGTCTTTTTCTAAATAAATAAAAAATGTTTTTATAGTGTTATATATTTTGGTGTAAAAAATATTACAAAGAAATTTTTCATAAAAACTTCAAATGAAAATTTGGATTGAATAATTTATTTTTAAAATGTTATTTTAGACATTTCATATTTTATCGGAAAAAAATTGGATATTAAAATTTCAAAAAAAAATCACTTAATTTTGAAGCTATTTCAAATAATTTTTCATAAAAATAATTTTTTAGATACATTTTAAAAAAAAAATTGTGATTTTGACTATCTTTTGATCTTGAATAATATATGTTTATGTTATAGAATGTTAAGACTAATATTTTAATTTATAAAAAAAAAATTTAGAAAAATTTATAATATTTTGAAAAATATTTTTGTAAAATCCATTTGTAAAGTACAAAGAAAAAATTCATTTTCTTAAAGTTAAAACAAATTGATCCATAAGGGAACAAAAACTATAATTTAACCTAAATAAATTTATTAATTAAAAACTATTAATAAATAAAGAATTAAATATGTTTTTGGTCACTATAAATATCTCACATTTCATTTTTAGTTCCTATACAAAAATGACATATTTTGATTCCTACAAAAAAAATTATGCATGCAGTTTTAGTCCTTGCTATTTTTTTTTAAAAGAAAATTGAAAACTAATTAATTACCCTTAAACTTTTAAATTTTTGAATAATTTTTTCATACGTGTTCAGATTGCAATAAAATATTTCTTTACCAAATTATATATATATATATATATATATATATATATATATATATATATAGATATATATATATATATATATATATATATATATATATATATATATATATATATATATATATATATATATATATATATTAAATGAGAAGAATTAAATATGAATTTTTTAAATTTCAAAAAATAATTATAAAAGTAATGAAATTTCGACTTATAAATTAAATTTTGAGGTTTTTTTCGAGGAATTTTTTATAACGTTTTAAACATATATGCAAAATAATCATTTAAAAATACACATTGGTTTAACAGTAGGGACAACCATTCTTCCTTAAGATATGGTCTCAAAAAGTAGGATGCATGGACATATTCCTAGTAATTAATGAATTTGGTTATTTTGACATGAAAGTGAACTTTTCTTGCAATATACATGTATCAAGGTATGATGTCATCAGTTTTGTCACAAATAAGCCAACAAAATCACCATTCATGATATTTTCAAATACTTGGCCAAAGGTGAAAAGTTGCAAAAGCTCATCTCAAAATTGTCTCCACTCTTTCTTACGTGATAGTTACACCTCACAATCCTCATGCATCATTTTGTGCTCCTTTTGATAACTAACAACACCACCCAAGAGGTTAAACTCGTGTACCATCTTTCACTCTCATTTTTTTGGGATAAAACTTGAAATAAACTTCATGCGCCTCTAAATTCTTCCCAACCCTTCATATTAGAGCTTAAGCAAAACCCTAAAACACACACAAGTTCATTTTGCATCATTTTCAGATCAAAAACTCTCTCTCTCCCCAAAACTTCTCTCCATCAAATATCTAAAGAACAAGGTTATTCACTTTTTTTTGGCTTCATTCAGCATCATTGAGGATTCTTAAGGAGTCTATAGAATTTTCTTCAACATTTTTTGCAAGATTCAAAGAGACAATAAAGCTTTTCTATTAGGTAATAACTTGAGCTCACTTTACTCTTTTGTGCATCATTTTAGGCTCATTTGGTTGTTATAAGCACGTTGGGACATGAGCTAAAGTTATATCTTGTGTAGGCTTTGTTTGTGCATAAATATTTGAAGTGTTGCTTTGTTAGGGTTCACTTTCGTGCTTATTTTTATGAGTTTTTTTGTTTTGTTTTTTAAGAACGGATGCCACATTTGGAGTCTCCATGAGAAGTGCTATGAGATAGTACCTTGGTTGTCTTGATTTAAGCATGTTGCAACATGTGTGTTGATTTTTCGAGCTAGGTTTTCGTGGCCTTAAAGTGGTCTTTTTTGAAGATTTTTTTTTCATATTTGGATTGTACATGAAAAACCCTTAAAAACTTCCAATAAATACTAAAATGTTGTTGATGTGTGATGTTGTATCAAGATCTAGAATGGTTGTGATTAGGAGCATGAAACTACTTGTAGAGATTGGACCATATAAATTGTGTAATGTCAATCATAAAGGTGTGTGCAACTGTAAGAGTATGTGATCATGAAGGTGTTCATGAAATTCATGTGGGATGTCTCCTTGAGGGGGAACTCTAAGTGTATGGAAGCTTCAGAATGTGGTTGAATAATGTCAGACAAGATGTCTTGGCATTATTTGGTATGTACTTCAACTGATCCAAAAATTTTGTTGTAAGACCTGGTGGTTCTGCTTCTGTGTATGATTCAATCCAAATGTCAAGTCTTTATTCATAGCCTGGATAGTTTCTTACTTTTGTTAGTCTATCTGTATGCTTTAAAAGCATGTGTGGTAACTTTTTTTTTTGGAATTGGTGTTTTCAACGGAAGAGTCAATTTCATGTGTAGATTAGTCTTTTGTTTCATTCTAAGATCATTACACTCTATGTAACCTCTCTAGTATTTATAGGTATTTTTATTCTTAGTTTTTCTCATAAGTTCTTTTCTTATGAGGAGTTTTTTTTTGTTTGGGTGTTGGTTTCTACTTCTTGCTTTATCAATTTTTGGCTAAATAGGGGAAAACAAGTAGTGTGTCTTGCTTGGATTTGCTTGGATCTGTATGGTTTGTGTAGTGTTTTGTTTCTTGTTGGGTGTGTCTGTGTCAATTGAGTTAGTTTTTCTTTCTGGTGTGCAATGTCGTTTCTGATGTCCCAACATCTTTCTTGCAGTTTTTGTGTCTTGTGGTCTGAGTTATGAACACAATTGTGTCTTGTATTTTGTGTCTTCCAGAGGGAATATTTATCCCTTCGTGACAAGTATTAGTTTTTGGGTTGAGGGGGAATGTCTTAGATGTTCTGTAAAGGTTAGGACATCTTCTTTCTCATGTACACCAACATACAAGTTATTGTCTAATAAAAGGTGTTGAGAAGTTTTTGAATTGCTTATCAAAAGAAGAAAAGGTTTAGTTTGCCAAAGGGAGAGTTGTATATACTTGCTGATAACTGAGAGGCTGCTTGTTTTAGCCAAAATTTGCCAAAGGGGAGATTTTTTATTCTGCCTATTTGGGGTTGGCATTAATTTTGGTAAAACAACTTAACAACAACATGTTGAACACGGTGTTCTATTATGAAGAATAATAAGTTTTTTAAAGATGTCTGATACGATGTCCTAATAGAGTTATTAGGCATCTGTGTCTGTCACAGTTTCTGAAACTGTTATGATCTGTACAAATCACAAAATATTCTCTTAGATATTATGTGATCCTAGTTGGCGTCCAAGAGTGAAGATTTTCAGAGATTCAATTTGGAATTGAAAATTTGTAGTTTTCTAATTATGGAGACATTTTAGGAAATTAAAGATTTAAAGTTCTATTTTCCTGGAGAATATTTTGCAGATTCTGTGCAACCAGATATGTTGCAATTTGAAGCACATAATCCAATCTAATTTATAATTATAAATAGGATGGATTAGCCCTGATTTTGAACAAAAACATATATTGACTATAGTGAGTATTAGGGTTTGTTTGTGTGGCCTCTCTTGTATTGTGTTGATGCTAAGAGTTGGACTATTTTATTGAGTTGTAAAGTGTTGATTACTCTTAAGCTTTTAAACATAGAGTGAGGGTGATCGCGTGGTGATTATAAGGGAATTGAGAAGGGTTTCATACCTAGGAGAGTCTTAGGTAGAAATTAAGCATGAGTAGTGATTAAGTGACAAGTTGTAAACCAGAGGTTGTTTAGCTTAGAATTAATACTATATAGTGGATTTCATTCCTGGCTTGGTATCCCCTAGACGTAGGTGTTATTGTACACCAAACTAGGTTAACAATTGACAGTGTGTTCTTTATTTTCTGCAATTTAATTTGTGTGTGTTCATCTTGTCATTGTGCATTAAAATCAAAGATCCGTGTCTCGAAATCTTATAGGACATATGAGATCTGTTACACCAGAACTTCAAATAGGAATGAGCTTTGGGATTTTCTTAAAAGAATTGCTAACAATGTTCAAGGATCTTAAATCTTGGTAATTGTGGCCCAAAAGTCACTTGGATGGGCCCCACCTTCCATGGAGGCCAAAGAATTTATGAAAAGTTGGATAAAGCCTTATGCAATGCGAATTGGAAAGAATTGTTCCCAGATGCTCATGTTAAAGTTTTGGCCATAGTGGATTTTTCACATCATCACCCTATTCTTGTTATGTCGGTTGTAAGTTTTCATGCCAACATCTCTCGTCCCTTTAGATTCAAAAGTGTGTGGCTCGTTGATTATTCCTATAAAGACAACCTTATGAAGGTTTGGAGTAGTGAGTTAATTATGACAGAAAACTTGCATAAAACAAAAAAAGTTCTTCAAGAGTGGAAAGATTTGTTTTTTGGTCAAGTGAGGAGGAGGAAGAAGAAATAATATATAGCTAGGCTCAAATGTGTTCAAAACTGTATTCATCGCAAGGAGAATGTAGGAGGTATGTTGAATCTCGAGAAACAACCGCATTTTGAGCTTAATATTATTCTAAAGCAATAGGAAGTTATGTGGTTTCAACGAGCGAGAACTAAATGGCTTATTGACAGGGACCACAATACCAATTATTATCAACTATAAAAAGGTTAATCGAAGAAGGAGGAATAAAATTACGATGCTTAAAAATGATGAGGGAAAATGGATTGAGGACGAGAAACAACTCCAAGCTAAGGCTACAGACTATTACATGAATCTTTTTGCAGCAAAATTTTCTTGGAACAATTGGACAAGTAATGTGATAACTTATCCAAGACAGGATAATGCTGACATTAAAAAGCTGGATGAGTCTATTATTGATGACAAGATTAAAAGGGAAATGTTCGCTATGAAACTCTGGAAATCTTCGAGCCCAGATGGATTCCCTGTGGATTTCTATCAAAAATCGTGGGACACCGTGGGGCAATTTGTGTGTCAATTTGTGCACAACTTGTGGAGAAATCCTGATAAGATATCCTTGATTAATCAAACCAACATTTGTTTGATCCCGAAGAAAGATATTCCTCAGCATATTACACATTTTCGGCCAATTTCCTTGTGCAACACGATCTATAAGATTATTAGACAGATCTTAGTATGGAGATTGAAGAACTGCATTCCAAGAACGGTATCTGCCTGCCAAGCTGGTTTTATACCAGGTAAATCTATTCAATAGAATATCCTTGTTACGAGAGAAGTCATGCGACTAATTCACCAAAAGAAGGGGAATAAGGGTTTGTTTGTAATCAAAATTGACTTATCTAAATCATATTGCAAAACTAGTTAGGAATGTATTTGGCAAGTGATGAAGGAGGCAAATTTACCTAATTAGTTAGTCAATATTATTATGCACTCTATATCAAAATAAGACCTCAATGTGAACTGGAATGGTGTGAAGGGTGATACATTTCTTCGGCATTAGGGAATAAATCAAGGTGATCCCATATCACCTTATATCTTTGTTATTTTCATGGACAAGCTATCACACATCATCTAACAAGAAGTATCAGGTAGAAAATGGAGAGCTATAAAGATGGGAACTCATGGTACATGTATATCTCATCTTATGTTTGCAGACGACTTGCTTCTATTCGGAGAAGCTACTGAGAGGCAGATGAATTATGTTATGGACAAATTGCATAGTTTTTATGCTCTATCGGACTAGTAAGTTAGTGAAGCTAAGTTGAGTATCCTCTTCTCTAAGAATACTACATTGAGGGTTCATAACAAACTGCTTAGTATTTGCATGTTTAGATAAACAAACTACTTTGAAAAGTATCTTGGTGTTCCCATAAGTGGAAAGTATTTGAAAAAGAATGATTGTCAATTTATTATTGATCAAGTTTCTAGCAGGATTTCCAGTTGGAAGGTGAATTATCTATCTTTTGCAAGGCGGACTACTTTGGCAAAAAGCGTGATTGAGGTTATTCTGACATACATATGATGTCTTGTCTTCTTCCCAAATCTTTCCTGAAGGATATTCATCATCTTCAGCATAATTTTATTTGGGGAGATACTGAGGATTGTAGAAGGATGCATGTTGTCAATTGTGTAACACCCCAAAATTTGCCCTCATTACTATCCTCTAATTATTTTATGTTCGCCTTCATATGCATCTCCCATTAGGTCACATATAACACCTCATATGTCCATTGTCATATGTTTGTTATTTGGACCAGTGGTTGTGGAGAGGTATGGTTTGTAGCGCCTCGTGGCATCTCTACTTTGGAAATATGATTCATCAGGTAGGACAAAGGGTTTATTTCCCTGATCTCTCCATTGGTGCACCTCATCACCTGAAGGTTTTCATCATGGTTTAAAATGTAAGTCAAGGAAGAGATACTGATATGCTCATGGTAATTAGAATAGTTAGTTCAAAGAGGTTGCAACGTAAATAGGTTCTCCATAAATAAAATATTATATTGTTGGAGCGAGAGATTCAAGTTTCATCCTCTTTCAAGTGGATGTTGGCTTCATCTTGGATTTGTGATTAAAATTGGAGATTGGGATTCATTTTCTCATGGAGCGTTAATTCAGGTTTATTTAGAGTTCGTTGTGGCATTGAGATTCTTAAGAATTTATTTCGTTCAAGGATTTGGTTCAAGTTAAAGATAGCAAATACAAGTTTATGATTTATTTGGAAGAAACCATTCGAGTTCGTAACCATCTAAAGGTTTGCTTAAATTTTTCATCAAAGTCAAGTGTTTCTTCTGATTAAATGGAATTTTGGTGTTTTTTTTTTATTCTAGGCCAAGTTACCAAGGCAAAATAATACCTCACTTTCTTTTCCAATCTTGAAACCACAAACGTCCATTAATTCACAAAACCGTTCATTTGTCTTCACCAAAGTTAATAACCATATTCATGATAGAAAAAAAACCATCATATCCATTTTTCATTACCTAAGTGTCCATACTAATTCTCCAAACTTTCATAGCCAAGTATATTTCTTAAATTCAATTCCAGTTCAAATACCATCAAGTGTCATGTGGTCATATTTTATGTGTCTTATAGGTCCAAAGTCTAGTCACATTTATTATTGTATATGATTAAGTTTTCCAAATGAATTTCCATGTGAATGTGTGTAAGGTTATAAGTTTTTCTTCTAGTCCATCTATATCTCTATCCATTTATATACTCAAATCAAATTTTATAAATATTCATATTATCCAAATTTACCGTTTTATGATTTAATGCATGACTAATATCTAAACTCTATTACCAATTCACAAAATTCATTTAAGACTACTCATCCAATTCCTTTATCAAAATCATTGAGTTTTGGTTTTCAAATGAATTAAGACCAGGTGCACAATGACAGTTTCAATAATGTTCAGAGTTTTCGCACCCGAGGTTCACAATTCAACAATACAGAAAAATCCTTCATATCAGCTCCAAAACAATAACAGAAAGTTTATACAGAAAGTTTATCCAGGAAATTTATACAGGAAATTTATACAGGAAAATTAGAAGAAAAGAACTCAATAAGGATCAAGTTACACCAGAAGAAAAAGGAAAAATTTCAGTTACGGAGAATCCTAATAAACTATATTCAATTTCTGACTTCACTCAAGCCACAACAATCAAAATTATCTCATGGTGTCAAACCCGAACCTGCAATTTCAAGAGAGATTTCTCAAATCCATAATTGAAAAAGGGGGAGAGGGAATACTAATGGAAATACAGTTACACAATCAACAAGTTTCAACCGTTTCCTAACTAATTCATAACCACTTTTTTTTTTACCTGAGATTTCCATTAAGCTCCTGTGATGAGTCTTCTATAAAAACAGAAACTGGCTGCATATGGGCTCTGGTTTTTTTTCGATTTTTCTCCCCTATCAGTTTACCATTTCTCTTCTTCTTCTTCTTCTCTGAATCCCCTTCTTCATCAACTCTCAACAACCATTCCCTCTTCCTCATTCATCAACTTCATATCCCTCAATCCCAATCACCACCTTCACCAATTCCCAAAATCTCCAACACCTACCATCAATAAATTTCTTCAGCCATCTTCACAACCATATTTTTTACCTTCATCATTCATCAATTTTCTTTTTGACCTGTAAAATTCGTAAATGAGTAAATTTTCGGGAAAACGAAACAAGGAAATCAAGAAAAGAAAGTATACTTTTGCTTTTTGACAGACACAGTTTCTCAATCCTCATTCCTCTTCGCCTACTGCAACCGAGTTATCCGCGAGTATATCAACAATCTTCATCTTCGGCAAAATTTCAAGAACCTACAAAATCAATAAACCACGAGTATCAACCAAAACCGCGGCAGAAATATCATCAACTGCCAGGACTCGCGCGAACAACAACTATCAACAAGAGCAAGCTTTCATCATTACCTCCAACTTCATCGTCCTCCTCGCGGCGTCAGCTTTAATGAGTCCAGATCAGTATCAAGCGCGTGATTGTTGAAGAAACAGAGGCGTTTGCTTCGCGTCATCCCTTTTCGACCGAGACCTCGTTAAGATTGCAGTGCTAGTGAGACGACGGAAGCGCCGTCCTTCTTCGCCGAGATCGCCGATTCCATTTTGATTCACAAGGTTCGCTTCCCTCCTGTGTTGCTATGCTACTGATTTGTTTCTGTGTGACTTCAATTTTTTGGAAACCTTGCTTCGGGCTAGATTGAGCAGCGGTTAGGGCGAGAAGTTGTTTTGTTGTTCTTATTCATGTTAAAGGTTTGATTAGGTTAGGCTTTAGAGGTGAAGATCATGGCGGATAGTTTGATTACGCCGACGGAGGTTTTTCTTTGACGCAGCAGGGGGATAGTGTAGGCGGAGAAAGGAGATTAGATGAAGCTGGTTTGGTTTTGGTGAATGCGGCAACGCAGGGAGAAAAGAGAGGTTGACGGCGCCGCCGTCTGTGTGTAGGCTAGGGTTTCGTTGATGAAGCTCTTGAGGGAGAGAAAAAGGCGTGTTTGGGAGAGAGGTCAAGATTGTTTTGTTCTGATTTTTTTGTTTTAATTATAAATAATGAATCTTTAAAATTTTCTGTTAATTAGAGATTAATGTGCTTTGA
This sequence comes from Lathyrus aphaca, assembly GCA_963966055.1. Classification (NCBI taxonomy): domain Eukaryota; kingdom Viridiplantae; phylum Streptophyta; class Magnoliopsida; order Fabales; family Fabaceae; genus Lathyrus; species Lathyrus aphaca. Next base: position 14,382,355 of record OZ014524.1, read on the forward strand.
ATTGGAAAGTTAAAAGGGTCAAAACCCCTTAATGCGTGATTAAGACTAGTAAAGGGCCATTTAATTTTCTTAATATTTCCACCTCATGGTGATTAGTATAAGGATAGGTTTTCTGTTTTTTTTTAATTCACACACTTTCAGGGCCTGCGTTTTGGATCCCATGGAAACCGCTAGTTACACCCCCATTCAGGCCCAATTATCTTTCTAACTTAGAAAACATACTTTTTCACCCCCCTTGGCTTCGGCGTCTCTGGGCCTCATAACGTTGTTATTCGCACCCCAGTCTCCCAAGCCCATTAGCATAATAACCAATAAAACTACTTACTGCACACCCCTTCTTATTCTCCATCTTTTTATCTTTCATTTTCTAGTATTTGTTCAAATTAATTCATAAAAAAAATTAAGATACTTAAGAAAATTCCCTAAAAATTACATTAGAATATAAACTCAATTTTGAACTTTTTCCAATTTTTATTTTCCGAATTTAATCTTTTTTTAATTTTAATTCGATTTTTTCATTTAATTGATTTATATTGAAGTCCTTCATAAACACATAAATTTGTACAATTTATTTATGTCGCTTCCCATAACATTTTTGACCCATTCTTTTTGTATTGATTAGAGGACAAGTTAAAGTACCTAGAATATTTTTTTGGTGAATTTTTAGGACACTTTTTCTACTATTTTGATAGTGTAATTTGGGCAAAGTTGTGATTAAACTTTAGTTAGATTTAGGTGACCATTTGCCTTAGTTAGAATGAGAATTTTTTAGAGTTTTTTTTACACAATGCTATAATCAGGTTTAAGACCTTAGGAATTTAATTTCACATTTTTCTCATGACTTTTAATATTTTTCGTCATTTTAAATCATTCCATCATATTATGCATATTCATGTTTCATATCATTCACTAACTATTTGTTTTTTTGTGCAAGGTATGTTTTCAAGGATTGGCTTATTGGACTTGGATATTTTTATGCCTTAATTGTGTTTTATACTTTGTGTACTTTGTGATGTAATAGCTTAGAATTTGTATGCTTGTATAGTTTCTATAATTAGGTTAGAAAAGATAAAACAAATCGTTAGAAAACGAAAATTTCAAAAAAAACAAATAAAGTATTCGATCCAACGTCGAGTATACTTTCAAATAAATAAATAAAGTTCATATTATTTTAGGGTTCCTCGATCACCATCGTGCCACTCCACTCAACCAAAGGCAAGCCTTGTATGTTTCACACCATAAGTCGTGCGTCTTAGCACCACGCAACCGACCCACCCGATCCATTGTTTCATCCCATTTACATTTCATTCACGTTTTTACCTACCATGACCTAGGAGGGCCACATTGCTCATTACTAATTCCTTTTACTTGCATGTTTAGTCTTATATCTCTTAGGTAGATTCAATTGCAAACCTCACTAACCATAGGTTATCCATGAATTCAACTGATTTAGGGTAAGTCTAGTTGCCCCTTAGAATGTTTACCTTTTATAACTTGAGTCTTTTCTCATCTTAAAAGAAAATCAAAAACACTTAATAAAGGAAAAGGTGTACAATGCGCCACGAGCCTTAAGCTACACGGGAAATGACTAGTGGAGGTCTCCTTCACTCTTCTAGGATGCTTTACAAACGTTCCATTGGGGGCGATCTTGGAAAGTATTCGCTCCTGTGTCATAGTCTTTAGTGTTGTACATTTAATAAACACAAACTTAAAAACATTTCTTATAAAAGACAACAAACCAAGAAGTCACGTCTTCTCATCTCATCTCATACACTTTGCGGACGAACATGACTTGTCTCGACAGTTCAAACAGCGATACGGTAAACACCCTCGAGTCAGAGCCGGTAACACCTGAGCTAGAGCTATGGCAACGTCATCCTAAAAACCACAAACGAGTGTAAGCCTTAGTTAGACGAACTACGGCGTCTCTGATCCTCATTTATCCCGATGAGGTACGTAGGCAGTGGGGTAGGGCCCATTCGAGCACAATCTTTATTTTCCCTACATTTTTCCCCTTTTATTTTCATTTCTCAATTCCATTTCTTTTCTCATTTTCATTTCATTCCAGATAGTCATTCTTTCCTTTGAACAACATATTATTTCTCACCCTTTGAAAACAGACTTATAAGCGTGGATCCCGTCGGGTACGGCGGACGGATTGGGGTACTAATACCTTCTCAATTCGTAACCGACTTCCGTATCCAGATCTTTGGTTCGCAAGGCCTCGTCCTTTTCCTTCTTCCTTAGGTTTGTGCAACATTACCTTTCCCATTCCTTTGGGATAAAAATGTCTGGCTGGCGACTCTAACTTTTCCGCGCCACTTTCGCGTTTGTACTAGGATGAAAATCCCGGGAGCGACAGCTGGCGACTCTGCTGGGGACTTTTAGAAATTCTAATTTCCCCTTTGAGAGTCAATCCTAGCGCTTGTCTGTTTCTGTTTTCTTTGGGTGCTTTTTCATTCGCTGTTATGCTTTAGTTTAGCTTTACTGTTTTGTTTACAGTTTATCGCTTTCCTTTACAGCTTTATTTACAGCTTTCTGCACTTTACTTTACTGTCACATATACTGGCATATACTGTACTGGCTGTTCTGGTTTTCCTTGGTGGGATGGGATTATTGTGAGATAAGCCAAATACCCGGCTTGAGTATACACATAGGATTTAGAGTGGGCAGTCGTGTGGCTTGCGTGGTCTTGAGCACGTGTAGTTTTCACGAGTCCCACACCCAGATCAGGCTCTCTTGGGATATGTTCTATACTGCCTAGGCAGACCATAGAATGTTCCCACCTGAGCTGCTAACACTGGGAACCGATCATCGAGGACCTTAGTGGAAACAACCCTCTCCAGTGGTGATAGTGGCAGACCACATTTCGTGGCAAACCCATTCGCACCCGAGGGCCCACTAGGAAATCGCATAGGATGACCTTGTTCTCTCGTAGGAACCTGGTTAAAGCAACTGGTCGTATGACGGTAGTATTGTACCCTTCGGGATGAATGTACTATTGTTTCTCGACTTCAGTGCTTGAAGCCGGGAACTTATGAGGGATGCTTGTTTTTCCGGAATTTAGCTGAGGCCTCCCTGAGTAGTACATAATGCCAAACCGAGTCCCTGATTTGGTCATGAGCCATTTCTCGGAAATGGTGAACGTATTATTGCTATTCGGCTTTGAGAGTCCGTGATGTTGACCCGTAGTAGCAATACCCGTGAGATTGGGAGGGATTTACAGGTTTGCAGGAAAACTAAACCTTCAACCTACCTTGTTCTTGATACTTGGGTTTTCTTCTACTTATGATCCGGTGTTCTTGATAGTCGGTATTCAGGCAAAATCAGAAGGCAGTACAACAGTGCCCAGTATATGCAACAGTGATCACATGCCATTGCATTGCATCACATCATCCGCATACTTGCATTCCTAACGCATGTTTATTCATTTGCAGGGCTGCATATTACATCCTTGATTCTGGTTGTGGGTATTGATCTATGAGCATGGAACCCAAGAAGAAGACCAAGTGTATTATCTCCTACAAGGTTTATCAGCCTGTTGTGAAAGAAATTCTCAAAGTGAAGGCCTTAGCTCCTCCAGAAGTTCTGAATGTCTTCAAGCAGGATTACGGGTGGATTTTGTATTTCATAGAGCCCATCAGTGACTATGCTTTCAGAGGGATGCACACCTTGCTACAGTTTTATGATCCACAGCTTAGATGTTTCGTACTTTCTGATTTCATGCTGGCACCTACATTAGAGGAGTATTCGAGCATCCTGAGAGTTTCCGTGAAGGACTGTGCACCATTCTTTGGGACCAAGATTGATCCTGACTTCAAAGATGTAGCAACTGCTCTTTATTTGAGCAAGTCATTATTGGAAGACCGGATTGATAGCAAAGGAGGCTTCCGAGGATATCATTTGAGTTTCTTGTTAGATGAGGCTACCAAAGCAACTGAGGCAAAAAGTTGGAGTACCTTCAATGCGATCCTAGCTTTGTGTATCTATGGAATCACTTTGTTCCCGAATATGCCGAACTTCGTGGATGTTGATGCTATTCGCATTTTCATAGCAAAGAATCCTATTCCTACTCTCCTAGGTGATCTCTACCACTCTGTGCATTATAAGAATGAGAAGCGAAGGGGTGGAATGTTGAATTGTTGCGCGACTGTATTCTACAAGTGGTTCACACGCTTTCTTCCACAATCAGGAGCTTTTGAGAAGACGAAGAACACTCTTGAATGGTCGGAAAGATTGATGGGTTTGCAAGCAAAGGACATTGTATGGGTTAATCAGGGTTTGCGGTGCATTGACATTCTTCATAGTTGTGGAGGATTCCCTAATGTTCCATTGATCGGGAGGAAAGGGGGAATTAATTACAACCCTTCTCTCACGATTCGACAGTTTGGGTATGCCTTAAAGGAACCACCAGCTGCTGTGGACATCACAGAGTCCTTGTACTTCCAATCAACAGATGGATTCGAGATTGCTCAGAAAGCTTCTAATGCTTGGCATAGTCGGAAGACAAGAGGGAAGAAGACTTTGGGAGTAGGGAATTGTCGAATGTATCCACCATTTGCAGAATGGTTAAGAGAGTGGGTTGAAGTGTTACTGTTACCATTTGGGCCTGCGCTTCTTCTATATCCCACGGTCATTGAACAACCTACCACAGTTAGTATCGAAGAGTTCAACAAGATGAAGACGGAAAGAGACGGTTTGTTAATGGAGAATGCACAGTTGGGTCAGGAGCTTGCTAAAGCTAATCACGCTAGACTTGAGATTGAGTGGAAAGCTCAAGAAGATGCTGAGAGGCATGCTATTGAAAGGAAACAATGTGAAATTGAGTTGGCTCGGTGTGAGAGGTTCGAATTTGCTACTAGAAGTTCTTCCAAGGAACACATTGACACTAGAAGGCAATTGGATCAAAAGACCTTGATGTTTGAGAACATGAAAAAGAGACATTCTGCTTACAGGATCAAAAGAGAGGAACAAGACAAAGTTCAAGCTGAAGAGATCGCGAGTAAGCTAAAGGAGAAAGACGAAGAGATGGTCGATAAGCTGAGAGGAAAAGATGAAGAACTTGCTAAAGCCCGAGAAGAAGCTGCCTACTACAAGCGGATGATGATTTGCTATCAGAAGAAGCTGAAGAGGTTTGAAGACAACCAGGTGCAGACAAAGGAGTTGGTAGAAGTTCCAAAGGCAGGACCGATCATTGACCCAGATCTAGATGGAGGATTGCATTGACAAAGACATCTTTCTGTTTGCTTGTATGTTGTAGGATTACCATCAGGACTGTTGATGGAATCTTTTTATCATTGTACTTCTGTTTGAATCCATACTTTTGGTGTTTTGACTATATCAACAAAAGCTCTTATCATAAAAAGGTCTCTTTACTATCATTATGTGCGCTCTCGCTTTATGATCACTAACACATCTGACACATTTGCAAAAACACGTCGATCTTCGTATTCTTGGAATTGTTTGGCACATCTGCTACACACACGCACCTTATATTATCAACACCGCTTGTTATTTACAGCAAAAAGAGCTTCTGTCTTCATCAAACTCACAAAACTGGAATCAGGGGATGAGATGCCCTAAAAATGAATCAACATGCCATAGCATTCATGTCCTGCATACCATATTCTTGTATTTTTGCAGGTTACCCAGGGTTTCTAACTTATTTGATTGCAGGCAATATAGCTGGTCAACGCGTTCACCGATATCCGACTAAAAGAAACCGAGTAAGGATGGCTGATCGAATGCAGACTGATCTCAATGAGCTCCGACAGAGGATGGATCAGTTCATGGAAATGATGAATGGCATGGCCCAGAACCAGGAGCATCTCCGGTTGATGGTTGAACAACCTCATGGGAATGTCAATACGGGAACACCGGCTGAGAATGTGGATTCTAACGCTGCCCTTAATGGAGAACTCAATCCAAATAGGACCACAACACGTAATGCAGGTTTAGAAGACAATCAAGAGGACCAGTTCACTCTACTGGATGCTGATATGGGTAACATGAATGAGATCAACAATCGCAAGTATGAAGAGCTGTCAGAGAAGATCAAGGCCATGGAATGTCAGAATTCCTTGGGTATCGATGTAACCAGTCTCAGGTTAGTACCAGGAGTCAGAATCCCTCCAAAGTTCAAGGCACCATCATTTGACAAGTACAACGGCAGCACGTGTCCTAGGACTCACATTCATGCGTACTTCGGAAGAATCTCGGCTCATACTGATGACGAGAAACTTTGGATGCATTTCTTCCAAGACAGTTTATCTGGAGCTTCGTTGAGCTGGTACATGAAGCTGAGTCGGGTCTCTATTCGAAGTTGGAAAGATCTAGCTGAGGCGTTCCTCAAGCAGTATCAATACAATATTGATATGGCTCCGAATCACACCCAGTTGCAGAACTTGTCTCAGGGACCTAAAGAGAGTTTTAAGCAATATGCCCAGAGGTGGCGTGAGCTGGCCGCACAGGTTCAACCTCCATTGCTGGATCGGGAAATGGCCGACATGTTTATGGGCACCTTGCAAGGTGTTTACTTGGATCGTCTGGCCGCCTGCCCGTCCATTGGTTTTTCTGATATCGTCATTGCTGGAGAAAGAATAGAGAATTTTATGAAAATGGGAAAGATCCAGGATGCAAGCAGTGCTAGTTCTTCCGATGTGAGAAAGCCTTTTGGCAACGGTCAAAGAAGAAGAGAAGGCGAGACGAATGCTGTGTATAGAAGCCGAGACAGAGGTTATTCTCAAGGTTACCACCAAACAGCTGCGGTGACCATTACTCCACAGGTTCAACAACAACAACCACAGTTTCAACAACAACGACCACAAGGTCAGCAACAACAGGTACAGAGACCGTTTCAAGAAAGGACAAGAGTGAGAAACCGCAGACTCGACCCCGTCCCGTGCCCATATGCTGTATTGCTCCCGGAGCTGCTAAAGTTGAACCTGGTCGAGCTTCGTACCATGAGACCTCCCGCTCCTGACAATCTACCTCCGAATTTTGATGCTAACGCCAGGTGCGAATTCCATTCAGGTGCCCAGGGGCACATTATTGAGAAATGTTGGGCTTTTCAGAACAAGGTACAGGACCTAGTTGACTCCAAGGCGATCAATTTCGCTCCTCTTCCAAATGTACTCCAGAATCCGATGCCTAGTCATAATGGAACCGGTGTCACGGTTATTCTACCAGATGGTTCACGTTAAGCTGAAGTCTTCGAGCTGATCACCCAGGACGCCAGGGTATTCATGAAACAAATAAAGCCAGCAATATTCAAATACTCTCAGTGATGGCATTTATGTGTTTGCCTTTCTTCATTGTTCTTTTTTCATCCCTATTGAGGGGAACTACGTCGCTCTGATTCTTCATTGGTCATCAGTCAATGAAGATACGTAGGCAGAAGATCGTCAGGTCTTTCCGAGCAACCTTATGGGGCAACTTTACTCCCCAGCTTCACTCTTTCCTCCAGATGTCTCGCGTCAGAGTCAGAATAGCTAGAAGAGGAAGCATTACTGCCATGGTTGGGCATGCAACTGCAAATTGAAGATTACAAGTCTGTGAAAAGAGCTATTGATCGTTGAAAGTATCCAAGACTGACAGGTCCAGACGGAGTCAAGCCTCCTCAACTACGACAATATTCAGTTTCTTTACTGCATTTCCATTTGTAGTTTCTTTTATATGCTAAACATTTGTCTACATGTATGAAAGTTGTTTGCTTTTGAATGTTAGCAATAATAAAACTCACATGTTTTTCTTGAAGTAAATTCATTTGCATTCCCTTATAATTTTGCATGTGTACATTGTGATACCAATTGTCATGCTTGAATTCTATGAAGGAGAATGACGAAATAAAAACGTAAAATCTCTAATTGTGTGCTCTCGAGTAAGGCCCTGTTGACGATGTACAGGCATTGTTTCAAATCCTAAACACTGGAGATATAAGGAAGATAGACCCTTGCTAACACCTTCGAGCCCTGAAGTAGGATTTTCTTTTCACATAAAAAACCCTCACATGTAACCCAGGGGCAGGGTAGATGTCAGCTAGTCAGACCAAGCGTTCAGACTTCCATAAAGAAGTGTATTTGAAGATCCGCTGCATTCTATTATGCTAATCAAGAGGTCCAAAGACCCGAAACCACAATGGTTATCCAAGTCAAAAGGTCCAAAGATTGAAAACCACAATGGTTATCCTTCGTCGACCAAGGAATGAGGCAGTCACAACCCTCGCGAAGCAATCTAGACAAACAATGTCACGCGACTTGTTCAAAGTGCAAAAAAGAAAAAAAAGAAAAAAGAAAAGGCCCGCTAAGTCGAAACTTGAAAAAAAGCGACTTAGGCAAAAGTTAGGGCATCCCACTGGACTTCACAATCAAAGATTCACAAGAATCAGTCCAGGCAAAAGTTAGGGATAAGCAAAATAATGCAAAAGCGAAAGACGGAAAAGGATTACACAAGAAAGATCCTTAAAACGAGAATAAAGTCGTGTGGCACAGACACGAAAGATAGAGGAGTGACTGACTCTCAACAAAAAACCTGATTGGTGCTTGAATTAATAGCAGCAATGGTTCCTCAATCAACACGAAACCCTTATGAAAGGTGAATGCTTGTGAAAACTAGCTGAACATAGGAATGGAGAACATCACGAAGAGTGGGTGGGCACAAATAAACTTCGAGCCTGTATCCTTTGTTTCTATAACCGTGAACCAGGCCACGATACAACCCTTAAAAGTCCTAACTGAAACAGGGTTACTTTGAGAGCGTATTACCACGAGACCGCGTTCCTGACTCCTATGAGTTGTGCTAAAAAGACGTTTGTTGGTATTGCATGTACATACTTTCATTCAAATAAAGATCGTATCTTAACCAGTGATTCTCTCACGAAGGTTAAACGATCCATTTTCAAAACTTCAAGTTTAACATGTGTGTTGCATTAGAATTTTCATTCTAAGAATAAACATTTTTTGCTTGCATACATTTGTTTGGCATCATAAATGGTTCACATGCGGAAATTCAATCCAGAAGCTTAAGCTTGCCAAGTTGAGAAGTTCAAAACTTCTGAAAGACTGTCACGTCGAGGTGCACCTTTTCTGAGAAAGCTTCATTGAGTAAGGACTTTCCCAACTGGTCATGGTAAGAGCTAGCCAATCCGGGGCAGTTAAGTCGAGCAATCTCTTCAAACTTCAGTCAAACTGGGGCAATCACCTCGAGATTCAGATCTCTCCAAGAGCGAAGATCAGTCAGTCAGGTGCAAAGTTATTCAAATACTTGTACTGGGGCAGGCCACCCCAATAGTACGAGGGTTCATTCTTTCCTGAAGACAGATGATTGGAAGCATTTACCCAGAGGTTAGAATACCGTGGTTACGTGTCAAGTCAACTATCTCGTTCAGCGCTTCTGACAGATACAAACTCATCCGCATTGGCAATAGTTACCTCCCTAGCAAGGTTATTACATTGATTCATGCAGTCGTTACAATACCTAAGAGTTTAAAGACGCCGAGTCTTTTTGTAAAATCCTCTTGAGGTAAAATCCATACGGAAGCAGCTGATCCCCAGCCCGGGACAATTTGAAATCTTTCCTCCTCAGCAGGACGTGTCTCGGTGTTGTCATCTCCAACAGGCAAATGGAAGTTGTCCTCACTAAAGTCAGCACTTTTTCTTTCAGTTGGTTTCCTTGATCTTGATTCCTCATCAGATCCAAGGCAATTCTTATTCCCCTAGAAGATTTCAGATAAATCGTTCTCCTCCCCAGCAGGTCCATAAGAGTGGATATTCCTCAATAATCAAGGTATCCCCAGGCACGGCCCTCAAATCTAAAAGTCCAATTTATTTTTGGCAAAGGTGATAATTCGGGACAGATGAATTATTCACGCTCCTCTCCGACAGAGATGTCATCCCCGCAGGGCTACTTGATATCGAATTCGCGATCATTGTGTTTCCCCACAGAGTCAACAGAGACTTATCACTTCCGCGTCAGGAATTTCTTTTACATTCACCAGTTCATTAACAATACTCAAGACATAATATCCCCAGTGTCATGGGGCAACATACCATGCAATTCAACATATGCAAAGTCCAGCCGCAGACTGGCCAAAGTCCATCTTCGGGTGGCAAATTTCAAAGTCCAGCCGCAGACTGGCCAAAGTCCATCTTCGGGTGGCAAATTTCAAAGTCCAGCCGCAGACTGGCCAAAGTCCATCTTCGGGTGGCAAATTTCAAAGTCCAGCCGCAGACTGGCCAAAGTCCATCTTCGGGTGGCAAGCTTCAAAAGTCCACCCGCAGTGTGGCAAATCTCTAAAGTCCCCCGCAGTGGGCAAAAGCCTCCCGTAGTGAGCAAAAGTCTCCCGTAGTGAGCAGAAGTCCACCCGCAGTGTGGCAAATCTCTAAAGTCCCCTGCAGTGGGCAAAAGCCTCCCGTAGTGAGCAAAAGTCTCCCGTAGTGAGCAAAAGTCCACCCGCAGTGTGGCAAGTCTCTAAAGCCTCCCGTAGTGAGCAAAAGTCTCCTGTAGTGAGCAAAAGTCCACCCGCAGTGTGGCAAGTCTCTAAAGCCTCTCGTAGTGAGCAAAAGCCTCCCGTAGTGAGCAAAAGTCTCCCGTAGTGAGCAAAAGTCCACCCGCAGTGTGGCAAGTTTCAAAAATCTCCCACAGCGAGCAGAAGTCCACCCGCGGTGTGGCAAATTATCCAGCAATCCACCCGCAGTGTGGTAAAGTATCTGAAGCCCAACCGCAGATTGGCAAAAGTCCATCCTCAGGGTGGCAAAGTGTCTTGAAATTCTATCACAAGTTGACCAAAGTCCACCCACAGCGTGGCAAGTCGTTATTCGTCTAACTCCATCCAACAATACTTCACTAAGGCGTCGTTGCAGCCTATCAAAATCCACCCACAGCGTGGCAGTTTCCAAAGTCCACCCGCAGTATGGCAATGTATTTTGAAGTCCAACCGCAGATTGGCGAAAGTCCATCCTCAGGGTGGCATCATATCACAAGTCCACCCACCGTGTGGCAAGCCAGTAGCCTTCTGGTATCATTCAAAGGGCATCCCCCGTTTACTTTTCTTCACATCGTAATTATATCCAAGAAAATTTCATTTGGTCGAGTTTATTTCCCTGGTCTTCTGCCACAGAGTGCAAATTTTCTGGTTGTTTCTAGTATTCAATCCCTGCATACTTCAAATGTCTGAAAGCAGCTGCTATCATCCATTCAAGTCTACAGTAATTGAATAGGGGCAGCTGTAACACCCCAAAATTTGCCCTCATTACTATCCTCTAATTATTTTATGTTCGCCTTCATATGCATCTCCCATTAGGTCACATATAACACCTCATATGTCCATTGTCATATGTTTGTTATTTGGACCAGTGGTTGTGGAGAGGTATGGTTTGTAGCGCCTCGTGGCTTCTCTACTTTGGAAATATGATTCATCAGGTAGGACAAAGGGTTTATTTCCCTGATCTCTCCATTGGTGTACCTCATCACCTGAAGGTTTTCATCATGGTTTAAAATGTAAGTCAAGGAAGAGATACTGATATGCTCATGGTAATTAGAATAGTTAGTTCAAAGAGGTTGCAACGTAAATAGGTTCTCCATAAATAAAATATTATATTGTTGGAGCGAGAGATTCAAGTTTCATCCTCTTTCAAGTGGATGTTGGCTTCATCTTGGATTTGTGATTAAAATTGGAGATTGGGATTCATTTTCTCATGGAGCGTTAATTCAGGTTTATTTAGAGTTCGTTGTGGCATTGAGATTCTTAAGAATTGATTTCGTTCAAGGATTTGGTTCAAGTTAAAGATAGCAAATACAAGTTTATGATTTATTTGGAAGAAACCATTCGAGTTCGTAACCATCTAAAGGTTTGCTTAAATTTTTCATCAAAGTCAAGTGTTTCTTCTGATTAAATGGAATTTTGGTGTTTTTTTTTATTCTAGTCCAAGTTACCAAGGCAAAATAATACCTCACTTTCTTTTCCAATCTTGAAACCACAAACGTCCATTAATTCACAAAACCGTTCATTTGTCTTCACCAAAGTTAATAACCATATTCATGATAGAAAAAAAAACCATCATATCCATTTTTCATTACCTAAGTGTCCATACTAATTCTCCAAACTTTCATAGCCAAGTATATTTCTTAAATTCAATTCCAGTTCAAATACCATCAAGTGTCATGTGGTCATATTTTATGTGTCTTATAGGTCCAAAGTCTAGTCACATTTTTATTATTGTATATGATTAAGTTTTCCAAATGAATTTCCATGTGAATGTGTGTAAGGTTATAAGTTTTTCTTCTAGTCCATCTATATCTCTATCCATTTATATACTCAAATCAAATTTTATAAATATTCATATTATCCAAATTTACCGTTTTATGATTTAATGCATGACTAATATCTAAACTCTATTACCAATTCACAAAATTCATTTAAGACTACTCATCCAATTCCTTTATCAAAATCATTGAGTTTTGGTTTTCAAATGAATTAAGACCAGGTGCACAATGACAGTTTCAATAATGTTCAGAGTTTTCGCACCCGAGGTTCACAATTCAACACTACAGAAAAATCCTTCATATCAGCTCCAAAACAATAACAGAAAGTTTATACAGAAAGTTTATACAGGAAATTTATACAGGAAATTTATACATGAAAATTAGAAGAAAAGAACTCAATAAGGATCAAGTTACACCAGAAGAAAAAGGAAAAATTTCAGTTACGGAGAATCCTAATAAACTATATTCAATTTCTGACTTCACTCAAGCCACATCAATCAAAATCATCTCATGGTGTCAAACCCGAACCTGCAATTTCAACCGTTTCCTAACTAATTCATAACCACTTTTTTTTTACCTGAGATTTCCATTAAGCTCCTGTGATGAGTCTTCTATAAAAACAGAAACTGGCTGCATATGGGCTCTGATTTTTTTTCGATTTTTCTCCCCTATCAGTTTACCATTTCTCTTCTTCTTCTTCTTCTCTGAATCCCCTTCTTCATCAACTCTCAACAACCATTCCCTCTTCCTCATTCATCAACTTCATATCCCTCAATCCCAATCACCACCTTCACCAATTCCCAAAATCTCCAACACCTACCATCAATAAATTTCTTCAGCCATCTTCACAACCATATTTTTTACCTTCATCATTCATCAATTTTCTTTTTGACCTGTAAAATTCGTAAATGAGTAAAGTTTCTGGAAAACGAAACAAGGAAATCAAGAAAAGAAAGTATACTTTTTCTTTTTGACAGACACGGTTTCTCAATCCTCATTCCTCTTCGCCTACTGCAACCGAGTTATCCGCGAGTATATCAACAATCTTCATCTTCGGCAAAATTTCAAGAACCTGCAAAATCAATAAACCACGAGTATCAACCAAAACCGCGGCAGAAATATCATCAACTGCCAGGACTCGCGCGAACAACAACTATCAACAAGATCAAGCTTTCATCATTACCTCCAACTTCATCGTCCTCCTCGCGGCGTCAGCTTTAATGAGTCCAGATCAGTATCAAGCGCGTGATTGTTGAAGAAACAGAGGCGTTTGCTTCGCGTCATCCCTTTTCGACCGAGACCTCGTTAAGATTGCAGTGCCAGTGAGACGACGGAAGCGCCGTCCTTCTTCGCCGAGATCGCCGATTCCATTTTGATTCACAAGGTTCGCTTCCCTCCTGTGTTGCTATGCTACTGATTTGTTTCTGTGTGACTTCAATTTTTTGGAAACCTTGCTTCGGGCTAGATTGAGAAGCGGTTAGGGCGAGAAGTTGTTTTGTTGTTCTTATTCATGTTAATGGTTTGATTAGGTTAGGATTTAGAGGTGAAGATCATGGCGGATAGTTTGATTACGCCGACGGAGGTTTTTCTTTGACACAGCAGGGGGATAGTGTAGGCGGAGAAAGGAGATTAGATGAAGCTGGTTTGGTTTTGGTGAATGCGGCAGCGCAAGGAGAAAAGAGAGGTTGACGGCGCCGCCGTCTGTGTGTAGGCTAGGGTTTCGTTGATGAAGCTCTTGAGGGAGAGAAAGAGGCGTGTTTGGGAGAGAGGTCAAGATTGTTTTGTTCTGATTTTTTTGTTTTAATTATAAATAATGAATCTTTAAAATTTTCTGTTAATTAGAGATTAATGTGCTTTGAATTGGAAAGTTAAAAGGGTCAAAACCCCTTAATGCGTGATTAAGACTAGTAAAGGGCCATTTAATTTTCTTAATATTTCCACCTCATGGTGATTAATATAAGGATAGGTTTTCTGTTTTTTTTTTTTTAATTCACACACTTTCAGGGCCTGCGTTTTGGATCCCATGGAAACCGCTAGTTACACCCCCATTCAGGCCCAATTATCTTTCTAACTTAGAAAACATACTTTTTCACCCCCCTTGGCTTCGGCGTCTCTGGGCCTCATAACGTTGCTATTCGCACCCCAGTCTCCCAAGCCCATTAGCATAATAACCAATAAAACTACTTACTGCACACCCCTTCTTATTCTCCATCTTTTTATCTTTCATTTTCTAGTATTTGTTCAAATTAATTCATAAAAAAATTAAGATACTTAAGAAAATTCCCTAAAAATTACATTAGAATATAAACTCAATTTTGAACTTTTTCCAATTTTTATTTTCCGAATTTAATCTTTTTTTAATTTTAATTCAATTTTTTCATTTAATTGATTTATATTGAAGTCCTTCATAAACACATAAATTTGTACAATTTATTTATGTCGCTTCCCATAACATTTTTGACCCATTCTTTTTGTATTGATTAGAGGACAAGTTAAAGTACCTAGAATATTTTTTTGGTGAATTTTTAGGACACTTTTTCTACTATTTTGATAGTGTAATTTGGGCAAAGTTGTGATTAAACTTTAGTTAGATTTAGGTGACCATTTGCCTTAGTTAGAATGAGAATTTTTTAGAGTTTTTTTTTACACAATGCTATAATCAGGTTTAAGACCTTAGGAATTTAATTTCACATTTTTCTCATGACTTTTAATATTTTTCGTCATTTTAAATCATTCCATCATATTATGCATATTCATGTTTCATATCATTCACTAACTATTTGTTTTTTTTGTGCAAGGTATGTTTTCAAGGATTGGCTTATTGGACTTGGATATTTTTATGCCTTAATTGTGTTTTATACTTTGTGTACTTTGTGATGTAATAGCTTAGAATTTGTATGCTTGTATAGTTTCTATAATTAGGTTAGAAAAGATAAAACAAATCGTTAGAAAACGAAAATTTCAAAAAAAACAAATAAAGTATTCGATCCAACGTCGAGTATACTTTCAAATAAATAAATAAAGTTCATATTATTTTAGGGTTCCTCGATCACCATCGTGCCACTCCATTCAACCAAAGGCAAGCCTTGTATGTTTCACACCATAAGTCGTGCGTCTTAGCACCACGCAACCGACCCACCCGATCCATTGTTTCATCCCATTTACATTTCATTCACGTTTTTACCTACCATGACCTAGGAGGGCCACATTGCTCATTACTAATTCCTTTTACTTGCATGTTTAGTCTTATATCTCTTAGGTAGATTCAATTGCAAACCTCACTAACCATAGGTTATCCATGAATTCAACTGATTTAGGGTAAGTCTAGTTGCCCCTTAGAATGTTTACCTTTTATAACTTGAGTCTTTTCTCATCTTAAAAGAAAATCAAAAACACTTAATAAAGGAAAAGGTGTACAATGCGCCACGAGCCTTAAGCTACACGGGAAATAACTAGTGGAGGTCTCCTTCACTCTTCTAGGATGCTTTACAAACGTTCCATTGGGGGCGATCTTGGAAAGTATTCGCTCCTGTGTCATAGTCTTTAGTGTTGTACATTTAATAAACACAAACTTAAAAACATTTCTTATAAAAGACAACAAACCAAGAAGTCACGTCTTCTCATCTCATCTCATACACTTTACGGACGAACATGACTTGTCTCGACAATTCAAACAGCGATACGGTAAACACCCTCGAGTCAGAGCCGGTAACACCTGAGCTAGATCTATGGCAACGTCATCCTAAAAACCACAAACGAGTGTAAGCCTTAGTTAGACGAACTACGGCGTCTCTGATCCTCATTTATTCCGATGAGGTACGTAGGCAGTGGGGTAGGGCCCATTCGAGCACAATCTTTATTTTCCCTACATTTTCCCCCTTTTATTTTCATTTCTCAATTCCATTTCTTTTCTCATTTTCATTTCATTCCAGATAGTCATTCTTTCCTTTGAACAACATATTATTTCTCACCCTTTGAAAACAGACTTATAAGCGTGGATCCCGTCGGGTACGGCGGACGGATTGGGGTGCTAATACCTTCTCAATTCGTAACCGACTTCCGTATCCAGATCTTTGGTTCGCAAGGCCTCGTCCTTTTCCTTCTTCCTTAGGTTTTTGCAACATTACCTTTCCCATTCCTTTGGGATAAAAATGTCTGGCTGGCGACTCTAACTTTTCCGCGCCACTTTCGCGTTTGTACTAGGATGAAAATCCCGGGTGCGACAAATTGGAAGGTTGTTATGAGAACAAGATTTGGTTCTGCTCAATATCTTTATGTTTTGATAATAACAACGAAGTATTTAAGTGAAGGCAATTTTGATAATCTGATGTTTATTATTGTGTAAGAATGACAAATAGGTTTTGAATCTTAGGGAGTTCTTGTAAGACTCTGACGTTTGATATTGAGTAAGACTCTGATATGACAATATTCTGAAGACCAATTGATGAAGACTCTGAAGACTTGAGGTTCTGAAGACAGAATGATCTGAAGGCCAAGTGCGGAAAAACTATGAAGACTTGAAGTTCTGAAGAACAAGGGTTTCGAAGACAAGTGCTGAAGTTCTGAAGACTGAAGACTTGAGATTCTGAAGAGCCCACCGTTCTTATCTTAACTCATGCTTCAATACAATTATATATTAGAAACCTATGAAGTTCTAAAGATAAGAATCAAGATCAAGGGACGTCCTTTTATCAACTCATGTTTCAATACATCTCTCAATAAGAAGCCTCTGAAGTTCAGATAATTAGGATCAACTGTTACTCTTCTCTCTACTCATGCTTTAAACATATATCAACCAGAAGCCTCTGAAGTTATGAAGAAAAGAAGTAACAATCAAGAAATTTACTTTATCTCTGCTCATTCTTCACACGTTTATCAACCAGAAGCCACTGAAGATCAGAAGATAAGAATTAAAGGATAAGAGGGAATAATACAATAGTACAAAGACACTTCGTTCTACTACCAATTCCATTACTCCATTATCCTGATTCGGTAGTAGAAGAAGGAAGATTGTATGTACTATTTTTCACCCTTAGTAACGGCATTCCATTGGCCAGTTATGATGCAACGAATATATTTATCAAACGCCTATATAAGGATTGTCAAGTGAAGAAGAAAAGTGACAAACACTGCCATATATTTATACAAGACTACAAAGCTCAAACGTTAAAAATTTCATTTGTAGTGTCAAGTTTCAAAAGCTCTTAATTTTGTGTTTACACCTACATATTTCTAAAGCACTTCTTTGTAAAAAAAAACCTTGTAGCAAATTGTTATTTTCATTCCCTAAAGGACCTAGACTAGGTCAGGAGCTTTAGGAAGACTACGGTTGCGGGTCTTAGTGGTTGTTAGTCACAGAGTTACTCTAAAATTGTAATCTATTGAGATTATAGTGGATAAAGTCCTTGTTGAAGGCAAAATCACCTTGGCGGGTGGACTGGAGGTAGCTTATGGTTGACAAGTGAACCAAAATAAATTCTTGTGTTCTTTTCTTCTTTTGCTATTCTTTTAATTGATTATGTTTGTTCTTATAGCGATTAATTTTCAAAACACCATGATCGTAGATGGGAAGTTGAAGGAGTAAGGTCAGGAAATTTGGATGAATAAGAGATTTGTTGGATGGAACAAGGAGATTTTGTTTGTTAGATGTGAAGGGGCGAAAAACACAAGAAAGGGGGGGGGGGTTAAATTGTGGTTTTAAACAAATAAAGGAAATGAATACAACAAATTTATTCTGGTTCGTTTGAAATCAAACTACATTCAGTCCACCGCCAAAGTGATTTTTCCTCTCTCAATGAGGTATTAATCCATTAATCAATTAAGATTACAAATCACAAAGACCTAATGTCAATGTCTTCTTGAGTCTACTGACTAACACTTTAGTCACTCAAGGATTATCAAATATTTGATTACAAATGTGTAAAAATAAACTCTTCTAAAACGTTATTATCACAACTGTGATATTATTACATAAGGTTATTTCAAAATGACAATGAATATAAATTTGAATTGTTTGAATATGCGCGTGAGAGTGATGATAAAATTTCTTCCAAATGACTCATTTATATAGAAATAGATATTTGAACTGTTGGAGACACCTAAGCATTTTTTTGGATGGAGATAAATGTCTTTGAAGAGTTTCCAAAAATAAGGATTCATGTCTATAGCCAATAATTATTTGATACTCAATTAATGACGCTGATTCTGAAATCAGAGTTTGCGTGTATAAGAGTTTGATCAAATGAGTAGCTTGTGTTGGGCGTTACAAATTCAGATCTTCCATAAAGACTAAGAAAATATTCCTTGTTGAAGAACTTATGTTATATGAGGAACTTCTTGTTGTTGTGTCAGAACTTCTATTATCTTAAAAACTTCTTGTTTTACCTCAAAGATTATGCTCATTAAAATAAATAATTTTAAGAAGTATATTTTGTTCTTTATAAAAAATATTTGCTATCATCAAAACTTAATTAGAGAGAGTAGAATAAATTCTTGTTCTAACAATCTCCCCCTTTTTGATGATGACAAAAATCTTATATTTTGAAGTATTTAAATAAGAACAAAAGATAGTGAGACTCCCCCTGAGTTATAAAGTTCCTTGAATATGTTCCTTCAGAGTTTTTGATCAGAAGTTCTTGTTAGAAAAACAATCCATGAGTTAAAGCCTTTTCCTGTTTACTTAACATCATATTAAATTGTCAAAATTTTGGGATGTTTGAGGCTTATTCTTGGTGAGTTGTTATTAATCAAAATATTTTACGTTCTCCCCCTTTTTGTCAACAATCAAGAAGAAATATAATTAAAGTAAAAAATATATAATCAGAACATATATAAGCAGAACATGGAAGCTTTCATTGGGAATAATTAGGATAACACAGAAGTAAAAAGCAAAACAAAGAAACAGGCAAATAAACAGAAACCGAAACTAAGGTTGTGGAGGAGGAGGAAGCCTTGTGAACAATTCCTCTAGAAGAATTTTTATTTGAGAAGTAGATTCCACTTGGTGACCAATTATATTCTTAAGTATTGCATTTGTTTCATCTTGCTTGTCTAACCTGTTCTTAACCGCTTCATTCTCTTTCTTCAACTCTTCTAGAATTTTCAGCACTAGAGAAGATGATGTTATGTCTTCAACAAAAGGTACCAATTTCTTAGAGCTTGTTGCAGGAGTGTCAGAAGGAGATGTTGCGACATCTTTGCCTTTGTCTTCAAAAACGACCATGACCTGTAGTTCAGAAGAAGGGTCATTGGGTTCTGTCCAGGGAGTATTATCCAGAAGATGAAGAGTCTTTTTTCCCCAGCAACTAAGAACTTCTTCTTTGAAGATATTCAACTTTTTTCAGAAGTTCTGATGAGCAATGTCATAGTTGATGTCCTTCAACTTCTTGGATTTAGCATTGAACCATTTTCTGAATTGGTCCACAGATGATCAGGCGCTGCAAGATTCAGATTTTTTGCACAAGCAATCTTCAGAGAATTCACTCAATTTTTCATTTCTGCCTCAAAATCCAACAGTAAAACACTAACATATGATTTTGTTGGTTTGAGCTTGGGTTTTGGTATGGCTATTTTCTTAGAATTTGAGGCCAGTTTCTCCAGGGCTTCTATGTCTGTGACCATTCTGAGAGGGTCTTCTGGTTCATTTGAAGGGGTTTAGGTGTCTGGAATGGTGATGAAGGCGGGGGATCTAGGTGGTGTGGAATTATAGGAGGAAATGGAATCTTTTGGTGGGGTAGGTATGTCAAAAATTAGCATAGGTTGTGAGGAGTTAATGGGGAAAGTGATGTCAGGGATGACTGGTATGGTGGCAGAGGGTGGATTAAGGGTGTTTGATTGAGAGGTTTCGAAGTAGGGTTGAAACTAATCAATATCAGAAAGCACTTGTTGAAGTTTTGGCTGGGTTTCAACAAAAGGTGTGGAAGTTGGGTCAGAAGTGTCATATCCTAAATTTGTCCTACCTGCATATTTACTTTTAATAATCAATATTAAGAAAATAAAATAATTTCCTTTTCTTTTCTGATTAAATTCGATGTTTTGCATGGTAATCCTCGAGGCCAATTAGGATTTTTTGAGTCGTCGTTCATATCCTGATCCATGATCTTTATCCACCTATTTCATTCTTTTTTATTCTAGTTTAAAAAATCCACTTTTAAACCATTTTTTTCTTATTTTTCCATTATTTTATAATTCCATTAATTATTCTTTTTTATTCTTTTTATTATTTTTACTATTATTATTGTTTACTATTATTATTTCCCATATTATTATTATTAATTATTATTTTTTCTTTTTTTCTTTTTTTGTAATCCATTTTATTCACAAAGATTAACAAATTTAAAACCAAAGCCCATTAATCGTGGCAATGAAAAAAGATCAGAATTTTTCTTCCAAAAAAGTCACACATCAACAACAGGCCAAAACAATTTTTCACGGTGCACACAGGGTCCCACTCCAGGATGGGTCGTACAAAATAGCGCAACCTCACTCTTTTTCCACCAAATGCAATACCACAACACATACCAGCACATGGGATTGTACGATTTCACAACACAAAATGCAGCAATACAATAACGGTTTTCACAACTCATTAAGTGAATATTCGCAACAAAATCATTTCTCCATCTCTTCCCTATTTTAACCTCTCCGAATCCTCTATATAACATCCTTTGGTTCTCTCATTCGAAAAAAGAAGAAAAGACGGAAAAAGCTTTTGTCAACCATATAAATACCATCCATCAAATAACCATAATTTCATCGAAACCGCATAACCCACAAACTTTTCCTATGAACTGGAAGAAAAACGTACACATTCATATAACAAAACTCTCTTCAATACACCATAAACCTTTCCTCTTCTTCATATAATACCGACACAACCCTCATTTTCCTATCATCATCTTCAAAAAATCAGACCTTTCTCCACCATTTTAAACAACATGCATAAACCATAAACGCGTAGCATAAAACTATCACCACCTCTAACATCCATTAATCACCACAAACAGAACATATCTCAAACAACTCTTTGTCATCATGAAAAACCAAATACAGAAAACACAGTGAGATGAAGAGAACCTTCGAACTATAAAGAACACAACAACCTCACAAATCGTAGACACAAACTTTCATAAATTCAAATCACAAATCCAAAAAAATACAAAATATGAAAACCTCATCTTCAACCATACTCAAACCCTTAAAGAACCTTCTTTCATAAACACCATAAAACCTTCGAGAAACCGCGAGTTGAGTGAGCAAATACAAATCACCAAGGACAAACTGAATCACGAAACTCAGATCGCGAGTGAGAAAAAACCGAAACTCAAAAAACCGTGAGAACTTGAGAGATCCGAAACAGAGACGTCGTGAGAAGGCGGAATCGCGGCCGTTAATTTGAGTATCACGAGAAATCTTCACGAGAGAGATGAGATCGCCGCCCGCCGTTGAGAGGATGGGTGGTTTTCTGTTCGTCGTTACTTTTTCTGTTTTTTTTCTTCATTTTTTTGAATGTTTGAGGAGAAGAACGTGTTCTCCTTTTCTGATTATTGTTTCTTATTTGTTTATTATTTGTTTTATATTTTTCTCATTTGGTTTTGTTGGGCTTCTTTTTTTAATCCATGGATCTATTATCATTTAGCACGCACACACACACACAAAGATAAACTGTTTTTTTATCTTTATTTTTTCCTGATATTAAATATTCTTTGTGAAGTGGGATTTGAAGCCCGTGAAGTTTTTTTCTAGCATCACGTATCCAGACACAGCGAACCCCATTCCCCATTTTTTTTTAATTTTAAGTTCTACTATTTTTATTTCTTTGTTATTTTAATTAAGTTCTTTTTTTTTATATTTTAAGGGCCAATGATATAATATAATGGTTTATCAATATTCGATTTTTTAATCGACATTATCTAAACCTATATGAGGCCAACCTTTACACTTCTCTATTATATATCGATTTCTCGATTTATTCACCTATTTTGTGGTCTATGATATTATTATCCGATTTGTGACATTCGATTTACCGACGCTGTCCAAATCGATATTAGACCCATTTTCCATTATTTTTATGGTTTCTAATTAATTTTAGACCCATTGTCATTTATCGATTTTATTATTATTTTGGCCAATGATAAATGGTGATATTCGATTTCTAATAAATCGACGTTATCCCCTAATTTGAGGTCACTCCTTTATTTTCCTTATTATTTCCCATTATCCTGATTTATTTTTATTTGACCAATGAATAAACGTGTAGATATTCGATTTCGAATAAATCAATGTTATCTAAACAAATATGAGGCCATTCTTTTATTTTCACTATTATTTCTCGATTTACTTTATTTTATGGTCGATGATATAACAAACGATCTAAATGTTCAATTTCGACAAATCGACGTCATTTAGATCAATATGAGACCAATTTTATTTTTTATCGCATTTCTTTCTTTTATTTAAATAATTGTTTGATTATGAAGTGGCGCTCGACTTCTCATAGAATGATTCTAACATTGAATCGGTTCTAAGATAGTTAAAGAGCTACATTTTGACGCTTTCGGTTTATTTTCAAGGTCCAACGCCTTCACATAGTTTATGACACTTCACACACGCTTCCTCTTGGGCAAATACAATGAACCCTTTTATTTCATGCAATCCCGTGTAACTTACTTGTACCCCTCTCCCGATTCCGATGTATGTCATTTATTTATTTCGCTTATTTCTAGAACCCTTGGTCCAACACCAAGTGGTTTCACTCGCACTTCCCTTAGGTTTTGGTATCATTTACTAGGTGCGTTCCTTAGGACTAGGACCCGATCTCACGTAACCGAATTAAATCTTACACTCCATTTGCATCAACCTTCTCATTTACCAAAACGTTACTTAGGTCCAAACCCTTGATCCAACGTCAAGTGGTCTTAGGTAATTAAAATACTTAATAACTATTGAAACAAAGGTGAAAAAAGACAAGTGTTGGATCATCGATGCTTTTCTTCAATTGTTTAGACACAATGCATCTGTCTCGGGTGTAAGCAATTGACACCTAATAAAATCAATCGACCAACCGTAGAACCATGAACTACGAGGCTCTGGATTTCCCATTGTACGAGGGAATATATAGGCACACAGATCTTACTCCTTGCCGAGCACCCTATGAACAAAACTACCCATTTTTTTATCGTTTACCTTAAAAAGACAATAGCATAGATTATCACTCAAATCGCAAACTAGACTAAGAGGTTCCCGTTGAGTACAACAGACGTGAGGGGTGATAATACCTTCCCCTTGCGTAACTGACTCCCGAACTTGGATTTGGTTATGTAGACCATATACTTTCCTTATTAGGTTGTAGCTATATCTTCTTGTTCTTTAGTTAGAATGAATAGAATTAGATGGCGACTCTGTTGTTTCGTTTGTTTCGCGGTCAGCGCGAGGATCGTAACCATTTCCGAGGTACGACAAAAGGAGGATTTCTGTCAATGGGAATGTCGAAGTCTTCGAGATTTTATGGGGAATGGTGTTTAGAAGGTCTTGAGGAAGATTGAATGTTTTCAGGTTGGGGGTTTCAGAAGGAGGGACTTCAGAAGATGGGACTTCAGAAGTAACGGGGTTTGAGGAGGTAGGGATATCAGAAGAAGGGGTTGTAGAAGGAGGAGGGTTATCAGATGTTGTATGTAATACTAACTCGATTACAAAAATGAAAGCATAGAGGTTACCTTTTATTTTTAGAAACCTTTGGTGTCTTCTGAGAAGTTCCTTCAGAAGCTTCCCTTTTCTTTGTCTTCTTGAGAGCAACTTCTGGAGCTGGTCTTTTGAGATCTTCTAGATTGATCTCAGGAGTAATGCCATCCTGTTTGCACGCCTCCAGATATCTGACAATGACTTCTGGATGAGTGTCAGCAGAGAAAAGAGGAAAATCTTTCAGAGGTATTTTCCTTATGCTAATCACTTCCCTCGAATGCAGATCTGAGCCCTTCTTGATGTTATCAATGAATTTCATCTTCTTGAGATTCTTTGCATTTAGGGGTCTTCCAGCAATTGCTTCCAGATCATCAACTTGCTGGGCTTCAATAAGATGTTCTACCAGTTTGTTCTCTATTAGAATATCTAATATTAGCCTTCCCAAAGGTATCCAATCTCTTTTGGTCTTCTCATTTTCTCTAGTTTCCTTGAAGATGTTCTTCAGATGATTGAATAGACTATGAGCTAGGTTAACTTTCTTGTTGGTGGAAATAAAGTAGAGAAGGTATTATTGATCAATGTTGATGTAATCTGGAGAACTTGTGGGTTTTATGTGACTGATGCAACCCAGAATGATCTTAGCCCATATTCTCTGATGATCTTTGAGATCCTTGACCTTTTTTTAATGTTGCCCAGAAGTAAAAATCTCTCTAGAGATTGTTGTTAGGTCAGATTTTTTTCTCCATTTTGCTGCATTTAATCCATTTCCATCAGATTCAATGAGTCTTCCAATAAGATCTTCAGTAATGATGATCTTCTTCCCCATGACATAAGAAGTAACTTGATTGTTTGATGTTGAAGCAAAAATCCAGAATTCTTTGACCAACTTAGTGAAAATGGGACCCATAAGACAATCAAAGTACTTTGTCCAGCCTTGAAATTTAATTTAAGGAGTGAGATCATAGCCATTTTCCTTCATGCTATCAAAACCGACGAACAGTTCACAGAGAACTTCTAGGTTTTCAACCAGAGTGAGAAGAGTTCTGACTGGAGTAACATGAGTTTCTTCAGAAGCTTGATTTTCAGAAGATTGTTGAGAATATGAAGAAGTTTGAGCTTGCTTAGAAGATGAAGCCATTGTTCACAAGAGGTTTTTGGTAACAAAATGCAGGAAAAAATGTTTGTGAGAAAGTGAAAAGTGTTTGTGATGTGAGAATGAACACATATATATATATATATAGGGGTTTCAACGAATATAAAACATAATTAATGAAAAAATTAAATCACAAATACAATGATTAAAAGCTTTAATGAATTCTGACACAAGAGACGACGTAAAAGATTTTTGAACAGTTACGAATGTGACTAGCGCCTCAACTTTGTTAGTTCAGCCGTTTTAGTTTCTAAAAATTTGAACACGTATTCATCCTCAGAGGATACCTAGAGCTTAGGTTCACAGTTGTTCACGTCATGAACTTCATGTTATGTCCTTTCTCAGAGTTTGAACACATATTCAGCTTCAGAAGACACCTGGAGCTTAGGTTGACAGCGATTGATGTTATGAACTACATGTTCTATCCTTGAAATGAAAGATTCTCAGAGACGAACTTTCAGATCTTTCTGGATAGTTTGTGATACAATTATCCTTCTTACTTCAAAAGAAATATTGGTCAGAAGTTCAAAAGTAGAGAAGTTCTGAGAGTTAAATGTATAGAAATAACATATTCATTATGTACATAATTCTATACTGAGATGTTTTAGAATGAAATCAAACCTATCTTCAGCAAGGGGTTTTGTGAAAACATCAGCCCATTGATGGTCTGTGTCTATGAATTTTAAAAATAAAATTCCCTTCTGAGTATATTCCCTAATGAAATTATGTTTAATTTCTATATGTTTAGCTCTAGAATGTAAAATAGTATTTTTAGAAAGACAAATAGCAGAAGTATTATCACAGAGGATATGGATGTTACTCTCATAAATATTGAAATCCTCAAGTTGATTCTTCATCTAGAGCATCTGAGTACTACATCCAGTTGCTGTTATGTATTTAGCTTCAGCAGTTGAAAGTGGAATTGTAGATTGTCTTTTATTGGACCAAGAGATTAAGTTGTCTCCAAGAAATTAACAACTTCCAGAAATACTTTTTCTTTCTGTTCTGTCTCCAGCAAAGTTAGCATCGCAGTACCCTTCAAGTTTGTATTCTCTGAATTTTCTATAGCAAAGACCAAGATTAGTAGTATCTTTCAGATACATGAAAATTCTCTTAACTGCTGTTAAGTAAGATTCTCTAGGATCTTATTGGAATCTAGCACATAGGCAAACACTATATAGAATATCAGGTCTCGAGGAAGTTAAATATAGGAGAGAGCCAATCATACCTCTACAGATCTTCTGATCTACTTTCTTACTTACCTCTTCCTTTTCCAGAATACATGTAGGATGCATTGGAGTTTTAGATGGTTTACTTTCTGACATATCAAATTTCTTGAGAAGTTCTTTAACGTATTTGCTTTGATGTATGTGTAGCACCCTAATTTTTTCCCTAAGATTTCTTCACATTTTTTTCATCTACATCTTGCAATACAAATAAGATCATATTGGTTTCTCGATTTTTCTCGGGTGTATGTTTATGCCTTACAGGGGATCACCATTTGCTTTTATTTGTTTATGTTTACTAACCATTAATTAAAATCCAAAAATATTTTTGTTTTCTTTTGTTAATCATTTTTCAGTCCCGCAGCTCGAATGAATTTCACCGATAAAAGTCGAAGTTGATCCACAAATAATTTAAATTTATCTGATCAAGGATTTCCCGATTTAATTTATTTATTCAAAAAATTCCAAGGTTCATGTGTTTAATTCCATGCCTTCTTCGACGCACAAAATAATGGAGCCAGAACCATAACAGTGCAAAAGGAAAACAAAATTTTCAAAATTTGTACTAAGTAACCGGTTACTACCTAAGGCGTAACCGGTTACCTGCGTACAGTTTTGAAAAATTTGGCAGCAATTTCAAATTTTTGAATTTTGGCACCAAGTTCATTTTTTATCACTCGGAATATTCTAGACCATCTTCATTTAATTCACATACATCATCAAAATTAATTCCCACCATAAACCCTCACTAACCACCACTTTTTTCATGATTCCCTCCAATTTTTGAATTACCAAGCCTAATTTAAATTTTCAAAACAAACTTCATTCCACTAAATTCCCATACCTAAACTCTTTAAATATAGGTCATTTCTCATACAATTCTCAAGCTTTTTATAGCCAGCAAATCTCTTGCAAAATATCCCCCCAAAACCAAAATTCATTAAAGCTCTTCTTCTCTTTTTGAAAGTTATCAAGAATTTACCTTGAATTCTTGATCAACTTTGAGCTAAACTTTCATCCTATTCTTTTTTGTTCATCAATTTCAGTAGATAAAGCTTGATATTGGATCAATTTGAAGAGTGCTCTTGGTAATTCACTTTTTCCATGGTTCTACCTTCATCATCAACATTCAAGATGTAGATCATTGATGCTTTTGGTTATTGATCTTCTAGATCATAAATTGTTGTTTGATTGCAGGGATTCCACTATGTTTTGGTTGTAAAATTCGTGCTAATTTAGTTCATGATCATAAGATGTTTGAAGAAAGGTTTTAAAAATGGATCATGCTGAATTTTAGCAAAATTTTTCATTATGTGCGCAGAGTAATCGGTTACTGCCTAGGTAGTAACTAGTTACCTGTGTTAATTTTCCAGAAACTATTTTTCTTTGTTCAGGTAACCGATTACTACTTAGGTAGTAACCGGTTACTCTGAGTCAAAATTGAATTTTTGGCTTATTTTTGAGCTATTTTTTATTCTTCTTAGTTCTTCTTCTTTCTCCTTCTTATTTTTACCTTGGGAGACATTATTGGGACCGATTTCTCTTTAATTTCAATGGACTTTGGGTGTAAATTAGAGTGGTTAATATTCATTAGTCCAAATCTACCTTTAAGCGAATTATTTAATTCACTTTAGGTACTTTGCATTAGTGAGATATTTTCATACTTGAATCCACCAAGATGAGTGATTGAACTTAAAGATGAAAGAATACCATAAATGAAACTCAATTTGGTATTCATCTTTATTTTCGTGCGGTATTTCTTTCGGATGGCGATTTACATATCGTTTATCTCGCATGCATTAGCACGTACATCATTCACATTAATTGGTTTTGGCAGACCTCATTTGTAGGGTAATTACTTCATAAATTACTCGACGATTGCTTAACATAGACCTAAATGTGCCCTTAATTCGGAATACAAATCCACTTGGATACTTGCACTTTCATGGACCAGATCTCCTGTTGGTCGCCTAATGCCAAAGTGATTGATCTTTTTGTGTTAAGATCCAAGACTTATGAAGCTTGAGGCGTAGTTACTTTGGGTCTCCCAATCTTCTTTCAAATTTTATTGAATTTGGTTCTAATCAACTTGATTAATCACTATAGTGTAAGATACTAAGTGGAATCGATTACCTTTTCGTTTTTTGGTACTAAGTACCTTGGTTACTCTTTTGGTTGTGGATGATTAAGTTCACCATATCATTATTATGTACATTATTATTACTATTACTATATTAACATATTAATTTCTTGCACTTTTATTGCCTTTATTTTTTATTATGCTTTATATTGTTTTATCATCCATTATCATGTTTATATTCTTGTTATTGTTGTGTTGATTTTCCTTTTGTCCATTTGGACACAAAAATATTAATAAAGGATTAAACCTCTAAAAAACTTAATTTCTCCCATCTTGGACTATTGGTTACTATCCTTTGCATTGGAAATGGAGTTTTGGACTTAGATTCTAGGACACCTTCCATTTGCTTTGATCTTCATGGTGTTGGTATTTTTACCTTTATTTGACCATTTGCTAGCTTATAATGATGAAACTCTTATGATCATAAATTGGAAACATTATCAAGTTTGGTTAGATCTTTCCTCCTTTATTTCTTTATTTTTTTAGGATAGTCTCTTCATCTTCTTCCCTTTTCAAAAACTTTTTTGTTTTCAAACTTAAAACCGCTTTCATAATCAAACCTTGACTTAGGTCAAACGATTTTTACCTTTTCTTTTATTTTCTTAATAAATGGTAAATCATGTAAATATATCAAAACATTTTTTTCAAAAGATCATAAAAAATACAAAACTCATCAAATATTTTTGTGTCTTTGTGCACTTTTCCTTTTAAACTTTTCCTTACATGTTTAGATATGATTCAGTCTTTCTAGCGGAATTATTTGCTAAAGAATGACGACTTATCTTTACATTTTAAAATCAATCCAACACACTAAATTTTCACTAGTTGTACCATGAACTACGAGGTTTTGCTCTTGCATTGCACATCGTGGGTACGTAGGAATGAGGTGGTAAACCTCTCCAAACACAAAAATATTAAAAAAAAATTCTCATCCCTCCACTCTCTTTTACAAACCATTTTCAAACCAAAAGCAATAAATTTTTCAAAGGGTTCCCGTGGATTACCACAAACATTTGGGTGCATAAAACCTTCCCATTTTGTAACCTATCCCCTTACCCGATTCTTTGCTTGTTTCTTTAGCTTTTTGCTTTTAGATTCATTAGGATTTATTCGCTCTTTTTTCCTTTTCCTCTTGGAATAAAATAAAAGCCCAGTGGTGACTCTGTTTACTTTGAGTTAGTTAACCAATAACTTACACTCATGATTTTACCGATACAATATGTAGGTTCCTTCTGATGTTTGATTGATATGGATTCCTAGAAAGAACTTGAGTTCTCCCATTAAGCTCATTTGAAATTCTGCCTGCATAGTTTTAGCAAATTCTTTGCCCATAGAGCTTTTAGTAGTTCCAAAAATTATATCATCTACGTAAATTTGACATATCAGAATATCATTTTTAAATGTTTTACAGAAAAGAGTTGTGTCCACCTTCCCTCTGGTAAAGTTATTTTCTAAGAGAAAGTTACTTAATCTTTCATACCAAGTTTTGGGAGCTTGTTTCAGACTATATAACGATTTCTTAAGTTTATAAACATATTATGGATGTTTTGGGTTTTCAAAACCAAGGGGTTGATGCACATAAACTTCTTCATCAATTTAACCACTTAAAAACACACTCTTGACATCCATCTGATACGGAGTAATGTCATTATTTACAGCAAAAGAAGTTAAAAGTCTGATAGATTCTAACCGTGCGACTGGTGCAAAGGTTTATGTATAGTCTATTCCCTCTTGCTGACTATAACCTTGTGCAACCAGTCGTGCTTTGTTTCTGACAACTTCTCCTTGTTCATTTAGCTTGTTTCATAAGACCCATTTGGTTACAATGATATTGAATCCTTTGGGTTTAGAAACTAAATTCCATACGTCGTTTATGGTGAATTGATTTAGTTCTTCCTGCATTGAAATTATCCAATCATACGTCGTTTATGACACAAATAGATTCCATCACAATATGTGTTTCTGTATTATATACCTTGTATCCTTTCGAACGTTAAGAGTATCCTAACATGAAACATTTTTGTGTCTTAGAATCAAACTTGTTTAGAGGATCATTAATGTTCATAATAAAACAAGTACATCCAAAATGATGGAAATAAGAAATGTTGGGCTTTTTGTCCTTCCACAATTCATATGGAGTCTTCTCCAGAATATGTCTTATAGAGATTCTATTCTGAATGTAGCACGTTGTATTTACTGCTTCTGCCCAAAAGTGTTTAGCCATGTTAGCCTCATTGATCATGGTTCTGGCCATCTCTTGTAAAGTTATGTTCTTTTGTTATACAACTCCGTTTGTTGTGAAGTTCTAGGACAAGAGAAATCATGAGAGATGCCATTTTCATTAAAAAATAATTCCAGTTTTTTGTTTTCAAATTCTCCACCATGATCACTTCTGACTTTTACAATTCTAAACTCTTTTTCATTTTGAACTTGTTTTCAAAAGTTAGAAAATACAGAGATTGACTCGTCCTTGTGTCTAATGAACTTTACCCATGTCCATCTACTATAGTCATCTACGATCACTAATCCATACTTCTTACCACTGATTGAGGCAGTTTTCACTGGTCCAAACAAATCAATGTGTAGAAGTTCTAAGGGTCTAGAGGAAAAACAACATTTTTTGATTTGAAAGCAGTTTCGCAAAATTTCCCTTCTGACATGCTTCACATAGAGCATCTGAGTTGAACTTCAACTTAGGAAGTCCTCTGACCAGATTGAGTTTGTTAATCTGAGATAATCTTCTCATACTAACATGTCTCAATCTTCTGTGCCAGACCCATTGCTCATCGTTAACAAACATAAGGCATTTCACATTCTGAATTTTTAATTCAGAAAATTTTATTTTATAAATGTTGTTCTTTCTCTTCCCATTAAAAAGGATAGTTCCATCTTTTTTACTAACAACTTTGTAGAACTTTTGATTAAAGATTATATCATAACCGTTATCAGTTAATTGACTTACTGATAACAAGTTATGCATCAATCCATCAACTAATAGAACATTAGATATAGAGGGAAGTGTACAGTTACCAATGGTTCCAGAGCCAATGATTTTTCCATTCTGATTGCCTCCAAAACCTACATAGCCTCTAACTTTAAGGTGAAGACTTTGGAACATATTCTTTCTTCTCGTCACGTGTCGCGAGCATCCAGAGTCCAGGTACCAAGATTGGTGTTTCAAAATCTTGATGTTAAAGACATCGGCAACATAGAGAATTTTATCTTTGGTTACCTATATCTTTTTGGGTACTTGTTTGTTAGAGTTTACAAAATTCTGATTGAGTTTAGGTTTCTCAACAGAATTTGTAGGATAAGATGACTCACTGGTGTATTAAGTCATGTTTGTGTCCAATGAGAATTTAAAGATGTGTATTTTATGACTATGTCATTAACTTGTTTAAATTTATGAGGTGATTCTCCTTTAAGTTTGATATATCTTATGCCTCTTCTTCCATTTCTTCTAACTCCATAGATCATTGAGGAAATTTCACTTCTGTCTATGTTTTTAGCTAGAAATTTTTTAAAACTATGATCATACTGCTTTATGATGCTATCAGAACTAGATGGAACTTCCGAGTCAGATTTTTTTTGAGCTTTATGTTTTTCAAAATAGTTTTCAAGTTTTGAAATGATTTCTTTAAGCTCAAATTTTTCTGCTTTTAGTTTTCTAGTTTCTTCAGATTCAGATACTAGACCATGTTTCAGGTTTTTGTATTTGAATTGAAGTTTCTGATATTTTCCAAGAGTTTATGAGAGACTATCTTCTAATTGAGATCTAGATATTTTAGAGAATACCATGTCTGATCCAGATTCTGAAGAGTTGGTATCATCTGATATGTTTGCAATTAAAGCGATGTTAGCATGTTCATCTTCTGATTTTGATTCAGCTTCAGAAGATTTTGAGTCATCCCAAGTAGCCATAAGACTTTTCTTCTTGTCTCTGTTGAATTTCTTTTTAGGCTTTTCTTTCTATAGTTTAGGACAATCAATTTTGTAATGTACAGGTTCCTTGCATTCATATCACACTACTTTTTTGCTTCTGGACTTCTTGTAACCAGATGATGATTCAGAGTGATTGCTTGATCTTCTGGAGTTTCTGAGTTTCTTTTGTTTGTGCTTCCAGAGTTGTTGAACCCTTCTGGAAAGAAATGATAATTCGTCTTCTTCTGATGAGCCGCTAGAGCTTTCTTCTTCTGCTTAAAAAGCTTTAGATTTAGATTTGTTAGATTTAAGAGCAATGAACTTACCTTTCTTCTAAGGTTCATCTTCTTCAGTTCTATCTCATGACTCCTCAAAGAGCTGATCATTTCTTCAAGAGATATTTCATTCTGATTCTTTGATAGCTTTAGAGTAGTGAACATGGGTCTCCATGCCTTTGGCAAGATTCTAATTATCTTTTTCACATGATCTGCTGTTGAGTATCCTTTGTCCAGAACTTCTAATCCAGCAACCAGAATTTGAAATCTTGAAAACATTTTCTCATTTGTTTCATCTTCTTCCATTTTGAACGCTTCATACTTCTGAATGAGTGCCAGAGCTTTGGTATCCTTAACTTGAGTGTTGCCTTCATGCGTCATTCTCAGAGAGTCAAACATATGTTTGGTAGATTCTCTGTTTGTGATCTTCTCATACTCTGTGTATGAGATGTCACTCAGAAGAATTGTTCTGACCCTGTGATTATTTTTGAACTCTTTCTTTTGTTGGATTGTCATATTTTTTATTTCAATCTTCGGACCGTTGTCTCCAATTGGATGAGTGTAACCATCAGTTACCATATCCCAGAGGTCTCCATCAAGATCCAGAAAGAAGCTTTCCAAAACATCCTTCTAGTTGTAAAAGTTCTCACCATTGAACACTGGAGGTTTGCCATTGATCTTGTCATTTTGATTGTCATTGTTGTCCTGGAATTGTTTCGCCGTAGTGTTTTTCTTAAGGATCTTTTTCTGACACAGTTAAGTGTTAGCACCCAAAACCAGACGCTCTGATACCAATTGAAGGGGTGAAAAACACAAGAAAGGGGGTTTGAATTGGGGTTTTCAAAAAATAAATACAATGAACATAACAAATTTATCCAGATTCGTTTGAACTCAAACTACATCTAGTCCACCCTCCAAGGTGATTTTGCCTCTCTCAATGGGGTCTTAATCCACTAGTCAATTAAGATTACAAATCACAAAGACCTAATGTCAATGTTTTCTTGAGTATACTAACTAACACTTTAGTCACTCAAGGATGATCAAATATTTGATTACAAATGTGTAAAAAGAAATGCTTCTAAAAAGCTATTATCACAACTGTGATGTTATTACACAAAGTTATTTCAAAATCAGAATGAACCGAAATTTGAATTGTTTGAATATGCACGTGAGAGTGATGATCAAATTTCTTCCAAATGACTCATTTATATAAAGATAGATATTTGAACCATTGGAGACACCTAAACATATTTTTGGATGGAGATAAATGTCTTTGAAGAGTTTCCAAAAATAAGGATTCATGTCTATAGCCGATAATTATTTGATACTCAATTAATGAGACTGTTTATGAAATCGGAGTTTGATCAAATGAGCAACTTGTGTTGAGAGTTAAGCATTCAGATCTTCCATAAAGACTAAGAGAACAATCCTTGTTGAAGAACTTCTGTTATATGAGGAACTTCTTGTTGTTGTGTCAAAACTTCTATTATCTTAAAAACTTCTTGTTTTACCTCAAAGATTATGCACATTAAAATAAATAATTTTAAGAAGTATATTTTGTTCTTTATAAAAAATATTTGTTATCTTCAAAACTTAAATAGAGAGAGTAAAATCAATTCTTGTTATAACAAGATGGGCGTCGCCTAGTCCTGGGGTAGTGAAAATTAATGTGGTAGAGCGTTCACGGAGGATTCAACTTCAGGTTGTGGAGGGTAGCTAGAGATGACCAAGGATGTTGGATGAGAGGTTTTGCTAAGAGGTTGAGCGTGAATAGTAGCTATATGGTGGAATTAGAAGGAGTTTTTGAAGGGTTACTTCTAGCTCTTGATTTGGGTGTAAAGAGGGTGGAAGTAAATGTTGACTCCACGGAGGTTGTGAAGGATATCAGGTAAGGGAAGACAATGAGAAGTGATGGAATTGAATTGCTTAAAATAATTGGTAGTCTCTTAAGTAGATTTAATTCATCGCTTGTGTCACATGTTTTCAAAGAAAC
This sequence comes from Lathyrus aphaca, assembly GCA_963966055.1. NCBI lineage: Eukaryota > Viridiplantae > Streptophyta > Magnoliopsida > Fabales > Fabaceae > Lathyrus > Lathyrus aphaca. The sequence goes on from OZ014524.1 coordinate 14,417,003, forward strand.
TAATCAGTGTGCGGACGCGTTGGCTAAAGTAGGGTGTAACCTTGATAATAAGTTGACAAAATATTTGTCGGCTCCTAATTTTGTTGAAAGTCTTCTTATGGCGGATTTGGGTGGGATTCCCTCTCTATTAAAAAAAATTAACAAAAAATATATAATCTGGACTAAAATGTAATAAAATTAAAGGACTAAATTAACATCATTATTATAGTTTGGTTAAAACAAAATATCTAAGTAAAATATATTCACTTTACTATAAAAGCTGATTTAGTAAATGAAAATAAAAATAAAACATTTGTATATTCATATATAAGCTTGTTGAGATATATGATTTAGATTTGGGACTGAGTAGCTTCATAATTGATAAATGGGGTAAAACTTCTTTATAAATCAAGTTAACTAAGAATTATATATATATATATATATATATATATATATATATATATATATATATATATATATATATATATATATATATATATATATATATATATATATATATATATATATAGGCGGATCCATGTATAGGCACAGTGTGGCTTTAGCCACACCAGAATTTCTATATTATATAATAACTAATTGTGTTATTGTGTTATTGTGTTATTGGATGATATTTGCAATTGAAAACATATATGAATGAGAATACATGAGGATCACATGTATTGTGTAGATTAATTCTTTTTTGTTTATTTTTTCCCTTCACGTTTATTTTCTTATTTAAAATTGTTTGTTGTCATTGAAAGCATGAGAGAGAATTAGAACATAATGTAGAAATTGAATGGTCACGAGCATTTGTGAATGTGTGTTTTAATCCCAGTTATTTGTTTTAATCCAATGCACTTATATATATATATATATATATATATATATATATATATATATATATATATATATATATATATATATATATATATATATATATATATATATAGAGAGAGAGAGAGAGAGAGAGAGAGAGAGACTCGTTATGTTGGAAATATTTATTGTGATCCAAAACTTAAAATAAAAAGGATTTTCAAATATAAAATTCGTAAAAACAAATAAATTCAATATATTTATATGGATTATAAGCTTCTAAAGTTGGTTTTAGGCTTGCCTAGGAATTATGAAACATGTTTTTATAATTATGAAATTTGTGAAGAGTCAACTATATAACAAAATGAGTAATTAGTAGGTAAATGACCGTCTTGTAACTTTTATTAAAAGAGATGTTCTTGGAATAATTGATAATAATGTAATTTTAGCTCATTTAAAAAAAATAGAAGGTAGACGATTTTCACTATAAATTTATTGCATTAAACAATTTTATTACTTATTTTCAGTATAATTTAATTGATAATTTATTTTATTTTTAACCACACCGGTATTTAATGTCTAGATCCGTCACTATATATATATATATATATATATATATATATATATATATATATATATATATATATATATATATATATATATATATAATTCTCTTATACCGCGAGAACTTGAATCATTGTGAAACTATTTAAATGTTGATTTTATTTTTAATTGATTATTATTAAAATATATTTTTTAATGTTTTTTCATCACTACTGCCTTTACATATTAAATTCAATCGTATTATTTTAATATTAAATAATTCTCGTCATTCTACTTAATACTTTCACTAACATTCTATTTTTCGGCCAAATTTGCATAGTGCCGATTAAGTTTGAAAATTGTGGTTATAGAATCTTGTCAATATTGATAATTGTACAATAACACTATTTGTATAATTAAGCTAGGATTCAATAATACAAAGCTAGTTTTTTCAATTGATTTTATTAGATTGCTACTCTTGATTGTATTGTGAGTTGTTTAAGTCTTTTCTCGTTAATTTCAATTGAAAAGCATAATTGTTATATTCGTCAAAATCTACTCAAATTCAATTTTAATTTATAAATTTTGAGAAAACATTTTCAAACTACTAAAATACTATTAAATAAACATTTATCCACATGATTCTCACCCAACAAGACAAATTTATAGAAAAATGTAAAGTATACTGAATTGAAATGATGGTAAATTTAATTTTTGTTTCATAACATGTGTTGGAAATACCTTCCATTACCCGTATTAAACATGTATATGGAAAAATGCCACGTTGTTTAAAAAAGTGTATCAAAGAGCATAGGAAAAAGTATCAAGAAAAATAATGGCATCCAACAAATGATTCATTGAATCGAATCAAGAGGGATCAAAGGCACAATTGGATAAGCTAAAATGCAAAGTTGATGTGACTTTTATCCAATACAAGGTGGGTTGGATTATGCTTCATGGATAGCAAAATTATTTAGAATGAAGAAAGATCAAAAGAATAAAAGAGAGAATGAAGCTACAAATTATGTTATTGAACTTCATTCAATTGTGATTAATACATAAGAAATATATTGCTTCTTTAAAAAGTTATATAACTTCCTCAACAAATTTGCAACTAACAAAATATTTAAAATAGTAATTTTTTAACTAACTTTTGAAACTTACTTACTTAAGCATTGTAAATTTCTAACATGTCAAGCTTGGAAACAAATGTATTAGATTTGGTTGGGGAAGGCTTGGTAATCGAGGGAAGACTTGGTAAGGAAATCGACTAGTTGCACTCTAGAAGAAATCTGTTGTGAATCGGATGTCCTAGGAACAACGTACAATCAGTTTCTTTAAGATCAAGAAACTCACAGGGGTTATGGTTTATAGAAACACCAAGGATAAAAATAAGAATTGATTATAAACTACTATTCGTTCATTTCTCTATGAAACAAGATTACAAATATACAAGAATAACAAATAACCTCTCTCACTTGAATTAAGATTTTATCTTCGTATTTTTCCTTCAAGAAGAGATACTAGTATGATATTTATAAGAAAACTAACACACTAATCAAATGTGCTTTTTAACAACTATCCATTACAAACTAACTTAGGGTACAAGCTAACGTAAACAATTGGACTTACAAGCAAGACTCAATTCAATATGCTAACAAACCTAACAATATTGACTAATGCATGTTAGAACAAACTTCTACTAAAACACGCATTACTTCGACATCAACATGTGAGAAAACTTTGATGACATGCTAACACTAGAGTTCGATCCAATATCTCACAAATCTCCACCTTGGAATAAACTCTACAACATAAAGAAACAAACTAGCTTTCTTCATGCAGCTTTATCAATTGCATACAGTGGAACAACTTACAAATGGGTAACGTCTTGGTGATCAGCAACATTATGATCTGTTGAAACCTTCGGCACTTGGACTTCTCCTCGCTCGATTACCCCTCTGATGAAATGCGACCTCACATCGATGTGTTTGGTTCGTTTATGACAGGTTGTATTCTTCGACAAATGTATTACACTTTGACTATCACATTTAATAGTGACAACTTGACCTTGAACTTTCATCTCTTTTGCAAAACTTTCAAGCCACAATGTTTCCTTCACAACTTCAGTTAGGGCGATATATTCCGCTTCAGTGGTTGATAAGGAAACAACCTTCTGAAGTGTTATTTTCCAACTGATTGTTGTACCAAACATAGTGAACACGTATCCAGAAATAGATTTTCGGGAATCCATACAACCTGCATAATCAGAGTTGACATATCCTTCGATTCTTGCTTTACTATCTTCACCCAAGGCTCCACCATAAATTAGGACTCTGTTCATAGACCCATTTATATATCTCTTAGAATCCACTTCAATGCTTGCCAGTGAGCCTTTCCAGGATTCACCATGTACCTGCTTACAAGACTTACTGCATATGATATGTCGGGTGTAGTACATACCATAATATACATCAAAGAACCTACTATATTAGCATATGGAATGCTATCCATATAAGTTATTTTGACATCAATACTGGGAAACTGATCTATACTCAGCTTGATTTGAGGGTTTGTCGGAGTCGCAACAGGCTTTGAATTTGACATACCAAACTTTTCGAGAATCTTCCGTAGGTATGGCTCTTGAGATAAACATAATTTTGATTGTTTTCTATCTCTTCGGATGTCAATCCCAATAATCCTGGGAGCAACTCCCAGATCCTTCATGTCAAACTCTTTATTGAGTTCAACCTTTACCCTTCTTACATCTTCGATATTTTTGTTTGCTATTAAAATATCATCTACATAGAGAAACAAAATAACAAATGAATTACCAGGTCGAAATCTGAAGTAAACACAGTGGTCGAACTGACTTCTGATGAAACTTATGTGTTCCATGAACTTGTCGAATCTCTTATTCCACTGTCGAGGAGATTATTTCATCCCATATAAAGATCTTTTCAACTTTCACACATACTTTTCCTTCCTCTTATTAACATACCCTTCAGGTTGCCTCATCAGGATTGTTTCATCTAGATCACCATACAAGAACAAAGTTTTCACATCCATTTGTTCCAGTTCAAGGTCGAACTGTGCCACCATGGCAAGCAACATTTGAATGGACATGTGTTTCACAACAGGAGAGAACACAACATTGAAGTCAACACCTTCTTTCTAAGTGAAACCCGTAGCGAGCAATATTTCCTTTTATCTCTTCGACGTCGCTCCTTTGATTCCTTCCTTAACTTTGAAAATCCACTTACAGCTGACTAACCTGGCTCCAGCAGGTTTCTTGCTCAGTTCCCATGTGTTGTTATCATGAAGAGATTTTATCTCATCATTCATGGCCTTCAGCCATTCAGTCTATTTCGACTCCTCATAAATTTCTTATAGTCTATATTTTCTTCTTCTAAAACCTCACTTGCAGAGATTAAGGCATAAGCTATAAGATCTGCATAACATAGTCTTTGAGGTGGCTTGATGACGCTTCTCAACCTATTTCTTTCCAATAATTAGTCATCGACAGTTTCCTAAGTCTCTTCAGCATCTTGCTCTTCTCCTTCGATTACATCTAGGTTATGCACTTCAACATCATTATGCTCAATCTCAATGGGAATCTCTCCCTGTTCCAGCTCTTTGTCAGCATCATCATTTTTCTTGAGAGTCATCTCAGCTTCATTGAAAATTACATCTTGACTGGTGATACACCTCTTGTTACCTGGCTCTAGGCATCATATCCTATCAGCCTTGACGTTGTCAGGGTATCCCGTGAACATGCGTTTCAGAGCTCTAGGTTCGACCTTGTCTTGCCTAATGTGAGCATAGGCCACACAACTAAATACTCTTAGTTTGTTGAGATTTGATGGATGTCCGACCAAACTTCTTCAGGTGCCTTCTTATCTAACAAAATCAAATGACATTTGTTTATCAGATATGTTGTTGTCGAAACATCCTCAGCCCAAAACACCTTCTTTAATCCAACACTAGTCAACATGCATATAACTCTTTCCAAAATAGTTCGATTAAACTTTTCCACCAAAGTATTATGGTGTGGAGTACATGCGGTAGTTATGTGCCTTGCAATACCTGAGGCATCACAAAAAATGTCGAATGCCTCATTTCAAAATTCAAGGCCATTGTCGATTCTCAACCTCTTGACCTTTCTACCAGTCTGATTTTTGACCAGAGTCTTCCAACTTTTGAAATTCTCAAAAGTTTCATCCTTAGTCTTCTAGATGAATACCCATAAATTTATAGAATAATCATCAACTATGGATACCTTGTAGTCCGCCAAAGATTAACATGGATGTAATCAAGGGTTCCATGTGTTCTTTGTTTGCCTTTGTTGAACTTCACTCTGCAAGATTTTACAAGTACACTAGGTTCACAAAATTTCAGCTTTTCGAATTTGTCTCCACCAAGCAGATTTTATTTCCCTAATTCGACCAGGCTCTTTCACTGAAATGGCCCAATCTCAAATGCCAAATTTCTGTCTTCGACAACAGTTTCATGGATACAACATTTGTCAAACCACTTACAACTTCAGCCTTAAGGGTATACAAGCCTTGTTTCTTCACGCCTCTCAATACATCCGCTGATCCCTTCATGACTCTTAGTATACTTTTCTCTCATTGAAATACATATTCCCTCTTGTTGAATTTATCAAGAGGAATTATATTTCTCTTCAAATTAGGTACATACCTGACTTCAAAAAACACAAAAACATCAACATCACCCTATCAATCAGCACTCATATCATACCTAGACCCATACCAAAGAAACCACCATAAATATAAAAAAGAACAAATTTTGCACTAATCTAAGAGTTGAAATAATCTACAGAAGAACCCAAAACCATGTGAGCATCTGTTAAATAACAGTATGCAAAGCGGGGTGAGTTTAAGATATCTTTTCCCTTCCATAACCAGCTTCACTAGAAAAAAAACAGAAAGTAGCAAAATGCGATAGTGATTAAAGACCACAAAAATCGAGCTACATATACCACTCCTTGTACTTAACCTCTAGATATCTAAGCAAGTGAGATTTGAGCCCAAATATCTCCTTTGTTTACTTATTTCTTTTTATTAGTGTATCCATAAATCTATAATATCTAGAATTTTCATTTTATCTAATTTAATTAGTTGATCTGATAAACATAAATAGAGGCACACACTTGTTTGTCAAAACTTTGCGGCCCTGTAAACCACCCTTGTATATTTACTGATATCTTTTGCTAACCAATTTGAGCCTTAGCTATTCCTTCGGTGACATGGCCAATTATAAGCCTATGACTTGAAAGATAAAATCTTTCCACCCTCCTTGGAGTTAGGTGGATAGATTTCATTTTCAATATATGCTAATTACTAAGATTGAGTTTGCTCTTGGAAGTTAGCATCATTTAAGTTTGGGGTTAGGGGTACTAGAGAAATTGGTCAAAGTAAAAGAGAAAATAAGATGTAAAAAACATTATATTAAAAAATTGAGAATAAGACCAAAATTAAGAAAAAATTTCTAGTACCTAATATGAAACAAAGAATAATATGAAAGAAAGAAGATTACATTAGCATAATGAGGTACCTAACTTCAAGGTAGTTGATTGTTAAAACATTATCCTACCCTGACATAAGCCACGTTACTACCTTAAAAGTCCTTAAATATGTGTGTTTAAATATGACCTAACGAATTTTGCAGATAACTAACAAATTCGTTGATTTTACATTCGTATGTTGATTGAGTGAACACCCTTGCAATTGAGTGCATATTGGTGAGTAGAGAGACGTGTTGAGTACATATGTTGGAATAACTAATCTGAATTAATTGGATTAAAGAAAGGAAAGAATGTCTTGATTAGCAAAAGTAATTGACATTCATGTAGTAAGGTTTTTCATTTATTCTGACAACGTTTAAGTGTAAAGCGACAATGTATGTTTAGGGTTGTGATGACATGTTGCCATTGGACGTCTTTTAGCAAGAAAAACCGGACAAATTGGACTTTAAATGATCAAGTTATAAGAAAAAGAGTAGAAAAAGCATGGAATATGCTTTTGGGTGAAGAAAATCACTTGTTAAGAAAATTTGTGAAAATAGAATAAAAAACACACTGGTAGCTATTGGATTTTACGCGCCCGCGCCATTCCAAAATGCACCAACATTGGACTAATCATTATTCAATGCACTCGCATTGTTGTGCTTTTCGTACACAATTTTTTCTTAATTTAAAAGGGAAATGAGAAGGGAAAAAGAGGGTTTCGACTACCAAGATATAAAAATGACGTATTTGGGCGATTTTGGGGGCTTTGGAGGCCATTGAAGCCATTGGATAGATTTTTCTTTGGTAATTCTTCATGCTCTTAGAATCTATACTTATGGTATTGAATTATTTCAACATGAGTAGCTAGATTCCTCTTAGTTTAGGTCTTATTTAATGATGAATCTATTTTTATTTGATTTGGACATATGATCGAATGATGTTAATGTAATTATTTTGGCTTTTTGTTATTATTCAGTTATTGATTGTGATTATAGCCTATTGTTTATTACGACATTCGATTTGATTTTGATAAGTAGTAACTGCATACCCTAGGGATTTTATCTGACTTATTTTAATTGTTGAATTTTCTAATTGACTATGGATAATATTATTAGGAATTGTGACTTAGGGATTAACACACTATTTTCCCTAATATGACATGACTATTTTCCCGAGGGAATAAGGATTTGACTTGTATATTAGTGAGCTACATGCCCAGGCATTGGATGTAGTGGTAGAGTTAGTGTGTCATGTAACTCAATAGCCATTGCATGTCTATTAATGTGTGTTTCACCAATCAAGAAGAAATAAAGGATTTTGATAATAAGACCTTATCACCTTTATCATCACTGTTATAACAACTCTTATGTTTTTTACCAAACAAATCTGAAAACCCCTCATTTATTGTTTTTAATTACATTGCACAACGTACCTTGTTCTAAGTTCACAATATATATGGAGAAAAATTTATTTGTATTACTTCGATAACAACACCAATACACTTGCTACTAAATTTTTCTCTAATTATGCCTCTATCTCTGGGTATATTTTCATTCACTCTAAGTATTTCATTTTTGCTGGTGATATGAGTCCTTCTAGAGTCAATCACTTTTTGAAATGCACATGTTTCAAAAGGGATAGTATTTATTTCCACTACATGGGCATTCCATATTTAGAGGAAGGGCCAAGGCCTTTCACTGGCAATTTATTGCTGACAAGTTGGTTAGCAAGCTCGCATCATGGAAGGGCTCTCTCCTCTCTATTGGAGGTAGAGTTGTGTTGGTGCAATGTGTTATTCATGTCATGCTTACTCATACCATATCCATCTACTCTTGGACTATTTCCCTTCTTAGATAAATTTAAATAAAACTAAGAACTTCACATGGGGAGGCAATATTAACAAGAAGAAGTTGGTGACTATTGCTTGGAAAAGGTTATGTAGGCCTAAAGACACTGGAGGACTTGGGACCAGGTATTTATTGTTCCTTAATGAGGCTTAAAATATTAAGTTTCCTTGGGAGATAGTTAGCTCTCAGGAAGAATGAACTTGTATTATGATAGCTAGGGTTTTAAGAGATTATGGAACTATTAATTATACTATTCCTGCTACTCTTTGGCAAGGCTTCAAAGCTGAAACTTCCATAATCAACAATCACTGATGTTGGTTGATAGAAGATGGAAAAAGAATTATTTTTTTGAGAGACGACTGGTGTGGTGAACCTATCATCAATCTTTTGGATTCTAACTTGCACCACTCAATCATTTTGAAGGCTAAGATGTCTGACTACTTTCACAATCAATTATGGAATCTACCTACAGTGTGGAAGGATCCTTTTCTCTTTTTAGATTCCAAATTAGATGGTGTTATTTTTCTTCCATTTGACTATAAAGATGAAACTACTTTTCCCTCTTAGGTCATGGCTCCTTATCCTTCAAGGGGGCCTACACTTTTAAGCTGTAGAATGTCAATGCTTTGTCTTGGGCTCAAATCATTTGGAGTCTAGATATTCCTTCTTCTAAATCCATCCTGGTGTGGAGGCTCATGCACAACAAGCTGCCTATAGATGACCAACTCCACATAATAGGAATGTATTTTCGCTCCTGGTGTTTTATATGCAAATATTCACTTGAAATAACTTTCCACTTATTTTTTTAGTTGTGATTTTGTTGTGAAACTATGGAATTGGCTTTGTTCTTTAATCAAATAAAGCATCCATTATCAATCCATGGAGGGCCTTTGTCCTTTTTGTAACAGACATAGAACCTAAAGTTAAAGTATTACTAAATATTCCATCATCATCTGATTAATGGTATCTGGTTGATCAAGAACAACTTTTGGCTCCAAGACAAGACCACTTATTTTAGTTTTGTTTGCAACCTTGTTTTGTCCTAGAAAGCTTGTACAAATTTTAATATTAGGCTTAGTTTCAAGGGTGGTTTGAATGCTTTCTCCACTATTAAGCCCTTCAAGGTGTCTATTCAATCCCCAAAGGTCCCTACCACCAAAGAGATTTTGTATACTTCTCTAAATTGGAATTGGATCAAGTGCAATGTGGGTGGAGCTTGCACTAATAATCCATCTTCTGCAAGCAATTGTGGTATTTTCAGAGATATCATAGGCCTTTTCTTTTAGCTTTTGAAAAGCCTTTAGACTAAGGAGTGCTATGGTATGTGAATTTTTTCTACACTTATATGTGTTAAGATTGCAAATGAGCAAGGATGGTCTCAACTTTGCTTGATATAGCTATCCTCATTATCGTTAATGTGTCTGGTTGAGCTAACTCTAACTCAATCCCCTGGCAGCTTAAGACCAGATGGATAAATTGTTATAACATCATTTTGAGCATGTCATTTTTCATAACACACATATTCATAGAAGAAAATAGTTATGCGTATTTTTTTCTAATCTAAATCGCACATATACCTCCTTCACTTTTTTTACTCATTACCTCTAGGAATTAGACAAGATTATTTATAAAACAAAGACTAGGTATGTCTTTTTTATATTTGTCTCTTATTGATATGGTTTTGGCCTAATCCACCCTCTCTTTTCTGTGAATTTACCTGTAAATTTTGATTCCTGCAAATTTACCTGCAGATTTTTATTTATGCAAATTTATATTATCATAAAGGTTTTAGCTAGGAATAAAAAACAGTAGGAAAAATCGCAGAAAATGTGTTTCCTGCGGATTTTACTTATAATTCTGCAAGTAATTCCGTAGGAAATTAGAATATTTTTAGTAGTGTGACCAAATTTTTTTCTAAATTCTTTTTATGATATTGTTTGAGGGAAGCTTTTATAAATTATCATCTTATAGTATTGTTGTTTGGATCTATTATAATGTTTGGGTCATCACCACACCACACTTTTGTTTTATTTCTATTTTACTTAATTTGTTTTATAAACTCGGCCAACCTTCTTGAGCCTACCACACTTAAATTGGAACAAATTATCAATTGCCTTAACTTCAAGACAGACTAAATTTATTTATTTCACGAATTTTCCCACACCATAACCTTTGTATTCACTTAATTAAAGATCTATACATGGACAAAAGTTGTTTATTAAATAAGTACTATAGTTAAACTTAACTTATCATGGTAGAAAAATAATTATTCATATTTATTATATATATGTTGAATCATAAATGAATGATTGAAAAGAGTAAGTGCAAAATAACAAAATTTTATTTCACCCATAAATTTTATTCCATTTTATTATCTATTGAAGGTTATTGAAAATCAATATGTACAATCCTGGGTAAAAGATGAAAAATAGTTGGTGTTGTAACTCATCATGTTTATCTTTCTAGATGTTGAATCTCTAGCATTGAGCAAGTCAATATCACTTTAGTCACATGTATGCGTTCATTTTCTATTGGATCATTGGAGGATGATGATGATTGGTGGTTGTTCTATGACATGGTATCGCGTTCTATTGCTTCAAGTTGTCGTTTTAGCATCTCTTACTTTACCACATCTTTTTGCCTTTTTAAATACTGTTGAATGACTTAAAATTATTATTTTGTTTTTTTTTAATATTCAAAATGAAAAATCTTGTAATCTTTTGGAAAAAACTATGGAAAAAAAAGAATATTCAAATAAATAATGATGACAAAAAAAACGTGTTATAGGTATTACTTATATATATATATATATATATATATATATATATATATATATATATATATATATATATATATATATATATATATATATATGTCAAAGAGAGTAACTAAATGTAATGGAATAATGTAATCAGTATTGTTTGAAACAGTGAGTGAACTTGTGGGCAATATATATATATATATATATATATATATATATATATATATATATATATATATATATATTGGTCAAAGAGAGTAACTAAATGTAATGGAATAATATAATCAGTATTGTTTGAAACAGTGAGTGAATTTATGGGTGATAATATATATATATATATATATATATATATATATATATATATATATATATATATATATATATATATATATATATATATATATATATATATATTGGTCAAAGAGAGTAACAAAATGTAATGGAATAATGTAACAAGTATTGTATGGAATAGTGAGTGAACTTGTGGGCGATATATATATATATATATATATATATATATATATATATATATATATATATATATATATATATATATATATATATATATATATATATATATAAAACATGTTTTTCTTTTGGTCATCATTATTTATTTGAATGTTTTTTTCTTCCCATAGTTTTACCCCAAAAGATTACATGATTTTTAATTTTAAAATATAAAAATTAAATTATCAATAAAATAATAATCTTAGGTTTGTTTAACACTATTTTAAAAGGTGGGAAGGCTTGGAAAACCAAGACACCAAAACTACAACTCCAAACGCTAGAAAGTGATATCATGTCATACAACAACCACCAAGCATCATCCTCCAATCATGGTCGTCGTCCTCCAGGGCGTCCAATTGGCTCCAAGAACAAACCCAAGATGCCTATCATAGGAAAACATGACAATCATGATGCACTAAACTCTCATGTCCTTGAGATCACTTCCGGATCTGAAGTGTCACAAAACCTCTTTGATTACGCTCGTCGTCAAAGGAGGGGCATCAGCATCCTCTGTGGAAATGGAATAGTGACGAATGTTAGGCTTCTCCAACCCATTGGAAATGTTGTAATCCTTCAGGGAAGTTTTCAGATACTTTCAATATCAGGTACAATTTTTCCTTCAAAAACACTATCAAGTACAGGAGGATTGGTAGTTTATTTAATGGGAACATCAGGGCAGATTATTGGGGGAAGTGTCATGCCCCCTTTAATGGCTTCAGGTCCAGTGACTTTGATGGTTGCTTCTTTTGAAAACACTGCATCTGAAAATATTTCTTTGGTTGTCAATGATCTCATAGAAAATGAGCGTGGGAATGTGACTAAAAATGATACTGATTTGCTCAATTCTGGAAAATCAACATCTGAAATGATAAATATGATGAGTTCGAACACCAACTATTTCTCATCTTCTTCCCAGGGTCATACATTTGGATGAGATGTTACCGCATTGCAGAATCACCACCCAAACCTCCTCGTTTCTAGCTTGAGCGATTAGTGATTTACATGTTGATGTTCAATAACCTTCAATAAATATTAATATGGAATTGTATTGTTTGTTTTTAAAACATTTCAATTTATTTAAATGAATAAGTTTGTGGGTGGAATAAAAGTTTGTTATTTTGGAATTATTACTCTTTTTATCTTATTGATTTATGGCTCTCCCTATATATAATAAATATGAATAATTGTTTCTCTACCATGATGAGTTAAGTTTAACCATAGAAACTTTTTTTAATAAAAAAATTGTGTTCATTTATAGATCTTCAATTAAGTGAAAACAAAAGTTATAATGTGGGACAAGTCAAGAAATTAATCAATATAGTCTATCTTAGAGTTAAGGAAATTAATATATTGTGAAAATTTAGGTGGTTGGAGTTAAGGAAATTAATATATTGTGCAAATTTAGGCGGTTCACTCAAGAAGACGGGTCGAGTTTATATTTAAATGAAAATGAAGATTTACAAAAGAGAAATAAAACAAAGACTAATAATGTGGTGATGACCCGAAGCTTATAAGAGATCCAAAGAACAATAATATAAGATGATATAACATAAAAACTTCCCTCCAATATTGGGTAATTCGGTTTTTAGTAGAGTTACGACCTATTTTTAGTAGATCCAAAGAACAATGATATAAGATGATATAGCATAAATAAAATGATACTCTTATGTCTCTAAAATACGATGGTCATAATCTGTAATTCAGTTTTTAGTAGAGTTATGACCTGTTTGTCTAGGGAGATATACATATTAGAGAAAAATTGAAGAGAGAAGTATCAAGAAAATATGTTCTTTTTTTATTTGGCACATTATGGGGGGATAAACCAAAAAATATATATTACAAGGGGTAACTTTGATACTTAGGGGGAAAAAACATAGAATTTAAACATTTTAGGGGGGGATTTTTTTTTTACAGGGGGATAAACCGAATTTCTCCTACATTGTAGAGGGTGTTGTATGTTTAACCCTAAAATAAATAAATTTAAAGATATTTTATACTTTCAAAAATAATCAACACTTGTTTCTCTTTTGTTTCTTGCTTCTTTCTTTTGGACCGATTGATACATCAAATATGTTATATTTCTCACTTCTTTCACTCTACTTTCACTATTTCCCACCTATTATTTCTCTCTTCTTAATTTTTCTTTACAACAAAACACACCTCTAAAATTTTGATCAATCTAGTTGTAGAAATATATCTTAAAACCTTACATGCTGAAGAGGAAAAAAATTAGGACTTGCAAAAATCGACAATTGTAGTCAAGGGTCTGGCGAGTCTACCATAAGTTTGACAATTGTTTGGTGGCATCAGAGTTGTGGTGAAGGTGGAAGTCATCAATCGAGCGATGGATGGTACCTCATGGCGACAATGGTCAATCAGCTATAAATAGCAAGTATTTGTCGGTTGTATGCTAGTGGCGGATATGTGGAACGCTAAAAACTGATACCCGGATCATAAGTTACGAATTAAAAACCAAGGTTGGAACCTACAGGTCTCGCTGAGCGAGCTCCTTCTCGCTGAGCAAAAATCGCCCTGGAACTTTTGTTGAGTGAGGTATGCTCGCTGACAAGCTACACCAGTTCAGGAAGTTCCAGCCTTACGGGAAAACACTCTTTTCACACCCAAACACTCTCAAACATCAACCAATGCAACTAGACATAATCAAACATATCCATTATCATCATATGAGTATTTTAGGTAGGTTTTAATCGATTTTTAACCGTTAAACTTCCGATTTTTCTTAGGTTTTCCAATCTAGCCCTATCCACAAAATCTCTAAAACTCAACCAAAATCAAAGATAAAAGTTTCTAACTAAGAACCCACTTTGAGAGATGAAGATTGGCTGAAAGATTGAGTTGATTCGGCGAACGGATGATCTGGAATGAGGAATTGGAGCTTTAGGGCTTTTCTCTCTTCTTCTTCTCTTCTCTTCTCATTTTCCTTATTTCTTACCAACTCTTCCTTCCACTCATAATCTTTCTATATATATATATATATATATATATATATATATATATATATATATATATATATATATATATATATATATATATATATATATATATATATATATATATATATATATATATATATATATATATATATATATATATATTTATATATATATATAAAAATATAAAATCTTATATTTTTACCAATAGGTCAAAATTAGAGAATATCTGAAAATGTCCCTTAATCCGATATTTTATAAAACCTCTGAGTCAGCTAATATCAATTAATAAAATAATATCCCGCTGATTACTCTATTTGGTTCCATTAAAATTTCTTAGAGTATTCCGGAATAATATTATTACTAATTAATATTGTCCAGAGCCTTAAATAAAATACGAGGTATTACATCCTCCCCCCCCCCCTTAAATAAAATTCGTCCACGAATTTAAAGGATTACCTGAATAGGTGAGGATATGATTCCCGCATTTCTGATTCCAACTCCCATGTAGCATCGCCCAGATGCGTCTCATCCCATTGCACCTTAACAAGCGATATCTCTTTATTTCTCAACACTTTGGTTTCTCTTCCAACAATACGGCTCGGTTGGGGCTCGAAGGTCAAATCCGCTTCTATCTCGATAGAATCCGGCAAAATAGGCTGAAGAGGACCAGGAACGAACCTACGAAGTTGAGATACATGAAAAACATCATGCATTTCGAATAGAGATGGCGGCAAGGCTAAATGGTAAGCAACTTCACCAATCTTTTCTAGAATCTGTTACGGTCCTACGTATCTCGGGCTTAACTTATGTGACTTAAACAGTCCTTTCAACCTCAACCTCGGAGTGACTTTCAAGTATACATGATCACCTTCAACAAATTCCAAAGGTCTCCTTCGATTGTCAGCATAGCTCTTCTGACGATCTTAGGCTTGCTTAATATTTTCTCGGATCATACGAATCTTTTCCGTAGTCTCTTGAATAATTTTCGGTCCTAAGATCCTATCTTCACCCACTTCCGACCAACACAGCGGTGTTCTACACCTTCTTCCGTACAAAGCCTCATACGGAGCCATATTGATGCTTGCATGGTAACTATTGTTGTACGAAAATTCGATCAACGGCAAAAGTTCTTTCCAATTTCCTCTACTCTCTAAAACATATGCTCTCAACATATCCTCCATCGTTTGAATCGTACGTTCCGTCTGACCATCCGTTTGAGGATGATTAGAAGTACTCAAACGCAGATTCGTACCCATGGCTTGTTGGAACACCTTCCAAAATCTCGAAGTGAACTTCGGATCTATATCCGATATAATACTGGACGGGACACCGTGCAATCTCACAATTTCAGCAATAAACAACCTTGCAAGCTGACTTATCTTATATGTAGTCTTCACGGCTAAGAAATGCGCAGATTTCGTTAGTCGGTCCACAATCACCCAAACAGAGTCATAGCCACCCTGAGTACTCGGTAAACCTACTGCAAAGTCCATAATGATACTATCCCATTTCCAAATTGGGATGTCCAAAGGTTGTAACAATACACCTGGCCTTTGGTGCTCAATCTTCACTTGCTGACACACCACACATTCTGACACAAATACCGCAATGTCCTTTTTCATCCCGGACCACCAATACTCCCTCTTCAAATCTTGATACATCTTCGAAGAACTCGGATGTATCGTAAAAGAACCCTTTATATGCTTCTTCTAGAATCCTTCTCTTTAACACATCATCATCCAGAATGCAAATTCTTTGATTAAATAGGATGATCCCATCTAATGCTCTCACGAAACCCAGTTGGAGTAACAGTCCTTGCAACTTCTCATCCAAAACTTGCGCTTGTTGAATATCATTCCTCAAGGTAGAATTAATATTCAAGTTTCCCATGATTACACCACTCGGAGTCCAAACAAACTGAAGATTAAGATCCCGAAACTTTTCTGACAATGCATACTCCAATACCATCAATTCGGCACTATGAATCACTTTTCTACTTAAGGCATCTGCCACTTTGTTCGCTTTTCCGGGGTGATACTTCAACTCAAGATCATAGTCCTTCAAATACTCCATCCATCTCCTCTGTCTCATATTCAGTTCCTTTTGATCAAAGAGGTACTTCAAACTCTTATGATCACTAAACATTTCAAAATGCACACCATACAAATAGTGCCGCCACACTTTCAAGGTAAACACCACGGCCGCTAATTCCAAATCATGCGTAGTATAGCGGTAAAATCATGACTGTAAGCTATTGGTTAACTTAACTCAATATACACAGAGTCGCCACCGCGCTTTTATTTATTTCCAAAAGGAAAAATGCAAAAAGAACGAAGAAAGCCTAAAGAATCTAAAAGCAAAAGCTAAAAGAAACAAACAGAGAATGGTACGGGGATTGGTTACAAATCGGGAAGGTTTTAAGCACCCGACTTGTCCTTGGTACTCCACGGGAACCCTTTGAAATATTTGCTGCATTTTTGGTTTGAAATGGTTTGCTTGAAAAAAAGATTGAAGAGATGAGAAGAGGAATGTTTTTTAAGATTTTGGTGTTTGAAGAGACGAACGTCTCATGCCTACGTACCCACAAAGTGCAATGCGAGATCAAAACCCCGTAGTTCGTGGTACAAATTTTGAAAAGGCAAATGAGTTGAATTGATTTTAAAATGTAAAGATAAGTCGTCATTCTTTAGCGAATAATTCCGCTAGAAAGAATGAATCATATCTAAACATAAAAAAGGTTAAAAGAAACGTGCACGAGGGCACAAAAACAATTGAATGAATTTTGAATGTTTTAAGGTTTTTGAGGGAAAAAAAAGTATCGATATGCTTATGTGGTTTAGCATTTATTAAGGAAATGAAATGAAAAAGTAAAAGCACATGACCTAAGTCAAGGTTTGATTGCAAAAATGTTTGAAGTTTGAAAACAAAGAAGATTTTGAAAATGTGAAGGAGGTTTGAAAATTGAAGAAGATGGGAAGAGATGAAGGGACTATCCTGAAACTTGAAAATAAAAGCTAAAGGAAGAACGATCAAACCGCATGGCAAGCATTCTTTGAAACAATTGGATTTCCATCTTCATGAACAAGTGAACTTAATCGGAGCCAAAGTCTTCAATCCATAACAACTCAAGCAAAGGAATGATCCTAGAATCTAAGTCCAAACTCCGACGCTAAGGATAGTAACCATAGTCCGAAATTAAAGTCACCAATTTTTAGATGTTTATTCCTTTATTAATATTTTGGTGTCCAAATGGACAAAGGAAAAAATCACAAGTATAACAATATAAACAATAAGCAATATGATGAATGATATAGTATAATAAGCATAATAAGAGAGATAGGGAGTGAGAGATTGAAATAAAAGAGGATAAGGTGCGAGAGATTGAATTAAAATGGATTATATTCACATTATTATAATATTTACATAATAAGTGGTATGATGAACTTAATCAAGCACAACCACGAAACAAAAATAACAAAATCGAGGCAACCGGATCCAAGTGGATCCTATTCTGAATTCGGGACAAGTTTAGGTCTATGTTAAGCAATCGCCGAGTAATTTACGGAGTAATTACCCTACAAATGAGGCCGGCCACCACTAATTAAAGTGGAAACTATTCGTGTTAATACATGTTAGAGAAACGATATTATGAATCGTTCTCCGAAAACATGTCACACTAAAAGAAAAAGAACGGTCTAATCTTAATCGGGATTTTCGTTGAATTTATCGAAGGCAACCTATCACGATCTCAAAGTATGGAGAATGATACAAATGATCATTCATCCATAGATTTGAAATAATGAAGATTAAACCTATTCGAAATTCAACAATCACGAATCGGAGATTGTCATCGACCAAAAATAAAAGATGAAGAAAAATGGATCTAAAAGTAGATCCAAAAAAGAATTAAGATATTTTTTTAAAACCTTTTTCTAAAATCTCTTTCCTAAAATCTCTTTTCTAAAATATTTCTAAAATACTTTTCCAAATGTTTTCCTAAAAAAATATTCTATAAAACTCTTACATTAAAAAAAAAATTGAAACAAGAGCAATAATGAAAAAAAAGAAAAGAACTAAAGAATTAAAAAAAAAAGAGAAAAGGGAGGGGGACACGCAGGGTGTGAGGTGGTGGTAGAAGTGGCTATAAGTGGCCATAGGCCCAAGCTCATTCATCACTTAAGTTCATAAACATTAAAAAATAATAAAAAAAAAGAAAAGCTGAACTTCTTCTTCTTCTATGAGCCGCACGGCCGGTACCAAATCGCAAAAGGGGGGAAAACGAAAAAACAATGCCGGAGCCTCACCGACGATCTTCTTCTTATTTCTCTTGATTTCCGTTTGTTGTTTGGTTCGATGTTGATATGGTTGTGCGAAGATAGGTGAAACGAATCTCAGAAATTGTTCAATCGATTTCTTGTTGCTTGCAATCCGTTCGAATCTTTTATGGATCTATTGTTATTGTGAGGTGAATTGAATTTTCAGATTGAAGAAGGATTTTTTTGTGTGGTTGAATATTTGAAGGTTGATGGAAATTGAAGCTTTGTTTGGATTTGTGCAGGGTATATGGAGGCTTTCAAAGCTTGAGGTTGTGAAAGAGAGAAGTTGAATTTATAGATGGTGAGATGAAATTGTGAATCTGCGTTTTGATTTGAAATTCACTGCGTTTTAATTCATTTACAGCTCATGGTTTGGATGTGTGCCGTTTAATTCTCATAAGGTTGCGTTTTGCTGGGTTTGAATGTTTGTGTTTGGGCTTGCTGAGGATGTGCAATCCGCGTGTGTTTCGCTTGCCTGCGGCTTGATGAAATGGCTTGCGTTTTAATTAATGTGTTGCGTTTCACTTTGACTGATACGTGAAGGGTGATGTGCGTTGCATTCGGATGGCTTGCAAGTGTTTTGGACGGCTTGTGGCGTGAAGTTGTTGGGCTGCGGGAGTATGCGCTTGTGAAGTTTGTTTCAGCTGGTGATGTTGGCTTCAGCTTGTCAAGTGTGAAGCTGTTTACGTTTGCGTTGAGGCCTACGTTTTACCTGCTGCATGCTTGCATTTTGTTGGCTTTTGTTGCGTTTTGCAGGAAAGGCTAAGCTGTGGAATTTGCTGGCTTGGAGTCTTGGCATTGCGTACGGTGGGCTTGGGGAAAGTTGGGCTGGCCTGAGGCTTTAATTTGCATTGGCTGGGTGTTGGAAGCTCACGTGATGAGCTGGAAAAAGAAATGGCCTCATTTTGTGAATAAAAAAGAATCAATTTATTATTTTCTTTTTCCTTTTTTTTTAATTCATTCTTTTTTTTTGTATAGAAACTAAAATGGGCCTAATGGAAAATGGGCTTCTAAAAAAATGGGTCTTATTAAAAAATGTAATGAATAAAAGATGGGGTATTAAAATAATGAGAAGTGGGATAATCGAATAATCGGGAAAAAATGGTAATTCTGATAATGAAATGGATTAAAAAATAATAATAATAATAATTGGAATCGGTTAAGAAAGATGGTGATTTGGATAATTGAAAAATTGAGAAAAATGGAAAATAATGGTGGTTAAAAAATAATGGGAAATGAAGAATAAAATGGATAATCGGATAATGGATGATTGGATGGAATTTGAATTTTTTTTGTGTGAATTGAATTAAAAAAAGAAAAATGAATATGGGATTGATGGTTTTAAACCCACAACAAACTCTGATTTTTTCAACAAGCCACTGATACGACCACTTTTGAACCAACTGGATAACTTGCAATTGAAGATTCAACCCAAACTTTACATGAAACACTGCCTGATAATCGATGACTTTTGTACACAACACAGCTTGAACTTTGAAAATGCCCTGTCTGAGAAATAAACCACTGGCACAAACAACTTGCAGTTGAAACAATCTTTTGATAGTTTGACCAAGATTAGGTCAAACGTCCATTTGAATCGAATTGTGACTGAACGAACGCATCTGACTTGAAAATCATTGCCCTGTCTTTGAAATCCTGCAACACAGAGAAGAAGAAGAAACAACTGCAACATATTTTTTGTATTTTGGTTAGAAGTTAGTGAATATAAACAAATAACAGCAATTAAACATGGTGATCCCCTGCGAAGCACAGATCTGCACCTGAAAAAGGATAAACGAACCAGTGCGTGATCTTGTTTGTATGCGAAATGCAGATGAGATGCGAAAAATCTTAGGGTCAAAAATTAGGGTCTGACACGTAGGATAATTCTTCTCATGAACTCTCAACAGTCTAGAAGCATACGCCACCACCTGACCTTCTTGCATGAGAACACCTCCTAAACCCATCTTTGAAGCATCGCAAAACACTTCATAAGATTTGTTAAGATTGGGAATAATCAAGACTGGATTAGTCGTCAATTTCTCCTTCAACCACACGAAACTTTGCTCACAACTAGAATCCCATTCATAAGCGAAGTCCTTCCTAGTGAGCTTAGTTAACGGTAATGCCATCTGAGAAAAACCTTTAATAAACCTTCTGTAGTAACCTTCCAAACCTAGGAAGCTTCTCACTTTGGTAACATTCTTCGGTCTCTCCCAATTAATTACAGCTTCTATCTTGGACGGGTCTACAGCTACACCTCCCTGGGATATAACATGTCCAAGGAACTTGACTTCTGACATCCAGAACTCACACTTACTAAATTTAGCAAAAAGTTGCTTTTCCTGCAGTATCGATAGGACAATCCTTAGATGTTCTTCGTGCTCTTGCGGAGTACGAGAATAGATAAGAATGTCATCGATAAAGATCACCACAAATTTATCCAAATAACTCTGAAATATCCGGTTCATCTAATCCATAAAAACAACTGGAGCATTCGTCACACCGAAAGGCATCACTAAGAATTCATAATGACCGTAACGGGTTCTGAACGCAGTCTTCGGAATATCAGAACTCTTCACACGAATCTGGTGATAGCCCGATCTCAGATCAATCTTCGAGAAAATGCAAGCTCCTTTCAATTGATCTAGAAGGTCATCTATCCTTGGTAAGGGGTATTTATTCTTGATTGTAACCTTGTTCAACTTTCGATAATCAATGCACAACCTCATACCACCATCATTTTTCTTTACCAACAACACCGGAGCTCCCCACAGTGAGACACTAGGTCTTAAAAAATGCTTTGCCATTAAATATTCCAATTGATCCTTCAACTCCTTAAACTCGAGTGGAGCCATCCGATAAGGGGAAACAGATATAGGAGCCGTTCCCGGTATCAGGTCGACTGAGAACTCAACTTCCCTCACCGGAGGTAAGGAAGTGACATCTTCAGGAAAAATATTGGGAAATTCACAAACTATCGGAATGTTCAAAACTTGCTGGTCATTACTCTCCTCAATAGTAAGGACAAGCAAAACATATTTCTCTTGTTCAAACAGAAAATTTACCATTCCAACCGTACCTTCTAAGATCGTTGTCAAAACATATTTCAGAGGCGCTTCAACGGAGGGAATGAGGATCAACTTTTCTTCACATCCAAGAAACACAGAATTAGCAGACAACCAGTCCATTCCCAGGATAACATCAATTTTCTTAAGGGGCAAACAAATGAGGTCAATTTGAAAGATTCTACCATCCACGGACAACGTACAGTTCTCACACTTAAGCGACGTCTCGACAGTTTCATCCATAGCGGTAGTAACCACCATTGGAGGATACAAAGGAAATAGTCGCAACCCAAGTCGCTCTGCACAACTAGTAGATATAAAAGAATGCGTAGCTTCACAGTCAAATAAAACAAGACAAGGATGATTGTTAACAAGACAATTACCCGCAATCAAGGAATTGTCGCCCTTCGCCTTCCTAACATCCATAGTATAAACTCTTGCTTGCACTTGGTCCTTCTTCTGGGGACAATCTCTAGCAAAATGTCCTTCTCTCTGACAAGGGAAACAAACCACGGCACCCGGATTGCATCTACCAAAATGATTCTTATGGCATCAGGAGCAAGAAGGAGGATCATTGGATCTAGGACTCGACACCTGTTTCCCCTTGAAGGGTTGAGGCCTCGGCCTAAAAGATTGACTATCTCTCCCTCTATCTCCTTGAACCGCCCTTCCGGCACTTGCTTCTGTCTGCACTTTCATCAAATTATGTTCTGCAACATAGCATTGTCTCAACATCTCAAAGTAGGTAATGAGCTCCCTTTGAGAGACACTATGCGAGAGTTCGGCCCTTAGCCCAAACAAGAACTGGTCAATTTTCCACCTTTCATCAGGAGCATACATAGCCTGCCTAGAGTAGGCCTCCATGTTCTCAAACTTCTCAACATAACTGGCCACAGTCATGCTCCCTTGCCTCAATTGTTGAAATTCGAACTCCTTTTGTGTCCTCAAGGAACTCGGGAAATACTTATCCATAAAAACTGTCTTAAATTGCTGTCATACCCTCGGAATCCCTTGCACCATCATCAAATTGGAAGCACTCTCCCACCACCTAGAAGCAGGACCCTTTAGTAAATGTGACGCAAAAGTCACCTTGTCTTCTTCACTACAAATCACAATCAATAATATCCTCTTTACTCCAGTCACCCATTCGTGAGCCTTAACCGGATCCAATCCGCCATGAAACTCTTGGGGGTTCATGCGGAAGAAGTCTCTAAATGTTCCTCCCACAGCTCCAGGAGCAACCACGTGAGGGTGAAGGCCCCCACTCATCTGATGCATCATTTCTTGCATGAATTGGTGTTACTGTTGCTGCATCTGCTGCATAAATTGGAACATAGGAGCATTCTCATCACTACCTGCTTGATCGCTACCGGGAGGAGTGACACTGGGTCGAGCACGAGTTCCACGTCTACCAGCCATAATTCCTAAATGTCATCAAAACAGGATTAAGTTGATCAGCCTCAATACCATAAACATAACATTTAGTCCTATCGCAAGTCAACGTGTATGAACGGAAGGAAACACTTATAATATTTCAAGGCTAGGTCGAGGATACGACCTGCTCTGATACCAACTGTAATACCCATATACAAAAGACATACATGAAGCATATTTTTCATATATAATATTAATAATTTGGTACTGAAATACAAATAAGTTCTTAGCAACACATTGTATAAATATAGCCACTACAACATAAGGTACTAAACAAGGCTATAAAATAGTACAAGATGTTCAACTACAAAAAGATCTAAGAACTAGATCCGAAGATCTCAAAAATCCACAGCGGAAGACTAAGCCATCAACTAGTAAGGATAATCAAGTCGCCTTATCCTTACTCTTAGCGGAACCTGAAGTACCTGAAATAACAACATCAATATGGGGTGAGATAAAACATCTCAGTGGGTTCCCTATCTTAGAGTTCTCTCGGCTCAAAGGGTCAAGCATAAAAATTCTACGAGTACAAGGTTCCTCTCGAAAATAAATAAGTCGTAACGGAACAACCTAACAATACATCGTACAAGACTTCCCGTGGGACTCAGTGGAAAACCCACCTCAAGTATGAACCACTAGACTTCTCATGGGACTCAATGAAATACCCATCTCAAGTTAACTCTCGCTTCCCGTGGGACTCAATGTAATACCCACCCCAAGTTAACTCTCGCTTCCTGTGGGACTCAATGTAATACCCACCTCAAGCTAACTCTCGCTTCCCTTGGGACTCAATGTAATACCCACCTCAAGCTAACTCTCGTTTCCCGTGGGACTCAATGTAATACCCACCTCAAGCTAACTCTTGCTTCCCGTGGGACTCAATGTAATACCCACCTCAAGCTAACTCTCGCTTCCCGTGGGACTCAATGTAATACCCACCTCAAGCTAACTCTCGCTTCCTGTGGGACTCAATATAATACCCACCTCAAGCTAACTCTCGCTTCCCGTGGGACTCAATGTAATACCCACCTCAAGCTAACTCTCGCTTCCTGTGGGACTCAATGTAATACCCACCTCAAGCTGACTCTCGCTTCCCGTGGGACTCAATGTAATACCCACCTCAAGCTAACAAAGGGGAATACAATCAAGCGTGATCCTCAATTCTTATTAGTCTACGAACTCCTAGGAGTCTCACAAGTCTCACTAATTCCTTATCTTTAACTCACAATTCCATAATTATGTTTCATTACCTTTTAATCTAATATTCGGGTAAAAGTCGGGTGGAACCAACATTTCTTGTTCTCAAAATATAGATTTCATCATTAGCTTCGAAACGATATGTAGAACGCTAAAAACGGATACCCAGATCATAAGTTACGAATTAAAAACCAAGGTTGGAACCTACAGGTCTCGCTGAGCGAGCTCCTTCTCGCTCTGCGAAAATCGCCCTGGAACTTTCGCTGAGCGAGGTATGCTCGCTGAGCGAGCTACACCAGTTCAGGAAGTTCCAGCCTTACGGGAAAAGACTCTTTCCACACCCAAACACTCCCAAACATCAACCAATGAAACTAGACATAATCAAACTTATCCATTATCATCATATGAGTATTTTAGGTAGGTTTTAATCAATTTTTAACCGTTAAACTTCTGATTTTTCTTAGGTTTTCCAATCTAGCCCTAACCACAAAATCTTTAAAACTCAACCAAAATCAAAGATAAAAGTTTCTAACTATAAACCCACCTCGAGAGATGAAGATTGGAGGAAAGATTGAGTTGATTCAACGGACGAATGATCGGGAATGAGGAATTGGAGCTTTAGAGCTTTTCTCTCTTCTTGTTCTCTTCTCTTCTCCTTTTCATTCTTTCTTACCAACTTTTTCTTCCTCTCATAATATTTCTATATATAAATATAAATATATATATATATATATATATATATATATATATATATATATATATATATATATATATATATATATATATATATATATATATATAAGCTTATATTTTTACCAATAGGTCAAAATTAGAGAATATCCGAAAATGTCCCTTAATCCGATATTTTATAAAACCTCTGAGTCAGCTAATATCAATTAATAAAATAATATCCCGCTGATTACTCTATTTGGTTCCATTAAAATTTTTTAGAGTATTTCAGAATAATATTATTACTAATTAATATTGTCCAGAGCTTTAAATAAAATACGGGGTATTACAGTTTTGGCCTAATCCACCCTCTCTTTTCTGTGAATTTACCTGTAAATTTTGATTCCTGCAAATTTACCTGCAGATTTTGATTTATGCAAATTTATATTATCATAAAGGTTTTAGCTAGGAATAAAAAACAGTAGGAAAAATCGCAGAAAACGTGTTTCCTGCAGATTTTACTTATAATTCTGCAAGTAATTCCGTAGGAAATTAGAATATTTTTAGTAGTGTGGCCAATTTTTTTTCTAAATTCTTTTTATGATATTGTTTGATGGAAGATTTTATAAATTATCATCTTATAGTATTGTTGTTTGGATCTATTATAATGTTTGAGTCATCACCACACCACACTTTTGTTTTATTTCTATTTTACTTAATTTATTTTATAAACTCGACCAACCTTCTTGAGCCTACCACACTTAAATTGGAACAAATTATCAATTGCCTTAACTTCAAGACAGACTAAATTTATTTATTTCATGAATTTTCCCACACCATAACCTTTGTATTCACTTAATTAAAGATCTATACATGAACAAAAGTTGTTTATTAAACAAGTACTATAGTTAAACTTAACTTATCATGGTAGAAAAATAATTATTCATATTTATTATATATATGTTGAATCATAAATGAATGATTGAAAAGAGTAAGTGCAAAATAACAAAATTTAATCCACCCATAAATTTTATTCCATTTTATTATCTATTAAAGGTTATTGAAAATCAATATGTACAATCCTGGGTAAAAGATGAAAAATAGTTGGTGTTGTAACTCATCATGTTTATCTTTCTAGATGTTGAATCTCTAGCATTGAGCAAGTCAATATCACTTTAGTCACATGTATGCGTTCATTTTCTATTGGATCATTGGAGGATGATGATGATTGGTGGTTGTTCTATGACATGGTATCGCGTTCTATTGCTTCGAGTTGTCGTTTTAGCATCTCTTACTTTACCACATCGTTTTTCCTTTTTAAATACTGTTGAATGACTTAAAATTATTATTTTATTAATTTTTTTTTTATTATTCAAAATGAAAAATCTTGTAATCTTTTGGAAAAAACTAAGGAAAAAAAAGAATATTCAAATAAATAATGATGAAAAAAAAACGTGTTATAGGTATTACTATATATATATATATATATATATATATATATATATATTGGTCAAAGAGAGTAACTAAATGTAATGGAATAATGTAACCAGTATTGTTTGAAACAGTGAGTGAACTTGTGGGCGATATATATATATATATATATATATATATATATATATATATATATATATATATATATATATATATATATATATATATATATATATATATATATATATATATATATTGGTCAAGAGAGTAACTAAATGTAATGGAATAATATAATCAGTATTATTTGAAACAGTGAGTGAACTTGTGGGCGATAATATATATATATATATATATATATATATATATATATATATATATATATATATATATATATATATATATATATATATATATATATATATATATTGGTCAAAAAGAGTAACAAAATGTAATGGAATAATGTAACAAGTATTGTATGGAATAGTGAGCTTGTGGGCGATATATATATATATATATATATATATATATATATATATATATATATATATATATATATATATATATATATAAGTAATACCTCTAACATGTTTTTCTTTTGGTCATCATTATTTATTTGAATGTTTTTTTCTTCCCATAGTTTTACTCCAAAAGATTACATGATTTTTAATTTTAAAATATAAAAATTAAATTATCAATAAAATAATAATCTTAGGTTTGTTTAATACTATTTTTAAAGGTGGGAAGGCTTGGAAAACCAAGACACCAAAACTACAACTCCAAACACTAGAAAGTGATATCATGTCATACAACAACCACCAAGCATCATCCTCCAATCATGGTCGTCGTCCTCCAGGGCGTCCAATTGGCTCCAAGAACAAACCCAAGATGCCTATCATAGGAAAACATGACAATCATGATGCACTAAACTCTCATGTCCTTGAAATCACTTCCGGATCTGAAGTGTCACAAAACCTCTTTGATTACGCTCGTCGTCAAAGGAGGGGCATTAGCATCCTTTGTGGAAATGGAATAGTGACGAATGTTAGGCTTCTCCAACCCATTGGAAATGTTGTAATCCTTCAGGGAAGTTTTCAGATACTTTCAATATCAGGTACAATTTTTCCTTCAAAAACTCTATCAAGTACAGGAGGATTGGTAGTTTATTTAATGGGAACATCAGGGCAGATTATTGGGGGAAGTGTCATGCCCCCTTTAATGGCTTCAGGTCCAGTGACTTTGATGGTTGCTTCTTTTGCAAACACTGCATCTGAAAATATTTCTTTGGTGGCCAATGATCTCATAGAAAATGAGCGTGGGAATGTGACTAAAAATGATATTGATTTGCTCAATTCTGGAAAATCAACATCTGAAATGAAAAATATGATGAGTTCGAACACCAACTATTTCTCATCTTCTTCCCAGGGTCATACATTTGGATGAGATGTTACCGCATTGCAGAATCACCACCCAAACCTCCTCGTTTCTAGCTTGAGTGATTAGTGATTTACATGTTGATGTTCAATAACCTTCAATAAATATTATTATGGACTTGTATTGTTTGTTTTTAAAACATTTCAATTTATTTAAATGAATAAGTTTGTGGGTGGAATAAAAGTTTGTTATTTTGGAATTATTACTCATTTTCTCTTATTGATTTATGGCTCTCCCTATATATAATAAATATGAATAATTGTTTCTCTACCATGATGAGTTAAGTTTAACCATAGAAACTTTTTTTAATAAATAAATTGTGTTCATTTATAGATCTTCAATTAAGTGAAAACAAAAGTTATAATGTGGGACAAGTCAAGAAATTAATCAATATAGTCTATCTTAGAGTTAAGGAAATTAATATATTGTGAAAATTTAGGTGGTTGGAGTTAAGGAAATTAATATATTGTGCAAATTTAGGCGGTTCACTCAAGAAGACGGGTCGAGTTTATATTTAAATGAAAATGAAGATTTACAAAAGAGAAATAAAACAAAGACTAATAATGTGGTGATGACCCGAAGCTTATAAGAGATCCAAAGAACAATAATATAAGATGATATAACATAAAAACTTCCCTCCAATATTGGGTAATTCGGTTTTTAGTAGAGTTACGACCTATTTTTAGTAGATCCAAAGAACAATGATATAAGATGATATAGCATAAATAAAATGATACTCTTATGTCTCTAAAATACGATGGTCATAATCGGTAATTCAGTTTTTAGTAGAGTTATGACCTGTTTGTCTAGGGAGATATACATATTAGAGAAAAATTGAAGAGAGAAGTATCAAGAAAATATGTTCTTTTTTTATTTGGCACATTATGGGGGGATAAACCAAAAAATATATATTACAAGGGGTAACTTTGATACTTAGGGGGAAAAACATAGAATTTTAACATTTTAAGGGGGGATTTTTTTTTACAGGGGGATAAACCGAATTTCTCCTACATTGCTTCTTTCTTTTGGACCGATTGATACATCAAATATGTTATATTTCTCACTTCTTTCACTCTACTTTCACTATTTCCCACCTATTATTGCTTTCTTCTTATTTTTTCTTTACAACAAAACACACCTCTAAAATTTTGATCAATCTAGTTGTAGAAATATATCTTAAAACCTTACATGCTGAAGAGGAAAAAGAATTAGGACTTGCAAAAATCGACAATTGTAGTCAAGGGTCTGGCGAGTCTACCATAAGTTTGACAATTGTTTGGTGGCATCAGAGTTGCGGTGAAGGTGGAAGTCATCAATCGAGCGATGGATGGTACCACATGGCGACAATGGTCAATCAGCTATAAATAGCAAGTATTTGTCGGTTGTGTGCTAGTGGCGTGTTTTCGAGTCTAGGGGTAGGTCGGGGTTGTTCAAGAATCAGTTAAGTAATGGTTCTTGATTTAGGCCCGTCTTGGATATTTTTCCCATTAGGATCTCAGAATAATATAGATATGGTTCTCTATCACTTTGAGAGGTATCCTAGTTAGAGAGGAAAGGGTAAAAATTACATGGAATTCTTGAAGTTTTGAAATCTTTTGGAGGTACTAAGGGGGTTGTGAATTACTTTTAAACGCCTTAGATATATGTAATTCTTATATAAAAAATAAGAAATATTGAAAAGCATTTGTGTAGAAAATATAACTTATTCTTGAGAAAATGAGAGACTATTTTCATGTAACACATTTGTAATCTCTTGTAATAACTTTTGAAAGTATAATGAATCAAAGGGATGGTCCTTCCTTTAGAGTAGATCGTGTGGTTCTATGTGTTATACATGTAATATTGTCTAAATATTTTAACCATGAAAACAAAACAATAAAGAATAAATCATAATACATCATCAATAAAGAAGCAAGCTCAAAACAAAGTTCTAGATAAAATAGCAGATCAAATTTGAATAAAAGGAACTTATTGATGAAAGGGTCAATCAAAGTTAAATCACGTTTAAAGGAAATAAAGTTGTGAAGTTATGAAAGTTCACATGATTGTGTAGTTATTATTTTATCTTGTAGTTTGATCAGTTTAATCTAAATAAAGCAAGAGTAGGTCTTGTAGTACTAAGGTGATGCACACATACACAAAAGTATTTCAAACTTCTCATTTTTTAAATAAAACTTCTAAAAACTAATACATGTAAGTTCTAATCAATTAAAATCTTTCTAATCAATCAAGGAAGCAAAACTCAATTGTGTAATTAATTATGACCTTCATCTAATCGATTAAATCAAGAGTACCACCTTTTGATAAATTAGATTGGCTTGTTAATCGATTAAGTGATGCAGTAAATTAGGGCTTCCTATGTTAACTTAACTTAACTAAATAGGTAGGAAATCTAACCGACTAAGAGGCATTAAAGCCTATGGATTGTTTCCTTTTGAGCAATATTGTTTCATATATAAAGTATGCACTTCCTCACTTCTCAACACACCAATTTTCTTGAATTATCAACTTTTTTATCTCTCTTTTGCTTATTTTGTTACAAATTTTAAATCACAACAAGTTGCCTTAGTGATGAGAGAGCGTAAAGCTTCTTTTAAGAGTTGTAGTGCCTTTTTGTTGTGCTGAAATGGTTTATTCAAGAGCATAGTTGTCTTGTTATTTATAATAGATTTTAAGGTTGCAAGATAAGCCTGTAAAAAAACATGGTTTAAGGTTTTTGAGTTGAACCTATGTGAAAGCTCTAATTGTTTGGTTGTTGAGTCGAATCTATATAATAGCTCAAGTTGTTTTATTTAAGGTTGTTTGGTTGTTCCTATGCAAAAGCTCAAGTTGTTTAAGTTTGTTGGGTTGATCTTGTGCAAAAGCTCAGGTTGGTTTTAATGAAAATCTCAAGAAGAAACTCTTGGTGTTTATAGTAGGCCGCATGGTTTAGATTCGAACAAGGATAATATTTGATTTAATATTTCTCCATTATCTCTTTACAATTCTACCTTTTATATTTTCTGTTGATATTTATCTATTTTGCATTCTATTCTCTGTCCATCCCTACTTCTAACATTAATCATTTTTCTTGAATTTTTTTTTGAATTTTTTTTATCACAATTCACCCCTTCCTCTTATAAAACTTTATTTTATAAAGTTTTATTCACTACACATTGCCTTAGTGATGAGAGAGTGAAAAGTTTCATCTGAGAGTTGTGTTGAATTGTTTTATTCAGGAGCATAATTTTCTTGCTATTTGTAATATATTTGAAGGTTTCAAGCTAAACCTATTAAAAAAATTGGTTTGAGGTTGTTGATATGAAGTTGTGTGAAAGTTCTAGTTGTTTGGTTGTTGAGATGATCATGTGCAAAAGCTCAAGTTTGTTTGTTTAAGGTTGTTGGGTTTATCTTTTTGAATGAATTAGGCTGTGTGGTTTAAGGTTTAACCAAAATAATCTTTGGTGTGATGTTTCTCACATGATCAGTTTATAATTATGTCTTTTATATTCTTTCTTGATATTTATCTATTGTATTGTATATTATCAATCCATATCTACTTCTAACATTAATCATTTTAAATCAATTGTTTTATGAAAAAAATTAAATTTATTTATCACAAATCATCTCCCCCCTTTGGGTTTGGATTTACTTATTTAATAAGTGGCATCAGATTCTAACTCATGTTGTAAGACTAATCATCTCAAGAGGAAACGTGGTGACTTCAAACATATATTTTAATAAAATTCTTTGTGTAAACAAACCCACATTGTTTAATGATGAATGGTTTACCATATGGAAATAAAGAATGAAATGGTAAATAAACTGATAATTTTTTTGTCCTGTGTAGTGGTAAAATCATGAGTGTAAGCTATTGGTTAACTTAACTCAAAGTAAACAGAGTCGCCACCGCGCTTTTATTTTATTCCAAATGGAAAAGGGAAAAAGAGTGATTAAAATCTAATGAATCTAAAAGCAAAAAGCTACAAGAATCGAGCAGAGAACGAACGGGTAAGGGGATAGGTTACAAATTGGGAAGGTTTTACGCACCCAAAATGTTTGTGGTACTCCATGGAAGCCCTTTGAAATATTTATTGCTTTTTTGGTTTGAAAATAGTTTCTTTAAAATGAGATTGAAGATATGAGAAGAGGAATGTTTTTTAAGATTTTTGTGTTTGAAGAGACGATCATCTCATGCCTACGTACCCACAAAGTGCAATGCGAGATCAAAACCTCGTAGTTCATGGTACAAAATGTGAAAAGAAACAATGCGTTGAATTGATTTTAAAAAAAAAGTAAAGATAAATCGTCATTCTTTAGCGAATAATTGCGCTAGAAAGAATGAATCATATCTAAACATATGAAAAGAAAAGTGCACGAGGGCACAAAAACAATTGAATGAGTTTTGAATTTTTTTAAAGTATTTTTTAGAAGAAAGTTTCGATATGCTTATGTGGTTTAGCATTTGTTTAAGAAACGAAATGAAAAGGTAAAACCGCTTGACCTAAGTCAAGGTTTGACTATGAAAACGTTTTAAGTTTGAAAACAAAGAAAGTTTTGAAAATAAGAAGAATATTTGAAAATTTAAGAAGTGGGAGGAGATGAAGGGACTATCCTAAGAGTTGAAAGTAAAAGTTAAGGGAAGAACAACCAAACCATGTGGTGAACATTCTTCGAAACAATAGGATTACCATCTTCAAAAAAAAGTGAACTAAATCGGCTAAGGTCTTCAATCTATAATAGCTCAAGCAAAGGGCAAGATCCTAAAATCTAAGTCCGAAACTCCAAGTCCAATGCTAAGGATAGTGGCCATAGTCCAAGATTAAAGTCACAAATCTTTTAGAAGTTTAATCCTTTATTAATATATTTGTGTCCAAATGGAAAAAGGAAAATAAACATGACAAAAAAAAAGAGCAAATAATAAAACATGATAATGGATGAATAAAGCATAGTAAAGCAAAATAAAATAAAAGTAAATAAAAGTGCAAGAATTTAAATATTAGTAGCAAAAGAAATTAAAGTGCAAGAATCTAAAATATTAATAGTAGTAATAGTATAATAATATTTACATAATAATGGTATGGTGAACTTAATCAAACACAACCAAAAGAATAAGAGTAACCAAAAATCGAAGGCAACTGGATCCCCTTAGCATCTTACACTATAGTGATTAATCAAGGCAAATCGAACCGATTTCAATGAAATTTGAAAGGCGGTTGGGAGACCCAAAGCACCTACGCATCAAACATTCATAAGTCTCGATTCTTAATGCAATATGATTAACCACTTTGGGATTACGCGATCAACAAGAGATCCGGTCCACAAAAATGCAAGTACCCGATTAGATTTTTATTCGAAAATCGGGACAAATTTAGGCATATGTTAAGCAATCGCCGAGTAACTTACGAAGTAATTACCCTACAAATGAGGCCGGACACCACCAATTAAGGTGCATAATGTTAGTGCTAATACACGCGAGATAAACGATATGTAAATCGCTATTCAGACGTGATACCGCACAAAACCAAAGGTGAATACCAAATTGAGCCGCACTCATGGTATTCTTCCATCCTTAAGTTCAATCACTCATCTCGGTGGATTTAAGCATGAAAATGTATCACTAATGCAAAGTACCTTAAATGAATTGAATAATCCACTTAAAGGTAGTTTTGAATTAATGAACATTAACTACTTTAATCTACACCCAAAGTTCATTGAAATTAAGGAGAAATCACTCCCAAAAGTGCTTCCCAAGGTAAAAATAAAAGGAGGAAGAAGAAGAAGAAGAAGAAAGAGGAACCAAAAAAGAGCTTGAAACAAGCCAAGAATTCAATTCTGATTTGCGTTAACCGGTTAACGCATATGGTTAACCGGTTAACGCTGAAGCAGCAACATAAAATATGCAGAAATTCAGCATTGATCCATTTCCAAAACTCTTTCAAAATATTTAATGATCATGATCTGAATTTGCACGAATTTTAAAACCAAAATACAGTGGAATCCCTGCAGTCAAACAACAAATAAAGATCCAAAGGATCTATGAACAAAGACACCAAGGATCTACATCTTGAATGTTGATGGATGATTATGGGTTTATGGAGTGAGATGAATTACCAAAAGCTCTTCTTCAAATTGGACCAAACCAAGCTTAGATCTACTGAAATTGATGAACCAAAGAATGAAAGGATGAAGGTTTAGCTCAAGTTAGTCAAGAATTCAATGTGAATTCTTGATAACTTCAAAAGAAAGAAAGTGAGCTTTTGAGAATTTTGGTGTTGGGGGAGTATTTTGCAAGAGGTTTTGTGGCTATCAAAAGCTTGTGGAATTAATGAAATTGTGGTCCTATTTAAAGACTTTAGGTATGGGAATTTGGTGGAATGGAGCTTGCTTTCGTAATTCAAATTAGGTTTGGTAATTGAAAATTTGGTGGGAAATGGAAAAGAGTGGTGATTAGTGAGGGTTTATGGTGGGAAATGATCAAAGTGATGTAGAGAAATCAGAAACCAATGGATCTAGAATATCCCAATTAAATCAATGATCTAAGGGTGCTGAATTAGAATAAAATATTCAAATTTCGCACTGGTTAACCGGTTAACCAAGTTAAAATTTGAATACTTTATTCAAAGGTAATGGCTTGGTTGTTGTGGCCCGATTCTTTTTGTACATCAAAGAAGGCATGGAAATAAACACATGAACCTTGGAAATCCTTTGAATGAATCAATTAACTTGGGAAATCCTCGATCGGATAAATTTAAATTATTTGCGGATCAACTTCGACTTTTGTCTGTGAAATTTCCCTCGAGCTGCATGACTGCTATTTTTGGCATTTTCAATGGTTTCTCCTCTTGAAAAAAAAAGTTAATGAAAGAAACAAAAATATTTTTTTTTTTGGATTTTTAATTAATGTTTAGTAAACATAAACAAATGAAAGCAAATAATAATATAAAAAAACTGTGATCCCCTGTGAGGCATAAACATGTACTCGAGATGAATAAATGAACCAGTGTGCAATGTTGTTTGTATGCAAGATGTAGATGAGATGCGAAAAATCTTAGGGTCAAAAATTAGGGCATGACATCCTGTAGCTCGATTTTTGTGGTTTTTAATCACTATCACATTTTTGCTACTTTCTAATTTCTTAATTTTTCTTGGTGAAGCTGGTTATGAAAGGGAAAAGACATCTTAAACTCACCCCACTTTGCATACTACTATTTAACAAATGCCCACATGGTTTTGGGTTCTTCCTTAGTTTATTTCACCTTTAGTTTAGTGCAAAATTTGTTCTTTTTTATATTGATGGGGTTTCTTTGATTTGGGTCTGGGTATGAGATGAGTGTTGGTAAGATAGGATGATGTTGATGTTTTTGTGTTTCTGTATTATCATTATTTTTTTATTTTTTTCATAGGTCTGAGAACCTAATTGTTGTTTTTTTGTTTGGTGAGCTTGCAAAGATCTTACGGTCTTTTGCCTATGTACCCCCAAAAAGAGAATTGAGGGATCAGAGCATCGTAGTTCCTCCTAAAAGGCTAGAGCTAGGAGGAAAAGGTTGATTTGTATCCTATTTAAAGCACAACATGTTGATGCTCAAATGTTTGTATTTGTGTCTTGATCAAAGCCCAAGATTGAAGCTGAAAATTTTGTTTGTGTCCCGATCAAAGCTAGGATTGAAGCTGAAAACAATTGTTTGTAACTGGTTATTTTGTTGCTTTAATTGCATAGCTCAAGGCATAAACTGAATGATATCTTGATTTGCATATCTCAAGAAAGGCTGAATGGGTACCATAAATTACATATCTCAAGGAGGAGTGAATGGTTGACCTGAATTGCATAGCTCAAGATAACTGAATGGGTTATCTTAATTTGCATAACTCAAGAAGGGCTAGATGTTTATCTTAGTTAGAGTCCAAGACTATGACTGTGGGAAATTAGCTTAGTTAGAGTCCAAGACTTTTGATTGTATTGATGTTGTTAGCTTAGTTTAAGTCCAAGACTATGATTGTATTAACGTTTGACTGTTTGTGCCTTGATTGAAGCCCAAGGTTGAAGCTACAAGTTGCTCAATAGAGAGAATTTGTCATCTCTAAAGAGGGAAGATTTTTTTTATATGTGCCTTGATTGAAGCCCAAGGTTGGAGCTAAACAAAGAAAACTGACTCTATGGAAAAGTTTTATCTGTGTCCAGATTTGGAAGCCCAAGTGTGAAGCTTATTTGTGAGAGATTGACTCTTGATTTTATTTGTATCCTCGATCAGATAAATTTGAATTATTTGCGGATCAACTTCGACTTTTGTCTGTGAAATTTCGCTCGAGCTGCAGGACTGCTATTTTTGGCATTTTCAATGGTGTCTCCTCTTGGAAAAAAAAGTTAATGAAAGAAACAAAAATATTTTTTTTTGGATTTTTAATTAATGTTTAGTAAACATAACAAATGAAAGCAAATAATAATTTTAAAAAATGGTGATCCCCTGTGAGGCATAAACCTGCACCCGAGATGAATAAATGAACCAGTGTGCAATGTTGTTTGTATGCAAGATGTAGATGAGATGCGAAAAATCTTAGGGTAAAAAATTAGGGTATGACAGATGCCCCTATTTAAGTTTCTTCAATCCAGAGATATGAAGATTGAAATCTTCATTTCGACAAGATGGAAGATACTTAAATATCAAAAACCCAATTTTTGATCCTAAGATGCCAAAAAATGGAATGGAATGAAATGAAATGAAACGAACGATATGAAACGATATGGAAATAATATGGAAATGATATGAAAGCATATGATATGTATATGAAATGTATATGAAATGCAAAGAAATCCGCAAGGAACAAAACGACACATGAAATAGAATAAACGCTGGGGATAAGGAGCATAAAACTCTGACGGGGAAAAACAACATGCTAAAGACCACAACATGGATTTGCTGAGACGAAAATGTCCAAGAATGGAAATTGGACAGAAAGGATCACAACATCCAAGAATAGCATTAATGACTTTATAAGGGATATCCGAGAATGGCAATCAGAAAAGGTAATCACAACATCTGAGAATAACAATCAGATAAAAAGGTGAATCACGACATTCAGGAATATAACTGAATGAGATGGGAAAATTTTGGAAAATACATCAAATCAATGATGAATCCAAACACGGACATCCGAGAAAGGAAATCGGAAAAAGGTGAATCACAATGTCTGAGAATAGCAATCAGATAAAAATGTGAATCACAACATTCAGGAACAAAACTGAATGAAATGGGAAAAAGTCCCGGAAAGTACATCAAATCAATGATGACTCCGTTATGGATATCCGAGAATATCAATCGGATAAAAGGTGTAATATTTGAGAAGAAATAACATGTATGTGAAGAAAAGGTTCTGAAGAGACAAATATAAATGCCAAGTAAATTGGACTTTGATCACAAGGTAATATGTTGAAAACAACAGGACCTCGTGTAAACACCCCAAATTTGCCCTCACTCATATCACACCATGGCTTGTGATCTTTCATGTTTGCATAAGCATAAGCATACCACCTCATATTGCATATTTGTTTCATCTGCATAGTTCAAGTTCATCTGCATCTAGGATTTGTGGTCTGAGCAATCCAAGGATTCATCTGAGCCATCCCAAAGGCCTGAAAGTTTTCTAAGAGGGTCCATGTGTGTTCTATCATCATGTTATGTCCCTCAAAGTACATAGAAGTCAAGAAATCACAAGAACTGGCAAGGCATGGAAGCAGAGCTAGGGTTTTCACTACACAAATGACCAAAATTAGGGTTTTGGTTTCAGAGGCCTTAACTCCAAATTTTTGGGCCATTCTTGTTTCTAATGTTCTTAAGATGTCATAAGGATCATGTGTACCAAGTTTGATGAAGAAATTCATTGTGGAAGTCATTTGTTCACTGGGTAACTTCTTGAGCAAGTTAAGTCAAAATCAGGGCATCTGAGGCCCCCAACAATGGAACCAAAGGGGTATTTTCATCAAATTGAAGTTCAATGATCTTTATTTGATCTTAGAAGTGGTTGTAAGTTCACAAGATTGAATAATTTTGAGCCATTTGCAAACTTGCCAAAAATGGAAATGACTTGTAATGGAAACTTTCCATTTTGGGAAAGTTTTTCAACCTCTTCTTTCTCAACCAAAAATGCTTCAAATGAAAAATTCTTGGTCATGAAATTTGTAGATTAGGTCTTTCCCTTTTCAAAAAGTACAATAACATGTCTTGATTCATCCTAGAACTCAAGATATGGCCTTTCAAAGTTGGCAAAAATCCTAAAATTTCAAGTTTCATGTCAAAGAGGGATTTTGCAAAATGGCATGTTCAAGCATTCTAATGACCTCTAATCAAATTCTACACTTCATAATATGCCTATGTGACCTCTAAACATCAGAATTGGTCCAAGAATTTGGCATTTTCATGACTTGATTCACAAGAAACTTCAAAGAGGGAATTTTGCAAAACTTATGAGGACTCTTCATCCAAGCCTTCCAGCTCATCAAATTGAATCCCATGGTCCTCCATGAATCAAGCTGAGGTAGGACAAGCCATAGAAACACCTCTAACCCGTGCCATGCTTCAAGTACACATAACCTTGAGCTTTTGCAATTTGGCACATACCAATCAAACTATGCCACACCAACTCTCTGAACCAATCATCATGACTTAGGTGAACCTCATGGACCTCACTCCATAACACATTCAAGCCTGAAAACCTCTCAAGACTCAGATTGCCAAAAATCACCTCATACATTCATCTCTTCGAAATTCATAGCACAACCAATCAAACTTCAAACTTTCTTCACCATTCAACTCAGCATCACCTAAGGAACAAATCCCAACCATTAAAATGGCCTGAAACACATCATACAACAAATACGATTTTTCACCTCTCAAAACTGAACTTCAGAAAGAGGCCAAATAAACTAACTCTAAGCATCAAAGCATTCTCGGGAAGCTCATTGGGGTTGG
Organism: Lathyrus aphaca; assembly: GCA_963966055.1. Classification (NCBI taxonomy): domain Eukaryota; kingdom Viridiplantae; phylum Streptophyta; class Magnoliopsida; order Fabales; family Fabaceae; genus Lathyrus; species Lathyrus aphaca. The sequence goes on from OZ014524.1 coordinate 14,456,429, forward strand.
TTTGCACCAAAGAAAGGTCCAGAAAGCTCAAGAACTGAAAGTTCAATCTCAGGTAACCTAAAGAACATTTTTTCCAGAACTTGCATTTTAAGTTTCTAAATGAATCTTCATGCTTCACTGATCATCCTGATGTAATTTGTTTTAAAAATGGTTGAGTATTAAGCATGTATTGAACTTATGAAAGTTTTGTTCAGTTTTACGATTTGATTCGGATCTTGTTTTTGATGCATGATAAATATGTTTTGATGGCTGATTCTTGCTTAGGGATGTTAGGGGATTGATTCTGGAGCTTTAGAGGGGTTGGGGTAGCCTAGGGAGTGAGATAGCATGAAGGTGCTGCCGGAGAAGATGACCGGAACACTGTTCCGGTCACCTGAGATTCATTAGGGCTAATCTCATTAATTAGTTAAGTTTAAATGCTGACCCTTAGATCTTAGGTTTGCCGCGCGCATGAAGGGCTCAGATGGCTTCATTAAAACCCTAATCCTGTTTATTTAATTTAATTAATTAAAATTAGTCAGAGTGAATCTCAGCCACCCATTCACGCGCCAGTCAACCCTCCCCCCTTGAGTTTGAATCCTAGCCCTTGGATCTGCATACTTCCCCTTTATTTTATTTTTATTTCATTTTCTTTGTATTTTTCTTTCTCAATTAATTAAAAATACCAAACAGCTTTCAAAAAATATTTCCTTTGGCATTTTTGTTTCAAATATTTTTCTTAATCAGAAAATGATTTTTATTATTTTTTGCATATAAAAAGTATATTTAAAATATTTAAATGTTATTTTTAATTAATTAAAGTCTTTTAATTAATTAAAAATACATTTAGGTTTCTAAAAATCACCAAAAAAATCATGAATCATCCCTTTGCATTTAGAAACATTTTCAAACTCTTCACACAAATTTCTTTTTAGGTTTGATCATAACTTGAGAATTTTCTTTGAATTAAGGGTCATTTAAATCATATTTTTGAACCCTAACTTGAAAAAATCTTTTCTGCCTAACCAAGAAGAGTTTGAAGATGATTCTTTTTGCATTGTTTTGTGCATAACATGTAGTTTATAGGTCATTTATATCATGAATTTATCTTGCATTTTTGAATTGATTAGCATTTTCCTTTGAGAATCACCCAAAATACCCTAGAAACTTAGGAAATTCATAACCTTTAAGTGGTAAGGCTTCTGACCTTCTCCTTTGGGGTGTGACCTAGTATGGGATTAGGGTTTGTTTGAGCTTGATTTCTAATTTTTATAATGCCATTTTCTCCTTTCTTTGTCATTTGCATCTCATATGTCCCTAAAACCCTAATTTCACATGTTCATTTGCATTCATCTTGCATATGCATCCATACATGAACTTGCCATGACATTTCTTGCATTCATATGTCATCTTAGACATCTTAGGACATGTTAGAATCTTGCATGATCATTTCTTCATTCATTTTCCATGACTTGCATTCATTTCATTTCATTAACTTTCATGTGTTTTCAAACTTCAAAGCATGCTTACATGACATCTCATCTTTGTATGATTATACATATGCACTATGTATGCCTTTGCATCATCTCACATGACATTAACATTGCATAAACACTTCTGAATTTGGTCATTTCATCTCATTTCACTTCATTCTTTTATGCTTTGTACTTTATGCATTCATGCTAACATTTTCAGGTGGTAAGTTACTTTGAGAAGTGGATTTGCCTTCACTTCTCATTTCTCTTTATCTCTTTCATATTCATCTTGCTGGTTTTCTTTGAAGTGAACTTGTTCACTTGTGTTCATTCTTTCTCACTTTCTTTCTTTAAGTTATTTATCTTCTTCAATGAAGTAAGTAACTTCTTCTTCTTTCTCATCCTCCTTTCATCTGCTTCTTCCATTGGTGGCTTCCTTGAAGATCTTTCTCAAGCCTTACAAACCATAGGAACCTCCAAGCATGATAATAATTAGGGTTGTGATTAGTCCCCCTTTAGTTTTACCTTTGAGTCTCCTTGAGTCTCTCTTCTCATCTTCATAATCAGAGACTAAACTCTTAAAGTTTTAGGACTTTGGAATTAGGGTTATGCCTGCATCCTTCTCTTAGGATGGAGTGTATAACTTTAATCCTAAGTGTTAAACCTTTAATTTGTTTAAACCTCTTAATCAAATCATCTTAATAATCACTAAGACTTCATATTGTAACTTGGGCCTTACATTAGGGTTCTAATTCTTCCTTTATGGTTAAGAAGGACTAACCCTAGTGTTTAATGGACAAGTCCCCCTCAAGTTGTCTTACAAACCATAAAACTCATTTATTAATCTCATCCCTTAATTAAAATCCACTTAATAAAGGCTTGTTATATAATGAATTTAATCCCTAACCATGGATTAAGTTGAGGTGTCTTCCTCAGCTTAAGTGTTCTCATCTATTATCCTTCTATTAGGATGGTGTAATGAGCCCACTAATCTGTGATTAGAGATTAAACTCATTACTTAACACTAAACAAAAATCTAAAAACATCTAAATAATCACAAGTAGGTTAATGATCTTAATCCTACATCATCTTGGTAATTAAGTTGAGATGCTTATCTCATACTTAAGTAGGCTCATTATCCCTAATCAGGGAGGATATAATGAGTTTACAAGCCCTTGATTTAGGCTTAAGCTCATTAGCTTGTGAAAAACACGAAAAACAATAAAAAAAACTGAAAACATCAAAAACAAACAATAATCGTCTCCTTCGGGATTCTTTTCTCATCACACTCATTCACAAACGAGAACTTGCTTCTTCCGTCTAATGCAAGACAGTTAGCACTCAAGTCAGACGAGTCATATACTTGAGCATAGGCAAGCAAGCAGTTCACAGTCAATTTATCTTTCAGTCTCTTTGAGTCGAACTACGGTGTTCTGACTTCCTCATTGCACGAGAGGATACGTAGGCATAACTTAACTGTTATCGAACAAAAGTCTCTATGTCTTCCCCCTCTTTCAGCATTCTCTTTTAAGCCTCAGTTCCTGAGCATTCACCTTTTGCACTGACACTTGTATATTCTTTTTTTTCCAGCTTTTTCATACAGACAGCACATACACTACCCCCTTTAAACACTGTAGATGTTAGAAATTGGCAGAATTTTTGACAAACAAGAAGTTATGAACTTAGTTCAGGACATCAGGATGTCACACCAGATGTTGTGACATTGACAAATAAAGTAAAAATTATGAACTTAGTTCAAGACATCAGGATGTCACACCAGATGTTGTGACATCGCAAACCTGCTATCTGACTTAAATGATGTGTAACAGAAGTGATTAAATTCAGGAGAAAATATCTGGAATTAATTGTAAAAGGATAAGCACTCCAAGGCGCATCTTTAGGAAGCTTAGTTATCTGATTCCAGTGTAAAGGAAACAAAAAAACTAACTCACCTTGATTCAAGGAGATAACAAACTAACTCACCTTAATTCAAGGAGATGACTGTGGGATTTATCAAAGTCTGGATAATTTGCAAAAAGCCCACAAAACAAGCATCTATTTAAGGAACTGAAACACTCAAGAAAAGATCACGAATTTTAGAAGACTGTCAAGGGTGTTAGTGAAGCTAGATATTTTAAAGCAGGTTTTAATTGTTAGTCACTTTATGAGCTTTTAAGCAAAAAGTGAATTGTGTCTTGATCGAAACTATTAAGTAAGATCAAGCTGGTGTGTATGAAGTGTGACTTCAATTTTATTAATCATTGTAAAGATCACTGTGTGATTGAGGGGGAGTGAGTAGGTACTCATATCTAAGTAGAGTCTTAGGTAGAAATTGCCTTGGGTAGATATTAAGTGAAGGATTAAACTGATTGGTTTAACTCCATAATTAATATTACTTATATTGGATTTCCTTCCTGGCTTGGTAGCCCCCAGATGTAAGTGTGGAGATACACTGAACTGGGTTAACAATTTCCTGTGTCATTTAATTTACTAGCTCATTAATTTTTGTTTAGGATTTAAGTGTCTAAACATCTGGTTCGACATCACATATCTGATCCCAGAATTTCAATTGGCATCAGAGCAGGCACCCTGCCTGTATAACTGGGTCTAGGGACTGCAAATTTTGGGAGCATGGACAGAGATGTTGGATCTGTGAATCGATCACCTATCTTGGATGGATCCAACTATGATTACTGGAAGCCAAGAATGGTAGCATTCTTGAAATCTCTTGATAGCAGGGCTTGGAAAGCAGTTAACAAAGGATGGGAGCACCTTGTCAAAGACAATAAGGATGGGGCAAAAGTGATGAAGCCTGAAGAAGAGTGGAGCAAGGAGGAAGAAGAGTCAGCACTTGGAAATTCCAAAGCCTTAAATGCCTTGTTCAATGGCATTGACAGGAACATATTTAGGCTTGTGCATCACTGTGAGCTAGCCAAGGATGTTTGGGACACCCTCAAAACTACTCATGAAGGAACATCAAAGGTGAAGATGTCAAGACTTCAACTTCTCACCACCAAGTTTGAAAACTTGAGGATGAAGGAAGATGAGACCATTAATGAGTTTTACATGAACATCTTGGAGATTGCTAATACTTCTGGTGCCTTGGGAGAGAAGATGAGTGATGAAAAGTTGGTAAGGAAGATTCTCATATCACTGCCAAAGATGTTTGACATGAAGGTCACTGCCATAGAAGAAGCTCAGGACATCTGCACAATGAAAGTTGAGGAGCTCATTGGTTCCCTTCAAACCTTTGAGATGGGAATGAATGATACTATTGTGAAGAAAAACAAGAGCATAGCCCTGGTCTCAAACACTGATAAGGAAGAAGAAAGTCATGAAGCAGGCTCTGAGGACAACTTATCAGATTCAATTGTTATGCTTGGGAGACAATTTAACAAAATTCTCAAAAGAATGGACAACAGGCCCAGACCAAGTGGAAGAAACTCAACCTCTGAGAATAAAAGACCTTATGACTCTAATAGAAGGTCAAACTATGATGAGAAGACTAATCAAGGAAAAGGGATTCAATGTCATGGATGTGAAGGTTATGGTCACATTAGAAGTGAATGCCCAACCTATCTAAAGAAGCAAAAGAAAGGTCTTTCTGTGTCCTGGTCAGATGAAGACTCGGGTAGTGAGTCAGAAGAAGAGTCTGCAAAACACATCACCGCTCTAGCTGGAGTATGTGAAACTGAAGGGGGATCCAGTGATGAGGATCTGACATTTGAAGAGCTTGAAACATCTTACAGGATGTTGTGTGAAAAGAGCACTGAAGTATGCATGGAAAGTAAACAGCAGAAGAAGCAGATTGAGGAATTAAAGGCTGAGAAGGCAAGTCATCTAGAGATCATTGACACTTTGAAAAATGAAGTCAGCCTACTCAACTCCAAAATGGAGCATATGTCCAAATCTGTCAGAATGCTGAACAGTGGCTCAAACACACTGGATGCCATTCTCAACAACAATAAGCACTCATGGGATAGGACTGGGCTTGGATTTAATAAAGCTCAAAACTCTGAGGCTAGCACCAGCCAAACAACTCCAAATCCCATGAAGTCAAACAAGATGTTCAAGCAGATGTCTCAACATCATGACAAAAACATGATGAAAAAGAAATATCAAAGATGGAGATGCCATCACTGTGGAAGGTTTGGTCATATCAAACCTTTTTGCTACAAACTGCATGGATACCCCAATCAGAGTTCCCAACACCTTCCTAAGCAGAAGACAGAGGTCACCAAGAAAATTTGGATACCTAAAGCTAGTCTTTATACTGATCAAAGCTACCAGTACATGCCTAAGAACAAGTTCACCAGGCAACCTTGGATCTCTAGAGATGGACAATACCCAGGGCAGATGCATCAAAGGAAACCTCACAACAGGCACAAATGGTCCAAGCAGGTTGTTGCCTCTATAGCACACACATCTCTCAGAGTATCTGCTAAGGAAGACTGGTATTTTGACAGTGGCTGCTCAAGGCACATGGCTGGACTGAAGAATATGCTGGTAGACTTAAAGTCACACTCATCCAGCTATGTGACCTTTGGAGATGGAGCAAAGGGGGAAATCAAGGGAGTTGGGACCCTGAAATGCTCAGGTGTACCAAGTCTAGATGGTGTGCTGTTGGTAAAAGGATTAACTGCTAACTTGATCAGCATAAGTCAGTTATGTGACCAAGGTTACAGTGTCAACTTCACCAAAGCTGAGTGCATAGTTTCTGATAAAGAGCAGAAAGTGGTCATGAGAGGAGCCAGATCAAAAGATAACTGCTATATGTGGGAACCCCAAGATTTCAGCCTCACATCTACTTGTTCCTTAGCCAAAGAAGAAGAAGTGAAGTTGTGGCATCAAAGACTGGGTCATCTCCATCTCAGAGGAATAAAGAAGATCATATCTATGGAGGCTGTAAGAGGGATCCCAAGACTTAAGCTTGATGAAAGTAAAGTGTGTGGTGAGTGTCAAATAGGCAAGCAAACCAAGATGTCACACCCAAAGCTTCAACATCTGACAACTTCCAAAGTCTTGGAATTATTGCACATGGACCTTATGGGACCAATGCAGGTAGAAAGCCTTGGTGGAAAAAGATATGCATATGTGGTTGTTGATGACTTCTCAAGATATACCTGGATAAGCTTCATCAAAGAAAAGTCTGATGTGTTTGAGGTATTTAAAGATCCGTGTCATAGGATCCAAAGAGAAAAAGCAAGTTGTGTGGTCAGAATAAGAAGTGATCATGGAAAGGAGTTTGAGAATCAAAAATTCTCAGACTTCTGTTCTTCAGAAGGGATCAACCATGAGTATTCTTCTCCCATCACCCCTCAACAGAATGGGATTGTTGAAAGGAAAAAACAGAATTATTCAGGAGTCAGCTAGAGCCATGATTCATGCCAAGAAGTTACCCATGTACTTTTGGGCTGAAGCTATGAACACAACATACTACATCCACAATAGAGTCACACTAAGAAAGGGAACTCTATCCACCATCTATGAAGTCTGGAAGGGTAGAAAACCTACAGTCAAGTACTTTCATGTATTTGGAAGTAAGTGCTACATTCTGGCTGATAGGGATCAAAGAAGGAAGATGGACCCTAAGAGTGATGAAGGGATATTTCTTGGATACTCCATAAATAGCAGAGCTTACAGAGTATTTAACTCCAGAACCAAGGTTATAATGGAGTCAATAAATATGATTATCGATGATACCTATGCAAAGACAGATGTTGCTGATGATGTTGGAACATCTGCTGACAATCAAACTGAAGTTAAAATAGAAAGTGATAATCTTGACTTCACTTTAACTAAGGCAAGGTCAGAGCAATCCAACAAACCTCCCTCCATCAGAATCCAGAAAGATCATCCTAAAGATCTGATAATTGGTGATCCCAATAGTGGTGTCATCACTAGATCAAGAGAGGTGATCTCAGGCTCCTGCTTTGTTTCAAAGATAGAACCTAAGAACATCAAGGAAGCTCTGAATGATGAGTACTGGATCTCTGCTATGCAAGAAGAATTAGGCCAGTTTACAAGGAATGAAGTATGGGATCTTGTTCCTAGGCCTGATGACATTAATGTGATTGACACTAAGTGGGTGTACAAAAACAAGTCTAATGAGCAGGGAGTAGTTACAAAAAACAAGGCTAGGCTTGTAGCTCAAGGATATACACAAATTGAGGGGGTAGATTTTGATGAAACTTTTGCACCAGTAGCAAGACTTGAATCCATCAGACTACTCCTAGGAATTGCTTGCATCCTAAAGTTCAAACTATTTCAGATGGATGTTAAAAGTGCCTTCCTAAATGGGTACCTTAATGAAGAAGTATATGTGGAGCAACCAAAGGGATTTGTTGATCCAAGCTGTCCAGACCATGTATATAAACTGAGGAAGGCTCTATATGGTCTAAAGCAAGCTCCCAGAGCATGGTATGAAAGACTGACCACCTTTCTCATTAAACATGGATACAGAAAAGTAGGAATAGACAAAACCCTGTTTGTAAAGGATGAAGAGGGAAAGGTTATGATTGATCAGATATATGTGGATGACATAGTGTTCGGTGGGATGTCAGACAGGATGGTTAAACATTTTGTGACTCAAATGGAGTCTGAGTTTGAAATGAGCCTAGTGGGAGAAATAACTTACTTCCTTGGACTATAAATCAAACAGATGGAGGACTCCATGTTCATATCCCAAAGCAAGTATGCAAAGAACACTGTCAAGAAGTTTGGGATGGATAATGCAAGTCACAAGAGAACATCTGCCCCCACTCATTTAAAACTGACAAAGGATGACAAAGGTGAGAGTGTGGACCAAAGCTTGTACAGAAGCATGATTGGAAGTCTACTATATCTTACAGCTAGCAGACCAGATATAGCTTTTGCAGTAGGTGTGTGTGCAAGGTATCAAGCTGAACCAAAAGTGAGCCATCTAAACCAGGTTAAGAGGATCTTGAAATATGTAAATGGTACTTGTGACTATGGTATAATGTACTCTCATGGTTGTGAACCAATCCTCACTGGATTTTGTGATGCTGACTGGGCTGGAAGTGCTGATGATAGAAAGAGTACATCAGGAGGATGCTTCTTTCTAGGGAACAATTTAATTTCTTGGTTCAGTAAGAAACAAAATTGTGTGTCCTTATCCACTGTTGAAGCTGAATATATTGCAGCTGGTAGCAGTTGTTCACAACTGGTATGGATGAAACAAATGCTCACAGAATACAATGTCCCACAAGATGTCATGACATTGTACTGTGACAATTTAAGTGCTATTAATATCTCCAAAAATCCTATCCAACACAGCAGGACTAAGCACATAGATATCAGACATCACTTCATCAGAGACCTTGTGGAAGAGAAGGTGATCACATTAGAGCATGTAGCCATAGAGCTGCAATTAGCTGACATATTTACTAAGGCTTTGGATACTACCCAATTTGAAAACCTAAGGGGTAAATTGGGAATCTGCATATGTGACATAGCAATTATGGAGAAGTTCCAACATGTCTCATGACATCGTGTGGCATGATCACCAGATGGCAGCACCAGTCTGGCCAATAACTGTTTGTATTCCAATCTTAAAAATTCCTATAGCAACGGATTCTATTTATATACAAACGTGTTTTCAGCTTCTCACATTCTCATTAGCACCACTGAACTTTTTGCATGCTACAGCTGAATCTCTAAACTCATCCAAATCTATCAAACATTTACACATTTCCACTACAATCGAAAAAATGTCTCAACATCAGAACCCTAACTCCATTGATGAGGGTCTCATTCAAGAAGACATAGTGAACGCCACTCCAATATCTGTAGTACCAATGGATGCTACTCCTATAAATGTGATCAGAGGAAGCATTCCTATTGCTCAAAAGCCCAGGACTCCCCATGCAAGAAGACCTAAGGAGCCAGTCTTCAGCAAAAGTAAGGGAACCCCTTCATCTTCCAGTACCCCCAAAGCTTCTGCTTACGTGGACGCATCAATCAAATAGCTTGTAACCAGGATCCTGGTAGAACAAAGGGTTATGCCTGGGGTGTCAGTTCCCCTGAACAGTATGCCTGCTCCACAAGATGACCCAAGCATCCAAGCTGAAGAGGACATACCTGCTCAACAGGATGTCCTAAGCAATGTTGAAACAACTGAGGGCCAGGACAAAGCCCCAAATAATGATGATCAAGCTACTGATGATCAAGCTCCAAATGATCAAGCTGCTGAGAAAGAGGCTTCCCAACCTCCACCAGTTGAAAACCTGGATGATGACTCTGACACAGAGATCATAGCATCTGTTAATCCTAGCATAGCCAAGAGGCTTAGGGCTAGGAAGGATAAGAAGCCAGCTGCTCATGCAACTCCTGAGAAGAGACAGTCAACTCCCAAGAAGGAAAAGGTCAAAACTGTTTTTGGACCTACAAAGCAATGTAGTAAGGTCAGCACTCAGAAGAGGAAGACCACAACTCCATCTGACTCTGATGTTGAAGAGGATGTCCCAACATCTCAACCTAGAAAGAGGCCAGCACCTCCTAGGGCTGCCACTGGTGTCCCTGAAGCACCGCTGGACAATGTGTCCTTCCACCATGTCTCTAGTGTAAGCAAGTGGAAGTATGTCTATCAAAGAAGGGTGGCCCTGGAATGAGAGCTGAAATGCACTGAGGTAATTGATTTAATCTCCAATGCTGGTCTATTCAAGACTGTTTCTGAGTTTTCTCCTTGTTATGAACTGCTGGTAAAAGAGTTTATAGTTAACCTACAAGAAGGGTGTGTTGATGGGAAATCTGAGGATTTCAGGAAAGTATATGTAAGGGGAAGATGTGTAGATTTTTCTCCTAGGGTGATAAATCAGTACCTAGGGAGAGAATCAGATGGGCCAAATGAGCTTGGCAAGACTGACAATCAAGTCTGCAAAATAATCACAGCCAACCAGGTCAAGTCATGGCCAGTCAAAGGCAAACTCTCTGTCAGCTTGTTAACTAGGAAGTATGCCATGCTGCACAGGATTGGAACAGTCAATTGGGTCCCAACCAACCACACCTCATCTATAGCTATTGGGCTTGGGAGGTTTATATGTGATGTAGGCACCCAAACCAAGCTGGATTATGGGGCATATATCTTTGACCAGACTCTCAAACATGCAGGAACCTCAGCCATCAAGCTTCCAATAGCCTTCCCATCACTGCTTTGTGGAGTAATTCTCAACCAATATCCAGACATCCTTACTGACAAGGATTATGTCTGTAAAAGGGAGAGTCCACTGTCCTTTCATTACAAACTGTTTCTAGGTCATCATGCTGCAGATGTTGAAGCACTAGGTGGGACATCTGCTGTCAAGACACCTATCTCAAAGGCATCCCTGATTTCAGAGCTCAGGACAACCTGCAAAGAGCTGGATGAAAGGAAGAAGAAGCTTGAGGACATAATTCAAAGACTGGAGTTGGAAGAGGTTGCTGGGAAGGTGGATGAATCTGATGCTGAGTCTGAGGATACAAAAGATACAAAGTATACTGAGTCTGAGTGAAGCTGTGTGTGGTGGAAAATGTATTGTCTGTTCTGCTTTGTATTTCTAAATGTTTTTTTTCTGTTTCTGTAATGTTTGGCCCCAAATTTATGTCTAACAAGGGGGAGAAGTGTATTGACCAATGCTGCTGGTGTTAATGAACAATGCTGATGTTAATTTTTGTCTTCTGAACTAAGTTATATTTGAATGTTCATTGGTATATCAAAGTCTGTTGAACAAGTCATAGCAGTATACATATATGTTTGAGGGGGAGCAAATTATTAGCTCTCACATGAAACTCAGGAACTCCGCTGCTCTCTGACAAAACCAGAAGAATGTGTTAGCCAAAAATTAGCCAAAGGGGGAGTTTGTAGATGTTAGAAATTGGCAGAATTTTTGACAAACAAGAAGTTATGAACTTAGTTCAGGACATCAGGATGTCACACCAGATGTTGTGACATTGACAAACAAAGTAAAAATTATGAACTTAGTTCAGGACATCAGGATGTCACACCAGATGTTGTGACATCGCAAACCTGTTATCTGACTTAAATGATGCGTAACAGAAGTGATTAAATTCAGGAGAAAATATCTGGAATTAATCGTAAAAGGATATGCACTCCAAGGCGCATCTTTATGAAGCTTAGTTATCTGATTCCAGTGTAAAGGAAACAGAAAAACTAACTCACCTTGATTCAAGGAGATAACAAACTAACTCACCTTAATTCAAGGAGATGACTGTGGGATTTATCAAAGTCTGGATAATTTGCAAAAAGCCCACAAAACAAGCATCTATTTAAGGAACTGAAACACTCAAGAAAAGATCACGAATTTTAGAAGACTGTCAAGGGTGTTAGTGAAGCTAGATATTTTAAAGCAGGTTTTAATTGTTAGTCACTTTATGAGCTTTTAAGCAAAAAGTGAATTGTGTCTTGATCGAAACTATTAAGTAAGATCAAGCTGGTGTGTATGAAGTGTGACTTCAATTTTATTAATCATTGTAAAGATCACTGTGTGATTGAGGGGGAGTGAGTAGGTACTCATATCTAAGTAGAGTCTTAGGTAGAAATTGCCTTGGGTAGATATTAAGTGAAAGATTAAACGGATTGGTTTAACTCCATAATTAATATTACTTATATTGGATTTCCTTCCTGGCTTGGTAGCCCCCAGATGTAAGTGTGGAGATACACTGAACTGGGTTAACAATTTCATGTGTCATTTAATTTACTAGCTCATTAATTTTTGTTTAGGATTTAAGTGTCTAAACATCTGGTTCAACATCACATATCTGATCCCAGAATTTCAAACACAAACTCTTAAGCGTGGATCCCGTCGAGTACGACGGACAATCTGGTTGCTAATACCTTCCCAGGTTGTAACCAACCCCCTTATCCATATCTTTCTAGGTTTATGCAGCATTACCTTTCCTTCGGGATAAAAATGCCTAGCTGGCGACTCTATTCATCTTCATTTCATCTTCTCTCCTCGCCAACCGTTCGCGCTTGTACCGGGATGCAAATCTTCGGGAGCGACACCTCGAGAAACGCATAATGAGGACTAACACACTCAAATATGCCAAGGAAATGGAGAATAACACATCCAAGAAAACGCATAATGAGGAATAACACACTCAAATATGCAAACATATACGAAAATGGGGAATAACACACCCAAGAAAACGCATAATGAGGAATAACGCACTCAAATATGCAAACATATATGAAAATGGGGAATAACACACCCAAGAACATAATATGAGAAAAAAATGCTTGACAACCAGTTTAGACTCTTAGAGGAGTGAGAATCAACAAGTTTATACTCTTTTGGGGAGTGAAAAAGATGGAAGACTGATTTCTTAACACGGAGATCACTGCCATTCTGCTCTGAGATTAGAGATGCTACTATTGAACAAATCTCTATCACACCAGTAAACTATATCAAGTTGAAAATCTTTTGAGAGAAATCACACAAAGTTGCTTGGAGATTCTTGATGAAGATTGCCCCAAGTTCAATGAATGATGAGGGTAAACTGATAATGGATTCAGTTCCTGACTACTGCCGGAGAAAAATGACCAAATCTTTGAGATGAATGTTGAGAAAATAAACTGATCATGGCTTCAGTTCTTGAAATGAATGTTGAAAAGATAAACCAAGTATGAATCTTGCAGAGATCTTATGATTAACCAAATCTGAGAATAACTTGCATTGAGCAACAACACTTGAACCATAAGACCTGGGAAGAACTTGCCCCTGATAAGATCACTGACCAATGGACGTTTCGCTTATGTAAATAGGGTAAAAGTAAATCTGGATTCAAAAGATGGAATTTATTTATATCAAAAAGTGACCCATACACGGGTAAGTTTGTACAAGGAGACATAAACCCTAGTAAGAGGATTTTGCCATAAAGTTTTACAAAAAGAATCAGCTATGTGGGAAACAATCCTATTGAGTTTCAATTCTACTATTGCCACTCAAGTATCTCATCTTCTTGCTGTTGAGACGGAAACGATTGGATTGAGCTTTATCTGTTCGAGCTTGAATAAGTAGTACAACTGGTTGCAGTTTCATGAGTGATCTAAACGAGACATAGTCATACGCTTTAATCCCTAACTTTTGCCTGGATTGCCCTTTCAGGTTTTCAATCCACCGGGATACCCTTTTTTGCCCAAGCCGCCTTTTCAGGTTTTCGACTTGCCGGGTGTACATCTTTTTATATATATCCCTAATTTTTGCCCAAACCCTTTTGGTTTGCCGGGATGCCCTTATTTTTGCCTAGGCCTGTCAACCTAGCGGGTCTCTTTTTATGCGTAGTATTTTTTAACTATGTCTGCGTTTACAGGCTGTGGGAAGTCCTCACCATCCATTGTAGTCAGTATCATGGCACCTCCTGAGAACACTGTCTTGACTACAAATGGACCTTCATATGTTGGAGTCCACTTGCCCCTAGGATCACCCTGTGGTAAGATGATACGCTTGATTACCAAGTCACCAGCCTGATATACCTTTGGCTTAACCTTCTTGTTAAAAGCCTTGATCATTCGCTTCTGGTACATCTGGCCATGACAAACTGCTGCTAACCTCTTCTCATCAATCAAATTTATCTGGTCTAGTCGAGTCTGAATCCACTCATCTTCATCCAAGCCTGCATCCTTCATAATTCTCAAGGAGGGGATCTGAACTTCAACGGGCAGAACTGCTTCCATACCATAGACTAAGGAGAATGGGGTTGCCCCTGTTGAAGTACGTATTGTAGTACGATAACCATGAAGAGCAAATGGTAACATCTCATGCCAATCCTTGTAAGTAACTGTCATCTTCTGTACAATCTTCTTAATGTTCTTATTAGCAGCTTCAACTGCCCCATTCATCTTTGGACGATACGGAGAAGAGTTGTGATGCTTAATCTTAAACTGCGTGCAGAGATCAGTAATCATAGTATTGTTCAGATTAGAGCCATTGTCAGTAATAATCCTTTCAGGGATGCCATACCTACATATGAGATTATTCTTAATGAATCGGGCCACAACATTCTTAGTCACAGATGCATATGAAGCTGCCTCTACCCATTTCGTAAAATAATCAATAGCCACCAGGATGAAACGATGCCCATTAGAAGCAGTAGGTTTGATCTCACCAATCATATCAATGCCCCACATGGCAAAGGGCCAAGGAGCAGTCAACACATTCAATGGTGATGGAGGTACATGAACTTTATCAGCATAAATTTGACACTTGTGACATGTTCTGGAGTGTTGATAGCAATCAGCTTCCATGGTAGACCAATAGTAACCTGCTCTCAAAATCTTCTTTGCCATGGTATGACCACTAGAATGAGTGCCAAAGGTCCCATCATGCATTTCTTCCATAATCTCAGTTGCTTCCTTCTTATCCACACAACGAAGCATAGTTGAATCATGATTGCGCTTGTACAGAATCCCATTACTCAAAAAGAACTTAGCAGAGAACTTCCTCAGAAACTTCCTATCTTTGACAGATGCCCCTTCAGGAAACTCCTGAGCTTCAAGATATCTTTTCACTTCATAGAACCAAGGCTTATCCTCTGCCCCTTCTGTATCAATCTCATTGCAGTATGCAGGCTTCTCAAATCTATCAATGGTAATCTTGGGAGCTTCATCATCCCAACTGATCTCAAACATAGATGCCATGGTGGCCAATGCATCTGCCAACTGATTCTCTCTTCGTGGAATATGTCCAAAGGTAATCTCTTTGAAATGTGGGATCAAAGACAACACATGTTCTCTGTAAGGAATGAGATTATCATGCTTGTGTAGACACCCAAATTTGCCCTCTGGTTTTCTGGCTTTTCATTTTGCATTCATACGCATAATGCATACCATTTGCATAAGCTTCTGAGGCACGGGATCAATTTTCATCAGGACTTAGGGTCTCACGCTTTATTTGCGGATTATCAGAAGAATTCAAGGCTTTGGCTTGCAGCCGTCAATGGAATTTCCTCATGTCGCTGGATTAGGGTTTATTTCCCTGAAACAACGATCTTCAAGGATTTCATGTCTGTAAGGACTATTCACTGCGCATCGGGCATATCATCAGGATATTTTCTTCTTCATTAAGTTACAAGGCTATCTCTCAGGCTATCTTCATCCTCAAAGAAATCTGGTTTCAATGACTATTTCTCAGCCAGTGTGCGTCCAAGATCAAATTGTTGTGTGTGGATTTTGTCAGAGTTTCAAACAGTGATTCATAATTTGTTTAGCCAGAAATTCAGAGGATGTTTAATTCGGACATTTGGCGGCGAATTGTCGGGTGGTTCAGGAATGTGTGCTTTAATTAGAAGATGTGGGAAGAAATCCAATTTTGGTGGTTTGTCATTATTTTGTCAGAAAGTCGAGCACATTTGTCCACACTTTATAATCATGCCATTTGTTCATTAATCCATAGAACCTTTTTCATGTCTAAGTTTTTTAAGAAGAAAACCAATATTCTTTTAAGACCAAAGTCCCTGTCATTACAAGGCCCATCCTTTATTTTCATTTTACACAACAAGAAAAACAATCACAAAATAATATGATAAAGCCCATTAGTCCATTATTTATTACAAGACCATATTAAACATTTTATTTTAGTTTTCATTACACCCATTTTTATTCTATCCATTGTCTATTTCTTCTTCTTACCCAAATTTCATCAATTACCTCTTTTTATAATTATTATTCATTAATCTTCTTAACTCATTTCCAAAATACACAGCCATCACTATAAGGTTTTCTTTTTACGTACAAAATCAATCAACATGGACCATCACTCATTACAATAAATTCAGAAAATGAATGAAAACTATATGCCATCATTTGTCTTCATTCTAAAACTGGCAGGCCCCACAACAAAACCAACTACTTTCACTTCAATTTTTATCAGCCAACAGCAACACACAATCAAAAAACCACACGCAATGACCCTGCAAACACAGTCTTCAAACCTGCAAAACAAAGACAGCAACATTAAACTTTTTTCCATCTCAAATTTTTGCATCACTCAAGGCCATCATCTCTCAATCTTCACGCAACCCTCAACCCAACTTTCAGCACTCAACCTCCACCTTACCATTTCATCATTTTTCTCACACACACATAACAGACACAACAGAACCAACAAGTCACAAACACCAGCTTTTCACATAACACTCTTCTTCAGCGTCACTCTCCTTCGACCGGCACCACACACACAAACAACACTGACCTTCTTTTTTCCACTCCTTGCAACACAAACACCTTCGTCCGTTCCATTCTCCATCGCAACACACACATCACAAATCTTGCATCCATCAACACTCACCAATCCTTCCATCTCATAACAACCAACAATAAATCTTCAGACCTCCTCCCATCACACTCCGTCACACAAACCGCATCACCCCCTTCTTCACACAGAACCGCAACCCATTCCTCACTCTTCATCAACAACAACATCCGACACCATACCCTCACCAACCTCCTTCACTCCCAAACAACAATCAACAACAAACTGAAATCAAAAGAGAAAAAGAAGAAAATGAGAAGCCAACGGAAACCGAAATAAAAAGAAGAAGAGGAACAGAGCCTTGGATCGTGAAGTTTGAGGGGGAGAGAGAGCAAACCGGAAACGATTACCGGCGGACTTCTAGCGCCGAAAGCTTGAGAAGAAGAGGAAGCCGTGCTATGGTGCCGCTGAAACCAAAGCGTGAATGGATCGACGAGGAAGGCCGCGACTGGAAACGAAAAAGAACCACTGAGAGAAAGATACAACTGCCGCGAACGATTTTGAGATTGCGTTGACAAAACCGAATGGCATGAAGGTTGACCCAGAGAGTGACGATGCGCGATCCGAGATGAAGAAGCTGACCGCCGACGATTTAAAGGAGACGCGGAGGAGGCCATCACGGCGCAATGAACATCCTTGTGTGGTCGTGCGGCGCGATTTCGAACGGCTGGGAGAGAGAGAGACCGGCGGAAGTGCGAAGAGGAAAAGGGGATTCGCTTGCCCTGTTTTTGATTTGACCTTGTTCTCACCTTTTATTTCCATTTTCTATCCATTTTGTCATTTAATTATTTCTTTTATTGATTATTGTTGATGCAGGATAACCCAGCAAGATCCATGCCTCACATCCACCTGTGATCAACTTCTTGGACCAGGCCAAGCCCGTTGGAATAGTGCTGTTCATTTTCCCATTCTATCGGCCCAGACATCCCTCCCCTTTGATTGTTTTTTT
Source organism: Lathyrus aphaca (assembly GCA_963966055.1). Taxonomy (NCBI): domain Eukaryota; kingdom Viridiplantae; phylum Streptophyta; class Magnoliopsida; order Fabales; family Fabaceae; genus Lathyrus; species Lathyrus aphaca. Next base: position 14,474,101 of record OZ014524.1, read on the forward strand.
TCTTATTTTTATTTATTATTTTGTTTAACAACTTGTTAAGTTTAACTTGTAATTAAATTTTGATTAATAAAAGTTTGATTCAGAATTTTACTATATTTTAGTTAACCTTGAAATTTAATTTCAATTAGGTTCTTTATATTTTTGTTTATTAATTAACGTTGGTAATATTTGTTAAGAGTTAAATTTAGGTTTAAATTAGAATTTTATTTTTATTTTCTCTAGCTTTATTTATATCTTTTATTAGATTAGAATTTTAATATTTTGTTGGTTTTAATTGTTGTTAATTTTGAATATTAATATAACTTTGGTTCTAGTTTTCGATTAGTTTAGTTTGATTAAATATAAGTGTGTTTAATATTGGTTTTAGTTTTGTGCTCGATGTTTTGTAGGTTTATTGTTCGACTTCGATGTTCACCTTGTGTCAAATTATTCCTTGGACTTGAAGACTCATCCTGATAAATGTTTTGGCTAACTCTGGTTCTCTTTATTGGATGGCTTGGATGCTGGAAGTTTATTTTGACCTCTGTCTGATGCCTTGATAACCGACACTTGTGTTTGGTTGTTGAATTCACTTTAGACTTGATATTTCCTTCTGAGCTCTTGTGTGCGTATTGAAGAGGCAACGGACCTTCTCCGTTAGGTACAACTGAGGACCGATTTTTACTTATCGCATGCTGTTGCATCTGGAAGTCCTACTGGTGTAGGCTCTGTTTATGCATTGTCATCTTATTCATTTTTGCATTCTCATTCTATTTCTTATGCATCTTATTTCTTCTTCCTCATCTTTTATTCTTGTCTTGCTGGAGGTGTGCTTAGGCCACCATGGAGCTTCTCCTTTCATCCTTTCTTCTCCTTCTTTAGGATAGTAAACCTCACAAACATTAGGACCAACCAAGCATGATAATGAATTAGGGTTTTGATTAGCCTCCCCCATAGTTTTTACCTTTGTGTCTCTCCTTGAGTCATCTCCCCTCACCTCATAATTAGGGACTAAACCCTCAAGGCTTTAAGACTTTGTGATTAAGATCATGCCTGCATCCTTCTTTTAGGATGGAGTGTATAACTTTAATCCTAAGTCTTGGACCCTTAAGGTGTTGAACTCTCTTAATTAATCCATCTAATAATCATCAAGACATTACACTTGTAACTTGGGCCTTGCATTAGGGTTCTAATTCTTCCTTAATTGGTTAAGAAGGACTAACCCTAAAGTTAATGGACAAGTCCCCCTCAAGTTGTCTTACAAATCATAAAAAACACTTCATCATCATATCATTAATAAAATCCACTTAATCAAAGGTTTGTTCTGTCATGGGTTTAATCCCTAATCATGGATTAAGCTGAGGATCCTTCCTCAGCTTAAACACCCTCATCTATTATCCTTCTTTTAGGATAGTGTAATGAGCCTGTTAAATCCCTGATTATGGCTTAACCTCATTACTTAACACTAAACAAAAATCACAAAAACATCTAATTAATCACAAGTAGGTTAATGATCTTAACCCTACATCAAAGGTGATTAAGTGTGAGAATCTGACTTCACACTTAAGGTATTCTCATTACCCCTAAACAGAGGGAAGATGTGATGAGTTTACCAAATCCATTGATTTAGGTTTAAGCTCATTATCCTATGACAAAAATCCAAAAAGCAATAAAAGACTGAAAACTCAAAAACAAACAATAATCGTCTCCTCCGGGATTCTTTTCTCATCATCTTCACTCACAACCGAGAACTTGCTTCTTCCGTCTAATGCAAGACAGTTCGCACCTGAGCCAGACAGGTCATACACTTGAGCATAGACAAGTAAGCAGTTCACAAGTCAATTCATCTTTCAGTCTCTTTGGGTCGAACTACGGTGTTCTGACTTCCTCATTGCACGAGAGGATACGTAGGCATAACTTAACAGTTATCGAACAAAAGTCTCTGTACATTCCCCCTCCTTCCAGCTTCATTCTTATAGCCTCATGATCTTGAGCATTTCATTCTCATTCTCACACTGACACTGTATATATCACACTTTGCACTTCTTTTGCACTGACACCTGTACATTCTTTTCCAGCTATTTTATGCACAGATTGCACTGACACTACCCCTTTAAAACACAAATCTTTTAAGCGTGGATCCCGTCGAGTACGACGGACAATCTGGGTGCTAATACCTTCCCAGGTTGTAATCAACCCCCTTTCTCAGTCTCTCTGGTTCGCAAACCGTCTTATCTATCTTTTCTAGGTTTATGCAGCATTACCTTTCCTCCGGGATAAAAATGCCTAGCTGGCGACTCTTTTCATCTCCAGTGAGTTCACGGCTGTGTGTTCTCATTGCTCTTTTCGCCGATCGTTCGCGCTTGTACCGGGATGCTAATCTTCGGGAGCGACAGCTTGGTATCCCAATCTCCTTTAATCTGACTCACTACCAAGGCTGAATCTCCATACACATCAAGGAACTGAATCTTCATATCAATAGCAACTTTAATACCCATGATACATGCCTCATACTCAGCCATGTTATTAGTACAATAGAAACAAAGTCTGGCAGTAATCGGGGTATGACAACCTTCAGGGGAACTAATTACAACACCAACACCATTACCATGTGCATTAGAGGCACCATCAAAAACCATAGTCCATCGGGATCCTTGTTCAGGTCCGTCATATTGTCCAGGTTCTTTGGTAACAGTCATAATGTCTTCATCAGGGAACTCAAAATTCATTGACTGGTAATCATCTACTGCTTGATGAGCCAAATGATCAGCAACAACACTTCCCTTAATGGCCTTCTGAGTAGTATACTGTATATCATATTCTGTCAAGATCATTTGCCATCTTGCAATTCTTCCGGAGAGAGCAGGTTTCTCAAATATGTACTTGATTGGATCCATCTTCGAAATCAATAAGGTAGTATGGGTCAACATATACTGTCTTAGTCGGCGAGCAGCCCATGCCAAAGCACAGCAAGTTTTCTCGAGCAGTGAGTATCTTGTTTCACAGTCGGTAAACTTTTTGCTAAGGTAGTATATTGCCTGCTCTTTTCGACCAGACTCGTCATGTTGCCCCAACACACACCCCATTGAGTTGTCTAACACTGTTAAGTACATAATCAAGGGTCTTCCATCAACTGGTGGCATCAAAATTGGTGGCTCTAGCAGATATCTCTTAATCTCATTAAAGGCAGTCTGGCACTCATCATTCCATTCCATCACCTGATCCTTCTTCAACAACTTGAAGATTGGCTCACAGATGGTAGTTAACTGGGAAATAAATCTTGCAATGTAATTCAACCGTCCCAAGAAACCTCTAACCTCCTTCTCAGTACGGGGAGCTGGCATCTCTCGTATAGCTTTCACTTTTGCAGGATCCACTTCAATACCTTTTCCACTGACAATGAAACCCAGGAGCTTTCCAGATCTAACTCCAAAAGTACACTTGTTTGGATTCAATCTCAACTTGTATTTCTTCAACCTCTCAAACAACTTGTGCAGATGATCAAGATGTTGCTCTTCATTCTGAGATCTGGCTATCATATCATCCACATATACCTCTATCTCATGATGAATCATATCATGAAACAAAGCCACCATAGCACGCTGATATGTTGCCCCTGCATTCTTCAAACCAAATGGCATCACCTTATAGCAAAAGGTGCCCCACTGTGTCACAAATGTTGTCTTCTCCATATCTTCAGGTGCCATCTTGATTTGATTGTAACCAGAGAAACCATCCATAAAAGAGAATACCTTATGCTGAGCAGTATTGTCTACCAGAATGTCAATATGAGGAAGTGGAAAGTCATCTTTGGGGCTAGCCTTGTTCAAATCTCTATAGTCTACACACATACGTACCTTACCATCTTTCTTAGGAACTGGTACCACATTTGCAACCCACTGAGGATAAGAAGTTACTGCCAAGAACCCTGCATTGAACTGTTTCATTACCTCTGCTTTGATCTTTTCTGACATTTCAGGACGCATACGACGAACCTTCTGCTTCTTTGGACGACAATCTTCTTTCACTGGTAACCGGTGAACCACAATGTCTGTATCCAACCCTGGCATATCTTCATAAGACCAAGCAAAGATCTCCACATAGTCACGTAACATCTGAATCAACCTGCTCTTGACACTGTCCTCTAAATCAGCCCCTACCTTGACCTCTTTTCTGTCTTCTTCAGTTCCCAGATTCACAACTTCGACTGGCTCTTCATGTGGCTGTATAGCTTTCTCTTCTTGTTGTAACAACCTAGCCAGCTCTACAGGTATTTCACAATCGTCCTCATTTCCGTCTTCAGTTTGATAGATCGGATTCTCGAAATTGTAATTGGCAATAGTAGAACTGTTATCAACAGGATCCAGAGTGGATGAGGATCTGCATTTAGTGATGTGGGTGTGTGTAAGAACACATAGCTGATAAAGCAAAAATAAAAGAAAAAGAAAGACAAGAAACACAATATTTACTAAAACGAAACGTCCACTGATTTTATTGAATGAAGTATGCAAATGAAATGACAGCCCGTAACAAGCACACCATTGTGCCCCGGGTAAGGCACATGGCTTGAAAGTTTTATTGTTCAAGAAATTACAAACTTAAAAGCAACAACACAGTAATAGTATTTACTCCTGACTAAAGGAGATAAGGATAACATCTTCAGCTTTCCAATTATTGAGTCCAGCACCCACAGTAGGAAAAATCCATGCATCCAAGTTGTAGTCTTCATCTTGATCTCCCACAGCATTGATAACCCCTTGATTGGTGATACGAGCAGCACGAGCACGACGAACAGCCTTCTGGGACTCTGCAGTAAAACCCAGACCAAACTTGTCAGACTTGTACGGAATATCAGGAAGCTGACCCCAAATAGTACAACCACCTTCATCCACCACAGCTCTGGCATCATTGAGGGAGGCCATTGCCATTGTTGGAGATTTTCTGATGACCACAGGAACCTTCTTCACAGTAGGAGGAGTTACACAATCATTACCAACCCAAGGAACCACTTCAAATGACTGACACGGAGTCTCAATGTATTCACCTTCCACTTCCAGATACTTGAAAGTGTTCACATGGCTGACAAAGTATTTTTCCTCTCCAAAGACAGTAACAACCTTTCCATTCACCGGATATCTCAACTTTTGGTGCAATGTAGAGGTCACAGCACCTGCCCCATGGATCCAGGGACGACCAAGCAGACAAGAGTATGAAGGACGAATATCCATCACATAAAATGTAGTCGTAAACACCTGAGAACCAACTTTGATAGGAAGATCAATCTCCCCATGCACTACTCTTCTAGAACCATCAAAAGCCTTTACCACAATATTACTGGGTTTCAACACAGCATCTTCAGGACTCAGCTTATTCAGGACTTCTTTGGGCAACACATTCAGAGAGGAACCATTGTCTATCAGCACATGTGACAGGGTAGTGCCCCTGCATTCAATTGAAATATGCAAGGCCCTGTTATGATCCCTCTTGGCAGGGGTCAAATCAGCATCAGAAAATCCTAACCCATTGTCATAGGTCAGGTGAGCAACACAATTCTCAAATTGGTCAACAGAAATTGCACTGGGCACATGAGCAGACTTCAGAAACCTGATCAAGGACTTGGCATGAGCTTCAGAACACAGCAACAAGGACAACATAGAAATCTTTGAGGGAGTATGCCCCAATTGATCAACAATGTCATAATCACTCTTGCGAATGATTTTCAATACTTCTTCCATCTGCTTAGAGAGATCATCAGCAGCTGGCACATCAGTAGATACAGGCTCAATAACAGGACCTTTGCCCCGAGCATCAGTGGTGGTAGTAGCAGCAGGAGTAACTGCACTCTTAGAAGCAACTGGAGGAGAGAAGACTCTTCCACTACGAGTGATCTTGCTAGATCCAGCAATATTATCAATGTCAGCAGGCACATCAGGTAAAGGCTCCTGCTTAACACCATGGATGTAAACATCAGACCCATAGTGCCAAGGCACAGCTTTGTCAGATGTATAAGGAATAGGACCAGGAGTGGTAATGATCAGAGGAGCCACTCTGGCTTCAGCAACAACTTTCACAGGACCTTCAGCAGTAATCTTGATTGGGCCCTGACGAGTGATTTTAATGGGACCCTTTGAAGTGATTCTTACCGGTACTTTGTCAACCATGTCAACCTCTTCAATCTTCTTACCCCGAGTCAGATGATCCACCATATCTTCTACAGATGCTGGTCTTCTTTCAAACACTATAGTATACTTATCCATGAGACGTTGAATTCCATCTCTCAAAATGAAGCAACTATCCGGCTTATAGGTACAATACAAACAATCTTCACGACAACCTGGAAAGATCCCAGCTTGTACTAACCTCTTTTTGATAACAGACAATGGTGTGCTCAACTCCATAACTGAATAGACATGCAGATCTTCATCATCAATGGCATTGACGGTCTTCTCGTGATTTGGCAGTGGTGCTGTAATCACATTTGGTGGATCAAACTCAATTTCTCCAGCATCAATCATATCTTGAATTTTGTTCTTCAAGACCCAGCAGTTATTGGTATCATGTCCTGGACAGTTTGAATGATATGCACATCGTGCATTGGGATTGTACTTGGGAGAGGTAACATTGGGATTCTGAGGAGCCTCCCTCAGGGTAATAAGTTCAGCCTTCAACAAGTGTTGCAATGCCTGAGCCATTGACATGTTGATCTTCGTGAACTGTCTTCTAGCCCTCTGTTGATTGCCTTGAGGCTGCTCTGTTGTTGCAGGAGTTGGATTTGAAATATGAACTGCACTAACAGACTGATGCCTTCTGTTACGATCAGATTGACCATAAACAGCATTGGATTCTTTCTTCCCAGTGGGAGGCTTCTTTGCAGTACCTGATGAAGAAGTACCCACTTGGATCTTACCATTCTTGATACCATTCTCTACCCGTTCTCCTGTCATGATCAACTCAGTGAAGCCAGATGATGAGCTTCCAATGAGATGACTGTAAAACGGACCATTCAGCGTACACATGAACATATCAACCAATTCCCTGTCAGTCAAAGGGGGTTGAACTCTTCCAGCCAAGTCTCTCCATTTCTGAGCATACTCCTTAAAACTTTCTTTGGCACCCATAGACATGCTCTGAAGCTGCATGCGAGTGGGAGCTAAGTCAGCATTATACTGGTACTGCTTATAGAAAGCTTCAGCAAGATCATTCCAATCTCTGATGTTAACACTCTCCAACTGATAATACCACTCCAGCTGAGCTCCAGATAAGCTCTCTTGAAAAAAGTGGATCCACAACTTCTTGTCAGCAGTGTGAGGTTGAATCCTTCTGACATAAGACCTCAAGTGCAGCTTGGGACAAGAGACCCCATCATAAACCACAAAGGTAGGAACTTTGAAACCAATGGGTATCACAACCCCAGATATCAGACTCAAATCCTCAAAATCCAGCCCAGATGATTTCTGTAATTCCATAGCATCCATCCTATCCACCAGCCTCTTAAATTTGTCTTCATTAGGCTCATGATAGTAATTAGCCTCAGAATCAGAGTCCCCCATAGTGTTGTGGAGACTGCCTCTCTCTTTCTCAGATTCCTCATATTCATAGTCATCAATTTGTTCTTTGGTCTTGATAGGACCCTTGAACCTTCTTCCCATGTTGAGCAATCCAGCAGACCTTCTAGTCTTCTTAGTCTTCTTGGCCAGCAGTGCCTTCAAATCATCTTGCCCCTTGGACAGGTTCAAAATCAACTCTTGGAACTGTGCATTCTGTGCCTGAAGATCCTTAACTGATTGTTCAAGAGCCATTGCTGAAATAAACAGCGAGAAGATGAGAAACCTGTGCACAATTATAAACCCGTGATGCAATGAAATGATATGGGAATGCATATGCAATGTTTTCAAGGACCGCAGGATTTAAATTTGCTTAAACAAACAAGAAAGTAACTTTTTATTAGTAATAACTTTGTTTTGCCTTTTAGGCTTACAAAAATGAAAATGGAATAAGTACAAAAGATGGGGTTTTAAGTCTCCCATGGACGTTTCCTCTTTGTGTTGAGGTATGAGTTGAGGTTTCGTTCCTCGTGAAGTTGCTTTGTTAGCTCTAAGATTCTTGCTTGGCTTGCTTTGTAATGAGCCTCGAAAGTATCCCTTTGCTCCTTCAGTTGGATCCATGATCTCTGCAAGTCTTCCATATCAGTAGGCATGTCTGGGTGAAGGATGGTATAAGCAGTGTCTCCTTCAGCAACAGGTTCCAGGGTAACTGGTAGGATGGCAGGATATGGCATCATGAGTGTCTGAGCACGAGATCGTACCCATCTGAGATATGCCTCCATAGGAATAGTGTACTTAGGCTCCAGTGTCTTGCTGTCAACCCTGTTTACTTTTCCCCAAGCTCGTATGAATCTCTGACGGTAACCCTGAAGATCGTTGTCGTAATCAAACACAATGCCCTGAATCAACATGTCATGTGGACCATCACTTCGGGCGTAACCAAACTGTCGTAAAGCTAGAGAGGGGTTGTAGGTAATGCCTCCTCTTATACCTAGAAGTGGCACATTAGGAAACTCCCCACAACGGTCAATGATAGTGACATTCTCCATAGATCTGGAGCACCAATGAATGTCTGAGTGAGAAAGTGACATGATCCTTTTGGACCATCTGAACCCTTGCTCATTCTTCATTACTGAGCGAGGAAGGTGAGAAATAAACCACCTAGATAGCAAGGGTATGCAGCACATCAAAGTTCCTCTTGCCCTTGTAGTACGGGTATGAAGAGAATGTAGGATGTCTCCAAGCAATGTAGGCACTGGATTGTGACTCAGGAAAATGTTGATGGCATGAACATCTATGAACTGATCTGGATTGGGGAACAATACTAAGCCATATATCAGCAAGGCTAAGATCTCCTCAAAAGCATCATAGCTCATGGCCTTCAAGAACATTTGAGCTTTATCCATTAATACCTTGGCAAGAATACCCTTGACTCCACTTCTGGTTTCTAGAACAATGTCAGACTTCTTCAGATGTAGAGCTGCAGCAATAACCTCTGGTTTAAGCTCCTTCTCCAGACCTGTGAAGGGTCTTTGATCAAGAACAGGTATGCCCAGAAGTTTAGAGAACTCCTCCATGGTTGGAACCAGCTGATAGTCAGGGAATGTAAAGCAGTGGTGCTTAGGGTCAAAGAACTGAAACAGGACACTCATCATGTCTTCACTGAACCCTGAAGTAACTAGATCCAATAGGTGACCATGTCTCTTGTTGAACCGGGAATGATCAGACACTTGAGAAACCAACTCTTTAAGCTTGGAAGGTATCCCCACAAAGTTGATCCTGATGGTGTTTCTACGAGCTGAAGCCATGACCTGCAACAAAGAACAAAGATAAATCCCTTGGTCCTTGAAATGGTTAGGGAAAATGATATGCTCATGATGCATGATGATGTCATGATGTTATGCTCAATCACAAACATGTGGCACACACAAACAAGTCACGCCATAGCCCTAGGTTTAAAGGCTTGCATGAGGTTCAAAGGTAAGTACCCTCCCCTGAAGTTAGATGGTTCATCCTGTCCTACAAAAGTAACCATGTTCTAAGGGATCTCAATATCATTGATCCTTCACAAGGGTGGTTGATCAGAAGGCAACTTACTTGCCAACCAAAACCCTCCAAGTTTAAGATCTCAATGAGCGTAGTATCGAGTGTCAACCAACTTCAGTCTGCACCAAAGCCGGTTACCTCACTACTTTCTAAAGGCCAAGATGAGTTAACTAGGGTTCTAAAAGTTAGTTAGTGCATTGACAACATATGGCAGCCTCATATTATCCTCAACTTGACTTAAGGAACATAAGCACCAACCAAGAAGTCACACTAACTATGGCCACCAGATCAACCGTATCGATATACGTCGTACAGTTTCCTTGGTCTATTGCCATTTACCTAAGGTACACTAGATCCGGGTTAGGACCTTTCACACATAAGAGCACCCCAACAAGTAATATAAAACAAACAAGGCAAACAATTCAAAGTGATCTTAATTCCTAAGGGTACCCCTCTTAAATAGATCCCCAGCAGAGTCGCCAGTTCTGTAACACGGTGGGAGAACTGACTTTAAGTTATGTTGCGGATAGCAAGAGTCGCCACCGACTTTTATTTTATCCATAAGGAAAGGTTATAAAAGAACAGGAAAGACCTTAGAGAATATTTTGGGTCCGGGGGGTAGGTTATGAAAAGGGAAGGTATTAGCATCCTTTTCATCCATGGTTATCCATGGGCTCTTAGGTACTTAAGCTCACTTTAAATTGTTTTTGAAAGTGTAGTGTGTGAATAGAAAAAATCTTCAGAATAGTTTAGTAATAACCCATGTATGGATGTGTAAAAAACTTGTTTGAAAATTTATTTGAAATTTGTTTAAGTGTGAAAAAAGTTTTGAAGTGAGCAAGCACCTAGGAGTAACCTACCCTAATGTTTAAGGCTTTTCTTATTCTTTATCCTTTCCTTGGTAAGACTATCCCTACTATTAAGGAGTAGGTAGTCCTTACTTTGGATATTAAGGGACATGTGAGGGACAATTTGATTTTGAAGGCCATTGTGGGGTGTAATAAGCAAACTGGAGGGACTATCATCATTTTTCGAAAGGGACTCGATTCGTAAAGGCAACCATAAGGGACTTTGATGATTTTTTGTTTGAGGGACTTGCTTTATACACCCCACTTGACCATTATTCGTAGGCAACTTGAGGGGTAACCTTAGGAAGTGAGACGGCGATTAAAATCGACTTACGTGTGTGACGTGTTTAATTTAATTATCTTATATTAAAAATTATCTAAATTTATTTTTTAAATAACAAACAAGTTTTACACTCCTTAATTACTAACCATAACGATAATAATAATTAAATAATTACAATTACATCCGGGAAACAATTACAAGAAATTATAATAATAAGCAAAATATTAAACAAAATAATAAATAAATAAACAATAAATAATAAATATAAGGGGTTAGTAAATAACAATAAATAAGATTAGCAAAATAATAATAATAAACATAATTGAATTATAAATGGGTTAGTGATAATAATAAGCAATAAAAATAGTTAGTAATGAAAATAAGAAAGGTTAGTAAATAATAAAAATTATAAAGTTAGTGAAAATAATTTAAATAATAAGCAAAAAGTTAGTAATAATAAAAATAATGATAATAACAATTTAAAAATAAGGTTAAAAACATAATAATAAAGATAATAATAAATAATAATATTGTTAATAAATAATAAAGATTAATGAAATTAATAAAGCAAAAATCTAATAATATAGTTAGTAGTAATCAAGAATAAGCACAATTAACCAAAATTATAATAATAATATATCAACAATTTTTCCTATAAACAATTATTTAGAAAAGAAATATGAATGAACAATTATTTTAATTTTTTACAAATTTTATTATGACTACAAAATTTGGATTATTATAAACATATATTAATATTTATTTATTGAACAATTTATACATATTATAAGAAGAAGTAGATTTTAAATATCATATATAAAATTTAATTCTATTAATTATTATATTTACAAATTATTTTTAACCATATACAACAAACATAATTATTATAAATTAAATTGTTTCTAAACATTTAAAAGAAAAATAATTTGGAGTATAAGTATATTTACAAAATTTATAAGATTTATAGTAAACATATATACATAATAATTATATTAGTAATTAGAAAATAAAATTATTAAAAAAAAAAAAAAAAAAAAAATAGAGTTAGGTTTTACAAAATTAGGGTTTATATTTTTTAGGGTTTTTAATAATTTGAAATAAAAATATAACATGAATATAATGAATAAATGGAAAACAATAGAAAAATATGACAAATTGATGAAATTGACTAAAAAGTAAGGACCTGGGATTTGAACCCAGGTCCCTAACCTGGATAATGAAGGGAATGACCAACTGAGCTGCGCACCACCAATGCCATAACCATGCGTCTCACTTGGTTTTCTGCCTTAAACTTGAAAATTCTGGAAAAAAATAAAAGAAATAAAAAGGCCTGGGGTGGATTCGTACCCAGGACCTTTCAGTGACAAGCATGTATACGTAACCGCCTGGCTGGGAGAGCCTTCCTGCTGCTAAATCAACAATAAATAATAATATAATGTAACGGCTAATCATGTGAAAAAATAAGAAAAAAAGGATGGCACCACCAAGTATCGAACACAAGCCATCAAGGTACAAACAGACGCCACTTTCCACTTGGCCAAGCAGTCAGCTTGTGATACAAACAAAAAGAATTAATTATATTTTAAAACAAAATTTGAATATGAATTTTCGCGCCAGCCAAGCTTCATCTTCAACCTCTGGATTTTGAAGTTTGCTGCGAAATTTGATACAACAATACCTGCGATTTTTCCTGCACCCTTAAAACCTACGAATTTCAAACCACCATTAAACAATACAGTTTCATCAAATTGAGAACATTTTTGGATTCCTCATAACCTGTACAGTCCAATTTTATCAACCAAATTCATTTATAATGCACAAATCAAACAACCCTAATTCGAAGGTCAAACCCTAATAATGGTGAAACAGCGCTAGGTCCATGAAACTCAGAGTTAATCGCCCAGAAAGCTTCAATAGCTTGCAACAAACACAAATCAATGAACAATTTTCATGCATAATGACTGAATATATGAAATCGAAAAAAAATATTATGGAGGAGAAGATGCATTCGGTCATGGTATGTAAGTGATGTCCAGATGTTTTTGATGGTTGAGATAGGTTTAGTAAGGTCCAAAGCAACCTCCTATGTCTGTAAAATACCTTTAAACACTCCTTGATGAAGAATCCGAAAATTGAGTTTTGCTTGAAAATTTTTGAAGTGAAACTTACCTTTGAGCTGCTGAATCCGTGAATGAGGACTAGGGTTATGCTTAGTATATATGTGTGATTGATTTAGGTCAGAAACATGGATGGGTTATGTGAAAATTTGATCCAAAAAATATTCAAAAAGATCATAGTGTAAATTTCAAATATTTGATCATGAGTGCTTGCTATTTTGGGATAATTCACATGATTTCATTCCTCTTTGACTCCAATCACCCTTTAAGACTTTCTAGATTCAATCACAAAAATATATCTTCATGTTTAATATTTTATTTTAATTTAAAATGATTTTAAATGTAATAAATCATAATAAATTAATTAAATAAAATAAAAAATATGAAAATATCATGGAAATTTCGTGCATGTTATTATTGTATGGGTTGGGTCATGACTTGGGCAGCCCATTTGGAAAGAAATACTTTTAAGCCTCCATTTTCAACATAAACCATCACAAAATTTCCCAACTTTGCAAAGGGACATCTCCCTCAATTTTAAAGGTATGAGGGTGTTCTTGGACTTTTTGGAAAGCTTGAAGAGTCCTCTAAACAACCCCATTTGTTTCAGGTTCATATCATTTACCAATCTCAAGTTATGCCCTTTTGAAGTTGTTGACTTTTTGTTGACTTTTGAAATGACCTATAGTGTCTTAGATCACATCTTTCAAATGAAGAATTTTTGGGCTTAACTTTCAACATCAAAGTTGTAGAGAAGTCAATTTCCTTTAAAATGAGCTTTGTATGGAGACTTGGTGATGAAGTATGTGAAAGTTATGCCTGGTCAAAGTTCAGTTGACTTTTACTGAGGAAACCCTAATTTAGAAACTCCTGATTATTGATGATCTGGAATCTCCTTGATGAATCATGATCAACCCTTGATCAAATGATGAATTTTACTTCATATACTTGATGTTGGCAAAAAATCATGAAGTTTGACTTTGGTTTGACCACAGTTGACCTCAGTTTGACTTTTTAACTGCATTGACTGATTTTGACTTATCTGATCATCTGACTGAGCAAACTTTTGAGAAAAGTCTTGAAACTTGTCATGGAGGTTCTTATACACATATAAGATGTTATGAAACTCACTTGAGGCATTGGAAGTCCATTTAGCCTGATTAAAGTCAAAACCCTAGTTTTGGATGCACTGCTTAGGAGGTGCATTGTCTGAGGGAATTGTCAACTTCTTTGACCAATTGTGAACTTTGTGAACCTTGTGAATCTTCATAAACTGTCTTGTGAACCTCATGGGAGGTATTGTGAAGCTTGTGAACCTTGTGAATCTTCATAAACTGTCTTGTGAACCTCATGGGAGGTATTGTGAAGCTTGTGAACCTTGTGAACCTCATGAAGTGGCTTTGTAGACCTCATGACCCTCAGGAAAGCTTTGTAATCTTTGTGAAACTTGTGAACCTTGTGAACCTTCAAGAAGTAACCTATGTACTTCATGAACCTCATGAAAGGTTTTGTAAATGTTGAGAAGCTTGTGAACCTTGTGAACCTTCAAGAAGTAACTTGTAGACTTCATGAACCTCATGAAAGGTTATATAAGCATTGAGAAACTTGTGAACCTTGTGAACCTTCAAGAAGTAACTTGTAGACTTCATGAACCTCATGAAAGGTTATGCAAGTGTTGGAGAACTTGTGAACCTTGTGAACCTTCTTAGAACACAAAGTCTTGTATTGTGAGGGCAAATTTTGGGGTGCAACAGCTGCCCCTGTTCAATTTTCTGAAACCTGAGGGGTTAGATTGGTATATTTGCCAGTCGTGACCTGGAAGGTTGAAGGGGATTGAACACAAAAGCCCAAAAATTTGCACTCACCAGTGCATAGAGTGATATTTATGGTTGGTTGAACATGATTGAGTGGGCTTAAAGATGCCACTAGGGGAAAGTTCTTCAACAGTATAATGAGAGTTGTCAGGGGTTTGGAGTAATACTGATGTAACAGCATGTCTTCATGAGGATAGAGCAATCAATAATGATAACCCTAAAGCAGTCTTGAAGAAATAACATGATTTCAGGAGGATAGAGCAATCAATAATGATAACTCTAAAGCAGTCTTGAAAATATGATTCAGGAGGATAGAGCAATGGATAGCTCTAAAGCAGTCTTGAAATAATGATATGACTCCAGGAGGATAGAGCAATGATAACTCTAAAGCAGTCTTGAAGCAATGATTTCAGGAGGATAGAGCAATGGATAGCTCTAAAGCAGTCTTGAAGTAATGATATGACTCCAGGAGGATAGAGCAATGGATAGCTCTAAAGCAGTCTTGAAGTAATAATGTGATTTCAGGAGGATAGAGCAATCAATGGCTCTAAAGCAGTCTTGAAGTCATGAGAAGTTATCAGGAGGATAAAGTAACCCTGAGGTGACAATAAAGCAGTCCCAAAGAAGAAGAAGCTCATCAGGAGGATAAAGTAACCCTGAGGTTACAATAAAGCAGTCCCAAAGTAATAAGAAGCTCATCAGGAGGATAAAGTAACCCTGAGGTTACAATAAAGCAGTCCTGGAGATCATAAGTTTGTTTGTTGGATAATTAACCTGAAACAAGGTATCATTCTGTATAATAATATTAGTTTATGCTTTATGTATGCATGTATGATATGATGCACTTAGGTAATGTACTATATGTCTATGGATATATATGCTATGGTATGATGTAAATGATGTATGTATGATATGATACTGCCGGAAGCGTCTGAATATCTTCGTACATCAACTACTGGCCAGGGAAAATAAATCCCGATTCGTTGCTGGAGAATATATAACCCTCTGTCTGCTGGGGATAACATGGTATGGATAACCTCCCGTTGTTGGGAGGTAGTAAGGTATAGATATAACCTCCCGTTGTTTGGGGATGGTAAGGTATATCTAACCTCCCGTTGTTTGGGGATGGTAAGGTATATATAACCTTCGTCTTTGTTTGATAGTAGGATAAGTATAACATCCCGTCTTCGTTCGTCGTACCCTTATTGGAAAGTAATTTCCCGTACATCCGTATGAGGATAAAAGAGATGGATATAAATTCCAGGGGAGATAAGACTTTATGAAGATGGATTAGTCCTATTGAGGGTTTGTAATTGTCTTGTAGAGGTGAACCGGCGAAGCTTCGTTGAAATCCTTCCCTCGTTCGTCCTTAGTAAATACTATTACTGCATTTTCATGCATTTCTGGTAAACATTAATCATATTAAAAGCATACATGCATTTCTGGTAAACATCAATCATATTCAAAAGCATACATACATTCAAACACAACCAATGGACGTTTCGCTTATGTAAATAGGGTAAAAGTAAATCTGGATTCAAAAGATGGAATTTATTTATATCAAAAAGTGACCCATACACGGGTAAGTTTGTACAAGGAGACATAAACCCTAGTAAGAGGATTTTGCCATAAAGTTTTACAAAAAGAATCAGCTATGTGGGAAACAATCCTATTGAGTTTCAATTCTACTATTGCCACTCAAGTATCTCATCTTCTTGCTGTTGAGACGGAAACGATTGGATTGAGCTTTATCTGTTCGAGCTTGAATAAGTAGTACAACTGGTTGCAGTTTCATGAGTGATCTAAACGAGACATAGTCATACGCTTTAATCCCTAACTTTTGCCTGGATTGCCCTTTCAGGTTTTCAATCCACCGGGATACCCTTTTTTGCCCAAGCCGCCTTTTCAGGTTTTCGACTTGCCGGGTGTACATCTTTTTATATATATCCCTAATTTTTGCCCAAACCCTTTTGGTTTGCCGGGATGCCCTTATTTTTGTCTAGGCCTGTCAACCTAGCGGGTCTCTTTTTATGCGTAGTATTTTTTAACTATGTCTGCGTTTACAGGCTGTGGGAAGTCCTCACCATCCATTGTAGTCAGTATCATGGCACCTCCTGAGAACACTGTCTTGACTACAAATGGACCTTCATATGTTGGAGTCCACTTGCCCCTAGGATCACCCTGTGGTAAGATGATACGCTTGATTACCAAGTCACCAGCCTGATATACCTTTGGCTTAACCTTCTTGTTAAAAGCCTTGATCATTCGCTTCTGGTACATCTGGCCATGACAAACTGCTGCTAACCTCTTCTCATCAATCAAATTTATCTGGTCTAGTCGAGTCTGAATCCACTCATCTTCATCCAAGCCTGCATCCTTCATAATTCTCAAGGAGGGGATCTGAACTTCAACGGGCAGAACTGCTTCCATACCATAGACTAAGGAGAATGGGGTTGCCCCTGTTGAAGTACGTATTGTAGTACGATAACCATGAAGAGCAAATGGTAACATCTCATGCCAATCCTTGTAAGTAACTGTCATCTTCTGTACAATCTTCTTAATGTTCTTATTAGCAGCTTCAACTGCCCCATTCATCTTTGGACGATACGGAGAAGAGTTGTGATGCTTAATCTTAAACTGCGTGCAGAGATCAGTAATCATAGTATTGTTCAGATTAGAGCCATTGTCAGTAATAATCCTTTCAGGGATGCCATACCTACATATGAGATTATTCTTAATGAATCGGGCCACAACATTCTTAGTCACAGATGCATATGAAGCTGCCTCTACCCATTTCGTAAAATAATCAATAGCCACCAGGATGAAACGATGCCCATTAGAAGCAGTAGGTTTGATCTCACCAATCATATCAATGCCCCACATGGCAAAGGGCTAAGGAGCAGTCAACACATTCAATGGTGATGGAGGTACATGAACTTTATCAGCATAAATTTGACACTTGTGACATGTTCTGGAGTGTTGATAGCAATCAGCTTCCATGGTAGACCAATAGTAACCTGCTCTCAAAATCTTCTTTGCCATGGTATGACCACTAGAATGAGTGCCAAAGGTCCCATCATGCATTTCTTCCATAATCTCAGTTGCTTCCTTCTTATCCACACAACGAAGCATAGTTGAATCATGATTGCGCTTGTACAGAATCCCATTACTCAAAAAGAACTTAGCAGAGAACTTCCTCAGAAACTTCCTATCTTTGACAGATGCCCCTTCAGGAAACTCCTGAGCTTCAAGATATCTTTTCACTTCATAGAACCAAGGCTTATCCTCTGCCCCTTCTGTATCAATCTCATTGCAGTATGCAGGCTTCTCAAATCTATCAATGGTAATCTTGGGAGCTTCATCATCCCAACTGATCTCAAACATAGATGCCATGGTGGCCAATGCATCTGCCAACTGATTCTCTCTTCGTGGAATATGTCCAAAGGTAATCTCTTTGAAATGTGGGATCAAAGACAACACATGTTCTCTGTAAGGAATGAGATTATCATGCTTGGTATCCCAATCTCCTTTAATCTGACTCACTACCAAGGCTGAATCTCCATACACATCAAGGAACTGAATCTTCATATCAATAGCAACTTTAATACCCATGATACATGCCTCATACTCAGCCATGTTATTAGTACAATAGAAACAAAGTCTGGCAGTAATCGGGGTATGACAACCTTCAGGGGAACTAATTACAACACCAACACCATTACCATGTGCATTAGAGGCACCATCAAAAACCATAGTCCATCGGGATCCTTGTTCAGGTCCGTCATATTGTCCAGGTTCTTTGGTAACAGTCATAATGTCTTCATCAGGGAACTCAAAATTCATTGACTGGTAATCATCTACTGCTTGATGAGCCAAATGATCAGCAACAACACTTCCCTTAATGGCCTTCTGAGTAGTATACTGTATATCATATTCTGTCAAGATCATTTGCCATCTTGCAATTCTTCCGGAGAGAGCAGGTTTCTCAAATATGTACTTGATTGGATCCATCTTCGAAATCAATAAGGTAGTATGGGTCAACATATACTGTCTTAGTCGGCGAGCAGCCCATGCCAAAGCACAGCAAGTTTTCTCGAGCAGTGAGTATCTTGTTTCACAGTCGGTAAACTTTTTGCTAAGGTAGTATATTGCCTGCTCTTTTCGACCAGACTCGTCATGTTGCCCCAACACACACCCCATTGAGTTGTCTAACACTGTTAAGTACATAATCAAGGGTCTTCCATCAACTGGTGGCATCAAAATTGGTGGCTCTAGCAGATATCTCTTAATCTCATTAAAGGCAGTCTGGCACTCATCATTCCATTCCATCACCTGATCCTTCTTCAACAACTTGAAGATTGGCTCACAGATGGTAGTTAACTGGGAAATAAATCTTGCAATGTAATTCAACCGTCCCAAGAAACCTCTAACCTCCTTCTCAGTACGGGGAGCTGGCATCTCTCGTATAGCTTTCACTTTTGCAGGATCCACTTCAATACCTTTTCCACTGACAATGAAACCCAGGAGCTTTCCAGATCTAACTCCAAAAGTACACTTGTTTGGATTCAATCTCAACTTGTATTTCTTCAACCTCTCAAACAACTTGTGCAGATGATCAAGATGTTGCTCTTCATTCTGAGATCTGGCTATCATATCATCCACATATACCTCTATCTCATGATGAATCATATCATGAAACAAAGCCACCATAGCACGCTGATATGTTGCCCCTGCATTCTTCAAACCAAATGGCATCACCTTATAGCAAAAGGTGCCCCACTGTGTCACAAATGTTGTCTTCTCCATATCTTCAGGTGCCATCTTGATTTGATTGTAACCAGAGAAACCATCCATAAAAGAGAATACCTTATGCTGAGCAGTATTGTCTACCAGAATGTCAATATGAGGAAGTGGAAAGTCATCTTTGGGGCTAGCCTTGTTCAAATCTCTATAGTCTACACACATACGTACCTTACCATCTTTCTTAGGAACTGGTACCACATTTGCAACCCACTGAGGATAAGAAGTTACTGCCAAGAACCCTGCATTGAACTGTTTCATTACCTCTGCTTTGATCTTTTCTGACATTTCAGGACGCATACGACGAACCTTCTGCTTCTTTGGACGACAATCTTCTTTCACTGGTAACCGGTGAACCACAATGTCTGTATCCAACCCTGGCATATCTTCATAAGACCAAGCAAAGATCTCCACATAGTCACGTAACATCTGAATCAACCTGCTCTTGACACTGTCCTCTAAATCAGCCCCTACCTTGACCTCTTTTCTGTCTTCTTCAGTTCCCAGATTCACAACTTCGACTGGCTCTTCATGTGGCTGTATAGCTTTCTCTTCTTGTTGTAACAACCTAGCCAGCTCTACAGGTATTTCACAATCGTCCTCATTTCCGTCTTCAGTTTGATAGATCGGATTCTCGAAATTGTAATTGGCAATAGTAGAACTGTTATCAACAGGATCCAGAGTGGATGAGGATCTGCATTTAGTGATGTGGGTGTGTGTAAGAACACATAGCTGATAAAGCAAAAATAAAAGAAAAAGAAAGACAAGAAACACAATATTTACTAAAACGAAACGTCCACTGATTTTATTGAATGAAGTATGCAAATGAAATGACAGCCCGTAACAAGCACACCATTGTGCCCCGGGTAAGGCACATGGCTTGAAAGTTTTATTGTTCAAGAAATTACAAACTTAAAAGCAACAACACAGTAATAGTATTTACTCCTGACTAAAGGAGATAGGGATAACATCTTCAGCTTTCCAATTATTGAGTCCAGCACCCACAGTAGGAAAAATCCATGCATCCAAGTTGTAGTCTTCATCTTGATCTCCCACAGCATTGATAACCCCTTGATTGGTGATACGAGCAGCACGAGCACGACGAACAGCCTTCTGGGACTCTGCAGTAAAACCCAGACCAAACTTGTCAGACTTGTACGGAATATCAGGAAGCTGACCCCAAATAGTACAACCACCTTCATCCACCACAGCTCTGGCATCATTGAGGGAGGCCATTTCCATTGTTGGAGATTTTCTGATGACCACAGGAACCTTCTTCACAGTAGGAGGAGTTACACAATCATTACCAACCCAAGGAACCACTTCAAATGACTGACACGGAGTCTCAATGTATTCACCTTCCACTTCCAGATACTTGAAAGTGTTCACATGGCTGACAAAGTATTCTTCCTCTCCAAAGACAGTAACAACCTTTCCATTCACCGGATATCTCAACTTTTGGTGCAATGTAGAGGTCACAGCACCTGCCCCATGGATCCAGGGACGACCAAGCAGACAAGAGTATGAAGGACGAATATCCATCACATAAAATGTAGTCGTAAACACCTGAGAACCAACTTTGATAGGAAGATCAATCTCCCCATGCACTACTCTTCTAGAACCATCAAAAGCCTTTACCACAATATTACTGGGTTTCAACACAGCATCTTCAGGACTCAGCTTATTCAGGACTTCTTTGGGCAACACATTCAGAGAGGAACCATTGTCTATCAGCACATGTGACAGGGTAGTGCCCCTGCATTCAATTGAAATATGCAAGGCCCTGTTATGATCCCTCTTGGCAGGGGTCAAATCAGCATCAGAAAATCCTAACCCATTGTCATAGGTCAGGTGAGCAACACAATTCTCAAATTGGTCAACAGAAATTGCACTGGGCACATGAGCAGACTTCAGAAACCTGATCAAGGACTTGGCATGAGCTTCAGAACACAGCAACAAGGACAACATAGAAATCTTTGAGGGAGTATGCCCCAATTGATCAACAATGTCATAATCACTCTTGCGAATGATTTTCAATACTTCTTCCATCTGCTTAGAGAGATCATCAGCAGCTGGCACATCAGTAGATACAGGCTCAATAACAGGACCTTTGCCCCGAGCATCAGTGGTGGTAGTAGCAGCAGGAGTAACTGCACTCTTAGAAGCAACTGGAGGAGAGAAGACTCTTCCACTACGAGTGATCTTGCTAGATCCAGCAATATTATCAATGTCAGCAGGCACATCAGGTAAAGGCTCCTGCTTAACACCATGGATGTAAACATCAGACCCATAGTGCCAAGGCACAGCTTTGTCAGATGTATAAGGAATAGGACCAGGAGTGGTAATGATCAGAGGAGCCACTCTGGCTTCAGCAACAACTTTCACAGGACCTTCAGCAGTAATCTTGATTGGGCCCTGACGAGTGATTTTAATGGGACCCTTTGAAGTGATTCTTACCGGTACTTTGTCAACCATGTCAACCTCTTCAATCTTCTTACCCCGAGTCAGATGATCCACCATATCTTCTACAGATGCTGGTCTTCTTTCAAACACTATAGTATACTTATCCATGAGACGTTGAATTCCATCTCTCAAAATGAAGCAACTATCCGGCTTATAGGTACAATACAAACAATCTTCACGACAACCTGGAAAGATCCCAGCTTGTACTAACCTCTTTTTGATAACAGACAATGGTGTGCTCAACTCCATAACTGAATAGACATGCAGATCTTCATCATCAATGGCATTGACGGTCTTCTCGTGATTTGGCAGTGGTGCTGTAATCACATTTGGTGGATCAAACTCAATTTCTCCAGCATCAATCATATCTTGAATTTTGTTCTTCAAGACCCAGCAGTTATTGGTATCATGTCCTGGACAGTTTGAATGATATGCACATCGTGCATTGGGATTGTACTTGGGAGAGGTAACATTGGGATTCTGAGGAGCCTCCCTCAGGGTAATAAGTTCAGCCTTCAACAAGTGTTGCAATGCCTGAGCCATTGACATGTTGATCTTCGTGAACTGTCTTCTAGCCCTCTGTTGATTGCCTTGAGGCTGCTCTGTTGTTGCAGGAGTTGGATTTGAAATATGAACTGCACTAACAGACTGATGCCTTCTGTTACGATCAGATTGACCATAAACAGCATTGGATTCTTTCTTCCCAGTGGGAGGCTTCTTTGCAGTACCTGATGAAGAAGTACCCACTTGGATCTTACCATTCTTGATACCATTCTCTACCCGTTCTCCTGTCATGATCAACTCAGTGAAGCCAGATGATGAGCTTCCAATGAGATGACTGTAAAACGGACCATTCAGCGTACACATGAACATATCAACCAATTCCCTGTCAGTCAAAGGGGGTTGAACTCTTCCAGCCAAGTCTCTCCATTTCTGAGCATACTCCTTAAAACTTTCTTTGGCACCCATAGACATGCTCTGAAGCTGCATGCGAGTGGGAGCTAAGTCAGCATTATACTGGTACTGCTTATAGAAAGCTTCAGCAAGATCATTCCAATCTCTGATGTTAACACTCTCCAACTGATAATACCACTCCAGCTGAGCTCCAGATAAGCTCTCTTGAAAAAAGTGGATCCACAACTTCTTGTCAGCAGTGTGAGGTTGAATCCTTCTGACATAAGACCTCAAGTGCAGCTTGGGACAAGAGACCCCATCATAAACCACAAAGGTAGGAACTTTGAAACCAATGGGTATCACAACCCCAGATATCAGACTCAAATCCTCAAAATCCAGCCCAGATGATTTCTGTAATTCCATAGCATCCATCCTATCCACCAGCCTCTTAAATTTGTCTTCATTAGGCTCATGATAGTAATTAGCCTCAGAATCAGAGTCCCCCATAGTGTTGTGGAGACTGCCTCTCTCTTTCTCAGATTCCTCATATTCATAGTCATCAATTTGTTCTTTGGTCTTGATAGGACCCTTGAACCTTCTTCCCATGTTGAGCAATCCAGCAGACCTTCTAGTCTTCTTAGTCTTCTTGGCCAGCAGTGCCTTCAAATCATCTTGCCCCTTGGACAGGTTCAAAATCAACTCTTGGAACTGTGCATTCTGTGCCTGAAGATCCTTAACTGATTGTTCAAGAGCCATTGCTGAAATAAACAGCGAGAAGATGAGAAACCTGTGCACAATTATAAACCTGTGATGCAATGAAATGATATGGGAATGCATATGCAATGTTTTCAAGGACCGCAGGATTTAAATTTGCTTAAACAAACAAGAAAGTAACTTTTTATTAGTAATAACTTTGTTTTGCCTTTTAGGCTTACAAAAATGAAAATGGAATAAGTACAAAAGATGGGGTTTTAAGTCTCCCATGGACGTTTCCTCTTTGTGTTGAGGTATGAGTTGAGGTTTCGTTCCTCGTGAAGTTGCTTTGTTAGCTCTAAGATTCTTGCTTGGCTTGCTTTGTAATGAGCCTCGAAAGTATCCCTTTGCTCCTTCAGTTGGATCCATGATCTCTGCAAGTCTTCCATATCAGTAGGCATGTCTGGGTGAAGGATGGTATAAGCAGTGTCTCCTTCAGCAACAGGTTCCAGGGTAACTGGTAGGATGGCAGGATATGGCATCATGAGTGTCTGAGCACGAGATCGTACCCATCTGAGATATGCCTCCATAGGAATAGTGTACTTAGGCTCCAGTGTCTTGCTGTCAACCCTGTTTACTTTTCCCCAAGCTCGTATGAATCTCTGACGGTAACCCTGAAGATCGTTGTCGTAATCAAACACAATGCCCTGAATCAACATGTCATGTGGACCATCACTTCGGGCGTAACCAAACTGTCGTAAAGCTAGAGAGGGGTTGTAGGTAATGCCTCCTCTTATACCTAGAAGTGGCACATTAGGAAACTCCCCACAACGGTCAATGATAGTGACATTCTCCATAGATCTGGAGCACCAATGAATGTCTGAGTGAGAAAGTGACATGATCCTTTTGGACCATCTGAACCCTTGCTCATTCTTCATTACTGAGCGAGGAAGGTGAGAAATAAACCACCTAGATAGCAAGGGTATGCAGCACATCAAAGTTCCTCTTGCCCTTGTAGTACGGGTATGAAGAGAATGTAGGATGTCTCCAAGCAATGTAGGCACTGGATTGTGACTCAGGAAAATGTTGATGGCATGAACATCTATGAACTGATCTGGATTGGGGAACAATACTAAGCCATATATCAGCAAGGCTAAGATCTCCTCAAAAGCATCATAGCTCATGGCCTTCAAGAACATTTGAGCTTTATCCATTAATACCTTGGCAAGAATACCCTTGACTCCACTTCTGGTTTCTAGAACAATGTCAGACTTCTTCAGATGTAGAGCTGCAGCAATAACCTCTGGTTTAAGCTCCTTCTCCAGACCTGTGAAGGGTCTTTGATCAAGAACAGGTATGCCCAGAAGTTTAGAGAACTCCTCCATGGTTGGAACCAGCTGATAGTCAGGGAATGTAAAGCAGTGGTGCTTAGGGTCAAAGAACTGAAACAGGACACTCATCATGTCTTCACTGAACCCTGAAGTAACTAGATCCAATAGGTGACCATGTCTCTTGTTGAACCGGGAATGATCAGACACTTGAGAAACCAACTCTTTAAGCTTGGAAGGTATCCCCACAAAGTTGATCCTGATGGTGTTTCTACGAGCTGAAGCCATGACCTACAACAAAGAACAAAGATAAATCCCTTGGTCCTTGAAATGGTTAGGGAAAATGATATGCTCATGATGCATGATGATGTCATGATGTTATGCTCAATCACAAACATGTGGCACACACAAACAAGTCACGCCATAGCCCTAGGTTTAAAGGCTTGCATGAGGTTCAAAGGTAAGTACCCTCCCCTGAAGTTAGATGGTTCATCATGTCCTACAAAAGTAACCATGTTCTAAGGGATCTCAATATCATTGATCCTTCACAAGGGTGGTTGATCAGAAGGCAACTTACTTGCCAACCAAAACCCTCCAAGTTTAAGATCTCAATGAGCGTAGTATCGAGTGTCAACCAACTTCAGTCTGCACCAAAGCCGGTTACCTCACTACTTTCTAAAGGCCAAGATGAGTTAACTAGGGTTCTAAAAGTTAGTTAGTGCATTGACAACATATGGCAGCCTCATATTATCCTCAACTTGACTTAAGGAACATAAGCACCAACCAAGAAGTCACACTAACTATGGCCACCAGATCAACCGTATCGATATACGTCGTACAGTTTCCTTGGTCTATTGCCATTTACCTAAGGTACACTAGATCCGGGTTAGGACCTTTCACACATAAGAGCACCCCAACAAGTAATATAAAACAAACAAGGCAAACAATTCAAAGTGATCTTAATTCCTAAGGGTACCCCTCTTAAATAGATCCCCAGCAGAGTCGCCAGTTCTGTAACACGGTGGGAGAACTGACTTTAAGTTATGTTGCGGATAGCAAGAGTCGCCACCGACTTTTATTTTATCCATAAGGAAAGGTTATAAAAGAACAGGAAAGACCTTAGAGAATATTTTGGGTCCGGGGGGTAGGTTATGAAAAGGGAAGGTATTAGCATCCTTTTCATCCATGGTTATCCATGGGCTCTTAGGTACTTAAGCTCACTTTAAATTGTTTTTGAAAGTGTAGTGTGTGAATAGAAAAAATATTCAGAATAGTTTAGTAATAACCCATGTATGGATGTGTAAAAAACTTGTTTGAAAATTTATTTGAAATTTGTTTAAGTGTGAAAAAAGTTTTGAAGTGAGCAAGCACCTAGGAGTAACCTACCCTAATGTTTAAGGCCTTTCTTATTCTTTATCCTTTCCTTGGTAAGACTATCCCTACTATTAAGGAGTAGGTAGTCCTTACTTTGGATATTAAGGGACATGTGAGGGACAATTTGATTTTGAAGGCCATTGTGGGGTGTAATAAGCAAACTGGAGGGACTATCATCATTTTTCGAAAGGGACTCGATTCGTAAAGGCAACCATAAGGGACTTTGATGATTTTTTGTTTGAGGGACTTGCTTTATACACCCCACTTGACCATTATTCGTAGGCAACTTGAGGGGTAACCTTAGGAAGTGAGACGGCGATTAAAATCGACTTACGTGTGTGACGTGTTTAATTTAATTATCTTATATTAAAAATTATCTAAATTTATTTTTTAAATAACAAACAAGTTTTACACTCCTTAATTACTAACCATAACGATAATAATAATTAAATAATTACAATTACATCCGGGAAACAATTACAAGAAATTATAATAATAAGCAAAATATTAAACAAAATAATAAATAAATAAACAATAAATAATAAATATAAGGGGTTAGTAAATAACAATAAATAAGATTAGCAAAATAATAATAATAAACATAATTGAATTATAAATGGGTTAGTGATAATAATAAGCAATAAAAATAGTTAGTAATGAAAATAAGAAAGGTTAGTAAATAATAAAAATTATAAAGTTAGTGAAAATAATTTAAATAATAAGCAAAAAGTTAGTAATAATAAAAATAATGATAATAACAATTTAAAAATAAGGTTAAAAACATAATAATAAAGATAATAATAAATAATAATATTGTTAATAAATAATAAAGATTAATGAAATTAATAAAGCAAAAATCTAATAATATAGTTAGTAGTAATCAAGAATAAGCACAATTAACCAAAATTATAATAATAATATATCAACAATTTTTCCTATAAACAATTATTTAGAAAAGAAATATGAATGAACAATTATTTTAATTTTTTACAAATTTTATTATGACTACAAAATTTGGATTATTATAAACATATATTAATATTTATTTATTGAACAATTTATACATATTATAAGAAGAAGTAGATTTTAAATATCATATATAAAATTTAATTCTATTAATTATTATATTTACAAATTATTTTTAACCATATACAACAAACATAATTATTATAAATTAAATTGTTTCTAAACATTTAAAAGAAAAATAATTTGGAGTATAAGTATATTTACAAAATTTATAAGATTTATAGTAAACATATATACATAATAATTATATTAGTAATTAGAAAATAAAATTATTAAAAAAAAAAAAAAAAAAATAGAGTTAGGTTTTACAAAATTAGGGTTTATATTTTTTAGGGTTTTTAATAATTTGAAATAAAAATATAACATGAATATAATGAATAAATGGAAAACAATAGAAAAATATGACAAATTGATGAAATTGACTAAAAAGTAAGGACCTGGGATTTGAACCCAGGTCCCTAACCTGGATAATGAAGGGAATGACCAACTGAGCTGCGCACCACCAATGCCATAACCATGCGTCTCACTTGGTTTTCTGCCTTAAACTTGAAAATTCTGGAAAAAAATAAAAGAAATAAAAAGGCCTGGGGTGGATTCGTACCCAGGACCTTTCAGTGACAAGCATGTATACGTAACCGCCTGGCTGGGAGAGCCTTCCTGCTGCTAAATCAACAATAAATAATAATATAATGTAACGGCTAATCATGTGAAAAAATAAGAAAAAAAGGATGGCACCACCAAGTATCGAACACAAGCCATCAAGGTACAAACAGACGCCACTTTCCACTTGGCCAAGCAGTCAGCTTGTGATACAAACAAAAAGAATTAATTATATTTTAAAACAAAATTTGAATATGAATTTTCGCGCCAGCCAAGCTTCATCTTCAACCTCTGGATTTTGAAGTTTGCTGCGAAATTTGATACAACAATACCTGCGATTTTTCCTGCACCCTTAAAACCTACGAATTTCAAACCACCATTAAACAATACAATTTCATCAAATTGAGAACATTTTTGGATTCCTCATAACCTGTACAGTCCAATTTTATCAACCAAATTCATTTATAATGCACAAATCAAACAACCCTAATTCGAAGGTCAAACCCTAATAATGGTGAAACGGCGCTAGGTCCATGAAACTCAGAGTTAATCGCCCAGAAAGCTTCAATAGCTTGCAACAAACACAAATCAATGAACAATTTTCATGCATAATGACTGAATATATGAAATCGAAAAAAAATATTATGGAGGAGAAGATGCATTCGGTCATGGTATGTAAGTGATGTCCAGATGTTTTTGATGGTTGAGATAGGTTTAGTAAGGTCCAAAGCAACCTCCTATGTCTGTAAAATACCTTTAAACACTCCTTGATGAAGAATCCGAAAATTGAGTTTTGCTTGAAATTTTTTGAAGTGAAACTTACCTTTGAGCTGCTGAATCCGTGAATGAGGACTAGGGTTATGCTTAGTATATATGTGTGATTGATTTAGGTCAGAAACATGGATGGGTTATGTGAAAATTTGATCCAAAAAATATTCAAAAAGATCATAGTGTAAATTTCAAATATTTGATCATGAGTGCTTGCTATTTTGGGATAATTCACATGATTTCATTCCTCTTTGACTCCAATCACCCTTTAAGACTTTCTAGATTCAATCACAAAAATATATCTTCATGTTTAATATTTTATTTTAATTTAAAATGATTTTAAATGTAATAAATCATAATAAATTAATTAAATAAAATAAAAAATATGAAAATATCATGGAAATTTCGTGCATGTTATTATTGTATGGGTTGGGTCATGACTTGGGTAGCCCATTTGGAAAGAAATACTTTTAAGCCTCCATTTTCAACATAAACCATCACAAAATTTCCCAACTTTGCAAAGGGACATCTCCCTCAATTTTAAAGGTATGAGGGTGTTCTTGGACTTTTTGGAAAGCTTGAAGAGTCCTCTAAACAACCCCATTTGTTTCAGGTTCATATCATTTACCAATCTCAAGTTATGCCCTTTTGAAGTTGTTGACTTTTTGTTGACTTTTGAAATGACCTATAGTGTCTTAGATCACATCTTTCAAATGAAGCATTTTTGGGCTTAACTTTCAACATCAAAGTTGTAGAGAATTCAATTTCCTTTAAAATGAGATTTGTATGGAGACTTGGTGATGAAGTATGTGAAAGTTATGCCTGGTCAAAGTTCAGTTGACTTTTACTGAGGAAACCCTAATTTAGAAACTCCTGATTATTGATGATCTGGAATCTCCTTGATGAATCATGATCAAACCTTGATCAAATGATGAATTTTACTTCATATACTTGATGTTGGCAAAAAATCATGAAGTTTGACTTTGGTTTGACCACACTTGACCTCAGTTTGACTTTTTAACTGCATTGACTGATTTTGACTTATCTGATCATCTGACTGAGCAAACTTTTGAGAAAAGTCTTGAAACTTGTCATGGAGGTTCTTATACACATATAAGATGTTATGAAACTCACTTGAGGCATTGGAAGTCCATTTAGCCTGATTAAAGTCAAAACCCTAGTTTTGGATGCACTGCTTAGGAGGTGCATTGTCTGAGGGAATTGTCAACTTCTTTGACCAATTGTGAACTTTGTGAACCTTGTGAATCTTCATAAACTGTCTTGTGAACCTCATGGGAGGTATTGTGAACCTTGTGAACCTTGTGAATCTTCATAAACTGTCTTGTGAACCTCATGGGAGGTATTGTGAAGCTTGTGAACCTTGTGAACCTCATGAAGTGGCTTTGTAGACCTCATGACCCTCAGGAAAGCTTTGTAATCTTTGTGAAACTTGTGAACCTTGTGAACCTTCAAGAAGTAACCTATGTACTTCATGAACCTCATGAAAGGTTTTGTAAATGTTGAGAAGCTTGTGAACCTTGTGAACCTTCAAGAAGTAACTTGTAGACTTCATGAACCTCATGAAAGGTTATATAAGCATTGAGAAACTTGTGAACCTTGTGAACCTTCAAGAAGTAACTTGTAGACTTCATGAACCTCATGAAAGGTTATGCAAGTGTTGGAGAACTTGTGAACCTTGTGAACCTTCTTAGAACACAAAGTCTTGTATTGTGAGGGCAAATTTTGGGGTGCAACAACCAGCATATGTGTTCGCAGCATATGTTGTTAAAGATGATAAGCCTTGGTTTCATGACATTAAATGCTTCTTGGAGGATCAAACATACCCACCTGGGGCATCTTCCAATGATAAGAAGACTTTGAGAAGGCTTGGTGGTAGTTTCTTTCTGAACACTGATGGTTCTCTATACAAAAGGAACTTTGATATGGTACTCCTCAGATGTGTTGATAAGACAGAAGCAGACTTGTTAATGCATGAAGTGCACGAGGGATCCTTTGGTACCCATGCTGGAGGGCATGCCATGGCTAAGAAATTGCTAAGATCAGGCTATTACTGGATCACAATGGATGCCGATTGTTGTGCCTATGCCAGACAATGCCATAAATGTCAGATTTATGCAGATAAGGTGCATGTGCCTCCCAGTCCTCTGAATATAATGTCTTCACCATGGCCCTTTGCCATGTGGGGCATTGATATGATTGGCAAGATTGAGCCAACTGCTTCAAATGGCCACAGATTCATCCTGGTCGCCATTGACTATTTCACCAAGTGGGTTGAAGCAGCCTCGTATGCAAACGTCACAAGACAAGTGGTAGCCAGATTTCTGAAAAGAGATATCATCTGTCGGTACGGAGTTCCCGAGCGAATCATTACTGACAATGGTTCCAATTTAAACAACAAAATGATGGCTGAGCTATGCCGGGACTTCAAAATCCAACATCACAATTCTTCTCCTTACAGGCCAAAGATGAACGGCGCTGTTGAGGCAGCAAATAAAAATATCAAGAAGATTGTGCAGAAGATGGTAGTCACCTACAAAGACTGGCACGAAATGCTACCATTTGCCTTGCATGGGTACCGTACGTCAATCAGAACATCCACTGGGGCAACACCGTATCAGCTTGTGTATGGTATGGAAGCAGTCCTACCGGTTGAAGTTGAATTACCTTCTCTACGGGTACTAATGGATGTTAAACTGAGTGAAGCAGAATGGGTTAGGTCCCGATTCGAACAACTGAGTCTGATTGAAGAGAAGAGATTGGCTGCAATCTGTCATGGGCAGTTATATCAGAAAAGAATGAAGAGAGCCTTCGATCAGAAAGTCAGGCACCGAGAGTACCAAGTAGGAGATCTTGTGCTGAAGAGAATCCTCCCTCCGCATACAGACCACAGGGGCAAGTGGACTCCGAATTATGAAGGACCATTTGTAGTAAAGAAAGTTTTTTCTGGTGGAGCACTCATGCTCAGTACCATGGATGGTGAAGACTTCCCGTCCCCTGTGAATTCAGATGCAGTTAAAAAATACTTCGCATAAGAAATGACCCGCTGGACATAAAAACAGAATGTAAGTCCGGGCAAAAATAGGGCATCCCGGCGAGTCAAAAATAGAATAAAAGACTCGGGCAAAAATAAGGGAAAAATGAAAAATGTACACCCGCTGAGTTGAAAAGCCGCATTGGACAGCTCAGGCAAAAATGGGTATCCCGATGGATTGAAAACCCGAAAGGGCGATCCATGCAAAATAAGGGAATAAGCGAACAACTGCATCCTGAATTCGTCTGTATCACTTACAACTTGGTAAAGCTTCGAAAGGGTCAAGCTTCAATCAGAATCAGCCTTCTTCAAAAAGCAAGATGAGAAGAGCGTCAAAAGTCATACGGGTCATAGTGAAGAGGAAGCTCCTTAAAGCGTCATCAACACTGCCAACATTTTGTTTCTCAATTTGTAACAATCTCCTCATTTCAGGGGATTTGTTTCTTTGACTGTATCTCGCCAATTCAGGGCATATGAATTAATAAAATCAGATTTTCAGTCATGTCTCGTTTTGTACATTTTATTTGCAAAAAATGTCTGATGTCTTAAAAGAAAAAAACTGATTGCATAAGAATACAGATGCTTATCTTCAAATAAAAACATGCTTGCAGGAAATATGTTTACTCTCAGAAGTATTCTAAACTCCTATGACGGAATCCAGTAAGGGATACCTCGGGATTACCTTGTGCATTTCTCTATCTTTTTCAGGATTACAGGTATCCAGAATGCAACTTGGGGCATGTAAGCTTCATCCCAACAAGCTGGCAAATCAACACTCAATTTTAGCACCCGAAGTGCTCTCTCCAGCTGAGTTGCCTCTCATAACTTCCCCCAGCCGAGTTGCCACTTACTACTTATCCCCCTCAGAGTTGCCAGGCATCACGGAAGGCACCTATATCCCCGGCTGAGTCAGGGATCTTCTTCAACAGAATCTCTAAGGAGGTCTCTCATTGATCTCTTTTACTCCCCAGCCGAGCTGTCATCTCGCCCTCAGCCGAGCACAAAAGTCAGAGGGCTATCTCCCCACAGAGTTTCAGCCTCTATCCAGAAGAGCGGCGCATAGAAGATCACAACAGAGTGAAGAAGCTTCTGCAAACCCCAGCTGGGTCTCTCATTTATAAGGATAGGTCTATCAATGGCCCATATCCCCAAGCAGATATCATATCATCAGATCTACCAGTGATCTCATCCCCAGCTGGGATGTCCATTCCAAGCAGATCGGCCAGAGATCCTCGCAACAACGGGACCCGGATCCCGGTTTGGTATCTTTGCACAATCATAGCATTCGCATCATATTCACCCACAAAGCGTAGCATTCCGTTTTAACACGGAGCATTACGGCAAAAATCCAACACATAGCATAATCATAAGCCATGTTTTGAATCAGCACTTCTGAATATTGACAGTTCATCAACGTACAAAAAAATCCCCACCAGGGTCCCCAGCAAAAACAGCTGCCTCTCAATCACAAACACCAGTATATACTCATTTTGACACCCGTTCGTGCCATCACTCCCCAGTAAAGTCACCTGAATGCTCTTTACAAACAAGGTCACCCGTATTACAGATACTCATTGACACCCGTCCGTGTCATACCCCAGCAGAAAGCCGAAGACATCCTCTTTGCACTCACATATACCTATATACACTTTCTTGGCACCCGTCCGTGTCATATCCCCAACGCAGTCACCTACACTTTGTATATCAAATACTTGTTCATATTACACACTTTTCTCTTTTGACACTCGTCCGTGTCACCCTCCCCAGCAGATAAACACTCACCTATACAATACTCATACTCACTACTCATGTTACACTCATACAGATACTCGTCCGTATCTTGTATATACCATTCATATCCCCACAGATTCGACACTAGTCCTTGTTCTTTGTTAACCAGTTGGTACTCGTCCGTATCATCATCTCAGAACATGCGTCAAGCGTTTGTTTCTACATGATACTCGTCCGTATCATAGTCTTAAGGATGCTCGTCCGCATTTTTAATCCATACACCGTGTCAAACACTTATGTCCTCTTGAATATAGATACTCGTCTGTGTCTATTATTTCCCAGAAGAGCCCCTTCAGATTCAACGCTCGTCCGTGTTCTCTGTTAACCAGTTGATACTCGTCCGTATCATCATCTTTGAACACGCGTCAGTATTTGTTTCTACCCGATACTCGTCCGTATCGTAGGGATGCTCGTCCGCATCTTTAATCTATACACAATACCCAAACACTCATACTATTTGTTTCCTGGATGTGAACACTCGTCCGTGTTTACCATTCCCCAGTAGATCGCCAACAAAGTTTTTCCTTTTTATCTGACACTCGTCCTGTGTTATGATAAACCCTGAGAGCAGCCGTACCCTGCTGAGTGGTCGTCCTCCACTTCTTGATGGTCGTCCTCCATCATGCTCATCCGATGGCCGTCCCCATCGTTGATTTTTTAGCAGTCGTCCCCTGCTAGGTGGTCGTCCTCCACCTCTTGATGATCGTCCTTCATCATTTTATCCAATGGCCGTCCCCATTGTTGATTTTGGTTATCTGGCATTCGTCCCATGTCATGAGAAACCTCGAGAGCAGCCGTCCCCTGCTAGGTGGTCGTCCTCCACCTCTTGATGGTCGTCCTCCATCATGCTCGTCCGGTGGCCGTCCCCATCGTTGACCTTTTTATCCGGCATTCGTCCTATGTCGCGATATTTTCGGCAGCCGTACTCTGCCTGGTGGTCGTCCTCCACCTTTGATGGCCGTCCCCATCATATTTTTTTATTTCCCAACAGAGCAGCCGTCCCCTGCTAGGTGATCGTCCTTCACCTTTGATGGCTGTCCCCATCATCTGTTTATTTCATTTATTCTTTAACCCGATGGCCGTCCCCGTCGCGGTCCCTTTTCCTTTTCTTTTAACCCGATGACCGTCCCCATCGTCGGTTACCTTGCTTTATGAACTTGATGGCCGTCCCCGTCATGTTTCGTTAATCCCCAGAGAATCTTTACTTTATCTTGATGGCCGTCCCCATCATAATTTCTTACTTTCCCCAGCTAGTCGGCCGTCCCCGTCTTGGCTCTACCTTTTATCCCTAGCATGTCGGCCGTCCCCGTCATTGCTTTACTTCATATACCTTTCCCAGCATGTCGGCCGTCCCCGTCATTGCTCTTTACCCAGCAGTCGTCCTCTGCTCGACGGTCGTCCCCCGTCGCCCGCACTTTACAATATACTTTATTTTCCTTTACAATCTATATCCCTTTTCT
Organism: Lathyrus aphaca; assembly: GCA_963966055.1. NCBI lineage: Eukaryota > Viridiplantae > Streptophyta > Magnoliopsida > Fabales > Fabaceae > Lathyrus > Lathyrus aphaca. Next base: position 14,508,981 of record OZ014524.1, read on the forward strand.
TCTTCATCCTGTGAGTGCAAATTTTGGACTATCCTTGGTATTCAACCACAAGTTATCTTGTTTGCCTGTTAAGCCGTCGCTTACATCCTGCACAGCTAACTCATGTTTGAATAGGGGCAGCTGTAAACACCCCAAATTTGCCCTCACCCATTCACACCATGGCTTGTGATCATCTCATATGCATAAACACAATCATATCATCTCATATCTCATTTTTGATTCACTGCATAGATTCTAAGTCATCTGCACCTAGGGTTTGTGATCTGAGCAATCCAAGAGCCTCCTGAGCCACTCCAAAGGTCATCAATCAATTCAAAGGGGTCTACATGTGTTCTTATATCATATCACATCTTCTCAAAGTCAAGGATTCAAAAGAATCACAAGAACTGGGATTGGTATGGATGCAGAGCCAAGTTTGACTGCACAGTTGACCTAAAATTAGGGTTTTGGTTTCAGAGGCCATAACTCCAAATTTTTTGGTCATTCTTGTTTCCATTGGTCTCTATATGGTATAGGGAGTATGCATATCAATTTTCATGAAGAAATTCCGTGGGGAAGTCATCTGATCAAGAGTTGACTTTCTGGACAAGTCAGTGCAAAATCAGGGCATCTGAGGCCCCCAATGACCCAACCAAGGGGTGATCTTCATCATTTTGAGTGTATTTGATCTTTATTTGGTCATGAGAGAAGGTTGAAGTTCACAAAAATCAAGAATTTGAAGTTTTTGCAAAGTTGACTTTTTTGGGCTTAGTTGACTTTTCAAGAATGTGTCATTTTATGTCACTTTTCAAGCCTTGCTTTTTGATCCAAGAATGCTTCAAATGGAAAAACTTTGGTCATGAAAGTTGTAGAATACATTTTTCCCTTTTCAAAAAGTACAAGAACATGATCTAATTCTTCTTGGATCAAAAGTTATGGTGTGACAAAGTTGCCAAAAATCACTTATTTTCAAGATGTGCACCAAATGAGAAATTTGCAAAATCATGAACCAAGGCTGTTTGTAACTTCTAGTTCACTTCAAACCAATGTACAAACATCACATGAGTTCTAAAAATCAGAATTGGACCAAAGATTCTCATGATCATGGTTTGTTTAACAAGACTTTTTCATGAAGTTCCAAAAGTAACCAAGTTGCAAAACCATCATGATGCTTCTTACCACTTGCTGCATTGGCCTTTGAACCACTCTAGCCTCCCATACACACCATGCTGCGCCAGCCCTAGCCATTGTACCAAGCTAGAACCCAAGCCATACCTCTCTTACAAAAAAGTTGACTTTTGGCAAAAGCAAACATCCCAATCACAGCAGGCCAGGTCACATCATCTGGCCAATTGGGATTGTTTATACTTTCCATTTGCTAGCCAAACATAACACCAAGCAAGGCTGAAACAGATCACAACACACCATACACAAAACTCACCCTATTGGCATTTCTCTTCGAATCTCTCTGCCCAGTTCACAAACATTAAAACAAGTTCCACTACTCAACTCACCATGCCTCATTAAGCCAAAACCAACAAAGAACCAAGCCTGAATCAAGCAAAAACACCACTTCCCCATTTTCACTCCAACTTGCAGTTTCTTTCGAAACTCACTCCACAGGCCATAAACATCCAAACAAACTCCACAAACCTTCTTAAAACATCACCCTGATCACAAAGAACCACTCACATTGGCCTGAAACTGCCTGCATCACCATTGCCATTTTCAACTGAGCTTGAGCAGAAGCTGTTCAAACTCTTCATCTAGCCAGCATAAACTTCTCCAAAGCATTCAAGCATCATCAAGAGGTCATAAGGAGTGGATTTCACAAGGAGGGAAGGTCAGAAAGTTGCTGGAGTGAAAGCTTCGAATCTCAGGTAGCTCAAGAACTTTTTTTCCAGAAATGGATTTTTAAGTTCTAAACTTGTTCTCCATGCTTCACTGATTGTCCTGGTGCTTTTAGTTTTGAAAATGGTGATGAAATGAGAATTTAATTGCTTTCTGAAACTCTGTTGACCTAAAAAATGTTTTGTTCGATTCATGGTTCTGGGGAAAAATAAATGTTGTTTGTGATGGGGTTTTGATTCAGTGGATCATGGGAATCATTTCTGTATGCTTGGTTTTCATTTTTGTTGCGTTTTGAAGTTTTTAGGGATTTTCAGGTGGGGTTCCCACCGGAGAAGACGACCGGAGGTCTTCTCCGGCCACCTGAAAATCATTAGGGTTTAATCCCTGTAATTAATTGAGTTTGAATCTGGAGCGTGCGATTGCTTTGACCGTTTGACTTGCCGCGCGTGTGGATGGTCCAGATGTGGTCATTAAACCCTAATCACTTTAATTTATTTAATTAATTGAGTTTAAGTCAGTTTGAATTTGGGCCACAAGATCTGGCGCGTAGTCAATGCTCCCAAACCCAGACTCAATCCCTGCCTTCCATTCTGTTGACTTTCCCTTTTTCTTTATTTTAATTCATTTCTTTTCATTTTATTTGCATAATTAATTTAAAATAGCAAAAATGTCTTAAAAATTATGAAACTTTTTCTCAAGAGTTTCATTAATTTTTAAAACACAAAAATATTTTCATTTTTATTTTTATCATTAAAAAAGTATTTTTAAATATTTAAAAGATTATTTTTAATTGATTAATGAGAATTAATTTATTAAAAATACTTTTAGGTATTTAAAAATCACCAAAAAATTCATGAAATGTTCTAAGACATTTAGAAACATTGTCCAACCTTCAAACCAAATTTCTTTTTTGATCTTGATGCATTTTGAGAAATTTTCATTGAATTAAAATCATTTTTGTGCATTATTTTGATCCAAAGTTCAAAAAAATCATTTCTGCCTATCCATGAAGAGTTGGACATTGATTCTTTTTGCATTGCATTGTGTTTAGCATGTAGTTTTTGAGATAAAAAGGCCATGATTTGATCTTTCATTTTCATTTTGTTTGGCATTTCTTTTGTTTGGAAACCCTAAAACCCTAGCAAACTTGTAAAAACCATAACTTGAGATTGGTTAAGAGTTGAGACCTCTCCTTTGGGCATTGGTTTAGTATGGGATTAGGGATCCTTTGTGTGGCATTTTCAATTTTTTTATCTTAGGGTTTGCTTCTGATTTTGACTTTTGTTTGATGTTTGGTTCATAAACCCTAATTTGGGCTTCCATGTGCATCCATCTTGTATTCTCTTGCATAACATGACTTGCCATGACATTTCAAGCATCCATTTGACTCATTTGACATCATAAGACATATTGAAAGCATGTTTGATCATTGCATCATGTATTTGCCATGTTGTATGTCATGTGCACTTCATAACTTTTCATGTATGTTCATGGTTCATAACTTGCTTCATTTGCATTCATAAGCTTGTATGATCATCCCCATGCCTTGTTTCATGTTTGTAGCATCTCATAGCATCATTAGCATCATGTATATGCTTCTGGTTTTGTTTCTCATCATGTCATCTCATCCCATTTTGCATTGCATTGCATTTCTTTTCTAACCTTTCAGGTGGTAAGTGATTTTGGGAAGTGAATTTGCCTTCACTTCTCATAACTCTTCTTTTCATCTCTCTTGCATCCATTGCTGCATTTTTGTTTGTGTTTGAGTTTGAGCTTGCTCATTCTTCTTCTTCTCACTTTCTTTCTTCAAGTGACTTGACTTCTTGAATGAAGCAAGTTGCTTTGCTTCTCTTGATCCTTTCATCTGCTTCCTGGTGGTTCCATTGAAGATATCTCTTGAAAACTTCACAAACCTTAGGAACAACCAAGCATGACAATGATTAGGATTTTGATTAGTCTCCCCACTTAGTTTTACCTTTGTGTCTCTTTTGAGTCTTCTCTTCTCACCTCATAATCAGGGACTAAACCCTAAAGGCTTTAAGGCTTTGTGATTAAGCTTATGCCTGCATCCTTCTCTTAGGATGGAGTGTATAACTTTAATCCTAAGTGTTAAACCCTTAATGTGTTTAAATCCCTTAATCAATTCACTTAATAAGTATCAAGACATCACACTTGTAACTTGGGCCTTGCATTAGGGTTCTAATTCTTCCTTAATTGGTTAAGAAGGACTAACCCTAGTGTTAATGGACAAGTCCCCCTCAAGTTGTCTTACAAACCATAAAATTCACTTCATCATCTTACCATTAAATAAAATCCACTTAATCAAAGGCTTGTTTTGTCATGAGTTTAATCCCTAATCATGGATTAAGTTGAGGAGCTTTCCTCAGCTTAAACATTCTCATCTATTATCCTTCTATTAGGATGGTGTAATGAGTCTGTTTAATCCTTGATTATGGCCTAACCTCATTACTTAACACTAAACAAAAACACCAAAAACATTTAAATAATCACAAGTAGGTTAATGATCTTAATCCTACATCAAAGGTGATTAAGTGTGAGAAGCTGACTTCACACTTAAGGTACTCTCATTACCCCTAAACAGAGGGAAGATGTGATGAGTTTACTAAATCCATTGGTTTAGGCTTAAGCTCATTAACTTATGACAAATTCAAGAGCAATAAAAGACTGAAAATTCAAAAACAAACAATAATCGTCTCCTCCGGGATTCTTTTCTCATCACCTTCACTCACAAACGAGAACTTGCTTCTTCCGTCTAACGCAAGACAGTTAGCATCTGTGCCAGACAGATCATACACTTGAGCATAGACAAGTAAGCAGTTCACAAGTCAATTCACCTTTCAGTCTCTTTGGGTCGAACTACGGTGTTCTGACTTCCTCATTGCACGAGAGGATACGTAGGCATAACTTAACAGTTATCGAACAAAAGTCTCTGTATATTCCCCCTTCTTCCAGCATCTTTCTTTTAGCCTCATGATCTTGAGCATTTCACTCCTGTTCTTACACTGACACTTCACTTATATACTTCACTTTTCTCTTACACTGACACCTGTACATTTTGTTTTCCAGCTCTTTTACACACAGATTGCACTGACACTACCCCTTTAAAACACAAATCTTTTAAGCGTGGATCCCGTCGAGTACGACGGACAATCTGGGTGCTAATACCTTCCCAGGTTGTAACCAACCCCCTTTCTCAGTCTCTCTGGTTCGCAAACCGTCTTATCTATCTTTTTCTAGGTCTATGCAGCATTGCCTTTCCTCCGGGATAAAAATGCCTAGCTGGCGACTCTATTCATCTCCAGTGAGTTCACGGCTGTGTGTTCTCATTGTTCCCTTTCGCCGACCGTTCGCGTCTGTACCTTTATTTGGGCCATTCCCATTTATCGGGAGCGACATGGTGGTGTAGCTGGTGCTTGACCTGGTGCGTATAAAGCATTGTTATTCTTATAAGAGAAGTTCGGATGATTCTTCCAACCTGGGTTGTATGTGTTCGAGTACGGGTTTCCTTGAGCATAATTCACTTGATCTGTGGGAATTCCTGCTAATAGTTGACAATCAGGGACAACATGTCCTGGAACTCCACATAACTCACAGTTAGGTGTTACCGCAGCCACGGTGGCTGTTGGTGTTATGGCCAAGTTGTCGATCTTTTTGTTAAGTTGGTCAAACTTTGCATTGACTTGGTCCATACTTCTCACTTCGTACATACCTCCTTTTGTTGGTTTCTCAGTTGCGACTCTCTCGCTTCCCCATTGGTAATGATTTTGAGCCATACTTTCGATAAGTGCATAAGCATCATTATATTCTTTGTCCATTAGTGTGCCGCCTGCGGCAGCGTCAATCGTCATTCTTTTGTTGTACAAGAGTCCATTGTAGAAAGTATGAATGACCATCCATTCTACTAATCTGTGATGTGGACAAAGTCTCAGCATATCTTTGTAGCGTTCCCAAGCTTCGAAAAGTGATTCGTTTTCCTTTTGCTTAAATCCGTTGATTTGAGCTCTTAGCATAGCTGTCTTACTAGGTGGGAAATATCTTGTCAAGAAGACTCTCTTTAGTTCCTCCCACGTAGTTACTGAATTCGAGGGTAGAGATTGAAGCCAGGCTCTTGCTCTGTCTCGAAGTGAGAAAGGAAAAAGGTGTAATCTAATAGCTTCTTGGGTAACTCCATTAGCTTTTACAGTATCTGCATACTGCACAAATATCGAAAGATGAAGGTTCGGATCCTCGGTAGGATTTCCGGCGAATTGGTTTTGTTGCACGGCTGATATCAGCGAAGGTTTCAATTCGAAATTGTTTCGGTTGATAGCCGGCGCAGCAATGCTGGAATGCGGCTCAGCTTGCGAAGGACTAGCGTATTATTTGAGTGGATGATTTGGTTCTTCAGTCATCTCTGCGTCCTTTGATGTTCCAACTGGTTTAGGTGGATCAACTTGAAGATCTGGAATGTTGTATTTTCGTTGGTATTTGAATATTCGTCTTCTTAAATGTAAGAAGCGTTCTAATTCTTGGACTGGAGGTTGCAAGTCTTCGCCTTGAGAGTGAGTACTTGACATACACTCGGTAAATTAGATTAGGGAAAATAAGTTGTTACCTTAGTCTAGACAGTGCTACTCTACTAGTGCACTAGTGACTAAATCAAGGTCCCCGGCAACGGCGCCAAAAACTTGATGGGGCGAAGACGCGATATGTGTCTAGCGATATCTGAACTGCAAGCGCACGGCCTATCGAAGTAATATAAAAGATTGTCGACCCCACAGGGACTTTGTAATCACTCTAGTGATAGAAGGTCTGCTAGTTTAGCTAAGGCGGATATTTGTCACGATTATGGTTATAAGGATTAAAAACGGGAATTAAATTTAGTTTTAAGGAAATAATGAGAAGACGGTCGGTATGTAATTATATTAACCTATGCGGGTCAATCTAACCTAAGCTTATAAAGATGGTTCACTTAAACTATTCTGTAGAGATTACCAGTTTAAAAACCCTCGACTCACACTCTCGTGGTTTTATCTCAGAAGTCAGATCTTACTCCTAAAGCCCTATGCCTGCTCTCGCTAGCCCATAAGTGTTTAGAAAATAATTTTTGAAAACTTAATAAGTCTAATTCATTTTAAAGCGCTCTCGCTGTATTTAAATCAAATGCCTAACTTTAGCTATCCGGTTAAAATCTCACACTCTCGTGGTCTTGACCTAACCTATTACACTTTTCTTACTCTCGTAACAAAAAGATTAATTTTAATTATAAAAAGCCACAGCCAGAATATAAGTTCTTAACTATTTTTAGCTTAGATTCGATTTTACCGTTTTGGTTTGGTTTATTACATACCGACTAATTAATTTAGCTACTCATTTTTATTATACCAACAGACAGATGCAGAAATAAATAAATAAATATTAAAGCATACATTATATAATAATAATAATATCTTAACATAAATAAATATATAAACTTAATATAAATGCAAAAATAAAAACCTGGATAATTCAATTCTTAAACTCCTTCTTCCACAGATTGGCAAGCTCGGAGTGTCGGAATCGAAATCGAAATACAATAACAAATTCTGAAGCTAGAAAGAAATTAATTGAAATAACAATTTCCTAATATTGGAAATTGTTATTAATTGGGTTGGAAATAAAAAGCAAGAACAATACAGCAAGAACAAGGCTAGAAAAATAAAAGGGTTCAAGAAAAAATACGGCAGAGCTTCCGCGTGAAAATCAAAATAAAACTCTGTAGTTTTTAATTTGCATCTTCGGTATTTATAGGAGATGATTTGGGCAGTTGAATTGGTAAGTGTGGGCTTCGTTCCGTAATGAGAAAATCCAGCAAGAAAGTAGCGTACTGGGTTGCTTCAGTTGAGGAAAAACAGGAGTCCTCGAAGACTCGTTGCACGTCTTCATGAATAACTTCAACTAAATTCTTGTCACGTTCGTGACAAGGGCGTAATGGTCAGATTCTTCAATTTAAGTGCTTCACGATCGTGATAAGGTTGTGACGATCGTGAGACCTCAAAGTAGCGTGTCACGATCGTGATAAGGTTGTGACGACCGTAAGTGTAACAAAAAATGCAGATTTAGCAGAATTGTTCTCTTCATCTTCTTTTCATGCTAGATTTGGTTCATTTGATCTTTTTCTCATAGTTTGGCTCTAGACATGTTATACCTGCAATGTGACATAAAAAACTCGAACAATCGGGAGTTAATAGGATCAATGTACGATAAAACGGACTAAAAACGTAGTAATAATGTGATACGATTTCTCGTTATCAGTCTGTGTAGTGAATCAGGTAATCAAGTGTCTGTGCAAGGCCACAACATCATCACAAGTATCTCTGATCAGGAGTTCATGATTTCAGAATCCATAATTAACAGAACAATATCATATCACTGAAGTGTGATGGCATACAAGGGTATGTTGAAGTTTTGGGTTCCTGCAAACCTGTAAATCCCTCTCAATCTCACGGGTGTGCTACTCGGGTCAACATCACGGAATCTCAAAGCCGAATAACAATAATACGTTCACCATTTCTGAGAAATGGCCCATGACCAAATCAGGGAATCGATTTGGCATTATGTACTACTCAGGGAGGTCTCTGCTGAGTCCAAGGAAACAAGCGTCCCTCATAAGTCCTCAGCTTCAAGCACTGAATCGAGAAACAATAGTACATTCATCCCGAAGGGTACAATACTATCGTCATACGAACAGTTTGCCTTAACTGGATTCCTATGAGAGAACCAGGCCATCCTATGCGAGTTCCCAGTGGGCCCTCGGATGCGAGTGGGTTTGCCAACAAATGTGGTCTGCCATTGTCATCACTGGAGAGGGATGTTTCCACAAAGGTTCTCAATGACCAGTCCCTTGACTGCACATAACTATCATGGTAGTGTATTAACCCAGAAAGATTCCGGTATCAATACGTTCCCGAGAAGGTCGCAAGTCAAGGTGTAGAACTCACTAATACCAACATAGCAAGATGCCATGAAGCCAAAGTGGAACCACTCTAAGTCCTAGGGTGCACTCGAGCCCCGGTTACAAGCTCATCTCACAGTAACCCCATCCCACAGAAAAAATGAAAACCAGCACAACCAGACAGTCCGGTATAATATGATGCATGGAAAATAAATACTGAAAGCAGTAAATAAAGCTGTAAAATAAACTATAAATGAAAACAGTAAATAAGCACAATAACACACACATATAAACACCCAAAGAAAACAAAAACAAAACAGGCGCTAGGATTGACTCTACAAGGGAAACCAGAGATTCTGGGTTCGATCCCCAGCAGAGTCGCCAGCTGTCGCTCCCGGGATTTTCATCCTGGTACAAACGCGAAAGTGGCACGGAAAAGGTAGAGTCGCCAACCATGCATTTTTATCATGAAGGAATGGGAAAGGTAATGCTGAACAAACCTGAGGAAGAAGGAAAGGACAAGGTCCTGCGAACCAAAGATCTGGGTTCGGGAGTTGGTTACGACCTGGGAAGGTATTAGCACCCCAGATCGTCCGCCGTATCCGACGGGATCCACGCTTGCTTACTTGCTTCAAAGGGTGAGAAAATAAAGTGTTGCTGAATAAAACTGCTACAGGAACTGGAATGAGTAAGGAACTGGAAAAAAGAGAACGAAAGGAAATGGGGAAATGTAGGGAAAATAAAGAATGTGCTCGAACGGGCCCTACCCCGCTGCCTACATACCTCATCGGGATAATGAGGATCAGATTCGACGTAGTTCGCCTAACTAAGGCAGGAACTTTGTGTTTTTTAGGATGACGTTGTCATAGCTCTAGCTCAGGTGTTACCGGCTCTGACTCGAAGGTGTTTACCGTATCGTTATTTGAACTTTCGAGGCAAGTCGCATTCGTCCGTAAAGATTAGGAGATGAGAAGAGAAGACGCGATGTCTTTGTTGGTTGTCTTTTATGAGAGGTGTTTTGGAGTTTATTGTTTGTAAAGATAGTCTCATGATTAGACTTGTACATCATGCTAGACAAGCTCATACTATTCCAAGATGGAATGAATATGAGTGCCCCATGGAATAAGGTTATGCGCAAGAGACTATTTCAATCTTTTATTAAGAGTCTTTTAGATTTTCTTTGAAGATGAGAGAAGAAGACTCAAATCGGAAAAGGAAAAAACTAAGGGGGACTAAGACCAACCCTAAGTTATTTATTACACACAAAAGGGAGATCCTAATGGTTTATGAGGTTTTTTCTATTTCTAAGGAAGAAAAGGAAAAGAAAGAAGAAAAAGGATGCAACTTACTTCCTAAGGAAGATAAGTTGATCCTAACAAAGGGGAATCCTACCAATCACAAGTATGGAAGTAAAAAGGGAATTAAATGCATAAAGGAAATGCATAAAAAATAAAAGGATAAGGTGTAAGGAAACATACCTTTCCCTCCCTACAAAACAAAGGCTAGTGTATATTTTTTATTTAAAATATTAAAGCAAACATACACTAATTAAATCCTAATGACTCTAGGACCTAACTTCTAGACTCTATCTTAATTCTAAAATAACTAAAAAAATGCTAAAACAAAGATTCAACACCTATTACAGCCCCTAATACACAAACAACTATGAAAATAATGCATAACACAAAGCAAGTTTTTACAACCAGTATGCAACATGAAAAGGTAGGTGTAAAAAGTCAAATTCAGCATGCAAACATACAAACAACATGTATTTTACAGCACCTATATGCAAAAACAGCTATGAAATGCAAAATCCAGATTTGATTATTTTCATTTTTCAATGCACAAACTCAATAAAACATGTACTAAATTCATCATGAACATGCATTTGAGCATAGGTCAACATACATAAATGAACGAACATGAACATTTTTGGGAGGATCATGCAAGAATGCATCACATGGTTGATTATGCAACAAGTAATGCAAAATGTGGCACATGAATATGGCATATGAACATGATGATCATTGATTATGAACATGCAATATGATAGCTCAACAAGAATGTTAAACTCAATGCAAAATTCAGAATTGAATTGATGTAAATACTATGATCAAACATGCAATCAAATGTAAACAAATGCACATACATACATGATTATGTGAAATGCAACATATCTTGATACAATGAAATGCAAAATGATTTAATGCAATGCAAGAGATGTAAAAAAAGAATGCAACATGATTATTCACATGCCAAATGATGCATAAATATGGCAACACAATGCAAGAAACCAAGTTAGACACAAAAGAACACAAAAATGCATAATACGCAACATGGACGGAAACATGTCGAAACGACTCGAAATGGGGGAATGAGTTACTGGAAATGGACCCAAAAATTCCCTAAAATCAATACCTAAACATATATGAGCATTAGAGGCACTAGAAACAAGAACTAAGCTATCAAATAAGCAGAGATTCCAAAAATTAACAGCGTTAACCGGTTAACCAAATGGTTAACCGGTTAACGGTCCTAAAACTGCACTGTTTTGTGGCCAAAAATCACGCATTAACCGGTTAACCAAATGGTTAACCGGTTAACATTGAACTAGAATGTGAAAATAGTTAAGAAATAAGTGATTTTGGCCACAAACTCACTTCTAATGATCCCTAACATACCCAGGAACATGTTAACACTAATTTCTACTTAATTGGGGCTTATTTACACATGCTAAAACCTATGACTATCTACACCTTAACTTCTAATCCGTTAAAAATCATAAATTGCAAGCAACATATAACGAAAACGGAATCGACCACTAGCAAAGCGAAAAAGCAATTAAAGAACGCCAAAAGTGGCAAGATGAAGAGAATAACTTAAAGGAGAAGTGATTTAGATCACCAACCTACGAAGCGGAGAAGTGCTTCGGTGAATGTTGCAAGAATCGGAGCTTGATCGAAGAGAAAACCAAGAAAACCGCGAAACCGCAAAATAAATGCGTTCTTGATGCTTGAATCTCCGTGCACTTCCGATAAGCCGAAATCCTCACAAAAAATCAGTAGCTTCTTCTTCCACAATCCACAAATCAATGGAGGTTGGAGGCTAACCTTCAAGATCTTCAAGTTTCATGTGAAACTTGAAGAGCTTCTTCAAAAAAGCTTTAGTGAAAAGGGAAAAGGGAAGAAAAGGTGAGAGAGAAAAAGTGATTGTGAGAGAATGAAAAATTTGGAAACTTGTGTGTATGATAATTGTGAGAGGGGTCCCCTTTGGTTTGGATGAAAATGGATTAAATATGGTTTAGGTTTGGGGCCCAAAAATTAGGCTTGGGATCCAAAATTATGGTTTGGTAATGAGATTAGGATTTAGCAATGGAGTTAGGTTAGGGTTGGAGAAGGAATATTCCTTGGAACACTCTAGAAGATGGTAGAACATGGTATAAGTTTCTAAGGGAAATAAAGTGGAATTGAAATGGAAAAAAGAGAGGGAAAGAATGAAAGGAAGCGCGGAAGGAAAGGTGGAAGGAAAAGTGGAGGGAAATGTGGAGGAAAATGTGAAATCAACCACTTTTTAAATGATGTTTTTTTTCCTTGATTTTTTTTATGATTCCTCCATCATTTCTTGACCAAGTTTGAGCCATAGGATCATTGTAACCCTAATTTCATGATTTTGATCTTAAAAGTCAGGAATCGATCCTTTTTACCTAGCTCGGTTGCCTTTTCTCTGATTCCTCGATTTTCAGTCTTCTGGCCAATTGAACCTCTTCCACAATGATTTTGTGGACGAGATTTGAACCCTAGGCACTTGATATCATATATAAGACAAAGGAATCCTATTTGAATCATAACTTCATGCAGAATCCCCGTAGAAGTGAAACCCTAATTTGGCCCTTTTCATCAAGAAGTGTTGCACTGCTTGCCTCCTCTGATTAAATCAAATATTTCCATGGCTTGTGGCTTCAAGTGAAGACCTGTGGGATGTTGTGAACCCTTTGCACAAGGTTGAGAAGCTTTGTGACCTTTTGATTGCTTTTGTAATGCCTGCAGTTGCTCCAATCATTGATCACATACCTATGCCTCAGCTAAGATGAATATGATGCAATGTTTTTTTTATTATTTCATGCACTTATGTATACTAAATGCTATGCAAAATGTTGAGGAATGAGAGGGAAATTTTTTAGGTATTACAACATGATCCTCTTAGACCACCTTAACCCTTGTTCATTCTTCATCACTGATCGAGGAAGGTAAGAAATAAACCACCTAGCTAATAGAGGTATTCAACACATCAGAGTTCTTCGCACCTTAGTAGTATGAGTATGAAGAGAGTGCAAGATGTCTCCAAGTAATGTAGGCACAGGATTGGTATGGATTAGGGAACAACACTAATCCATAGATTAATAAGGCTAAGATCTCCTCAAAAGCATCATAGCTCATAACATCCAAGAACACCTGAGCTTTCTCCATCAATACCTTAGCAAGAATACCCTTAACTCCACTTCTCGTTTCTAGGACAATGTCTGATTTTTTTCAAATGTAGGGCTGTAGCAATGACTTCAGGTTTAGGCTCTTTCTCTAAGCCTTTGAAGGGTCTCTGATCAAGGATAGGCATACCCAGTATCTTGGAATATTCCTCCATTGTAGGTACCAGCTGATAGTGGGGGAATGTGAAGCAATGACGTTTAGGATCAAAGAACTGGAATAAGACACTCATCATGTCTTCATTAAACCCTAAAGTAACTAGATCCAATAGGTAACCATGCTTCTTGATGAATTGAGAACTTTCAGAAACTTTAGAAACCAACTCCTTAAGCTTAGAAGGTACCCCTACAAAGTTGATTCGGATAGTGTTCCTACGAGTGAAAGCCATAACCTGCAACGAAAAACAAAGATAAATCCTTTGATCCTTGAAATGGTTAGTGAAAATGCTATGCTTATGATGTCATGATGTCATGATGTTATGTTGTTATGCTCAATCACAAACATGTGGCACTCACAAACAAGTCACACCATAGTCCTAGGTTTAGAGGCTTGCATGAGGTTTAAAGGTAAGTACCCCCTTGAAGTTTAGTTGGTTCATCCTGTCCTACAAAAGTAACCAGGTTCTAAGGGATCTCAATATCATTGATCCTTCTCAAGGGTTGTTGTTCAGTAGGCAACTAACTTGCCAACCAAACCTCCCAAGATTATAATCTCAATGAGCGTAGCATCGAGTATTAACCAACTTTAGTCTTCACCAAAGCCGGCTATATCACTACTTTCTAAAGGCCAAGATAGGTTAACTAGGGTTCTACAAAGTCAGTTAGTGTAATGACAACATATGGCAGCCTCAGGTTATCCTCAACTTACTTAAGGAACATAAGAACCGACCAAGAAGTCACACTAACGTAGCCACCAGATCAACCATATCGGTATACGCCGTACAGTTTCCTTGGTCTATTGCTACTTACCTAGGGTACACTAGATCCAGGTTAGGATCTTTCACACAAAAGCCCAAAAGATAATATAAAGCAAACAATTAAGTGATCTAATTCCTAAGGGTACCCCTCTTTTACTTAATCAACCCTAGAAGAGTCGCCAGTTCTGTAACATGGTGGGAGAACTGACTTTTTAGTTATGTTGCGGATAGCAAGAGTCGCCACCGACTTTTATTTTATCCAAGTGGAAAGGACAGAAAAGAACAGGAAAGACCTATTTTAAAAGACTTGAGTTCGGGGGGTAGGTTATATAAAGGGAAGGTATTAGCACCCTTTATATCCATGGTTATCCATGGGCTCTTAGTTACTTAGCTCACTTATTTGTTTGAAAAAGGAAAATGTAGTGTGTGTTTAGAAATTTGTCTAAGTACTTTGTAATGATTCTCGTATGGATGTATACAAATCCTTTGTTTTGAAAATGTTTGAAAATTGTGAGGTGTAAAAAGTATTTTAAAGGGTGTGAGCCAGTAACTTAGAGTTCATGCCCTCGACTAAGTCATTCATATTCTTTTATATTCTTTCAAGAGTAAGACTGTCTCTATTATTAAGGAATAGGTAGTCATTACCTTGGATTTTGTTAAGGGACGAGCGTAGGGTCATCGTATGGTCAATGAAGGCAAATTATGAGCTTTGGAAAAAGTTGACATTATGTTGACTTTCAAAAGGACCTATAATGTTTTAGCTCATACCTTCCAAATGAAGCATTTTTAGGCTTGGCTTAGAGACACAAAGTTGTAGAGAATTAAATTTCATTCAAAATGAGCTTTGGATGGGAAAGTTTTGATGAAGTATGTGAAAGTTATGGCTGGTCAAAGTTCAGTTGACTTTTATTGTGAAAACCCTAATTTAGAAACTTCTTGATTCTTGATGATTTGAGATTTCCTTGATGAATCATGACCAACAATTGATCAAATGATGAATTTTACCTCATAATCTTGATGTTGACAAAAAATATTGAAGTTTGACTTTAAGTTGACCACAATTGACCTCAGTTTGACTTTTTTTACCAAGTTGACTGATTTTTGAATACTTGAACATCTGACTAGTCAAACTTATTGGGAAAGCTCTGAAACTTGACATGGGGATTCTTGAAGACATATGGGGTGTTAGGAAGCTTACTTGAGGCCTTGGAAGTCCATTTAGCTTGGAGAAATTCAAAACCCTAATTTTAGATCCATTGTTCAGGAGGAGGCTTTATCTGATGAAACCTTCAATCCTTTTGACCAATAGTGAACCTTAAGAGAACTCTTGAGACACATTTCTTTGATTGTGGGAGGGAAAATTTTGGGGTACAACACTTGTGTGATTATAACGGCGAAGGATGGTGGGTTTTGTGTGCCTTTTGGTTGCAGATCATAGTGGAGGGAGTTTCGTTGGGTGTTTGGTTGTGGGTGGTGTTTGAACGATAGGTTCGTTTCACGATTTCAGAGTTGCGGTGGTGGTTTGTGATTTCGGTTTTTGGTTTGCTCGGTGGAGGTGATGATGTTTTACAGTTTTACGATTTGGTTGCGGTAATGGCGGTAGAGGAGGTTCGATTGTGGTGTTTTGGTGGTTTCGTGTTGTTTACTGCGTCTGTTTTTTTTCCAGGTTTCAATAATTTGGAAATGGTGAATTTTGCAGAGTTATGGTGATGAGGGAGGTTGAAGGTAATGACTGTGATTTGTGAATGGTTTTATATGGAATTTTTATTGCAAGTTTTTGAGTGAGCTTTGTGAAGTTGTGCGGAACCGCGTTTAAGGTTTTGGAGGTCTCGACTCTCACTTCTTCTATGTTTCTTTTGTTTTGATTTTGTGGGTTTGTTGGAGATTTATGCCATGAAAAAAATGCAGAAGGATAATTGTTGTGTTTGAGGTTTAGTTTATAGTGATGAAGAAAAGATGGGTGTGAAGGTGACGATAATGGTTGAAGGATGATTGGGCTTCGGAAGACAAGTCTTTGTTGTTAGTGATTGTTTTGGTTTTTTTTCCTGGAAAAGTTTGAAGGTTTGAGACTTGGTTTTGTATCAGTTTGACAGAGTATTATTCTAGTTTTCCAAGCCCCCTTTTATGATGAATGAAAGGGTCATTATATAGGAACATTGTGAGGGTGATTTGGGAAAAATTAGGAACAAAGTTTGATGCCAATCTGATGTGATAATGTGCAGGTCATGTGCTAATGCGTTGCGGAGAGCGGATTGTGCTTGTGGGTTGGCTGAAGATTTTGTTGTGTCACTGTATAGAGTGAGTGGTGAGATGTAGTACCGTGAATTGCATTTGCTGTGTGTATCGAGTGGTAAAAATGGTTTACTGTTGTGATGACCTTATGTGGAAAACTTGGCTAAGGTGTGGGAGAAATTTTTTTGTAGTAACATAATATTAACAATAATAATAATAATAGTTATAATATTAACTGATAAGGATAATAATAAAAAATAGAAATAATAATAATACTAATATTAAAGAAAAAATAGAAAATAAAACAAAAAGGTGAATAACAAAAATAATAATAATAATAATAATAATAATAATAATAATAATAATAATAAAATGTGATTGTGTATAATATTTGAAGGAAATAAAAAAGGTATTTATAAATGGATTTTTTTGTAGTTTTTGTGTAGAAAAATGATAATGGGCTAATAACAAAAAGTGAACTTAAAAACGATTTTAAGGTAAAAAGATAAAAGAAATAGAAAATGTGATCGATATGGATAATGAAAAATTAATAATCGGATAAAAGTTTCTCACAACACACTGGCTCTGAGCACTGCACACACACACACTTAACCTGACAAACTCAAATAAACCCTGATTTTTCGCACAAAAGAAAAATGACATATATATTTTTGGATTTTTTCTGAATAAAGGTGAAAACGAAAATGAAATGGTAGGACTAATTTGAGGTATGACAACAAGCAAGCACGAGTCACGGTTATTCACCCCAAAGTAACTTTCCCCGCCCAGTCATACTCTCAGATGACAAGCAAGCACGGGTCACGATTACTTTCCTAATGGATAACTTTCCCCGCCCAACCATACTTTCCGATGGCAAGCAAGCACGGGTCACGGTTATCCATTAAGGGGTACGAATCCACGGATTAACTATGTTCCCTCCTGGTCGTCTGTCACACGGGACCCCGACGCGAGCTAAACATGATTAAATTTGGATTATAACGCAAAGGGAAAACAACTTCCAACCGTTTACAACTACTTAACACGGGGATACTAATTCCGGTATCGGTGTCTAAGTATTGTCATCTCTCTAAAATGGTTTCGTATCAACCTAGGGTAAACCTAGCTACCTCACAAGTTATACCTTTTATTTCCTTTAGTTCACAAATTCCCTAACTTAACATAATTACGGTAATCGGAAAAGTCGGGTAAAAGTCAGGAAATAGTCGGGTAAAAATAATATCTTTTTCCATCCTCAATTTGTAAATGTTTTTAGCTTCGAATCGATATGCGGAAGACTAAAAACGGATACCCGGATCAAAAGTTATGAAAAAAAACATAATTTAGCTGAAATCTACAGTTCGCGGGATGAACTCAGAAAATTTCTACAGTTACGGGAAACCATTCCAAAAACCTCCAAATTTCACAAAAGTGCACCAAAACAGCGGAATCCAATCACAAATATGCATATAATCATATACCAAACATCATACTTAGGTTTTATCGAGTTTTTAACCGTTTATTCTTTCGATTTCAAGCTTTTCTACCAAAATCCCTAAAACTCATAAACCCTAAAACTCAACCAAAATCTAAAACAAAAGTATCTAACTACGAACCCACATTGCAATCGATGAGGAGGTTGGTGAAGATGAAGATTCGATGAAGAAATGGTGATGATTCTTGATCTTGAAGTTTCTAGGTTTTTCATATTCTTTTCCTTCTCTTCCTTTCTTTTCCTTTCTTTTCCTTTCTTACCAACTTTCTTCTTCTTTCTTTCTTATAAATCCTTTTTTTCTCTTTTAATAAAAAATAACCATTAACTATCAGTTAGTAACACTAACTGGTCCAATTTGAGAGTATCCAAAAATGTCACTGAGTCGAATAATACTAATTAAGCCTCTGCGTCAGATAATACTAATTAATCTTAATTCGTATTATCTAGAGCGTTTAATTAAATACGGGGTATTACAAACGGTGCCACTGATCGTTCTTGGTGATCAAACCCTAGTGTGGGGGCGCAAACATTGTAAATGATGCTCAGTCGTCAAGGAGGGGAGGAGGTATACCTGCAAGACACTCTGATGCCAAAGTAAGAAATGGGCAGAAGAATGAGCAAGTACGAGAAAATGTATTATTAGAGTGAATATTAGATACCTAGCCCTCTCATGTGAGAGGGTATATATAATGCCCCAACACGTGGCCAACAATCCCTGTTTTGGGCATAGATCATGGATCACCAAAAAATAGGTAACTGCTAAAAACTAACCGTCGGACAGGTAGATCTGCTTGGGTATGATTCACATCGGGAAAATGACGAACTGAGCAGGAGCCATTCTTGGCTGATCCTGGATGACTCTCCCGAGGTATCGGGCAAATATCTTGGACGAAGCGAAGAGATCGACCATGTTGGACCAGGTCGGTGAATCCTCCTCGTTTACAGGGTAGATGGCAAAATGTGTCACTTTCTCCCCAATGAACTGGATTTGGACCATTGAACCGTCCTGGATGCAGGAGTGGCTTGGGCCATATCTAGTCGTTGGGCCAATCTAGAACACCTTCCTTACAAATAATTTGTTCAACTAAATTGACAATGTTCTTTTTGTGTTGTTTAACGTTGATGATGAGGAAAACATGAATAATTGTCTTGTTGGATTTGTTCTCTTGCTTTCATCAATATTCTTTATGTTTCTTTCTTTATCACTCATTTTTTAATTAATATTCATTTATATAGGCTAAATTACAGTTTTGGTCCCCCTGTTTGATCAAACTCACGCTTTTAGTCCCTCTATTTTCTTTTTAAATAGTTTTGGCCCCCATCCCAATTTTGGTCCAAAAAAACGCTGACTATTCAGGTACTGTTCTTGAACAATGCATGATTCGTACATGAATAATACATGAACAGTGGATCAAAATTGGGATGAGGGACCAAAACTGTTTAAAAAAATAGGGAAACTAAAACCCTGAGTTTGATAAAACATGGGGACCAAACCTGTAATTTAGCCTTTTATATATGATATTCAATTTCCTTTTCACCTAAGTTCTCATGTGATTAATATGTTCCACGTGTTATTTGGTTTATATATATATATATATATATATATATATATATATATATATATATATATATATATATATATATATATCCCATTTTTTTTTATAATAACTTGGCAAAACCCCAAATCTTTTTATATATATCTTTATGTCTTGCCACAACTCTAATACATGTATTGTCATCATCAAAATAGGGGAGAATATGGGTCTATGTGTTGTGCAGGTAATACCGTCTAAAGGTTTTGATGATGACAATTAATTGACAAAAAATATCATAAAGCATCATTAAGCAAGCTCAAAATAAAGTGTTCAAGTTCAAGATAAAAGAGAAAATCAAAGTTGAATCAAAAGAACTTATTAGATCAAAATGTACTAAAATTAAGTTTTAATTGAAAGGGCCAAGCTAATTTAAATTAATTTTAAAGGAATTGCATTTATGGAGTTGTGAAAGATTATTTAATCTTGTGCTTATTGTTTTATCTAGCAGTTTGATTAGTTTATTATACACGAAGAAAAAGTAAGTCATGTAGTACTAAAGCGATGCACAAACACACACACACACACACACACACACACAATAATTTCAAATTTCTCATCATTTTACTAAAACTTCTTAAAACAAATCCAGAAAAGTCACTTAATTAATTAAAAAACTTTATAACCAGTTAGGGAAACTAAACTCAATCATCTAATCAATTAGGTCATTTATCCAAATGATTAAAACAATAGTAACACCTCTTAATCAATTAGGTAGCCTGTTAATCAATTAAGTGACATCGAAAATTAGAATTTCCTATTTTTGCTTAACCAAATTGATTAGGTAGGAATTCTAATCGATTAAGAGGTGCCAAAGCCCATGTATTTTTGCCTTTTTTATCTCAGTTTTTATCTATATAAATGAGGTTTTTCCTCTTTTCTCAATACACCAATTTTTGGAATTATCACCTCTTCTATCTCTCTTATTCTTATTTTGTTAAAAAAATATTCATTATAAGCTTCCTCTTTTTTCTCTCCCTCTCTCTCTCTCTCTCTCTCTCTCTCTCTCTCTCTCTCTCTCTCTTATTCTTATTTTATGTCAATCAATTAACCTGTTAGATTTTCAATATTTTCCTTGATAGAGGTATAATCAATCAATTAACCTCATTGGGTAATCGATTGACATGCCTAGTCCTTCAATTATTTTTATCATATCTGGAGCTCTGTGACTCCGGTTTAGATGCAATTTAAATCATTAGAAAGATAACCCAATAACATTTATGTTGAAATAAGGAAATGGGGTATGGGGGCGCTACGACAGTAGTAGTTCTCTGGTTCTTATACTAGAAGCGTAGTCAATCAATATTGGTTGTCTTGTTTTAGCATAACCCAGGTTTCGTAAGTCCGTCTAAAGTGCAGTCAGTTGCATTGGAAAACTAACATGATAACCCTTTTGTTGAAATAAGGAAATTAGGCCTAGGAGCGATAAAGTAGTAACAATTCTCTGGTTTTTATACCAGAATCAAGTCTCAACCGATATTGGTTGTATTTTTTCACGCGTGTCTTGGGTTTCATAAGTTTGTTTTAAGTGAGGTCAAAGTTAATGCGATGACCTTTCTTGTGATAAAGGTTAGATATTGTTATATTAGTATGAATATGGTAAATTGTAAATGATTGAGATGAATCAAAGCGAAGTCCTTATATGTGACAAACCAAATGTGTTTCAAAGAGGAAAAAGGTTTTGGGGGATTATTGTTAATGTTTGTTCATGCATCATACTAATGTGGAAGTATATCTAATTTAGGGGAGTGTTGTCATACGACATAACTCACATATACTCATAGACATTGCATGCCTATGGACGACTAGGAGAGAGTCGTAGTACAAGCGTATCCCATATGTACTCATAAACTGTATAATTTAGGAAAGTTTTATAGTACAGATGTAGCTCACATGTATTCCTAGACATTGCAGGTCTACGAACGTGTATGAGAGTGTCATTGTACGAATGTAGCTTACATGTACTCTTAAGTTGTGGAACTCGAGAGAGTGTCGTGGTACGAATGTAGCTTGCATGTACTCTTAGATATTATTCGTATACAGGCGTCTAGGAGAGTGTTGTGGTACGAAGCATAGTCTGCATGTACTTCCATGAATATACTATGAGGAGAATGTTGTGGTACGGAGCGTAGCCCGCATGTACTTCCATGAATATCCTATGAGTTTAATGTTTTGTACCACATGCATGCAAAGTAGAGATGAACGTGCTTTGCATAAAATTCATGTGAATTGATGTGTGATCGTATGAATTAACAATAATAATTCATAAACTAAATTGACTACTTTATTCAACTTTTGATACATTTATTTATGTGATTTATTTAACTTTCTTCTTTGTAACTATTCAACACACTAATAAAACATAAAATTTTAGATTATTTTTGGATAATTTTAAAACAAATGGAGGAAGTGGAGCGGAAGACAGTGAAATGAAGCGAATTATAATAAGAATCTCATTCTATTGTTTAAATAATTCATGACGTAATAAAACAATTTTATCATTTTATCTAAATGAGATGAAATATATTTCATCCGATTTAATAAAATATAATTTATATCATTATATTCCATTACATTAAATTATATTCAACAAAAAAAAAAGTTGTGAAAAGAACAAAAAAAAAAATTGTTTATTTCTTCCAAATCGAAGAGAAATGAATAGGGTGATACACAATAAAATGAAATAAAATCTATATTATATTATTCCATTTTACTCTATTCCATCAAATTTTAAATAAACCAAATAATTTTTCGACTCAGTTTCGTCCAATTTCATCCATCCAAACAAATATCAAAAAGTTGAAATGGACTAACAAATCCAAAACTCATTGTTATCATTGTAAAATCCAAAAGTCTCTTTTACACATTAAATATTTTTTCTTTCATAAATAATTCAAAAAGAATTATAATATTAAGGGCATCTAGCTAACGTACTTTCTTTTTTCTTTTCCATAAAAAAGAAAGAAAAAAAGATCTAACGTTCTAGGCCAATTGTTTTTAAAGACAAAGGACCACCAAATCACTAAAACTTTATCGAACCGTTAGATTCTCAAATTAAGCCATATAGAAAAGTCCAATACAATCACAAGGGCAAAAAAGTAAAAAACACATAAAAATATTGATGATAGCTGGGACCGTAATGTTTATAAATGCTCACAAGACCGTTCCAGTAGCATAGAGAGCGACTCGCAGCAATCACGCTTATACATAAATGCTACCAAAGTGGAAATCAAAACAATATAAATCCGAATATACCATAGGATAAAAAAAAAAACTATTTTAATTCTAAATTAATTTATTAATAAATCCAATAAAAAAAAGAAAAAAAATTAATTTAACAAATAAAATTCACTTTTAATTTAAATATGAATAAGTCATAGATTCGAATCCGCATCTATATATCTAGTCTTTATATCTAGTTTTTGCTTTCAACTTTATTAAAAATTCTATTAGTAATAACATAACAAAAATCAAACAAACGGGACTTCTTTTTATTTTCCTACGCGTCTCTCGTGATTTTTTATATTCCGTTATCAAACCTTTCTTTTCTCCTTAATTTCTTCATTTACAATAATATTTCAACCTAATTTATCCTATTATAAATATTTTGTTTATTATTTTCGTGAAGAAAAAAAAAATATCAGTGTTCATTGATCTCATCATCATCTTCCTCACAGTTCTCGAGAGAGAGAGAGGATAGATGCTAGCAAGATCCTCTCTCTGTGTGAGCGAGACACAGATCTTAATTTTATTTTAACAATTTATTTTAGTTTTTAATTTTTAATTTTTAATTTTTGAATTTTTAGTTTGAGTTTCTGTGTGTGGTTTAGTGAGATATGAGTTGTTTTTCTTGCTTTGTTTCTCGTCGGAATAAAGATGTTAGTAGGGTTGAAGTTGATAATGGTTCTCGATCTGCTACTACTCCAGGTTCATCTTTGTTTTTTTGTTTTTGTTTTTTTTCTTTCTAATTTTTGTTTTTAATTTTTTATATTGATTGTACCCTGTGAATTTTACAGGGAATGGTGGAACGTTTGAATCAGGTACTGATAAATTAGGGTTTTCTAATTCTAATTAATTAAATAATATTATTGTTCCTATTATTATAATCATAGACATTTGTTTTTTTGTTGTTGTTATTACTGTTAAGTAAACTGTATTGAAATTTAAAACTACTGTTAGTATTAGTTCACAAAGACTGTTTTTTGTTTGATGAGAATGATGATTTTGGTTATTGGATGAGTAGAGGGTCCATGGAATAGAGAATGTGCAGAGGGAAAGGGGAAGAGTGTGATGAGTGGAAAAAGTAGAACTGCTGCGGCTAGTTTCGGTTTTCGAGAGCTTGCGACGGCGACTAGGGGTTTTAATCAATCCAATATGATTGGGGAAGGTGGTTTTGGAAAAGTTTTCAAAGGACGTCTTTCAACGGGCGAGGTAAGTTTGAATTTGAAGCGGGTTGATTTTTAGGTTTCGATTATGAATGAGTGAATGAATGAATTATGTTTTGAAATGTGCAGCTTGTTGCGGTTAAACAATTATGTCATGATGGTCGACAAGGTTTTCAGGAGTTTGTGACTGAGGTTCTTATGCTAAGTCTGCTGCATCATTCTAATCTTGTTAAGTTAATTGGCTATTGCACGGATGGAGATCAAAGGCTTTTGGTTTATGAATACATGCCTCAGGGATCTCTTGAAAATCATCTTTTTGGTAAACTTTTTATTGTTTATTTGTTTCTCATGTGCTGCCACTTAATAATAGCTCTCAATATCGGTTTCACCTTTGTCTTTGATGATAAATTTATCTAGAGTTCAAATACATGTGTGTGCACATTGTATGTTCACTTTCTTTTCTTATTGTGATAAAGTTAAGTTCATTTTGTCATGGCCTTGTAAAATAGTAGTATTTTTTGTTGAAAGAAAATATCTTTTCACTTCTCTTTTATTTTCAATGGAAGATTCATTGATTGAATTTAAATTGGACTGTTATAGAGCTGCTTGACCTTGGTTTATAGGTTAACTGTGTAAAGGAGTGTTGAGTTGTGGCAATAGAACACTGGAGTGAAATGCTTGACTTTGCTTTCGTAGTTTTGTCAATGACAACAATGACCTTGATCTTCCAATGTTTGAATGCTATATATTAATGAGAATAGGATTTGAAGATTTTTTTTATCCCTAAAGAAAGAGACAATTTTCTTTTTATAAAAGTGGCTTCCCTGTTAGTATTTGTTTTCTTCCTTTCGGAATTTAGTACTATTTTCTGTAGTAGGGGCCCTAAGCAGCTTCTAGTTTCCTAGTGAGAATGGTTAGATTGCTTTTTTGGGTCCAAATTTATATGACAAAACACATCAATTAGATCATATCTTATTTCTCATTTCAGATGTTCCCCATGACAAAGAACCTTTAAGTTGGAGTTCTCGAATGAAGATTGCTGTTGGAGCAGCTCGGGGCCTTGAGTATCTCCATTGTAAAGCAGATCCGCCTGTTATCTATCGAGATTTGAAGTCTGCTAACATCTTATTAGACAATGACTTCAGCCCAAAACTTTCAGATTTTGGCCTTGCTAAACTAGGACCTGTTGGAGACAATACTCATGTTTCAACAAGAGTAATGGGTACATATGGGTACTGTGCGCCAGAATATGCGATGAGTGGCAAATTAACTCTCAAATCCGATATCTACAGCTTTGGTGTCGTATTGTTGGAGTTGATCACTGGACGCAGGGCAATAGACTCTAATAAAAAACAAGGAGAGCAAAACTTAGTTTCATGGGTAAATATTTAGTCTCGCCCGTATCTATATTTATTTTCATGCATAAACTTATTTCTTACACTTGTTTCTCTATTTTCAGTCTCGCCCATATTTTAGTGACCGGAGAAAGTTTGTACATATGGCTGACCCTCTTCTGCAAGGACAATTCCCCGTCCGGTGTTTGCATCAAGCAATTGCTATAACTGCTATGTGTCTCCAGGAGCAACCGAAATTCCGTCCACTCATTGGTGATATTGTTGTTGCACTGGAATACCTAGCTTCTCAGAGTATTGAAGCCCATAGATATGGTGCGCGCAGCCCATAGTATTGAAGCCCATAGATATGGTGCGCGTAGCCCACCGCTGCAACCATCTTCCAAAATGGACATAAGTTAATTTTTACAGGTATTAGATTCTAGCTTAAGTTCCATTTGTGTCCATGATTTTGAGTACAGATTTCCTTATCAGCTTGGCAGTGTTTTATATGTTACATATTATCATTCTAGTTTAGCTTATTGGCATAGCCATAGTAAAGATAAACTTATTATAGCAGTCAACATTCATTCTCGTGGATCTACTAATCTCAGTGATGTTAATTAGTGTTTATGTAGGCGTTAAACTTCTTGTTTGTTATTGTTTCAATCAAATGAAGGTTTTCGCTTGTTGGTTGTAGTGTTTGGTTTTCACAACATTGATTTTGCAACTCGACGAGGCTGGAGCTGGAGTGTCACTGAGTGACAGTCAAAGCTCTGTTATAAAGTAAAAGAAAATGCTAACAAGTGTTATCGGGGCATTATTTAAGAAACAAAAAAAGGAAACATCGATATAGAAGTTGATGTATTTATGATTTCAAGTGTTTTACTTGTATTTCCTAGACAGTTTCTTCTTTTCGAGTTTCTTAAACAATGCCATTAGTGCACTTGTTAGTATGATCCTAAAGATAATTACTGTAAGGTTCTGTTAACTTGCGGTAGCTTCACAGTTTCTCTATCCCAAAAAAACATGATTATTATGAAACAGTTCTAAAGTTAAACCCTCTCATCTTAATAATGAGTCTGTTTTCTATAAGTACTTTTGTACTTAGTTTAAGTGAAATAACTCTCAAAGTCTAGGCGAGAAAACCTATCCTTGGTAGTTGGTATGTCCCTTTCATTTTTGAATAACAACAACAGGAAAGCAACAAAGATCAAAGAGGATAGAGGACAACCAGAGCATTTTTTTATTGTAGTACTTCATCTGATTTATCTTTTCTATGGGTTTACCTAAGCGGCTTCCTTAGATACTGAAAGTGAAACTTTGGTCATATTTTGGTAAGGCAGAATTAATTTTGTGTATCAGATATGGGGGATAAAAACTGTAAATTAGTCTTTTATTTATATTTTTGTAATGCGTAACTTCACAGTTATGTGCATCAGGTTCTGTTTAAATATTCAAATATTATTTATATTATGACAATGTTTTTTTTTTTTTAATTTTAAAAACGGGAAGCTTACTTCTCTCTAACTATTACTATTTGGCATATCCATAAATAAACTGATATGTAAGAATTGATTTGCAAATCTATGTTGTTAATCTTAACCACAAAATGGGAGCGGAAGCGGTGCGGTTGCTATTTTATCAAAGTGAGCACTAAAAATAAACATTTTATATAGTAGCATACTTCCAATTTCAAATATCATTAAAAAATATAAGTCTTAAGCATAGCATTGCAACGTGCATCTAAATACTAATAAAATTCAAGAAAATAAACACTTAAGCATCTAAATCTTAAAATAACTAAACATCTCTAATAAAAGTTCAAGAATCATTAAAATCTGTTTCGGATCGGGCGTTCAGACTATATTGGACTACGACCCAAAATATCGAGCAGATGCCCATACGCTCGGGCAAGTACACTTGTTGGACGAACATAGTTGTTTAACGGCCGAGCACACATCCCACGTGACGGGCACACACTTAGAACGAGCAAAAAATATGTCTGTTAGTTCACTTGCCACGTCACCCAACTGTTCCCGATTATCTCTTGAAAGATAGGGGCATTTGAACCAAGGACCAGACCACTTAGCTAGGTCTTCACGCTTCTCATGCGTTCCCTGACAGTTCTTCCTTGGGCCTAGCTGATTCAGCCCACAGAAGGACCTTGACCCAGCGCTGAGGGCTCAATATAATACCCTTTTTCACTAAAGGGTCAGGTATTCTGATTTAACTCTTCCAACTTACCTATTGTTGTACCTCTATTAACTTTGGCATCGGAGCGCCTTGCAGGTACACCCCCTCCATTCCATCCACTTGCTGTTTGCACCAAATTGCTGGAAGACCCTCCTGATCAGGTAAGATCAGTGGCGTCGTTTGTGGGAAACTAACTTCCCCTTCTTCCACAACAGAAGATCAAAGCTCAACTACTCCATCCTTTCAGCATGGCCGGAGAACAACCCAACGACCGTAACCGTTCCCTCGTCGACTACACGATGAAGGATAATTTGAACTACCATGAATCTGACGCCCGAGACGGGCATCCCTCAACCCCGTCTCCTGAACCCGAGAACAATGGGAACCAACCTTAGACTCAGGACCCGCCGGTCACCACGTTCCAGCCCATCCCCGTGTCCGTCAAAGGGGACGCCACCATGATTGCTATGGTGAACGCCCTCAATCAGGCCAGCTCCATGCTCTACCAGCAGCACGAAAGAATCATGGCCCTGGAGGCTGACTGGCAGGAGAGTCGACCTCAGCAAGAACGAAGGACACTGCAACGTCCAGAAGCTGCGAAGAAGCGGGGACGTTCCCCTTCGCGTCGAGGACGACGCTCCCCCAAGCCCAACAAAAGTAGGTCACGAGCACGCCGTGAGACCGACCGATCAGGGGCCTCCCCAAGACACGACCAGAGCCCTGGTAATGATGAACTCTCCCCGTTAAGGAGCGCCGAGGAAGACCCACATTGCCCCCTCTCACGGGCGATAATGGAGGCTCCACTCCCCAAGGGCATGGAGAAGCCCCCGAATTTGGCCATCTACGATGGGACCACTGGCCCCGACGATCACGTCGACAACATTAATGCGATGCTCGACTATCGCAAAGACATCACCAGGCATCTCAAGTGTAGGCTGTTCTCAACAACTCTCAGGAAAGGAGTCATGGCCTGGTACAAAAGTCTGGTCCCAAAGTCCATCACATCCTAGAGGGTCATGCAATCCATGTTCACGAGGTATTTTACGGCCTCCCGACGCCATCCCAAGACCGAGGCGACCCTCAAAGCCATAA
Source organism: Lathyrus aphaca (assembly GCA_963966055.1). Taxonomy (NCBI): domain Eukaryota; kingdom Viridiplantae; phylum Streptophyta; class Magnoliopsida; order Fabales; family Fabaceae; genus Lathyrus; species Lathyrus aphaca. The sequence goes on from OZ014524.1 coordinate 14,537,462, forward strand.
CTCAAAGGAATAATGAAACACTGCGCTCATATATCGAGCGGTTCAACCAAGAGGCTGTCGAGGCGGACACCACGGAACACATGAAGAAATACCTCCTCGATAGGGGACTCCTTCCCGGAAGTGAACTTAGCAGAGCAGTCGGGATAAAACCTCCCCGCACCCTGAACGACCTCCTACATAAAGCCCAAACTTACATTAGATATGAAGAAAAACAGGTCATCCACAACGCTCGCAGCAGTCGCAACGTCGGGGAGACCGACAATCACAAGCGCGAGGACCTAAACATTCCCCATCGCAACAGAGATAGGCGAAGGGAGGAGAAGCCTCGCGAGGGAAGAGGACCCGCGGGCCGATATAGCGAGTATACATTGCTGACAGCTCCCCGCGAGCGCATCCTCGCCGAATGCATCAACTCCGACTTCAAACAGGGCAGGGTGAGGTTTCCCAAACCTTATGCACCCAAGCCCCACACGGACAAATCCAAATACTGCAGGTTTCACAGAAGCCATGGCTACGTGACTGAAGACCGCATCCACCTGAAGGATGCAATAGAAATCTTGATCTAAGAGGGTCATCTCAAACAGTACACTAGGAAGAACAAAACCCCCATGCACGAAGAGCAAGAAAAGAATAGGCCTCGCGAGGACACACCTCCCGACGACTCTTCTTATCAAGTGGCCCTGTGCATACCACGCCCGAAGAACTTCATCCTCCCCGACTCATCACTAGAAGGGCGAATCACTGCCCTCAGTCCCTGGGAAGACTTCCCAACCGCTCTTGTCATATCAATGGGGGGGATGAACGGCGAAAACGTTGCCCTTTCAGTAAAACGCAAGTTCGACGAACTCCTGCTGATTGCGCCCGGGCAAAAGGTGACATTGACAAAGTACCGAGGCAAGTCCAGACTATATTGGGCTACGACCCAATATGTCGAGCAGATGCCCATACGCTCGGGCAAGTACATTTGTTGGACGGACGAAGTTGCTTAACGGTCGAACACACATCTCACGTGCCGGGAACACACTCAGAACGAGCAAAGAACATGTCTGCCAGTTCAGTTGCCACGTCACCCAACTGTCCCCCATTATCTCCTGAAAAATAGGGGCATTTGAACCATGGACCAGACCACTTAGCTAGGTCTTCACGCTTCTCACGCGTTCCTTGGCAGTTCTTCCTTGGGCCTAGCTGATCCAGCCCACAGAAGGACCTTGGTCCAGCGCTGAGGGCTCACTATAAATACCTTTTTTCACTAAAGGGCCAGATATTCTGATTTAACTCTTCCAACTTACCTATTATTGTACCTCTATTAACTTTGGCATCGGAGCGCCTTGCAGGTACACCCCCTCCATTCCATTCACTTGCTGTTTGCACCCAATTGCTGGAAGGCCCTCCTGATCAGGTAAGATCACTTCTCTCTAACTATTACTATTTGGCACATCCATAAATAAACTGATATGTAAGAATTGATTTGCAAATCTATGTTGTTAATCTTAACCACAAAATGAGAGCGGAAGCGGTGCGGTTGCTATTTTATCAAAGTGAGCACTAAAAATAAACATTTTATATAGTAACATACTTCCAATTTCAAATACCATTAAAAATATAAGTCTTAAGCATAGCATTGCAACGTGCATCTAAATGTGCATATAAATAGTAATAAAATTCAAGAAAATAAACACTTAAGCATCTAAATCTTAAAAAAACTAAACATTAAAATTCTAAAAAAAACTCTAAATCTTAAAATAACTAAACATCTCTAATAAAAGTTCAAGAGTCATTAAAATCTAAGTGTTCATCATTAGTTCCTCTGCCACTAGCATCCTCTCCAATACATCATTGATCATCAAATTCATCATCTTCATGCATTTCATCTAACATAGCTTTATTTGTGCAAGATTTCACATTTTCTTTTATTCCTAATTGATGTTGTTTAGCCTTAGAAATTTCTCTATAGATGTTTCGTTACAAAAATCACATGTACCCATCCCCTTATTATTTAAGTCTTTCAAATGGTTATATTTCCATCTTATATCACCAATTATTTTGTGTAGCTTAGGAGAAGAAGCAACTAATTAAACATTAGATGATGATGGTTGAGTATAATTTGTAGTAGGATGAATTGTCATGGTTTTTGGAAGGGAAAAACAGAACAATAACTATTAATATAAGAAACACAACATAGCAAAAATTCAAGTAGGAACAAAATTTTTAAAAGTTAAAATTAGAAACATAACAATGTAAAGGGAAACACAGTAGAGCAGGAAAGAAAAACAATTTTAGAAGTAAAACAATGTGAAAAGCAAAGGATAGAAGTAGGGGTGGCAAAACAGGTCGGGGCCCGCCGGCCCGTCCCGTCACCTGTCAAAAAATGACGGGTTGAATTGAGATTTTGGGTCCGTCTACCCATTTCGTCCGTCCCACAAAAACAAAAAACCCCGCGGATAAAATATATAATAGAGCGGGGTTGACCTGCCAGCCCGCTAAATTTTTTGAAACAAAAACTACTTAAAAATTTATTGTAATTTCTTTTAAATTTATTGTAATATGCATTTATATGTATGACATAATTCAAATTTAAATAAAATTATAGTAAATCAATTCAAATTTAAAATGAGTTATTGTTATATGCATCCATATATAAAGTTTAGAAAAAGTATATAAATTTGTATACAATACCAATATATATATTTATTTATATTCCGTATAAAAAACTCTAACCAATAAAATATTGCAATGACAAATTCTCTATAATGCAATGTATACATAATATATAATACACAATGCAGAGAAAAAAGACAAATGGCATTGCTATACTCTAACACCTATCGAATACTCTAATTTAATATTTCAATTATAATATGTAAATATTTTTAATTGTGAAATTTATATTCCATTTATATATACTGAAATATTCATATATACCAAACTATATGCAAAGTAGTTTTCACTATTTCTTAACATATACATCTATTTTTAAACTATATTATGTACTGAACATATTCAACTAGTAAGAATTTCTCTATTATCATATATGCGACACAATAATTTTACTAACATTGAAGTTACTTCTCTTTATAGTTGGCTTTGTTTCTTGTTAATCACATTAGTTTGATTCCCCATCTCTTACAATTTAAAAATAGCTATAAGAAAATACAAAAAATAAAAACAAAAAAGAAATTTAAAATAGCTTAAAGAAATGAAAAAAAGGCGAGCTGCCGAACCGTCGGCGGGGCGGGACGGACTTGAATTTCAGGTCCAATTCACCTTGGCGGGCATGCCCGCCCCCCTCTTTTTTTGGCGGGCTTTTGGCGGGGCGGGGTGGACGGGCTGGCCGACCCGTTTTGACACCCCTAGAAAGAAGTAGAGAAACAAAGATGTTGAAACAAAGCAAAATACCTGAAGCAATGGAGGAATATAGATGATGACTGTTGTACCCTAAATTTTGACCTAGAGTTTTTGTCGGTCTAAAAGTCAAAGAGGGACTCTTTTGACCTTTTAGACGGGCTTTTGAATTTTTTATGTGATTTATTCTTAAATTTAATAATTGTTAAAGGGGTCCTAAATTATAATTTTATTATAATTTTATGGGTTTTATTTCATTTTTTAACAACAAAAAAGGGTTATATTAATTAGTAATTGATATTATTATTAATTATTGAATATAAGTGATTTTGAGTTTAATCATATTATTATTAATATTATTATTAGTTTTATTAAAAATATTATTTTGGACTTTAAATACAATTGTGGATAGGTTTTTTGGTTTAAAAATAATAATAATAATTAATTATTATTGGATTTATTAATAATAATATTATTACCAATATTATTTTTGGGATTTATTTTATTGTATATAGTTTTATTAATAATATTATTACTACTATTATTAATATAGGATTTTAATAAATTATTGTTAATATTGAGTTATTAAAATATTATTATATAAGGTTTGTATTGATTTTTTTTAATAATGATATTATTGGGATTTATTAATAAGGATTCTATTTTATTTTTATTTTTAAATAACAAGGTGTATTTGGGTTTAGTAATAATATTATTACTAATAATATTATTCCTAATAATGATATTATTTTTTATTAATTTTAAAAAATGAGTAAATATTTATTTTATTATAATACTAATATTTACATTAATTTTATTGCTTTTTGGGTCAGATCCAAACCTCTAACCCTAATTTTAAGATTATAAATAAGACTTCAGTCTCTTCTATTTCTCCACCCACTATTCATATATTAAAACCCTAAAATTTATTGTTCTTCACATTGAAGAGCAACAACAAATAAACCCTAAAAGCCTCTATCATCAACAGATCAGTAAAAGATCGAAGAGAGGAAAGGGAAGAAAAGAAGGAGATCACGAGAAACGCAAAGAAAATAAGAGATCGCGAGAAACGTAAAGAAAAGAAGGGAGAAATCGGCTTAAGTAGGTCACTGCACAGAAGGTTAGTAAATCTAAATCTAGAATATATGACCTGATTATGTATGTGCAAATTTGTTTATAGCTTGTTCTTGTGTGTTATTTTAAAATTTGATATATAAATAATTAACTAAATTGCATGCATGATTTTAAATTTTTATTAATGGGGTGTTTCTATATAATTTTAAGTTTTTTTTGAAATAAACAGTTTCAATTAGGAGTTTTACAATTAAATATAATAGCTAATAGCTATCGACAAACCCAAAACTAACTTTATCATCATCAATTAAACGTTTTGTGGGAATTCAATATTTCAAACTTAATTTTTTCTCTAAAAAGATATATATACAAACAATAGCAAGTTACAAACCAGGATATATCTCTAAGATGAAAAATCAACATCAACCAAAAACTATAGCCTTTAATATTTTTTTCTAAAATAAACAATATCCTGAAAATAAATCAGAACTTCAAATGAACTTTTTAACAGCAATCAAATATAAATTTAAAACAAGTAATATATATGGAAAATCTCTGCTAATTTTGATTCCCAACATACTATAATCAACAAAATCAATATATTAATACAATATCAAATCTAAGTTTAAAAATAAAAACAAAAACTTGAACCATATATGAATAACAAGAGTACAAATCTCTATCGGAAAATTAAAAGGAAAAAATCTGAAATCAAAACCCGCATCACCACCGGTGACGTACCTCTCCTCTAATAGCGAGTCAGATCGCAACTACCCGGCCTCCACGACATCGCCGTTCTCGCAACTGCGATTCCTCTGCCGGAATCAACCACCGAAACCGCGACGTTTCCGTCGAACCGCATCACCTCCTCCGATCGCTCCCTTTCATCATATTTGTCAGATAAACCTAGCTTTTCGATATGGATTTGTTTTGTTTTTATAGGTTTAAGAAATGAATAGATTGAGAGATAAGGGTTGAGAAAGATATGGGTTGAAGTACAGAAGGAGAAAGTTAGGGTATGTTTGGTTCAATCGATGAGAGGGGAGGGGAAGAATATTTATCAAGGGGATGGGATGTGAGGGGAAAGGCGGGGAAGGATTTTAATTATATACTTCCTCCCTCTCATATTATTTGTCACATTTGATCATTTCACACAAATTAAGAAACAATAATAAATGAAAGAGAGAATAATAACTTTACCAAATTATCCTAATTAACTATTGGTCTATTCAAATAAATTATCCTAATTAACTATTGGTCTATTCAAATTAACATTAATATTAAGTGAGAAAATAATTAATTAAGAGTATTTATTAGATGATACAATTGGAAGATTAAATATAAAAATGTCTTGGTAATCTAAAGGGACAAGTATTTTGGGACAATTTTTCCCCTCAAATGTGACAATTATTTTGGGACGGTTCAAAATACGAAAGGGGATGGGGGATGCATTTTATTTACAAAGATGTTTGGTTCACAAGAGGAGGGGAGGAGATGCATTTTTATTTACAAAGATGTTTGGTTCACAAGAGGAGGGGAGGAGATACATTTTTACTACTTCTTATGTTTACTAGTTTATTTACCTTTTCATTTTATTAATATAAATATAAGCCACATGTCTTCTTTTTATTGGCCTTAATTTGAAATATAAAAAATCAATTAATTAATTATTGGGATTATTACTACTAATTAGGATTAATATATTAGTAATTAGGTTACTGTAACTTTCTTTTAATAAAAAAATACAAGAAAATAAATAATAAAAAAGGAAATGATAATTAACATTGAAAGATTAAAGGGTAGCTAATTAATGTTACTAAAGTTAGTGGAAGGAAGTTTGTCTAATAATAATTAATTTAAAAACGTATATCATGAGTAGGGGTCTAATCGGTTCGATTTGGATCGGTTTTTGATATAAAAAATGTCCGAACCATAAATACTTTTATCGGTTTGGTTTGGTTTTTAGTGTTTTTCAAAATTGAAACCGAATCAAACTAATCGGTTTGGTTCGGTTTGATTTAGTTTGGATGATCGGTTTATAAAACTTTTTTCTCAAACAATATATTCATATGTATTTTCCGCTCATTTTTTTCGATGTATTTTTTGCTATTATTTTTTTTAAAACCAAAATAAGTTCATCATCACATATTAAAAGTTGTGACTTTGAATTGACTAATACAACCAAAATATGTTGATCATCACATTCAAAAGTTGGGACTTGGCAATGACTAATACAAACAAAATAAGTTCACCATCATATCAAATACAAAATACAACCAAGTTTATTAGTTCACCACAAAATAACAAAGTAAAACTAAACTAAAATTAAAACTAAAATAAAATTTCAATTTCTTTCCCACTTGAATCGTCAATTCACCATCCTAAAATAAATTCAAATAAATAAAAAGTTAGAATTAGAACATTGAATTTATTTTTAATTTGAACATATTAAATTAAATTAAACCTTAGATTGCTTCATTCATATTAGGTTGCCACTTCATCACTGGTAATCTCAACACAAGTTAGACGTATTCCAACAATTTCTAAAAATTAAAACATATAAACAAACTATAAAAGATTAGTTTGACAATGTCATTAATAAAGTAAACAATAAAAAGATTTTAAATTTTCATACCTTCTTCAAGTTGTTGCTCTTCATCCATTTGTTCTCGTAATTCAAACTCATTGGCCCTTCTTATCCAATTTTGGGTACAAATTAATGCTTCAACAGTATTGAAATTCAAACAGCTACGAAATTGATCAAGTAACCGACCACCCGTACTAAAAGCTGACTCAGAGGAAACAATAGACATTGGTATAACTAATATATCTCTAGCCATGCGAGAAAGAACATAATATTTTGTAGATTTTTCTTTCGACCAACCTAAAATATCAAATGAAAGATCCTTGCATTCTTCATTTTCAGCCCCAACATACCTCTCTAACTCACTCTTTTTTTACATCAACCTGCTTTTGCTTCATTTTCAAACTAAAATCATCATCCCATATAAAATTATTTTCTATATAAAATATGATATTTTTTATATTACTACAATATAATATAATATAATATAATATAATATAATATAATATAATATGATACACTCATGTGACATATTATGATATTTTTGTATTTTAAACAATGGCATAAAAAAATTGTGTCTAGTGTTATTACAAATAATATGATACACTTATGTGACATATTATGATATTTTTCCTTGCTTAAATGACCTAAATATTTGATGATTAGAAAAAAGTAGCAGCTATTGTTATTATAAATATGATTCTTTGCGTCTGACTATTTTTCAAAATTAACAACTAGTGTTTTTCAAAATTGACCTAAATATTTTTCATTGCGTCTGACTATTTTTCAAAATTGACCAAAAGTGAGCCATTATTTATATGATATACTCATGTTTATCATTATGGTATGAAAGAAATATGATATAATATAATTGATTGTCAATATAATATAATATAATATGAAAGCAATATAATATAATATAATATAATATAGTTGGTAAGAAGAATGCAAATAACAGTAACAATTATGAATATATTCAGCCATATTTGTAAAGTTTATAGCTCTTTTACATTTCTAAAAGAACTATAAACCCAAATATTCAGTCATTTATAGTTCTTTTACAAACTACAAACTACAAATTCAAATATTCTGTAGCAACAGTTCTTTTACCCAACATCAACAAGTAATGGGAACAACAGTTTTTCAGCAGCAACAATAGTTTTTTTTATAGAACTATTAATTACAAACATCAGTTCTAATATTTCAGCAGCAGCAGTAGCTCTAATATTTTTACCTGGTGGAGATGATTCACTACAACAACTTTCAAAGCATTCTACTTTCAAAGCATTTCATCGTTCATATTTCACGAACTGTATAAGGTATCATACCTTCAAATAGCAAAGAGGAAACAAGTGGTATAATGATATACATCCAAAATTCAATCAGAAATCATACAGAGAAAGAGGAATAATGATATACATCCAAAATTCAATCAGAATTCATACCATCAGAATTAAAGGAAACAAGTGTTGCTGAATGAATTCATAGTTGAGCATCATACATGTCTCACGCGTCAAAAAATTGAGTTTCAAAAAGTGTCTCCAAAAAACAAAGGCTTGTGTTATTGAGTCACAAAGTGACTCCAAAATATTCAAAAAATCCACACCTGCAAATTAATTTATAAAATAAAAAATTATGTAAAATAACCAAAAACCAAAATAATATAATTCGTACCAGAGTGTGAATTATACAGGCCCAACCTGTCTAGGAGCAATTGCTCCACCAGTAACAGGTACATGAAACTCTACAAGTTATTAAAAAAATAATGAGGCTTAATTTCAACAGGTAATATATAAAATAATGTTAAAAATGACAATTTTGATTCATAAAGTACCTGAAACAATTGAATCGGTTATCTCATATTCTTCAATCATATTCAAGACTTTTAAGTCGTTGTCAGAAGGCTTCAACCAGTTTTGAGAACAAACAAGGGCCTCGACCATCTCTGGACTCAAAGAGCTCCTATACATGTCTAAAATCCTCCCCCCTGTGCTAAAAGCACTTTCTGAAGCAACGCTTGAAACGGGTGTTGCCAACACATCCCGAACCAATTTTGCTAAAATAGGATAACGGGTGCAATTCTCCTTCCACCAGCTAAGAATGTTAAAGTTTTCTCCATCCTCACAACAAGAGTCACCTAAGTACTTCTCTAGTTCATTTTGACTTTCACATGTTTCTTTCTCCTTCAAGTGTCTTTTAAAAGCATCAGACCGTGTAAAAAGTGATGGACTTTTAGATTGGGAGGATGTTTCTCCAAGGGAAGTGCTCCCAAATGAATCTTTTAATAAACCAGCCCCAACATTTTTATCATGCTCAGATTTATACCAATTGTAGAGTTTAAAGAGACTAGTTTTAACACACTTAACATGTCATTAAAGGACTACTCAATATAGCCAAACTTAAACCTAGGGTCAAAGATCACACTAAAGTAAAGAAAATGATTCACTTTCCCCACATCTCCCCAATACTTATCATATTTAGTCTTCATATTTGAAACCATTGGAGCCACATAGGTATTCATATTCAAAGAGGCTTCTTGAAGCTCACACAAAATGGAAGACAAATTATGAAATGCGGAATGCAAACACACTACTTGTGAAGCTGAAAATACTTTCGTTGCTTCATAGAAAGTGTTTAAAAAAATAACAAAAGCCCTAGCTTTTTCCCAATCAACTGAACAAGGCGGACCGGTAAGATGAAAAAATTCCATGTATCCAGGATCCTCATCCTCTAACTTTTCAAATGCTGCCTCAAACTTTTCAGCAGCGTCCAACATTAAGTAAGTGGAATTCCACCTTGTAGAAACATCAAGACAAATATGTTTCTTACAAGTTATCCCGGAAATTTCGATACACTCCTTAAATTTTAAAGCTCTTTGTGGAGAAGACCTCATAAACCTAACAACATCGCGAATACTTTCAATAGCCAATTCATGGTCTTTTTGTCCATCTCTCACTACCAAGTTTAAGATATGGGCAGCACACCTCATATGCAGAAATTCCCCTTCACCCATTAAAGCATTCTTATTCTTAAGTCTTTTTTCCAAATACGACACAGCCACATCATTACTTGTTGCATTGTCAAGGGTAATTGTTGACACTTTCCTAAGCCCCCATTCCTTCAAAACCTCCTCAACTTTCTTACCAATGGTTTCACCTTTGTGATTTGGAACTAAACTGAAACTAATGATTTTTTTATTATAGTTCCATGTGTTGTCAATGAAGTGTGCGGTGGTGGCCATATAACTGAGGTTTTGAATGGAAGTCCAACAGTCAGTGGTTAGTGCAACCCTAGTACAATCAGATTTAAAAAGGGTTTTAAGTCGTGACTTTTCGTCGAGGTAAAGCTGAAAACAATCCCTAGCAACAATCCTCCTTGAAGGGATAGCCATTTACGGCTGCAATTGTTTACATAATTGCCTAAAACCCTCACCCTCAACCGCCCTAAAGGGTTGCTCATCAAGGATAATAAACTTATTAATGGCCTTCCTACATGCTGCTAGGTTGAACCTTTGACTTGTTGGAACTAAAAAACTTCCATCACCACTTACAAGGTTTGTTTGATTGAGGTCTTTCAACAAAAGGGCAGGGTTTTTGAGACACACTTTTGAGTGAGCTAGCATGTTAGAAGTCCCATGTGTTTTAGGGTCGCATCGATACCTTTTGTGGCAGTGTTTACATGCGGCTATCAGTTCAGGTTCATCGGGTAACATGTTAAATTCAGCCCAAACAGGGGAAGTTCTCCTAGACCCACTAGCATTAAGTTTCCTATATTTTCTAGCAGTGGGAATGAGATGGAGAGCAGCACCAATAACTACTGATTGTGTTTGTGGAGAAGGGGAAATAGATTGATCCATCACTGAAAAGATATTTAAAAATTAAACTAAAAATCACACATATAAAAATACACACCTATCATATAATAAACATAGATTTATGAATATTTCAAGCTATGAAGTCAAAAAACAATTTTAGAGATATGAAAAGCTTTTATAAGTTAGACTTCATATCTCTCAGTTATACTTAAAAATTAGAACCTTCACACAAATTAAACATACACATAATTACACACTATTGCATAGTTTATGTATATAAACAATTGAATACCTTGAGTCACTACTTGCAAGCTTTCATTGCTAACTCCATGTAAGCTTTCATTGCCAACTCCATGTAAGCCTTCATCTCCCTGTGAATTACCATGTTCCATCTTCCAAAATGAAAAAGACAATGGAATTTTGAGTTAGTACTTGATCAAATGTTCTCATTGCAGATCCAACATAATAAACAAATGATCCTATCATATTATTAGGTAGTAGCAATGCATCAACTAAAGTTGCAAACTTTAATTTTAGACACTAATTTTCCGGTTTCAAAATTGTAACCAATATAGTTTAGACACTAATTTTACGGTTTCTTAATTGTAACCAATATAGTTTAGAAACACAAAAACCACAAAAATCTGATTCTGTTAAAATCTATGATGAGAAAGGAAAGGGTCAGAGCTTATTTCCTTCAAAATAACTTTGTAAAAAAGTTAGTTAGAATCAAGAAAATAAACACAAAAACCAGAAAAATAACCACAAAGTTTATGCTAAAATTACTATGCATTATTATTGAGTGGTATAATAGTAGATGACTTGTAAAAAAATCAGATTAGAGAGCTTGTTACAATGTCACAATTATATGATATAGTACTACAATAGTATTTATAGGTACTACAATAGTATTTATAGTACTACACAAAACAAATACATAAAGGTTGTAAATCTAACATACAACATTCGTTATCAAAAATCCTGTCATAATTGAAAATGAACAATTCATGAGAATCATAATCACATTAAACAATTAATGATGTAGAAAAGTTAGCTTAAATTTTACCTTGTTGAGGCTTGTCAAACTTGGTCAATGATCTAATGTAATAACACAGACAGGGGAATCATTCTGCTTGCATAGACAACAAGACAATACTCAAACTATAATACTGTGATACTGATAATAAACCAGCTTTCCAAACAAGCAAAAGAAAGCGAAAAGTTCTAAACTAATCCGACAAAGAAACTTCAAAGCAGAGATTATGAAAATTAGAAAACAACTATGAAAAAATATAATCAAAACTTTACCAAAATTAAGAATAAAAGGTTGATGTCAAAACTATAACAACTATAACCTTTAAGAAGAATCACCATTCATTACATCACTTTGTTGAACCTGAAATCAAAGTACAACCAAAATCAAAACACATCTACTTAATCTTAAAGTTCACAACACTCAAATACTAACCCTAGAACACTTATAGAGAGAAAACCCTAAATCAAAACCCTTAAAAACTTAAAAATCAACAAAAACTAACCTTTTGTAAGATTTAATTTCATCTAAGTAGAACCATATCTTCAACTCATTTCAACACCTGGAAATAAATTATTTATGGAAAAAAAAGATGAAAATGAGAAGACGATGAAAAAAACAAAGAGTGGTACGATGATAACAAGAAAATCAGATGAATGTAAAACAAAAGACCATAAACAAAGATATCATTACACAGAGTGGCGGCGGCGGAGACGAGAAGAAGGAAGACAAAGTGGGAGACTGAGAGAAAAATGATTTAGGGTTACATTCTTGGTTGAGCCAACTCTTATAATAATAATAAGTAACTATATCAATATATAATAATAAAATATTAAATGGGTTCGGTCGGATTCGGTCACCGATGGGTCCAATATTTTAATCCGAACCGAACCGAAAGAACCCAGTTAAAACCGAATAGATCACCCGCTTTAACCGTTGACCCGTTCTAATCCGATCCGAAGCTTGTATTTTGATTCGGTCCGGTCGGTTACTCACGGATCGGTATCTTATGTCCACCCCTAATGATACATATACATATACAAAAGAAAGCAATTGAAATTACTAGTATCTTTGTTACACTCATGTCTATAACTCAATATAATATTATTATTAATAATACAAAACATATCAATATTCTTGAAATATGGGAAGGTCAGTAGAAGTGCAGAAACGCCTGGCTGCGGCTAGCTAAATAAATATTAGGGTGTGATTTAGGGTTTAGTTTTTATTTGTTGGCTTTTTAAAAAGAGGTGAAAAAGAGTTGGGTCAGAGCAAAGATTGGGCTTAAATGCTTAATAGTAAAATAAATAAAATATTAAATTAGAAATATTAAACATTGGTTCGGTTCCTCGGTTTGTAAAAATTAAAACCGACAACCAAACCAAATCACTTCGTTTTACATTGGTTTGGTTCACTTTTTAAACCGAACCAAAAAACTTGGTTTTTTTTCCGGTTTGATTTGGTTTGAACCATAGATTTAATTGATTTTTTTTAATTCACTTACACCCTTAATCATGAGATTCTAGTTTAAGAACAAGTTTCTCACTATCTCACAGTCTAATATTATTGTATTTTTTCTAGTATTTTTTTGTAGACTTTGTATATAACAAATATTTAAGGTAGCATTTAAGAAAAAAATTAAAAATCAAACGAAAAATATTTTTTTCTATTAGAATATTGGATTAATCACAAAAGTATATAAAATTACAAAATTTGATAAGGGATAATAATTTATTGGGATTATGAATTACATTAATTAATTAAAATATTTTAATTAGTGTTCTGGACTGGGCCACGACGATATGCACGGCATGACCCAATGTTCGTCGGGTCCAGGCCCAAACGTCCGGGCACATGAAGGCGTCGGGCAAAGGTTCTTCCACCCGCTTCGAGGGGTCGTCACCTCGACGACTTGACTGCGTGTCGGGCAAAGAGTGCGTTGCCCGCTCAATGTTCTTCATCCACATATCACCAACCTATATCGCGGGCACCTAAGCTATGTCGGGCAGAACCACTTCCGCCACATCATTTGACACGTCACCCAACTCCCCTGTATTATCTCCTTAGGGATAGGGGCAGTTGGACCAGGGAGCAGACCTTCAGTCTAGGTCTTCACGCTTCTCACGCGTCCCCTGGCAGCTCCTCCTTGGGCCTAGCTAATCCAGCCCAGTAGGAGCCTTGACCCAGCGCTGGGGGCTCAATATAAATACCCTTTCATAGCAAAGGGTCAGGTATTCTAACTTACTCTCTAATAACCTTACTCTGTACCTCTTCTGACTTAAGCATTGGAGCACCTTGCAGGTACACCCCCCTTCACTCACCTTACTCTCTGACCCATTCACCAAGACCTTGGAAGGCACTCCTGATCAGGTAAGATCAGTGGCGCCGTCTGTGGGAAACTAGCTATCCCCGTCTTCATCCACAGAAGATCAAAGCTCATCCATTCCTGTCCTTCCAAGATGGCCGGAGAACAATCTAGCGAGCGCATCCGTCCCCTGGTCGACTACACTATGGACGATGGCCCGCAGCCCCATGAAGCAGACGCTCGAGATGGTCGCCCATCTACCCCGTCTCCTGAACCTCAAAACAACGGGGATGTCTCTCACACCCAAAACCAAGGGGCAGAGACATTTCACCCCATCCCCGTTCTCGTCGAAGGAGACGCCACAATGATCGCCATGGTGAATGCCCTCAACCAGGCCGGTTCTATGCTCTACCAGCAGCACGAAAGAATCATGGCCCTCGAAGCCGAGCGACAAGAGGCCCGACCCCAGCAGGAGAGGAGGACACATCAGCGTCCAGAGCCAACAAAGAAGCGCGGGCGCCGCTCTCCCGAACCTCACGTCAGCAGGGCACGCACTCGTTGTGACAACGATCGAGAAGGCACATCACCAAGGCGCGGGCGCAGCCCCGACAATAATGAATCATCCCCATTAAGGAGCGACGAGGAAGACTTGCACTGCCCCCTGTCTCGGGCGATAATGGAAGCCCCGCTCCCCAAAGGCATGGAGAAACCGCCCAATCTAGCTGTGTACGACGGGACTACAGATCCCGACGACCACGTCGACAACGTCAACGCAATGCTCGACTATCGCAATGATATCACCGGTCATCTCAAATGCCGACTGTTTTCAACAACCCTCAGGAAAGGGGCCATGGCTTGGTACAAAAGCTTGGCTCCCGAATCCATCACATCTTGGAGAGTCATGAGGTCCATGTTCACCAGGCACTTCACGGCTTCACGTCGTCATCCCAAGACTGAGGCGACCCTTGAGGCCATAGTGCAGAAGAAGAATGAAACACTGCGCTCGTACATCGAGCGATTCAACCAAGAAGCTGTCGAGGTGGATACCACCGAGCACATGAAGAAGTACCTCCTCGAGAGAGGACTTTTGCCCGGCAGTGAACTTAGCAGAGCCGTCGGGATCGAGCCTCCCCGCACCTTGAACGAACTTCTGCACAAAGCCCAGGCCTACATCAGATATGAAGAAAAACAGGTGGCACATAACGCCCGCAGCGGCCGTAATGTTGGGGATACCGAGCATTACAAGCGCGAGGACCCAAACATTCCCCGTCGCAACGGGGACAAGCGAAGGGAAGAAAGACCTCGCGAACTCCGAGAGGGAAGAGGCCCCGCAGGCCGATACAGTGAGTACACCCTACTGACAGCTCCTCGAGAGCGCATCCTCGCGGAGTGCATCAACTCTGAATTTAAACAGGGCAGAGTCAGGTTCCCAAAACCATCTGCGCCAAAGCCTCACACCGACAAATCTAAATACTGCCGGTTCCACAGAAGCCACAGGCACGTGACCGAAGACTGCGTCCACCTGAAGGACGCAATAGAGATTTTAATCCAAGAAGGGCACCTAAAACAGTATACGAGGAAGAACGAAACCCCCAGACATGACGAGGCAGAGAAGAAGAGACCCCGGGAAGAAACACCCCCCGACAACTCTCCTTACCAAGTGGCCCTCTGCGTGTCACGCCCGGAAGATTTCTTCCTCCCCGAGCCATTGCCCGAAGGTAGAATCGCTGCACTCAGCCCCTGGGAAGACTTCCCAACCGCACTGGTAATATCAGGTGGGGGAATTAACGGTGAAGCCGCTGCCCTCTCGGTCAAACGCAAGTTCGACGAGCTCCTACTGACTGCCCCCGAGCAAAAGGCGACGCTGACAAAATATCGGGGTAAATCCAACCCAATATCCTTCTTCCTGGAGGAACTTCCGGGCGGGTCCCCGAATTCGGGCATCCCACTGTTGATCAGGGCAAAGATGGCCCAGTTCGATGTCCGACGCATCCTGGTCGATCAGGGCAGCTCAGTGGATATCATGTATGTCCACCTCTTCAAGACTCTGAAATTAGACAAGACCAACCTGGCCCCCTACGTCGGATCCGACCTCCAAGGATTCAATGGAGCAACAACAAGGCCCTGGGGATATGTCGAGCTCCTCGTCACCTTCGGGGAACAAGAAACGGCCAGGGAAATCAAAATCCAATTCCTGGTCGTGGACTGTCCATCCCTTTACAATTGCATCTTTGGACGCCCGAAACTGGCCGAACTCACCGCGGTCCCATCCACCGTTCACCTGAAGATGAAATACTACACCAAATTGGGTCGCGTGGTCACCATCCACGGTGACATCGAAGCTGCCCGACGGTGCTACGATGCTGCAGTAAAAGGACAGGCCGTGGTCAGCACAAAGAGTAGCTGCAACAACAAAAAACTCAGGACCGAGGACCCTCCCCGGGGAGTTAATGCCATCGACCTCGACTGTCGCATTGGGATAGATGAAACCGAAGAAGGGAAGTCCACCGAAGAGCGATCTCTCGAACACCCGGTCCGACCAATCCCCGACGGAGAGTTCGAACTCATTCCCCTCGGGGACGATCCAGAGAAGACAGTGAAGATAGGCAAGGGATTGCCTGAGGGAACAAGAGAGATGATCGTAGCATGCCTCAAGGAGAACTCCGACCTCTTCGCCTGGAATGCCGCGGAAATGCCCGGCCTGGATCCTGAGATCGCCTGTCACCATCTAGCTTTAGATCGGGAAGCCAAGCCAATAGCACAGCGTAGGCGCAAGCAGTCCCCGAGAAGGCGGAGGCTGCCGAGCGAGCTGTAAAAGACCTCTTAGAGGCAAATTTTATTTCTGAAGCTCAGTACACAACCTGGCTCTCTAATGTAGTTCTTGTTAAGAAAAAGAATGGAAAATGGCGTATGTGTGTTGTATATACTGATCTTAATAGGGCTTGCCCGAAAGATGCTTTCCCCCTCCCTAATATAGATATGCTCGTAGACAATTCTGCAGGTTTTAAACTCTTGTCCTTTATGGACGCGTATAGTGGGTACAACCAAATCCCTATGTCGCCCATAGACAAGAGACACACAGCATTCATGACCCAAACGGGCAACTACTATTACAACGTAATGCCGTTCGGGCTCAAGAACGCTGGTGCAACATACCAACGCATGATGAACAAAGTCTTCAAGCAAGAAATAGGGGACATGCTCGAAGTGTACATGGACGACATGATCGTCAAGTCACACGAGGAGGTTACCCATGCTCGACACCTGTCCAAAGTTTTCGAGCAGGCGAGGCAGTGCAAAATGAGGTTCAATCCTGAAAAATGCACGTTCGGGGTACGGGCAGGAAAGTTCCCGGGGTTCTACCTCACCGAAAGAGGGATCGAAGCCAACCCCGACAAATGCCGTGCATTCTCGGAATTCCCGACCCCGAGGACCAAGAAATCAATCCAATCCCTAAATGGAGTGCTCGCCTCACTCTCCCGTTTCATCGCCAAGTCCGCCCAGCATGCACTGCCATTCTTCAGACTCCTTCGCAAAGAAGCCAGCTTCGACTGGACCGACGAATATGAGCAAGCATTACTCCATTTGAAAAAGGTTCTCTCCGAACCCCCAGTCTTATCACGACCATTGGAGAAAGAGACTCTATACCTTTATCTATCCGTGGCGACTGAGGTCGTCAGCGCCGTTCTAATAAGGGAGACCGACGAGGGGCAAAAACCCATCTACTTTACGAGCAAAGCACTCCAAGGCCCTGAACTCCGATATCAGCAAATCGAAAAGGTCGCCCTGGCCCTCATAAATGCGGCGAGGAGGCTACGTTATTACTTCCTCGCACATACGATAAGAGTACGAACCGACCAGCCGATCAAACAGTTGCTTGGGCGGCCAGATATGGCCGGGAGAATGCTCAAATGGTCACTGGAACTCTCCGAATTCGACATACAATACGAAAGTAGGAAAGCCTTGAAAGCCCAAGCGCTGGCCGACTTCGTCGCGGAAATGACCCACTGCCCAACACCAGCAGATGGCGCCCACAAGTGGACGATCTTCGTCGACGGCGCCTCCAGCACATCAGGCAGCGGAGCCGGGATCATCCTCGAGAATGAGGATGGGATCCTTATTGAGGTCTCACTAGCATTGGCTTTCCCGACGTCGAATAACCAGGCCGAATACGAGGCTTTTATCGCCGGTCTGAGATTAGCCGAGGACCTAGGAGCAAAGGAAGTAAAAATATCGACAGACTCCCAGCTCGTGGCATTACAAGTACGAGGAGAATACCAAACCAAGAACGACAACCTCGTCGAATACTTGTCCCTTGTCAGAGAAAAACTTGAGAAATTCGAGAAGTGGGAAGTTCAACACGTCCCTCGCGAGCATAATACACGGGCGGATATCCTCTCAAAACTAGCCAGCACGAGGAAAAAGGGCGGAAACAAATCCGTGATTCAAGAAATCCTTCCTCGACCTAGCATCGAAAAACTACCCCCACCTTTCGAGGTCAACGCGATCGGGGATGCCCACTGTTGGATGACGCCCATCTACAATTACCTAACAAAAGACGAACTCCCAGTCGACCCAAAAGAGGCAGCCACAACCAAACGACGGGCATGCTCGTACGTACTCCTCGAAGGAAAACTCTACCGTAGAGGGTTCTCCATCCCGTTACTTAAGTGTGTCGAGGAAGAGAAAGTTCCCGACATACTTGGAGAAATACACCGGGGAATTAACGCTCAACACCTCGGCGGGCGATCGCTCGCACGAAAAGCCCTTCGAGCAGGCTATTACTGGCCGACCATGCAAAACGACTCAAAGGAGCACGTCAAAAAATGCGACAAATGCCAACGACACGCCGACATGCACCTCGCACCCACGAATGACCTAAAATCACTGTCTTCCCCATGGCCTTTCGCTTGGTGGGGCATGGACATCCTCGGACCCTTCGTCACCGGATCATACCAGAATAAATACCTCATCGTCGGGGTGGATTACTTTACAAAATGGATCGAAGCAGAGGCACTAGCTAAAATAACCGCGCAGAACATTCTCCGGTTCTTTAAACGCAACATCCTCGCTCGGTTCGGCATACCCCAGGCCCTCGTCACGGACAACGGGACACAATTCACGGACGAAGGATTCCAGGACTTCGTCGCCAGCTTGGGTACTAAACAGCATTTCACGTCTGTCGAACATCCACAAACGAATGGGCAAGCGGAGGCGGCCAACAGGGTAATTTTATGCGACCTTAAACGCAGACTCGGCGAAGCGAAAAGGGCATGGGTCGAGGAACTACACAGCGTCCTATGGGCTTACCGCACGACACCACATTCCACCACCGGGGAGACCCCATTCCGACTGACTTACGGCACCGAAGCAGTCATCCCGGTGGAAATACGGGAACCAACGAGGAGGATAGAGGAGCCCCTAGACGAGGAAATGAACGACGAGACCCTTAGAGCCGAACTCGACCTAGTCGAAGAGATCCGTTCCGAAGCAGCCCTAAGAGAAATGTCCCTCAAACAAAAAATAGCACTACGCCACGACGCGAAAGTCATAAGAAGAGAGTTCCAGGTCGGCACCCTGGTCCTCAGAAGAAACCAGAAAAACCCAAAAGAGGGTAAACTGGCCGCCAACTGGGAAGGCCCCTACCGCGTCCGCGATAAGACGAGCAACAGAGCCTATTACCTAGAAAACCTACACGGGGAACAACTCGCTCGACCATGGAACGCAGAAAAACTTAGACAATATTACAGCTAAAGGTATCACGGGGAGACGTGGGTGGTACGACCACGCTCTTCGTCTCCAAAACCCCTAAGAGAGGAACCGCAGGACCCGGGGACGAGCCAGGGCCACACAGCGAACACAACCCTCCCCGACGATTGGGATCTTGATCGAGACTCACCGTCGAAGTACCACGACAGGCAGGGCACCCAGCTCGCGATGGGAAAGCCCAAGCCTCGAGGCCGGAATTCGAACAACGATCCCGGGCTTCGTTCCCAACGGGCACAAAGCCCGACACTTCATCGGTTCCCTAAACCGAGGAGATTAACGAAGTCGAAGAGAGTATAAACTTATAAAAAGCAAATATAACACATACACGAGCACAATGAATGACAACAAAAACATTCATATATTTAAAATAACAACGGCCGAAGCCAAGTACGCCCGAAGGCCATATTACATCTGCCCGAAGGCCAAAACACATAATAAGGCACGCAGGCCATAACAAAAACTACAAAGCAAAAGAAAAATAATCAAGACTCCGCCCGGAGCATCTCCTCCTCCTCCTCCTCGTCGTCCTCCAGCTCTTCCTCAGCCTCAAACGGGCAGACGATCTCTCCTTCCCTGACACAATAGTTGTAGGCCGACCCCTCCGTCACCAACTCAGGATTCAGAAGCCTAAGTTGTTCGACGGCATTGTCGAAGCCCTCCTTGAAAACGGCCACGAGATCTTGGTTGAGAGACCGTATGTGCCCCAGCAGCTCACCACGAGAACCCAGGGCACGCTCCTCCTCGGTCTCATCGTCCAGAGGACGGACCCTTTCCTCAAGAGATTCAACCTGAGCCCGCAGGCCAGCATTATCCTCGGCCAGCTTCTGGTGATCGGCCACCTGTTCCTCCAAGCTCGCCTTGGCCGCCTTCAGCTGGTCCCGCTCCTTCTCTGCCTCTTCCAGTTTCTGGCTCAGCCCTTCCTGCAGCTGATGCTCCTCCTTGTAGTCCGACAGGTCCTTGGACAGTTTGTCCTTCTCTGACCGGACCTGCACGAGAGCATCCTCCAGGGAGGCAGTAGAGACCGAAGTGTCAGTCAAGACCATGGCCGTCTCCATCACCCGGATGACAGCTGCCAGGTCCCTAGCCAGCTCCTTACGACGGGCACCAGCATCTTGGTCCAGAATAGCCTTTGCCTCAGGCGCTGGCACAGCGATCGCATCCTCGGCTTTGAAGAACGACCGTTCCACATAGCAGGGAGGTAACAGATAGCTGCCCGGTCCACCCGGACTTCCAAAGGATGACCTCGAAAGAGTCCCCGCCGGACGCTTCCGTTTATGAAGAGGAGAGGCCGGTGGCGACGGGCTATCAGGAATGTCTATCGCAGCCACCCGAGGAGGAGAGGAAGGGGTCGAGCCTGCCGTGTTCGAAGTCCCGATCCCAGCATCAGCAGCGGTCGCTAGGACACGAGCCACGATTTTCTTCTTCTTCTTCGGGACCCTGTCAGCCGCACCGGCCTGGTTGGCCAGCTTCAGGACTCGATCGTGCGCACCGGGCATAGCACCTGCAAAACATTGTACACAAACATTAGCGAGCGAAAACATAGACAAAAATAAGAGATTAAGAAAAATCTGCCTACTCAATAATTCTAGAGTTTCCTCCTCGGTCCCACACTCGAGCAGGGCCTTTGTGTTAATATAACGCGTCTCAGTAATGGGCGTTCCGGCCTCGTCGAGATAGGGCACGCCCTGTCGATTCGCCCAGACCCCCAAACTGAAACTCTGCACGTACTCAACCAGCTTCTTGTACGCGAGCCTATCCTCGACACCAAGCATCGCATACTTGATCCTATAATGGGCAGTGGAGAGGTCGAAATGATCACGCTGCCACCTCAGCGGTATCTTCGACATCAACTTTTCCTCCCCGTTTGATGCTCGTTGATAATAGTACAGGGAGTGAAGGGCGGCACGGGTGATCGGTCTCACCAAATACCAACGACCCTTGAAGTGGCGGGCAGAGTCCACGTACGTCTTGAACAGGCGCACGGGCTGTTTGAAAGAAACCCAGCTGTGGCGCCCACGGAGGCCAGACCGCTGGAGGTGGAAGACATGGAAGAAGAGGGCTCGAGTACACCCGATGCCGAGGAAGCGGCAGACCAACTCGAACACTCGCATGAAGGCCAGAGCATTAGGATGCAATTGGGACGGCGCCAGCCGAAGCCATTTGAAGATCGACATCTGGAAGGAATTGAAGGGCAGTCTGATCCCCGCCTCCCGGAAAGCGAACTCGTACATAGTGAACTGCTTCCCCGGGAAATGATGACATATACGGTCCGCCTCCTTGGGGGCATGGCAATACCAGTTCGGCGGATCTTCCCGGCTTATGTTTTCGACCATGGCATAAGCAGGGACAACCTCATCGCAGAAATATGATTCCTCTTCCAAAGGTTCGTCCGCGACCCAGGAGAGATCGACCTGCCCGGAAGATGAGGCGTGCTCGGTACCATCCCGGACACTCCCATCCCCTACAGGTAGGCGAGCGATGGACGCGTCTTCAGTCGAGGACCCGAAATCTTCCCCCCTCGGTCGTAAACGCCCGGTAGCACCTGAAACGCAGACAGAAAGAGTGAATTCGACATCATATCAAATCCACCCTTCCACCGCAGGTCAAGTGAAAGGGCGTAGCAGCAACGGACACAAACTGTGCTCGATGCGAAGATACGCACGTTCTTAAGAGACCGGGCAGAAAGTTCATGCAGCTTATGCAAATATTGCCCGACATATGTAATTTCTGCCCGGGACAGTATAACCCTAACCCTATTTTCTACCATTTATAATCCATCTACAGTCCATTATACTATTCCTAAGTCAAATCTAACCACATGCTGCGAATACCACATACATTTATAGACATTTGACATAAAATAGAAGGCAAAATGATGAACTACAGAAGCAAAATGGTACCTGACATAGAGAAGTTGAGAAAAGGACGGTGGCGCACGAGCGTAGACGGTGGTTCAGGCGATGAGACGGACGGAGACGGCGGTTCAGACGGTTAGACGAGCAGACAAAGGAGAAATCTTCAGAACTTCCGGTGAACGTAGGAGCGAAAAAAGTGAAAATGAAGTTACCCAACTTCCTTTTATAGTCCCTGGCGCGTGGACCAACGCGCTAGGTCATCATTACCTACTGCCTACGCCGTCTTTGCACACAAAACGAAGCGACGCCATTAAAACTAAGACACGTCTATCCGAAAAAGAAACTGAAGCGTCACCGGGCATCTGTACACCTCCCCGACTCATCTAGACGCCATATCCCCGTGTCGAGCCCTCGGTTGTCACGAGGAAGGTGCGTACCCACCGATCACTTTCCATCCCCGACACTACCGTGGAAAGAGGAGCTCGAGAGCAAATCCATTACAACCTCACATGCCGAACGACCGCACCTCCCCCTCAACACGGGGAACCCCAGTTGCAATATAAGTCATCACTCTGACTCAGAGACTCGACTTGGGGGGCTCCTGTTCTGGACTGGGCCACGACGATATGCACGGCATGACCCAATGTTCGTCGGGTCCAGGCCCAAACGTCCGGGCACATGAAGGCGTCGGGCAAAGGTTCTTCCACCCGCTTCGAGGGGTCGTCACCTCGACGACTTGACTGCGTGTCGGGCAAAGAGTGCGTTGCCCGCTCAATGTTCTTCATCCACATATCACCAACCTATATTGCGGGCACCTAAGCTATGTCGGGCAGAACCACTTCCGCCACATCATTTGACACGTCACCCAACTCCCCTGTATTATCTCCTTAGGGATAGGGGCAGTTGGACCAGGGAGCAGACCTTCAGTCTAGGTCTTCACGCTTCTCACGCGTCCCCTGGCAGCTCCTCCTTGGGCCTAGCTAATCCAGCCCAGTAGGAGCCTTGGCCCAGCGCTGGGGGCACAATATAAATACCCTTTCATAGCAAAGGGTCAGGTATTCTAACTTACTCTCTAATAACCTTACTCTGTACCTCTTCTGACTTAAGCATTGGAGCACCTTGCAGGTACACCCCCCTTCACTCACCTTACTCTCTGGCCCATTCACCAAGACCTTGAAAGACACTCCTGATCAGGTAAGATCAATTAGGAATTAAGGGATTAATGCATAATTAGAATTTAATAATTTAGGAATTAATAATTATTATTGAATTGATATTTAATGTATTAAATTCAGGTTTTATTTATAATAAATTTGAATTTAATTCACAATTTGGGATTTATTAAAGTTATAAATTTGGGTTAATTAATATTTTGGATTATTATAACAAATTGAGGTTTATTTATTCGTATGGATTTGGGTTAAGTTATATTAATGGGGTTCTTATGATCTATTTGGGTTATTTAACTTCTTTTTATTTTAATAGTAAAAAAATGTGGGTTTATTATATTACAAATTGGGGTTTATAATTTTGGGTTCATTAAAATAAAGGTTAGTCTATTTTTAATAAAATTGGATTTAATTTATAAATTTGAGATTTATTATAATCAATAAAATTGAGTTTAATTCATTATTAAATTATTTTTGATAAAATTGAGTTTAATTTATAATTTGGGGTTGATTTATTTTTTTAAACGCTGAGTTTTATTATTTTATAAATATGGATTTATAGTTTTAGGTTATGAAATGGAATATAATTTTACTTTTGAATTTAAGGATTTGGAGATTAAAAATACTATTTAAAATTTTTGGGTTATAAAATCTATTAAATAAGTTTGGAATTGAACTTAGGTTTATTTGGGGAAAATATTTGGATTGGTAGTTATATTTTATTTTTACTTTGGGATTAAAATAGTTTTATTTTAAATCTTATATTTATGGATTTAATAATGTATTATCATTTTTTTTGAGATTTAAATATATTGGGGGGTGGGGATTGGAATTTTTTATTTGTTGAAAGGATTAAATTATAAATTTTGGGGTTGTATTTTTATTAAATATTGTTGGGGATTAAATCTTGTATTTGGGATTAAATATTTTAATTATAAATTTGGTATTTAAATAACTTTAGGGATTGATTGTAAAATTTGGGGTTTTATAAGGGATATTTTGGGGTTTTATTTATGGGGTATCAAATGTGAGGTTTTTATAATAAAAATCAGGTTTTATAAATAATAATAATTAAAGGGATTTTATCTTAGGATTTTTATAACTTAATAAAGGGGTAGTTAGAGGGTCTTGGATTAGGGTTTAGGGGTAGGGGAAATGAACTACGACGCTCTGATCCCTCTTTTGAGGGTACGTAGGCATATGATTTTTGAACAAAGACCCTAGCGAGTATAATAAGGGATAAATTTTTTTTTTTTTGGATTTATTAAATTGGAATTTATTTGAAATTTATAATCATGAAATTTATAAAAATAAACAAACAACCCTAAGAACCTAGAAAAGATATTATTGGATACAATAGAAGTGAGAGGTGCCTAACACCTTCCTCTCATTTAACCGACTTCCGAACTCAAGGTCCCTACCCTAGGGATTTAGGTTTATCACTATTTTTTACCTAAAAATGTGATGGCGACTCTTAATTTTTAAGCCGGTCGCGACAGCTGGCGACTCTGCTTGGGATTAGGGTAGTCAATCATAGTTTTAGGATTTAGGGTTTTTGTGTTTTTATTCATATTATTAAATAATTTTATTTATTGTTTATTATTTTTATTGTTTATTTCATTTAATTATATATCTGTAATAAACTGTCATCATGCATGTATGAGAATTTTTTGTGAAGCCAAAACCCAAGCTTTGTAAACCCTAGTTTATTAGGACTCTGCGGAACGAAAGTGCTTTAGTGAGGTGAACATTTCATTAATGTATGGAGGCCGCACTCGGTAGGGGATGTGGAACCGACATGCGGTATGCCCAACCTGATCGTGGTCATTAAATTATGTACTTTTAATTATAATTAATTATTAATATATTTTTATTTTTCATCTATCATTATTTAATGAAAATTATGTATTATTAATCTCATATATTATTTATATCATTTTATTTTAAATTATGTATTTTTTAAAGACAATTTTGTAAATACATATGGTCTACAAACCAATTGACGACCCTTCATAAGGGATACACATGGTCGTCAATCCATGTGGAGACTTCTCTCTAATTTTCAAAAAAATGGGGTAGATTGACTTTTTTTTAAAAGTGGTTATTTGGGGATTTTTTTTTTGAAAAAGTGGGGTATTTGGGTAAAAATTTCAAAGTTTTAGTTCCTATAAAGAGACTAAAATTGTGTGCAAAAATAATTTTATAGAAACTAAAACTCGACGTTTTTTATAGGGACTAAAAATCAAAATTGAGATATTTATATGGACCAAAAACATATTTAACCTTTCATTTTAATATTATTATTCTTATATATGACACTGGTAAGTCAAATATTTGAGAGCTATTTTTAATTATTATCATTACAATTACATATTTTATAATAAGCCAAAAAAAATATTAAATCTTTAACAAGTGATGATGTATCCAATGATGCAAATACGGTAAAAATAAGACTTATTATCATGTGAGAGTAAAATAAATATTGACTTGACTTTTTTTTTCTGAAATGTATTTTCAAAGACAC
The DNA here is from genome assembly GCA_963966055.1 of Lathyrus aphaca. Taxonomy (NCBI): domain Eukaryota; kingdom Viridiplantae; phylum Streptophyta; class Magnoliopsida; order Fabales; family Fabaceae; genus Lathyrus; species Lathyrus aphaca. The sequence goes on from OZ014524.1 coordinate 14,563,931, forward strand.
AACTGTATTCAATGTGGTTTTGACTTCGTTTTAATCAATGTTTAGACTAATTAGAAAACACTCAATTGTATTTTATACTGAGTCCAAATTATGTGTTTGAATATTATACTCTTCTTTAAATGAGATCAACTTTAATATATATATATATATATATATATATATATATATATATATATATATATATATATATATATATATATATATATATATATATATATATATATATATATATAATGTTATGGTGTTTAGATATTTTTAATCATATTAACGAAAATTAATTCTTATAATTTTTTAACTTGAATAATTTACAAATTATAATTTATATTATAATTTATGTTTTTTAATTTCTTATGAGGAAGTGATTATTTAAAAAATTTAAACAAACTGCTCAATAGTCCAATAAATTTTAAATTTTTTTTCTTTTCAAAAGTGAGTTTGGTAAACTAATAGTTTTGTGAGTAAGACGGTGCATTCTCATTTTTATAAAGGTAAGAAAAATCAAGAGTCTTGCATATATTCAATACAAGAGTAATTGTCAGCAACTAACTCTAAGAAAACAAAGGAGTAAGTTATTAAGTAGTTTCCGTAACATGTAACCTATATATATTTAACATGTCCCTCAAGTTGGACCATGGAGATTGCATATACCTAACTCGAACAAATTAGAGTAAAAAGTTGAATGAAGTGACTTGGTAAAAGCATTAGCTAATAGAGGAATACTACTGACAAGAACAAGAAGTAGATGAACAGGTTTGCTTTTGATCTTATTTTTAGTTACATGAGACCTGATATTCAGATCCATTAGATTAGAAAATGTTGTTCTTCTTAGATTTTAGGATATTAGGGATAATCCAAAGAAAACACAATAGTCAATAATAGATTTTCTTGTTTCAGATATCATGCCCAATCTGAATAAGCAAACCCATGTAGTTTTAGCTAAGCATTGCTAGGGAAGAAAATGCATGTTACAAGAGATGATTTGAAAATCGCTCAAATGTCAGCTACCTATGAGGAAAATATTAACCATCATAAGATCCTGACCCCATAGATTACCCAACTACATAGTCTTAAAAATAACCTCCTAGCTCATCCAAGAAATCTTCAACCCCTTATCTCCCTGCCCTGACTAAACCATCTATACAAGGAAACAACTTTCTATCAAACTAAAACATGCATCTTCATTGAGAAAATAAAAACAAATAGATATCACACTCAAGACTAAGTTAAGAGCACTCCCTAGTCTGACAAAACTATTCTACCATGAACCCAATCTATTTAAAATAAGATTGAGAAGGGGCTCCCAAGTAGTCTCGTTCTTAGGATTATCCCTCAGTGAAAGTCAAATGTATTTAAAGGGGAGAAAGCCTACCCTGCAAAGTAAAAAAAAAACTATCATCCAACTCTGAGAAAGAGCCTTCCACCTTAAGACTAAAGAGCCAACTCAAAGCATCTGAGAACAGTCTTAATATCCCATAGATTGGTGATCGTATCTTCCCCCACAAAAATAATATCATCAACATACTGGGGTGCGAGATCACTAAACCCTTATACCCAACCAATCTAGAAAAACCACCTAGTTGGGAAGTGTTCCTCATAAATGCACTTAAACCCTCCATCAATAACAAAAATGAAGAAAGGATCCAATGGATCCATCCTGATCAGATCTTTCTAAATATTAATCTCCTTTGTCACACAATCATTAAAGAAAATAGAAATACTCCTAGAAAAACACGTCCTAATCCAAACACTTCGTCGATCATCATACCCAAATCTCCTTATAATATAGTCTATAAAATACAAACTAATAAAATCAAGACCGTCTAAAAAAATCTTTTTAGTACTCATGGCTAGATGGATTAACTCATTCACATTAACCATCCCATTGACCAATCGCATACTTTTTAGGAAAGTTGATTGGTTTAATGTAATACATTTATCCATAACCAAAGATAATTTGGTCACCAAATCCTTATGCACCAACTTATAAAGCAATTTGAGGAGAGAGATAGCTTTAAACTCTCTTAGGGATAGTGAGGAGTCCCCCTTAGAAATCAAAGCCACAAAAAAGGATGAGGGACTCATAGGCAGGGATGCAATACAAAATAATTAATCAAATATGATTAAGATGTCTTTCCTAAGAACTTCCCATAACCTTTTGAAGAAGTAGAAGTTAAAGCGATCTAGCCCATAACTCTTATTATCCACCTCGAATTCACCACTGCATCCACCTCAGGCGGGAAAAACCTGGCTAAAAGAGTCTATGTTTTTCAAGACAATAGAGAAGGGAGAATACTCTCGTCCAAGATCAGTCTCTCCAAAAACAAAATTGTGAAGTGCCTTGGAAAGAAACACGTAACTTTGAGATGAACCTCAACCACCTTTTCCACCACAAGAGTCCCTCACACGAGGAGCCAAAAAGGCATTCATACGGTTTCTTTGCTTCAAACGGGTATGGAAAATTCCAACATTTGTGTCCCTCTCCTTTAACAATTTCGAATGAGAACCTTGTTCTACCTGTGCATCCCTACACAAGAAAAGCTCCTAAAACTCATGCAAAACTTTCACATTTCCCTCTAACTACGCCTGAAAAGGAGGTTTGATCCTGTGCTCAAGTCTTAAGACTCAAGAGCTCTATCACAAGATGAAACATTGGCCTCTACCTCCTAGAAAACCTCTTTACTCCCAAACTTAAACAACCTTTTGAGGTTATTCAACTTATTTTTCAAAACCACGACCATCCAACTTGAGGTAGCGGAGCCTCTCCAAGATCTTTCCACCATTGATGTCAAAGAACTATGCTCTAACTAAAATTTATTAAAACAAAAAGGATTTTGACTCCAAAGATGATTATGTGAATTAAGAAACAATTGACAATATTTAAGGGCATCTTAAGAAAAAATGTTTAAATTCGATGTATAATCTTTTAGCTTAATTGCAACTTTGGTCTCCCTATTTTATTTTATTTTGCGTTTTGACCCCTGCATTTTAAAAACCACGGTTTTTATCCTTTTTTTTTTTTAGTTTTTGTGTTAGATTTTAGTCCCCAAAAAGTGAGCAAATCCAACACAAAACTTAAAAATGAGATTAAAATCGTGACTTTTATTAAAATTGGGGACCAAAACAAAAATAAAACAAAATAGTGAAACCAAAATTTTAATTTAGCCTAATTTTGTGTGTGTTTGGGGTAAAAAATGAACATGTTTAATTTGAAGTTAGAAAAATTACATTTAGGTATAATTTGGCCGAGCTTTTTTCATTTATAAAAATTACTTCTAAGCCAAAGTTGAAAATAAGAGCTATATAAATCAAATTAAAGTTGTTTGATATATATATATATATATATATATATATATATATATATATATATATATATATATATATATATATATATATATATATATATATATATATATATATATATATATATATATATATATATATATATATATATATATGAAAATATTGTATTTTGATATATGGAAGAACTAATGTAAGAAAGTTAAAAATAATGACTTTCCTACAAATTTAATGCAAGTGTTTTGATATATAATATTTAGAAGTGAAAGAATTGATTTTGATTCATATTTATAAAAATAATAAAAATAATAAAAATATTATATATATATATATATATATATATATATATATATATATATATATATATATATATATATATATATATATATATATATATACGTGTGTGTGTGTCATGTGTGTGTGTCAAAACGGGCCGTTCACCCCATCCGTCAAAAAAAGAGCGGGGCGGGCATGCCCGCCAAGGTGAATTGGACATGAAATTCAAGTCCGCCCCGCCGGTGGGTTGGCGGACGGCGGGTTTGCCCGCCTTCATTTTTATTTTTATTTTTTTATCCATTTTTATAAGCTATTTTTATATTATTTTTTACTTTTATTTTTTGTATTTTTTATAGATATTTTTAAATTGAAAGAGATGAGGAATAAAACTACTGTGATTAACAAAGAAACATTGCCAGCTATAAAGAGAAGTAACTTCAATGTTAATGTTGTGAATCTTGTTGTGAATTACAACAAAATTCAATATCAATTTGTGGGGCAAAGAATAGTAGCAACCAAAATAAATTGTCTATAATAATAATAATAATAATAATAATCCGTTCACAGATAATATAACAGAATAAGGCAAGAAACAAAACGAATGTTTGTTTACCCAATTCGATCAACCGATCTACTATGGGAGAGAGAGCAGCTCTCCAATTCACTATACTTAGAAAGTTGTTACAAGAGATTACAGATGAGTTACGAGAGAATAGTCTTCGTCATCAGGTTCCCAAGAACAACCCTGAAGGCACCTAAAAACAATCATATTTTGTACCCAAGTGTTTCTCAACCTCTCAAACTCTCAATGTATGAATCACTTAAACCCAATGTGTAATCCAAGGTTTTATTTATACTAAAACCTAATACTTTTATACCTTTGCTCTTCCTTGTTGGTGTAAACCTTAAGATTGTCACACATCAAACATATAAGAGATACATATTTATAATAGCAAATACCCAATAAATAAAGCTCAGAATTTGGATCCAAGGACCAAACTGAAAAAAAAAAGTTTGAAAACTAAAAAACATTATTCACCGTACAAATGACACTATTCACCGCCCGATTTTGTTTTCCTTTTTTTCGTCCGACTTTCTAAAACTTTCTATTTTCGCGGTAAATGCAATCTCCAAAATATGTTTTCTTTCTATTCATCAACAAAATTTTTAAGGCACATTTACAACAATCTCCACCTTGACTTTAAACTGTCATGATGTCGATTTAACAATAAACAAAATTGCTGCTATCTACCAAGTTGAAACTCTAATCAATAAGTTTGATCAAATTAAAGCAATCCTTGAATCTTTATCTCGTCACTTGCATCCACTTGTTTCCAATTACCTTTTTCTGCCTAGGTAATTTAACAAGCCTACAAGTATGATTTTTCAACCACCCTTGACTCCACCTGTTTTCAAATGTCTCCCTAAAGGTTTTTATTTTATTTTATTTTTACAGTCATTCGGCCACATTAAAAACATAATATCCAAGATTAGCATAACCGTCTTTTTGGGATGTTACAATAACCCTCCTTACCTTATCAATAGTCAAATGATAACCAGAGATCTCTATAATCGTTCCCTCACTACTGCTAGCATCCATAGTAGGAAACTCCACCTCAATTGAGTTTTCTCCGTCATAGTTTTTACCGTTTTTCTCCATTGGTTTTCACTATACTTCTTCTGAAGAAATTCTCTATCAACCAAGTAAGTTGTTTTACCCTCAACTCTTCCTCCAAAAACTCAATAACAACTTAGTGGTAATATGCATTTTTATCCCTTGATTTCTGTAAAATTCATTATACTCCTCTGAAACTTTCTCAAGGCATTCATAATGTTTTAAACTCAAATCTCATAGCTTTTCCTTGTCATGAAAACCTTCACTAGTTACCGATGAATGAATAACAACATTTGAACCTTCTAAAATATATATATACCACATATTTTAGACCCTTTTAGCAATAATCAATTAATCACGTGAAATCTTCAACATTACACGTTCAACTCTAGTACAATAGCCTAGATCATCAAACATACTTATAGATAACAAATTTCGCTTGAGTTCTGAAACATACCTCACATTGTGAATAAGAAGTTCACGATCATTAAATATTTTAAATTTGACCGTACCAATACCATGAACCTTTCATGCCTTATTATTACCAAGGCGAACTACTCCACCTTGCACCATATTCAAAGTTTCAAAGTATTATATTCTTGGACAAATGTGATAAGAGGAACCTGAGTCAATGACCCAACTATCTTCAGTTTTCAAACTCGATACTATTAGTGCTTCGGCATACTCATAACTTTCCTCACCCAAGGCAACTGCAGCTTCAACTGAATCTTCATTGACCTTTCTTCCAGGATAATCCCTTTTAAAGTGGACCGATTTTTTGACAATTAAAACATTTTACCTTTGACTTGTAAGACCTCTTTGATTTGGATATCCTTTTACGCTCTCCTCCTCCTCTTGACACATTTAAGCCTTCACCACTATCTTCAATCATCAAATCTTTCGACTTTGAAATTTTTTTAGATTTCACCACCGTCTGGACTTCATCCAAAGTAATAGTACCTTCATTGCCATAAAGAAGGACATCCTTAAAGTGCTCAACGGATTTGGGTAATGGACTCAACAGGAGAAAAGCATTGTCCTCATCATCAATCTTCACTTCAATGTTCTCAAGATCATCAATAATCTTGTGAAATTTTGTAAGTTTCTCAACTATAGATTTGTTCTCCATCATCCGGAATGAATAGAGTTGTTGTTTCAGATACAACCTGTGAGTCAAAGACTTTATATACAATGATTCAAGTTTTGCCCACATAGCAACCACAGTTTGCTCCCTGGCGACTTCTCTTAGAATTTTATCCCTGAGGCACAAGATAATGGCACTCCTGACCTTATCCATCATCTCGGTATTTTGTACCTGTGTAAGTCCTACATGCATCAATGCTTCACTATTCAAAGAATCAATACACTTCTCTTGAATTAAAATTTTATGCGTCTTAATTTGCCACTACCTGAAGTCGTTGTTACCAGAAAATTTCTCGATCTGCCATCTACTAACCATGAAGCTCACTTTGTTCCACGCTCACCGCACCACTTGTTGTGAATTACAACAAAATTCAATATCAATTTTCGGGGAAAAGAATAGTAGAAACCAAAATAAATGGTCTACAACAATAATTATCCGTACACAAATAATATAACAGAATAAGGCAAAAAACTAAACGAAGATTTGCTTACCCAGCTCGATTAAACGATCTACTCTGGGGGAGAGAGTAGCTCTCCAATTCACTATACTCAGAAAGTTGTTACAAAAGATTACAGTTGAGTTACAAGAAAATAGTCTTCGCCTTCAGGTTCCCAAGAACAACCCTGTAGGCGCCCAAGAACAACCATATTTTGTACCCAAGTGTTTCTCAACCTCTCTAACTCTATGAATCACTCAAACCCAAGGTGTAATCCAATCTCCCTTGTTGGTGTAAACCCTAAGATTGTCACACATGAAACATATAAGAGAAACATATTTATAATAGCAAATATCCAATAACCAAAGCCCAAAATCTAGATCCATGGACCGAACTGAAAAAAATTCCGAAAACTGAAAATACTATTCACCGTACGAATGTCACTATTCGTCGCCCGATTTTTTCTTCTTTTTTGTCCGACTTTCTAAAATTTTCGATTTTCGCGGTAAATGCAATTTTTAAAATATGTTTTCTTTCTCTTCATTAACAAAGGTTTTAAGGCACATTTACATCAATTAATAAAATTATTTTGTCGCATATATGATAATAGAGAAATTCTTATTAGTTGAATATGTTCAGTACATAATATAGTTTAAAAATAGATGTATATGTTAAGAAACTGTGAAAACTATTTTGCATATAGTTTGATATATATGAATGTTCTAGTATAGAAAAGAAATTTCACAATTAAAAATATTTACATATTTTAATTGAAATATTAAATTAGAATATTCTATATGTGTTACAGTATAACAATGACATTTTTTTTCTCTGTATTGTATATTATATATTATGACATACATATAAATGCATATTTCAATAAATTTAAAAAAAATTATAATAAATTTAAATGAATATTTTTTTATAAATATTTTAAAATGGGTGTGAGTCAATAAATCACTAATCAAAAAAACAATTGACATCATATAATTTTTTTTTATATTTTAAAATAAATAATTTTAACAAATTCTACAACATCAAGTAATATGGATTTTTTTATAACAAATTCTATAGCACAACAACAACAACAACGATGCTCGTCCATGAATGCAATTTTTTTAAAATAGATAAAATAAAATAATATGGGAGGAATTATGAAAATGTATGTTGATGTAAAGAATTGAAAAAAATATATATAATAATTTGATAGTATAAATTGTATCAATTGGGATTATGTAATTATGGGCAAGTAAATATTCCAAAAAAGATGAGTGCTAACAACACTCTCAGATTGATTAAAATATGTGAGAGACTCTCACTTTGAAAAAATATCCTATATAAAGTGGTAGAATCCACACACGTTTCAACCAATAAAAGAATAAATATTTAAAAAAAATATTAAAAAGATAGTGTTATTAACATTTCTCTTCCGAAAAATATTTATAAAGTTCCTTTCAATTATATAAGTAGAAGCTTCTTAGATTGTATTTATAATTTTATTAGAAAAGTCACTTTTTTTAATAAGGATCTTTTCTATATATTGTTTGGCCCTACTTCTTTAAAGTAGAAGATAAATCAACAAGAAGTTGGACCAAATAATACCTTAGTGTTAAATTCTCTTTCTTAAGGGTAGATAAAATTTAATTTAATTTAATGTACACCTTAAACTTTATTAGCAACTAAATGTAACTTCAAATACAATTTAATAAAAATTAGGTTTGCAAAATAAAACTTGGTCAAACAAAGTTTTGTGAAGTTATAATCTAAACATACCCTAAAAATTAGTGTGAAAGTGTTTGAGATTTTGTGCACAGCACGTGTGAATGCAATCACATAAGTAGCTTTCATTATTTGAAGAGTAGCAAGTCAATGGAAAAAAAAACACGAGTGAAACAAAAGTCAATGCAATGAATTTAGTTTCCTGACCCAGCAAATGAAAACAGCTTATGACAAATTTCACTCATTCACACACACTTCTATATTTCTTTATATTATGAAATAATTTATTTTGTTTTTTTATTCATATATTATTTTAATGCAATCTTATTTAAAACGTGACAAGTTTATGTCTCCTTCAATGTGTGTGAGATCATTCGTTTGCTATGTTAAAAAATGCTCTCAAATTTATAGGGATTTTTAAACTCTTAGATTCTAGAACTATGTTGAATTTAGTGAACAAGCGCAACAAACATAAGCACTCTATTCTAAATTTAAATTCAACGGTGAATAATTAAAAATAAATCAAAAGAAATTCAATATATTAATGTGAAAAATTAAAAATAAGATAGATGAAATTCAATATTTTACATGTCGAGCATAAACAATAACGGGGATAATAAAAAATATAAATTAAACACATCCAATTTCATAGATTAGGGGTGTGTTTCTTTCTGCGTTTTCCTGCAGCTACTGTGCGTTCAGATGCATTTTTGCCGTGAATTAGAGATGCTAGTATTTGTAGCTTCGCTATAAACATGGTTTGTAGATGTGATTTTGGCAAAATGTAGAAATTGAAACATGTAAGCAAACATACACTAGATAAATCAGTTATTTCTTCTTTTTAGTCTCAACGATTGCATGTCGCGATTTCATCAAATGTTTTAGAAAAAACAAGTTTGAATAAACAACATGAACAAGTTTGATCAAATGTTCTAGAAAAAATAAGTTTGAATAAACTTTATGAACGAATTTGACCAAAGTAATGTGTAATTCAATCAGACCCATGATACTACACTGGCCAATATTGAGAATATGGTTCTCACATAGTTGTCGTTTTGAAGTTGCATAATGATTAAACCAACACATCCATTATCATCAATTGAGAGATGATACTTAATATTAACCATCATTTTTATGTTTTTATGGTAGAGATGAGATAATTCATTTGGTTCAATTGGTCTTTCAAAGAGGTAGTGTAACACCGACATGGAGCTTCAACAAATGGGGGATAATTCTCTTTATTGGAACAAGATTTGTTTATGCCCTTAAAAGGTTTTGATGATAACAAAGTATTTAAAGAACAATAGGGCTTGCTAACATATCTTCAAATGTGCAAGATCATAAGCTAAGAATTCATCATGAATTAATCTTGTTGAAAGCATAAGTGAAGAAGCAATACTACTCGAATTCTAGATGATAAGAATCTGAATAAGTTCATCAGCATCTAAAGGTTTAGACTTTAGTATGTTGTTCCAGCTTCTGGTGATAGCTCAGACCCTAAGGGCTTAAAGAGCGTCTGATCCATACTCTATAGCAAATGTGACAAGTCTTGTCAAAGTGATAAATTTTTGGACAGAGTCAATTAGGGTTTGCTTTTGCAAGGCTCTAGGATGGTGATATGACCTCTTTTGTATGTACTACCTTTTGGTAAATACCTAGTTACTTAAAAGGTGTCGTCGACATTACTTTTTATCTAGTGGACAATACTTTTGACTGGATACAACTCTCTAACATCTCTCTACCATATCCTTGTTCACTAAGTTTGTTGTTGTTCAAAGCTCCAACGACTCTTTTTCTATCTCTTTAAAAGGAAGATGAAGATTCAAAGGAAGGTTACAAAATCACAACACATTGAAAGATCTAAGCACAACTCTGAGTTGTTATTGTAATTGTTATAACATAAGATCTTAAGATTTCTTATCTTAGATTTATCTTAGAAATTTTAGAAAGTTTGAAAACCTTTGTGATTGTTGCACAACTATTATACTTTTGATTGTGTATGAAAGTATAATATTTATCTTTACTACTAAAAACTATTTGTTTAAGTTTGAATAAGTCTCTTGACTGCGTATTTGAGCATTAAATCAATGGTTTAAGCAGTAAGTCTCATTTTAGGTTGATTGAGCAGGAAGTATTGAGCAGTTGACTTAATCAAGAAAGTCACATTCTAGGTTGATTGAGTAAGAAGTCCTGAGCAATTGGCTTAAGCAATTGCAATCAATTTGGTTATAGTGAAAAGTCTCCGTCGGGGACTGGACTACTCTCAGTTGAGGATACAAACCAGGATAATATTTGTATCTTGATTGCATTTAGTTTTGAATATTTCATTTTTGGTGCTATTACACATTCTGATATCAGACTACGAATGTGTTTCAGATTCTGAAGCTTCAGTTTTAGAAGTGAAACAGATTTTTTGCATACACAATTCAATCCCTTTTCTTGTATATTTTTCTCACCTCCAGTTAGCATCAGAGCACGCTATATGTTAAACACTTAATAGTTGTAAGAAAAATCCTAATAAAAAATACACTTCTTTCCTCATGGCTGGTAGTTCCCTTGAAGCTAGTCTTGAGAAAGATTCTCCTCGGGGCAAAAACAACCACAATCAAAGTACATCAGGTCAAAATAGTTATATTTTTAGACCTTTAATATTAAGTGGTAACTCCACTGAATTTGAATGGTGGAATAGTAAGATATATATTCATTTCATTGGTTTGGATGATGAGTTGTGGGACATATTAGAATATGGGATTGACTTTCACGTCAATGGTGTTGGAATAATTGCTAATAGGAAGCCTCTCACTCTTGATCATAAAAAGATCTATAGAAAACATCACAGAGTAGGAGGGATTCTTGTTGATGCCTTACTTCATATTGAGTATATAAAGATTATTTATAAGTAACTTCATAGACTATCTTTTAATCTCTATGTGCTACCTATGAAGGTAATCAACAAGTGATGGAGGCTAAAGGTAATCTGCTGGTTCAGCAATATGAGTTGTTCAAAATGAAAAGGGATAAGAACATTGAATCCATGTTCTCAAGATTTCAAGTTCTTGTGTCAGCACTTTAGGTTTTGAACAAGAGCTATACTACTGTGGATCATGTCAAGAAGAATATTAGGATTCTTCCAGCTAAATATAGACACAAAGTAACTATTATTCAAGAAGCTAAATACTTGAACTATATAAGTATTGAGAGTCTTGTTAGCAATCTCCAAAATCATGAAATGGAATTAAATGGAGATGCACCTTAAAAGCAAGTTGAAACCTTGAATTTAAATTCTTTTGAGAGATTTAAGAGGTCTTATCAACTAAAAAAGCTCAAATAATCCACTAATGATGAAGCTTCTAATGAAGAATATGATGATGAACTAGATTTTATCATCATAAGATCTCGACAACTGGCCAGAAAGAAGAACAGATTCTCTGATAAGAGAGATAGCTTCAAAGGGTCAGGATCTAGGAGTAAAGATTAAGATGGCTGCTACAACTGCAACAAGTCTGGATACTTCATTGTTGAATGCCCTGATCTCCACAAAGAAAAAAGCAAGAAGCAAAACTTCCAGAAGAACAACTTCAAAGGCAAGTTCAAGAAAAGTCTCATGATAACAAGGGAATAAGTTGACAATGAAGAAGAATATGAAAAAGCCAATCTCGACCTGATGGCTTCAACCTTTTCAGATTTAGAATCTGAAACTTGTTGTGATTCATAGTCAAAAGATATAAATAAGGTACTCTTTAAACTCTCTATGTCTGATTTGGATGCTCATTGTCATGATTTCATGGAAAGATGCCAACAAAAAACCATACATGTGAAAATGCTAACAAAGCAACATGATCTTTTGAAAGATGAACTAAAAATTTCAAAAGAGAAAATTGAAAAATTGTTTTAGCACAAAACATGTTTAACAAAACACTGCATAAAAATGAATTAGCTCTTTAATTTTTCACTATATTTGGGTTTGAAAGAACCAAAATTGCTTCCATGATCTATGGAGTAAGTAAGAGCAAATGAGATGGTCTTGGATATTATCAATGATAGTATGAGTTTCACCTAAAAGGAGGGGTGGATTAGGTTCTTTAAAAAAGTTTCCAGATTTTTATCGATGAAGGTTATTACTTTTATGGATTAGTAAGATTATGAAAGCAGTAAAAAGCAGAAATTAAATGACACAGTGGTTTATCCTGGTTCCCTCCATTAACTGAAGGTACATCCAGTCCTCTTTCCAATCGAAAGATATTTCACTATAGTTAGAATGATTGTACAACCTATTCACACCAATGGTGATGCTTACTATCTAACCTATAGGGAGATCAAAGGCTCTTAACACCTTTAAGATCTGAACACTAAGTGCAAGAAGAACAATCCTCTTTAATGCACACACTTGCTTTCAACAATCCTAAATAGCAAGGGGAATAAAGACAAACTTTGATTTTTACAATGAGTTTGAAGTATGTATATACAATGTTATCAATGCCAAGATTGTTCTTCTCTTTCAATGACAATTCCACAAGTATTTAAGACTTTGTTGCTCAAGAATTTTCTTTCAAATGATATGAAAATATGCAGAAAATTTTGTATAAAAATGACTTGAACAAGATGTGGATAATGGAAGTTTTATACAATATTTTTGAAAGAGGTGATTTGAAAAATTGTAAGTTTATGTATTTATAGATCATAGTCACCTCTTTGAATCATCATGCAATTCTTCAGAAAATATCATGAGCAATTGCCATGCTTCATTGGAGTCATTTCATGAAAGAATGAATGAAGCGGTGCAATTTTTCAAACTCGTACAGGGAGAAATCGATTTCTCTAGGGCTGTAATCGATTGCACCATAAACAGAAACACTTGAAATTTGAATTTTGAACAGGTGCAATCGATAGCTCTAAGGGTGAAATCAATTGTACCACAAACAAAAGCAACAGAAACAAAGGTTTTCTAGCATGCAATCGATTTCTCTAAGGGTGCAATCGATTGCATTGCCCAAAACTTGCAAAAATTGATTTTCAAACTTTGTGAAAGTGATTGTGCAATGCAAATGACTTTTGAGCAACTCAAACTTAAACATTTTATGAAGATTATCATTATACCTTCCAATAAGCATGTTCTTCATATAAAATCTTTGTATGATTCTTTTATCATGATGTTTTGACAATGGATGAACATCTTTTCCTTCTTGCCACATGATTTGTCTTCATCAAAACATAATTTGATCTTGAGTATCTTGATTCCATATTCTCCCCCTTTTTGATGATGACAAAGCATTCTCTTTTGTTGCGAAGTTCTTTCCGATAAGATTCTCCCCTGAGATATAGATCTCCCCATCAAAGTGTAAAGTGTTGAACAATTCTAATTTTTGTGTTGAGTTTTGGAGTAGTCTTGAATTTATACCTTAATGATCAAGGAAAAGAGAACAAAAACAAAAAAGTAACATCTTTTTCCCCCTTTTGACATTATCAAAAAGAAGGGAATGATAGGTAAAGCAATACCATATACACAAGAGACAATGTTCCATAATAACTTATCATATAAAATTCAAATTACAATTACTTTGAAAACATAAGTAAATGCAAAATATTCAAAAATACAATTATGCAAACATTGATATAACCACATAACACTTTTCACACACACACACACACACACACACACACACACACACACACACACACACACACACACACACACACACACATATATATATATATATATATATATATATATATATATATATATATATATATATATATATATATATATATATATATATGTAACATTTAAAATATCAAAAACATGTTATATTAGAATTTTTTAAGTAGAGAAAAGATAACATGTACCATAGTTGATGATCTCTTATAATTAAACATTGTTTTCATCCAAAATTCTGAGTTCTCTTCGAATTTTGAAGAAGGGTTCTGTAACACGGTGGGATAACTGACTTGGGTATTTTTGTTTAACAAAAACCATGTGCGTATAGCAAGAGTCGCCACCGACTTTTATTTTATCCAACAGGGAAAGAAATAAAAGAACAGGAAAGACCTTTAAAAAAATTGAGTTCGGGGGGTATGTTATACAAAGGGAAGATGTTAGCACCCTTTGTATCCTTGGTTATCCATGAGCTCTTAATTACTTAGCTCACTTTACTTTTGTTTGAAAATAGTGGAGGTGTATTTAGAAAAATATTTCAAAAGTCTTTAAATTTGTAATGATCCTCGTATGGATGTATACAAAGCGTTTAGTTTGAAAGTATTTGAGAAAAGTGGGGGTTTAAAAAGCGTTTTTGAAAGAGTGAGCAAGTATTTAAGAGATACCTACCCTAAGTTTGTAAGGTCTTCATTGTTATTTATTTCCTTTAAGGGTAAGAATGTCCTTACTATTAGTGAGTAAGTAGTTTTTACCTTGGATGTTATAAGGGACATGCGTAGGGTCATCGTATGGTCATAGAAAGCAACCTGTAGGGGTGTCTTAGTAATTCGAAGGGTCTATCATCATTTTCGTAGGGTCATTGAGGGACATGATCATTTATTCGTAGGCAACTTCGAAGGGACTATCATCTTTTAATCTTGGAGGGACCACGTTCGAGGGACTTGACCATGTTTTAAAGGCAACTAGGAGGAGAAACCCTAGGAGGTGCAGATGGCGATCGTAGAATAATCGACTTACGTGTGTGAATATCAGTTTCAGTTATTTATCTTGTAATTAGTGGGTTAAGTCCAATTTAATTATTATACAATCTTTGCACTCCCTAAATTACTAACCACGCAGTTATACTTGCAGAAATTAAAAACGGAAATTAAAGTCCTACGTTATTCCATTATGGGATGGGATAAATTGGTCTTTTAGGGGGATTGCGGAAATTAAAATGCTGAAAATTAAACATAAGATATTACATAGGAGAAGCAGTTACATAATCGGGAATAAAGCGGGAAATTTAAAATTACATAAGAGTGTGGCCTATACAATTTTCTAAATAAAATAAATAAAACGAATAAAATTAAATTAAGAAAAGAAATTGTTTTTATGAAAAAATTAGGGTTTTTGAAAAGAGGTTGAGGTTTAAAAAAATCAGAAATCAGGATTTTATTAGGGTTGATAAAAAAAATTAGGGTTTGATTAAATTAATTTAAACCTAATTAACTACCTTAACTTACAATTTTAATTAAAAACCTAATAATCTAAATATTGTAAAAAATAATTATGTGAGAAAAATATGAAATTAATTATGAAATTTGTTTTTTTTTTCAGAAAAAGATTAGAGGTGATTAATTTAATGGTTAATTGTTAATTATATTTAATTAGTTAGTTAATATAATAATTTAATTAAGAAAATAGAAATAATTAAGAAAAGCTAAAGAAACCAGTTTATAAAAAATGCTGGAGGCTGGGTTTGAACCCACGCCCTTTGCTTCACATGTCATGCCTTCATCCACCAGGCCACTTGCGCGCATGTGTTAATCAAACACAAACAAATGATAATAAAATAAACAAAATTTCAAATCCTGAAGTTCCTGCGCAGACCCATCTTCTTCATGGAACCGTCCAGTTAGACCTTTAGCTACAATCGTCTGTCACTAAAACTTGTAGTGACATATTTTGTCTGTCACTACATGTCCTGTAAATTCAAACATTCAAAATACACGAAATAAATGTATTTTAGTTGTTCCAATCAATCAAGGTTAGTCTTCTAGGTCCAAATAGTCCATCAATTTCGTCTGAAATCACGTTTAAACAGAACCCCAAATTTCGAACTCTCAAACCCTAACAATGGCTCCGTGCGATTCCTGCAGTGAAACTCAAATCTAATTACCCAGAAAGCTTCTATACAATGAAACAAACAATGTTAGATGAACAAAATCAATTAAAACCGTATGAATCAATGAAGTTGAAAATCAAAATTTTAAGACAAAATGGAAATTCGGTTTGCATGGTTCATGAAGTTTTTTATGATGGTGATGATTGTAATAGCTTCAGAATACATCAAGGAAGGTAAAGGAACCTTTCAAACCTTTGAAAAAACACTAGAATGACAAAACCAAAGGTCAATTTTCTTGAAAAATTTGAAGTTTTGTGAGGGTGTTCTAGCTCTGAATTTTCGTCCATTGTATTATGAACATGTTATGCTTATATAATAGTGTAATTTAGGTCAAAACTTTGGGCCTAAATGAGTTGTTTTTGGATTGCTTGGATGTGAAGAAACCATGTTTCCAATTTTGTCAAAAAAATCATATATAATCATGCTTTTTTAGTCTTGCACGAATTTGGACATGATCAATAAACTTAATCATCAAATATTTGATCCCAAAATAATTTTGGAATCAAATATTTGATTTTTTATGATTTATTTCAATTAAAATTGAATTTAAATGATTAAAATTAAATATAATATAAAATAAATAATAAAAATCAGAAAATATGATAAATGGGTCGTGAATGGTCTCATATTTGAGTTTGGGTTAAAATATTATGGGCCTATTTGAAGAAAACTTGAGTTTTGGCCTTTTTTTGCTTCATACACCTCCTTAAAATTTCCCAACTTCAACAATACATAAATCCCTCAATTTTCATCTCATGAAGGTGTTCTAGTACTTTTTAGAAAGCTTAGAGTGTCCTTTAACTTCTCCCTTTGGTACCATGTCCATTTGATCTTCCATTTTCAAGTTAAGAGCTTTGAAAAAAGTTGACTTTTAAAAGGACCTGTAATGTTTTGGCTCATAACTTTCAAATGAAGCATTTTTGGCTTTGGCTTGGAGACACAAAGTTGTAGAGAATTAAATTTCCTTAAAAATGAGCTTTGTATGGGAAATTGTTTATGAATCATGTGAAAGTTATGGCTGGTCAAAGTTCAGTTGACTTTTCCTACACAAAACCCTAATTTAGTAACTCCTGATTCTTGATGATTCTGAGGTTTCCTTGATGAATCATGATCATCAACCCTTGATAAAATGATGAATTTAACCTCATAATCTTGATGTTGACCAAAAATCTTAAAGTTTGACTTTATGATTGAATTTCTGGTATGACAGACTCAGATGTCAAATATGATGTTGAGACATCTTAACTGTTACTTATAAACATGGTAAGGCATACATATCAGTACTTAAATAATTCTGATATATCAGAGTCAAACATGCTTCAGGATGTTGTGACATCTGATAGGACATTCAGTTCAGGTACTGCATAAAACATAAAAGATATAAAGAACACAGCAGAATTGTTAACCCAGTTCAGTGTATCTCCACACTTACATCTGGGGGCTACCAAGCCAGGAAGGAAATCCAATATAAGTAATATTAATTCTAGACTTAAACCACTCAGTTTAATCCTTCACTTAATATCTACCCAATGCAATTTCTACCTAAGACACAACTTAGATATGAGTACCAACTCACTCCCCCTCAATCATACAGTGATCTTTTACAATGATTAATAAAATTGAAGTCACACTTCAAACACAACAGCTTGATCTTACTTAAAAGTTTCAATCAAGACACAATACTTCTCTTGCTTACAAGCTTCGAGAATCACAAGTGAAACAGCCACAATAGAGTTCCTTGTTACGCACGGCTGCCACAAGAACACAACCCTAATAATGTTTACATTTTCGGTTGATTGGGTTAATTCTAAACTAGGTTACATGGTTTCTTTTATAACCTATTCCCAACTGGATTTGGGCCTAAACAATCACAACAATAGCTGCTACAAATATGCAGAAAAAATCTGCTACAAATATTCCAAAAGATCTTCAAATCTAAAAACTCCTAAAATATCTCTAAATATAGAAACCTATATTTTTCAATATTTGTCTTCAATTTAAATTGAGTCTTTAAGATCTTCTAAATCAGCACCCTTTAAATCAGCGCCACATATGATTGCATAATATCTCCAAAATATTCTTCATAATTCAGATCTGATAAATCCCACTGTCATCACCTTGAATTAGGGTTTGTTACTTCCTAGATTCTAGGTGATTCAGTTCTTCTGATTATGCTGAAGTCACATAACAAAACTCCCTACAGATGCGCCTTATTCTGTTTCATTCATCCATAATTAATTCCAGATAACTTTCCTTAATTTGCTCAGTTCTGTTAGTCATTAATTAATTCTGGTAGCAGGTTTGAGATGTCACAACATCTGTTGGGACATCCTGAAAAACTGAACTTACTTCATTTACTGATACAATGTCACAACATCTGATGTGACATCCTGTAAACTGAACTTATTTCATTAACTGCTACAATGTCCCAACATCTGGTGTGACATCCTGAATTAAGATCATTTACTTATACTCTGTTTGATGATGTTTCAACATCTGATGTGACATCCTAATATCTTGACTTAAGTTCATTAACTGTTACTCTGTTTGACAATGTCACAACATCTGGTGTGACATCCTGAACTAAGTTCAACACTTCTTGTTTGATATCTATCTGTAACACATGACAGTAATGTTGTCATGACAGTTGCAGATGTTTCAACATTTTCTTTGACATCTGTCTATAACATATGACAGTAATGTTGTCATGACAGTTGCAGATGTTTCAACATTGTCTTTGACATCTGTCTGTAACATATGACAGTAATTCTGTCATGACATTTGCAGATGTTTCAACATCTTCTTTGACATTTGTCTGTAACATATGACAGTAATTCTGTCATGACATTTGCAGATGTTTCAACATCTTCTTTGACATCTTCTTCCAGAATCTATATCATGTTAATTTAACATATGGAAGTTCTTATTCAACATTTTCCAGCCATATTAGTTTTACCAAACACAATGCCAATCATAAAATAATAGAATTAATAATCTCCCCCTTTGGCTTCTTTTGGCTAAAACTAATTTACATAAAGGTGTAGCAGTACCTTATGTAGAAGTTCCTTAACATCACATCTTCATATCAGAGCTCAATAGTACACACTATTAATTCTCCCCCTTTTTAGCCATAAAAAGACAAAGGCACGATAATAACCATAGACTATCTGCTAGAAGTGCAACGATATGGTTCACAATTCCTCAAGAATCAAACATAAACTGCAGAGAGCAGCTTTATACAATATAGCCTTCTAGACTCCTAGGATACTCCTTATCTGGTTAAGGTATTACTCCCCCTTAACTCCACAAAATCAGTTGCACATACTTGTAACACACTCCCCCTGTCTAGGATACTCCATGCTTCTCTGTACATTGATGAAAGGAAAACATAAGATGCATCTTCATGTCTTTAAGAGCTCACCCTCTGTTCAATTCCTAATTGAACACATTCACTTCTTGTACCAAAGCATACCTGATTCCTTTCTTGGTTTGTAGTTACCACAAATTACACAAGATGAACATCTTCTAGCACACAGGTTCTTGACACTAAGCCTTTACACACCACAGGCCATACAATCCAGATAAAACACATCCAAACTAATTATGACATTAGAATGAATGTCCACAAACAAACTTCCAAGCAATCAATACCTGATATACTTCAGTCTCTTCTACATGTTTCTTCCAATATAGATCATCTACTTCATCATTCTCCCATATGATTAGGTAGTCTAATAATAGAAACCATGTAGATAAACACCCCAGATAATGTACTAACACTTAGTTAGAACATTTTTCATACACCAGGACCTTATCACCATGATCCTAGATGTGCTCCACCAACTGGACTTACTATAGCATAATAATCCAAGAACTGAAAATCTTCAACTACACTGTGCCACCAGTTAGAATCAGAAATCCAGATAGAGTGATAAACTCTCATCCACCTTCAAGAAGAATAAATCCCCTTGAGTCTTCAACTCATCACTCCTCTGCCCAAGAGCAATTTGTTCCAAGACAATCCTCAAGAACAACCAGCTGCCACACTCTGATTATCTTGATTCTTCGAATCCACTTTAAAGATCAACCAATTACCACATTTTGATAACCTCCTTTATGAATCCTCATATGAAAAAGCCAATTGCCACTTTTGTCTTCTTCACGTTTATAATAAATCTTCCAAAGATATCCTGATCAATAAAGTTGATCTTCACCAAGCTGTCAAGATAAAAGGCCTTATGAAGCATTCAATCCCTATATATCATTTTATCTTGATTTATGTGTCACTTCACCAATTAGACTCTGATGTTGAACTAGATGTTTAAACATTATTAGCCCACATCCATCTGTTAAATTCAGGTCCTTCTTCTGCCACTTGAAAGAACCTCCTTCCTTTATAGAACAAGAGTTCCATGCTCTCATAGACTTGATTTATCCATCAAGTTTGAGTAAACAACCTCCATTCTATTGGTTTTGCAGAAATTCCTACCGATAACACATATTGATGAGAAACTTCCAATGTTTCTCCAAAGTCTTCAAACCTGCCACTGTCTGATTATTCAGAAGGAATAGTTAAGAACTACACCTCATAACTATATCAAGGATGCCACCTTTCCTTGAGTAAGGAAGTCTTAACAAATTTATGATATCGCCACCTATCTTAACTCCATGATGAGCATTCTGGACTACACCTAGATCAGAAATAACCAATCCAAGTAGTCATCAAGATTATGATATGTTCATGGTCTTTCATCTCCATCTTCAGAATCAACAATATCCAGACCAGTTCTTGCCAAGAAACTTTCCAGAAATACATAACTCCTGTCACACAAGACTGAAGCCAATGCTACAACTTATGCAATACCTCTCCCATGATTCTGCACAAACTCTGATGATAAGATGTTCCAACATCTTTTTGAACATCACCAATCTTGAATCACAAGGATAATCAATCAAATATTTGTGAACTTCACAAACAACAATTGATCTTAAATCCTTGTATAATACCTTATCAGATAGTTCTACACAATCTGATCTTTTAATTTTGAAGGATTTTAAGGTTAGCTCCAGTTAAGATTAGCAAGATCTCCTCATGTCATGGATAAACAATACTCCAGCTGAGCATAAACTCCACTAATTCTCAACTTCACACCCCTGATGAACATACAAAGAGCTCAACTGATAAATATCCACACTTGATTTTATATTCCAAAACAGATGCTCTTAGTTTGCTTGCTACAAAGGGTTCATACTGCCACTATCCATGACTAGTAGTGGAAGAGACTACCAGTTCAACAACCATTCTGATCAGACTTCCCAATCTGACATTCTTCCCTTGCTTCTAGCAATTGTTGGTCACATTGCTAGCTTTAATCATGACCAAAGTCATGCATTTATCACACACATTTGTAGATACATTTAGAAGCTTCTTCATCTTCAGATTCATCATCAGATTCATCAGCATTCTGAGCAACCTCTTCCATCTCCAGCCTTTGAATTACTTCCTCAAGCTTTTTCTTCCTGGCATCCAGCTCTTTGCAACTGTTCTTCAGATCTGCAATCAAGGCAGCTTTGGATATGGAAGTCTTTGCTTTTGAAAGTCCAGCAGATGTCCCAGTGGGAGCTTCAACATCAGCAGCATGATGGCTCAAGAAAAGTTTGTAATGGAAGGCCAGAGGACTTTCTCTTTTGCAGACTGAATCCTTCTCAGTGAGGATACCTGGATATTGGCTAAGAATTATTCCACACGGCAAAGAAGGGAAGGCAATAGACAGCTTTGTTGCAGATGTTCCAGCATGCTTCAAAAATATAAGCCCCAAAGTCCAGCTTTGCTTGGGTGCCCATAACATATATGAACCTGCCTAATCCAGTTGCTATTGAGGAGGTATGATTGGTAGGTACCCAGTTTGCAGTGCCAATCCTATGCAGCATTGCATACTTCCTTGTCAGCAAGCTAACAGAAAGTTTCCCCTTGACTGGCCAAGCTTTGACTTGATTAGCAGTGATAACCTTGCTCACTTGGTTATCTGTCTTTCCCAGCTCATTAGGTCCATCAGATTCTCTTCCTAGATAGTGGTTGATAACCCTGGGAGAGAATTCCACACATCTCCCTCTTACATACACCTTTCTGAAGTCATCTAATTTACCATCAGCACAGTCCTCTTGTAGGTTGACAACGAATTCCTTGACTAGCAGCTCATAGCAAGGTGAAAAGTTTGATACTGTTTTGAATAAACCAGCAGAAGAAATTAGGTCAATTACCTCAGTGCACTCAAGTGCATTGCTGCCCAGCTCTCTTTCAAGTGCTACCCTTCTTTGGTATACAAATTTCCATCTGCTCACACTTGACACATGATGGAATGAGACATTGTCCAAAGGAGCTTCTGGAACAGCAGAGGTGGACCTTGAGGGTGCTGGTTTCTTCTTTGGTTGGGATGTTGGAACATCCTCTTCAACATCTGAATCTGGTGGAGTTACAGCTTTCCTCTTTTGGGTATTCACCTTGCTCCATTGTTTAGTAGGACCAAATACCACTTTGGCCTTGTCTTTCTTTGGAGTAGGCTGCTTCTTTTCAGGAGTTGAATGTCCTGCAGTCTTCTTTTCCTTTCTAGCCCTAAGAATTTTGGCTATGCTAGGGTCCACAGAAGCAATGGTCTCTGTGTCAGAGTCACTATCTAAGTTTTCAACATGTAGCATAGATGCCTCCTCTTCCAGGTTAGGAGTAGGTTCCAAACATATGTGATCATCACACATTTGTCTAGCACCCAAAGCATTCATCATGTTAGCAGGATATCACACCAGTTTCCTTCTTCTGGAACACAAAACTAAGCTTGGTTCTGAAACATTATTGCTTTCAGGATTACTATCTTTTCTTCAATCAGCTCCAACTGAAGTGCTATAACATTATGAAAGATACTTTGCACACATACAATAGTCAGTAGCATCTCAAAGAGTATTCAACTTCATAGCTTCAGAGATCCTTAAAAAAAAAACCACAATCTTTTAGGTCTTTGACTCAACATTTACCATAAACTATTGATGTGTAGTGTGGTGTCAAGCCATTAGGATTGACATATCAACTCAGCTTCTTTCTTGATGAAACTTCCTTCAGTTCATGATTTAGACAATCAGAAACATGTATCTTCACAAGAGAAATTATCTTCAGCTATACCTAAACTACATTGGACACCATAACCAGGAAGAATATCCTAATTAGGTCACCATAAATAAGCTTAAGAGATAACTTATCAAGATCTTCACTCCCGCATGAAAGATTTGATAATTATACTCTTTTCCTTTGGCTCCAACCTCTTCTTTCACCAGGAATCTCTTATCAAGAAACACAACATTCTGAACTAAGTGTTCTCCAGTTCTGTAATCACATGATAGAACATCAAACTTGACATTATGAACTGAAGCTTTGCAACAGCCGTTGTATGAAGTATTGGGGAACCACTATCAAACACAACAACAATCAGACATAACACATCATAAATAATAGAGCAATTCCTTGGAGATAAATAAACTCCTCCACAGTAAGATCCTCCAAAAGATATTGAAACACAATGTCAAGACATCTTATCTGACATCAGCAAACCTATGTGAATACAACACCATTATATCATATGATGAATAGTCCATCCTCCACTTCTAGGGACCATTCAAATGCCAATATGAACCTCTCAAGTTCCAACAGCTTTTCATTATATCATCCTTCTTCCTTTACCATGAACCAGAAAGTATCCCCCTTAGATCTCATCCAGAAACAGACCAGGATGCCTGCTCTGATACCAATTGAAATTCTGGTATGACAGACTCAGATGTCAAATATGATGTTGAGACATCTTATCTGTTACTTATAAACATGGTAAGGCATACATATCAGTACTTAAATAATTCTGATATATCAGAGTCAAACATGCTTCAGGATGTTGTGACATCTGATAGGACATTCAGTTCAGGTACTGCATAAAACATAAAAGATATAAAGAACACAACAGAATTGTTAACCCAGTTCAGTGTATCTCCACACTTACATCTGGGGGCTACCAAGCCAGGAAGGAAATCCAATATAAGTAATATTAATTCTAGACTTAAACCACTCAGTTTAATCCTTCACTTAATATCTACCCAATGCAATTTCTACCTAAGACACAACTTAGATATGAGTACCAACTCACTCCCCCTCAATCACACAGTGATCTTTTACAATAATTAATAAAATTGAAGTCACACTTCAAACACAACAGCTTGATCTTACTTAAAAGTTTCAATCAAGACACAATACTTCTCTTGCTTACAAGCTTCGAGAATCACAAGTGAAACAGCCACAATAGAGTTCCTTGTTACGCACGGCTGCCACAAGAACACAACCCTAATAATGTTTACATTTTCGGTTGATTGGGTTAATTCTAAACTAGGTTACAGGGTTTCTTTTATAACCTATTCCCAACTGGATTTGGGCCTAAACAATCACAACAATAGCTGCTACAAATATGCAGAAAAAATCTGCTACAAATATTCCAAAAGATCTTCAAATCTAAAAACTCCTAAAATATCTCTAAATATAGAAACCTATATTTTTCAATATTTGTCTTCAATTTAAATTGAGTCTTTAAGATCTTCTAAATCAGCACCCTTTAAATCAGCGCCACATATGATTGCATAATATCTCCAGAATATTCTTCATAATTCAGATCTGATAAATCCCACTGTCATCACCTTGAATTAGGGTTTGTTACTTCCTAGATTCTAGGTGATTCAGTTCTTCTGATTATGCTGAAGTCACATAACAAAACTCCCTACAGATGCGCCTTATTCTGTTTCATTCATCCATAATTAATTCCAGATAACTTTCCTTAATTTGCTCAGTTCTGTTAGTCATTAATTAATTCTGGTAGCAGGTTTGAGATGTCACAACATCTGTTGGGACATCCTGAAAAACTGAACTTACTTCATTTACTGATACAATGTCACAACATCTGATGTGACATCCTGTAAA
Organism: Lathyrus aphaca; assembly: GCA_963966055.1. Classification (NCBI taxonomy): domain Eukaryota; kingdom Viridiplantae; phylum Streptophyta; class Magnoliopsida; order Fabales; family Fabaceae; genus Lathyrus; species Lathyrus aphaca. Next base: position 14,589,239 of record OZ014524.1, read on the forward strand.
CTGAACTTATTTCATTAACTGCTACAATGTCCCAACATCTGGTGTGACATCCTGAATTAAGATCATTTACTTATACTCTGTTTGATGATGTTTCAACATCTGATGTGACATCCTGATATCTTGACTTAAGTTCATTAACTGTTACTCTGTTTGACAATGTCACAACATCTGGTGTGACATCCTGAACTAAGTTCAACACTTCTTGTTTGATATCTATCTGTAACACATGACAGTAATGTTGTCATGACAGTTGCAGATGTTTCAACATTTTCTTTGACATCTGTCTATAACATATGACAGTAATGTTGTCATGACAGTTGCAGATGTTTCAACATTGTCTTTGACATCTGTCTATAACATATGACAGTAATTCTGTCATGACATTTGCAGATGTTTCAACATCTTCTTTGACATTTGTCTGTAACATATGACAGTAATTCTGTCATGACATTTGCAGATGTTTCAACATCTTCTTTGACATCTTCTTCCAGAATCTATATCATGTTAATTTAACATATGGAACTTCTTATTCAACATTTTCCAGCCATATTAGTTTTACCAAACACAATGCCAATCATAAAATAATAGAATTAACAATGTTGTCCACAATTGACTTGTTGACCAAGTTAACTGATTTTTAAGTATCTGAGCATCTGACTGACCAAACTTGTAGGGAAAGCCTTGAAACTTGACATGAGGATTCTTTGAGTTATATGGGATGTCATGAAGTCCACTTGAGGCTTTGGAAGTCCACTTTTCTTTGTGAAACTCAAAAACCTAGTTTCAGACCCGGTTCTTAGGAGGAGGTTTTGTTTGATGAAACCTTGAATCCTTTTGAGCAATTGTGAATCTTGTGACTATTTGGAGACCTCTTGAGACACATTATCTTGAATATGGGAGGGAAAATTTGGGGGTACAACAGGTTCCCTTGCCAAAGGCTTTGTGAAAATAACTACAAGATGATTGTGAGTATCCACGAAGGTTACCTCGACATTTCCTTGAAGTGCATGATTTCGTAGAAAATGATGTCATATGTCTATATGCTTGGTCCTTGAGTGCATCACCGGATTCTTTGTTATGTTGATAGAACTTGTGTTGTCACAACATAGAGGAATGCATCCTAGATCGAGTTTGTAGTCACGAAGTTGTTGTTTGAGCCAAAGTATCTGTGCACAACAACTACATGCTACTATGTATTCTACTTCCGCCGTATGGAGTGTTATGCACGCTTGCTTCTTGCATGCCCACAAGACTAACGCATTTCCCAAGATGTGTCACGGTCCACTTGTGATTTTGCAATTTGTTTTACAACCTGCATAATCCGCGTCAGCATATCCAACTAAATTGCAAATACTACCTTTAGGCTACTATAAGCTGACATTGGTTGTGCCTTTAAGATACTTCATAATCTGCTTGACTGGCATCATGTGAGATTCCCTTGGATTTTCTTGAAAGCGAGCACATAAACATACACTAAACTTAATGTCAGGACGACTTGCCATCAAATATAGTAAGGAACCAATCATACCTCTATATTTTTTGATATCAACCGAGACACTGAATTCATCTTGGTCTACATATGTATCGGATCCCATAGGTGTAGACAAAGTCTTGTAATTATCCATTATGGCGTGACGTCATCTTATAATCCAAGGACTGGTGTTTTGGTGAAATTATCATACCCTTCTTCTTCAAGCACTGCTCGAAAGGGGTTACATGCTTACTTTATGTTTGTTGATGAAAAAGGTAAATTTTAGATTTAATCAGAATCCATGATAAAAAATTCTTTACCTCTAAAAGAACCAGGATCCCATACTCAAGTGTCAAATATTCTAAGTAAATTAGAATCTAATACTCTCAGATCTAAGATTTTGAAGAACTCGGAACCAAAGAATGTTTCATCTAAGGTTTTGAGAGATGTCGGGAATGAGTCTAAGTCTTACTATAAGGCTAAGACACAGAGCAAGAAGAACCCCAGGAAAACTAACCTCAGTGGATCCATAAGAGTGAAATTGTTTTTGACGCATATATGATTAAAGGAAAGAACAAAGCAATAACTGCTCCATGATAGCGGTTTCTAACAATCTTCAAAAAGAAGAAGGCATACATTTAAAATTCTAACTCTGAAAGAGGAAGGAGATATGGAATCTTTAAGAAACCGGGAATACAAGATCACTGGTACTAGGAAGACTGATGTCCTCCTATGATGAACGGGTGCTTCAGACTTGTGGCTTTGTCTCTAAAGTTTAACCAGATGCCTTTAGAAGTATGATATAAATTCTAGTCGTGATCAAAAGAAGATTTTTGGAACAAGAATGTTCCCCTTGGACAATCTCAAAAGCTAATATTGCTAATTGTGAGGTATGTTTATCTCTGTTTTTATTAAATAGTTTATAATCCTAACATTTTCTTATGTTTATCATCAGATCTTCATATTTATGAAAGAATAATTACACTTTACAGTGATAATTTTACTTCTGCCATTTGGACATAAAATATTACTCTATATCAGAGTTTGATCATGTTCATAAGTTATCTTGCTCATAAAGCATTGAATCAGCTTCTGATGAATATATAGCCTCTGAAGCATCTCAACTTTTGATGCCATGTAAAAGGTTAATTTCCTCTTATATGCGCACAAGTGGACACCCTCTGGTAACTACTTTTGGCATTTTACCTCTTACGTGCCATAAATTTGAAACTTTCTTTGACGCGTGAATTGTAACTATTGAGAAAAAAACTTTGTTCTTGGTGGTGTGCATTTACTTCCTTGGTTATCTGTTTTTATTTGTGAATTTATGTTATTTGTTGTTTAAAATTATTTTTCACAAAAAAAACACTTTGTATATTAGAAACACACATTTCACTTCTCACTACCTACACTTTTCTTTTTCTAACCTTTTCTGAAGAAAAAAAAAAAACTTTTCAAAAAGCAAACCCTAGAAACCCTAAAAACTCCCTTCAACAATGGCATAATCACCCAATTCTTAACATGCACAAATGAATGTCAACTTTGGAAAAATTACGACCATCAAGCCCAAGGACATAAAATTGAATCAAGATGATCTAAAGTTTTTGGTATAACAAATTATTGATTTTGACTCATTCAGCCATAATGGGTATGATTTGTGGAGTTAATTCATAGTTCAGGAATGGTCTCATATCTTTGATATTCTGAATGGACCAACATATCCTTATCTTGTAAATTATTTATGGGTCATAGAAACAATGTTTGATGAACTTGTTGCTTCTGAGGAACTCAGACTTCTAATGGAAAAGAACAATTTATTGAAGGGGAAGAGTATAGAAGAAGTTGGTTTAAATAAATTTGAAGAAGTTGAACCACTCATAGGACTATTGTCAAACTTTTGAGAGCATCAGTCTCTGGAAGATTTGTTGTAGGCACCAAAGACAACAACCCTGAAGCAAATAGAATCAAGTCGAGTATGTTTGAGAATGCTGATGATATTTTTTTCTTCTAAATTTGAAAAGGTCAAGAACACGAAGAATGATTTTATACTTCTATTTAAAACTTTAATTGGTTGTATGATTCTTAAAGAAGGAAGCACTGATCAAATTTCTTGGGATCACAAACATTTCCTTTTCTACTTGAAGAATAAAGACAAGATCAACATGTCTTCCTATATTTTCCATCATCTTTATAAAGAAATTGGAGATAACACAAAGCTTCACAAGAAGAATGTGCGTTATGATAGACTATTGTCAAAAAAAAGTATTGCAGGGTCTTCTAGTTGATGCCTTGAAAAACTTGCCTGACAATATGGATCTTAAGGAAATATATGGAGATGTTTTGTCTTCTTCTATTCTAGGAAATATGAATATTATAAAGAAAGGAAATTTTGTGGCTTCAAAGGTGCATTTCTCTGTCACGTGTAATAATTCTGATTATCTTGAGGATTATAATGTCACCACTAGGATGGATAATCCTGAATTAATCAAGAACTTCATTGCATAATCTTTCTTATAAGGGAAAGTAATTATATTCAAGATATCAATAAAGAATTAGATGTGGGTGAACGAAGAACACTCACAAAGGTTCTCTCAAGTTTCTATCAAGGATGAGATATACATGCTCAAAGAGAATTTAAAGGATGAATTTAAGATGAATGATCTTGATGTTGTTAAAATAATATTTGGGATGAATATTGTGAGAACTCGAGAAAAAGGGGAATTATTCTTATCTTAGTATGGATACTTGAAAATAATTGTGGATTAGTTTAGGATGAGTGATGTTAAGACCATTACCACTCATTTGGGTCAACACACAAAACTTTTTGTTATGTGATATCCCTAATCTAAAGATGTGAAGAGAAAGATGAAGAATACTCCTTATATGATTGGGGTTGGAAGCATAGTATATGAAATGGTTTCTAGTAGGTAAGATTTAAAATATATTATTAGCACAAGAAGTTAGTTTACGAAGAATTCTAGTCACTTGCATTAAGAAGCTTCAATGTAATTTTTGAGATATATGAATGGATCATTGAAAGACAATTTGAAATACACAAGAAAAACACAAGAGAATGACATTTTAGAGTGATTTGTAGATGCATATTATGTTGAAAATTTGGAAACTATTAAATACTTATCAATTTTTGTGTTTATAGTATTTGGCACGACTATTAATCGAAAGTCATATCAACAATCTATCGTGGTATTTTATACAATTCAAGAAGAGTGCATTGCCCTTGTTGAGAGGGTGAAAAAAACCATTTGGTTGGAAGGTATGGATTACTCGATAATGTGTGAAAATACACTTTGATAGACAAAGTGGCATCCATTTGCCTAACCACCAATGGACAAAGCATGTTGACATTTGCTTTCACTTATCTAGAGACATCATTGAACCAAAATAGATTGTGGTTGAGAAAATTGCTTCAAAAGACAATCTAATAGATGTGTTTACCAAGTCATTACTTAGATACAAGTTTTAGCATTGTTAGGACTTAATCATTTTTTTTGAAAAGTAATTCAAGATCGGAGAGAGTGGCAGGGTGATTGATGGTTAAATTAACATCACCGTTGATTTGAAAGCAATGTGTAGATTTGTTGTGTATAACTTACGATCTCTTCATACAAATGATGAAGACTAAAATTTGTTAGTAATTGATTACCATACCAGCGAGACGAGTAAAATAAGTGTTTTGATTATGCCTTATCAGTGAGTGTTCTTGAGTGGCCTAACATATGTCTTACTCCAAATTGAGGCCCAATCCAGACATCGACTGGGAAAAAACCCATTAAGGGATCAACGAGGATATAACCGTTGCAGGAAAAAAGAGTCATTGACATATAGCCGTTGGGGACCTGCCCCTCACGCGCCATAACGCCTTCCACGCGGCCAACTGCCCACTAGATTCAAAGGAGGTAGTTATGCTTAGTCAAAGGCTACACGCCCGCTTTATACGGGCATGTGCCCTTATAAAAATCCTCCGTCTTTGGAGGGTCAGGTATTCTATTCTAACTCTCTCTTCCTTATGCTTGTGTTTATCTCACATTGAAACTTACTTGAGCGTCAGAGTACCTTGCAGGTACCCCACCCCTTCTCCTACCAACACATCACAGTCCCACCTGGAGGCCAGGAAGACCTGTCCAGATTCTTTCTGTACAGTAGCGTCGTCCTTGGGAATTGACAGCTCCCCCGTCTTTCATGATCAAGATTCCTCTTCTTTCACCGCAAGATCAAAGCTTCCCTTTTCATCTTTATGGCTACTCAGATGAACGAGACAGTGAAAGATACCTCTGTCGTTGTCATCAGTGACGGCGACAACACCGGAAGCCACGAATGTTCCAACTCATCTCTGGTCACAACAAAGGGCACCCTCCTTCCTCGGTGTCAAATAACTTGAAACAACTGCTAGTTGCTCATGCGGATCCTGTGTTCGAACCAATTCCCATCCACTCGGACGCAGATGTTTCACTCAGGCTCTCATTACCGCCCTCAATAGGGAAAACCTTGTCCTCTTTCAGCAGAACGAACGCATGCAAATGCTCGAACGAAACCATCATTCCCCTTCACCATCTAGGATGCGACGTCGTAGAGGTTCTCCCCGTCGGTCTCGATCTCCTCCGCGAGGTCGGAAAGGGAAAGATCCCAGACACCCTTCTCTTGGAGATCAGGATCCTCCTAAAGGTTCACGACCAGAAAGCGTACTCGATCTCCTCCCCGTAAGACCAGACACTCGCCCGAAGAGCGGGATCACATTAAGAAGTCCCGATATGATGAAGACCGTCATGGATGAAGCAAATCCCCTTATCCCAAGTTCAGTAGCAGTGACGACAAGGATCATCACGGGCCACTCAGTCGAGAGATCATGGAGACTCTCCTTCCACGCGGGCTTGAGAAACCTCCTCCTCTAGCCACCTATGACGGGGCCACCGATCCTGACGATCACATTTAGAATCTCGAAGCCATGCTTCATTATCACAACGTGGAGGGTGCAATCAAATGCAGGTTGTTCCCTATCACCTTGCGTAAAGGCACAATGTCGTGGTACAAGCACCTTCCCGCGGGCTCCATCACCTCATGGAAGGTCTTGAAAAACCAATTCACTAGGCACTTCACAGCATCTAGACGTCATCCAAAATCTGAAGCCACCCTCGAAGGGATTATACAGGGAAAGGAATAGCCCATGAGGGATTACATCGACCGATTCAATAAAGAAGTTGTCAAGGTGCACACTACTGACCGCAAGAAGCGATATATTTTGGAAAAGGGCATGTGCCCCAACAACAAATTCCAAAGAGCTGTAGGTATCGAACCTCCCCAGTCCCTCGTAGAGCTTCTCCATAAGGCCTAATAATATATCTAGTATGAGGAGAAGGAAGCCACATAGAAGACAAGAGATTCACGAAATCTAGAGAACGCGAAACCTCATAGGCAAAAGGATAGCAACGAGGCACCGCAGCGTGAGAAACAAATAGATGATCTTCCACAAGAAAGCAGATGACCAGCTGTTCGGTTCTCATAATACACCCTTATCACCGCTTCTCACGAAAAGATCCTCAATGAGTGCATTAACACTGAGTTCAAGAAGGGAGGCGTTTGTTTCCCCTAACCGACTGCTGCAAAGGCTAATACCAACAAGAGCAAGTATTGTCGGTTCCACCGCAGTCATGGACATGTCACCGAAGACTACATCCATCTCAAAGATGCCATCGAGATCCTCATCAAGAAGGGACGCCTCAATAAGTACGTCAAAGATGGGGCTCCTCGACAAGAAGAGACAAATAGAGTCGATGAAGTCACCGAGGAGGCCGCCTCCATGCAAGTTGCCCTATCTGTCATCAGGCCCGAGGATTTCTTCATTCCTTGACACCTCTTTAACGCATGATAATTTGCATCGCATAATCCTTGGGAGGGCTTCCCTTCATCCATGCTCATTTCAGGTGGAAGATACAATGATATGATAGTCGTATCCGTCAGGCGAAACCTCCAGCATTTGGTCGACTCATCGCCAATTCAAATTTCATCCATCGAGAGGGTCAAGGGGAAATCCCAGCCAATCACTTTCTACATGGAAGAATTGATTGGAGGATCCCTGAACTCTCAAATCCCTTTGTTGATTCACGCAAATATGGCAAAGACGAATGTATGCAGAATACTTGTCGACCATGTATACTTCGCTTTTTCAAGCATTGCAGCTTGACCAGGGAAACCTATTACTGTATGTGGGTTCTGATTTGCAAGGATTCAATGGAGTCACCGCCAAGCCTTATGGTTATGTCAAGTTGAACGTCACGTTCGGAGAAGGAGATGCCTCCAAGACAATAAAGTCACACTTCCTGGTAATTGACTGTTCATCACTCTATCAGTGCATTCTAGGGAGACCGACGCTGGTCGAACTCATTGTCGTCCCTTCAACGGTCCACCTCAAAATGAAGTACTACACAGAGAAGGGCCACGTGGCTAGCCTCCACGGGGACATCGAGGCAACAAGGAGATGCTTTGAAGCAGCAACCAGAGGTCATACCATGATAGAGACTGCACCAAAAATCGGTAAGCGCGTGAGAGATGAATATTCTCCAGCCGAAGACGTTCAGCCCGAGAAAAAGCCAACACCTCATATCAACACAATTGATCTCGATCCTTGCACCCCTAAAGATGATAAGGAGGACTCCCTCGTGGATATATCAACCATGTTGCGCCCTTTTCCCGTAGGAAAATTCAAAGTTGTAACTTTCAGAGACAACCTCGACAGAGAGGAGTCCGTATTGGAGCAGGACTTCCCAACAAAGTTAAGGAGCAATTGAAGCAATGTTTGTGCAACAACGTCGAACTCTTTGCTTGGAGCGCCACTAATATGCCAGACATCTCCCTAGAAATTGCATGCCTTGAGCTCGCCATCAACCCAATGTCCCACGCAGTTACCGAGCGCAGGCACAAGCAATTTGAAGAAAAAACTTTAGCTGCTGAAAAACTAGTCAAAGACCTTATAGAGACCAAATTTGTAACTGAGGCCAGGTACACGACCTAGCTCTCAAACACTGTACTTATGAAAAACTCTAATGGAAAATGGCGCCTCTATATTGAATACGCCGATCTTAATCGGGCTTTCCTGAAAGACTCTTACCTTTTTCCCAACATAGACAAGTTGGTAGATAATTCTGTAGGTTTCAAATTGATATCCTTCATGGACGCATACTCGCGGTATAACCAAATACCCATGGCCGACAAAGATAAAAGGCACAACATGTTCATAACCCCGACGGGAAACTATTACTACAATGTAATGCCCTTCAGGTTAAAAAACGCAGGAGCCACATATCAACGCATGATGAACAGCGTCTTCCAATCACAAATTGGGGACATGCTAGAAGTTTACATGGACGACATGATCGTCAAGTCTGTTCTAGAATTCGACCACACATCTCATCTCCAGTGTGTGTTCGACCAATCTAGGAAATGTATAATGCATTTCAACCATGACAAGTGTACCTTCGATGTAAGGGCGGTTAAGTTTCTCGGTTTCTATCTGACAGAAAGAGGAATTGAGGCCAACTCTGATAAATGTCGCGCCTTCTCGGAATTCCCTACTCCTAGCTCGAAAAAATCAATTCAATCCTTGAACGGTATGCTCGCTTCCTTATCTCAGTTTGTTGCAAAATCCTCCAAACACGTCTCCCCCTTCTTCAAGCTGCTCCGCAAGGAAGCCGCATTCTAATGGACGGAAGAATGCGAGAAAGCCCTCCAACATCTCACGCAAGCTTTATCAAAACCCCCGATTGTTTCCAGACCAGTGGCCGGGGAGATGCTCTACCTATATCTGGCGGTCAATACCGAGGCCATTAGTGTAGCTTTGATAAGAGAGGATTCCGACGGCCAGAAGCATGTATACTTCATAACTAAAGCATTACAAGGACCAGAGCTAAGGTATCAACAAATCAAGAAAGTCACCCCTGCGCTCGTAAATGCTTCCAGGAGACTACAACATTATTTTCTGACACATACAGTAGTCGTGAGAACCGACCAGCCTATAAAATCAATTTTGGCTCGACCGCATATGGCTGGTAGAATGCTAAAGTGGTCCTTGGAGTTGTCTGAATTTGACGTACACTACGAGTGCATGAAAACTTTAAAGGCTCAAGCCCTGGCCGACTTAGTCGTTGAAATGACCCCAACAAAAACCACTTTGGAAGGTGCCCGCAAATGGATCATATATGTCGATGGGGCATCTGGTCCTTCCAGTAGTGGAGCAGGGATCATCCTCGAAAACAAAGAATGCCTCGTGGTCGAGGTATCATTAGTTCTCTCCTTTCCAACATCTAACAACCAGGCTAAGTATGAAACCTTCCTGGCAGAAATCCGCCTCGCAAAGGACATGGGCGCCCAAGAAGTCACAATCTTCACCGACTCACAGCTGGTTGCCTTGCAAGTAAAAGGAGAGTATCAGGCAAAGAACGATAACTTGATCGAGTACGTAGCTCTGGTGCAGCAAATTCTCGCGCAATTCAGATTGTGGGACGTCCAACATATCCCGCGCGAGCGAAACTCGCGAACAGACGTACTATCAAAATTAGCGAGCATGCGGAAGAAAGGAGGGAACAAATCTCTTATCCATGAAACGCTCCCTCACCCCAACATTGAAAAGGTTAGCACCATTGTTGATATCAACATCGTAGGAGACAACGACTGCTGGATGACCCCTGTTTTCCGATACTTGACGACCAGGGAGCTACCCGAAGACAAGAAGGAAGCCTGCACCACAAAACGCCGCTCTTCCTCTTACGTCCTAGTGGACGGAAGAATGTACCGTCGAGGATTTTCCGTCCCACTCCTGAGGTGTGTTTAGGAAGGAAGCGTGTCTGATATCCTGCACAAAATACACGATGGAATTAATGCTCAGCCCCTGGGTGGCAGATCATTGGCCTGCAAAGCATTGTGAGTGGGTTATTATTGGCTTACCATACAGAATGACGCCAGAGAACACATAAAAAGGTGCGAGAGGTGCCAACGCCATGGAGACATGCTCGTTTAGGGGCAGCTCTCCGCGAGGAATCCCTAAAACAAAAAATCTTGTTACGCTATAACAACAAAGTCGTCAAATGAGAATTCATGGTGGGCAGCCTTATCCTGCATAGAAATAAGAAAGACTTGCGTGAAGGCAATCTCACAACCAACTGGGAAGACCCGTATCGCGTGAAATCAAAAACGGGAACATGTGCATACTACCTCGAAGAACTGAATGGAGAACCATTTGCTCGACCATGGAACGTTGAAAAGGTTAAACAATATTACAACTAAAATTCATCCAAAGCAGGAAATAGTTATCGACCAATAGACCCCACCGATAGGGGAGGACATGCCCGACCACAATGATGTATCGTGGTATAAGTACAACCCTCGATACAAATGTGCGTGATCACTTACCCATTATTCGGACAACTGAATCGCCCAACGGGGAAAACTCAAACGAGCTCCCCCGTTACCATACCAGCGTGGCAGACCCCTAACTCGTGATGGCAGACCCTCTAGCAAGAACAAATCTCGCCCCTCGACCAGTTCCATACACTATCGAGTTTAACATATTTAGTCGGGCATTCACTATTTTTTCAAACTTAGAAAAATATGTAAAAGCACACATGCAATTTGAACAACAATGCACAAACAAGGTATAAAACGACATTAAATTAACAAAAAAAAAGCATCGACCATACGGTCGGCATTGTCATTACATAAAAAGAAAGGGGACCAAGCCACAAACAAAAACTTATCAAAAAAGGGCACGCATCTGAAGTCAATATTGGCACGCAGGCCAGACAACTATTCATCAATGGGAGGCATGACTACCCTGCTCTCAATGCGATGCAGGGGTCTGATACCTTCAACGACCAAGTCCACACTAGGATTAGTCACCTTAAGTTGTTCCACCGCATTGTAAAAGGTGAATGAAGCCATACTTAAGTCGTCCTGCACCAACAGTCGAATTCGGGAAATCAGTTCAGCCCTGGTCGTCATGGCAGCTTCTTCCTCGGTCTCATCCTCCCCGACGGCCACCTTGCCTTCCGCCTCCACAACCCGTTTCTTCAGACGCTCGTTGTCATAAGCTTGAGCTTGCTCTCATAGTGCCCATTGGCCTGAAGCACGTCGTTTTCCAACTTCTTGTTTTCGGCCTCCAATTCGGTAATTCAATCCTTGGCAGCTTGAAGGTCCTTGCGGGATACAAGGTCGACGTCATTAAAATCGAGGGAAGCCTCCAGAATCCGAATCATCCCCGCATCGGCTTGACAGAGCTCGACTCTCAAACTCATAAAATATGCGGAGAGGATGGAAACAACATCAAGATCAGGTACCCGGATAGATGATCCTCCATCGAACAAAGACATCTGAGTGATGCAAGGGGGCAAGTCAAATGGGCCTGTCGATGTTACGTCATTTTTCAGAGGAGGAGAGATCTCCTTAGTCCATTGCCTCTTACCAAGTGGAGACTTACCCAATAGAGTGGTCCTCGGAGTAGAACTGCCCGAAGCAACGAAGCCATCCAGGGTGGTCTGATATTTAACGGCTTCAAATTGACCCTTCGCACCCTTCTTTACATTCCCTTTGTTCTCCTTCATCAAACAATCTCGGATCTCGTCCATTTGCGCTGCAAAAACAACAGGAAAATCAGTTAGGTATCGATCATATCCACGAACCAAAAAGGATGAAACTACCAACTACCTAAGAGTTATATCGCTGCCTCTTTGTTTGGGCAAATGAGCAACGACTTCGTGTTTATTAGCCTGGCCAGAGTAGCCAGCACCCAATCAGGCTGAATGAGGGTGTTCCCGTCAGAGTCAACGAGCTCAGGGGGACAAAAACTATCAACGGAGTTGAACAACATATTGTACATTGTTGTGTCGTCGCCACTCAGGTCTTCGGGCTGGGTAATATGGTGCTCGCTGGAATGGCGGTAATGCATGTTCACCCACTCCAACGGAAAGTGGGCCACCATCTTCTCCTCCTCGCCAACCATCTCCTTGTCGTACAGCGAATCCTTGGCAGCCTACGAGCATGGTTGGATAGTGTATAAACGGTATTTGAAATCTTGAACAGAATTCAGGTATGCCTTGAAGAGTTTGCTTGCTTTCTTTAACGACACTCAGTTGTGTTGACCATCCTGGGACTTCCACTGTAGATGGAAGATCCTAAAGAATAAATTGATTGTCGCCCCTATCTCCAAGTAGCGACATACCAGTTCGAAAGCCCTTATGAAGGCCAGAGTGTTGGGATGCAGTTGGGAAGGATCGAGCTCAAGGTGGGTATAAACCGCCTGTTTAAAATGGGTAAATGGAAGATGATACCCAGCCTCACGAAACGTGAGTTCATACATCGGAAACCGGAGGGTAGGAAAGCGCAAACAGATCCTCTGGGTAGGTTTCGGAGGTAAGGCTCACCAGTTAGCAGCCTCCCCTTCCTCTTCTTCTCAATCTTGGCCGACGCGTCCGAAGCATCCACCGCAAATTGAGATACCGTTTCAAACAGCTCGTCCATGATCCATAGTCGGTCGCGGGCGGAGAGACCCGCGCCATTAGAAGCAGGGACTTCCTCGACGTCGCGAGTATTCTTTTAACTACTTTCACCTGAAAAGCAGAGGAAACACAGTGAATTCGACAAACTCAAATCCACCATTCCACTGCAAATCAAGTGAAAGGGCTTCGATAAAGACCAGGGACGTGCCCTAGGTCAGCCCTTTAGTCAAGAAAAACACTACGAGGGCGAAATCGACACACTGAGCTCAACTTCACCATTCTTAACTAAAAGTCAGCGGGGATAAGTCCCTCCACGGCCCTATCCTCGGTCTGCTAACACTAAGTTATCACTACTAAAACATATCCTGGATCTATCACTAATCTACTTGCTAACCCAAGAGATTCATGAACATTCATACGCTTCTAAAGAACATTCATCATAATTTCCAGAACTTCATAGGAATGTCCAGAAAACTATGAAGATCTTATAAAGTTCATAGAAAATGGATGAATGTTTGTCAGTCAAATCCAGAAAATAGAGGTAGAAGATGAAGAGTTACCTTGATCCATGGAGGTTTCTGGAGTTTGTACGGTGGCGACGACGGTTATCCGGCGAGAAAGTTGCAGACAAGATTTAACGACAATAGGAAGAGTTCCTGAGAAATGAACAAATGAAGTTTTCTTCCTCCCTTTTATAGTGTCTTTAGCTCGCATGAAGAATAACAAAAGTCAAAACAATTATTACTTAGAGCTAGCCCCCAAGTGTCATAAATGGATTACGACGCTTTTTTACGCGTGTCATTAAAACCTTAGGCGTTTTATCTTTCCAAAAAGAGAATCTTTTGAAATATGTCTGAATTCTTCTTGCGAACAGATGCCTGACACAAAAAAGCAAAGGAATTTTGTATCACATTTGCACTAAAGCCATGTTGATCACGTCTTCAGCACCTTAAAGTCACTCTCCCCTTTGGGCACAACGAGGATATGACCGTTGCAGGAAAAAAGAGCTGTTGGCATATAGCTGTTGGGGACCTCCCCCTCACGCGCCATAATGTCTTTCACGCGGTCAACTGTATATCAGATTCATGGGAGGCAGTTATGCTTAATCATCCTTTTATGAGTAATCTTGAAAGACCAAAGGAGAGAATCTTTAGAAAAATTTATGACAAAAGTTTTTTTTAAAGGAGAAGATTATTTTTTTATAGAAATTTGTTTAGCTAAAAAGATCATACTACATGTCATAAAAAGTCTTTTAGATCTATTATGCCATTCTAGTTATGTAAATATGAATAATATTTTTGCTATTGTTTACAATCACTATTATACTTTAAATTAAACTATTAAAATTACAACCCAAGAGTATTTAAATGAGATGACAAAAGTTTTCTTTCAATTAGAAACAATAATTAAAAACGTTGAACCAAAGTAAATCGTTGAATGAATCAAATTAAAGTCAAAATAATCAAATAGTAAATCGAAAATATGTTGCACAATTATTTCTACGGTCGAATCAAATAGTAAATAAATCAAACCAAACTGAAATTGAGAATATAAATTAGTTAAAACAAGTTTTAAACTTTTTATTTAAAATAAATTATAACGATTTAAGAAAAATTGTCTTCTATCAATTTGTTGCACAAAAAGTTCTACAATTGAACCAAATAAAAAATAAATCGAATCAAATCGAAATAAAAAATAAAAAATAATCAAAATAAATTTAAAATACTCTATTTAAAAATTAAAAAAAAAAAAAAAAACTTCTATTGATCTGATACGGTTTAAAATTCTAAGTCTATATACCAACCAATAATTTTAATCCAATTCAATTTAGATAAAATGAATTTGTTTGGTTTAATTCAAGTAATATTTTACTATACTTAGATTCGATTTTATTTTTTAACTAAAATGTTACAAATCTTTTACTATACTCCAACATATTTGATTTAGTACTAACTAAATAACAAATGTTTACCAAATAAGTACTGAAAAGTCTTGTGTCGGTGAATGTTACAAATCGAGTGTAGAATTTGTCAAAGAGAGGAAATTTTCTAGGCCGGACTTCTATTAAAATCAACACGTGGATGCTTGTATTAATATGGGACCATGTTGAAACAAAAGTTGAACTAATTAGCATGTACAATAATGAACATGCACCATGCGTAAAAATCAATTTATAAGCAATTTTTATTAAAACGGATTATTCATTCAGAAGATGAAGTGTACAGGAAAACCAATTTATCTAATTATTTAAATTATTTTAAAATATAAATATAATATACTACCTTCAATTTTTTACTATCAATTCATCTTGTATTTTCTCTCATGCATTCACAAAACGTTAGTACAAAAAAGTGTTGAATTAATATAAATTTGAGATAGAAAAATAACGGATTATTATTATTATAAACTAGAACTACAAGTCAAGATGCATGCAAAGTCAACAAAAAACTATTCATTTCTTTCTCTTCAATCTATATATCACTGTCTACCTCAATTTCTCCTCTCTTTCCTTGTAACATTGCAAATAAACTTTGTATCTTTCTATTCCAATTATAAATATATATCACTTGGGTTCATGCTTTAGAACCTTTCATCATCTTCTTCATCGTCTTCGTCGTCGTCGCAATCATCCGGTTACGAGACATGGGGAACTGTTTGGCAAATTCAGATCATGACAGTAAGAGGAAGCAACAAAAAAATACTTCTTCTGCAGGTATTGTACGGCTATGATTAATTTCTGTTCATCTGATTGAATAATTTGAAATTGAAATTAAACTAGTTATTGTGATGAAGGTGCAAATAGTGAGAGAAGTGTCGCCGTTGGAGCGATGAATAAGGAACGATATGGGGGGAAAATTGTGAAGCCGAATCTGAAAATGTTCACGTTAGATGAGTTGAAAAGTGTGACAAGAAACTTCAGACCAGACACAGTTCTAGGAGAAGGTGGTTTTGGACAAGTTTTCAAAGGATGGATCGATAAAAACACTTACAAACCATCTAAAGTCGGTGTTGGAATTCCGGTCGCCGTTAAGAAATCCAGCGCCGATAGTCTCCAAGGTTTACAAGAATGGCAGGTTGTTTTTTATTGTTACACCCGATTTAAATAAGGGATGATAAATGTTTGTAGAGTAAGAAAATTTTAAATTTATAATATATTTTTTTGAATGCAGAGTGAAGTGAAATTTTTGGGGAAATTCTCGCATCCGAATCTGGTTAAACTACTTGGATTTTGCTGGGAGGAAGATCAGTTTTTGCTTGTGTATGAATACATGCAAAAGGGAAGTTTAGAAAGTCACATATTCAGAAGTAAGAAATGAATTAATTAATTTTATAGTTTATGATTAAGAGGATGAAATGGTGTTTATGGATGATTAATTAAAATTAATGATAGGTCCAGAACCACTTTCTTGGGATATAAGGATGAAGATAGCTATAGGAGCTGCTAGAGGATTGGATTTTTTGCATACTTCAGAGAAGTCTGTTATTTATAGAGACTTTAAATCGTCAAACATTTTGCTTGATGGGGTAAGTTGTTGTTGATTAAGTTTGATTTGTGATTATGATGAATGGTTAATTGAATAATGTTGATTTTATGTTGTTGGTTAATTTAGGATTTTAATGCAAAGTTGTCTGACTTTGGGTTGGCAAAGCTTGGGCCAGTGAATGGTAGGTCACATGTAACAACAAGAGTCATGGGCACATATGGTTATGCTGCCCCTGAGTACATGGCTACAGGTAAATTGGGAATTCTCTGTTTCTTTCTATATTAGTGTTGAATTAGTAAGAGATAGAATGTTTAAAATTAATCAGATGAAATAAAATGAATTTTGGGTGTGAAAGATTTCAGTTCGCTTCATATCCTGAATTATGTCCGTTCTGTCCCATTTTTAAGAGTTTTTGCAATTCAATCTAGCAATAAAAAATACTTTATTACATCCATTAATCAACAACTTAATCTAACTAACTATATATTTAAATTGCTCTAATCATACAATACATAGTCATAATAAATTTGTGAATATTAAAGTATCATATTTCTAGTCAAATTCTATCTTGTATTTTTCTTACTTAAATAAACTATGTTCGTACAACTTTTGTCAAACACTTTGGTCAATTGGTATTTGGTAGTACCAAATAGCATTGCTTTTAAAATAAAAAATTTAACCTTATCCCATGGTGCAGGCCTTGTTTATTGTATTGTAATACTTGTGTTCATGAAGAAATATTCCTCAAATTCCTTAGATTCTATCAAATAAATATTCCTCCTAATATATTAATATTAATTATTCACAGGTCATCTTTACGTGAAAAGCGATGTGTATGGATTTGGTGTTGTTCTTCTAGAGATGTTAACAGGTTTAATAGCACTTGACCCAAATAGGCCAACAAATGAGATGAATTTGGTGGATTTCACAAAGGGATCTCTACATGACAAAAAGAAACTCAAAAATATAATGGATCAAAGATTGTATCAACAATATCCATTAGCAGCAGCATTTCTTATAGCCCAACTTATTCTTCAATGTTTAGAGGCTGACCCAAAAAATAGGCCTTCTATGGAGCAAGTGTTGCAAATTTTAGAAAAGGCTCAAACTATTAAATATAAGCCCAAAGGGAAAAAATCAAGAAGTGCGCAACAACAACAAAATAAGAGATCAAGAGAGCATTCTATCGATGATCAACAACGGTCTCTGTCTGTCTGAATCATGAATTCATTATCTATAATAGTCGTCTTCGATCTCGATTCATTTGGATTATTATGTAATTTTAATGTTGATTATATTATATTTTGTGTATATGTGTAATTTGTAATTTATTAATTGCATGTATAATTTATGAGAATGAACATAAATAGTGTAGTTTTGTCACATTTTGTGCAAATTAATAAATTTATTTATATTTTATCTATTTGGCAAATAAAATTTCCAAACTAGATTAGATAAGATAATGGGTGGCATACTAATCAATTTGATAAATAAAATCTCCAAAATAGATTGGGTAAGATTATGGATAAAAACGAGTATGTATCTGCAAAAAGTCTTTAAAAATAGTGTTTAGATTTATTTCTTTTTTACTCACTACTCACAAAGAATGATTTTTTTTTTGTTAGGTGTTATTTTACTATATTATTGAGTAGTTTTTTATATTAACTTTTAAAACTCTTGTGTCCAGTTTATTATGAGAGTTAGAGAAACAACTAAATTATAAATATTGTATTCATATTTATTGAATGAGTTGAACCCACCCATTAATTAGAAGGGAAAAAAAGGGAAAATCAACAATAAGTATTCTCTACATCTCATGGGGTGCTCCCCCACCACAATGAAAAGTTACAAAAGTTTCTAAAATTTAGAGATGCATCTCTGAATGCATTTATTTACATAATCCTCAGAATAAATTTGTTTGACGCTCTTATTTTGTTGAAATTTAATTTGGAAATGCATCTTCGAATCAAGATTAGGGTGAGTTCGAAGATGCATCTTCGTAAAAACTCTTAATTCAAAACTCAATGAGTTTTACGTGATTTAGGGTTTACAAAGATGCATTTTCATAAAAACCCTTAATTCAACTAACACGTTGATTTCATATACTCGCCCAAACCCTTCCCACTCCTTCTTCATTTAGTGCAAACTCAAACTCACTAAAACCTTAGTTCAGCTCGTGATCAAGTTTCTTCAAGTCCATTTTTAAAGGTTCAACACTATTACTACTTCACTACATTCAATCTCAAGTCGTTTCACTCACTCCATTAAAGCTTTTGATCCACAACTCTCATTCGATAAAATAGGTAAAATAGGTTGTTTAAAATGCATTAGGTAATAGTTACATTCAAAATAGGTAGCTGGTATAGACATGCATTCTCATTCCAAATTCATAACTCTAGTGTTACACTTGTTACTAATATTTTATCTAAGACAATTTCAGACGTGGATCATATCTCATTTTCCTTGCATATCCAGGTGGGAACCGAACCTAACAACATCGATGATTACCTACGTAAGTACCTATTTGCATCATACAAATGGAATAATGTGATTGAGCCCTTCCAGGTGTACCTTGACTGTCATGTAGTAGATGACATTGACTTCTGGCTATACGGTAGTCATTACTAGACACATTAGTTGGATGCCATTTCGTTATACCCTAGATAGGTAGCTTGTGGGTCAGGTTTGATGTATTTTAATCTTTCCGAGTGAGTAATGCACCAGTTTAGTTATTTGTAGGTTATTTTGAGACATCCCTCAAAGTCTACTTCTCCCACCGTTCGCCGTAGAGATCATAATGTCATACTTGAGGATCTCGATAGTCATTTGGTACCAAAGTACTATCGCTGGGTGACAATTCCTATACAATGGGCTTAAGCATATAGTTGTATCACATGGTTAAATAGGGTGTCACATCATATCATGACACTAAAAGCTCCTATAAGACCATCTAGGTCATCTAATCAGGAGATACTTGAGGTTAGGGATGACCAAACCCAATATGTGTTGTTGGTTTATCAGTGTATTATAGATATAGAGAGATCAGGATTAAAAGTTGGACTTTTTGAGGAAGACAGTCCCCAGTTAGCCTTCTTAGAAAGTATATTGGATGAGACACAAAATACTTTGCAATACATGCGGAGGAGAAATTGGAGGGTTATACATACCCAGTAGTTTATGTTTGTTTGTATTATTTTTTATTTATTTTCAAAATAAATTATGTGTGGTCGGTTCATTTTGAATTTAATTTAAGTAATGTATGAATTTTAATAGGAACGCATGATATTTTTGAATCAATTTATGACACTCTTTAATGACAAAAAAAAGGACCTAAAATATAAGTTGGCCGAAAAATATCAAAGTTATAATAATGTAGGTTCCTAGAATGCATTCAGGGGAGTTTCAAGAGTTACATCTTTGAAATATCCTCTATCATGTACAATAAACATGCTTCCAATAGCTTAAAATGAATTCAGGGGGTTTTACGAAGATGCATATTCGAATGCGTCCCAAAAAAGATACGATATGCATGTCTAGATCAAATTTTAGCAAAATGGTATGTGTGGCTGAATTATAAAAGTTGGTGTAATTTTAGGTGCATCCAAAAATGCATCTTATGACACTAAGAACACCCACATCGGTGGATGCTACACAAAGTTTAACAAATTTGTGTCAAGGAATTTAGAATTTTTATTGTATTATTGTTGCAATATTTTTCAACTGATGCTTTGCAGGGCACCGTAGTAAAACAAGCCAGCTACACAATTTTGAAACAATAAATATAATAAATAATAAATAATATTAATAATAAATTATTTATGTTGTAATTCAACGGTAACTTTTGAAATAATATGTATAACAACCAGGGACGGATCCAGACCTTATATATTAGTGTGGCTAAACATAAAAGAAAGTATGAACTAATTTATATTCAGAATAAGAACATATTAGCACTTATTTCTTTAACACTTACAATATCAAGAAACTTTTCTTTTACCAAACCTTCACTATTAACATAGTGAACAACAACCATTTGTTTTTTACCATCAACGTCTCTTAGTCTTTGTTTATCTTGAACATACTAAAGGTAAATGAAATAGTGAGAAGGATGATGACAAACTATTTTTAAATAAGTTTTCCTTATCTTATTTTAGATGTTAGGATGATAGCTTAAAATAGATGCCTAACTCTTGGACTTGTTTCCAATAATTCAGAATCTACAACGTCAATAGTCTCACTTAGATGTTGAGTTTCTGATGCTTCTAGATTTGTTGAAGAAGTAATTTTGTGTCTATAAAACACAGGAAAAAAATTCTTCATCTTATAAAGAGAACAATAAAACCATTTAAAATAGTTATTCTTTTATATAAAAAGAATAGTAAAACCAATTGATTATATAGAAAATCAATTATGAGAAAATTGATTTTCTTAACAAATTAGGGTTTTGAGTTTCATCTCAAAAATGAGAAAAGAATAAGGAAAAATTAAAATGCAACCAAGCCAAATAAAAAGTTTAGAAAAATAAAATAAAAGATTGACAAGTATGAGAGGAAGAGACAAGAACGAAAGATAGTGAGATTTGAGAGAAAGAGAAAAAGAAATTAATGTGAGAGAGTGGGAAAATGACCGGAAGAATTACTATGAAAGAAAAAAAGAAAAATTAAGTTAATAATATTTTTTCTTGTATTAATTATTCTGATAAGTATGTGTTTATATATAATATAAAAAACATTATTTTCCTAAAAATAATCATTAGTGTGTATATATATAATTTAAAAAAATATTAAGAAAACTGGTGTGGCTATAGCCACACCCTGCCACCACTTGGATCCGTCCATGATAACAACTCTTTTTAACGGTAAATTTTCCTTCTATATATACTTACATAATTTTTTTTAAACTCACATCAATATTTATTTCAAAAAATTTATCTAAACTATTTTTTAGGCAATGAACCCCAACCACCATAATTCTTGGTTCAATATTATACAAAATGGTGGCAATCCTCCTTGTATCCCAAATCTACAAAACATCTCATAGATTGAAAATACATCTCATAATCCAAATCCACAAAATAACCCATACTTTGGAAATTATGCATATCGTACATCACACTTTCCATATCAATATCAACAATTTTCATTTCATACAACTAATCACATTATGCCTCCTGAAGTTGATATTGGTACTAGCGATGTGCAATCAAATGATATGAGTCGGAAATACCATAATTTTGCACTCAAGATGGTTTAGAAACTATTAAGCTTGATGAATATATTTGAACCACATCGGTTGTAAAAATATCGAAAATAAGATTTCAACCAAAAGAGGATGTGTTTCTCATTCAGTCATGGCTCAACGTTTCAAAGGATCCAATTGTTTGGGTAAATATAAAAAAGGAGACAGTTTTTGGAAGAGGATTGGTTAAACTTATAATATGCATCACAACAAGATTTTTCGAGAGAGGAAAGCATAGACATTAAAAGGTCGATGGTACAAAGAGATTAACCCCTCTGTTAATAAATTTGTTGGGTGCTACAAGAAATCCACGATTTTTTTCTAAAAAGCGGTAGATCCGAGAGCAACATCATTTAAACTGCATATGATATTTAATACCAAGATGAGCGTGAAAATTTACATTTGAGAGAGCATGGAGATTATTGAAATATGAACCCCAAATGGCTTGTAGGTTCATCAAAACCTTCTTCAAAAAGGAATAAAGAACACGACTTATGGAGCATATTTGTCATCTTCTAACCATTCAACACGAACAATCAATGAATGCAATCCATCATCACCTTCTTTGTTACGTCGATCAATCGGTCAAAAGGAAGCTAAAATAAAGGAGAAAGAAAATCAAGTGGAAATATCAAAACCCAATGTCAAATTTAATACTTTGAAAGACGATTTCCAAAAGAAAAATGAATCGATGTCACAGTTTGCATATGATTATGCACGTATTAAGGGTGAAAAAGTTGAGATAGAGAAGAAAAGGATTGATACAGAGAAACATAAGGTTGAGAAAGATATGGTAAGATTGAAGATCAATGATTTGCAAATACTATCAAAAGATACATCATACCTAGATTCAAGACAACTTCAAGCTCATGAGTTATTATGTGATGTGATTAGAGGAGAATATGGTCTTAATTAATATGTATGTTGAATAGTTTTTAGTATATCACTAGTTATTTTTAGATTCCCGTGTATTATTAGTATCCAAACTAAATATTATTCAAACTAGCTGGTATTCAAACTAATTGTTATTCAAACTCAATATTATTTAAACTACATGTTATCATGAATGGGCAACATTTGTGAAAAATGTCTCAATGCCAAAAGGTGCCCAACATCAAGGTGCAAGAAATGATATCGAATAAGCATTTAGAGTTCTCCAATCCCGATTTGCAATCATACGTAACCCAATTCGACCTTGGCACTTGGATGCACTGAAGCGTATAATGGATATGTGCATCATATTACATAACATGATTGTTGAAGATGAACGTGCCACATATGGTGGCAATTTTGATTATTCTTATGAGCATTTAGGTAATGACCCGACTGCACCACCAAATGATTCTAATAATGATTTTCAAGAGTTTTTACGCAAAAGATAACATGTTCGCGACAAGGAAATTCATCGACACCTTCAAGAAGACTTGATAGAACATATATGAGAATGTTTTGGAAATGAGAGTAGTTTGTTTTAACGTTTATAAATTTTTCAATGTATTTTTATTTTGCTTTTATTTATTTATTTTTAGATATTTTAATTTACGTTAAATATATGTTATTTCCTTTTGATATAATTGAAATAATTTGTTTATATTATATATTTATATATTAATATAAAATATAAATTTAGAATACATTATAAGTTTAGTGGGATCCATTTTAAAATTTTAGATGAGTGGTACTGATATTTGAATAATGTAGTTGGGTGATTTAAATAATGGAAAAATGTGAACTAATATATTATATTGGGTGGGGTCCATTTATACCATCAAGTTAGGTAGCATGGATGTGGATGTTATAATGAGAGCAATTTTAGGCTTTAGTGTGATGCACACCCCAATGAGATGAGATAAGCAATTCCCCGAAAGAATTTCCCTTAAATTATAGTAGGATTCTTCATGCCACGCCACAATTAAATCTGGCACCCTCCCCCATTTTTTTTCATAATGTCAAAACTCCCCATTGGTGAAAAAACACAAAATTTCCGTAAGAATTTTCGGTAGGCTTAAGAAAAAATTTCAGTATTCATTGAAATTTCTGATACTGTATTTTAAATATCCGGTGTACTGGAAATTTCAAATTTCTGGTGCAGTGCAAATTTTTCTGGAAATACAAAATTTTTGTACCGAAAATTTCAGTTGAGATGAAATTTCTGGTAGTTGCATTTTTATGGTTTTTTGGATGGTCATGAATTTGCCGACAGTTATGTGCGGCTATGATTGCACCGACAATTTGTGTGGTCCAGAATTGATTCACAATTGTATAAATATGGGTCAGCTCTTATTGCTAAACACATCTAAAAATACATATTCTTCAAAAAATTTATTAAGGTAGAAGTTCACTTCAACGAAGTTTCTCTTCCTGTAGAGTTCAAGCTCCCCAATGGTATCACCTCTTTGTCGGCTTGACGTCGAAGTTGAATGAATTATTGCCTGATGGCGAAAATAGAAAGGTGTGAAAGATCGAGTTTCATGAGGATTGGATCGATACAAACATTAGGGTGAAATACAACCTTGTTGAGTTGAATACCGACGAAGACGTGAAGGAAATGTGGAGATAATTTCATCGTAGGATAATATAGGGTCTGATCGAGTTAGATGCAAAGCTGTCATGATTCGTTGACGACATAATGGAGATACTGAAACGTCTTGAAACGTCTGGTAGTGTTTAGGTTTTCCTTATTTATTAATCATATTGTAATGTTAAGTGTTATATGTTTAAGGTTTTTAAGGAAGATCACTACAATTTAAGGAAGATATTTGAATAATATAATGTTATGAGATAGATGTCTGAATAATATGTATATAATACAAAATATATCTAAATAGGGCCCCCACAAGCTATGTGTGCAATATGATCTAATCCAGGAGAAACATCACCATCTGGGTTTACCAAACCCATGAGCTCATCTGTAATCACTACAATCATCTAGAGGCGTTGTTGGTCATTGGCATGGTCTACTAGAGGAGGACGCGTTGACGCGTTATCAACAGGAACCCGATCACAGAAGGCTCGACATCAGTTGGGGTGGGGTGATGTGTGGATGTGATATAGTGAGGTATTACTCTAGGTAACCATCCTCACACTGTGAGGGGTGTTGAACAATGATCGTTCAATAACTGATGGCATGACCGGAGTTGAGGAAGTTACTCTGAAATCACTAATCAATACCTGTATACGGTTATATGGAATTGGACGTGGTATACTCTAGACAATGCCATATTGTAGCACCCTAATTTTTGCCCTAAGTTTTCTTTGCATTTCATCTGCATCTTACATACAAACAAGATCGTACTGGTTGCTCGGTTCTTCTCGGGTTAGGTTTATGCCTCACAGGGGATCACCGTTGTCTTAAATTACTTTATTTGTTGATGATTACTAACCATTAATTAAAATCCAAAAAAATATATATTTTGTTTCCTTTTACTAACCTTTTTTAGGAAGAGGAATCATTGAAAATGCCAAAAATAGCAGTCATGCAGCTTGAATGAAATTTCACAGATAAAAGTCGAAGTTGATCCGCAAATAATTTAAAATTATATGATCAAGGATTTCCCAAGTTATTTGATTAATTCAAGGAATTCCAAGGTTCATGTGTTTATTTCCATGCCTTCTTCGACGTACAAAAAGAATCGGGCCATAACAACCAAGCAACCACATTTGAATAAAATATTCAAATTTTGGCTTGGTTAACCGGTTAACCATATGCGTTAACCGGTTAACCTGTGCGAAATTTGAATATTTTATTCAAATTCAGCACCATTAAATCATTGATATAATTGGAAAATTCTAGATCCATTGGTCTTTGATTTCTCTACATCACTTTGATCATTTCCTACCATAAACCCTCACTAATCACCACTATTTTCCATTTCTCACCAAATTTGCAATTACCAAGCCTAATTTTAATTACCAAAGCAAGCTCCATTCCACCAAATTCCCATACCTAAATTCTTTAAATAGGACCATAATTTTATTCATTCACCAAGCTTTTGAGAGCCAAAAAATCTCTTGCAAAACATTCTCCCAAAACCAAAATTACTCACTAAAGCTCTTTTCCTCTTTTTGAAGTTATTAAGAATTCACATTGAGTTCTTGACTAACTTGAGCTAAACCTTCATCTTACTCTTTCTTGTTCATCAATTTCAGTAGATCTAGCTTGATTTGTTCCAATTTGAAGAAGTGCTTTTGGTAATTCACTTTCTCCATAAACCCATTTTCACCATCAACATTCAAGATGTAGATCTTTGGTGCCGTTGATTCTAGATCCTTTGGATCTTAATTTGTTGTTTGATTGAGGGGATTTCACTGTATTTTGGTTTTAAAATTCGTGCTAATTCAGATCATGATCATCAAATGTTTGTAAAAAGGTTTTGAAAATGGATCATGCTGAATTTCTGCATATTTTCTGCTACTGGTTCAGCGTTAACCGGTTAACCATTTATAGTGTAAATTGGTTAACCATCTTTAAATTTGCACAAGTTCTGGTTGTGTTAACCGGTTAACACAAGTCAACATGGTGTTTTTGGCTTGTTTTAAGCCCCTTTTTGGTTCCTATTTCTTCTTCTTCTTCTTCCTCCTTTTTATTTTTACCTTGGGAAGTACTTGTAGGAGTGATTTCTCCTTAATTTCAATGAACTTCGTGTATACATTAGAGTAGTTAATTTTCATTAATTCAAAACTACCTTTAAGTGGATTATTCAATTCATTTAAGGTATTTTGCATTAGTGATACATTTTCATGCTTGAATCCACCGAGATGAGTGATTGAACTAAAGGATGGAAGAATACCATGAGTGTGACTCAATTTGGTATTCATCTTTAGTTTTGTGCGGTATTGTGTCTGGATATTGATTTACATATCGTTTATCTCGCATGCATTAGCACTAACATTGTTCACCTTAATTGGTGGTGGCCGGCCTCATTTGTAGGGTAATTACTTCGTAAATTACTCGGCGATTGCTTAAAATAGACCTAAATGTGTCCCGAATTCGGAATAAAAATTTAATTGGGTACTTGCACTTTCATGGACCGGACCTCTTGTTGGTCGCGTAATCCCAAAGCGTTTAATCATATTGCATTAAGAATCGAGACTTATGATGGTTTGATGCGTAGGTGCTTTGGGTCTCCCAATCGCCTTTCAAATTTCATTGAATTCGATTCGGTTTGCCTTGATTAAACGCTATAGTGTAAGATGCTAAGCGGATCCGGTTGCCTTTCGATTTTGGTTACTCTTTTGGTTGTGGTTGATTAAGTTCACCATACCACTCTTATGTAAATATTATTATACTATTATTAGTATTAATATTTTATATTCTTGCACTTTAATTGTTTTTGCTACTAACATTTAATTTCTTGCACTTTTATTGTTTGTTTTATTTTATTTTGCTTTATTATACTTTATTCATCCATATCATGCTTATTATTTGCTCTTATTTTGTTGTTGATTTTCCATTAGGACACAAAAACATTAATAAATGATTAAACTTCTAAAAAAACTTGTGACTTTAATTTGTGGACTATTGGTTACTATCCTTGGCTTTGGAATGAAAATTTGGACTTAGATTCTTAAGACACGTTTCCTTTGCCTTGACCTTCATGAAATTGGATCTTGCCTTTATTTGGCCATTTGCTAGCTTATAAGGATGGAACTCTTATGATCATAATTTAAAGTATCATCAAGTTTGGTTAGATCTTTCTTCTCTTATCTCCTTGTTTTCTTTTTTAGGATAGTCCCTTCATCTCATCCCCTTCTTTAATTTTTAAAATCTTCTCCCCTTTTCAAAGGATTCCTTATTTTTAAATCACCACTTCTTTAATAAACAAAACCTTGACTTTGTCAAGTGGAATTTTAACTTTTTTTCTTTTCTCTTAAAAATCAATGAATCTAATCATGTTGACCTTAATTCAAAAAATAAAAAGAACCAAACCCATTCAAGTTGTTTTGTGCCTTTGTGCACTTTTGTTTATTTTCTTTAAAAGAGTGCCGATTATGAGTCATTATTCTTTAGTTGGGTGCTAGTCTTTCAATCTCCATGGTTGTAGTTTGATGTAATTGAGTCTCTTGTCATTCGTGGGGCTTTAGTGACATACTCGTCAATTTTTATCCGAGTTGGCGCCCTCCTCATAATGATGTATGAGTCCATGCTTTCATTCTCATGGTAGTTTGTTTGGTCATCCACTTGAAGATGACAAATTCTCTTCACTTAATAAAATGAATCACAACCTACCATTTTCACTATTTGTACCACGAACTACGGGGTTTTGATCTCGCATTGCACATTGTGGGTATGTAGGCATGAGGTAGTAAACCTCTCTAAACACAAAAATATTATAAAATAATTCTTTTTCTCACCCCCCCCCCCCCCCCCCCCACTCTCATTTAACAAACCTTTTACAAACCAAAAGCAGTAAATTTTTCAAAGGACTCCCGTGGAGCACCACAAACATTTTGGGTGCGTAAAACCTTCCCATTGTGTAACTTATCGTCTTATATGTTTCTCTGTTGTGTTTCTTTAGCTTTTTGCTTTTAGATTCATTAGGATTTATCCGCTCTTTTTCCCTTTCCTCTTTGAATAAAATAAAAGCGCGGTGGCGACTCTGTTTACTTTAAGTTAAGTTAAATAATAGCTTACACTTATGATCTTACCACTACACATACTGACACGGACATCTCTCATGCAAGTGTCTAGTAACCAATGTCTTCCACTGCATATAACCGGAATATAATGATGACTCCTCGAACTCACGGTGGACTCTATAATCATCGTATGGTGTTCAGATGACATCATCTACAGTCAATGCATCAAGCTTCCTCTTATACTCAGCTACACCACCAGGATGTGCCTTCCACGTCATCGCTCGTGGGTCCCCTACCACACAATGTTGCATCCTCATGTCATATATGGTAGGGAAATTCTCGTAGATCTAACACTGAAATTACAACATATAATAATTTAGAAATTAAATCCATAAAAAAAATATGAAGGCAATACAAAAGCAATAAATTATAAATTAAAATATACTTGTAACAGACTCAAATACCCAACAAGTTGTTTGGTCACAAAGATTGTCGCCACTCCAAGCGTTGCATACAAGTGGGTCAGCGCTGCATACCCCCAAGTCTGATTGTTCTCCTCGAGGTTACTGAAGAGACTCAAATATCGGGCATCGACATAAACACCAAACTTGTCTGAAAAGTGAGTACATGATACTATTGATATCATAATACAGGGGGGTTTTGTTATCGTCTCCACATGGATTGTTCAAATATTGGATGTTTGTCGTTCAATAGTTTACAGTTTTAAGAAAATTATTTTCAAAGTTTGTTTCATAAATTGTCACGATTTAGTAGCAAAGATTAATTTATAAGTTGTTTGATTAACAAAGTATATCAAAAGTAGTTTTCATCTACCCTGACTTATATATATTCTTTTAATCTTGCATGTGAAGTCGAATTCAATTAATATCTTCACTTATTCTCTCAATATTGTTTATGTCTAGAACGGTGTTGTGAGAAATATTGTATTAATTGTTATATGGTCTCTCCATAAAACAACCAATATAGTAAGGTTTAAGTTTAACACAAAGCAAATATTAACCAAAAATCAATCTCTCCAATCTATGAATTGATAGATGATTATTTTAGGTCAAGTTTCATAAAATCTATGTCTAGAGTCTTACAAAACAAGAATGGGTCATTAAGAACAAAAATATGCATCATGGTAGCTTGCTTTATAAGTAATGAGATAAGATGAATGAGCATCCACATTGAAGAATCGAACTCATATGCGAATCCAACTTCTACTTGCAAAAGATTTCTTCTAGATGAAGAAATAAGGAAACTAGA
The DNA here is from genome assembly GCA_963966055.1 of Lathyrus aphaca. NCBI lineage: Eukaryota > Viridiplantae > Streptophyta > Magnoliopsida > Fabales > Fabaceae > Lathyrus > Lathyrus aphaca. Next base: position 14,618,782 of record OZ014524.1, read on the forward strand.
TTGTTTTCCTCTCTTCCCAAACTCAGAAAATGGTAAAATAAAATGGGTTATGATCCCAAAAAGTATAAAAAGTACTTATATAGTACAACAAGAATCTGTCAAGTTCGCTTTGCAAAGTCATTCTTCGCACGTCAAAGTCTATTTTATGGCACATGAAGTGCCTCGGAATAGTTAAACCACCCATGGGAAAATATCTAAGTTTTCAGTGCGTTTAGTTCTTCGCACAACAAACTTCTTCACTCCAACATCGCAGAACGAACTTTAGGTCTTATTCTTGCTGCCAAAACAACGTTTCATTTCGCCTGGACCTCGCTAGGATTTTGCACAACGAACCTTTGTTGGTTGTTCGCATAGCGAACATGCTGAATTATTCATATTTTCTTTGGCTTACTTGTCCAATCAATTGTGTCTTAATCTTTGATGGTTTACGCCTATTTCCTGCGCATTAACACACATATCAAAACAATCAAAAGTATTTGCAACATTATTGAAGAACCACACAAGAACATGAAATAAATTCATTTAAACATGAGAAACGAGTTGAAAATGCCAAGATAAATGGATAAAATTAAGACATGTTTGGATTCAGTAGCTAATACATGTAGCATGTATGCCCTAGCGGCAACCTCATATCTCCCAGCAACTACAACCTAATCTTAAAATTTTCAAAGCCAGTGCATACGAACGTGCGCACCTCTAGTATCACCAAACTCCTACAACACCTCTACTTTAGTTAAACTCAGATCATGTGACACAATCTGACAAGCGATGGTCATGCTTAGAATCAGAGTCTTCCAGAATATGCGGCGACAACATCCAGAGTGATAGTCATCTCTCCGAACGAAAAATGAAATGATGACGTCTCCTTGATGATGTCTCCTTGTGTCACCTCTCAACAAAGGCACTAAGCATGGAACGTCCAACATGATGAGTGAACAGTGGGAAAAATCATACAGTTGGATGTCTTGAATAATCTTTCTGACTTGTTCAGACATCGGAATCTTCGGGAAACCCTTCATCTTCGGCCCGTGAGAGGTGATCTTTGGTGTGGGTCGCTCATGTGACAACAAAATATAAACAAAAATATAAACAACAAATTAGATATATATAAACAAAATTTAAAAGTAAACATAAAAGACATATACTTTGCACTGTCATAATCGTAGGACCACATGCTTAATATACTCTAATAAGTACAAACCAGTTGATGGGTCCTTATGGGAATCCTCCATTAGTATGCACAAAAGACTCGGTCGTGACCAATGTCTCACAGTCTCCTCCTTAACAACCTCCCTGGCAACCTCAACATCCTCCTCAACAATCTCCCGAACAACAATTGGTTCAACTATTTGAGCAACCACCAGCTCAAATTAAAAATTAAAAGATTGTATTTCTCTGCCAATTTTGTTTATATATACCATGTCTATGCTTATTTTTATAACATATTTATTATTCATTTTCGTCAATTTTAAAATCTATAAGTTGCGTTTGGTTGTGATTTTTCGTGTGTGTAAAACTCTTATGATATTTATTTCATGTTTTGTATATTCTATTAAATATGAGAATAAAATAGAAAGATTAGATGATCTAAAACACATGAGGATGACTCTTGGATCCGTTTCTAGAGAGTGTTTGCAGAAGTAGATGCCTCGACTGTGGGATGATATGTTATATCCACAACCACTGGCTACAACAACCTAACAAAGCATGTTTTCAGGACATAATTATAGCATTCAATCTCAAATATGTAGCATACACAACTCATACAAATATACTCGATGATTTTTAGTAACAAAAAAAATCGAAAACATTGACCAAATTTTGAGATTTTGAAAATAAATTAATCATTCATAAATAAGAGAAAATAGACGGACTTAATGGACACTTAAATCTAAAATTTGTTATTAGTTTTATTGGTATATATAAATACAAAAATTACTTTAAAAAGTTATTATATGATTGAGTTAAATATTTAAAACACCTAGAAGTTAGTTTAGAGATAAGGATTTAATTTTGTAATATTAATATACAAAATTTATTTATTTATTCAAAAACGGTCGTAAAATGACATCACTTTAATTAAAAAAATGAATTCTTCTCTATTTTATTTATAAATTAAAAAAAAAACTAAAATTCAAATGGTATTTTATTTAAAAAATAAGACAAATAATAATTTGTAATTTTAGAACATATGTTAATAAACTTAATGCAAAATTATTCATTTCAAAACTTTTATAAATAAAATAAAAAATTTTAAATAATAAGATTTTACTTTTAAATTCCTAACTTGTCCCGTTATAGCACAAATTGCTTTCAAAAAAAAAAATCAACAACCTTGAAACAAAATATTAAAGGATTATTTATAGTGGTCCTATATTAAAATGGAGGTAATATAGAGTCCAAAAATAAATTAGCTTGTTAAAGTGAATGTGATAAATGCTACCCCTTTGTACACTATTTCTGCATCAGCATGCTGTCAGGTAATCTAAGCAAGTACTGTAGTAAGCTTCAGTACATTTTTGCAGACAGATAAGGATCTTTTATAGGCAAATTAATTTAAAAAATTATTTATGATACCTTTAAATAACACTATTTCATGATACCTTACTATTTAAATAGGTGTTTATTAGTAGTCATTTATTACTTGTTTTCCCTTTTTTTCCTTTAACTTATAGAAAAACACATTTTAACACGGTATGAAGAAAGATATTATTATAGTTTGAGGAATCTATCACCATCCAATCGTATCTAACAATGAAAATAGGTCAGATCGATAATATGGGCCTACAGATTAACCTACGGAGATTTAGATTAAATTATTATTTTTATATAAATAAAAAAAGTTTAGATTTTTTTATAAGTCTATTTAGTTAAAAAATACTAGGTCTCAGACCATGAAAAAAATCTTTTAAACCTAACAAACCGACCTATTTAAATAAATATGAATATTTTTTTATTATCATTATGTTATATTTTGTATTTTGAATTAAATAACAAATAAAAATTGGTTATCTTGGAAAACTTATGAAAATAAGATGAAAACACCTTATAAACAATATTATAAGTTGTTTTCATAAGTTATCTTAGTCTCACAAAACTTGTACTAATAGGTAAGTTAAAATAAGCCAATACAAACAAACTTTTAGTCTCATTGGTTTTTTAGTTTATTAGTCTATTTAAATATTATTTTAATTGCTTATCTACATATGTCTAAAATAATAGGCTTTTTTATGTAGGCTAACAGGCTAACCAGACCTTATAAAAGGTCAGACTCACACCTAAAAATAAGTTTATGACAGGCTACAGGCCAAACTTAGGCTTCAGTTTTCTTGACAGGTCAGACTTAGGCTTGACAAAGCCTAGTTTGACTCAACCTATTTCCATCCATAATCGTATCTGATACCCCCACACATATAATGAAAAGACCAAATTAACCATTAAAAAAATTCTCACATTTCAAAAAAACCAGTAACTCACAAAATTTTCAAAATTATGGGCGATACTAGGAATTTCATTTATAAATAAGATTTACGGATTTTTTAAATAACCGGTGAAAATTAACGGTAATTTCATAAATCCCGATATTTTTTTTATCGAAAATTCCAAAACTACCGGTAAATTATTCCAGAGATTTGAAATTATCGGTAGTTCTAAAACTATTGATTTCTACCGGTAATTTAAAATTATCGCTATTTTTTATTTTTTTATTTATCCCGGGAATTTCAAATTCCCGACAGTTATAAATTATTTGTTTTTTTTTGTAATTTTTTTCAATGAAGACTAAAGGTACTGACAGTAGCATCATTGGAAGGGTGTGTTTTGGCAGGATGTGGTAGGGGCAGGGGTACAGCTGCTCCAGATGCTTAGTCTGCTCATGTACGTGTTGTACGGGTGCTCCCAACCGGTTCACACCGGAAGCGGATGGCCGAGCAGCGGGGCCATTTCCAGGCACCTCGCACCGTTATACGACGTGGAGGTCTTTCTTCACAGCATGCCACACCTGAGAACGTCCCTATTATTCAGCTGGTGGAGGCTATTGTTAGAGATGTTCCGGAGGAGGAGACTATTGTTAGGGATGTGGTAGAGGAAACTGATGTTAGTTTCAACTGAGGGTGATCAGGCGGGTGATGTTGAGGGTGAGTGTGAGGGTACTCGAGAGGTTACCGGTACAGAAGGGGTTGAGGAGACCATTGTGACCAATGTCAAGGTTCCTTCGACCGAGCCATCTGTACATACGGAGCCAGGATTCCCTGGTGGGTCGATAGATATGTCTGTGCTTACAGAGTACAATGAGCACGTAGCTTTACGTCTGTGGCAAGGCCAGGTATATGGTTTTTAAGATTAATTTTAACATTTGTTTATTTTTACATAAATTGTTTATGTATTAACAAAGTTGTTTGATGGTTTGTGTCACATGTATGACCTGTATTGAGGGTCCAGTCTCACGGCGGGAAGACGAAGTATTTCCCTAGTATTCCCTTACTTGTTGCTGTGAAGAAGATTGTGGAGGAGTTTGACTTGCTGCATTTTAGCCACTGCTCCCTGATCATGTTTGATGCAGAGTTGCTAAGTGCCTTCGTCGAGAGGTGGCACAAGGAGACGTCGTTATTTCATCTCCCATGTGGAGAGATGACTGTGACTTTATATGAAGTTGTTTCCTTGTTTCATCTCTCTATCGGCAGCAGATTTTGGGCGGCTCCTATCATGATTGTGGCCCAGGCACAAATGATGGTTGTTCGTGATCTATGTTTGTCTGAGGCAGTGGTGGAAAAGGAGTTCTATGATACACGAGGTGCTCACCTACGCATGTGGTGGCTCCGGGGTAGGTATGGCGAGCTTGTTGTTACTGGTAGGTATCAGGATGTCGTTAGGGCGTACATATTACATGTAGTAGCATGTATTATCTTTGTGGACAAGTATGATACATATGTGGAAGTTCGCTATCTGTGCCTTTTCAGCGATCTCGAGACACACAACTGGGCTTGGGGTTGTACAGCTCTGACTCAGTTATATCATGCGCTCGGGGAGGCGACCCGGTTTGAGACAAGGAAACTTGTTGGGTATCTTAGTTTGCTACAGGTATATCTTAATTCATGTTATTACTTGTCGTATATTTTTTTTAATACTATTATTTCTAATTTACTATTTGTTGTAATCTCAGTGTTGGATCTATGCGCATTTTCCATGGATATGCGATAGGAGGATCCAGCCGAATACAGTAGGGGAGCCATGAGCAAAGAGGTGGAAGGCGAGGCAGAAACACCCAGTAGGCATAGTTGAATATAGGAGGAGACTGGATGAGCTTACTGTAGAGGATATCATATGGACACCCTATGATGATCATATAATAGTCCGTGAGTTTGAGGAGTCGTCATTATACTCTGGTTATATGCGATGGGAGACTTTGATTGCCAACACCTGCGAGAGAGATGTATGCGTCAGTTTGGATACATTCATACCGTACCACCAGCAGTTCCGGATACACCCTCTGAAGGTATATATAGGTGGTTTCAAACGCACTTCCTCAGTTTCGGTCGTGCCATCGTAGCTAGATCTGCACCTGTTCAGTATCCCTCGTAGTGTGAGGATGGCTACTTGGAGTGGCATCTCACCAGATCGCATCCACGCATCACTCTACTGCCGGTTGAGGATGCACCTTCTAAGGAGGTACCTTTTGGTGGTCAGGAGCATGTGGATGACACACCTCCTCCTCCTCCAACACATCACCCTGATCACACGTAACACTTTTAGATGATAGCGATGGGGGTTGATGAGCTCATGGGCTTGGTAGACCCTGATGGTAGTATTTCTACTGGATTACATAGGATTGCACACTTAACCCGTGGGAGACCTATTTAGTATTATTTGTATTTTATAGATGATATATATATATATATATATATATATATATATTGTATTATATGTATATTATGGAAGAACAATATATTATTATTATACATTCATTTATACCCTTACATTGTAGTGATCTTGATTAAACAACTTAAATAAATAAAAACCCAACATTACAACATGATTAATCAATATTAAAAACCTAAACACTACCAGATGCTTCAGGGCATTTCAGCATCTCGATTATTTCATCAACTGATCTTGACAACTACACATCTAATACCAGTGGACTCCTTGTTAGTCTACGGCGAAATGATCTCCACATTTTGATGACATATTCACCGTTCTTAAGCTTAATTAGGTTGTATTTAACACTACCATCCCATCAATCCACCCGAAACTCGATCTTCAACACCTTTCTATTGTCACAATCAGACAACAATTCCTTCAACTTCGAAGTGAGGCTGGCAAAGGAGGTCGTGTCATCGGGGAGCATGAATTCGACGGGTCGAGAAGCTCTCTTGAAGTAAACTTCTGCCTTAATAAAAAATACTGGAATATCCATTTTTCCAGATTTGTTTAACCATAAGATCTAACCCCTATTTATACAAACGTGCAACAATTTTGGGCAACACAAATTGTCGGTGCAATCACAACCATACAAAACAGTCGGCAAAATCTCGACCATTAAAAAAAACCTAAAATTATACCGACAAAGAATTTCAATGGATATGAAATTTCTGGTACCAAATTGTACTTTTGATCAATAACCAGATTTTTTGAACATACCGGGAATTTGAAATTATCAGTGTACAAGTAATTTCAAATGAACTACCGGGAATTTTGATTCATACCGGAATTTATTTATAACTACTGGGTATTTGTTCCGGAAATTGCTTATAAAATATTAAGGGGCATTTTTGATATTATCAAAATATGGGGGTGCCAAGTACGATTGGGGGTGCCAGGTAGATTCCTCGTATAGTTAGAGATCTGTAGTAACGAAAGGTGTAGTAATACAATTTTTTTTATCAAACTACCCCATTTTTTCAAATAAAATTCTCAAATAATCCACTTTTTAAATTATTTCTCAAACTACCCCACTTTTGCAAGGTTTTTAGTGGGGTCGTCAGATGAATTGACAATTATGTATTGGGATTTAAAGGAGATGCCAATTGGATTTGATACTGCATATGGTGTCTCAAATTCAATTGACGAATGTGTACAAAAATAAGAAGTGTCGCCAATTCATCTGGAGACATAATGCATTTTCAAAAATTAAAAAAAATAAATAAAAAACTTTAATAATTGATGAAAAATAATATTGCATTAATAATTAATTAAAAATAAAATTACATAATGTAATGATCACGGTCGGGTTGGGCATACCGGCTGTTGGTTCCACATTGTCGCTCCCGGGATTTTCATCCTAGTACAAACGCGAAAGTGGCGTGGAAAGGTTAGAGTCGCCAGCCAGACATTTTTATCCCGAATGAATGGGAAAGGTAATGTTGCACAAACCTGAGGAAGAAGGAAAGGACAAGGTCCTGCGAACCAAAGATCTGGATACGGGAGTCGGTTACGAACTGGGAAGGTATTAGCACCCCAGATCGTCCGTCGTACCCGACGGGATCCACGCTTGCTTGTTTTGTTTCAAAGGGTGAGAAGAATAACTGCTGCTGAATAAAACCGCTAACTGGAAATTGGAAATGAGAAAAGGAACTAAAAGAGAATGGAAAGAAAGAATGGGGAAAATGTAGGGAAAATAAAGAATGTGCTCGAACGGGCCCTACCCCGCTGCCTACGTACCTCATCGGGATAATGAGGATCAGAGTCGACGTAGTTCGCCTAACCTAGGCGGGAACTATTTGTTTGTGTTTTTTATGCTGGAACTGCGTATGTCTATGCTCAGGTGTTGCAGGCTCGTCTGGTACGAATGCGTTTACCGTCTTGCATGTGTGACAAGTCGCCGCGAGTTCGCGTTGTGAATGAATGAGATGAGAAGAGAAGTTCCCGCAGGATAGTCGCTTATTATTTGTTTTTGGCTTTTGAGAGAAGTGTTTTGAATTTGTTTGTGAACAGTCTTGTACTAAGACCTATCCCTCGCGGGAAGTATTTACACCTCGCCCCGAAACAGGACGCGTATAAACACTCCGCAACAAAGTCTCGTGTCGTACAAGATTGTTCGGTTTTTATTAAGTGTTTTATTACTTTTCTTTTGAAGGGAGAAAGAATGACTCAAGTTGATAAAAGGAAAAATTCTAAGGGACTAAGACTCAATCCTATTTTATTTATTTATTTGCAAAGGTGGTCCTAATGGTTAGTGAGGTTTTCTAAGCCTAATAGAAAACTAGAAACTATTAGAATTCAACTTACTTCTTAATGAAGTTAAGTTGATTCTAAGAACAAATGGGGAAACCTATACAAGTTATAAAACCAAGATAAAGCAAAAACAATGAAATTGCATTAAGAAATAGAATTCTAAAAATGCCTTTAAAGGCATGAATTAAAAATAGTCTATTTTATTTATTCTAGTTCTAATGAAAAGGGAACTTTAAGCCTAAGTTCTAAATCTAAGTCAATCCTAATATTCATTCTAAAAAAAATCAAGTTTTAACTAGCCTAAGTCTAAATTAAATTCTAATGCTAAATCTAATCTAGACTATTATTATTTTTTGTATTGAACTTCATTATATTTTTTTTTTAAATGGCCTAAACTAATGGGAATTATGCATAACTAGGCCTAAAACTAATATTCTAAAAAAAAATATTAAAACTCCTAGAAAAATTATGAAACTTAAACTATAGGGTCCTAACACTATCTCTAAAATTGTATTAAGAGGGATCCTAAAAAATCTTATTTTTCCTATGCCTAAAAATTAATTATTTCCAGCTAAGAATTAACTACTAATTCCTAAGGATTATATCACCAAAACCTAGGATAAAAGGCCCTAAAAAATCCACTAAAAATATCCTAAGAACTATTATAAATTCTCTAATTACAGAAAAAAGAATGACTCAAAAAAGTTGCTGGAAGTTACTTAAATAAAATGAACAAAATTCAGCACAATTAAAAGAAATTCACTAAAGCTAATTAAAAGGAAAATTCAGAATTAATTCAAAAATAACCAAATTTCAGAAAATAAAAATGTCCAATATTTCTAATGTGAAGTAATAGCTTAATGGAATTTTTATAGAATTTTCTCATGCTTTTTCCTATTTTTTATAGATTTGTTTCTAACCTATACAAAAATCTAAGAAAAGAAAATGGCGCATTAAAGTGGCGTATCGAGATTACTTACTTGAATGACGCGCCGATTTTTCACATAAAAGAAATCCGAAAAAACCTTAAGCAAGGCCTTGTAGTCTCCTATGAGCAAAATAAATGCCCATCTTCCATAATCACTTTGTGAAGATCCGCCATACTTGAAATCGATTCGAATCGATCAAAACATGAATGAACCATTCTAATCCATAATTAATTCTAAATAATAATTAAAATTAGCAACAAAAATTATAATTAAAAATTTTCAAGAAAACTAAACCAAATTCTAATCATCGAAGATTAATTAATAAGGACAAATCATAATTTTCAAACAAAAACATTAACAATTTCCAAGAAAATAATGAAAACAGGGAGATATGAATCGTGAACCAGAAGGTGCCAATAAGAGCCCAATGGCAGAAAAAGCCCATCAAATGTCCAAAACGCGTGAGGGGTGTGCAGGAGGAGGTGAGAGAGTAAAATTCGTGTGTGAATAGTTGTTCCATGGCTTAAGTTTGTAAAGCCCAATCTGAATTGCATTATGGAACCCTAATTGCCAATGAGATAAATACAAAGACCTAAATCTCTCCTTCTCTTCCCTAATGAGCCGCCGCTGTCTTTGTTCTCCTTCTTCGCGTCAATGCCAACGATAACACCTCCACCATGTCGTCACCTCATTCACTTCAATGGTTGCCAAGAACTCACTTTATTGTCGCCCCATTCTTCTCAACCCGCGAGACACGGTGGCTAGAAGATCCCACGCCACAACACCATGGCCAACACGGCCATCTCCGCCATCCCATATTCATCTTCAACTTTCGTCGTCACCTCCTTTTCAATTTTTTTTTGGTGGCTACACAGAAGAACTAGCCTGGACTGCGCGAAGGAGACGATGATATAGCTCTCCAGGTGTAAAATCGTGATTCTCTCTCATTGCTTCTTCGCTCTCGACTGTGATTTTCTCTTTCCGAATCTCTCACCAATTGCGACGAAATGAAACCGAACGCAGTGATTTGAAAGGGGAAAAGAACATTGAACTTCAGGTGAGCGCAAATCCTGCTATCTCTCTTTTAATCCTCTTCTCCTTCTACACGAGCTTCTGGTTGACGGATTCATTATTGTTCTGTGTTGTTGATTGTTGTTCTTTATGCAGGTTAGGGATATTCTTGATGAGCGTTGATGCAGAGTTGATGGAATATTGTGAAAGAAAGTTGATGAACATTGATGATGAAGTATGAAGATTGATGAAGAATTCGTTTTGTTGCCGAGTTGTTGTTATTCTTGCAAGTTGCAGGTTCTTGAAGATGATGATGACCTGAAGATTTGGCAGGAGGTTGAAGTGTGATGAAGAAAGTTCTGCTATCAGAGGTTTATGAAGCTGCATAGTGCTAAGGTCGAAGAGTAGTGAAGGAGGTAGAAGATGCAAGGTATTGAGTTCTCTAACTATTCCTGAGTGAATTCTTCTTTTGCCATGAATTCGGGATTATCGCTACTGTTTTTGTGTTGCAGATCGACCAGGAAACAGATTTGATGGTGAAGAGTTGATGAAGGTTCCCGGAGTTTTGAAGGTTGAGAGCGAATGAGATTGAAGGAGAATGATTGAAGGAGATTGATCAAGATGGACTCTCAAAGGTGAAGTGATGAAGAGTTTGTTCTGATTGTTGTAGAATAAAATTAGAGAGAGCCGTTTGTAGATGGAGAATGATCTGATTTATAGAGGGTGAAGAATTGGAGAAGAAGGTTGAAGAAGGGTTTGGAGAAGAATGATGAAGAGTGAAAAAAGAAAGAAAAAATGGTGAAGTGTTTGTGAAATTGTGGAAGAAGCTGAGATGAAGGAAGTGATTCTGATTTATAGAGCTGGAATTCAGAGATTGATCTAGAAGCTTCAGGTAGATTCTGTTATTTTTTCTGTTATGATTTTCACTTCCATTCTCCTGTTATTAGAATTCTGTTGTGAACTTTTCAATTCTTTCTCCTCCAATTCTGTTATGAGGTTGTCTTTTTGTAATTTGATTTCTGACTTTGGTTAGTTGTGAAGTTTATAACTGATTTTCCTGTTCTGCTATATTTATATGTTGATCTCTTTTCTTATCTGTACCATTGCGGGTTTATGATTATGAAATGTGATCGTTGAATTGAATGGTTGTGCTGTGAATTCTGCAGGTTATTAAAGAAATTTTGGCGATGATGAATGTGAGTGATGGAAGCTCTGGAAGTCGGTTGAAGGTTACAAAGTTGCAGATGGTCGAAAATGGTGACCTTGGAATGCATTGTCAACTTCTAATCCAACTCTTTTTGTAGGATTTAGAGGAACTCTCAATGTTTAACTGTCCATATAACTTTGACACTGATTCTGGCTTTTTGTTATTTCCATTGTATAATTGATTGCAACTAGGCCTTTCTATGAAGAGATTTTCCTTTCTTAATGACTGCATTAAGAGGGACCCGTCCTCCCGCTTTTTTTCTCGAATCTCATGCCAATTATTCCACTGTGTGTCTGTTGTATATACTTAGTGCATGAAGCTTGTACTTGGACACAAAAATGATACATACACATTGGGAAGTGTCTAAAAGCTGGAGAATTTTCAAGCCATTATTTTTCATTTAATTAGTAACATAATGAAAATAATGGACCTCATGGACTAACAACAAAGTTTGAACCCCCTCCCCTTTTCCTTTTTTAATAAACCGAAGAAAAGAGAAAGAAACAAAAAACAAGAGGAAATAATGAATGTGGTTATTGGGATATCATGAATTTTCTTTATGTATATGGTTATGGGACAATTAAAAGGACAATTCACAGTTAAGTGAATATTAATAGGGGAATCCAAAAAATGAATAAAAAGTTGATTTCAAAAAAAAGTATAAGCGGTTAGAACGGTCATATACAATATGGGGTAGAAGATGATTTTATGGGCATAGGCCTAGAAAATGAATATAAAATGTGAAATTACACAAAATGGTCTTATGACTTTGATTAGAAACACGGGCTTAAGAGAGAAATATTTCCGAAGGGATGGGTGGAAGTTAATGACATAGGGAATTATAGAAAAGGATATGGATTGCAAAAAAAGAAAATAAAGTTAACATTGGTAATTCGCCATGGACTTAAAAAAATGGTTTCAACCGAAAGGAAAAAATGGCAAATGGTGATGGCTAATGTCCCAGATAGGCATCGCATATTTGAACTTGAATGATGCCTTCCAAGTAAACCAATAGTCGTGCTTTCTCCTTTAATCCGAATCAAGTCCTTCAACACAATCCACCTTTAGGAGCTTCGATGCCATACTAAAATTCCCACAATCTTGAATTATGATTCCATAAACAAAAGGATCCGAACCAATCTTTGATACACTGGACCTCAATTGGTGAAGTGCCCTTCAAATCAACTCATTAACAAGAACTCCAAATTCTCCTTGAGATATTCAAGTGATGAAGGATACAACTTGAGACGTTAAGAAGAGCCTATACTCTCACTCAGAGCTAATCTGATTGAACGCCTCAATAATAGGTTAGATGCACCAGTGAATATTCTCCACAAGTTCAAACCATCATAAATATGGACAAGGTACGAAACCCTAATTTCCACGGGCCTTGGTCACATGTCTTAGGAACCAATGCGACGCATGATTGAATGTTATGACCTAACGGGAATGTGGATGAATGCGAAGCGATAAGCCAATTAATGGTAAAAGAATGAAGGCAAATTTTGAGGTATTACAGCTGCCCCTATTCAATCAACTGCAGACTTGAGTGGATAATTGCAACAGCTTTTAGACATTCAAGGTATGGAGTGATTGAATACTCGAATAAAACCTGAAAATTTGCACACTGAGGACAATGGAAATACCATTTGCCCATTTATTTATTTATATATTTTTTTTGGTTTTGACCTCTGAATAGGTAACGGGGATAGAACCAGGTGGAATAGAGTCAATGCAATCACTGCGACTGCTGAGCGAACCGAAACCACAAGGAGGGTGCCTGTTGGCGTAACAGGACTTAACGCAACATCAACCGATTTGCGACTCAAATAAGATCAACCGATCTAACACGGAGATGGTATCAACCGATCCATCCCGGAAAGCGAGAATGCAATATCATCCGATTCACAACTCGAAGAGAAATGATATCAACCGATTCATGACTCAAATAAGATCAACCGATCTAACATGGAGATGGTATCAACCGATCCATAACCAAGAAACGCGAGAATGTAATATCATCCGATTTACAACTCGAAGAGAAATGATATCAACCGATTCATGACTCAGATAAGATCAACCGATCTAACATGGAGATGGTATCAACCGATCCATAACCAAGAAAAACGAGAATGTAACATCATCCGATTTACAACTCGAAGAGAAATGATATCAACCGATTCATGACTCAAATAAGATCAACCGATCTAACATGGAGATGGTATCAACCGATCCATAACCAAGAAAAACGAGAATGTAACATCATCCGATTTACAACTCGAAGAGAAATGATATCAACCGATTCATGACTCAAATAAGATCAACCGATCTAACATGGAGATGGTATCAACCGATCCATAACCAAGAAAAACGAGAATGTAACATCATCCGATTTACAACTCGAAGAGAAATGATATCAACCGATTCATGACTCAAATAAGATCAACCGATCTAACATGGAGATGGTATCAACCGATCCATAACCAAGAAAAACGAGAATGTAACATCATCCGATTTACAACTCGAAGAGAAATGATATCAACCAATTCATGACTCAAATAAGATCAACCGATCTAACATGGAGATGGTATCAACCGATCCATAACCAAGAAAAACGAGAGTGTAACATCATCCGATTTACAACTCGAAGAGAAATGATATCAACCGATTCATAACTCACATAAGATCAACCGACCTACACGAAAATGGTATCAACCGATCCATTATCTTCGCACTGAGACGAGACCATTGTACTTAAATGGAGACTCGAAAGGAACGGGATCGTTGTACTTAAACGAGAGCCCAAGCAAACAGGATCATTGTACTTAAATGATAACCTGAGACGCGACCGTTGTACTGAAACGGAGACGCGAAGAAATGAGATTGTTGTACGGAAACAAGACTCAAAGACGAGACCATTGTACTTAAATGGAGACTCGAAAGGAATGAGATCGTTGTACTTAAACGAGAGCCCAAGACGCAACCGTTGTACTGAAACGGAGACGCGAAAAAAATGAGACTGTTGTACTGAAACAAGACTCAAAGACAAGACCATTGTACTTAAATGGAGACTCGCAAGGAATAAGATCGTTGTACTTAAACGAGAGCCCAAGCAAACAGGATCATTGTACTTAAATGATAACCTGAGACGCGACCGTTGTACTGAAACGGAGACGCGGAGAAATGAGACTATTGTACTGAAACAAGACTCAAAGACGAGACCATTGTACTTAAATGGAGACTCGAAAGGAACGGGATCGTTGTACTTAAACGAGAGCCCAAGACGCGACCGTTGTACTGAAACGGAGACGCGAAGAAATGAGACTGTTGTACGGAAACAAGACTCAAAGACGAGACCATTGTACTTAAATGGAGACTCGAAAGGAACGAGATCGTTGTACTTAAACGAGAGCCCAAGACGCAACCGTTGTACTGAAACGGAGACGCGAAAAAAATGAGACTGTTGTACTGAAACGAGACTCAACTGGGGATAACAACAAGACTTGGTAGAAGTATCCACCCTGGGAAATGAAGTTGTATTCTGTGGGGAATATTTCAATCCGATTGGAGATGTAACGGGTCTTATGTAATACCTCAAAACTGGCCCATACTGGTATGCATATGTTTGGATTTATGGCGTAATGCTCCATGAGGATGGAAATGCTACGCTTTGGAGGATGCAAATGTGATGATTATGCACATGCAAATGCAAAGAGATCTCCTGATAAGGAGACTGCAGGTATCCCAGATGGCTTGACTGGGAAGGAAATGATGATCACTGCCTTGATCTGGTTCATCCTGAGGAGGAAACAACTCTGCGGGGAAAGCTGTTAATAATTCACCGGCTTCGAACAGCCGCCATTGCCAAAAATAAATTGGACTTTGAAATTGGATGTACCAAGACCCTGCTGGAGATGGACCCTTCTTGAACTCTGGTGGGGAAGTGAGGACCCCTTGGCTTGGCTGGGAACCAAAGGCATGACACTGCTGAGGAAACACCTTGCTGGGGAGGAAAGAACTCCTTGTACTGCTGGGAATTGCCCCTGTCTGAAGGGAACCTTCTGCTTGGGGATTGCACCCACTCTCTGTTGCCTTGCTGGGGGGAGATTTCAACTTCCAACTCTATTGGGGATGATGGAGGATGTCAATGATGAAGCTTCCTGCTGAAGATAAGAGTTTAAGTTGCCACTTGCTGGGGATAAGAGATAAATCCTCTCATGTTGGGAATGAGAGATGTAAGGCGTCTCATGTTGGTGATGAGAGATGATGATACCCTTCTTCTCAAGAAATAACCTCCCATGAGACTTGCTAAGGAATCTTGATCGATGAAGTCCGCAGATGAAACAACTCTTGCAGTACTGTGCTGACACTGGCCTTGCCCCTAGCCCTGGGTTGATAGGTTGCCAGCTAATCATGAGTGAACAATGGTTCTTTGCAATTTTCGACTCATCTCAGATTAAAGTCCATCAGAAGTAAATGTCTCAAGAGGATATTACAGAAAACATGGCATATGAAATGCCTCAATGTCTTCAAACTCTTGGAGAGATTCATCGGATCTCGAAATAACTGCCCCAGACTGCACGGTCTGTGCAAGAATTTGCCTCGCAAGGATTCATGAAAAACCTCATATCACCGTGAAATATTCTGCCCCAGTATTTTGAGCTTTGG
This sequence comes from Lathyrus aphaca, assembly GCA_963966055.1. Taxonomy (NCBI): domain Eukaryota; kingdom Viridiplantae; phylum Streptophyta; class Magnoliopsida; order Fabales; family Fabaceae; genus Lathyrus; species Lathyrus aphaca. The sequence continues at coordinate 14,634,769 of OZ014524.1, forward strand.
ATAGGTGCTTTGGATTTACCGTCTTCGGGAGAGAGTACTTCTCATGCTTCTGGGATGGCCTGCCCCAGTACAAGTCTTGAAGTGATCACCTCTGAATGACTGCTTTGAAGAAAACACCCAGATCAACTATTCTTCGAGAGATTGGATCTCGAAGTTATTGCCCCAGTTTGGCTGAAATTTGAATAATGCCTCCGCCTGATGGCTCTTTGAGAGATTTGTATCTCGAAGGGATTGCCCCAGCTTGGCTGAACTTTGAAGAGATTGCTCGCCATGATTTCACCAGATTAGTTGGCTCTTACCACGACTGTTGGGAAAGTCCCTACTCAATGGAGTTTCTCGGAAAAGTGCATCTTCATATGCTGGCCCTTCGGAAGTTTCAGGCTTCTCAACTTGGCAAGATTATGCTTCTGGACTGAAGTTCCATATGTAAACTTTTATGATGCCAAACAAGTGTATGTAAGCAGAAAATGTTTATTTTAATAATGAAAATTCTAATGCAACACACATGTTAATCTTGAAGTTTTACTGAAAAAGATGTCGCAAACCTTTGTGAACGGATCACTGGTTAAGATACGACATTAATTGTTTTTGAATAATAGAAAGCATGCACATGCAACACCAACAAAGATCTTTCAACACCACTCATAGGAGTCAGGAACGCGGTCTCATGGTAGTACGCTCTCAAAAATAACCCTGTTTCAGTTAGGACTTTTGAGGGTTGTATCGTGGCCTGGTTCACGGTTATAGAAACAAAAGATATAGGCTCGAAATTTATTTGTGCCCACCCATCTTCGTGATGTTCTCCATTCCTATTTTCAGCTAGCTTTCACAAGCGCTCACCTCTCAAAAAGGGTTTTGTGATGGTTGAGGAACCAATTACGCTAACGGTTTAAACACCAATTAGGTTGTCATTTGGAGTCAGTCACCCCTCTTATCTTTGGTGTCTGTGCCACACGACTTTGTTCTTGTTCAAAGATCTTTCTTGTGTAATCCTTTTTTGTCTTTTGCTTTTGCATTATTTTTCTTATCCCTAACTTTTGCCTGGACTGATTCTTGTGAATCTTTGATTGTGAAGTCCCGCGGGATGCCCTAATTTTTGCCTAAGTCGCTTGTTTTCAAGTTTCGACTTAGCGGGCTTTCTCATTCATTTTTTCAATTCTTTTTTTTGAACAAATCGTGTGACACTGTTTGTCTTGAATGCTTTGCGAGGGTCGTGACTGTCTCACTCCTTTGTTGTTGAGGAATAACCATTGTGGTCTCCGGTCTTTGGACCTCTTGATTGGGATAACCATTGTGGTTCCTGGTCATTGGACCTCTTGATTTGGTACAACGAAAGGTAATAGATCCTCAGATGTGCCCTCCTTTTTGAAATTTGAATGCTCGGTCAAACTAACTGACGCCTACCCTGTCCCTGGGTTACGTGCAAGGGTTTTTCCATGCGAAAGGAAACTCCTACTTCAAGGCTCAAAGGGGTTGGCGAGGGTCTATCTCCCTTATATCTCCGGTGTTTAGGATTTGAAACAATGCCTGTACATCGTCAACAGGGTCTTTCTCAAAAGCGAACAATTAGAGTTTTTGCGTTTTCATTTCGTCATCCTCCCTGATAGAGTTTAAGCACAACAGTTGGTATTGCAATGCACAAAATCATGAGTGAATACGAATGGATTACTTCAAGAAAAACATGTGCATTTTATTATTGTTATCATTCAAAAACAAATAAGTTTCATGCATGCATACAAATGTTTAAACAAACAATATAAACTACAAATGAAAATGCAGTAAAGAAGCTGAACATTGCCGTCATTGAGGAGACTTGACTCCGTATGGACTTATTGCTTCTGAAGATGCCTTTGTAAATTGGGAGACCCATTTGATGAGGAGACTTCAATATGTGAGCAGACTTTCTGGAATGATGACCTTTGAGTCGATAAACTTCGGGACCTTGTCTTCACCTTTGTCTCTGAAAGACTTGCAATCTTCAATTAAAAGGCCAGGTGCCCCAGAATGGTAATCATACTTGGCATTGAAACCCCAAAGGAAGCTTTATCGGAGATGATCCTGATGCCGTTAGCTCAACCACTCCAAATTTGCGTAAATGAGGAAACTTATTGCACGTACGTCATCAGAATATGATCAAACTTCTTCTCAAGTGGTTTTGGCCTTTACCCTTATGCTCTGACCCTTAGGATTCTCTTGGGAAGCTGAAATTGGATGCCGACAAGTGAAGTCTTGAGGGAAGAGGTTGATAAAGTTAATAGATAAGGTTGCTCGGAAAGATCTTGCACGATCTCCTGCCTACGTATCTCCATTGACCAATGGAGAATCAGAGCAGCGTAGTTCCCCTCACTAGGGATGAAAATGGCTTCGTTCAGAATTTCCATAACCAAGCTAAACTGAGTCTTCATCTGGTTGACTTTCTGTTTCAGTAGTTTCAGGTTCTGAAATAAAGCTTATACCTCTGCCCTGAATGGCCTCAGCTGGGTCTTTGTTTGGTTACCTTCGCCCGGAGTTATACCTTGATAGTTGTGATTCAAGTTGTCCATTCTGATGAGAAATCAAGTCAGGAAAAGAATTTGTCTCTGAACACCTGTCAAGAATGCAAGGATGTATGCAAATGCCATGTTCAATTATTTCTGAGGAATCTAACTGCTTTGATTCAAGTTTTGATACAGAAAAATCCAACAACATGATTCAGATATGTGATCCTCGGAAATAAATGAACATGTATGCAGAAATGCTATGATGTCATGTATGCAGCAGGCATGTGATCAATGGTCTGATGTTGGTGTTGAGCAGTGAACCAACTGTCTGAATAGAACCATAATAGCAGCACAATCTCTGTACAGAACCCCATAATTGAGAACCCAATAACTGTAGAACTGGATCACATAATTGAACAGTCACTGATGGTGTTGAAGCTGAACAATAAGCCAAGTGTCTGTGGAGAGTCATAATAATAGTCACAATGTCAAGGTCACAATGGTAATCACAGTAACAATTTCTCTGAATAGAAATCCCGAATCTCAGAATCAGAGAACCATAGAACACTGAACAATACTGACAAAGTGGGTATGTTGAAGTTTAGGGTTCCTGCAAACCTGTAAACCCCTCCCAATCTCACGGGTGTGCTACTCGGGTCAACATCACGGACTCTCAAAGCCGAATAGCAATAATACGTTCACCATTTCCGAGAAATGGCTCATGACTAAATCAGGGAACCGGTTTGGTATTATGTACTACGCAGGGAGGTCTCAGTCGAGTCCGGAAAAAACAAGCATCCCTCACAAGTCTCCAGCTTCGAGCACTGAATCGAGAAACAATAGTACATTCATCCCGAAGGGTACAATACTATCGTCATACGAACAATTTTGCTTTAACTGAATTCCTGTGAGAGAACCAGGCCATCCTATGCGAGTTCCCAATGGACCCTCGGATGCGAGTGGGTTTGCCAACAAATGTGGTCTGCCACTGTCATCACTGGAGAGGGGTGTTTCCATTAAGGTTCTCAATGATCGGTCCCCAGCCGCACATAACCATCAAGGTTGTACCCTGAAGTGGGGAAGAACCCCCACACAGAATAGTCCCAAGACAGTCGCAACCTGGGTGTGGAACACATCACCACTCATCATGTAACCATGCGAGCACAACGTATCCACGCTAATCCTATGGTGCACTCAAGCCGGGTATTTGGCTTATCTCACAGTAACTCCCATCCCACAGAAAAAATGAAAACCAGCACAGCCAGACAGTCCAGTATAATATGATGCATGGAAAATAAAATACTGAAAGCGGTAAATAAATGCGATAAAGTAAAGCTGTAAAGAACTGTAAATAAAACAGTAAAGCTAAACTAAAGCACACAGCAATAAGCATATAAACACCCAAGGAAACGAAACCAAACAGGCGCTAGGATTGACTCTACAAGGGAAACCGGAAGAATTAGGTTATCCCCAGCAGAGTCGCCAGCTGTCGCTCCCGGGATTTTCATCCTAGTACAAACGCGAAAGTGGCGCGGAAAGGTTAGAGTCGCCAGCCAGACATTTTTATCCCGAATGAATGGGAAAGGTAATGTTGCACAAACCTGAGGAAGAAGGAAAGGACAAGGTCCTGCGAACCAAAGATTTGGATACGGGAGTCGGTTACGAACTGGGAAGGTATTAGCACCCCAGATCGTCCGTCGTACCCGACGGGATCCACGCTTGCTTGTTTTGTTTCAAAGGGTGAGAAGAATAACTGCTGCTGAATAAAACCGCTAACTGGAAATTGGAAATGAGAAAAGGAACTAAAAGAGAATGGAAAGAAAGAATGGGGAAAATGTAGGGAAAATAAAGAATGTGCTCGAACGGGCCCTACCCCGCTGCCTACGTACCTCATCGGGATAATGAGGATCAGAGTCGACGTAGTTCGCCTAACCTAGGCGGGAACTATTTGTTTGTGTTTTTTATGCTGGAACTGCGTATGTCTATGCTCAGGTGTTGCAGGCTCGTCTGGTACGAATGCATTTACCGTCTTGCATGTGTGACAAGTCGCCGCGAGTTCGCGTTGTGAATGAATGAGATGAGAAGAGAAGTTCCCGCAGGATAGTCGCTTATTATTTGTTTTTGGCTTTTGAGAGAAGTGTTTTGAATTTGTTTGTGAACAGTCTTGTACTAAGACCTATCCCTCGCGGGAAGTATTTACATCTCGCCCCGAAACAGGACGCGTATAAACACTCCGCAACAAAGTCTCGTGTCGTACAAGATTGTTCGGTTTTTATTAAGTGTTTTATTACTTTTCTTTTGAAGGGAGAAAGAATGACTCAAGTTGATAAAAGGAAAAATTCTAAGGGACTAAGACTCAATCCTATTTTATTTATTTATTTGCAAAGGTGGTCCTAATGGTTAGTGAGGTTTTCTAAGCCTAATAGAAAACTAGAAACTATTAGAATTCAACTTACTTCTTAATGAAGTTAAGTTGATTCTAAGAACAAATGGGGAAACCTATACAAGTTATAAAACCAAGATAAAGCAAAAACAATGAAATTGCATTAAGAAATAGAATTCTAAAAATGCCTTTAAAGGCATGAATTAAAAATAGTCTATTTTATTTATTCTAGTTCTAATGAAAAGGGAACTTTAAGCCTAAGTTCTAAATCTAAGTCAATCCTAATATTCATTCTAAAAAAAATCAAGTTTTAACTAGCCTAAGTCTAAATTAAATTCTAATGCTAAATCTAATCTAGACTATTATTATTTTTTGTATTGAACTTCATTATATTTTTTTTTTAAATGGCCTAAACTAATGGGAATTATGCATAACTAGGCCTAAAACTAATATTCTAAAAAAAAAATATTAAAACTCCTAGAAAAATTATGAAACTTAAACTATAGGGTCCTAACACTATTTCTAAAATTGTATTAAGAGGGATCCTAAAAAATCTTATTTTTCCTATGCCTAAAAATTAATTATTTCCAGCTAAGAATTAACTACTAATTCCTAAGGATTATATCACCAAAACCTAAGATAAAAAGGCCCTAAAAAATCCACTAAAAATATCCTAAGAACTATTATAAATCCTCTAATTACAGAAAAAAGAATGACTCAAAAAAGTTGCTGGAAGTTACTTAAATAAAATGAACAAAATTCAGCACAATTAAAAGAAATTCACTAAAGCTAATTAAAAGGAAAATTCAGAATTAATTCAAAAATAACCAAATTTTAGAAAATAAAAATGTCCAATATTTCTAATGTGAAGTAATAGCTTACTGGAATTTTTATAGAATTTTCTCATGCTTTTTCCTATTTTTTATAGATTTGTTTCTAACCTATACAAAAATCTAAGAAAACTAAAATTAAAAATTATAATTAAAAATTTTCAAGAAAACTAAACCAAATTCTAATCATCGAAGATTAATTAATAAGGACAAATCATAATTTTCAAACAAAAACATTAACAATTTCCAAGAAAATAATGAAAACAGGGAGATATGAATCGTGAACCAGAAGGTGCCAATAAGAGCCCAATGGCAGAAAAAGCCCATCAAATGTCCAAAACGCGTGAGGGGTGTGCAGGAGGAGGTGAGAGAGTAAAATTCGTGTGTGAATAGTTGTTCCATGGCTTAAGTTTGTAAAGCCCAATCTGAATTGCATTATGGAACCCTAATTGCCAATGAGATAAATACAAAGACCTAAATCTCTCCTTCTCTTCCCTAATGAGCCGCCGCTGTCTTTGTTCTCCTTCTTCGCGTCAATGTCAACGATAACACCTCCACCATGTCGTCACCTCATTCACTTCAATGGTTGCCAAGAACTCACTTTATCGTCGCCCCATTCTTCTCAACCCGCGAGACACGGTGGCTAGAAGATCCCACGCCACAACACCATGGCCAACACGGCCATCTCCGCCATCCCATATTCATCTTCAACTTTCGTCGTCACCTCCTTTTCAATTTTTTTTTGGTGGCTACACAGAAGAACTAGCCTGGACTGCGCGAAGGAGACGATGATATAGCTCTCCAGGTGTAAAATCGTGATTCTCTCTCATTGCTTCTTCGCTCTCGACTGTGATTTTCTCTTTCCGAATCTCTCACCAATTGCGACGAAATGAAACCGAACGCAGTGATTTGAAAGGGGAAAAGAACATTGAACTTCAGGTGAGCGCAAATCCTGTTATCTCTCTTTTAATCCTCTTCTCCTTCTACACGAGCTTCTGGTTGACGGATTCATTATTGTTCTGTGTTGTTGATTGTTGTTCTTTATGCAGGTTAGTGATATTCTTGATGAGCGTTGATGCAGAGTTGATGGAATATTGTGAAAGAAAGTTGATGAACATTGATGATGAAGTATGAAGATTGATGAAGAATTCGTTTTGTTGCCGAGTTGTTGTTATTCTTGCAAGTTGCAGGTTCTTGAAGATGATGATGACCTGAAGATTTGGCAGGAGGTTGAAGTGTGATGAAGAAAGTTCTGCTATCATAGGTTTATGAAGCTGCATAGTGCTAAGGTCGAAGAGTAGTGAAGGAGGTAGAAGATGCAAGGTATTGAGTTCTCTAACTATTCCTGAGTGAATTCTTCTTTTGCCATGAATTCGGGATTATCGCTACTGTTTTTGTGTTGCAGATCGACCAGGAAACAGATTTGATGGTGAAGAGTTGATGAAGGTTCCCGGAGTTTTGAAGGTTGAGAGCGAATGAGATTGAAGGAGAATGATTGAAGGAGATTGATCAAGATGGACTCTCAAAGGTGAAGTGATGAAGAGTTTGTTCTGATTGTTGTAGAATAAAATTAGAGAGAGCCGTTTGTAGATGGAGAATGATCTGATTTATAGAGGGTGAAGAATTGGAGAAGAAGGTTGAAGAAGGGTTTGGAGAAGAATGATGAAGAGTGAAAAAAGAAAGAAAAAATGGTGAAGTGTTTGTGAAATTGTGGAAGAAGCTGAGATGAAGGAAGTGATTCTGATTTATAGAGCTGGAATTCAGAGATTGATCTAGAAGCTTCAGGTAGATTCTGTTATTTTTTCTGTTATGATTTTCACTTCCATTCTCCTGTTATTAGAATTCTGTTGTGAACTTTTCAATTCTTTCTCCTCCAATTCTGTTATGAGGTTGTCTTTTTGTAATTTGATTTCTGACTTTGGTTAGTTGTGAAGTTTATAACTGATTTTCCTGTTCTGCTATATTTATATGTTGATCTCTTTTCTTATATGTACCATTGCGGGTTTATGATTATGAAATGTGATCGTTGAATTGAATGGTTGTGCTGTGAATTCTGCAGGTTATTAAAGAAATTTTGGCGATGATGAATGTGAGTGATGGAAGCTCTGGAAGTCGGTTGAAGGTTACAAAGTTGCAGATGGTCGAAAATGGTGACCTTGGAATGCATTGTCAACTTCTAATCCAACTCTTTTTGTAGGATTTAGAGGAACTCTCAATGTTTAACTGTCCATATAACTTTGACACTGATTCTGGCTTTTTGTTATTTCCATTGTATAATTGATTGCAACTAGGCCTTTCTATGAAGAGATTTTCCTTTCTTAATGACTGCATTAAGAGGGACCCGTCCTCCCACTTTTTTTCTCGAATCTCATGCCAATTATTCCACTGTGTGTCTGTTGCATATACTTAGTGCATGAAGCTTGTACTTGGACACAAAAATGATACATACACATTGGGAAGTGTCTAAAAGCTGGAGAATTTTCAAGCCATTATTTTTCATTTAATTAGTAACATAATGAAAATAATGGACCTCATGGACTAACAACAAAGTTTGAACCCCCTCCCCTTTTCCTTTTTTAATAAACCGAAGAAAAGAGAAAGAAACAAAAAACAAGAGGAAATAATGAATGTGGTTATTGGGATATCATGAATTTTCTTTATGTATATGGTTATGGGACAATTAAAAGGACAATTCGCAGTTAAGTGAATATTAATAGGGGAATCCAAAAAATGAATAAAAAGTTGATTTCAAAAAAAAGTATAAGCGGTTAGAACGGTCATATACAATATGGGGTAGAAGATGATTTTATGGGCATAGGCCTAGAAAATGAATATAAAATGTGAAATTACACAAAATGGTCTTATGACTTTGATTAGAAACACGGGCTTAAGAGAGAAATATTTCCGAAGGGATGGGTGGAAGTTAATGACATAGGGAATTATAGAAAAGGATATGGATTGCAAAAAAAGAAAATAAAGTTAACATTGGTAATTCGCCATGGACTTAAAAAAATGGTTTCAACCGAAAGGAAAAAATGGCAAATGGTGATGGCTAATGTCCCAGATAGGCATCGCATATTTGAACTTGAATGATGCCTTCCAAGTAAACCAATAGTCGTGCTTTCTCCTTTAATCCGAATCAAGTCCTTCAACACAATCCACCTTTAGGAGCTTCGATGCCATACTAAAATTCCCACAATCTTGAATTATGATTCCATAAACAAAAGGATCCGAACCAATCTTTGATACACTGGACCTCAATTGGTGAAGTGCCCTTCAAATTAACTCATTAACAAGAACTCCAAATTCTCCTTGAGATATTCAAGTGATGAAGGATACAACTTGAGACGTTAAGAAGAGCCTATACTCTCACTCAGAGCTAATCTGATTGAACGCCTCAATAATAGGTTAGATGCACCAGTGAATATTCTCCACAAGTTCAAACCATCATAAATATGGACAAGGTACGAAACCCTAATTTCCACGGGCCTTGGTCACATGTCTTAGGAACCAATGCAACGCATGATTGAATGTTATGACCTAACGGGAATGTGGATGAATGCGAAGCGATAAGCCAATTAATGGTAAAAGAATGAAGGCAAATTTTGAGGTATTACACACATCCCCTAGGTACCCTCACATGTTGCACCCGGTGCTTTCATTGTTGATTCACTCCAGGTGTTTGTGGAGTTGAGGTCTCCGGAACATCGCAAGACTCCCTCATATATTATTGCATTTCTACAAAGTCTTATGTATGGAACGACGACATGTCGTAATTGTGGTTGTGACCCATGCCAGAATTGTTTGGATGTGATGATGGGGTCATTGGTGTGCAACCTGGACGATTGAAAGGGGACATTTATGTGAAGGCTTTTTTGGTGAAAGGTTGAAATGGTAGTGGTGTTTCAAAGCCATGGGGTGGTTGTGATGACTGTGTTTGGCGGTTATGGTGTGATGTTTGTGTGTGTCGGCTATGATGTGATATTTGAGCGTTTTGGCAATGGTACGATGTTTGGGTGTTTTGGCTAAGGTTATATGCATTTAGGGTGTCTAGATAAACATCATTTTGTTGGACATGGTATGGGGGACGCTCTTGGTATTATGGTTGAGATTCTGGCATGTTTGGATAATAGGGTTGTGTGTTTGTCGCTCGGTAATTGAGTTGGGTATGGATTGTGAGTAACAAGGCTGATAATTTCCTCATTGGTTAGACGTGGAAGTTTCTTTTGTGTAAGTGGTATGGCGTGGGTCGTGTATATACCTATCTTCGGAGAAAAGCCCAGTTGCAACCGATCTATACCAAGACATATAAGTATTAGTTGGTATAGACGGGGTTGCCATCACTGGTTCCCGTAAGACATATTGGAGACAGTTCCTTCATTTATGACACTCAGTCTTAGCAAAGCCTTTCCATTGGTCGTTGACACGGATAATTCTGCTGATTTCACCGTGCATCGAAATGATTCGAGAAGGTATGTCATTATTTTTTGTAATGAACTTTGCAAGTTTCAAATTGCTACATCTTACGGGAAAAAAGTGATTTCTTGAAGATTGCTTCTATAGATCCACCACATACTTGCACTGCCACAAATATTGTCTAGGATCACCGAAAATTAAGTTCTGACTTGAGATGTCGAGACAATTTTCCACTTGTCAACAGGGATCCATCAGTGAAGGTGAGTAGAATAATCTTTCATATTGTCTTGAAACATAAATATACTCCCTCGTACAAGAAGGTGTGGATTGCAAGAACAAAGGCCGTTGAACAGGTATTTGGAAACTGGGAGGGTTCATACAAAGAATTACACGATATTTGATGGCACTTAAGACACAATCACCGGAGATTGTTGTAATCATGCAGATAGTGCCGACATGTAGTCCAAATGGATCTATTATTGATGGAAATGTAATATTTCACCGACTCTTTTGGTCATTTCAACCATGCATCAAAGGTTTTGTATTCTGCAAACCTATTATTCAAATTGATGGAATGTGGTTATACGGAAAATACAAAGGTACCTTGCTAATGGCAGTTGCACAAAACGACAACAATGATGTATTTCCCATTGCCTTTGCTCTGGTTGAAGGTGAGATTGTTATTGCTTGGAATGTCTTCCTTAAGAACCTCAGAATACATGTGGCTCCACAAGCCAATCTCTATTTGATTTCAGACAATCATGCTGCTATTGAGAGTACTTACAATAACCAAGATAACGGGTGGTATAATCCTCCATCTACCCATGTTTATTGCATTAGACATATCACAGAAAACTTCATGCGTGCAATCAAAGACAAGAACCTTCACAAAAAAATTGTGAATGCAGAGTATGCTTTGTAATTTAGAGATGCACCTAAGAGGGGGTGAATTAGGTGTTTAAAAAATTCTTCGAGTTCTTTTTCCGATTTCCGATTTTTCTTGACGTATGTAGTTTTAGTGCTTGAAAGTAAAAAGCGGAAAGTAAAAATGACACAAGAGAATTATCCTAGTTTCCCTCACAATCCAAGAGTACGTCCAGTTCCCTTACAACACATAAGAGATTTCACTATAGTTTAGAATGATTGTACAAACCTAATCACACAAATGGTGAAACCTATTGTCTAATCTATAGGCAGCTAAAGTGTAGGAAGAACAATCCTCTTCAAATACTCACTTGTTTCCAACAATTTGGGACAACAAGGTAATCACACTAATTTATCCCTAACAATCCTAAGGATAAATAGTCACAATGATACAAAGAGATGAGTAGTTCTTGAATAGATGAAAATGGTGAAGTCTTGAACTTTTTATCAATACAAGTATTGATTCTCCTTTGATGAATTTTTATCACTCACAATAATATATATATATATATATATATATATATATATATATATATATATATATATATATATATATATATATATATATATATATATATATATATAAGTGTTCACTATTTTATGAAATGAAACTTTAAAAAAGATATGAAAATATTTAATGTAAAGTTTCATTTTTTGAAGATTTTGAATAAGTGTACTCAAAATTGTATGAAAATGTAGAATAAGTGAGTAAGAAAATATTTATGAAATTTTTTGGAGGTTTAATTTAATTTGAAATTTCATGTATTTATAAGTGCGTAACATCTTTTTGAAACATTGTAAAGTTATGCAACAATATCATGAACAATTGTCAAGTTAAAAGAAATTGTTTCATGAAAAGGTGTTAAAAAAATTATTGTTTTATCAAATTTGTACAGGACTTGTTAAGTCAGTTTTAACGGATACCTGACTTAACAAATGCAGAACAATTTTTGAATTTCAAAATTAAAATACTGCTTCAGGCAGGTGCAAATTATGACGGTTTTTATTCCTGTTATGACGGTTCAAACTGCCATAATTTACCAAAAACTGCATGTTTAAATAAATTGAAAAACTAAAAATATGTCTAAATATTTATTTTTTAATGCATGAAATTTATGGCATGTGTTTGATATTATTCCTAAACATGTGTATTATGCATGAGATATTTTTGAACACTTGCATATATATTTTTAAGCAATAATAGTTATACCATTAATTTATTCCAAATTGTTCTTCAATTCTTGAAAATTTATTGAATGATGTTTGAAGCTTGATCCAAATGATTATCTTCCTTTTTGCACATACACATATGAGCATAATTAGTTGTCTTCATCAAAACATGATATTTTAAGGAAGCTTGTTTTCACATGCTTTAACTCAACCATCATTTCAATACTACTGTGACGAAATTAGATTGTCAAATGCAGATGCAGGAAGGTGGCTGGATAACATTCTATTGGACAAGTGGACAAGGGCATTTGACGGTGAATGTCGTTGGGGCCACATGACAAAAACACCTTGTGGAATGCATGAATGACGTCTTCAAATGAATTAGAAACCTACCCGTAACCACATTGGTGAGATTGACCTATTACAGGTTGGCATCGTAATTTGCATCAAGAGGAGAAAGATGGAGTGCAGTGTTAATGTCAGGTCAAATATACAACGAATGCATAATGAAAGTGATGAAAGAGGTGAAATTCTGGTTATGCAGATATGTCAATGTCCTATCTTAATGTTAAGACAATGATTATTTCACTTTAGTGAACAAAAGGATTACACAACTGTTGTTTTGAAGTAGTGCAACACAAATACCAACAGATGTCAAGACAACATGTTGGGACATCTTAGTCAAGAACATATAACATAAAACTGTTAATCTGAAAAATGTAAAGAACACAGTAATTGTTGACCCAGTTCGGTGCTAACAAATCTACATTTGGTGGATACCAATCCAGGATGAAGACTTCATTATCTTGTAGTATTACCCTAAAGCTAAACTCACAGTTTACAACTTTATCCTAATCACTACCTTCAATGAACATATTTATCTAAGGCTAAACTCTAGTCATTTACAACCTTCGATATGAGACTCCTTCTCACATCCTTCATCACTACCTGTGATGTCTGTATCTTCTGCTGATCTCCAGAGCCTGTTAAAGTTTCTTGACCTACAAGTTATCCTGGACTTGCTTCAAAGCTTCGACCAAGAACATTAAACAGACCATTACCTAAAGGCTTATGGTTGTGCCCCTTGTATGTCTGCCTTCCTCCCTGTATCCCATACTGCAGAGGGGAGACTTATAACTCCTAAGAGAGCCAACGACTCTCAAACCGTAAACCCTTATTTTACAAAGTATTTAGGTTACAAAGTTACAAGTGATACAAAAGTTATAAAGGTTCTTCTAACCCTAGGTCTAAGTCTCTTTATATAGTCTTCTGTTGGGCTTCAAACCTTTCCTTGATCCACTACTGAAAGCGCCTAGAATCTTGGAACATATTTGATACTTGTTTAATTGTTGAGCAGTCAAGATGTCCAGTCTTTCTGTTAGGACATCTTCTTCGACATCTTTGTCTTTTGCGGAATTATTTAGCTTTGAACTACATATTGAACCAATTCTTCCAACATTTTGTTTTACCAAAATTTTTCCAAATCTGAAGAGCTTTCAATCTCCCTCTTTTTGCAAATTTTGGCTAAAAGAATCCTGCACAGAGGAACTCCAGATCGATGGTGTATGCAATGGACACTCCTATGAGTATAGAGGAGGAGAAAATAATTTCTAGACCCACTTTATCTTTTTGACCGAGTACATGAGGGAAAAGATGCAAGATACTCCCCCTCAACCCAAGAACCGATATTCTCACGAAGAAAAGCAGTGGCAATACTTTTAGTGACAAATTCCTAACCTGAGTAACTCATATCACAGAACATAATTGTGTTCATAACTCAGATCACAAGATAAAAAAGTATCTAAGATCATTGAGATGTTGAGAAATAATGTTAGAATATCTTTGAAGACTTCAGCTTCAAAACTTATGATTAGAAGAACAATCCTTATCTCCCCCTTTTTAGTTAAAATTTGACAAACATTTCCCAGATTAATCTAGATCCATGACAATCTCATCCAGATATTTAGATATGCCATATTTTCTTCTAACTTAGTTTGGAGAAAGAAAAATAGTCCTTGTGTATTTATTCAAGTTTTGACTTTTTTTCTTAAGTACAAGTTCCAGCACATTCACATGTTATACACTATTATCGATTTTTACCCCTCCTTCTGGCATGTACCCTAGATTTTTCTCAACTGCTACCTATGTGTATAACAAGACATAATTGAGACTGAGATTAACATATCAATCAAATAAAATTTCACAAATATTGATAATAATCTGCAGAGAAAAATAAATTCTCCTAGACTGGTCAATGATTCTTTAAGCATCCAACAAGAATCGTATAATTTGTATTGTTAAGTCTCCCATAACTTGCAACAATACAATGTCAAGACATAACACTTGACATCTTCATCCCTCCTGGATGGAAAAATCTGATTGTTACTCACCACAAGCTTGGTGTTGAAGATCCTTATATCAAGAGGAAAATCCCCATATCTAAGACAATATATGCTCCCCCTGAGCACTTGCGTAGGAAAAAATGGAAAACATAAGACGCATATTAAATGTCTTCAAGAGCAGCAATCTCTGTCATCCACCTGCGGAAACACATTCATTTTTATGCTAATATCCCTTTTGATAAGAAATAGCAGTCACTCACTCATGAAAACCATCATGCTAATTGTGAGTCACGTAAGGATCGACATCCTCATAGTAACAAATTGTTGGAACAACATAAAAATCAGTTTGTTTTCAATCCATCGGTGTCAGATATTGGACACATGTTATAGAACAACATGACTTTCTAGACAAAGTCCTTCCATAATATTTTTCAAAAAATAGACAATCACCTAACGTCTTCAAAGTCAATCATTTATATCATTATCCCGTATGATAATCTGGAATACTCCTGACAAGTTGTTGATTATCCATACGCAGGCTTCCAATTAATCAATACCTGATCTACTTCAGTCTTCTCTACATCCTCTATCCAAGGAATAAATGTAGGTAGAAAGCTTCTAGAACCATAACAATAATCATCCTTAACAAGGATATCCAACCCAAATAATGTCCTAACACCAAGTTAGAACATCTTCCACACACCAAGACAAAATTCTTGATATGCTCCACCAACTGGACTTACTATAGCATAGTAATCCAAAGAACTAAAGAACCTTCAATCAACACTATGCCACCAGCTTGAATAAGAACTCCAGAAAGAGAGTAACCTCTCATCCACCTTCAAGAAGAAAATAAATATTTTTAAGCCTTCAACTTGTAACTCTTATGCCCAAGAGTAACTTGTTCTAAGACGTAACCTCAAGACTAACCAGCTACCACCTGCTAATTATCTTGAGATCAACTTTTGAGATCCACTTTTGAGATCAACCAAATGCCATAGTTTGATCACCTCCTTCATGAATCATCATATCAAAAAGCCAATTGCATTCTTTTAGAAGTTCATCTATGACTTCTTGTGCATCATTTTCATAAATTGAAACGTTGCTACTAACCTCGTCATTTTCTTCATCGGAGTGATGTGAAGCCATTAGAGCCATATTTGCACATTCATCGCTTTCCGATTCCGATGAGGAACTAACTTCATTATCGTCCCAAGCAACATAAGCCTTTTTATTCTTGAAATCCTTCTTGCCTTTGAATCCTCCTTTCTTTGCAAGTCTTGGACAATTTGGCTTTATGTGACCTTGCTTCCTATATTCATAACATGTGACTTTTTGAATCGATGTGGATGCATCCTTCTTCCTGAAATGTTTATTCTTTTTAGGAAAAGAGGAATTTTTATTTTTGTTAAAAAACTTACCAAGCTTCTTAACAAGAAGCATGAAGTTCTCATCTTCGGAAGTCTCGTCATCTTTGTCATCCTTCGTGTCAATCTTCAAGGCAATTCCCTTGGACTTTTTCTCTTGACTTGCGTGCTTCTCGAGCCTTCCAAGTTCCAATTCGTGCTCTTGAAGTTTTCCAAATAGAGATGCGGATGTCATTGTTGAGAGACTTCTTTTCCTAAATAGCGGTCACTTTCGGTTGCCATTACCTTGTCAAGGATCTTAGGACTTTCAAGTTGAGATCTTCGTTGGTGAAGGTCTTCCTGAGAGCAATCAAGTGATTTGTTAGATGAACGAATCTTTTTTTGTAAGGCAACAATAGATTCCCCGGGCTGCATACGGAACATTTCATATTCTTGACTCAAAGTATTAAGCCTTGATCTTTTTACTTTTGTTGTTCCTTCATGTGTTTCTACCAATGTATCCCAAATCTCCTTTGCCGATTTGCATTGTGATACGCGGAAGAACTCGTCCATACTGAGAGCGCTTTGGAGTATGTTGATTGCCTTCTTCTCATTCAGGATCTTCTTCCTATCATCTTCATCATAAGTATTCTTTAACTTTGCGGTTCCAACGCCATTGATCACGTTAACAGGATTATGAGGACCTTCTTCGATCACTTCCCATATGCCTTCTCCTTGGGCTTCAAGATGTGCTTTCATTCTGATTTTCCAAAAATCAAAGTATTCGCCTGAGAAGAGTTGAGGCTTGTTACTACTTCCACCATCTTTGAAAACAGGATTTGAGTTTGCGGAAGCCATACAGGATCTTGTAGGAACAGGTTACCTAAACCTGCTCTGATACTAATTGTAGTTTTAAAGTACGCCTAAGAGGGGGGTGAATTAGGAGTTATAAAATTTTCTCGATTATTTTCGTTGATGGATGGATTTCTTTTACTTGTTTATGGGATGAAAACTATAAAGCGAGAAAGTAAAAGAGACACAGCAAATTATCCTGGTTCCCTTCACAATCCGAAGGTACATCCAGTCCTCTTTCCAACACGAAAGAGATTTTCACTAGTTTTTAGAAATGTACAACCTATCGCACCTTCAATCGGTGAGGCCTAATTTCTAAACAACTAAACAACCTAGTGTGAAAGAACAATCCTCTTGCAATCACTATCCCTTGAGTCCAACAATCTTGGATCACAAGTCACAATAGAAAATCTATTTTAATTCTTTGTAATTTTTTAGAGTAGTACAATGTTTGATATCAATCTAAGTTGATCTTCTCCTAATGATCAAAATTCACTTTATAAATATCAATACAAGTGTTCAAAGATGAGTATGAGAAAGTTATGAATCACAATATGAACACTTTTGAAGTTTGAAAATATATGTCAAAAGAAGTGATTTTGATTGAATGATTTTTATTAAAATTCTAGGTGTTTTTTGAATTTAAAAAATTCAGAATATATAAGTTTAAAACACCCTTACAAAAAGGTGTGAGAAATTATGAAACAAAATTTAATTTGAAGAGGTATAATAAAAAGGTACATTTTTGAATTTCAAAGGAAATAATTTTTCAAAAATTCTTCAATGTTAACCGGTTAACCAAATGGTTAACCGGTTAACGCATATAAACGTTAACTCTGTATTTGAAAAATTGAAGCCGTTAACCGGTTAACCAAATGGTTAACCGGTTAACACTGTTAAAAAACAGAAAAATTCTTAGTTTTAAAAGTGTTAATCTGTTTTAAAAACCTTTCAAAAATTATATGCAATATGATAACATGTGAAATAATTTATTGAACACTTGTACATCAATTTGTAAAGGGTTTTGATGTACCTCAATGTTTTGCGTCCAAGCTTGAAATAAACCGAATGAGCAAAAGAAACTTGATCACAATGCCGATGCTTGTTGCTAGACCATGTTTGAGAGCTCTTGACTTTTTGCAAATATGAAGCGCACGACAGTCATGTTGTCTTCATCAAAATCTTCGAGGTTGAAGGCGTGCTTCTACAGACCCCTCTGAAAACCTTGCAAAAGTGGGGTAGTTTGGGAATTAATTTGAAAAGTGGATTATTTTGGGATTTTATTTGAAAAAATGTGGTAGTTTGGTAAAACAATTCTAGTAGTACTAGTATGTACTCTCTTTATCATAATAAGTTGATAGTCGTGGTAAAAGTACAATAATGCATATTGTATCATCACGGTTGTAGAAATCAATTGTGGTAAAAGGTAGAGGTCATGTATTTGATATTTAACACCTACATTTTAGGAGATTTCTTAACATTTTACCACAATTGTACTTTTCAACTGTAGTGAGAGACTTAGCGTGCGATATTTCACCATGATTATAGTTTTCAACTGTGATGATATATGTTCAATTGAATTTATTATAATTTGAAATGCTTATTTCGTCAATTATTTACTAAACATATAATTTTTCAATCTAATTGAGAAATTAATAATATGACAATTAAGTTATATTAGAAGACCAAGTTACGCTAATCAATGTTTTTCGAGCTTTTTACAACCCATTATTCATATCTCGTTCTTTAATGGTTAGAATTTGAGTCAAGACTTCTAGCTCTTCAACCATCACTTCCTTATCTACTAGTTTTGTCTGAAAAGTAATTAATATAACTTAGTATTTCGTATTATTATTTTCTAATTAAACTTAAAAGGTTATATATTTATTGAGGATTTGGTAAAACACTAAAACCATACAATAATACAAACAACAACATTTATCAACAAAAAGGAACAATTTACCTTTACAAAACAACTATAACATATCTCAACAAAAACATCAAAACACTTAAACAAAAACATCTAAAATAACACAAACTACACCATTTATTAACAAAATAACAACATACCTCAACAAAAACATCAACATACTAAAAAAAACGTCTAAAATAACACAAACAACGCCTTTTATCAACAAAACAACAACATACCTTAACAAAAACATCAACATACTTCAACAAAAGCATCTAAAATAACACAGACAACAATATATCTCAATAAAAACATCAACATACCTGATAAAAATATCTACAATAACACAAACAATAATATTTATCAACAAAAACAATAACTTAACTTAACAAAACAACAACATACCTTAACAAAACCATCAATATACTATTAGCATGGAATTTCTAGTTGGGAAAAGTAAGTTGAAATATGCATTGGAAAAATGATAAGTGTTAACATTTGTTGACACAAGTCGACGAGAATGGGTACATCGACTGAATCATTTTGACTGGCATCTTGAACCATGGTTTGGAATAATCTCAAAAACCGATCTTGAGATTTGGTTTATAGGAAACTCGGGAACATATCTGATGGATAACTCGATATTGTGTCAAAGTCAAGCGTTCGAGGGACTTCAAAGACTTAGAAGATTTTGGAAATCAAAGACTAAAGAATGGACTAAGCGATGTCAGCAATCATCTTCAACAAGCAGGTAGTTACTAATCGCTGAGAGGAATTACAAACGTAGGATAATGATTTTCAGCAGTTTTAAGTACTGACTATGTGACAGTACATCAGAAGATCAAGTTGCATGTTCTTGAAGATGTGTCGACTCTATAGGAATAAACTATCAGATACATTTATCTTTAGTAGTATATATAGTTGTCTCATATGTTGTAATTGAGGTCTTAGATTTCATATACTTTCTTTATAGAACTGGAATACTCAAGTCAAAGTGTGAAACAGTTTGTGAGTAACATACGAGTCTGCATCCCTTTTATTTTACTGTCTTCTTTTTTCTTGAATTGAAACATTATGCTTTCTGTCATTTATTGTGTTCATTTAATGTTGTTTATTCCAAGTTTCTTTTACTTTAATTCAAGCTTTTCGTCTCTAAAGTTTGTTTTTATCGTGTCTGCACACAAACACTCACAATCACTTTATATACATACTTTATTGTAAACATGTTTTCACAAAACTTCCCGATAATTTTTGAGTTAATCTCAAAGACTTTTAAACTAGTGATTATTCGCTTAAAACACTCGCAAACACATACCTCGACAAAAAAAAATCTACAATAACAAAAACAATAACTTACCTTAACAAAACAAAAACATATCTCAACAATAACTTAAACCCATTACTTATCTAAACTAAAACAACAATATAAAACCTATAATTTTATCTTAACAACAAGAAAACAATAAAATCTATGTTGAGAAATATATAGAACAAGACAAATGTTTCACATATATTTTGAACACGAAAAACAAGACAAATATTTTGAACAACAACAACATCATAACTCATAAAACATATGTTGGAAAATGTTTAACATACATATCTTTCCTCGAAAAGATTCGTGAAAAATGAAGAAAAAAATGAGTTATTTGTTTCGTCTTACATAGTTTTGTGACAACTTTCTTTGATTCATACTAGTTAGAGAAGTTATGTCAGAGTATTGTAAGGATATGACGGAGTTTTTGAGAGATTGGGATAAGGCGAGAGAAGTTAGGGTTTCACTTTGAGCGTATTATGTTCTGATGTAAATTAAGTTAGCTTATATAGGTAAAATATTTCCCCACAATTGATAAGAAAAACCATGATAAACTGTCCTAATATTTAACTATGTTTTTAATCTAGATCATGGTGAAAAGTGTTTAATTTTTATTTACAAATAGAAATTAAGGGAACACACCCTTTTTGTAATGAAAAAAATATAAAATTGTTGGTGTCGAGATTTGAAGTGTGTCACTTCTTTACATATCACAATAATTGTTTAGTTTGGACCGTGGTAATAAGTGATTTAAAAATAATTTTAAAAAAATTAAAAATTTCTAATGAAAATATATTACTTCGAGTTTCACAAGTGGTTGTAGTAAATAATTGTTAGGTAAGAGCTTTTGTAGTAGTGAATTTTTTAAGATTATAAAACATATTTGTTTATACAATTGTGTATTTTCATAAGAATAAGGAGTCATTGGCCATTTATATAGATATAGATTAAAATTTAAAATAACTGAAAGCATGCTTAAACAATTGGTTTAAATTTCTTGGTGATGATTCTAGAAAGATAATAAAAATAGAATATTATTGTCCATACGTAACACTTAAAGATTATAATTCATATGCTACTAAACTATCAGATTGAATGTGTCTTAATATTGATTTCAATGCAACAACGTATGTAGAAAAATATACAATTGTTTTGTGTGTTGTCATGTAAATGTTACTCCCAGTAGTCTTATTTATAAGAAAAATTTATTTGTTAGATACATTGAATAACTAATATATTTGGACAATATATATATATATATATATATATATATATATATATATATATATACCAAATACATTGTTTCTTCAATGAATTTTAAAAGCGAATTTTTTTTCTTATGAATAGAATTTGAACGAGTATTTATAAAGTATTTTGATTTTATGTTAATGTAAAGTTTTTCTATGTTTATGTGATACTGAGTTGTAATTAGATGTTTTAATTAATATATATTTTGCATTTTATGTATAAAAAATGGCATTTGACTAATATTTAATTTTATTAACATACTGCTACGAATAAATGATTTATCTCAGTTGATTAAGGGGTTTTACCTCGGTTTGCTGGCTGAGATAAATAAGGATATCATGGAAAATGTATCATATTTTTCCTCAATGGAATATTAATCGAGGGATAAAATTTACTAGTCATGAGTTTGATCTCCGGCAATTGCATTTTTGTATTTTTAAAGCGCACATAATTTTATCTCTCAATTTCTTTTATTACTCTAGATGAAAAGTTAGTATTCACCTTGGTTGGAAATTCCAACAGATGGAAAAATATTATTGTTTAATATTATATAATCTTCATGTTTACCTGTATATATACACATTTCAACATACAACAAACCAACTAGACATCAAATATACACATTTTGGACAAAAACCTATATACACATTTTATGCTGAAAATTATATACACATTGTGGACAGAAACCTATATACACATTTTGGACATAAACCCGTAGAAGCAAGCTTCTCAAATTATATTTTGATGATAACAACAAATCCATCAAGTCTTGAAAGCAAGCAAAAAGGATCATTCAAGCTTCATTCAAAAAAAGTCTTCATAAAGATAAGGTTTTCTAATCGAAAGGTATGATTTTATTTCTCATGAATCAATAATGTTTATTAAGTGTTCAACTTAGGATGCACTCACATTTGCTATTTCTAAACAAATCATTTTGCATGCCTTATGTTACTGATCTTAAATTTAAAAGAAATTTTTCTGGTTTTTGATCAAGTAACCGGTTACCTTGTAGGTAGTAACCGGTTACTTCAGCCCAATTTTGAAAAATCTTTTTAATGCTTCAACAAGTAACCGGTTACCCATGGGGTAGTAACCGGTTACCACTGTTCAAATTTCCAGAAATTATTTCATCCAACTTTTTGAATTTGTCTTATAATTTTCAAATTGGATTGAGACATCCCTTCATATTGTGTACCTTTTCAAAGAGGTGTCTTGTCTCTATTTAAAGTGCTTTGTGAAGAATTTTTTCAGACACCTCCTATAATTTTCATAAAACATTTTCTTACTCAAAAATCTCAAACTTTCTAAATCTATCAAAGTGCACTAAATTCATTTGTTTACAAAGTTAAACGTTTCATACACTTTAATGGACACTTATATTCATTATTTTTGAGTGAGAAATATCAATCAAAGGAGAAGATCAACATTGCTTGATATTACAAGACTTCATCATTTCTACATTTCATTTTATTCAAAGAATTATTTTTTGTATTGACTTGTGATCTAGAATTGTTGGACACAAGGGTTTGTGTGGCAAGAGGATTGTTCTTGCACATTTGATTGTTGTATAGTTGTTAGAACGTAGGCTTCACCGGTTTGTGGTGTGATAGGCTGTACAATCTAAAACTATAGTAAAATCTCTTACGAGGTGTAAAGGGACTGGATGTACCTTCGGTTTGTGAAGGGAACCAGGATAATTTTGGTGTCTTTTAATTTCTGCTTTATTGTTTTCATAACCTAGATACTTAGATGATAAAAATCCATCCATCGATAAAATAAACCGAAAAACTTTATAAAGCCTAATTCATCCCCCCTCTTAGGCTATTTCTGAAACTACAATTGGCATCAGAGCGAGTTATAGGTAACTTGTTCCTAGAGATCCAGCATGGCTTCCGCAAGCACAAATCCGGTTTCAAAGATGGTGGAAGTAGCAACAAGCCCCTACTCTTCTTCGGAGAATATTTCGATTTCTGGAAAATCAGAATGAAGACACATCTTGAATCCCAATGAGAAGGTATATGGGAAGCTATTGAGAATGGTCCATATAATCCGGTGGATATTATCAATGGCATTGGAACCGCAAAGTTGAAAAATATGTATGACGAAGACGATAAGAAAAATATTCTAAATGAGAAGAAGGCAATCAACATACTCCAAAGAGCTCTTAGTATGAACGAGTTCTTTCGTGTATCTAAATGTAAATCAGCAAAAGAGATTTGGGACACCTTGGTAGAAACACATGAAGGAACCACCAAAGTGAAGAGATCGAGGCTAAACACTCTAAGTCAAGAATATGAGATGTTCCGCATGCAGCCCGGTGAATCTATAGTTTCCTTACAAAAGAGATTCGTCCATCTAATAAATCACTTGATTGCTCTCGCTAAAACCTTCACCAATGATGATCTCAACCTGAAAGTCCTAAGATCTTTGACAAGAGAATGGAAACCGAAGGTGATCGCTATTTCAGAAAATAAGAGTCTCTCAATGATGACATCCGCGTCTCTATTTGGCAAACTTCAAGAACACGAATTGGAACTTGGAAGGCTCGAGAAGCACGAAAGTCAAGAAAAGAAGTCCAAGGGAATTGCCTTGAAGGTTGATTCAAAAGATGACAAAGATAATGAGACGTCTGAAGATGAGAACTTTATGCTTCTTGTGAAGAAGCTTGGTAAGTTTTTTTAATAAAAATAAAAATTCCTCTTATCCTAAAAAGAATAAACATTTCAGGAAAAAGGAAACATCTACATCAATGCAAGACATCACTTGTTATGAATGCGGAAAGCAAGGTCACATAAATCCAGATTGCCTGAAACTTGCAAAGAAAGGAGGATTCAAAGGCAAGAAGGAATTCAAGAACAAAAAGGCTTATGTTGCTTGGGACGATAATGAGATAAGTTCATTCTCAGAGTCGGAAAGCGATGAATGTGCGAACATGGCTCTTATGGCTTCACATCACTCCGATGAAGAAATCGATGAGGTTAGTAGCAACTTTTCAATTTATGACAATGATGCACAAGAAGTTATAGATGAACTTTTAAAAGAATGCAAGACGTTGTATAAAAGTATTTCATCCCAAAAGAAACGAATTTCATCTTTAGAAGAAAATAATATTGCTTTGGAAAAATATATTGAAAATGAAAAACAAAAGTTGATGGATGAAAAACTAAGTCTTGTATGTAAGAATTGTGAGTCTTTATCTTTCCAAAATGTTCAACTTAAAAGAGTTTTAGAAAGATATGAAAAAGGTCAAATTGGCTTGGAGGAAATTCTTAAGCACCAAAGGTATCCTAATGATAAAAGTGGATTAGGATATTCTAAGTTTTCCAAATCAAGCACAAATGAGACCATTTTTGTTAAAGCAAGTGAACAAGTTGTTAAAGAGAAAGTAAACAATTCTAAAAGTGTGCATCAAAGTCATAAAAAGAAAATGATTGTTAAGAAGAAGAAATATGTTCCTAGATATAGAAGTCATTTCCAACCTACTTGTTTTTATTGTGGAATCAAAGGTCACACACCTAATGCTTGTTATGTGCGAAACATTGGCGTTGCAAAAGGGAATTATGTGTGGGTTGAAAAGGGTACTAACTACCAAGGACCCAAAGCAATTTGGGTACCTAACAAAACTTGATTTTGTTTTGTAGGTATACTTGAAGACAACTTCGAATAAATGGTATCTTGATAACGGTTGTTCAAAGCATGTGACAGACGATATCAATAAATTATCAAGTCTATCTTTAAAGGCCAAAGGATATGTTACTTACGGTGATGATAATAAAGGAAAGATTCTTGGAGTAGGAACCATTGGTGCATCTCCATATACAATCATCAAAGATGTCCTTTACGTGGAAGGCCTTAAACACAACCTACTTAGCATAAGTCAATTGTGTGACAAAGGGTTCCGAATCAACTTCACAAAGGATGAATGTTTGATAGAACATGAAGTCACCCATGACATTTTGCTAAAAGGTAAAAGATATAATAATATTTTTATTATTTCTTTTGATGACTCTTCCTTGAAGGTAAAATTCTTAATGGCAAACAACAACGAGGCTTGGCTATGACATAAAATATTCGCTCACATTCACATGGAAAACATGAACAAGTTGATAAAGCATGATCTAGTTGTTGGTATTCCAAAGATTAAGTTCATCAATGATAAACTTTGTGACGCATTTCAAAAGGGAAAGCAAATCAAGACAACTTTCAAATCCAAGAAAGTAGTGTCCACATCAAGGCCACTACAATTGTTGCATATGGATCTCTTTGGTCCATCAAGAACAAAAAGTTTTGGAGGTAATGTTTACGCTTTAGTTATTGTTGATGATTTCTCTAGATATACTTGGACATTGTTTCTAGTGAAGAAAAGTGATGCTTTCAAAGCATTCAAGAAATATGCGAAACAAATTCAAAACGAGAAGTCTCTCACAATAGCCTCCATTAGAAGCGACCATGGTGGAGAATTCCAAAACACATTCTTTGAAGAATTTTGCGAAGAGAATGGAATCTCTCACAACTTTTTTGCACCAAGGACTCCTCAACAAAACGGTGTCGTGGAAAGGAAGAATATGTCATTGGTAAAGATTAAGAGAACTATGCTTAGTGACTCAAATTTACCTAAGTATTTTTGGGCGGATGCGGTTAGCACAACATGTTTCATAAGCAACCGTGTCAATATTCGACCGATCCTCAAAAAGACTCTGTATGAGTTGTTCAAAAGTAGGAAACCAAACATATCATTCTAACATATTTTTGGATGCAAATGTTTCATTCTCAACAATGAAAAGGACAATCTCAGTAAGTTTGATGAGAAGTCCGATGAAGGTATTTTCCTTGGTTATTCCCTCTCTAGTAAAGCTTTTAGAATATTTAATAAAAGAACTCTTACTATTGATGAATCTATTCATGTTTCTTTTGATGAGACTAACCCCTCGAAAGAGGATAATATTGTTGTTGATGATGATGATATAGTAGATACGCAACAACAACAAAAGGAGATTTCAAAAGATCAACCAATACCACAAGAAGATGTCACTCAAATCATTGAAGAATATCATGATCTACCGAAAGAACGGAGAACTCATAGAGATCACTCGATAGATAAAGTTATTGTTGATATTAGCCAAGGCGTTGCAACTCGACTAAATCTCAAGGATGCTTGTCTCAACATGGCTTTTGTATCTTAAATCGAACCAACCAAAGTCGATGAAGCCTTAGGCGACGATCAATGGATAGTAGCGATGCAAGAAGAACTCAACCAATTCGAAAGGAATCAAGTTTGGAGTCTTGTACCAAGATCGGACAACAAACACATCATAGGAACAAAATGGGTGTTCAAAAACAAACTTGATGAGAATGGGATCATAGTTCATAACAAAGCAAGATTAGTCGCACAAGGATACAACCAAGAGGAAGGAATTGATTTTGATGAAATGTTCGCTCCGGTAGCAAGGTTAGAAGCAATCATATTATTACTTGATTATGCTTGTTCTATGAATTTTCAGTTGTTCCAGATGGATGTCAAAAGCGCTTTCCTGAATGGCTACATCAATGAAGAAGTCTATGTAAAACAACCTCCGGGTTTTGAAGACTTCAAGAATCCTTCACAAGTTTACAAGTTGAAGAAAGCACTATATGGCTTAAATCAAGCACCAAGAGCGTGGTATGACCGTCTCATCAACTTTCTATGTGAAAAGGGATTTGTAAAAGGAAAGGTTGATAAGACTTTATTCATAAAGAAGATCAAGGGTAACACCTTATTGGTTCAAGTTTATGTCGACGACATCATCTTCGGTTCAACGAATAAAGATCTTTGCGAAGAGTTTTCACTTATGATGCAAGGAGAATTAGAGATGTCCATGATGGGAAAAACGAATTATTTTCTTGGACTACAAATCAAGCAAACAAAGGATGGCATCTTCATCAACCAATCCAAGTATTGCAAGGAATTGTTGAAAAAAATCGATATGGATAGTTGCAAAGTGATGTCCACTCCTATGGGATCTGGAACGTACGTTGATCAAGATGAATTCGGCATTTTAATAGATGTCACAAAATATCGAGGTATGATTGGTTCATTACTATATTTGACGACAAGTCGTCCTGACATTATGTTTAGTGTATGTTTGTGTGCACGCTTTCAAGCAAATCCGAAGGAATCGCGTCTCACTTCCGTGAATAGGATTATGAAGTATCTCAAAGGAACAACAAACGTCGGACTATGGTATCCAAAAGGTAGTACATGTTCTTTGATAGGTTATTCTGACGTTGATTATGTAGGATGTAAGACCGATAGAAAAAGCACAAGTGGTACTTGTCACATTCTCGGGAATGCACTAGTGTCGTGGGCATGCAAGAAGCAAGCATGTGCACTTAGCATGGCCGAAGCGGAGTACATTGCAGCAGACAATTGTTGTGCACAGATCTTGTGGCTTAAACAACAACTTCTTGATTTTGGTATAGATCTCGGTTGCATTCCTCTTCGATGCGATAACACAAGTGCCATCAACATCACAAAGAACCCGGTCATACATTCAAGGACAAAGCACATAGATATCCGACATCATTTCCTTCGAGATCACGTGCTCAACAAAGATGTAGATGTTACGTTCGTGGATACACAAAACCAACTTTCCGATATATTCACAAAACCATTGGCTAAAGCGCAATTATTCAAGATTCGGCGAGAACTTGGTATTCTCAATGAAGGTGACATCTAACATTTTCTTAAAATTGCTTGTTATGTGTTATAGTAGCTTAAAATATGTTTAGTTTCACTTTTGTGTTACAAAATGCTAGCACTCATATTTCGCCGTTTTTTTCGTTTTTCTCATTTTTGCATACCCTAAAATAATTGGTTTCAAAATACTTTTTGATCAAAAGTTGTGTAATATTATGTGCTAACATTTTGTGAAAATTTTTTGTCAAAAATCATTACCATTTGCTCTATATATAGCTGTTGTATTTTTAATTTTTTTTTTTAATTTGAGGCAAGTAACCGGTTACCGGTTACCGGGTACCGGGTAGGTAGTAATCGATTATCACTGTCATTTTCTGAATTGTTTTTACGCAGAATGTATTATTGGTTGCTACATGTTTTCTTTTATTCTTTTCATGTGTGTCTTAAAGTTATGTTTGGGAACACTAAATCCTCATTCACTTCTTGGAAACCTAATCTCCATTTATTCTCTCAACCTCCCACTTTCCTCTCATAAACTCTCTTGACCAAAATTACTCACAATTAAAACCCACTCATAATCTACCACTTTATAACCCAATGCCTAATAAGAACAACTCTCTTCACCTCTCTCCCTTCCAAAATCCGAAAATCCATATCTAAACCCTAACATTGTCATCTCTTCCATGGCTGCTTCAAAGAATAGGGGAAAGCAACAAAATATGGATTCCGGCTTTGACTCTGAAATTAGTAAGGAGTAGTTCATGAAACCTCAGAAGAAAAGGAAACTCGACATTGACATTCGCTCCCGGAAGTTCATGAGCATAAAATATGTGAACTTTGAAGAGTTCCCTTCTCATAGCTTCACCTTTGAAGCTCTTCTGGATGCATCTGGTGTCAAAGAGCTGGTTGCTGACACAGGAAAAATCTATCCTGATTTGGTAAGAACTTTCTATCACACTCTTTCTTTTGGAGAAGATGAATTTGGTGATGAACAATTTACTTCTAAGGTCAACAAAAAGGACATTGAGGTTACTATTGAAAAACTAGGAACCCTTCTTGATATACCATCTGAAAGATGTGAGTTCAAAGTCGGTTTTATGCCTAACACTGACAGATGGAATAATTTTGACACATTAGCTTATTTTATTGAAAGATCAAGAGGAACACATGATGATTTACTCGGTAGGCAGTTTCAATCTTCCCGGGTCATAAAATATGCTAAATCCTTAAGTGTTAGTGACCGCATGCTTCATTATATCTTGGCTTATGTGTTGGTACCAAAAATTTCAAACTTTGCTAGGGTTAGTGAACTTGAGTTGATGTTGTTCTGTTCTTTGAAGGAGGATTGGCCAATCAACTGGGCCTATGTCATCTTTCATCATATGAAGCATTAAGTTCGTCTTGGTAGCGGTCTCCCGTACATCCGCTTTGTATCAAAGATTCTGGAACATTTTGATATCCCTAATTCAAGAGAACCTCACTTTGAGATGACCGTTAAGTAAAATGAAATCAACTTGGTCACGGCTACTAAGAACACCGGTATCATATGTGGTCCAAATGGTTTGTATGGATATAAGGAAGATTTTGCCGCTCAAGCCGCTCCGGAAGGTGGTTACACAAATGAATTCCTCTACAATGAAATTGTAAGTCTCAAAACCACCATGAACCATAATCACCAAAAGACCACCCGTAGCCTCGTAAAACTAATGAAGATGTTTCGGAAATTCTATCCTTCTCAACCTTCAAATGCGGGGAATTCGGAGGGTGACGAAGATGATATGGATGAAGATGGTTCTGGAAGTGATTATACTTTAGTGCATGTCCTCTTTATGTTCTAGTTTATGTTCTTAGTTTAAGATTTATCTTTAGTCTTTATGTTGTTAGTTCTTTTTACCGTTTCCGTACCTTGTTGCTCTTTAAAATTCAGTAATGTTTATGTTCGTAAAACTCATGGTTCGTATAATTTGTGTTTGTTGTTTGTCTCTATATGATTGCTTATTATATGGCTTATATTCTTTTTAAAGCATTCATGTGCTAATTAATCATTTAAGTACTTTTCTCATCTTTTTTGTGGATGACAAAGGGGGAGAAGTCTATTATTGGTATGCATTCTTGTTTCTCTTTATGCATTTTTTTTACAAACCTCCTAGTATCACATTGAGGGGGAGCATCTTCAAAGGGGGAGTTTTTGGAGAAACATAGAAGCAAACTTCATTTTCACTTTTGGTTGTCATCATCAAAAAGGGGGAGATTGTAGAAGCAAGCTTCTCAAATTATATTTTGATAATAACAACAAATCCATCAAGTCTTGAAAGCAAGCAAAAAAGATCATTCAAATAAAGTCTTCATAAAGATAAGGTTTTCTCATCGGAAGGT
This sequence comes from Lathyrus aphaca, assembly GCA_963966055.1. Classification (NCBI taxonomy): domain Eukaryota; kingdom Viridiplantae; phylum Streptophyta; class Magnoliopsida; order Fabales; family Fabaceae; genus Lathyrus; species Lathyrus aphaca. Next base: position 14,665,039 of record OZ014524.1, read on the forward strand.
ATAATTCTATTTCTCATGAATCAATAATGTTTATTAAGTGTTCAACTTAGGATGCACTCACATTTGCTATTTCTAAACAAATCATTTTGCATGCCTTATGTTACTGATCTTAAATTTAAAAGAAATTTTTCTGGTTTTTGATCAAGTAACCGGTTACCTTGTAGGTAGTAACCGGTTACTTCAGCCCAATTTTGAAAAATCATTTTAATGTTACATCAAGTAACCGGTTACCCATGGGGTAGTAACCGGTTACCACTGTTCAAATTTCCAGAAATTATTTCATCCAAATTTTTGAATTTGTCTTATGATTTTCAAATTGGATTGAGACATACCTTCATATTTTCTACCTTTTCAAAGAGGTGTCTTGTCACTATTTAAAGTGCTTTGTGCAGAATTTTTTGAGTCACCTCCTACAATTTTCATAAAACATTTTCTTACTCAAAAATCTCAAACTTTCTAAATCTATCAAAGTGCACTAAATTTATTTGCTTACAAAGTTAAGCGTTTCATACACTTTAGTGAACACTTATATTCATTATTTTTGAGTGAGAAATATCAATCAAAGGAGAAAATAAACATTGCTTGATATTACAAGACTTCATCATTTCTACATTTCATTTTATTCAAAGAATTATTTTTTGTATTGACTTGTGATCCAGGATTGTTGGACACAAGGGTTTGTGTGGCAAGAGGAATGTTCTTGCACACTTGATTGTTGTATAGTTGTTAGAACGTAGGCTTCACCGGTTTATGGTGTGATAGACTGTACAATCTAAAACTATAATAAAATCTCTTACGAGGTGTAAGGGGACTGGATGTACCTTCGGTTTGTGAAGGGAACCAGGATAATTCTTGGTGTCTTTTTACTTTCTGCTTTATTTCTTTCATAACCTAAATACTTAGATGATAAAAATTCATCCATTGATAAAATAAACCGAAAATTTTTATAAAGCCTAATTCACCCTCCCCTCTTAGGCTATTTCTGAAACTACAAAACCTATATACAAGTGTTTTCAACAAGGCATCACATACATTATTTACAACAAAGCAAAAGTAGAACACATATACATTTACATCATACTAATCTAAATTACTTGGCAATACCTGAGAAACCAAGGAAAGAATCAACCCAACGTGAGCGTATGTCGTCTATATCTTCTTGTGTGAATGGTATTTTATTGTTAAACACCTATAATTTGAACACAATTTAAATTATGTCAATGCAACAACACCAACACTTAATTTTCAATCTCCACAACAACAACAAAAATGTATATAAACATTTTACTAGTTTATAATAACAACATTAACTTACTTATAACATAAATAAATTACATGCATATGGATAAAGTGATTCTCTTAGCTGATGCGTCTGTAATGCCTCCAGAGACAATATTGAACATATGTTTAATAACATAATATCTGTATGCATATGAGTTTAGTTGTTTCCATAACTACAAATAATTTATATATAGTGGTTAATACAGACAAAACACAATTAATACATTAGAGACAATTTAAATAATGTCTCAAATAAGGCCAATTACTTTTGAGAAAATAAAATTTTCCTTTTTATTTATTTGATTGACATGTAACATTATATCCCTCCATAGTTCTACATGTTAGGAAAAAATTATAAAAAAATTATTCAAAAGTAAAAGTAACATTTTAGTATTACAAAGAATATCACGTACGAGCTAAGAATTCCTTTCATATTTGGATTTTAATATCCCATATCTCTTTAAATATTCTATTCGTTGTCAGTTGAGATCAACTAAGTTCCTATATGCTATATTTCTTGTCAGTTGGGACAAATAAAGTAATTAGTTAACTCAGACGAGCTTAATTCTTATTTGATCTAATTGACATTTGTTAATTAATAAAAGAAATGAATCTTTTGGTAACATTAATGAATGATTAATTACCATATAGGAGAAATATCTCTTCATAAGATATTTTCTTATATATTTTTCTTTCCAACTTTATCCTTGTTAGTAAGTAATAAAAAAGAAGAAGAAAAAAGAAGGTGTTAAGAATAATTGAGGAGAAGATAGAAAGAAAGAAAAAGAGAAAGAAGAGAAGAAGAAGAAGAAGAAGAAGAAGAAGAAGAAGAAGAAGAAGAGAAGAAGAAAAAGGAAGAAGCTTGGAAATGGAAATCAAAAGCTTGGATCATCATCATCATCTCATATCAAATCTCTATTCATCGTCATCTTCTAAAGTGGGTTCTAGTTAGTCATAACTTTAGAAAAATCTCATGAATTTGATGGTTAGAGTTTTGTGATTTGTTATATGTTTGTGAAATTGATATTTAATGTTAGTTATGCATAATCCGATGTGATGTTGTTGTCATTGTTCATACTATGTCATGTTGATGATATGATGTTGTGTTGTTGTGTTACTTAACAATTTTCAAAATTCTCTAACAGTAGTGCATATTTTTAAAAGCTCTCAACAATGTTTACTCAGCTTATTTTGAAGCAAACCTTGTATCTTGTAGAAGTCACATCATGGTTGCGCATTGTCATAAGTCGCTTCAGTTGGTTGTGCATTGTGAAGTTGCATATTTTTGTTGAACATTGTTGTAAGTCTCTTCAGTAGGTTGGGCATTGTTGAAGTCGCATCATTTGGTTGAGCATTATGGTATGTCTCATTAGCTGGTTGTGCAGTTACTCACAGAGTGTCTGTGCATTATATTTTGTTATGGTTATAGCGGAAGTCCTTGTTGAGGGTGAAATCACCTTAGCGGGTGGACTGAAGGTAGTTTGTGGTTGACAAGTGAACCAGGATAAATCAGCGTGTTCTTTCTTTTTGGTTGATTGATATATTCTATGTGTTTTCACAAAAAACTTTCATTTTCAAAACACCAATTCAAACTCCCTTTTCTTGTGTTTTCTCACACCTTCATCTTGATCCATTGTGTAACATGTTTAACCATTGTGTCTTCCATTAAAACTTGTACTATAGAGTCGTTGAGAGTAGATACTCATAAAGCATGTCAATTCTTCTTGAGCCTTATGAACTTAGACTCTAGTTGACAAACTGATTTGACAATGCAGCTTGCTTTATGCGGTACATATAGCTTTAACTTTATTACTAATTTTGAATGGTCACCAGAAGTTAATACATTCACTAAGTGTAGAGACAATATTTTGCTTCTTTTGAGGTTGAGGCCTTCAGCTTCAGAGTTTATGTCTGACACCACTTAGAGAGTGATCTTCAGATTCTGCACCACCAGAAGCTAGTAATTCAATTTCTCTCAAGTGTGTCCTTATATCAGATTCTGAATATATATATATATATATATATATATATATATATATATATATATATATATATATATCTCTTTAAGCTTTTGAACATGCATACTTGGAACACACATTATATAACACCATTGTTCTTTCAAGATTTTGTTATCATCAAAATCCAAAGGATATATGTCATGAACAAATCTTGTTCTAACAACAAACGGTTAACATATGAGGTTAACCGGTTACCACTGACAGTGTTATTATTTAAATGTCAGTTGTAATCGATTAACTATTTGGTGTAACCGGTTACAAGCCCGAGTATTTTCAGTGTTTTTTGTTATGTAATTACTTGTTTTAGGTCTCAGTCTTTTGTAACACTTGTATAAATGTCTTAGAGGCATTCTCGTCTTTGGTTAATACTAATCTCTCTCTCCCATTGTTTATTTATCTTATGATTCAAAATTTCAACAATAATAATGATGAACTAAGTATTGAGTGTGATAGTGAAGATAGAGATGATAATTCTAGGAAAATTTCAAATCTTTAAATTTTGTTAAAGAAATGGTGGATTATTTGGACTAGTTAACAAATAATTGAGCTAGTTAACAAATTCAAAACAAAAATGTATAAACAAACTAAAAATAAAAATAAAAGTAATTTTAATAATGCATGTTATATAAATTTAGTCCTAACCTCGTCTCACATGACATCATCCATCACCTACAAACACTAACTTATGGAATAAATTAGTATCAACATATTCATATATTTTGTTTTACAATAGATTTACATTAACCTCGTCTTAAGATTTTAGATGTTTTGTGTATGTTATCACCACAAGAAAATTGACAGATAGCGACGGTTATTTTGGCAAGTTACGACGGTTAAAACCTCTGTAATTTATAATTTACGACGGTTGTAGTACCGTCGCAGAAACGTGTGTCCCCAGGCTGTTTAGCGACGGTTGAAAAAACCGCCACACAAAACCGTCGTTATATTTCACGACAGGTTGGAACTGACCTAAACTGAAAATGGCGACGGTTAAATACCGTCGTGAATATTCTTTTGATTTTTGTTTTCATTGTTGATCACGACGATTTAAAACTGTCGTGAATTCTATTTCACGACGGGTTGGAACTGACCTAAACTGGAAATGGCGACGGTAAAATACCGTCATGAATATCCTTTTGATTTTTGTTTTCATTGTTGATTGTGGCGGTTTAAAATTGTCGTGAACTCTATTTCACGACGGGTTGGAACTGACCAAAACTGAGAATGGCGACAGTTAAATACCGTCGTGAATATCCTTTTGATTTTTGTTTTTATTGTTGTTTGTGACTGTTTAAAAGTGTCGTGAATGTGATATTGTGACGGTTTAAACTGCCATGAATGTGATATCCTGGCGGTTTTATCTATTATATTATATTTTTATAATATATTTTTTATTTAAATTATTATCTACTAAAATATTTTTAAAATATAATATTATTCTTTTTATTTTTTTTTATTCTTTAAATTATTTTTACAGTAGTATTTTTTCTCTCACTTTTTAATGTAGTAAAATTACATCCAATCAAAATCATTTAATATCAAATAAGCATCATAATATCAAAAAATGCGAGTTCCATAATCTTGTAAAATGTGAGTTCCATAATCATGTCATGTAGTACAAAAAATCTGAAAAACATGTCAAATCATAATCTTATAATAATAAGTATCATTATGCCAAAAATAAATAAGAAAAATTATAATCTAGAAAGTATATCATTATGCAATTTGGTAGCTAGACTCAGATGAACGTGTACCATCAGCCGGTGATTCCAATTCCTGAAGAAAAAAAGTATTAAAATAATACTCTTTAAAATAATACTCATAAGCTTTAACTTTAAATGCATCAAAATAATATACCTGTCTTCCATTAGAATTTTGCCTTTGCCTTAAGAGTTCAATTTCCTCTTTCATAGCATTGTCCCTTTGCTTTAAGAATGTGACTGCCTGCATCAATTCATCAATTTTTGAATTCTTTTCTTTAAGTGCATTAATTTCTTCTTGCATTTCCTTTATTTTTTCATTTTCTGCAGAAGATGTCAATCTTGTAGATCTATTAATCTGAGATGGCGTAACTCCAAGTCCCATACTACGAACATATCCATGTTGTTCTTTTCCAAATACTTTCTGAAATGCCTCATTTTCAGACACAGAATCCTTAATTGCAGTTTGTAATTTTTCCTGCACGTGAAAATGAGCAAATTGATGAGTGTACTCTTGCTATATACTTGTGAGAATTACTTTCATTTCTCAATGTTTTTTATCTATGTTTCTTTATCTATAGAGAGTATAAATATTATCATCATGAATATCAACTATTGGTGAGAATCCAAATATAGATTTATGGCTAAAACTAGTCCAAATATAGATTTATGGCTAAAGCTATTTTTTATACCGGAAAGAGATTTATGGCTAAAACTATTTTTTAAACTATTTAATAAACTTTCTGAAAATAGTTTTAAAAACTTTTATAATTTCACTTTTATGAGATTTATGGCTAAAACTATTTTTTATACTACAAAGAGATTTATGGCTAAAACTATTTTATAAATTTAATGAAGATAGTTTTAAACACTATTCTAATTTCACTTTTACAAGATTTATGGCTAAAACTATTTTTTATACTACAAAGAGATTTATGGCTAAAACTATTTTTTAACTCCTACGTTCACAATCTACTTACAAATTTGTAGTCCTTGCAACTTTCATATTACAACTCTTTTGTTGTTTTGTTTACTTTGGCTTCTTAAATAATTGTGGCAGGAATACCGGCAAAAGTAATTGTTCACTATCTACTTACAAATTTGTTTACTTTAGAGCATCACCTCATTCAAGGAACATGATGAATATACTTTTTTCTTATGGTTAAATATGGTTAATATCATAGTTTCTGATTCACAATGTAATATTATAATTTTCGTACACAACAGAACTATTTAAGCATAAACTAAGTGTATCATGAGACAAAATAGTTACAAGGCTAATTAATTAATTCAAATAATCACAATTCTCAACTTAACTTATTCAGTTTTCTAACAGGTTCTCCCCACCTTTAAGAGATGCCAAAAAGTTTGATTTTTTTCTCAAACCTTAAGGAAACTAACAAATATTTTTTTCAAAATAATTAACTTGTACTTACATTATTATTGTATGCATCTTCATTGACAAAAGACTCGTCCGACTTTTTATGAGAAACTGCATACATTTCTCCTCTACTGTATGTTCGTCCATCTCTCAATTCCTACAAATAAGAATAAATATTAATTATTTGTACCATCAGACATACAATCAACTCTATATAGATTTAAACATACCAACTCATGTTTCTTCCTTGCAAGCGACTTAGATCCGAGTGTATGTGGAGTCTTCAATTTTGCTCTATTTTGGGCATTTTTTTGGGCTATTTTCTACATTGGTAACAAATAAAAGCATGTGTCATATAGATAGTGATAAAATACAAACCAGATAAATCTAACAAATAAAAACACTAATATTACTTGTGTTTTTTCTTTCCGCCTATATTGAACAAAAACAGCCCAATCATTTTCCAGAATGCCTCGGCATTTTGGATAATTTTGAAGATTTTCCTCCAAAGTAAGATCCCATTTATAAAATTGGCGAAACAATTGATGTTGGCCCTCCTTCCATTTTTTTGCAGCAGAAGCGAGTATGAATTCTTTGTCACGCCCGTCATCAACGAGAAAGTGGAGCTAACCATAAAAACAAAAATTAGTTGACAAAATAAATAATAATCACCATGAAATTAATTTTAAAAATATGTAATTATTTATTAATGATACCTTTATCTTTGAATCATAAAACTTTGTTTTTGTATCCGCTGGAATATCCTTCCAACTGTCGAACATTATGGGAAATTCTTTAAACATTCTAATAATTATACCCAAATACCCTGCTAACAAACCAGAAGCTGGTCCTATTGCACAATTATCCTTATCAAATTCAAGTATTATCCATGTCCCATCAGACTCTGATTTCGCAACCAAATCTTTTACACATAAATGTGTATTTGAAACATAACCCTCCTCATCTATCACATAAAACAGTAAATAAATTAATGTCATAACTCAACTATGTAAAAAAAATTATTTACCAATACTTTAACCTTAAATTACTTACTAATGACTTTTACATCCCAATACACAGATTTAGCCACTTTAACAACATCTTCAGTCTCATCTTCTACCACAACATCTTCAGCCTCATCTCCTACCACAACATCTTCATCCTCATCTTCTACCACAACATCTTTTGCAGATTGGATTGGCGGAGGGGTTATTATAGTTTCAATTGGTGGAGGGGTAATTTTAGTTTTGATTGGCAAAGGAGTTATTGTAGTTTTAATTGGCGGAGGGGTTATTGATGATTTGTGATTTGTCATTGAACGTAGGCGCTTCTTGTTTTCGTCAAGCTCTCCAGGTTGTACAAACCTCGGACGACCCTTCACAAACTAAATGAAATGCATTAGTGAATATCAATCAACAATCAATACAATTAATTTGTATATAGTAGTATTGAGAATTTATTACTAACTGATGATGGTTTGGAAGAAGATGAAGATGATTTGTGAAGGGCTTGAGAGAGTTTAGGAAGATTGAGAGCCTCTATCTTTTTCTTATTCTCTGCAATTCTTTTAAGGCGAATTTCCTCATATGGTGAAGTCATTGTCTCAAAAAAGGCTTCAACTGCAAGTATATGTATTAGAAAAACAGTATACTAAAAGTAGTAAACATACAAAATTTATATTAGTGACTACAAATTTAATAAACATAAGGTAAGCATAATAAATTAAAATACAAATTATTCAATATAAAACGTAGAGTAACAATGTCATCTTATACATTAATTAGGGATAAGCAACAAAAAAACATAAAGTAACAATGTTATCTCATACATTAATTAGGTATAAGCAACAAAAAACATAAGTCTCAAACAAGTTACAAACAAACTATATTTCTTATCAATAAAAAACTATATGTTAATTATTGTCATCATTTGCCGCTAAAGTTCCAAGATCATCATTCAAAATAATTTGTTCCAAATTTTGTGGTGGATATGGCTCAATGGGTGTCATTGTAGCTAAATGCTTCACTTTCTTTGTAGCTAATGCAACATTTTGGATTAAGATATCTAGAATACTTGAAGCCAAATAAAATATATTTTTAATTAAGAGCAAATGTAAAATGCATTTATCCTTGTGAAGTGCCACTTCAACAACAGAGAGCTACAAAATTGCAAGGATGGAAGCAGCATACATGGATTAGTGGAAATGATTAACATCCATGGATTCTCTCTATTCTTAAGTTATGTCTCTAAATTTTCTCCATCTAGAAACACAGAATGCCATTAGCATATTCTAAGTACTTTGTAAACTGGTGAAGGCCAAAATATAAAACCCATCAGTGCAACATCAATATACACACCCTGGCAAGGCTGAGAAGGTTGTTTCAGCAGGTTTGTGCATTACCCAACAGTGGAACCAAAGAGAAAGATATACTCTTATGGTCCTCCACAATTTCAACAACAGAGAGCTCCAAAACAAGTTCAACAAAGGTTATTAGGGTAATGTGGATGCTTTAGTTACTTTGTCCTTTTCTCATTACAGTTTCTTGCACCTATTTGTGTTGCAAAGCTCCACGAAAAACCTGTTTCGCATCACAAAGTACCTTCACAATGGCCGATTAAAGAAAAGGATTAATTTCTACTAGAGAAGTGTTTATGGATGTCGATGAGCACTGAATGACAAATAGTGATTCCTCATCTGGATAGAATCTAAACTTAATGTCCTCCTCCTATAGGCACACCTACCATAAAAAGTGATGTCCAGCCTGATCTAAGATCTCAAACGAACAAGTATAAAAATTGACGCCTCCTATAACTTTCTCAAAACAATTCTCTAGAAGATCTAGTTTAAAATAACATAACCCGATTATTCAATTTATGAGCTAATTAAATCAGAAGTATATTATGAAACCTGTTCGGAACTAGTGGAACAAACTCCTAAATAAGCAAAGGATTACAAATCAAATAACAAGCACAATAGAGCCACATACAAGGTTTCAAAACAATTAAATTAACAACATACAAGGTTTAAAATCCAAACCAATTGAATGTGAAATTCAGAGTAAAATCCAAACCAGAATTCGATTCAGGGTTTGAGAAGTAATTTAGGGTTTGAGAAGACAAACCTTTTAAAATTCGAATTAATGGTGGTTACTTTAACGGTGATTTGCAATGACAATGTAAGTGGTCGAGAAAAATGTATGTTTCCCTCTTTCTCCAAGAACGTGAGCGGCGAGAATTTCTGGAAGAAAAAAAGAGAAAAGGAAATATAAAAAGTGGAATGAAATCTCAATTTTAGCGGGAAAGATGAAATTTTGGAGGACGGCAGATGGATATCACCGTCACGACATTTGTGAAAGAGAATTTGAAGTGAGGTTTTTGACAATTTGGAATGGGACGGTAGGTTCACCGTCATGCAGTGCAATTTTGTTTAAATTAATTTTTTTATTTCTTTTTAATAAATATAAGATAATAGGTTGATTTGTTTCGTTTTTATGATATTATATACTACTTAATATATATAGTTTAATTTTGTTAATTTAATTTTGAGTTTAATTTTCACTATAAAAATTGTTTCTAAAATTTTGAATTTATAAAATTTATATATATTTTAATTTTGATACTTTAATTTTGGGTATAATATTTTGTTACATAAAATATTTTAATAAAATTAAATATAATTTCCAAAAGAAATTATGAATTTTATGTTTATTTTATTACTATAATTATATTTTATAAATATTTCTAGTAATTTATTTATTCAAAATATATAGATTAAATTTTAGTTCCCACAAACAAATAATTATGGATTCGTCATTGATTGTGGTTTGTGTTACTAGGTTTAGAGGCGACGATTATTCTACCGTCGTGACATAAAATTTATGGCGGTTCTTGAGACAATCGTGAATTTATTTGTAGGACGGTTTAATGATAACCGTCGTGATACTTTTTAATTTTTTAAAAATATAAGGGCGGTAGGTGTTTACCGTCGTGACACGCGTCTCTATATTAGATTTACGACTATTATCAAGTAAAGGTCGTAATTTTTGTGTCGTAAATTTCTAATTTTCTGGTAGTGTATTCTCAGTTTAATCAAAGACTCTATCAAATCACAATTTTCTTATGAAAAAGTATTTTATAATGTTATTTTAAATTACAGTTTAATTGTGATGAATTTTAAGATCCGTGCGATAATTTATCTTACACATTTTAAAAAAATGTGATAGTTAATATTAATTGTTGTTTTATCTCATAGATTATTTTGTTAGTGTAAAATGATTTAGCAAGTAGTGTAATGACAATCTTTATGAAATGCATACATTTTTGGTATGACTTGGTACTTTCTTGACTCTATATACTTGGCCACATACTCTAGTCTTTCCACACAAATTGGGCGAAAGTGGGTCCCTTTGACCAAGACCATAAAGAGGCTGAAAATGCTCCATTCAAATCCCATTCCATTGTAGAATGTTATGAGTAAAGGGAAGGTTGAGCATAAGAATGTTATGCTTTTGAAACGGCGTGGTTGTGTTGTGTGTTGTGTGTTGTGTGTGTAGTTATTTGCATGATGATGATCATGGCGTGTGCCTTAATAATAACGTCAAATGAAACTCAATCATAACACCAAATAGCTCCTATAATGGGTCCTCCTCCATTTTCTCTCACTTGAACAAAGAAACAACCACAAATCAAATGGACCATTATGTAAAAGGAAGACAATACTTGTTCACACATATGTGAATAAAAAAATATATGAGAGTGAGTAATTGTAGTGATTGGGTTTGTTGGGTTTAAATGAAGACCCCACACGCGTCTACAATTTCATACAATCATGCTTCTACAATCACTCCACTTTCACATTCAACATCATCATTTATCCCACTCACCTTCCTCTCTCTCTCAACTCTTAACTATATAGTACACCGGTTAATCATTCACATGTCTGCCCTAGCCTTTTTCTTCTTCCACTTTTACTAACTTTTCCAACTTCAATTTTTTTTTCTTCCACTTTTACTAATTTGTCCATCTTCAAATATTTATTTTTCTTCCACTTATACTTAGGCACATCTATGATCCAACCAGAAAGTCGAATCGAAAGCAAATCAAAATAAAAGATCACTATTTTAATTTGAAAGGACTTCTAAATATGTTTTTTTTGTGTCTATAAATATTTCAATTTTCATTTTTAGCCTTTATTAAAAAAATAATAAATTTTAATCCCTAAAAATTTTGTATGTATGCAATTTTAGATATGTTATTCTCTAAAATTTTGAAAACGGTTTAATTACCCTTAAATTTTTAAATTTTTGAATAACTTTTTTCATCCATGTTTAAAATACTATAAAATATTTATTTACTAAATTTTAGAATTTTTTAAAATAAGAAGAATTAAATATGAATTTTTTAAATTTCAAAATATAATAATAAAAGTAACGAAAATCTCGACTTAGAAATCAAATTTTGAATTTTTTTTTGAGGAATTTTTTATAACATTCTAAAGATATCTGTAAAATGATCATTTGAAAATACACATTGGTGTAACAGGAGGGACTAAAACTACGTGTATAATAATTTTGTAAGAATTAAAATATCATTTTTTTAATAAAGACTAAAAATAAAAATTGAAATATTTATAAAAATAAAAACATATTTAATCCGATTAATTATTATGTACTATCGATGTAAAAAAATTATACAATCAATCACAATCATTTATAATTATTACTTTAAACAGTATAAAACTGTTTTACACTATCAATCAATACATTCCAATTAAATTATTATAATTTTTTATCAATGCATTTCAATTAAATTATTATAATTTTTTTATAACTGAATTGAAATGAATTAAAATTATTGATTTGATATATTTAGTTAGAATTTTAAATCATACCAAACTATTATATAAGATAAGTATTTAAAAATATTATGAGTTTTCGATTATCTTTCTTCACACAGTGAAATTAACTTCTTATATGGTCTATATTTTCTGTTAGAGTCATATCTTTTCTCTTATTTAGCACAGTTCAATCCTATCTAAGATCTTGATATTTTGTATGATAAATTCCCCTCTAGAGTCAAGATGTTTAGGAGATGGTGATATTTGATACTAGTAGTTTTATTTGTCTTTTATAGATTTTTAGTCAAGTTTGTCATGTGTGAACCTCCTCAATGGGGTATAGAGTTTTTACTTAGTTTAGGAGGATGGTAGTTTCAATTTGGAAAGGAAAGTTAGATTATTTGGAAAGCCTGCAATGATATAAGCAATGATATAATATGTAATGAAGTCAAAATAACATCGAAAATGAATGGAGGAGGAGAATATTTATTTGATTTGGAAATCGTTACGAAGAACGATGAATATCTCTTGTATAAATGATTATTAGATGTATTAAAAAAAATTAACTTATTTTGAATTTTAATTTAACTTGATTTCAATTTCAGTTTAATTTATTTGTTAATTGATTTAATTTTAAAATTACTTTTACAACTTCGTTTCATTAAACAAATATAATAATTCAATTATTTTAACTTTAATTGGTATGTATAGTTCCCTTTTATTAAGGTTCTATTTAAACTTATAAGGTACAACATAATAGCTCATCATGATGTGTGTTGTCTTTTTGCTTTTACCCTCTTTAATTCATATATTTCTCCCCCTCCATCCATCTTTATTCATATTTATTTCATTTTAAATACCAAAAGATGAAACCGAAAATTTTAGAATATGACATGATTGCATGAAATATTTTATAGGTTACTACGCATGTTACAAACAACACATGCCATGCTAGCTGGTAATGAATAATTAATTTGCTTCACAAAGAAGCTTTGGGTTCAAGAAATATATTGTAATGCAAACAATAAAAGGAGTGTGTTGACATGCTTATTAGTTCATGTAATGTTGAACATGCACTTTATTGTGATATCATGAGGTATGGTCTCGCTTCATCACAAAATATAATAAATGCATATTACTCTCTTATAATTTATTGAATTATTTTCTTATCATGTTTTATACAAATAATTCAAATATTTAATTATATCAATTATTTTTCATTGAAATGAACTTCAGGTGATCCTGCAGTAGTAGTTAGAAGGTCAACATCTAATCATTTGTTAATATATTATTATTCTCTGTCATATTTAAATAAAGAGTCATCGACATCTCACTTGAGATTGTGTAATTTAGAGTAGTTTTAACCTTCCTTCACATATAAAGCTCTTTATGCATAAATATTCGAATATTTTAGTCATTCTCAAATTTACAATATTTCTCATTTATTCATTGATTTGTGTGTTGGAGTGCTAACTTGACAAGTCCACACTCACTCCATTGTACCAAAATCTCGCTCTGTCGCACCCGAGTTCTATTTCACTTTCGTTATCAAGCATTTATAGTTCCTGAACAATGACACCGTATGTGAAAATCAAATTGACACTCACCAATTTCCATGATCAGATCTTTTTTATTCCAAAGGTCATGAAAAATCTCAAAGGTTACCACTTGCTCACCGACTTTAAAACTATCATTTTATCTTGTTGTTTTTCGATTAACAGTGGATTATCTCGCAAAGAGAAATTAAATACAAAACATCCAATGCAAGGATCTTCGAAGCATGAAGAAAACATATCTATCTTAGGGTTCCGATACAACCATTGTGACACGTTTTTTGTTCTTAACTGCCCCTATAGAAAACCATTTGGTGTCACAGATCCTTATTGGAGACGGGAGTTATTGTGATGTCATGTACGCCAAAGTCTTCACGAAGCAAGAGTTATAAGTGATATTGACCTTGTAACATATGAAGGAAGAAACCTCTTAGTGTTCAATTTCCATCAATCACCCAAGCAAAGTTGTGTAATTTCTAGTCTTTATGGATAAGGAAGAACCAAAATGACTGTGGACATGTTTTTCTTGGTGATTCCCTACATGAGCGGCTACAATTGTATTTTAGGGAGATATTTTCTCTATGTTAAATGTGGTGGCTTTTACACTTCAACTAAAGACTAAGTATCACAATGTCTCTAGAGAACCAATTGTCCTCTCTACTGATCTACTTGAAGTTTTTTTGGTATACAAAAAATATTTAGAGAATCCTCACAGGATCTCACTCATTTATGGAGAAAAGAAAGAAGAATCATATGGCATCCATCATTTCCATCGATAATGAAATACGAGAAAATGAAGAACTTAATTCACCACCATAAACTAAAGGAAAAAAAAACAAAGACTCATCCTAGATGAAAACTTCAAAGTTGTGCAACTTGATGAGAATCCAGCAAAATCAATCTATGTGCACTACTACGAAAAACTCATTTAACAACAGTTGGAAATGACATATAATGACGCGGGCAGATGCGTTGTTATGTAGAATGTTGTCGCAAGTACGCTACTTATAATCATGGTCATGGGACCGTTGTTATATACTGGAAAGCGCGCGTTATATTACAACGATTATGTTTATCAACCGTTGTGATATATATAGAATATTACAACGGTTATGAGTTTCAACCGTCGTGGAATGTACTTTTAGTTTATTATAAACAAATATATATTTCTTGTTTAACCATACAATAATTAAAGAACTACAACCATTTAAATTGGTAAAAAAAACTATATAATCAGAAAATTAAATTGTTCTTGAAAACCAACATAAATTGACCGCTGTTTTCTGAATTGCATCAATCTCATTCAACACATTTTATGTTCTTTAACACAAAAATGTATTGATGATATGTTTGCTTCAATACATCTATATCTTTCATTATAGTACCTCATCATCGTCGCTTATCTTGGAAATTGTTATGATGACTTATCGTGATAAGTGACGAGGATGAGATAAAGTATAAATGTAGATATAGATGAATTGAAGCAAAAAGATCATTCAACCATATATTATGAGTTAAAGGAACATAAAATGTGCTAAAATGAGATGGAAACAATTCGGAAAACATTGATCGATTTAGGTTGGTTTTCAAATACATCTTAATTTTCATATTATAGGGTTCTATGTCAAATTAAATTATTGCATTTTCAATAAAAGGGTAGTGAAACAAACAATATACATGGTATATAATAAACTAAATTTCAAATATAATATCAAAAGGACAGTGAAACAAACTATACATATATATATATATATATATATATATATATATATATATATATATATATATATATATATATGTATGTATATATATATATATACATATATATATACACATATATATATATATATATATATATATATATATATATATATATATATACATATATACCTTATAAACTCGTACTATACGCTTGTTACCACCATCATCATCACCATGTATCATCTTTACTATACAACTTCAGCTATTTCAAATAAAGGAAAATTAGTTAGTATTCGAGACAAAATCAGCAAAAGTTAAAACAAAATCCTAAGTGGGACTTTAACAAAATAAGATACATTGTTAGCATATGTAACAAACAATATGTCTCATAGCCAAAGTATTTCTCATCAAAGATGAATTTGAAAAAATGAGAATAATCAACACAGTTAACACAACCAACATGAAGCAAACAAGATAATGGGAACTATCTAACAAGAAGATTGAAGAAGAATAATACCTTATTTTCTATAGCGTCATCACTATGCTCATTTAGTTTTAGACTCTAGAAGAAGAAATAAAATGAGGAAGAAGAAGCTTAAATCAAAAGGTTCTTCAGAATTCTTATATTTCTTTTTGCAGATTCTAAAACCATATGAAGTATATATTGCAAAAATTGTAGAGAAAAAATGGGTGTTATGGTTTCGCTGTGAATGAATACGGGGATACTCACCATGTTCATTTATTTTTAGACACTCAAGAAGGAATACGGGGATGAAAAAGCCTAAATAAAATGCTTCATACTTCTTGTATTCCTTTTTGCAATTTCTAAAAAAAAGATGAAGCCTTGCTGTAAAAAATATAGAGAAAAAATGGGTGTTATGGTTTCACTATGAAGGAAACGGCGTTACATGTAAATAAGGGAAACTTAATTCGCTTATATGGTAACTATTTCATAACGGTTAACGAATATAACCGTCATGGTATGTATATATTTATTATAATTATATCATAACGGTTATCCATATTAACTGTAGTGTTACCCCTTTAATTGGTACAAGGTTCGAATCCTTGTTACAACATTTTTTCTATTTTATATAATTATTTAATTAAGTTATAAAACGCAACCGTTGTAATACTACAACCTTTCCTCTTCCCGAAAGAAAGAAAACACTCATCCCAAGTAGTGATTCAAAAATTATCGTTCAGAAATATCAAACATTATATGTTATCATCATTGCAAGCATTAAAGTATCAGATTTTTCATCTTCATCCTCATCTATAAATACACAATTTTATATTTCTTCATAATATCTGATAACAATGAGTTCTATAAATGATCAGAATGCCAACAAAAACATCACAGAGATCACTACTGAGCAACGTCAATAACCAAATGAGAAGGTCCAACAAACTGTCAACGCCAGGCCGAATGTGTTAAGGGTGAGGAAGAAGAAGAAGAAGACGAAGAAGACGAAGAAGCCAAAGAAAAAGAAAAAGAAGGAAAGAAAGACATATTATTATAAATCTGATGAAGGGAGTGAGGATAGTCCTCTAGGTTATGAAGATGCATTTATATCTATGGGTTATGATCCTTGAAAAATATATGTACTCTCTTTTTTTAAATATTAATGAACTTATATATTATATATACCTTTGTCTTTTTTTTTATCAAATTCTTCTCATTAACATAAAAATGCTAAAAATGAAATAAAATACATGTTTAAAATGAATACTAAATTTAATAAAATGTAGTTGGTGGGAATCAAATCTATTTACGCATCAGTTTGGTACTATGGATTCGAAAATATATATTTAAAATGAAAAAAGATGTAGTTGTTGGGAATCGAAGTTTGATACATATCACAACGCTGGATATAGCACAACCGTCATGATATATTACTTTTGTAATTAAATTTCATAATGAAGCACTCGAGTTTAATTTAGAATTAAAAATTAAAAAACAAAACAAAACATGTCACAACGGTTGAAATAAACAATTGTTGTTATATACAAATAATAAATAAAAATAATAGAATAACGTCTTGGTTTAGAGATTTCATAACGGCGTAGGCATGATCTATGGTGACCATGACGTCGTTGTTAAGCGTTTTGTAGTAGTGGTGGAAGCTGAGTATGTGTGGGAGCTGATTTTTTAGGTATATTGTACACAAATGAGTGTGTTAACGTGTTGATTAGTTCATGTAAATACATAATATTGAGTAGGGGTTCACGACACAGTTTGAGTGTTTTTTATGCTAAAAGTCATACCGCAAGAGAAAAAAACATACAGTTTGATTTGGTTCGGTTGATTTTTAGAAATCAAATCATTGTGGTTTGGTTTAATTCGATTTTTAACAATATTTTTATTCACTCATACATACATATATAGAAGACAACGTAATTTTGTGTTTAGTCATTCATATATTATCAAATACTAACAAAATTAATTAATAATTTCTCATTTAATAAATAAAAATCAGATTAGATAAAAATGAAATAAAAAATCTAAAATAATAATATCAAAAATATTATAATGAAAAAGAAGAGAAGATAAAAGATTAAAGAAGATGAGAAAAAAATAATAGAATATATGAGAGATTAAGAAAATATGTGATAAAAATAAAATTAAAGGAGAAAACAATAGAATAAAAACAAAAATAAAATAAAAACAGAAAAAGAAAAATGAAAAGAAATAAGAAGTATGGCATCCCTTCATCACAAAATATAATAAGACAGATTAGTATCTTATAATTTATTGAATAATTTTCTTATCCTGTTTTATACAAATAATTGAAATATTTTATATCATTAAAATATTTACAAATATTAAGAATGGATGGGAACATTGAAGTTTCTTGAATGTTTGTCTTAAATGAGAGAATCAAATAGAAAGATCCCGTGAACACGCGTATTACTAGAATATCCAAAAGTCAATATGAAAATAAATTATTCAACAAATGATGACAATACTAATTACTCTTCCAGATCTTCTTTTTTGTCGACAATATTATAAAACAAACTTATTACTCATCGACTTTTAAAATATTACTTCTTTCTTTGAGACCAACAAAGTTTACTGGAAAATATAATTTAATTTGTTGTTATTATTAATTATGAAATTCTAAATTGTGTATAATTTAGAGACTACAATCTTTAGATTACTTAGGGATCGTTTGGTTTAACGGAGAGGAGTAAAATGATTTTAATTAAGAGGAGAAGATGAGAGAGGAATTAAGGAGATGTATTTTAATTAAAAGTATGTTTGGTTCAATTTAAGTGAGGGAATAGATTTTAATAAAGGAGAGGAAAAAGGAGAGATATTTTAATTAAATGTATATTGATTCAAAAAAGGAGAAGGGAGAGAGAGAAGTTTTAATCAAAAATATGTTTGGTTCACAGGGTGATGAGAGGGGGTTTTAAAAATATTTTACATTTTTACCCTAAATAAAATAAAAATAAAATAATATTCACACAAAAAAAAATTCATTGATTCATAAACAACATAGATAATCAAACACAAAATATTTAATATTTCAAATATTCTGAAATATCTTAAGTGTAAAAAAATTGATAAATATCATAGAATCATTATATGGTCAATCTTCAGATGAACCATTTTATCATCTTTATAATCCATGTAATCTTATAAAATATTTATCAAATTAAATTCTAGATAATATATAATACACATACTGTAATTATATATCAATATTTAGTACAATACAATTATTTATAAACAAATTAAATTATTACAAACAAAATAATAAATAAAGTAAATAAAATAAAATAAAATCATAATAATAAAAATAATTGAGTTGTCCTTAGAAAAAATAGAAAAATTATAATAAGTTGAAAAATTAACATATAATATTAATTAAAGACAAATTGTAATTAAAATAAAAATGAGATAATTATATCAATATAATAATAATTGATTTTATTATAATTTCTCTTCCCCCCTCTCCTCTAAAAATCTCCAATTTGAGGGAAACAAAAATCTACTTTAAGAGGAATTCAAATTCCGTCTCCTCCCCTCATAAAAAATTGAACTAAATATAATTAAATTACTCTCTCTCTCTTTCTCTTCTCTCACCTCCTCTCATAAAAAATTGAATCAAACATATTTAATTTAAAATATTATCTCACCTCTCTTCCTTCATCTCCTAAATCCTTCAACCAAACGGATTAGCGTCTACACGACCACACCAGTTGTTATACTATTTGTGAAGACTTATACAAGATGACAATTTTAAGAAGTCAATTAATTTTAAAAAATCAATTAGAAGAAATAATGTTATTTTAATAAATTTTAGAAATGTGAATGTACTTTGTTTTTCAAAAATGATAGACTAGTATAAAATATGTAAGAGAAGGAATAATGGAATTTCAATATGTAAATTATAATCATGAACAAAAATTAACAAATAGTAAAAATAAATTAACAAATTACTCCTTTTATTGTTTTTGACCGTTACCAGTATCTTTTTTTAGTGGCGGCTACCCTTCTCCTTCCCTCATTTTAGCTAGTTACTTCTTGTCATCATTAAGATTTTCTTTTAAAAAAAGCAACCACAATTGAATGGGACTGTGTCATGAAAAAAATAAATATAAAAAGTAAAAAGTATAATACTATTTAATAACGTTTGTTTTAATAAGGTGTAAAAAAAAACGTTTGATTTTATAAAGTATACTACTACCAAATACCATGTCTATCATTCTATAAAAAAATTATAATGGAATATATATATATATATATATATATATATATATATATATATATATATATATATATATATATATATATATATATATATATATATATATATATATATATATATATGTGTGGGGGGGTGGGGGGGGTGGTCTACGACGGTCACTCTACCATGATAAATATTTCTTCATAGACTTATTTTTCATTATTTTGTTATCCATTTGCAATATAAATTTTCTTAAAAAGTCAAACAAACAATTAAGGTTGATTCAACTTGACATTTAAACTTTTCGCATAGCACTACAAGAACATTGGTCTTTTGTTACAAATAAAATCCCTAATAAAGTATGAAAACGCACCTCCAAAAGCGAAATTTGCAATGAAATAGTAGAACATTGTGGAACAAGGCACCATGACAACTTTTTTACTAGAGTTTAACCCTTCACAGATCTGTAGTGAAAAATTGCTATATTTTTAATGGTTAAAATTTTCGCGTGATGGTTGTTGATTGACAGATTACTGACAAGATATGATTTGTTGAAGTGGAATATTGTAGTTGATTCGCACGATAATGTTTGTGTTTTATGCATTCTTGAAATTGAGGATTCTAACCATTTCTTTCTCAATTGTTGCAAAACATATTTGGTTTGGTATCGTATTTTTTATTGGTTAGGCCTTGATCAATTTCGTGCTCCTAACATAATTGAATTTTTGTTAGAGTGGTTCATTAGGTTGAGATCTATATGCTCGGTTCAGACGGCCGCTTTCATTTGGCTTTCAAATTATCGGATTCTTTGGAGATCTCAGAACCGAATCATTTTTTACGACGAAATTTGCAATCTGGAGGAGTTATTCCATAGGATTGTTAATTTGTTTCGGGGTGGTTAATTTTGCCACATAGGAGTAAAGCTTTTGTTTCATACTATGATTAGTATAATCATCTTTGAGATTTCTTGTAATTCTTCTTGATACCTTTTATAATTGGATTGGAGTAACCCTAATACTCTCTCTTAATTAATTTTGCTTATAAATCACAAATTTCTAGAAAGTTAGAATATTTCAGTTTCATTTGATTTTACATTTTTTCCTAAGGATTAAACCATTGACAGTGCAAATTTTTACATGGTGATAAACCCCTACCAATTTTGCACGATAATGTAAAAAAAAAAATTAATACAAATATTATAATTAATAAAATATAATAAAATATTTATTTTAAAGTTATGTAATAATATAATAATATAATTAAAATAAACAAATATTATAATAAATAAATTTAATTTTAAAATTTATAAATATATAAAATTTAATTATGAAATCATAAAATTAAATATTTAATAATTAAAATAAATAATAAAAATTTATAATAATTATATAAAATTCAAAACATCATATACTCAATTATTTAAGTCATCCTCTTCGGTCTTGTCTTGAACTTCTCGTCCATTACATTCTCTATCTCTGCCATCTCCTCCAAAACCTCTATATTCACTACCTGAAGATTGATTCAACATTGAGTTTATAAATTGATCAAATTTTAATGCGTATTTATATGCAATTCGTAATGATTCCTCCAGCTCCGAATAATTTATCTTCATCTCACCCTCTACGTATAAATGTGTTTTCCTCATTTCTTTAATTTCTGCTTGTCTTGTTGCCTCATGTGTTGTCTCACTTTATGCTAAATTTTTAACCGTTTCTGTCATTTCACCGGTAAGAATCGGTGGACAGGTCAATTTTTCTCCATCAACGATTCTCAAGCTCAAACACCTATCCTATGACTTGAAATTTATAGCCAAAAGACTAGCACAAAAAATTCTCTCATTTTTCTTCTTCCTCCATATACTTTTTTTTACAAGTTTGTGTTACCACAACAGGATGCTCAGATTTGTATTCGAACTCTCTTTTAAAATCCTCCTATACATATATAAAAAATTAAATAATTAGAGATTATCAAAATTTTAAATAATATATAATAATTAAATAAAATGATTAAATATAATAAAAACTTACTTAAGTTTTTCTAGAACATTCGTCAACACCAAACATTCTTTCAGGTATGAGTCGCCGCATGAAGCTCATTAAGAAGTGGAACACGTCCCGTTTCTTCAGACTAAGTAAATGAAATTAAGTATAATTAAAAAAAATTATGTTTAATTAAGAAAAATATTAAATGAAAATATAATTAAAAAGTTTATTAAATTTAGAGTTAATTCATCTTTTTGTCCTTTAACTTAATTTGTTGTTTCTATTTAGTCTCACAATTCAAAAACGTTACATTGTAGTCCTTTTATTTCACTTCTGTTAGATTATTTGTTCCTTTCTGTTAACTTTAGGTGAAAAACGTTAACAATGGGTAATGATGTGGCATTTGTTTTTATTATTTGATATATTTTTTAGTATACGATGAGTGACGTTGGATTGTTATAGTTTGTTGTTTTGTTTTAGTAATTGAAGCACTCTTTGTCTTCCATTTCCCCAGTTCTTCAGATGCTTCATAGACTACGAAGAACAAAATCCAAAACCCTAGCTGCGAAGAAAAACGATCTTGTGGTGAGTGAAGCTGCGAAGACGATTGACGAAGAACGATCTTAAGGCATGTGTATGTATGAGGTTATTATTTTCGTCCATCTTCATCTGCTCTCAACATGCATTATCTCATTTCTTTTTTACTGGTTGTGTTTAGGTAATGAGTGATAGGTTTGAGTGTGTTGTCCATCACGGGGGTGTATTTCGTGAGTTTAACAGGTTAGGTTACGATCGGTTAGTGGAGACTTGGCAAGTGGACCCTGACTTTGGAGTTATTTTGAGATTCCGGGTGGGTTAAAAGATCTAGGTTACCCAAAAGTAGAGAGCTTGTGGTATTATGATGCAATGGATGATAATGAATTAGTAATGTTGCAAGACGACAAAGGGACTTATAGAATGAGAAACATTTCACTTATCAATGGGAATGTGCATCTGTTTGTAATACATCCAGTGTTTGGGGAAGAAGAAATATTGCCTACTGAGAACAATGTAGGTCCTGTTGTGGTAGAAGAAGACAACTTGGAAGAAGAACATATAATAAGAACTTTTGATGATTTGGGGACCATAGAAGAATTGAATAATCTAGGTACGAAATTTGATGAAGGATGGCCCATTGGTGTAGAAGATTCAGCTGGAGTTGACTATGAAGGTTCTTTTGAGGAGATTAATGAGGATGGGACCACTGAGAATGTTAACTTTGAGGGGGATAATGTGGCTGAGGAACCACAAGTGGATATACCTTTAGGTGGGACCACTGTTATTATAGTAAGTGAACAAGATGACATAATTGATGGAAACCTTACTTGGTAAGTGTTAGAACTGATAATATCATTGAGGGACTTATTTGTAACCAAGAAGGTGTTGAAGGACCTAACTGTAACAAGGGAGAAAAGGGATGTAACAAAAAAGGTTCTGAGAATAGTGAAGATGATAGTATTTTCAGACGGTTATTTGAGGATTCAGGTGATGATGGAATTTTTGTTGACCTAGATCAAGGTGGTGTTGACATAGATGCAGGTGATGTTGACATAGATGTAGGTGATGTTGACATAGATGAGGGGGTTGTTGACAAAGATGCAGGGGTTGTTGGCATAGATGAGGGTGTTGTTGACAAAGATGTAGGGGTTGTTGGCATAGATGAGGGTGTTGTTGACAAAGATGCAGGGAAAGAAAAGGGGAAGGGGAAGAGCAAGGGCAAGGCCAAAAAAGTTAAGGGGAATGGCAAGGGCAATGGTAAAGAAAAAGTTAAGGGGAAGGGCAAGGTGAAAGCCAAGGCTGGGAGACCAAGGAAGAAGAAGGTGGTGAAAGAAACAGGTGAATGCAGTGGTGTATTTGAAGATGATACTGAAGATGAGGCTACAAAGGAAAACTTAAGAGGTTTGAGTGATGTTGAGGAGTGTGATACTGATGAGATTCCTCATGATTATGATAGTGAAGGTGATGAGATTATAAAAGATGATTTTCCAACTTTCTAGCTGCCAAAAAGAATAGATGACTATAAGTTGGAATTAGGAACTTATTTTGGTTCTAAGGAGGAGTTTAAAGAGGGAATTAGAACTTATGCAATTCATGCTGGTAGAAACCTCCAATTTAAGAAAAATGACAACAAAAGAATGAGAGTAATTTGCAAGAAAGGTTATCCATGGGAAACCTATTGTGCAGTACTACAATATAAGAAACCATGGCAGTTGAGAAAGATTGTGGACAAGCATACATGCAGTAGGGACTACAAAGTAAGGTTTCTTAATTCCAAATGGTTGCGGTAATAAAATTTAAACAAATGTGAGAGAGAATCCCAATTTGAAGTTGAGTGACATAATGGAGAAAGCCAAACAAAAGTGGAATGTTGGAATTAATAAGACATTTGCATACCGAGAATCAAAATCCACATTTCCAGAGGATTTATGTAAAAATTACAAGTCAGCAAAGTCAGCCTAGTGAAGGTGGAGAAGAAAATACTGAGAATCAAAATCCACATTTCCAGAGGATCTATGTTTGCCTCAAGGCCTGCAAAGATAATTTTTTTAAATACAGACCCATAATTGGTTTGGATGGGTGTTTTTTGAAAGGCTATTATGGTGGACAAAGTATTGCAGCAATTGGTAGGGATCCTAATGACCAAATGCTACCAATAGCATATGTTGTTGTTGAGGGAGAAACCAAGGATTCATGGAGTTGGTTTTTGGATCTTTTGACAACTGATCTGGGAGGGGTCAGAATTTGCAAGACATATACCTTTATAAGTGACCAACAAAAGGTGTGTTATCTTTAAGTTTAGTTTGTGATACCATAATATTTGATATGTAATGTTTATGTGATTTGTTGACACCTTTGTTTTCTGTTGTAATAGGTTCTATTACCTGCACTTGATGAGTTGTTACCAGAAGTTGATCAAAGGTTTTGTGTAAGGTAATCCAATCTGTATTATGTATTATGTATCATTTGTTTGAATTATGTATTCTGCACTTGTTGTAGCTGGTGTTTACTTGATGTTTGTAGCAATTTACTTGATGTTTACTTGGTGTTTTGAATTATGTATTCTACACTTGTTGTATCTGGTGTTTACTTGACGTTTAATTGGTGTTTTTTAGGCACTTGTATAGCAATTTCAGGAAGAGGTTTCCTGGTGTCAAACTGAAAGAGTTGATGTGGAAGGCTGTTAATGCAAGTTATCCAAATCCTTGGGAGAAAATTATGCGTGAAATGAAAGAGGCTAATGAAGAAGCATTCAAGCACCTTTGGAAGATCCCACCAAGGTTTTGGAGCAAATCAAGGTTTAATAATGGTCTAAGGTGTGACACTTTGGTTAACAATATTTCAGAAGCCTTTAACTCTATGTTTGTAGTTGCAAGGGCCAAGCCCATTGTCACCATGCTTGAAGAGATTAGAATCTACCTCATGCAGAGGTGGGAGTCTAACAGACAGAAGATTGCTGAATATGCAGACACTGTTCTACCAAATATAAGAAAGAAGTTAGAAAAAGAATCTCAAAGAATAAACCATTGGATTGTTAGGTAATGTTTGTTAAATATGAATTTAAATACTTGTTCAAAATGTTTGCTAAATGTGCATTTATATACATGATACAGTCGTGCAGCTGAGGTAGACTATGAGGTTAGGCATACATCCCTCATTGAAGAAAAACATTATGTAAACCTATCAAAGAAAGAGTGTTCTTGTAGAAGATGGATGTTGACTGGGCTACCATGTTGTCATGCACTTGCTTGTATGAAGGATCAACACTTATTGATTGATGAGTTTGTTCCTGAATATTACAAAAATGAATGTTATGCAGATTGCTACTCGTCTGTCATCTACCCAGTCAATGGGACAGCTCTTTAGACAAAAACAAATGTTGTTGATTTGCAACCACCACCAATCAAAAGGCAACCTGGTCGACCAAAGAAGAAGAGGAACAAAGAGGCTGAGGAACAATTTAGAAATGAAACTCAGCTCAAAAGGGCCAAATTTTGCATCAAGTGCAGTAGGTGCCATAAGGATGGCCATAATAAGGCCATTTGCAAGCTGCTTACACCAACACAACTACCTGCTGCTCCAACTCAAGAACCTGTTGTAATAGAAACTCAAGCACTAACTCAAGCACCAACAACAACACCAACTCAGGCATCATCTGTTACACCTGAAGGAAGCTTACCACAACAAGTTGCCAAAAAGAGAAAGAGGCTTCAGAAGGGTCCAAAACAAGTTCTGACCCAACCATGATGTTTTTATCTGTACTAGCTAATGTAGTTTATGACTCAGGCATTTAATGCCCATTTTGTATAACATTTGACAATGTTTGCTTTCTAATGTAGTTTATGAACTATTTTTGTGAACCGCTGTTGTTTAATGTTGTGATGTACTAATTATGTGTACTACATTTGTATAATGCTCATTTTGAAAGAATAATTTGTGAAATGCTCATTTTGAAAGAACAGTTATGTGTATAATGCTCATTTTGAATCAAAGCAAACAATGAAAGAACAATTATGTGAAAGACCAATTATGTGTACTGCATTTGTATAATGTTGCATTTGTACTGCTTTTGTTATAAAGGTTTCAATGCCATGTGAAAGAACAATTTGTGACAATTAAACTTTATGTGAAATAAACCACAGTAATACACAATTTGTGTTATAAAGGTTTCACTTTTCATTCATAATCAAACCACAATTTGTGAATACAATTTTCATTCATAAACAAAGCAACATAAAACATGATTCTTAAAAATCCTACTTCAACATGTCACCAACCTAACCTAAAACATGATTGTTACAAAAATAACATCAAACACTAGGCTAAATATTCCTATCATTACAACCAATTTCAACCATTCATTTGTCTTGATGATCTGATACTTCAATTTGTTTATCTTCTTCTTCAGCCTCAGAATCTTCACGTCCCTTTCATCAATAATGTCATCTTCAAACCATTTGAAGAAATTGCACCCCTTATTGATGTGATTTCTGAAATTTCTGCACCCCCGAAACTTTTTCCCGAAATTAACATTACTCGTGTCACCCACTGTACGAAGCACACATTCTTCTTGGCAAATACATTCCCTCCTCTTGTTTCTCCAAATAACCGACGCGGATGATCCAGTAGAAGCATTATTTGAAAATTGAGACATTGAGGAGAATGGCTTGGTAGAGGTACGATGGAGAAGGAATGAGAAGAAAGAAAAATCTGGAGAGGTGCGAAGGATTGAGCGGTATGATGAAACCCTAGACTAGAGGAGATGAAAGAGAGATGAAGATGACAATGTGAAAAGAAAATTGTGAAATATTGTTGAGTCATTGACAACATCAATTACATAAAGAAATTTTGTACACATGGGATATAAACATGACCACATGGCACGCCACTGTGGCAGAAACAAACGGCAAAACCAAACAATCAACTGAATGGACTAACATTGTTAACGGAATACATTTTATGGGACTAACGTGAAACATTTTTTTTATTGTGGGACTAAAACGAAACTCAAAATTATTTTACAGGACCCGTGGACTAATTATGCCTTAAATTTACTAATCATTTTGTAATTTCAGCGACACTGATACTTCCTTATGCGTGGTTTTAACCATCTCCTTCAGAAGCCCTATTTTCTTACATGTTATGTTATTTTCTTATATTCATTGGAATTCCAATATGTGATTAATTATTTGATACATCTGCACCAATCCAATGAGGACGTCGTTCACAGGCAATCCAGTCAAGTCTGACACGCCTAAGCATGACGGAAAGTCAAGCTACACATATGTAGTTAAAATTACGCTAATCAGGTAGTGATCTCTTATATCCCAAGTACATTTCTCCTGCATTATTGTATGAATTAAAAAAAAAATATTAAATAAAGTGCAATCAAGAATATTTCAATAACCGTAAAGTAATTAAAATAACAATTACATATATGAATTAATTAGTTATACCTGAAATGACTTAAGCCAATTATCTCTTTTGTCACCTGAGAGTGTCATATACGTCTTATATTTTTTTTAGTTACGTCTCTTTAGATTTGTGCACTTGGCCTACTCGACACGAAACTGAAAAAATATTTTCAATTAGTATTAATTAAAATAACAACTCAAATAAAAAATAAAAAATTTAAACCCTTGTGATCCTCCATCGACCTGATGAGAAATCTACCATCCACCTTCTTATATTCAGGTCCACGTCTTGTCACCCTACCAATATTCTCATGACCATCGACATCAATGTCATCATTCTCCTCATGCATAGAATGCATGGATGATGACGATGAATGTGTAGGATATAGGGTGCTAGATCCATTGACTTGTAAGAATAAATGTACATGTTTAATTTTATATATATATATATATATATACATATATATATATATATATATATATATATATATATATATACATATATATATATATATATATATATATATATATATATATATATATATGTGTGTGTGTGTGTGTGTGTGTGTGTATGTGTGTGTGTGTGTGTGTTATATTATATAAATAATAAAGAAAATTATATATTTTTTACCATAGGTACAAAAGTCTGGTAGGAAATGCTAGATCCTCTCGAATGCATCAATGACATAAGTACAAAAGGTATATGCAAAATGCTAGGTCCGTCTGGCTGAATCAATGACATGGGTATAAACATCGATTATGAACTGCTAGATCCTCATGATTGCATCGATGACATAGATACAAAAGGCATATGTAATGGGAATGTAGAGAAACCAGGGGGGACTGATGAAACACGGTGGATACCTTGATGGGAATGTAGTGAAACCGGGGGTATAAAAATCAGGAGGTGGAGTAGGAAGCATAGTTGGACGAACCACCTGACTCCATCGTAGCATAGAAATAAACATAGTCAACTCATGAACCTCATGTATCCTTGAACGACTAGATGACTTAGCCTTACCCTTACCTTTGTTTCTGGGTCGCGGTGGCATTATTTTTCTATTTTGAGAGTAAAATATAAATCAATAAATTTTATTCAAAAGTAGAAAGAGTAAAATAAAAAAAGTTACTTATTCAATACATTAATTATTATATTTTGAGAAATATATTACATAATATGCATTAATTAATAATATTACAAAGGTATCTTATTCAAAATACGTGTCCTCAAAATCTTGATTGTCTTCTGAAGGTGTGAAAAGTACACATGGGGGTTGAATTATGTTTCACGTTTCCTTAATTTAGCTTCTGATCAGAGTTCAGAATCTGAACTGGTGTTATGATTCTATTTTAATTCTTTAGCAGCGGATGTTAACAGAAGTAAATAAATAACAACAGAAGACACAAAAGATTTATCCTGGTTCCTC
This sequence comes from Lathyrus aphaca, assembly GCA_963966055.1. Lineage (NCBI taxonomy): Eukaryota > Viridiplantae > Streptophyta > Magnoliopsida > Fabales > Fabaceae > Lathyrus > Lathyrus aphaca. Next base: position 14,694,566 of record OZ014524.1, read on the forward strand.
CCCTAACTGAGAGTACTCCAGTCCCCTTGTATCACAAGAGTTTTTTTTACTATAATCAAAACATGATTTCATATGATTACAATCGCTTATGCATTGTGCATAAGTCTTTACACTTGCCCAAACCCTTTTTCTGAGACTTTTGCTCAATCAACTTAATTGATTAGGACTTTTACAACTCAATCACTTAAGCTAGATATTTACGTGGCTCAAGCATCTTGGCTCGATACTTCCTTGCTTAGGTGCTCAGCCCAAGACTTCTGCTCACACCCTCTGACCCAGCCCACTACTCTAAAGGTCACTATGGCTGAGACTTCCTTGCTCACAACCTCTAACCGAGCCCACCTACTCGAAAGGTCATCCAGACTGAGACTTCCTTGCTCATATCGTATGACCGAGCCCACCTATTCCAAATGTTATCCAGATTGAGACTTCCTTGCTCAAGTATCTTTCGAAACTTCTTGCTCACGCCCCTCAGACGAAGACTTTCCTTTGGTCAATCAACCTTTCTATATAAGACTTTTACAGCTCAAGCGGTAAAACATTGAGACTTACGTAACTCAAACATCTTGGCTCGAGTCTTGTTGCTTTAATCCTAACGAGACAAATATTCCTTAGATTCTGCCACTAAAAGCTAGGAATACAACAATTCCCAAGTGCGTTCAAGTATATTAGATTCTGATTATTTATGTACATGTAGAACCTACATATAAGAAACACACATCAAATAAATCATTGTTCTTTCAATACCTTGTTATCATCAAAATCCAAGGAGAATATGTCATGAGCATATCTTGTTATAACATCTTCATCTGATGAGTTATTGTCTTTAGGCTCTAATTCTTCATGCTCTTCACCCATATGATTTATTGGAAATAAGACAGTCACGTCAACTTGTAGGCCTTCAACTATAATATCACATCAATTTGCAATCTCTTCAATTTCAATCACCTTATTAATAGGTGGAATCTTATCATCTTGGTATGCAATGTCTTCCACTAGACCGTCAGTTCCAATATGTCCCATTGATTTCTACTTGATTACAATACACTGTCATTGTGCTGAGAAATAAGTGTGAGTTCTAAGTCCCACATTGTTTATAAAAGTGGAGGTTGATCATTTTATAAGTAAGATGACCCATACAACTACCACCTTAAGATTTTGGGTGAATATGTGGTGCCTCTCTCACTTGTTTGGGTGAGTCCTTGACCTTTAGGTGAATGTTTGAACCAATGTGAATGCTTCCCACTCATGATTACCCATCACATTATTTACGTGACTGAAATGAAGGATAAGGTAAGTAATAAACTTGCCTAACATTATATATGTACCATTATGAAAGGGTCATATTCTTTATACCTTTGATTTATCCGAACTTCGACAATGTTATATTTTATAAAATCACAAATCACAATAAAACAAGACAACTTTATTTTCAAGTCCATATTATTGTATTCTAACTCATAAATATGTGTTACAACATCATAGAAGTTGTCTTCACCACCCTTTGTAACCCTTTTTACGAATACACCACTACTTATGGTTTTCTCCCCTTCTGGCCATGTTTGAGTGTAAAATTTATATTCGTTTAAAAACAAGTGTGTCATTCATTTGCACGTTGATGAAGGCCTTCAAACAAGCATCTCAAATGGAGTATTCCTGAAGTTGGAGGAACAATGGAAGATAATTGCTTCTTGAACCGTCGAGGAAAAGATGCATGTATATGTAACTATATGATGCTTCCAACCCCATAGATATTTACACAACACGATATGTATGTATGTATGAATGTTTAACCCTGTGAAACCAATTCAAGACGAGCACTCACAAGGAATATATGATAAATAAAATCTTGTCATAACCCCAAGCTAGATATGAAATCATAACATAGATAACCCCATGTTAGAAAAAAAATACATAGTACAATATTTCAACATTCAATAAAAATCACAAAAGTTATAATACATCACAATCATTCCACGAATCAATATAATATAAGCAACAATACAAAATATAATATTTCAACATTCAACAAGAACCAAATAAGTCTTACATCATATCAAAATAAAATTATATGATAAATTACACTCATATATGACATTTACCTACGGTTTTTTTTTGTTTGTCACTAAAAACTTTTGTTGATATATATATATATATATATATATATATATATATATATATATATATATATATATATATATATATATATATATATATATATATATATATATATATAAAAGAGATTAGTGAATATTTTTAAATTAGAGGGACGTCAGTGTTAATCTCGAGTATAATTTTTCCAAAATTATAAGCATGTTAATCAAACAATAATTATATTAACTCTTAATAGTTAATCGAGGCTTGAATTTGGTTAAGGAATGAGTCATTACTAACTCCTACTTATTTATTCATACTAAGATTTAAAATTAAATCATATACTAAATTTAATAATTTCTAAATAACGAAAAATTCTTTAAAATAAAATCATTCAAGTAATTAAAGATAAAAATTATAAATACTCAAATCTTTCTACCACACTTAATAAGTCCATGGCCAACAACTACTTACGTATTAAATAAAATAGTTTTTAAAACTAGTTGACGATATCAAATAAATTACAAAAGAAACTCTTAGACGTGAATAATTAAATAAAATTGCATTCTCACTAAAATAAAACTACATACTTTAACCAGACTTTAACCACCACGCAAAATACAAAAAGTTGGGTCTCACACACCTCACTTTTACTGAAGATGTGCTTTTATTTTGTACGGGAGATTTTATTTTAGTGGATTTGATGATGAATGTTTTCAATAGCTTCTCAGATGACACAAGTCTGATCATTAATTCAAACAAATGCAATAAAAAATTCAGTGTGATTAATGATACAACAAAAGATGCGATGAAGAATATCATAAAGTTTGTTGAGGGCCAATTCCCGATTAGGTACCTAGGGGCACCACTCACTAGTAAAAAAACCCACCATCAATCATTATATGCCAACGGTGGAGAGAATTGTCAGCAAAATGAGACATTGGACTACAAAACTGCCCAGTCAAGCCGGGATAATTCAACTGGTAAAAATCATCTCATTTGCAATATCTCACTATTGGATGCTCTGTTTTCCTCTTCCGAAATATGTTTAAAGAAAATTGAAGGTATTTGTCGATCTTTTGTTTGGACCGGGAGTAATGAGGTTAAAAAGAAAAGTCCAGTGGCTTGGGTTAATGTCTGTAAACCAAAGTGTCAGGGGGTTTGGGAATTATAAACCTGACAATATGGAATCAAGTGACAATGCTCAAGTGTTTATGGAATTTGAATAAAAAATATGATAACCTGTGGGAGAAATGGATACACATGTACTACATTAAGAAGAAGGATCTCATGCAAGTTGAACCTAAGAGTTACAGGTCCTGGATGTTCAATAATATCCTTTATGACTGCGACTTTATGAGTCTATCGAATATACTAACTGCAAGTGCACAGTCTAATCGCTTAGTTTAAAATGATATCAAACCCACAAAGACTGATAATCAAACTAATGCTATCAGATTGTTACTATGTTTAGATAAGGCGATGATTATAGGTTAAAGTGTAATCGGGAAACTAAAGGTAAACTAGAATTAGATTTAAATATAATATTAAGGAATATCGGTACGTAACTAGTCTTCCATCGGGGATTCAATAAATCATCGGCGTATTAAAAATAAGTCAAAAAGTTCTTCTGTAGAAAATATTAATTTAAAAGCCTTCACCTTACACTTTCGTGGTTTTGCCTCTGACTATACTCCTAAATCAGAATGTCTGCTCTTGCTAGCCCATTTGAGTTTAAAAATACATTTTGAAAACTAATAAGTCCTAAATAACTTTAAAGCGCTTCCGCTGTGTTTAAAATCAATGTTCAATTTCAGCTATCCGTTTAAAATCTCAAACTCTTGTTTTATTAATCGTAACCTTTGTTACCTTTTTACTCTCATAATAAAAATCCATTTAATTAAGAAATTGAAACCAGAAAATAAGTTGATTATGATTTCGCCTAGACATATCGAATCCCTTCCGGTTAACTTGATTACATACCGATATAATAAATTTAGCCAAACATATTAATTAAAATAAGCATACATGAATAGAAATAGTAAACCAAAAAATAAGACATGGCGATAAAAAATAAAGTACTTATATTAAATCAATAAGAAACCTGGAAAACAAATAATTCTTGATGTAAGCAATTTCTCCACAGGTCGATAGGTTTTCGCTTGATCGTACAATAAGAATGAAGGTAGGATTTAGAAACAAACTAAGGTGCAATAGCCCCCGATGTGGGAAGTTATCACTATTTCGATGTTGGTTTAATGAAAAGGAAAGGGAAATACAAATGCAAGAAAACTTAAAAAAAGCTCTGAACAATAAATTCTGCAGCAAAAAGGGTCGTAATATGAAGCCCCCTTTCTTTGGTTTCCACTAAATCTATTTATGGACCTTGTATCTTGATAGTGGAAGAAAGAATATAGGGGCAGTTGGCTTTGGGCTTGATAAATCTATGTTGATACGTGACTGTGTGGATATTGAATTGAAGGAGAGAAATACGGAACACTTGCGTTACTGGGTTTGATTGGAACAACACATTAATTTTCTATAAAATAGCTCCTGACAGTCGCCATGCAAGCCTTACGATTGACACCCATAATTGATGTGTGACGGTCCACAAATGTGAGACCGACACCACACATCCTGGTTACAGAATACTTGTTTTTCCTGATATTTGTCTTCTTTTCTCCATCTTTTCTTCTATTTTTTCCTCTTTTCTCATGCAAGCCGTGCTAAACAAAATACCTGAAAATACTTGAACACTTTGCACAAATAACATGTAAATAACGAAAAATGACATGATAATTAAACGTAAATTAAGTCAAATATGCAGTGTAAAATCGACTTATCACTTTCCCACAGGAAGATTATAGTGCAGCTGAATCAGGAGTGGGATACACAAATGACTAGAGAAAAGTTCTCAATGAAGAGTATGTATACTGTATTGATGGATTCCAGTTCTCGGGTTCCTTGAAGATTCCTGATGAATCAAAACTATGCTAGACCGAGAGCTATAACGACCCTATAGCTTGCGTGTCATGGTAGGCTGGAGACAAAAGATCGATTACTAAAGTTTGGTATGATTCAAGATAATATTGCAGTGGAGAGTCAGAGGAAAATCTCACACATTTATTCTTCGATAGCAAAAGTACAAAAAAATATTTGGAATCAAGTTATCAATTTGTTGGAAATTGTGCACACACCTACTCCATGGGATGAGGAAATTTTGTGGGCAATGGATAATTCAAACAAGAAAGGAGTGAAAGCTAGTCTTTTGAAACTAGCATTTACAGAAACTGTATACATGGTTTAGAAGTATAGAAATAAGGTTATTTTTCAAAACAATGTGAATAGGAACATTGCGGAGGATATTATAGATATGGTAACATATAAGGATTAGTATACGAATAAGGTTAATGAATTATTAGATAAACGAATGGTTTAGTTAGAGTCGTTATTCGTATTTTATTCTTGTCGTTTGAGGGGCTGAATCCAAATGAATCACTTTATACTTATTATTTTTTTTTGAATTTAATAAAATTCCACTATTTTATTAAGAAAAAAAAACTACAATTTTCAAATTATAAACAAAGTCAAAAATAATTTTAATTATTGAGGAATACAATTTCTTTTCACCAAATTTTCCTAAAGGACATTAATAATTGAGAAGAATGGTGAGTGGCTTAATCAAATTTAGAGAAATTAAAATAATTAAAAGTGGAGTGTTAATATTGAAAATAGGAGGAAGGTAAAAATCACTCATCAATATTTATCTTTTGGTCTAAGAAGTACAATATTCATAATTTCTTATGAAACTAATCTAGTGACTTATTAATTTTATCTCCCAATTAAATAAATCACAACATTAATTCCGTTAAACTAATCCAGTTGTTAGTTGTACATGTATATTAAATGTAGAGGTGTTGGTTCAAACCCGCGACATCATACTTATTCATCTTTAATAAGATAAATTTCAACCACTGAACTACTTGATAAAAAAATCACAACATCCTAATATTACTTTATAATTTGTGAAACTAATATGTTATAATACAATAATTAAAATAAAATATTTACCTTTATTATAGAGAAAAATTACCGGGTCTTATATTATCCCTTTAAACTTAGCTAATCATTTTCCTTATCTTAATGGGGATCCTGATTATCTCGTCTGATCGCACACTAAGACACATGACTTGTCTTTTAAGGAAGCCTTCTTATATAAGGAGACAATTATTTCTCATCCTCAATGGACTAAATCTCTTTGGTCCATTGACATCATTCCTTCAAATTTTTCGGTAGTTTGGAGAATCATGCATGATAAAATGTCAACTGATGAAAATCTCAAGATTAAGGGATATTATTTTCCTTCTACTGTAACCTTTGCATTCAGCATGAAGAAAGCTCTTTCCACTTGGTCTTTCAGTGTCCATTTTATATTAACATACAAATTTGAATTTCAGAGATTCTTGATGTTAGGTTACACTTTAACACAATCTGGGATTTGTGGATACTTTGTGATAAACATTGGCCTTCCCAATGCAAAGTGGTCATCCAATCAATTTTGACCTACACCATTACAACCATTTGGTATTGCATAAACATGGCCAAATTCCAACCAATCTACATCATATGGAAGAATGTCACAAGCTCAATCAAAGTTGGATTGTTCATGTCAGGTAAAAGAACAAACCACACATTCTTGAATTTTATGACTAACTTCCATATCTTGAAGAATTTTAAGGAAGATGTGCATCCCCATCGAGCTTCTAACATTGAGGTTATTTAGATGCTTCCTCATTCAAACTAGATGAAAGTTAATACAATTGAATCGTCAACAAGATCTTCTGCAGCTTGTGCAATAATCTTCAAAAACTATAGTTAGAAACTTGATGCGCAGGGTTTGAGGAAAACTTGGAAATATGCAGTTCCTTTCTTCACTAAGATTATATGTGCAATCATGACTATTAAAATTGATCATGTTATATATGAATAACATATATAAAACTTCCAAAAAAAATTGAGACAACTTTATTAAAACACCACTGAGATGATTGCAAGATATACGTTATGTCTTCTCTCACACCTATAAGGAATATAACATTTACAAGAATGATATCTTGACACCAAAAACTTACACTACACCGTATATACATTTTGGAAATACTGGTTTTTATGTAATTTCTCAAACAAATAAGGTTAAATACAATGAGCCATATTATATTAAACAATTTTTTTCTCTCTTTTATTTTTCCCTGTTACCACTTCTTCCTCAAATTTTACACGCAATTTTTTTTGTCTCTCTCTTTTTACTTTTCATTGTCACCATTTATTCTTAGTGCATCATTCTCTCACCTCTCTCTCTCCTCTCTCTCTCAAACAACATTCAATTAAATTTTGAAAATAATTATAAACAAATTCTTGTAGTGAATTAACCCATCCTTTTTATAGTTTTTATATATTTTGATGTTTGGATCTATATTTTCAAACTTTAAATGCAATTAATCAACTTCTTGCACTAAATTAACTAAGTTTTCTAATCCAATTTTATTATGTTTTAATATCTGGACTTATATTAATCAATTTTTAAACAAAATTAACTAATTTCTTACACGACATTAATCAATGTTACCAATTTTTGTTGATATAGTAATTATTTTTATAATTTAATTGAGTATGTAAATAATGGTGAAACAAGATGTCAATAGTAAAAAGTAAAGAGAGAGGAAAAATTGTGTAGTAAAATCTGACTCTAACTATATTTAAACAAGGAGAGAAGATAACTCCACAAAGAGAGCAAATATTCTTTGAATATTTAATTAATTGTTTAAGTAATATACGATGTAGTGTATCAGTACAAAATTAGTATCAACATAGCAAAACTGTAACATTTATGTGGAAACCGTGTCCAATAAAAGATTGAACATTCTAGGATATGCTTACTTCATTGATATGCCTAGTTTTATTAGAAATAAATTTGCCTTACCTACCTTTAAATTTCCTTCTTAATGGCAGGTTAGACTCAGTCCACTTTCTATTCATATCCTTCTTCCATTTCTTAATATATTTGACTTTTATAAGAAAAATACCTATATCACCGTATCAGATTCTTTATTGATATTAAAACAATACATCTTACTAACGAATATCCTCAAAATACTCTTTTAAGTATTTCATATTAAAAGATTATTTATTAAAAAATTTAAATAGTTCAATTTTCAATATATTGATTATTTATATTTTTATAAAATTTTATTATTTAAATTTTTTTAAAAAATACTCTGAAATTTCCAATACACTAATTGTTTATATTTTTATAAAATCTTACTATTTAAATTTTTTATAAAAATACCCTGAAAACAGTGGTTAATATTTCCCTAAATCAATATAAATAAATAATAATAAATGTTGCAATCTTACAAAATCATCTTAGATAAATAATAATAAATGTTGCAATCTAACAAAATCATCTTTACTATTTAAATTTAATGCGTAAAACAAATACTACTACTAGAAAAAATAAAAAATAAAAAAACATGTTATAAGGGTAACGTAAAGTAAATAAACATGGTTTCAAAATCAGTAATGGTAGCAACTGGCACGTCAGTATCACAAGAGCAAAGCTAATCTTACACACCCACTTTCTCTCTCATCAGTAATGACTGTATCCCTATAAATGCGGTTTCTCACTGTCACTACTCTTTAACTTCAAAACTCTCTCTGCTTCTGCTTCTGCTTCGTCCTTCACTTCAGTGGCACACACTTCCACCAAAAAAAACGCTATGGAACTTCATCTTCATCGCATAGGGCTTCTCACTTTTCTCTCTCTGCTACAGGCAAATCACACTCTCTCTCTCTTCCTTCACCTTCGTTTCTTCGATTTCCAATTCAACTAACTTCGCATTATTCACATAACAATTATTCACATTCATAGCATTCAATTTGTTTTGAACGCGTGTGAGAGAGATTTTGAACTCAATTATGGAATTTGAAGTAGCGCGTGAGTGAAAATTGTTAAGTGATTTCGGTTTCTATGAAAGGAAATATAACAATTTGATAGCATTTATTGAATTATATTATTGATTGATGAATTGAATTTTGTTGATCATAAATGATTTCTTGAAGATTTATGCGGTTTATGTGTTATTATTGTTGCAGGTTTGTTTAATTTTATCTTTAACAGAAGCGCAAGTTTTATCCACAAGGCTTCTTTTGGCATCTAATGATAAAACACCTCGGTAAGTAGTAGTTGTAGTAGTAGTAGTAACTGCTATTTTTTGAGAGAACAGATGAATTTAAATTATAGGTGTAATAGTACTCAGAATTTTTTTGATCTGGAAAATAGATAAAGATTTCAGTTATATATATATATATATTTTTTTTATATTTACAGGGAAAAGCATTCTGAGGATTATTGTTCAATGTATGATATTTGTGGAAAGAGAAGTGATGGTAAAGTAGTGAATTGTCCATTTGGTTCTCCTGCTGTGAAGGTATATTGGAGTGAATTTTCGTTTTCGGTGTTACTATATGTGGTGATGAATTTTTTATTTTTAGCATGTTTGGTTTGGATTTTGGAAGAGGCAAAAGCAATTCTAGAGATTAGAATTGATTCTGGAGCAGTGTTATCAAATTACCCCACCATGGCCGCTATGGCGATTTACATAGCGGTTTTTGGGCTCTCCGCAATGGTAAATATCGGCCGCCATTGCGGGTTTTTCCGCCATAGTCCGCAATAACGGTGCCGCAAAGCGGCCGACATGGCGGAATTTTGCCTCTCCGCCATGGACCGCCATCCGCCAAGGAAAACACTGTTCTGGAGTGATTTTGAGGTGTTTGGTTCTTCTAAAGTAGAATTGATTTTTCCTTTAGAATTGATTCTACTTGAAGCAAGAATTTGTAGTTTTTGAATTTAAACTTGATTTTTACATTGAAATTTGTTTTTCAACTCACTTTTACATTAAAATCAATTCTACCAAACTCAAAACTCAATTCTGTTTGATGTATGTTCTTAATAGCATAATTTGTGTATTAAATGCACTTTTAACTTTTTAAGCTTTATTATCAAGATGTGTCGTGATTTTGGGAACTCTTGTTTTTCCCTTTCTTTCCTTTCCAGCCAGATGATTTGCTTTCATCAAAGATCCAAAGTTTGTGTCCAACAATTACTGGGAACGTTTGCTGTACAGAAGCTCAGTTTGATACATTAAGAACACAAGTTCAGCAGGTATACATACCAAGTTTTGTATTTTTGATTCATAAATTGACATGGATTTATAATTGATTTTGTTTCAGAGCTTCTTTGATACTAATATACTAAATAGTATTGATTTGTACATTTTGTTCTTGCAGGTAATTCCTTTTCTTGTAGGTTGTCCGGCATGTTTAAGAAACTTTCTGAATCTATTTTGCGAGCTTACATGCTCTCCAGATCAGAGTTTATTTATCAATGTGACTTCAGTAGACAAGGTAAGATAAATCACATTCCTTTCAATTTTTATTTAATTATCTTGCTTATTCTACACGGTGTTTTGTTATTTATCACTTATCACTAATTAAAACAACACGAAATTTATGTTTATTGATTCAGCTTGCCAGGAAGGTATATTTTCCTCTTTTCTCTTTCTTTTATTATAATTTGTTGTTGTTTCATCACAATAAAAAGAATAACGCAATCAAATAGGCATGTATGGTTATTCTTTTTTGGTTCAACACTAACAAGTAACAAATCTTAATGACTAAGCAAGTGTCCATTTTGTGTTTTTGTTCTTTTATACTATTATCATCGGTACTTATGGATGCAAATCATAAACTGCTGCTGTATTAATTTTACATTGCAACTATTTACTCTAGTTATTACAATTCTTAGGTTGGTGGTAATTTGACAGTGGGTGGCATTGATTATTTTGTAAGTGACGCATTTGGGGATGGATTATATGACTCCTGCAAGGATGTAAAGTTTGGCACCACAAATTCTAAGGCTATACAATTTGTTGGCGGCGGTGCTCGAAATGTTAAAGGTAAATTTCACTTTTAAATCAAATCCTTAATCAAATACCGATCCTCCTTCTCATGTTTCTACATATACATTTGAAGGCCATCTTGATTATATTCCTGACTATTTAAGTATACCGGCAAGTATTAAAAGTTAGAAGTAGACGGACAGATTGGAACTATCATGTTTATGATTTTTTATTTTTTATTTTTGTTTATTTTCTTTTGCGTTAAAAAATAAGAATACATGCAATGATGGAACCAAACTTTCCATTTTAATTTTGAGCCAAATACGTTAGGGTAAACTAACATTTGATACAGTTGCAACTATGCAAATGCAACTGTAAATGTTCTTTTTGATAGGGGTTGAGTGGGTAAAATTATTCTTTAGAGTATTGCCTAAAGCTTATGCTTTGATTGCTTTTGGCAGAGTGGTTTGCTTTTATTGGCAAAAAAGCAGCTCCTAATGGTCTTGGTTCACCATACGCAATTACGTTCCCGCCAAATGCAATTAAGTCACCTGGGATGGAACCTATGAATGTTTCAGCTTATTCCTGCGGTGATATTTCTCTTGGATGTTCTTGTGGTGACTGTCCTTCATCTTCAGTATGCTCTAGTTCATCTTCAGCTACAACCCAAAAGAAGGGTTCGTGCTCCTTGAAAGTTGGGACTTTAACGGTAACGTAGAATATGATATGATTTTGTTATTTTCCCGTTGTATTTTTTGTTTACATGAAGAACAAAATGTGATTTAAGTCTATTATGCGTTCTTTAACTGACATGATTTTACCTTATGACTTCTCCAGGTTAAGTGTGTTGACTTGATTTTAACAGTCTTATACATCATACTGATATGCGTGTTCTTGGGTTGGGGGTTGTATCATCGAGTAAGGGAAAGAAAGCCGGTATATAGAGCGAAATCAGTGTCTAATGTCACTAATGGCGGCACACTGTATTCTCATAATCAGGAGAAGGAGGAGAACCTCCCAATGCACCAGGTTCATAACTGAATGCTATTTTTTCATTATGAACACATGTTTTAGAGTTATCTTCCCTTTTTTCCCCTTATGCATCCTTGTTTGTCCAAATCTGACTTTGTTCTGATTGGGTGGTTTGATTCTAAGATTATTGAAGGTGTTTCACAAAACAGAAACGAAGTACGACTCTCTGCCGTGCAAGGATACATGTCAAATTTTTACAGGTCACTGCTCATGTTATCTACTTTCATATCAACTCACATAGAACAATATCTGACTTCATGTTTACAAATTTGATCAGGAAGTATGGATTGTATGTAGCTAGAAACCCAAATGTGGTCTTGGCTTCATCTTTGGCCATAGTTATTCTACTTTGTTTAGGTCTAATCAAATTAAAGGTTGAGACGCGGCCTGAGAAGGTATCACATAGCTTCTACTCAATTGTTTAAAATGATCTGTTTAATTTTATTGCCTTTCTGAACAAGCATCTATCCGCCTGTAAATAAGATCATTTTTTCCCACCCATGAACATGTATATAATTTCCATGCACGATTAATGAATTTTTCATCTCACTTGAATCTGAAACTTATAAGCAATTAGCTCTCTGGTTTAAAATAGTCTGTTCTTTTTGTTCATTGACTTCAAATGCTCTTGCAATTTGTAACATGTTTTTTTTCCGGTTTCTGTCATTGATCTCCTATATAAGGAGTCATTTGGCCTCAGTTCAAAACACACAACAAAACCAAACTTTCTCTCTACATTCCTGAACAAGTTCTCTTTTGCCAGAAACAAATTGTTCTTCAAGAATTATCCCTACAAAGATTTCGTGAACCCAGACAAGAATAGGGTCGAAATACTTTGTTCGGAAAGTGTACGAACACGATTCTTTGAAGTTATCCAGGATTATCATACCCGAATCTCTCACATTTTTCATCTCACTTGAATCTGAAACTTATAAGCAATTAGCTCTCTGGTTTAAAATAGTCTGTTCTTTTTGTTCATTGACTTCAAATGCTCTTGCAATTTGTAGCATGTTTTTTTCCTGATCTTTTCACTTTGAATCTCCATTCACCTGAGTTCCACTTCATTGGTGTTTCTGGTTTTTTAGAGATGGGTTATTTTTGGCAAAGAGATTGACTGCTTTTACTCTGGACATAATTTGAAAGGGAATTTGGATTCTGTTTTGAACATCCCATGTTGCTTTGTACTTATTTTATGGATGGAATAAGGTGGGTGCTACTGTTTGAGAATTATTTTTAATGGGAGAAAATTGTTGGTTGAACAATCTTCTGGTGACAGCATCAATAGGTACAATGAACCATTGCAATTTTAAATTCAAATGGAATACAAAATTCATGGACAAGGAAGAAGAAACTTTGATCCTCTACTATTATGTTTTAGTGGTTAAGTTTCCACGAAGGCTACATGATTTATGAACACTTCTCCTTTTCCTTCCTGTGGTATATTTTACATAAGTTGAGTTTGTGAAAAAAACTTCCCACACTTTTCAGCTCTGGGTGGGACCTGGGAGTAAAGCAGCTGAAGAGAAGCAGTTTTTTGACAGCCATCTTGCTCCATTTTACAGAATTGAACAGGTGCTTACGTTGTCCCATTTCTCGTGCTCTCCCCAATCCCCACAAATGAACAACTTTTCAAGTTCATAATAAACAGCCTTGCTTAGGGTGACAAAATTGATGAATTGGATGAATATGGATTGGATTGTTAATGGATGGATCAAAACAATCCATTAGTTCATTAATAATCCACTAAAAATATCCAATCCAATCCATCCATTAAGTATAAAATCCATCCAATCGATCCGTTAACATATTTTTAGTGGATGGATATCCATCCATCCAATTTTTTTTTATAAATATTATTGTTTTGAAAAAAATCAATTTTTTAATTTTTGAAAATAATGAATTTTTTAATTTTCAAAAAAGTAAAAAAAATTGAGTTTTTTTTTATTTTTTTATTTTCAGAAAAAAATCTTTTCTTTTTAAAATGTTTTTTTTGTCAAAAATATCAAAAAACCGATTTTTTTCGAAAATATCGTTTTTTTATTTATTTTTAAAAATCGGTTTTTTTGATATTTTCGAAAAAAATTGATTTTTCGATATTTAAAAAAAATCGGTTTTTTGACATTTTAGAAATAAAATCAGTTTTTTGATATTTTTGAAAAAAATCGATTTTTTGATATTTTTTAGAAAATTTTGTTTTTTGATATTTTCGAAAAAAACGTTTTTTTGATATTTTCGAAAAAATGTTTTTTTTTTTTAATATTTTTGAAAAAAGTCGGTTTTTTGATATTCTAAAAAACAAAATCGATTTTTGATATTTTTGAAAAAATCGATTTTTTGTTATTCTTAAAAAAAATTTTTTTTTTTTTAATTTTTGAATAAAATTATTTTTTGTATTTCCGAAAAAAATCAAAATTTTAAATAATTCATTATTATTATTTTTAAATAGATATAATAGATATAAAAATAATCCATTGGTTCATTAAAATATGTTGGATGGATCGGATTCCATACCTATAAATAAATGAATTTAGTCCAATCCATTAACTTACTTTTTATCTGGTGGATGGATTGGATGGATAGGGATGGGTTTGATGAATTTTGTCTTAATGGATCCAATTTTGTCTAACAAGTCAATACTATTCTGTATTATGCAACGCAAGGCAATATGTAATAATTTTCAAGCAAGATTTATTGTTCATTTATCTTGTTAAATGACATGGTTGTTTTACTTGCAGCTCATACTGGGAACAATTCCAGATGATGTGAATAGTACATCACCAAGAATTGTGTCAGAGGAGAACATTAAATTTCTGTTTGAAGTACAAAAGAAGGTTAATATTCCATTCCATTTAGTAGTAGGACTGAAATCTTTTGATGAATGTGTAAGTTTAAGCCATTGCTGTCAGGTTGATGCAATTCGTGCTAATCATTCTGGCTTGATGGTATCTCTACAAGATATTTGTATGAAGCCACTAGACACAAATTGTGCCACTCAAAGCATCCTGCAGGTAGTTATTGGTTTTCAAGAAGAGAACTTCAATTCATTATTATTGTTGTAATAAATTTGCATGATTTTATCTTCTTTTGATTAGCAATTTGTATTTTCCTAATTGACAGTACTTCAAAATGGATCCCGACAATTTCGACGATTTTGGCGGAGTTGAGCATCTCAGTTACTGTTTTGAGGTAGCAAATGTTTAACTTTACATCATGAAGTTGGTCATAGTAGTGGTTGTTTGGCTGTTGTTTTGCATGCTCGCATGAAAATAATTACTAAGATCTTTACCATACTGGTATCCAATAGTCAATGTTGTCTTTCACTGCAAGTTTTTGAAGTCTTTTGCATGAGCACATTGAAATTTGGAAGTTAGCCCACCACTTGAAATACCTTTGTCGCATTTGCTCTTTATTTCAATATGATATAGTAAAATTTTGCTTTTGGTACTGGTAGCATACTTGCCCAGTGATCGATGTGAATGTTTGATAAATGCACAGGGGAGAATATAATTTTGATCAAAACCCTCCCTCTCTATTGAATGTTAATGAAATTTTCCATATCATGGGGGAGTTGGGAAGATGTCATGGATGGCAGTCGCCTGAGTTTCTAACTTGGAGTTGAATTTTCCATGTTACATCAAATCTCTCTAAAGAGAAT
This sequence comes from Lathyrus aphaca, assembly GCA_963966055.1. Lineage (NCBI taxonomy): Eukaryota > Viridiplantae > Streptophyta > Magnoliopsida > Fabales > Fabaceae > Lathyrus > Lathyrus aphaca. The sequence goes on from OZ014524.1 coordinate 14,710,304, forward strand.
TTAGACTCATAACAACAGGCAAAGCCCTTTGCCCTTTTGTCTGATATAAGCTGTATTTTTTTTCTTACTTTCTTGAGTAATCAGTATGAAACTTTTTCCATGACAAACATTGACAATGATATGTATACAATATAATTTGAAATTGACCTAATTATTTTCTACTGTTGTGTTCATTCAGCATTATTCCTCAGCAGATCAATGTATGAGTGCATTTAAAGGTCCTCTTGATCCAAGCACTGTATTAGGAGGCTTTTCTGGGAATGACTATTCTGGGGTACATTATCTATTCTTCTGCGTTGTCAATGAATTGGGATTTGTAAAGCATATGATAACTATAATCTCATTTATTCAAGACAGGCTTCTGCATTTATTATAACTTATCCAGTAAATAATGAAATTGATAAGGAAGGCAATGAAACTGCAAAGGCAGTTGCTTGGGAGAAGACCTTTATTCAGTTAGTGAAGGTATGCATCTTTTGTTTATACTTTTTGACTTCATTTATATGCTTACCATGTATTGTTAACAATCCAATTGACTAGAAATGTGGCCTAATAAGAACTTATAAAGCTTAGACACTCCTTATCTTACAAGCTAATTTTGGTGGGTTGAGTTAGTCTCAAAACCTAAGATGGGATAAGGGCCTATCTTAGATTCATTGTTGAGTCATCCACCAATGGGGGGACGACCATATTATCCACACACGCACACCAAACCAAACAGTGTCATGCATTAGAGGGTGCATTTGGAAAAATCCAAATACAACATTGACTTGAGATAGCGCCTAATAATAAGAGCTGATAAAGGTTGAAATCTCTCCTCACCTTGGTTTCGTGGTGTTGAGTTTGCCTCGAAACCAATGTCTGCATCATCAAACACCCTATATTTTAACTTCAGTAATGGCCAATTTGCTTCCGCAGATATGAAACCGAGTCAAGGTTGCTGCAGTGCAATGTCATGCATCCCTAGGAATAATAAGTACTTTCTAACAGGTTGATTGGCGAGTCTTAGTAGTCACACAGTTATTTAGCTTAATTTACCCATCTCATGACTAGGTCCCTCCCTTATAGAAAAAACAATAAAAAGATGCACATAAGGCTTGGTTATTGCTTGCTTATACGTTATTGATGTGATATGGTTGTGTATTGTGGAACTGACCCATTACACTTCCTATCATTCTCCTAGTATTCCTGATTTCATGTATTAACTGTGTCCTTTATTATAGGATGAGCTCTTACCAATGGCACAATCAAAAAATTTGACACTTGCTTTTTCATCTGAAAGCTCTATTGAAGAAGAACTGAAAAGAGAAAGTACTGCAGATGTTATTACTATATTGGTAATTTCCCTCTTCCTTTTTATGTTGATACTTATATGTTCTAATTCTTCGATAATACCAAGATAAACTAACTTTTTTGTTTGAGCACGATCATGGAATTATGTGAATGAGTTCTCTGCCATCTTGCAAGAAAAAAATCAATCATTCTTGTTTTTGGATGTATATTGTTTAATCCTTTTGTACCTGATTATAATGCAGGTCAGCTATCTTGTGATGTTTGCTTATATATCTCTTACTTTGGGGGATACACCCCATCCTTCTTCTTTCTATATTTCATCTAAGGTGAAGTTCCAGGGAACCTTAGTATAAAAACACCTTCCTTTTCTTTTCTCTTTTATCTTTATTCTTCCCCCTCCATAACACTTCATTACTACTAGAGAATTAAACTTGCATTTCATATCATTGAGATATATTTTTTTAATGCCTATAACTATCTAATTGTATAGTTCTATATTATAGGTACTGCTTGGTCTTTCAGGAGTAATTCTTGTTATGCTCTCTGTCCTTGGATCTGTTGGAATTTTTAGTGCTCTTGGTGTAAAATCTACTCTAATCATCATGGAAGTTATCCCATTTCTTGTTCTAGCTGTAAGTTTTCTTTTGCTTATGAAGTGTTGTTAGATGATAGCTCCGTGAAACTTATATTTATCACTATTCCTTCTGTTTATGGAGCACTACCGAGACTTGGCTATTTTCTTAATATACAAATATATTGGTCACAAGCATGATTAACAAGATCAATAAAATATTATTCTGTTAATGATTGTTCCCTTATCTATGCCAACATATTGACTGAAATACAATTTGTGTCATCATTACGCTTTCTATAGAAATGGGCAATAATAAATCTACAGTTATGCACTAGCAGAACAATATGTTAACATGAAGCTGACACTTTCTCATTCAAACATTATAGCTCAATTTTCCAAATTCAACAACTCATTAAGTTTTTTTATATCTACCATTCTTTTGATCCGACTCTGTCTTACTGAATATCCCACCATTAGGTTGGGGTGGATAATATGTGTATACTAGTTCATGCTGTGAAAAGGCAACAGCTGGATTTGCCTTTAGAAAAACGGATAAGCAATGCACTCGTGGAAGTTGGACCATCGATAACATTGGCTAGTTTATCCGAGGTTTTAGCATTTGCTGCCGGAAGCTTTATTTCCATGCCCGCATGTCGTGTCTTCTCCATGTTTGCAGGTAAGCTTTTATGATTTAATAATTTCATACCGCTGCAATAGTCTCAGCTCAGCTGTTTGTTGTGTCAAATCTCAAATGTTAGTCCTCACCCTCCCTTCATGCTTTTTTATTCACAGCGTTGGCTGTACTTTTGGACTTTCTCCTGCAAGTTACTGCATTTGTAGCTCTGATAGTTCTTGACTCTTTGAGGGCAGATGATAAGAGGGTTGATTGTTTTCCATGCATTAAAGTGCACTCTTTGCATGCAGACCCTGATAAAGGTATAACAGAATTTTAATATGAGATGAAACTTCCGTATTCTATCACTTCCTCTTTTATTTTTTTCCTTTAGAAATTGATTGTACGTTTCCCCTCTATCATCTTTAATTTATATACATTTAGTTGACCAAAAACAGTCATTTACTCTTGAAAAATATTTACAAGCTTTGGTGGATTTAATTGAAGTTTGTTTTCATAACATCTCAGGCATTGGACAAAGGAAACCTGGTTTGTTGGCTCGATATATGAAGGTAATTAGCATTATCTTTACTAACAATAATTGTTAGCTGGTACTTAATAGAGGACTAAAACATAACTAGAGTTGTTTGCAATTTTTTGAAGCACAGTATAAATTTTAATCTAGCCATGATTGGAAATTGTATAATTGTAAAAAGGGAGTTAATGATTTGCTAACCTTCAATCGTATTTGGGATTTGAGTTTGCAAAGATGCAAAGGCCACAAATCTTTGTCAAGCTATACGCAAATAGTTTAGTTAAATGTTAAATTTTAAGTTTTCCAAAGTGTTACATTTGGAATTTGTCTTGCATTCCTTTTGAATTTTTTTTGAACAAACGTGCCTTTTGAATTTAATGACATTTTTATCCATCGCCGAGTACCAGGAGTTCTCGGACAAATTCCAAAAACCAAAATGTGAGAGGAAGCCTAAAAAGAACAAGCAGCCAAAAAACAAAGACCTACAGAAATAAAAAGCCAAGGAACACAGATACCGCCACAGAACAACCAAAAAAAAAAGAAACTGAAACCATCCACCCAAGAAGGAACCCAAAAACCGACAAATACTACCAAGCCCAGACTTTTGCTTGTTGCTTAATTATTTTCTTTTCTTGACATGGTTCTGATAATAATGCTATATTTCTCTTTCAGGAGGTTCATGCTCCCATTCTAAGTATTTGGGTAGTAAAAATGGTTGTCATTGCAATTTTTGTGGCATTTTCATTGGCTAGCATTGTAAGTCTTTGGATTTATTTCTATATCCATAAGAAATTTCAAACTAGATTACCAGACCTGTTAGGATTCTAACACATTTTTTTCTTTCTTCTTCTCTTCTACCCCTTTCTATTTTGTCTTCATCTAAACCACACAGGCTTTGAGCACTAGAATTGAACCTGGATTAGAGCAGGAGATTGTTCTTCCCCGAGACTCATATCTTCAGGTTTGACATTTTGGCCTGTATCATGTATTCATGTTTTCTTTTATTGATGTGTATTTGTTCAAACTGCATATGTCTTCCTGCAGGGCTATTTCAATAATATTTCGGAATATCTCAGAATTGGACCACCTTTGTATTTTGTTGTGAAGAACTATAACTACAGGTATTTTAGTCCTATTGTGTGTTTTTTACTATGTACATCCTCCTTGATTGCGAGGCGGGATTGATCTCAAATTGTTTCACCCAAACAAATTTTTATTTAGTTAAGAATTTTTCTCTTGGAAAAGATCTATCCGAGTTTGTGAAACTTCAATTAAATACAAGTGGTGCAAATATCTCTGGAAGGGAAATTCTTACCCTATTCTTGCTACTTCTATGTTGGGAAATGGTTTTATCTAATGTTATTTCCTGACCTCAGCTCAGAATCAACACATACAAATCAGCTTTGCTCCATAAGCCAATGCGATTCAGGCTCTCTTTTAAACGAGGTAAAGCACTAGCATTTGGCTTATTTGATTCTGATCTATATATGATTGTAAGTTGCAACTACTAACCACACATTTTGGTTGAATGTGGAATATTTTCCTTGTACATACATTATATCTTAATGAGACATCAGTTTACTTTTGCATTTATTCCAGTTGTAATAAGCTGGTAGTCCATGCCATTGATCTTTTCACTAGCTAGTTCATAATTTTCTTTTCCCTACATATCTGTGATAACTTGGATACTTCTTGTTATGGATGTTGTATTTTCACCTTGTAGGTTGCTAAAGCGGCCCTAGTACCAGGCACAAGCTATATTGCCAAGCCAGCTGCTTCCTGGCTTGATGATTTTCTTGTGTGGGTATCTCCAGAAGCATTTGGGTGCTGCAGGAAGTTCACTAATGAGACCTATTGCCCTCCTGATGATCAGGTCCGGTCCACACATTATAAGATACTGATTTATATGTCTAATCTTGATTATGTCAGTATGTGCTTATACATGTTTTATGATGCTTGACAAGAGAATAGGATTTTTCTTATTGGTAAATAATATTTATGAATAAAAGTCTTTTACAAATATCTTTTAGTTTTTCATAATAAATAACGATAGAAAAGGTAATGGCGGATAGCTGACAGTTATATTTTCTTCTCAGCCTCCTTGCTGTGCTCCTGAAGAAGGAGGCTCCTGTGCTTCAGTTGGAGTATGTAATGATTGCACCACGGTAATAGACAAATTTTTTATCGGTGCCATCACGGTCATAATAGTTTCTTGTTTCTGTTTTAAGGCCTTAGCCTAACACTTTGGTAAGTTGTGCAGTGTTTCCGTCATTCCGATCTCCATAATGATCGTCCTTCCACGACACAATTTAGGGAGAAACTGCCGTGGTTTCTTAGTGCTCTTCCATCTGCTGACTGTGCAAAAGGTGGTCATGGGGCTTACACCAGCAGTGTTGAACTGAAAGGTTCGATGATTTAAAGATACTTTTTTTTTTAATTCACATTTAAGTATGTGTTTGGTTCCACATTGGTGGAGAACCAAACACACGTTTCCACTAGCTGAACGTGATCCATAACGGAAGGTTAAAGGGTATTTGGATGTCCACTGTAAAATTGATTCTAACTGAAGTAGGTCTTTGTAGCTTCTGAATGATCAAAATCAATTCTTCACTAAAACCTTAAACAAAATAACAAGTATCATGATGAGTTCCTATTTCTCCGCATTGCCCCTCCAAAACCAACTCTCACTGAAAATGAAAAACAGAGACAAGAGAAAAAACATAATAAATTAAACTTAAAATAAAGAACCTTAGAAAATTTATAAAATAGAAATTTTGCAGTATTTTATTTGATAGTACAAAATGAAGCAATGATAGGAAATATGAGAATGATGTTGTTGATCAGGAGGCAGAGATTAAAAATGGCAAGGAGAAAGAAGAAAAGACAGAGACATAATGTAGATCTTGATGATACTTCACACCTCCAAAGAAGAACAAGGGATCTCTTAATTAAAATGAGTCTAGAGTGGAACCTTATCAATGCTTACTCTGGAGAATGTTGGAGAGGTCAATGGTATAGAGAGAAAAATTGGTTTCACTTATGGATCTTCTGGTTCTTGATTTGTGTTGCAGTGGACTTTCTAGTTCTTTACTATGTTGCAATGAAGTACCTTGTAGAATTATAACGGGCTATAATGGATAAAGGCTCAATATATTTAATAATTTACCATAAGGTAAAAAATAGTAATAATTTAACTAATACCAATTAAAAAAATGTTAATGAATGTAGTATATAATATATTATACAATTATATAAAATATAATAATGCAACATAAATTTAAATAGTTAACTATAATATAAATGAAATATCTAGTTTGAAATACAACTAAAACACCAAGAATTTATGAGAACCACTTTTATGTAAATATATCTAAATATAAATCAACTTAAGCTCAACTCACTTTAATCCAAAAGCAATTGTCAAAATCTTTCCATTGCTGAACCAAACACAGGCTCTCGTTTAGGTCAACTTTAGACACACAGCTCCTTTGAGCACTGAAGCTGTATAAGATCCAGTGTTTGTAATATCTGATATTGGAACTGTATTTTGGTTGTTAGGATATGACAGTGGCATTATTCAAGCATCATCTTTCCGTACATATCATACCCCTCTGAACAAGCAGGTTGTACTTCTAATTTCTATATTATCTGCTATATGGTTTAAGTTGTATAAATTTTTTCCAAGTTTAACTGTATAACTGGTTTAGGTTGACTATGTTAATTCCATGAGAGCTGCTCGAGAGTTCAGTTCAAGGGTTTCTGATTCTTTGAAGGTAACACATCTATTTTTCCGCATGCGGATTCAAGCTTTTTTGGTCATTAGATTGCTTATAAAATGTAGAATATAAGTCTCTTGCAGTTGTTATAGTTATTGAGAATAGTCTTGACCTGCTCATTTATTCGGCAATTGGGAATATACGTCTCTTGCAGTTGTTATAGTAAAAAGAATGAAGTAGCAGATTTGGCTTCTTACTATGTTCAATGTGTTTGAACTAAGATTCCTTTCCTTGTGCAGATTGAGATCTTCCCATATTCAGTGTTTTATATGTTTTTTGAACAATACCTGAATATATGGAAAACTGCACTGGTCAACCTTGCAATAGCTATTGGTTAGTATTGAGACCTATAATTCTGTGCATGTTTCTGTATATTTGATGAAAGCATATGCAGAATCACATTTCATAATCACCTGTTTAATGGTTACACTCTGCAATTTACTTACTATGCTTGGTGAAATAGTAACACTATAAAATTATGATGTAACAGGTGCAGTATTTATCGTGTGCTTGATTATCACATGCAGGTGAGGATAAGCTTATTTTAGCAAATGGTTCAATCCTTTTCACCTTCTTCCTTAATTAGATAGAAGTATTAGTGAGTTATTGTTTGATGAATCCAAAGATTATGCTTTGATCCTTCTTCGATTTCAATGTTTATGCAGTTTATGGAGTTCAGCAATCATTTTGTTGGTGTTGACAATGATTGTTATTGATCTTATGGTATTTTGTTCTTTTCTTGATTTTTTACTTGTGAATGCAAATATGTAATGTAGATCTAGTTCTTTTTATGTATTGCTTCATAATTTTACTGGTGCTTGATATTTAGAATTTCAAATCACCATGTTAATTTGGTTACTTACAATATTATGATTTGTAGGGTGTGATGGCCATTCTGAATATCCAATTGAATGCCATCTCAGTTGTCAACCTCGTTATGTCAGTGGGCATTGCTGTCGAGTTTTGTGTTCATATGACTCATTCTTTCACTGTTAGTACCACTCTCCCTTTTAGTTTACCTTACACAATGTACAGGTGTATGACATACCTTTTTAGCAAATTCATTGAATGCTGTAATACTTGAACTACATTGCATTGTCATTCAATTTTATATATGAGCTAGTTTCTGTCAGTTTCACACTACGAAATCTTCCTGCAGGTTGCAAGTGGAGATAAAGATCAGCGTGTTAAGGAGGCTCTTGGTACAATGGGTGCTTCAGTCTTCAGGTGATTTTGTGCTAGCATAAATATCTTATTCTGTTTCTTGATTTGCTCACGTGCAGCAAGCGAGGAATTATATTCCTCATGTTGCTCTTTGGTTTAGCTACCAATTCTCTATAGCAAATCATGAACAACAGATTTGTGGGCATGAACTTATGACAGGCCAGATGCGCTGATAGTATTTTTACAAAAATCATGGAGAATTATTCTCTCGAGTTTGCTTTCAAACAAATTTACATGATATATCTGCGTTGTTTCTAACACAGTTTCAATGCAATTGTTTCACATTTGCATCCATATATTGTTGTCTTAAATTTATGCATGGTTTTTTTTTCTGAACAATATTCACTTTATGCTATTGCAGTGGTATCACGTTAACAAAGTTGGTTGGAGTTATTGTTCTTTGCTTCTCGAGAACAGAAGTTTTTGTGGTATTATGAGTTCACCTTCTGTGTTTTGGTCAGTCTGTGATATACTATACATGCGCAATAACTAGTTTTCCCTTTTCAGGTTTATTACTTTCAGATGTACTTGTCATTAGTACTTCTCGGTTTTTTGCACGGACTTGTTTTCTTGCCGGTTAGTATTGTTATGTTCTTAATTAGTTTTTTTTTTTTTTTTGCAACGAAGTTGATTATTGAAACTGATTCAACTGAACATATATTTTGTTGTTGCTGCAGGTGGTATTAAGCATGTTTGGTCCACCTTCAAGATGTATAATCACTGACCAAGGAGCAGATCGATCATCAACTTCTTCCTAACTATATATACTAAGGCATTGGATGAGAGGTTATAGTTCGGAAAATTTGTAAAGTACAAAAAATACTCAAGTGGTAAAGAGAAAATAAAAAGGAAAGGAAAGAAAAGTTCTGTAATATTTATCAGTGTAATTATTACAGTTGAATTAGAGATATATCTAGTCTAACCAGTATTGATGTTTGTAATTAATTTTTTCTTGTTTTCTATATGGATTATTTATTACAGATTATTGTATTTATAGTGCCTAAATAAGGTGTTCTTAAATGGGTTTTAAGTCTACAAGTTATACTTATTTACTTTTTTTTTAACTTAATTGTCACATCTCTCTGCCCACCAAAGACGAATTTTTTTTATGGATAAACATAGTTTTATAAAAAAAATTATGAAATAACCTAGTTTTTGGAGGAAATATCAAAGGTGGCATATTATTAGGAGGTTACACTAATTCAATTGGCGAAAATATGCTATTTTTTTTTTTTGTAAAAATATACTCATTCGTCAATTAAATTGGGTTATGTGTGTTATCATTTGTTTTTTTTACTTCTACACTCTTTCGTTAGTTGGATTGGCGAAAGGGTTTTAATTCTTTTTTTTTTTTTTTTTTTATATTTTGTGTTCTTTGGTCAATTGGATTGTCAAAGGAGAATATTCTTTGTAACAAGTTTCTTACACAGAGGAGTATCACATGAGACATTACTGTGGAAGATCTTAGAGGATTAAATAAAGGATCGATTTGTTTGTAGCATCCTACACAAGGTTCACATGAGGTCCATGTAAGGTCACTTCCTGTATCTGCAATACCTGATATTTTCACTGGTGGAGTTCCAATATTCATCTCCATGAGATAATGGCCAATATCGGCATGTACAGGTGCATGTGCAGCATTTGGGTTAATTTTATATGACCTCATGAGATGTGAGCGTGAATGAGAGGGTTTTCGAAATAATTTAACAGTGGGCTGTAATGGATGAAATAGAAAAAAGATGAAACACTAGAGAAATGATGGTTAGGGAAGAATAAAATGATGGAGAAGACACCATGTTTTCTTGTCTTCTATGTCAGATAGAAGATAAAATATGAATATTTGAATAGGTGAATCTGGTTCTTATATAGAGAAGAAATTTTATCACAATTACTAATATGGTTAATATTTGTGATTTTTTGTTCAAATAGTAAAAAATTAAGACAAATTCTTAGGTACCCATGATAAGTAGTTGGGTATCGTATCTGTTCTGGACTGGCCTAGCATGTGCCTAGCGCCAAATTGAGGCCCAATCCAGAAGACAGTGGGGACAAGCCCACTATGAGATCCACGAGGATATGATCGTTACGAAAATAGAACCGTTAGCATATAGCCGTTGGGGACTTCCACCTTACGCGCCTAATTTTGAAATCAGACGAAATTAATGATGTTGTTTGATTTAGTGTTTGAAGTTGTTGTTGAGTATGCATCTTTGTTGAGTGTTTGATTGATGAAAATCTTTATTGGATGAAGTAAATTTATTTTGCAATATGCATGACATTCACATTCCAAACATGGATGCTATATATTTTTTTTGGGAAGATCAAGGCGTGGAAGTAATATCGAGTCTATCACAGTAGAGAAACATTATCACATTGAATTATTTTATACTGTCGTGGACATGCAACTTAAAGAACTTAAGAATTGTTTTAATGAGACAAATAGTAGATTGCTCATTTGCATGTCTTGTTTGAATCCCACAAATTTGTTCTCTTCTTTTGACATGGAAAAATTAGTTGAATTTGCAAAGTTTTATCCAGGAGAATTTTGTCAAACTAGTTTGATGTTGCTTGATAATCAACTTGAGACTTATATCATTGATATGCGCAGCAGTATTGAATTTGCATCCTTGAAAGGAATTGGCGGTCTTTAAAAAAAATTGGTTGAAACTAGAAGACATGTTGTTTATCCATTGGTTTATCAACTTTTCAAGTTAGCAATGATTTTTCCTGTTTCCACGGCAACCGTCGAACGATCCTTTTCTGCTATGAAGATTGTGAAAACTAGATTGCGTAATCGAATGGGGGATGAATGGATGAACGATTGTTTGGTGACTTATATTGAGAGTGATGTATTGAAGGATATTGATAATAAGTCGATTATTCAACGATTTCAAAATATGAAATCGCGAAAAGGACAGTTATATAACATGTATGTATTTTTTTGAATACTTTATTAGTAAGAAATATTTTGCACCCCCTGAGTCAGGGTCTTGGATCCGCCACTGCCCAAAGGAATTTGAATGATTGGAAAAACTTTGTCAGGGAGTTGCGTCAACATGGATAGATCGCCGTCACCACGTCTTAAACGACGCAGTCGTGCAACATGTTAGACCAACTGAGGAATATTTGATTTAGTTTAGGTCAGTTATATTGCAATATTGGGTGTTTGATAACCCATATTTGCTTGACCCATGCATGAAAGCCGCAAGAAACACCCAACCACCAACCCCACGCTATGATCTACCACCCAATTCCAACCATCAACTTCAAACACTCATCAACCATTCATCCAAACCCGCAACCCATTCTTGCCACACACCAAATCAAAACAACACGAGCCTAACTCACCCCGATATACCCCGATAACTCCTTCCACTCAACCCCTACCCACCATAGCCCTCCACCATTGTATTGTTCTCAAAGAGGCAATATCCTCATTCGGTCAACCGTATCGTCCTTGTCCAACCCAACCACTACGACCCAACTATGAAAACATAGACACTTAATTGGATTTCGGCACGTCGTTGGTAGCAACCCACCAAATTTTTGGGGACAAACGGTTGCAAACATATTAAATACCCCGGGATCCTCGGACCAACAACAACATCCTCAATCAAACACGCAAAAACCATAGCCATCTCATATTAGAGTTCGGAGGCGGAATCATCCACATGCATATGGAACTAGGGGACGTCAGGAATTGATCTTGTAATAACTACTTTTAAATAATATCATCTTTATTTCTTTTTTATTATTTTATTATTTATTAATTTTTTTAAACTTTATTTCTTTAATTATTAATAATATTTAAAATAAAAAATTAAATTCATGTATCATACCAAATGGCGCATAAGTACAAACAAAATAAATAAAAGAAATACGTCAAATGGATTGACGAATATGTATACTAAAAAAATAAATTAATCATGTAAGTCATACCATTTGACGAATGCTTTATAATTAAAAAAAAATAACACATTAACCAATCAAAATGGCAAATGCGTGTATTTCAAAATAAAAATAAAAACAATTTTCTACATATAGGTTATTCAGTATCAAACATAGTCAGTTTAATAAATACTTTCAAAATTATGTTATTTTAGTATTATTTTAAAAATATATATATTATTCTAAAAAAGAATATTGCACGAAGAAGCCTTTATCGCTTGCAATATGAGATGTAAAATCAATATTTCTGACTGCATACTAATATATATTACAAATTTTACATAACAAACATTTAAATTAAAACAAAAATTATTTTATAATTTCACCGTGCTCAATAATAAAACGAATATAAGCAGAGATATATATTTTATTTTGCAATAATTATTTATTGAAATATTTGTTATCACTATTAAATAAAAATCAAACTTACACAGTAAACCACTATCTAAAAACATCAAAATTAAAAATTAAAAAAAAAAAAACTACCGATTTTGAAATAAATTTTATTTGATAAAACGAAAGTCATATTAAAACGTAGGAAATATTATTTTATCAATTTATTTTCAAATTTACATATATTATAATTTTAATTTTTTCTATAAAATATATTAAATTAAAAAGTAAGAACACAAATCAATATTTTTAAAGAAAACAGTAAAATAGTAAAATTTTTAAATAAACACTTCCTATGTTTTTTTATGAACACAGACGTTATATTTTTTAACTAGTTTTGATTTACTTTAAGTTATTTTTGTAAGCGGTGAGAAGTTATGGGAGAAATTATAATTATTTAAAATGTTAAAAAATTATTCATTTCTGAAATAATTTTGATAGAAAAAATAAAAAAGTTATTTAAGGATCAATCTTATTAGAAAAATAGGTTAGGGCAAAGTCTGGGAAACAAATCAAAGGGTTTCCTCTTCCATGAAAGAAAGCGTAAGAGTGTGATTGTGATGTCATCATCTTCGTCTTCCTCTCTCCCCTATAGATCCATTCCAACGGAAGACAGGATCAGCTCACTTCCAGACTCACTTCTCTCTCATATTCTCTCCTTTCATCCCACCAAATTCTCCGTCGCCACTAGTCTCGTCTCCAAGCGATGGAGGCCGTTATGGCGTTCAGTTCTCCATCTTGATTTTGATTCCACTATCGGAGACGATGCTGTCAATAGAGTCTTTCTTTTGAGAGACAACAACTCTCCAATCCGATCTTTACGTCTCAAGTGTTGTAATCTCAAATCTTTCAACACATTTATTGATGCAGCAATCCTCAGAGGAATTGAAACCCTAAATCTTGAGATTATTTATACTCCTAATATTATTACTCATAATATTTTTAGTTCTAAGACACTCGCTGTTCTCAGGCTTACCAACATCTCTGTGACTAACCTTCCTCTTCAGCTACATCTTCCTCGGCTCAAAATCTTTCACTTGGTTAGAGTGAGGTTCACATGTTATGACGATATTATCAATCTTCTCTTAGCCTGTCCCATTCTTGAGGATTTGAAAACAGAGCATTTAAGTGTAAATCTTCCAAGGATGTTTCTTCATGATAAACTTTTTTTTGAAACAAGAAAGGCTAAATGCTTGCCCAATTTGATGACAGCATCTATTTCTGAAAATATAACCATTCCTCTCTTCTTGCTTTCTCATACACACATTCTACGTGTAAACCTGGTATGAAGTTTTTCTTTTTTATATTCTTCAATGTTTGTGTTTATATAAGTGTTTTTAAGGGGATACTAGTACATTTCTGACATTTATCTGACTTATCTATCATATGTTATGCATGTGTCATTCAAGTGTCTATTCAAGTGTCTGTGGCATTCAAGTGTCAGACACCACGGCACGTCCATTCTTAGAGATATTCGTGCTTCATAGTAAATGCTCGCCTTATACCAGATTTGTTCAATGAAACAAACAAGTCAATTTTGCTCATAATAGTTGCTAGAAAGTAGTTGTCATTTTAGTATTTAGAGTGTTAGACATTGTGCATATAAATGTTGTAATGTTTTGTTTTTGTAATTGACGCAGATGACTAACAATCCCTTCTATATGGAACATAATTTTCACAATCTAACTCTAATGGAGTTAGTCTTCTTTAACGGTACTATTTGGAAGGGAAAGTGGAGTTGGATGCTAAAAGTGCTTCACCATAGTCCCAAGCTTCAACATCTTATCATTAATCAGGTTTTGTTTTATATATGACGTGTAATTTGATGATTTCTATTTCTACCTATGCTAACTTATGCTGTTTTGGTGGAAATCTATTTTTGAATGGGTATAGGAGAAAAAAGATGGAGTAATTTATGAGAACAATTGGGAGGACCCTGAATTTGTTCCGCAATGCCTTTCATCTCAGCTCAGAACATGCTTGTTTAGAGATTTTAGAGGCAGAAAGAGTGAGCTTCAGTTTGCTGAATATATTATGCAAAATTCAAAAGTATTAGGTATCATGAGAATTTACAGTTCATCTTCCATAGATTTAAGTGCAAAGCATCAAATGTTACAAAAACTATGCGTGTGCCCAAGGAGCTGTAAACTTATATTTGATGGATGATGAATATCAGGTAAAATGACAAGATTTAATGCAATGTATGAAATGTTGCCAAAACTATATGGCTGTAAACTTATATTTGATTAATGAGGGTATATCTCTGTTTTATTTTTTGTTAGGTTTAACGTATGTACACGATTTGCCTTAAGATTGATCACATGGGACAAAATCTTGTATTTGTGTTAATTAAGTTTGTCATGTGATGTGCACAACTTGCAAAGATTATGCATGTAGTTCTATCGTAAATAATTTAAAATATTTTTAATTAATTTATAATTAATAACATATTAAACTCAATAAAAATAAAAAAAATCTTTAAATATAACAAATAATAAAAAATGCATGGAGTAATAATAATAATAATAATAATAATAATAATAATAATAATAATAATAATAATAATAATTATTATTATTATTATTATTATTATTATTATTATGTCTAGATTAACATTCACATAAGTAGTGCAAGCACGTGGCTTTGCTGGTTCCGAAAATATATTTTTGGAATTTTTTTGGAGATATATTTCCAAAATAAATTTGTTTATAAATTTGGGGATCTGACTCAAAAACAATCAAAATGTGTGTATTAGGATGTTTTCGGAGATATAATTCCAAAAACAGATGATATTTTTGAAAATTTACATGATACCTTAGAGATACATGAGCTATCATAAAAAAAATCCACTAGATATAAATATATCATCAATTAAGTCAATATCTTACTAAAACACTTGTTTGTTTTGGAGATACATGAGTTTAATTAGAATTTTTTTATTATAAACAATCTCATTCATTAAATCGCATTCATTAGATGAAAAAGAGAGAGTAAATATATAGAGAAAGAAAATGTGTTAGGGCATTTCCCTTCCACAAATTAACAACAGAGATCAAAAAACTTTGAGCATTTAGAAACTGAAAGGAAGTTACCAATCTGAATCCTTAATCCAATCAACCAATCAAATTTCTTCCACAAGAGACATGGGATTTGGAACTTCAATCTTTAAATTTATCCAGTTACAGATCATATCTTTAACTTTATCACGCTTAATTCGATTATTTAGGTTCACAATATTGATTAATCTCACAACGTGGATGAAACCAATGTTGACTGGAAGAAGGAGTTTACTTTGCCACATCCCTGGCTAGATTCTTACTCAAAAACACAACTCCTTCATCCAAGCTTCATAGAGGTATATCATCAAATACCTTGAGCACAAACTTAAAACAACCTAAACCTAATATCAACACACCGAACAAAACAAACCAAACAAGAAAAAACAAAACCCACAACAAAACAAGCACAATAATAGACCTCCTTATCTTCCGGTAGTGACGGCTCAGGTGGATGTCGTTTTCCATGCTCATACCACTCTGGACCATCGGTTGGTAGAGGTGTTTTTGGATTTATAAGCGATTGATGGTTGATGACAGAGTGGAAATGGAGCTTGGGGGAAGAAACATGTGTGGATCTACCATGTATGAGGGTTTCAAAGGAATGAAAAGAGAGGAGAGAAAACATACCGTGAGGAATGAACCTCTATTGAAGAGGAGATGGCCACCATAATGGTAGTGAATAGTTTCGATGAAGGAGAATGAGCCTATACAAAAGGGGAGGCGGAACCCATCAAAATAGGGAAACTCTAAATTTAGAGAAAGGGGAGAGCTTCTCTCTAACAAACCAATATTAGAATTATACACATATTAAAAATGAAAGAAAGTAGAATCAATTGTGTGTATTGCAATTTACATTAAGTTATTGTGTTGTTCATTAATATTCATAAGATGGTTATATATCCAATACTAGTTGGACTTATAATCACTAATACCGCCCACCCAATAATGTAACCAATTTAGTTATTTAGTTACTTATATAACAACTACCTTAACTAACACCTTTTAATTTTGAATTATATTTTAACACTCTCTCTTAATTTAAGGTCTCTACACTTATTGCATTGTCTTCTTGTTTAATTTTGAGTTTGATTCCATATGAGATCTTGTTGAGTTGTAGTTTAGCATATTAAATCTCTTAGGAATATCAAAAATATATTTCATCTAGTAAATTACCAAGCATTTGATGGTTGCAGTGAGTTCAAGAGCAATGAACTAATTTAGGCCCGTAAGTTACTCATTAAATATATAAACTTTAGTTCATGATAAACCTATGTAAAAATGATGTTTGATTTTGAGTTTAACATATGTACGAGTTATATTCGTTGTAAGAAGATTTGTCGGCATATCATATAAAAAACTCAAGTCATATTTAGTGGAGATTCTTAAGAGGTAATTCTTGGAGATAAGAGTAACTTAAGTGGTTAGGTCAAACCTATATAAATATCTGATGCATATTTCCTATCACTTTTCTCTATGTTTTCCACTATTTATTATATTTCTGCAACATATCTCTCTTCATTTTCATCAGTGTTTTAAAAATCGGACTGATCATAAAATCGGTGAGGGTACTGGGTCACTAGTTTATTGATCGAACCACTGGATCGCTGGTCGAACCGCATGACCAAACCTGATAACTCGGTTGAATAGATCGAATTTTATAACAAAACTATATAGATCAAAAACTGGTCGAATCAGATGATTTTCAGTTTCTACAAAATATAACTAACACTTAAATATTTTTTAAAATATCATATCATAAATTCACAAGTTCATAATCTAAATTCAAAGTTTAAACAAAGATATCACACATAACAAAATAGTATAAAATTACAAAGACTAATTGCAAACAAAATCTAATTGCAACATAATTTAATTAAATAGTTTATAAGAAAAATATTCAAATATGTATCAAATTTAGTTTAAATGAGGAAAAATGATTTCAATGTTGAGATCTCCTTCTTTAATATTAAAATAATTTGCGGTGAAATCAACTACATCCGCAACATATTCCTCGTCAATGATATCATTATTTTGTTTTAATTTTAGTTTTAATTTTAGTTTTAATTAATTAATTTATTTCATTTTATATTTATTTTTAATTTTTATTTTTATATTTATTTTTTAATTAAAAAATTATTTAAAAAAACAATTAAACCGTCGGTTTATGAAAACCGTTGGTTTTTTTGGTTTTCCCGGTTTACACCGATTTTTACCGATTCGCACCGGTTGAATGACATAAGTAATCCAATATTTGAATCAGACCGATTATCTAACCGGTTCCCGATTCAACCGACCGGTCCGGTCCGATTTTCAAAACATTAATCGTCTTTTTTTCTATCTTTTCTATATCTTCTGATATAAATGTTTTCAAAAATAAAAGTTTTATAAATTAATCTGGAACTTTAAATATCTCAATTTACCCCTTTTGATTGAAGTCACTTGGTTAGATTTTTAGCAATGTGCAACAAAATTTAAAAGAGGCTACTAATGTTTTATGTAATGTGCAGCGACAAATTGTTTACTTAGGTTATGCTGCTGATGGGAAACATTGTCCAACTGAATTTTAATAATTACCTCCAAATTGATGAGGAATTTTGGAGGGAAAATTCCAAAAATTAATTGGCATACTCAGGGTGACAGGAACACTAATTGTTTTTACTATAGAATGACTAAGATCAGCAATGCTAAAAGTTAAATCAAAAGGATTGTACCAGTATACATTAATTGAACCATTAGAAAGGTGATTCCAAGGGCAAGTAACACCACACATGCTGGCTCGCAGAAAGTGATAAGTGGGATGATGTCTTTATAACCATTATAATTAAAATCGGATCAAATATTAAATCGGTATAGGTTGAGGTTTAAGGTTTAAAGGTCTGACCGGATCGAACCGAAGATCGGACCGTTATTGTATGTATTATATAATTTAGTAGTAATTTTTTATCATATAGATTGATGACTTTTATTTTCTATAATTTATTAACTAGAATTCGTTTGAGAATGAGTTAAAAATGGTAGAATTTTGTATCTTATGTAAAATATATTAGATGGTGCTTGATTTAGGTCAACGAATATTAGAATTTAAGAAGAAATATGTTTTTTTTTTAACGTTGTCAACTTTGTGAAAAGATGATCATAATATTATCAATGAATTATGTCTGACACTCAAAATTTTAGAAAATAAATTGGAAAGCATTATTTATACAAAGAATTTTAGGTCTTATTATCAAGAAAATCCAAATTCTTAATGGGTTAGAATGAGATCTTCAATTATAAGATCTATTTGGTTCAATAGTATTAAATTTGTTTTTTTTTTTCTTTTCATCTTTTATTATATTTTTCTTTTAAATAAATAAAATAAAAGCTGAAAAAGTTTAAATCGGGTCAACCCATATAATTGGACGAACCTTCGGGTTTGATCGATTTTTCGATTTTTGCTCTGGTTCCTTGACAAGTCGATTTAAAGGTTTTAATTGACCAGACATAGATCTGATTCTCGATCTAACCGGTTGAACTGTCTAGTATGATCCGGTTTCCATAACCTTGTTTATAACAACTGAATAAGATCGATCATAGGGATAATCACCTCCTACATGATCCAAGGAAGGACATATTCCTTCGTCCCCATGTATCAGCTAATGGAGTGGGAGTAACCACTCATTTGCTCAGGTTTAAGAGAGCCTATATAAATATCTCAGACTTTTGAATTTTTCCGCAAACACACATACAAAGCTCATCACCACTCTGTGTGAACTAGCTCTAAGGTGAAACATCTGAGCTTTTAATGCTAGCAATAATGACTGTTGATGGTTGATATTATTGAATGATGTGTGATATTTTGAGAAATGCAGAAAAACAATTCAACCATTTTAGATGTTTCTCAGTATTGAGAAGTGTAAATGGTGTTCATACGTTGTCTTTACTAGAATTAATCATTCCCATACATTTGTTTACATTATTAAATATTGTTTGTCTTCTTATATGCTGACATGTCTAAACTTACTTTTTGTTGATGATAAAAGGGGGAGAAAATGGAAATATTAAAGAAGGTTAAAAGTATTTTTTTAATGCTTTTAATTTACCCAAACCCTCATTATTCTTGGGTAGATGCTTTCATCTGAACATATTTTTTAAACGAAAAACTTAATTAACTTAGATAGGACTTAAGGGGAGTTTACAAACCTCAACTTAAGAACTATCATACTAAAGAAAGAGCTTACAAACCTCAACCTAAGGTCTGTTAAACTCAGGGGAGCTTATAAACCTCAATATGATGTTAGAATCTATTAATTAAGTTATAAAGTTCAATTAACATAGATAATGAGTTAAGAGGAGCTTACAAACCTCGTTTTAATGGACTATCAGACATAAAGGAGCTTACAAACCTCAATTAAAGGATAGTCTAACTTAGGGGGAGCTTACAAAGCTCAGACTCTGATGTTAGACTGTGTTAATTAAATCACCAACCATTGTTCTTAAATAAATTTGTTTGTTAGAAAAAAAGGAGATTGTTGGAATAAGATTTATTCATACCTTTAAAAGGTTTTGATGATAACAAAGTATTGAAAGAACAATAGGGTTTCCTAACATATGTTCAAGTGTACATGATCATAAAGTAAAGAATTCATCATTAATCATGTTGAAAGCATAAATGAAGAATCAATACTTAGATTCTGGCTTATTAGAATCTGAATATGTTCATCAGACTTTGAAGGCATCAAACTTTGGACTCATGACCCGACTTCTGATGACAACTCAGTTTCTAAAGACGTGGATAGTAGTTGATTTGTACATTGTACCAAAGTAGACTTATTTTATCAGAGACCCAAATTTATGGACAAGGTCAACTAGGGTTTGATTTTGCAAGGCTTAAGAATGATGTGATCTCTTCAGCCTGCATTACCTTCAGATATATACCTTTTTACAATAAAGGTGCTATGGACAATGCTATTATTCAGTGGACAAAGCTTTTGACCAGATTCAAGTCTCCAACGTCTCTCTGTTGTCATATTTCTTCACTAAGTTTGTTGTTGTTCTAACCTCCAACGACTCTTTTTCTATCTCTTTAAAAGGAAGCTTAAAACTCAAATGAAGGTTACAACATCACAACATATAGAAAGATCTTAGCATAACTCTGAGCTATTATTGTAACTTTTATAGCTTAAGATCTTAAGATTTATTATCTTAGATTTATATTAGAAATCTTAGAAAGGTTGTAAGCCATTGTGATTGTTGCATAATTGTTATACTTCTGATTGTGTATCAAAGTATAGTGTTATCTTGTCTAGTAAACAATACGTTTAAAGTAGAATAGTCTCTCGTCTGCGTGCTTGAGAAATGAAGTCTTCAACCAATGGTTTAAGCTAGAAGTTTCATTCAGGGTTGATTGAGTAAAGAAGTCTAGAATCATAAGGTTTACGAAGGAAGTCTTGAATCATATGATTTAAGTAGGAATTCTTGAGTAGTGGCTTAAGCAAGGAAATCTCATTCAAAGTTGATTGAGCAGGAAGTGTTGAGCGGTGGTTTGAGCATTTGTAATCAGTTTGGTTATAGTAAAAAAAGTTTGTTGAGGCAAGGGGACTTGACTACTCTTAGTTGAGGAGAGAAACCAGGATAACTTTTTGTGTGTTGATTGCATTTACTTCTGAACTTTATTTTTCACTATTATACTTTCTATTAACAGACTCTGAACTTCTGAATTCTGAAGCGGAACAGTTATTAATCACACAATTCAACTCCCCTTCTTGTGTATTTTTCTCACTTTCATGGCAGGGGTGTACGCGTGTGTGTATGCGTGTTTAAATCTGTGTGATTGCGTATGTGTGTGCGTGTGTGTGCATGCATGTGTGTATGTGTGTTTGGTGGTGGTGGTGTGTGTAGGTGTGCGTGCGGGGGGTGCATGCTTTTGTGTGCATGTGTGTGTGTGTGTGTGAGAGAGAGTGTGTGTGTATGACATATTGTTAATAGATCTTCTTCATTTTTTTTTTGCTTTAGCACTTAACAATAGTAAGTGGATCTCTTCTTCATTGGGTTCATGGTCGGTCTAGAACAATAACCCTTTGTGAGATGCTTTATTTTGTAGACTTATTCAATTATTATAGGTCTCTCACGTGCTAGTAAGGAGACTAAATTCTATATTTGATTATCATTTACTACTACAATTTCTTACTTCATAGCAGTGATCCACACAAAATAGATATTTGATTGCTTTTGCATATCTAAGGTTTAGCAACAACAAATAAGTCTAAATGCACTAGGACTTCCTCTAGTGTGATCTAATCAGGAATGACATCATATGCACTAAGACTTCTATATTTGTATGAACTTGCATTGTATTCGTTTTTTAAGATTACCACATCAGACGATATACGACGTGAACATGTATTTATAAGTGAGAGCAATCATTTTATCACATTACAAATCGGTTTTGTATGGTAGAGTTAGACACAATCATTTTTCTTTACTTAATATCAGAGTCTCGTTTAAGATCTAGTGAACCATCTACTATCAGATTTTCGTCATTGAACTATCCACCATTCCATGCTCGAGATGTCAAATTCTAAGCGTATGAGAGTGTGTTAAAAATCTTACCTCAGACAATATATAGTCTGAACACATACTTATAAGTAAGGGCAATCCCCCTACAAACTTATTTTAAGGTACTCATTAAACCCAACCACATTTGTTTATAATAGCCTACGAGAATTATCACTTCACTCTTTTCTTCAAGCTTATTCCTTCTTTGGTCTATGATGTATTTGAAATATAAAGAGTCAAATACCCTCA
Organism: Lathyrus aphaca; assembly: GCA_963966055.1. Taxonomy (NCBI): domain Eukaryota; kingdom Viridiplantae; phylum Streptophyta; class Magnoliopsida; order Fabales; family Fabaceae; genus Lathyrus; species Lathyrus aphaca. The sequence continues at coordinate 14,732,505 of OZ014524.1, forward strand.
AATGCTCGAAAGACTGAATATGACCTTATCGGATTGTCTCCATAACCATGTCTAATCACTTGATTGGACTCTTGTTGAAGACATATCATACAGTTGTGACATCCTCATTCCAAAAAAAAACACGTCAAAGATTATTTTCTTTCAGTATCCATTCGATCATGTTTATGATGATCCTATTCCTACTCTTAGCAGGACCACACACATTGCCATCATTGTTTGGAAACCATACAAGGCGTACGACCAGCGAGTTTGATAAATAAACTACTGTCCTCTTAGTTGTAAAGCAGTTACTTGATTAATTCACTAAGTAGAAATCCATAAGAGTGTGAGTGAGAGCATCATGGATCTCATTTAGACCACAATCACGTGACTTATGCATTGGAAACAACAATCTTATGGAGTTTAACTTAAAATACACAATGATCTTATGCATTAAAAAAATGTAAAAATAAATCCAAAGCTGAAGTATGATAGTCCTTAACCAAATTAAATAATGATATGCTTTGAAAGTGCTGTCACATACATTTGGCAGTTAAGTTCTATAAAGCAGCACACATACCCCAAAACCAATACTAAAGATAAATAATCTAAAAATAATCACAAACCAACACGTGTTTTTTCAAATGTGTTATGATTAACATTACTCAAACTCACACTATTGCAACTCAGAATGAAGTGTAAATCATACAATTTGTATTAATCATTCATCATCATCATCATCATACTGATGAAAAAACAAAAGTTGAACCTGCTTATTACTTCTAGTATACTATATAACTATAAAGAAAGAAAAGGAATCTTGGCTTTAAACTACAAACTTCTAAGATTTACTTTGAACATTATTCACATACATGACAAAGGATTTTGTAATTTACAATCAATCACAAAAGGATTTTTCTATCTAAATTCTAAAGAACTCCTGATAAAATTACTGGAGGGTTGCAGACAAAGTTTGATGGTACTAGTCTCAGAAGATTGAGAAACATCGATGCACTCCTCCAAATCTGCATCACAAGTTAGTAACACCCATTCGTAATCATCGTCCAAATATTTGATATCGAATTTGCTCATATCATTTACGTTAAATCTCCTAGCAACTTCCTGCACAAGATCTTCATAACTCCAGTTCTTTGGCAACCTAAACCGCGTTTTCTCGTCTCCAAATGTAACTTTTACTCTGTGTGAATCCTCCTTTAGAGACACTTTGCGAGTGATTTTTATTAAGGATTGGAGATACTCGGTTTTCGGGTGTTCACCAAGTGTTTCCTGGCTTTGTGATCTTGGCATTAGCTTTGTTTTAATATCTTGAATCAGGCTTTTAAGTTCTGTTTCACTTCTGATTTTCTTCAACACATCGACAGAATCTTCACCAACAGATAGATCTTTGATACCAGCAGCAACGTTGTTTGTATTGAGCTGTTGCTCTGACATGCTGGAACATGAATGGCTTGAAAAGGAACTCTGACTACATGAAGACGAGGGTGATTTCAACGCACCCTCTGGGCTCAACGTGTTGGGGTCTGGCTGTATGCTTAATGAGACTGGGTTATCAATTTGATTCAGAGTTGAGATCAGGGTGGTTCCTGATAAATTTGAAGACGATAGATCCGAGAATTTTGAATAGAAGGAATCAATTTGAAATGAACCAGAGGCACCTTGAACCGAGTCAATGACAAGTTGAAGTTTCTGCAAGGAGTGACCAACCTTTTTTATCTTCCGAGAAGGCCAACGTTTAATACCATGTTGCCGGCAGATCCTTTTCAGGGTTGTAGTACAAACTGGAAAATTCAATTAAGAATATGATATTTACAAAAGACTTCTAATAGATAATCATAAATAAACCTAAGAAGGAATGCTTGCGCGTAAGGCTTACCGCCAATATTCTTCGCAGCATCTTTTAAGCTTCCGGCGAAATATTGCCTCAGGACTTGAAGAGTGATAGTTTTCTCCGCCTTGGCCCGTCTTTTCTCTCCAGTTCTATTTACTCCCAAACTTGACAAGAAGTTACCCTGAACAGAAGGAGAACACTCCCTACCATAGTCAGCATCTCCTTTTAAAATAAGATTTTCTTGTTGCCGCCTTTGTTCTGAGAATCTTTTACTCATTGTTTCAGTAAATTTTTCTTCACTAACCAACGAGTCAGCCGTTCTCCTGTCTTGGAGGTCCGACCTAATAGCATTCCTAGCAAATCCATTATCCACGGCAGCGGCCATTACTTCATTAGCTGATAAGTTATTTTTCTCCAATTCCTTATTGGTTATAACTCGCAAGCTGTGGCAAACTTTTTGAATAATCATGGACAATGATGTGAGCATCTTTTTCTGTTCTTCACTGTCATTGCAATCTACTGGCAAGAAGAACTCGAGAACATAGTCATCCGAAGTACTATAAATGCTTCGGAGTCGTATGGCAACTGCAGCCCGCAACCCAAACAACCTGGCATGATGAGACAGTGGATAATCAGTTTTGCTTAAAGAAGTAATGTCAGCCGAGAAGCATGGTTGGTTTGTCATAAAAGCACCCCCGGCAACACCTTGACCTATTAACAAGTGATGCTCCATGCAAGCCTCGTGAAAAAACCTGACCGAGGAATCACCAACATAGCAAGCATATTCCACCGGAGATATACAGTGTTCGTAATTATCATCAGAGTGCCGGCAACCATCTTTTCCCTGTTGGATGCAAGAGACCCAAGTCTGAGCCAAAGGTAATTTGTGCATTTCACATGCAGATCTCAAAACCTCTTGAATCTCGGGTAGTGCGGTTTCGTAGGAGTTGTCGCGTGCCTGGTAAAATAGAACCGGTTTGTTAAGAGGAAATTGAGAATTTACTGAATTCGCTAAAATCTTCCAGAGATGATTTTCTATGTACCTTCACATTCTGAAGGCTTGAATGTCCAGAGCTTCTGAGATCAACAACCTGCAAGTTAACAACTTTCCCCTGGTCATTAAACTAGTATTAATGAATTCTGACTTTTGACGAGCTTTACATGTGTGGCATGTTAAAATGTTCGTTGCAATAAGCACTTATATTGAAATGTGTAAAATGGAGCAATTCATTCTGCAAAAGTGCAATTTATCCCTTTAGAAACCGCAAACAGCATGTTGAATTGAACCTAAAATTCCACCGTTCTAAAACCAAAAGTTCTTTGTTTCATGTTTTTAAGGGTTTCATGCATTCTTCTGTGTTGTAAAAATGACACCAAACAAACAAAAACTCTATGCAAATATGGAAGGAGAAAAACCTCAAGTGCTTTGCAAACAGTCTCAAGTTCTCGGCCATAGTTGCTCTGCTGGGTAGTCATCACCACTTCAATAACGCCCAAACATGTCCTACTCCCTTGTTCAAATATTGGCACTGCTAATGTTCCGTGTATATCACACTCTTGAGCATGGTCAACTCGCGGATACTCTTCACTCCTGAAGAATCGAACATCAGGTGTCCACTCAGGAATCTTATCTCTATAAACTCGACCGGGCAAACCAGCCACCAACTCCTTTGAGTCCTCCTCCTCTGCAGAAAACTGATATCTCACAGAAATTTCTCGGTACTTTGCAAGATTTAAAGACCTTGATTCAAGCGAAAAAGGAAGATCATTAGCCCTCAAAATCGGCCTATCATCCCCTCTATTAACTGGCACCCATATTTGTATAAGCATGTCCTTGTTCCTATTGAAATCCTTGATCCACTTGAGAGCTCGTATCAGCTTCTCCGTTATGGAAGATCCACCAGGTCCTTGATTAGGCGACGGTGGAATCCACAGCCTACTAACCCCTTCACCCAAACAAGTCTCGAACTCACACTCTTGCCGGTCACTACACCCAACATTATTAACCATAATCCGATTTTCTTGTGATTCATTCCGATCCTCATTGCAGGGTGGCTCGTTGTTCTCCAAGGCAGGCCAAGAGAAGGAAGGGTCAAAGATTGGATTTGAAAAAGGAGAAGTTTGCAGCAAGAACTCAGACCCATCCGCAGAAGCTTCCAACCAACAACCATCTAACAAAAGCTCACTCATATAATCAAAATCCATTGAATTTACATCTTGTGGTGGTGCTTCCATCATGGTTGCAGATGATGTCACTGCAGCACCATCTCCCATGACGGACGTGCTTCGACTTCTTCTTTCTCCACAGACCAAAACTTGTTACTAGAATCGAATCTATAGATGTATCAACCACCAAACAGATCCGAAAAATCCTTGTCTTGTTATCAAAAGAGTAGCAAATTCATCTGTCCAAAGCTGTAAATGATGTCAGTAAGTAACTAACAGTAATATCTATCAAAAGAGAACAAATCTTAAGAATGAATAATATGAAGCAAAAAAGGAATCACAAAATGATTAGCATCAGAAAAGAGTCAAAAGAGGAATAACAAGTTATGATGATTTTGTAAAAAAACTAAAAAGGAACTAAAAATTTTCAGTCCTCCACTCACCCAGAAATAGAATTTATTCTATAAAAAAAAGTGTAAATCCAGTGAAGCAAAAACCAAAAGTGGAAAAAAGAGAAAACCTAAAAGTAAGAAGAAAGTAGAAGTAGAATACTCAAAAACAGAATCTGAAAAACACAGACATACACAGAGTAGCAGTTGCGTGAAAGATAATTCTGCAGTAAATGAAAGAAAGCAAAAAGAATGATTATGATCATGTAAGTGGAAAACAGGGAGAAAGCATAGCATATAACAAGTTGAATTGAAAAGGAACAGAAACGAATAACTCTCCATAGATGTAAAGATTCTCGGAGATTCCCAACCATGTATTTCATTGATAAAACCGTATTGTAAAAAATACCAATAATGTTTCATCGAATTGATATATAGATAGTAACAAGATGAGAAAGTTGTAAAAGAAACCTTGGTAATGGTAGCGCTAGAACAAGACAAGAAGAAAATGATTCCAATAAGAGAGAAGATACTGAGGAGGAGGATTCAAATGAATATATTAGATACCCTACAATACATCATAAAACTCGGAAACAGACTCGTTTTAAAGTCAAACTAAAAGCTGAACTGAGTTGAACTCGACACACTCCAAAAGAACACAACACAAAGCGGTAAGCACTATTCTGTTCTATGATTCATCGTCTTTTCATATTCAATGCTTATGTCATTGTTTTTAATATTTTTTATTTCATTTTGAGATTTAATTAGTAATTAATTAGTTACAAGTATTTATTTGGTTTGCCGGAATCGGAATCCTTCCAACTCGCTGACGTTTGCCATGATATACGCTTTCCTTTTAGAATTTGTCGATTCCGTTGTGTTTTAATAACCATTCCTTCTTCTTTTATTTTTGTCGATTATCAATCTTAAGTGTAATTTCTATGTGCTTTTCACTATTTCTTTTTTCTTTTTTTTTTTTAAAACAAATTTTAAAAAAGGAAAAATTTGAAAAATAAAATAGACATGTTTGTCTTGTCTTTTTTATTAAAATAATTTTTACAGTTTAATATAACTTTTTGTAAAAATAATTACAAAATCAAATGAAAATTTGATTTAAATAATTATTTTTAAAATATTATTTTAGGACAAAATATACTCAGGTTCTTTAAGTTATTTTATTGTAACAAGAGAGATATTTATGTTTTTTTTGCTACAATCAGGTCTTATTTGTTTTTAAGTTGTAATAAACAGGTTCTTCAAGTTTTGTCTATTGTACAAATTACGACCCTACTGTAACAAAATAGGTATATAATTTAACACAAAATAGGTATCAAAAGAAGAATTAACTATTGTCAACAAGTGTTACATGAAGGTACCAAAAGTCATGTCTTACGATACTATGTAGCTCGATTTTTGTGGTCTTTAATTATTATCGCATTTTTGCTACTTTCTGATTTCTTTTTTTTCCTGATGAAACTGGTTATGGAAGAAAAAAGATATCTTAAACTCACAGCGCTTTGCATACCGTTGATTGACAGATGCCCACATGGTTTTGGATTCTTCCTAGATTATTTCTTCCTTAAATATAGTACAAATTTGTTCTTTTTTATATTCGTGGGGTCTCTTTGATTTGGGTCAGGGAGTGATATAAGTGTTGGTAAGATATGATGATGTTGTGTTTTTGTGTTTTCATATTTTATGATGTTTTTGATAGGTCTGAGAACTTGTTATTTTTTGTTTGGTGTGCTTGCAAAGATCTTACGACCTTTTGCCTACGTACCCCCAAAAAGAGAATTGAGGGATTAGAGCATCGTAGTTCCTCCTAAAAGGCTAGTGCTAGAAGGAGAGGTTGATTTGTATCCTGGTTAAAACACATGATGATGCACAAATTTTGTATTTGTGTCTTAATCAAAACCCGAGATTGAAGCTGAAAAGTTTGTTTGTGTCCTGATTAAAGCTCAGGATTGAAGCTGAAAAGTTAGTTTGTGTCCTGATTAAAGCTTATAATTGAAGCTGAAAAGCTTGTTGTAACTGATAGGGGTGCTTGAATTGCATAGCTCAAGGCATAAGTTGAATGGGTATTTTAATTTGCATAGCTCAAGAAAGGATGAATGGGTACCCTGAATTGCATAGCTCAAGGAGGACTGAATGGTTGACCTGAATTGCATAGCTCAGGAGAGCTGAATTGGGTGGAAATTTGACTGGTGGAAACTGATCTTAGTTATAGTCCAAGTGTATGACTGAAAGAGATTAGCTTAGTTAGAGTCTAAGACTATAACTGTTGGGAATTAGCTTAAAGTCCAATACTATAACTGTAATGAATTAATTGTAAGGTTTTTGACTTTTGTTCCTTGATTGAAGCCCAAGGTTGAAGCTAAAAGATACTCAGTAGAGAGAATTTATCATCTCTAAATAGGGAAAGGTTTGATTCATATGTGCCCTGATTAAAGCCCAAGGTTGAAGCTAAACAAAGAAAATTGATTTTGTAGGGAAAGTTTTTCTGTGTCCCGATTTTGAAGCTCGGGTGTGAAGCTTGTTTGTGAGAGGCTGGCTCTTGGTTTATCTGTATATTATATGAAGCCTAAGATGGGAGGCTAAAAATTTGATGGGAGACTGACTCTGTAAAGAGTGTTTTGTCTGTTGTTTGATAAAAGTTTTTGAGGTCATTAGACATTTCTTTGTCTGGGGAGGTTCCATTGTACTAAATCCAAGAGGAGGCTATCTTGGTCATCCATCGGGGAGAGGGAGACAACTGTATGTGTTTGATTCTAAATATTTGTTCCTATGCTTTTAAGAAGCCTTTGAGGATCCTTGTGTTTAAGCCCAAGAGGAGGCTAGGTTACCTATAAGAAGCCCATGGGTCCTTAAACAAAGCCCAGGAGGAGGCTGGTGATGGTTTACAAAGAAGCATTTCATCGGGAAACTTCTTATCTCTGTAAACCCCTAGTAAGTTATAAAGAAAAAGTCTTAAGTGTTTTGAATGGTGTATCTGTTTGGATGAAGATAACCTAACTACTTAGAGATTCTAGCAAGATGCAAATATATACATATAAGATGCATGTAGACAAATAAATGTGTCAGTGAATGTGTTGAACATTTTTTAGTATGTTTTTCTATGGTTTAAGTATTCTTAAATGATTTTTAAGAATGATGTTGGGAGTTACACTAGGAAGCAAATGCCTAAAATCGTGAGGGATAGAGAGATTACAAATATATTATATATTATATCCTCTTTGATGATTAAGAAGTGTTTTATCATCTTTGCTTTAGTATGAGATAAAGAAAGATAAATTTAAATAGAAAACCCTAATCTAACAAGCAAACAGTAGTTTAAGAAAACATCGAGAAGTTAGAGGGAGAAAAGATGGCTCAAAAGACAATAATAGGGCTTATAAATAAGGATGCCTATGGAATTTGTTTTGTATTTTGTTACCTAGTGATTTCATACATATGGTAGGGATTTTAAGGAAAATCTTATTTACCGCCTAGAAAGTAACTCCACCTAATTGTGAACCTTAGTTTATCGCATATGTATTATATCTTTATTTGGGAGATTGAAAATTGTTTAAGAAAACATTTTGAGGAATATCATAACTTATACGGAAGCCTGGCGGGATTTTAAAACAGACCGGAGAAAGTTTAAAACAGAAAAAATGGGTCCTAAACACAAAGGATTCCCCGTGACACATTTTCACAACTCATTTTGATTAAAACAATGCTATGTGTAAAGAAATTCTCAGAAAGAGATTTACATATGAAAATTCAATACGGTGAAAAAGACGAATACGTCGAGTTTTTGAAAATGGATCAGATGAACCCTAATGGTTCATTTTTCAAAAAAGGATGGGTCTTAGACTCTAATAGAAGCCCATGAGTGTGATTAAAATCAATTTGAGGGTGGTTAAATCAAAACCCTAATTTTGAATATTTTAAACATTTAAAAAATATTTAAAACTTTGAGAAATTTCAAACATAAGTGGAAAACAAGTTGAAACCTTGGATCAATGTTTGAAAATTTATATTTTATCCATGAGATGACTTGATATCATTTATGTTTGAAATGTCAAGTGAAAGAAGATTTTTAACATGCTTAAAAACAATTAAAAATAAATTCTTTTAGAAAATATTAAATATATTGAAAAATATTTTTTTTTTTGTTATTTTTTTATGGAATAGAATATTTAATTTTTTTTTTAAAATTAATGAATCATTTAAAAACTCAAAATAATAAGAGAGAAATTAATTTTGGAATCAATTAAAATAACTGGGAAATTCAAAAATTTGAATTTTTGAAAAAGGGCGCCAAGAACATGCCCAAGAACACGTGCGCAAGCAATTTGCCCAGATTTTGAAAATCCAATCGTATATCACTCAAATCTTAATGAAAACACATGAAACCAACCCCAAAATTGTTGCAAATTCAACCATGAACTCAAACATGGCAATTAATTTCATTTATTTTAAGTGTGGTGAGAGAAATCAGTGATGAACACTGAAGAACCCTAAATTGGCCTAAGCCTCATGAAATTCTATATGATGATGATTTTGTGAAATTGATTGAGGGTAATCATTTAATATATGATTATGCACATGTAGTACAAAGATAATGAGAGCAAATATGCATGGATTATGAAATGACCAAGTTTGAGGCTTACTTGACTTAGAGCTTGCACCAGCTTTGGTGATTTTGATCTGAATGTGTTACAGAAGATTTATGATGATTTGAACAACTTCCTTGGATGATATAGAGTGTGTTTAAACACTTGGACTTGATTGCAAATGGCTGGATCAAGTTCTGATCTTAAAGTTGTAGAAAGTAGGCCTTTTTGAGGTTTTGAAGAGTAATTTTTGGTTGAAGATGTTTCTGGGTTGGTTCAAGTGTTTGAACACCTCAAATACATCATATGTGATGTGTTTAAGCAATTGGTTTGAGCTTGTTGTGGCTCAAACTCAAAAACCGATGGTGATTGCTCAAAATGTCAAATTTTGAGTCTTTGAGAGTGAAGGAGAAAAAACTCAGAATTTAAAGGCTTTGGTGTGAGTTTTATGATCAAATGAGGTCTCTATTTATAGGAAAATATGTTGAGATTGTTTAGCACTTAATTCTTGAGGTGATAAGATCAACATTGTTGATCATTGCTTGCCATAAAATCTCTTAAATGGTGAAATGATGAGATTCCCAAATGACTCTGTTATGCAGTAGGAAAATGCACATTCTTCAAAAGTTTTGAACTTGTATTGTGGACACCTATTGCTTGTTGATCAAGAGATCCTGGAATATGCAATTTTGGATCATGGTGACCATTAGATTGAAATGCATAGGTGTTGAATTCCATAAATGTCATTTATAGGAATTCCTTGGTGCAATCATGAATTTGCAGGTTTGATCAGGTTTGTAATGATTGTTTAGATGCTTAATACCATTTGATCTTATCCCTTGACTCACAAAAATCAGAATTTCAAGTTTATGAAAATCTATTTTTGGAAAAACAGTTTGTCATGGTGACTTTGATCCATGATTTCTTCATGCACAAGCAAGATATTTTCATGTCAATTGGCTCTTTGAATTGTTGGCAACATTTGCAACAAAATTGGTGCATAACATTGGAATTGATTCAACTTGGAACTATGTGAAAAATGCTTCCAAGTTTTGTTGTATTGACTGATTTTGTACTTAGGCAGATTATGTCTAAATGTTGAGATTTCCAATTTTTCTTGATTTTGATCAATCTTCAATTCATAATCTATGATGAATTGGAGTTTTGTGTAGTATAATAATTTGTATTTTATGGAAAGATCTTTCATTTGAGCCTTGGTTCACAAAAATATGATGCATGAATCACAAGTTATGATGCTTGAAAGTAGGGTACTTTAACACTTTTTCTTATAACTTAGAAAATTCTCTAAGTTTCAAAGATTGCCCCTTTTGCAGGTTATCTTCAAATTTCTGATTTTTGTGATCAAATGCATTCATGGACCATATATTATTATAACATAGGTCACGAGGGTCATTTTGGGTGAAAAAGTCAAACTTTGACTTTTTGGTCCAGGTGGAAAATACACTAGATACCCATGGGTTCTGATTTTTTGACTGGACATTCTCTGAGGTATTTCAAATGTATGAATGGACTTCCAAGGTGCATATGAGATATTTAAACCATTTCTTATGGTATTGGCTCTTGTCCATATGGAAATTTTGACTTTGGGTTCCTTAATCAGTCAGAAACTCTGATTTGGGGCACTGTGAAACCCTAATCTTGGAATCTTTTATCTATGCATCTCTTGATCTTGTAGATGGATTGTCAAAGTCATGTCAAACTTTATTAATGACATATGGAGACCTTGGCTCCTTTTTCCATGAAAAAACTCATCTGGAGGGCTCAGTTGGCTGAAACCCTAATTGGTAATACTGATGATTCGGGGCCCAGATAACTGAAATTTTTGTACAATCTTTGAATGATTCTTCATTGTTTGAGATTCCTTGATCCTTTGAGAATGATTGAAAGGATGTAATATATTAGCTATTAATGATTGGTCCTTTTCCTGAATCCTCTTAGGGACTCAAGAATCCTGATTCATTGTAGGGATATTGTTCAGACCAGTGTGACAAAGTCCTTAGGTATGCGGATTTCCTCTGATAAGGTATATATCTTAGGGTCAAAATTTAGGGTATGATAGATGCTCCTATTTAATTTTCTTGGACCCGGATATGAAAATGGTGAAAGTATTCAGAGATTCGGGGTACTAAGGCAGAATCTCCGTACACGTGTAAATTCTTGATCATGAGATCAATTGCTTCTTCGAGACCCACGGTGCAAGATTCATACTCGGCCTCGTTGTTTGTACATTTGAATGCTAATCTGGTAGTGAATTGAATGTGAGTTCCGTTTAGAGTAACAATGATTACCCCAATTCTATTTCCGTAAGCATTGATTGCTCTGTCGAAGATGAGTCCCCGAATGGATCCTGGTTCTGATCCTTTGTCTGGAAGTGGTTCGTCACAATCTTTCATCTTAAGATACATGATGTCTTCGTCTGGGAAGTCAAATGTGACTAGTTTCTGATTATTAATGGGCTGATGAGCCAAATGATCAGCTAGGATACTTCCTTTGACGAATTTATGAGCGTGATACTCAATGTCGTATTTTGATATCAACATTTTCCAACGAGCAATTCATCCCATTAATACAGGCTTTTTGAACATATATTTGATCGAATCCATTTCCGAAATGAGCCAAGTAGTATGACAGATCATATAATGGCAAAGACGTTTAGCTGCCCAAGCTAAAGCGCAATAAGTTTTCTCGAGAATTGTGTATTGAGTTTCACAACCAGTGAATTTCTTGCTCAGATAGTAAATAACATATTATTTTCTTTTTGTTTTGTCTTACTGGCCAAGTACACATCCCATGGAGTCTTCCAAAACGGTGAGATAAAATTGGTGGCTTCAACAAGTATTGTTTGATCTTTTCAAAGGCTTCCTGGCAGTCTTCTGTCCAATCATGACTTTGGTTTTTCCGTAGAATTTTAAATATTGGCGCGCATGTCGTGGTCATGAGGAATATGAACCTTGAGTTGTAATTTAGACGTCCTAGGAATCCTCGTACTTGTTTCTCCGTTTTTGGAGCAGGTATTTCTTGAACAGCCTTGACTTTGTTAGGATCGACTTCGATTCCTTTCTAATTGAAGATGAAACACAAAACTTTCATTATTGGACACCAAAGGTGCATTTTTTAGGATTCAGTCGTAGTTTATATTTTCTCAGACGCTGAAACAGTTTTTGTAGATGTTCAACGTGTTCCTCTTCGGTCTTCGACTTGGCGATCATGTCGTCAATGTATACTTTGATCTCTTTATGCATCATGTCATGAAAGAGAGTTGTCATTGTCATTTGATAGGTAGCACCAATGTTCTTTAATTTGAACGACACTACCTTATAACAATAGGTGCCCCATGTCGTGATGAAATAAGTTTTATCCATGCCTTCGGGTGCCATTATTATCTGGTTATAACCCGAAAATCTATCCATGAAGGAAACTACTTTGTACTATATTGTGATGTCTACTAGCATGTCGATGTGCGGTAAAGGGAAGTCGTCATTTGCACTTGCTTTGTTGATATCCCTGTAGTCTACACACATTTTGACTTTTTCGTCCTTCTTTGGTACTTGCACAATGTTTGCCAACCATTGAGGATATTTCGAAGTGGCGAGAAATCCTGCATCGGTTTGCTTCTGTACCTCTTCCTTGATTTTTATAGCCATATCTGAATGAGTTCTTCTCAATCTCTGCTTGACTGGCGAGCATTTTGACTTCATTGGTAGATGATGTTCCATGATGTAGGTATCTAACCCTGGCATGTCCTGGTAGGACCAAGCAAATACATCGGGAAATTCTTTGAGTTGTGAAATCATGCTTTTCCTTTTCAACCGAACTGAGTAGTGCGCCGATCTTGACTTCCTTCCTTTCCTTTTTTGCACCCAAATTGATTGTTTTCAACAGTTCTTTGTAAGGTTGAATGGAATTTTCCTCGTGTCTGAGCAGTCTGGAGATCTCTTCCAGAATTTCTTTGTCATCTTTCTCTTCAGCTTCGAATACCTAGAACTCAAAGTTGGGATAAACATTGGATCACATGTTTCAATGTGGTTTAAAATAGTTAATCTGTGTGATGTTGATATCGAGAAAATACATTTAGAGAATGCAAAATAAAGTTTATGCAGATTAGTTTTGAAAAACGTTTATTTTTATTTTTTAGTTGTTTTTAGGGATTATCATTTTTTGAAAAAGCGAAAAGAGAAAACAATAACAAGTTAGAAAATACATAATGACATTTTATTTATGATTTGTCAATTCTTGAAATACACAGCCTTATAAAACAAAACTTTGTCACTTTGGGCTAAGTGAAGAGGACATTTACAGCAAGTAAGCCGTATAAAACATTACTTATCATACGGGCGAGATGAAAGGTCAAAATAAAACTAAGTAATTACTTTGGAATGTGAACGATGTTTTGGACATCAACAGAGACACAATCGTAACAAACTCTGTTGGAGATGCAGAAGTATGGAACTTGTCTTCCCGGAGTAGCTTTTGTAATTACATTGATTTCTAGTGAAGGAGGATCCATAGAGTATACCTTCCATGCAGCTTGATCGTGTGAGAAATTGTCAGTTGTTTCTTCATTGATGCTCTCGAGAGAGACTTCCCATCCAGTTGACTGGATGTCTTTGATATCAATTTGAGAACTTGTGGGAGCAATTTATTTTATGAGGTAATCATATTTTCCACTTGGTTTTCCCAAGGTGTCCCACGTTTCTGTGGGAGTTGATGAGTCATTTTCAGTAATGACATTCACTTTTGGTAGTGCAAAATTGAGGAAGTCTTGTCCTACAATCCTTGCAAATTCATCGAGATGACGTTGTTTGTCTCTCGAATTTTCTCAATAAGGTTCCCATATGGGTAGATTGTCCATTGAATCTTCGAAGGTACAATCAAAGTTGTCTATCATTGGAGTATCCTCCAATGAGTTGTGAGGTGCATGAGTGTCACACCCCAAATTTTACCCCTAACTGCTCGCATCATACATGAATTTTCCATTATTTATCATTTTTCTATCTTTTAGGTGTCTTATAAATATGATTTTATCTGCTTTTCACTTCTAAGTTTTTGTCTCTTTTTCTCTGTTTCCCATTTCTAACTTTTAACTCATTTCCATGGTCGTAATTTTATTTTCTTTTCCCTTTTCTTTTTCTATTTTCGAGTTTCTTTTCTCATTTTCTAAATTCAATTCTACGTCTATTTCCAACTTCATTCCAAAAAAAAGAGTTTCTTTTCTAAATATAATTTTATTTTTAATACACTTCTTTTAATTTTTTATATTAATTCCTATTTTTATTATTTTTATTTACTAAAAAGAAGAATTCCTATTCCTAGTTTAATTTTAATTTTTTAATCCTTTTTATTAGTCTTTATTCCTAGTTCAACTATAATTCAAATTTTATTTCAACCCATTTTTAAGATTCTATTTCTAATATAACTTCAATTTCCAAACTTTATTCATTTTTGAAAGTTAAATCCCGAGTTTATCCCTAAGACATTTTCGATCCCAAGATAAATTCTTAGTTCCCAAGTCATTCTCCAATTCTAAGTTGCATTACAAGTTTTCTTATCCAAGTTGCGTTCTCAAATTTTAGTTCAATTTTGTTCCGCTCAATTTTATTTCTAATATCAATCCTCATTTCAACTCAATTTCCATATTCCAATTTTCTAATCATTTTTAATATTGTCCATCCATCTTTCAAGTTCAAAGTTGGATTAATCAATCAAGTTTTTTCTCAAGATTGGTTATTTTAAACCATTTGTCCTAAGATGTTTTCAAATTTTTGTTTCAAAATTTTGTTTCAAGTAATTCAAATTCTTAGTCTTAATTCAAAGTTTCCTATCTTAAATTTTTGTCCATTTCAAGTTTCGTCCTCAATACTTTTTTAACTTTCAAAGATTAATTTCCAACTTTCTTTTAAGCCTCAATTCCATTTCCAATTCAAAATCTAAAAATTCATTTCCTCAATTCCCAATTCAAATTTAATATTGTTGATATACCAAGTGTTCAAGCATTTACAATTTGCTAAATTCTTGATTCCTTCCATTTTCAAATCAAATTTCATACAAATCGCAATTTCATTCCAAGTTCTAAGTTACAAGCTAACTTCACTCAAATTCTACATCAAAGGTTCATGGTTCCTCATGTCCAAGTATTGAACTTTGTCCTAAAAAAGTGAGGGATACAAAATGCGTGTCTTGGAAATTTGAACTTTTGAAAACCGTCCTCCTAGATCTTTTGTTTTCCGCTCCAAGCCATCACTTCCGTGCTCGCGATATTTTCAATGCACATGAAATAAAGAGTAGATTAGTATTCATCCAAGAATAAGCATTTTAATCCAAAAAAAACAGAATTCAATTTGTTCCTTTCATGCATTTTTATCAAGTTTTTCATACCACACATCTAAGCATCATTACATATTCACATACACATACATATTTCAATCAGACCATTTTCGTTCAAGCATAAGCTAGCACTAATGCACTTTATCATCAAGTGTCACAAGGAGGTTTTCAAAGTAATAATTCACAAGTTACAACAACAAGATTCAAGGACAGAAGTCAAATGGCAAAGGAATAATTTGTCCATTCACACACCAGAAATTTCAAACAAAATCAAAGTCAGAAGCCCCAAGGCAGCATAAATTAAAACAGACATTGGCAGCAGGGATCGCACTCTTTTTTATACAAACAAACAAAATTTTCAGTCAAACAAACAACAGCAAACCTGCTGTATTTTTTTAGACTGCCAGGCCCTCAAATGTCACTTTCCAACTCAGATTTTCCCCCCAAAATTTTCTCTTCAAACTTAGCCAACAAGTTTCCATATTTCAAAATCCCTAAAACCCTAATCCTACCCTATATATACTAACTGTTTTAGCAAAAATAGGGGCAGCCACAAAAACTAAAAAATCAAACTCCATCAATAACACAAAGGAACCAGCAGCCACACTTTTCACAAGAGAACTATAGCCATACACTTGAAAACCATACAAAAACTCCCAGCAAACAGCAATCAACACAAAACTGACATAAAAAAAACCATAGACAAAACACAAAGCAAAAACCTAGCAATACAAGAACACACAGAAAAAGACCTAGACGCATCACCACTGAAAATGGAGAAAAAAACCCTAAGAGCCGCATCCGAATACAAAAAACCCTAAATACTTTTTATCATAGGAAATCAAAGAAAGCCCTTCTGTTTTTTTTTCTCGGTAAACAAAAACTTGGATTTACCTTTTGTAAGCTAAGCTTCGTGAAGCCAATCGTCTTTGCCGCCGTCAAATCGTGAGAACCTTCAATGAGTGAGTCCGGGCACCGAAGGTAGACGGAAACCATCACAGAGTCCACCAATCACACGGAAGCAAGATATTCTTCGTTCAAGCCGCTGATCTGAACACCTGCGCCAAGTAATTTATCAAAGACGATCAAGAACCGTGAGTGAGAGACAAACAGAAAGGAAAGGAGGCGACGAAGCTCATCTGAGAATTTCTGGATCTCCGAGGGTAATTTCTGGATTTCGTCTTTAAAACTGGTTCTTCATAGCATCTTGAAATTGTTTTCCTTCGAGTAGCATAGCTTTGAATTTGTTTGCTGATTTAATTTTGTCTGAACTTGGATTTTTGCTTGTATGAATCTCCCATCTCACTTACATGTTTTTGGTTTGAAATTTAAGCACAAGCTGTTGTTTAAGTTAGAAGGTTAAGGAGGGTTTGCGTTCGTTTCTACCTAGTTTTAAGGCGGTAATCGCCGGAGACATTGGCGGTCTCCGCTGCGGTTTCATTTGTTTCTTTCAAAGGGAGAGCTAGGGTTTCGGCTGACCCTTCTTCACGGAGAGAGAGAAGAGTTTTAGAACCGAAAGAGGAGCTAAGAGAAAGGGTGAGAGAAACGTTGGTGTTGTTTTTTTTTTTTTTGTGTAAAAAAATTTAATTAAGTCCTCCAAAGCATTATCTGGTGGCTCTCTCCTCGTGTGACACTTAGTTCACCTCTGGTTTGTTGTGGAGGTGCGGCGGTGACACTTGTCACTGCCTAGACAGGTGTCACCGCCCAAGCTTTGTCTTTTGAGATGATCCCCTGCGTTTTTCCCCAACGATTCTGGCCCAATGCACCCCACTGTTTTGTTAAAAAATCCAGCCATCACTTCTTTTATCTATTTCATTTCTATAAGTTTCTTTTAATTACTTATTCTTGATTATTTCTTTTATCAAAATCATATATAACCAAATATTTTGTACTAATTATTTAGAATATTTTATATTTAATTAATTAGTTTGTTAATAAATCTTATTAAATGTTTGTATTTAATTTAGTTAGATAATTATTTTAAATCAATTTTATTTGTGTAATTTATGATTATTTTCTTTGCTCATCATTTAGTTGTGTGTTGATGAACAAATTGTGTGAACTTGAATATTTATTCTCACATTACGACTATATCTTGTCAAGTGAAAAACGAATGTGAGCACCATATTTCAAAATAATAAATTAACTCGCTCAAAATAAATAAATTTTCGGTCCAACGCCGAATAAGCAATTTGCACGCCTACACTTTCACACACGTAAGTCGGTCACCAAGTGACCGCCATCTGCACGACTTTATTGCGTATTTTAATTCATTTTAGTGAGGAATAGAACTCCGGAGTCTAGCATTCCGCACGTTCTGGATTGGACCGCAACTGGGCTAGCCCCACGCGATGTGTTCAATCATTATTCGTATATCAAATATTCAAATCATTTTTATAAATTAAATTACGAAAACAGAATTCCGGAGTCTAGCATTCCGCACGTTCTGGATTGGACCGCAACTGGGCTAGCCCCACGCGATGTGTTCAATCACCATTCGTATATCAAAATATTCAAATCATTTTATTAATTTAAATTACGAAAACAGAACTCCGGAGTCTAGCATTCCGCACGTTCTGGATTGGACCGCAACTGGGCTAGCCCCACGCGATGGTTCAATCATCATTCGTATACCAAAATATTTAAACTATTTTCAAATTAATTATCGAAAGACAGAACTCCGGAGTCTAGCATTCCGCACGTTCTAGAATGGATTGCAGCTGGGCTAGCCCCACGCAACGTGGTTCATTCGCCCTTTCGTTTAAAACATCTTAACAAAATTCAAACACCTTTTCTCTAAAACGAACATTGTTTAAATCATTGTATCTCTCGAACAAGCTAGCGCTTCAGCCTCCACCGCGAGTATAAGCCAATGCTTAACAGTAGAATGCGTTCTAAACAATCGTTCATTTAAAAATCACAAACCGTAGTCGCACGAACTACGAAGCTCTGACTTTCCCATTGCACAAGGGAATACGTAGGCACAGGGATTTTAATCCTTCGCGAGCACAATAATAAAAAAATTAATTATTTTTCCGTTTAAAGCACCCTAATAAAAAATTTAATTATCTCTCTGTTTAAGACTTTAATCTTTTTTCCGTCTAAATAATAATAATCTAAAACTTTAACAAACATATTAACAATCATTTAGAAGACATAGACTTAAGATCAAACATTTAATCGCATATTTAACTAAGAGGTTCTCGTTGAGTACAACAGACGTGAGGGGTGCTAATACCTTCCCCTTGCGTAACCGACTCCCGAACTTAGAATTTGGTTTCGTAAACCATTTCTTATCCTTCCTTTAGGTTGTATCTATATCTCCCTTTTCTCTCGTAGAATAAATAGAATTAGGTGGCGGCTCTGTTGTTTTGTTTTAGGATCGTATTTTTCGAGGTACGACAGTTGGCGACTCTGCTGGGGAATAGCTCCATGCTAGAGAGAGTCGAGCCTAACTTAGCTTTATGTGTTTATTTGTTTGATCTTGTCCTTTCTTGTCTTCTCTATGTTTATTATTTATGTTTGTTTATCTGTTCTTTTACCGCTTTACTTTATTGCTCAATATATTTTGTTTGTGGTTTCTCGGGGTCACATTGCAAGTAATTTTGAGTGGTGGAAAAAGAAGAGGGAACACCTAAGTTTAGAATTGGATGTTATTAGTGTTAGTCTCCAAGGACTCGCTCCTTGCACGCCTAACATGAAAGCTCCCCCAGATAGTTAGACTTTTCGTAGATCTTGTCGCAACGTAGCTAGCCTGTCGCGTGACCTGATTCACGAGAAGGCTGTGATTCTGGGACCCCCCTAGGACCTGTTTCATTTTTGGTAGTTGTGTAATGTTAGGCTCCGAGGGCTCGCCCCTTTATCAGCCTAGCATGAGAACTCCACTCAAGGTGGACTTTATTGTTATTATCGTCACAATGCAGCTAGCCTGCGGCGGGGTGTTAGTACGATAAACGTCTGTGACTTTGAGTTTCCTTAAACCATCACTGTAGAAACCATCCTGTGAGTGGGACTTATGGGTAGCAAAACGTAGAACCAATCTCTTACAGCCCACCTGTTATGAAGGTTTTGGATTTACTTGTGACACCTCGCACCCTGCATCCTTGCATTCCCGCGTCTTCGTATCTCAGCATCATATGCATCATTTCAATAAGGTCTTCAAGGAACAAAGAGACGTCTATTGCAAACATCGCAAGTTTAACCATAGACGAACTTTAGCTTATGATCCCTTTTGGAAAAGTTTTTATAATTGGATGTTTGCATTCGCTTTTTTTGAGTTCCTTGAAACCATCCTTGCTTTGCATCCATTCGCATACCATTGCATCTACATTGCATATCATTTTCCTCCTGCAGAGTAAGCTCATTCTATCCTTTGTCTTGGGTCAGCAGTTTGATTCCTGGCACGTGTCCAGAATAAAGAACCATGTCTCAAGAAACAGTGGATGAACTGAGAAGAAGTCAGGAATTGTTGAAAGAAGAGGTTATTTCCTTGAAGAAACAGATGGAATGGGTCTTGGAAACCTTACAAGCTTTGTTGAAGAAGGAGGGTCGCCCTGTGCCCATTGCCGCAGCAGAGGAAGCTAATGTCTTACCTCCATTCGATGCTACCTCGAGTCAAGAGTGTTTCCCTGTGACAACTCCTCATCTGCCAAATCATGGCTCTACCCTATTAGGTCAAAGTCGACCTCTGATTTTCAAATCAGTACCTCAATATCCACTGGCAGCTTCTTCTCAAGGTCGAAAAAAGAAGCGAAAGCGAAACAAGGGGCAGTGTCAGAACAAAGGGAGTGAAGCTCACTATGCACCCATTCTTATGCCACTCAGCAAGCTCTACCCGCTATTAATCCAAAATTCATTGATAACACCATACAAACATGTGCCATTGCCAAATACGTGGTACAACCCTGATACGAATGCGATGTGTGAATTCCATAAAGGGGTGGTAGGACATGATTTGAATACTTGCCCTGAATTGAAACTCTGGGTACAAAGGTTGATCCATAGCAAAAGGTTAATCCTTGAAGAGGACCATCCAGAGGTTGAATGTAGATACCGCACTGGAGCCTTGGGGCACCCTATCGAAAAATGCCAGAGTTTTGAGTTACAAAGTGTGATTGAGTCACTAGTCCCCCAAGGAGGAGAGCCGATTGCGGAAAATTTGATTGTTGAGCCGGGAGATAAGAAAGGAAAGAGACCTATGAAGGTTCTTAAGATTTTGTACCATAAAGAACAGGTCGTGCGCATAACTGATGGAGCGTCTTTGCCTTCTCACAAGAGTATCAGGACACCATCTGGAAATTTCAATGTCGCCACTCCTGCTGGCGAAAGCAAAAAAGAAGTAGGAGGTGGATCGAAAGAGATAACATCCAGCATTGAGTGTGAGGAACTCAAAAGTCATCACAACAAGCGACTAGCAGTACCTAGTGTGCCAGTAGTGCCAGCTTGTCAGAGATTGAGAGCTTAGGATTCTTACCCGGAAGGTGCCTCAAATCAGAATAGAAGACAAGGGAGAAGGCCTCCAACACCTCAAATCCCTATGACTTACACGGAATTATATCCTTCATTGTTGAAGAAAGGATTGGTTATTCCAAAGCCTTTTGGTCCCTTACCGGATCCACTCCCAGCAAACTACAATCCAAATGTCCGTTGTCTATTCCATGATGGTGCTTCAGGGCACGATTTGGAAGGCTGTTATGCTTTAAAACGCGTTGTGAAATATTTAATTGAGAAGGACATTCTTTCATTTGAAGACGCTACTCCGATTATCAGGGACAACTCTCATCCAAGTCAGCAAGCCCAGAGCCAAGGATATCTGAATCAGCATCAGAGTCCACATAAGCCTCGCAACAACTTGGAAAGAAGGAATGCTCCTCTTCACCCAGTACCTTTATCATACGCTCAACTTCTGCAACCTTTGATTCAACACTCATTGGTGGTTCCCAAATCTCTCAAGCCATGGGCAGAGCCATACCCGCCTGAGTATAATCCACATGAGCAATGTGGATATCATGCTGGATCAATGGGGCATTCAACTGAAGACTGCAGAGCTTTTCAAGCCAAGGTACAACATTTGATCGACAAGAGGTGCATATCCTTTTCAGAAGGGAGTCTGTTGGTGCATGTCAACCTCTCTCCTGGGTGACTTTTTGGTGCATCTCTTGAAGACAATGAATCAAGACTTTTTTTTCAATTCCCTAAAGCTAGCAATCCCCTGTTTGTTTCAGCATTGTTGTATTTTTCTTTGCATGTTGATTTTGTATTTGCTTGTTAGCATTGTTTGTTTTGAATTGGCAAGATTAATGAAATGTTTATGCATATTTTGAATCAATCCATTCGTATTCACTCGTTTTCTTTCATTGTTACAAAAAGCAAAAATATATTTCTATCTTTTGTTTATCAAACTTTTGTTTTAGCAAAGATTGGAAGGAGGATGATGAAAACCAGATACTTGAATTCTCCGTTTGTATGCTCTCAATTAAAACGTTGCCGATGATGTACAGGCATTGTTTCAAATTCCCAAACACCGGTGAAATAAGGATGATAATCCCTCGCTAACCCCTTCGAGCCTAGAAGTAGGAGTTTTCTTTTTCGAAAAATGCAAAAACCCTTAATTTCAAACCTGGGGCAGGGTAGTCGGTTCAGTTAATCTGTTTGCATTCAATCCCTAAGATTTTCAATTCATCATTCAAGAAGGATCAGCAACGTACTTTCATTCACTGCCGAAGAAGTCGTGAAGAGCCAAAAGTTTGTAGCACGTATTCTCTATCATCCAATAAGATGGCAGTCATAACCGTTCAACAAAGGAATGACGTAAGGAAAAAGAAATACAAAGAAAAAGTCCACTAAGTCAAAAACAGAAAAAGACGGCTTAGGCGAAAGTTAATGAAGTCATCAAATCCAGCAAAGCAAGATAAAGCAAGGTGGCTGCCATCACTTTCAAATCCTGATCCTTATCACGCATTTGTCAAAAGAGTTTTGAAATATGAATGCGTATGTCAAATTAACTGAACATAGGATTGGAGTTTATCACGAAGATGGGATGGGTACAAATAAATTTTGAGCCTTTTATCTTTTGTTTCATAAACCGTGAACCAAGCCACGTTACAACCCTTAAAAGTCCTAATTGAGGCAGGGCTTATTTCGAGAGCATACTACAACAAGGTTGTGTTAACCTGACTCCTAACGATCTTTGCTAAACTTTTGTATTGATCACTTCATCTGCCATTCCATAAATGGCTAGATCCACTTTTTATTTTATTTTTAATCAACTCCACTGTATCACTATCATACCAATAAATTGCGATTTCAAAACTTGCATAAATGTTGCATTAAATTTGCCAATTTTTAAATAAATAATGTTCGTTTGCAAGTCAATTCAGCATCAATGGAATCCCGACGAACGCAGCCAGTTAGGGAATTCCACTGAGTAAGAGAAGCCCACCCAGGGGCAACCACTTCAAGAATAAGCAATCTCTTCGAAAAGTCAGCATCCCAGAGGTTGAACTTTTTCTCAAAGCTCATACTAGAGCAATTTATCACAACGGTTCAAGAATTCAATGACCAGTCAAATCAAAAGTTTCCCATCCTAGGAGTTGGGTAACCAGGGGCAAAACACTTCAAGAACCAGTCAATCTGAATCAATCCATTCAGGAGTCAACAATTCAGAGGTTGAGCTCTCCTCAAGACTCATACTAGAGCAATTTATCACAACGGTTCAAGAATTCAATGACCAGTCAAATCAAAAGTTTCCCATCCTAGGAGTTGGGTAACCAGGGGCAAAACACTTCAAGAACCAGTCAATCTGAATCAATCCATTCAGGAGTCAACAATTCAGAGGTTGAGTTCTCATCAAGACTCATGCTTGAACGAGTTATCAGAAAGAATTCAAGAGTTCAATGGCCAGCTAGACCAGAAATCTCCCATCCCAGGGATCAGATAACCAGGAGCAAAATTCCGATGTTCGAGCACCGAGGCAACCATTTTAAAGGCCATGTCATGGCAGGCTGGCCTAAACTTTTTGAGAAGAGGAAATTTTCAAAACCATTAATTCCGGGGCAAGAGGAATCACACAGGGGCAAATCGTCTCTGTGCCTTCAAGATGTTCAAGCAGACCTTATGTCCGCAAATTCTGAGTTCAAGACAGGTGTCGGGAATCATGTCGTTATCTTTTGTCTCCTTCTAGAGAGTCGTCTTCCAAGAACTATTTCATCTCATACCCATCCAGGGGCATATTTAGAAATCATATGAGTCAGTGTGTCTTTCTCATGTGCTGGTTATGTCGCTTCGCTCTTAGTGTTAAGTTTTGATACCGACTTACTCATCGAGCATTTACTCACAGTAGAAAAGAGTCACACCTTGCAAAACAGGCCTCTGCTGACATGTAATCTACTGTCACTTTACAAAAATCTCTGAAGTCCAATTGTCATTGGCGCAAATCTTTTAAGCTAATTGTGAAACCCTTTGCTTGTAGTCTAAGTCCATTTAATTTGGCACATACCTGTGTTTCCTGTTGGTTACTGAAGGTTTTCTCTTGATTTTTCGTTTAAGGAATTTCTAGTGGTTGGATATCTTACTGAAAAATCCAACCTTCTCGTCTTTATTCTCAGTACCAGCCGGTCTCTTGGAGCCGTTGACTATTTGAGTACGCTGTTTCCTACCCCTAGTATTAGTTGGTTACACAGAGCCACTGCCCAAACAATGTGTTCGCTTTCTCTATCCTCGGTATCAACAGTTACACTTGAACTTGTTGATTTACCACCCTAGATTTTATGTCTGTTATTTTATTTCCCGACCACCGCGTCAATGCCTGTTATTTTATTTCCAGACCACCGCGTCAATGTCTGTTATTTTATTTCTAGACCACCGCGTCAATGTCTGTTATTTTATTTCCCGACCACCGCGTCAACGTCTGTTATTTTATTTCCTGACCACCGCGTCAATGTCTGTTATTTTATTTCCCGACCACCGCGTCAATGTCTGTATTTTATTTCTAGACCACCGCGTCAATGTCTGTTATTTTATTTCTCGACCACCGCGTCAATGTCTGTTATTTTATTTCCCGACCACCGCGTCAATGCCTGTTATTTTATTTCCAGACCACCGCGTCAATCCCTGTTATTTTATTTCTAGACCACCGCGTCAATGCCTGTTATTTTATTTCCAGACCACCGCGTCAATGCCTGTTATTTTATTTCCAGACCACCGCGTCAATGCCGGTTATTTTATTTCCAGACCACCGTGTCGTTGCCTGTTATTTTATTTCCCGACCACCGTGTCGACGCCTGTCTTTCATTTCCTGACCACCGTGTCGATGTCTGTTTTTATTTCCTGACTACCGTGTCGACATCCGTTATTTTATTTTCCGATCACTGTGTCAATATTGGTTTATTCCTGACCGCCGTGTCAATGTCTGTTATTTTTGTTCTCCTGACGGCCAAGTCGAGATCATTTCCATTTTCTCTCAATCACCGAATTGCTGTATTGGGACCCCCAGCAGCCACCTTGGGCTTGCTAACTCATCACTTCAGATAGTCTGTCTTTAATCTTGCATTTTGTTTTCCAGTCTTTTGTTATTCTTAGTGCCAGCAGTTACACTTGAACCTGCTGATCTATCACTTTGAATACATCCCGTTTTCGTCTTGTCATCCCCAACATATGGTTATCCCTATTGAGCATTCACCCTCGTTTGCGTTTCTGTGGACCGCCGTTGCATTCATCGGCATCATACCATTTTCAGCAGTCATCATTTAAAAAGAATCAGCATGATAAGGTTCATTGCATCTCGCATATTATATCCCCAAACAAGGAGTCCCTCATGAGCTCATAGCATGTCATTGCATTTAGGGGCAAAATTTTCGGTTATTTCTATATTTAAATACCTTTCACTTCGATTTTATGAGGATCAGCAACCCTCATACCATCTGGTAAAGTTATTTAAATAGGGGCAACTGTCACACTCCAAATTTTACCCCTAACTGCTCGCATCATACATGAATTTTCCATTATTTATCATTTTTCTATCTTTTAGGTGTCTTATAAATCTGATTTTATCTGCTTTTCATTTCTAAGTTTTTGTCTCTTTTTCTCTATTTCCCATTTCTAACTTTTAACTCATTTCCATGGTCGTAATTTTATTTTCTTTTTCCTTTTCTTTTTCTATTTTCGAGTTTCTTTTCTCATTTTCTAAATTCAATTCTACGTCTATTTCCAACTTCATTCCAAAAAAAAGAGTTTCTTTTCTAAATATAATTTTATTTTTAATACACTTCTTTTAATTTTTTATATTAATTCCTATTTTTATTATTTTTATTTACTAAAAAGAAGAATTCCTATTCCTAGTTTAATTTTAATTTTTTAATCCTTTTTATTAGTCTTTATTCCTAGTTCAACTATAATTCAAATTTTATTTCAACCCATTTTTAAGATTCTATTTCTAATATAACTTCAATTTCCAAACTTTATTCATTTTTGAAAGTTAAATCATGAGTTTATCCCTAAGACATTTTTGATCCCAAGATAAATTCTTAGTTCCCAAGTCATTCTCCAATTCTAAGTTGTATTACAAGTTTTCTTATCCAAGTTGCGTTCTCAAATTTTAGTTCAATTTTGTTCCGCTCAATTTTATTTCTAATATCAATCCTCATTTCAACTCAATTTCCATATTCCAATTTTCTAATCATTTTTAATATTGTCCATCCATCTTTCAAGTTCAAAGTTGGATTAATCAATCAAGTTTTTTCTCAAGATTGGTTATTTTAAACCATTTGTCCTAAGATGTTTTCAAATTTTTGTTTCAAAATTTTGTTTCAAGTAATTCAAATTCTTAGTCTTAATTCAAAGTTTCCTATCTTAAATTTTTGTCCATTTCAAGTTTCGTCCTCAATACTTTTTTAACTTTCAAAGATTAATTTCCAACTTTCTTTTAAGCCTCAATTCCATTTCCAATTCAAAATCTAAAAATTCATTTCCTCAATTCCCAATTCAAATTTAATATTGTTGATATACCAAGTGTTCAAGCATTTACAATTTGCTAAATTCTTGATTCCTTCCATTTTCAAATCAAATTTCATACAAATCGCAATTTCATTCCAAGTTCTAAGTTACAAGCTAACTTCACTCAAATTCTACATCAAAGGTTCATGGTTCCTCATGTCCAAGTATTGAACTTTGTCCTAAAAAAGTGAGGGATACAAAATGCGTGTCTTGGAAATTTGAACTTTTGAAAACCGTCCTCCTAGATCTTTTGTTTTCCGCTCCAAGCCATCACTTCCGTGCTCGCGATATTTTCAATGCACATGAAATAAAGAGTAGATTAGTATTCATCCAAGAATAAGCATTTTAATCCAAAAAAAACAGAATTCAATTTGTTCCTTTCATGCATTTTTTTCAAGTTTTTCATACCACACATCTAAGCATCATTACATATTCACATACACATACATATTTCAATCAGACCATTTTCGTTCAAGCATAAGCCAACACTAATGCACTTTGTCATCAAGTGTCACAAGGAGGTTTTCAAAGTAATAATTCACAAGTTACAACAACAAGATTCAAGGACAGAAGTCAAATGGCAAAGGAATAATTTGTCCATTCACACACCAGAAATTTCAAACAAAATCAAAGTCAGAAGCCCCAAGGCAGCATAAATTAAAACAGACATTGGCAGCAGGGATCGCACTCTTTTTTATACAAACAAACAAATTTTTCAGTCAAACAAACAACAGCAAACCTGCTGTATTTTTTTAGACTGCCAGGCCCTCAAATGTCACTTTCCAACTCAGATTTTCCCCCCAAAATTTTCTCTTCAAACTTAGCCAACAAGTTTCCATATTTCAAAATCCCTAAAACCCTAATCCTACCCTATATATACTAACTGTTTTAGCAAAAATAGGGGCAGCCACAAAAACTAAAAAATCAAACTCCATCAATAACACAAAGGAACCAGCAGCCACACTTTTCACAAGAGAACTATAGCCATACACTTGAAAACCATACAAAAACTCCCAGCAAACAGCAATCAACACAAAACTGACATAAAAAAAACCATAGACAAAACACAAAGCAAAAACCTAGCAATACAAGAACACACAGAAAAAGACCTAGACGCATCACCACTGAAAATGGAGAAAAAAACCCTAAGAGCCGCATCCGAATACAAAAAACCCTAAATACTTTTTATCATAGGAAATCAAAGAAAGCCCTTCTGTTTTTTTTTCTCGGTAAACAAAAACTTGGATTTACCTTTTGTAAGCTAAGCTTCGTGAAGCCAATCGTCTTTGCCGCCGTCAAATCGTGAGAACCTTCAATGAGTGAGTCCGGGCACCGAAGGTAGACGGAAACCATCACAGAGTCCACCAATCACACCGAAGCAAGATATTCTTCGTTCAAGCCGCCGATCCGAACACCTGCGCCAAGTAATTTATCAAAGACGATCAAGAACCGTGAGTGAGAGACAAACAAAAAGGAAAGGAGGCGACGAAGCTCATCTGAGAATTTCTGGATCTCCGAGGGTAATTTCTGGATTTCGTCTTTAAAACTGGTTCTTCATAGCATCTTGAAATTGTTTTCCTTCGAGTAGCATAGCTTTGAATTTGTTTGCTGATTTAATTTTGTCTGAACTTGGATTTTTGCTTGTATGAATCTCCCATCTCACTTACATGTTTTTGGTTTGAAATTTAAGCACGAGCTGTTGTTTAAGTTAGAAGGTTAAGGAGGGTTTGCGTTCGTTTCTACCTAGTTTTAAGGCGATAATCGCCGGAGACATTGGCGGTCTCCGCTGCGGTTTCATTTGTTTCTTTCAAAGGGAGAGCTAGGGTTTCGGCTGACCCTTCTTCACGGAGAGAGAGAAGAGTTTTAGAACCGAAAGAGGAGCTAAGAGAAAGGGTGAGAGAAACGTTGGTGTTGTTTTTTTTTTTGTGTAAAAAAAATTTAATTAATTCCTCCAAAGCATTATCTGGTGGCTCTCTCCTCGTGTGACACTTAGTTCGCCTCTGGTTTGTTGTGGAGGTGCGGCGGTGACACTTGTCACTGCCTAGACAGGTGTCACCGCCCAAGCTTTGTCTTTTGAGATGATCCCCTGCGTTTTTCCCCAACGATTCTGGCCCAACGCACCCCACTGTTTTGTTAAAAAATCCAGCCATCACTTCTTTTATCTATTTCATTTCTTTAAGTTTCTTTTAATTACTTATTCTTGATTATTTCTTTTATCAAAATCATATATAACCAAATATTTTGTACTAATTATTTAGAATATTTTATATTTAATTAATTAGTTTGTTAATAAATCTTATTAAATGTTTGTATTTAATTTAGTTAGATAATTATTTTAAATCAATTTTATTTGTGTAATTTATGATTATTTTCTTTGCTCATCATTTAGTTGTGTGTTGATGAACAAATTGTGTGAACTTGAATATTTATTCTCACATTACGACTATATCTTGTCAAGTGAAAAACGAATGTGAGCACCATATTTCAAAATAATAAATTAACTCGCTCAAAATAAATAAATTTTCGGTCCAACGCCGAATAAGCAATTTGCACGCCTACACTTTCACACACGTAAGTCGGTCACCAAGTGACCGCCATCTGCACGACTTTATTGCGTATTTTAATTCATTTTAGCGAGGAATAGAACTCCGGAGTCTAGCATTCCGCACGTTCTGGATTGGACCGCAACTGGGCTAGCCCCACGCGATGTGTTCAATCATTATTCGTATATCAAATATTCAAATCATTTTTATAAATTAAATTACGAAAACAGAATTCCGGAGTCTAGCATTCCGCACGTTCTGGATTGGACCGCAACTGGGCTAGCCCCACGCGATGTGTTCAATCACCATTCGTATATCAAAATATTCAAATCATTTTATTAATTTAAATTACGAAAACAGAACTCCGGAGTCTAGCATTCCGCACGTTCTGGATTGGACCGCAACTGGGCTAGCCCCACGCGATGGTTCAATCATCATTCGTATACCAAAATATTTAAACTATTTTCAAATTAATTATCGAAAGACAGAACTCCGGAGTCTAGCATTCCGCACGTTCTAGAATGGATTGCAGCTGGGATAGCCCCACGCAACGTGGTTCATTCGCCCTTTCGTTTAAAACATCTTAACAAAATTCAAACACCTTTTCTCTAAAACGAACATTGTTTAAATCATTGTATCTCTCGAACAAGCTAGCGCTTCAGCCTCCACCGCGAGTATAAGCCAATGCTTAACAGTAGAATGCGTTCTAAACAATCGTTCATTTAAAAATCACAAACCGTAGTCGCACGAACTACGAAGCTCTGACTTTCCCATTGCACAAGGGAATACGTAGGCACAGGGATTTTAATCCTTCGCGAGCACAATAATAAAAAATTAATTATTTTTCCGTTTAAAGCACCCTAATAAAAAATTTAATTCTCTCTCTGTTTAAGACTTTAATCTTTTTTCTGTCTAAATAATAATAATCTAAAACTTTAACAAACATATTAACAATCATTTAGAAGACATAGACTTAAGATCAAACATTTAATCGCATATTTAACTAAGAGGTTCCCGTTGAGTACAACGGACGTGAGGGGTGCTAATACCTTCCCCTTGCGTAACCGACTCCCGAACTTAGAATTTGGTTTCGTAAACCATTTCTTATCCTTCCTTTAGGTTGTATCTATATCTCCCTTTTCTCTCGTAGAATAAATAGAATTAGGTGGCGGCTCTGTTGTTTTGTTTTAGGATCGTATTTTTCGAGGTACGACAATGAGGTACTTTAAAAAAATTTATGTCCTCAGTCTCTAGAATGTACTTCGAAATGGAGATTGGCAAGTTGAATGGCTTGCGTGCTTCATCTTGAGAAATGTATCCTTCGTCATTGGGATCTTCAGAGCCTTTCGAACTATTTTCCTCGGTGGTATGAACCTCTTGAGAGATCGGGTGAAGGACGCCTCCATTATGGAAAAAGTTTTTAATAGGACCAAAGTTTCCTTCCTTTGTTGTAGGTTTTGTTGCTGCTGAAGAACAACCAAGACCTTTTCTTGATTCATTGCTGATGGGATTATGACTTGACCCCAGCCTTTGATAATGTTGCTTTCCAGTGTTTGGAGAGCATCTTTATAGGAAGTGATTGACGTTCCTATTTTTGGCTGATCCTTGTTGCTTACAAAGAGAGCTTAAAACTGAGTTCCAATGACGTCTTCTGGTTCCAAATACAAGAATGAGGATATGTTTCTAACAATAGGGGTTTTTTCCCCAAATACTGTTACCAATTTGTTATTTTTCATAAACTTCAGATTTTGATGAAGTGTGGAGGTCATTGCCCCTGCTCTATGAATCCATGGTCGGCCGAGTAAAAAGCTGTATGCCATGCGGATGCCCATGACTTGAAAGGTAACTTGGAAGGTGTGAGGTCCAATGGTTATTGGAAGATCCACTTCATCGATAACTGCTTTTCGAGATCCTTCAAATGCTTTGACTACAACCTCACTTTTTCTCATATGAGGACCTTGAATAGTCAGTCTTGTGAGAGTGGACCTTGGCATTACGTTCAGAGATGAACATGTGTCTACGAGTACACTGGCTAGAGCATCGCCACCGTAGTTGATAGTAATGTTTAATGCCATATTTTTATTCATGCCTTCTTCA
The DNA here is from genome assembly GCA_963966055.1 of Lathyrus aphaca. Taxonomy (NCBI): domain Eukaryota; kingdom Viridiplantae; phylum Streptophyta; class Magnoliopsida; order Fabales; family Fabaceae; genus Lathyrus; species Lathyrus aphaca. The sequence goes on from OZ014524.1 coordinate 14,763,463, forward strand.
GGAAGATCGTTGTCATTAAATTCCAAATTGTTGAAATTAGTGATGCTAGAGACGATATCGTCAAATTGGTTCACAGTTACGTCTGGTTCTATGAAAGCTTGCTCCAGAACCCTTTGTAATGCTTCTCGATGAGCTTCTGAGCTGAGCAAAAGAGATAATATTGAAATTCTCAAAGGAGTTTATAGTAATTGATCCACAATGTTATACTCACTTCTTTGGATGAGCCCGAGGATTTCATCCTTATCTTTTGTTGCAGGCTTTGGATTACTTGATTGACCCACTGAAAGGTTTATCCTCAACTTGAGGTTCCTTTCCCTTTGCAATTTCTTCAACTCCTTGGTTGAATATTCACTCACTTTTAGTGACTCGACAGATATCAACGACGCTGACAAGGGATGGTAGGGGTACTTCTTTCCCTCCTTCCATGATTTTTGGTCCGTACTTATATAAAATTTCTTTCTCCGAAGCATAAGGCACTGAGCCTGGTAAGTAGATGACCAAAGGGGTTAGACGAGCATTTCAGCTATCGAAAGTAACCTTTATCGGTGTTGGCCTGGGGATTTTTCCGCTGTCAAAGGGAACTTCCAAGCATTTCTTTTCTTTAATCAAAGGGATTATATTGAAAATCTCTTTGTTGGTTTCATAGTCCATGGTTTCGACTACTGAAACTTCCTATATCATGTTGATGAGTTGTGGCTCTTGGAGACTAGTAACACCTTGCTCCATTTGATCTTAGAGATCCATGCATACTATGATATATCCTCGTTTATCCGTTGAACAGGCCTTGTAATGTTCATAACTGTGACGTGGTAAAATATCGTATCCACTTTGTATATGATGCATCTTGACCCTGTCCTAATCTTTTATTCTGGCGTCGAAAGTTTGTCGTCTAGCCAGAGTACCGTTGTTAAGACTAATCTGACCAGTTTCTTTGTCCATGTAAATTGGAAGCCACGAATGGTCCAATAAGGCTTGGAGATCTCTTTGTATTGTTGTGAACCCTAGATTATCTTCAGAGCAACTGATGCGTGTTTTTCGCAAGTGTACGAACACGTCAGAGTAATATAAAAGATTGTCGAATCCACAGAGACCAAGTGTCAATCTATCGTACCTGTTGTTATGGTGTGTATCTAAGGCAACTAAATTTAAGGGTTTTAAGAAGGGTGAAATGGTAAATAAAATTATAATTTTAAATAATAAATAAAAGACAGGCTCGAATGTAATTCACGTAATCAATGATAATCCAGTACTCGTTAATGGAACTACTTATGGGCAATGTTTTCTACTTTGAAAAGAACTAATTTAACAGGAACTGTCGCTTTCGCGTATTCAGAACCGAGTTGTACTCTCTAATCAACCCCTCCTATTGTCACGGATAAAAAGGTGCGTACTGCGTTAGAGTAGTATACCTATTTTTAAGAAATGTAGTATCTTAACTAAGTTGAAAAGTATTTTAACCTGGACTTCTTAGCAAAAAGAGGTTCTTATGAACCAGACTCTAAACTTCATAACGCGTCCGAAAATCGTTTTAAAATCTCTTTTCTTTTTAATCTAAAAACTCCTAATGAACTAGACAAAGCGCTTTTGGCTGTTTTTGAAGTAGTTAAAAACAATTAGATTGAATTGAAAGATAAAATAGCCCTTAAGTGTTTCCACGAACGATTATACGGATTACTGGTTCAATTACGATCCTTACATTCTAACCTTTATGGAATTAGTTAGACATGATAAAGTAAAGATTCTTTTTATAATTTTTCATAAAAGTGATTTAGTGCGAGTGCGGAAAGTAAATGAATTTAGTGCGAGTGCGAGAAATAAAGTAATTTAGTGCGAGTGCGGGAAATAAAGGAATTTAGTGCAAGTGCGAGAAATAAAGTAATTTAGTGCGAGTGCGGGAAATAAAGGAATTTAGTGCAAGTGCGGGTAATAAACGAAAGTAAAGCAGTGCAGGAAATAAATAAAAGTAAAGCAATGCGGAAAAGTAAAATACGATCTGGAATTAAAATGGCGGCAGGATTAACTTCCTCCAGAGTGCTCCAAAACTCGATCACACAGACAGATTACAGACTCGATCACTCGATTGCAGAAACACCCCGATGTGGAATGGTAACTGCTTTGAAACTGATATATGCCTAGAGAAATCTAAGTTTGGATGATGAAAAACGAAAAACTAAAGTCCTATTTATAGGAAAACTAAATGCGGGAAATGACCAGGACGCCCCTCCACTAAAAAGTGGAGGGAACTGAATTTTGCCTTGTGGCGCCCGCCACAGGCCTATGGCGCCCGCCATGGTGCTGATAGGGAATGAGAGGGTGGGGATCGTGGGTCTTGGCAGTTGTGGAGTGGTCTTAAGACGTGGCCACGTCATGGCTAACCCCATGGCGCCCGCCACGGTGGGTGCCGTAAGTGCAAAACGCTGAATTTCTAGGTTTTCGTCCGTTTCCACTCCTTTTTCGCTCCTTTTCTCGATTTAAGCCCCGATTACAATAAAAACCTGAAAACAAAAGAAAACAAAGTAATAACATAACAAAATAACAATAAAAGCTAAGAATGCATGCGAAATCGGAGTCAGAAATACGGTGAAATTTAGTGTGATCAGCAACCTATTCAGTTCCGATAATCGTGCATTAATAAAAATCCATGTCTAACATGCTTGTAGTGCAATTTGACTAAACTGGTATTCATTATGCGAATGTCGAATATTTGAACCGCGTTGATCTGAGGATCATCCATTTCAAGGTAATCTTGAAGCCATCCTAAATCCATTTGTCATTGAAGGGCTTCCTGTACAAAGGAGCACCCTTGATCATTTGTTGAGCGGACGAAGTAACTTTGGTAGTCACGTCGTGGTGGATTATGATGTAGACTTTGTAAATTAACTCCTCGGGTTTCCTGATATTTGATCCAGTTGACCAATGCTTTCTCATGCTACTGTAACAGATTTGTTTGAACATTCACGTTAATATCTTTGAAAGATAAAACTCTATTCCTAACGAGTCTTTGGACGTCATACTTAAAAGCTAGACAATTTTCAATGTTATGCCCCCCCTTGATGATAAGGACATGATTAATCGACTTTATACCATGGATGGGGATCAACAGGAATCGCGATAGGAGTCCTGGTCTGAATGTGCCCCTTGCTTAGTAAAAGTGGAAATAAATCATCATATGTCATAGGTATAGGGTCAATTGTTGGATCCTTGGGATACCCATTATTTTTGAATTGTGAACGAGCCTATTGATGAGGCAACTGCCTTTGCTGATACTGTTGTTGATTAAGAGAGCTTTAAGCGATCTGAGGTTGATACGTCGGAGCTACAAATGAGGTAATAATAGGAGACATCGTCGCCTCTTGATGAGGTACAAATCTTTGTCGTTGTTTACCTAGAGATATGTTACTGATGTCCTGATTCTTCTTCGGAAAGGAACTTCCATATATTTTGCTTGAACTTGAAGGTTCAACTTCCTTTGTTAAACGTCTTTCTCTAACTGCCTCTTCTAAACGTACTCCCATGTTTACCATCTCATTAAAATCATTGGGTGTGCTTGCAACCATTCGTTCATAATAGAATGAAGTCAATGTATTGAGGAAGATTTTTGTCATTTCTTTCTCTCTGAGAGGAGGAGAAATTTGAGTAGAAATTTCACACCATCTTTGCGCGTACTCCTTGAAAGTCTCATTACCCTTCTGAGACATTGCTCTGAGTTGGTCCCGATTGGGAGCCATATCCAAATTTAATTTATACTATTCTATGAAAGCATTTCCGAGATCTCGGAGGTTGATGATATTTGTACGATTGAGCTTCATGTACCAATGAAGCGTTGCCCTAGTTAAGCTATCCTGAAAGTAATGAATCAGTAGCTTTGGATTTTATGTCTGAGTGGACATTTTCCGGGTGTACATTGTCTAATGACTTTGAGGGCATAAATCACCCTTGTATTTCTCAAATTCTGGCACTTTAAATTTGTGCGGTATTTGAACATTTTGGATTAAGTAGAGATCTGTTGTGTTGCTTCCAAACAACTCTATTATAATTCCTTCTGCATTGCTGCAAACTATTTTTGGAATTCATCCATTCTTTCATTGATTCCTCCCCCATCACTTAGAGAAGTAGAGTACCTTCAGATTTCCGAGGTGATGTGCATCAATGGAGGTGGCATAACTTGTACTATAGACGAAACTTGATATACCGGTAGTTTATAACCTCCTGGTATGGCATTCTTTACTAGTGCATTTTCGAGAGTTCGAAGTTTGTAAACTTAAAAATGAGACGGTCCTACGAGATTCCTCAATTCTTCATCTAGTCTGGGATCATATCCTTCCAGGATAAAACCCGGTGGCATGCCCTGTGGACGATCCTTTGGCATGGCCTACCTCGGATCCTAGTATGGTATCTCTTCAATCGGTGCAGACACGACTTCAAAGATCATTATTCTTTGGTAAAGATTCTGAGCTACAGTCATAACTTTGACCATTTCTTTGAGCCCTTCCATAGTTGAATTCATACTAGAGAGCTTCTCTTTTAGCTCTGTATTCGCTTCCTCGAGGTCTTCCATTCTTTTTTGGAGACCAGCTCGAGTATTATACGAATGAGATAGTTTGACTGACTAAAATAAATGAAAGAATAAGACTCGATGAAAGAAAAATGTAAATGATGCAAATGATGAATGATACTGCAATGATTACATTTTTTTGTTAATTTTATCCTTTATTTAAAGAAAGAATTGATTGAACAAACTACTGCATAATATCATACATAAATTTTTATTAAACTGAAATAAGTTACATCCATAATACATTATTCAAATGCAGGAAAGAAACTTAAATCTCTAAAGCTCTCTTTGCTCGACTTTAGTTTCTTGATGATCTGTTTTCTGCCTCTTAAGCGGCGCTTCTTCCAAATCTTCAGTTCTTTTCCAGGCATAAAAGGTTTTGGCATTGCACTAAACATGCAACCCCTCCTCCTTTTCTGTGATATGGTACTCAAGTACCTCAATAAGTGCATCCTTTTCTTTCAGGAGACTCTGAATTTTAACATTCTTGTATCTCGATTTTTGTGGTCTTTAATCACTATCACATTTTTGCTACTTTCTGATTTTTTATTTTTTCCTGATGAAGCTGGTTATGGAAATAAGCGATATCTTAAACTCACCCTGTTTTGCATACTGTTATTTAACAGATGCCCACATGGTTTTGGGTTCGTCTTTAGCTTATTTCACCTTTGGATTAGTGCAAAATTTGTTCTTTTTGATATTGATGGGGATTTTTTATGATTTGGGTTTGGGTATGAGATGAATGTTGAATGATAGGGTGATTTTGATGTTTTTGTGTTTTTGTATCATCATAATTTTCTGATTTTTTTCTTAGGTTTAAAAAAACTAATTGTTGTATTTTGTTTGGTGTGCTCACAAAGATCTTACGACCTTTTACCTATGTACCCCCAAAAAGAGAATTGAGGGATCGGAGCATCGTAGTTCCTCCTAAAAGGCTAGAGCTAGGAGGAAAAAGTTGATTTGACTAAGTTGAAAAGTATTTTGATCTGAAACTTTTAAACAAAAGACGTTCAAACGAACTAGATTTTAAACCTATTATTGCGTCCGAAAATAGTTTTGAAATCGTGTTTTTAAAGTATTAAAAATTCCTACTTAACTGAACAAAGCGTTGTCGCTTCCTTTGAACAATTAAGACTAACCAAGTTTACTAAAGGTTGGACGACTTTCGATCTTAATCAACAAAATTAAAGTGCGGAAAACTTGTATTATAGACCAAAATAGCCCCTAAGAATTTCTATCGACGTATTGTGTGAGATGTTATTTTAACTACGATCCTTACATTCTTGCCTTTTTAGATTTAGACAGACATGGAAAAGTAAATAGACATGTTGGATTTTGTCATATTGAAATAAATTCTTTTTAGATAAAAGGTTTTGAAAATAAGGTAATGCGGAAAGTAAAGAAAGTAAAACGAGTGCAGAAAGTAAAGAAAGTAAAGCGATGCGAGAAAATAAAGAAAGTAAAGTGAGTGCAGAAAATTAAATAAAGTAAAGCGATGCGAGAAATTAAATAAAAGTAAAAGTGGAATTCATAAATAGAAACCTTTTCAGTGTTGTATGATGTCCATTTTCGCTGATTACCTTGATGGTATTATAGAAGTATTCATGGATGATTTCTTGGTATGTGGTTTTGATTTTAAAAACTGTCTCGTAAACCTTAAGAAAATCCTGGAAAGATGCGTAGAAGTGAACTAGTGTTGAACTGGAAAAAATGCAACTTTATGGTCATCGATGGTATAGTCTTAGGACATATAGTCTCTGAGAAGGGTATCAAAGTAGATAAGGCTAAGACCGAAGTCGTAGAAAACCTTAAGTCACCCAAAAAAAGTAGGGAAGTCCGAAGTTTTCTTGGACACGCTGGTTTCTACCGGCGTTTTATCAAAGACTTCTCTAAAATAACCAAACCCTTAACTGGTCTCCAGATGAAAGATGCTGAATTCATTTTCGACGAAAAATGCGATGAAGCATTTAACCTTTTAAAACAAGCATTAATCTCAGCACCTATTATACAACCCCTATACTGGACCGAACCTTTTGAGATCATGTGTGGCTCTAGTGATTATGTTGTAGGAGCTGTCCTAGGCCAGAGGAAAGATATGAGATTACATGTAATTTATTATGCTAGTAGAACCCTAGTTGTAATCTTCGCTATATACAAGTTTCGATCTTATCAGGTGGAAGCCAAAATTATAATTTACACTGACCACACGGCTATTAGATACCTTTTAAGTAAAAAAGATGCAAAACCTATGTTACTTCGATGGATTCTCTTATTACAAGAGTTTGATCTGGATATTTGAGATAAGAAAGGAACAGAGAATGTAGTTGTCGATCACCTTTCCAGACTTGAGTACTTGAAACAAGACCTAGGGCCTATAAATGACGACTTTTCCTATGACAGGCTAATAGCAAAGATAGATGTTTTTGAATAAAATAACCTAGACTCGTATAAAAACCTTGGAAATTCCTTAGCCATAAGTAATGTGCCGTGGTATGCAAATTTTTTTAACTACCTAGCCACCGATATAATACCCCCTGACCTTAAGTATCAACAGAAGAAGAAGTTATTTAATGATGTAAGGAAATTCTATTGGGATGAACCACTTCTTTTCAAGAGAGGTACAAATGGGATTTTTCGTCATTGCGTTCCGGAAGAAGAGGTGAAGAAGATCATAAATCATTGTCACTCTGCACCCTACGGAGGACATGCTAGCACCTCTAAAACGCACGCCAAGATCCTTCAATCAGGCCTTTTCTGGCCCACAATGTGGCGTGATGTTCATGCTTATATAGCCAGTTGTGATCGGTGCCAGCGCACTGGGAACATATCGAAACCCAACAAAATGTCGTTAAGGAATATCCAATAAGTAGAGCTCTTTGATGTTTGGGGCATCAATTTTATGTGACCGTTTTCATCCTCATTAGGGAATAAATATATCCTAGTAGTTGTAACGCCCCGATTGGTTATCAGAGGATCCGAAGATTTCCGGATTTAGTGGATTGCTGTAGAATCTTTGAAGAAGACATCAAGGCTCAATCAGATCATTTCAAGAGTTTGGCTGAGAGGAGAGGAAAACAACATATGCATCGTGGAAAACCTTATGCACCTCCAGCTGATAAAGATAAGCATAAACAGGTTGAGGGCATAAGGCCAAGTGGGGGAGGTGATCCTACTTCTCTGAAGTGTTATAGGTGTGGTGAATTGGGTCATCGTGTCAGTGAGTGCACGAGTGACGTGAAGAAATGTTTCAAGTGTAGTTAGCTTGGACATTTGATTACAGAGTGCAAGACTAATCTGGTTACTTGCTACAACTGTGGTGAGCAAGGTCATATTAGCACTCATTGTCAGAAGCCGAAGAAAGCTACAATTGGAGGAAAGATGTTCGCTTTGACAGGGACACAAAATTCCAGTGAAGATTGTTTGATCAGAGGTACTTGTTATATTAATAGTATGCCTTTTATTGCCATGATTGACACTGGTGCAACGCACTATTTTATTTCTATTGACTGTGTGAAAAGACTAGGACGTGTTCCTACTGATGGGTCATTTCTCTCGTCTGCTTGAATTGTCCTCTATCGATTTATGGTAAGGACTTTGATTTGGATTTGATTTCTTTGCTGTTGGGAGGTTTGGATGTGATTCTGGGAATGAACTGGTTGGAGTTCAATCATGTTCACATTAATTACTTCAGCAAGTCGGTTCGGTTTCTTACTCTTGATGAAGAGGAAAGAGAAGTTGGGAATTTATCTGCTCGAGAGTTGAAGGAACTTTTAAGTGAAGAGGCGCAAGTTTTCGCGTTGTTTGCATCTTTTTTGGTGGAAAATGAAATGGCAATCGGTGAATTTCTAGTGGTGAGATATTTTCTGGAAGTTTTTCCAGATGATATTGTGGATGTACCGTCGGAGAGAGAGGGGTGGAATTTAGCATTGATCTTGTGCCAGGAACTAGACCTATTTCGATGACACCTTATAGTATGTCGGCTTCCGAGTTATCTGAATTGAAGAATAGGTTAGAAGAACTGTTAGAGAATAAGCTTGTGAGGCCGAGTGTGTCGCCTTGGGGAGCCCCACTATTGTTGGTGAAAAAGAAAGATGGCAGCATGAGATTGTGTATTGATTACATGCAATTGAATAAGGTGAAAATTAAGAACAAGTATCCACTTCCAAGAATATATGATCTGATGGACCGGGTTGTTGGTGCTCGTGTGTTTAGTAAGATCCATCTGCGATCGGGTTATCATCAGATAAGAGTGAAAGATGAAGATGTGTAGAAGACCGCTTTTAGGACTTGGTATGGACACTATGAATATATAGTTGTCGTACCTCGAAAAATACGATCCTCGTGATGGGACGCGGAAAGAACAACAGAGTCGACACCTAATTCTATTTATTCTAATTAAATAAAAGGGAGATATAGATACAACCTAAATAAAGGATAAGAAAAGGTCAACGAAACCAAATTCTAAGTTCGGGAGTCGGTTACGCAAGGGGAAGGTATTAACACCCCTCACGTCCGTTGTACTCCACAGGAACCTCTTAGTCTAACTATGTGATTGAATGTTGATTTAAGTCTTTGTCTTCTAAATGTTTGTTAATATGTTTGTTGAAAGGGAAATAAGTATTTTAATTGTTATTATTACGAAGAAAAGATTAAATTTTTATTATTGTGCTTGCGAAAGATTAAAATCCTTGTGCCTATGTATTCCCTTGTGTAATGGGAAAGTCAGAGTTTTGTAGTTCGTGCAACTACGGTTTGTGGTTTTTAATGAACAATTGTTTAAAACGCTTTCTAACTGCTAAGCATTGGCTTTTACTCGCGGCGGAGGCTGAAACGCTAGCTTGTTTGCGAGATAGAAAGATTTAAAGAAAGTTCGTTTAGAGAAAATGATGTTTGACCTTTGTTAAGGTGTTTAAAACGAAAGGGAGAATGAACCACGTCGCGTGGGACTAGCCCAAGAGTGATTTCACTCAAGAATTATGTGGATTGCTAGATTCCAGAATTCAGTTCCTTCGTTGATTAATTATAAAATGATTTGAATTGGTTGGTAAGTTTTAAATTGTAAAGTACGAAAGAGCGAATGAACCACGTTGTGTGTAGCTAGCCCTGGAGTGATTTCATTCAAGAACTCGTGGAGTGCTAGACTCCAGGGTTCAGTTCTTTCGCGAATTAATTTGTACGATTAGATATTTCAGGAACAAGAGGGCGAATAAACCACGTCGTATGGGGCTAGCCCATGAGTGATTTAATTCAAGAATTATGTGGAGTACTAGACTCCAGAATTCAGTTCCTTCGTTATTTGATTTGAATTAAGTATTTTGAATACGAAAGGGCGAATGAACCACGTCGTGTGGGGCTAGTCCAGGAGTGATTCACTCAAGAACTCGTGGAGTGCTAGACTCCAGGGTTCAGTTCTTTCGCACTTAATTTTATAAAATAAATTGGATATTTTGTTTTTAGATGTTTTAGGGTTTAAGGTTTTTTTATAACGAAGGAGTAAATGAAACACTACGCGTGGGGCTAGCCCATGTGTGGTTCATTAAAGACCCGCGGAATGCTAGATTCTGAAGTTCAGTTACTCGTTAATTAAATAAGACGTGTAAAGTCGTGCAGGCGGCGATCACATAGGTGACCGACTTATGTGTGTGCGAAGTGTAGGCGAGATTCGTTTACTTGGTGTTGGACCAAGAAGTTAAATTTTATTTTTGAAACGATTATTTTGGTGATCGTGTTCATACTTAAATTTTATGGTTGAAATACGAAAACAATACAAATTTGTATGCATACAACCAGATAGATGAAAGATTAAATACACATTCACACAAAAAGATAAACCTAAATTTGACTCCTCACACTTGGGAAGATTTAACTTAGATTATCCTAAATAGAAAAAAAACTATCTAAAATAAAAATGGACTAGATATACTTTGTAGATTTTTAGGATTTAAGTGAAAAGAAATAAAAACAAAAATCAAAGATTTAAACGGATTAACAAAAAAAGTTAAACAAAAATTCACTAAGGAAACAAAATTAGAGTTTTAAAAATGTATTATTGTTTTGTGTTAAAACTCATATACACATTTTTATTCTTTTCTTAAATTAATATAACTATTAAAAGTCAATTAGAAAAAACTAAGTTTAAATTAATCTAAACAAGGGAAAAAAATGAACATAGTAAAAAAAAGCTGATGAACAAGCAAAACCAGGCCCATGAGTGGCGATCACATAGGGAGAACGGGTCGACCCAAAGAAAAAGGCCCATAGGGCGCTAGGGACATGAGTGGGTCGAGTCCAACCCGCGACCCGATTCATACTAAAAGTTGAAAAGGGCAAAAGAGAAACCCTAAATCAAAACGGCGTTGTGCTTTTTCCAAATTCAGAAACAAATGTTTTCCTCCCCTTCGCTTAACTTTTCTCAAACTCTGCTTGTCTCTCCGTCGCGATTCTCATCCTCAGCCTCTCTCACTCGCTCACCCTCTCAAACTTTCCTTACTTTTCATTCATCTCTCGGTTTCGATTCTCAAACGTAAAATTCAACAAACTCACAACACACAACGTAATCAGACAAGCACAAGGATGAACCACACAAGTGAAATCAAGACTGGCCTTTTCAAAACCCTAAACCTCATACAAAGATTTTTTGAGCAAATTTTTTTTAGAGTACGTAAGAGTAAGAAAAAAAACTACCGTCGACGAACCGTATCAGAAGGTATGTTCTGTCGCTTTCCTCGAATCCTTTCCTCCTTCTTTGATCTCCTATCTTCTCCTCCGAGCGATGTTCGTTTTTTTGATGGTTTATGTTTGTGGCTATGTATTGCTGGCTGGTTTTTTGTTGCTGTGTTGAATTTCCGATGGAGGTTGGGATTTGTATGTTAGTGGTAGGTTTTTTTTCTTGGTTGTGTGTTTGTTGATGTGCGGCTAAGGTTTCTTTTGATGGATGAAGTTGCGGCTATGTATTGTTAGCTAGGTTTTTTTTCCTTCCAACTGATAACATCCTTTTATATTGATATGATTAGGGTTTGGATCCAATTTGAAATGGTGATAACTTTTTGACTGAGTTTAGGTTGTCAGGATTTTTGTTTGGTACTAATGAGAAGTCCCTTTCTGTTTGCAGGTTTTGGTTTATGGATGGAAAAGTTTATCATGTTTTGGTGCAAGGGTTAGAGTTGCAGGCTTTGGGCTGCAGACTTAAAGGTTCCACTTTGGTGCTTGCTGCAAAAAGCTTCTTTGACTCTCATTTTTGTAACAGGTCTGAATTTTTCTTGCATTTTGTATGGTTGTGAAAGTTGTGGTCCATGCTGATATTTTTTTTATTAATTTCACTGCTGTAAAAAATTTGAATTTTACTGATATGTTATTCTTGTTTTCATGTTACAGGGACTTAATCACAATATTTCCTTGGCCTGCACATCTACCTCCATAATTGTTTCTCTTAATCTTAATTGGATTAATCTTGATTTCAACCTCACTTTAACATTGGTGCAACTTGTTTTATAGGTTGATAAATTGCTTGATAAGCCACAATTGGAGAAGGTTGTACCACACATGTGAGATGGAGGAAGGAAAAAAGGGCATGTGTAACTTGGGCATAATGCCTTGGGGTTTGAGGCGTAGCACTAGATGATCCAAACCATGAGGTTCCTTGAGCCGGAGTCGTTGGTGTTGAAAACAAAGATGACATAGATGATGATGGAGCTGAAGTCGGTGTGCTAAAAAGAGACAAACCACTTCCTGTTGACGAAGATGAAGTTGTTGCAACAGTCTGTTGGGAAGTCAACGCTCCTTGAGTTCCTGAACTGGAAAACAATATTCCACCTCATTGCCAACAAATAAAGGTAGCTCCTATCTTGACAACTATGAACTAACATATAAGATCTTCTAAGAGCATCTTCAAGCTGCTCTAAAGGCTCCCTAGTTTCGGGATACCTCTTCAGCTCCGAGATCTTGATTTGCTCCAACAAGTTTCCAATCAACTTCAGATGCAGTGCAAATTGTCTTTAATTTTTCTTATGCATCCTAGCAGTACTTGCTGCTTTCACAATCATCGCAATCAACTTCATCACATCCACACCAGTCAATTGCGCTATATTCGCAAAATCCCCCATATGATCCCAAGATGCCATTCTCTATGAAATTCAACCTTTGATTTAAACAAATAGCAGAATCTTAAGAATCCTAAATTGCAAGTTGGATCAAGTTGAACTGAATCCAAAATCGCTGAATGTATTGCCAAAGAAAGCCCTCATGAAGCTGAATTATGACGGGGTCGTGCTGAGGCCAAGCGACTTGTTTGTACGAGAATTTGATGGCTCAAGGAGGTTAGTGTTCAGAGAGGTGGAGTTTCCTATCAAGGTGGGACCACAAGTCTTCAATGCTACTTTCTACGTAATGGACATTCAGCCTCCTTATAGTTGCTTGTTGGGGAGACCATGGATTCATTCAGCAGGGGTAGTATCCCCCACTCTACATCAGAAGCTAAAGTTTGTATGGGAAGGGCAAATTGTGACAGTATCAGGAGAAGAAGACATATTTATCAGCCACCTAGCCTCATTCAAATATGTGGAAATGGATGGAGAGATCGTCGAGACTCCTTGCCAAGATTTTGAGCCCGTCAAATCTTAGATTGCATCAGTTGCTTCATCTGAAGACTCGAAGAAAGGAGCTTCTATAGCTTCCTAAAAGCATGCCTTGGAAGTGGTAGAATCAGGCGCGAAAGAAGGCTGGGGCAGGACAATTGAAATCCCAGAAAAGAAAGACATGTTCGGAGTAGGCTATCAGGCATGTCTGTCAACGCCTGGGAAAAATGCTAGTGGTCGGAAAAGCCCAATCACATTCACCAGTGATGGTTGGATTAATCATGACAATGTCTATGATGTGCAAGAGGATATGATTGACAGTGACAGCGATATGGATGAGTGGGTCAAACCTTGTGATCCAGGGACGCAACTAAACAACTGGTCGTCGGAAAAGCTCATCTCTGTCACTTGCCTTGAAGAGTAATAATTTTTTTAAGTTTTTATTTTCCTGTATTCAAGTCCTATGTCTTACCCGGGGCATAGAGACTCATTGTAAGGGTTCTTTTGTTCATAATGTGGATTCATAATCATCAATAAAGCGAACGTTTTTGCATTCATGACATGTTGTTCCCTGTCTTTCATTTTTGTTTTTGTTTTCAAAATAAATAGCAATGTTTTCACATCTCAAATAGCTTCTAAATCTAGCATGAATCATCATTCATGCAGATACTCATCCTCGGGTCTCATCAACGACGACCTTGCTATGGCTCAATATGACTTCGACAATCAATTTACCTAGCCGACGGGGAAGGTGAAGAAGATTGCGAATTTCCCGAAGAGCTGGCCAAGTTGCTTAAACAAGAGGAGAAGATGATTCAGCCACATGAAGAGGCTATTGAAGTGATAAATCTGGGGGCTGAAGAAGACAAGAGAGAAGTAAAGATCAGGGATGCATTAGAAGAATCTATCAAGAGTCATCTAATTTCCATGCTTTGAGAATATGTTGATGTCTTCGCCTGGTCTTATCAAGACATGCCTGGATTAGACACTGATATTATGGTGCACAAACTACCTCTCAGGGAGGAGTACCCACCTGTAAAGCAAAAGTTGAGACGTACACGCCCCGACATGGCCATTAAAATTAAAGAGGAGGTTGAAAAACAATTTGATGTCGGGTTCTTGGCCGTAACATGTTATCCCCCATGGGTTGCAAATATTGTACCAGTCCCTAAAAAGGATGGTAAGGTTAGGATGTGTGTGGACTATAGGGATTTGAATCGGGCCAGCCCTAAAGATGATTTCCCTTTGCCTCACATTGACGTGCTAGTTGGAAACACTGCTCAGTTTTCCGTATTCTCTTTCATGGATGGATTCTCGGGCTATAATCAGATTAAAATGGTGCTAGAGGACATGGAAAAGACTACGTTCATTACGCCCTGGGGCACCTTCTGTTATAAAGTTATACCATTTGGTTTGAAGAATGCTGGTGCAACCTACCAACGTGCGATGGTGACTTTATTTCATGATATGATTGATCACGAGATTGAGGTCTATGTTGATGAAATGATCGCAAAGTCACAAATAGAAGAAGAACATCTAGTCAACTTAGCCAAGTTGTTTGACATACTCCGAAAATTCAGATTGAGGTTGAATCCGAACAAATGCACCTTTGGGGTACGTTCCGGTAAGCTACTAGGCTTCATTGTCAGTGAACGGGGAATCGAAGTCGACCCTGCAAAGGTAAAAGCCATCCAAGAGATGCCTGAACCAAGAAGTGAGAAAGAAGTACGCAGTTTCTTAGGGAGATTAAACTACATTGCACGGTTCATCTCGCACCTAACAGCCATGTGTGAACCTATTTTCAAGCTTCTAAGGAAGAATCAGACTATCAAGTGGAATGATGACTGCCAACAGGCCTTCGACAGAATCAAGGAGTACTTGCTAGAACCCTCGATTCTCATGCCTCTAGTGCCAGGGAAACCCTTAATTATGTACCTCACCATACTCAAAGGAATAATGGGATGTGTGCTGGGTCAGCAGGACGAGTCTGGCCGAAAAGAGCATGCCATTTATTACCTTAGCAAAAAGTTTACCGATTGTGAGACACGCTACTCACTACTCGAGTAAACTTGCTGCGCTTTGACATGGACTGATCGCCGGCTAAGACAGTACATACTGACTCACACCACTCTCCTAATTTCCAAGATGGACCCTGTAAAGTAAATTTTCAAGATTCCAGCTCTAACAGGAAGGGTAGCCCGATGGCAGATGATTCTGACAGAATATGATATCCAATACACTTCGCAAAAAGCAATCAAAGGGAGTGTATTGTCAGAGTATCTGGCCCAGCAGCCAATTGACGATTATCAACCCATGATATTCGAGTTTTTGGATAAGAACATCATGTTCCTCAAGTTAAAATACTGTGAAGAACTACTTCTGAAGGAGGGGCCAGACCCCGAATCCAAATGGAAGTTGATGTTTGACGGAGTTGTGAACGTAAACGGAAGCAGAGTAAGTGCTGTCATTATCTCACCGGAGGGGGTCCATATACCTTTAACTGCTCGGCTGACATTTGAATGTACCAATAACAAAGCAGAGTATGAAGCTTGCAGCATGGGGGTTGAGGAGGCAATCAACTTGCGAATCAAGAACCTAGAGATCTTCGGAGATTCTGCCCTGGTAGTGAACCAAGTCAATGTCAAGTGGTTAGTTCATTAACCTCACCTGGTTCGTTACAGGGATTATACTAGGAGGTTGCTAACTTTCTTCACCAAGGTCAAACTGAGTTATATTCCACGAGATGAAAATCAGTTTGCTGATGCTCTAACAACTTTATCATCCATGATTAAAGTTTGTCAAGAGAATTACGTGCCTTGAATCATGGTCTCTCGTCTCGAAAGACCTGCCTATGTCTTCGCAGATGACAGTGGTGAGGATAGTAAACCTTAGTATCATGATATCAAGCAATTCTTGAAGTCTCAAGAGTTCCCGACTGGGGCATCCAGTAAAGACAAGAAAACCCTCAGAAGGCTAGCAGGTGGATTCTTCTTGAATCAAGATGACGTGATATACAAGCGAAACTTCAACATGGTTTTGCTCAGATGCATGGATAAACACAAAGTAGATATGTTGATGCAAGAGGTTCATGAAGGCTCCTTCGGTACCCATGCTGGAGCGCATGCTATGGCAAAGAAACTGTTAAGATCGGGAGATTATTGGATCACCATGGAATCCGATTGCTGTAAATATTCCCACAAATGTCACAAGTACCAGATCTATGATGATAAGGTTCATGTACCTCCAAATCCATTGAGCGTCATGTCTTCACCTTAGCTATTCTCCATGTGGGGCATTGATATGATTGGCAAGATTGAGCGAACGGCTTCCAACGGTCACCGCTTCATCCTGGTTGCTATAGACTACTTCACAAAGTGGGTCGAAGTGGCATCCTATGCCAATGTTACAAAGCAGGAGGTAGCCTGGTTCATCAAATGAGATATCATCTGCCGGTATAGAATTCCCGAGAGGATCATTACTGATAATGGTTCTAACCTCAATAAAAAGATGATGGCTGACTTGTGTCGGGATTTCAAAATCGAGCATCACAACTCTTCGATGTACCGCCCGAAGATGAATGGCGCCGTCGAGGAGGCCAACAAGAATATCAAGAAAATCGTTCAGAAGATGGTTGTGACATATAAGGATTGGCACGAAATGCTACCGTTCGCACTGCATGGATATAAGACGTCTGTGCGCACCTTGACAGGGGCAACCCCGTTCTCACTGGTGTATGGTATGGATGCAGTCCTACCGATCGAAGTTGATATCCCCTCGTTGAGAATAATGATGGATGTCAAGTTGGACGAAGCTGAATGGCTCTGATCCAGGTATAACCAACTGAGCCTCATTGAAGAGAAACGTCTAACAGCTGTATGCCATGGACAATTGTATCAACAACGAATGAAGCAGGCTTTCGACAAGAAAGTACGGCCTCAATGGTACATACCAAGTGACTTGGTGCTGAAAAGGATTCTTCCTCCTAACAACGATCACGAAGGCAAATGGACACCCAATTATGAAGGTCCATTCGTGGTTAAAAAGGTCTTCTCGGGTGGAGCCTTGATGCTAACAACCATGGATAACAAATACTTCCATTCTCCTGTCAACACAGACGCAGTAAGAAAATACTTCGTGTAAAAAAGACCCGCTGGATAAAAACAAAATAAAGATCCAGGAAAAAATGGGCATCCCAGTGAGCCAAAAACAGAATAAGAGGATCAGACAAAAATTAAGGAAATATTGAAAAAAATGTACACCCGCTGAGCTGAAAAGCCACATCGGACAACTCAGGCAAAAAAGGGTATCCCGATGGATTGAAAACCCAAAAGGGCAATCCACGCAAAAGAGGGACTAACACGAACGACTGCGGTCTGCAAGATTTGTAATCCATGTTCAACTAAAGGCATTCCAAGGGTTAAGGACCAATCCAACCACCTTTCTCAAGGGCAAAGCAAGCAGAGAGTCATGAAGATATACAAGTCATAGTCGGGTCTAAACTTGATGAGATCCATTCTTCACATTGCCAATAGGATAGTTAGTTTTCCTTTTGAGTGATTTCCTCTTTCCAGGGATTGCTTCCTGATGTAATGCCTATTCAGGGCCATTCACCAAATCAATAAAATTCAATTTCAGTCAAATCCGTGACCATTTGTTTTTGTTTTTCATATAACATTGATTAATTGCAAAAGTGTCAAGCAAATTGTGATTTAGAGTTGTGTTATGAACATTTGAATGCTTTCTAACTCATGCAGGAGGACAAGAACATTTAATGCAACTCTGAAAGCGTTGAGTGACTGGGATGGTGATTCAGACCATAAGCTCGGGGCATACATGACAAATTAACTTTCTATGTTGTTGGCACTATCAATTGTGTTTATGCAGGTACAAGTACAAGTGTTGCTCGCAAAGCCAGAATAGGCTTCCAGAAGGAATCTCTCAACATATGCTTGAAAATAATTCTCCAACAAGTGTCTTCCCGTGTGTCTTCTATTATTTCTAGTAGAGTGGAAGTAGAAATCTTCCCCAGCAATGGCGAAACAAGATTGATGGTCTCCCCAAACAGAGACTTCCTTTCAATACAAGAGCAATCCCCAGCAATACAAGGATTTTCTTTCCTCCATAGCAGGCTGCTACCTCAGCAGAGTATCATACATCTGGTTCCCCAGCCAATCTAGAAGGTTATCACTTCCCCAACAGAGTTCAACGGGTAGCATACCTCCTAGATCAAGATCATCCCCAACAAGATTTTGGACTCTCCGATCTCAAAGTCCAATTTATGTTTGGCAATGGCGGTAGTTCAGAGCCGATGTACCATTAACAATATCCCCCGCATAGTTGTTTTCTCCTCACAAGGATTAACCATATCAATGAAGTGATCATCATTTCTCCCCAGTCAAGCTACCTAAGATACTTGTCATCTCCTTATCAGGAGATCTCTTCGCATTTGCATGTGCATAATCATCATTGTATTTGCATCCTCAAACGTGTAACATTTCCATCGTCATGGAGCATTACGCCATCAATCCAAACATACACATGTCAGCATGGGCAGGTTTTGGGAATATTGCATGAAAACCCATAATATCTTCTTAACCTGAAGTATCTCCCACAAAGCGTCTAGTTCAATTTTTTTCAGTGTCGAGCCCCAAGTTCGTCATTGTTGTGAACCCCAAGTTTACGTTTCTGTGTCCGAGCCCCAAGTTCGCCAACATTTTGAACCCTAAGTTCAACCTGCTTGCAAACCCCAAGTTTGTCAAGTTTTTCAGTGTCGAGCCCCAAGTTCGTAATTGTTGTGAACCCCAAGTTCATGTTTCCGTTGCCGAGCCCCAAGTTCGCTAACATTTTGAACCCCAAGTTCAACCTGCTTGTAAACCCCAAGTTTGTCAAGTTTTCCAATGCCGAGCCCCAAGTTCGTCATTGTTGTGAACCCCAAGTTCACGTTTCCGTTGCTGAACCCCAAGTTCGCCAACATTTTGAACCCCAAGTTCAACCCTTACTTTCAAACCCCAAGTTTGTCAAGTTTTCCAATAATGAGACCCAAGTTCGTCATTGTTGTGAGCCCCAAGTTCACTTTTCCGTTGCCGAACCCCAAGTTCACTAACTTTTTGTTCCTTATAAACCCCAAGTTTGTCAGGTTTTCTTTTACTGAACCCCAAGTTCATCATTTTCAACTTTTCTTTTTGCTGAACCCCAAGTTCGTCAGTTTTATTGTACCAACCACTTTCATTTCCCACAGAGTTCAAATTCTCAGGTCTATTCGAGTATTCAATCACTTCATACCTTGAAAGTATAAAAGCAATCGCTATTATTCATTCAGGTTTGCAAATGATTGAATAGGGGCAGCTGTAATACCCCAAAAGTCTCCCTCTCATTTTGCATAACATCTAGCATATTAAGTGTACACCCAAAAGTCACGGTACAACCAAAAACATTGCATCATATTCATCATAGCTGAGGTATAGGTTTGTGATCAGTGATTGAAGCAATTGAGGGCCATCCAAAGGCAATCAAAGGGAAAGATAACGTTTCAACCTTGTGCAAAGGGTTCACAACATCCCATTAGTCTTTATTTGAGGCCACAAGTCCTAGAAAAAAAGTGAATTGATAAAAGAATGCAAGCAGTGCAACACCTCCTAATGAAAGGAGCCAAATTAGGGTTTCTAATTAACTGAGCTTCTCAATGAAATTTTTATCTAAACTTGATTTCATTGTTTTCTACATGATGTCAAGTACCTAGGGTTAAAATTTCATCCATGGAATCATTTTGGAAGGGCTTCAATTGATCAATGGATTGAAAATCAAGGAATTTAGGAAAAGTCAACCAGGCTTAGTAAAAAGTCAACTCCTGACTTTTTGAGATCAAAATCATGAAATTAGGGTTACAAGGATCCTATGGTTCAAATTTGATCAAGAGATGATGGAGGAATCATGAAAAATCAAGGAAACCAAAACTTACCATTTTTGGAAAATTAGGGTTTCCAAAAATGGCCAGTTTTGGCCATTTTTGCAGCCACTTCAAGAGAGGCCTTCTCCCAAAATAAAGGGGCAATGAAAATTCTACCTTAAGACAATTAAAGAGGACATATCAAGCTTCAAATCCATATGTGGAACTCATCCATAGCATTAAATTAAAGAGATATGATCATGCAAAGATTGAACAAAACAAGGCAAGAATCATGCCATGGGCGAGGCAGCCTGGCAGCCTGCGCGCGTGCCAGGCTAGACATTTCATCAAACAGGTGTTGTGCAACATGTCAAGCCATTTTTCTCCATCAATAAGGCTTCAAATGAATTTTCTTTGAACATCAAAGTTGTTCATTGGCATGTCCTCTACAACTTTGATGTTTAAGGAATTTTTATTTGGTCAATAGTTTAAGAGTTATGGAAGCTTAAAGTAAGGGTCCTACACTGATCCATTCACAATCAACTTGCCTAGGCAGGACAATGTTCTTCAGGCCCAGGTGTGCAGCCTTGTGACATGTTTTTCAAGGGTTCATTTGAGTGACTTATAGGACATGTCTCATCTTAGTACAAACCTCAAACTTGCTCTACACATCATCACCTTCAATTTGGGTACAAGAACTGCAACATTTGATGCCTTGGTTATGAAGAAAGCTTCCATGGAAGAGCATGACATCAAACCTGATTCCTTGCTACATAAGGCATTGCATTGTGAGAAGTTTTCAAGTGCAGGCAGCTTGTATACACTAGCTAACATGTTTGTGTCATACTACATTGCATTCAAATAGGCCAAAGGATCTCATACATGTCAACATATGTTGATCACCATGTACCTCATGAGGATTCAAGCCAAGTAAATTTTTTTGTTACATGATATTGTAAGTTTCTGTATTGGAACAATCCAGTCTCCTTCTCATTGCCTCACCCTTATTGTAAGTAACATAAGCATTACCATACTTGTTCATAGTCGAGCTCAACAAGTTCAGCTTCTTGCCATTGCACATCACACCCTTATTGGTTCACTCACCCTCAAGTTAGAGCTAACTCTAGTTATAACTGTTAACTAGCGTTAGTTAGGTTCTAACCTCACATATATAAGCCTTCTCTAACTGAATTCCGGATCATTTTCTCATTGTTGCTCGAATCACACCACAAAATTTCATCACTCTCCTCTGATTTCCCTCTGGTTTTGTGAAGAAACTTCACTAGCAACATCGATTGATCAATCTTCAACTTCCATTGATGCTACTCAACCTTCATCTTTTCATAACTATCTTCAACATGAGCTTCATTTACATGGCTGCAAGCAAGTGAATCCTCCAAGTTGCACCAGTAAAGATCTCTGCAAATTGCCAGAATTTGCACTCATCTTCATCTACAGCTTTGTAATCCTTATCAATTCATCATCAACATATTGATCTGCACCATTTCCATGGATCAAGTTGATTGAAAACACCAAGATCAAAGCTATGCAATTTCACTGCATCAGGTCATTCTTCTCCAAGATTTCACATAAACTGAGTGTTTATTTCACTCTAGAAGGATTCAAGAGCAAGCATCTGAAAGATTGCAATCAAGATCTCTGGATTTCTTCAACACCTACATCCTCTACATTTCCAGGTTTCTTCATGAACTTCATGTGCACTATTTCCATTTTTTTGCTTGATCTATATGCACATGAGCTTCCTAGAAACATTGGTATATCTGGCTAGTTGATATGCCTTATACAAGCTTATATGTGTTTTTTAGGTGTGATCTGTTAGGCTTCAATTTTCATCATTCATGGACCATAAACAAAATCTAAGCCTATATTGTTGATCTACTCAATGAGACGAATCCGTCCATGGTCTTGTTTCTCATTTTGGTAAAGATTTGGTCATGCCCTAGATTCAGGTCACCGGAGAAGATGACCGGAGGTCAGCTCCGGTGACCGGAATAGTAACCCTAGCTTTTAATGTGCAAACATAACACAACCGTCCGATCGTTTCAATCCAACGCCCATAAAAGTGATACCACATTAATGATCACATGCCTTGCACATGCCATTTTGTGAAGAGAATTCTCATCCACTATCCACACCCCCTGCGCGTATGTTCAAGCCCATTTCAGTTTGTTTTTTCAGTCTTTGCACCCCTCAGGCCCACTGGCTTTTATTTCATTTTATTTTTTTCTCACTTCTATTCCATTTCCATTTTCGATTAAATAAAATGCCATTTGGTCACTAAAAAATACAATTAAATTCATACATGGTCCTTGACATTTCCTCTAATTTTCCATAATTTTTGTTTCCATTTTTATTCCTTTTGCCCTATCCATAGGACTCATCAAAATTCCCAAAACTAATTTTGTTGTGATTTTTAGGTCTTGTTTGGTCCCCTTTTGAATCCATTCTTTTGCATTGTTCCCTATAAACCCTAATCCACTCTGAATGCTCATTTGGTTAGGTAAAAATATGATTTTTTGTGATATTTTTAGACATGAATCACCTTTTGGATTGTGATCCTAAATATCAAGTTTCATAATTTTTCAAAGTCATTTGGTATTTTTCTAAGTGTCTTGCTCCATAAGTTACATTTTTTGTCCTTCTCCTAACTTCTTTTGATCCAATTTGAGTAAGGCATTTATGTCATTCCTTTGAGGTCTTGATTTGAGTCTTATAGGTCATGTTGAATGTTCTTAAATGTTGTGTACCCTTTTTAGGTCTTTACCTTTTGATTTTTAGGGTTTCTTGAACCATAAGGCATGTATGCCCTCATTTGACCTAGTTTCACTTCTTCTTTCATCTTAACTTCTCAAAGTCTATTTTGTGAACACTTTAACCTTGTAATATCTTTTTTTTGTATTTCATAAGTGTCTTGGGATCATCTCCATGTGGTTATTTCAAGCTTTGAGCCTTTGTATCCTTTTTGGTACCATTTGTCATCTTAAGGTCTTAAAACCCTAATTTTGATCTTTAACCATAATAAACTTCTCACCACTTCTTTTGTGATCATCTTTGTGAATTTAATTTCCATCTTAACTTTGAATCAAGCCCCTGGTTTTCGTATGAGAATTTCAAACTTCTTTGGTCATATTTGGTTTTTCTTTCTAAGTCATTTGCCTTACCTTGAAAACCATGTTTTCATGTTCATTCTTTCATCTTTCATTCTTATGTTTGAATCTCTATGAATTAAATCTCTTCTTTCTATTTTGATCTCACTAAATACTTCCATTTAGTGTTAGGTTCTGGACTTTACCTTCACTATTGACCTTAGGTAATTTTACCATGTTTAGGTACTTAAATTTCCCTTATAACCTTTCCTTGGATTTCATTAGGGTTTAGTGATACTTTAGGGTATAGTTTGAGTTTGATTTACTTTATAACTTTAAATCCTTTTGATTTGACTTAGCTTCTGCCTTTAGAAGTTAGCTAGCATGTAAGATACTGATGCGTTTTTTTCGCAAGTGTACGAACACGTCAGAGTAATATAAAAGATTGTCGAATCCACAGAGACCAAGTGTCAATCTATCGTACATGTTGTTATGGTGTGTATCTAAGGCAACTGAATATAATGGTTTTAAGGAATGCGCAATGGTAACTAAAATAATAATTTTAAACAATTAATAAAAGACAGGCTCGAATGTAATTCACATAATCAATTGATAATCCGGTACTTGTTAATAGAACTATTTATGGGCAATGTTTTCCACTTTGAAAAGAACTAATTTAACAGGAACTGCCGCTTTCGCGTATTCAGAACCGAGTTGTACTCTCTAATCAACCCCTCCTATTGTCACGGATGAAAAGGTGCGTACTACGTTAGAGTAGTAAACCTATTTTTAAGAAATATAGTATCTTAACTAAGTTGAAAAAGTACTTTAACCTGGATTTCTTAGCAAAAAGAGGTTCTCACGAACCAGACTCTAAACTTCATAACGCGTCCGAAAATCGCTTTAAAATCTCTTTTCTTTTTAGTCTAAAAACTCCTAATGAACTAGACAAAGCGCTTTTGGCTGTTTTTGAAATAGTTAAAAACAATTACTTAAATTGAAAGATAAAATAGCCCTTAAGTGTTTCCACGAACAATTGTACGGATTACTGGTTCAATTACGATCCTTACATTCTAACCTTTATGGATTTAGTTAGACATGGTAAAGTAAAAGTTCTTTTTATAATTTTTCATAAAATTATTTAGTGCGAGTGCGGAAAGTAAATAAAAGTAGTGCGAGTGCGGGAAATAAAGGTATTTAAAGCGAATGCGGAAAATAAACGAAAGTAGTGCGAGTGCGAGAAATAAATAAAGTAAAGCGAGTGCGGGAAAATAAACGAAAGTAAAGCAATGCGGAAAATAAATAAAAGTAAAGCAATGCGGAAAAAATAAAATACGAACTGGAATTAAAATGGCGGCAGGATTAACTTCCTCCCAGAGTGCTCCAAAACTCGATCACACAGACGTATACAGACTCGATCACTCGATTGCAGTAACACCCCGATGTGGAATGATAACTGCTTTAAAACTGATATATTCCTAAGAGATTCTAAGTTTGGATGATTGAAAACGAAATTCTAAGGTCCTATTTATAGGAAAACAAAAAGCAGGAAAAGACCAGGATGCCTCCTCCACTAAAAAGTGGAGGGAAAAGTTTTAGCCTTGTGGCGCCCGCCACAAGGCCATGGCGCCCGCCACAAGGCCATGGCGCCCGCCATGAGACTAGTGTGGAATGAGAGAGTGGGGATCGTGGGTCTTGGCAGTTGTGGAGTGGTCTTGAGACGTGGCCACGTCATGGCAGACCCCATGGCGCCCGCCATGGTGGATGCCATAAGTGTAAAAAGTTGAATTTCTTGGTTTTCGTCTGTTTCCACTCCTTTTTCGCTCCTTTTCTCGATTTAGGCCCCGATTACATAGAAAACCTGAAAACAAAGAAAAACAAAGTAATAACATAACAAAATAACAATAAAAGCTAAGAATGCATGAGAAATCAGAGTCAGAAATATGGTGAATTTTAGTGTTATCAAATTCTCTCACACTTAGACCTTTGCTTGTCCTCAAGCAAACATTAAAGCTCAAGAAGAAAAAATGGTGTCGACACGTGATTTGGGCTAAAGGGCTTCTAAGTTCAAGTCAGGATGCAGTGACAGGTACTAACTAAGTGAACCAAGGGTACCATAATAACACAGACACAAACTTCAATCCTATATTAACCACCCCATGTCATCCCACAATACCTAGGCCTATCTTCTCATCTTTTTGGGTCCTTTTCATTCAGGCGCAATCACATTAAGCCCGTTATTCGTACATGCTTCATAGTAGAGTGACCGGTTAGTGATTCTGATCCATAACATAAGGTTTCTGGCACATAAGCTTGTGTAAACCTGTTTTATTTGACCTAATTGTAGCTGCGGGGGATCAGATCGTAATCCGCCCTACCAAGTTCAGTGCCAGATACCTCTGAACCAACTAACAATAGGTGACTGTGTTGCACCCCAAAATTTTCCCACATAGCTGATTCTCCTTGTTTTGTAAAATTTTATGACAAAATCCTCTTACTAGGGTTTATGTCTCCTTGTACAAACTTACCCATGTATGGGTCACTTTTTGATATGAATAAAATTCCATTTTTGAATCCAGATTTACTTTTACCCTATTTACATAAGCGAAACGTCCATTGGTTGTGTTTGAATGTATGTATGCTTTTGAATATGATTGATAATTACCAGAAATGCATGAAAATGTAGTAATAGTATTTACTAAGGACGAACGAGGGAAGGATTTCAACGAAGCTTCGCCGGTTCATCTTTACAAGACAGTTACAAATCCCCAGTAGGACAAACCCATCTTCATAAAGTCACATCTCCCCTGGAATTTATATCCATCTCTTTTATCCTCATACGGATATTCGGGAATTTACTTTCCAATAGGAGTACGACGAACGAAGACGGAAGGTTATGTATACCCTACTATCGAACGAAGATGGGAGGTTACGTATACCTTATTATCCCCAGCAGACGAGAGGTTATGTATACCCTACTATCAAAACGAAGACGGGAAGTTATGTATACCTTGCTATCCCCAGCAGACGGGAGGTTATGTATAATATATTATCAAACAAGACGGGAACGAGTTCCTCATATTCTTCAGCAACGAATCGGGATTTATTTTCCCTGGCCAGCAGTTGTTATACGAAGATATCCAGACGCTCCAGGCTGCATGATGCATACATACATCATTTACATCATAACATACATATCCATAAATGCATAATACATTACTTAGGTGCATCATATCATACAAACATACATAGAGCATAAACTAATATTACTATACAAAATGCTACCTTGTTTTCAGGTTAATTCTCCAGCAGACAAGACTTCATCAATAACTTGTGACCATTGGGCCGTTGTTTATCTTCCCAAAGGTTATATCATTACCTCAGGACTGCTTTATCCTCCTGAAAGCATATCACTACCTCAGGACTGCTTTATCCTCCTGAAAGCATATCATTACCTTAGGCCGTTGTTTATCTTCCTAAAGGTTATATCACTACCTCAGGACTGCTTTATCCTCCTGAAAGCATATTATTACCTTGGGCCGTTGTTTATCTTCCCAAAGGTTACCACTTCCTCAGGACGTTGTTTATCCTTCTGAAAGCATATCATTTCCTCAGAACGTTGTTTATCCTTCTGAAAGCATATCATTTCCTCAGGACGTTGTTTATCCTTCTGAAAGCATATCATTTCCTCAGAACTTTGTTTATCCTTCTGAAAGCATATCATTTCCTCAGGACGTTGATTATCCTCCTGAAAGCTATTACCACCACCTCGGGACGTTGTTTATCTTCCTGAAAGCTATCACCATTACCTCAGGACGTTGTTCATCTTCCTGAAAGCTATCATTATATCTTCATATTTTGGACTGCTTTATCCCCCAAGAAATGTATTTGAAGAGTTTTTCTCCAAGTGGCATCTTTAAGCCCACAGTCATCACCACTACTCTACGCACTGGTGAGTGCAAATTTTTGGGCTTTTGTGTTCAATCCCCTTCAACCTTCCAGGTCACGACTGGCACATACACCAATCTAACCCCTCAGGTTTCAGAAAATTGAACAGGGGCAGCTGTTGCACCCCAAAATTTGCCCTCACAATACAAGACTTTGTGTGCTAAGAAGGTTCACAAGGTTCACAAGACCTTTCATGAGGTTCATGAAGTTTACAAGACACTTTATGAGGTTCACAAGGTTCACAAGGTTCACAATACTTACAAGACCTTTCATGAGGTTCATAAAGTCTACAAGACACTTTATGAGGTTCACAAGGTTCACAAGACCTTCCATGAGGTTCACAAGGTTCACAAGACATTTTATGATGGGTCACAAGGTTCACAAGACATTTTATGATGGTTCACAAGGTTCACAAAGTTCACAAATAGTCAGAAGAGTTGACAATTCCCTCATACAAAACACCTCCTAAGCAGTGCATCCAAAACTAGGGTTTTGACTTTAATCAGGCTAAATGAACTTCCAAGACTTCAAGTGAGATGATCAGATAAGTCAAAGCAGTTAAAAAGTCAAACTGAGGTCAACTGTGGTCAAACCAAAGTCAAACTTCATGATTTTTTGCCAACATCAAGTATATGAAGTAAAATTCATCATTTTATCAAGGGTTGATCATGATTCATCAAGGATATTTTAGATCATCAAGAATCAGGGGTTTCTAAATTAGGGTTTCTTCAGGAAAAGTCAACTGAAATTTGACCAGCCATAACTTTCACATACTTCATCACCAATTCTCCATCCAAAGCTCATTTTGAAGGAAATTGAATTCTCTACAAATTTGTGTCTCACAAGCCAATCCCAAAAATGCTTCATTTGGAAGGTATGAGCTAAGACATTATAGGTCCTTTTGAAAGTCAACAAAAAGTCAACAACTTCAAAAAGGCATAACTTGAGAATGGTAAATGATATGGACATGAAACCAGTGGGGTTGGTTACAGGACTCTTCAAGCTTTACAAAATGTCCAAGAACACCCTCATAGCATTAAAATTGAAAGATGTGTGCCCTTACAAAGTTGGGAAATTTTAGGGAAGTTTATGAAGCAAATGGAGGTTTAAAACCAAATTTTGCTAAATGGGCTGAACTTTTAATGACCCAAAGCAATCCATGACATCATGCACGAAAATTATTTGATATTTTCATAATTTTTATTTTATTAATTTATTTATTATGATTTTTTATATTAAAAATCATTTTAAATTTAAATAAAATATCAAGTGTGAAGATTTAAAATTATTTTTGGTTCTAGAAGGTCATGAATTCAATATGGATCAAATTGATACAAAGATAATGTTGATTGGCTTAAAATAGAAAGTGTTTATGCAAAAATATTTGAATTTCAAAGCTTATCTTTCTCAATCTTTTTGGATCAAATCTTTCACACAAACATCAAGTTTTTTGACCTAGAATCATCACACTATAAGTACATGACATAACCCTAATCATAGAAGACGAATTTCTTGCATTTTCATGTAATATTAATCAAGTTTGATTGTTGGTTTGTGTTTAGATGAGTTCAGGGATGAATTCTGGGCAATTGGATTGATGATTTAGTGGCCAATTCGTGAAACACCATTATTAGGGTTTTTTCGGCCAAATTAGGATCCAATGATTGAGCCAATATAAATAAATTCCAAAGACGTAGATTAGTTGCAAATATCCTCAGAAATTCAATGATGGTTTCAATTTTGTGAAATTTTGCTGTTTTGTTGATGTTTGAGTTTTGTAGGGTTTGCTGCAACTTAGATTTCGCAGGAAATATTGTAGCAAGATTCGCAGCAAATTTCGCAGGGCTGGAGGAAGAAGATGATCCCCTGCGCGCGAATTTCATAGTTCAAAAATTTGTTTTAAAATATTATGTTATTGTTTCTGTTTGTTTCACAAGCATTGTGCTTGGCCCAGTGGTATGTAGCGCGCGTGTATAGCCAGATGACTTGTGTTCGAATCCTGGCTTCCCAATTTTTTTCTTGTTTTTCAGTTTAATTATTATGTATAATATATTATGTATTATGGTTGCTATGTTGACAGGCGCGCTCTCCCAGCTGGAATGGTTAATGTGTTTGTGTGATGTTTGAAGGTCCTGGGTTCGATCCCCCCAGGCCTTTTGTGTGTTTTATTTTTATTTTTTCATGATATTTCCAGGAACAAAGAACAAAAGCAATTGGACTCTTTTCTTTAACACCAGGCGTGCGCTGGCCCAGTGGTTGTTGTTGCTGGCTTGAGTGTTTGAAAGCAAGAGGGGCTGGGTTCAATTCCCAGCCAAGGTAAGTTCTCTTTTTCTTTTTCTTTCTATTATTTGTTTTGCTTATTTTAAATATTAATTAATTAAAACTATAATCTTAATTTAATAAATTCTAATATATTTCATAAATCAATATAAACCCTAAAAGATTTTTCTAAAACCTAATTTATTTGTTTATTTATAATTTTTTTTGTTTATATTTTTTAGTAATAAATAAATCTAAATGTTTTAATAATCAAACCCTAATTTTTAATTTAATATGTATATATTCTACAATTCATTTATAATTTAAATCTTGCTTAAAAAATTAAAATTCTTAATTTATTTTCATAATATGTAAATATTTTATAATTGTTTATAATTTAATTGTGTATGTACATAAATTTCAATACATGTTTAAAAATAGTTAAAAAATTGTTAATTTAATTTTTGTAATTATAATTTTATTTTCATAATATGTTTAAAATTAATTTAATTTTATAATTTGTATATAACTTAAATTTTATAATAATTAGTATAATTGCTCATATTTTCTCATTAATCTTAAATAATAATTGTTTATAAAATTGAATTTTTAATATGCTTGTTTATTTCATTATTATTATTAATTATGTTTATTTTTATATTTACTAACCACATTGTGATTATTTTTATTATTATTGTTTCACTAACCCAATTATTATTATTATTATTTAATATTTTGCTTATTTAAATTGCTTTTATTATTATTATTATGTAATTGTTCCTTGGTGTAATATTTATTAATGATGTTTATTGTTTATATTTTATGCTATGGTTAATAAAATAGGGAGTGTAACATGTATGTTTATTTAAAATTAATTTAGATCATTAAATCAAAAGATAAATATTAAAACTATACACTCACACACGTAAGTCGACCTTTGATCGCCATCTCACTTTCTAGGGTTACCTCTCATTGTTGCCTAATCAAAAGGTCAAGTAGGGTGTATAAAGCAAAAGTCCCTCAAAATAAAATCATCTAGTCCCTTAACAAATAAAAGATCAAGTCCCTTTCGAATGTTGCCTTCGTAATGATCTTGTCCCTTTCGAATAAAGATGATAGTCCCTTCAAAATTGCTTATACACCCTACAGTTGCCTACATAAACAGATGTCCCTTCACTTTGTCCCAATACATCCAAGGTAATGACTACCTATTCCTTAATAATAGGGATAGTCTTACCATTTAAAGGATTCAAGAACAGAAAAGACTTAAACTTAGGGTAGTTTCCTCTTAGATACTTGCTCACTCTTCAAAACAATTTCACACATTTCAAACAATTTTCAAAACAAAGGTTTTTTTACGCATCCGTACATGGATCATTATAAAACTCTTAAGAAAATTTCTATTCACACACTTCACATTTCAAAAAACATTTTAAAGTGAGCTAAGTAACTAAGAGCCCATGGATAACCATGGATGTAAAGGGTGCTAACACCTTCCCTTTACATAACCTACCCCCCGGACCCAAAAATCTTTTAAAAAAGGTCTTTCCTGTTCTTTTATGCCTTTCCTTTGGATAAAATAAAAGTCGGTGGCGACTCTTGCTATCCGCAACATAACTAAAGTCAGTTCTCCCACCGTGTTACAGACTGCAATTTTTTCCTTTTTGTGGCAAATTTTGTTTTTCTTCTCTTTTTTCGGTTTAAATGACTTTGTGAGGGTCACTTATCCCAGAGTTTGCCTTTTTATTTTTTATTAGCACTGGATCATTCACTTATGTTCATCGGCCCCCTACGTAGAGCATGCTTAGGCCGGAGCTGACTGCTAGAATAAACTACTTAGGACAATTTTTTGAATGATAATAAAGGCCATGGTGTGGGGTTTAGGAGTGATTCCTATATTCAAGAGGTCTATGGTGCTAAAATGGTACTGATGTTTCAAAAAGTTGACCTAAGTCACCACATCCTAATCCAAACCTGTCTCAAAGCCCAAAAAAACATGTGAAACAACATTGTTCTTTTTAAAAAAAAATTTTTTGGTAAGGCTAAGGAAATGGGAAAAATGAGGATGTACTAAAAATACACTATACTGGTGACTCGTCAGACTCATGCATTATCTAAGAAAATTAAACTAAATAACTTACTGGAAAAGGGAAATAACAGAAAGCAAATAAATAACTAAAAAGGGAAATGACATAAAGCAATAAAATCCCCTCCCACACTTAAATCGAACATTGTCCCCAATGTTTTGAAATAAGATAAGGAGGGTAACCTGAAAAACTACTGCGGAGGAGCACTGGTGCCCTCGTCGTCCTGCTGTGATGGTCTGGAACGACGGGATCTACTGCGCTGCTGGTCCCTCCGGTCAAGTCGCGCCGATAAGGCAGCCTGGGCACCCCGGACCTCTCGAAGGTTACCTAGGATGGAACCCTGAGTGGCCTCCATAAGCTGGTAGTGCCGGCGGTTGACTTCTCGCTGACGGACCTACTCTAATGTGATATCGTTCAAGGTACGGCAAACGTTGTTGTAAGCACGATCCGAAACTGATCACGATTGTTGCATGAAGCTCATATTGTCCGTCAGCTGTTGTGAAATAGTAGAGAGAAGGTTGTCTCGCTTTTCCTCTCTAGCCGTCATATCACGCCACATATCCTCAGTGACATAGAATCCAGGAGCAGCACCTGCAACAGGGTAAGAGGAAGATGGTGCGGTGTGTGACTGTGAAGGACGATGGGGGGGACATGTGAGGTATGGGAGACTGCTCTCTCCGATCATATTCTTCATCAGTGTCATGTGCCTCCCCATCAGGAATATTAGGAGGAAGTGGACCCAAAACAAGTGGATCATTCAGATCATAGGTCCAGTTCCTTTCATTATGTACATCAGTACGTCTACTGCAAGGTAAAGCAACAGATGGGATAGATACCCCATGAACCATCAACTCATAACCACCTTCTCTCCTCGTTCGGCACAATTTCATGTCTTTTAGAAATTTTAAATTAATTGTGCGAGGAGGTAGTGGTTCAAGTGTAGCTATCTAATTGTTCAGGTCAAGAGCCCGAGCAATAGACGTAACAAGTCCTCCAAAAACAATCGGTCCTGTTTTATTAGTAATTAAAGCCATGTGTGCAAGCATAAACGACACCGGATTGATATGGGTACTAGTGAGGCATCCTTGAAAAATAGGAGTTCTCTGGCATTTACCTTATTTGGACTCTCCCGACCAAAAATAGTACATGCCAAAAGATATCTGAAAACTCTTATGGCCGGGTTATGGATGGTCGACGCAAGTATTCCTTCAAAAGAATTTATTGAAGTACTTGACAGCCTCTTCCAGAAGGAAAATACCTCGGCCGACCATTCCGCATCCAAAGGTGCCTCACATATCGCACCTTCCCTATGAGGGATTCCTAACAAGCCTGTTAGTTCGTCGGTACTGTATTCGTATTCAATTCCAAACTGTCTAAAATTAACAGTACCGAGTGTGCTAGTAGTGTTAGGACTGACAGTGTATATCAATGAACTTAAAAACTCAACTGTCAGCCTCTCTTAGGTAGGTTCCTGGTTAACAAAAATATTATGCAAGCCTAAAAAATCTAATAAATGAAAAACACTATGATACAGACCCAAAGCATACAGACAGTTATCATCGACGTACCTAGTCGAAAGAATTTCTCGAATCTGAAGCCTCTGAATAATTTTCCTTTGCCTATCACCCGGTCTTCCATCGCGAAGAAGAAATCCATTGAACTCCATTGTTGTTGCTCCTTGAGAAGTGAAAAAGTGGTAAAAATGGTTTATGAGAGAAATGATAAAGGTTTGATTTTTATGGTTTGTGGTGGATGAAAATGAAAATGGATTTTGGATAGGTTTTATAGATGGTGAATATTTTGGAAATGTGGGAGCTTTAATGGGGTTCAATGGGGTTTTTGGAAGTTGTAAAAATGGGTTTTTGAAGTTGGAAGGTGTAAAAATGGAGGAAATGGGGAATCAGCCCCGTTTTTGATGAAGGACGGCGTGACGCCCGCCACAAGGCCAAATCCTGTTGGGCCTTGGATTTTCGATTCCTCTTTTGGGCCCTCTTGCACCTTCGGTCTTCGGGGGGTCCGGATAGCGTTTTCTTCTCTCTTCTAAGGCATGAGGCTTGCATATTTTTTTATGAAGACAAAAATGAATATATTTTTGTCTTTATATATATTTTTTCTTTACTCGACAAAAATAAAATAAAAAGAAAAGAGAAAAAAATGACATTAGTGCACGAAATAATATATATATATAAGATAAACTCAAAGTACATGAAAAAAGAAAATGTAATAGATGCAATAATGTAAAATATGTCTTGAGATGCGAGAAATAAAATAAAGCGTGAAAAAGAAATCAAATACTAGGGTAATAGCGTTAGTGTAAAACGAATTATGTGGTAGGCTTCTCTTCCTGGTTTGATCCATGAATCTCATCTATCTCCCTCTGAAGCTCTTCAATCTCCTGATATAGAGCATCGGCCTCTGAGGCATGAGTGAGATCATATACTTGAATCTGTAATTCCAAATCCACTACTTCCTGCTTGAGCAGGGTAGTCTTCTTGCGGAGCTCATAAATTTGAGTTTGTAGATCAGGCGGCTGCAAAGACATATTGTTAGACATAACAGTGATTCGGGGAGAAAGAGGTGTAGGAGTGTACTCAGCGGCGGGAGGTGATTTCGGCTCTTCGACAGTCTCTCTATAACCCTCTAAAGCATAACTCCAATTAGTAGGATCATGGACACTGGTCATCAGCGGGTCTGGTAGTGTAAAGTAATGTATCACTTCACCATCGATCAGTAATCTAAAAGTGTTGGGCTCAAAAGAGGCCCTCCTCATCGGTCCTCTGTCAAGACAAAAGTCAACATCCAGGGTGGTGTAGCAGCAGAAGGTCCTGAGGTGCAATAATTTGCGAGACAAACCTAATGCAGTAGCAATCTGTGTAACAATCCCACCGACATGTATAATGCCTACAGATGATCTGGCGACAATGGCAAGGCCCTTCAACAGGAAGTTGCCACAAGCAACTGGGCGTGACTGAGTTGCACAAAACAGTAGGAAAATCTCCTCTTCACTAGCAGAGCCTCTGTATCTGGCAAACCGAGGAAAGAATGTGCTAGAATCATCTGGAAGTACCTTAAAGCAGGGTTGTGGATTACCTGAGAAAACTGAGTGGAAGGATCTTGGCTCTCTCCACCTGAAATGTTAGACCAAAACGTTTCCACTTCTCTGCTCATAAAATATCCATCGGTGTCTCTAGAATAGCATCAGGAGTAGTCTGAAAACCTAGTAAATCACCAAACTCTTTGTAAGAGAAGGAATGGTCAATCCCAAACAACCTGAAAACAGCATATCCATCGGGTCCAGCCCAAGGATCATAATGAAACGAGCTGAGGAACTCTAGAGTCAAGTTCCTGTAAGTGTTGTTCATATCGTCAAACTGGTCCCACTGTAGTTGGTGACATAAGAATCTGACGCTTGGCTCTATCCCCAAGGCATCCATGCAGTCTTGGTCAGGGTACCTGGTAGGAGCCATATGGCGTCTCATGTGGACATAGTAACGCTCTCTCTGTGCGTCGTCTCTAAAGGCCACATGCATGTCATTGGGGTTCTGCATTCTGCACAAGGTTAGCAAACAAGTCCTGAAATCACATAAAACATTCAATCGTTAGTCCTGACATAATAATAAATTAAACAAATTAAAATAAAGTAAAAATAAATAAAAAGTACGTAAATAAGAAAACCATGGGTTGCCTCCCATGCAGCGCTTGTTTAACGTTATTAGCTCGACGACCGAATTTTATACATCATTTGAAGGATACGGTGGATCACTCAGAGTATGGCAGGTGTATGTTTTTGGGATGTCCCCTCCTTCGTAGGGCTTCAACCTCTGTCCATTGACGATGAACGGTTTACATGTTTAGTTCTTGATTTCGATAGCACCAGATCTTAGAATCTTGGATACTTCGAAAGGGCCAGGCCATCTCGAACGTAGTTTCCCTGGAAAAAGTCGTAACCTAGAATCGAACAAGAGAACAAAATCGCCTATTTTGAAGTCTTTTCTTATGATTCTTTTGTCATGCTAAGCTTTTGTTCTTTCTTTGTATATGATGGCATTTTCGTAGGCAGATTGTCTGAGCTCTTCTAATTTGTGGATATCAAGGATACATTTCTCACCAGTAGTCAAGTAATCCAAATTCAAAGTTTTAATGGCCCAATAGGCCTTATGCTCTAACTCAAAAGGTAAGTGACATGATTTTCCATAGACCAGTTGATAAGGGGTTGTTCCTATAGGGGTTTTGAAAGCGGTTCTATAGGCCCATAATGCTTCTTGAAGTTTCTGCAACCAATCTTTTCTAGATATAGAGACAGTCTTCTCAAGAATTTGTTTGATCTCCCTATTAGATACTTCCACTTGTCCATTGGTCTGTGGGTGGTATGGTGTTTCTACTCTATGCTTAACTCCATACTTGCTTAAAAGTTTATCAAATATTCTCGATATGAAGTGTGATCCTCCATCACTTATGACTAAACGGGGGGTTCCAAACCTGGGAAATATATAGTTTTTGAATAATTTGATGACTACTCTGGTGTCGTTCGTGGGTGCGGCGATAACTTCAATCCATTTAGACACGTAGTCAACAGCTACTAAGATGTACTGATTTCCGAAAGATGGTTGGAACGGTCCCATAAAGTCTATACCCCATACGTCGAAGAGTTCTACTTCTTGGATATTTCTTAGAGGCATTTCATTACGTCTTGAAATATTTCCTGTGCGTTGGCATCTGTCACACTTGACAATGAAAGCATGGACATCACGCCACATAGTAGGCCAGAATAGGCCAGCTTGAAGAATCTTGGCGTAGGTCTTAGATGTGCTTGCATGTCCACCATAGGGTGCAGAGTTACAATGCTCAATTATATTATGTACCTCTTCTTCTGGAACACAACGGCGGAAAATTCCATCGTTACC
Organism: Lathyrus aphaca; assembly: GCA_963966055.1. Lineage (NCBI taxonomy): Eukaryota > Viridiplantae > Streptophyta > Magnoliopsida > Fabales > Fabaceae > Lathyrus > Lathyrus aphaca. The sequence goes on from OZ014524.1 coordinate 14,799,782, forward strand.
TCTCTTGAAAAGAAATGGTTCGTCCCGATAGAAGTTTCTCACATCACTGTAGAACTTCTTCTTCCGGTGGTAGTTTAGATCAGGGGGTATGATGTCAGCGGCTAGGTAATTAACAAAATCTGCATACCAAGGTGTATTACTTATAGCTAAGGATTTATGAGAATACTCATGTGGGTCTGGGTTATCATCCTCAATTGTTTCTAGTTGGGCTATCAGTCTATCATAGGAAAAATGGTCATTTATGGGTACTGAGTCAGGTTTCAGGTATTCTAGCCTAGAAAGGTGATCAGCCACTACATTATCTGTGCCTTTCTTATCAGGGATATCTAAATCAAACTCTTGCAGTAATAGAATCCATCGAAGTAACCTAGGTTTGGCATCCTTTTTACTTAGTAAGTAACGAATGGCAGCATGGTCGGTGTAAACTATAATTTTGGCTCCTACTAGATAAGATCTAAATTTGTCTATGGCGAAAACTACAGCTAGGAGCTTCTTTTCAGTTGTTGCGCAGTTGAGCTGTGGAGCATCTAGGGTTCTACTGGCATAATAAATTACGTGTAACTTTTTATCTTTTCTCTGACCTAGAACGGCTCCTACAGCGTAGTCACCAGCGTCACACATTATCTCAAACGGTTCTGACCAATCAGGGGGTTTCATTACAGGTGCTGAAATCAGAGCTTGCTTCAATAGGTTAAATGCTTCAGTACATTTTTCATCGAAGATGAATTCAACATCTTTCATTAAAAGACCAGTTAAGGGCTTTGTTATTTTGGAGAAGTCCTTGATAAAACGTCGGTAAAATCCGGCATGTCCAAGAAACCTTCTTATCTCCCTGATAGTCTTCGGCGGTTTTAGATTCTCTATGACTTCTATTTTAGCTTTATCTACCTCTATACCTTTTTCGGAAACTATATGTCCTAAAACAATCCCTTCGGTGACCATGAAATGACATTTTTCCCAATTTAGCACAAGGTTTACCTCCACACATCTTTCCAGGATTTTCTCAAGGTTGATAAGACAATTTTTGAAATCAGATCCACAAACTGAGAAATCGTCCATAAATACTTCCATGATTCCATCTAAGTAGTCTGCAAAGATAGACATCATGCATCGTTGGAAAGTGGCAGGGGCATTACAGAGTCCAAAAGGCATTCTTCTGTAGGCAAATGTTCCAACAGGGCATGTAAAGGTAGTTTTTTCTTGATCTTTGGGGTGAATAGGTATTTGGAAGAAGCCTGAACATCCATCTAGGTAACAAAAGTAGGAGTGTCTGGCTAGGCGCTCCAACATTTGGTCTATGAATGGTAATGGGAAATGGTCCTTCCTAGTTGCTTTATTTAATTTTCTATAGTCTATGGACATACGCCAACCTCCATCGGTTCTTTTTTCTACAGATTCGCCCTTCTCGTTTTGCACGACTGTGATGCCTCCCTTTTTAGGTACTACATGCACAGGACTCACCCATTTACTGTCCGAGATATGATATATTATACCTGCCTCTAGTAACTTAAGAACTTCAGTCTTAACTACATTACTCATCATAGGATTTATTCTTCGTTGGTGTTCTCTGGAGGGTTTTGAATCTTCTTCAAGAAAAATCTGATGCATGCATACGGATGGGCTTATTCCTTTTAGATCTGAGATCTTATATCCTAAGGCTGAGGGGTACCTTCGTAAAACATCTAATAATTGGTCTGTTTCCTCTTGGCTTAAGGTTGCACTGACTATAACTGGACGGTTCATTTCTTCATCAAGAAATTCATATCTCAGGTTTTTAGGCAGTTCCTTAAGTTTTACGGTTGGTTTCATAGGGCAAGGCATAGGATCTGGGGTAAGAGATAAACATTCGTGAAGGTTATCATCAATGTAGGGTTTTTTATAATTGTCATCTTCCAAAATAAGGGTTGATGGCAATTTTATAGATTCAGTTTCTTCTTCTTGTTCTAATTCCCTAATGCATTCATCAATGATATCTAAGGCATAACAAGCATTTCCTATTACAGGTGCCATTAGAAATTTCGAAAGTATAAATTCTATCTTCTCGTCACCTACCTCAAAGGTTAGTTTCCCTTTTTTAACATCTATTACGGCTCCAGCAGTCGATAAGAACAGTCTACCTAGGAGGATTGGTATGTCGTCATCTTCTTTAATGTCCATGACAACAAAATCAGTAGGTATAAACAGCTGACCTATCCTAACAGGGACGTCTTCAAGTATGCCTATAGGGTATTTAACGGATCTATCGGCTAATTGAAGTGACATCTTAGTAGGTTGTAATTCTCCTAAGTTTAATCTCTCACAAACTACTAAAGGCATTAAGCTCACACTAGCTCCTAAGTCTAGAAAAGCTTTTTCGATGACATGATTCCCCAAAACACAAGGAATGGAAAAATTTTCGGGATCTTTATCTTTCTTTGCTAACCTATTTTCGGAAATAGAATTACATTCCACGGGTTTCGGATCTTCAAGTCTACGTTTATTTGTAAGTATGTCTTTGAGAAACTTAGCGTAAGAAGGTATTTGGGTGATGGCTTCTGTAAAGGGGATTTCTACGTGAAGTTTTTCTATAACCTTAACGAATTTTTGATACTGATTATCGATTTGGGTTTTCTTTAATCTTTGAGGGTATGGTATTGGTGGTTTGTATGGCGGTGGTGGTACATAGGTTTTACTTTTAGGTTCTTCTCCTTTTTCTTGACTTTCCGGGTTTTCAGATTCCTCTGGTTCCTTCTCCTCATTTCTCTCAGAAGTTTCGGGCTCACTTAATCTAGGGTTTAAAGGTTCCTTATAAGCGGTTCCACTTCTTAGAGTAATGGCATTTGCTTGCCCTTTCGGGTTTTGTTGAGGTTGTCCAGGGAACTATCCTCCAGGTGTAGTCTGAGGGGCTCGGTTTAAAGTTACCTGAGAGATCTGGGTTTCAAGCATCTTATTATGAGTAATAATTTGATCAACCTTGGTTCCTAACTGGGTAATTAGTTCGTTAACATGGACGTTTTGGTTCATGAATCTTTGTTTTGTTGTGTTTGAGCGGTGATAAAATTTTCCACAATTTTCTCAAGGCTCGGACTTGGTGGTACAGGTTGCATAGGTTGATTTGTTCTTGGGGATTGGTAACCTTGTTGTCTCGGAGGTGCGGTATTTTGGATAGGGTTATTATTTTTGTAGGAGAAGTTTGGGTGATTCCTCCATCCAGGGTTATATGTGTTTGAAAATGGGTTCCCTTGGGTGTAGTTCACTTGCTCGGGATTGGTCTCATTTAACAGATTGCATTCGGTGGATTGGTGTCCTTGCGTCCCACATATCTCACAATTCGGCGAAACTACAACTACAATATTCGGGGTTGTACACATATGTTTGACTCTAAGGGCCAATGCGTCCATTTTAGCTTGTATCATATCCATAGAGCTTAGCTCATGTATTCCTCATTGGGCTTCCTTCTTTTCCACTGTCTCCCGTTCTACTCCCCATGATTGATGGTTTTGGGCCATATCTTCGATAAGGGCACTAGCTTCAGGGTAAGGTTTGTTCATCAGTGTGCCACCAGCGGCAGCGTCGATGGTCATCTTAGTGTTATAATGAAGTCCATTATAGAAGGTTTGAATGATTAGCCAATTCTCTAAGCCATGATGTGGGCATGCTCTTAATAGCTCTTTATATCTCTCCCAGGCTTCGAACAACGACTCTCCTTGGTGTTGGGTAAATCTGGTTATTAGGTTTCGAAGAAGAGCGGTCTTACTTGGGGGAAAATATCTAGCAAGGAATACTTTTCTAAGGTCTTCCCAAGTTGTTATGGAATTGGGTGGAAGGGAATCTAACCATGATAGAGCTTTATCTATGAGGGAAAAGGGAAATAATCTTAAGCGTATCACCTTAGGAGGAGCTCCATTGGTTTTAAAGGTGTCTGCTAACTGAAGAAAGTTTTTTAAATGTTGGTTTGGGTTCTCAGTAGCAAGACATGCGAATTGTCTCTGTTGCACTAATTGCAGCAGGGATAGTTTAAGTTCAAAATTATTGGCTGGGATAGCGGGGTTTACTATACTAGAACTAGGTTCCTCGTTTGATGGTTGGGCGAAGTCCTTAAGAGGTCTTCGGTTTTGATCTTCGGCCATAGCTTTCCTATTCCTATGGAAAACCAAACGTGCGCGAGCGTAACGTTCAGGTTCAGCTAGAGGGTCTACTAAACTTCCGGCACTGCGAGTCTTTCGCATTGACCGGTGGGTAACAACCTTAGTCTAAACGGTAAAACTACAGGGTATGAAATTTGACGAAATTGGTCCCCGACAATGGCGCCAAAAACTTGATACGTGTTTTTCGCAAGTGTACAAACACGTCAGAGTAATATAAAATATTTTCGAATCCACAGAGACCAAGTGTCAATCTATCGTACCTGTTGTTATGGTGTGTATCTAAGGCAACTGAATATAAGGGTTTTAAGGAATGCGCAATGGTAAATAAAATAATAATTTTAAACAATTAATAAAAGACAGGCTTGAATGTAATTCACATAATCAATTGATAATCCAGTACTTGTTAATAGAACTATTTATGGGCAATGTTTTCCACTTTGAAAAGAACTAATTTAACAGGAAATGTCGCTTTCGTGTATTCAGAACCGAGTTGTACTCTCTAAATAACCCCTCCTATTGTCACGGATAAAAAGGTACGTACTGCGTTAGAGTAGTAAACCTATTTTTAAGAAATATAGTATCTTAACTAAGTTGAAAAAGTACTTTAACCTGGATTTCTTAGCAAAAAGAGGTTCTCACGAACCAAACTCTAAACTTCATAACGCGTCCGAAAATCGCTTTAAAATCTCTTTTCTTTTTAGTCTAAAAACTCCTAATGAACTAGACAAAGCGCTTTTGGCTGTTTTTGAAATAGTTAAAAACAATTACTTAAATTGAAAGATAAAATAGCCCTTAAGTGTTTCCACGAACAATTGTATGGATTACTGGTTCAATTACGATCCTTACATTCTAACCTTTATGGATTTAGTTAGACATGGTAAAGTAAAAGTTCTTTTTATAATTTTTCATAAAAGTATTTAGTGCTAGTGCGGAAAGTAAATAAAAGTAGTGCGAGTGCGGAAAGTAAATAAAAGTAGTGCGATTGCGGGAAATAAAGGTATTTAAAGCGAGTGCGGAAAATAAACGAAAGTAGTGCGAGAAATAAATAAAGTAAAGCGAGTGCGGGAAAATAATCGAAAGTAAAGCAATGCGGAAAATAAATAAAAGTAAAGCAATGCGGAAAAAATAAAATACGAATTGGAATTAAAATGGCGGCAGGATTAACTTCCTCCTAGAGTGCTCCAAAACTCGATCACACAGACGTATACAGACTCGATCACTCGATTGCAGTAACACCCCGATGTGGAATGATAACTGCTTTAAAACTGATATATTCCTAAGAGATTCTAAGTTTGGATGATTGAAAACGAAATTCCAAGGTCCTATTTATAGGAAAACAAAAAGTAGGAAAAGACCAGGATGCCTCCTCCACTAAAAAGTGGAGGGAAAAGTTTTAGCCTTGTGGCGCCCGCCACAAGGCCATGGCGCCCGCCATGAGACTAGTGTGGAATGAGAGAGTGGGGATCGTGGGTCTTGGCAGTTGTGGAGTGGTCTTGAGACGTGGCCACGTCATGGAAGACCCCATGGCGCCCGCCATGGTGGATGCCATAAGTGTAAAAAGTTGAATTTCTTGGTTTTCGTCTGTTTCCACTCCTTTTTCGCTCCTTTTCTCGATTTAGGCCCCGATTACATAGAAAACCTAAAAACAAAGAAAAACAAAGTAATAACATAACAAAATAACAATAAAAGCTAAGAATGCATGAGAAATCAGAGTCAGAAATACGGTGAATTTTAGTGTTATCAAATTCTCTCACACTTAGACCTTTGCTTGTCCTCAAGCAAACATTAAAGCTCAAGAAGAAAAAATAGTGTCGACACGTGATTTGGGCTAAAGGTCTTCTAAGTTCAAGTCAGGATGCAGTGACAGGTACTAACTAAGTGAACCAAGGGTACCATAATAACACAAACACAAACTTCAATCCTATATTAACCACCCCATGTCATCCCACAATACCTAGGCCTATCTTCTCATCTTTTTGGGTCCTTTTCATTCAGGCGCAATCACATTAATCCCGTTATCCATACATGCTTCATAGTAGAGTGACCGGTTAGTGATTCTGATCCATAAATAAGGTTTCTGGCACATAAGCTTGTGTAAACCTGTTTTATTTGACCTAATTGTAGCTGCGGGGGATCGGATCGTAATCCGCCCTACCAAGTTCAGTGCCAGATACCTCTGAACCAACTAACAATAGGTGACTGCAATTTTTTTTCTTTTTGTGGCAAATTTTGTTTTTCTTCTCTTTTTTCGGTTTAAATGACTTTGTGAGGGTCACCTATCCCAGAGTTTGCCTTTTTATTTTTTATTAGCACTGGATCATTCACTTATGTTCATCGGCCCCCTACGTAGAGCATGCTTAGGCCGGAGCTGACTGCTAGAATAAACTACTTAGGACAATTTTTTGAATGATAATAAAGGCCATGGTGTGGGGTTTAGGAGTGATTCCTATATTCAAGAGGTCTATGGTGCTAAAATGGTACTGATGTTTCAAAAAGTTGACCTAAGTCACCACATCCTAATCCAAACCTGTCTCAAAGCCCAAAAAACATGTGAAACAACATTGTTCTTTTTAAAAAAAATTTTTTTGGTAAGGCTAAGGAAATGGGAAAAATGAGGATGTACTAAAAATACACTATACTGGTGACTCGTCAGACTCATGCATTATCTAAGAAAATTAAACTAAATAACTTACTGGAAAAGGGAAATAACAGAAAGCAAATAAATAACTAAAAAGGGAAATGACATAAAGCAATAAAATCCCCTCCCACACTTAAATCGAACATTGTCCCCAATGTTTTGAAATAAGATAAGGAGGGTAACCTGAAAAACTACTGCGGAGGAGCACTGGTGCCCTCGTCGTCCTGCTGTGATGGTCTGGAACGACGGGATCTACTGCGCTGCTGGTCCCTCCGGTCAAGTCGCGCCGATAAGGCAGCCTGGGCACCCCGGACCTCTCGAAGGTTACCTAGGATGGAACCCTGAGTGGCCTCCATAAGCTGGTAGTGCCGGCGGTTGACTTCTCGCTGACGGGCCTACTCTGATGTGATATCGTTCAAGGTACGGCAAACGTTGTTGTAAGCACGATCCAAAACTGATCACGATTGTTGCATGAAGCTCATATTGTCCGTCAGCTGTTGTGAAATAGTAGAGAGAAGGTTGTCTCGCTTTTCCTCTCTAGCCGTCATATCACGTCACATCTCCTCAGTGACATAGAATCCAGGAGCAGCACCTGCAACAGGGTTAGAGGAAGATGGTGCGGTGTGTGACTGTGAAGGAAGATGGGGGGGACATGTGAGGTATGGGAGACTGCTCTCTCCGATCATATTCTTCATCAGTGTCATGTGCCTCCCCATCAGGAATATTAGGAGGAAGTGGACCCAAAACAGGTGGATCATTCAGATCATAGGTCCAGTTCCTTTCATTATGTACATCAGTACGTCTACTGCAAGGTAAAGCAACAGATGGGATAGATACCCCATGAACCATCAACTCATAACCACCTTCTCTCCTCGTTCGGCACAATTTCATGTCTTTTAGAAATTTTAAATTAATTGTGCGAGGAGGTAGTGGTTCAAGTGTAGCTATCTCATTGTTCAGGTCAAGAGCTCGAGCAATAGACGTAACAAGTCCTCCAAAAACAATCGGTCCTGTTTTATTAGTAATTAAAGCCATGTGTGCAAGCATAAACGAGACCGGATTGATATGGGTACTAGTGAGGCATCCTTGAAAAAATAGGAGTTCTCTGGCATTTACCTTATTTGGACTCTCCCGGCCAAAAATAGTACATGCCAAAAGATATCTGAAAACTCTTATGGTCGGGTTATGGATGGTCGAAGCAAGTATTCCTTCAAAAGAATTTATTGAAGTACTTGACAGCCTCTTCCAGAAGGAAAATACCTCGGCCGACCATTCCGCATCCAAAGGTGCCTCACATATCGCACCTTCCCTATGAGGGATTCCTAACAAGCCTGTTAGTTCGTCGGTACTGTATTCGTATTCAATTCCAAACTGTCTAAAATTAACAGTACCGACTGTGCTAGTAGTGTTAGGACTGACAGTGTATATCAATGAACTTAAAAACTCAACTGTCAACCTCTCATAGGTTGGTTCCTGGTTAAAAAAAATATTATGCAAGCCTAAAAAATCTAATAAATGAAAAACACTATGATACAAACCCAAAGCATACAGACAGTTATCATCGACGTACCTAGTCGAAAGAATTTCTCGAATCTGAAGCCTCTGAATAATTTTCCTTTGCCTATCACCCGGTCTTCCATCGCGAAGAAGAAATCCATTGAACTCCATTGTTGTTGCTCCTTGAGAAGTGAAAAAGTGGTAAAAATGGTTTATGAGAGAAATGATAAAGGTTTGATTTTTATGGTTTGTGGTGGATGAAAATGAAAATGGATTTTGGATAGGTTTTATAGATGGTGAATATTTTGGAAATGTGGGAGCTTTAATGGGGTTCAATGGGGGGTTTTTGGAAGTTGTAAAAATGGGTTTTTGAAGTTGGAAGGTGTAAAAATGGAGGAAATGGGGAATCAGCCCCGTTTTTGATGAAGGACGGCGTGACGCCCGCCACAAGGCCAAATCCTGTTGGGCCTTGGATTTTCGATTCCTCTTTTGGGCCCTCTTGCACCTTCGGTCTTCGGGGGGTCCGGATAGCGTTTTCTTCTCTCTTCTAAGGCATGAGGCTTGCATATTTTTTTATGAAGACAAAAATAAAATAAAATAAAATAAAAAGAAAAGAGAAAAAAATGACATTAGTGCACGAAATAATATATATATAAGATAAACTCAAAGTACATGAAAAAAGAAAATGTAATAGATGCAATAATGTAAAATATGTCTTGAGATGCGAGAAATAAAATAAAGCGTGAAAAAGAAATCAAATACTAGCGTAATAGCGTCAGTGTAAAACTAATCATGTGGTAGGCTTCTCTTCCTGGTTTGATCCATGAATCTCAGCTATCTCCCTCCGAAGCTCTTCAATCTCCTGATATAGAGCATCGGCCTCTGAGGCATGAGTGAGATCATATACCTGAATCTGTAATTCCAAATCCACTACTTCCTGCTTGAGCAGGGTAGTCTTCTTGCGGAGCTCATAAATTTGAGTTTGTAGATCAGGAGGCTGCAAAGACATATTGTTAGACATAACAGTGATTCGGGGAGAAAGAGGTGTAGGAGTGTACTCAGCGGCGGGAGGTGATTTCGGCTCTTCGACAGTCTCTCTATAACCCTCTAAAGCATAACTCCAATTAGTAGGATCATGGACACTGGTCATCAACGGGTTTGGTAGTGTAAAGTAATGTATCACTTCACCATCGATCAGTAATCTAAAAGTGTTGGGCTCAAAAGAGGCCTTCCTCATCGGTCCTCTGTCAAGACAAAAGTCAACATCCAGGGTGGTGTAGCAGCAGAAGGTCCTGAGGTGCAATAATTTGCGAGACAAACCCAATGCAGTAGCAATCTGTGTAACAATCCCACCGACATGTATAATGCCTACAGATGATCTGGCGACACTAGCAAGGCCCTTCAACAGGAAGTTGCCACAAGCAACTGGGCGTGACTGAGTCACACAAAACAGTAGGAAAATCTCCTCTTCACTAGCAGAGTCTCTGTATCTGGCAAACCGAGGAAAGAATGTACTAGAATCATCTGGAAGTACCTTAACGCAGGGTTGTGGATTACCTGAGAAAACTGAGTGGAAGGATCTTGGCTCCCTCCACCTGAAATGTTAGACCAAAACGTTTCCACTTCTCTGCTCATAAAATACCCATCGGTGTCTCTGGAATAGCATCAGGAGTAGTCTGAAAACCTAGTAAATCACCAAACTCTTTGTAAGAGAAGGAATGGTCAATCCCGAACAACCTGAAAACAGCATATCCATCGGGTCCAGCCCAAGGATCATAATGAAACGAGCTGAGGAACTCTAGAGTCAAGTTCCTGTAAGTGTTGTTCATATCGTCAAACTGGTCCCATTGTAGTTGGTGACATAAGAATATGACGCTTGGCTCTATCCCCAAGGCATCCATGCAGTCTTGGCCAGGGTACCTGGTAGGAGCCATATGGCGTCTCATGTGGACATAGTAACGCTCTCTCTGTGCGTCGTCTCTAAAGGCCACATGCATGTCATCGGGGTTCTGCATTCTGCACAAGGTTAGCAAACAAGTCCTGAAATCACATAAAACATTCAATCGTTAGTCCTGACATAATAATAAAGTAAACAAATTAAAATAAAGTAAAAATAAATAAAAAGTACGTAAATAAGAAAACCATGGGTTGCCTCCCATGCAGCGCTTGTTTAACGTTATTAGCTCGACGACCGAATTTTATACATCATTTGAAGGATACGGTGGATCACTCAGAGTATGGCAGGTGTATGTTTTTGGGATGTCCCCTCCTTCGTAGGGCTTTAACCTCTGTCCATTGACGATGAACGGTTTACATGTTTGGTTCTTGATTTCGATAGCACCAGATCTTAGAATCTTGGATACTTCGAAAGGGCCAGGCCATCTCGAACGTAGTTTCCCTGGAAAAAGTCGTAACCTAAAATCAAATAGGAGAACAAAATCGCCTATTTTGAAGTCTTTTCTTATGATTCTTTTGTCATGCCAAGCTTTTGTTCTTTCTTTGTATATGATGGCATTTTCGTAGGCAGATTGTCTGAGCTCTTCTAATTTGTGGATATCAAGGATACATTTCTCACCAGTAGTCAAGTAATCCAAATTCAAAGTTTTAATGGCCCAATAGGCCTTATGCTCTAACTCAAAAGGTAAGTGACATGATTTTCCATAGACCAGTTGATAAGGGGTTGTTCCTATAGGGGTTTTGAAAGCGGTTCTATAGGCCCATAATGGGTCTTGGCAGTTGTGGAGTGGTCTTGAGACGTGGCCACGTCATGGCAGACCCCATGGCGCCCGCCATGGTGGATGCCGTAAGTGTAAAAAGCTGAATTTCTTGGTTTTCGTCCGTTTCCACTCCTTTTTCGCTCCTTTTCTGGATTTAGGCCCCGATTACATAGAAAACCTGAAAACAAAGAAAAATAAAGTAATAACATAACAAAATAACAATAAAATCTAAGAATGCATGCGAAATCGGAGTCAGAAATACGGTGAATTTTAGTGTTATCAGATACCTTAGAATTTGATCTTTAGGCTTAGAAGTTCATTAATGCCTTAATTAGCTAGTGTGAGTTATTTGAATTTTTCCATGCTATAATTGTTCAAATTGCTTCATCATGCTAACATTTTTTTTGTAGGGGGGAAGACTGAGGTAAGTATTACTTCATTCTCATCTCTTATGCATTTTAATTGTGTTTGCCCTAGCACCTTGTGCTTTGATCATAAGTTTTCCCCTTTTGTTCTCTTAGAAACAACTTATCTTCCTTAGGAAGTAAGCTGAGTTCTAAGAATATTTTCTTATTAGGTTTAGAATACCTCACTAACCATAGGATATATTTTGAATGAATAACTTAGGGTTGTATCTTAGTCCCCCTTAGTTTTGTCCTTTCTCCATTTGAGTTTTCTTCTCTCATCTTCAAACAAAATCCAAAAGACATTTAATAAAGGATCGAAATAGTCTCTTGTGTATAGCCTTATCCCATGGGGCACTCATATTCATTCCATATTGGAATAGTATGGGCTTATCTATCATGATGCACAAGTCTGATCACAAGACTATCTTCATAAAGAAAACATAAAAGACATTTCTTCAAAAGCTACAAAAACATGTAATAAGTTCAACAAGCTAGTGAACTTAGACCCTAATCCTCGGAAACAAGTCTTGGATAAATTCTCCTTACTTGGTGTGCTTGTTCTACTATTCCATCTTGGAATGTAGTAGCAAGTACACAATCCTTGGAAAATAGTTTGAATTCACTTCCCGCGAGAATTATCTTTTCATCTCATTCATTCACAACGCGAACTTGCGACAAGTTGTCTCATTTACAAGACGGTAAACGCACTCGTACCAGAAGAGCCTGCAACACCTGAGTATAGAAATAAGCAGTTCCAGCGTATAAAAAATACAAGCAAATAGTTCCCGCCTTAGTTAGGCGAACTACGTCGACTATGATCCTCATTTTCCCAATGAGGTACGTAGGCAGCGGGGTAGGGCCCGTGCGAGCACATTCTTTATTTTCCCTACATTTGCCCCTTTTCTTTTCCAGTTCCCTTTCTCATTTCAGTTTCAGTTCTAGTAGCTGATTTTATTCAGCATCACTTTATTTCTCACCCTTTGAAATAGACAAAGAAGCGTGGATCCCGTCGGGTACGACAGACGATCTGGGGTGCTAATACCTTCCTAGGTCGTAACCGACTCCCGAACCCAGATATTTGGTTCGCAGGACCTTGTCATTTCCTTCTTCCTTCGGTTTGTGCAGCATTACCTTTCCTATTCATTCGGGATAAAAATGCATGGCTGACGACTATACCTTTTCCGCGCCACTTTCGCGTTTGTACTAGGATGAAAATCCTGGGAGCGACAACGGGAAACATTCAAAGTGATAAGTCAACAGGTTCAAGTGTAACTGCTGTCACTAAGAATAACAAAAGACGGGAAACGACAAGAAATTCAGAGCATAAGATCAATGAACAAACTAACACTCCAGGACGGCTAGAAAATAGTTCATAGTGAAAAATGCAGTAGGCCCGATGCGACCAAACCGTCGTCAGAAATAGAAAGACATGGAATAAACGAAATGGAAAATCAACGACTCTATGCGACCAATTGGCTTTGAGAAGAAAAATAATGACATATTCACAGTGAAATACGTAGCGTCTCTGTGCGACCAACTGACACTAAGAATGAGAACAAACTATCTGAAGTGTTGAGTTAGCAAGCTCAAGGGTGACTGCTGGGGATCCCAATATAGCAACTCAGCGGTTGAGAAAGATAGTTGAAATGACATCGACTCAGCGGTCGGGAAAACAAACTCAACACGACGATTGAGGAAATAACTGAATTGACATCGACACGGCGGTTGGGAAAACAAACTCAACACAACGATTGAGGAAATAACTGAAAGACATCGACTCGGTGGTCGGGAAGGCGACTCAACACGGCAGTTGAGGAAATAAATGAAATGACATCGACACGGTGGTCGGGAAGGCGACTCAACACGGAGGTTGAGGAAATAAAATAACAGACATCGACTCGGCGGTCGGGAAAACAATTCAACATGGCGGTTGAGGAAATAAATAACAGACACCGACTCGACGGTCGGGAAGGAAACTCAACACGACGGTTGAGGAAATAAAATAACAGACATCGACTCGGCGGTTGGGAAAACAATTCAACATGGCGGTTGAGGAAATAAATAAAAGACATCGACTCGACGGTCGGGAAAATAATTCAACTTGGCGGTTGAGGAAATATAAAAGACATCGACTCGGTGGTTGGGAAAAAAACTTAAACTCGGCGGTTGAGGAAATAAATATTCAAAGTATCTGAAGTGATAAATCAACAGGTTTAAGTGTAACTATTGACACTAAGTATAAAGGAGACAAACACACTGATTAGACAACAGCTCTATGCGACCAACTGATATTGGGAGTAGAATGAAAAGTATAGATCAACATCTTCAAGCGACCGACTGAAGAAATAAAGAAATGTTGGATCTCAAAACATCCAACCTCTGGAAATTCCATAAATGAAAAGTCAAAAGAAGACCTTCAGGAACCATCAGGAAAACACAGGATGCGTGTTGATTTAAACGGCCTTAAATCGTAAGCAAACAACTTAAAGGATTTGCGCCAATGACAATTGGACTTAAAAAAAATATTGGTGGTAATAAGGTAAATACCAACAACAAAATGGACTTCTGCAGGGGATACCAGTGTTGCTGGGAAGAAGAACTTGATTATACACACTTCGGAGTACCAACGATAATGGATTCCAAAATTAAAACTGACAATAATCTGGACCTGGAGTCAGGCAGATGACAACTGGGGAAAGACAAATGATTATGTTAAATGCATATGATTGAGCATGATGCGAATGATTATGATATGCAAATGTTGACTTTGGGGAGAGAGAGAGAGAGTTTTGACAAAGTTCAAGGGAGAGTAGTATCTCAACACCAATACTTTAGACGAGCAATATGAAAGATGTTAGGGAGATGTCTTCGAACTTGGAATTCAATACTTGGTCCAAGGATCCATCCAAGAGTGCTACCATCTTTTAATCCTTTATGGGAATTTATGTAATAATGGCATGAGAGTGTTGCTGCAAGCCAGAGGGTTTTTCGAGAAGACAAAAGATTTTTAATCTTTCTAAAGTCAAAGAAATTTGAATGTTTTTTCACATGTTTTAAAAAAAATAATTCTAAATTACTTGTCATTTTCAGAGTTAAATTGTAATTCAGTAAAGACATTTTGCATAACAAAAGAAAATAAGAAGCTGAAAGACAAAGTTTATAGGCAAATGTTGTGTTTCATTCAAGAATGGTAGCTTGCCAATAGCAGAAGCTCCATGGAAAATTACAATTTGAAAATGGCAATGGGGAAAGGTCTACATTGAATCCAAACGACCACTATAATCCCTAATGACTAAGACTGCCCAACACCTTGCTTCTGACAAGAGAAACTGGATTGGTATTCAAGTAAGTTCTTCAGTAATGGTAAACACCATCTGATACAATCAAATGCCTTTGTCCCTAACTTTTTCCTGGACCTCCCTTTCGGGTTTTCAATCCACCGAGACACTCTTCTTTGCCTAAGCCGCCCTTTCGGGTTTTCAACTTAGCAAGCTCTCATTTTTTGTTTTTATCCCTAACTTTTTCCTGGATCTCCTTCATAGGTTTTGATCCACCAGGATACCCATTTTTGCCTAGGCCTCCATTTCTGGTTTTCGACCTAGCAGGCTTTATTTAGGTGTAAAAACCCCAAATTTTCCCTCACTCATATCACATTATGGCTTGTGATCTTTCATGTTTGCATAAGCATAAGCACCACATCACATTGCACATTTGTTTCAACTACATAGTACCATTTTCATCTGCATCTAGGGTTTGTGATATGAGCAATCCAAGAATTCATCTGAGCCATCCCAAAGGACTCAAAGCTTTCCAAGAGGGTCCATGTGTGTTCTATCATCATATTATACTCCTCAAAGTTCATGAAAATCAAGGGATCATAAGAATTGGCAAAGGCATGGAAGCAGAGCTAGGGTTTTCACTGCACAGAGGACCAAAATTAGGGTTTTGGTTTCAGAGGCCTTAACTCCAAATTTTTGGGCCATTCTTGTTTCTAATGTTCTTAAGATGTTATAAGGATCATATGTACCAAGTTTGATGAAGAAATTCATTGTGGAAGTCATCTGTTCACTTGGTAACTTCTTGAGCAAGTTAAGTCAAAATCAGGGCATCTGAGGCCCCCAACAATGGAACCAAAGGGGTATTTTCATCAAATTGAAGTTCTATGATATTTATTTGATCTTAGAAGAGGTTGGAAGTTCACAAGATTGAAGAAATTTGAGCCATTTTCAAACTTGCCAAAAATGGAAATGACTTGTAATGGAAACTTTCCATTTTGGGAAAGTTTTTCCAACCTCCTCTTTCTTAATAAAAAATGCTTCAAATGAAAAATTCTTGGTCATGAAAGTTGTAGATTAGGTATTTCCCTTTCCAAAAAGTACAAGAACATGCTTTGATTCATCCTAGAACTCAAGATATGGCCTTTCAAAGTTGGCAAAAATCCTAAAATTTCAAGTTTCATGTCAAAGAGGGATTTTGCAAATTGGCATATTCAAGCATTCTAATGACCTCTAATGTGCACAAACACTTCACAATATGTCAAACAAACCTCAAAGGATCAGAATTGTGCATTGAACTTAGGGTTTCCATGACTTATGATCCAAGAAACTTCAAAGAGGGAATTTTGCAAAACATGTGATAACTCTTCATCCAAGCCATCCAGCACATCAAAACCAATTCCATGGCTCTCCACAAAGTCAGCTGAGGCCAGATACCCTAAGAAATCAGACCTGCACCATGCCCATACCTCAAAGTGCAAAATCTTGTCTTTTTGCAAAAGCTCCCATACCAATCAGCCTGTGCCACAACAACTCTCTATCCAATCAACATTGTTTATGTGGACCATAAGCAACTCATAACACACAACATTGAGGCCTGAATCGATACACACACTCAGAATCACAAAAACCTCAAGAAACATTCCTTTCATCGAATTTCATAACACAACCAACAAAAATCACAAACTCTTCCACCAATCAACTCAGCATCACCCCGGGATCATTTCCCACCCATCACCATAGCTTAAAACACAGCCAAACACAAATACGATTTTTGCAACTTCAGAAACAAAACCTTCAAACCAGCCATTGCAAGCTTATTCCAAGCATCAAAGCATCCTCAGGAGGCCCATTGGAGTTGACTTGCACCAAAGAGAGGTCCAGAAAGCTTAAGAACTGAAAGCTCAACCTCAGGTATACCTCAAGAACAATTTTTCCAGAACTTGCTATTAAGTTAAAATATCAATCTTCATGTTCCCTTGATCACTTTGATATGTTTAATTTTGAAAATGATTGAGAAATGAGCATGTATGAAGCTTCTGAAATTTTTGACCTAAAACTTGATTGTTTCGATTCTTGTTATTGATGTAATATAAATGGATTTCGTGCCTGAATTCTTGTTTATTGCTATTCATTGATCATTTCTGGAGAGTTTGATGCATTATGGTGGGGTTTTGAGGGAACTCAGGTGAGGGTTGGTCGGAGAAGATGACCGGAACTTAGCTCCGGTCACCTGAGTTTAATTAGCGCTAATTAGGGTTAGTTTTCCAGTTTAAACGTGGACCCTTGGATTTGTTTTAATTTTGCGTATGGATGGCCCAGATCTTGTCATTTAACCCTAATCTAATTAATTAATTAAAACCTGGATTAATTAATTTAATTAAGTAATTTGACCCAGAAGCCATCTGGACCATTGAAATCTCAGCCTTAGGATCAGTTGACTTCCCATTAAAACTCATTTTATTTCATTTTTATTCTATTTCTTTTGCATATTTAATTTAAAATATCAAAAAGCATCCAAAAAATATTTTCTTTTGCATTCTAACTTTAAACATTTTTCTCATTCCAAAAATGATTTTTATTTTGTTTTTTGCATTAAAAAAGTATTTTTAAAATATTTAAATGTTATTTTTAATTAATTAAAGTCTTTTAATTAATTAAAAATATATTTAGGTTTCTAAAAATCACCAAAAAAATCATGAATCATCCCAATGCATTTAGAAACATTTTCAAACTCTTCATACAAATTTCTTTTTAGGTTTGGTCATAGTTTGTGAATTTTCTTTGAATTAAGGGTCATTAAAATCATATTTTTGAACCCTAACTTTAAAAAATCATTTCTGCCTAACCAAGAAGAGTTTGAAGTTGATTCTTTTTGCATTGTTTTTCACATTGAATGTAGTTTATAGGTCATTTTCCTCATGAATTTATCTTGCATTTACAAATTGATTTGCATTTTTTCCTTTGAACCACCCAAAAACCTTAGAAAACTTAGGAAATTCATAACTTTTGATATGTTAGGCTTCTGACCTTCTCCTTTGGGGTGTGACCTAATATGGGATTATAGTTTGTTTGAGCTTGATTTCAAATTTTTATCATGTCATTTGCTTCTGTTTTATCCATTTGCATCGCACATGTCCATATAACCCTAATTTCATGTGTTCATTTACATTCATCTTGCATATGCATCCTTACATGAACTTGCCATGACATTTATTGCATTCATATGTCATCTTAGACATCTTAAGATATGTTATAACCATGCTTGATCATTTCTTCATTCATTTGCCATGTTTTTCATTCATTTCATTTCATTAACTTTCATGTGTCTTCAAACCTCAAAGCATGCCTACATGACATCTCATTCTTGTATGATCATACCTATACACTTTGTATGCCTTTGAATCATCTCACATGACATCAACATTGCATAAACACTTATAAATTTGGTCATTTCATCTCATTGCATCTCATTTCATTTCATTTCATTTCATTTCTTTATGCCTTGTACTTTATGCATTCATACTAACATTTTCAGGTGGTAAGTTACTTTGAGAAGTGGATTTGCCTTCACTTCTCACTTCTCTTTATCTCTTTCATTTGCATTTTGTTTGTCTTTTAAGTGAACTTGTTCACTTGTGTTCCATTTCTCTCAATTTCTTTCTTTAAGTTACTTATCTTCTTCAATGAAATAAATAACTTATTCTTCTACTTCATCCTCATTTCATCTGCTTCTTCCATTGGTGGCTCCCTTGAAGATATTTTCTTAAGCCTAAAAAACCATAGGAACATCCAAGAATGATAATCTTAGGGTTGTGATTAGTCCCCCTTAGACCTTTTACCTTTGAGTCTCCTTGAGTCTCTTTTCTCATTTTCATAATCAGAGACTAAACTCTTAAAGTTTTAGGACTTTGGAATTAGGGTTATGCCTGCATCCTTTTCTTAGGATGGAGTGTATAACTTTAATCCTAAGTGTTAAACCTTTAATTTGTTTAAACCTCTTAATCAAATCATCTTAATAATCACTAAGACTTCATCTTGTAACTTGGGCCTTACATTAGGGTTCTAATTCTTCCTTTATGGTTAAGAAGGACTAACCCTAGTGTTTAATGGACAAGTCCCCCTCAATTTGTCTTACAAACCATAAAATTCACTTCTTAATCTCATCCCTTAATTAAAATCCACTTAATAAAGGCTTTGTTATAATGAATTTAATCCCTAACCATGGATTAAGTTGAGGTATCTTCCTCAGCTTAAGTGTTCTCATCTATTATCCTTCTATTAGGATGGTGTAATGAGTCCACTAATTTGTGATTAGAGATTAAACTCATTACTTAACACTAAAAAAAACCAAAAAACATCTAAATAATCACAAGTAGGTTAATGATCTTAATCCTACATCATCATGGTAATTAAGTTGAGATGCTTATCTCATACTTAAGTAGGCTCATTATCCCTAATCAGGGAGGATATAATGAGCTTACAACCATTGATTTAGGCTTAAGCTCATTAACTTATGCAAAACACCAAAAACAATTTAACAAAGCTGAAAACATAAAAACAAACAATAATCGTCTCTTTCGGGATTCTTTTCTCATCACACTCATTCACAAACGAGAACTTGCTTCTTCCGTCTAATGCAAGACAGTTAGCACTCGAGCCAGACGAGTCATACACTTGAGCATAGACAAGTAAGCAGTTCACAGTCAATTTATTTGTTCAGTATCTTTGAGTTGAACTACAGTGTTCTGATTTCCTCATTGCACGAGAGGATACGTAGGTATAACTTAACTGTTATCGAACAAAAGTCTCTTTGTCTTCTCCCTCTTTTCAGCATTCTTTCTAAGCCTCAGTTCCTGAGCATTTCACTTTGTTTTGCACTGACACTTGTATATTTCTTTTCCAGCTTTTGCACACAGATAGCACATACACTACCCCCTTTAAGCACAATCTTTTCAGCGTGGATCACGTCGAGTACGACAGACAATCTGGGTGCTAATGCCTTCCCAGGTTGTAACCAACCCCCTTTCTCAGTTTCTCTGGTTCGCGACCGTCTTATCCATCTTTTCTAGGTTTATGCAGCATTACCTTTCCTTCGGGATAAAAATGCCTAGCTGGCAACTCTATTCATCTTCATTTCATTTCTCTTTTCACCGATTGTTCGCGTCTGCACCGGGATGCAAATCTTCGGGAGCGACAACTTGGCGACTCTGCTGGGGATTCTTATCTTGTAACCAGTGTAATACCCCAAATTTGCCCTCTTCTTGTTCAACATCATTATCATATCATAATCATAATAAGTATGTCATATCCTTAGCATTTTGCATAGAAAAATGAAGCATAGCACTCACATGTTCTAGCATAAGGCATATGATCGGTCATCCGGGAAAATCTGAACCTGCAGGTCAAAATCAAGAACTTGGTGATCTGGCAAGAATCTCACGGGATCATTTTGCACAAGCCTGGTATCATGTTCAAGACCCTAAAAAGGATGAGGTTCAAAGTCAGCTTGAAGCGGTTGGCGTCGGGATATTCCTGAGGTTTCCCACCAAGAGGAGGGAAATTCAAATTTTTCCTGCGTTAACCGGTTAACGCATATGGTTAACCGGTTAACGGTTGCGAAATTTGAATTTCCAGCAGCAAGTTCAGCATGTGTGTTTTGGCTCCATTTTCCAATTTTTTGATTATTATTCATTTGAATTAATTTGAATTTGGGAGAAGGATCTAGAGCATTTATCCAAGCCTCATTCCAATGCTAAATCCAAATCACTTTCTAAGCTAATGCCAAGCCATATTTTTGGATCCCAAACCAAAATTTTGGGCCCCAAACCTAAACCATATTTATTCCATTTCCCTCCAAACCAAGGGGCTCTCCCTCATTTTTCACTCTCATTTTTCTGAATTTTCATTCTTCTCACTCACAATTCTCTCACTTTTCTCTCCCAATTTTCCAAATCATTCAAAGTTCCTCTTTGAAGATCACATAACCTTGCCTTGAGGTGTGTAGATCTTGGAACTAGACCTCCATCCATAGCTTCTTTGCATTATTTTGCTGGTTTATCACTTGGTTCAGATCTGGTTTGGAGATTAGAAGTGCTTGTGGATCCAAAATTCTGCATCAAGAGCTTGTTCTTGCATTTATTTTGCATGGAGTGTGGAGCTTAGCATCGGATCTTCAAAGTTTTGCGCGAGATCTATCGTTTTCAGCTCAATCAACAACTACCAAAGCATATATCAGCTTTGTAGGTTGGTTAATTTCGGATCTAGCTCTGTTCTTAGCTTATTTGCATGCTTGTGCTTTAGATCTACCATGTGTTTGCATATTTTCTTGTGTTGCTTGAATTGATTGGTTGATTTGTATCCGGATCCGAATGTTATTGTTCATGAGCTTAATGATATGGATTAATGTGAATTGATCTAATTTTTCCATGTATAATTAATTGCTGGTCTGGTGCAAGATTATTTGAATAAGCTGTTTTGAGTTGCTGTTTTTTGCAGGATTTGCTGCTGTTTTAACAGTGTTAACCGGTTAACGCATATGGTTAACCGGTTAACGCACTTGTTTTATGCGTATTTTGTGCAGGTTTGAACTGGTTAACCGGTTAACGCATTTGGTTAACCGGTTAACACTGAAGCAGAATGACTTTTAGGGTTGTTTTGAGCTTGTTTGATCCCTTTGCTTGTTTTAATTGCCATGGATCATTACATGATCATTAAACATGATATTTTAGGGTGCTTTGCTTGCTGGTTGATGTATGCTTTCATGTTTTCGACGCGTAAGTCGTGTATTTGCAATGCTTGGCATGTTGTTTGATTCTTGTTTACAAGAACCTTTGAGCATGATTAATTCCATGGTTGTGTTGGTCAATTTGCTGAATTTTTGCTAACATTTCAGGGGCTCATGGTAAGAGAAGTGTGGATGTTTATCCACATTTCAACTCTTCATCTTTCCTCTTTTGCTTTGATTTTTCTTTGTGGCGTTTGATGTGTTTTATGCCATCATGTGGTTCTCTTTCCCCTTTCTAGCTTTCTCATCTCTTCTTCTATCTTCTTCTCCTCTTCTTCATTAGGGTAGAAACCTCACTAACCCTAGGATTTCCCATGCATGACAACACTTAGGATTATTTTAGTCCCCATTTAGAATTTTTCCTTTGTGATCCTTTTGGTTCTTCTTCTCTTCTCATCTCATAACTCTAAAAAACACTTTAAATGTGTATTGAGGCATTGATCCATAGCCTTATTCCATGAGGTATGCTTGTAGTCTTCCCATCTTGGGATAGTACAAGTTTACCTTGTGATGCACAAGTCTGATCAAGGTATCTTCTTCATAAAAGAAAAGCATAAAAAACACTTCTTCATCTGTAAATAACCAAAAACACTTAATAAGTAAACAAGTTAGTGAGCCTAAGCCCTAATCTGTGGGTTCGAGTTTTGGGGATCTTCTCCTTACTTGAGTGCGCTTGTTCTAATATTCCATCTTGGAATGTAGTGACAGGTGCACATTCCATTGAAGAGAGCTTGAGTTCACTTCCTTGTGACACACTCATAAAAGCTTCTAAAAAACACAAACAAACAATAAGCGTCTTTCCTTCGGGAATTCTTTTCTCATCTCATTAGCTCCGTCCGCGAACTTCTCCTACTTGTCACTTTGCAAGACGGTTACGCACTCATCGTCCGAGTCTGCAACACCTGAGCAATGACATAGGCAGTTCAAGCCTTTAATTCACAAGCAATTTCCTTTAGTACCCCTAGTTAGGGGAACTACGGCGTCTCTGATCCTCATTATCCTGATGAGGTACGTAGGCAGCGGGGTAGGGCCCGTTCGAGCACAATCTTTATTTTCCCTACATTTTTCCTTTTCATTTCTTTTCCGGTTCCAGTTTCTTTTCATTTCTTTTGTAGCAGTTTTCATACCCTCACCCTTTGAAACATTTTCTTTGCAAGCATGGATCCCGTCGGGTACGGCGGACGATCTGGGTCCTAATACCTTCCCAGGTCGTAACCGACTCCCGAACTCAGTCTCTTTGGTTCGTAGGACCTGTGTCCTTCCTCTTTCTTTCTTCTGGTTTGTGCAGCATTACCATTCCCTTTCTTTGGGATAAAAATGCCTGGCTGGCGACTCTATTCTTTTTTCCGCGCCACTTTCGCGTTTGAACCAGGATAGAAATCCGGGGAGCGACAACCAGGGCTTCTGGTTCTTTTTGTGGGTTTCTCCTAGTGCTTGATTGATTTGTGTTTATGGGGGTGTTATGTGCTATCTGTGCTTATTGTTTATTTCTTTATTTATTGCTTTCTGTACAACTTTATTTATTGCTTTCATTTATAGTTTTATGCATTTCATACTGTTATCATCATCTGTGCTGGATCTGTTGTTTCCTTTGGTGGGAGGGATTTTGAGTGATTAAGGTTCCATACCGGGGACTTGAGGGACACATAGGATAGAGTGGTTTCATATTCTTTCCCATTCCATTTCGGTCTGGTGTGGGAATATGAAACACGGTTCAGACATGGGTTTCTTCTTGAGAACTCTGTGCTACGGATTTCCTGTAGTACTAGGGCTATCTGGGAAGCCTTCTAAATCTGGATGACCTTTTATGACCTTCAGCATATGAGGTGAATTAGAGGAGGATCTTTTATGGTTATTGTAAACACTGTACCTCCGGGTTAGAAGTGTTTACACTTCTCATAACTGATCCAAGTCTGAGGATCCTTGTTCTAGAACAATACATGTGAGGGGGTTGAGATGTTTACAGGTTTGCAGGAACCCTTGGCCTCATCATACCCTTGTTACTAATGTTGTTTTAAGGCTGTATCATTTTTGGACTGTTCTTGTGAAACCCTGGACTTGTGACTCCTTATTTGAGTCCCCCACCTAGTTACTGGTTTTCTAAGCCTCCATCCGGACTTATGAACACACATGGGCCCTATCAAGGCAGATAACAGATCCAGCACTTGATCACAAACCCTTTGCATATCATTCTGCATACATCATTTTGCATCATTTAACATTTTTCTATTTGTTTTACAAGGTATCCACATCTTATCTTTGGTTTGGTTTTGACCTGTTCTGCTGCTCAGACTTCCTCAGTTATTTACACCAACATCTTCGTTAGTTGCTGTAAACACCCCAAATTTTCCCTCACTCATTTCACCATGGCTTGTGATTCTTTTCATATTGCATAAGTTCAAACATATCATCTCATATTACATTTTTGCTTCACTGCATTGGTTCAAAGTCATCTGCATCTAGGGTTTGTGATTTGAGCAATTCCTGAGCTATCTGAGCCACTCCAAAGGTCTTCAGTCATCTCAAGAGGGTCCATATATGTTCAAATATCATATTATATCCTCCCAAGATCAAGGAAGTCAGAAAATCACAAGAACTGAGGGAGGCATGGAAGCAGAGCCAAGCTTGACTGCACAGATGACCTAAAATTAGGGTTTTGGTTTCAAAGGCCATAACTCCAAATTTTTTGGTCATTCTTGTTTCTATTGGTCTCTATATGATATAAAGATCATGCATACCAATTTTCATGGAAAAGTTCAATGGGAAGGCATCTGATCAATAGATGACTTCTTGAGCAAGTCAGTGCAAAATCAGGGCATCTGAGGTCCCCCAATCACCCAACCAAAGGGTCTTCTCCATCATTTTGAATGTGTATGATCTTTATTTGATCTTAGAAGAAGTTAAAAGTTCACAAAATTGAAGAATTTCAAGTCATTTGCAAAATTACCATTTTGGGAAAGTGACTTATAATGCAAACTTGCCATTTTGGGAAAGTTTTTCAACCTCCTCTTTTTGATCCAAAAATGCTTCAAATGAAAAATTCTTGGTCATGAAAGTTGTAGATTGGATCCTCCATTTTCAAAAAGTACAAGAACTTGATCTAATTCATTCTAGAACTAAAGTTATGGCCTTGCAAAGTTGGGAAAAATCACAAAAATTCACTTATGTGCCAAAGAGGGAAACTTGCAAATTCTTGTACCAAGGCAATTTGTGGCTTCTAATTGATGTCTAAGCATTACACAAACATCATACATGGCATAAAATTCAGAATTGCCCAAAGATTTCTCAAGTTTCATGCCATAAACTTCAAGAATTTCACAAGGGGCCAAAGTGGTACAAAATTGCAAAAGGATCCAAATCTCTTGATCCACTTGAGCCAGCTCACTAAATCATTTTCCATGGACCTCCTTGAAGTTGGCTGACTCGAGCCATGCCCCTAAACCAGCCTGCCTTGAGCCCATACCTCAAGTACACAAAGTCATGACTTTTTGCATCTTTGCCCATACCAATCAACATAGGCCAGCACCCACTCTCTGACCTATCACATTTCATTATGTGGATCAAAACCAAGCAAAAGCATACAACATTGCAGCCTAACACTTGAGAATACACAGCACACTCAAAAATCCCCAAATCTGCAAAAGCCTTCGAATCTCTTAACTCAACCATCAAACCTTCAAACTTTTTCCACCATTCAACTCCATAAACCTCACTGATCATTTCCCACCCTTCATTTTGCCCTAAAACACTCAGAATCAAAAACACGATTTTGACATTTCATGAACTGAACTTCTGCCAACTTCTTCTTGAGGCCATTTAAACTCCAACCAAGCATCACAAGCTCTTGGGGGGAATCGGTGGAGTGGATTTGAGGCAAAGAACTGGCCAGAAAGCTCCTGTTTTGAAAGCTCAACTTCAGGTAGCCATGGAATTTATTTTTCCAGAACTCTCATTTTATGTTATAGAATGATTCTACATGTCTCACTGATCACCATGATGTCTTTACTTTTGAGAATAGTTGAGAAATAAGCATTTCATAAGCTTCTGAAATTTTTGCCATGCTTTCCGTTTTGCTTCGATTCATGATTTTGATGTTGAATAAATGAGTTTTGATGTTTGATTCTTGCTGGGGTTCAGGAGAGGATCATTTCTGGAGCTTTAGGGGTTTTGGGGTTGCGTATTGAGGGAGATTGAGTGAGGAGCTAGCCGGAGAAGATGACCGGAACACTGTTCCGGTCACCTGAATGTATTTAGGGTTCAGATTAGGGTTAATGACATAATTAGTGAAGTCTGAATTTGGACCGTCCATTTGCGCGCGCTGGTCAATTCCCTCCCCTTTCCATTTGAATCTGGGCCTTTGGATCTGAATACTTTCATTTTAATTCATTTTAAATTCATTTTAATTACATTTCTTCTACATTTTATTTAAAATAGTAAAACATTTCTAAAAAAATTTATTTTTTGCATCATACCTTAAAATATTTTTCTCATTCTGAAAATAATTTTTATTTTATTTTTTTGCATAATTTTCGTATTTTAAAAATATTTAAATGTTTATTTTAATTAGTTAATGAGAATTAATTAATTAAAATAGCATTTAAGATTCTAAAAATCACCAAAAAAATTACATTGCATTTTGATACATTTAGAAACATTATCAAACTCTTCAAACAAATTTCTTTTTGGTTCTTGACCTATTTTGACATTTTTCTTTGGAATTAGGGTTCTTAAAAGTCAATATTTTTGCCCTAACTTAGAAAAAACCATTCTGCCTAACCATGAGGAGTTTGATGATGGTTATTTTTGAATTGCACTATTAATATCATGTAGTTTCTAGGATAAAATTGGTTTGAATTTATCTTTCATTTTCAATTTTTTGTGCATTTTCCCTTTTGAAGTGCCTTAAAACCCAAGCTAACTTGAGAAAATCATAACTTCCATTAGGTTAAGATTTAGGTCTCCTCCTTTGGGCAGTGAACTTGTGTAGGGTTAGGGTACCTTTGATCTCATTTTCAATTTTTTATCATGTCATTTGCTTCTGGTTTTGATTTTTGTATTGCATGTTATGTATAAACCCTAATTTTTGCTTTCATTTGCATTCATCCCTCATATGCTTGCATACATGATCTTGCCTTAACATTTTGTACTTTAACATGATTCATAAGACATCTTAGGACATATTAGAATCATGCTTGATCATTGCTTCATCCATTTGCCATGTTATGCATCCATTTGCATTTCATAAGTTTTCATGAACTTTCATGGTTCAAAACATGCTACATTTGCATCCTCATCCTTGTATGATCATCCACAACTCTTGTCATGTGTTTGCATTATCTCTTAACATCATGTTTATGCTTCTGGTTTTGGTTTGCATCATTGCATTCATTTCATATTCACTTCATTTCATTTCTTTTTGCTAACATTTCAGGTGGTAAGTATTTGAGAAGTGAATTTGCCTTCACTTCTCATAATCTCTTCTCATCTCTCTTATGCATCCTTGCTGCATTTTACTTTTGTATTAGAGTGAGCTTGCTCATTCATGCTCCTTCTCCTCTTTCTTTCTTCAAGCAACTTATCTTCTTAAGTGAAGTAAGTTGTCTTGCTTCTTTCTGCTTAATCTCCTTTCATCTGCTTCTTCCTTGGTGGCTTTTCTCTTGAAGATCTTTTACAATCCTCATAAACCCTAGGAACATCCAAGTATGATCACAATTAGGGTTTGATTAGCCCCCCATTTAGTTTTACCTTTGTGTCATCTTTGTGTCTTCTCTTCTCATCTCATAATCAGGGACTAAACCTTAAAGGTTTTAAGGCTTTGTGATTAAGGTTATGTCTGTATCCTTATATTAGGATGGAGTGTATAACTTTAATCCTAAGTGTTAAACCCTTAATGTGTTTAAATCTCTTAATCAATCCCCCTAATAATCACTAAGACATCAAACTTGTAACTTGGGCCTTGCATTAGGGTTCTAATTCTTCCATTAATTGGTTAAGAAGGACTAACCCTAGTGTTAATGGACAAGTCCCCCTCAAGTTGTCTTACAAACCATAAATCCATTTCTTAATCTCACCATTAACTAAAATACACTTTAATAAAGGTTTGTTTTGTCATGAGGTTAATCCCTAATCATGGATTAAACTGAGGAGCCTTTCTCGGCTTAAATGTTCTCATCTATTATCCTTCTATTAGGATGGTGTAATGGGTCCATTAAATCCTTGATTATGGCTTAAACTCATTACTTAACACTAAACAAAAGCTCCAAAAACATCTAAATAATTGCAAGTAGGTTAATGATCTTAATCCTACATCATGGTGATTAAGTGTGAGGTGCTTACTTCATACTTAAGGTATTCTCATTACCCCTAATCAGAGGGAGGATGTGATGAGTTTACTAACCCTTGGTTTAGGCTTAAGCTCATTATCTTATGACAAACACAAAAAGCAATAAAAGATTGAAAATATCAAAAACAAACAATAATCGTCTCCTTCGGGATTCTTTTCTCATCATCTTCACTCATAAACGAGAACTCGCTTCTTCCGTCTAATGCAAGACAGTTTGCACCTGAGCCAGACAGGTCATACACTTGAGCATAGACAAGCAAGCAGTTCATCAGTCAATTTATCTTTCAGTCTCTTTGAGTCGAACTACGGTGTTCTGACTTCCTCATTGCACGAGAGGATACGTAGGCATAACTTAACAGTTATCGAACAAAAGTCTCTGTCAATTCCCCCTCTTCCTGCCTCATTCTTTAAGCGTCATAGTCTTGAGCATTGCATCTCTTTCCTTACACTGACACTTCTTTTATTCACTTCACATTTCTTTTACACTGACACTTGCATTCTTTCCAGCTTTGATTCACAGATTACACTGACACTACCCCTTTAAAACACAAATCTTTTAAGCGTGGATCCCGTCGAGTACTGTCGCTCCCGATAAGTGGGACCGGCCCAAATAAAGGTACAGACGCGAACGGTCGGCGAAGAGAACAATGAGAACACACAGCCGTGAACTCACTGGAGATGAATAGAGTCGCCAGCTAAGCATTTTTATCCCGGAGGAAAGGCAATGCTGCATAGACCTAGAAAGATATGGACAAGACGGTTGCGAACCAGAGAGACTGAGAAAGGGGGTTGGTTACAACCTGGGAAGGTATTAGCACCCAGATTGTCCGCCGTACTCGACGGGATCCACGCTTAAAAGATTTGTGTTTTAAAGGGGTAGTGTCAGTGCAATCTGTGTATAAGGAGGCTGGAAGAAAATGTACAGGTGTCAGTGTAAAAGGAATGTGAAGTGTAATATATACAGTGTCAGTGTAAGGATAAGAGTGAAATGCTCATGACTATGAGGCTTACAAGAATGAAGCTAGAAAGAGGGGGAATATACAGAGACTTTTGTTCGATAACCGTTAAGTTATGCCTACGTATCCTCTCGTGCAATGAGGAAGTCAGAACACCGTAGTTCGACCCAAAGAGACTGAAAGATAAATTGACTTGTGAACTGCTTACTTGTCTATGCTCAAGTGTATGACCTGTCTGGCTCAGGTGCAAACTGTCTTGCATTAGACGGAAGAAGCAAGTTCTCGTTTATGAGTGAATGAGATGAGAAAAGAATCCCGAAGGAGACGATTATTGTTTGTTTTTGAGTTTTCAGTCTTTTATTGCTTTTGAAAGTTTGTCATAAGTTAATGAGCTTAAGCCTAAACCAATGGATTTAGTAAACTCATCACATCTTCCCTCTGATTAGGGGTAATGAGAGTACCTTAAGTGTGAAGTCAGATTCTCACACTTAATCACCTTTGGTGTAGAATTACGATCATTAACCTACTTGTGATTATTTAGATGTTTTTGGTGTTTTTGTTTAGTGTTAAGTAATGAGGTTAAGCCATAACCAAGGATTAAACAGACTCATTACACCATCCTAATAGAAGGATAATAGATGAGAATGTTTAAGCTGAGGAAAGCTCCTCAACTTAATCCATGATTAGGGATTAAACTCATGACAAAACAAGCCTTTATTATATGGATTTTATTTAATGATATGATGATGAAGTGAATTTTATGATTTGTAAGACAACTTGAGGGGGACTTGTCCATTAACACTAGGGTTAGTCCTTCTTAACCAATTAAGGAAGAATTAGAACCCTAATGCAAGGCCCAAGTTACAAGTGTGATGTCTTGATGATTATTAAGTGAGTTGATTAAGAGATTTAAACACATTAAGGGTTTAACACTTAGGATTAAAGTTATACACTCCATCCTAAGAGAAGGATGCAGGCATAAGCTTAATCACAAAGCCTTAAAGCCTTTAGGGTTTAGCCCCTGATTATGAGATGAGAAGAGAAGACTCAAAGAGACACAAAGGTGAAAACTAAGAGGGGGGACTAATCAAAACCCTAATCATTGTCATGCTTGGTTGTTCCTAAGGTTTGTGAGGTTTGCAAGAGAAGTCTTCAATGGAACCACCAGGAAGCAGATGAAAGGATCAAGAGAAGCAAAGCAACTTGCTTCATTTAAGAAGTCAAGTCACTTGAAGAAAGAAAGTAAGAAGAAGAAGAATGAGCAAGCTCAATCTCAAACACATATCAAAATGCAGCAAGGATGCAAGAGAGAGATGAGAAGAAAGTATGAGAAGTGAAGGCAAATTCACTTCTCAAAATCACTTACCACCTGAAAGGTTAGAAAAGAAATGCAATGCAATGCAAAATGGGATGGAATGACATGATGCAAACCAAAACCAGAAGCATATATGTGATGTTAATGATGCTATGAGATGCTACAAACCAGAAACAAAACATGTGGATGATCATACAAGCTTATGAATGCAAATGAAGCAAGTTAGGACACATGAACATGCATGAAAAGTTATGAGATGCATATGGCATACAACATGACAAATGCAAGATGCAATGATCAAACATGCTTTCAATATGCCTTATGATATTCAATGAATCAAATGGAGGCATGGAATGCCATGGCAAGTCATGTTATGCAAGAGAATGCAAGATGGATGCATATGAAAGCCCAAATTAGGGTTTATGAACCATACATCAAACACAAACCAAAATCAGAAGCAAACAACATTATAAAAAATTGAAAATACACTCAAAGGATCCCTAATCCTATACTAAATAACTTCCCAAAGGAGAGGTTCCAACTCTTAACCTAATTCAAGTTATGATTTTTCTAAGTTTTCTAGGGTTTTAGGGTTCCTTAACAAGAAAATTATCAAACAAATTGAAAATGAAAGATCAAATCATGGCCATTTAATATCACAAACTACATGCTAAACACAATGCAATGCAAAAAGAATCAAGGTCCAACTCTTTAGGGTTAGGCAGAAATGATTTTTGGAAGTTTGGATCAAAATAAAGCATCAAAATGATTTTAATTCCATGAAAAATTCTCAAAATGCATCAAGATCAAAAAATAAATTTGGTTTGAAGGTTGGACAATGTTTCTAAATGTTTTTAAATGCTTCATGAATTTTTTGGTGATTTTTAAATACCTAAAAGTATTTTTAATTAATTAATTCTCATTAATTAATTAAAAAGAAACTTTTAAATATTTAAAAATACTTTTTTAATGCTAAAAATGAAAATAAAAATATTTTTTGTGTTTTAAAAATTAATGAAACTCTTGACAAAAAGTTTCATAATTTTTAAAACATTTTTGCTATTTTAAATAAATTGTATAAAACAAATGAGAAAAATTGAAATAAAAATCAAAATAAACTGAAGTATGCTGGATGGATGGCTGAGATTGAGTCTGGCCAGGAAAGGGTTGACTGCGCGCGCAGATCAAAGGCCCATATTCAAACTTGGTTAATCTGAGTTATTAATTAAATAATTGTGATTAGGGTTTCTAATGATGAATCTCAGCCACACACACGCGCGGCAAGTCAACCTTTTCAACGCATCTAACGCTCCAGATTCAAATGGACATTAATGACCTGATTCAAACCCTAATGATTTTCAGGTGGCCGGAGAAGACCTCCGGTCGTCTTCTCCGGTGGGAACCCCACCTGAAAATCCCTAAAATCCTCAAAACGCAATCAAAATGAAATCCAAACACACAGAAATGATTCCCACCCTTCACTGAATCAAAACCCCAAGCTAAAACTCATTTATATTTCCTTAATCACATGAATCGAAACAAAACAATTTCTAGGTCAAAGAGTTTCAGAACATGATTAAACTCTTATCTCTTCACCATTTTCAAAACTAAAGACATCAGAACAATCAGTGAATCATGAAGAACAACTTAAGAACTTAAAAAATGATTTCTGGAAAAAAAGTTCTTGAGCTACCTGAGTTTCGAAGCTTTCAATCCTGCAACTTTCTGGGTGCTTTCCTGCTTGCAATCAACTCCACTTGACCTCCTGAGAAGCTTTCAATGCTTGGAAAGAGTTTGTGATGGCTGGTTTTGAGGTTTGAACAAGTTCTGTTCAATGGAGGGCAGAAATCGTATTTGTGATTCTGGAGGTTTTAGGCTATGGTGATGGATGCTTTGTGATCAGAGAAACATGTTGAGTTGATTTATGAAGTTTGCTTTTGTGTTTGTGAGTTGTGTGATCAGTTTCGAAGGGTTTTGCAAGTGAGGATGAAAATGTGTATGTTGTTCTATGGCTTGCTTCAGACTTGCTTGTTATGTGAAATGGCTGGCATTTGATCCACATAAACAAAGCTTATTGGTCAGGTGATGTGACTTGGCCTGCTGTGATTGGTATGGCCACTTTTGCAAATTGTCCACCTTTGTGTAAGAGAGGCATGGGTTGTGTTCTAGGCTAGTACAAGTGTGTGGGCTGGCGCAGCATGGTGAGGGGAAAGGCTAGGGCTGGTTCAACATCCAAGGCAACAAGTGGATGGAAGTGTGATGATGATTTTGCAACTTGATCACTTTTGGTTCATATGGAAATGCCTTGCTTCACAAACCATGGAAAATGAGAAATACTTAGTCCATTCTGAACTTTAGGGTACATGTGATGTTTGTGTGATGGTTAGACATGAATTAGAAGTCACAAATGCCTTGGTGCAAAGTTTTTGCAAGTTTTCCATTTGGTGCATATTTTGAAAATTAGTGATTTTTGCCAACTTTGACACACCATAACTTTTGATCCAAAATTAATTAGGTCATGTTCTTGTACTTTTTGAAAAGGGAAAGATCTAATCTACAACTTTCATGACCAAAGTTTTTCCATTTGAAGCATTTTTGGATCAAAAAGTAAGGGTTGAAAAAGTTGCATAAAATGACATTTCATTAAAAGTCAACCATGCCCTAAAAAGTCAACTTTGCAAAAACTTCAAATTCTTGAATTTTGTGAACTTAAACCTTCTTCCATGATCAAATAAAGATCAAATATACTCAAAGTGATGAAGATCACCCCTTGGTTGGGTCACTGGGGGCCTCAGATGCCCTGATTTTGCACTGACTTGTCTGAAAAGTCAACTCTTGATCAGATGACTTCCCCATGGAATTTCTTCATGAAAATTGATATGCATACTCCCTATACCATATAGAGACCAATAGAAACAAGAATGACCAAAAAATTTGGAGTTATGGCCTTTGAAACCAAAACCCTAATTTTAGGTCATCTGGGCAGTTAAACCTGGCTCTGCCTCCACACCATTTCCAGTTCTTGTGATTCTTTGACATTCTTGACTTTGAGAGGATATAATATGATGCTTGAACATGCATGGACCTCTTTGAAGTGATAGATGACCTTTGGAGTGGCTCAAGAAGCTCTTGGATTGCTCAGATCACAAGCCCTAGATGCAGATGACTTTGAATCTATGCAGTGAATCAAAACTGTGATATGAGATGCTATGATTGAGTTTATGCATATGAAATGATCACAAGCCATGGTGTGAATGGGTGAGGGCAAATTTGGGGTGTTTACAGCTGCCCCTATTCAAACATGAGTTAGCTGTGCAGGATGTAAGCGACGGCTTATCAGGCAAACAAGATAACTTGTGGTTGAATACCGAAGACAGTCCAAAATTTGCACTCACAGAATGAAGAAGAAAAGGGATTTAGATTGTAAAAGAAAATAAAGTATATTGTAAAGTGTGGGCGACAGAGGACGACCGTCGAGCAGAAGACGACTGCTGGGTAAAGAGCAATGACGGGGACGACCGACATGCTGGAGAAAAGTGCGAAAAATAAAGCAATGACGGGGGATGGCCGACATGCTGGGGATAAAAAGAATTATGATGGGGACGGCCATCAAGGTAAAGCTGTAAAATTCTCTGGGAATCAATGAAACATGACGGGGACGACCGTCAAGTTCATAAAGCAAAGCAACCAACGATGGGGACGGCCATCGGGCTAAAAAGAAAAGGGACCACGACGGGGACGGCCATCGGGTTAAAGAATAAATGAAATAAACAGATGATGAGGTACGGTCATCAAAGGTGAAGGACGGTCACCTAGCAGGGGACGGCTGCTCTGTTGGGGATAAGATGAGGGACGGTCATCTAAGGTGGAGGACGACCACCTGGCAGGGTACGGCTGCCGAAAATATCGCGACATAGGACGAATGCCGGATAAAAGGTCAACGATGGGGACGACCATCGGATGAGCATGATGGAGGACGACCATCAAGAGGTGGAGGACGACCACCTAGCAGGGGACGGCTGCTCTCAAGGTTTATCATGACATAGGACGAATGCCAGATAACCAAAACCAACAATGGGGACGGCCATTGGATAAAATTTTGAAGGACGATCATCAAAAGGTGGAGGACGACCACCTAGAAGGGGACGGCTGCTAAATATCAACGATGGGGACGGCCATCGGATGAGCATGATGGAGGACGACCATCAAGAGGTGGAGGACGACCACCTAGCAGGGGACGGCTGCTCTCAGGGTTTATCATAACACAGGACGAGTGTCAGATAAAAAGAAAATTTGCTTTGGTATCGATCTACTGGGGAATAGTAAACACGGACGAGCGTTTACATCCAAAAAAACAAAAGGTATGAGTGTTTAGACATTGTGTATAGATTAAAGATGCGGACGAGCATCCTTAAGACTGCGATACGGACGAGTATCGGGTAGAAACAAGGTACTGACACGTGTTCAGAGATGATGATACAGGCGAGTATCAACTGGTTAACAGAGAACACGGACGAATGTTGAATCTGAGAGGATTCTTCTGGGGAAAAGCAGACACAGGCGAGTATCTATATTCAAGAAGACAAAAGTGTTTGACACAGTGCATGGATTAAAGATGCGGACAAGCATCCTTAAGATTATGATACGGACGAGTATCATGTAGAAACGAACTCTTGACGCATGTTCTGAGATGATGGTACGGACGGGTACCAACGAGTTAACAAAGAACAAGGACTAGTGTTGAATCTGAGGGGATTTGAGTGGTGTATATAAGATACGGACGAGTATCTGTATAAGTATGAGTATTTAACTGCTGGGGAGAGTGACACGGACGGGTGTCAAAAGGAGAAGAGTGTAATATAAACAAATATCTGATATACAAAGTATAGATGATGGCGCTGGGGATATGACACGGACGGGTGTCAAAGGATTGTATACATAGGTGTATGTGAGTGCAAAGAGGACGTCTTTGGCTTTCTGCTGGGGTTGACACAGATGGGTGTCAAGAAGTATCTGTAATGCGGGTGGTATTGTTTGTAAGGAGTGCTCGGGCGACTTTACTGGGGAGTATTGACACGGACGGGTGCCAAAGAGAGTATATATACTGGTGTTTGTGAATGTGAGGCAACTGATTTTGCTGGGGAATCTCCGCTGGGGATATGGGGGAGTTTTCTGTATGTTGACGGATTGTCATTATTCACACGTGTTGATGCAAAACATGGCTTGTGATTATGCTATATGTTTGATTTTTGCCGCAACGCTCCGTATTAAACGGAATGCTACGCTTTGCGGGTGAATATGATGCGAATGCTATGATTATGCAAAGATACCAAACCGGGATTCGGATCCCGTTGCTGTGAAGATCTCGGGTTGATCTGCTTGACGTGTACATCCCAGCTGGGGATGAGATCATTGGTAGATCTGACGAAATGCTATTGCTTGGGGATTCAGGTCACTGATAGACCTATCTCAGTAATGAGGGACCCAGCTGGGGTTTGTAGAAGCTTTCTTCACTTTGTTGTGATCCTCCATGCGCTGTTCTTCTGGATAGAGGCTAGAGCTCTGTGGGGAGATGGTTCCCTGACTGTTGTATTTGGCTGAGGATGAAATGGCAACTCGGCTGGGAGCAGTAGCAAGTGGCAGCTCAGCTGGGGGAAGTCATGAGAGGCAACTCAGCTGGGGAGATAGCACTTCGGGTGCTGGGATGAAGCTTACGTGCCCCAAGTTGCGTTCTGGATTCCTGCAAACCTGAAAAGACAGAGAAACGCAAGTAATCCCGAGGTATCCTTTACTGGATTCCGTCATAGGAGTTTAGACACTTCCGAGAGTAAGTATATTTCCTGTAAGCACGCTTTTCTTTTGAAAATAAACATCTGTGTTTTATGCAATCAGTGTTTCTTTTAGATATCAGACATTTTTTTGCAGCAAAAATGTACAAGACGAGACATGACTGAAAATCTGATTTTATTAATTCATGTGCCCTGAATTGGCGAGATACAGTCGAAGAAACAAATCTCCCGAAATGAGGAGATTGTTACAAATTGAGAAACAAAATACTGGCAGTGTTGATGACGCTTTAAGGAGCTTCCCCTTCCACTATGACTCGTATGACTTTTGACGTTCTTCTCATCTTGCTTTCTGAAGAGTGTTGATTCTGATTGGAGCTTGATCCTTTCGAAGCTTACCAAGTTGTAAACGATACAGACGAATTCAGAATGCAGTTGTTCGCTTATTCCCTTATTTTGCATGGATCGCCCTTTCGGGTTTTCAATCCATCGGGATACCCATTTTTGTCTGAGCTGTCCGATGCGGCTTTTCAACTCAGCGGGTGTACATTTTTTTGTTTATTTTCCCTTATTTTTGCCCGAGTCTTTTATTCTGTTTTTGACTCGCCGGGATGCCCTGTTTTTGCCTGGACTTACATTCTGTTTTTATGTCCAGCGGGTCATTTTTATGCGAAGTATTTTTTAACTGCATCTGAATTCACAGGGGACGGGAAATCTTCACCATCCATGGTGCTGAGCATCAGTGCTCCACCAGAGAAAACTTTCTTTACTACGAATGGTCCTTCATAATTTGGAGTCCATTTGCCCCTGTGGTCTGTATGAGGAGGGAGGATTCTTTTCAGCACAAGATCTCCTACTTGGTACTCTCGGTGCCTGACTTTCTGATCGAAGGCTTTCTTCATTCTTTTCTGATATAACTGCCCATGACAGATTGCAGCCAATCTTTTCTCTTCAATCAGACTCAGTTGTTCGTATCGGGCCCTGACCCATTCTGCTTCGTTTAGCTTAACATCCATCAATACCCGTAGAGAAGGTAGTTCAACTTCAACCGGTAGGACTGCTTCCATACCATACACAAGTTGATACGGCGTTGCCCCAGTGGATGTCCTGATTGACGTGTGGTACCCATGCAAGGCAAATGGTAGCATTTCGTGCCAGTCTTTGTAGGTGACTACCATCTTCTGCACAATCTTCTTGATATTCTTATTCGCTGCCTCAACAGCACCATTCATCTTTGGCCTGTAAGGAGAAGAATTGTGATGTTGAATTTTGAAGTCCCGGCACAGCTCTGCCATCATTTTGTTGTTTAGATTGGAACCATTATCAGTAATGATTCGCTCGGGAACTCCGTATCGACAGATGATATCTCTCTTCAGAAATCTGGCTACCACTTGCCTTGTAACATTTGCATAGGATGCTGCTTCGACCCACTTGGTGAAGTAGTCAATGGCGACCAGGATGAATCTGTGGCCATTCGAAGCAGTTGGTTCAATCTTTCCAATCATGTCAATGCCCCATATAGCAAAGGGCCAGGGTGAAGACATCACATTCAAAGGATTGGGAGGCACATGCACCTTATCGGCATAAATCTGGCATTTATGGCATTTTCTGGCGTAGGCGCAACAGTCGGCATCCATTGTGATCCAGTAATAGCCTGATCTCAGCAACTTCTTGGCCATGGCATGCCCTCCAGCATGGGTACCAAAAGATCCTTCGTGCACCTCGTGCATTAGCAAGTCTGCTTCCGCCCTGTCGACGCATCTGAGGAGTACCATATCAAAGTTCCTTTTGTATAAAGAACCATCAGTGTTCAAGAAGAAACTACCAGCAAGCCTTCTCAAAGTCTTCTTATCATTGGAAGATGCCCCAGGTGGGTATGTTTGATCCTCCAAGAAGCACTTAATGTCATGGAACCAAGGCTTATCATCTTTAACAACATCTGCTGCGAACACATATGCTGGTCTGTCAAGTCTGGACACCGAGATCTGAGGTACAAAGTTGGCAGCTTGAACTTTGATCATGGATGAAATGGTAGCCAGAGCATCTGCAAACTGATTCTCGTCTCGAGGGATATACTCAAGCTTGACTGTTGTAAAGAAAGTCAATAACCTCCTTGTATAATCCCTGTAAGGTATCAGATGGTCCTGGTGGGTATACCATTTGCCGTTGGTCTGATTGATTACCAGAGCTGAATCTCCGAATACAGTCAATGTCTTGATCCTGAGGTCAATGGCTTCCTCAAGACCCATAATGCAAGCTTCGTATTCAGCTTCGTTGTTAGTGCAGTTGAAAGTGAGTTTTGCCGAGAAAGGCATGTGAACTCCTTTAGGTGTAATGAGTACTGCACCAACACCACGACCATTCATGTTAACAGCCCCATCAAACATCATAGTCCATTCTTCTTCCGGGTCAGGCCCTTCAGTG
Organism: Lathyrus aphaca; assembly: GCA_963966055.1. Lineage (NCBI taxonomy): Eukaryota > Viridiplantae > Streptophyta > Magnoliopsida > Fabales > Fabaceae > Lathyrus > Lathyrus aphaca. The sequence continues at coordinate 14,838,054 of OZ014524.1, forward strand.
TGAACAGGCTCTTCATGATCTTTTGCTTTTATGAACATGATGTCTCCATCAGGGAAGTCAAATCTCATAGGCTGGTAATCATCAATGGGTTGCTCAGCAAGATATTCAGACAATACACTGCCCTTGATGGCTTTCTGAGAAGTGTACTGGATGTCATATTCTGTGAGGATCATTTGCCATCTTGCAACCCGTCCGGTAAGTGCTGGCTTCTCAAATATGTACTTAACTGGGTCCATCTTTGAGATCAATAAAGTAGTGTGGGTCAACATATACTGTCTCAGTCGGCGAGCAGCCCACGCTAAAGCACAGCAAGTTTTCTCGAGCAGTGAATAACGCTGTTCACAGTCGGTAAACTTTTTGCTTAGGTAGTATATTGCATACTCTTTTCGACCAGACTCGTCATGCTGGCCCAGCACACACCCCATTGACCCTTCTAATACTGTCAGGTACATAATTAGAGGTCTTCCTTCGACTGGAGGCATAAGGATTGGAGGCTCTTGTAAGTATTCCTTGATCTTGTCAAAAGCCTTCTGGCAGTCTTCGTTCCACCTGACCGTTTGTTCTTTTCTCAACAGCTTGAACAAGGGCTCACAGGTTGCTGTAAGGTGAGATATGAACCTTGAGAGGTAGTTCAATCTACCTAGAAACCCTCTAACTTCCTTTTCTGTCTTTGGTGCAGGCATCTCTTGAATAGCTTTGACTTTATCAGGGTCAACTTCAATCCCTTTCTCACTCACAATAAAACCCAGCAGCTTACCGGATCGCACCCCGAATGTGCACTTGTTGGGGTTCAATTTCAGTTGGTATTTCCTCAGACGCTTGAACAACTTTAGCAGATTTACCAGATGATCTTATTCAGTAAGGGACTTGGCAATCATGTCATCCACGTAACACTCTATTTCTTTATGGATCATATCGTGGAATAATGTTACCATAGCCCGTTGATATGTTGCACCGGCATTCTTGAGCCCAAATGGCATTACCTTGTAGCAGAACGTGCCCCAGGGTGTGATGAAGGTTGTCTTCTCCATGTCTTCAGGTGACATTTTGATCTGATTATATCCCGAAAATCCATCCATGAAGGAGAATACCGAGAACTGAGCCGTATTATCTACCAATACATCAATGTGAGGTAATGGGAAATCATCTTTCGGGCTGGCTCTGTTCAGATCCCGGTAGTCAACACACATCCTTACTTTGCCGTCTTTCTTAGGCAGAGGTACTATATTAGCAACCCACGGTGGATAGCTAGTCACGGCAAGGGACCCGGCGTCCCACTGCTTTTGTACCTCTTCTTTGATTTTCATTGCCATGTCTGGACGAGTACGGCGCAGTTTCTGTTTAACCGGCGGGCATTCTTCTCTCAAAGGCAGCTTGTGCACAACAATGTCGGTATCCAACCCTGGCATATCTTGATAAGACCAAGCGAACACGTCCACATACTCTTGAAGCAGGTCAATCAGTTGTCTCTTCACTGAGTCTTGCAGGCAGACCCCGATTTTAACTTCTTTCACGTCTTCATCTGTACCAAGATTGATCGTTTCAACCTCCTCCTGGTGAGGAGTGATAACCTTTTCCTCTTGTCTTAACAACCTGGCTAGCTCTTCAGGAAGCTCATATTCTTCTTCAACCCCTTCATCAGCTTGATTGATTGGATTGTCAAAGTCATACAAAGTCATAGCCGTGCTGTTGTCGGTGCTGTCTGGAAGGCACACTCTGCAAGGGTTCAGTTTGTTCATTTTAGTGATTTGATTTTAATCTTGTTTAGAAAAGTGAAATGAAGTTGTCATTTTGAAAACATTGCCATTTATTTTTTGTACAAAAAGAAAAATGGAAAAACAGTGAGCGAAAAAGAAAAAGACTCGTTTGCAAAAAGATGTCTGATATTTCATTGATTAATCTTGTTGCACAAAAAGTACAGATGGCCCGGTTACAAAATGAGTCTTGTCATCTTGGGCAAGATGCAAGACTTTGATGCATGCTATAAAAATACAGGAAATAATAATTACTCTGCATGAGTAACTCTTATAATTTCCTGGGAAGACCAGTTCGAGATACTGCTCCCCGGGATCTTTGGACGGATCCAACTCTCCAGGTTGCGGTCTCCTTCATCCTCGTCTTCCAAGTTGTTGACAGCATCAGGGGTGAGCATCCCCCCACTAACAAAGTTGGGCTCTTTTGCAGCCTCTGCTTGATCTTGTTGAGTTGGTTTGTAACCCAACCCAAATCTATCCTCTTTTTTCTCCACCGGTAACAGTTATCCCCAACCTTGGGCACTTCCTTCCTCAACAACCTTCCGGGCTTGTTGGTATGATATCATTGAGGTTCCAGGTACAGCAGATGTTTCATTTATGTTTAAGGCCTCGAACCCTTGACTCATTGTTTCATGGATCTCCCCATCCATCTCAATGTACTTATAGGTAGCCAGGTGGCTGACAAAAATATCCTCCTCTCCGCAGATAGTAACGACTTGACCCTCCCACTCGAATTTTAACTTCTGGTGAAGGGTTGAGGTCACGACGCCAGTGGCGTGAATCCATGGCCTACCCAATAGACAGCTGTAGGCAGGCTGTATATCCATCACGTAGAAGGTCGTTTTGAAAGTTTGCGGGCCAATCGTTATGGGCAACTCAATCTCTCCCAGAACCGATCTCTTAGAACCATCAAAGGCTCTCACCACCAGGTTGTTGGGTCTTAACGCCAATTCGTCATACTCTAACTTCACCAGGGCTTTTTTAGGTAAGACATTGAGGGATGACCCCGTGTCTACCAGCACATGGGAAAGGACTGCACCTTTACATTCCATAGTTATGTGCAAAGCCTTGTTATGGTTGCGGCCTTCCGTGGTCAAATCAGTGTTGGTGAACCCTAGTCCATGACTAGCATTAACATTTCCAACCACAGCTTCTAACTGATTGACGGTGATCTCTTCAGGCACATAAGCTGCGTGCAAGACTTTGAGTAGTGCATTCCGATGAGCTTCGGAGCACATAAGCAATGATAGGATTGAGATCTTGGAAGGCGTCTGGTGAAGCTGATCCACTATTTTGTAATCACTTTTCTTGATGATTCTCATGAACTCATCAACTTCTTGATCAAAGGGTGTTTTTAAAGCTTCCTTAACAACCTGCTCTTCCTGTAACAAGCTTTTTCCTTTTGCCTTGGCAGCAGCTTCTGCTTCGGCGGTGGGTCTTTGAGTTTGTGGAGCAAAGAGACGTCCGCTTCGAGTGAAGCCTCCGCCTCCTCCCACATTGTCTATTTGTGGTGCAGGGGTTGATGATTCAAAAGTGATTTTTTGTCCTCCGCAGTATAAATCAGAGCCGTAATGCCAAGGGATGGCATTACTGCTTTCATAAGGTACTGGTCCAGGCACTGTGATGGTGACTGGACTGATGGCAGCTGCGGAAGGGACTGTGATAGTCTGTGGATCGTAGTATATCGTGACTGGTGCTCTGATGGGAGTAGCACTTTGTGAGTTGTGGGCAGAATCATTCTCAGGATCATAATAAATTGTAACGGTTGAGACATCTTCATTGTTGGTTGCTGATGTTGTAGGAGACATTGTTGGAAGGATGGGTGTTGTAGGAGTTTCAAAATGGAGTGGTGCTGAAGTTGTAGCAGGAATGTTCGTTGATATCTGGTCAGTTGAAATGACAGATGAAGCACTTGTTGATGAAGCCGAAGAATTGTCGGGAACAATGGTTGTTGCAGTTGTAGGAGATACTGGAATTGTTGCTGATGAGATTGCTGGATTTGTAGGAAATGAGGTGGTGATTTGAAGTTGGCCACTCTGAATGAGACCATCTATGCCATTCCTCAGGTTATCACACCCATTTACTGAGATATTGCAGTAAGCACACCCTAACTCACACCCCGGGAACATTTGACATTCGAGGAGCTAAGCCTTAATCTCTACCAACGGCGTCCGAATCTGACCCACACTGGCTATTAAATAAGACGGCTTGTCTTCTTCAATAGCATTAATTCTGGGACCCCCGTGGTTTGGCATAGGGTTCTTATTAACATTGGGTGGTGGTGCGAAATTCAGGGCCTTAGAGTCTACCAGGTCTTGTACCTTCATGTGCAAGGCTCTGCACTTTTCTGTACTGTGGCCAGGTGCATTTGAGTGAAAAGCACATCTGGCGTTGGAGTCATAATTCCTGGGTAGACTATTAGGATCTGGAGGTGCCAACGTCCTTAGCTCAACTAGGTTGAGTTTCAGGAGTTGTGGCAGCAATGTAGCATATGGCATAGGGATCGGCTCGATCACCCTATTGGCTTGAGATGGCCTCTGTTGGAATGGCCTTTGCTGATTGTTGTTGTTGGCGTTGTTGTAGTTTCTCGGAGGATACTGAGCTTGTTGATGGTACTGAGGTTGTTGCTGATAGTTTTGTTGCGGAGGTTGATAAGCTGGTTGAGGATGAGCTGGAGCGGGAATGGTGACTGCTGCCACAGACCTGTGAACATACTGGGGTCTGCCCCTGTTGGTGTGGATGGCATTGGTCTCGCCAGTTCTTCTTGGGCCTGCAAAAGGCTTCCTTGTATTGCTGGACGAGCTGGCACCATTGTCAGTAATCTTGCCCATCTTCAACAGGCTCTCAATTCTCTCTCCAGCTATGACAACATCTGCAAAGCTAGTGGAAGAGAAAGCAGCCAGCCTGTCAATATATGTTCCCTGGAGGGTGTTCATAAACATATCTGCCATTTCCCTCTCTGACATAGGTGGCTGAACAGCAGCAGCCAATTGCCTCCATCTCTGGGCATATTCTCGGAAACTCTCTCTTGACGACTGTGACATTCCCATTAGGAGGGTCCTGTTGGGTGCCATATCTAAGTTGTACTGATACTGTCTAATAAAGGCCTCTGCCAGGTCCTTCCAACACCTGATAGTTGCTCTCGTCAGATGAGAGTACCATTCTCTCGAAGCTCCCGTCAAGCTATCCTCAAAATAGAACATCCAGAGCTTCTCGTCCATGGTATAGGCCTTCAACCTCCCCAGAAATGATTGTAAATGGGTCCGGGGGCATGAAGTCCCGTTGTACTTTTCGAAGCAAGGAGGCTTAAACTTATGGGGAATCCTGACCCCGTCTACCAAGCCCATGTCCATAACATCAAAACCCAAAGAGTTTTGAGACTCCAAGGATCTTAATTTCTCAGCTATCTCATCCAGCCTTCTGTCATAAGCTTCCTCCCCAGCACCCATTACTGTGAACTGATCCTCTTGGGGGTCTTCTTGCAGTACCCTGTCTGCAGTGGCAGTCCCTTGAACATTTGCAGGAATGTTGATCTCCGGATGAAGATGGGGTCCAAATACCGGGGGATTGACATGAGGTTGGACCCTCTCATTGTTGCTTGTGCCAGCAGTCCCTATATGGGGATCTTCTTGATTCTGCCTTTCCACCATTGCTCTCAATCTTTCTTGGCTCTGAGCCATGTTGTTCATCACTTCCATAAACTGCGTCATCTGAGTTCTCATTTCCAATCTTTCGTTTGCCATTTGATTTCTGACCTCTGCAAGGTCCTGCTGTACCTGATCCATTTGTATGCCTGGAAGGTTGTTACGGGTTGGATATCGGTGCGGACGGTTGAGGGGAAATACCCGGCGCCGAGCAATAGTTCCCGAACATCACAACAGAGTTAGCAACAATAAAACAAAAACCTACAAAACAAACAAAGGGTTAGCATGCAATGCAGTATGCTTATTTGTTTTCAAGGTATCCGGCTTGGCATTCAGTTTTGACCCTTCCAGACCCTTGAAGATGCTGTTGATGTTGCTTTTGAAGTGGAACAAACTAACACATATATTACAAAAGACAAATGGTACATAGTTTGTTTACAAATACAAGCCCTCCGAGGGGTCAAAATACATTACAAGAAAATAAAAGTACATGGAATGAAGGCAACAACAAGCAAATGGTCAAACACCAAGACCAAACTCATCCTCCCGAACTTCCTTGAGAAGTGCTTCGGTCACAGGATCAGCTGGACGTTCCGTGAGATTCCTGATAAGGAGGTTCCGGGTAGTAACAGCTGTAGTTAGCTTCTTGTGCTGACTTTGGTCCTTTGACCTCTTCACTCCAGCTCTGATCTTCAGCTCTGATATCTCCCTCTGGGCTGCTGCCAGGGCTCCTTGCTGTTCTTTTGCACTAGTTTCCAGTTGCTCTATCTTGTCTTGGACCCTCTTATCTTCCAGAGTGCGAGCTTCGGTGATCCTGACCCACCTAGCTTGACTCTCCTTCAGATACAAGTCTGTCCTGGCTCTCTGGAACTGGGCTTCCTTGCAAGCATTCTTCAGAATTTGTTCTCCAGCCCTAGATTTTTTGATGTAATCCTCAGATTTCTCAATTTTAGCCAGATGCTCCGCTCTCAGCTTCTCTAGCCTCTCAATATCCATCCTACCATCACTCCTCTCCCGGAGGGTCTTCTGCAAAGCCTGAGTTAACTTCTCATTTCTCTCTTTCAAGCCCTCAAACTCTTCCAAACTGACAGTGGCAGGAGGTGGTGCTGAGGATGATCCAGGCATATCCTCTATGATAAAGGGCATTCCGGAGAATTGAGCCCTGGCACGGGACCACTCATAATATTGTGCTGATGCTACATTGTTGCACTTCCCCAGAATGGTTACTCCCTTGGTTTGAACATTGTCCCAGGCCCAGGCTGCCTGCCTAACAATAGCCAGATTAATCTTGTTCTCACAATAAAGAGTTTCAACCAAGTCTTGTGCCTTAGGAGTGTGGACCAGTGCATAGCCCAGTTGCCTTTTGAACAACAGAGGGTTGTAATTAATACTACCCTTAACTCCTATTAGGGGCACATTGGGAAAATGCCCACAGCTGGTGATGATATCCCTGCCTTTGGTGCTTTGAGTGCACCACCTGATATCAGCTGAAGTTAGAGCAGTGAGTCTTTTAGCCCAGTTTCTCTGCTGATGAGGGTTCAGAAATGCGTCCGTCTTGGGTAAATGCCTGAGAAGCCAGGTATGGAACAAAGGAGCACAACACCTCACTAGTCTTCCCCTCTGCTTTTCATTCCTCTGATGCACTGAATAGTAGAGATCTCCCAACAAGGTTGGCACTGGGTTCCTTCGGATGAATAGATGGATTGCATTCTTGCTAATGAATCGAGGCTCATCTGCAAATAATATAATCCCATATATGCTCAGGGCCAATAAAGCACAGACAGCTTTCCACTCTCCCAAAGAAGCTTTCAGGGTAGCTTGAGAGATCAAGAAATCCAGATGGAAACTAGGGATCCCAGCCTTAGAAGTCATATGCTGCCCTATCAAGACTGGTTCCAGATACAAAGCCTTTTCTACTTCTTCATTTCCAAGAAAGACCATCTCAGGGTTGAAAGGGACTCCACCCCTGATAGGTATACCAACCAATGATGAGTATTCTTCCAATAATGGGCCCAGCTGAAAGTCCTGAAAAGTGAAACACCTCAGTGGGGGATCATAAAACTGAAGGCAGGTGTGGATCAGGCTTCTCTGTGAAGGGTCCAGATCCATAACCATATCAAGTATATCTCCATAGTATTCCTTGAACAATGGTATGTGGTCTGGAGTGATCAGGGTTTGAATCCTCCTGATGTCAGCTAGCTCTGGTTGGAAGAAATGGTAGGTGATGTTACTCTTTTTAGGTGCCATGATGTTGAGGGTGAGTAGAGACAGGTGCTGAGGATAACACTGAAGAATGGGCCACTGATTGGCTGGTGCAGGTGACTGGAGTAGATAGCTGACAGCTGAAGCAGATGCTGATGCAGATAGGTCAATACTGAAGATAGGGTCAAAACCAAACCAAAAATGAAGATGGATACCCTGAAACACAAATAAGCAAATGTCAATATGATGCAATGATTATGTATGCAAATGACATGCAAGGGTTTGTGACTGAGCTGGATCTGATCAAATGCCCTGGTATAGGTCCAAGTATGTTCAAGAAATCCAGATGGAGGTCTATAAATCCAGTAACCAAGGTGGGGGACTCAAATAAAGAGTCACATGTCCAGGGTTTAGAATCACATGAACTGTTCCAACATGGAGTATTCTTAATCAAATCAAAGTAACAGGGTATGTTGAGGCCAAGGGTACCTGCAAACCTGTAAACAGCCCAACCCCCTCACAGGTGGTGTTCTAAAACAAGGATCCTCAGACTTGGATCAGTTATGAGAAGTGTAAACACTTCTAACCCGGAGGTACAGTGTTTACAATAACCATAAGAGATCCTCCTCTAATTCACCTCAGTTTCTGAAGGTCAATACTAAAAGGTCATCCAGACTTAGCAGGCTTCCCAGATAGCCCTAGCATTGCAGGAAATCTGCAACACAGAGTTCTCAAGAAGAAACCCATATCTGAACCGTGCTTCATATTCCCGCACCAGACCGAGATGGAATGGGAAAGAATATGAACCACTCTAGCCTAGGTGTCACTCAGATCCTAGGTATAGGATCTTAACTCTCAGTAGAACACCCACCCACCAAAGCAAACAAACAGATCCAGCCAGACAGCACAGTATGACAGTATGATATAATGCAAAGCTATAAAGAAAGCAGTAAAGCAAATGTACATAAGGCAAAAATAAATACAAATACACAAACACAAACAACACATAACACCCCAGTAAACACAAATCAATCAAGCGCTAGGAGGAACCCACAAAAAGAACCAGAAGCCCTGGTTGCAGTATAAGGGTCCCCAGCAGAGTCGCCAAGCTGTCGCTCCCGATAAGTGGGACCGGCCCAAATAAAGGTACAGACGCGAACGGTCGGCGAAGAGAACAATGAGAACACACAGCCGTGAACTCACTGGAGATGAATAGAGTCGCCAGCTAAGCATTTTTATCCCGGAGGAAAGGCAATGCTGCATAGACCTAGAAAGATATGGACAAGACGGTTGCGAACCAGAGAGACTGAGAAAGGGGGTTGGTTACAACCTGGGAAGGTATTAGCACCCAGATTGTCCGCCGTACTCGACGGGATCCACGCTTAAAAGATTTGTGTTTTAAAGGGGTAGTGTCAGTGCAATCTGTGTATAAGGAGGCTGGAAGAAAATGTACAGGTGTCAGTGTAAAAGGAATGTGAAGTGTAATATATACAGTGTCAGTGTAAGGATAAGAGTGAAATGCTCATGACTATGAGGCTTACAAGAATGAAGCTAGAAAGAGGGGGAATATACAGAGACTTTTGTTCGATAACCGTTAAGTTATGCCTACGTATCCTCTCGTGCAATGAGGAAGTCAGAACACCGTAGTTCGACCCAAAGAGACTGAAAGATAAATTGACTTGTGAACTGCTTACTTGTCTATGCTCAAGTGTATGACCTGTCTGGCTCAGGTGCAAACTGTCTTGCATTAGACGGAAGAAGCAAGTTCTCGTTTATGAGTGAATGAGATGAGAAAAGAATCCCGAAGGAGACGATTATTGTTTGTTTTTGAGTTTTCAGTCTTTTATTGCTTTTGAAAGTTTGTCATAAGTTAATGAGCTTAAGCCTAAACCAATGGATTTAGTAAACTCATCACATCTTCCCTCTGATTAGGGGTAATGAGAGTACCTTAAGTGTGAAGTCAGATTCTCACACTTAATCACCTTTGGTGTAGAATTACTATCATTAACCTACTTGTGATTATTTAGATGTTTTTGGTGTTTTTGTTTAGTGTTAAGTAATGAGGTTAAGCCATAACCAAGGATTAAACAGACTCATTACACCATCCTAATAGAAGGATAATAGATGAGAATGTTTAAGCTGAGGAAAGCTCCTCAACTTAATCCATGATTAGGGATTAAACTCATGACAAAACAAGCCTTTATTATATGGATTTTATTTAATGATATGATGATGAAGTGAATTTTATGATTTGTAAGACAACTTGAGGGGGACTTGTCCATTAACACTAGGGTTAGTCCTTCTTAACCAATTAAGGAAGAATTAGAACCCTAATGCAAGGCCCAAGTTACAAGTGTGATGTCTTGATGATTATTAAGTGAGTTGATTAAGAGATTTAAACACATTAAGGGTTTAACACTTAGGATTAAAGTTATACACTCCATCCTAAGAGAAGGATGCAGGCATAAGCTTAATCACAAAGCCTTAAAGCCTTTAGGGTTTAGCCCCTGATTATGAGATGAGAAGAGAAGACTCAAAGAGACACAAAGGTGAAAACTAAGAGGGGGGACTAATCAAAACCCTAATCATTGTCATGCTTGGTTGTTCCTAAGGTTTGTGAGGTTTGCAAGAGAAGTCTTCAATGGAACCACCAGGAAGCAGATGAAAGGATCAAGAGAAGCAAAGCAACTTGCTTCATTTAAGAAGTCAAGTCACTTGAAGAAAGAAAGTAAGAAGAAGAAGAATGAGCAAGCTCAATCTCAAACACATATCAAAATGCAGCAAGGATGCAAGAGAGAGATGAGAAGAAAGTATGAGAAGTGAAGGCAAATTCACTTCTCAAAATCACTTACCACCTGAAAGGTTAGAAAAGAAATGCAATGCAATGCAAAATGGGATGGAATGACATGATGCAAACCAAAACCAGAAGCATATATGTGATGTTAATGATGCTATGAGATGCTACAAACCAGAAACAAAACATGTGGATGATCATACAAGCTTATGAATGCAAATGAAGCAAGTTAGGACACATGAACATGCATGAAAAGTTATGAGATGCATATGGCATACAACATGACAAATGCAAGATGCAATGATCAAACATGCTTTCAATATGCCTTATGATATTCAATGAATCAAATGGAGGCATGGAATGCCATGGAAAGTCATGTTATGCAAGAGAATGCAAGATGGATGCATATGAAAGCCCAAATTAGGGTTTATGAACCATACATCAAACACAAACCAAAATCAGAAGCAAACAACATTATAAAAAATTGAAAATACACTCAAAGGATCCCTAATCCTATACTAAATCACTGCCCAAAGGAGAGGTTCCAACTCTTAACCTAATTCAAGTTATGATTTTTCTAAGTTTTCTAGGGTTTTAGGGTTCCTTAACAAGAAAATTATCAAACAAATTGAAAATGAAAGATCAAATCATGGCCATTTAATATCACAAACTACATGCTAAACACAATGCAATGCAAAAAGAATCAAGGTCCAACTCTTTAGGGTTAGGCAGAAATGATTTTTGGAAGTTTGGATCAAAATAAAGCATCAAAATGATTTTAATTCCATGAAAAATTCTCAAAATGCATCAAGATCAAAAAATAAATTTGGTTTGAAGGTTGGAAAGTGTTTCTAAATGTTTTTAAATGCTTCATGAATTTTTTGGTGATTTTTAAATACCTAAAAGTATTTTTAATTAATTAATTCTCATTAATTAATTAAAAAGAAACTTTTAAATATTTAAAAATACTTTTTTAATGCTAAAAATGAAAATAAAAATATTTTTTGTGTTTTAAAAATTAATGAAACTCTTGACAAAAAGTTTCATAATTTTTAAAACATTTTTGCTATTTTAAATAAATTGTATAAAACAAATGAGAAAAATTGAAATAAAAATCAAAATAAACTGAAGTATGCTGGATGGATGGCTGAGATTGAGTCTGGCCAGGAAAGGGTTGACTGCGCGCGCAGATCAAAGGCCCATATTCAAACTTGGTTAATCTGAGTTATTAATTAAATAATTGTGATTAGGGTTTCTAATGATGAATCTCAGCCACACACACGCGCGGCAAGTCAACCTTTTCAACGCATCTAACGCTCCAGATTCAAATGGACATTAATGACCTGATTCAAACCCTAATGATTTTCAGGTGGCCGGAGAAGACCTCCGGTCGTCTTCTCCGGTGGGAACCCCACCTGAAAATCCCTAAAATCCTCAAAACGCAATCAAAATGAAATCCAAACACACAGAAATGATTCCCACCCTTCACTGAATCAAAACCCCAAGCTAAAACTCATTTATATTTCCTTAATCACATGAATCGAAACAAAACAATTTCTAGGTCAAAGAGTTTCAGAACATGATTAAACTCTTATCTCTTCACCATTTTCAAAACTAAAGACATCAGAACAATCAGTGAATCATGAAGAACAACTTAAGAACTTAAAAAATGATTTCTGGAAAAAAAGTTCTTGAGCTACCTGAGTTTCGAAGCTTTCAATCCTGCAACTTTCTGGGTGCTTTCCTGCTTGCAATCAACTCCACTTGACCTCCTGAGAAGCTTTCAATGCTTGGAAAGAGTTTGTGATGGCTGGTTTTGAGGTTTGAACAAGTTCTGTTCAATGGAGGGCAGAAATCGTATTTGTGATTCTGGAGGTTTTAGGCTATGGTGATGGATGCTTTGTGATCAGAGAAACATGTTGAGTTGATTTATGAAGTTTGCTTTTGTGTTTGTGAGTTGTGTGATCAGTTTCGAAGGGTTTTGCAAGTGAGGATGAAAATGTGTATGTTGTTCTATGGCTTGCTTCAGACTTGCTTGTTATGTGAAATGGCTGGCATTTGATCCACATAAACAAAGCTTATTGGTCAGGTGATGTGACTTGGCCTGCTGTGATTGGTATGGCCACTTTTGCAAATTGTCCACCTTTGTGTAAGAGAGGCATGGGTTGTGTTCTAGGCTAGTACAAGTGTGTGGGCTGGCGCAGCATGGTGAGGGGAAAGGCTAGGGCTGGTTCAACATCCAAGGCAACAAGTGGATGGAAGTGTGATGATGATTTTGCAACTTGATCACTTTTGGTTCATATGGAAATGCCTTGCTTCACAAACCATGGAAAATGAGAAATACTTAGTCCATTCTGAACTTTAGGGTACATGTGATGTTTGTGTGATGGTTAGACATGAATTAGAAGTCACAAATGCCTTGGTGCAAAGTTTTTGCAAGTTTTCCATTTGGTGCATATTTTGAAAATTAGTGATTTTTGCCAACTTTGACACACCATAACTTTTGATCCAAAATGAATTAGGTCATGTTCTTGTACTTTTTGAAAAGGGAAAGATCTAATCTACAACTTTCATGACCAAAGTTTTTCCATTTGAAGCATTTTTGGATCAAAAAGTAAGGGTTGAAAAAGTTGCATAAAATGACATTTCATTAAAAGTCAACCATGCCCTAAAAAGTCAACTTTGCAAAAACTTCAAATTCTTGAATTTTGTGAACTTCAACCTTCTTCCATGATCAAATATACTCAAAGTGATGAAGATCACCCCTTGGTTGGGTCACTGGGGGCCTCAGATGCCCTGATTTTGCACTGACTTGTCTGAAAAGTCAACTCTTGATCAGATGACTTCCCCATGGAATTTCTTCATGAAAATTGATATGCATACTCCCTATACCATATAGATACCAATATAAACAAGAATGACCAAAAAATTTGGAGTTATGGCCTTTGAAACCAAAACCCTAATTTTAGGTCATCTGGGTAGTTAAACCTGGCTCTGCCTCCACACCATTTCCAGTTCTTGTGATTCTTTGACATTCTTGACTTTGAGAGGATATAATATGATGCTTGAACATGCATGGACCTCTTTGAAGTGATAGATGACCTTTGGAGTGGCTCAAGAAGCTCTTGGATTGCTCAGATCACAAGCCCTAGATGCAGATGACTTTGAATCTATGCAGTGAATCAAAACTGTGATATGAGATGCTATGATTGAGTTTATGCATATGAAATTATCACAAGCCATGGTGTGAATGGGTGAGGGCAAATTTGGGGTGTTTACAGCTGCCCCTATTCAAACATGAGTTAGCTGTGCAGGATGTAAGCGACGGCTTATCAGGCAAACAAGATAACTTGTGGTTGAATACCGAAGACAGTCCAAAATTTGCACTCACAGAATGAAGAAGAAAAGGGATTTAGATTGTAAAAGAAAATAAAGTATATTGTAAAGTGTGGGCGACAGAGGACGACCGTCGAGCAGAAGACGACTGCTGGGTAAAGAGCAATGACGGGGACGGCCGACATGCTGGAGAAAAGTGCGAAAAATAAAGCAATGACGGGGGATGGCCGACATGCTGGGGATAAAAAGAATTATGATGGGGACGGCCATCAAGGTAAAGCTGTAAAATTCTCTGGGAATCAATGAAACATGACGGGGACGGCCGTCAAGTTCATAAAGCAAAGCAACCAACGATGGGGACGGCCATCGGGCTAAAAAGAAAAGGGACCACGACGGGGACGGCCATCGGGTTAAAGAATAAATGAAATAAACAGATGATGAGGTACGGTCATCAAAGGTGAAGGACGATCACCTAGCAGGGGACGACTGCTCTGTTGGGGATAAGATGAGGGACGATCATCTAAGGTGGAGGACGACCACCTGGCAGGGTACGGCTGCCGAAAATATCGCGACATAGGACGAATGCCGGATAAAAGGTCAACGATGGGGACGGCCATCGGATGAGCATGATGGAGGACGACCATCAAGAGGTGGAGGACGACCACCTAGCAGGGGACGGCTGCTCTCAAGGTTTATCATGACATAGGACGAATGCCAGATAACCAAAACCAACAATGGGGACGGCCATTGGATAAAATGATGAAGGACGATCATCAAAAGGTGGAGGACGACCACCTAGCAGGGGACGGCTGCTAAATATCAATGATGGGGACGGCCATCGGATGAGCATGATGGAGGACGACCATCAAGAGGTGGAGGACGACCACCTAGCAGGGGACGGCTGCTCTCAGGGTTTATCATAACACAGGACGAGTGTCAGATAAAAAGAAAATTTGCTTTGGTATCGATCTACTGGGGAATAGTAAACACGGACGAGCATTTACATCCAAAAAAACAAAAGGTATGAGTGTTTAGACATTGTGTATAGATTAAAGATGCGGACGAGCATCCTTAAGACTGCGATACGGACGAGTATCGGGTAGAAACAAGGTACTGACACGTGTTCAGAGATGATGATACAGGCGAGTATCAACTGGTTAACAGAGAATACGGACGAATGTTGAATCTGAGAGGATTCTTCTGGGGAAAAGCAGACACAGGCGAGTATCTATATTCAAGAAGACAAAAGTGTTTGACACAGTGCATGGATTAAAGATGCGGACGAGCATCCTTAAGATTATGATACGGACGAGTATCATGTAGAAACGAACTCTTGACGCATGTTCTGAGATGATGGTACGGAAGAGTACCAACGAGTTAACAAAGAACAAGGACTAGTGTTGAATCTGAGGGGATTTGAGTGGTGTATATAAGATACGGACGAGTATCTGTATAAGTATGAGTATTTAACTGCTGGGGAGAGTGACACGGACGGGTGTTAAAAGGAGAAGAGTGTAATATAAACAAATATCTGATATACAATGTATAGATGATGGCGCTGGGGATATGACACGGACGGGTGTCAAAGGATTGTATACATAGGTGTATGTGAGTGCAAAGAGGACGTCTTTGGCTTTCTGCTGGGGTTGACACAGATGGGTGTCAAGAAGTATCTGTAATGCGGGTGGTACTGTTTGTAAGGAGTGCTCGGGCGACTTTACTGGGGAGTATTGACACGGACGGGTGCCAAAGAGAGTATATATACTGGTGTTTGTGAATGTGAGGCAACTGATTTTGCTGGGGAATCTCCGCTGGGGATATGGGGGGAGTTTTCTGTATGTTGACGGATTGTCATTATTCACACGTGTTGATGCAAAACATGGCTTGTGATTATGCTATATGTTTGATTTTTGCCGCAACGCTCCGTATTAAACGGAATGCTACGCTTTGCGTGTGAATATGATGCGAATGCTATTATTATGCAAAGATACCAAACCGGGATTCGGATCCCGTTGCTGTGAAGATCTCGGGTTGATCTGCTTGACGTGTACATCCCAGCTGGGGATGAGATCATTGGTAGATCTGACGAAATGCTATTGCTTGGGGATTCAGGTCACTGATAGACCTATCTCAGTAATGAGGGACCCAGCTGGGGTTTGTAGAAGCTTTCTTCACTCTGTTGTGATCCTCCATGCGCTGTTCTTCTGGATAGAGGCTAGAGCTCTGTGGGGAGATGGTTCCCTGACTGTTGTATTTGGCTGAGGATGAAATGGCAACTCGGCTGGGAGCAGTAGCAAGTGGCAGCTCAGCTGGGGGAAGTCATGAGAGGCAACTCAGCTGGGGAGATAGCACTTCGGGTGCTGGGATGAAGCTTACGTGCCCCAAGTTGCGTTCTGGATTCCTGCAAACCTGAAAAGACAGAGAAACGCAAGTAATCCCGAGGTATCCTTTACTGGATTCCGTCATAGGAGTTTAGACACTTCCGAGAGTAAGTATATTTCCTGTAAGCACGCTTTTCTTTTGAAAATAAACATCTGTGTTTTATGCAATCAGTGTTTCTTTTAGATATCAGACATTTTTTTGCAGCAAAAATGTACAAGACGAGACATGACTGAAAATCTGATTTTATTAATTCATGTGCCCTGAATTGGCGAGATACATTCGAAGAAACAAATCTCCCGAAATGAGGAGATTGTTACAAATTGAGAAACAAAATACTGGCAGTGTTGATGACGCTTTAAGGAGCTTCCCCTTCCACTATGACTCGTATGACTTTTGACGTTCTTCTCATCTTGCTTTCTGAAGAGTGTTGATTCTGATTGGAGCTTGATCCTTTCGAAGCTTACCAAGTTGTAAACGATACAGACGAATTCAGAATGCAGTTGTTCGCTTATTCCCTTATTTTGCATGGATCGCCCTTTCGGGTTTTCAATCCATCGGGATACCCATTTTTGTCTGAGCTGTCCGATGCGGCTTTTCAACTCAGCGGGTGTACATTTTTTTGTTTATTTTCCCTTATTTTTGCCCGAGTCTTTTATTCTGTTTTTGACTCGCCGGGATGCCCTGTTTTTGCCTGGACTTACATTCTGTTTTTATGTCCAGCGGGTCATTTTTATGCGAAGTATTTTTTAACTGCATCTGAATTCACAGGGGACGGGAAATCTTCACCATCCATGGTGCTGAGCATCAGTGCTCCACCAGAGAAAACTTTCTTTACTACGAATGGTCCTTCATAATTTGGAGTCCATTTTCCCCTGTGGTCTGTATGAGGAGGGAGGATTCTTTTCAGCACAAGATCTCCTACTTGGTACTCTCGGTGCCTGACTTTCTGATCGAAGGCTTTCTTCATTCTTTTCTGATATAACTGCCCATGACAGATTGCAGCCAATCTTTTCTCTTCAATCAGACTCAGTTGTTCGTATCGGGCCCTGACCCATTCTGCTTCGTTTAGCTTAACATCCATCAATACCCGTAGAGAAGGTAGTTCAACTTCAACTGGTAGGACTGCTTCCATACCATACACAAGTTGATACGGCGTTGCCCCAGTGGATGTCCTGATTGACGTGTGGTACCCATGCAAGGCAAATGGTAGCATTTCGTGCCAGTCTTTGTAGGTGACTACCATCTTCTGCACAATCTTCTTGATATTCTTATTCGCTGCCTCAACAGCACCATTCATCTTTGGCCTGTAAGGAGAAGAATTGTGATGTTGAATTTTGAAGTCCCGGCACAGCTCTGCCATCATTTTGTTGTTTAGATTGGAACCATTATCAGTAATGATTCGCTCGGGAACTCCGTATCGACAGATGATATCTCTCTTCAGAAATCTGGCTACCACTTGCCTTGTAACATTTGCATAGGATGCTGCTTCGACCCACTTGGTGAAGTAGTCAATGGCGACCAGGATGAATCTGTGGCCATTCGAAGCAGTTGGTTCAATCTTTCCAATCATGTCAATGCCCCATATAGCAAAGGGCCAGGGTGAAGACATCACATTCAAAGGATTGGGAGGCACATGCACCTTATCGGCATAAATCTGGCATTTATGGCATTTTCTGGCGTAGGCGCAACAGTCGGCATCCATTGTGATCCAGTAATAGCCTGATCTCAGCAACTTCTTGGCCATGGCATGCCCTCCAGCATGGGTACCAAAAGATCCTTCGTGCACCTCGTGCATTAGCAAGTCTGCTTCCGCCCTGTCGACGCATCTGAGGAGTACCATATCAAAGTTCCTTTTGTATAAAGAACCATCAGTGTTCAAGAAGAAACTACCAGCAAGCCTTCTCAAAGTCTTCTTATCATTGGAAGATGCCCCAGGTGGGTATGTTTGATCCTCCAAGAAGCACTTAATGTCATGGAACCAAGGCTTATCATCTTTAACAACATCTGTTGCGAACACATCTGCTGGTCTGTCAAGTCTGGACACCGAGATCTGAGGTACAAAGTTGGCAGCTTGAACTTTGATCATGGATGAAATGGTAGCCAGAGCATCTGCAAACTGATTCTCGTCTCGAGGGATATACTCAAGCTTGACTGTTGTAAAGAAAGTCAATAACCTCCTTGTATAATCCCTGTAAGGTATCAGATGGTCCTGGTGGGTATACCATTTGCCGTTGGTCTGATTGATTACCAGAGCTGAATCTCCGAATACAGTCAATGTCTTGATCCTGAGGTCAATGGCTTCCTCAAGACCCATAATGCAAGCTTCGTATTCAGCTTCGTTGTTAGTGCAGTTGAAAGTGAGTTTTGCCGAGAAAGGCATGTGAACTCCTTTAGGTGTAATGAGTACTGCACCAACACCACGACCATTCATGTTAACAGCCCCATCAAACATCATAGTCCATTCTTCTTCCGGGTCAGGCCCTTCAGTGTGAACAGGCTCTTCATGATCTTTTGCTTTTATGAACATGATGTCTCCATCAGGGAAGTCAAATCTCATAGGCTGGTAATCATCAATGGGTTGCTCAGCAAGATATTCAGACAATACACTGCCCTTGATGGCTTTCTGAGAAGTGTATTGGATGTCATATTCTGTGAGGATCATTTGCCATCTTGCAACCCGTCCGGTAAGTGCTGGCTTCTCAAATATGTACTTAACTGGGTCCATCTTTGAGATCAATAAAGTAGTGTGGGTCAACATATACTGTCTCAGTCGGCGAGCAGCCCACGCTAAAGCACAGCAAGTTTTCTCGAGCAGTGAATAACGCTGTTCACAGTCGGTAAACTTTTTGCTTAGGTAGTATATTGCATACTCTTTTCGACCAGACTCGTCATGCTGGCCCAGCACACACCCCATTGACCCTTCTAATACTGTCAGGTACATAATTAGAGGTCTTCCTTCGACTGGAGGCATAAGGATTGGAGGCTCTTGTAAGTATTCCTTGATCTTGTCAAAAGCCTTCTGGCAGTCTTCGTTCCACCTGATCGTTTGTTCTTTTCTCAACAGCTTGAACAAGGGCTCACAGGTTGCTGTAAGGTGAGATATGAACCTTGAGAGGTAGTTCAATCTACCTAGAAACCCTCGAACTTCCTTTTCTGTCTTTGGTGCAGGCATCTCTTGAATAGCTTTGACTTTATCAGGGTCAACTTCAATCCCTTTCTCACTCACAATAAAACCCAGCAGCTTACCGGATCGCACCCCGAATGTGCACTTGTTGGGGTTCAATTTCAGTTGGTATTTCCTCAGACGCTTGAACAACTTTAGCAGATTTACCAGATGATCTTCTTCAGTAAGGGACTTGGCAATCATGTCATCCACGTAACACTCTATTTCTTTATGGATCATATCGTGGAATAATGTTACCATAGCCCGTTGATATGTTGCACCGGCATTCTTGAGCCCAAATGGCATTACCTTGTAGCAGAACGTGCCCCAGGGTGTGATGAAGGTTGTCTTCTCCATGTCTTCAGGTGACATTTTGATCTGATTATATCCCGAAAATCCATCCATGAAGGAGAATACCGAGAACTGAGCCGTATTATCTACCAATACATCAATGTGAGGTAATGGGAAATCATCTTTCGGGCTGGCTCTGTTCAGATCCCGGTAGTCAAAACACATCCTTACTTTGCCGTCTTTCTTAGGCACAGGTACTATATTAGCAACCCACGGTGGATAGCTAGTCACGGCAAGGAACCCGGCGTCCCACTGCTTTTGTACCTCTTCTTTGATTTTCATTGCCATGTCTGGACGAGTACGGCGCAGTTTCTGTTTAACCGGCGGGCATTCTTCTCTCAAAGGCAGCTTGTGCACAAGAATGTCGGTATCCAACCCTGGCATATCTTGATAAGACCAAGCGAACACGTCCACATACTCTTGAAGCAGGTTAATCAGTTGTCTCTTCACTGAGTCTTGCAGGCAGGCCCCGATTTTAACTTCTTTCACGTCTTCATCTATACCAAGATTGATCGTTTCAACCTCCTCCTGGTGAGGAGTGATAACCTTTTCCTCTTGTCTTAACAACCTGGCTAGCTCTTCAGGAAGCTCATATTCTTCTTCAACCCCTTCATCAGCTTGATTGATTGGATTGTCAAAGTCATACAAAGTCATAGCCGTGCTGTTGTCGGTGTTGTCTGGAAGGCACACTCTGCAAGGGTTCAGTTTGTTCATTTTAGTGATTTGATTTTAATCTTGTTTAGAAAAGTGAAATGAAGTTGTCATTTTGAAAACATTGCCATTTATTTTTTGTACAAAAAGAAAAATGGAAAAACAGTGAGCGAAAAAGAAAAAGACTCGTTTGCAAAAAGATGTCTGATATTTCATTGATTAATCTTGTTGCACAAAAAGTACAGATGGCCCGGTTACAAAATGAGTCTTGTCATCTTGGGCAAGATGCAAGACTTTGATGCATGCTATAAAAATACAGGAAATAATAATTACTCTGCATGAGTAACTCTTATAATTTCCTGGGAAGACCAGTTCGAGATACTGCTCCCCGGGATCTTTGGACGGATCCAACTCTCCAGGTTGCGGTCTCCTTCATCCTCGTCTTCCAAGTTGTTGACAGCATCAGGGGTGAGCATCCCCCCACTAACAAAGTTGGGCTCTTTTGCAGCCTCTGCTTGATCTTGTTGAGTTGGTTTGTAACCCAACCCAAATCTATCCTCTTTTTTCTCCACCGGTAACAGTTTGCCCCAGCCTTGGGCACTTCCTTCCTCAACAACCTTCCGGGCTTGTTGGTATGATATCATTGAGGTTCCAGGTACAGCAGATGTTTCATTTATGTTTAAGGCCTCGAACCCTTGACTCATTGTTTCATGGATCTCCCCATCCATCTCAATGTACTTATAGGTAGCCAGGTGGCTGACAAAAATATCCTCCTCTCCGCAGATAGTAACGACTTGACCCTCCCACTCGAATTTTAACTTCTGGTGAAGGGTTGAGGTCACGGCGCCAGTGGCGTGAATCCATGGCCTACCCAATAGACAGCTGTAGGCAGGCTGTATATCCATCACGTAGAAGGTCGTTTTGAAAGTTTGCGGGCCAATCGTTATGGGCAACTCAATCTCTCCCAGAACCGATCTCTTAGAACCATCAAAGGCTCTCACCACCAGGTTGCTGGGTCTTAACGCCAATCCGTCATACTCTAACTTCACCAGGGCTTTTTTAGGTAAGACATTGAGGGATGACCCCGTGTCTACTAGCACATGGGAAAGGACTGCACCTTTACATTCCATAGTTATGTGCAAAGCCTTGTTATGGTTGCGGCCTTCCGTGGTCAAATCAGTGTTGGTGAACCCTAGTCCATGACTAGAATTAACATTTCCAACCACAGCTTCTAACTGATTGACGGTGATCTCTTCAGGCACATAAGCTGCGTGCAAGACTTTGAGTAGTGCATTCCGATGAGCTTCGGAGCACATAAGCAATGATAGGATTGAGATCTTGGAAGGCGTCTGGTGAAGCTGATCCACTATTTTGTAATCACTTTTCTTGATGATTCTCATGAACTCATCAACTTCTTGATCAAAGGGTGTTTTCAAAGCTTCCTTAACAACCTGCTCTTCCTGTAACAAGCTTTTTCCTTTTGCCTTGGCAGCAGCTTCTGCTTCGGCGGTGGGTCTTTGAGTTTGTGGAGCAAAGAGACGTCCGCTTCGAGTGAAGCCTCCGCCTCCTCCCACATTGTCTATTTGTGGTGCAGGGGTTGATGATTCAAAAGTGATTTTTTGTCCTCCGCAGTATAAATCAGAGCCGTAATGCCAAGGGATGGCATTACTGCTTTCATAAGGTACTGGTCCAGGCACTGTGATGGTGACTGGACTGATGGCAGCTGCGGAAGGGACTGTGATAGTCTGTGGATCGTAGTATATCGTGACTGGTGCTCTGATGGGAGTAGCACTTTGTGAGTTGTGGGCAGAATCATTCTCAGGATCATAATAAATTGTAACGGTTGAGACATCTTCATTGTTGGTTGCTGATGTTGTAGGAGACATTGTTGGAAGAATGGGTGTTGTAGGAGTTTCAAAATGGAGTGGTGCTGAAGTTGTAGCAGGAATGTTCGTTGATATCTGGTCAGTTGAAATGACAGATGAAGCACTTGTTGATGAAGCCGAAGAATTGTCGGGAACAATGGTTGTTGCAGTTGTAGGAGATACTGGAATTGTTGCTAATGAGATTGCTGGATTTGTAGGAAATGAGGTGGTGATTTGAAGTTGGCCACTCTGAATGAGACCATCTATGCCATTCCTCAGGTTATCACACCCATTTACTGAGATATTGCAGTAAGCACACCCTAACTCACACCCCGGGAACATTTGACATTCGAGGAGCTGAGCCTTAATCTCTACCAACGGCGTCCGAATCTGACCCACACTGGCTATTAAATAAGACGACTTGTCTTCTTCAATAGCATTAATTCTGGGACCCCCGTGGTTTGGCATAGGGTTCTTATTAACATTGGGTGGTGGTGCGAAATTCAGGGCCTTAGAGTCTACCAGGTCTTGTACCTTCATGTGCAAGGCTCTGCACTTTTCTGTACTGTGGCCAGGTGCATTTGAGTGAAAAGCACATCTGGCGTTGGAGTCATAATTCCTGGGTAGACTATTAGGATCTGGAGGTGCCAACGTCCTTAGCTCAACTAGGTTGAGTTTCAGGAGTTGTGGCAGCAATGTAGCATATGGCATAGGGATCGGCTCGATCACCCTATTGGCTTGAGATGGCCTCTGTTGGAATGGCCTTTGCTGATTGTTGTTGTTGGCGTTGTTGTAGTTTCTCGGAGGATACTGAGCTTGTTGATGGTACTGAGGTTGTTGCTGATAGTTTTGTTGCGGAGGTTGATAAGCTGGTTGAGGATGAGCTGGAGCGGGAATGGTGACTGCTGCCACAGACCTGTGAACATACTGGGGTCTGCCCCTGTTGGTGTGGATGGCATTGGTCTCGCCAGTTCTTCTTGGGCCTGCAAAAGGCTTCCTTGTATTGCTGGACGAGCTGGCACCATTGTCAGTAATCTTGCCCATCTTCAACAGGCTCTCAATTCTCTCTCCAGCTATGACAACATCTGCAAAGCTAGTGGAAGAGAAAGCAGCCAGCCTGTCAATATATGTTCCCTGGAGGGTGTTCATAAACATATCTGCCATTTCCCTCTCTGACATAGGTGGCTGAACAGCAGCAGCCAATTGCCTCCATCTCTGGGCATATTCTCGGAAACTCTCTCTTGACGACTGTGACATTCCCATTAGGAGGGTCCTGTTGGGTGCCATATCTAAGTTGTATTGATACTGTCTGATAAAGGCCTCTGCCAGGTCCTTCCAACACCTGATAGTTGCTCTCGTCAGATGAGAGTACCATTCTCTCGAAGCTCCCGTCAAGCTATCCTCAAAATAGAACATCCAGAGCTTCTCGTCCATGGTATAGGCCTTCAACCTCCCCAGAAATGATTGTAAATGGGTCCGGGGGCATGAAGTCCCGTTGTACTTTTCGAAGCAAGGAGGCTTAAACTTATGGGGAATCCTGACCCCGTCTACCAAGCCCATGTCCATAACATCAAAACCCAAAGAGTTTTGAGACTCCAAGGATCTTAATTTCTCAGCTATCTCATCCAGCCTTCTGTCATAAGCTTCCTCCCCAGCACCCATTACTGTGAACTGATCCTCTTGGGGGTCTTCTTGCAGTACCCTGCCTACAGTGGCAGTCCCTTGAACATTTGCAGGAATGTTGATCTCCGGATGAAGATGGGGTCCAAATACCGGGGGATTGACATGAGGTTGGACCCTCTCATTGTTGCTTGTGCCAGCAGTCCCTATATGGGGATCTTCTTGATTCTGCCTTTCCACCATTGCTCTCAATCTTTCTTGGCTCTGAGCCATGTTGTTCATCACTTCCATAAACTGCGTCATCTGAGTTCTCATTTCCAATCTTTCGTTTGCCATTTGATTTCTGACCTCTGCAAGGTCCTGCTGTACCTGATCCATTTGTATGCCTGGAAGGTTGTTACGGGTTGGATATCGGTGCGGACGGTTGAGGGGAAATACCCGGCGCCGAGCAATAGTTCCCGAACATCACAACAGAGTTAGCAACAATAAAACAAAAACCTACAAAACAAACAAAGGGTTAGCATGCAATGCAGTATGCTTATTTGTTTTCAAGGTATCCGGCTTGGCATTCAGTTTTGACCCTTCCAGACCCTTGAAGATGCTGTTGATGTTGCTTTTGAAGTGGAACAAACTAACACATATATTACAAAAGACAAATGGTACATAGTTTGTTTACAAATACAAGCCCTCCGAGGGGTCAAAATACATTACAAGAAAATAAAAGTACATGGAATGAAGGCAACAACAAGCAAATGGTCAAACACCAAGACCAAACTCATCCTCCCGAACTTCCTTGAGAAGTGCTTCGGTCACAGGATCAGCTGGACGTTCCGTGAGATTCCTGATAAGGAGGTTCCGGGTAGTAACAGCTGTAGTTAGCTTCTTGTGCTGACTTTGGTCCTTTGACCTCTTCACTCCAGCTCTGATCTTCAGCTCTGATATCTCCCTCTGGGCTGCTGCCAGGGCTTCTTGCTGTTCTTTTGCACTAGTTTCCAGTTGCTCTATCTTGTCTTGGACCCTCTTATCTTCCAGAGTGCGAGCTTCGGTGATCCTGACCCACCTAGCTTGACTCTCCTTCAGATACAAGTCTGTCCTGGCTCTCTGGAACTGGGCTTCCTTGCAAGCATTCTTCAGAATTTGTTCTCCAGCCCTAGATTTTTTGATGTAATCCTCAGATTTCTCAATTTTATCCAGATGCTCCGCTCTCAGCTTCTCTAGCCTCTCAATATCCATCCTACCATCACTCCTCTCCCGGAGGGTCTTCTGCAAAGCCTGAGTTAACTTCTCATTTCTCTCTTTCAAGCCCTCAAACTCTTCCAAACTGACAGTGGCAGGAGGTGGTGCTGAGGATGATCCAGGCATATCCTCTATGATAAAGGGCATTCCGGAGAATTGAGCCCTGGCACGGGACCACTCATAATATTGTGCTGATGCTACATTGTTGCACTTCCCCAGAATGGTTACTCCCTTGGTTTGAACATTGTCCCAGGCCCAGGCTGCCTGCCTAACAATAGCCAGATTAATCTTGTTCTCACAATAAAGAGTTTCAACCAAGTCTTGTGCCTTAGGAGTGTGGACCAGTGCATAGCCCAGTTGCCTTTTGAACAACAGAGGGTTGTAATTAATACTACCCTTAACTCCTATTAGGGGCACATTGGGAAAATGCCCACAGCTGGTGATGATATCCCTGCCTTTGGTGCTTTGAGTGCACCACCTGATATCAGCTGAAGTTAGAGCAGTGAGTCTTTTAGCCCAGTTTCTCTGCTGATGAGGGTTCAGAAATGCGTCCGTCTTGGGTAAATGCCTGAGAAGCCAGGTATGGAACAAAGGAGCACAACACCTCACTAGTCTTCCCCTCTGCTTTTCATTCCTCTGATGCACTGAATAGTAGAGATCTCCCAACAAGGTTGGCACTGGGTTCCTTCGGATGAATAGATGGATTGCATTCTTGCTAATGAATCGAGGCTCATCTGCAAATAATATAATCCCATATATGCTCAGGGCCAATAAAGCACAGACAGCTTTCCACTCTCCCAAAGAAGCTTTCAGGGTAGCTTGAGAGATCAAGAAATCCAGATGGAAACCAGGGATCCCAGCCTTAGAAGTCATATGCTGCCCTATCAAGACTGGTTCCAGATACAAAGCCTTTGCTACTTCTTCATTTCCAAGAAAGACCATCTCAGGGTTGAAAGGGACTCCACCCCTGATAGGTATACCAACCAATGATGAGTATTCTTCCAATAATGGGCCCAGCTGAAAGTCCTGAAAAGTGAAACACCTCAGTGGGGGATCATAAAACTGAAGGCAGGTGTGGATCAGGCTTCTCTGTGAAGGGTCCAGATCCATAACCATATCAAGTATATCTCCATAGTATTCCTTGAACAATGGTATGTGGTCTGGAGTGATCAGGGTTTGAATCCTCCTGATGTCAGCTAGCTCTGGTTGGAAGAAATGGTAGGTGATGTTACTCTTTTTAGGTGCCATGATGTTGAGGGTGAGTAGAGACAGGTGCTGAGGATAACACTGAAGAATGGGCCACTGATTGGCTGGTGCAGGTGACTGGAGTAGATAGCTGACAGCTGAAGCAGATGCTGATGCAGATAGGTCAATACTGAAGATAGGGTCAAAACCAAACCAAAAATGAAGATGGATACCCTGAAACACAAATAAGCAAATGTCAATATGATGCAATGATTATGTATGCAAATGACATGCAAGGGTTTGTGACTGAGCTGGATCTGATCAAATGCCCTGGTATAGGTCCAAGTATGTTCAAGAAATCCAGATGGAGGTCTATAAATCCAGTAACCAAGGTGGGGGACTCAAATAAAGAGTCACATGTCCAGGGTTTAGAATCACATGAACTGTTCCAACATGGAGTATTCTTAATCAAATCAAAGTAACAGGGTATGTTGAGGCCAAGGGTACCTGCAAACCTGTAAACAGCCCAACCCCCTCACAGGTGGTGTTCTAAAACAAGGATCCTCAGACTTGGATCAGTTATGAGAAGTGTAAACACTTCTAACTCGGAGGTACAGTGTTTACAATAACCATAAGAGATCCTCCTCTAATTCACCTCAGTTTCTGAAGGTCAATACTAAAAGGTCATCCAGACTTAGCAGGCTTCCCAGATAGCCCTAGCATTGCAGGAAATCTGCAACACAGAGTTCTCAAGAAGAAACCCATATCTGAACCGTGCTTCATATTCCCGCACCAGACCGAGATGGAATGGGAAAGAATATGAACCACTCTAGCCTAGGTGTCACTCAGATCCCAGGTATAGGATCTTAACTCTCAGTAGAACACCCACCCACCAAAGCAAACAAACAGATCCAGCCAGACAGCACAGTATGACAGTATGATATAATGCAAAGCTATAAAGAAAGCAGTAAAGCAATTGTACATAAGGCAAAAATAAATACAAATACACAAACACAAACAACACAGTAAACACAAATCAATCAAGCGCTAGGAGGAACCCACAAAAAGAACCAGAAGCCCTGGTTGCAGTATAAGGGTCCCCAGCAGAGTCGCCAAGCTGTCGCTCCCGATAAGTGGGACCGGCCCAAATAAAGGTACAGACGCGAACGGTCGGCGAAGAGAACAATGAGAACACACAGCCGTGAACTCACTGGAGATGAATAGAGTCGCCAGCTAAGCATTTTTATCCCGGAGGAAAGGCAATGCTGCATAGACCTAGAAAGATATGGACAAGACGGTTGCGAACCAGAGAGACTGAGAAAGGGGGTTGGTTACAACCTGGGAAGGTATTATCACCCAGATTGTCCGCCGTACTCGACGGGATCCACGCTTAAAAGATTTGTGTTTTAAAGGGGTAGTGTCAGTGCAATCTGTGTATAAGGAGGCTGGAAGAAAATGTACAGGTGTCAGTGTAAAAGGAATGTGAAGTGTAATATATACAGTGTCAGTGTAAGGATAAGAGTGAAATGCTCATGACTATGAGGCTTACAAGAATGAAGCTAGAAAGAGGGGGAATATACAGAGACTTTTGTTCGATAACCGTTAAGTTATGCCTACGTATCCTCTCGTGCAATGAGGAAGTCAGAACACCGTAGTTCGACCCAAAGAGACTGAAAGATAAATTGACTTGTGAACTGCTTACTTGTCTATGCTCAAGTGTATGACCTGTCTGGCTCAGGTGCAAACTGTCTTGCATTAGACGGAAGAAGCAAGTTCTCGTTTATGAGTGAATGAGATGAGAAAAGAATCCCGAAGGAGACGATTATTGTTTGTTTTTGAGTTTTCAGTCTTTTATTGCTTTTGAAAGTTTGTCATAAGTTAATGAGCTTAAGCCTAAACCAATGGATTTAGTAAACTCATCACATCTTCCCTCTGATTAGGGGTAATGAGAGTACCTTAAGTGTGAAGTCAGATTCTCACACTTAATCACCTTTGGTGTAGAATTACTATCATTAACCTACTTGTGATTATTTAGATGTTTTTGGTGTTTTTGTTTAGTGTTAAGTAATGAGGTTAAGCCATAACCAAGGATTAAACAGACTCATTACACCATCCTAATAGAAGGATAATAGATGAGAATGTTTAAGCTGAGGAAAGCTCCTCAACTTAATCCATGATTAGGGATTAAACTCATGACAAAACAAGCCTTTATTATATGGATTTTATTTAATGATATGATGATGAAGTGAATTTTATGATTTGTAAGACAACTTGAGGGGGACTTGTCCATTAACACTAGGGTTAGTCCTTCTTAACCAATTAAGGAAGAATTAGAACCCTAATGCAAGGCCCAAGTTACAAGTGTGATGTCTTGATGATTATTAAGTGAGTTGATTAAGAGATTTAAACACATTAAGGGTTTAACACTTATGATTAAAGTTATACACTCCATCCTAAGAGAAGGATGCAGGCATAAGCTTAATCACAAAGCCTTAAAGCCTTTAGGGTTTAGCCCCTGATTATGAGATGAGAAGAGAAGACTCAAAGAGACACAAAGGTGAAAACTAAGAGGGGGGACTAATCAAAACCCTAATCATTGTCATGCTTGGTTGTTCCTAAGGTTTGTGAGGTTTGCAAGAGAAGTCTTCAATGGAACCACCAGGAAGCAGATGAAAGGATCAAGAGAAGCAAAGCAACTTGCTTCATTTAAGAAGTCAAGTCACTTGAAGAAAGAAAGTAAGAAGAAGAAGAATGAGCAAGCTCAATCTCAAACACATATCAAAATGCAGCAAGGATGCAAGAGAGAGATGAGAAGAAAGTATGAGAAGTGGAGGCAAATTCACTTCTCAAAATCACTTACCACCTGAAAGGTTAGAAAAGAAATGCAATGCAATGCAAAATGGGATGGAATGACATGATGCAAACCAAAACCAGAAGCATATATGTGATGTTAATGATGCTATGAGATGCTACAAACCAGAAACAAAACATGTGGATGATCATACAAGCTTATGAATGCAAATGAAGCAAGTTAGGACACATGAACATGCATGAAAAGTTATGAGATGCATATGGCATACAACATGACAAATGCAAGATGCAATGATCAAACATGCTTTCAATATGCCTTATGATATTCAATGAATCAAATGGAGGCATGGAATGCCATGGCAAGTCATGTTATGCAAGAGAATGCAAGATGGATGCATATGAAAGCCCAAATTAGGGTTTATGAACCATACATCAAACACAAACCAAAATCAGAAGCAAACAACATTATAAAAAATTGAAAATACACTCAAAGGATCCCTAATCCTATACTAAATCACTGCCCAAAGGAGAGGTTCCAACTCTTAACCTAATTCAAGTTATGATTTTTCTAAGTTTTCTAGGGTTTTAGGGTTCCTTAACAAGAAAATTATCAAACAAATTGAAAATGAAAGATCAAATCATGGCCATTTAATATCACAAACTACATGCTAAACACAATGCAATGCAAAAAGAATCAAGGTCCAACTCTTTAGGGTTAGGCAGAAATGATTTTTGGAAGTTTGGATCAAAATAAAGCATCAAAATGATTTTAATTCCATGAAAAATTCTCAAAATGCATCAAGATCAAAAAATAAATTTGGTTTGAAGGTTGGACAATGTTTCTAAATGTTTTTAAATGCTTCATGAATTTTTTGGTGATTTTTAAATACCTAAAAGTATTTTTAATTAATTAATTCTCATTAATTAATTAAAAAGAAACTTTTAAATATTTAAAAATACTTTTTTAATGCTAAAAATGAAAATAAAAATATTTTTTGTGTTTTAAAAATTAATGAAACTCTTGACAAAAAGTTTCATAATTTTTAAAACATTTTTGCTATTTTAAATAAATTGTATAAAACAAATGAGAAAAATTGAAATAAAAATCAAAATAAACTGAAGTATGCTGGATGGATGGCTGAGATTGAGTCTGGCCAGGAAAGGGTTGACTGCGCGCGCAGATCAAAGGCCCATATTCAAACTTGGTTAATCTGAGTTATTAATTAAATAATTGTGATTAGGGTTTCTAATGATGAATCTCAGCCACACACACGCGCGGCAAGTCAACCTTTTCAACGCATCTAACGCTCCAGATTCAAATGGACATTAATGACCTGATTCAAACCCTAATGATTTTCAGGTGGCCGGAGAAGACCTCCGGTCGTCTTCTCCGGTGGGAACCCCACCTGAAAATCCCTAAAATCCTCAAAACGCAATCAAAATGAAATCCAAACACACAGAAATGATTCCCACCCTTCACTGAATCAAAACCCCAAGCTAAAACTCATTTATATTTCCTTAATCACATGAATCGAAACAAAACAATTTCTAGGTCAAAGAGTTTCAGAACATGATTAAACTCTTATCTCTTCACCATTTTCAAAACTAAAGACATCAGAACAATCAGTGAATCATGAAGAACAACTTAAGAACTTAAAAAATGATTTCTGGAAAAAAAGTTCTTGAGCTACCTGAGTTTCGAAGCTTTCAATCCTGCAACTTTCTGGGTGCTTTCCTGCTTGCAATCAACTCCACTTGACCTCCTGAGAAGCTTTCAATGCTTGGAAAGAGTTTGTGATGGCTGGTTTTGAGGTTTGAACAAGTTCTGTTCAATGGAGGGCAGAAATCGTATTTGTGATTCTGGAGGTTTTAGGCTATGGTGATGGATGCTTTGTGATCAGAGAAACATGTTGAGTTGATTTATGAAGTTTGCTTATGTGTTTGTGAGTTGTGTGATCAGTTTCGAAGGGTTTTGCAAGTGAGGATGAAAATGTGTATGTTGTTCTATGGCTTGCTTCAGACTTGCTTGTTATGTGAAATGGCTGGCATTTGATCCACATAAACAAAGCTTATTGGTCAGGTGATGTGACTTGGCCTGCTGTGATTGGTATGGCCACTTTTGCAAATTGTCCACCTTTGTGTAAGAGAGGCATGGGTTGTGTTCTAGGCTAGTACAAGTGTGTGGGCTGGCGCAGCATGGTGAGGGGAAAGGCTAGGGCTGGTTCAGCATCCAAGGCAACAAGTGGATGGAAGTGTGATGATGATTTTGCAACTTGATCACTTTTGGTTCATATGGAAATGCCTTGCTTCACAAACCATGGAAAATGAGAAATACTTAGTCCATTCTAAACTTTAGGGTACATGTGATGTTTGTGTGATGGTTAGACATGAATTAGAAGTCACAAATGCCTTGGTGCAAAGTTTTTGCAAGTTTTCCATTTGGTGCATATTTTGAAAATTAGTGATTTTTGCCAACTTTGACACACCATAACTTTTGATCCAAAATGAATTAGGTCATGTTCTTGTACTTTCTGAAAAGGGAAAGATCTAATCTACAACTTTCATGACCAAAGTTTTTCCATTTGAAGCATTTTTGGATCAAAAAGTAAGGGTTGAAAAAGTTGCATAAAATGACATTTCATTAAAAGTCAACCATGCCCTAAAAAGTCAACTTTGCAAAAACTTCAAATTCTTGAATTTTGTGAACTTCAACCTTCTTCCATGATCAAATAAAGATCAAATATACTCAAAGTGATGAAGATCACCCCTTGGTTGGGTCACTGGGGGCCTCAGATGCCCTGATTTTGCACTGACTTGTCTGAAAAGTCAACTCTTGATCAGATGACTTCCCCATGGAATTTCTTCATGAAAATTGATATGCATACTCCCTATACCATATAGAGACCAATAGAAACAAGAATGACCAAAAAATTTGGAGTTATGGCCTTTGAAACCAAAACCCTAATTTTAGGTCATCTGGGCAGTTAAACCTGGCTCTGCCTCCACACCATTTCCAGTTCTTGTGATTCTTTGACATTCTTGACTTTGAGAGGATATAATATGATGCTTGAACATGCATGGACCTCTTTGAAGTGATAGATGACCTTTGGAGTGGCTCAAGAAGCTCTTGGATTGCTCAGATCACAAGCCCTAGATGCAGATGACTTTGAATCTATGCAGTGAATCAAAACTGTGATATGAGATGCTATGATTGAGTTTATGCATATGAAATGATCACAAGCCATGGTGTGAATGGGTGAGGGCAAATTTGGGGTGTTTACAAGTACGACGGACAATCTGGGAGCTAATACCTTCCCAGGTTGTAACCAACCCCCTTTCTCAGTTTCTCTGGTTCGCGGCCGTCTTATCCATCTTTTCTTAGGTTTATGCAACATTACCTTTCCTTCGGGATAAAAATGCCTAGCTGGCGACTCTATTCATTTCTTCTCTTTCGCCGACCGTTCGCGTCTGTACCCCTCTTGGCCGAGTGTCATTTGGTGGGAGCGACAGTTGCCTTCATCAGAGTTTCTTCTTCAGCACCTTCTCCAGTTATCTTCACAAGTTGTCTTCATCAGAGATCCTCTCCAGTATCATCTCCAGTTATCTTCAGCAGTTATCCTATGTCTCCTTCACCAGCATCCATTGTCAGCATGGATACTTCCAGGAAGAGCAACATCATATACCATTTCTTTGAGCCTACTCTGACAGGCATCAGACAGATCTAGTATCTCATCACTCCTGATCATGTCCCTTTATTCAGGGAACATTATGGTGGCATTATGGACATGATCATGGACCTGGATGCATCCCAGAGGAGCATGATCCACACCTGTCTCCAGTTCTATGACCCTCCTCTCAGATGCTTCACTTTCCCAGATTTTCAGCTAGGAGCATTGATGGAAGAGTTCTCCATGTTGTTAGGTGTCCCTATCAGGAGAGGGATTTCTTTCAACCCTGAGATGGTTGCTCCCAAGAATGAAGATATAGCTAAGGCTTTGCACTTGGAGCCCACCCTCATTGACCAGAGCATGACCACTAAGGCTGGAATCCCATGCCTTCATTCGGACTTCTTGGTTACTCAGGCCACCCTGCATACTGCAGCAGGGAAGTGGGAAACTGTTTGTACTCTTCTGGCCCTCAACATATATGGAGTTATCTTGTTTGCATACTGATGCATGTTTTTCGCAAGTGTACGAACACGTCAGAGTAATATAAAAGATTGTCGAATCCACAGAGACCAAGTGTCAATCTATCGTACCTGTTGTTATGGTGTGTATCTAAGGCAACTAAATTAAGGGGTTTTAAGAAGGGTGCAATGGTAAATAAAATAATAATTTTAAACAATAAACAAAGACAGGCTCGAATGTAATTCACGTAATCAATGATAATCCAGTACTTGTTAATGGAACTACTTATGGGCAATGTTTTCTCCTTTGAAAAGAACTAATTTAACAGGAACTGTCGCTTTCGCGTATTCAGAACCGAGTTGTAATCTCTAATCAACCCCTCCTATTGTCACGGATAAAAAGGTGCGTACTGCGTTAGAGTAGTAAACCTATTTTTAAGAAATGTAGTATCTTAACTAAGTTGAAAAGTATTTTAACCTGGACTTCTTAGCAAAAAGAGGTTCTTATGAACCAGACTCTAAACTTCATAACGCGTCCGAAAATCGTTTTAAAATCTCTTTTCTTTTTAATCTAAAAACTCCTAATGAACTAGACAAAACGCTTTTGGCTGTTTTTGAAATAGTTAAAAACAATTAGATTGAAAGATAAAATAGCCCTTTAAGTGTTTCCACGAACAATTATACGGATTACTGGTTCAATTACGATCCTTACATTCTAACCTTTATGGATTTAGTTAGACATGATAAAGTAAAGATTATTTTTATAATTTTTCATAAAAGTAATTTCGTGCGAGTGCGGAAAGTAAATGAATTTAGTGCGAGTGCGAGAAATAAAGTAATTTAGTGCGAGTGCGGGAAATAAACGAAATAAAGTGCGAGTGCGGATAATAAAGAAAGTAAAGCAGTGCGAGAAATAAATAAAAGTAAAGCAATGCGGAAAAGTAAAATACGAACTGGAATTAAAATGGCGGCAGGATTAACTTCCTCCAGAGTGCTCCAAAACTCGATCACACAGACAAATTACAGACTCGATCACTCGATTGCAGAAACACCCCGATGTGGAATGGTAACTGCTTTGAAACTGATATATGCCTAGAGAAATCTAAGTTTGGATGATGAAAAACGAAAAACTAAAGTCCTATTTATAGGAAAACTAAATGCAGGAAATGACCAGGACGCCCCTCCACTAAAAAGTGGAGGGAACTGAATTTTTGCCTTGTGGCGCCCGCCATAGTACTCATAGGGAATGGAAGAGTGGGGATCGTGGGTCTTGGCAGTTGTGGAGTGGTCTTGAGACGTGGCCACGTCATGGCTAACCCCATGGCGCCCGCCACAGTGGGTGCCGTAAGTGCAAAACGCTGAATTTCTAGGTTTTCGTCTGTTTCCACTCCTTTTTCGCTCCTTTTCTCGATTCAAGCCCCGATTACAATAAAAACCTGAAAACAAAAGAAAACAAAGTAATAACATAACAAAATAACGATAAAATCTAAGAATGCATGCGAAATCGGAGTCAGAAATACGGTGAATTTTAGTGTGATCACATACGAGCCTAAGTTTGTAAGCAAGAGTGCTATCCACCTATTCTTGTTGAAGAATCCAGTCCCCACCTTGCTTGGAGACTTCTATTATTCAGTGCATCAAAGGAATGAGAAGCAAAGGGGAAGATTGGTCAGATGTTGTGCACCCCTCTTCTACTGTTGGTTATTAAAGCACTTGCCGAAGTCATACACTTTCTTGAATCCTCATCAGCCAAGGAACTGGGCTAAGAGAATGATTGCCCTTACATCAGAAGACATCTGATGGTGCACTCAGAGCACCAATGACAAAGATATCATCACCAGCTGTGGGCAGTATCCCAATGTACCCCTGATTGGAGTGAAGTGTTGCATCATCCACAACCCTTTTCTGTTCAAAAGGCAACTAGGGTATGCCTTGGTACATCCACCAAGAGAGCAAAACTTGACAGAAACCCTCTATTGTGACATTCAACACAACCTTGCCATTGTCAGACAGGCAGCCTGGGCCTGGGACAACATTCAGACTAAGGGGATAGCTATTCTTGGCAAGTGCAACAACATAGCCTCATCTCAGTATCTTGACTGGTCTCGTGTTAGGGGACAGATCACCCGGATGCCATTCACCTTAGAGGATGTACCTGGACCATCAGCAGTGGAACCTGTAGCTACTGTCAGTTTATAGGAGTTTGAGAAATTGAAGGAAAGGAATGCTCAGCTCTCTGAAGCTTTGAAGAAGAACCTCTGGGAGAGGAATGACAGCCGTCTAGATAATGAAAGGTTAGAGAAGTTCCGGATTGAGCACTTGACTAAGATTGAGAAGACGGATGACTACATCCAAAAGGCTAGAGCAGGAGAGTTAGTGCTGAAGAATGCTTGCAAGAAAGCCAAGATTCAGAAGGCCAAAGCTGAGAATTACTTAGAGGAGAGTCAAGCTAGGTGGATCAGGATCACTGAGGCTCGTGCACAGGAAGATCAGAGAACCCAAGCTAGGATAGAGCAGCTGGAGGCTAGTGAGAAGAGGAATCAGATAGCTCTGTTAGCATCACAGAAGGAGATCTCTGAGTTGAAACTCCGGGCGGGGTTGAAGAGGTCAGAGGATCAGGATAAGCACAAGAAGTTGACTAGTGCCATTGTCACTAGGAACATCCTCATCAGGACCATTACAGAGCACCCAGTTGGCCCAGTGACTAAGGCTCTCCTGAAGGAAGTCAGAGAGGATGACTTTGGATTGGATGTTTGATTTCCTTGTATTTATACCTCCTTTTGTTTGTACTTTTGATTTTGTTGTTGTATTTTAACCCACTATGGGAATTTTGTTGTAA
This sequence comes from Lathyrus aphaca, assembly GCA_963966055.1. Lineage (NCBI taxonomy): Eukaryota > Viridiplantae > Streptophyta > Magnoliopsida > Fabales > Fabaceae > Lathyrus > Lathyrus aphaca. Next base: position 14,874,013 of record OZ014524.1, read on the forward strand.
TCAAACTATGTATCTTCACATTTTTATAATATATGGTTTGTATTATTTCATGGGCTTTTATATCTCTGCAACGTCATCATTTCCTTGAGGTCTGGAAAGGTCAAAACCAAAAGAACCAAACCGGATACCCTTGGAAGACAAATAGGCATCCTGCATTGCATACTAACATCATTTCTTTGTTTTGTAGGTTTTTGTTTTTGTTGTTGTTTCTCACTTTGTTGTGGTTTCAGGAAACATTGCTTGTAGAAGAGTGTTCCCCGTCAATAGAGTGCACCGGTATCCGACAAGAAACAACCTTCCGGGATTACAAATGGTTCAAGTTCAGCAAGACTTGACTGATGTGAGGACCCAAATGGCCAATGAAAGGACAGAGATGAGGGCCCGATTGAATCATTTTATGACAGTGATGACTGGATTGGCTCAGAGCCAAGAGAGACTGAGAGAGTTAGTCGAGCAGTAAACTCCCGAGGAAAACCATCTGGGAACAGGGGGTACCAGCAACAACGATCACGTACAGCCTCGTACTGATCCCCCAGAATTTGGACCTCATCTGAACCCAGAAATAAATGCTATAAGAAACACCCAAGGTAACACTGGAGGGAGGGCCTTGCAGGAGGACCCTCAGGAAGAACAATTTACTGTGGTTGGGGCTGGAGACAAAGTTTACGATCGTCGGTTGGATGAAATAGCAGAAAAGCTAAGGTCTCTTGAATCCCAAAACTCTCTGGGTTTTGATGTCATGGACATGGGATTAGTGGAGGGGGTTAGAATTCCTTATAAGTTCAAACCTCCCTATTTTGAAAGATACAATGGCACATCCTGCTATCGCTCCCAAAGATTTGCATCCCGGTACAAGCGCGAACGGTTGGCGAAGAGAGAAAACGAAATGAATAGAGTCGCCAGCTAGGCATTTTTATCCCGAAGGAAAGGTAATGCTGTATAAACCTAGAAAGATATGGATAAAACAGTCGCGAACTAGAGAAACTGAGAAAGGAGGTTGGTTACAACCTGGGAAGGTATTAGCACCCAGATTGTCCGTCGTACTCGACGGGATCCACACTTACAAGATTGTGTTTAAAGGGGTAGGTGTAAGTGTTATCTGTGTGCAAAAGATGGAAAAGGATATACAAGTGTCAGTGCAAGAAAGATGTGAATTGCTCATGAATTGAGGCTTAAAAGAGAATGCTGAAAGAGGGGGAAGACACAGAGACTTTTGTTCGATAACTGTTAAGTTATGCCTACGTATCCTCGCGTGCAATGAGGAAGTCAGAACACCGTAGTTCGACTCAAAGAGACTGAAAGATAAATTAACTGGTGAACTGCTTACTTGTCTATGCTAAAGTGTATGACTCGTCTGGCTCGAGTGCTAACTGTCTTGCATTAGACGGAAGAAGCAAGTTCTCGTTTGTGAGTGAAGATGATGAGAAAAGAATCCCGAAGGAGACGATTATTGTTTGTTTTTGTGTTTTCAGTTTTGTTATTGTTTCTGGTGTTTTGCATAAGTTAATGAGCTTAAGCCTAAATCAAGGGTTTGTAAACCTATTATATCCTCCCTGGATTAGGGATAATAAGCCTACTTAAGTATGAGATAAGCATCTCAACTTAATTACCATGATGATGTAGGATTAAGATCATTAACCTACTTGTGTTTATTTAGATGTTTTTGGGTTTTTGTTTAGTGTTAAGTAATGAGTTTAACCTCTAATCACATATTAGTGGGCTCATTACACCATCCTAATAGAAGGATAATAGATGAGAACACTTAAGCTGAGGACGATACCTCAACTTAATCCATTGTTAGGGGTTAAATTCATTATATAACAAAGCCTTTATTAAGTGGATTTTAATTAAGGTTGAGATTAAGAAATGAGTTTTATGGTTTGTAAGGCAACTTGAGGGGGACTTGTCCATTAAACACTAGGGTTAGTCCTTTTTAACCATGAATGAAGAATTAGAATCCTAATGTAAGGCCCAAGTTACAAGTTAATGTCTTAGTGATTATAAGATGGATTAATTAAGAGGTTTAAACAAATTAAGGGCTTAACACTTAGGATTAAAGTTATACACTCCATCCTAAGAGAAGGATGCAGGCATAACCCTAATTCCAAAGTGTAACACGGTGGGAGAACTGACTTTAGTTATGTTGCGGATAGCAAGAGTCACCACCAACTTTTATTTTATCCAAAGGAAAGGCATAAAAGAACAGGAAAGACCTTTTAAAAGATTTTTGGGTCCGGGGGGTAGGTTATGTAAAGGGAAGGTGTGAGCACCCTCTACATCCATGGTTATCCATGGGCTCTTAGTTACTTAGCTCACTTTAAAATGTTTTTGAAATGTGAAGTGTGTGAATAAAAATTTTCTTAAGTGTTTTATAATGATCCATGTACAGATGCGTATAAAACCATTGTTTTGAAAATTGTTTAAAATGTGTGAAGTGTTTGAAATGTTTTGAAGAGTGAGCAAGTATCTAAGAGGAACCTACCCTAAGTTAAAGTCTTTTCTGTTCTTGAATCCTTTAAACGGTAAGACTATCCCTATTATTAAGGAATAGGTAGTCATTACCTTGGATGTGAGGGACAAGTGAAGGGACATCTGTTATTTAGGCAACTGTGGAGTGTATAAGCAATTCGAAGGGACTTATCATCTTTATTCGAAAGGGACAAGATCATTACGAAGGCAACATTCGAAGGGACTTGATCTTTTTATCTGTTTAGGGACTAGATGATGTTAGAGATTAGGGACTTTTACTTTATACACCCTACTTGACCTTTTTGTAATAGGCAACATGAGAGGTATCCCTAAGGAAGTGAGATGGCGATCAAAGATCGACTTACGTGTGTGAGTGTACAATTTTTATATTTATCTTTAAATTTAATGAGCTAAATTAATTTTAAACATACAAACATGTTACACTCCCTATTTACTAACCATGGCATAAAATAAATATTAAATACTATTATTAAAATATTACATCCAGGAACAATTACATAATAATAATAATTAAAGCAAATTAAATAAATAAGCAAAATAATAAATAATAATAATTGGGTTAGTAAAAATAATAACAATAATAAATCATAATATATAAATGGGGTTAGTAATAATAAAAGAAATATCATATAAACATAATTAATAATATTAACATAATAATTAAAAAAAATCAATTTTTATAAACAATTACTATTTAAGACTAATAAGAAAATATGAGCAATTATACTAATTATTATAAAGTTTTAAATTATATGTAAATTATAAAAAAGTAAGTTAATTATAAACATATTATGAAAATAAAATTATAATTACAAAATTAAATTAGCAATTTTTAACTATTTTTAAACATATATTAAAAATTATTTATATACAAAAATTAAATTATAAACAAGTTATAGAATATATGCATATTATAAGATCAATTATAATTATATAATCATACTATTATATTTACAGAATTAAGTTAAGAATTTTATTGTTTTAAACATGATTTAAAATTATTTACATTATTTAAATAAGATTACATATAATGATAATATAAATAAATAATATTAATAAAAATAGAGAAACATAATCAACATTTATATGAAAACAATTAGGGTTTTAGAAAAATATTTTTAGGGTTAATCTTGGTTTATGAAAATATTTTAGGATTTATTAAATTAGGGTTATAGTTTTAATTAAAATTAATAATAATAATTAACAAACAAAACAAATAATGGAGAAAAAGAGAAAAGGAACTTACCTTGGCTGGGAGTTGAACCCAGCCCCTCTGCTTTTCACAAACTCCAGCCAACAAGATCAACCACTGGGCCAGCGCGCGCTTGGTGATAAGGGAAGGACTTCATTTGTTTTTATGGCTTAATCCTGGAAAATCATGAGAAAAAAAACCAAAACAAAAGGCCTGAGGGGGGGATTTGAACCCAGGACCTTTAAACAATACGCAGGCATACTTTCCATCCAGCCGGGAGGGCGCATCTGTTAACTAATCCACAACATTGCATAATATATTAAGTACAACAATTAAAAGAGAAAAATAAGAAAAACCACTGCAGCCAGGTTTCGAACCAGAGTCCTCAAACAATACGCGCGCGTCTCTCACCACCAGACCAACTGCAGGTTGGTGATTATAATTGAAACAAATAATATAAAAAATATGTCCAAAGTTCAAATTTCCAGAACGCGCGAAACTTCGTCTCCTAGCTCTAGACCTGCGCAAATTGCTGCGAATTCACCTATGGAGTTTCCTGCGAATTTTCAAATACAGGAACCTACGAAAATTGGATTAGCATCAAAACAGTAAAATTTCTCAAAATCAATTGATGCTTCATGATCCCCAGAGTTCACTTGATTGTTCTATGTTCTCAGAATTTGTTTATGTTTGGTTTAATACGAAACCCTAATCTCATGGCCGAAACCCTAGCCATGGTGATTTCTCAAACCTGCAATGAAACTTCAATCAAACTATCCAGAATCAATCAACAACTTAATATAAACACAAAACAATGATCAAAAGTCATTAAAATCCAGTCAATATGCAGAATCGAAAAATCAAAACATGATGAACATTATGAATCGGATTATGCAAATGGAGATGTTTTAGATGTTGTTTATGATCCAAAATCATTCTATGAACATCCAGGAACACATTGCAACCTTCAAATTGTCTTGAAAGTGGTTGTAACTTGGAATCCGAATTTGAGTTTTGTGATGAATTTTGAAAGTTGCAACTTACTCTTTGAGGCAGAAATTTCGTGGCTTGTGCATTAGGTTATGTTGTATACTTATAGTACAATGGATTAGGTAAAAAATAATGGATTGTTGTGTGGAAAATTTGGATCAATGAGATTGAAAAATATTCAAGCTTAAATTTCAAATATTCTTGAATAAGACCTTTCTATTTCAAGCCAATCACCATAATTTTTGTATCAATTTGATCCAAGCAATCTTTATGACTTTCTAGAAGCACAATCTCATTTAAATATTTGATTTTTCTATTTTATTTTAATTTAAAATGATTTTAAATGAATAAAATCAAAATAAATAAAATAATAAAAAAATCTGAATATTTGAGGGTTGGGTCGTGCATGAAGTGTTTGTATGGATTGGATCATCATATGGCAAGCCCATTTAGAAAAATTTGGTTTTAAACCTCCATTTTCTTCATAAACCAACCAAAAATTTCCCAACTTTGCAAGGGCACACATCCTTCAATTTTAATGCTATGAGGGTGTTCTTGGACATTTTGTAAATCTTGAAGAGTCCACTAAACAACCCCATTGGTTTCATGTCCATATCATTTACCATTCTCAAGTTATGCCCTTTTGAATTTGTTGACTTTTTGTTGACTTTCAAAAGGACCTATAATGTCTTAGCTCATACCTTCCAAATGAAGCATTTTTGGGCTTGGCTTGTGAGACACAAAGTTGTAGAGAATTCAATTTCCTTCAAAATGAGCTTTGGATGGAAAAATTTTGATGAAGCATGTGAAAGTTATGGCTGGTCAAAGTTCAGTTGACTTTTCCTATGAAAACCCTAATTTAGAAACTCCTGATTCTTGATGATCTGAAATCTCCTTGATGAATCATGATCAACCCTTGATCAAATGATGAATTTTACTTCATATACTTGATGTTGGCAAAAAATCATGAAGTTTGACTTTGGTTTGACCACAGTTGACCTCAGTTTGGCTTTTTAACTATTTTGACTGATTTTGACCTATCTGATCATCTGACTGAGAAATCCTTTGGGAAAAGTCTTGAAACTTGTCATGGGGATTCTTAAACATATATAAGATGTTATGAAGCTCACTTGAAGTCTTGGAATTCTATTTAGCCTGATTAAAGTCAAAACCCTAGTTTAGGATGCATTGTCTGAGGGAAATGTCAAACTTTCTGACTATTTGTGAACTTTGTGAACCTTGTGAACCTCATAAGATGTCTTGTAAACCTCATGGGAACCTTGTGAACCTTGTGAACCTCTTAGCACACAAAGTCTTGTATTGTGAGGGCAAATTTTGGGGTGCAACAGCTGCCCCTGTTCAATTTTCTGAAACCTGAGGGGTTAGATTGGTATATGTGCCAGTCGTGGCCTGGAAGGTTGAAGGGGATTGAACACAAAAGCCCAAAAATTTGCACTCACCGGTGCGTAGAATGATACTGATGACTGGTTGAATATGCTTGAGTGGGCTTAAAGATGCCACTGGGAGAAAAGTTCTTCAGATATATTTCTTGGAGGATAAAGCAGCCCAAGATATGAAGATATAATGATAGCTTTCAGGAGGATAAACAACGTCCCGGGGAAATGATATGCTTTCAGGAGGATAAACAACGTCCTGAGGTGAACAACGTTCTGAGGTATAATTATAACTTTTGGGAGGATAAACAACGGCCCAATAGTCATGATATGCTTTCAGGAAGATAAACAACGTCCCGAGGAAATGATATGCTTTCAGAAGGATAACAACGTTTTGAGGTATAAGTATAACTTTTGGGAGGATAAACAAAGGCCCAATAGTCATGATATGCTTTCAGGAGGATAAACAACGTCCTGAGGAAATGATATGCTTTCAGAAGGATAACAACGTTTTTAGGTATAAGTATAACTTTTGGGAGGATAAACAACGGCCCAACAGTCATGATATGCTTTCAGGAGGATAAACAACGTCCTGAGGAAATGATATGCTTTCGGAAGGATAACAACGTTCTGAGGAAATGATGTAACCTTTGGGAAGATAAACAACGGCCCAAGGGTAATGATATGCTTTCAGGAGGATAAACAACGTCCTGAGGAAATGATATGCTTTCAGAAGGATAAACAACGTTCTGAGGTATAAGTATAACTTTTGGGAGGATAAACAATGGCCCAATAGTCATGATATGCTTTCAGGAGGATAAACAACGTCCTGAGGAAATGATATGCTTTCGGAAGGATAACAACTTTCTGAGGAAATGATGTAACCTTTGGGAAGATAAACAACGGCCCAAGGGTAATGATATGCTTTCAGGAGGATAAACAACGTCCTGAGGAAATGATATGCTTTCAGAAGGATAAACAACGTTCTGAGGTATAAGTATAACTTTTGGGAGGATAAACAATGGCCCAATAGTCATGATATGCTTTTAGGAGGATAAACAACGTCCTGAGGAAATGATATGCTTTCAGAAGGATAACAACGTTCTGAGGAAATGATATAACCTTTGGGAAGATAAACAACGACCCAAGGGTAATGATATGCTTTCAGGAGGATAAACAACGTCCTGAGGAAATGATATGCTTTCAGATGGATAAACAACGTTCTGAGGTATAAGTATAACTTTTGGGAGGATAAACAACGGCCCAATAATCATGATATGCTTTCAGGAGGATAAACAACGTCCTCAGGAAATGATATGCTTTCAGAAGGATGACAACGTTCTGAGGAAATGATATAACCTTTGGGAAGATAAACAACGGCCCAAGGTCATGATATGCTTTCAGGAAGATAAACAACGTCCTGAGGTAATGATGTAACCTTTGGGAAGATAAACAACGGCCCAAGGTAATGATAGCTTTCAGGAGGATAAAGAACGTCCTGAGGTAATGGTATGCTTTCAGGAGGATAAACAACGTCCTGAGGTAGTGGTATGCTTTCAGAAGGATGAACAACGTTCTGAGGTATAAGTATAACTTTTGGGAGGATAAACAACGGCCCAATAGTCATGATATGCTTTCAGGAGGATAAACAACGGCCCAAAAGAAATGGTAGCTTTCAGGAGGATAAACAACGTCCTGAGGTATAAGTATAACTTTTGGGAAGATAAACAACGGCCCAATAGTAATGATAGCTTTCAGGAGGATAAACAACTACCTGAGGAAATGGTGTAACCTTTGGGAAGATAAACAACGGCCCAAGGTCATGATATGCTTTCAGGAGGATAAACAACGTCCTGAGGTATAAGAAGCTTTCAGGAGGATAAACAACGTCCCGAGGAAATGATATGCTTTCAGAAGGATAAACAATGTTCTGAGGAAATGATATGCTTTCAGGAGGATAAACAACGTCCTGAGGGAATAATGGCTTTCAGGAGGATAACAACGTCCTGAGGAAATGATATGCTTTTGGGAAGATAAACAACGGCCCAAGGTAATAATATGCTTTCAGAAGGATAAACAACATTCTGAGGTGATGATATGCTTTCAGGAAGATAAACAACGTCCCGAGGGAATAATGGCTTTCAGGAGGATAACAACGTCCTGAGGAAATGATATGCTTTTGGGAAGATAAACAACGGCCCAAGGTAATAATATGCTTTCAGAAGGATAAACAACGTCCTGAGGAAATGATATGCTTTTGGGAAGATAAACAACGGCCCAAGGGAATAATGGCTTTCAAGAGGATAACAACGTCCTGAGGAAATGATATGCTTTTGGGAAGATAAACAACGGCCCAAGGTAATAATATGCTTTCAGAAGGATAAACAACATTCTGAGGTGATGATATGCTTTTGGGAAGAAGATAAACAACGACCCAAGGGAATAATGGCTTTCAGGAGGATAACAACGTCCTAAGGAAATGATATGCTTTTGGGAAGATAAATAACGGCCCAAGGTAATAATATGCTTTCAGAAGGATAAACAACATTCTGAGGTGATGATATGCTTTCAGGAAGATAAACAACGTCCCGAGGGAATAATGGCTTTCAGGAGGATAACAACGTCCTGAGGAAATGATATGCTTTTGGGAAGATAAACAACGGCCCAAGGTAATAATATGCTTTCAGAAGGATAAACAACATTCTGAGGTGATGATATGCTTTCAGGAAGATAAACAACGTCCCGAGGGAATAATGGCTTTCAGGAGGATAACAACGTCCTGAGGAAATGATATGCTTTTGGGAAGATAAACAACGGCCCAAGGTAATAATATGCTTTCAGAAGGATAAACAACGTCCTGAGGAAATGATATGCTTTTGGGAAGATAAACAACGGCCCAAGGTAATAATATGCTTTCAGAAGGATAAACAACATTCTGAGGTATAAGTATAACTTTTGGGAGGATAAACAACGGCCCAATAGTCACAATTTGTTGATGAAATTTGTCTGCTGGAGAATTAACCTGAAAGACAAGATTATAACATTCTGTACAATAACATTAGTTTATGCATTATGTATGCGTGTATAATATGATGTACTTAGGTAATGTATTATGTATCTATGTATATGTATGATATGATGTAAATGATGTATGTATGCATCATGAGTCTGAAGCGTCTGGATATCTTCGTATAACAACTGCTGGCCAGGGAAAATAAATCCCGATTCGTTGCTGGAGAATATGAGGAACTCGTTCCCGTCTTGTTTGATAATATAGTATATATAACCTCCCGTCTTCGTTCGTCGTACTCCTATTGGAAGAGTAAATTCCCGACTATCCGTATGAGGATAAAAGAGATGGATATAAATTCCAGGGGAGATGTGACTCGAAGTATTTATGAAGATGGATTTGCCCTACTGGCGGTTTTGTAGCTATCTTGTGGGATGAACCGGCGAAGCTTTGTTGAATTCCTTCCCTCGTTCGTCCTTAGTAAATACTATTACTGCATTTTCATGCATTTCTGGTAAACATCAATCATATTAAGCATTTATGCATTTCTGGTAAACATCAATCATATTCAAAAGCATACATACATTCAAACACAACCAATGGACGTTTCGCTTATGTAAATATGGTAAAAGTAAATCTGGATTCAGAGGGAAAAGTAAAGCTGAACTTGAAAACAGAATCATTTCAACTTCGAGAGTGTATAACCAATTGGATTTAGAGCTCCCGAGATTCTTAACTTTCCTGAATACCTTCCCAGAAATCCTATAGCTGGATCTGAAGACATGATACTGACACCATCTGATACTACTGGCGTAGACAATTAATTTCCACCATGGCTCCTGCTGAGAATCTAATATCAAGGTAATACAATGAGAGAAATGGTGTCTTCAAATTGTGATGGACCATATACGCTCTGGATACTAGATTTGAAAAGAAAGCATTGCCCCTTGGTTGAGGATGAATTGCCCCATAATGGAAGTATCTGAATGTAGTTACCTCAAGAGAAATAAGCAGAATGTCCCACAATAATATGCCCTTGACATCATGAACTTTGTAATGTTACCCTTAGTAATTTAGACAGATGTGGAGATCTGCCCCTAGATACTTAAACATAACTGAATCATGTCCTAACTGCCCCACATGAGTTAGGCAGTATCATGGCCTGCCCCCTTGATTGGGAGATAATGACTATGCCCCTTTGTATACATGGACTTTGATCCAGGAAGCAACTTTGTTCATCGGAAGGACTTTGGTTCATTGAACATTCATCCTGTAAGTTTCTCCATTTGTCAAACACTCAGGTATATGCAAACAAATGTATTCAAAAATGCAATGCTTATGTCTGTCTTGAAGTTTTTTGAAAAAGAATTATTTTAAATTTTTTTTTTTAAGAAAACTGTGATATTAACTCAAGTTTTATAATAAGCCCTAAAGGAGTCAGGATACCTTTTTGTAACAGTACGCTTTCAAACTAACCATGCTTCAGTTAGGACTTTTAAAGGGTTATAACGTGGCCTGGTTCATGGTTTAAGAAACAAAGGATAAAGGCTCAAATTTTATTTGTACCCAACCCAATCTCCATGATGTTCTTCAGTCCTATGCTCAGTTAACTTATGCATTGAGGTTCCAAAGTAGTTTGGAATTGTAACACTGATATTTGTGATGGTTCAGCCACCAAAAATTTATTTGAACATTCAGTCATCTTTCTTTGTTGAGGATTCATAGTGACCTCCCCTTTTTTTTTCTTTTTTTGGCTTTATTATCCCTTCCTTTTGCCTGAACTGTTTATTTCAAGGTTACAGTCAGCGGGATGTCTTAATGTTTTACTAAGTCTCCTTCATAGGTTTTGACTTAGTAAGCTTTTCTTTTGCTGGATATTGACTGTCAGGTTTAATGATTACAGAGAACCATCATTAGTTGTGTACAACACGAATAATTGACATATTTGAGTTAACCGAGTAACTACCCTGCCCCGGGTTATGAATAAGGGTTTTAATTTGTGCGAGAATAAAAACTCCTACTTCATAGGCTCAGAAGGGTTGACTAGGGATTAACTTCCTTATATCTCCACTGTTTAGGAATTGAAACAATGCCTGTACATCGTCAGCATAGTCTGTTCAAAAGCGTACTGGCTAATATTATGGTATTGTTTTCGTCATCCTCCCTCTACAGACTTATAGCTTTATCAGGAGTTAAATATCACAAAAAAGAAATATGAAGCATAGTTCAAAATATAGTGAAACGAATGGATTAATTCAAGACAAACATATGCAATGCATTAATGGAAACAAAAGTTTAACATAATAGTAAGTGTTTAAACTAATAAAAGAAATTACAAATGAAAATTCAAATGTTGTCCCATCCAGTTGGCTGGATGTCTTCAATTGCAATCTGTGAACTTTGAGGAGCAGTATACTTCACCATGAAATCAAATTTTCCACTTGGATGTCCTAAGGTGCCCCATATCTCAACAGGAATAGGTAGGCTTCCTTTCCTGCTACCTTGGGCAACTTGTCTTGCAGTTTCGGTGTTTGATGGACGATAGTAGAACTCAACTTGACCTTCTGGAGTAACCTCTAGGATTCCTTCGTCAATTAGATCTTGAATCTTCTTCTTCAATGTCCAACAACTATTAGTATCATGTCCAGGACAGTTGGAGTGATACCCACACCTTGCCTTGGGATTATAGCGAGGAGAGGAAGTTTTAGGATTTTGAGGAGGATTTTTCAAGGAAATTAGTTTCATCTCCCACAAGTATTGCAGAACTTGTGACATTGGAGTGCTAAATTTGATAAACTGTCTTCTACATCCCTTGTGTGGAGGTGGATTAACTTTACCAGGTCTTTTTTCTTTAACTGAAGAACAATCAGTGACAACCGGTTTCTTACCTTCTTTTATCCTCATCTTCCTTTCAACCAAATCCACTTGTTTTAATGGAGGTTGACTGACAATTAGATTCCTGACTCCATTACTTTGAAGTTTGTGGACAAAGGTTCTTAGCTCTTCTTGCCCCTGAGCTAAACTTTGAATAAGGACCACCTGGTCATTCATCTGGGTCCTCATTTTTGTCATCTCAGCTTGCAGTTGTTTCAGCTGATTATCCTTGTTGTCCTCAGGATTTTCATAGAGGAGTGCTTTCAACTCTTCTTGCCCCTTGGACAAGTTCAGGATCACTTCTTGGAACTGTGCATTATGTGCCTGGAGATCTTTAACTATTTGTTCAAGAGCCATTGCTGAAATAAACAGCGAGAAGATGAAAAACCTGTGCACAATAAACCTGTGATGCAATGATATGGAATGTAGATGCGTATGCAATGTTTTCAAGGACCGCGGGATTTAAATTTGCTTAAACAACCAAGAAGGTAAACTTTTATTAGTAATAAATTTGTTTGCCCCTTGGGCTTACGAAATAACATGAAAAGAATACAAAAGATGGGGTTTTAAGTCTCCCATGGACGTTTCCTCTTTGTGTTGAGGTATGAGTTGAGATTCCGCTCCTCGTGAAGTTGCTTTGTCAGCCCCAGGATTCTTTCTTGGCTTGCTTTGTAATGAGCCTCGAAGGTATCCCTTTGCTCCTTCAACTGGATCCAGGACCTCTGTAAATCTTCCATGTCAGTAGGCATGTCTGGATGAAGGATAGTATAAGAAGTATCTCCTTCAGCAACAGGTTCCATGGTAACTGGCAGGATAGCAGGATATGGCATCATAAGAGTCTGAGCACGAGATCGCACCCATCTGATGTAAGCTTCCATAGGAATAGTGTACTTGGGCTCCAGAGTCTTGCTGTCAACCTTGTTCACTTTCCCCCATGCTCGTATAAACCTTTGACGGTAACCTTGCAGATCGTTGTCGTAGTCAAACACAATGCCTTGAATCAACATATCATGAGGACCATCACTCCGAGCGTAACCAAACTGTCGTATAGCTAGAGAAGGGTTGTAAGTAATGCCTCCTCTTATGCCTAGAAGTGGAACATTAGGAAACTCCCCACAACGGTCAATGATGGTGACATTCTCCATAGATCTGGAGCACCAATGGATATCTGAATGCGAGAGTGACATGATCCTCTTGGACCACCTGAACTCTTGTTCATTCTTCATCACTGAACGAGGAAGGTGAGAAATAAACCACCTAGATAGCAAAGGTATGCAGCACATCAGAGTTCCTCGTGCCTTTGTAGTACGGGTATGAAGAGAATGTAGAATGTCTCCAAGCAATGTAGGCACGGGGTTGTGACTCAGAAATATATTGATGGCATGAACGTCTATGAACTGATCAGGATTGGGGAACAATACTAAGCCATAAATCAACAAGGCTAAGATCTCCTCAAAAGCATCATAGCTCATAGCCTTCAAGAACATTTGAGCTTTATCCATTAATACTTTAGCAAGAATACCCTTAACTCCGCTTCTCGTTTCTAGAACAATGTCAGACTTCTTCAGATGTAGAGCTGCAGCAATAACCTCAGGTTTAGGCTCTTTTTCCAAGCCTGAGAATGGTTTCTGATCAAGTACAGGTATACCCAGAAGTTTAGAGAATTCTTCCATGGTAGGAACCAGCTGGTAGTCGGGGAATGTGAAGCAATGGTGCTTAGGATCAAAGAACTGAAACAGAACACTCATCATGTCTTCATTGAACCCTGAAGTGACTAGATCCAGTAGCTGACCATGTCTCTTGATGAACTGGGAATGATCAGATATTTGAGAAACCAACTCCTTAAGCTTAGGAGGTATACCTACAAAGTTGATCCTGATAGTGTTTCTACGAGCAGAAACCATGACCTGCAACAAAGAACAAAGATAAATCCTTTGGTCCTTGAAATGGTTAGTGAAAATGCTATGATTATGATGCATGATGATGTCATGATGTTATGCTCAATCACAAACATGTGGCACACACAAACAAGTCACACCATAGCCCTAGGTTTAAAGGCTTGCATGAGGTTCAAAGGTAAGTACCCTCCCCTGAAGTTTAGTTGGTTCATCCTGTCCTACAAAAGTAACCATGTTCTAAGGGATCTCAATATCATTGTGTAATAGCAAGCTTCTCAATCAAATGATTTTGATGAAGACAACATGATGATCCATCTATCAAAAAAAGGATGTGCAAAAAGTGTTGAATATTGAAGAATTATTGAAGATCTTATGGACTGAAATAATTCTCAAGGTATATGTTTCAATTCCTTAATCATGCATATAAGTGTTCAAGATTTTCTCATAAAAAGCATAAAAATATCATTGTGTGTTTAAACTTGAAATTCTGTTTTGGTGGCTGCAGGAACCGGTTCCTCCCCATGTGGGAACCGGGTTCCACTTTCCTGAAAAGAACGTGATTCTGTTTTTAAGACTAGGAACCGGGTTGTCCCCCTCTGGGAACCGGTTCCCCTTTGTTAAAAATTCAAATTTTTTTTATAACGTTCAGCAGGAACCGGGTTGTCCCATGTGGGAACCGATTCCTACTGTAGAAATTTGAAAAATACTTTATTTTTTCATCAGCACTTTTCATGATAATCTTTCATTGGATCATGGCATCTTTTCATGATACAATACTCTTTTGAAAGGGTGTTTTACACACTATAAATTCTGCATTTTTTAAATAAACACACACCTTCTTCATTAACAATTCATTTTTATAAATATTTTATTCTTTCAACATTTTCAAGTGTTTTCATATCATTTTTAAGTGAAACTTTCTGCACTTAATTTTCATTGAAAATTATTGTAAGTTTCATATCATTCTTTGAACACTTGTATACATTGTTGAGAATTGTTTCATTTGAAGAGGAAGATCAATTATCAAGATTGATATCAACATTCTTTCAAGACAAAATCTCATTATCAAGAATTATTTTTTCTGTTTTACCTTGTTGTCCAAGTTTGTCGGAAACAAGTGTGTGTTTGAAGAGGATTGTTCTTCATTCACTTGATTACCTATAGTGTAGATAGTAAGCATAAGCTGTACAATAATTCTAACTATAGTGAAATCTCTTTCGAGTCGAAAGAGGAGTGGAGTACCTTCGAAGTGTGAAGGGAACCACTATAAATTTCCGGTGTTCATTTTACTTTCAGCACTTTATTTTTCAGCACTTAACAAAAAATAATCAACAACCGGAAACACGATCAAAGAATTGTCGACTACCTAATTCACCCCCCCTCTTAGGCGCACTCTTATATCTTACAGTTGGTATCAGAGCCTGGTTCTAGGTAACTTGTTCCTATAGATTCAGATGGCTTCCGCAAACAATGATCGTGTTTTCAAAGATGGTGGTAGTAGCAACAAGCCTCCATTATTTTCCGGTCAATATTTCGACTTTTGGAAACTCCGTATGAAGGCACACTTAGAAGCACAAGGAAGTGATATATGGGAGGCTGTTCTAAATGGTCCTTTCATTCCTATAACAGTTGTCAATGGTGCTAGTTCATCTAAGCCACAAGTGTCATGGGATGATGATGATAAGAAAAAAGTTCTTTATGACAAAAAGGCTATCAACATCTTACAAAGTGCACTTGGAATGGATGAATTCTTCCGCGTCTCAACATGTACAACGGCAAAAGAAATATGGGACACTCTTGTAGAAACTCACGAAGGAACGGCTGAAGTAAAAAGATCTAGGTTGAATACGCTAAGTCAAGAGTACGAATTATTCCGAATGCAACCGGGAGAATCAATCCTCGACTTGCAGAAAAGATTCGTGCATTTGACAAATCACTTGAAAGCACTTGGTAAGACACTATCAAATGATGAACTTAATCTTAAAGTGCTTAGGTCTTTAACAAGAGAATGGCAACCCAAAGTGACGGCAATCTCCGAAAAGAAAAGCTTAGCAACAATGACATCCGCTACTTTATTCGGAAAGCTTCAAGAATATGAGACGGAACTTGGACTATTGGAGAAACATGAGAACCAAGAAAAGAAATCCAAGAGCATTGCTTTAAAAGTTGATTCCAAAGTTGCAAAGAAAGAAGACAATCCGGAAGAGGACGAAAATTTTATGCTTCTTGTAAAAAGACTAGGAAAATTTTTTGGTGCAAAAAATAATAATGGAAACTCTAGTTACACAAGAAGAAAGAAGTTCTCAAAGAACAAAGAAAAGGAAACATCAACAACTAACGAAGATATTACATGCTATGAATGTGGAAAGAAAGGCCACATTAGACCGGAATGTTCTAAACTCGCAAAGAACCATGACAACAAAGGAAAGAAGGATTTCAAAAAGAAAGCCTACATTGCTTGGGATGACAACGAAATAAGTTCTTCATCGGACTCCGATAGTGATCAAAGCGCAAATCTAGCATTGATGGCATCACATCATTCCGACAATGAAGACGATGAGGTTAGTAGTAATAACTTTTCAATTTTTGATAATGACACTCAAGGAGCAATTGATGAACTTTTAAGTGAGTGCAAAATTCTGTACAAAACCATTTCATCTCAAAAGAAACAAATCTCAACATTAGAAGAAAATATTGAGAAAATAGAAAATGGTTTTAAGCTTGAAAAAGAAAAATTGATTAGTGAACAAAAACAGAATTTTGTATGCACTAAATGTGAGTCACTCTCTTTTCAAATAGTCCAATTAAAAAGAGTTCTAGAGAGATATGAAAAAGGACAAATTGGATTGGAAAATGTTCTTAGCAATCAAAGATATTCAAATGATAAAAGTGGTCTTGGTTACTCAAAATTCTCAAAACCAACTTCAAACAAGACCATCTTTGTGAAAGCTAAAGAACAAAATCCTATGAAAGAAAGTGACAAGCATAAAGTAGTTCATCAATATGCTAGAAAGAAAAGAAATAATAAGAATAAATCCTTTTCTAAGAAGAAATCTTATCCTCCTAGATATAGAAGCAATTTTGAACCTACTTGTTTTTATTGTGGTATTATTGGCCATACACCTAATGCTTGCTATGTAAGAAATTTTAGTGTTCCAAGTGGGCATTATGTGTGGATCAAGAAAGGTGCTAACTATGAAGGACCCAAAGCTGTTTGGGTACCTAACAAAACTTAATTTGTTTTGTAGGTATGCTTGAAGACCTCCTCAAGTCAATGGTATCTTGATAGTGGGTGTTCGAGGCATATGACGGGTGACCTAAGCAAATTTTCACATCTAACGCTTAAGGCCAAAGGATATGTTACTTATGGTGACAACAATAAAGGAAGAATCCTTGGCATAGGCATCATTGGTTCACCGCCTTCAACAACTATAGAAGATGTCCTATATGTGGAAGGTCTAAAGCATAGTCTCCTTAGCATTAGCCAATTGTGTGACCGAGGTTTCAAAGTCAACTTCACTAAAGATGAATGCTTGATTGAAAATGAGGTTACTCATGAGGTTATGCTTAAAGGTAAAAGGGTTAATAATATTTTTCAAATTTCTTTAGATAACTTGTCTTTGAATGTTAGGTGTCTCTTGGCAAACAACAATGAATCATGGTTATGGCATAAGAGATTTGCTCATATTCATATGGAGCATTTGAATAAATTGATCAAGCATGACTTAGTCATTGGATTGCCAAAGATCAAATTCATCAAAGATAGGTTGTGTGGTGCTTGCCAAAAAGGAAAGCAAACTAAATCAACTTTCATTTCCAAGAATGTGGTGTCTACTTCAAGACCACTACAATTGTTGCACATGGATCTTTTTGGTCCATCGAGAACAAAAAGCTTCGGAGGTAATGTTTATGCATTAGTTATCGTTGATGATTTCTCTAGATATACTTGGACATTGTTTTTAGTGCAGAAAAGTGATGCTTTCAAAGCATTCAAGAAGTATGCCAAGCAAATTCAAAATGAGAAGTCTCTTACAATTATCTCCATTCGAAGCGACCATGGTGGAGAATTCCAAAATGCTTCTTTCGAAGATTTTTGTGAAGAACATGGAATCTCACACAACTTCTCTGCACCAAGAACTCCACAACAAAATGGTGTCGTAGAAAGGAAGAATAGGTCTTTGATAGAACTTGCAAGGACAATGCTAAGTGATTCAAATCTTCCTAAGTATTTTTGGGCGGATGCGGTGAGCACGGCATGTTTTGTAAGTAACCGTGTTAATATTCGGCCTATTCTCAAGAAAACCCCTTATGAACTCTTCAAAGGAAGAAAACCAAATATCTCCTTCTTTCACATATTCGGGTGTAAGTGCTTTGTTCTCAACAACGACAAAGACAACATTGGTAAGTTTGACGAAAAATCCGATGAAGGTATTTTTCTCGGCTACTCTCTCTCTAGTAAAGCTTTTAGAATTTACAATAAAAGAACTCTAACTATAGAAGAATCTATGCATGTTAAATTTGATGAATCTAACCCCTCGAAAGAGGATATTGTTTTGTGTGATGATGATGATGAAATTGTAGAAGTTCCTAAAGAAGATGCTTCTAAAGACCTCATTGGAAATCTAGAAGAAAAACAAGAAGAACATCATGATGAATCAACTCAACAAGAGTCAATCAACAATGATCTTCCCAAAGAATGGAGAACACATAGAGATCATCCTATTGACAAAGTTATCGGAGACATAAGTCAAGGTGTAGCAACCAGATTGAATCTCAAAGATGCTTGCTTGAACATGGCATTTGTTTCACAAATTGAACCTTCTAAAATCAATGAAGCCTTGAATGACGACCAATGGATACTTGCAATGCAAGAAGAATTGAATCAATTTGAAAGAAATCAAGTTTGGGAACTTGTTCCAAGACCAAGTAACAAGCACATCATTGGTACAAGATGGGTGTTCAAGAACAAACTTGATGAAAATGGAATCATAGTTCGCAACAAAGCAAGATTGGTGGCACAAGGCTACAATCAAGAAGAAGGCATTGATTTTGAAGAAACCTTCGCTCCGGTTGCAAGGTTAGAGGCTATACGCTTATTGCTTGCTTACGCTTGTTCAATGAATTTTCAGCTTTTTCAAATGGACGTTAAAAGCGCCTTCCTTAATGGATATATCAACGAAGAAGTCTACGTCAAACAACCTCCGGGTTTTGAAGACTTCAAGCACCCTTCACATGTATACAAGTTGAAGAAAGCACTCTATGGTCTAAAACAAGCACCAAGGGCATGGTACGATCGTCTAAGTAATTTTCTATGCGAAAAAGGTTTTGAAAAAGGCAAGGTAGATAAGACTTTGTTTATTAAACGAACAAAGAATGATACCTTACTTGTTCAAGTGTACGTGGACGATATTATCTTTGGCTCAACCAACAATCAACTATGTGAAGAGTTTGCTTCAATGATGCAAGGCGAATTTGAAATGTCGATGATGGGAAAGATGAATTACTTTCTTGGACTTCGAATCAAGCAACAAAAGGACGGAATCTTCATAAATCAATCCAAATATTGCAAGGAACTCTTGAAAAGATTTGATATGGATAGTTGTAAAGCAATGTCTACACCAATGGGCTCCGGTACCTACGTTGATCAAGATGAAATGGGAACATCGGTTGATATCACAAAATATCGAGGTATGATTGGTTCATTATTATATTTGACGGCAAGCCGTCCTGACATTATGTTCAGTGTTTGTTTGTGTGCTCGCTTTCAAGCAAACCCTAAGGAGTCACATTTCACGGCGGTCAAACGAATCATGAAGTATCTCAAGGGAACGACAAATGTTGGTCTATGGTATCCTAAAGGTAGTAGCTGCACTTTAATTGGTTATTCTGACGCAGATTATGCAGGATGTAAAACTGATAGAAAAAGCACAAGTGGAACATGTCACATCCTCGGAAATGCTCTAGTTTCGTGGTCTTGCAAAAAACAAGCGTGCGTTGCTCTTAGTACAGCCGAAGCAGAGTACATAGCGGCAGGAAGTTGTTGTGCACAAAATCTTTGGATAAAGCAACAACTAAGTGACTACGGAATTGATCTTGGTTGCATTCCTCTCCGGTGCGATAACACAAGTGCAATCAACATCACGAAGAATCCCGTCATGCATTCTCGAACCAAACATATTGACATTCGTCATCACTTTCTCCGGGATCATGTACTTAAAGGAGATGTCGAAGTAACTTTTGTGGATACTCATAACCAACTTGCGGATATCTTCACCAAGCCTCTTGCAAAAGAACCTTTCTACAAAATTCGAAGAGAGCTTGGAATTTTAGATGAAGGTGATGTTTAATTAATTTTTTTTTTATCTTGAATCAAGGTACACCTCTCTAAAAATTTATTTATTTATTTCAATATGCTTTATTTATTTAGTTAATTGTTTGAATGAAAATGTTTAGGTTAATTATATGTTCTAGTTTCGTTTAGTTTCTTGTTCAGTTTTCTATGTTTGTGATGTTTAGGCGTATGTCCTATTTTAATGTTTTCAACTAAGTGGAATTTCATATTTTAAGTTTAAAACTTGTTCGCTTTAACGATATGCTATGAATTTCTTTATTTCATCTTTTCCCCATCCTTTTTGATAATAACAAAGGGGGAGAAGATTTGGTGTATGTTGTTTTGCTCCATTTGTTTTGCAGGCCTTTAATACTTGTCAAATAAACTCACTCCAATAATTCAAGCAAATTATGGACTTAGGGGGAGTCATCAACATAGGGGGAGTCTTGCAAAAACAACATTCCAAGTTTTGGTTGTCATCATCAAAAAGGGGGAGAATGTAATAGCAAGCTTCTCAATCAAATGATTTTGATGAAGACAACATGATGATCCATCTATCAAAAAAAGGATGTGCAAAAAGTGTTGAATATTGAAGAATTATTGAAGATCTTATGGACTGAAATAATTCTCAAGGTATATGTTTCAATTCCTTAATCATGCATATAAGTGTTCAAGATTTTCTCATAAAAAGCATAAAAATATCATTGTGTGTTTAAACTTGAAATTCTGTTTTGGTGGCTGCAGGAACCGGTTCCTCCCCATGTGGGAACCGGGTTCCACTTTCCTGAAAAGAACGTGATTCTGTTTTTAAGACTAGGAACCGGGTTGTCCCCCTCTGGGAACCGGTTCCCCTTTGTTAAAAATTCAAATTTTTTTTATAACGTTCAGCAGGAACCGGGTTGTCCCATGTGGGAACCGATTCCTACTGTAGAAATTTGAAAAATACTTTATTTTTTCATCAGCACTTTTCATGATAATCTTTCATTGGATCATGGCATCTTTTCATGATACAATACTCTTTTGAAAGGGTGTTTTACACACTATAAATTCTGCATTTTTTAAATAAACACACACCTTCTTCATTAACAATTCATTTTTATAAATATTTTATTCTTTCAACATTTTCAAGTGTTTTCATATCATTTTTAAGTGAAACTTTCTGCACTTAATTTTCATTGAAAATTATTGTAAGTTTCATATCATTCTTTGAACACTTGTATACATTGTTGAGAATTGTTTCATTTGAAGAGGAAGATCAATTATCAAGATTGATATCAACATTCTTTCAAGACAAAATCTCATTATCAAGAATTATTTTTTCTGTTTTACCTTGTTGTCCAAGTTTGTCGGAAACAAGTGTGTGTTTGAAGAGGATTGTTCTTCATTCACTTGATTACCTATAGTGTAGATAGTAAGCATAAGCTGTACAATAATTCTAACTATAGTGAAATCTCTTTCGAGTCGAAAGAGGAGTGGAGTACCTTCGAAGTGTGAAGGGAACCACTATAAATTTCCGGTGTTCATTTTACTTTCAGCACTTTATTTTTCAGCACTTAACAAAAAATAATCAACAACCGGAAACACGATCAAAGAATTGTCGACTACCTAATTCACCCCCCCTCTTAGGCGCACTCTTATATCTTACACATTGATCCTTCACAAGGGTGGTTGTTCAGTAGGCAACTTACTTGCCAACCAAAACCCTCCAAGTTTAGAATCTCAATGAGTGTAGCATCGAGTATCAACCAACTTCAGTCTGCACCAAAGCCGGTTATCTCACTACTTTTCTAAAGGCCAAGATGGGATAACTAGGGTTCTAAAAGTTAGTTAGTGCATAGACAACATATGGCAGCCTCATATTATCCTCAACTTGACTTAAGGAACATAAGCACCAACCAAGAAGTCACACTAACTATGGCCACCAGATCAACCGTATCGGTATACGCCGTACAGTTTCCTTGGTCTATTGCCATTTACCTAAGGTACACTAGATCCGGGTTAGGATCTTTCACACATAAGAGCACCCAACAAGATAAGTATAAAACAAACAAGGCAAACAATTTTAAAGTGATCTAATTCCTAAGGGTACCCCTCTTTTATTAAATCCCCAGCAGAGTCGCCAGTTCTGTAACACGGTGGGAGAACTGACTTTAGTTATGTTGCGGATAGCAAGAGTCGCCACCGACTTTTATTTTATCCAAAGGAAATGCATAAAAGAACAGGAAAGACCTTTTAAAATATTTTTGGGTCCGGGGGGTAGGTTATGTAAAGGGAAGGTGTGAGCACCCTCTACATCCATGGTTATCCATGGGCTCTTAGTTACTTAGCTCACTTTAAAATGTTTTTGAAATGTGAAGTGTGTGAATAAAAATTTTCTTAAGTGTTTTATAATGATCCATGTACGGATGCGTATAAAACCTTTGTTTTGAAAACTGTTTAAAATGTGTGAAGTGTTTGAAATGTTTTGAAGAGTGAGCAAGTATCTAAGAGGAACCTACCCTAAGTTTAAGTCTTTTCTGTTCTTGAATCCTTTAAACGGTAAGACTATCCCTATTATTAAGGAATAGGTAGTCATTACCTTGGATGTGAGGGACAAGTGAAGGGACATCTGTTATTTAGGCAACTGTGGAGTGTATAAGCAATTCGAAGGGACTTATCATCTTTATTCGAAAGGGACAAGATCATTACGAAGGCAACATTCGAAGGGACTTGATCTTTTTATCTGTTTAGGGACTAGATGATGTTAGAGATTAGGGACTTTTACTTTATACACCCTACTTGACCTTTTTGTAATAGGCAACATGAGAGGTATCCCTAAGGAAGTGAGATGGCGATCAAAGATCGACTTACGTGTGTGAGTGTACAATTTTAATATTTATCTTTAAATTTAATGAGCTAAATTAATTTTAAACATACAAACATGTTACACTCCCTATTTTCTAACCATGGCATAAAATAAATATTAAATACTATTATTAAAATATTACATCCAGGAACAATTACATAATAATAATAATTAAAGCAAATTAAATAAATAAGCAAAATAATAAATAATAATAATTGGGTTAGTAAAAATAATAACAATAATAAATCATAATATATAAATGGAGTTAGTAATAATAAAAGAAATATCATATAAACATAATTAATAATATTAACATAATAATTAAAAAAAATCAATTTTTATAAACAATTACTATTTAAGACTAATAAGAAAATATGAGCAATTATACTAATTATTATAAAGTTTTAAATTATATGTAAATTATAAAAAAGTAAGTTAATTATAAACATATTATGAAAATAAAATTATAATTACAAAATTAAATTAGTAATTTTTAACTATTTTTAAACATATATTAAAAATTATTTATATACAAAAATTAAATTATAAACAAGTTATAGAATATATGCATATTATAAGATCAATTATAATTATATAATCATACTATTATATTTACAGAATTAAGTTAAGAATTTTATTGTTTTAAACATGATTTAAAATTATTTACATTATTTAAATAAGATTACATATAATGATAATATAAATAAATAATATTAATAAAAATAGAGAAACATAATCAACATTTATATGAAAACAATTAGGGTTTTAGAAAAATATTTTTAGGGTTAATCTTGGTTTATGAAAATATTTTAGGATTTATTAAATTAGGGTTATAGTTTTAATTAAAATTTATAATAATAATAATTAACAAACAAAACAAATAATGGAGAAAAAGAGAAAAGGAACTTACCTTGGCTGGGAGTTGAACCCAGCCCCTCTGCTTTTCACAAACTCCAGCCAACAAGATCAACCACTGGGCCAGCGCGCGCTTGGTGATAAGGGAAGGACTTCATTTGTTTTTATGGCTTAATCCTGGAAAATCATGAAGAAAAAAACCAAAACAAAAGGCCTGAGGGGGGGATTTGAACCCAGGACCTTTAAACAATACGCAGGCATACTTTCCATCCAGCCGGGAGGGCGCATCTGTTAACTAATCCACAACATTGCATAATATATTAAGTACAACAATTAAAAGAGAAAAATAAGAAAAACCATTGCAGCCAGGTTTCGAACCAGAGTCCTCAAACAATACGCGCGCGTCTCTCACCACCAGACCAACTGCGGGTTGGTGATTATAATTGAAACAAATAATATAAAAAATATGTCCAAAGTTCAAATTTCCAGAATGCGCGAAACTTCGTCTCCTAGCTCTAGACCTGCGCAAATTGCTGCGAATTCACCTATGGAGTTTCCTGCGAATTTTCAAATACAGGAACCTACGAAAATTGGATTAGCATCAAAACAGTAAAATTTCTCAAAATCAATTGATGTTTCATGATCCCCAGAGTTCACTTGATTGTTCTATGTTCTCAGAATTTGTTTATGTTTGGTTTAATACGAAACCCTAATCTCATGGCCGAAACCCTAGCCATGGTGATTTCTCAAACCTGCAATGAAACTTCAATCAAACTATCCAAAATCAATCAACAACTTAATATAAACACAAAACAATGATCAAAAGTCATTAAAATCCAGTCAATATGCAGAATCAAAAAATCAAAACATGATGAACATTATGAATCGGATTATGCAAATGGAGATGTTTTAGATGTTGTTTATGATCCAAAATCATTCTATGAACATCCAGGAACACATTGCAACCTTCAAATTGTCTTGAAAGTGGTTGTAACTTGGAATCCGAATTTGAGTTTTGTGATGAATTTTGAAAGTTGCAACTTACTCTTTGAGGCAGAAATTTCGTGGCTTGTGCATTAGGTTATGTTGTATACTTATAGTACAATGGATTAGGTCAAAAATAATGGATTGTTGTGTGGAAAATTTGGATCAATGAGATTGAAAAAGATTCAAGCTTAAATTTCAAATATTCTTGAATAAGACCTTTCTATTTCAAGCGATTCACCATAATTTTTGTATCAATTTGATCTAAGCAATCTTTATGACTTTCTAGAAGCACAATCTCATTTAAATATTTGATTTTTCTATTTTATTTTAATATAAAATGATTTTAAATGAATAAAATCAAAATAAATAAAATAAAATAATAAAAAAATCTGAATATTTGAGGGTTGGGTCGTGCATGAAGTGTTTGTATGGATTGGATCATCATATGGCAAGCCCATTTAGAAAAATTTGGTTTTAAACCTCCATTTTCTTCATAAACCAACCAAAAATTTCCCAACTTTGCAAGGGCACACATCCTTCAATTTTAATGCTATGAGGGTGTTCGTGGACATTTTGGAAAGCTTGAAGAGTCCTCTAAACAACCCCATTGGTTTCATGTCCATATCATTTACCATTCTCAAGTTATGCCCTTTTGAAGTTGTTGACTTTTTGTTGACTTTCAAAAGGACCTATAATGTCTTAGCTCATACCTTCCAAATGAAGCATTTTTGGGCTTGGCTTGTGAGACACAAAGTTGTATAGAATTCAATTTCCTTCAAAATGAGCTTTGGATGGAAAAATTTCGATGAAGCATGTGAAAGTTATGGCTGGTCAAAGTTCAGTTGACTTTTCCTATGAAAACCCTAATTTAGAAACTCCTGATTCTTGATGATCTGAAATCTCCTTGATGAATCATGATCAACCCTTGATAAAATGATGAAGTTTACTTCATATACTTGATGTTGGCAAAAAATCATGAAGTTTGACTTTGGTTTGACCACAGTTGACCTCAGTTTGGCTTTTTAACTATTTTGACTGATTTTGACCTATCTGATCATCTGACTGAGCAATCCTTTGGGAAAAGTCTTGAAACTTGTCATGGGGATTCTTAAACATATATAAGATGTTATGAATCTCACTTGAAGTCTTGGAAGTCTATTTAGCCTGATTAAAGTCAAAACCCTAGTTTAGGATGCATTGCTTAGGATGATGCATTGTCTGAGGGAAATGTCAAACTTTCTGACTATTTGTGAACTTTGTGAACCTTGTGAACCTCATAAGATGTCTTGTGAACCTTGTGAACCTCATGGGAACCTTGTGAACCTTGTGAACCTCTTAGCACACAAAGTCTTGTATTGTGAGGGCAAATTTTGGGGTGCAACACAAAGTCCTAAAACCTTAAAGGTTTAGTCTCTAATGATGAGATGAGAAGAGAGACACAAAGAAGACATAAAGAGAAAAAGACTAAAGGGAGACTAATAAGTCCTAGAAAGTTATCATGCTTGGAAGTCCTAGGATTTGTGAGGCTTAAGAAAGATCTTCAAGGAAGCCACCCGGGAGAAGCAAGATGAAAAGAGGAGGAAGCAGAAGAATAAGTTACTTACTCCCTAAGAAGATAAGTAACTTGAAGAAAGAAAGGAAGAGGAACACAAGTGAGCAAGCCCACTCAAAGACAAACAAAAATGCATCAAGGATGCAATATGAAAGAGATGAGAAAAAGTGGGAGGTGAAGGCAAATCCACCTCTCAAACAACATACCATTAACCTGAAAAGTTAGCACAAGATGCATAACGAAAGAAATGAAATGAAATAATGTATATGCAAAGGAAAAGACCAAAACCAGAAGCATGTACATGATGCAAATGATGCTATGATATGATGCAAAGACATACAAGATGCATATTGTAACACGGTGGGAGAACTGACTTTAGTTATGTTGCGGATAGCAAGAGTCGCCACCGACTTTTATTTTATCCAAAGGAAAGGCATAAAAGAACAGGAAAGACCTTTTAAAAGATTTTTGGGTCCGGGGGGTAGGTTATGTAAAGGGAAGGTGTTAGCACCCTTTACATCCATGGTTATCCATGGGCTCTTAGTTACTTAGCTCACTTTAAAATGTTTTTGAAATGTGAAGTGTGTGAATAAAAATTTTCTTAAGTATTTTATAATGATCCATGTATGGATGCGTATAAAACCTTTGTTTTGAAAATTTGTTTGAAAATGTGAAGTGTTTGAAATGTTTTGAAGAGTGAGCAAGCATCTAAGAGGAACCTACCCTAAGTTTAAGTCTTTTCTGTTCTTGAATCCTTTAAATGGTAAGACTATCCCTATTATTAAGGAATAGGTAGTCATTACCTTGGATGTGAGGGACAAGTGAAGGGACATCTGTTATTTAGGCAACTGTGGGGTGTATAAGCAATTCGAAGGGACTTATCATCTTTATTCGAAAGGGACAAGATCATTACGAAGGCAACATTCGAAGGGACTTGATCTTTTTATCTGTTTAGGGACTAGATGATGTTAGAGATTAGGGACTTTTACTTTATACACCCTACTTGACCTTTTTGTAATAGGCAACATGAGAGGTATCCCTAAGGAAGTGAGATGGCGATCAAAGATCGACTTACGTGTGTGAGTGTACAATTTTAATATTTATCTTTAAATTTAATGAGCTAAATTAATTTTAAACATACAAACATGTTGCACTCCCTATTTTACTAACCATAGCATAAAATAAATATTACTACTAAATATTACATCAAAGAAACATTTACATGATAATAATAATTAAAGCAAATTAAATATAATAAGCAAAAATAAATAATAATAATATAATTGGGTTAGTAAAATAATAATAACAAAAAATAATACAAAGTTAAATGGGGTTAGTAATAATAAACATAATTAACAATATTAACATAATAAAAAAAAATCAATTTTTTATAAACAATTATTATTTAAGAAAATATGAGCAATTATACTAATTATTATAAAGTTTTAAGTTATATTTAAATTATAAAAATTAAGTTAATTATAAACATGTTATGAAAATAAATTATTAAATTAACAAGTTTAAAAAATTATTTACATACAAACAATTTATGTCATATTATTATATTAACAAAATTAAATTAAGAATTTTTATTTTAAGCATATTTATATACAAGATTTAAATCATAAACAAATTAAAAAATGTACATGATTAAATAAAATAGGATTAAGTTTTAAATAGAAGAAAAGTAGGGTTTGTGAAAATTATTAGGATTTATAAAAAAATTAATTAGGTTTTAAAAAAAAATAGGGTTTATATACATATTTTTAGAATAATAAAATAACTATATATAATTTAACAATATTAATAATTTACAAAAAAAATAAATAAGTTTTTCTGATAAAATTAAAATTAAAAAAAATGAATTTAAAATAATATGAACATCCTATTTATTATTTGAATTTATTTAAGATAGAAAATTAACTAAATGGTCAAAAATTAAAGAAAAGGATGAAAAAATAAAAACCTGCTTGGGCTGGGATTTGAACCCAGTCCCTAAGCTTGCAACCTCCAAGACTAGCCTTCCATCCACTGGGCCACGCGCGCTGGCGTTAGAAGCACGGGACTAATCCCTTTTGTTCATAACCTGGAAAAATCATTAAAAAAAAGCAACACAAAAGGCCTGGGGGGGATCGAACCAGGACCTTTAAACAATACGCATGCATACTTTCCATCCAGCCGGGAGGGCGCTTCTGTTAGTATAATGACTACAAATAATTATATATTAAATCCAACAATTAAACAGAAAAAATAAGAAAAATTTGCTGAGCCCAGGATTCGATCCCTGGACCTTAGCATCACACGCGCATCCCTTTACCACCAGACCAACTGCACGTTGGTGATACAAAACAGAAACAAATACATAACATATAATATCAAATATTTGAATTTCCAGACGCGCGAAAACTTCATCTTCTTCCTCAGTACCTACAAATTTTGCTGCGAATTCATCTATGGAATTTCCTGCGAATTTTCAAATACAAGAACAATTGTTCTATGTTCTTAGAATTTGTTTATGTTTGGTTTAAAACAAAGCCCTAATCTCATGGCCGAAACCCTAGCCATGGTGATTCTTTAATCCTTCAAATCTCTCTGGAATGGTCTCTATTGAAGAATCCGAATTTGAAATTTTGGATGAATTTTGAAAGTTGCAACTTACTCTTTGAGGCCGAAATTTTTGTGTCCAATGCATAGGGTTGTGTTGTATACTTATAGTACAATGGATTAGGTCAAAAATAATGGATCATTGTGTGGATTGTTTGATTGAAAAAGATTGAAAAAGATTAAGTCTTAAACTTCAAATATTTGTGAATTCAACCTTTCTATTTCAAGCTAATCACCATAATTTTTATATCACTTTGATCCAAACAATCTTTATGACTTTCTAGAAGCACAATCTCATTTAAATATTTGATTTTTCTATTTTATTTTAATTTAAAATGATTTTAAATGAATAAAATCAAAATAAATAAAATAAAATGATAAAAAATCTGAATAATTGAGAGTTGGGTCGTGCATAAGGTGTTTGTATGGATTGGATCATCACATGGCAAGCCCATTTAGAAAAAATTGGTTTTAAACCTCCATTTTCTTCATAAACCAACCAAAAATTTCCCAACTTTGCAAGGGCACAAATCCTTCAATTTTAATTCTATGAGGGTGTTCTTGGACATTTTGGAAATCTTGAAGAGTCCTCTAACCAACCCCATTGGTTTCATGTCTATATCATTTACCATTCTCAAGTTATGCCCTTTTGAAGTTGTTGACTTTTTGTTGACTTTCAAAAGGACCTATAATGTCTTAGCTCATACCTTCCAAATGAAGCATTTTTGGGCTTGGCTTGTGAGACACAAAGTTGTAGAGAATTCAATTTCCTTCAAAATGAGCTTTGTATGGAAAATTGGTGATGAAGCATGTGAAAGTTATGGCTGGTCAAAGTTCAGTTGACTTTTCCTGAGGAAACCCTAATTTAGAAACCCCTGATTCTTGATGATCTGAAATCTCCTTGATGAATCATGATCAACCCTTGATCAAATGATGAATTTTACTTCATATACTTGATGTTGGCAAAAAATCATGAAGTTTGACTTTGGTTTGACCACAGTTGACCTTAGTTTGACTTTTTAACTACTTTGACTGATTTTGACTTATCTGATCATTTGACTGAGCAAACCTTTGAGAAAAGTTCTGAAATTTCTCATGGGGATTCTTAAACACGTATGAGATGTTATGAAGCTCACTTGAAGTCTTGGAAGTCCATTTAGCCTGATTAAAGTCAAAAACCCTAGTTTTGGATGCACTGCTTAGGAGGATGCATTGTCTGAGGGAATTGTCAAACTTTCTGACTATTTGTGAACTTTGTGAACCTCATAAGATGTCTTGTGAATCTTGTGAACCTCATGAAAGGTCTTGTGAACCTTGTGAACCTCATAAAGTGTCTTGTAAACTTCATGAACCTCAGGAAAGGTCTTGTAAGTATTGTGAACCTTGTGAACCTCATAAAGTGTCTTGTAAACTTCATGAACCTCATGAAAGGTCTTGTGAACCTTGTGAACCTCTTAGTACACAAAGCCTTGTATTGTGAGGGCAAATTTTGGAGTGCAACAACTGCCCCTGTTCAATTTTCTGAAACCTGAGGGGTTAGATTGGTATATGTGCCAGTCGTAACTTGGAAGGTTGAAGGGGATTGAACACAAAAGCCCAAAAATTTGCACTCACCGGTGCGTTGAGTGATACTGATTACTTGTTGTATATGCTTGGGTGGGCTTAAAGATGCCACTTGGATAAAAGTTCTTCAGATATATGCTTGGGTGGGCTTAAAGATGACTAAAGATGCCAAGATATGAAGATATAATGATAGCTTTCAGGAGGATAAACAACGTCCCGAGGAAATGATATGCTTTCAGAAGGATAAACAACGTTCTGAGGAAATGATATGCTTTCAGGAGGATGAACAACGTTCTGAGGTATAAGTATAACTTTTGGGAGGATAAACAACGGCCTAATAGTCATGATATTCTTTCAGGAAGATAAACAACGTCCCGAGGAAATGATATGCTTTCAGAAAGATAACAACGTTCTGAGGAAATGATGTAACTTTTGGGAAGATAAACAACGGCCCAAGGTCATGATATGCTTTCAGGAAGATAAACAATGTCCCGAGGAAATGATATGCTTTCAGAAGGATAACAACGTTCTGAGGTATAAGTATAACTTTTGGGAGGATAAACAACGGCCCAATAGTCATGATATGCTTTCAGGAAGATAAACAACGTCCCGAGGAAATGATATGCTTTCAGAAGGATAACAACGTTCTGAAGAAATGATGTAACTTTTGGGAAGATAAACAACGGCCCAAGGTCATGATATGCTTTCAGGAAGATAAACAATGTCCCGAGGAAATGATATGCTTTCAGAAGGATAACAACGTTATGAGGTATAAGTATAACTTTTGGGAGGATAAACAACGGCCCAATAGTCATGATATGCTTTCAGGAAGATAAACAACGTCCCGAGGAAATGATATGCTTTCAGAAGGATAACAACGTTCTGAGGAAATGATGTAACTTTTGGGAAGATAAACAACGGCCCAAGGTCATGATATGCTTTCAGGAAGATAAACAACGTCCCGATGAAATGATATGCTTTCAGAAGGATAACAACGTTCTGAGGTATAAGTATAACTTTTGGGAGGATAAACAACGGCCCAATAGTCATGATATGCTTTCAGGAATATAAACAACGTCCCGAGGAAATGATATGCTTTTAGAAGGATAACAACGTTCTGAGGAAATGATGTAACTTTTGGGAAGATAAACAACGGCCCAAGGTCAAGATATGCTTTCAGGAAGATAAACAACGTCCCGAGGAAATGATATGCTTTCAGAAGGATAACAACGTTCTGAGGTATAAGTATAACTTTTGGGAGGATAAACAACGGCCCAATAGTCATGATATGCTTTCAGGAAGATAAACAACGTCCCGAGGAAATGATATGCTTTCAGAAGGATAACAACGTTCTGAGGTATAAGTATAACTTTTGGGAGGATAAACGACGGCCCAATAGTCATGATATGCTTTCAGGAAGATAAACAACGTCCCGAGGAAATGATATGCTTTCAGAAGGATAACAACGTTCTGAGGTATAAGTATAACTTTTGGGAGGATAAACAACGGCCCAATAGTCATGATATGCTTTCAGGAAGATAAACAACGTCCCGAGGAAATGATATGCTTTCAGAAGGATAACAACGTTCTGAGGAAATGATGTAACTTTTGGGAAGATAAACAACGGCCCAAGGTCATGATATGCTTTCAGGAAGATAAACAACGTCCCGAGGAAATGATATGCTTTCAGAAGGATAACAACTTCTGAGGTATAAGTATAACTTTTGGGAGGATAAACAACGACCCAATAGTCATGATATGCTTTCAGGAAGATAAACAACGTCCCGAGGAAATGATATGCTTTCAGAAGGATAACAACGTTCTGAGGTATAAGTATAACTTTTGGGAGGATAAACAACGGCTCAATAGTCATGATATGCTTTCAGGAAGATAAACAACGTCCCGAGGAAATAATATGCTTTCAGAAGGATAACAACGTTCTGAGGAAATGATGTAACTTTTGGGAAGATAAACAACGGCCCAAGGTCATGATATGCTTTCAGGAAGATAAACAACGTCCCGAGGAAATGATATGCTTTCAGAAGGATAACAACGTTCTGAGGTATAAGTATAACTTTTGGGAGGATAAACAACGGCCCAATAGTCATGATATGCTTTCAGGAGGATAAACAACGTCCTGAGGAAATGATATGCTTTCAGAAGGATAACAACGTTCTGAGGAAATGATATAACTTTTGGGAAGATAAACAACGGCCCAAGGTCATGATATGCTTTCAGGAAGATAAACAACGTCCCGAGGAAATGATATGCTTTCAGAAGGATAACAACGTTCTGAGGTATAAGTATAAATTTTGGGAGGATAAACAACGGCCCAATAGTCATGATATGCTTTCAGGAAGATAAACAACGTCCCGAGGAAATTATATGCTTTCATGAAGATAAACAACGTCCCGAGGAAATGATATGCTTCCAGAAGGATAACAACGTTCTGAGGTATAAGTATAACTTTTGGGAGGATAAACAACGGCCCAATAGTCATGATATGCTTTCAGGAAGATAAACAACGTCCCGAGGAAATGATATGCTTTCAGAAGGATAACAACGTTCTGAGGAAATGATATAACTTTTTGGGAAGATAAAAAACGGCCCAAGGTCATAATATGCTTTCAGGAAGATAAACAACGTCCCGAGGAAATGATATGCTTTCAGAAGGATAACAACGTTCTGAGGTATAAGTATAACTTTTGGGAGGATAAACAACGGCCCAAGGTCATGATATGCTTTCAGGAAGATAAACAACTTCCCGAGGAAATGATATGCTTTCAGAAGGATAACAACGTTCTGAGGTATTAGTATAAATTTTGGGAGGATAAACAACGGCCCAATAGTCATGATATGCTTTCAGGAGGATAAACAACGTCCTGAGGAAATGATATGCTTTCAGAAGGATAACAACGTTCTGAGGTATAAGTATAACTTTTGGGAGGATAAACAACGGCCCAATAGTCATGATATGCTTTCAGGAAGATAAACAACGTCCCGAGGAAATGATATGCTTTCAGAAGGATAACAACGTTCTGAGGTATAAGTATAACTTTTGGGAGGATAAACAACGACCCAATAGTCATGATATGCTTTCAGGAGGATAAACAACGTCCTGAGGAAATGATATGCTTTCAGAAGGATAACAACGTTCTGAGGAAATGATATAACTTTTGGGAAGATAAACAACGGCCCAATAGTCACAAGTTGTTGATGAAGTTTGTCTGCTGGAGAATTAACCTGAAAAACAAGATTAAAACATTCTGTGTGATAATATTAGTCTATGCATTATGTATGCATGTATGGTATGATGCACCTAAGTAATGTATTATGTATTTTATGGATATGTATGTTATGGTATGATGTAAATGATGTATGTATGCATCATGAGTTGGAGTGTCTGGATATCTTCGTATAACGACTGCTGGCCAGGGAAAATAAATCCCGATTTGTTGCTGGAGAATATGAGGAACTCGTTTCCGTCTTGTTTGATAATATAGTATATATACCCTCTCGTCTTCGTTTGATAGTAGGATATACATAACCTCCCGTCTTCGTTTGATAGTAGGATATACATAACCTCCCGTCTTCGTTTGATAGTAGGATATACATAACCTCCCGTCTTCGTTCGTCGTACTCCTGTTGGAAAAATAAATTCCCGATTATCCGTATGAGGATAAAAGAGATGGATATAAATTCCAGGGGAGATGTGACTTGAAGCATTTATGAAGATGAATTTGCCCTACTGGGGACTTGTAGCTGTTTAGTGGGAATGAACCGGCAAAGCTTCGTTGAAATCCTTCCCTCGTTCGTCCTTAGTAAATACTATTACTGCATTTTCATGCATTTCTGGTAAACATCAATCATATTAAGCATTTATGCATTTCTGGTAAACATCAATCATATTCAAAGCATACATACGTTCAAACACAACCAATGGACGTTTTCGCTAGGGTAAAAGTAAATCTGGACTCAGAGGGAAAAGTAAAGCTGAACTTGAAAGCAGAATCGTTTCAACTTCGAGAGTGTATAACCAATTGGATTTAGAGCTCCTGAGATTCTTAACTTTCCTGAATACCTTCCCAGAAATCCTCATAGCTGGATCTGAAGACATGATACTGACATCATCTGATACTACTGGCGTAGACAATTAATTTCCACAATGGCTTCTATTGAAAATCCAATATCAAGATAACACAATGAAAGGAATGTGTCTTCAAATTGTGATGGACCATATACGCTCTGGGTATTAGGTTTGAAAAGAAAGCATTGCCCCTTGGTTGAGGATGAATTGTACCATAGTGGAAGTATCTGAATGTAGTTACCTCAGGAGAAATAAACAGAGTGCCTCACAATAATATGCCCCTGACATCATGAAATTCAAATATATGAGGAGAGCCGCCTCTGGCTATTAAGCATTGTTGAATCTGGACCTGATTGCCCCAAATGAATTGAACAGTAAGTTGGTATGCCCCTTGACTGGGAAATAGTGGCTATGCCCCTGGCATTATGAACTTTGTAATGTTACCCTCGGTAATTTAGACAGATGTGGAGATCTGCCCCTGGATACTTAAACATAACTTAATCCTGTCCTGATTGCCCCACATGAGTTAGGCAGTATCATGGCCTGCCCCCTTGATTGGGAGATAATGACTACGCCCCTTTGTATACATTGATCCAGGAAGCAATTTTGTTCATCGGAAGGACTTTGAACATTCATCCTTTAAGTTTCTCTGTTTATCAAACACTCAAGTATATGTAAACAAATATATTCAAAAATGCAATGCTTATGTCTGTCTTGAAATTTTGAAAAAGAGTTATTTTAGAAAAACATTTTTTTGTGAAAATTGTGATATTAACTCAAGTTTTATAATAAGCCCTAAAGGAGTCAGGATACCTTTTTGTAACAGTACGCTTTCAAACTAACCATGCTTCAGTTAGGACTTTTAAAGGGTTGTAACGTGGCCTGGTTCATGGTTTAAGAAACAAAAGATAAAGGCTCAAATTTATTTGTACCCAACCCATTCTCCATGATGTTCTTCAGTCCTATACTCAGTTAACTTATGCATTGAGGCTCAAATGAGTTTGGAATTGTAACACTGACATTTGTGATGGTTCAGAAACCCAAAATTTATTTGAACATTCAGTCATCTTTCTCTGTTGAGGATTCATAGTGACCTCTTTTTTTTCTTTTGACTTTATTATCCCTTCTTTTTGCCTGAACTGCTTATTTCAAGGTTACAGTCAGCGGGATGTCTTAATGTTTTACTAAGTCTCCTTCATAGGTTTTGACTTAGCAAGACTGTTCTTTTGCTGGATATTGACTGTCAGGTTTAATGATTACAGAGAACCGTCATTAGTTGTGTACAACACAGATAATTGGCATATTTGAGTTAACCGAGTAACTACCCTGCCCCGGGTTATGAATAAGGGTTTTAATTTGTGCGAGAATAAAAACTCCTACTTCATAGGCTCAAAAGGGTTGACTAGGGATTAACTTCCTTATATCTCCACTGTTTAGGAATTGAAACAATGCCTGTACATCGTCAACATAGTCTGTTCAAAAGCATACTGCCTAATATTATGGTATGGTTTTCGTCATCCTCCCTCTACAGGCTTATAGCTTTATCAGGAGTTAAATATCACAAGATAGAAATAAGAAGCATAATTTAAAATATAGTGGAACGAATGGATTAATTCAAGACACACATATGCAATGCATTAATGAAAACAAAAGTTTAACATAATAGTAAGTGTTCAAACAAATAAAAGAAATTACAAATGAAAATTCAAACGTTGTCCCATCCAGTTGGCTGAATGTCCTCAATTGCAATTTGTGAACTTTGAGGAGCAGTATACTTCACCATGAAATCAAATTTACCACTTGGATGTCCCAAGGTGCCCCATATCTCAACAGGAATAGGTAGGCTTCCTTTCTTGCTACCTTGGGCCACTTGTCTTGCAGCTTCGGTGTTTGATGGACGATAGTAGAACTCAACTTGACCCTCTGGAGTAACCTCTAGGATTCCTTCGTTAATCAGGTCTTGGATCTTTTTCTTCAATGTCCAACAACTATTAGTATCATGTCCAGGACATTTGGAGTGATACCTACACCTTGCCTTGGG
The DNA here is from genome assembly GCA_963966055.1 of Lathyrus aphaca. Classification (NCBI taxonomy): domain Eukaryota; kingdom Viridiplantae; phylum Streptophyta; class Magnoliopsida; order Fabales; family Fabaceae; genus Lathyrus; species Lathyrus aphaca. Next base: position 14,910,726 of record OZ014524.1, read on the forward strand.
ATTATAGCGAGGAGAGGAAGTTTTAGGATTTTGAGGGGAATTTTTTCAAGGAAATTAGTTTCATCTCCAACAAGCATTGCAGAACTTGTGACATTGGAGTGCTGAATTTGATAAACTGTCTTCTACATCCCTTGTGTTGAGGTGGATTAACTTTACCATGTCTTTTTTCTTTAACTGAAGAACAATTAGTGGTAACCGGTTTCTTACCTTCTTTTATCCTCATCTTCCTTTCAACCAAATCAGCTTGTTTTAACGGAGGTTGATTGACAATTAGATTCCTGACTCCATTACTTTGAAGTTTTTGGACAAAGGTTCTCAGCTCTTCTTGCCCCTGAGCTAAACTTTGGATAAGAGCCACCTGGCCATTCATCTGGATCCTCATTTCTGTTATCTCAGCTTGCAATTGTTCCAACTGACCATCCTTGTTGTCCTCAGGACTCTTCTTCTTAGCCAGCAGTGTCTTCAACTCATCTTGTCCCTCGGACAAATTCAGAATCAACTCTTGGAATCGGGCATTCTGAGCCTGGAGATCTTTGACTGTTTGTTCAATAGCCATTGCTGAAATAAACAGCGAGAAGATAAGAAACCTATGTACAAGAAACCTTTGATGCAATGATATGGTATGCATATGCAATGTTTTTCAAGGACCGCAGGATTTAAATTTGCTTAAACAATTAAGAAAGTAAACTTTTGTTAGTAATAAATTTATTTGCCCTTTGGGTTTACAAAATGAAATGAAATAAATACATAAGATGGGGTTTTAAGTCTCCCATGGACGTTTCCTCTTTGTGTTGAGGTATGAGTTGAGATTCCGTTCCTCATGAAGTTGCTTTGTTAGTTCCAGGATTCTTTCTTGGCTTGCTTTGTAATGAGCCTCGAAAGTATCCCTTTGCTCCTTCAGTTGGATCCAGGATCTCTGTAAGTCTTCCATGTCAGTAGGCATGTCTGGGTGAAGGATGGTATAAGAAGTATCTCCTTCAGCAACAGGCTCCATAGTAACTGGCAGGATGGCAGGATATGGCATCATAAGAGTCTGAGCACGAGATCGCACCCATCTGAGGTAAGGTTCCATAGGAATGGAGTACTTTGGTTCCAGAGTCTTGCTGTCAACCTTGTTCACTTTACCCCATGCTCGTATGAACCTTTGACGGTAACCTTGCAGATCGTTGTCGTAATCAAACACAATACCCTGAATTAACATGTCATGTGGACCATCACTTCGAGCATAACCAAACTGTCGTAAAGCTAAAGAAGGGTTGTAGGTAATGCCTCCTCTTATGCCTAGGAGTGGTACATTAGGAAACTCCCCACAACGGTCAATGATAGCGACATTCTCCATAGACCTAGAGCACCAATGGATATCTGAATGCGAGAGTGACATGATCCTTTTAGACCACCTGAACCCTTGCTCATTCTTCATCACTGAGCGAGGAAGGCGAGAAATAAACCACCTAGAAAGCAAAGGTATGCAACACATCAGAGTTCCTCTTGCCCTTGTAGTACGAGTATGAAGAGAATGTAGGATGTCTCCAAGCAATGTAGGCACTGGATTGTGACTCAGGAATATGTTGATGGCATGAACGTCTATGAACTGATCAGGATTGGGGAACAACACTAAGCCATAAATCAACAAGGATAAGATCTCCTCAAAGGCATCATAGCTCATAGCTTTCAAGAACACTTGAGCCTTTTCTATCAACACCTTAGCAAGAATACCCTTAACTCCGCTTCTCGTTTCCAGAACAATGTCAGACTTCTTCAGATGTAGAGCTGCAGCAATAACCTCAGGTTTAGGCTCATTTTCCAAGCCTGTGAATGGTTTCTGATCAAGAACAGGTATACCCAGAAGTTTAGAGAACTCTTCCATTGTTGGAACCAACTGATAGTCAGGGAATGTGAAGCAATGGTGCTTAGGATCAAAGAATTGAAACAGAACACTCATCATGTCTTCATTGAACCCTGAGGTGACCAGATCCAATAGGTGACCATGTCTCTTGATAAACTGGGAATGATCAGATACTTGAGAAACCAACTTTTTAAGCTTAGCAGGTATGCCTACAAAGTTGATCCTGATAGTGTTTCTACGAGCAGAAGTCATGACCTGTAACAAAGAACAAAGATAAATCCTTTGGTCCTTGAAATGGTTAGTGAAAATGTTATGCTTATGATGCATGATGATGTCATGATGTTATGCTCAATCACAAACATGTGGCACACACAAACAAGTCACACAATAGCCTTAGGTTTAGAGGCTTGCATGAGGTTTAAGGTAATTACCCTCCCCTGAAGTTAATTGGTTCATCCTGTCCTACAAAAGTAACCAGGTTCTAAGGGATCTCAAAATCATTGATCCTTCACAAGGGTGGTTGTTCAGTAGGCAACTTACTTGCCAACCAAAACCCTCCAAGTTTAGAATCTCAATGAGTGTAGCATCGAGTATCAACCAACTTCAGTCTTCACCAAAGCCGGTTATCTCACTACTTTTCTAAAGGCTAAGATGGGATGACTAGGGTTCTAAAAGTTAGTTAGTGTATTGACAACATATGGCAGCCTCATATTATCATTAACTTACTTAAGGAACATAAGCACCCACCAAGAAGTCACACTAACTATGGCCACCAGATCAACCATATCGGTATACGCCGTACAGTTTCCTTGGTCTATTGCCATTTACCTAAGGTACACTAGATCCGGGTTAGGATCTTTCACACATAAGAGCACCCAACAGATAAGTATAAAGCAAACAAGGCAAACAATTTAAAGTGATCTAATTCCTAAGGGTACCCCTCTTTTATTAAATCCCCAGCAGAGTCGCCAGTTCTGTAACACGGTGGGAGAACTGACTTTAGTTATGTTGCGGATAGCAAGAGTCGCCACCGAATTTTATTTTATCCAAAGGAAAGGCATAAAAGAACAGGAAAGACCTTTTAAAAGATTTTTGGGTCCGGGGGGTAGGTTATGTAAAGGGAAGGTGTTAGCACCCTTTACATCCATGGTTATTCATGGGCTCTTAGTTACTTAGCTCACTTTAAAATGTTTTTGAAATGTGAAGTGTGTGAATAAAAATTTTCTTAAGTATTTTATAATGATCCATGTATGGATGCGTATAAAACCTTTGTTTTGAAAATGTGAAGTGTTTGAAATGTTTTGAAGAGTGAGCAAGCATCTAAGAGGAACCTACCCTAAGTTTAAGTCTTTTCTGTTCTTGAATCCTTTAAATGGTAAGACTATCCCTATTATTAAGGAATAGGTAGTCATTACCTTGGATGTGAGGGACAAGTGAAGGGACATCTGTTATTTAGGCAACTGTGGGGTGTATAAGCAATTCAAAGGGACTTATCATCTTTATTCGAAAGGGACAAGATCATTACGAAGGCAACATTCGAAGGGACTTGATCTTTTTATCTGTTTAGGGACTAGATGATGTTAGAGATTAGGGACTTTTACTTTATACACCCTACTTGACCTTTTTGTAATAGGCAACATGAGAGGTATCCCTAAGGAAGTGAGATGGCGATCAAAGATCGACTTACGTGTGTGAGTGTACAATTTTAATATTTATCTTTAAATTTAATGAGCTAAATTAATTTTAAACATACAAACATGTTGCACTCCCTATTTTACTAACCATAGCATAAAATAAATATTACTACTAAATATTACATCAAAGAAACATTTACATGATAATAATAATTAAAGCAAATTAAATATAATAAGCAAAAATAAATAATAATAATATAATTGGGCTAGTAAAATAATAATAACAAAAAATAATACAAAGTTAAATGGGGTTAGTAATAATAAACATAATTAACAATATTAACATAATAAAAAAAAATCAATTTTTTATAAACAATTATTATTTAAGAAAATATGAGCAATTATACTAATTATTATAAAGTTTTAAGTTATATTTAAATTATAAAAATTAAGTTAATTATAAACATGTTATGAAAATAAATTATTAAATTAACAAGTTTAAAAAATTATTTACATACAAAGAATTTATGTCATAAACAAATTAAGCATATTTATATACAAGATTTAAATCATAAACAAATTAAAAAATGTACATGATTAAATAAAATAGGATTAAGTTTTAAATAGAAGAAAAGTAGGGTTTGTGAAAATTATTAGGATTTATAAAAAAATTAATTAGGTTTTTACAAAATATTTTAGGTTTTAAAAAAAAATAGGGTTTATATACATATTTTTAGAATAATAAAATAACTATATATAATTTAACAATATTAATAGTTTACAAAAAAAATAAATAAGTTTTTCTGATAAAATTAAAATTAAAAAAAAAATGAATTTAAAATAATATGAACATCCTATTTATTATTTGAATTTATTTAAGATAGAAAATTAACTAAATGGTCAAAAATTAAAGAAAAGGATGAAAAAATAAAAACCTGCTTGGGCTGGGATTTGAACCCAGTCCCTAAGCTTGCAACCTCCAAGACTAGCCTTCCATCCACTGGGCCACGCGCGCGCTGGCGTTAGAAGCAGGGGACTAATCCCTTTTGTTCATAACCTGGAAAAATCATAAAAAAAAAGCAACACAAAAGGCCTGGGGGGGATCGAACCCAGGACCTTTAAACAATACGCATGCATACTTTCCATCCAGCCGGGAGGGCGCTTCTGTTAGTATAATGACTACAAATAATTATATATTAAATCCAACAATTAAACAGAAAAAATAAGAAAAATTTGCTGAGCCCAGGATTCGATCCCTGGACCTTAGCATCACACGCGCATCCCTTTACCACCAGACCAACTGCACGTTGGTGATACAAAACAGAAACAAATACATAACATATAATATCAAATATTTGAATTTCCAGACGCGCGAAAACTTCATCTTCTTCCTCAGTACCTACAAATTTTGCTGCGAATTCATCTACGGAATTTCCTGCGAATTTTCAAATACAAGAACAATTGTTCTATGTTCTTAGAATTTGTTTATGTTTGGTTTAAAACAAAGCCCTAATCTCATGGCCGAAACCCTAGCCATGGTGATTCTTTAATCCTTCAAATCTCTCTGGAATGGTCTCTATTGAAGAATCCGAATTTGAAATTTTGGATGAATTTTGAAAGTTGCAACTTACTCTTTGAGGCCGAAATTTTTGTGTCCAATGCATAGGGTTGTGTTGTATACTTATAGTACAATGGATTAGGTCAAAAATAATGGATCATTGTTTGGATTGTTTGATTGAAAAAGATTGAAAAAGATTAAGTCTTAAACTTCAAATATTTGTGAATTCAACCTTTCTATTTCAAGCTAATCACCATAATTTTTATATCACTTTGATCCAAACAATCTTTATGACTTTCTAGAAGCACAATCTCATTTAAATATTTGATTTTTCTATTTTATTTTAATTTAAAATGATTTTAAATGAATAAAATCAAAATAAATAAAATAAAATGATAAAAAATCTGAATAATTGAGAGTTGGGTCGTGCATAAGGTGTTTGTATGGATTGGATCATCACATGGCAAGCCCATTTAGAAAAAATTGGTTTTAAACCTCCATTTTCTTCATAAACCAACCAAAAATTTCCCAACTTTGCAAGGGCACAAATCCTTCAATTTTAATGCTATGAGGGTGTTCTTGGACATTTTGGAAATCTTGAAGAGTCCTCTAACCAACCCCATTGGTTTCATGTCCATATCATTTACCATTCTCAAGTTATGCCCTTTTGAAGTTGTTGACTTTTTGTTGACTTTCAAAAGGACCTATAATGTCTTAGCTCATACCTTCCAAATGAAGCATTTTTGGGCTTGGCTTGTGAGACACAAAGTTGTAGAGAATTCAATTTCCTTCAAAATAAGCTTTGGATGGAAAATTGGTGATGAAGCATGTGAAAGTTATGGCTGGTCAAAGTTCAGTTGACTTTTCCTGAGGAAACCCTAATTTAGAAACCCCTGATTCTTGATGATCTGAAATCTCCTTGATGAATCATGATCAACCCTTTATCAAATGATGAATTTTACTTCATATACTTGATGTTGGCAAAAAATCATGAAGTTTGACTTTGGTTTGACCACAGTTGACCTTAGTTTGACTTTTTAACTACTTTGACTGATTTTGACTTATCTGATCATTTGACTGAGCAAACCTTTGAGAAAAGTTCTGAAATTTCTCATGGGGATTCTTAAACACGTATGAGATGTTATGAAGCTCACTTGAAGTCTTGGAAGTCCATTTAGCCTGATTTAAGTCAAAAACCCTAGTTTTGGATGCACTACTTAGGAGGATGCATTGTCTGAGGGAATTGTCAAACTTTCTGACTATTTGTGAACTTTGTGAACCTCATAAGATGTCTTGTGAATCTTGTGAACCTCATGAAAGGTCTTGTGAACCTTGTGAACCTCATAAAGTGTCTTGTAAACTTCATGAACCTCATGAAAGGTCTTGTGAACCTTGTGAACCTCTTAGTACACAAAGCCTTGTATTGTGAGGGCAAATTTTGGGGTGCAACACATATGTGTGATTATGCAAGGGAATGAATGCAAATGAAGCATGTAGGAAGCATGTAAGCACATGGATGTTTATGAAATGAAATGGATGCAAAGCATAGCATATGTATGAATAAATGATCAAGCAATGTTCAAGCAATATCTTAAGATGTCTAAGATGGCATACAAATGCTTAGAATGGCATGGCAAGTTCATATGTTCATGCAATGCAATGTAAGATGCAAAATTAGGGTTACATGGAAGGATGAGATGCAAATGGCAAAGACAGAAGCAAATGAAATTATAAAAAAATTGAAAATGCACTCAACGGAACCCTAAACCTATACTAGGTTACCATCCAAAGGGGGAGGTCAGAAGCTAAACCTAGAAGGAGTTATGAATTTCCTAAGTTTCTAGGGTTTTTTGGGTGATCTTCAATGTAAAATACCAAACAAATTGAAAATGCAAGATGAATTCATGCCAAAAATATCCTAGATACTACATGATATGTGTAAAACAATGCAAAAAGAACCATCTTCAAACCCTTCATGGTTAGGCAGGAAAGATTTTTCAAAGGTTAGGGTAAAAAATGTGACTTTATGAACCCTAAATTCAAAGAAAATTGTCAAATGATGATCAAAACCAAAAAGAAATTTGTATGAGGGATTTGAAAATGTTTCTAAATGTGTTAAGATGCAACATGAATTTTTTGGTGATTTTTAGAAACCTAAATGCTATTTTAATTAATTAAATTCAATTAATTAATTAAAATAAACATTTAAATATTTTAAAAATACTTTTTATATGAAAAAAATAAAATAAAAATCATTTTCTGATTAAGAAAAATATTTTAAACAAAAATGCAAAAGGAAATATTTTTGGGATTTTTCTAAGTATTTTAAAATATGTATGCAAGAAAAATGAATAAAAATGAAATAAAAATGAATAAAAGAGGAAGTCAACGCATCTGATGGATGAGATTCAAAAGGAAAAAGGAGGGAATTGACTGCGCGCCAGATCCAAGGGTGGAGATTCAAACTGGACTTAATTATGTTTTTAAATTAATTAATCATAATTAACCCTAAGTGAAATGATCCTAGATAAACCCTAATGACTTTCAGGTGACCGGAGCAAGCTCCGGTCATCTTCTCCGGCAAGACCAAAATCCCAACTTCTTCCCTAGGCCAAATTAAGAGCTCTAACTTTCCAGATCCACTCTCCTAATCATTCTAAACAAGATTCAATCATCAAACAACATTTATCATGCATCAAAATCCAGATACGAATCAAAACATAAAAACTACAAAAATTTCAGAAGCACGATACAAGCTCAATATTCAATCATTTTCAAAAGTAAAAGGTGCAGTGTGATCAGTGAAGCATGAAGAACATTTCTATAACAAAAAAAATACAAGTTCTGAAAAATTTATTCTTGATGATACCTGAGCTTGAGCTTTCTCAGTATGAGCTATCTGGGCCTCTCCTTGGTGATAATCAACTCCAATGGACCTCCTGGGGATGCTTTGATGCTTGGAATGAATTTATTTGGGCTGTTTTTGAAGTTTTAGTTCAGAGGGGGGTGAAATCGTGTTTTTGATTCTTGAGGTTTTAGGCTTGTTTAATGGTTGGGAAATGATCTGGGGGATGTATGAAGGTGATTGATGAAGTTTGCTTGAAGTTTTGATGGTTGGTTTATGAGTTTCGAAGAAATGAAGTTTCTTGAGGATCTTGGCAATCTGAATGTGTAGGCTGATTCAAGCTCCATGATGTTATGAAATGTGATCCTTAGGGCATGTATGTGAAGCTGTGATAGGTCAGAAGAGTTGTTGTGGGCTATGCTGATTGGTATGGCTTCATTTGCAAAACGTCAAGTTTGGTTGTACTTGAGGTATAGATCATGGCAGGCCTGGTTGCAAGGGGTGGCTGGCCTCAGCTGAGTTCAAGGAGGACCATGGAAGCATATTTTGTGAGCTGGCACAAGTTGATAGAAAGATTTGCGCCATTTTGCAATTTTGAGGAGTTTTGGCCCTTTTGGAATTTCTTGAAGTTCAAGGCATAAAAATGCATAATTCTTGGGCCAATTCTGATATTTTGAAGTTTCTTGATCATGTTATGTCATATTTGAGCATGTTAGAAGTCATTAGAAGCCTTGGCAAGTGGTTTTTGCAAAAAATCCTCTTTGGTGCATTCTTGAAAATTATAGGATTTTTGCCAACTTTGAAGGATCATAACTTGAGTTCCATAATGAATCAAAATATGTTCTTGTACTTTTTGAAAAGGGAAAGACCTAATCTACAACTTTCATGACCAATAATTTTTCATTTGAAGCATTTTTGGATGAGAAAGAGGAGGTTGAAAAACTTTCCCAAAATGGAAAGTTTCCATTACAAGTCATTTCCATTTTTGGCAACTTTTGGTTTAGCTCAAATTTATTCAGTTTTGTGAACTTCCAAGCACTTCAATGATCAAATAAATATCATAGAACTTCAATTTGATGAAAATACCCCTTTGGTTCCATTGTTGGGGGCCTCAGATGCCCTAATTTTGACTTAACTTGCACAGGAAGTTACCCAGTGAACATATGACTTCCATAATGAATTTCTTCATCAAACTTGGCACATATGATCCTTATAACATCTTAAGAACATTAGAAACAAGAATGGCCCAAAATTTTGGAGTTAAGGCCTCTAAAACCAAAACCCTAATTTTGGTCATCTATGTAGTGAAAACCCTAGCTCTGCTTCCATGCCTTGCCAGTTCTTGTGATTTCTTGACTTCCATGAACTTTGAGGGATATAATATGATGATAGAACACACATAGACCCTCTTAGAAAGCTTTAAGACCTTTGGGATGGCTCAGATGGAATCTTGGATTGCTCAGATCACAAACCCTAGATGCAGATGAACTTGAACCATGCAGATGAAACAAATATGCAATGTGATGGTATGCTTATGCTAATGCAAATATGAAAGATCACAAGACAAGGTGGGATATGAGTGAGGGCAAATTTGGTGTGTTTACACCTGCCCACGTACCCATCTTCAGTCTTTCCTAGGGAGATTGAAAGCCTACACCATGGATGAGAAACTATGGATGTTTTACTTTGAGGATAGCTTGACAGGGGCATCCCGGGAATGGTACTCTCACTTGACCAAAGCCACAGTTATAAATTGGAAAGACTTGGAAGAAGCTTTCATTCGTCAATATCAGTATAATCTGGACATGGCTCCAAACAAAACCCTTTTGATGGGAATGTCACAGTCTTCCCGAGAAAGTTTCAGAGAGTACGCCCAAAGATGGAGGCAATTAGCCAATGCCGTTCAACCCCTAATTTCAGAAAGGGAGATGGCAGATATGTTCATGAACACTCTCCAGGGTACCTATATTGACAAGTTGGCTGCATTTTCTTCCACCAACTTTATAGACGTGGTTATAGCTGGGGAAAGAATTGAGAGCTTACTGAAGTTGGGAAAGATTTCTAACAATGGTGCCAGTTCAAGCAGTGCAAGGAAGCCATTTGTAGGGCCCCGTAGATCTGGTGAAACAAATTCTATACATATGGGAAGAGGGAGATCCCAATATCTGCCAAGATCAGTTGCCGCCATCACTATCCCTACTCCACCTCCTCAATATACTCAACAACCACAACACTTTCCTCAACAACCACAATTTCCTCAATAGAGATCCTACAACAACAATAACAATAACCAACAACAACGCCCTTTCCAACAGTGGCCATCTCAGATCAATAGGGTGATGGACCCTATACCAATGCCATATGCTACATTGCTGCCATAACTCCTAAAGCTTAATCTTGTCGAGTTGAGGACATTGGCTCCACCTGATCCTCAAAACCTTCCTAGAAATTACGACGTCAACGCTAGGTGTGCTTTTCATTCTAATGCACCTGGTCACTCCACAGAAAAGTGCAGGGCTCTGCATATGAAGGTACAGGATCTGGTAGATTTAAAGGCCCTAAATTTTGCACCACCTCCCAATGTCATGAAGAATCCTATGCCCAACCATGGTGGGCCAATGATTAATGCAATAGAGGAGGACTCACCCATGAGTTTGATTGAAGATATTACAAGTATTCAGACACCTCTGGAAGAGGTTAAAGCTCAGCTTTTGAAATGCCAAGTGTTTCCAGGTTGTGAGGCCTGTTGCGAATCTTGCAAGGTTTCCAAGAATGGGTGTGCAAGCTTGAGGAATGGTATCAATGGCCTGATCAAAGAGGGCATTCTGCAAATAAAAACAACAACTTCTATAACACCAGCAACTCCTTTTTCAACAACAAATGATCCTCCTACAACTGCAAAGACAATTGTTCCTCCAGACTCGTCTACAAAATCATCAACCACCGCTTCCATCACTTGAACAAACAACAGTTCCATCTCATCAACTTCTACAACTACAACAACCATTAACAACGACGTCTCCATAGTTACCATCTATTATGACCCTACAACGGTCCCAAACTCCAGCAACTTTCAACAACAATCTCAGCAACAGTTTCAGCAACAACCAAGCTTCAATTCATCACCACCAACATCCACCAGAAGTCCTGTCACCATTTTCTATGATCCACAAACAATAACAGTTCCTACCTCTGCTGCAGTCAGTCCAGTCACCATCACGGTGCCAAAGCCCTTTCCATATGATAAAGACGATGTTGTACCATGGCACTACGGTGCAGACCATTACTACAACGGAGAGAAAGTCCTTCTCGATTCTTCAGTTCCTACCTCACAAGTGGATAATGTCGGGGGAGGAGGAGGCCTCACCCTAAGCGGACGCCTCTTCGTGTCACAAGCTCCAAGAACTAATACTGAGGCTGAGGCTGCTGCCAAAGCCAAAGGAAAAAGTGTGATACCTGAAGAATCTGCATCAAAAGAGACTCATAAATCATCCTTCGATCAGGATGTGGATGAATTTATGAGGATAATTAAAAGAAGTGACTACAAGGTTGTGGATCAGCTCCCCCAGACTCTTTCTAAGATCTCCATCTTATCCCTGCTGTTGTGTTCCGAAGCTCATCGGGGTGCACTACTTAAAGTCTTGCACGCTGCCTACATGCCGGAGGAGATCACAGTGAATCAGCTTGAGACAGTAATGTCCAATGTTAATACTAGCCATGGGTTAGGTTTCACTAATGCTGACTTAACGACGGAAGGACGTCATCACAACAAAGCTTTACACATCACCCTAGAGTGTAAAGGGGTTGTGCTCTCTCATGTTCTTGTTGACATTGGGTCCTCATCAATGTCTTGCCAAAGAAGGCTCTTGTCAAGCTCGAATATGATGGAATAGCTCTCCGACCAAGAAATCTGGTGGTCAGGGCTTTTGATGGCTCCAAGAGGTCTGTTCTTGGAGAGGTTGAGTTGCCTGTGATAATCGGTCCGCATGTCTTTCAGACTACTTTCTATGTGATGGACATACAGCCGACCTACAACTGTTTGTTGGGTCGACCATGGATTCACGCCGCTGGAGCAGTAACGTCGACCCTTCACCAGAAATTGAAATATGAGTGGGAAGGACAGATTATCACCATCTGTGGTGAAGAGGATATCTTTGTTAGCCATCTGGCCACATACAAATACATTGAGATGGATGGTGAAATCCATGAAACTATGAGCCAAGGGTTCGAAGCGTTGAACGTCAATGAGGCGATGACTGAAGTATTTGCTGCATCCCATGAGGATAGGATTGGTACTTCAATTGTCTCCTATCAGCAAGCCCGGAAGGTTGTTGAAGATGGTAATGCCCAAGGCTGGGGCAAGCTGCTACCGTTGGAGAAGAAGGAGGACAAATTCGGTTTTGGTTACAAACCATTCTGAGAAGATCAAGCAGAGGCTGCTAAAGAGCCCAAGTTCATCAGTGGGGGATGCTCACCCCAGATGTTGTTAACAACCTGGAAGACGAGGCGGAAAGCAACCTCAATCTGGAGAGCTAGATACGTCCAAGGATCCCGGGTCACCAAGTCCTTAACTGGTCTTCCCAGGAAATTATAAGGGTTACTCCTACAGAGTAATTATTATTTCCTGCCTTTTTTTAGCATACATCAAGTCCTACATCTTGCCCAAGGTGTCAGGACTCATTTTGTAATAGGGCCATATTGTAATTTTGTGTAAATGGATTATCAATGAATATCGGACATCTTTTGCAAACAAGTCTTTTTTTTCGCTCACTATCTTTTCATTTTTCACTTTTGTATAAAACAATAAAATGGCAATGTTATCAAAATAATAACTTCATTTTCACTTTTTCTAAACAAGATTAAAATTGATCACTAAAACGAACAAATCTCAACCCTTGCAGAGATTATCCTCCATATTGCACCGACAACAACACTGCTATGACTTTGTATGACTTCGACAATCCAATTAATCAAGCTGATGAAGGGGTTGAAGAAGACTATGAGTTACCTGAAGAGTTAGCTAGGTTGTTGAGGCAAGAAGAGAAAGTGATTACTCCTCATCAGGAGGAGGTTGAAATTGTTAATCTTGGTACCGAAGAGGATTTAAAAGAAGTGAAGATTGGGGCCAGCCTGCAAGATTCAGTAAAAGAACAACTTATTGACATGCTTCGAGAATACGTCGACGTCTTTGCTTTGTCCTATCAAGACATGCCGGGTCTAGATACGGACATTGTTATGCACAAGCTGCCCTTGAGAGAAGATTTCCCTCCAATGAAGAAAAAGTTACGCCGTACTCGCCCGGATATGGCCTTGAAGATTAAAGAGGAGGTACAAAAACAATAGGGCACCAGTTTCCTTGCTGTAACTAGTTACCCGCCATGGGTCGCTAACATTGTACCAGTGCCCAAGAAGGATGGCAAAGTACGGATGTGTGTGGATTACCGGGATCTGAACAGAGCTAGCCCGAAGGATGATTTCCCTTTACCTCACATTGATGTATTGGTGGACAACACAGCTCAGTTCTCGGTGTTTTCTTTCATGGATGGTTTTTCTGGGTATAACCAAATCAAGATGTCACCCGAAGACATGGAGAAAACAACCTTCATCACACCTTGGGGCACATTTTGTTACAAGGTAATGCCTTTTGGACTGAAGAATGCCGGTGCGACTTATCAACGGGCTATGGCAACGTTATTCCACAACATGATCCACAAAGAAATTGAATGCTACGTGGATGACATGATTTCCAAATCCCTCACTGAAGAAGATCATCTAGTAAATCTGCTGAAGTTGTTCAAGCGTCTGAGGAAATATCAGCTGAAGTTGAACCCCAACAAATGCACATTCGGGGTACGTTCCGGTAAACTGTTGGGTTTTATCGTAAGTGAAAAGGGGATTGAAGTTGATCCTGACAAAGCCAAAGCCATTCAGGAGATGCCTGCACCTAGGACTGAAAAGGAAGTTCGGGGGTTCTTAGGTAGATTGAACTACATATCAAAGTTCATATCTCATCTTACTGCAACCTGTGAACCCCTATTCAAATTGTTAAGAAAGGAACAAACGGTCAAGTGGAACGAAGATTGTCAGAAGGCTTTTGACAAGATCAAGGAGTACCTGCAAGAACCTCTGATTCTTATGCCTCAAGTTGAAGGAAGACCTCTAATAATGTACCTGACAGTATTAGAAGGATCAATGGGGTGTGTGTTGGGCCAACATGATGAGTCTGGTCGAAAAGAGTATGCAATATACTACCTAAGCAAAAAGTTTACCGACTGTGAACAACGTTATTCACTGCTCAAGAAAACTTGTTGTGCTTTAGCGTGGGCTGCTCGCCGACTATGACAGTATATGTTGACTCACACTACCTTGTTGATTTCAAAAATGGACCCTGTCAAGTACATATTTGAGAAGCCAGCACTTACCAGAAGGGTTGCAAGATGGCAAATGATTTTGACAGAGTATGACATTCAGTACACCTCTCAAAAGACCATCAAGGCCAGTGTACTGTCTGACTATCTGGCTGAGCAACCCATTGATGATTACCAGCCCATGAGATTTGACTTCCCTGATGAAGACATCATGTTCCTGAAAGAAAAAGATCATGAAGAGTCTGTTCACACTGAAGGGCCTAATCCAAAAGAAGAGTGGATAATGATGTTTGATGGGGCTATCAATATGAATGGTCGTGGAGTTGGTGCAGTGCTCATTACACCTAAAGGAGTTCATATGCCTTTCTCGGCAAAACTCACCTTTGCCTGCACTAACAACGAAGCTGAATACGAAGCATGTACATGGGTCTTGAGGAAGCCATTGACCTCAGGATCAAGACATTGAATGTATTCGGAGATTCGACTTTGGTAATCAATCAGACCAACGACAAATGATACACTCACCAAGAGCATCTGATCCTATACCGTGACTATACGAGGAGATTATTGACTTTCTTCCCAACAGTCAAACTTGAGTACATCCCTCGAGACGAAAATCAGTTCGCAGATGCTTTAGCTACCATTTCCTCCATGATCAAAGTTCAAACTGCAAATTATATGCCTCGGATTTCGGTATCCAGACTAGACCAATCGACATACGTATTCTCCGTGAACATTGTTAAAGATGACAAGCCTTGGTTCCATGATATCAAAAGCTTCTTAGAGGATCAAACATACCCACCTGGGGCATCATCCAATGATAAGAAGACATTAAGAAGGCTGACCGATAGTTTCTTCCTTAATGTTGATGGTTCATTATACAAGCGAAACTTTGACATGGTTCTGCTCAGATGTGTTGATAAGAAAGAAGCAGACTTGCTGATGCACGAGGTGCATGAAGGATCTTTCGGTACCATGTTGGAGGACATGCAATGGATAAGAAATTGTTAAGATCAGGTTACTACTGGATCACAATGGATGCAGACTGTTGTGCCTATGCCAGAAAGTGCCACAAATGCCAGATCTACGCAGATAAAATGAATATGCCTCTGAATCCTTTGAACATGATGTCTTCACCTTGGCCCTTTTCCATGTGGGGCATTGACATGATTGGAAAGATTGAACCAACTGCTTCAAATGGCCACAGATTCATCCTGGTAGCCATTGACTACTTCACTAAATGGGTTGAAGCAGCTTCGTATGCAAACGTCACTAGGTAAGTGGTAGCCAGATTTCTATAAAGAGACATCATTTGTCGATATGGGGTTCCCGAGCGAATCATTACTGATAATGGTTCCAACTTGAACAAAAAAATGATGGCAGAAATGTGTCGGGACTTTAAAATCCAACATCACAACTCATCTCCTTACAGGCCAAAGATGAGTGACGTTGTTGAGGCAGCTAACAAAAACATCAAGAAGATTGTGCAGAAGATGGTGGTTACTTACAAGGACTGGCATGAAATGCTACCATTTGCTTTGCATGGGTATCGAACCTCAATCAGAACGTCTACTGGGGCAACTCCTTATCAGCTTGTGTATGGTATGGAGGCAGTCCTACCTGTTGAAGTTAAGCTACCCTCCTTATGGGTAATGATGGATGTAAAGCTGGACGAAGCAGAGTGGGTCCGGTCTCGGTACAATCAACTGAATCTGATCGAAGAGAAGACATTAGCTGCAATCTGTCATGGGCAGTTATATCAGAAAAGGATGAAGAAAGCCTTCGATCAGAAAGTCATGCTTCGGGAATACCAAGTGGGAGATCTTGTGCTGAAAAGACTTCTTCCTCCTCATACAGACCACAGGGGCAAATGGACTCCAAATTACGATGGTTCATTCATAGTAAAGAAGGTTTTCTCTGGTGGAACACTGATGCTCACTACTATGGATGGTGAAGATTTCTTATCTTCTGTGAATTCATATGTAGTTAAAAAAATACTTCGCATAAAATGACCCGCTGGACATAAAAATAGAATGTAAGTCCAGGCAAAAATAGGGCATCCCGGCGAGTCAAAAACAGAATAAAAGACTCGGGCAAAAATAAGGGAAAATTGAAAAAATGTGTACACCCGCTGAGTTGAAAAGCCGCATTGGACAGCTCAGGCAAAAATGGGTATCCCGGTGGATTGAAAACCCGAAAGGGAGATCCACGCAAAATCAGGGAATAAGCGAACAACTGCATTCTGAATTCGTCTGTATTTCTTCACAACTGTTAAGTTATGCCTACGTATCTTCTCGTGCAATGAGGAAGTCAGAACACCGTAGTTCGACTCAAAGAAACAGTAAATAAAATTGATTGTGAACTGCTTAATTGTCTATGCTCAAGTGTACGACTCGTCTGGCTCGAGTGCTAACTGTTTTGCATTACACGGAAGAAGCGAGTTCTCGTTTGTGAATGAGTGTGATGAGAAAAGAATCCCGGAGGAGACGATTATTGTTTTTTTTGTGTTTTCAGTTTTTTATTGTTTTTGGTGTTTTGCATAGGATTATGAGCTTAAGCCTAAATCAAGGGCTTGTAAACTCATTATATCTTCCCTGATTAGGGATAATGAGCCTACTTAAGTATGAGATAAGCATCTCAACTTAATTACCATGATGATGTAGGATTAGGATCATTAACCTACTTGTGATTATTTAGATGTTTTTGGGTTTTTGTTTAGTGTTAAGTAATGATTTTAATCTCTAATCACAGATTAGTGAACTCATTACACCATCATAATAGAAGGATAATAGATGAGAACACTTAAGCTGAGGAAGATACCTCAACTTAATCCATGGTTAGGGATTAAATTCATTATATAACAAGCCTTTATTAAATGGATTTTAATTAAAGGATGAGATTAAGAAGTGGATTTTATGGTTTGTAAGACAACTTGAGGGGGACTTGTCCATTTAACACTAGGGTTAGTCCCTCTTAACCATGAGGAAGAGATAGAACCCTAATGTAAGGCCCAAGTTACAAGATAAAGTCTTAGTGATTATTAATTTGTTTTGATTAAGAGGTGTAAACAAATTAAATGTTTAACACTAAGGATTAAAGTTATA
Organism: Lathyrus aphaca; assembly: GCA_963966055.1. Lineage (NCBI taxonomy): Eukaryota > Viridiplantae > Streptophyta > Magnoliopsida > Fabales > Fabaceae > Lathyrus > Lathyrus aphaca. Next base: position 14,928,081 of record OZ014524.1, read on the forward strand.
CACTCCATCCTAAGATAAGGATGCATGCATAACCCTAATTCCAAAGTCCTAAAGCTTTAAGAGTTTAGCCTGTGATTATTGAGATGAGAAGAGAGACTCAAGGAGATTCAAACCTAAAAGTTATCATGCTTGGACATCCTATGGTTTGTGAGGCTTAAGAGAAAGGATCTTCAAGGCCACCAATGGAAGAAGCAGATGAAAAGAGAAGGAGGAAGAAGAATAAGTTACTTACTTCCTGAAGAAGATAAGTAACTTAAATGAAAGAAAGTGGGAAGTAGGGAGCATAAGTGAAGCAAGTTCACTTTAAATACAAGTAAGAATGCATATGAATGATGAGAAGAGGTGGGAGGTGAAGGCAAATCCACCTCCCAGATAACTTACCAAGAGCTCCTGAAATGTTAGTATGAATGCATAAGACATAAATCAAAAGGAAATGAGATGAAATGAGATTCAAAGACCAAAGTCAGAAGTGAATATGCAATGAAAATGGCATATGAGATGATGCAAAGCCATACAAGATGCATATGAATGATCATACAAAGATGAGATGCAATGGGAGCATGTTTGGAAGCATGAAAACACATGGATGTTTATTGAATGTAATGGATGAAAAGCATAGCAAATTAATGAAGAAATAATCAAGCAATGTTTCAAACATGTCCTAAGATGTCTAAGATGACATAAAAATGAATGGAATAGCATGGCAAGTTCATATGATGGTGACATGCAAAGATGAATGCAAATGAAGATGCAAAATTAGGGTTTTAAGACAACATGAGATGCATATGACCAAAATAGAAGCATTAAACATGATTAAAAAATGAAATCAAGCTCAAACAAACCCTAATACCATATAATATCACACCCCAAAGGAGAAATTCAGAAGCTTAACCTAGTGGAAGTTATGAAATTCCTAAGTTTACTAGGGTTTTTGGGTGCTTCTAAAGGAAAAAGGAAAATCAAATTGAAAATGCAAGATAAAATCATGAGAAAAATAACCTAGAAACTATATGTAATATATGAAACAATGAAAGAAGAATCAAGTTCAAACTCATCATAGTTAGGTAGAAATGAATTTTACAAGTTAGGGTTAGAAAAATGTGATTTTTAAGAACCCTAATTCAAAGAAAATTGTGAAATTGTGATCAAACCTAAAAAGAAATTTGTATGGTGAGTTTGAAAATGTTTCTAAATGTATTGGAATGCTTCATGAATTTTTTGGTGATTTTTAGAAACCAAAATGCATATTTAATTAATTAAAATCAATTAATTAATTAAATAAAACATTTAAATATTTTAAAAATACTTTTTTAATGCAAAAAAATAAAAATAAAAATGTTTTCAGGTAAAGAAAAATATTTGAAACAAAAATGAAAGAAATGAGATTTTTTTGATGATTTATGCTATTTTTTAAAATTGTGGAAAGAAAATACAATTAAAATGAAATAAAAATGAATTTAAATGAAAGTATGTTGATCCAAGGCTCCAGATTCAAACATGAGGGGAGGGGTTTGACTGCGCGCACAATCCTATGGTTAGGATTCAAACTGTCTAATTGATTTTAATTAAATTAATTAATTATGGATTAACATTAATGATGCAATCTGGGCCACTCAAATACGCGTCAACCCTAAGATCCAAAGGCTGACATTCAAACCTGGCTAAACCCTAATTAAGAAACCCTAATGATTTTCAGGTGACCGGAGCAAGCTCCGGTCATCTTCTCCGGCCACACCTTCATGCTATCTCTCTCAATACACCATGAAAACGCATCAAACTTTCCAGATTCACTCAACTAACAACCCTAAACAAGAATCCACCAACCAAATCCATTTATTTTTCATGAATCAAGAGAATCAAACAAGAACACTTTCACGGACAAAATTTCAGAAAGCTATGAAATGCTCAAAACTCAGCCATTTTCAAAAGTAAACATATCCATATGATCAGCACATCACATAGAATCACATTGCAACCAAAGAAAAGAGTTCTGGAAAAAAGTTCTAAGGAGCTACCTGAGTTGAAGCTTTGAGATTCTGAGCTTTCTGACTCCCTCCTTTGTGCAAAACCACTCCCCTTGGTCCCTTGAAGCTTCTGGAGAGCTTAGAACATGCTTTGAATGGCTGATTTATGGTGTTTGGTTCTGGTGTGGCAGAAATCATATTCCTGATTGAGGGGTTCTTAGGCCATGGCAAGGGGTGGGAAATGATCCTTGAGTGATGTTGAGATGAATGCTGAAAGAAATTTGGAGTTTGGGTGGTTGAGGAGTGAGTTTCGAAGAGAGGAAGGTTTATGGAATTTTTGGGCAATCTGAATATCGTGTGGTTTCAGGCTTGTGTGTGTTATGTTTTATGATCCTTGTGCCATGAATAAACAAATGCAATGAGTCAGAAAGACTGCATAACACTGTGGGAATGGTATGGAGCAATTGGCCAAAAAGTCAATAGTTGGTGTACTACAAGCATGAGCCATGGTAAAAGCTATTCTAGGGTTACTTTGAGTTCAGCTGAGTTTGTGGAGCACCATAGGATTGATTGTGATGAGCTGTGATGATTGAATGGTGAGATTGAAAAGGTTTTGCAGATTGGCAACTTTGTGAAGTTTGAAGAAATTGGTTGGTTCAAGGCTGAATTTTGGTCATGGCATGTTTTATGATATTGCTATGATGCATTGAAGTGGATTAGAGGTCACACAAAGTCTTAAAAATCAGTTTTGCAAAAAACCCCTCTTTGAGAATTTTGTGAAAAATGGCTTATGGAAACTTGTGATCCAAGGCATGATTTTGGTCAAGCAATGTTGTGTTATCATGTAATGAAGCTTAGAAGTCAATTAGAGGTCATGAAATGGCTTGAAACTTGACTTTGCAAAAAATCCCTCTTTGGCATGAACTTGAAAATTATAGGATTTTTGCCAACTTTGAAAGGCCATATCTTGAGTTATAGGATGAATCAAGACATGTTCTTGTACTTTTTGAAAATTGGAAGACATAATCTACAACTTTCATGTCCAAGAATGTTTCATTTGAAGCTTTTTTGGTCATGAAAGAATAGGTTGAATATCTTTCCCAAAATAGAAAGTTTCCATTACAAGTCATTTCCAAAAATAGCAAGTTTGCATTTGGATCAAAATTCTTCAATTTTGTGAACTTCCAACCACTTATAAGATCAAATAAAGATCATTGAGACTAAAAATGATGATGATGACCCTTTGGTACCCTTGATGGAGGCCTCAGATGCCCTGATTTTGACTTTACTTGCTCAAGAAGTTACCCAATGATCAGATGACTTTCACAATGAATTTCTTCATCAAATTTGGTACACGTGATCCTTATAACATATTAAGACCATTAGAAACAAGATGACCAAAAAAATTGGGATTAAGGCCTCTGAAACCAAAACCCTAATTTTAGGTCATCCGTGCATGAAATCTTCAGTCTGCCTCTATGCCTTTGCCATTCTTTGTGATCACTTGACTTTTATGAACTTTGGGGAGCGTATTATGATCATGGAACACACATGGACCCTCTTGTTAAGCTTCAATACCTTTGGAATGGCTCAGATCACTCCTTGAATTGCTCAGATCACAAATCTTAGATGCAGATGAAATGAAACTATGCAGTGGATATGATATGCTTATGTAATGCAAAAAATGAAAGATCACAAGCCATGGTGTGAAAAAGTAAGGGAAAATTTGGGGTGTTTACATTTCCCCGTCAGTGCTTTCCTTATTTCTTTAATCCCCGGAGTGTTTTATTTCTTTCCCCGATGGTCGTCCCCGTCGCGGTCTCTTTATTTCCCGACATGATGGTCGTCCCCGTCATTGCTTTACTTATCGTTTTTCATCCCCAACATTCGTCCTCTGCTCGATGGTCATTCTCCATCGCTTTCATTTGATACTCATACTATACTTCCTGTTACAATTTATATCCCTTTTCTTCTTTTAATAAAGTGTGCAAATTTCAGACTGTCTTTGGTATTCAACCACAAGTTATCTTGTTTGTCTGTTAAGCCAGGCGCTTACACCCTGCACAGCTAACTCATGCTTGAATAGGGGAAGATGTAAACACCCCAAATTTTCCCTCACTTTTTCTCACACCATGGCTTGTGATCTTTTCATATTGCATTACACAAGCATATCATCTCACACTACATAGTTTATTTCACTGCAAAGGTTGCATAGTTAGGGTTTGTGATCAGGAGAATCCCAGAAGTGATCTGAGCCATATCAAAGGCCTTAAATCTTGTCAAGAGGGTCCATGTGTGTTCCATGATCATAATATGCTCCTCATGGTTCTTAAAAGTCAAGAGATCACAAAGCATTGCAAAGGCATAGAAGTAGACTGAGCAGTTTCTACACAGATGACCTAAAATTAGGGTTTTGGGTTTGAGGCCCTTAATCTCAATTTTTTTTGGTCATTATTGATTCTAAAGATCTTTATTTGATCTTAGAAGTGGTTAGAAGTTCACAAGATTGAAGAATTTCAAGCCATTTGCAAACTTTCCATTTTTGGACATGACTTGTAATGAAAACTTTCCATTTTGGGAATGATTTTCAACCTCCTCTTTCTTGATCAAAAAGGCTTCAAATGAAAAATCTTCAAACATGAAAGTTGTAGATTGGATCTTCCAATTTTCAAAAAGTATAAGAAATCCTCTTGATTCATCCTATAACTCAAGATATGATGTTTCAAAGTTGGGAAAAATCTTATAATTTTCAAGTATGTGCCAAAGAGGGATTTTTGCAAAACAAAGTTTCAAGACTTCTAATGCCCTCTAATTGACTTATAAGCATCATAACATGATAATACAACTTGCCTTGATCAGAATTGTGCCAAGAATCACAAGTTTCCATGACTTGTTCTTCAAGAAACTTCAAAGAGGGAAATTTGCAAAAGTCATGCCAACTCATGATCCAAGTGCTCCAGTTCATGAAATCTGAACCAAGGGCCATCCTAGAATGAAACTGAAGCCAAATCAAGCCAGAAATATCCTCTGACCCATTCCATGCTTGTGGTACACCAACTTTGACTTTTTTGCAAATTGGCCCATACCAATCACATTATGCCACAACAACTCTCTGGCCAATTAGCATGACTTATGTGGACATCAAGGACCTCATTTCATATAACACACAAGCCTGAAACCTCTCATAAGCTAAGAATCACAAAACTTGAAAAAAAACATTCATCTCTTCGAATCACACTGCACAACCATCAAACCTTGATTATTTCTTCACCAATCAACACAAAATCACTCAAGGAACACAAATCACCCTTCACAATGCCCTGAAAACCACTCAAACAAAAACACGAGTTCTGCTTCATCAGAACTGAAACACACAAACCAGCCAAAATAAACTTGTTCTAAGCCTTTCAGAAGCACAAGGGGATCAAGTGGATTGGATTAACATCAATGAGAGGTCCAGAAAGCACCAAACTGAAAAGCTTCATCTCAGGTAACCACCTTCAAACATTTTTCCAGAACTTGTTTTTTAAGTTATAATATTAATCTACATGCTCCTCTGATCATTATGATGTGCTTGGTTTTGAAAATGAATGGAAAATAAGCATGTATTGATCTTCTGAAACTTTAACCATGAAACTTGTTTTGCTTCGATTCTCTCTTTTGATGCAAAATAAATTATTTTTGTTGCTGGATTTGTGTTTAGTGATGTTTAATGAGTGATTCTGGAGATTTTAGTGTGTTATCATGGCCTGTGGAGAGAGTTAGAGTGAGGGAGCCGCCAGAGAAGACGAGCGGAGCTTGTCTCCGGTCGCCTGAGTGTCATTAGGGTTAATCTCATTAATTAGTCAGGTTTAAATCGCCACCCTTGGATCTTGTGGTTACCGCACGAATGAATGATCCAGATGCTTCATTAAAACCCTAATCCATTTTAATTAATATTAATTAGTTTAATTAATTTAATTAAATCAGATTAATTTAGGGCCATTAGATCACGCGCCAAATCACCAACTTCAAATCTCAGCCTTTGATCTTGCATACTTTTTAATTTTCTTTTATTTTCTTGCATTTCTTTTCATATATTTATTAAAAATAGCAAAAATATTTATAAAAATCTCATTTTCTGCATTTTCACTTTAAATATTTTTCTGAACTCAAAAATATTTTTATTTTTAATTTTTGCATTAAAAATGTATTTTTAAATCATTTAAATGTTTTATTTAATTAATTAAAAATACATTTAGGTATCTCAAAATCACAAAAAAAAATAATTCATGAAGCATTCTCATACATTTAGAACAATTTACAAACTCACCATACAAATTTCTTTTTAGGTTTGATCATGTTTTCACAATTATCTTTGAATTAGGGTTCATAAATTCAAATTTTTTCTAACCCTAACTTGAAAAAATCATTTCTGATCAACCATGATGAGTTTGCATTTGGTTCTTTTTGCATTGTTTCATGCTTTGCGTATTGTATCTAAGTCATTTAACTCATTATTTTGCATTGCATTTTCAAATTGTTTGGCATTTTTCCTTTAGAAGTACCCAAAAACCCTAGTTAACTTAGGAAATTCATAACTTCCTTTATGTTTAGCTTCTGACCTCCATCTTTGGGGGGTGATCTTGTGTGTGTTTAGGGTTTGTTTGAGTTCATTTTCAAATTTTTATCATGATGTATGCTTCTATTTTGATCATTTATATCTCATACATTCATAAAACCCTAATTTCTCATGTTCATTTGCATTCATCTTTGCATATCTCAATCATATGAACTTGTCATAGCATTACAAGCATGTGTATGTCATCTTAGACATCTTAGAACATGTTTGAACATTGCTTGATCATTGCATCATTCATTTGGTATGCTTTGCATTCATTACATTTCATGTTTATCCATGTGTTTTCAAGCTTCTAACTTGCCATCTTTTGCATATCATCCCTTGTATGAACATACATAAGCATCTCACATGTCTTTGCATCATTTCATAACACATTTTCATCATGTTTATGGTCTTGATCATTGCATCTTCATTTTCTTTATTTCCTTTTGCTTTAAATCTTTTGCATTCATACTAACATTTCAGGGGCTTATGGTAAGTTGTTTGGGATGTGGATTTACATGTCTTTGAAGTGAACTTGTTTTACTTGTGCTCTCTTTCTCCTATATCCTTCTTTTAGGTTACTTAAATTCTTCAGGAAGTAAGTAACCTATTCTCCTTTCTCTTCTCTTTTCATCTGCTTCTTCTTCCTTGGTGGCCTTCTAAAGATATTCTCTTTAAACCTCACAAACGATAGGAACATCCAAGCATGATAATTTTTAGGGATGTACATAGTCTCCCCTAAGTTTTTTACCTTTGAGTCTCCTTGAGTCTCTCTTCTCATCTCATAATCAGAGGCTAAACACTTAAAGCTTTAGGACTTTGAATTAGGGTTATGCATGTATCCTTATCTTATGATGGAGTGTATAACTTTAATCCTTAGTGTTAAACCTTTAATTTATTTACACCTCTTAATCAAAACACCTAATAATGATTAAGACTTAAGCTTGTAACTTGGGCCTTATATTAGGGTTACATCTCTTCCTTATGGTTAAGAGGGACTAACCCTAGTGTTTAATGGACAAGTCCCCCTCAAGCTAGTCTTACAAACATAAAACTCACTTCTTAATCTCACCCTTTAATTAAAATCCACTTAATAAAGACTTGTTATCTAATGAATTTAATCCCTAACCATAGATTAAGTTGAGGTATCTTCCTCAACTTAAGTGTTTTCATCTATCATCATTCTCTTAGGATGGTGTAATGAGTTCACTAATCCCTGATTAGAGATTAAACTCATTACTTAACACTAAACAAAAATCCAAAAACACTTAATAATTACCAAAGTAGGTTAATGATCTTAATCCTACATCATCATGGTAATTAAGTTGAGATCTCCATCTCATGCTTAAGTAGGCTCATTATCCCTAATCAGGGAGGATATAATGAGTTAACAACCCTTGATCTAAGCTTAAGCTCATTATCCTATGCAAAACACCAAAAACAAATAAAAAAACTGAAAACACAAAAACAAACAATAAACGTCTCCTCCGAGATTCTTTTCTCACCACCTTCATTCTGAAAACGAGAACTCGCTTCTTCCGTCTAATGCAAGACAGTTAGCACTCGAGCCAGACGAGTCACATACTTGAGCATAGACAAGCAAGCAGTTCACAACCAAATCATCTAGTCTCTTTGAGTCGAACTACGGTGTTCTGATTCCCTCATTGCACGAGAGGATACGTAGGCATAACTTAACAGTTATCGAACAAAAGTCTCTGTGTCTTCCCCCTCTTTCAGCTTTCTTTTCTAAGCCTCAGTCTTGAGCACTCACCTTTTCTTTTGCACTGACACACTGTATTTTCTTCCCTAGCTTTTTATGCACAGTCAGCACATACACTACCCCCTTTTAAAACATAATCAAGTAAGCATGGATCCTGTCGAGTACGACGGACAATCTGGGTGCTAATACCTTCCCAGGTCGTAACCAACCCCCTTTCTCAGTTTCTTTGGTTCGCAACCGTCTTATCCTTACCCTTCCAGGTTTATGCAGCATTACCTTTCCTTCGGCGTAAAAATGCCTAGCTGGCGACTCTATTCCACCTCAACCTCCAATATCACCGACCGTCCGCGTCTGCACTGGGACGAAAGTCCGGGGAGCGACAGGTATCCAAAAATGTCTCTTAATTAACAATTTAATAAAACCTCTGAGTTAGATGATATTAGTTAATAAAAATTAATTATCTGATTGTTCCAATTTTTTTTGTTAAAATATCTCAGAGCAACCCGAAACCCTATTGATATCAAATAATATTATTCAGAGCATTAAAATAAATTACGGGGTTTTACATCCTCCCCGCTTAAATAGAAATTTGTCCTCGAATTTAAAGATTACCTGAATAGGTCTTCCTCTCGCATTTCTGATTCCAGTTCCCACGTAGTATCTCCCAGATGCGTCACATCCCACTTTACCTTAACAAGTGGAATCTCTTTGTTTCTTAACACTTTGGTTTCTCTTCCAACAATACGGCTTGGTTGGGGTTCAAAAGTCAAGTCCGCTTCTATCTCGATAGAATTCGACAGAATAGGCTGAAGAGGATCGAGAACAAACCTACGGAGTTGAGATACCTGAAAAATATCATGCATTTCTAACAGAGATGGTGGTAAGGCTAATCTGTAAGCGAATTCACCAATCCTTTCTAAGATCTGATACGGTCCTACGTATCTCAGACTTAACTTACGTGATTTGAACGGTCCTTTCAATCTCAATCACGGAGTAACTTTCAAATAAACATGGTCACCATCCTCAAATTCCAAAGGTATCCTTCGATTGTCAGCATAACTCTTCTAACGATTTTGAACTTGCTTAATTTTCTCTCGAATCATTCGGATCTTTTATGTAGTCTCTTGTATAATCTCGGGTCCCAAAATTCTATCTTCACCCACTTCCGACCAACACAAAGGCATTCTACACTTTCTTCCATATAAAGCCTCACTGAGCCATACCAATGCTCTCATGATAAGTATTATTATAGGAGAACTCAATAAAAGGTAAAATTTCCTTCCAATTACCTCTACTTTCCAACACACAGGCTCTTAACATGTCTTCCATTGTTTGAATGGTTCACTCAGTCTGACCATCCGTTTGAGGATGATTAGAAGTGCTCAAACATAATTTCGTACCCATAGCTTGTTGAAACACTTTCCAAAACCTTGAAGTAAACTTTGGAACTTTATCAGACACAATTCTAGATGGGACACCATGCAACCTTACAATTTCAGCAATAAACAACCTTACAAGATGACTTGCCTTGTATGTAGTCTTAACGGCTAAGAAATGTGGAAATTTCATTAGTCGATCTACAATCACCCCGAGTACTAGGTAATCCCACTGCAAAATCCATCGAAATACTATCCCACTTCCAAATTGGAATATCCAAAGGTTTTAACAAACCTCCTGGTCTTTGGTGCTCGATCTTCACTTGTTGGAACACCGCACACTTAGACACAAACACTGCAATATCCTTTTTCATATCGAACCACCAGTACTTTTTCTTTATATATTGATACATCTTTGAAGAACCCGGATGTATTGTGAAAGTACCTTTATGAGCTTCTTCCAAAATCTTTCTCTTTAACACAACATCATTTGAAATATAAATCCTTTGGTTAAATAGGATAATCCCATCCAACGCTCTTACAAAACCCGGTTGGAGTAACATCTCTTGTAACTTCTCATCTAGAACTTGTCCTTGTTGAATTTCGCTTCTTAAGGTAGAATTGATATTCAAATTTCCCTTGATCACACTATTCGGAGTCCATACAAATTGAATATTAAAATCTTGAAACTTCTCTAATAATGCATATTCCAACACCATCAACTCGGCACCATGAATCACTTTCCGGCTTAACGCATCTGGCACTTTATTCGCTTTTCCTGGATGATACTTTAATTCTAGGTCATAATCCTTCAAGTACTCCATCCACCTTCTTTGTCTCATATTCAACTCATTTTGATCAAAAAGATACTTTAAACTCTTATGGTCGTTGAACATCTCAAAGCGCACACCATACAAATAATGTCGGCACACCTTTACAGTAAACACCACGGCTGCTAACTCCAAATCACGAGTTGGATAATTCTTCTCATGAACTTTCAACTGTCGAGAAGCATAAGCTACAACCTATCCTTCCTGCATAAGAACACCTCCTAATCCCATCTTAGAATCATCGCAAATTAATTCATAAGACTTGTTAGGATCGCGAATGATCAATACCGGAGCAATTGTCAATCTTTCCTTTAGACACATGAAACTTTGTTCACAACCAGAATCCCATTCGTAAGCGAAATCCTTTCTATTAAGCTTAGTCATTGGCAACGCCAACTGAGAAAAACCTTTGATGAAACTTTTTGTATTAACCTGTCAAACCTAAGAAACTTCTAACTTCTGAAGCATTCCTCGGTCTCTCCCAATTTATCAAGACTTCAATTTTCGACGGATCAACTGCTATACCTCCTTGATATATAACAAGTCCAAGAAATTTGACTTCAGACATCCAAAACTTACACTTGCTAAATGTCGCTCCCCGGATTTCCATCCTGGTACAAACGCGAAAGTGGCGCGGAAAATAATAGAGTCGCCAGCCAAGCATTTTTTCCCCGAAGGAACGAGAATGATAATGTTGCACAAACCAGAAGAAAATAAGAGGAAGGACACGGGTCCTGCGAACCAAAGAATCTGAGTTCGGGAGTCGGTTACGACCTGGGAAGGTATTAGCACCCAGATCGTCCGCCGTACCCGACGGGATCCACGCTTGCAAAGAAACTGTTTCAAAGGGTGAAGAAATGAAAGTTGTTGCGAAAGAAAAGGAACTGAACTGGATAAAAGAAAAGAAAAGGGAACTGAAAAAGAAATGAAAAGGAAAAATGTAGGGAAAATAAAGATTATGCTCGAACGGGCCCTACCCCGCTGCCTACGTACCTCATCTGGACATGAGGATCAGAGTCGTCGTAGTTCCCCTAACTAGGGGTGGAAAGGATTGCTTGTGAATTAAGGCTTGAACTGCCTATGTCAATGCTCAGGTGTTGCAGGCTCGGACGACGAGTGCGTAACCGTCTTGCAAAATGACAAGTAGGAGCAAGTTCGCGTACGGAGCGAAGGAGATGAGAAAAGAATTCCCGAAGGAAAGACGCTTATTGTTTGTTTGTGTTTTTTAGAAGCTTTTTATGAGTGTGTCACAAGGAAGTGAACTCAAGCTCTTTTCCATGGAATGTGCACTTGTCACTACATTCCAAGATGGAATAATAGAACAAGCACACTCAAGTAAGGAGAAGATCCCCAAAACTTGAATCCAGAGATTAGGGCTTAAGCTCACTAACTCATTAACTTATTAAGTGTTTTTGTATTTACAATGAAGAAGTGTGTTTTATGATTTTTCTTGGTGAAGATGATATCCTGATCAGACTTGTGCATCACAAGACAAGCTTGTACTATCCCAAGATGGGAAGACTACAAGTGTCTCATGGGATAAGGTTAGCTCAAGATTTCACTTCAATCTTTATTAAGTGTCTTTTTTAGAGTTTTGAGATGAGAAAAGAAGAGAAACCAAAGGATCACAAAGGTAAAAGTCTAATGGGGGACTAATGAATCCTAATTGTTGTCATGCATGGAAAATCCTAGGTTAGTGAGGTTTACTATCCTAAAGCAGAAAGAAAGAAGAAGAGAAAGAGAAGAAAGAAGAATAGAAGAGGGGGGAAGTAAGGCCTAAGCCCAACAAACACAAGGTTAGAAAAAATAATAAGGAGAAGAGAAGAGATAAGATTTGGAGATGTGGGAATCACCTCCACACCTCTCACTTACCTAAGCCCCTGAAATGGTTAGTGACACAAGCATAAATGCAATACAAAATGAAAATAAGGTCAAATCAAAGCCACACAACCAGAAGTGAAGTCAAATGCCAAGTGCAAACTCAAAGCACAATAATGAGAGAAGAAACACACAACTTAACACGAAGCAATATGAATCACCATGGCAAAACAAAACAAACATGAGAAGATGCAAAGCAAAATAATCAAAGCAGAACCTCAAGGTGCAAAACCAGAACCCTAATCATGTTAGAAAAGTGTCTAAGGACCACATGAGAGGAGGAAAATAAATGCACATAGTCAAACATTCACATCATGAGAAGAAAGAGGCAAAGGAAGTGAGGTGAGCATGCATAAGTGTGGAAGAACTTCAAAAGCAAACAAATTACAAAGTTCTCAAGGTACAAACCACAACTCAAAATCAGAGAGGTATTAACAACCTAAGATAACCCTAAACAACTTGAAGAAGTTGGCACAAGTGCCCTTCTAAGCTAAGGAATGAACAAATGATCCAAAAGAAGCAAAAAGGGACAAGCAAGGGAACAAAAATTCAAAACAAATCAAATGAGCATTCAAAAATTCCACAAACTTGCCCAAATGATCTTCAATCATACCATATCAACATGCCAAAAGGAGAGGATCAGATTCAGAAGCTAAACAAGTCAAATGAAGGCTCAAACATGGATTAGGGTTAGAAAGCTTCATTCACAAGTTAGAGAACAAAATCAACTACACAAAATTCTAAAAATCAGAACAAAAATCACCAATAAACTTCATCTCATCATGAATCCAGAGCAAAAAGAATCATTCAAAAATTCAAAATAGTGATCAAGATGGAAAATGAACAAGTCAGCATACTTCAAAATGAAACAAAAACAATTAATTAAATGAGACAATTAATTTCCACGAGACAATTAAAAATAAATGAAAAATAAAAATACCAAAAATTAAAGAAAATTAAAAGAAACATTCCTGATTTTTTTTGTAATTTTTGGAGACCTAAAACTATTTTTATTAATTAAAAAGCAAAATGATAATAAGAAAAGAAATAAAATAAAGGAAACAGGCCAGGGGTGCGTTTAGAAATCAAATCCAGTTCAAACTCATTGGGCCTGGTGAAAGGGGGGTACGAATAGCAAGGGGAGGCCCACTTAGTCCAGCGCAGCTCACAACAATTAACATGGATATTCAATTAATTCAGGAAAAATGGAAAACCAATGGATCAGATGAATGCATGGAATCAGTCAACTCATTAAAACATAGTAGGCACAATGATTGGCCACAGTGAGAGAACACGTTAGTTATGGTGTGGTGAGAAACACAAAGATTAATTCAGTTTATAATTTGAAAAGGAAAGCACGTGAGAGAGAGAGGGTGAGGTTTTAATGCGCTGGCATGATATCATCCATTTAGATAAAAAAAACGCATGGCTACGATTTCATCTTCTTCATTAGAACTCAGGTGAACCAAATGCAGAATCTGGTGACCGGAGCTAGGGCTCCGGCACCGGAAAACTCAAACTAAGAACAAATCATCATGGAAATCACTCCAAATCTCCAGATCAAACAAACAAGTCATGCTGAATTCAAATATAACAATCAAATTCACAAAGGATCCAAGAATAAGCTGGATTGAAGAAAAACAGATCTGACCATCAAACTTTTAATCCACATATCTTAACCAATAATGCATCAAAATCAAATCTAAAAAGTGCAGAATACTCAGCAATGTTCACAGATCACAATGCACATAAGAAAAACAAGTTTCAGATCCATGGATTTCAAGTCATACCTGAGATGGAAGCACTTCAAAATCACCAGAATATAGCTTCAGATGCTGCAGATCTACTCCTTTTGATCTCCTCTTGCAAAATAAATGCAAGAGGAAGCTTGAGAGGGCTTGAATCTGAAGCTTCAAAGCAACCTGCTCTTGAATGGCACCTCTCCAATTCTTCACTTTCAGCTTGTATGAGTGAGAGCAAAATGATCCTTAAGGTTCAAGGATTCAGAATATGCAATTTGTTTTAGCAATGGGTGAGTGTGTGATGAGATTCGAAGAGAAATGCTTGAGGTGCAAAAACTCTAGAGTGATGAAAATGTGATGAATCTGAGCACAAAGTAAACCCTAGCTGCTTATATATGATGTCAAATGATCACTGATGAAAAATAAGAGGGAATGCACGTGAGAGGAGAGTGTGAGGATGAAATTGCAAACTTGGCATGAAGAGTGTGATGAGGTGATTTGCTCGTGCATCCTTCTCTTTCCTTGCACATGTTCAATCACAATCCAGCCATTGGTTCAAAACTGAAAGCATCTTGGCCCTTGGATGTGAGGGTCATGCATTTCTCATGATCATGCATTTTTGCACCTTATGGAACATTTCTCTTCTCATGCACGAATTTTGTAATATTTTTGGAGCAAAAAAACTCTTATGCAATGCCTTGTAAGAATGTGACTTCATTTTGTCCATAACACCACTCAAAAATAAGTTCCATGAGATTTTGCATTTGGAGGAAGCTTGAATTTCATGCCATGCCCTAGAATTTAGGCAATTTTCGAAGAGCATATCTCCCAAACCATGAGGGCTATGAAAATGCTCTTGTAATTTTAAAAATAGGAGGCTTTAATCTTCAATTTTCATGTTTGGTGGCAATCCATTTGAAGCTTTTTTCACCAAGTTACGTACATTTGAAAATTAGGGCAAAAGGTTACTAAAAATGGAAAATTTCATGACCAATCTCATGCCAAAAATGCAAAACACCTCAAAACCTCTTGATTCTTGATCTTTGCTCTTGCCAAACCTCTTCTAAGGTTATAAGAACATCCCTTGGCTTGAAAACTAGGGTTGGACCCTTTGAAATTTCACAGTTGACTTCTAGAATGCACAGTTGACCAATTAAGCAACTGAAGAAATATCTGACTTCCACAATGAATTTTCTCACCAAATTTCATCCCTAGGATATTGTTAACATATGAGAGACTTTGCCCAAATGAAATGGCCAAAGTCACAAAGTTTTCATGCTTGAAACTCAAACCCTAATTTGGGATCATTGTGTAGGAGCTTTGCCCTAGCTTGAATTCCCTGATGATCTTTCCACCTCCTGGGCTTTTGTGGATAATCTTAAGCTTGTGAATGCAATGTAGACTCCTTATAGGACTTGAGAAAATCCATTGGGCCTCTTATTATAGCTTGAAATGCTTCAAACCCCTCCACAGATGATCATATGCCTAATGTTAGGTCATGAGAATGTTATGCCTCATCTTTCCATGCTAAGATGCCAAGAATATGATATGCTTATGATGAATATGGTATGATGATGATGCTTAAAAAGAAGAGGGAAAATTTGGGGTGTTACAGCTGCCCCTATTCAAGCAACTGTTAATCTGAAAAGGACGGTAGCACGGGCTATCGATCGTTCAAGATAAACGGTGGTTGAATACCAAGAAAACCTGAAATTTGCACTCTGATGGAGAATGCAAGAACTGGGAAATAAACCCAACCAAATGATGCTTTGGTGACTGAAATGGAGAGAAAGCAGACGAGCTCCTTCCAAGTTGAAACTGTTATATGGAATCAGAATACTTTGACAGACGAGTCTTCTTCGAACAATCCTGATACGCCAGGAACTGGACATACGAGTCCTCACATACTTTGCAAAAAATATGACTTGAGACAGACGAATCTCCTTCGGATAAACCTGTTACGCCAGGACCGGTGATGCACTTAAGTCTGTGGGATAGAAATGCATAATCAAGGTAGACGAACCCTCCTCATATATTATCCGTGGATATATGATCTAAGACAGACGAGCCTTTCTTCAAGTAAACCTGTTACGCCAGGTGCAACAAAAATCAGTGGTGTTTGAGACAGACGAGCCTCCTTCGGATATACCTAATACGCCAGGACCGATAACCATTTTGACGTTTAATCCCACCGTCAGGACTTCAAACCTCTTCAACACGGACGAGCATTGGACGATCATCAAGAGAACACAGACGATTGCCATAAGTCAATGATACAAACGAATATCAAACGATGATCAGAGAAAAACAGACGAGCGCTTCAGGCGATGATACAGACGAATATCAACCACTGGTACAGACGAATACCAGAAATTCAAACACAGACGAGCATTTGGAGTAGCAATACAGACGAGTACCAGGGTAATTATCAGATCAACACATATGGATATAATCTAACACGGACGAGTGTGAGGGATGATACAGACGAGTATCCAAACCATGCAGACGAGCTTCAAACAGATAACAAACACAGACGAGTGCTGGGGAATGCATATAAGCAACAAGCAAATATAAAACGCAGACGAGTGTTGGAAGTGTAGACGAGCAACAACAATTACAACCATGGGTAACTGCTGGGGAAGGCAAATAAGTAGTAACAAAGTGTGAACACAGACGAGTGTTGAGAAATGCAGACGAGCAGCAATAAAGTATGAACACAGACGAGTGCTGAAGAATATTCCCATGATGGTTGTTTCTCAATCATGAAACTCTGTGGGGAATGACAATCTTCCAACATGATTGGGGAGATGCTTCCTCAAATATCCCATGCTTGGGAAGAAAAGTTTGATAATTATAGATTCTATGGGGAATGGGCCTCCCACTGCCTGCTGGGCATACTCCACTGGTGAAAAATAATCTGCTGGGGCTCCCCACCTGTCTTGACTTAGCTGGGGAAAACTCTGTTTGAGAGAATGTGACGCCATCTTGCACAACCTACAACAACAGAAAACACATATGTGCCCCGGGGACTTGCATGGTATGATCTGTTCATCCATCGTCACCCGACACACAAAGAAAATTTCAACTGTTTCCCTGCATGGTCATTTTCTTTTAAATTATCACCATGTTTTAAATGCAATGCTATTTTTTTGCCAAAAATTCAGGACATTTTTGCAAACAAAAGATAAACACAACACAGCTTTTTGACTGAATATTCTTTTATTGAAAGGCCTCTGAATAAGCAAAGATTTTTACACCAGGAAGCAACCACCTGGAAAGAGGTAGCTACCATAAAAATTGAGAAAATAAACTATCCTAATGGCAATGGGTACGGCATCCCAATGAGTTTCCTTCTTGCTATGACCAACATGTCTTCAAAACTCTCCATTCTTGCCTTTGCTTTCTGTGGAGATGAGGGAAATGATTCCTATCCTTCTGATATTTGTCAAGTTGTACGAAACAACGATTTGGTTCAGATTACTCAGATCGCAGTTGTTCGCTTATTCCCTTATTTTGCATGGATTGCCCTTTCGGGTTTTCAATCCACCGGGATACCCTTTTTTGCCTGAGCTGTCCGATGTGGCTTTTCAACTCAGCGGGTGTACATTTTATTTATTTATTTTCCCTAACTTTTGCCCGAGCTTTTTATTCTGTGTTTAGCTCGCCGGGATGCCCTTTTCTTGCCTGGACTTTAATTCTGTTTTTGTGTCCAGCGGGTCTTTTTATACGAAGTATTTTTTAACTGCGTCAGAGTTAACAGGGGATTGGAAATCTTCTCCATCCATAGTGGTGAGCATCAGCGCTCCTCCTGAAAAAACTTTCTTTACTATGAATGGTCCTTCGTAGTTTGGGGTCCACTTGCCCCTGTGATCTGAACCTGGAGGAATGATCCTCTTGAGCACAAGCTCTCCTACTTGATACTCCTAAGTACGTACTCGTTGGTCGAATGCTCGTTTCATTCTCCTCTGATAAAGCTGACCATGACAGATAGCCGCTAATCTCTTTTCCTCAATTAGATATAGCTGATTGTATCGAGCACGTACCCATTCAGCCTCATCAAGCTTCACATCCATCATCACACGCAATGAAGGAATTTCTACCTCAACAGGCAAGACTGCCTCCATACCATATACCAATGAGAAGGGAGTTGCCCCGGTTGACGCCCTGACTGACGTTCGGTACCCATGCAACGCGAATGGTAACATCTCATGCCAATATTTGTAAGTGACAACCATCTTTTGCACAATCTTCTTGATATTCTTATTTGCTGCCTCCACCGCACCATTCATCTTTGGTCGGTAAGGAGAAGAATTGTGATGTTGAATCTGAAAGTCCCAACAAAATTCTGCCATCATCTTGTTGTTTAAGTTAGAACCATTGTCAGTAATGATTCTTTCGGGCACTCCGTATCTGCAAATAATGTCTCTTTTCAAAAACCTGGCTACCACTTGACGAGTGACATTGGCGTAAGATGCTGCTTCAACCCACTTAATTCAATCGGTGCCATCCGATAATGGGAAACGGATATAGGAGCCGTCCCCAGTATCAGGTCAACTGAGAACTAAACTTCCCTCACAGGAGGCAGAGAAGTGACATCCTCGGGAAAGACTTCAGGATACTCACAGACTATTGGAATATTCAACACTTGTTGGTAATTACGCTCCTCTTAAATAAGGACCAGTAAAACAAATTTCTCTTTTTTAAACAAAAAGTTTACCATTCCAACCGTACCTTCTAAGATTGTTGTCAACACATCTTTCGGAGGAGCTTCCACGAATGGAATGATGATTAATTTCTCTTTGCACCCAATAAACATAGAATTAGCAGAAAGCCAAACCATTCTGTAAATAACATCGACTTTCTTAAGGGGTAGACAAATAAGATCAATCTGGAAAACTCTACCATCCACAGACAAAGTGCAATTTTCACACATTAGAGGTGTCTCAACCGTTTCATCCATAATGGTGGTAACCACCATAGGAGGAGACAAGGGAATAACTCGTAACCCAAGTTGCTTCACACAACAAGTAGACACAAAAGAATGTGTTGCTCCACAATCAAATAAAACAAGAAAAGGATGTTCATTAACAAGACATGTACCCGCAATCAGAGAGTTGTCAACTTTAGTCTTCCTCACATCCATGGTATAAACCCTTCCTTGAACCTAGTCCCTTCTCAGTGAACAATCTCTAGCAACATGTCCTTATTTCTGGCGCTGGTAACAAATCACACCGCTTGGACCACACCTTCCATAATGATTCTTACGACACTTGGGGCATGAAGGAGGTGCATTAGGTATAGGATTCAACACATTATTCCCCTTAAAGGATTGGGGCCTTGGCCTAAAATGTTGATTCACCCTCCCACGATCACTTTGAACAACACTTCCAGCATTCACTACAGTCTGTACTTTCTTCAAACTATTCTCAGCAACATAGAATTGCCTCAACAATTCAGAATAATTAGTGAACTCCCTCTGAGAGACACAATGAGAAATCTCAGCCCTTAACCCAAATAAAAATTGATCAATCTTCCACTTCTCGTTCGGAGCATACATAGCTTGCCTTGAGTAAGCCGCCATGTCTTCAAACTTTTCTGCATAACTGGCCACAATCATGCTTCCCTACCTTAGCAGCTGAAACTCAAACTCCTTCTGAGTCCTTAGAGAACTTGGAAAACATTTATCCATAAAAGTCGCCTTAAACTGTTCCCACACTTCTGAAACCTCTTGCACCGTCATGAGGGTATAAGCCTTTTCCCATCATCTAGCAGCAAGACCTTTCAACATGTGTGATGCAAACGTCACCTTATTCTTTTCACTGCACAACACAACTTGGAAGATTCTCTCCATACCAATTATCCATTCATGAGCTTTTACCGGATCTAATCTGCCATGAAATTCTTGAGGATTCATACGGAAAATGTCATGGAAAGTTCCACATTCAGTTTCAGGAACGACCACCTGAGGATGAAGACCCCCATTCATTTAGTGAACCATCTCCAGCATAAATTGGTTCTGTTGCTGTTGCATCTGCTGCATGAACTGATATAAGAGAGCATTCCCGTTGCCACCCGGCGGATTCCCAAGAGGAGGACTGACATTATTCCTACCACAAGTTCTACGTCCACTAGCCATATCCCTAAATGTCATCAAAACAGGATTAAGTTGACCAGGCTCAATACCATAAACATAACATTTAGTTATATAGCGAGATTACGTATATGAACGGAAAGAAACACTTATAATATTCCAAGGCTAGGTCGAGGATACAAACTTCTCTGATACCAACTGCAATACCCATATATTAAATACATACATCAAAGCATATTTTTCATATATAAGTTCAAGTTTGGTACTAAAATACAAATAAGTTCTTAGTACAACACATTGTAAAATTTTAGCCAACTAAATACACAAGGTACTATAACAAAAGGTTAACAATAATACAAGATGTCAAAACAAAAGAAAACTAATAACTAGATCCGAAGATCTCAAAATATCTACTGCAGAAGAAAAAGCCATCGAGAAGTAAGGATAATCAAACTGCCTTATCCTTACCCTTCGCGGAACCTGAAGTACCTGAAAATATATCAACAACATGGGGTGAGATAACAACATCTTAGTGATTTCCCTATATTAGAGTTCTCTCGGCTCTAAAGGTTCAAATCTAATCATTTCTCAAGTCTTTGGTCACTTCTCTACAAGGAACCAAAACGAAATGGAACAAAAATCCATACAACGCTCTCGACACTAAACGAGTGTAGCATCTACCTCAAGCCTTTGCGGATGCTTCCCGTGGGACTCAAAGTAACCCACCTCAAGACTTACTCAAGACTTTACGAAGGACTCGATGTAACACCCACCTCAAGTCTTTACGGATGCTTCCCGTGGGATTCAAAATAACCCACCTCAAGACTTACTCAAGACTTCCCGTGTAACCCAGTGTAGTACTCACCTTAAGCCTTTACGGATGCTTCCCGTGGGACTCAAATAACCCACCTCAAGACTTACTCAAGAATTTACGTAGGATCTAGTAACATACATGCCTCAAGCCTTTACAGATACTTCCCGTGGGACTCAAAGTAACCCACCTCAAGACTTAATCAAGACTTTACAGAGGCCCCCCCGTGTAATACATACCTCGAGCCTTTACAGATACTTCCTGTTGGACTCAATGTAACCCACCTCAAGGCTTACTTAAGACTTTACGGAGGACCTAGTGTATTACATGCTAACGGTTTCGCATTAACCTAGGGTAATCCTAACCATCTCACAAGTTATACCTTTTTATTTCTAAAAGCTCACAATTACCTAACAAATATAATTATGATTAATTAGAAAAGTCGGGTAAAATTCGGCTAAAAATGATATTTCTCGGTCTTAGAAAATAGAACATATTATTAGCTTCAAATAGATATAAAGAATAGTTAAATCGGATAAAGGATGAAGAAGTTATGAATTTTTAAAGAAGGATCAAAATAATATTTTCCCAAACTTATAGTATTAACCGGTTAACGCATTTGGTTAATCGGTTAACTAGATCAGATTGACAAATTCAGTAGCGTATCAAAGTCCGGTTAACCCATTTTGTTAACCGGTTAACCGATAGTCAGTAGCTGAAAAACCTGCGTTTTGAAATACATAACTCTTCCAAACTCAATCCAAATAACACCAAACATCAAAACAATTATCAGCAGAGGTTCTCACACATATTGCAAACATACTCATGCATTTAATCGATATTTCAAACGTTCAAACTCTCGATTCTATGATTTCTAGAGTTATGCCCTAATCATCAAGAACATTATAACCTCTAAAATAAAAGTATCTATCTAGAACCCACCTCTACTAAAGATGATTGAGAAGATTAAGAGATGAATGGATGATGAATCTTCAAGACCAAGAGCTTTCTTCTTCTTCTTCTTCTTCTTCTTCTAGATTTTCCCTTCTTCTCACTTTCCTCTTCTTTCTCCTCTTTTTCTTTCTCTTGTTATGTTTTTGTTTCTATGTAACATAACATAAGGAAAACAAACTTAGGTTTATACGG
Source organism: Lathyrus aphaca (assembly GCA_963966055.1). Lineage (NCBI taxonomy): Eukaryota > Viridiplantae > Streptophyta > Magnoliopsida > Fabales > Fabaceae > Lathyrus > Lathyrus aphaca. The sequence goes on from OZ014524.1 coordinate 14,950,242, forward strand.
GAAAATTATAATTTCCTTCCAACGGGTCCTAATAGAGGGTATCCAAAAATGTCTCTTAATTAACAATTTAATAAAACCTCTGAGTTAGATAATATTAGTTAATAAAAATTAATACGTCGATTGCTCCAATTTTTTTTGTTAAAATATCTCAGAGCAACCCGGAACCCTATTGATATCAAATAATATTATTCAGAGCATTAAAATAAATTACGGGGTATTACATTATCACACCATTGTTGTAATTGAGTTTGGATCGATTTTTTTTATAGCTTTTAATCTTGTCGCCTTTTACTTTTCGTTGAAGTTTACTTCCTATATAAGATTCAAGTCTCCTCTTGGAGCAGGTTCTTAATATATTATGCATTGCTTTACTTTATTTTATTCTCTCACTCACTTTTATTTTGTTTATTTCTAGCACTCACTTTTACTTTATTTAATTTTCCGCACTACCTTTACTTTGTTTATTTCTCGCATCTCCTTTTACTTTGTTTACTTTATCGGTACACCTTAAATTCTTTACTTTCCCGCATGGTTTATTCATCGCTTTACTTTCAAGTATATGACATGTTTATGATAGTCATGTCCAGCTAAATCCTTAGTGTTGGGATGTGAGGGCATTCGTTTCGACGGTACTCCACATGTTGTTTCTTTAGGATTGCTATTGGGGATGTTTTGATTTTAATACAACTTTTCTGAATTTAACTTGATCGGCCATTACGTAAATGGGACCATGTTTCTATTTACGTAATAACCGTGACTATATCGGGTAAGATCGAAAGTCGTCTGATACTTAAGATAAAAGTTAGTTAGTTGTTAATTGAAAAAAAAATAGCAAAAACGCTTTGTTAATTAATTAGGGAAATTTAATATTATTAGAAATTGATTTTAAAACTATTAAGAAAACACATCGTTTATAGATTTAGGATCCAGTTGGTCGAGCATATTCCAGAAGCCCTTTGATGTTAAAAGTTCTCAATCAAAAGTACCTTTTAACTGAGTCTTAGAGGTAATTATATAAAAAGGATTTTTTTCACTTTAACACAATACACGACCGGTGCAACGTGAACGACTGGTATATATTAGAGGTTAGGTCTGGTTCTGATTACGCTAATGCGACAGTTCCTTTTTAATTAACCTTTTTTTCAACGAAGAAAATATCGTCCCTTAAGTGTCCCTACTTAAAAAATAGGAGTATTGTATGATCAATGTGAATCACATACCATTACCATTTACCTAAATTCATTTTTACTCATTATTCTCTATTTTATATGCATATTACACTCTATTTCTATTAGCCTTAGATAAACACCGTAATAATAGTAATCGATAAATTGACATTGGTCTACGTGGGTTCGACAATCTTTTATATTACTTCGATTGGTCCGTACACTTGTGGATTCCACCCATCAAGTTTTTGGCGTCGTTGTCGGGGACCAATTTCGTCAAATATCGTAACCCCGTTGTTACACCGTCTAGACTAAGGCACCCTTTTCTCTATTACTATGTATCACCAAAATTTTCTCTACAATTACCACTCCCAGTATTTTGAGGAACCACAGGATTCCCATAAATCCAACCTCGAAATGATAATGGAGAATTTCATTGAGACACATACTCTCTGTAGGCTAGAATATATGTGGGGGAGGTTTATGGCGACACAAACTATCCAGAATAAGGAGTTTAGAAAATAAATTCTCCAGATTCATGAAAACCTTAGGCAGTTAAACACTATGGTCGAGTCCCTTATGACTTACAACAAGTCATTGGAGACTCAAATCTCCATGCTTGCACAAACACCTGTAGGACCCTCCCCTGAGAGACATGTAGATATTGTTACAACAAACGGTTAGGAACAAATAAAAAATTCAAAGGAGAGTAATAATGAGTTTGAGGCGATTTCTGTTGAGAAAAGAGTAGAGATTAAGAAAAATCCATCGACACCACCCGAAAGGGAGGTTGTCAAAGAGGTAGAGAAGGAAACACATATTGTTTTTCCTTCTCTTATAACCCACTGATTCTTTTCCCCCAAATATTTTTGGAAGCTAAGGTAGACTCCCAACCCAAAAGGTATGTGGAGGTATTGAAAAATATCCACATTAATGTACCTTTATCTGAGTCCCTGAATAAAAAGAGAAAATTAGATGACCTTAAAACTAGGGATATTATTAGTGTTAAGAGGGGAATGTTAAACTTTGAGATGGTGGATGAAAGAACTAAACTCAAACCAGAGAAGTTGATACTTTGAATAGAGCCAGAACCACCACCATAAGCTCAAAAGAATGAACCACCCCACAAAAGGAAGAAAAGAAAAGGTGAGGGATATGTGAGATGAGTTGATAAGTGGCCATGTAAACCAAATATTATTAAACGTTCAATCAAGGAATCATTCTTGAGAGAAACACCATGAGTACTTACACACCTAGGTCGTAGAGCTAACGACATAAAAAGAAGTGTCGCATGGGAGGCAACCCACGAGTTTTTAATTTAATGTGTTTATTTTATTGTTGGAACTTTACGAAAATAAACAGATGGATTGCTTGCTACATCTCAGTCACATCTATGTGAAAAACCTCTAGGCGAGATAATGAGCTGCTCTAGAAATTGCGCAGTAGAGGACCTTATGATGATGGGTGTTCCAAGTATCAACAACAACAATAGCAGAATCAGAGAGGATTTGGTCGAGGTGGCACGTAGGAACATTCATACAAGTTCTTCCTTTCCTTTTCCACCTTATTTCAAAACATTGAGGACAATGTTTGGTTTAAGTTTGGGAGGGATTTTACTCGCTTTCTAGTTAGATTTATCGTTTTCTTTATTTTTCTTTGTCTGTTATCGAGTCATTGCATGTACTATCGATTCATTCATGTGTGTTTCCTATCATTTATCCCAATTTCCCTCTTTCTTGAGCCATACCATAAAAATTGAATAAATTTTGGAAAAAGTGAATAAATTTTGAAATTTTTGGAACAAACAGAGCATAGGTTACAAGGACTTGGGAAAGTTCCTAAGATATTGGTATCGTCCTAACATCGTGTGTCTCTTGAATATAAGAAAATTTTTTCACAATTATTATTTGAAAGCTTTGAATTCTCATTTCTACAGTAGTCTTTAGTAGTTTATTTTAGCAGTCAACACCATCTTGGTTACTACTAAGCGAATGAACCAATGCAAATAAGTGGATGATCTCATAACAAGAAAGAAAAAAAGAAGAAAAAAAAGTAATGGAAAGAAAATTATTTGAAAAGAGAATCCGCCTTCTAAATTAGGTAACCCTCACCAGGTTAATTAGCCAAAACGGCGGAGGAACCTTTGAAATTATGTGTGTGCGTCTGTATTGAAAAAAATAGCAAAAAATGTTGAAATTAGGCATAAAAATTGGGATAATAATCACCAATAAGTTTGTTCACCAGATAATGGGCTTAATGTGATAACGCCTGAATGAAAAAGATGAAAGGTGAGATGAGTAAGCTTGGCTTGAGCATAATAATATGATGTGGATCGGTAAGTATAGGAAAGAGACCTTTGTCGCAAAAATATGAAGTGTGTTGTTAGGATATCCTTAGTTTTTGATTTAGTACCTATCAGTGTGACCTTGTACAAAGTAAATTCCATAAGCTTAGTCATTATAAGAATCATTGTTCTTTCTATTTACACAAGTCTTGCTTGAAGACAAACAAAGGTTCAAGTGTGGGAGAGTTTGATGACAAGAAAATACATCATTTATTTGACTTGATTAATGCATGTTTTCTAGTTATTTTGATTTGCATTTGTACTATTATGTTGTTGTTTTTTCTCTCCAGGTATTTAGCCCTTTAAGAGTCACATGCGAAGAAATGAGGCAATTCAGATGAAAAACTGAAGAAATGGAGCAATTTGCACACGAGACGTTGTTTGGCGATTATGGACATAACTTTTGATCTGTAAATCAGAATGATGCCCCGTTCAAAGGGTTGGGAAACTAACGCATAGAGCTACATAATAGGAATGGAGAAATAGCACATGGAGGATTCCAAGGGGCACATGGAGGGCACCATCTTCCCAAAAACGTGGATCAATCAAGGGCGATTAAAGAAAGTTCCCATGATCACCACTAACACACATGGTGAAAGCCAAGTGGGGGATGTCAGACACCCCCTTTACAAAAGTGGTTTCGATAAAAGGAAATTGGGGAATCACTCCCATAATCACCATTTTTCTTTCACATGAATATTGAAGGAGTTATGTGCATTTCAAGGCTTGTACCACTATAAATAGGACCTTAGTTTCACAGTTTTTGGTATCCAATCTTAGTTTTCATCATAGGAATAAATTTAGTGGTTTAAAGTGGTAATTTCTCACATCTATGGATTATCACGCCATTGTTGTAATCAAGTTTGGATCAATTTTATTTTATAGCTTTTAATCTTACCGCCATTTACTTTCTGTCGAAGTTTACTTCCTGTATTAGATTCAAGTCTTCGTTTGGAGCAGGTTCTTAATATATTTCGTATTGCTTTAATTTATTTATATCCTCACACTCAATTTTCTTTTGTTTATTTCTCGCACTCGCTTTTACTTTATTTAATTTCCCACACTACCTTTACTTTGTTTATTTCTCGCATCGCCATTTACTTTGTTTACTTTATTGCTACACCTTAAATTCATTACTTTCCCGTATGATTTATTCATCAATTTACTTTCAAAGATCCGTTTTCAAACCGGACCAAAGCGTGACACTTTTGTTCTTACTTTTTTATCTTACATGATTAGAAGGGTCTTCTAGGAGTTGAGCAACGAACGTGGCGGTTGATTGAAAGAAGGTGGGGGTGTACCTGCAAGGCACTCCGATGCTTAAGTGAGTATGGGTACAGAAATAGAATAATAATAGTAGGTTCAGAATACCTGATCCTCTAATGAGTGAGGGTATTTATAGTGTGCCCCCAACATTGGGCCAAGGTTCTTCCTCGGGATGGATCAGCTAGGCCCAAGGAAGAACTGCCAAGAAACGCGTAGAAGCGTATAAGACCTAGCATGTGGTCTTGCCCTTGGTCCAACTGCCCCTATATTCTAGGAGATAATAGTGGAAAGTTGGGTGACGTGTCACATATGAGGAGATGTGGTCTCCCCTTCTTCCAACTAGTGGGATGTGTGTGTGCCCGAAGGTGTGAACCTTTTACTAGTCGGGTTGGGCCTCTGCCCGACTGATTGGGCCTCTGCCCGACTGATTGGGCCTCTTCCAGACACAGACTTAGAGGACCAATCCGGAACAGGAGCCCCCCAAGTCAAAAATCTAGGACATAGTGAGTACTTAAGAACTAGTCGGGCAAGGCTCTTGATGTCGGGGACAGTTACGAGCCCCAGCGGAGCAAGGAGTGGAACGTGCCTGGTGATTCTGGGTTGTCTCGTCGGGGAAGTCAAAAGTTCTGTCTTGTTTAGTCCGACGATGAAGATCGAAGAATGTGAATAAGGAAAGTTGAGACGCATTATAGTGTCGGGGATCTATGGGCGTCTGTCGTGGTCGAGGAGGATGTCATGGTGCCCGTACTATTTTGATGTCGAGGGCGTAACACATGCTCGCTGCCCTTTGGAATTTCCTAGGGTGACGTGTCATCTACCTTTAATGCATATCGCTTCGTCTTTCGTGCATTAAATGCAGGCCACCCCAGGGAATCTAGATAATGATTGCCTAGGGCGCGCTCTTTCACGTGACATATATAAAAGGAGAAGTGAGGGGACCATTACATTTTTCCCTTTTCTCTCCTCAGACATCTTACCAGATATCCAAATTCTCTCTCATTAGTTCAACTGCCACCATCGCCGTCGTCCACCGCCAATACCATATTGTAACACAGTGGGAGAACTGACTTTTAGTCATGTTGCGGATAGCAAGAGTCGCCATCGACTTTTATTTTATCCAAGTGGAAAGGACATAAAAGAACAGGAAAGACCTATTTTAAAAGACTTGAGTTTGGGGGGTAGGTTATATAAAGGGAAGGTGTTCGCACCCTTTATATCCAGGTTATCCATGGGCTTTTAGTTACTTAGCTCACTTAAATTCTTTTTGAAGAGTGTAGTGTGTGATTAGAAATTTTTCTAAGTACTTTGTAATGATCCTTGTATGGATGTATACAAAGCCTTGTTTTGAAAAATGTTTAAGCAAGTGAGGTGTAAAAAGTATTTTGAAATGTGAGCAAGCAACTAAGAGGTACCTACCCTAGATTAAGTCTTTCATGTTCTCGTATGTTCTTTCAATGGTAAGACTATCCCTATTATTAAGGAATAGGTAGTCATTACCTTGGATGTGTTTAAGGGACAAGCGTAGGGTCATCGTATGGTCATAGAAGGAAACTTAAGGGATGTCTTTAGCAATTTGTAGGGACTATCATCATTTATTCGAAGGGACAAGATCATTATTCCGTAGGCAACCTCAAAGGGACTTGATCTTTTAAACTGTAGGGACTATGATGATTTATACTTGAAGGGACTTTGCTTAAGACAACCCTATATTCGAGGGACTTGACCATATAAAGACAACTTTAAGGAGAGTAACCCTAGGAAATGCAAGATGGCGATCAAAGACCGACTTACGTGTGTGAGTGTTTATTTTCAAATATTTATCTTTTTTAAATTAGTTATCTAAATTAATTTTAATTACAAATAGTTTCCACGCCTTATTTACTAACCACGCAATAAATATTTATACTAAAATAAAGACGGAAAATAAATCTAGAATTATTACATGGCTTTGGGATAGTTACAATATAATTGGATAATAATAAATAATAATAATAATAATAATAATAATAATAAAGCAAATATAAGCAATGATAATAAATAAAGCAATAATAATAAACATTAGAAAAATAATAATGAAGTAATAAAGAAAAATTAGAAATTTTTTAATGAAATTATTTTAAGTTAAATAAGTTAGAATTTTAGAGTTCATAAGAAAACAAATATAAGTTTAAATGATAATAATAATAATAATAAAAGAATAATGTATTAAAAATTTATACAATAAAAGAAGTTATTATAAAAATAATATTAAAGAAAATTAGGTTAAATTTTTAGGGTTAGAAAATAATTAAGTTTTTAGGGTTAATGAAAAGAAAATTAGGGTTAGAAAATAATTAGGGTTTTTTAACATAATTAATTAAAATAAATAAGTTTTTGCTTACAAAAAGTATATATAATAAAAGTTATGAACAAAAATATTATTAGGAAAATAAAATTAATTAAAATAAATATTAAGAAATATTATTATGAGTTTTAAAAGAATAAGATTTATAAAAAAAACATTATTGGTTAGGATTTAATAAGCTAATTAATAATTATAAGAAAATAGAAAATAAAGAAAATATGTAAGAAATAAAAGTGGGGAGGCCTGGTTTTGATCCCAGAATCTCCCCCTTACCAGAATCAGAGGCAACCACTGGGCTAGCGCGCGCTAGTGATGAACATACAGGAAACAACTCTTATATGATAATCCTGCAAAATAAATGAATTAAAAAAAATGCTTCAGGCTAGAATCGAACCTTAGCCTCCTGCCTCAATACGCGTACGCCCAACCAACTGAGCCAAGCAGCACTTCTGAAACATAACTACAAACAAAACCTAATAAAATAAACAAAGTTTCAAAATCCAGATTTCGCGCCAGACTTCATCTTCTTCGCACGTCTGTCTAGTTAGGCTATAGTGATACTTTGCCCGTCACTAAAGCTTGTAGTGACAAGTTTTGTCCGTCACTACATGTCCTGTACATTCAAAAATTCACAACACATGATATAAATACATTTGAATAACATAAATCAGTTAATAACAGTCCTCTAAGTCCAATTGATCCATCAATTTCATGTGAAATTGCTTTTAACAGTGGTTCCCAATTTTAAGTTTACGAAACCCTAACAATGGCATATCACCCTCCCTGCATTGAAACTCCAATCGAATCATCCAGAAACCATCTACACACAATTACAAACAAGATTAAACAGACAAAAACAATTTATTATGCATAAATATGAAGAATCGAAAATAAAAAAAAATGAAACACGAAAGTGGTTTCGATTTGTATGGTTTGGCATGCTTTCGATGATGGTGATTATGTATTCATGTTCAGAATGCTTCAAGGAACATAATGGAACCTTCAAACCCTTTGGAAATTGGTTGGAATGATGAAACCGATTTTGCACTTTTTCTTGAAAATTTTGACTTTGTTCTTGGTGTTCTTGGCTGCCAAATTCGTCCTCCTTGCTTGCATTAGGTTTGTGTATATGTAGTCATTCAAATTAGGTCAGAAACTTGTGGATTTATGGGCTTGTGAAGATTGCTTGATCATGAAGTTTTCTCACTTTCAAATATTCAAAAAATCTCATCTATCCTTTCTATTTTTGGTCCAATCTGACTTTAGTTGATTTCTAATCATTCTAAATATAATTCAAATAATTTTCAATCAAAGATTTCATGCTTTATTTGATTTTTCATATTTTATATATATTTAAATTGTATTTTAATGAATAAAATCCAAATAAATATAAAATAAATTATAAAAATATGAAAAAGATAAGCATTGGGTCGTGCATAATGTCATTGTAAGGATTGGATTACAAAATTGCAAGCCCATTTAGGAAAATTTGGTTTTAAGACCTCATTTGTTCAATATACCCCTAAAACATTTCCCAACTTTGAAAAGGCATAAATCCCTCAATTTTAAGGCTATAAAAGTGTTATTGGACATTTTAGAAATATTAAAGGGTCCTCTAACAAACCTCTTTGGTCTAATGTCCATATCATTTACCATTTTCAAATTATGCCCTTTGGAAGATGTTGACTTTTTGTTGACTTTTGAAGTGACCTGTAATGTTTTAGCTCACACCTTCCAAATGAAGCATTTTTAGGCTTGGCTTGTGAGACACAAAGTTTTAGAGAATTCAATTTCCTTCAAAATGATCTTTTGATGGGAAATTTTTGATGAAGCATGTGAAAGTTATGGTTGGTCAAAGTTCAGTTGACTTTCCTTAAGAAAACCCTAATTTAGAAACTCTTGATTCTTGATGATCTGAAACTTCCTTGATGAATCATGATCAACCCTTGATCAAATGATGAATTTTACTTCATAAACTTGATGTTGGAAATAAAATCTTAAAGTTTGACTTTAATTTGACCATAGTTGACCTCAGTTTGACTTTTTAACTACTTTGACTGATTTTTGCATATCTGATCATCTGACTGGGAAAACGTATTGGGAAAGCCTTGAAACTTGACATGGGGACTCTTGAATACATGTGGGATGTTATGAAGCTAACTTGAGGTCTTGAAAATCATTTTAACCTGAAGAAACACAAAACCCTAGTTTTGGACACTTTGCTTAGGAGGAGGCATTGTCTGAGGCAACTTCCACACTTCTTGACTAATTGGGAGTCTTGAGGATCTTGTGATTATTTAGAAGTCTTGAGAGAGTTTGTCTTGATTGTGGGAGGGAAAATTTTGGGGTACAACACATATCATCAGAATCATGACAGGTAATGTTCTGACTCCCTTTTTTTTTGGCAATTTTGGGTTTGATTAGTTAGTTATATTAGTGAATTTCCTGTCGACGTAGGTAGAATGCATGTTTTTAGGTGGCTTTCTTTAGGATTTTGGATGAATTTCCCGAGAGTGACGTGCATATGTCGGGCAAAAATAGGAGATTTAGGTAAATGTCTCGGGCATCTTTTGAGTGTCCCGAGCAGAATCTTTATGAGTTCTTTGAATGTGTCGGGCATCGTTTGAATGTCCCGAGCGAAACCTTCATAGGCCTCTTGGGGTTTACGAGCATTCTTTAAATGTCTCGGGAAATCACGTGTGTCATTTATTGATCCCCTCGCCCTTTCCCTTGAACTGCGGTGGAATGGTAGATTTGATGCGACGTCGAATTCATTTGTTCCTTTTTCTTTTCAGGTAACACAGACCAGTGACGTCCCATGGAGGGGAGCGCCCCATCTTCGTCTGAGAGAGAAGATCTTTCGTGGGTTGCCGATGAGCCACTGGAAACAAAGCTCTTCTTCATAAACGACCACACCATTGCGCATACGATAGTCGAGGACGTGGAGCTTGACGAGCCTCCTAATTGGAAGTGTTACGCGCCCCTTGCCGAGCAACGGATCTGCTCGTGTTTACGGGGAAAATGATTTGCAATGTATGAGTTTTCTTTCCAAGAAGCGGGGACGCGACTCCCCCTTCAACGACTTCCAGATGGGGTTTTTAGGTGGCTTAAACTGGCGCCCTCGCAACTCCATCCCAACGCCATATCGTTCATTCGAGCGTTTGAACTGGTATGCCAACACCTTGGGATTGAATGCACTCTTCCCCTCTTTTTTAGAGTTTTCCACATACAACGGCCGGGCATCGAAGGTCGACATAACTGGGTGTCTTTCAAGCAGCCTTTGAGGCTATTCAAGACCTATCATAATTCTGTCAGGAACTTCAAGGACAAGTGGTATACGGTGAAGTCCATCACCCAGCAGGCCCTCGACAACCTATACATCAGGCGACGGAAGCCGGATGGCGGAGAGCGCTTAGTGTTGAAGATTGCCCTCGAGTGGAGGCCGGACCATTTTGATTTGTCGACCAGCCACTATAGGGTAAAACATGAGAATTTGGGGGCCGAGGACAAGTTGGCTTACAAAAAGCTGGTGGCCTATGTTCGGAGTTTCAGGCCCACGATTTGGGTAGATCGAGTGGATAACCCGACATTGGGTGACGAAAAATTGCCCATCTTAGAGCCTCGGCTGATTAACACTAGAGTCGTGCTCAAGTGTAAGTCGGACGGGGAAGCCCTCCGACTTCTAGGTAGATTATCCCCGACTGTCTCTTTTCCTTTTGTTTATTTGATCTACCTTATTGACTTGTTCATTTTGCAGGTGAAATGCCCACACTCTGGGAGCGAGCATTGAAGTTGGCCAACCAGGCTGGAGCCTTGACCAAAAGGAAGAAGAGCAAGATTCGCGTCCAGCAGGTGGTCATCGATCATGTGGCTTGTGGTTCTGGGAGCGCTAGTCCCACTCTGCATTCTGCTCGCCCGGAGTCTTCGCCTGTAAATGTCATGTCGGACAACACTATTTTTCTGGAAGATTCTCCCCGCCCCAAACCTCCCCGTCCAGAGGGTCTGTTGGGTCGATCAGCTACTGCTCCCAGAGGTCCACCTGAAGACCAAGGGGCCAACCTTCTTCCCCCATGCTATACAGAGTGAGAAACTTTTAGCTCGGAAGGATCCTTCACGGTGATGTCCGCTGTGACCAAGGCCATCCTCGACCAAGAGGCGGAGAACAGGTGTGCAACCTATCTCAGGATGTTGCTGCGGTGATCAGGGTCATGGAGACTGCCCTGGTCCTGTCTGATAATACTTTCTCGCTATATGCGTTGAGGGGTGCGGAGGAGGCACTCCGGGCTGTCACTACCGAGAAGAATCAACTCTCTCGGAAATTGGTTAATTACAAAGAGGAGTACAAACTCTAGGAGGGGCTAAAATCGGAGTTGGACGAGGTGAAGCGCGAGCGCGAGACCTTGGTCGAGGAGAATAAAAAGTTGAAAGAGAAAGAGGCCGACTTTGCTGATGTTGTGGCAGAGAATGAGCGTTTATGTTCAAGGGTTGAAATGTTGGAGAATGTTAATTCTATTATTTTATGATTGGCATTATGTTTGGTAAAACTAATATGGCTGGAAAATGTTGCATAAGAAGTTCCATATGTTAAATTAACATGGTATAGATTCTGGAAGAACATGTCAAATATGATGTCCTGACATGGTGGCACAGATAAATGTGGTTATAATAATTGGCAAATACTGAAGAAGATGTTGAAACATCTGCAAATGTCATGACAGAATTACTGTCATATGTTACAGACAGATGTCAAAGAAAATGTTGAAACATCTGCAAATGTCATGACAGAATTACTGTCATATGTTACAGACAGATGTCAAAGAAAATGTTGAAACATCTGCAACTGTCATGACAACATTACTGTCATGTGTTACAAATAAATATCAAAGACAAATATCATGACGTCTTGGTCTGTGGAGTAATGGGTTTATGATCTGAATTATGCAGACGTCTTGGTCTGTGGAGTAATGGGTTTATGATCTGAATTATGCAGAATATTCTACAAAATATTATGATATCACAGGTGGAGTTATTTTAAAGGACTAGGAGATTCGAGGTGGAACTATTTTTTAAAGATGCAGAATATTCTGGAGATATTATGCAATCATATGTGGCGCTGATTTAAAGGGTGCTGATTTAGAAGATCTTGAAGACTCAATTTAAATTGAAGACAAATATTGAAAAATATAGAGTTTCTATATTTAGAGATATTTTAGGACTTTTTAGATTTGAAGATCTTTTGGTATATTTGTAGCAGATTTTTTCTGCATATTTGTAGCATCTATTGTTGTGATTGTTTAGGCCCAAATCTAGTTGGGAATAGGTTATAAAAGAAACCCTGTAACCTAGTTTAAAATTAACCCAATCAACCGAAAATGTAAACATTATTAGGGTTGTGTTCTTGTGGCAGCCGTGCGTAACAAGGAACCCTATTGTGGCTGTTTCACCTGTGATTCTCGAAGCTTGTAAGCAAGAGAAGTATTGTACTTAATTGAAGCTGCTAAGCAAGGTTAAGTTGTTGTCATGGAAGTATGGATTCTATTTATGAATTGTTGTATAAGTATGAAGTCGTCAATATCAGCAACTGAGAGTTGAGAACTGTGAGACATCACTGAGGTGATTGGAAGTGAGGATGAGTTTCTCATATTTAGGAGTTCCTAAGTAGAAGTTGCATTGGTAGTGATTAAGTGAGAAGACTGTAAACTATAGGGGTTTGCTGAGAAGTCTTTGAATTGATACTACATAGTGGATTTCCTTCCTGGCTTGGTAGCCCCCAGAGTAGATTGATTTGATTGAACTGGGTTAACAATTCTGCTGTGTTCTTTATATCTTTTCTGTTTTATGTTTTATGCAGTACTTGAACTGAATGTCATATCAGATGTCACAACATCCTGAAGCATGTTTGACTCTGATATATCAGAATTATTTAAGTACTGATATGTATGCCTTACCATGTTTATAAGTAACAGATAAGATGTCTCAACATCATATTCGACATCTGAGTCTGTCATACCAGAATTTCAATTGGTATCAGAGCAGGCATCCTGGTCTGTTTCTGGATGAGATCTAAGGGGGATACTTTCTGGTTCATGGTAAAGGAAGAAGGATGATATAATGAAAAGCTGTTGGAACTTGAGAGGTTCATATTGGCGTTTGAATGGTCCCTAGAAGTGGGGGATGGACTATTCATCATATGGTGTATATTAGACCGGTCTGGTGTTATCAAGGCTGGAAATTTGCTGGTGAATTGCTGTGTAGCTATGATGTCAGACAGAATGTACTGACATCTTGGTTCAGAGAATTCTATATTTGAAGGAGGCGTGTGTTTTGTTTTCTGTGAGGTTTGGTTTCAACTTCTGTACTCCTGCATGTGCCTCTGATATATTCTGAAGTTATACCAAGTTTGTGTGTTACTTGGATTAGATGCACTGTGGTTGGGAAATGTTCTGGTTGTTCTTGTATGGGGAGTTATATCTGTATCTGAATTGATGATCATACAATTTATAAGGAATATGGTATAATGGTGTTTTATTCACATAGGTTTGCAGATGTCAGATAAGATGTCTTGACATCGTGTTTCAATATCTTTTAGAGGATCTTACTGTGGAGGAGTTTATTTATCTCCAAGGAATTGCTCTATTATTTATGATGTGTTATGTTTGATTGTTGTTGATAGTGGTTCCCCAGTACTTCATACAAAGGTTGTTGTAAGGCTTCAGTTCATAATGTCAAGTTTGATGTTCTATCATGTGATTACAGAACTGGAGAACACTTAGTTCAGAATGTTGTGTTTCTTGATGAGAGATTCCTGGTGAAAGAAGAGGTTGGAGCCAAAGCAAAAGAGTATAATTATCAAATCTTTCATGCGGGAGTGAAGATCTTGATAAGTTATCTCTTAAGCTTATTTATGGTGACCTAATTAGGATATTCTTCCTGGTTATGGTGTCCAATGTAGTTTAGGTATAGCTGAAGATAATTTCTCTTGTGAAGATACATGTTTCTGATTGTCTAAATCATGAACTGAAGGAAGTTTCATCAAGAAAGAAGCTGATTTGATATGTCAATCCTAATGTCTTGACACCACGCTACACATCAACAGTTTATGGTAAATGTTGAGTCAAAGACCTAAAAGATTGTGGTTTTTTTTAAGGATCTCTGAAGCTATGAAGTTGAATACTCTTTGAGATGCTACTGACGATTGTATTTGTGCAAAGTATCTTTCATAATGTTATAGCACTTCAGTTGGAGCTGATTGAAGAAAAGGTAGTAATCTTGAAAGCAGTAATGTTTCAGAATCAAGCTTAGTTTTGTGTTCCAGAAGAAGGAAACTGGTGTGATATCCTGCTAACATGATGGATGCTTTGGGTTCTAGACAAATGTGTGATGATCACATATGTTTGGAACCTACTCCTAATCTGGAAGAGGAGGCATCTATGCTATGTGTTGAAGGTCTCAAGTTTAAGAAAGTGGGAGTGTGTTGCTAATAACCATAGTTATTGGTGTATGATCAAGGGAATTCTTCATCAAGCTTAGGCCCAATTATGTGATGTCCCCGTATGAAGAGTATAATATGCAGACATGTTAATGGTATGTATCATGCAAGTCACTGCATGTATTTGGGTCTGATAGAAAAGGATGATTAACTTCTGGTGAACTCTCGTACCCTCTGCAAAGAGTTGTACATGGATTACTACTGTTGTTACCCCCAAAACCATAGTAAGTGTCAAATCAATTTGTTTGAGATTGTTGTCAGATCTGATGTTGGAACATCATCTCAAAAATGTTGAGTCTTCAACCAAGGAAGTGAGTTGTGCTCATGGTGGAATATCAGGTCAAGCCACTTACCTAATTCGAAGTGATAGGTGGTGTGGATTAATAAAATAGGGATTAGCAAGTACCACGGGTGTGCAGGAAATGAATGTCAAACCAAATATCCTACCTTGTGTGAGAAGGTTACCTTATCATATATGATAAAAACCTTGACAGGAGTTGAGTATTTGTCTGCTATTGATAAGGATATGCATCTAACCGATAGTGAATACTCTGACAGGAGCTAAATGTTTATCTGTCTTTGAAAGATGTTGTGCTTTCAACCAATGAGAAAATACATTAATGGAGGATTATGTATATGTCTGATGTAAAAGTGCAGAACTACAGTCTAAACATCATAATTCAAGAAGTGTTGAGAAATTACTTTTCTCTTTGTGGCTGTATATTTCTCTTCATGGTGTTTTAGTCTATGATGACATGAATTAGCTACTGAAGGTGTGATCCTTAGAGATTGTCTTTGGAGCTCTGTGTTGAAGTCCTAAATGATATTGAAACAATCATGTCTATTGGTAGATAAAAGAAGCTTCTGAATGTATCTACAAATGTGTGTGATAAATGCATGACTTTGGTCATGATTAAAGCTAGCAATGTGACCAACAATTGCTAAGAGCAAGGGAAGAATGTCAGATTGGGAGGTCTGATCAGAATGGTTGTTGAACTGGTAGTTTCTTCTACTACTAGTCATGGATAGTGGCAGTATGAACCCTATGTAGCAAGCAAACTAAGAGCATCTGTTTTGGAATATAAAATCAAGTGTGTCTTGTATGGATATATAAGGATATTTATCAGTTGTGCTCTTTGTGGTATTCTCAAAGAACTAGTGTATATGAATTTGTAAAACTCATGATTGTTTTTTTTTCCGGTTTGAGAGTATGTTCATCAGGGGTGTGAAGTTGAGAATTAGTGGAGTTTATGCTCAGCTGGAGTATTGTTTATCCATGACATGAGGAGATCTTGCTAATATGGAGCTAACCTTAAAATCCTTCAAAATTAAAAGATTAGATTGTGTAGAACTATCTGATAGGGTTATTATACAAGGATTTAAGACCAATTGTTGTTTGTGGAGTTCACAAATATTTGATTGATTATCCTTGTGATTCAAGATTGGTGATGTTCAAAAAGATGTTTGGAACATCTTATCATCAGAGTTTGTGCAGAATCATGGGAGGGGTATTGCATAAGTTGTAGCATCTGTTATTTCTTGGGAGCTAGCTTGAGAATTGGCTTCAGTCTTGTGTGACAGGAGTTGTGTATTTCTGGAAAGTTTCTTGGCAAGAACTGGTCTGGATATTGTTGATTCTGAAGATGGAGATGAAAAACCATGAACACTCCATAATCTTGATGACTACTTGGATTGTTTTATTTCTGATCTAGGTGCAGTCCAGAATGCTCATCATGGAGTTAAGATAGGTGGCGATATCATAAATTTGTTAAGACTGCCTTACTCAAGGAAAGGTGGCATCCTTGGTATAGTTATGAGGTGTAGTTCTTAACTATTCCTTCTGAATAATCAGACAGTGGCAGGTTTGAAGACTTTGGAGAAACATTGGAAGTTTCTCATCAATATGTGTTATCGGTAGGAATTTCTGCAAAACCAATAGAATGGAGGTTGTTTACTCAAACTTGATGGATAAATCAAGTCTATGAGAGCATGGAACTCTTGTTCTATAAAGGAAGGAGGTTCTTTCAAGTGGCAGAAGAAGGACCTGAATTTAACAGATGGATGTGGGCTAATAATGTTCAAACATCTAGTTCAACATCAGAGTCTAATTGGTGAAGTGACACATAAATTAAGATAGAATGATCTATAGGGATTGAATGCTTCATAAGTCCTATTATCTTGACAGCTTGGCGAAGATCAACTTTATTGATCAGGATATCTTTGGAAGATTTATTATAAACGTGAAGAAGACAAATGTGGCAATTGGCTTTTTCATATGAGGATTCATAAAGGAGGTGATCAAAATGTGGTAATTGGTTGATCTTTAAAGTGGATTCGAAGAATCAAGATAATCAGAGTGTGGCAGCTGGTTGTTCTTGAGGATTGTCTTGGATCAAATTGCTCTTGGGCAGAGGAGTGATGAGTTGAAGACTCAATGGGATTTATTCTTCTTGAAGGTGGATGAGAGTTTATCACTCTTTCTGGATTTATGATTCTAACTGGTGGCACATTGTAGTTGAAGATTTTCAGTTATTGGATTACTATGCTATAGTAAGTCCAGTTGGTGGAGCACATCTAGGATCATGGTGATAAGGTCTTGGTGTATGAAAAATGTTCTAACTAAGTGTTAGTACATTATCTGGGGTGTTTATCTACATGGTTTCTATTATTAGAATACCTAATCATATGGGAGAATGATGAAGTATATGATCTATATTGGAAGAAACATGTAGAAGAGACTGAAGTATATCAGGTATTGATTGCTTGGAAGTTTGTTTGTGGACATTCATTCTAATGTCATAATTAGTTTGGATGTGTTTTATCTGGATTGTATGGTCTTTGGTGTGTAAAGACTTAGTGTCAAGAACCTGTGTGCTAGAAGATGTTCATCTTGTGTAGTCTATGGTAACTACAAACCAAGAAAGGAATCAGGTATGCTTTGGTACAAGAAGTGAATGTGTTCAATTGGGAATTGAACAGAGGGTGAGCTCTTGAAGACATGAAGATGCGTCTTATGTTTTCCTTTCATCAATGTACAGAGAAGCATGGAGTATCCTAGACTGGGGGAGTGTGTTACAAGTATGTGAAACTGATTTTGTGGAGTTAAGGGGGAGTAATACTTTAACCAGATAAGGAGTATCCTAGGAGTCTAGAAGGCTATATTGTATAACGCTGCTCTCTGCAGTTTATGTTTGATTCTTGAGGGATTGTGAAGCTTGTGTGTGTTTCAAGCTTATGGAGATTATATACCTCTATGGTTATTATCGTACCTTTGTCTTTTTATGGCTAAAAAGGTGGAGAATTAATAGTGTGTACTATTGAGGTCTGATATGAAGATGTGATGTTAAGGAACTTCTACATGAGGTACTGCTACACCTGTATGTAAATTAGTTTTAGCCAAAATAAGCCAAAGGGGGAGATTGTTAATTCTATTATTTTATGATTGGCATTATGTTTGGTAAAACTAATATGGCTGGAAAATGTTGCATAAGAAGTTCCATATGTTAAATTAACATGGTATAGATTCTGGAAGAACATGTCAAATATGATGTCCTGACATGGTGGCACAGATAAATGTGGTTATAATAATTGGCAGATACTGAAGAAGATGTTGAAACATCTGCAAATGTCATGACAGAATTACTGTCATATGTTACAGACAGATGTCAAAGAAAATGTTGAAACATCTGCAAATGTCATGACAGAATTACTGTCATATGTTACAGACAAATGTCAAAGAAAATGTTGAAACATCTGCAACTGTCATGACAACATTACTGTCATGTGTTACAAATAGATATCAAAGACAAATATCATGACGTCTTGGTCTGTGGAGTAATGGGTTTATGATCTGAATTATGCAGACGTCTTGGTCTGTGGAGTAATGGGTTTATGATCTGAATTATGCAGAATATTCTACAAAATATTATGATATCACAGGTGGAGTTATTTTAAAGGACTAGGAGATTCGAGGTGGAACTATTTTTTAAAGATGCAGAATATTCTGGAGATATTATGCAATCATATGTGGCGCTGATTTAAAGGGTGCTGATTTAGAAGATCTTGAAGACTCAATTTAAATTGAAGACAAATATTGAAAAATATAGAGTTTCTATATTTAGAGATATTTTAGGAGTTTTTAGATTTGAAGATCTTTTGGTATATTTGTAGCAGATTTTTTCTGCATATTTGTAGCAGTTATTGTTGTGATTGTTTAGGCCCAAATCTAGTTGGGAATAGGTTATAAAAGAAACCTTGTAACCTAGTTTAAAATTAACCCAATCAACCAAAAATGTAAACATTATTAGGGTTGTGTTCTTGTGGCAGCCGTGCGTAACAAGGAACCCTATTGTGGCTGTTTCACCTGTGATTCTCGAAGCTCGTAAGCAAGAGAAGTATTGTACTTAATTGAAGCTGCTAAGCAAGGTTAAGTTGTTGTCATGGAAGTATGGATTCTATTTATGAATTGTTATATAGGTATGAAGTCGTCAATATCAACAACTGAGAGTTGAGAACTGTGAGACATCACTGAGGTGATTGGAAGTGAGGATGAGTTTCTCATATTTAGGAGTTCCTAAGTAGAAGTTGCATTGGAAGTGATTAAGTGAGAAGACTGTAAACTATAGGGGTTTGTTGAGAAGTCTTTGAATTGATACTACATAGTGGATTTCCTTCCTGGCTTGGTATCCCCCAGAGTAGATTGATTTGATTGAACTGGGTTAACAATTCTGCTGTGTTCTTTATATCTTTTATGTTTTATGTTTTATGCAGTACCTAAACTGAATGTCCTATCAGATGTCACAACATCCTGAAGCATGTTTGACTCTGATATATCAGAATTATTTAAGTACTGATATGTATGCCTTACCATGTTTATAAGTAACAGATAAGATGTCTCAACATCATATTCGACGTCTGAGTCGGTCATACCAGAATTTCAGAGAAGATGGCTCTTCCTAGGGAAGATGAGTGCGATGGGGAGCTGACTCTGAAGAACCGGGGTGACATGATTGGCCGGATCAGGGAGCTCGAGAAGGATATTGTCGGGGTCTTCAAAGAGGGCTTTAATAATGCTATTGATCAACTCAAGATCGTCAACCTCGGGCTCGTCACTGAAGGGACTGCCTTCAACTATGGAGTGGTTGACAGGGAGATCACATGCCCTGAAGTTGGTTCGGGGGAAGAAGAGGATGACGAGGAGGGTAATGAGTAGGTCTGGCCTGCGTGCCTTTGTTCTTTTCGTCCTGCGCGCCATTTTGCTTTCGTTTTTTCATGGCCTGCGTGCCTTTAATTATCTTTGTATTTTGGGCTATGCACTGCATGTACTAGACTGGTCGTTTTGGCCAGATTCACAATACAATGTTTTACTTTTTGTTATGTGTTTAATGTTGATTATATTGTGATCTTGTGTATTCGACTGTTTAGACTCGTCGCTTTAGGGAACCGACGAGGTAATTTGTTTAATGATATTATGAATTCGTTTGCTCGACTATTTTAGACTCGTCGGTTTAGGGAACCGACGAGGTGTGGGTTTTAAGTCCGCTATAAATCGGGTCGAGCGTCGTGGCCCTGATCCCGAGGCTTGGGCCTTCCCATCGCGAGCTAGGTGCTCTTCCGACATAGTACTATAGTGTTGGAGTTCGTTTTGAAGTGTCCAACGTCGAGGGAGGTCGTGCCCGTCTCCCGGGGGTGTCGACCTTCCTTTAGATTAATGACGAAGTGCCTTGGTTGTACCTTCCATGCCTTCTAGAGCTGTCTGGATGTTGTATTGCTTGAGTTTTTAAGCATTCCATGGTCGAGCAAGTTCTTCTCCTTGTAGGTTCTCGAGGTAGTAGACCCTGTTATTTGTTTTTATCCTGGACACGATACATGCCTTCCCAGTTCTCGACCAACTTGCCCTCGCGTGGGTTCTTCTTGCTTCGTCGGAGGACGAGGTTTCCCACTTGAAATTCTCATTTTATGACTTTTGCGTCATGGCGCAAAGCTACCTTTTGTTTTAGTGAAGCTTCTCGTAGGACCGCCTCAGAACTAATTTCCTCGACGAGGTCTAACTCTACTCGTAATGATTCGTCGTTTAGCTCTTTGCCGATGGGCGCTTCTGTTCGTCTGGAGGGTTCCCGTATTTCCACCGGAATGACTGCCTTAGTCCCATACGTTAGTCGGAATGGGGTTTCCCCGATTGTGGAGTGTGGGGTCGTGAGGTATGCCCAGAGTATGTTGTGTAGCTCCTCGACCCACGCTTTCTTTGCTTCGCCCAGTCTGCGCTTTAGTCCTCTTAAGATTACCCTGTTGGCCGCCTCTGCTTGACCATTGGTCTAAGGGTGCTCGATGGACGTGAAATGTTGCTTCGTTCCTAGGTTGGCGACGAAGTCTTGGAACCTCTTGTCAGTGAATTGCGTCCCATTGTCAGTTATGAGGACCTGGGGTATGCTGAAGCGGGAGAGGATATTTCTCTTGAAGAAATGTAGTACGTTATGTGCAGCGATTTTGGCAAGGGCGTCGGCGTCAATCCATTTTGTAAAATAGTCAACACCGATAATAAGTTATTTCTTCTGGTAAGAGCCAGTCACGAATGGACCGAGGATGTCCATTCCCCACATGGCGAAAGGCCACGGGGAGGAGAGCGTCTTTAGCTCGTTAGGGGGGCCAGGTGCATGTCCGGTGTCTTTGACACTTGTCGCATCTCTTAATGTGTTCCTTTGTGTCGTGTTGCATAGTCGGGAGGTAATAGCCTGCTCGCAATGTTTTGCGTGCCAACAATCACCCACCGAGATGTTGGGTGTTAATTCCCCTGTGTATCTTTCCTAAGATGTAGGGGACTTTTTCCTCTTCGACGCATTTAAGTAGTGGGATGGAGAATCCTCGCCGATATATTTTGCCTTCGAGGAGGACATAAGAACACGCCCTTCTTTTAGTAGCAGATGCCTCTTAGGGGTCTGTTGGAAGTTCTTCCTTTGTGAGGTAGTTGTGGATGGGAGTCATCCAGTAGTGGGCGTCGCCGATGGCGTTCACTTTGAATGGAGGTGAAGGTTTCTCGATACTCGATCGTGGGAGGATCTCCTGGATCACGGATTTGTTCCCGCCTTTCTTTTGTGTGCTTGCCAGTTTAGACATGATGCATGCTCGTGTATTGTGTTCGCGGGGAATGTGTTGGACTTCCCAGGAGTCAAACTTCTCCAATTTATCTTTCACGAGGGCCAGGTACTCGATGATATTTTCATTTTTTTCATGATATTCTCCTTGTACCTGAGATGCTACGAGCTGAGAGTCGATGGATATCTTCACTTCTTTTGCCCCAAGATCTTCGGCTAGCCGCAAGCCCACCAGGAACACTTCGTATTCAGCTTGGTCATTGGAAGTTGGGAAAGCCAACGCTAGTGACACTTCAATCAAGATGCCATCCTCATTCTAGAGGATGATACCTGCGCCACTACCGGTCGAGCTGGATGCGTCGTCAACGAAGATCGTCCATTTGTGGGCACCGCTGGTCGGGGTCGAGCTATGCGTCATGTCGGCGACGAAGGTCGGCCAGAACCTGTGCTTTTAAAGCTTTCTTGCTTTTGTACTGGATGTCAAACTCTGATAGTTCTAACGACCACTTCAGCATTCCGCCAGACATATCTGGTTGTCCAAGCATCTGTTTTACGGGTTGGTCTGTCCGGACCTTTATTGTGTGGGCGAGGAAGTAATGTTGTAATCTTCTAGCCGCGTTTATGAGGGCTAAAGCGAGCTTTTAGATCTGCTGATATCTAAGCTCGGGACCCTGAAGGGCTTTGCTTGTGAAATATATAGGTTTCTGCCTGTCGTCGGTTTCACAGATGAGGACAACGTTGACAGCCTCAGTGGCTACAGACATGTATATGTACAAGGTCTCCTTCTCCAGTGGTCGTGATAGCACCGGTGGTTCAGAGAGCACCTTTTTTAGATGTTGATTGTATTATTTAATTAGATGTTGATCGTATTACTTAATTTAATTGTATGTAATGAAAATAAAATTTGATTTTATTAATGTAATTTTATTATGCATATATAAAAATTGTATAGTGAAAATAAAATAGTATAATTGTTTATATAATTATATGTTTTATTTGTTAAAATAATAAAAACGTGAATCTTTTATTAAAAAATAAAAAAGAATTAAATCCTTAAAACAATTGGGAGAGAAATAGTAACATAATAAAGAGGATTAAACAATAAAGAAAAAAAATAACAAAAATATCAGTGACCAAAATTTCGGTCTCTAGATTTTTTATATAAATTAAATATTATTTAGTGACCGATTTTGAGACCGAATTGGCGGTCACTAAACCGGTGGCTAAATTTTATTTAGAAATGTTGGTGGCTAAATCAGTGGCTATAGTGACCAAAATTTTTCGGTCACTAAATCGGTCACTAAAAGCGAATTTTCTAGTAGTGACCCAAAATAAGAGCATTAGGGTTTTAGAATTATAAATAGATGAGCTCTTTTCCCTGCCAATCCTAATTGTTAAATTTTTTAGAACAAGAGACATCTAGCACCGCGTTCCACTTTGTGCTTGCGTGGACTTCGTAGAGATAATGATATTTTCCACGTTCGTGATCAAAGTTAAAACACACTTCAAGAGGTAATCAGAAACCTTATTTTATAATGATTTGTGATTAATGGTTTAATCAAGATTCATTCATCGGGGTTGTTCCGCGGTTAAAATTTTGAAAAACCACTCTTAAATCCCAACAGTCACATCTTACTATACCCATGATAAGAGAAAAAAAACCTCAAAGTGTTTCTCCTCCCGAATAAAGCTCTGAACCAAACATCGCCTTCCCAAACACCCTAGGAACCCACCAACCAAGACTTCTACTTCGTGATCAGGAAAATCCTCTCAAAAGAAATTCATAAATGACTAATCCCAGCGTAAACATCATGCTAGAAATTTGTCTTAAGATCATCCCCAACCTTCCTCGCACCGAAAGTGGAAAACTAGTTAGACACTTGATTCAATGCTAACCTAAGAAGTGAAACATCTCTCCTCTAGTGCGACGTTTTCCGAAGGCTCCCTTCCGCTACCTCCCAGAGAGGAACCAAACCCCTGAGACCCGTACCTTGCCTTACAAATGTCTCTCAAAAGCGAGGGAGAATCCTGAAGAATCATCCACCTCGACTTACTAAGAAAAACTAGATTAGCTAGATCCTTGACCCTTAAACCTCCAACCTTTTTTCCTTTGCTCACATCCCTCACTTCACCCAAGAAACCTTAATACCTTCTTTATTGCCCCCACAGGTACCGCATTTGCAAACCAACCAACTTCTTCCAAATAGACTCCAGTATCTTCATATATGGCATAAAAAAAAATACTTAACCTAATTCAATACCGAGTATAACAAAACCACCATACCACCCAAGTCCTTTCCTTATTTGAATTTTCTCCTACCGAGAGCCTAAAAATACTTAAAAGGGAGGGACCTTTACCTTACAATGTAAAAAGAAACTTCCTATGCTAAGTCCATGAAAGGTTTACCCATATTCATGTCAAACAAATAACTCTTAGCATAGTTCACTTTGAGACTCAAGGCAAGTTCAAAACTTTTGAGAACTGTCATAATAGTCAAAAGATTCTCAACATACGACACCCTACCAACATCGTGTCATCAGTATACCAGAGATGAGACACCTCATGCACGTCCACATCCACCTTAAAATCTTCACTCTACCAACATTGTGTCATCAGTGTACTAGAGGCGAGACAACTCATGCACGTCCACGTCCAGTATAAAGAGACACCTCATGCACGTCCACGTCCACTTTAAAATCTTCAGACACACCTACCAAGATCGCCTTTGTCAAAGAAGCACTAAGATCCTCCATTACCAAAAGATCTCTTTATTTTTTGTTGCAATTAGCTTATAGTGATCATCTCTTAAAATTTCATAATAAACAAACCCCTAAGTTGTAACCTTGAAGATAATATATATATATTATGTGTTAAAATATGATGAGGTGATGATAGTATCCCATTGTTTTAAAATTTTGTGAATTTTCATATATTTAATCTATTTAACAAATTTTCTAATATTAGATTATTCTAGGCAAAATATTTAAATTGGTCTTTTAACTTTTTCTCGGGGGTCTATTTTGGTTCTTTAATTCTAAAAAATATTAAAGTGGTCATTTACCTTTTTAAAAAGTATCATGTTAAGGGACCAAAATGAATTCCAAAATAAAGTTAAGAGACTAATTTAAATATTTTATTATTATTTTAACTTGTATTCAAATGTTGAATATATATATATATATATATATATATATATATATATATATATATATATATATATATATATATATATATATATATATATATATATATATATATATATATATATATATATATATATATATATATATATATATATATATATATTGATTTTAATTAAATATTATTGATTTTTGAAACGTTGAATTTTTGTATAATTACATTTTGTTAAATATAAGTTGAAAATTTTAATTTATTTTATACTATTTGACCAATAAAAGTACTATTTAAAAATACTTTTTGACATACAAGCAACTTGTAAATGTGAATAATTATTCAATGAAATGATTACGTAGTATTTCTATTATTATATTTGAAAGAAATAGAAGAATTTATAATGTTATAATACTAACCAAACTATATAATTATTAATATCATATATAATATATAGTATTTATGTATTGGTAGAGTATGACTAAAATGAGTTGGTGCTTAGTTGGAGATAAGATAAAATAAAATAAGGGGTTATAACCTTATTATACATATAACCTAAATAGATAAAAGTAATATATTATATTTTATGACAAAATATCTAACTTAATATTTGACATTGTATAAGATTATTCATTTTGATTGATAATTCATCATCAAAACTAAATGTATTCACATAGTTCTGTTTCTCTTCTGCATTATTCAAATCATTACTCACATTTTTTATAATTATGTGAATGACGTGAGGGGGTGGTGGCTTAAACTTAATTTATTCATTGACACATTCAAACATTATACTAAAATTTGATAGAGAAACAATTCAAATTGTTTTGCAGATACGTGTGTGTGATTATAAGAACTTTTGTTCTATTTTTATCACCAGATCATATTTACAATGATCTCAGCTTTTCTGCAATGAATATTTTATTTTAAAATAAAAAATATTGAATTAGAAAAGGATTACGTAATGCTTATATTTATACTTTATAGTGCATGCATAATAGACAGGAATTACGTCCAAGTGAAATCGACATTTATTAATTAGCTTTTATTTTTTTAACTGTTCTTTATCAATTGGCTGTTTACTAGTGTTCAAAGTTTACTAAAAAATTGTACACTTATTTTATTTTATTTTTTAAAGTTTAACTCAAAAATTATTCAAACTAGGTTAACGAAATCATCTTTCTTTATTAAATTTTTTAAGTGGGGTTTCTATGGATATCTCCAGATAAGCATGATATTTTAATTGTTATAGTATCTTTTTCCATATCTATCTTTAAATAAATCATATACTATACTTTCAATAAACATAAAAATAAGTAGATTACAATTTACACGTAACAACTCGTTACCCTCATTATACAAGTCACATTTTTTCTAATGAAAATTCACTTTTTTAAGGGGCACAAGCTTAGGTAGGATCGGTCTTGAAACCAACAGTAAAATAAATGCATCATATATCAAATATAATATATATTTTTAAATTAAAAAAAGATATCAAATTAAATTAAGGGAATTAGAGATATCTCAGTTAGGTTTAAAACTCATCAACTTTGAGAATATATATATATATATATATATATATATATATATATATATATATATATATATATATATATATGGGACGTAAGTAAAAATTCAAGTAGAAGTTGTGTTAGGGTGGATTAAAAATATACATGTTGAAGAAATCTCACATCATTTAGTTTTGTGAATGAAGAGAGAGTTCAAGGTTATATACATGATACAAATTTTTTGAAGTCTCACCTTGCTTAGTTTTGTGAAGGAAGAGAGAATTCATGTTATATAAAGGATTCAAGTTCTTCATTCTAAGTTACACCAGTCAAAAACACTTTAAGCTAGTATTTGACTTTGTATATTTTCTCTTATACTCTTGGTTTAAAGTGTTGTAAAGGGTAGTTAAATATTTGTTTTGGAGAGTACATGTATATTGAGGCCTATGGTAGTTGAGGATAGTCAATGTGTTGTAACAATTTTCACATAGTGTTATTCTCTGGATGTCATTCGACAACGGTCGTGGTTTTTCCTCTGATTTTGGAGTTTCCACGTTAACCTATAGTTTTGTTATTGTCTTCCTCCTTTTTTCTCTATGATTTGTTTGTTTTCCCCAACAACTGGTATCAGAGCTTTTGGTTCAATCCAGGGATAAGTGATCTTAGTATACTTCGTGGTTGCAGTTTTCTCTGATCTTTCATGTCAGAAAGAAGGATAGTGGTGTGATAGAGTTGTTCAGTTGCAGTCATAAGTTCCGTTGTGCAATTTAGGCTAGAGAAAATTGATGGAAGATTTTTTTTTTACTTGTGGAAAGTTCAAGTCAAAGATGTGTTGATACAATCAAAATTACACACGGTGCACGATTATGTCGGTGGTTGAAGAACTTCCTGCCAATAAGAAATTTGTACCATAATGTTTCATCCTGGTTTTCGACATGTGAAAAATCCTTTAAGTGGTTTAACTTCAAGTGAAGTATACTTTTCTTTAGGTAGAGTATGATAGTTTTTTAAAACTATGATTGTCGGTGAAGACAATATGAAATTCTTGGAGTGGTTTAGCTTTAAGTGAAATTTATTCTTCATGATAAAGTATATGATTGTCGGTGATGACAATGTGAAATTTTTGAAGTGATTTATCTTCAAGTGAAATATATTTTTCATGAGAGAGTATGATAGTTTTTAAAACTATGATTGTCGATGAAGATAATGTGAAAATTCTTCGAGTGGTGTAGCTTCAAGTGGCTATACTCTTTATGGTGGAGTACGATTGTTGGTGAAGACAATGAAAGCTTATGTAT
The DNA here is from genome assembly GCA_963966055.1 of Lathyrus aphaca. NCBI lineage: Eukaryota > Viridiplantae > Streptophyta > Magnoliopsida > Fabales > Fabaceae > Lathyrus > Lathyrus aphaca. The sequence continues at coordinate 14,977,881 of OZ014524.1, forward strand.
TGTTTTCAATCAAGGTGGAGATTGTTGGGTTGGTTGAAAATATACATGTTGAAGAAGCCCCAAAATGCTTAGTTTTGTGAATGCAGAGAGAGAGTCCAAGACTATATATATGATACAAGTTCTTTGAATTCCCACATTGATCGCTTAGTTTTGTGAAGGAAGAGAGAGTCCAAGGTTATATATAGGATTAAAGTTCTTCATTTCAAGTTGCACCAATCAAAAATACTTTAAGCTTGTATTTGACTTTTTATATTTTCTCTTATACTCTTGGTTTAGAGTGTTGTGAGGGGTAGTTAAATATTTACTTTGGAGAGTATTAGAGTATTGGGATCAAGAGGTGTTTAAGGATAGTCTATATGTTGTAACAATTTTCACACAGTGTTATTCTCTGATTATCATTTGACAACGACCGTGGTTTTTTCTTCAATTTTAAATCTCTTGCGTTGTTATTGTATTCCTCTTTCTCTCTAGTTTTGCATTTTCTCAACAAATTGATATAAAATTAATCATGTGTCATTAAAAATCTTTATCTGTAAATTATTAAAGAAAATCAGGTGAATGAAAAAGAGTGAAGTACACCTAAAACGACTTAAAAAAAATCTATGTTCAGGAAATTCATATTTATTTTTAGAATTTTCTAGAAGAAGATAAGTTTAACCCAAAATTCCTATATAAAACTCGAAGCACACCCTAGTGGCATTGTGAGTTATAGCAACACTAGCACAAATACGGTTCACGTCTGTTTAGAACTTGATTCTCTTATCATTAAATCGAGCTTGATTCCTACAATACCAAAATGTATCAATAATATGATGTTTGCAAGCACAACCTCTTTACATTATTGATACCAACAATTGTTACATAAACTAAGAACGTTATCAATATTTTGAAACTAATGTCATAATTGTCTAGCAAACCTGCAATAAAGAAAAATATATGACGACTAACATCAAAGTTACTACCACATAAATCATATTTTGAATACAAGTTGCATCCTCTTACCATAAGATTTTCATCAGTAGGCAAAACATTCCAAAGAAAAAAAAAGCTTCCAAAGCACAAGAGATTTTGAAGGAGGAATATGCTAATGTAATATATGCTTACCCAACAAAGTTTTTTATCCAAGAGGAGAAAATTGTAGATAAGAATCCTTGAAGGTGAGAGTGCCAAATTTAGAAAGAGTCCATAACAAATAATCATCATTGTCAAACTTTGGGATGTGAACCTTGCGCAACAAGTTATTCTAATAAAGGAAAAATTGATTCATGTTAGGAGATATACCAATGCTTGTCATGAATGAAATGCTTAACCTTGGTTTATGGGCTAATATGACGATCAAATTAGAGAATTTTCACCATAGTTTCATTAATCATGAATGATATACTAATAGTCAATCCAAAAATTAATTATGTAGCCAGTACCAATTTTCCATTGAGAGTTATCTTGAATAATACATAAATAAGATTTAGTCGAAGACAAAATAGAGGAGTCAATGTCATAATTAATGTGATCATTTTCTCTTTTGATACGAGCTCTCAACTAAGGGTGGGAATAGATCAAGAAAAATAGTAGGGATCTAAGACCTAGCCTACACAAACCTTAGTTAGACCATTTTTTTTAAATAGAAAAGATCTGCATTTCTTATAAGCATATATAGTTAAAATGATATATATATATATATATATATATATATATATATATATATATATATATATATATATATATATATATATATATATATATATATATATATGTGTGTGTGTGTGTGTGTGTGTGTGTGTGTGTGTGTGTGCGCGCGCGCGCGCGAGCGCGCGTGCGTGCGTGCGTGCGTGTGTGTGTGTGTGATCTTACCTGATCAGGAAGACCTTCTAATAATTGAACGCGAACAACAAAGATGGATGAAATGGAGAGGGGGGTGTACCTGTAAGGCTCTCCGATGCCAAAGTCAATAGAGGTACATAAATGGTAAGCAAGAAGAAATGTTTCAGAATACCTGACCCTTTAGTGAAAAGGGTATTTATAGTGAGCCCCTAGCGCTGGGCCAAGGTCCTTCCTTGGACTGGATCAGCGAGGCCCAAGGAAGAACTTCCAAGGTACGCATAAGGAGCGTGTAGACCTAGCAAGTGGTCTAGTCCTTGGTCCAACCGCCCCTATCTTTCAGGAGATAATAGGGGATAATTGGGTGACGTGGCAAGTGGAATAGAGGACCTGTTACTTGCCCGACGCGTCAAGTGTATGCTCAACCCATGTAGTGTCTGCTCGACCATTAAATATACTTGTCCGAGTGGATGGTAATCTGCTCGACGTATTGGGCCACGACCCAATACAGTCTCTAGAGGCCCAGTCCAGAACAGGAGCCCCCAAGTCGAGTCTCCGAGTCAGAGCGATGAGTTTAAAAAGAGTTGAGCACATCTTTGTGTCGAGGGAGAAGTCGCATTGGGTGTCGATCATCTGCCCGTGTTAAAGTGTTTGGTATATTCAAGTTACTCGGGACGTCGTGGAGGACACCGTTCAAAACGTCGGGCGCGTGGTGTTCTCAGGAGTCGAGGATGTTTCGTTATAGTCGGGGAGACCTACGGTTGCCCGACGTCGTTCAAAATTCTCTAAACTTACGTGTCCCAGGAATTAATGGCGCATCGCTTCGTTTCCTGTGCTAGTGCCGACATAGGGGCCTAGGTAATGTTTGCCTAGCGCGTCTTCCCACACGTTTTCCTAGTATATAAGGTGGAGGGACCACTTCATTTCAATTTTCGCTCCTACGTTTAACCGGATGCTCTGAGAAGAAACTCCTTTCCGCCCGCAACCGCCGACGACTCCGCCGCTTACTCCCCGTGCACCACCGTAATCTCCCTGTCACCACTATGTCAAGTAATCCTCCATACCTTCCTCTTTTGCGAAATTTTTCATTTGATAGGTAGCAAAACTCATAACTTTTCCGTTTAGAAAAGGTAGATCGTTGTTTTAGGTTAGTTTTTAGGTTTTGGACATGAATGTCCCGGACACAATTTGCATGAAACGAGCGTAAAATTCATATCTGTATGAATGAGCCGACCATGATCATCATATGATTGATGAAGGTCGCGAGCATTCTATGCGTTTGTCGGGCAAAATCTTTTTCCCTTCTCAGGAGTTTTTAAGGGTTTCGTATACGCTCGAGGAAATCCGAAGGCCGTCCCTTTGTTGATTTAGGATAGTTTAGTGGGGTTTCAGGGCGTTCAGCTCTTCGCCCTTTCACTTGAACTGCGGTGGAAGGGTGAATTTGATGCGATGTCGAATTCACTTTTCCTTTCTGCTTTTCAGGTACGTCCGAACAACGACGAACCGAAGAAAGAAACCCCGAGGTGGGGAACGAGCATGTCTCTTCGTCCAGGTGTAATGACCTGTCGTGGGTCGCTGACGAGCCTCTAGAAGAAGAGTCATATTTTGTGGACGAGGCTACTACCGTGTACGCCGTGGTCGAGGACATAGGTCCCGAGGACACACCGAACTGGCAGTGTCTTGCTCCTCGGGAAGCAGATCGGATATGCAAGCGTTTTCCAGGGAAGAAATTCGCCATGTACGAGTTTTCCTTCTGAGAAGCGAGGATGGGACTCCCCTTCAATGATTTCCAGATGGGGGTCTTCAGGTGACTTAGGCTGGCGCCCTCACAATTGCATCCTAATGCCATTGCTTTCACCCGGGCATTCGAATTGGTTTGCCATTTTCTCGGGGTCGGGTGTATGTTTCCCCTTTTCTTTCGCATCTTCCACCTGCAGCGGTCGGGCGCAAGGGGACGTCATAGTTGGTGTCTCTTAAATAGCCCGCGAGGTTGTTCAAGATGTATGTCGACTCCGCCCTCCATTTAAAGGGGAGGTGGTACATGGTGAAACCGCTCACCCAGTATGCCCTCAAAAGTCTTTACTACTATAAGCGTGACGCGAGTGGTGAGGAAAAACTGATGTCAATGATCCCCTTAAGATGGAAGCCAAACCATTTTAATTTGTTGACCAGCCACTACTGAGTCCGACATTCAATCTTGGGGGTCGAAGATCGACTAGGCTACCAAAAGCTGGTGGATTATGTTCAAAGTTTTAGCTTGGCGATCTGGGTGGACCGGCAAGACAGACCCTATGTAGATGACGCCGGAATGCCCATCCATGAAACTCGCCTCATAAATACAAAGGCTTTGCTCGCGTGTGACACAGATGAAGAGGTTGTTCGGTTATTGCGTAGGTTTTTTTTCTTTTCCCTCCCTTATGATGTTTTATATTCGTTGGATGATGTTTGGTTGTTTTTGTTTTGTAGGAACTATGCCCGCTCACCCTGAACGAGTCTTGAAGCTGGCCAATCATGAAGGGGCCCCGAACAGGGTCTTTAAGAAGAAGAAGAAAGTAGGAAACCGCGTCCAGGAGGTAGCTTCTGAGCACGGGGTTGGTAGTTATGGTACCCCTAGCTCGACCATTAACTCTCCCCAAGCTGTCGTCCAACAAAATTTCCCGATACACATACAGGACAGCCCCCCGCCCTCCACCTCACCTCTTATGAAGCGCAAGCGGATGGACGGGTCTCTTGCCCGTTCTTCGGCCGTGGGTGGCATGGATTCGGGTGCACCTGGGAGCTACTTGTTTCCTCCCTGCTACTTGGAGAGGAATTTATTCAAGTCTGAGGGTTCTGTCGTGGTGGCGGAGCCCGAGGCAAAGGTTCTTCTCAACCAGGATGCAGCCTCTAGACGGGCAGATCTGGCCAGGAATTTGGCCGCTGTCATCCGGGTGATGGAGACGGCTATGGTGCTGTCTGAAACTGTTGTCTCGATGGCTGTGCTAGAAGAGGCTTTTGAGACTTCCCGGACTGAGAAAGATAAGTTGTCTAAGGACCTGTCCAACTACAAGGAGGAACATAAGCTCTAAAAGGGGCTGAGCTCGGAGTTAGAAAAGGTCAAGCTCGAGCGGGACACCTTGAAAGAGGAGAACCAAAGTTTGAGGGATCGGGTTGTCGAGCTTAAGAAGGAGACCGAAAAGAATGTGAACCTTCGAGCCCGAGTGACACTACTGGAGGGTACATTTTGTCCTCTCGACAGAGACTGAAAAGGAATTGGCCCTCCGTACTCGGGGATAATTGGTCGGCATGGTTCGTGAGGTTAACAAGGACCTGGTCGCGATGTTTAAGGATAGGTTTGACAATGTCACCGAGCAGCTCAAGGTTTTGAACCCGATGCTTGTAACTGAAGGGACGACTCACAACTACTGTGTGGCCGATGATGAGATTATTTGCCCCTTCATTGCTGAGGAGGAGCTAGCAGAGGACGACGACGACGAAGAGGAGTAGCTCCGGGCGGAGACCCTTTTTTGAATTTTTTGGGCCTGCATGCCTTTGTATTGGCATGCGTGCCCTGTACCTTTTGTTGCAATGGCCTTCGTGCCATTTGTTTTGAATATTGGCCTATGTGCCCCTTCCTTGTACTTTTGGTGGCCGATTTTGGCCGGTTTTAAATACTTGTTTGTTATTTCATCATGTTTGATTATTTATAATTGTTTATTTACTTTGAACTCTTCGTGCTCGACCTAGTTGGACTCGTCGGTTTAGGGAATCGGCGAGGTGGCGGATTTTACGTCCGCCTTGAACACCCCCTCATGTGTGAGGCCACAATGCTCCCCCTTAAGTGGAAGTTCTTCTTACTTCCACAAAATCTTGTACCGCATAGAACATTTCTTACTCACCACCTTTGTGGCGTCGTTACCACTCTTCAACGGAACATTTTTTACTTACCATCCTTGTAGCATCGTTGACTTCTGATACAAGTAAGTAGGTCCCTTCTCGAACCAAAGACTCATGATACCATGTGTTAAATGAGTTTTTTCACTAGGGAGCATTGAACATTGTGTGACTTAAAGAGTAACACCTTTGTGAGAGACATACTGTTAGTGCCTTTGAATTTTTGGTGTTGCTGCAAAACTAAGAACAAATGGAGTTGAAACAGAGAAATTAATTTGCACGATAAACTTCCAAAGCGTGTAGTTTTACACTAAGCTTAAGGAACAATTCACCCCCACCAATCTTTCTATGTTGGATGCAAAAGGAGTTACCGACGAATTTCCTGCATGATACTTTGGAATCCTTAAAGAGAATTGCACAATCTCTCTAAGCGTATCTGTTGATAATATTTTACGGAAGAATGTTTCTTTCAATTGCTCTCATGCATTAAAGAAGAGAAAGATGATTTAGAATGAGAAATTAATTGAGATTTATTTTTTGTGTGTTTTCCCACCGTGCCCATAACCTGTAATTTATATTGAAAATCACGTCTGTTATGAAACAGTAGCAACTCTTAGAAAAGGTATGACACTATTCCAATTGCAACTTAGTAACAACGTTTCACATAAGAATAACAAATATTTGTTAATACGTTGCAACTACTCCTAAAAGAAAGGAAACCAATTAAATGGCACTTTAGACCAATAATAATTACTATAGACCATGCAATTGAAATATGAAAACTTTGAATATAATATTTATATTTATATTATTAATTCAAATAATATAATCATACATTTAATTATTATTTTGGAAATTTTCTGACAATCCCCCACCATTTTCAAAATAACTAAATTTCATAATTCTGGAAAAATCATGGTTTCAGATATTGGTATCTCACGATTTGAACCAATAATTAGTAAGATATGGGTTTCACTCATCCCGAATAGACATTGGTAGACAAGCTTTGAACCAACTACTCATTAGAACAAGTTTGCAAAACTTACACATGAAATCTCGATACTATCAAAAGAATTGTAAATATGACACATTTGATAAGGCCCTATGTCATGTATCCTTTTCATGAGAATTTAAGAGTCAAGCCCTTGAGCTCTATGAAGCAGCCTACTTCATTCTCATATAGGTAGACTATATCAGAAAAGCTCCCATAATAAGCATTCCATCAAACATATGTTATATATCTATTAATAGAATAATCACATCCTATCACTTTTACTTTTATGGTCTAAGTACTTTTTGCCCATTGGGATATTTCTATTGTTAAGTACTCCAATCACTCTAATAATATACTTTCACCATTAAACTCAAGACTTGATTTTAATCAAGTGTGAGTTGAGTTTCCACTATTGGTGATCAATAAGATTATTATTAGTTCTTACGTATATTATGGAGATTACTCCATTTGAAATTAAATCTTTCACAAAGCTATGTCTTATACCAATATGTCTAGATTTTCCATTATATACTTGGCTATATGCTTTAGATAGTGTGGATTGACTATCACAATGTATGGATACAGGTGCTATTGGCTTTGGCCAAATAGGTATCTCATACAACAAGTTTCTTAGCCATTCAACCTCTTTACTACCTGCAGCCAGAGCAATAAATTATGCAGCCATGATGGAGTCGGCAATGCAAGTCCGTTTCTTTGAACCCCAAGAAATCGCACCCCCACCAAGATTTAAGATCCATCCACTAGTGGATGCATGATTTTCTATATATGTTACCTAACTGGCATCTGTATACCCTTCTAGAACTGAAGGATATCCACTATATGTTAAAGTGTAGTTAATCGTCCCTTTCAAGTATTTTAATACTCTATTAATAGCATGCCAATGATCTTTACTTGGATTACTTGTATATCGACTTAACCTACCAACAACATATTCTATATCAGGTCTAGTACATGTCATAACATACATCAAGCATCCAATTAACTTTGAATATTCAAGTTGTGCCACTGGACACCCTTTATGTGGTTGTAAATTAACATTTTAATCAAATGGGGTAGAAACGGATTTGCAATCCAAATGATCAAATTTCTTAAGCACCTTTTCAATATAGTGAGATTGGGATAAGCCAATATGTTCACCATCTCTTATGATTTTAATCCCTAAAATCACATTTGTTTCACCTAAGTCTTTCATATAAAAATTTTTGGATAAGAAAGCTTTAGTCTTTTCTACCTCTTTTAATTCAGTACCAAAGATTAACATATCATCCACATATAAACAAATCATAACTCCTTTTCCATTGTTGAATTTACTATAAATACATTTGTCAGATTCATTTATTTTGTATCCATTGGCCAACATAACTTGGTCAAATTTTTGATGCCATTGTTTGGGCGCTTGTTTTAACCCATATAAAGACTTAGTTAATTTACACACTTTATGTTCTTGGCCTTTGATAACAAACCCTTCAGGTTGTTTCATATACACCTCTTCATCCAATTCTCCATTTAGGAAAGCAGTTTTAACATCTATTTGATGAATGATAAATTTATAGATGGAAGCGAGTGCCATAAGCACTCTAATTGATGTAATTCTTGCAACAGGTGCATAAGTATCAAAATAATCGATTCCTTCTTTTTGTGTAAATCCTTTAGCGACAAGTCTAGCTTTGAATTTTTCAATGGTACCATCAACTTTCATTTTCCTTTTAAAGATCCATTTACAACCTATGGGTTTTGACCCTGGTGGGAGATCTACTAATTTCCAGGTTTTATTACCCATAATCGAGTCCATTCCCTCTTGGATGGCTTCTTTCCAAAAGGCTGAATCTTGAGATTTTATTGCCTCTTCAAATGTTTCTGGATCATTCTCTTGGTTATAAAAAATTGGTCCATAACGATTTATAGAATCATTATTTCCTTCTACAAGGAACATGAAGAAGTTTGATCCATATATTTTTACTTTTCAGATTTTTTTACTTTTTCTAGGTTCTGAACATCCCAACATATCATTATTTGATACATTATTTTCTAGACATTGAACATCATAATGAACATTGTCTTTGCAATTTTGAATTGAGGTAAATCTACTTTCTTGAAAAATTGTATCATGTGACTCAATCACGGTATTAATAGGATATGAGTCATTAGATTCAATAACCATGAATCTATATGCTTTGTTGTTTTCAGCATAGCCCAGAAATACACATTCAATTCCTCTTTCTCCCAATTTCTTTCTTTTTGGTTCAGGCACCTTAACAATTGCTCTACAACCCCAAACTTTTAAATATTTAAGATTTGGTTTTCTTTTCTTCCAGAGTTCATATGGGGTTATCTTGTTCCTTTTATTAGGAACTTTATTCAGTATATAACATGCAATTAGAATGGCTTCACCCCAATATCCTTTGGATAAACCAGAATATGATAATGATCAGTGATTTTCAGTCATATATTTCAAGCTATTTTAGTTGTTGGTTCTTATGTTTTTTTGTGTTTTTGAGTCTTGTGTTTATGTTTTTCTTGTTATCCTCATATGTGGCTAGCATGTTATGTGTTTATTGTTTCTACCGTTGGTGCGTTTAATTTGGTTGTTTTTAGTGTGTTTTCAGGCATTTAATAAACTGGTGATCAGATACTAATGCAGTGGCGATCCGAGTGCAAGGAAACAGAGAAAAATGGGGTCTCAGAAGCCTGACACGGATGCACGTGTCACTTGACACGGCCCGTGTCAGAATGTCAATGGAAGATAAGGCTTGAACAAACCTTGAGACAATGCAGAAGCATGACACGGGTGCCCGTGTCACATGGCACGACCCGTGTCATGATCCCCACTGAAGGTGTGCGCATCTGAGGTCGCAGCAGCCTGACACGGGTGCCCGTGTCACACGACAAGGCCCGTGTCATGGAAACTGGATGCAATAATTTGTAATTTTTAATTCTTTTGTGCTGAGGGCAGTTTAGGCATTTCGAGTGCAAATTTATAATCTGATACATTAGGCTGATGGTGACTGAGTAAAAAAACACTTTTTACTTTGGTAATTTTTACGCTTGGGAGAGAACAAAAGATTGAATGAGGAGAAGAAGGATCGATCAAACGCGGAAGCAATTGACGATCCAACTAATCCTTTGAATATTGTAATGTCTCTTTTCCTTGTTTATGTTCTTTTCATTGTTTTGAATATGAGTGGCTAAACCCCCCAATGCTAGGGGGTGTCCCTGAGTTTCTTGTTATGACATTGAGTTTGATTTTATGAATTTCACTGCATTCTTTATTCATTGTGTTGATTGATACGATCTTATTATAAAAATCAATATTGGAAAATGAGATTTTTAATCTTAGGTTAACAGTAGGTAGGAATTCCACCGTTAATGTTTTTCAATCAAAACTCTTTATCGGATATAACCAAGGAATTGGGATATCATATTTAACCGTCAAAACTTTCGATGTGCAAAAGCTTGGTATTCTTTCTATACAACCAAGAAATTGGGGTATAGAAGGAATACCAAAGGGTTTTTCTTAGAGGAATCTTTTAAAAACTAGATTTGAAAGGCGGTAGTGTTTTAGCTGCAGTGTTATTAACGAATATAAATTATTTGTCATTATAAAAATTTCTCATACACCTTCCCTAGTATAATTCTCATATTTGTCATACGTGTTATTTTCCTGAATTTTATGTTTGCAAGTCATTTTATAATATCTAAAATCAACCGCCAAAGAACTTTTTTTCAATTGAAACAATTAAAAAACTTAATTTGCTACGCAGTCCTCGAGATCGATATTCAGGGAATTTTCCCTATTATTACTACAGTGGACAAAAATAGTACACTTGCTATTTTCCCATCAGATAACATGGCATTCACCATTTCTTCCAACACCCTATTTTTCCTTTCTGCTATCCCATTTTGTTGTGGGGAGTAGGGTGCAGTTATTTGATGTATAATACCAGTGGACTCAAAATAATTTGGATGACAGTATTCTCCCCCTCTATCACTCCTAAAACATTTAATAAAAGTTTCATGTTGGAGTTCTACTTGTGCTTTAAAAATTTTGAATTTTTCTAAAACTTCATCTTTAGAGTGCATTAAATAAACATAACAAAATTTAGTGCAATCATCAATGAAAGTGACAAAATATTTTTTACTACCAATAGTAGGCCAACTAAGTAAATCACATACATCAGAATGAATTAAATCTAATACTTTAGAATTTCTTTCAACTCTCTTAAAAGGTTGTCTTGTAATTTTAGTTAAGATGCATGTGGTACAAGAATTTAAGTTTATATCAAAATTAGGAATTAAACTTGATTTCATCTTGTCTTTTAATTTACTAAAATTAACATGTCCTAGTCGCATATGCCATAAATCACAAGACTCAACAATATAAGTAGAAATCACATTATTATTATTATTATTAACAATATTACACATGAACATATTCTCACAAAGATAACCTTTCCCTACAAACATTCCCCCTTTGGAGAGAATAAATTTATCTCCCTCAAATACAGATTTGAAACCATACTTATTAAGTAAAGGCACAAAAATCAAGTTTTTCCTAACTTCACGAACATAGAATACATATTTAAGAGTGAGTTTTTTTTCCAGATGTGAATTCAATCTCTACTGATCCTTTTCCTTTGACTTGGACAGTAGAAACATTTCCCATGTACAAAACACTACCATCTTCTTCATTAATGGTCTTGAATAGTTCTTTATTTTTTCACACATGACGGGTAGCACCAGAGTCTATCCACCAAAAATTAACAACTTCTGTCATGTTGATTTCAGAAATAACAGCAACAAGATTTTCTTTTATTGCACTTGAATTCTTATCTTTGTTCTTTTTCTTTAAGAACACGCACTCATGTTTAAAGCGTCCTAGATTTCCACAATGATAACAATTTCCTTTCTTTTTCTTTAGGTTGTTACAACCTTTGTGGTTTTCATGAGAATTTTTGAAATCTCGTTTTCTTTTATTGAAATGTTTGCTTGAATTTCCTTCCTCAATCATGTGGACCTTCTCTTGAGTAAATTGACTTTTAGTATCATCTTGTTTTCGATACTCTTCTTCTAAACGAAGGTGATTACCCAATTGTTCAAGAGAAATATCCCCCTTCTTATGCTTCATGGTTCTTTTAAAATATTTCCAAGAAGGAGGAAGTTTATCTATTATGGAGGATACAATTATAGTTTCATCCATGTGCATATTATGTTGTTTGTAATTATTGAGAATACGTTCAATTTCATGCAATTGTTCCATAACAGACCTACCATCTATCATTTTATAATTATTAAAGTGAGAAACAAGAAACTTCTTACTTGTGGCGTCCTCTTGCATGTATCTTGATTCCAATTTCTCCCAAAACTCTTTTGCGGAGTTATTGCTCTGATAAATGTCGAACAACGAATCGCACATACCGTTGAGGATGTGTCTCATGCATATATAATCATCATTGTCACACTTTTGTCTCTCTCTAGTTTCAGCAATTGTTTCATCTTCTTTTTCTTCCAGTTTTGGAATGTTAAGGACATACACCATCTTCAGTGTTGTGAGAAGAAATTTCATTTTTTTCCTGCCAACAAATAAAATTCCCTCCATCGAATTTCTCTAATTTCACAAAGTCAGAAGTCATCTCTATTAGTGAAGCAGCCATTGAATATGAAAAAAGTTGTTCCTTAAGATTGTTAGTGCCTTTGAATTTTTGGTGTTGCTGCAAAACTAAGAACAAATGGAGTTGAAACAGAGAAATTAATTTGCACGATAAACTTCCAAAGCGTGTAGTTTTACACTAAGCTTAAGGAACAATTCACCCCACCAATCTTTCTATGTTGGATGCAAAAGGAGTTACCAGCGAATTTCCTGCAGGATACTTTGGAATCCTTAAAGAGAATTGCACAATCTCTCTAAGTGTATCTGTTGATAATATTTTATATTGAAAATCAGTCTGTTATGAAACAGTAGCAACTCTTAGAAAATTGCAAACATTTCGCATAAGAATAGCAAATATTTGTTTATACGTTGCAACTACTCCTAAAAGAAAGGAAATCAATTAAATGACACTTTAGACCAATAATAATTACTATAGACCATGCAATTGAAATATGAAAACTTTGAATATAATATTTATATTTATATTATTAATTCAAATAATATAATCATACAATTAATTATTATTTTGGAAATTTTCTCACACATACCCATATCCATCCAAAACCTTAAGGTGATAGGTATGTGGGTTCTCTCACTTATAAAACCTTAATTATCCACATTTGCAATCAATGTGAGACTATTATCCACACTACTCACACTTGCTACATTTTCAACGTTCTCCCTCAAGTGTGAGTCCCCAATGCTCCCCTCAAGTGGAAGCTCTTTTTTTTTTTGGGGGAATTTTTTTCACTAGAGAGCATTGAACATTATGGGATTTCTTTTTTAGAGCAACACATTTGTTAGAGACACACCACATATTCACCTAAAACCTTAAGGTGATAGGTGTATGAGTTCTACCACTTATAAATACTCAACTCACAATACTTATAATCAATATGAGATTCTAATTCACACTTGAATTTATTATTCACAACATACATGTGATCTTAGTAACTGTCAGAAGGAATGTTATACGTTAAAAAGACCTTGAGATGGATAAAGCAAAAAAGACCATATGATGGGCAAAGCTTTGTATATTCATAACATATTTATGTGTTTCATGGTCACCAATGCCTATTTTCTCTTTATAAATTACATCATCGTGTTTGAGTGAGTAAAGGTTTGAAATAACAAATCAGAACAATTAATGTAACAAGAAGGTCAATTTCGACACAACAAAGACGTGAAGTGTCCCTTCAATTTGTTTTTGTTTATTAGTTTAAATGTGTTGTTTATGATGCATAAAATGTTGAAATCCATTAATTTTTTTTTATCATTAATTAACTTGGCTTGATATGTTTTTAATAAAACTAAAAATTATTTTAATCATTTTAAAACTAAAATAAATTTTGAAATATCTTTTATGGATCAAAACATATCTTCACTCAAAATTAAAATATGATATAATAGCTGTTATTTTCAATTAGTCGTGTGTCCAGTTTACTTACAAATAAAAAATGGTAAACTTGACCAGAGATTCCCCATCCATTTTGTTTAAATGTTAGTATAAGAATCACTCTCAACTAAATAGTTATTAATTAATTGATTAATCCATTTGACGCCAAAGAGATGCAGAGAGTGATGAGGCCATTAACGAAGGAGATTCACTTTCCATCACAACTCTGATAACGACAATATAATTATTTAGAAGCTATGTCGTTATCACCATGCTGGAAAGATGACGTTAGAATGAATCAATTGACAACGAATCTTAGTAACATTTTCATAAATTTATTTATAGTTTGGTTTGTTGGTTTTGATTGATATTCGATTGTGCGTAGCTATATTTATATTCCACTGTTACGGCATTTTTTTCCAGTGCGTAAGATAAAGGTAACAAATAGGTATCATAGTAATTTTGGGTTGCACTATAAGAACAGTATATTCAAACTTATGTTTTAGAAATGTTGTTTTCTTTGTACTGATCAATAATTTTTTTTTAATTGTTCTGATATTTGATTATATCAAATTTTATTTTAAGGATCCAACTTTATTTTTTTTAATAAGAAATTTTAAGTCTTAATTTAATTTGAATTCTTTTTAACACCCTTTGAGTACTACCGGTTTATTATACCGGTATGTACATGATATAAATACAATTATTACCTTCGAGTACTACCGGTTTATTATACCGGTATGTACATGATATAAATACAATTATTAAGAAATCAGTAAACAAACAATTTTGACATTATATTTATAGGTATTGTTTATGTGAATTTTAAAGACATTTCCATTTAATTTATTAAATTAAAAATATCTATAAACTTTGATTGAATTAGTTGAAAAAACAAGTTACAAAATTAATATTTGTTATTTAAATTTGATTCACTTAGAATTACAAAAGATGCAGTGTGTAATTTTTCATGTGAACTGTTATGGTCGGCCAAAAGGAAGACACGGTTTGACAGAAAATTTGCATACATGTGATGGTAAATATGTAATAATTATCAAGTTTATCCATTTGGCTAATGATTGATGTCAAAGGCATTCATTATCTGATAGAACTTATTACTAATGTTTGATCATTACATAAGAGTGTCACTTATAGTTAATTCTTACAATCAAAGATTGAGAATTGATGGTGTTTTTTGGTATCTTGTCTGGGTGTTATTTAATTTGCATATAAAGAATATTGTGCATGTCTATATGGTTATTTGACATGCCTACTAATGTTATTGTATGTTTGTTGTTCTTTTCAATTAATCCAGTTGCTGCTACCGCTCCAAACTTTGTGTCACAAATTAACTCTATCCCTATGTTGGGTGGGATGAACTTAAATCTTGGAAAGAATAGATCGTTCTCTGATGCATGGATTTAGACTTATCTTGAGGGAAGAGCATCTCACTGCCACTACTGAGAATCCAATTAAAACTAAAATAGAAAATGGGACCGATCTAACCGAATGTGCCTTATGATGATCAAAAGATCCATCCTGAAATGATTAGGGGCTCGATTGATGAGATTGAAAGTGCCAAGAAGTTCCTTGAAATTGTGGAGCAATTATTTGCTAAAAATGATGAGGCTGAGACAAGTAGCACCTTCTCCAAACTCATTTCAATGGTCTATAAAGGCAAAGGAAACATAAGGGAGTACATCATGGAGATGTCTAATCTCGCATCAAAACTCAAGGCATTGAAGTTAGAACTTCCTGAGGATTTGATTGTGCACTTGGTTTTGATCTCTCTCCCAGCACACATTGGACAATTCAAAGTGAGTTGCAATACTCAAAAGGACAAATGGTCTCTCAATAAGCTCATATTTCATTGCGTGCAAGAGGAAGAGAGGCTAAAGAGAGGGAAGACTGAAAGTGCTCACTTGGCTACCAATTCTCAAAATAAAAGGAAGAAACATGTGGGAAATATTTCTCAAAATAAGAAGGCAAAATAGCAACCTAAGGAGACCACTTGCTTCTTTTGCAAAAAGGTTGGACACATGAAGAAGGAGTGTTCCAAGTATGTCGCATTGCGTGAAAAGAAGGGTAATTTTCTCACTTTTGTTTGTTCTGAAATTAATTTAGTTTCTGTATATAAGGATACTTGGTGGGTAGATTATGATGCTACTACTCACATTAGTATGTCCATGCAGGGTTGCCTGTGGAGTCGTCCGTCAAGTGATGCTGAAAGATTCATCTATATGGGTGATGGAAATAAAGTTGCAGTATAAGCTATAAGGGCTTTTAGATTATTATTATTAAAGATAGGTTTTCATTTAGATTTGATTGAGACTTTTGTTTCATAATCTATTAGAGGGAATTTGATTTCTATTTCTATTTTGAACAAATCAGGTTGTACTTGTTCATTTGGAAATAATAAATTTAGCATCTCATATGATTCAAATGTTATTCGATACGGTTCTTTGAATGATAATCTTTATATGATTGACATTGAATGTCCTTATAACAAAATAATGCAAATAGAGTCGCATGGTACAAAACGAAAATTAAATGAGAATTCTCCACTTTGTGGCATTAGCAATTAGGACATATATCCAAACAAATAATTTGAAGGCTTATGTCAGACGGTATTCTTAGATCCCTTGATTTATCAGACTTTCAAGTCTGCATTCAGTGTATCAAGAGTAAGCAGACAAACAAGAGGAATTTCCATGTTGAAAGATGTAACACCCTATTTTCTAACCGCGAATATAACTGAAATCGGAGTTTATAAAAACTTTCCACAAAACGGGATATCACATTTTCAACTATAAACAAATTTCAACTTAAGGAAGTCATACTTAATACATAGTACTTTTCATAATAACATAAAACAACTTTAGTTTACTAAAATAAATAAACTTCATAAAACCTTACGCAGCGGATTCACATCACAACTCATAGCATTTTTGTTCAACCTAATAACAACTTTAAAATAAGAAAGAAGCAACTCTAAGTTCTTCAACTAAAAAAAATTTGGCAATAATAAAAACACGCGTCAATCCCCCCCCCCCCCCCCGAGTGCTACGTATCAGAGCGACTGACCACTGACTCGACTAATGGTAACCGGCTACTCCTCAGGATTACATGCACGTTGCCCATACGGACAACATTCAACAGAAGGGGTGAGTTACGATAATTATAAGCAGTATATGAAAAACAATACAATAAATAAGGACCATAAACAAACACCACTTCACAACTCCAACCAAACATCAACACAAATAACCCAACAAGAATACAACTTTAATGCGACTCGACTAATTATGCATGTGGTACCATTCGGAGTAAAAACTCTCAACTTAATAATTGCCAGGTTATCGAGGCATCAAGGCATAAGCCTTCAACTTTCAACTTAAACTGTCAATCCAGGCCAACGTGGTGTGAGCAACGGCTCCGACAAATGCAAATGACTTAAATGCATACATGACTTTAAAACTTCGACAACATAACAATAATAGCAACACAACAACGTTTACAACATAATCAACTTATATTCAACTTTGGCTTATCAAGCCTACAACTTAGCAACTTTCATATTTTCCGTACACGGAATAAATTAACAATGTAGTCATACCTGTATCAACATTTCATAGCATAATTCCAACAAAATAATTCATCAAAAAAAAATCAACTATAATTTTACCCGACTTACTCCCACAAATTTCATTAAAATCCGAGCAACTTCGTTTTCCGCCTAATTCGGCCGATCCGCCTAATTCGACACTGACTTTTTTCTACTTCCTGTCATTAGTACGATTCTTCCTACCAAACTTAAATTCCATATGTTCTATTAATATCATCCGTCTTAGAAATCGTATTGTCTCCATTATTTCTGTTAACGTATTATACCTGCATTTTCTACTAAACTATGCACTGCATTATTATTCAAAAACTTGAATTCTACTGTTCGAATTGTATATGTATTTATCAACATACTAATCCTCATTACTAAATGTAATTTATTTTATGTATATTAATATTTGTCTTAATTGAAGTAATATTTCCTAATAATTACTTTAATATTTAATAGTTTGGATTATTATATTCTAATAGAGAATCATTAATTAAAATGAAATGAAATTATTTCTACAACAGACAGGGTGGCCTGCGCCACCCATGTCTCTCACCAAGAGCCAATGCGCGCCAGGCATGTGGGAGGCCCCCTTACGGCCTGCGCCACACACCAAAATAATGGAGGAGGAAAATATGTGTGGCATGCGCCACACATTGAATTTAGTGAGGGGGAAGATGAATGTGGCCTGCGCACCCACCAAGTCTTGATCTCCTTAATTAATTCCATAAAAATAACTCCCACCAAGTCTTGATCTCCTTAATTAATTCCATAAAAATAACTCCCACCAAGTCTTGATCTCCTTAATTAATTCCATAAAAATAACTCCTTTTTCTAATCCCTTCTCCAACAACTTCCAGACTTCAATTTCCTTCCTTTTTCTTTTTATACTATGATAACGTATTAATCCAGTTAATATTTATATCATATGCAATTGATAATTTAGTAGCATCTCAACATAGATTCTATACAATTAATTGGTTATTAGATTTTCAATAACAGTCGCAAAATCGACGAAGACATATCGACCTAATTACCCAAAACAACCCAAATTAAAGTATTGAGATTCATACCCGATTATAAAAATCGAACCCACCCTTACCTGAATTCCTGATAAAATTCTGCGAGAATTGATGATGAAGATTTTTCCTTGCCTCCCTCTTATTCTTCCTCTCAGTCGTTCTTACGTGATAAATTTGTTGTCTTCCCTTTTCTTTTTGTTAACCTCCCACTAATTCCACCTAAAACTTATTTATTCCTTATTTCTCTCCACTAACTCCTTATTTATCTCCCACTAACAATATCATTAATAAACTCTTATTTTTACCTAATAATAATCTTAATAATAATAATGATACTCATAATAATAATAATGATAATAATAATGACAATAATACTAATGATAATAGTAGTAATAATAATAATGCTAACCATAATAATATCACTTTTACTAATATTATTAGTTACACCCTCCAATTATCCACTATTTTAACTATCCATTCAATATTATTTAAATCAATATCCTCCTAATATTATAATTAAATATATAATAACTAACATAGTCTAATTAGTTTTGCTCGCCACACCACCAATCTCTACACTTTTGGTCACACGCCCCTACTACCTTAAAGTCTTCTTCTTAAGGCGACTATCCCTTACCATGGATACAAAATTACAACGAATACACACCAAAACACACAATTAATTATATCAATTCCTAGTTAATTCACAAATAATAATCAAAATAAAAACGGAGTGTTACAACTCTCCCCCACTTAGAATATTTTCGTCCTCGAAAATTTATCCGATTCAAATGCTCCAACTACTTATTCCATCCAACTAATCAACTCTCATATTCAAAGGCAACCCACATATACCACCAACAATAATACATAACTTCGATGTCAAGCACGAAACGAAGAACTCTCAAGGAATACGCTCGACAACTATCAACACGATACAAAGAGTAACCAACTTAAAACTTAGGACACACCAACACAAGAACACACAACTTAAACATAACATATAATACAACCAAGCTACCAACCTCGTTGTCATTCGTGTACAATGACGACACCACACCACGCGCTTGCTACGCACTATGATTAAGTTTACCAATTTTAACCCCCGCTTACAATCACCAAAATCAACATATTAACAAAGCCTCCAACTTATTCCTCATAATTTTCATCCTAATAGGTATTCTAACTCTTTCATAGTTACCGAATACTTCCAACTTAGACTCATAAGACATACCTCTTAACGTCCAACACACTTACCACCGCGACTACTTCCAAATCTTAGATAAGATATACTTCTACTTCTCAGTCATCCTCAACATAATTACAACTTTGCCAACATGTCTGTCAAATCATGGTCTTACATTTTCATAGACTTTCCTCTTAAATACACAACATCATTACAACAACATAAGGTATTTTGTTCCCACGAATTCTCACAAGATAACTCATACCCTTCACTTCCGACTAAATCAATCCACCGAATACTCGATTTCGTACTCATACCGACACAACCTTCAATAATTCTTATCCGAGTCAATACAACCAAACAACTCTTCTTGTTCCAATAAAAATCGTACTATAATAGTCCAACTTATATTTCGCTTCTTCTAATACTTTGCAACTTAACCTTGTCTGACATTCTTATCAAATCATCCTTTTACATATCCACATACTTCCCTTTCTAATCATCTTAAGAAAACCTCAAATCTCAAGCGAATTACTCCCTCACTAACCAACATTCCAATTATTCAGAGTTCAACTATGAGTTTCCTTATTACAGCTCAATCCAAATGCAACTTCATACTTCCCTCTTAAATTCCAACTAATACTCTCATATAATAACTTGCATCAACAAAACAAACAATACTAAAGCACTCGGCTTGACTTCAACCAATTCGACGTACATACTATACTAGTTGGCATGACACATCTATCCATCAATTATGATTCCGTCTACTATATACAATAGATTAAGGGTGATCAGTTCCTTAATTTGTTGATAGACATCCGACAACCATAACAGAGGCATCAATCATCATTACCCAACGTCATAGCGTACTTCAACTTGTGCCCAGAGTCCGTAAGCATAATACTCCGCCAACTCTCTACGACTTATCAACTCCTTCTTAGTCCCCTTAATTCCAACTTCATCAACGATACACAACGTCCAAAAATCCAATACACATTATCTCATGTACCAAATAGTACCGCACGACTTTCAATATCCATCTAACACCGGAGTCGTTACAACAAGTACCATCCAAAATTGTCTGTTCCAATTACAACTTTCATCCAAGTTAAAATATTTAACAACACTAATCAACTTTCATCTTTCTCCCAACATCACCATCTTCTAGAATAGGCACTTTAATTGTCCTCATTCGACATAAATCGTATCTCTATGCATTCTTCGATACCAACATTCATTATTTAATAACATTTTTATCTTTCCAAATTTTCAGCAATAGACGTTCAACTTCGAACACAATTATCTCTTCCAATCATGACTTTCATCCAAATTATAATTCTTAACAACGCAATTCAAACATCTACCTTCCTCTCGACATTACTTCTATCTAACATCAGCACTTTAATCATCCTCATTACATATTTATTCATTCTCCGAATACTTATGCATTCCCTCTAATACCAATATCTTATTATTTTTCCAACATTTTCATCTTTCTAAAATTTCCAACAACACACGCTCCACTTCGAACGCAATTATCTTCTCCAATACAGACCTCAAAATCACAAAATTATATTCTAACATGAAGGAAAAATTTGTGCAGATTCCAAAACTTCAAGAATCGCTCGAATCCGATTTACGAGTAAAAAGTTATCCCCATCACAATGGGACTAGTCAACAATTTTCGTATGCAGAATTTCCAAAATCAGCAACAGATCCAACTATTAAAACCTACTTATCTCCCTCATTACAAACCTCCTGAATGCAAATCTTATATGGAAACTGTAGGAATTTTCGTAAGCTTTCTAAAAATTCTAGAACCGCTTCAATCCGAATCACGGTTAAAAAGTTATGCCACTTCTCGTAACAGCTGCTCCAAGATTGCAAAAACCAGAATTTTTTTTAGATTGATGAATGTAAATTCCACCTCTCCCCATCTTAATTCCATGTTCTACCAAAAATCTTTCTCTACACCTAACTTCGAAATTTACTCGACTTTAATCCACTACACTCAAGGCATAGCAATCTACCGACTTGATCCTTCAACTTAATTCATCAACTTGTCTTTTTATTTGGAATGAATACTTCTTTCTTAAACAATCTCCATCCATAAATCCACGTACTTCTCATCCTGACCGATACGAATTCATTAATCCATGCTCTCACCGGTCCGCAACAACGTCTCTCCAACAACCTTGCACTCTTGCAATCAACATCAACTTGAACCAACTCCGACATTCTAACAACAGTCCGGGAGTCAAGCTTCTCCCCCACTTAATTCCAACCATCACCTGCAGACAACGACTAGAAACTAACAACAAGTACCGACAGTGTTTCACACACATGTCGCATACTAAGGAATCAACAACGCTAGACAACATTGGCCGGACGGACCGACCTACTCTGATACCACTATTGTAACACCCCATTTTCTAACCGCGAATATAACTGAAATCAGAGTTTATTAAAACTTTCCACAAAACGGGATATCACATTTTCAACTATAAACAAATTTCCTTAAGGAAGTCATACTTAATACATAGTACTTTTCATAATAACATAAAACAACTTTAGTTTACTAAAATAAATGAACTTCATAAAACCTTACGCAGCGGATTCACATTACAACTCATAGCATTTTTGTTCAACCTAATAACAACTTTAAAATAAGAAAGAAGCAACTCTAAGTTCTTCAACTAAATAAAATTTGGCAATAATAAAAACACGCGTCAATCCCCCCCTCCCCGAGTGCTACGTATCAGAGCGACTGACCACTGACTCGACTAATGGTAATCGGCTACTCCTCAGGATTACCTGCACGTTGCCCATACGGACAACATTCAACAGAAGGGGTGAGTTACGATAATTATAAGCAGTATATGAAAAACAATACAATAAATAAGGACCATAAACAAACACCACTTCACAACTCCAACCAAACATCAACACAAATAACCCAACAAGAATACAACTTTAATGCGACTCGACTAATTATGCATGTGGTACCATTCGGAGTAAAAACTCCCAACTTAATAATTGCCAGGTTATCGAGGCATCAAGGCATAAGTCTTCAACTTTCAACTTAAACTGCCAATCCAGGCCAACGTGGTGTGAGCAACGGCTCCGACAAATGCAAATGACTTAAATGCATACACGACTTTAAAACTTCGACAACATAACAATAATAGCAACACAACAACGTTTACAACATAATCAACTTATATTCAACTTTGGCTTATCAAGCCTACAACATAGCAACTTTCATATTTTTCGTACACGGAATAAATTAACAACGCAGTCATACCTGTATCAACATTTCATAGCATAATTCCAACAAAATAATTCATCAAAAAAAAATCAACTATAATTTTACCCGACTTACTCCCACAAATTTCATTAAAATCCGAGCAACTTCGTTTTCCGCCTAATTCGGCCGATCCGGCTAATTCGACACTGACTTTTTTCTACTTCCTGTCATTAGTACGATTCTTCCTACCAAACTTAAATTCTATATGTTCTATTAATATCATCCGTCTTAGAAATCGTATTGTCTCCATTATTTCTGTTAACGTATTATACATGCATTTTCTACTAAACTATGCACTGCATTATTATTCAAAAACTTGAATTCTACTGTTCGAATTGTATATGTATTTATCAACATACTAATCCTCATTACTAAATGTAATTTATTTTATGTATATTAATATTTGTCTTAATTGAAGTAATATTTCCTAATAATTACTTTAATATTTAATAGTTTGGATTATTATATTCTAATAGAGAATCATTAATTAAAATGAAATGAAATTATTTCTACAACAGACAGGGTGGCCTGCGCCACCCATGTCTCTCACCAAGAGCCAATGCGCGCCAGGCATGTGGGAGGACCCCTTACGGCCTGCGCCACACACCAAAATGATGGAGGAGGAAAATATGTGTGGCCTGCGCCACACATTGAATTTGGTGAGGGAGAAGATGAATGTGGCCTGTGCACCCACCAAAGCTTGATCAACTTAATTAATTCCGTAAAAATAACTCCCACCAAGTCTTGATCTCCTTAATTAATTCCATAAAAATAACTCCCACCAAGTCTTGATCTCCTTAATTAATTCCATAAAAATAACTCCTTTTTCTAATCCCTTCTCCAACAACTTCCAGACTTCAATTTCCTTCCTTTTTCTTTTTATACTACGATAACGTATTAATCCAGTTAATATTTATATCATCTGCAATTGATAATTTAGTAGCATCTCAACATAGATTCTATACAATTATTTGGTTATTAGATTTTCAATAATAGTCGCAAAATCGACGAAGACATATCGACCTAATTACCCAAAACAACCCAAATTAAAGTATTGAGATTCATACCCGATTATAAAAATCGAACTCACCCTTACCTGAATTCCTGATAAAATTCTACGAGAATTGATGATGAAGATTTTTCCTTGCCTCCCTCTTATTCTTCCTCTCAGTCGTTCTTACATGATAAATTTGTTGTCTTCCCTTTTCTTTTTGTTAACCTCCCACTAATTCCACCTAAAACTTATTTATTCCTTATTTCTCTCCACTAACTCCTTATTTATCTCCCACTAACAATATCATTAATAAACTCTTATTTTTACCTAATAATAATCTTAATAATAATAATGATACTCATAATAATAATAATGATAATAATAATGACAATAATACTAATGATAATAGTAGTAATAATAATAATAATGCTAACCATAATAATATCACTTTTACTAATATCATTAGTTACACCCTCCAATTATCCACTATTTTAATTATCCACTCAATATTATTTAAATCAATATCCTCCTAATATTATAATTAAATATATAATAACTAACATAGTCTAATTAGTTTTGCTCGCCACACCACCAATCTCTACACTTTTGGTCACACGCCCCTACTACCTTAAAGTCTTCTTCTTAAGGCGACTATCCCTTACCATGGATACAAAATTACAACGAATACACACCAAAACACACAATTAATTATATCAATTCCTAGTTAATTCACAAATAATAATCAAAATAAAAACGGAGTGTTACAACTCTCCCCCACTTAGAATATTTTCGTCCTCGAAAATTTATCCGATTCAAATGCTCCAACTACTTATTCCATCCAACTAATCAACTCTCATATTCAAAGGCAACCCACATATACCACCAACAATAATACATAACTTCGATGTTAAGCACGAAACGAAGAACTCTCAAGGAATACGCTCGACAACTATCAACACGATACAAAGAGTAACCAACTTAAAACTTAGGACACACCAACACAAGAACACACAACTTAAACATAACATATAATACAACCAAGCTACCAACCTCGTTGTCATTCGTGTACAATGACGACACCACACCACGCGCTTGCTGCGCACTATGATTAAGTTTACCAATTTTAACCCCCGCTTACAATCACCAAAATCAACATATTAACAAAGCCTCCAACTTATTCCTCATAATTTTTATCCTAATAGGTATTCTAACTCTTTCGAAGTTACCGAATACTTCCAACTTAGACTCATAAGACATACCTCTTAACGTCCAACACACTTACCACCGCGACTACTTCCAAATCTTAGATAAGATATACTTCTACTTCTCAGTCATCCTCAACATAATTACAACTTTGCCAACATGCCTGTCAAATCATGGTCTTACATTTTCATAGACTTTCCTCTTAAATACACAACATCATTACAACAACATAAGGTATTTGGTTCCCACGAATTCTCACAAGATAACTCATACCCTTCACTTTCGACTAAATCAATCCACCGAATACTCGATTTCGTACTCATACCGACACAACCTTTCATAATTCTTATCCGAGTCAATACAACCAAACAACTCTTCTTGTTCCAATAAAAATCGTACTATAATAGTCCAACTTATATTTCTCTTCTTCTAATACTTTGCAACTTAACCTTGTCTGACATTCTTATCAAATCATCCTTTTACATATCCACATACTTCCCTTTCTAATCATCTTAAGAAAACCTCAAATCTCAAGCGAATTACTCCCTCACTAACCAACATTCCAATTATTCAGAATTCAACTATGAGTTTCCTTATTACAGCTTAATCCAAATGCAACTTCATACTTCCCTCTTAAATTCCAACTAATACTCTCATATAATAACTTGCATCAACAAAACGAACAATACTAAAGCACTCGGCTTGACTTCAACCAATTCGACGTACATACTATACTAGTTGGCATGACACATCTATCCATCAATTATGATTCCGTCTACTATCAACAATAGATTAAGGGTGATCAGTTCCTTAATTTGTTGATAGACATCCGGCAACCATAACAGAGGCATCAATCATCATTACCCAACGTCATAGCGTACTTCAACTTGTGCCCAGAGTCCGTAAGCATAATACTCCGCCAACTCTCTACGACTTATCAACTCCTTCTTAGTCCCCTTAATTCCAACTTCATCAACGATGCACAACGTCCAAAAATCCAATACACATTCTCTCATGTACACACATAGTACCACACGACTTTCAATATCCATTTAACACCGGAGTCGTTACAACAAGTAACATCCAAAACTGTCTGTTCCAATTACAACTTTCATCCAAGTTAAAATATTTAACAACACTAATCAACTTCCATCTTTCTCCCAACATCACCATCTTCTAGAATAGGCACTTTAATTGTCCTCATTCGACATAAATCGTATCTCTATGCATTCTTCGATACCAACATTCATTATTTAATAACATTTTTATCTTTCCAAATTTTCAGCAATAGACGTTCAACTTCGAACACAATTATCTCTTCCAATCATGACTTTCATCCAAATTATAATTCTTAACAACGCAATTCAAACATCTACCTTCCTCTCGACATTACTTCTATCTAACATCAGCACTTTAATCATCCTCATTACATATTTATTCATTCTCCGAATACTTATGCATTCCCTCTAATACCAATATCTTATTATTTTTCCAACATTTTCATCTTTCTAAAATTTCCAACAACACACACTCCACTTCGAACGCAATTATCTTCTCCAATACAGACCTTTAAATCACAAAATTATATTCTAACATGAAGGAAAAATTTGTGCAGATTCCAGAACTTCAAGAATCGCTCGAATCTGACTTACGAGTAAAAAGTTATCCCCATCACAATGGGACTAGTCAACAATTTTCGTATGCAGAATTTCCAAAATCAGCAGCAGATCCAACTATTAAAACCTACTTATCTCCCTCATTACAAACCTCTTGAATGCAAATCTTATATGCAAACTGTAGGAATTTTCGTAAGCTTTCCAAAAATTCTAGAACCGCTTCAATCCGAATCACGGTTAAAAAGTTATGCCACTTCTCGTGACAGCTGCTCCAAGATTGCAAAAACCAGAATTTTTTTGAGATTGATGAATGTAAATTCCACCTCTCTCCATCTTAATTCCATGTTCTACCAAAAATCTTGCTCTACACCTAACATCGAAATTTACTCGACTTTAATCCACTACACTCAAGGCATAGCAATCTACCGACTTGATCCTTCAACTTAATTCATCAACTTGTCTTTTTATTTGGAATAAATCCTTCTTTCTTAAACAATATCCATCCATAAATCTACGTACTTCTCAACCCGACCGATACGAATTCATGAATCAATGCTCTCACCGGTCCGCAACAACGTCTCTCCAACAACCTTGCACTCTTGCAATCAACATCAACTTGAACCAACTCCGACATTCTAACAACAGTCCGGGAGTCAAGTTTCTCCCCCACTTAATTCCAACCATCACCTGCAGACAACGACTAGAAACTAACAACAAGTACCGACAGTGTTTTACACACATGTCGCGTACTAAGGAATCAACAACGCTAGACAACATTGGCCGGACGGACCGACCTGCTCTGATACCACTATTGTAACACCCCATTTTCTAACCGCGAATATAACTGAAATCAGAGTTTATAAAAACTTTCCACAAAACGGGATATCACATTTTCAACTATAAACAAATTTCAACTTAAGGAAGTCATACTTAATACATATTACTTTTCATAATAACATAAAACAACTTTAGTTTACTAAAATAAATGAACTTCATAAAACCTTACGCAGCGGATTCACATCACAACTCATAGCATTTTTGTTCAACCTAATAACAACTTTAAAATAAGAAAGAAGCAACTCTAAGTTCTTCAACTAAATAAAATTTGGCAATAATAAAAACATGCGTCAATCCCCCCCCCCTCCCCGAGTGCTACGTATCAGAGCGACTGACCACTGACTCGACTAATGGTAACCGGCTACTCCTCAGGATTACATGCACGTTGCCCATACGGACAACACTCAACAGAAGGGGTGAGTTACGATAATTATAAGCAGTATATGAAAAACAATACAATAAATAAGGACCATAAACAAACACCACTTCACAACTCCAACCAAACATCAACACAAATAACCCAACAAGAATACAACTTTAATGCGACTCGACTAATTATGCATGTGGTACCATTCGGAGTAAAAACTCCCAACTTAATAATTGCCAGGTTATCGAGGCATCAAGGCATAAGCCTTCAACTTTCAACTTAAATTGCCAATCCAGGCAAACGTGGTGTGAGCAACGGCTCCGAAAAATGCAAATGACTTAAATGCATACACGACTTTAAAACTTCGACAACATAACAATAATAGCAACACAACAACGTTTACAACATAATCAACTTATATTCAACTTTGGCTTATCAAGCCTACAACTTAGCAACTTTCATATTTTCCGTACACGGAATAAATTAACAACGTAATCATACCTGTATCAACATTTCATAGCATAATTCCAACAAAATAATTCATCAAAAAAAAATCAACTATAATTTTACCCGACTTACTCCCACAAATTTCATTAAAATCCGAGCAACTTCGTTTTCCGCCTAATTCGGCCGATCCGACTAATTCGACACTGACTTTTTTCTACTTCCTGTCATTAGTACGATTCTTCCTACCAAACTTAAATTCCATATGTTCTATTAATATCATCCGTCTTAGAAATCGTATTGTCTCCATTATTTCTGTTAACGTATTATACCTGTATTTTCTACTAAACTATGCACTGCATTATTATTCAAAAACTTGAATTCTACTGTTCGAATTGTATATGTATTTATAACATACTAATCCTCATTACTAAATGTAATTTATTTTATGTATATTAATATTTGTCTTAATTGAAGTAATATTTCCTAATAATTACTTTAATATTTAATAGTTTTGATTATTATATTCTAATAGAGAATCATTAATTAAAATGAAATGAAATTATTTCTACAACAGACAGGGTGGCCTGCGCCACCCATGTCTCTCACTAAGAGCCAATGTGCGCCAGGCATGTGGGAGGCCCCCTTACGGCCTGCGCCACACACCAAAATGATGGAGGAGGAAAATATGTGTGGCCTGCGCCACACATTGAATTTGGTGAGGGGGAAGATGAATGTGGCCTGCGCACCCACCAAGTCTTGATCTCCTTAATTAATTCCATAAAAATAACTCCCACCAAGTCTTGATCTCCTTAATTAATTCCATAAAAATAACTCATTTTTCTAATCCCTTCTCCAACAACTTCCAGACTTCAATTTCCTTCCTTTTTCTTTTTATACTACGATAACGTATTAATCCAGTTAATATTTATATCATCTGCAATTGATAATTTAGTAGCATCTCAACATAGATTCTATACAATTAATTGGTTATTAGATTTTCAATAACAGTCGCAAAATCGACGAAGACATATCGACCTAATTACCCAAAACAACCCAAATTAAAGTATTGAGATTCATACCCGATTATAAAAATCGAACTCACCCTTACCTGAATTCCTGATAAAATTCTGCGAGAATTGATGATGAAGATTTTTCCTTGCCTCCCTCTTATTCTTCCTCTCAGTCGTTCTTACGTGATAAATTTGTTGTCTTCCCTTTTCTTTTTGTTAACCTCCCACTAATTCCACCTAAAACTTATTTATTCCTTATTTCTCTCCACTAACTCCTTATTTATCTCCCACTAACTCCTTATTTATCTCCCACTAACAATATCATTAAGAAACTCTTATTTTTACCTAATAATAATCTTAATAATAATAATGATACTCATAATAATAATAATGATAATAATAATGACAATAATACTAATGATAATAGTAGTAATAATAATAATAATGCTAACCATAATAATATCACTTTTACTAATATTATTAGTTACACCCTCCAATTATCCACTATTTTAATTATCCACTCAATATTATTTAAATCAATATCCTCCTAATATTATAATTAAATATATAATAACTAACATAGTCTAATTAGTTTTGCTCGCCACACCACCAATCTCTACACTTTTGGTCACACACCCCTACTACCTTAAAGTCTTCTTCTTAAGGCGACTATCCCTTACCATGGATATAAAATTACAACGAATACACACCAAAACACACAATTAATTATATCAATTCCTAGTTAATTCACAAATAATAATCAAAATAAAAACGGAGTGTTACAAAAGAGCTAAGGATGTCTTAGAACTAATTTATACTAATATATGTGGTCCTTTCTCTACGGGTTCTTGGAATGGACAACCGTATTGCATTACGTTCATAGTCGATTACTCGAGGTATGGCTACCTGTATTTGATTTATGAGAAATCTCAATCTTTGGACGTGTTCAAGTTATTCAAAGCTTAAGTCAAACATCAACTTGGAAAGAAAATGAAAGTTGTCAAATCAAACCGTGGTGGTGAATACTATGGTTGGTCTGATGGATCAGGGGAACAACGTCTAGGGCCCTTTGCGCTTTTCCTCGATGAGTGTGGAACTGTTCCGCAATACAGAATGTCGGGAAAACCCAGCTTGAAGGGAGCTGCAGAACGACGAAACCGGACTCTTAAAGACATGGTAAGAAGTATGATTAGTCATTCTTCTCTACCAGAGTCATTTTGGGGAGAAGCATTAAAGACCGCAGTTTATATCCTTAATAGAGTGTCTAGTAAAGTAGTAGATAAGACCCCTTATGAGCTTTTGACTGGGAAAATCCGAGCATTAGACACCTGCACATTTGGGGATTTCCAGCTGAAGAGAGGCCTTATAGGCCTCGTGAAGGTAAGTTGGATGCAAAGACAGTTAGCTGTTATTTTATTGGATATGTTGAACACTCTTACAGGAACAAGTTTTACAATTTCCTCACTAAAAAAAATTTGAAACGGGAAATGCAAAATTCCTTGAGGATGTAGAGTTTGGAGGGAATGGAAGCATAAAGAGTGTTATCTTTGATGAAGAAACCATTTCTCCCAATGAAAAAGTCTTTGTACCTATCTTTGTTCCAGAAACAAATCCTGAAATAAACAACGATGTTATTCCTAACATCCCTCAGGAACAAGACAATATCGAGTTTCTTCCTCAAGCACCACATATAGTTAAACCTCAACAACCTCAAGAGCCACCATTAAGAAGATCCACTAGAGAGAGGAAGAGTGCAATTTCATATGATTATGTTGTATTTCTCCAGGAACGTGAGAATGACATTGGTTTGACTGAGGAAGATCCTATCAACTTTAGTCAAGTTATGCAGAGTCCAAATTCTCTTAAGTAGGTTGATGCCATGAAGGATGAGATAAAGTCGATGGCTGACAATGATGTTTGGGATCTCATTAAGTTACCTAAAGGAAATAAACCCATTGGTTGTAAATGGATATTTAAAACCAAAAGGGATTTAAAGGGTAACATTGAGAGATATAAAGCTTGTCATGTTGCAAAAGGCTTTACTCAAAAGTAAGGAACTAATTATAAAGAGACTTTCTCTCCAGTTTCTTTGAAGGATCCTCTTAGGATCATGATGGTATTGGTAGCTACTTTTGATTTAGAGTTGCATCAGATGGATGTAAAGACTGCGTTTCTAAATGGAAACATTGAAGAGACAATATATATGGTGCAACCAGAAAACTTTGTGTCAGGAGACCCAAAGTCTATGGTTTGCAAACTCAAGAAATCCATTTATGGCCTTAAACAGGCTTCCTGTCAATGGTATTACAAATTTCATCAAGTAATATCCTCATTTGGTTTTGAGGCTAATCTGGTTGATAACTATGTATACCAAAAGTTCAGTGGGAGTAAATTTGTTTTCTTGGTACTATATGTAGATGATATCCTTTTGGCAAGAAAAATATAGGCTTATTGCATGAAACCAAGATATTTCTCACAAATAAATTTGAGATGAAAGATCTTGGGGACGTCTCCTTTGTCTTAGGAATTCAAATACTTAGAGAGCGTTCTCGAGGTATTTTAGGATGGTCACAAAGAAGCTATATTGATACAATTCTAGATAGATTCTTCATTAAATATAGTAAACCATGAGACCCACTCGTTGCTAAAGGAGACAAGTTTTGTCTCAAACAGTGTCCCACTACGAATCATGAAAAGGAAGAGATGCATAAGATTCCATATGCATCAATTGTGGGATGTCTTATGTATGCTCAAGTTTTCACTCGTCCTGACTTAGCATTCATTGTAGGAGTTCTTATTAGGTATCTAAGCAACCCTGGTATGTTGCACTGGATAGCAGTAAAGCGTGCAATGCGCTACCTGAAGAGAACTAGAGACTTCGTGTTCACTCATTGAAAGTCAGATAACTTGGAGAACATTGGGTATTCTGACTCAAGTTTTAATGGATGCCCGGATATTAGATGTTCCACATATGGTTACATATTTCTCTTGGCTGAAGGGTCCATCTCTTGGATGTCTTCCAAACAAACTTTAGGGGCTCCTTCCACCATGGCAGCAAAGTTTGTGCCTTGCTTTGAGGCATTAAATCATGCAATTTGGTTGCGGAACATTGTCACAAACCTATGCATCGTTGTGAGCATTGGAAGGCCCTTGAAGATTTATTGTGACAATAATGCAGTTGTGCTCTACTCTAACAACAATATGAATTCTATAAAATCGAAATTTATCGATATCAAGTATCTTGTTATGAAAGAAAGAGTTCAAGAGAAACAATTTTGATAAAACATATAGGGACAAACTTAATGTTAGTTGATCCACTAACCAAATGTTTAGCACCTAAGGCTTTTCATGGGCATGTTGCTCATATGGGTCTTGGTTTTGAGATTGCCTTAGATTAGTGGGAGTTTTTTTCCTCTTAATTTTCTATGTTCTATGATTTGGTTTTATTTTGGTACAAACTTTATGTTATGTTTAATTTTCTGCAGAAATAAAAAATTAATGAGGTACTATTGTTATAACAATATCAAGTTTTTTTGGACAAATATTTTAATTTTGAATTGCACCTAAGGACTCCAGTATAACCAGTTGGAAATATGCATGATTTAGAGATCAGATTGCAAGAAATTTCCATCCCACTCATCCATATTGATCTATGTCATCAAATACGTTGATGTGGTGGTCGTCGGGGTTCCGTCACGGTATACATTAGTGACGACAACTGTGATGGTCTCATTATTGATGTATGAGGTGGACCAGATTTTAAAGTTGAAATGTAAAGATAAATAACATTCGGATGCGCGCCTAAAGAATTATGATATAATTATTATGATATATTGGTCAAATGGGAGATTGTTGGAATATTTTAAATAATTTAAAATTATATTAGTATTCCAATAATTATGTGGCCAAATTTATATATTTATTATATTAGTTATTTTATCAATAAAGTGCCTTTAAATAACTAAGTGATCAAATAATGTTAAAAAGATAATTTAGATTTTATTTATGAATTAATTAATTAATTAATTGAGTATGAGCTCAAATATGAGTGGATGTCAAGGATGAACCATTTGGGAATAATAGGAACCTTAATTGACCATCACACTATATATAGGCTATGGTCTCCAATATACCGTACACAAGAAAATTATCTCTTCTTCCCATCTGAAGAGAATTCAATGCATACGGAGTACCGGTTGAGGAAGAATCACAAAAGCCATCAATTTCAGGATTACTGTCAAGGGAGTTTTCTCAATGGATCCAGGTATTCCAAAATTATTTTATCGATCCTTTTAATTTTATACGTGCTTGATTTTCACACCTAAATTATATATTATAATTTCTTGAGCATGTATATTTCGATTAATCATTATTAATCTTATTCTAACACTACGACCTAGGGTCTCAAAAATCGGGGGCCTCAAAATCGAAAAGTGTTAAACTATTATAATAATTAATGTTAATATAAATATTATTTGCAAAAATTTTGACAACTAAAAACATACGGTCGCATGGTTGAGAGTAAGTAGTAAGGAATGTGTTTGATCCTCGTGCTATGGAATTTTTTAATTTCATTTTATTGACACACAATTTTTCAGTTTCATTATTCTTTTACAAGCTTCCAATATTGTAATCTTCCAATATTTTAAGTGATAACAACAAAAATTAACAAACTTGTATTAATCATTTTTATTTTTTGTTTTTTATTTATCAATAAATTCTGCACATAGATTATATGTTTAATTCATCTTTTAGTCCCTTAAGTTAATTTATTATTTCTATTTAGTCCTTCATTTCAAAAATGTTACAATATAGTCCTTTAAACCACCTCTGTTATCCTTATAAATCATTTTTATTAAATTTTATTGGAAAAACGTTAGCAGGCGCCTATGTAGCATAGTGAGATACTGATGTGGCATTTTGTTATTGTTTTTTCAATTATTATTATTATACTTATTTTAATGACTAAAATGAAATATGAGTTTCATTTTCAATTTTAGAAACATAAAATCTTGAACTCTTAAGCTTCACTCTCAATTTCATAATTCCACTCTCATTGTCTAAACACAAAAATGAAGATTTGGAGTGAAAATGATGATTGAGAATAGAAGGATTCTGAAAAAGTGTGTGAAATGAAAAAGAAGTATGGGTTTGGGATCTTGCAGGTGGCTGTTTTATCAAAATCATGTTTCCTTATTCCGAAGATGCATCTCCGTAAATAACTGGCATGCAAAGGTGACATGTACTTTAAAATTTCACATCAAACCTTCGAAGAAGATACATGTTCTAAATATCTATTGCAATGCTCAAATATCAATATATTTATTGAAAATATCTGAAAATACATGTTTGCAATAAAATTTTATTTTACTCTAGAGTGACACTTATTTAATGCATCACAATGTAGAGCAATGCATCACAATGTAGAGCAAAGTATGTTCAAAAAACTGATAAACATTTTGAATTTTGTATTCAATGTTTCTCCATCCAATAGAGTGGGATAAGAAATTATATTTTCTTAATCTAGAATCAATTTGATGCCTCTCATAATATACTATGACCAATCTTTACTAGACAAAGATGAGTGAACCACTACAAATATATCCACAAATTGATTTATTTTAGCTTTTTTTTAATGATTTTTAAATAACATAAAATAGTTTTATTAAAAATAATATTTACTAATATTTTTTATAAAAAAACTATAAAAAAAGAATAGGTTAAGTAACTTTCCTATATTTCATCCTTCTACTATAGAATTTTTTTTAAAATAACCTAGTTTCATAAAAATATTTCCAAAATAACATATGTTTCAAAAAAAATACCAAAGTGACATAGTTTGTACACATGGTCGCCACACTGATTGGCGAACATGTAGAAATGTTGAACCAATTCGCCAAATGCAAGGAATTTTACACAAATTTACCAAACCATTTCTCGAACAAGTGAAAATATCAAAGTAATTCGCCAATCCATCTGGCGAACATGTGCAATAAGAATATTTGAATTTTTTTAGTGTTTTCCTAATGAGAATATTTGAATATGTGACAGATATATATATATATATATATATATATATATATATATATATATATATATATATATATATATATATATATATATATATATATATATATATATATATATATATATATATATATATATATATATATATATATATATATATATATATATATATATATATATATAACTTTTTTTTCTATGTGAAACACTTATATTTAATTTTTTATTATTATATATGAAAAAATTATAAATTTTTTTACTTAATAATGATGAGTTAATAAATTTAATTAAAAGAATTCGACAACGAAAAAATTAATAGAAAATTATTATTGATAATTCAACAGTGGTATTACAAAAGATTAATTTCCCGCCCGATCTAAATGTTCCCCAGTACCACATCCACGGGGATGACCCCGCCTTCGAACTCTACCACGAGGTGGTTGAGGTTCCTCCTGTCTTTGTGGGTTTGGTGGAGGCGGTTGTTTTTGAGCCGATGATTTTGTTATGTTTGCAACTGTTTGTCCCCAATAACCAGGAGGGTTGCATCCAAAGGCGATGTCGTAACTCAGTTGAGTGTCCATGTTTTCAAAGTTGGATCGTATTGGTTGGGTTGGGTTGGATTGGGTTTGGTGAGGACGATACACTTGACCAAATGAGGATATTGCCTCGTTTTGAGAACGAAACAAAGGTGAGGGGCTATGGTAGGCTGGTGTGGGGTTGAAGGAGTTATCAGGGGTATATTAGAATGGGTTAGGCTCTTGTTGTTGTGCTTGGGTTTGTGGCATGAATGCGTTACGGGTTTGGAAGAATGGTCTATGGGTGTTTGAAGTTGATGGCTGGAATTGGGTGGGTAAGTCATGGTGTGGGGTAGGTGGTTAGGCATATCCTGCGGCTTGCAATCGGGGGTCAATCAAGTATGGGTTATCAGACATCCACTGTTGCGTAGTAACTGACCTAAACCAAACTAAATATTCTCTAGTTGGTCTAACATTTTGCAGGACTGGACACCTTAGGACATGTTGGCGGCGATCTTTCCATTGTTGACACAGCTCCCTAGCAATGTCCCTTCAATCATCCATATTCCACATGTCACTTACTCTTCTCAAATGCCATTCTCTCAAACATGTCGGAGGACCCGGAATATCTTGTTGCATTCCGAACTGCATTTTCACCCGATTTGTCTGGTGCATTTCAATTGTGGTGAATCGAATGATTGGTGTTTTCGTTGTCCAAACTTCAACATCTTCGGGGTTAGGTTCGTGGTACAGGCCTAAATATGGCCGCCAGATAAACTTCATTAAAAAGAAAAGAATATTTTTAGAAGAGAATATTTTAAGTAGAGAATTTTTTGGGTACATAAATTGCATTAAAAAGAAAATGAATATTTTTAGAAGAGAATTTTTTAAGTAGAATATTTAAAATATCTGGTCAACACCCACGTGCTCTAACAAATTACGATAGATATTTATGGAACTTCTAGGATTCCTACTATAATCCATCCCAAGATCGGACCAGCTAAACAAAAAAGATTTAAAAGAAATTAGTTACAATAATCTAATAAAATTTAAGTAGAATAATCAGAGAAAATTTAATATTTAAAAAAAAGAATTATAATAGCAGACTTACTGGTTGGCGTAGGGGAACGGACATGATTTCATATTGCGTGGGGCGAGCATCGGCAGTCGTGAATACCCCCATGCTTGTAACAGAAAAACACAACCAAAAAATGTACAAGTATCCTTTGCGGAATTTTTACAAAGACTATTATACAAATGGGCCAAAACAGTCGAACCCCAACTATATGTGTTTACCTTGTTGATGTCTTGCAACAACGGTAAATACATCATATTTATTGTGTTACCGGTACCGTCAGGAAATAAAAAATGACCAAATAAAAGCATAATATAACACCTCGTCTTAATAATTTTTTCTAACTCAGTTGATTGATCGTTTAAAATTAAACTAGCATAATGGGCTCTAAGGACTCCTAGATTAATCCCTGAACCCCTGCTACGAGTATTTGTTGGCTGCTCCTCGTCAATGAGAGGGGCACCTAACAAATCCTCTACCATACATATTTCATGGTTGACCTTACCAAAAACAGCTTTACCATATACACGTAAACCCAAAAGCATGTAAACATCTTCGAGTGTTACCGTTCATTCACCAAATGGCAGGTGACAAGTGTGTGTCTCCGGTCTCCACCTCTCTTGTAGTGCCAAAATAAATTTTGTGTCTATCAAATTGTTGTGCACCTTAACGACATCGCCAAATCCGCATGAACGTAGATACGGTTCTATGATCGGATCATACGATATGTAGTCATGCACCCGAAAACGGAATATTTTTACATTCTGTAGACAAACATGATATAAGTTAAAATTATATTTAATCGAGATAAGTAAAATTTAAATAAAATTGACATAAGTTAAAACATGTAAAAATAATTATGGAAAGAATGAAACATACAAAATTAGCAATATTTTCAGGTGTTCCTCTATGTTGATCACCCATAGTTAGTAGAGCCATTGAATATTGATTTGCTGGAGTGTTTATAAAGCTAGAGTGTTTAGTGTGTGGTTAAAACATGTTATTGGAGGGTTGATTTATAGAGAGAAAAATCAGTACACGCATAAGCCAAATGAAATGGCGAACGTGTGTAGGGTGTATGTGAATTCGCCACACCTATTGGCAAATTGGTTCAAAAATTTGCAGTCCTACAACATTCTGATTGGTGCAACGCAATTTGTGAGGATCATGCACCCCATTCTCCACTCTGATTGGCGAGCAGCATACAAACGAGGATCATGCATTGAATATGTTGTTGAACTTTGTCACATGCATTCAATGAAGTTGTTGACCACATTTAATGGATGCATACAGGTGACAAGAAATGACATGCAGGGCAGGCAAGAAAGCAGCACGCAAGAATCTCTATGGCGTAGCATGCATGCAGGGAGCAGGAATCTTCATCTTTATTAACCTTACACATATTCGCCACCTTGATTGGAGAATCCTTGAAAATCCCTACACTAATTCGCCACATTGATTGGCGAATCCATACAATGCCCTACCTTAATTCGCCACCTTGATTGGCGAACGTGTTATAGTATGTTTTTGGATATTTTAATGTACGAAAATATTGTATGTATTATAGTATGTTTTTATTGTATGAATGAAGTATCATGTTACTTGTTTATAATAAATATAGGTTTTCAAAATAATTGTATAAGATAAGCCTACCAAAATAATTGTGTAGGTAAACTGTAGATTGTATACGATAGGCCTACGAAATTAATTGAATAGGCAAACTGTATAAGATAAGCCTACCAAATAATTCCACAACTTGTGTAAAATAATCCCACAACTTGTGCACAACTTTAATGATGAAAAGAAAATATATTATAAAGTAATTGTTCACAATTCTATTTATAGCCATGTAACGTTGTTTCAATATACCAAAAACTTGTAAAACATTAAACATCTCTAAAAGTTTCTTTGTATTTGATCTATGGCTCAATCACCCCAGTACATGATCAACGCCCATATAAATGGTGAAATATTTGATTGTAACCTATCTGGGTTTAATTTTCGTAACACCGAATTTACGCGGTTCTCAATCACCCGACGGTCCAATTTTGCTCATCTGAAACAGAGGTTGGAAAAGAAATTACAGCGTGGTCCAGTAGACGTCATCATTTACAAAAATCCAGTCTTTTATGAGGATAACCAGGTCATGTATTAACTATATGTGATGACGAAAGTGTCCGTATATGTTTCTCAGCCATGAGTATTCTGGTTTCAATGATATTGAGCTTTACGTTATGCTACACCAACAACAGATGTCTCAAACCATTGATCATTCGCAAGTGTTTTGCGAATCTGACAATAATTTAGCTGAAGTCAATGTTGTTTATGAGGATGAGGAAGAAGAGGAGGCAATTGTTGATGAAAGGGTCAATGAACCTGAGGTCCCGGCCAGTCATGTATATCGTCTTCCTAAACACATGACAAGCCTGAACTTGGGAGGTGATGACCCATCTTCTGATATATTTTACGATCCGTATCCTCAAAGACAAGGTGCATTAAAGGAGGGCGACCATTTTCGAACAAAAGAAGACTGCGTCCGAGCGATCAAATATTACCACATGGATTTATCAGCTGATTATAAGGTCGATCGAACGAACCCGACACTGTATAAGATATACTGTCACGACGTGATGTGTCTGTTTCGATTGACAACATCGTACAGAAAGAGAAGTGAGGATTATAAGGTTGCGTCTATGGGTCCAGAGCATACTTGTGTGATAACTAATGCATTGCAGGATCATCGGCAATTGAGCTTTCAGATAATATGTAATGATATCTTATCAATCATTGGCGACGACCTTTCGGTAAAGGTCAGCACGATAATTAAGCACATAGTTCATGAACACAAGTATACTCCGCCGTACAGGAAAGCATGGATAGCTAGAACGAAGGTTGTTGTCGTTGTATTTGGAAATTGGGAGGACTCGTACAAAGAACTCCCGAAGTTTTTGTTGGCACTAAAGCAATACGCTCCAGGGACTGTTGTCATTCTTGAGACCTTGCCGGCGTATACTCCAGAAAGTCATTGTGTTAGTGGAAATGGCATATTCCACCGACTCTTTTGGGCATTTGACCCATGTATAAAGGGTTTTGCCTTCTGCAAGCCTATAATCCAAATTGATGGAACATGGATCTAAGGGAAATACAAAGGAACTTTATTGATGGCAGTGGCCCAGGACGGAAATAATAACATCTTCCCAATTGCATTCGCTATAGTCGAGGGAGAGACTACTGAGGGATGGAGTTTTTCCTGAAAAATCTCTGATTTCACGTGGCTCTCCAGTCTAACTTATGTTTGATTTCAGACAGACATGCATCAATTGAAAGTGCATGGAAGAATGTTGATAACGGATGGCAAGATCCTCCTTCAACACATGTCTATTGCATTAGACACATTGCTCAAAATTTCATTTGAGAGATCAAGGACAAGGCATTGCGGAAGAAGGTCGTGAATACACTATCGTGACGAAATCAGACTGACAAATGAAGATGCATTCAGATGGATCAACCAAATTCCATTGGATAAGTGGATCAGGGCCTACGACAAAGGACAACGATGGGGTCACATGACCACAAATCTCGTGGAATCAATGAACTATGTTTTTAAAGGCATTCGTAACCTACCGATAACCGCTTTGGTAAGGTCAACCTACTTTAGGCTCGGGGAACTTTTTGACACCAGTCGTTCAAAATGGAGTTCTATCCTACAGTCTGGTCAAGTGTTTAGCGATAGTTCAATGACATTCATTAAAGATGAAGCTTCCAAATCTAACACACATGTGGTCACAGTGTTTAACCGCGATAAAGGACATTTCAATGTTGCTGAGATAATGGATCACCACGAAGGGAGACCGAGGGGATCCTATCGGATAGAACTTGATAACAATTGGTGCGATGGTGGAAAATTTCAAGCCTTTCGTATGCCTTGCTCCCATGTTATAACGGCATGCTCAAAGGTTCGACTGGACCCTTCAAGCTTAATGTCCCATATTTACTAAGTGCACAATCTTTGCAACGTCTACAACAAAAGCTTTTCGGTTGTTGCAAATGAGGACTATTGGCCCACATACAACGGGGAAATAGTCTGGCACAATGAAAACATGCGAAGAAAGAAAAAAGGACGTCCTAACAGCAAGCGTATTCGCACAGAAATGGATACGGCGAACAAAATGGTAAGGCTATGTAGTTCATGTCGTCAACCCGGGCACTATCGTAAAAAATATCTCAATATTGGACCAAGCACAACGACATAATTTAAACCATTGTAACCATATCTATTTATAATAGAAGCCTCATTCGTTTCATTCATACCAATAAAATCTTACAACCACATACAATAACATACATAAATAAAACAAGGAAATACATAATCTAAAACATGACCATACATAAATAAAACAAGAAAATACATAATTTAAAACATGACCATACATAAATAAAACAACTAGAAGATTCAACATATCTAGCCTATTACAACCATCAGGACAGCTTCATCTCGACCTAACATCATCGAAAGAACACCTGCACCTTTAGGTCCGATTTCTCCTTCTAACCAGCGGTTTAATTACCTTTAGGCCTGATTTCTCCTTCTAACCAGCGGTTTAATTCTCTATGCAAGTGTTCCAAAGTTTGCGGGTTCCATAGCAGCATCTTCAAAGGAGACTTTGTTGATGAGAAAAACACCAAAGCATTATTTTGGAAGCGGTTCTTCTGATATTGAGGATGGTAGTGTTGATGCAAAAGTATATGGACGAGAAGAAGCCATATTGTGAGAGGGATAGATTGAAAGGAATGAAAGATAAAGGGATTGAAAGATTGGTGTAGATGTGAGATAACTTGTTTACAGGGAGCATCTATTTATTAGAAAAAAATCACATTTATACACTTTCGCCAAACCAAGTGGCGAATTGCCTAAACCTAACACACATTCGCCAAATGGTTTGGTGAATTTGTGTAAAAAAAATTGCATTAGACAAAGCATTTGACGAATTGGTTAAAGCTTTCTACATGTTCGCCAAATGATATGGCAATCATGTGTGCAAACTAAGTCACTTTAGTATTTTTTTAGAAACATATGTTATTTTGAAAATATTTTTATAAAACTAGGTTATTTTTAAAAAAAAAAAATCCCTACTATATCTTTCTTATATTAAACTTTAAAAAATTCAGGCTAATTTGAATAACGTTTAATAAAAATTACTTTAGAGTGATTTTGACTATTTCAAATTTTAATAAGGTATGTTTATGTTATTAGAGTCAAAATTAATATTTTAACAAGTTCGAAAAATATTTTAGTACTTTCTAAAAATATTTAATAAAAAATTTTTTTAAAAATATTTTTTAAAAATATTTAATAAAAATCATTTTTAAAAATAAACACGATGAACCAAAATCTAAAATCACCCAACAACATTTTAAGCCTTGATTTGAACTGGTAGTGCTTGCAACCAATTTTGGTTAAAGACAACAGTTCAAGCTTCAACCAAAACATATAACAGCAGCAACTGTAAAAGAGCTCAATAGGCTATATAAATACTAACACATGCCAACGACATTTATTGTAACATCTCAACGAGATACAAACATAGAATTTATGGTATACATTCACGATATAACATTATAAGAAAAATAAAAGTCTTTTATAGTGATCCAAACAAACATCCTTTATCATACACTTTGCACATCTGCAAATCTTGCGATTATTCAATATTTGGCAACAAAGTTAAATGCTAGGCCTCATGTTCAGATGAGATGCTAACTTTTGCCCGAGAGAACGATCAGCCTGCATATCGATATCGAATGAGCAAATAAGTACCGTTTTACTTTCATTTGGCTACACTATAATTTTCTAGTGTGATAAATTAGCATGTCTAAAGCTTACCTGAGACCAGTATGATACCCAAATGCTGCGGATTTCATGG
The DNA here is from genome assembly GCA_963966055.1 of Lathyrus aphaca. Classification (NCBI taxonomy): domain Eukaryota; kingdom Viridiplantae; phylum Streptophyta; class Magnoliopsida; order Fabales; family Fabaceae; genus Lathyrus; species Lathyrus aphaca. The sequence continues at coordinate 15,020,770 of OZ014524.1, forward strand.
GTGATGCGTGGATCGGGTTCGGATAAAGCTTCTACCCACCTGCGGAGAAATCTTTCCTGCCTGAAAAGATTTAAAAAGGCAAAGAAAACCATATGTTAGACATCACCTAACATATTTCATGTTGATCATATTAGAATTTTGTAGCAATAACCTGTCAGGTGCCCAAGTTCGGTATCTTTCTCCAGCCTGCTTGAAGTGATTCTGCTTTGGAATATTGCACTGCATTAAGAAGTACAATTGTTAATACATTCTTGCATGAATGTTTCACAAATTTTTGTTCTGCTTCAAAAATGTGTGGTTTCTTAAAAAAATTAAATAAAGTAATGCTATATATACTGAAAATCATGGCTGATGGATTCACTCACAACACATGTTTCACATTTTCATACTGAGCAATTCGCCAAAGCTAAAAAACTAACCTTCTCACGACTTGCAGATAAATGAGTAGTAGGAATGGGGACCCTTTCTGCATGACGAACAGCATCATGCCTTGAAGGGAAGTAATTGACCTATAAATTGACAGAGCTCAGATCACAAGAAAAGACTGTATATAACTAAAGAATAAGATGCAATATCAGATTCAGATATATCAATAGCATCACGTTGTTATCATGGCAACCTGATTCTTGCACTAAAAATGAAAAACAAGAATATTAATAGAAGAGTGAAACATTAAATTACCTCCTCATCCCTATGAATGGCATTCATGAAACCCTCATGGTGATTGTTGTGGTGAGAACACTTGGGAGCATTAACAGGAATTTGCAGGTAGTTTGGTCCAAGTCTGTGCCTCTGTGAATCAGCATAAGAGAAAACCCTAGTTTGAAGCATCTTATCATCCGAGTAATATATACCAGGCACAATAATGGCAGGACAAAATGCAAGTTGTTCATTCTCAGCAAAGAAATTATCTATGTTCTTGTTCAAGACCAAGCGACCTACGGGCTGAAGGGGTATAATGTCCTCCGGCCAAGTCTTGGTTACATCAAGTGGGTCAAAATCAAATCTGTCTTCATGAGCAGGATCAATTGTTTGAATAAAAAGTTTCCACTCAGGATAGTTACCAGCAGCAATTGAGTCATAAAGGTCTTTAGTAGCATGGCTGTGGTTGGATCCTCCCACCTGAATGGCCTCATCATCCAATAGACACTTCACACCACAGGTGGGCTTCCAGTGAAATTTCACGTACACTGATTTCCCAGCCTTGTTGATCAGGGTATATGTGTTAACTCCAAAACCATCCATATGCCTGTAATCTTGTGGGACACCCACATCATCAAATAGGAAGGAGAACATGTGAAGGCTTTCTGGAAAGTGGGAGAAGAAGTCAAGAATTCTCCAATTCTCCTGGATATGGGTCTGGGGATTGGGTTTAAGAGCATGGACCATATCTGGAAAATTCATCCCGTCATGAACGAAGAAGACAGGAAAGTTGTTTCCAACAAGGTCATAGTTACCCTGTGTTCACAAAGTATAGATAAGAATTATGTACATTACAAGACTCCAGCTGTTTCATATCCCCTCCTTTTAAAACAATTACTATAAGCATTTCAGCAAATAAACTAGCATCCTCCTCAGTTACAATTGGAATTACTTTCAAAGATATGAAGATAACTTTAATTACATTTAATTACTGAAAGATAACTTTTAGTTATGCTACTACATAAACTTAGTAAAAACTATGGATTTTGCAAGGTTTCTGGGCTGGGCTACCATATTCATGATCAACAGTCAAGAAATAGACAATGACAGATTACGAAAATATCAGATTTTATATGAATTCATACAAACATACATAAAACCCAGTTTAACTGGCTCTCAAAATTAGCATGTTGTTAATTTTGTTTAGACTCGAACAAAGCAAACAATACTTTGGAACATATTATCATTAAGAACACTACTCATAATATAAGTGGATATTGTATTAAACCTTGTGTATGACATTAATGTGGCAAATATACACCATAACTAAATCTTTCAAGAGTTCAGATGATGCTGGACTCAAATCAACAATGATTGTGTTTTCGTTTTTCCAGGTAATCCAAATACCAAATTCACAGACAAAATTGTTTATAGGTAATTGCTATATTTGGGGCTTTTATCTCATTAAGAATTTTTAGTGTGTGTGGCCGTATTGAATCTATTATAAGCCTTTCAACAACTAAACTGGAATTGCTTCAAAATGACAAATTCAAAATTTAAACAGATAGAGTAACTGTATTTAGTCACAAGATACGACGGTTTTAAATTATGCTATATATATACCTCTCTGGTGTAAAATTTCACAGCAAAACCTCGGGGGTCCCTCAAGGTTTCAGGGCTGCCACGTTCATGAATGACAGTTGAGAAACGCACAATGACAGGTGTCTGAACACCAGGGGCTCGAAGGAAATCGGCACATGTCAGGTGTGAAATATCGTGTGTGACTTCAAAGAAACCCTTTGCACTTGCTCCCCTAGCATGGACAACACGTTCTGGGATCCTTTCCCTATCAAATTGAGCAAGCTTTTCCACAAGATGATAATCTTCCAAGAGAATTGGACCTGCCAAAAGTGGGTAAAATAACATAAAACTTCTGATTAAATAATATTTAGCCAAATTCACCCTGAGGTTTACAACACAGTTGTAGAAGTCATCAAAGAGGGGGAAACACGGAATAAACAGAAATAAAGCAAAAAAAAATTATCGGCGAGAGTAACTCGATGATGCATTATGAATATTAAACAATCAAAGGTGATAACAAACTACGGAAAATCAGAGTCTACAATACTCAACAATAAATTTGTGTGGTTTTATATAAATATTTGACCATCCTGCATTATTCGCACAAATTTGAGGGTGTTTATTTGGATTTCTTATTATATAAATGCTAAAGTTGTTGTAAGAGCATACAGAATAAGATTATGATATTTCATAACTGGATTATAGCTTATTTCAATAAGCTGCTGCTGCTCATAATATCACAAAAAAGACTTATGCAAAGTTTATACATATTATAGATTGATGCAGCTTATTCACAAATTATGATAAAAAGCAAATTCCTCGTAACATATTTAACAAATTTCAACCAGATTAAAAAAAGCGATTAAAAAAAGTTAGATAAAATAATCAATTAAAAACCTCTAGATCCAACGGTTAGGGAAGAGTTATTATTCCAAACGGGAGCACCGGAGTTCGTAGTCCAGAAAGGAGAGTTGAAAGCGCTAGAAGGACGGTGCTGCAACAAAACGAAACAATAGAAATGATAGAGCTTTCGATTGAATAAAGAAATATGCAAAATACTACAAATTGAATGAATCGTAAAATAGGAAACAGAAAGCAATGAAAAACGAGATTATGAAACCAAAAAACGAGTAATCGAAATTTGATTTTTGGTGAAATAGTACCTTGTAAGGGTCCATGGAAATGGAAGAGGATGAGAACAGTGGTGGTGGTGGTGGTAGTGGTGGTGGAGAAGAAGATAGGGATTAGAGAAAATGACAAAGCAATTTCGTGCGTTAATCACGAGTCTTATCGCCTCATATAAATAACACAATCTCCCTTTTTCTATTTCCTTCTATTTTCTTTTTTTAAATCATATTTTTTCCGTTTTTAAAAACGATATATCTTTATCCTTTTTTTTTCTAGAAATATCTATCTTGTTTCTGTCCTTATTTTATCTATCTATTTATTACGAGTATCTATTTAGTATGAGGATAAAAAAAATTATTTTATATTTATTAAGAATAATGGATAAATATATTTAATTTTTTTTAGTATTTTATTTTCAATTAATGTTATTTTTTAATTTAATGCATGTATAATTTTGAAATAAATGCATTAAAAGTATCATGATTTTTTTATCTTTACTAAAGAAATTAAAAACTTTTACTTATTCAGATATTATCCAAATATAAAACTTTCAGGTATCGTAGTAAGTAAGCTGTTATTTCAAACACACAAAAAAACATACATAATAACTCTTAGTTTTAAATATTATTAATTTGTCTTTAATATAAATAAAAAGTTTCGTTTAATATTATTAATTTGTCTTTAATATAAAAAAAAGGTTTTTTTCTTAGTTTTAAATATTTTTAAGGAAAAAAATTGATGCCTTAATTCTATTAATTCCTCTCAAAAATCAATATTTAATTAATATATAGGAGTGTTCATTCCTAATTTTTGGACATTTAAATTTTGAATGTAAAATACATTGATTTTCAAGACAGATTTTAATGAAAGAATTTGATTTTCAGAAGAGACTGAGAGAGAGTCATAAAAGTAAGCTCCAAATTTACTGTGGGCCAAAGGAGTTGGGAATTGGGATAATACTGATACTTGTACTGTCTTAAATTTTGATTGGATAATGCTTAGACTAAATTACGGTACTGTATTTTCTATGTGAACAAATGTGATTCTCACATGTCTCTGTCGTTAAGATTTAGGATCAAGTATTATTAAATTGAGTATTAGATAAAAAAAGTTTTATTAAAGTTTTGATCCTTTATTTTTTCTAATTCACCAAATCAATCTCTTTATTTTAGTTTAAATTATTTTAATAGTTTTATATTTAAAATTGATGTTTTGATTATTTTTTAAAGGATTTGACTAACGAATGCTCTTGTAATACTCTTTTAAGTATTTTATATTAAGAAATTATTTATTAAAGAATTCAAGACTCTTAAAAAAATTTACATATTTTTATAAAAATTTATTATTTAAGACTCTTAAAAAATGTCCTAAGGGCATTGATTAACATTCCCTTTTTAAAATTATATGTCATTTATGAAAGATAAAATGGATCTGGTCTGTTGGATTATTTTGTCCAAACTTTAATGTGAGATGTGTCAAGAGTTTAGGTATGTATCATTTAATGTGTCCATTCCATTCAGCTTGTATTTTATTTTGCAGGCTTTTGCGCATGCAGACATTAACATATTTTTGTTTCTTTGTAGCAGTGCATGTAGACTCACTGTGTCTCACCCTCACTTTTTTGCGGAGCAGATCAAGGTTTTAGGCTTTCACGCTCAATTATATATGTCATGATCCACCTTTCTTTTCCTAAATTTATAAGGGATGGACATGTTTGTTTGCCGCCCTAGTCACTTGGGAATCTTTCTTTTAGTAAAGATCAGATTATAACCCTAGTATTAAAAAAAAATAGGTAAAAAAGGGACTAAGTAAATACATTAATGATCGTAAAGATAAAAATCTCTAGCAAATTTCTATTGTAATCCATAGATACATTAGTGTGAACAACATCTCACCGCGAAGAAGATGCATTAGAAATAGAAGAAAATTTGAGGTAAACAAGAAATACTAGGAAGGAAAAAGAATGAAACTTGAAGATGATCTAGTTTTGGATGAAAATACGAATTTAATAATTTGTGAGGATGTAGACATCCATCCAGAAAATCTTCAACATAAGAGTATCCTCTCTGTTAATCGTTTAAGTATTTTATTCGCTATTTTTATTGCAATATTAGTATTGTGATAATATCAATCAAAATAAACCCCCCAAAGCTTTTGTTAATAGAAATTGTCTTAAGACTCTGTATCGTCAAGCAGTCGTCGAAATTTGATATTCGGGATTTTTCCTTTATTACTACAATAGACATAATAGTATATTTGCTCTGCTAATTTCTTTACCTCATACCAATTGGACAATCAGAAAGAAAGTTTTCATCCTCCAATCTAAATTCAAAGTCATCTTTAAAAACATAATGAATTTTCTCCAAATAACTAATCCCAAATTTTTTTCATATTAAATAACGTTTATTCATTAATATACTAAAGCATCAAAATTTGAATAAATGGAAAATCACAATTATAATAAATACCCCAAACCATTTTATCCAACATAATAAGAATTGATCTCTCTTGCTTTCCGAATAATATTCAAATGTTTTAACTCTTCTAATTAATTCAATATTGTTAAATTGAATGATAACATTTCAATTTAAATTTAAAAGAGAAAATGAAATTTTTATCGATATAAATAACTTTATACTAATAATTAATTAAATAACATTTATTTTGCTAATTAAATATATATTTTAAAATTATTTTGATGAGTATTGATAATATGTTATTCAACAATAATGTAAAACTATTTTATGATATAATTATATGTTTACTAAACTTAGTTTAATATCTTAAAATTATATATAAAATTTTGATAACTATTATTAAGTTTATTATAGTTTTAATTCTCATGTTATAGCTAATTTACAAAAATTAATTTTAATATTTTAAATTCAAATAATTTTGGTCTTCTTTAACTTCTTTTCACTTTAAATTGTTGTGGTGTTAAAAAAAATTTAAGATTTTTTCCATCTATAAAATTTACAAAAGGTTTATAATTAATAATAAGATTTAATCGGTCAATTTTAAATAAATAAAATATAATAATAGTTTAAAAAATTTAATTGAAAATAGAGAAAAAAGAAAATGTACTAACATTATAAAATATTTTACACTATCAACCAATCACAATATGTATCAGAATAAAACATATTTTTATTTAAAAAATATTGATATTAAATGAAGGACACATATTAATAACCTATTTATAGAAATATTGTATTGAAATGTGTGTGTTTAATTTTTTAAAATTTTAAATATAATTTGATTGCATTTAATATTTACTAATTATATGACACATGTTAGCATGACCCTTAAATAAAAATTATAGGAATTTTGATTGATTGTATGTATAAAATTGTCTTACACTGATATTGCACTATCTTTAAACCCTTTAAAATAAGAGAAAAAAAGAAATATATTGACAATATAAAATATTTTACACTGTCTACCCATCAAAATCATATATCAGAATAAAACATATTTTTATTTTAAAAATACTGATATTACATTTTATTTGTAAATATTTTGAGAATTTTTTTTTAGAATAACATATATTAATAATTTAATTCCCAAAATAACAATGTTTTAAAATAAATTACCAAACTAACATAGTTTGCATGCATGTTCACCAAGTTGATTGGCGAACAAGAGCAAATTCAACCTAATTCGCCAAATGGATTGGCTAGCTTCAAAAAAAATTTAACTAATTTGCCAAATGGATTGACGAATGAGTGTTATTGTTGTGTTAAAATAGTCATACCAATTGGCGAATGAATGAGTATATATAAGTATATATAAGTATATATCTATGTATACTCATATATACATATATAAATATATATATATATATATATATATATATATATATATATATATATATATATATATATATTTATATAAGTATATATGTATGTATACTCATATATACATATATATAAATATATATATACTCATATATATATATATATATATATATATATATATATATATATATATATATATATATATATATATATATATATATATATATATATATATATATATATATATATATATATATATATATATATATATATATATATATATATATATATAAGTATCCTTTGCAGCATTTTTACAAAGGCTACTGTACAAATGTGCCAAAAACAGCCGAACCCCAACTATATGTATTTACATTGTTGATGTTTCGCAACAATGGTAAATACATCATATTTATTGTGTTTCCGGTACCGTCGGGAAATAAAAAATGACCGAATAAAAGCATAATATAACACCGAGTTTTTTGAATTTTTTCTAACTCGGTTGATTCTTCGTTTAAAATAAAATTAGCATAGTGGGCTCTAAGGACTCCTAGATTAATACCTGAACCCCTGCTACGAGTATTTATTGGTTGCTCCTCGTCAATGAGAGGGGCACCCAGCAAGTCCGCTACTATAGAAATTTCATGGTTGACCTTACCAAAGACAACTCTACCGGATACACATAACCCCAAAAGCATGTAGACGTCTTCCAATGTGACCGTGCATTCACCGAACGGCAGGTGAAAGGTGTGTGTCTCTGGCCTCCACCTCTCTTGTAGTGCCAAAATGAATTTTGTGTCTATAGAATTGTTGTGCACCTTTATGACTTCACCAAATCCGCATGAACGTAGATACGGTTCAATGATCAGATCAAACTCTATGTAGTCGTGCACCCGACACCGAAATCTTTTTACATTCTGTAAAAATATTATTCGAAATAAGTTAAAATATGCAAGAGTAAAAAGTATATATAAATATATGTGTAAAAAAATATATGAAGAAAAAACTTACAAATGACGCGATATTTTCGATTGTGCCTCGATGTTGATCTCCCATTGTTAGTAAAGCCATTGAAAATATTTTGTAAAAAATTCATAGGAATAATTATGAGACTATTAGAAGTTGTTGGTGTGATATATGAATTGATTGTGTGATTTATGCCTAGGACCAATTTATAGAATTATTTTTCAAAATATTTGCATGCAGTAGCCACACCATTTGGCGAATTCAAACAAACACAATCATACATATTCACCACTTGGATTGGCGAATCTGTATTCTAACACTTTGCATGTTCTCTGATTGGTTCAACACCATAGTTGTGGATTGTGAAGCTTCATTCTGATTGGCGAATGAAGGTCTTGAAGGATCACCAAGTTGGCTTTCACATGCAAAGCTATTTGTGCAGCATGTTCAATGGAATCTTGACCAAAGAAGAATGGCAGGACATTGAAAATGCAAGCACGAATCTCTGTTGTGTTTTCAGCTTTTGCAGGCATTGTTCAGTAGCCATGTTGATTGGCGAATGCATGTAGGGTTTCGCCAATCCATTTGGCGAATAGGTATACGTGTTCCTTGGTTCTTCAATCTGATTGGCGAATGAGTGTGCCCTAGCCAATCTGATTGGCGAACGTGTGTATACGTGAGTTAGGGTTTATTAAGTTTATTAAGCATGATATATATATATATATATATATATATATATATATATATATATATATATGTTAGTTAGGGTTTATTTAAGTATGATATATATATAGGGTTTATTAAGTTTATTAAGTATGATATATATATATATATATATATATATATATATATATATATATATATATATATATATGTTAGTTAGGGTTTATTTAAGTATGATATATATAGGGTTTATTAAGTATGATATATATATATATATATATATATATATATATATATATATATATATATATATATATATATATATATATATATGTAAGTTAGGGTTTATTTATTAAGAAGTATGATATATATATATATATATATATATATATATATATATATATATATATATATATATATATATATATATATATATATGTAAGTTAGGGTTTATTAAGTTAATACATTTATTAAGTCAATATTTATTATGTAAATATTTATTAAGTTAATATTAATTAAGTCAATATTTATTAAGTAAATATTTATTAAGTTAATATTAATTAAGTCAATATTTATTATGTAAATATTTATTAAGTTAATATTAATTATGTAAATATTTATTAAGACATATGTGGAAAAATAATATAGTCTATATGTGCAGAAGATAAACTTATATGTGCAGAAGATAAGACATATGTGGAAAAATAATATAGTCTATATGTGCTGAAGATAAACCTATATGTGTAGAAGATAAGACATATATGGAAAAATAATATAGTCTATATGTGCAGAAGATAAACCTATATGTGCAGAAGATAAGACATATGTGGAAAATTAATATAGTCTATATGTGGAGAAGATAACCCTATAGGTGCAGGAGATAAGCCTATGAGACAACTAGTACACATTAATTTAAAATAGTAAATATATCCATAAAATAATGTTTAACTTTACTATTTATAGATTATTTCCATATCTTCATTGTACCATAAACTTCAAAACATTTTCGTATCTAAAAGTGTCTTTGTATATGAACTATGTCTCAATTACCCCAATATATGATCAACGCCCATATAAATGGCGAAATATTTGAATGTAACCATTCTGGTTTCGACTTTCGTAACACCGAGGTTACTCGGTTCTCAATAACCCGACAATCCAATTTTGCTCATCTAAAAAAGAGATTGGAAAACAAAATGCAGCGTGGTCCAGTGGACGTCATTATTTACAAAAATCCAGTATTCTATGAGGATAACCAGGTCATGTATTTCCAATTAACTATATCTGATGACGAAAGTGTTCGTACTATGTTTCTAAGCCAAGAGTATTCTGGTTTCAATGATATCGAGCTCTATGTTACGCTTCACCAACAACAAATGTCTCAGACCATTGATCCTTCGCAGGTCTTTTTCGAATCTGACAATGATTTGGCTAAATTCGATGTTGTTGATGAGAACGAGGAACAAAAGGAGGTAGTAGTTGATGAAATGGCCAATGAAGACGAGGTCCCGGCCAGTCATGTATATCGTCCTCCTCCATACATGACAAACTTGAACTTGGGAAGTGAAGGCTCATCTTCAGACATATTTTATGATCCGTATCCACAAAGACAAGGTGCATTAAAGGAGGGCGACCATTTTCGAACAAAAGAAGAATGTGTTCGAGCTATAAAATTTTACCACATGGATTTATCAGCTGATTATAAGGTCGACCGAACGAATCATACACTATATATGATACGTTGTCGTAACGTGGCGTGTCCGTTTCGATTGACAGCATCATACAGAAAGAGAAGTGAAGATTGGAAGGTTGCTTCTATGGGACCGGAGCATACTTGTGTAATAACCAACTCATTGCAGGATCATTGGCAACTGAGCTCTCAGCTAATATGCAACGATATCCTATCAATCGTTGCCGACGATCCTTCGGTAAAGGTCAACACGATAATTAAGCACATAGTACAAAAGCACAATTATACTCCATCATACAGGAAAGCATGGATTGCTAGAACTAAGGTTGTTGCCGTTGTATTTGGAAATTGGGAGGACTCGTACAAAGAACTCCCAAAGTTTTTGCTAGCACTAAAGCACTATGCACCAGGGACCGTTGTCATCCTTGAGACCTTGTCGGCGTATACTTCAGAAAGTCATTGTGTTAGTGGAAATGGCATATTCCACCGACTCTTTTGGGCTTTTGACCCATGTATAAAGGCTTTTGCCTTTTGCAAGCCTATAATCCAAATTGATGGAACATGGCTCTACGGCAAATACAAAGGAACTCTATTGATGGCAGTGGCACAGGACGGCAACAACAATATCTTCCCAATTGCATTCGCTATAGTCGAGGGAGAGACTGCCGAGGGATGGAGTTTTTTCCTTAAAAATCTCCGTTTGCACATGTCTCCCCAGTCTAACTTATGTTTGATTTCGGACAGACATGCATCAATTGAGAGTGCATGGAAGAATGTTGATAACGGCTGGCAGGAACCGCCTTCAACAGATGTCTATTGCATTAGACACATCGCGCAAAACTTCATGAGAGAGATAAAAGACAAGACATTGCGGAAGAAGGTCGTGAACGCAGGGTACTCATTAACCGAACCGTCATTCAAACATTATCGTGACGAAATCAGACTGACAAATGAAGATGCATTCAGATGGATAAACCAGATTACTTTGGATAAGTGGACCAGGGCCTACGACAAAGGACAACGCTGGGGTCACATGACAACAAACCTCGTGGAATCAATGAACTCTGTTTTCAAAGGAATCCGCAACTTACCGATAACCGCTTTGGTGAGGTCAACCTACTTTAGGCTCGGAGCACTTTTTGACACCAAGCATTCAAAGTGGAGTTTAATCCTACAGTCTGGTCAAGTGTTCAGCGATAGTTCTATGACATTCATAAAAGACGAAGCATCCAAATCTAACACACATGTGGTCACCGTGTTTAACCGCAATAAGGGACATTTCAATGTTGTGGAGATCATGGATCACAACGAAGGGAGACCGAGGGGATCCTATCGGGTAGAACTTGATAACAATTGGTGCGACTGTGGAAAATTTCAAGCCTTTCGCATGCCTTGCTCCCATGTCATAGCGGCATGTTCGAAGGTTCGGCTGGACCCTTCAGGCTTACTATCCCCTGTTTACCAAGTGCACAATCTTTGCAACGTCTACAACAAAAGCTTTTCGGTTGTTGCAAATGAGGACTACTGGCCCACCTACAACGGAGAAATAGTCTAGCACAATGAGAACATGCGAAGAAAGAAAAAAGGGCGTCCTAACAGCACGCGTATTCGCACCGAAATGGATACGGCGGATAAGATGGTGAGACTGTGTAGTTCATGTCGTCAGCTCGGTCACAATCGTAAAAAAATGTCCCAACGTTGGACCAAGCTCAACATCAAAAATTAAACCATTGTAACCGTATTTATTTAAAATAGAAGCCTAGTTCGTTTCATTCATATCAGTAAAATCATACAACCACAAACACGAACATACATAAATAAAACAAGGAAATACATGATTCAAAACATGACCGTACATAAATAAAACTAGAAAATACATAAATTCAAACATGACCATACATAAATAAAACAACTGGAACATTCAACATATCTAGCCTATCAGAACCATCAGGACAACTTCACCTCCGCCTAACATCATCGAAAGAACACCTGCATCATTGACAACTTTTCTCCATTTCGTCACACCAGACTCCACAACCCGCTTCTCAATTTTAATTATCTTTTCTTTGTGGTCGTTCTCTCATTCTAACCAGCGGGTTAATTCTCTATGCAAGTGTTCCAAAGTTTGCGGGTTCCATAACAACATCTTCAAAGGAGGCTTTGTTGCCGAGAAAAACACCAAAGCATTTTTCTTCAAAATATCAAATTTTGGAAGCGGTTCTTCTGATGTTGAGGAAGACGGTGTCGATGCAAAACTATATGGACGAGTAGAAGCCATGTTGTAAGAGGGAGAGATTGAAAGGAATGAATGAGAGAGGGTTTGTAAGGAAGGAGTGAGATAAATTTGATGTGTATGAGTGATAACCGGACATATGTATTTATAGAAAAAAATTTGCAACCCTAAACACTTACACCAAACCATTTGGCGAATGCATATACCACAATAACACTCATTCGCCAATCCATTTGGCGAATTAGTTAAAAAAAAATTTGAAGCTAGTCAATCCATTTGGCGAATTACGTTGAATTTGCTCTTGTTCGCCAATCAATTTGGTGAACATACATGCAAACTATGTTAGTTTGATAATTTATTTTAAAACATTGTTATTTTAGAAATTAAATTATTAATATATGTTATTCTAAAAAAAAATTCATATTTTGATCATTGAATGTGTAACACTAACCTTTAAACTTTTTAAAATATAAAAAATAATTTTTTAAATCTTAGTATAAAACAGAGATAAAAATTGTCATTAAATTTTATTATTATTTTATTTATTGAAAAAAGAAAACAAGGTAGATAACCTATCCAAAGAAAAAGAAGAGAAAATAGTTGGATTTAGTTTAAAAATTAATAAATATATTTGAGAACGACACCCACTCATGTTTCCTTATCCTGGATTTCGGCGTTTTCTTCTCAACATAAACATGGATGCACAGCCTCATCCATTTGTTAGAGAGGGAAGGTGAAACGTTGCTAATTTGACACGTAAGCTAAATCCCTAGAAACGTGTGCCCTACTCAAATTATATGGTTTGTAAAATGCAACAATTTCAAATATTGAATAGAACGCTTCAATTACAATGTAAATTTTTTTATCTAATGGTTCAAATATTTTTATGGATCTGATTGAATAGAATTTTGTATTCATATATATACATACACCTACATATAGTTACGATTCATCCACGTCGATAGATTTTATTTATATTTATATACAAATATAAAATAATTAAGTTATTATAAAATAAATAATAATATATGTTCAATTATATTAAATAATTATAAAAAATATATTCGTGATGGAGGATTTTTGTTTTACATTTGAAAATAATGAACACAAATTAAAATAAAATAATATTATGTTTGAGATAGAGCATTTTAAAATAATATTTGTTGTAAAATTAAAAAGTTCAATCACACCAAATATATTTTCATTGAAAATTTATTAATGATATTAATTTCACTATTAAGAATTATGATGAGTCAGAAGAAAAAAAACAATGACAATCAACTAAATTAATTCAAACAATAAAATAACATGTCAAATAAGATACAAGAGACAAGTATATAAAAAAAAATATTTACATAGTTCGATTAAACTGGTCAATTATGGAGAGATAAAACAGTATTTGATTTACTGTATTATTATAAAATATTACAAAGTGATTTACAAGAAAATAATCTTCTAAGTTCCTAAAAACAAAATTTATTTCTTACCCAATGTTTCTTAATCTCTCACACTCTTTATATGAATCATTTAAGACCAAATTGTTTAGAAATATTTCAGAATTTTCTTAGATACATCCTAAGGTTTCTCAAATTCTAAGAACTCCAAATCCATTGTCTTTCTAACTAGGATTGCTATTCATTTATTCTCTTCTTTTCTTATTAACAAAAACGATACAGATTTGTATGATTCGTATTCATAATATTTTGAATCCTAATGAGACAGATATTCAAGCTCAGATTTGTATGATTCGTATTCATAATATTTTGAATCCTAATGAGACAGATATTCAAACTCAATCTGCAAACAAACTCAAGTCATCCATGAGCCAATCGAATCGTTGACTAGTCAACCTATTGACTATCGACATAGTCAACCATTGACGGTTGATCTGTCACCCAATAAATAAAATCAATTGTTAATTTAATGTTGACTTTAATAAATCCCAATCACGCTGAAAAAATTTTCCCTTTTATTATAGACATTCTTCCATAGTATTTTAAATGAAATAAAAAGTAAAATAATCTTAAAAGATTATTATGTACAAAAATCTTGATAGACGATTTTTCGCAAATAACAACACAATTGCATATTTCAATTTATCGAAACTATCTATTATTTATCTCGTTAAAATACAGAAGCATTAATTTAAATCCGCGATATTCCACTTATTCACTTTTAAACAAAAAATTATATTAAAATTTTAATAACACAACTAGTTCATATAGCAATTATGTGTTCATCATGTTGGGATATTGGGTTTACGTGTAGAGGAGAAATAAATTTTGATTATAAATAAAAAAAATATTAGATATTAAATTTATAAAAGACGTGATTTATATATTAATACTTTAAAGTATTAGATAAAAATGTACTATCTCTATTATAATAATTTTTTATTTTTAAAGTCATATATTAAATAATATATATGTTTGAATTATTATTATATATAAATTAAATACAATAATCATCAAATAAATTTAAAAGCCAAAATTTATTTATAAAAAAGAATTAAGAGAGTAATTCTCTCTTGAGATAAAATTATTGATTTATTGTTGCTTTTGACATTTTTTGAAAATTTCCAACAAATATTATCAAAGTTTTGATTTGGTTTGGTGGGAAAGCAAGAGTAGAGAATATTATAGGATTCGAGAAATTGACATAGAAATATGTTTTTGAATTTAAATATAAACGATAAAATCACAGCATTGATTATGAATAAATAAACAAAATGTTGGATAGACAATTTTTGGACATATTTTTGTATGAACGCAATATAATGGAAGAGATTCCGAAGACAGTGTAAGTGGGTGTGATTGAACCATGTAGTACATATAGCATGTCACCATCAATCCAAATTTGTCCTCGTGTGTAGTATATTATTGAAAAATATGTAATGAATCTATATAACAGAAAGAGATAAATGGGTTGGTCACAACCACATGAACGAGCTTGCTACAAATATTGGAACCTTTTTGTTCACACCATCACTAACTTATGTTAGAACCACTATTATAGGATTTATACATTTAGGTACTTACATAAGAGATTATTTATATGACATTTTTTTTTTTTGTGTTATTCGGATATCAGCCATTAAATTCAAATACTGATTTGATGAGATATTAACATTAAAAAATCAAACAATGTGATATTATTTTAGAATGTATAACAATCTCTATTGGTGTTTGTTACATGGATGTATAATGCAGATTAATCTGTAACCTGCATTAATTTATGTCATGAACTAAAGTGCAAAATTATCCATCCATGCCTAAAGCTTGCAAGCATTTTCTGAAAGGGTGCACAAATTTCAACTTATCCATCCACGCTGCTGGCTGTCCAGGTCAAATATACATTTTCAAGTGGCTTGTAAAGAAGTGATATATGTAAATAGAATCAAAACAAAAAGTACAAAAACAAGGCGGCGATGAAGATACCGAGTATAGTCCATTATTTCCTTCCATTTGACTCTAGGGAAGCAGATGCTGCTATGCTTGGTTTAAGCCTGTTGGAGAAACTCGGAGAAGTTCCAACTTCATGAAGTTAACGAGCCTTCTTGTTGAAAATATAACTCTCTGTGCTCCATCTTTTCTTTTAATTCCAGTCCAGTTTCCTATCACGAATTAAACAATAAAATACCAAATCATGTTTAAGCCTACCAGTCAAGTAATCAGACTAAAAGTTCTTGGAAATATTAGATTCAAAAACACGAAAGAGGAAAAATGATCTGTGCATTAATTACAAGATTCAGTGCAAGAAGTCGCTCACATAAGCTATCTACCAAAAGTATAAAACAAATGCATTTTATCCATACCTTTTCTGCAGAACTTTTCTTCATAAATCCTCTGGCGCACAATTCATTCAATAACCCCAAAGCCTCCTCCGCTAATCCTTCATAAGCAATGCCTTCGATAAGAATGGTATACGTACCTTCCGTAGGTTTGCATCCTTTTGCTATCATATGAGCCAGAAGATCAATAGCACGGCTAGTTTGACGTGCCTTACAAAGTCCTAACATGATCGAGTTGTAAGTCAAAGCATTGGCCCAAATACCCGATCTTTCCGAGTCAAGGAAAATTTTGATAGCACCTTCAACCTTTCCCTCGCAAATAAATCCCGCAATCAGCGTACAGTATGTAAATTCACTGGGTTTAAGACCTTTCCGACACATCTCGTCCAAGAGTTTCACAGCACGCTCTGTTGCCCCCGCCTTTGAAAGCCCTTTAATAATTGTATCATAAGTACTTGCAACCAGAGAGCACCCTTTGCTACTCATTTGATTCAACAACTCAACAGCAACATCCACCTTCCCGTCTTCACATATAGCATTAAGCAAAGTATTATAGTTCACAATATCCGGGTAACAACCCCTAGACACCATTACTTCCAAACACTCAATTGCTCTATCAATCTTTTTTTCAAGACAAAACGCATGAATCAATGAATAGTAAATCCAGGAATTAGGAGTACACCCATGGTTTGGCATCTTCTCCAAGATATCCATGGCCCGACCAAGCAACCCTTTTCGACGCAGAAAGTTAATCAAGATATTGAATGTAACAACATTAGGAGAACAACCCTTACGAAGCATTCCAGCCAATAAACTCTTCGCATCCCTCCATCTTCCAGTACCACACAGGCTATGCAAAATAGGATTATATGTAAACACATTCGGTTCACAACCATAAGACGACACGTTATTCAAAAGCTTAATTGCCTCATCCAACCTATCTTCCTTGCAAATACCATTGATAAGAACATTGAAAGTGACCACATTTGGTTTACATCCTTTAAACCTCATCTCATCTAATAACTTCATCGCTTCACGAACTCCACTCTCTTTACAAGTCGCTTCTATCAATGTAGTGTATGTAATCACATCCGGATAACACCCCCTTCGCACTTGCATATCATAAACTTCCATAGCTTGCTTCAACTTACCCTTATCACACAAGCTACGGAAAATAGTAGTATACGTAATCACATCCGGTTCACAACCATAAGACGACATGTCATTCAAAAGCTCAATTGCCTCATCCAACCTATCTTCCTTGCAAATAGCATTGATAAGAACATTGCAAGTAACTACATTTGGTTTACATCCTTTAACCCTCATCTCATCCAATAACTTCATCGCTTCAAGAACTCCACTCTCTTTACATGTCACTTCTATCAATATATTGTATGTAATCACATTCGGATAGCACCCCCTTCGCACTTGCCTATCATAAACTTCCATAGCTTGCTTCAACTTACCCCTATCACGCAAGCTACGCAAAATAGTATTATAAGTAACCACATCCGGTTCACAACCATAAGACGACATGTTATTCAAAAGCTCAATTGCCTCATCCAACCTATCTTTCTTGCAAATACCATTGATAAAAATATTGAAAGTAATCACATCCGGTTTACATCCTTTAACCCTCATATCATCCAATAACTTCATCGCTTCACGAACTCCACTCTTTTTACAAGTCAATTCTATCAATTTAGTGTATGCAATCACACCCGGATAACGCCCCCTTCGCACTTGCCTATCATAAACTTCCATAGCTTGCTTCAACTTACCACTACCACACAAACTACACAAAATGGTATTGTGCGTAAACAAATCAGGCGAAACACTAATCCGTTCTAGAAACTCCAAAGCTTTATCTATCTCCCCCGATTTACATAAACCACAAATCAAAACATTGTAGGCTAAATTATCAGGAACCGCGTCAGAATCCTCTAGAATTTTCATAACCCGTGTAGCTTTCCTAACTTTTCCTATCTTGCAAAACTGACTAATAAGGCTCGTGCACGCAAAGACATCCGGAATCTCTCCTTTGTAATTAATACTCTCTAGAAACCTTAAACCCTGTTCTAATTCTCCGGTTCTAACCAATTCTCGGAAATTATTAATGTTCTTGAACTCCTCTTGATTTGTCGAACCATTATTATGAGATAATGATTCTATGACACCATTTGAATTATTGTGGTTAGGGTTTATATCAAAATGCTGTGATATACCATTCAAACCAGAAGTTTCGGAAACAGTTCCAACATTAGAAACTGAACATTTGAGTAGTGTAACATTATCAAGGGATAGAACGAGAGGTTTAGTTCGGAAGAATGTAAACCTAGAAGGTTCTTTGTGAGAGTGGTGAAGTGAGTAAAATTGCACACTAGGTATAACCAAATCCATTGTTTTCATCGTGATAATGGGTTCTTTAACAGTGAAATACTCATTGGCTAATAAATGAAGAGTATAAGAAGGATTTCACTAACCTGAGAGAAATAGTATACAACCGTTGTTTCTTCGCCAGCCCTTCAAACCCCTAAATCCCTAATGTCTTCCCTAAATTACCTTTACTATGTTTTTGTCATCTTATTTTATTTTAAATTATTTATAAAATTGTTATCAATAATGATATAAAAAATAATAAACCAACGTATAAATTGTAAAAGGTATGTATCTGGAAGGAAAAAAGATAACTAAATTTATATTTTAGTATATTTATTTTATAAAAAGTATTGGAGATTTTAGAATTAAAAAGAAAAAAAAACGTTGTAATTTTTTGGACATTTCAAAGAGATTAATGGATATTTGTTGTTGTGACAAATAAGTTTCAATTTTTACTGCATATTTAAGACTTTTAAAGATTTTTTAAGCATTTTTATCATATTTTTTAAAAAAAAATTGTAATTTTCTGGACATTTCAAAGAGATTATTGGACATCTGGTGTTATGACAAATAAGTTTCAATTTTTTACCGTATATTAAAATTTTTATAGATTTTTCATGCATTTTTATCACATTTTAACAAAAAAATCTATAAAAAGGTATGTATTTTTTGAAAAATTCGATAAATTTTTTTATAAATTCAATCGGGTTTTTCAAAAGATCCGGTAAAAATGCATATATTTTTGCGATTTTTTTTAAATTCGATAAAAATGCACACATTCAATCGGACATTTCAAATAAAATATGCATTTTTATTGGATCTTTTGAAAAATGCGGAAAATGTGTCATACCCTAAATTTTGACCCTAAGATGTATATCTCATCAGAAGAAATCCACTGACCTAAGAACTGTGTCAGACTGATCTGGATGGTATCCCCACAATGAATCAGGATTCCTGAGTCCCTTAGAGGATTCAGGCAAATGACCAATCATTGATACCTAAGACTTTCAACCATTCTCAAAGGATCAAGGAATCTCAAATGATGAAGAATCATTCAAAGACTGTACAAAACCTTCAGTGATCTGGGCCCCGAGTCATCAGTATCACCAATTAGGATTTTAGTCAACTGAGTCCTCCAGATGAATTTTTTCATGGAAAAATTAGCTAAGACATCCACATGTCATCAAGAAAGGTTGACATGACTTTGGCATGCCATCTACAAGTTCAAAAGATGTAGTGATCATCAATCACAAAACTATGGTTCACAGTGCTCAAATCAGGGTTTCTAACTGATCATGGAACCCAAAGTTAAATTTTTTATCAGGACATGAGCTCATACTATAGGAAATGGTTTAAATAGCTCTTATACACATTGGAAGTCCATTCATGGGTTTGAAATACCTCAGAGGATGTCCAGTCAAAAAATCAGAAAACCAGGGGTATCCAATGTAATTTCCATTTGGTTCAAAAAGTCAAAGTTTGACTTTTAAATCCAAAATGATATTTATGACATATATTACAAGAATATATGGTCCATTGATGCACTTGATCACAGAAAAATAAGAAATTTGAAGATAACTTGCAAAAGGGGTAATCTTTGAAACTTAGAAAATTTTCTAAGTTATGAGAAAAAATGTGCAAATACCCTACTTCCAAGCATCATATCTTGTGATCCAAGTATAAAATTTTTTGGTTCCAAGCTTGATTGAAAGCTCTTTCTACATACTACAAATGATTCAACTACACAAAACTCCAATTCATCATAGATTTTAAGTTGAAGATTAATCAAAATCATGAAAAAATTGGAAATTTTTAAACACTTAGACAAAATCTGCCTAAGTACAAAATCAGTCAAAACATCAAATCTTGGAGGCTTTTTTCACATAGTTCCAAGTTGATTAAGATCCTTGGAAAAACACCAATGTTATCACAAATGTTACCAACAATTCAAAGAACCAAATGACATGAAAAGATCTTTCTTGAGCATGAAGAAATCATGGATCAAACATACCATGTCACAATTGTTTTTGAAAAATCAGTTTTGATCAAATTTGCCATATGATTTCTATGACTCACAATATCAAATCAAGTGGCCAAGATCATCAAAGCAATCATTACAAACCTGCAAATTCATGATTTCACCAAGGAATCTCCATTTATGGCATTTATGGAATTCAACACCTATGCATTTTGATTCAATAGTCACCATGCTCCAAAATGGAATATGTTTGGATCTCTTAATCAACCACATACATGTGTCCATAAATAAAGATAAGATCATCTGAGAAATGTAAATTAAGTTAGAGTTGGCTAATCTATGAAAGCATCTCATCATGCCTTGTGTAAGAGATATTTTCATAAGAAATGATCATCCATGCCAAAGCTTATCACTTCAAAACTTGGAGACTAAGCAATCTCAACATGTTTGTCTATAAATAGAAACCTTGTTTGATCATAAAAATCACTCAAAAGCCTTTAAATCCCAAGCTTTCTCTTTTTCACTCTCAATGACTCAAAACTGGACAATTTGAGCAAACACTATCGGGTTTTGAGTTGTGGCCATTATCAACTCAATCTAATTGCCAAAAGACATCATATATGATGTATATGAGGTGTTCAAACACTTGAACCAACCCATAAACATCTCTAACTCAAAATCACCCTTCAAAACCTCAAAGAAACACTGTTTCTATAACTTGAAGGTCACAACTTGGTCCAACCATTTGCAATCAAGTCCAAGTGATCAAACACACTGCATATCATCCAAGGAAGCTGTTCAGATCATCACAAGTCTTCTGTAACACCTCCAGATCAAAATCACCTCAGTTGGTGCAGTTCCAAGTACAGGTAAGCCTCAAACTTGGTCATCTCTCAAATCATGCATATTTCATCGCACTATCTTTTTGCCATGTGTGCGTAATCATATATTAAGTGTTTTCCCTTAATCAATTTCACAAAATCATCATCATGTAGAATTTCATGAGGCTTAGGCCAAATTAGGGTTCTTCAGTGTTCATCACTGATTTTTCATTCTACACTTAAAATAAATAAAATTAATTGTCACCATCATGTTCGTGGGTTAAAATCACACAATTTTGGTCTTTATTTCATTCAATTTCATTGCATATTCAGTGAGATAACTTAGATTTTGCAAAAATCAGATTTTTGGGCAACATGAAGAACACGCGTGTGTTCTTCATGTGTTCTTGGCGCATTTTTTTCAAATTTTCAAATTTTTTAATTTTCAAGTTTTATTTAATTGATTCCAAAATTAATTTCTCTCTGATTCTTTTGAGTTTTGAATGATTATTTTTTTATTAATTCTCAAAAATGTTTAATTATCTTATTCCATAAAAAAATTCACCAAAAAATATAAATTATTAATATATGTTATATTTTTGTAAAGAATTTATTTTTAATTTATTTTTAAACATTTTAAAAGTATTATTTCTCTTGATTTTTCAAACATAAATGAATCTCAAGTCATTATATGGATAAAATATGAATTTTCAAACAATGATCCAAGAATTTATCATGTTTCACTTATGTTTGAAATTTATCAAATATTTTAATAATTTTATTCAAAAATAAATGTTTAAAATACCAAAAATTAGGGTTTTGATTTTATCACCATAAAATTGATTTTTATCACACTCATGGGCCTCTATTAAAGTGTAAGACCCATCCCTTTTTAAAAATGAACCATTAGGGTTCATCTGAGCAAAATTTCAAAACGCGACGCTATCGTCTTTTCATCTGTATTGTAAATACCGCTGAGGTTTTATTTCTTTTGAAGTTTTTACACATAACATTCTTTTAACCAAAATAAATTGTGAAAATGTGTCATGGGGAATCCTTTGTGTTTAGGACCCATTTTTTCTATTTTAAACTTTCTCCGATCTGTTTTAAAACTCCGTCAGACTTCCGTATAAGTCCTGATCCCTCCAACTGTTTTTTTAAACAATTTTCAATCTTCTTATTTCACCTTCTCAAATTAAAGATCTAATACACCTGCAATAGACTGAGCTTCACAACTAGGTGGAGCTACTTTTTAGGCGGTAGGTAGCTTTTCTTTAGAAGCCCTAATCTGTGTATGAAATCACAAGATAATAAAATACAAAACAAATTCCATAGGCATCCTTATGTATAAGCCATATTATTGGCTTTTGAGCCATCTTTTCTCCCTCTAACTTCTCCTTTTTTTTCTTAAACTGTTGTTGCTTGTTAGATTAGGGTTGCTTTCCAAAACTATCTTTCTTTATTTCATACTAAAGTAAAGATAATAAAACACTTCTTAAACATCAAAGAGGATACAAATAAAACATATTTATAATCTCTCTCTCCCTCGGGATTTTGGGCCTCTGCTTCCTAGTGTAACTCCCAACGTCATTCTTAAAAATCATTTAAGAATACTCAAACCATAGTGTCATACCCTAATTTTTGACCCTAAGATTTTCACATTTTAATCTGCATCTTGTATACAAACAAGATCACGCACCGATTTGTTTATCTTTCAGTTGCGGGTTTATACCTCACAGGGTATCACCATGTTTTTATTTGCCTTTATTTGTTTATATTTACTAACCTCTAACCAAAATACCAAAAATATGTTGCAGTTTGCTTCTTCTTCTTCTCTCTATCTTGCAGGTTTTCAAAGATAAGGCATTGATTTCAATTCATGTGTGGTTGTTCAGTTATGATTCGATTTAGATGGACGTTTGACCTAATCTTGGTCAAACTATCAGGAGTTTGTTTCAACTGCAAGTTATTTGTGCCAGTGGTTTATTTCTCAGACAATGTGTGTTCAAAGTTCAAGTTCGTGTGTTGAAATTCTTCAGGTTATTAAGCAATGATGCGTGAAAAGTTTGATCCCGATTAAGTGCTCATCAGTTTATCAGTGATTCATCTGTGGATTTATTTTCCTCAACATGTATTCAAACTATCAGGGCAAGTTTCAGACGATTCAAATGGTTGTGGCTTAATTCGCCGATTATTCAGTGGTTCAGGAATGACTGTGTTCAGTTTAATCAAGTGGCTTGTGAAATAAAAATCGAGATTGACTTTGGGCTCAAATTAGGGTCCTATTTATAGTGAACAAATTTGTACTAGAGTGTCATAAATTGTGTAGGAGATTGTGGAGATAATGGTGGAAAACTGAATTTGTTGAGTTTGGAAACGTGGCTGAAAAATTGGACATTAACACCGAGACGAACGTCTTGGTGATGACGACTCATCCGTCTTGAGTCAGGGGGTATGACAGGCATCATCCAGATGACGACCTACACGTCATCCATCTGGTACACAACTTCTTTAATTTTTGTCCTTTTGTTGTGACGGGCTTCATGTTGCCACATCATGACGCACGTCATGCTGACAGTGGACCTGTCATGACAGTGCAGAAAACCTATTTTGCTCTTGTTTTCTCCGTTTCACATCGTTTTATCGCACAGAGACTCCTACAAGTAAAATACATGAAACATACATTAAATACCAACATAAAACCATAAAAATAGAATATGACACAAAATAATATGTGAATCAAGTTTGAAATGTGATACTTTTCTAAGTTGTCAATGACCCCGAATGAAGTCCGAAATGAATAACTTTTAAGTATTTTAGGACGGCTACCTCAACGCCAGAAATAGGCAAACAATCCTATTATCCTGAACAAACATTCATGGAATGGAATCACGCAATCATCGAAGGAACTACATATCCTATTTTCTGGCCCCACTGAGAGAACTGACCATTCTAGGAGATCACCAACCATAATTCCAACAACATCTATAAAAGCCTAACTGTTTATAACAAATAAACTACCCGCTATTTTTGTG
Source organism: Lathyrus aphaca (assembly GCA_963966055.1). Lineage (NCBI taxonomy): Eukaryota > Viridiplantae > Streptophyta > Magnoliopsida > Fabales > Fabaceae > Lathyrus > Lathyrus aphaca. The sequence goes on from OZ014524.1 coordinate 15,045,470, forward strand.
TCCACCTAATCATATTCCACCACATCTGGCTGGTCTAGAAGATCCAAGTGGGTATTCACTTCAACATTATTGGGCTCACATTTATCGGTCCTCAAGCGAAGCTGAATATAATCCTTAACACGTCTCTCTCCTATGCTTATTGGCATGTATCTCCTTCTTGGTTAAGACAGAAGGGGCATAAAAACCTCAACATGATTAACTTCTCCGCCAAGATGTGTCAAGACGAGAGGGGCATAGGGAGATGTGAGTTATTCTCTTAGTTCCTTTTTTACATTATCTCTAACCAAAATGTGTCGTTTCCCATGTTTTCTTATATTCGGCGAGCAGAAGTGTCCAAGGGCGATGTCATACCCCTTGCAGACGATAGATGTTCATCACCCTTTGTTGGCTACATAGTCTCTTTACCTTTTGGGGTCATTCACAAATATATCCGTACATATATTTATCATATGAAAATAAAATATTTTATATGAATTTCTATTGATTATTGTTTCTCCATCAATTTAAAAAAAATATATTTTAAAGTTGAACATTTATCTCATGAATTTGTCCAAAAGTAAATTTTTTTACTCAAATATCCCACTTTTTCAAAAAAAATTCTAAATAACCCATTTTTTAAATTAATTCTCTATCTACCTATGGTTTCGTAGGTAAATTATGTTATCTGCGAATTTTCCTGCAGATTTGACTAAAAATTTTAAAAATATATAGGAAGGGCCAATTCAACTAGTGCTTTAATTTTTTATTTATTTTTTGAAAAATGAAGTAGATTGAAAATTAATTTAAAAGGTAAGATAGTTAGAGATTAAATTCGAAAAAGTTGGATAATTTGATAAAATTTTGTAACACGAAAACCAAAAATAATTGTTTTGTATATAAGTTAAAAATAGTCTTTATTTTTTATCTTAATTTAACACTACGCCAGTAAATAAGTAAGAAAAAAAGGGTACTGTGAGATACTAGTGTAATACAATTGGAACAGATGGAAATTGTTGCGCCGTTGCTTCTACACGTGGGGAAGCATATTCTTTACTCTGTTCCTTCTCTGTTCAAAAAAACGCTTATGATTAAATTAATAATTCTAATTCATACCACAAAATGGGTCACATTAGAGTCTTCATCAAATCAATTATCTTCCTATAACACTCTTCTCCTTAATTAATCATTATGGACACCGTTTCAACCTGAACCAACCTGAATCAAAGCTATGATTTCATCTCTTGCTTTTAATCCTCTCGTTTCTTCCTCTTTTAACTTTTCAACCAGCACCACTCACGTAATTTTTCATTTTTCAAATACAAGTAACATAATGCTAATGTTCTAAAATTTTAGAGTTGAGTACAAATCAAACATTGGTGTTCATAATTTGGATCTGTATTGGTTTCTAATTTTATATTTGTTTTCATGCCAGAATTCCAAAAATAAGCAGTATCTGCCCAAGCAAAAGCCAGTAGAAGTCACTCTTGGTTATCAGAATCCAAATGGATGCAAGGTCTGCAATTTTGGATCAAAAGGATCAATATATGAAAAGGTGTATTTTATTTCTTTTATATATGTGCCATTGGATCACTTTTTTAAAATTGCTTTGTTTTTGTTGTATATATTGAGTGCCAAACTTTTGTTAAAAAGTCTTTTTTTTTTTTTTTTTTTTTTTTTTTGTAATATGAAGCATCAGTGCCATGTTTTGGGTGAGTCATCTTCATTTAGAGTATGTTTCAACAGAAGATTTTGAAGGGTTTGGGAGGAGAAGGTTTTGAAGGGAAATGAATGAAAATAACATGTAACACCTGGACTCTAGTAAAACCCCAAGGGTTGGTCTGTTGGTGAAGGCTTAGGTTTTGAGAGTGTGTTCCTCACAAGGTCTCACGTTTAAATCCTACTAGGTGCTAACAATTCTTGTGTTGGGTCTATCCATACAAAGAGTTTTACTCTGACTTTAAATGGGCCCCTCGCTAGTGGACGGTGGGATTGGTCCCCTTAGATGGTCAATTCATGCTTTGCACTAACTATAAATGGACCTCCCACTAGTGGACAGTGGGATTGGTTCCCTTAGATTAGTTTATCTCAAGTCCGGATATCTAGTTTTCCAAAAAAAATAAATACTTGGAGTCTAGTCTGACTAGTTTGCTATGTGTTTATCTATCATCCACATATGTAAATATGCTGCATGTGAGTAAGCTGTTTCATCGTGTTTTTCCACAACTAGGTGAGTTATGGTTTCAAGGGTGTATCCGTTATGACAGATGACAAGTCAACAATGCCATCTGTTGAAGAAGACTTTGAAAACATAGGCATCTTGAATGTTGATTCATCCCTAGAACCATTCAAAGATCACTTCAAATATAGACTGAAGAGATATCTACACCAGAAAAAGCTCATTGAAGAATATGAAGGAGGCCTTGAGGAATTTGCCAAAGGTGATTATAATTGTTGACAGTTGACATTGTTTCATTTTTTCTATGTATGTGTATACTAAATTAGATAATAACTGCTAAGATTTTGGATGTAACTGCAAATTGTTTGTTCATGATAAACCGATAATGGTGAAGTATTCCTCAACTAATACTTGGCACTATCCGTTGTTGATAGTCATATTACATTATCTGGCTTGCACAAGTAAAACTGGATAATGTAAATTTATGCGAGCGCAATTGATTTATTATGTTGGACACGTCAACATCTTGAAAATAAAGTCATCTTCCTGTCAACTGGATTGATTTCTATCTAAATACCTTACCAATTTGTTGTATTAACTTTAGTTACATCTTTAATATAATGTTCTCTTAATATTTCCTTTTCCACATCTTAGGTTACTTGAAATTCGGATTTAACAGAGAAGGAGATGGTACTTCGTACCGTGAGTGGGCACCTGCTGCTCAGTAAGCTATTTCAAAGGATACAGATTAGTCAACTTTGTTTGTCATTGTTTAATTTAGTTTTCTTTTCTGATTTTGAATTTTTTTTCAATGCAGGGAAGCACAGATTATTGGGGATTTTAATGGGTGGAATGGTTCCAACCATCACATGGAAAAAGACCAGTTTGGCGTATGGAGCATTAAGATCCCGGATGCCGATGGAAATCCAGCTATACCTCACAATTCAAGAGTGAAGTTTAGGTTCAAACATAGTGATGGAGTTTGGGTTGACCGTATCCCTGCTTGGATTAAATATGCCACTGTCGATCCTACCAGATTTGCTGCTCCCTACGATGGGGTCTACTGGGATCCACCACATTCAGAGAGGTCCTATAATCCTATTATTCACATGTGTAGAATATCTTCTGCATTGTTGTCTTAACTAAATTATTAAGCTCTGTATCTGAAATATCAAATGCTAAATGGATTCTAATCATCTAATGTATGCCTCATAGTAACCGACTTTTAAATTATGCAAATAATTTCTTTAAGTTTTAGAATATTTATCTTTCTGTTTGACCATAATATTTAGCCTGATGCATTAAATGTAGCAGTTGCAAATAAGTTAACCATGTCTGAAGTATTATACCTTTTGTAATCTGGAATCAATGTTTTTTCACTCCACTCTTGATCAAGTTTGAATGAAATTGCCTCAGCTGTTTGTGCATCCTCTTGTTTGTTCTTCAGGTATGAGTTTAAACATCCCCGTCCACCAAAGCCCAAAGCTCCACGGATATATGAAGCTCATGTGGGAATGAGTAGCTCTGAGCCCCGCATAAACTCTTACAGAGAATTTGCAGATGATATTTTGCCACGTATTCGGGAAAATAACTATAATACAGTCCAGCTGATGGCTGTGATGGAGCATTCCTATTATGCGTCATTTGGATATCATGTAACAAACTTTTTTGCTGTGAGCAGTAGATCTGGAAGCCCTGAAGATCTTAAGTATCTGATAGATAAAGCCCATAGCCTAGGTTTGAATGTTTTGATGGATGTCATCCATAGTCATGCTAGCAATAATGTTACTGATGGACTCAACGGCTTTGATGTGGGCCAAAGTTCACAACAATCTTACTTCCACGCCGGAGATAGAGGTTATCACAAGCTATGGGATAGTAGACTTTTTAACTATGCCAACTGGGAAGTTCTTCGTTTCCTTTTATCTAATTTAAGGTGGTGGCTTGAAGAGTACAAATTTGATGGATTTCGATTTGATGGAGTAACATCAATGTTGTATCATCATCATGGAATCAATATGGCATTTACAGGGGATTATAAAGAATATTTTAGTGAAGAAACAGATGTGGATGCCGTTGTTTATTTGATGCTGGCCAACTCTCTGGTCCATAATATTTTGCCCGATGCAACTGTCATTGCTGAAGATGTTTCTGGAATGCCTGGACTCGGCCGACCAGTTTCTGAGGTGGGAATTGGTTTTGACTATCGACTAGCCATGGCTATCCCTGACAAGTGGATTGACTACTTGAAGAACAAGAAAGACAGTGAATGGTCAATGAAGGAAATCTCTTTGAATTTGACAAATAGAAGATACACTGAGAAATGTGTCTCTTATGCTGAAAGTCACGACCAAGTATGATCTTTATCATTTTGTTGTGTGTTGTGATGCCTTTATGTTGGAAATAATATAAGAATTTAGTTTTGAATTGTTTTTGAATGCCTACACTATTAACGTCTTATAGTTTTTTCCCTTGGGCAGTCCATTGTTGGGGACAAGACTATTGCATTTTTACTAATGGATGAAGAAATGTATTCTAGCATGTCTTGTTTGACTGATGCTTCTCCTACTATTGAGCGAGGGATTTCTCTTCACAAGGTTTTTATCTGACCATAAAACCTTCTAGACTACGTACATGTACAAAATTAGAAATTGAATTGTGCAGCTGTTAATGCAATACAGTTATTGTTGTTTGTAGTCATTGTTATTTTAATCCTTTGCAGATGATACACTTCATAACCCTGGCATTAGGTGGAGAGGGCTACCTTAATTTCATGGGCAATGAGGTATTCGTACTGCTTTACTCTCCTATCTGCAAAATCACTGCTCCCTGTTACTATATTTTTTTTCTTTTTCCCTGTTACTATATGATGCACCTGGCAATAATCCTTTTGTTAAATTATAAACAAACTATTTTCACGATGTCATTTTTAGTTTGGCCATCCGGAGTGGATTGATTTTCCAAGAGAAGGCAATGGATGGAGTTATGAGAAATGCAGGCGTCAGTGGAATCTGGTGGATACAAATCACTTGAGATACAAGGTAGTGTGGGTGTCTATTTATTTATGGCTTCATATCTTTGTTGGGACTTTTCGGCAAGTTTAATTATTTAAGATGTACATTATCTTCAGAATAGAATATTATGCAAAATGGGCAGTGCCATTTTGCATATTTGTGTGTGATGGATAATTCAGCTATGCAGCCTTATTTTGTGAAGTTCCTTTTCCCCCTTCTGCGGAACTCTTTGTATTTTGGTGCATTCTATGAGTTTCTTTGATTGTCTTTGATATAAATATTTTATTTTTGCTTTTGGAACTTGTGCAGTTCATGAATGCATTTGACAGAGCAATGAACTTGCTTGATGATAAATTCTCAATCCTTGCATCAACAAAACAGATTGTGAGCAGCACAAACAATGAAGACAAGGTAGATATGCCCCCAGAGAATTTATTATACTAAGACAGATTAAAATAGACTACGTCCTAGAATATATACATTGGTGTATGATTCATGAAGAAGGCTCTTCTTAAAAATGAATCATTGTCTATTCCGAGTTAGTCTCAAGTATAAGTCTGCTATAACTAAATGCCTAATGGCTTTTCTTTACAGGTTATAGTCTTTGAACGTGGGGATCTGGTGTTTGTGTTCAATTTTCATCCAGAGAATACATATGAAGGGTATGCAATGCGTTAAATTTTCATTTGTGTGTTGGTAATTTACATTTGCGAGGTCGTATGTTTGGTTTTATGTGAAGTTTCTATATAAATTTCTGTAATTGTAACTGTTAACCACAAATGATTTGGACGGAACATTGAACGTGCAGATATAAAGTTGGGTGTGACTTGCCTGGGAAATATCGAGTTGCGCTGGATAGTGATGCTAGGGAATTTGGAGGACATGGAAGAGTAAGGACCCCTGATCTTTTTGGTATTAAATATTATAAATAGGGGTGGAATTACGTCCTCCCTAACCGTCACCACCAAAACGACATTAGCCTCAAGTTTTGCTCATTGCTGTGATTTTAGACTTCGACTCGGTTGCTATCATTCCATGGTTCTTGAACATGTTTCTTTGTCGTTATAAGAGGTTGACCATTTTCCATTCGTAGGTGGGGCACGATGCAGACCACTTCACATCCCCAGAAGGCATACCAGGGGTTCCTGAAACAAATTTCAACAATCGTCCCAATTCCTTCAAGGTCCTATCCCCGCCTCGAACCTGTGTGGTATGTGATCTGGTCCCTTTTCATTTAATTTTTTGTATGTTAAAAAAATACATGATGATTTGTGAGTTAGATTTTTCATTTTCCCTTCACAGCAGAAAAGTAAATTGCTAATTGAATTTGAAAATTTCCAAAGGTATATTATAGAGTGGATGAAAGGCAAGAAGAACGCAACAGTCCCAATTTGGGTAGGGTTGAAGAGACCTTTGCTGCAGCCGATACTAACATTGCAAAGATTCCTGATGTTTCTACGGAGAGCGAAGATAGCAATTTGGATCGAATAGAAGATAACTCAGAGAATGCAGTTGATGCTGAAATTCTTAAGGTTGAAAGAGAAGTTGTTGGAGACAAACAAGAAGAAGATGCAGACAACTGAGAATCTTGGCAGTTTTCACTTGTCAACTATCCAATGGATGAGATAAGCAGTATAATTGGAAAAGGAATTGAGAGTTAATTTTGAAGAAACTATTGGGAGTTAATTCCTTTCGGGAAGATAAAGAGGTCTATTTGGAGAGGGATTGATGCATATTCAACTTCTCTCTTAATAGACCTCTCCATTTACTCAAGAGGATTAATATCCATGCTTTTGTTCATCAAATCATCATGTTATTATGTTATGTATATTATATGAGTGAAGGTATAAAGATCTTAGGATGAATAAAATTCCACTACCACTTGTGCGTATTACCTTCTGGTGGTGGTCATGGATATGTAATGTGTAAATAAATGTCTTTGAACAATGTTCTCATGTTTTAATAGTTTGAGACTAACAATCTATGAAGCGCATCCACCACGATACAACACAGACACTATGACACCAATAATCTCAAAAATTATAGGATACTCACACCGTTATATTATATAAACATAAGGATACCGACACCACTATATTATATTTAATTTGATCTATTATTAAAAGAATTATAACTTTTATATTTGTACATTTTTTTAATTACTTGTTTGAATTGTCCAATGTATGTATGTGTGTGTTATTTGAGTGAGTGTCGGACACCGGTTTAAAGAATATTGAAGCAAGAAAAAAAAATATTTTGAAGAAATTTGTCTGACTTTTTCAACACTTTGTCGATTGAAGATATTAGCATTCACGACTATGTCGGACACGAGACAGTCTGCTCCTAGAGGTGAGGTGTGCTTCGAAGCCAACAATAAAAAAAGTTGGCGAGGTTTTTTAATGGAGGACACAGTAATTAATAATAAACTAGTATACTTTAACCACACTGTAACTATGTATATACTATACTTTAACCTTGATTTTTAAGTAAAAACCTGTGCAATCAAGAATGAAAAATATAATTCCACAATCAAGATTCAAGAATGTCTAACTCATATAACATACAGAAAATGTATCAACTTCCATTGAACATTGAATAAAAGTAAAATACATAACAGAGAACAAGATTCAACCCAGACATCTTATTAAATCATGTCCTCCATTTCAAATAACCCTAATAATATGAAATTCTTCCTGTTCTTCTTGGTGTAGCTCCAATCTTCTTCTCACCAACACCAACAGATTTATCCATTCTTGAAGCTAGAGGAGGCTTTTTACTATTCTCCTTACTCCTGCTTCTAAGCATGTACCTCGGAGTTTCACTAACCTCAGCAGAATAAGCCGCAGAAACCGATTTTCTAAGACTTCCAAGTTTTCTCGCAGTATTAATCTTCTTTCCAGATTCAACATTAACACCAAGAGCACGAGAAGGCGGCACCTTAGGCGGCTTAATACTAGTAGCATTAACTTCATTCACCGCAATTTCTTGTTTTCTCTTAAGCCTTTCGTTCCTTCTTGCAGAATATTCATCATAGAATCTTCCTCTCTGAAATAAAACACCTGATTTAGGGTTAAAAGAGTTCGTGAAAGCAGTTTCTTCTGGATCTGGTTTTCCGAATTGGTTATTAACCATCCTTGCTAAAGCCTTAAATTCACAAGCAATTGTGCGGTATTCAGGTCGTAGTTGTTCGGGAGATCGAACTGGTTTTTGAGATTTCATCAAAGAACCTGTTACAATTATCCACAATCAGAAATGAAATCGTTTACGAATTAAAATCCAAGATCTGGATGTTAAAGGAGGCTGAAAAAGTACCTGGTGGAGTTTGAAGAGAGACAGAGTCGGAGATGGTTCGAGTTGCAGCAACACGAGTTGGAGATTTAGGTAATGGACGCGGTGGCCGGAGCCGCGACTTCATGGTTGATGACGAGTGGTACATTGCTGCGGCGAAGGGAATACAGTAGAAGAATGCGGGGCGGGTTTTTATTTGATTCGAACGAGAGGAGCGAGGGTTTTGATTCAAACAGATATAGAAGAAAGCGTCTATAACGGTTATATTTTTGATCCGACGGCTCATGTTGTAGCTTAGAAATAGTGGATTTTTCATTATTGCAATCGGATTTTTCCTACTTTAGTGCCTTTTGTTCTCTTTCTTATCTTTTCTATAGTAAGATAGGACCGCTTCAAGGAAATTATACTTTGTACCTCTATGTTTAGTCTGATATCTCTATAAATTTTTTAAATTTCAATTTTGTCCTTTTAATATTTAAATAAAAACGTAAATTTTTTATAGCGAAGTCAGAATAAAAAAATAATATTTTTTAAATTTGGAAAAGACGAACCAGATGTACAATGGGTAAGATTTCCGGTTAGAAAAATTAAAAACCGGAAGTAGTTGTTATGTGTTTTTCGGTTCAGAAAAATAACGAACCGAAATTAGCTTTGTTGCATTTTCCGGTTTGTAATTTCTTCACCGAAAGTAGCATAGATGGGTTTTCCGGTTCGTAAATTTTTTGTTTTTTAATTTATAAATTTTCAATTTTTTTAGGAGACAAGGAACTACCTTTGATGATATGTGCGAAGGATGACTCAAAAGTAGATATTACAGATATATTCTCTACTACACAAAAATTTCCTACAAGAGAAGAGGAAACTCGATGGATCAGGGAGGTTGGACTCAGAAATATGGTTACTATTATAATCACTCGCTCAAACACAAAGACAGGGAAGAGGGGAAGAAGTGACAAAGTTATATTTGGTTGCGATAGAGGTGGAAAGGACAAAGAACGAGAAAGTGAAACACAAAGTGCTTCCAAAAGATGTGAGTGTCCTTTCAAAGTTAGATCAACACCTTCAAAAGATGGTTCTGGTTGGAAAATCGATGTAAAATGTGGCGTTCACAACCATGGTTTACCGGATAGATTTGAAGGTCATGCATTTGTTAGCCGGCTCACTAAAGATGACCAACAACATATTTTAGATTTGTCAAAACGTCGTGTTCCTCCAAGACATATTTTGTTGTCTTTGCAAGAGCGAGATCCAAACAATGTGACTCGAATCACCCAAATATATAAACATAAGAGTAAGATTGAGGAAAAAATTAGGGGAAGTAGAACAAAAATACAACATTTGCTTAAGTTGATTGATGAATCGAATTATGTTTATTATAGTAGGAAAAAAGATGAATCAGAAGTTGTGAAAGATATCTTTTGGGCTCATCCAGACTCTGTGAAATTGTTGAATATTTTCCCGATTTTGTTGATTATGGATAGTACGTATAAAACCAATAAGTATAGGCAACCTTTGTTTGAAATAGTTGGTGTTACATCAACCAAATTAACATTTGTTGTTGCATTTGCCTATATGGAATCTGAGCAAATAGAGACTTTGTGTTGGGTACTGGATAAACTGAAACAATTATTCACGAAACAAGGGTTATGGCCACAGGTAATTTTAACCGATAGAGATATTGCTTTGATGAAAGCAATTGAAACTGTATTTCCAATGACAGTCGATATACTTTGTCGATATCACATAACCAAGAATGTGAAAGCGAAGTGCAAGGAGTATGTTGTGGATGATATGCGAAAACCGATAGAGAAACTTTTCTACGAACTTATTGTGGCTAGTGATGAGGTTGAGTATCATCAAAGATTGAAATTATTTGAGAATGCTTGTTTGGATTATGGACCTTTTATTGATTACGTGAAAGACACATGGTTGACACCTCATAGACATAAATTTGTTGAAGCTTGGATCAATAATGTAATGCATTTAGGTAATGTCACGACTAACAAGTAATGTGTTTGTTTTTTATGGGTTTAGACATAGTTGTTTTGTGGTAATAGTAATGAAATTGATTTTTTTTTTTCTTTTTAGAGTTGAATCTGCGCATTGGAAGCTGAAACAAATGTTGGAGAACAACTTAGGTGATCTGGTCAAATGCTGGGAGGCTATGAATGGCAACATCAAGGTTCAAGTGGGCAATATTAGAGCTTCGTTTCAGAAGAGTTTTTACGAGGTTGAGCGTGTCCATAGAGGTCCATTTTATGTAAATTTGGTTAATTCAGTATCTAGAGCAGCTTTGCATCATATTGATAAACATTATATCTATTCATGTGTGTAACAAGTTAACACGAACAAAAGATTTTCTTTACCACCCGTCACAGTGGATTGGCTGGATAATCGCACACCAGATGCAACATCTTGGATAGCAGGATTCTCTGGACGGTTACAACATTGGCACAAACTTACCCCGATTCTCCCAAGCCATATTAAATTATAATATGGTTTTATTTTTTTCTATATATTTCTAAAGTGCTATCCTTAATATGTTATTTCTTTTTTTATATGCTGGATGAACAATTATAAATAATATAAGTTTGATTTCATCTGAATAATTATGAATCATACAAGTTATTTGAAGATACAAAACAAAAGATTACTACAACAAAAATAACTACAATAAAAGATCACGCATCGTCCTGAGGAGTCGGTCCACCCTGCGGAACTGGTCCACCTTGAGGAACCGGTCCACCCTGCGCTAGACGTAGTGCTCAGAAGATCTCAAGAAACTCATCATCCTCCTCCTCAGCCTAGTGACGCTGCAAATAACAACTAAGCTCATGTGAAATATGCCATAACCTCGGATCTGTCGGTCCACCATCAAACTCAGGAACTGGAACCTGTATATCCTCTCCCCGAGCTGGTGGAGTCAAACGAGGATGGGATACTGTGTAGTACCAAGCCAGATACTCTGCCACAGTATCATATGGAACATCTGCAAAGCGTGCCTGCTGAATCACCTGCCTAACGCTCTAGTGGTAACTGACCCAGTCAACGACTATATCCAGTGAATCAATTTCAGGGGGATGTGATGGTACGTACTGCTGGTATCCAAACTGTCGTAACATCTGTCAGGTAAATAAAGGACAGATGTATCGTACCATCGCAGACCACCCATGTACAAAGCGATATCATCAAAGGGCCTGTGCTGCCTATGATCCTCGAATGGGCGCCATATCACATCACTGGGTGTCAATCCATCTAACTGAGCTATGATCTCGTCAACCGTCGTCGACGATTGCTTGTAGCACCACTTCATCGCCCTCGAAAGCCGAGCACCAGCACCACCAGACATCTTTGAGAAGCCTCTCTTCCCAATAATCGGGAAATACTTGTGAATCCAACACTGTAATCAAAATATTATCATTTAAACGTATTATAAATTACATAATATGAATATTATAAAGTCACTTGAAATAATAAAGTAAATTTAAAAAAAATTGTACCTGTAGAAGAGTGGCACATCCACCAAGCTACTTGCACGAATAAAATGAAGCATCTCCGAGGTATCTATAAAGTGTGAGAAGTGCAGCAGCTCCCCAGCAGTATCTGCCACATCTATCCAGGTCCTCAAACAGGGATAAATACTTTGCCTCTACAAGAGTAAAGGTCTTATCCGTAAGAATAGTGCAGCCAAGTATCAACAACATATACACCCTGACCGCACAATTAAATCTCTCCTCAGATTGCAGACGAACAAAATGAGTCTTCAACCACTCAAGTCTATAATATGGACCTCTGCATGCACGAACCTCCTCGGCTGCATCCTCCAGTGAAATACCCATCAGACAAATAGCAAGACTGATGGCATCTGAGTTAGTAATGCCTTCTGCCGGGATAAATAGCTCTCCTCTAATAGGTGTGTGAAGGAGGCAGGATACATCGTCCAGCGTGATGGTCATCTCGCCAAAGGGCATATGAAAAGACGAAGTCTCAGGATGCCATCTCTCGACAAATACAGATAAGAAGTTCGTATCGATCCTGGATAAGCTGGTCCACTGAAGAGACGCTAGACCTGACTGAGACATCCACTCCTGTATCTGAGGTGGGAGCATAGATGGAACCAATCCTATAAGTTTGCTGCCATGTGCAGCAACCTTAAGCTCCTTCTTCGGTCGTCTGTCCTGAAAAAAATACATATTATATGTTATTATCAACTAAAGATTAAAATAAATGTTATTCATTATTGAAAGTTTATAGGTTCTCATACCTCGCAATCCCACAAATGACGCACAACATGATTCTGGTACCTCACCAAAAGTGAGGTATCAAAAGGTCCTCCTGGGAATGGTGGATGTGGAGGAACATGAGGCGCAACAGGATTAACAGCCTGTAGTGCGTCAAGTTCCTGCTGGTATAAATGCGTAGGAACTGTCCTTCCATCGGGCAATCGCCGATGAATATGTCCGTCGCGTCCTCTGATTCGAGAACTGTAAGGAAAATAAAAAAAAATATTAAAAACCAAATAAAAATTTTTAAAAAAATTTAAAAAAAAAACAAAAAAAAAACACAACCGGATGTAGCTCATGAGCTACTTCCGGTATGTAACGTTCTAAACCGGAAGTAGCAATGACCCTACTTTCGGAGTGTAAAATAAAAATAAAAAATAAACCGGAAGTAGCTTACTGGTGATTTCCGGTTGGCAAAAAACTGAACCGGAAGTAGCTATGGGTTATCCGGAATGAAATTTTAACTATGCGAATTTTTTTCCAAAATCTCTTCTGAGGTGAAATGAGGTGAAAAAGTTAAATTTTTTGAAATATTTACTATTTATTTGAGGGTAAGATCATCCAAAAAAATTTGCGGTAGTGGTACATGGATAAACGTGGGGTACAAGGTATAATTTCCCCGCTTTGAAAGCTTAAGCAAATACTATACTAGTTTCATTTTTTCTAGAAAAGTTTACCCTATACCCTTTATACTAATACCCCTCCAATTTTTTAAAAATACCAATTTTGTCCTTATATGTTTAATTGTTTTTTATGTTTTACTTTTTATTGTTCGGATCAATTTTTATTCATCAGAAAACTTGCCAAAAGTGTACCAGAATATTTAGATTGAAAGTATTCCGATTACACTTTTTTTTAAATGAGTTTCTGCAACGGTTAAAAACCGTTATCTAAAGTACTGAATATTATTTGGAACACTTTTTAAAAGTGTTATGGTTAAAAAAAATTTAAATGAATTTATGCAACGGTTAAAAACCTAACCTAAAGTAACAAATATCATTTTGAAACCCATTAAACCAACTTTGATATGATACATTGTCATTGGATCATAAGATTATTATACACACCTATGGTAATAAAATATAGAAACCCCATTAAGCCAATCCAATGAGAATGTTGTCACAAGATCATGGTATTTATTATTATTATTATTATTATTATTATTATTATTATTATTATTATTAAGAAATTAAAGATATTTGAAGAATAAAATAATGTAGGATATTTTTCTTCTTTATTTAAATAAATCGTAAGCTACTATATCATTAAACATAATTGTATCCACCATCAATTACAATATTAAATACTAATTTAATATTTATTAAAAATAAGATATAAAAATATCCAAAAATCAATTACAACATTAAATAATAATTTAACATTTAACTTTTATGTACAAATCAATTCATATTTTAAGAATATCCAATATTTATTCATATTTATTAACATATTTTAGTTTATAAAAATAATTATATCAATTTATAGACTTTTTTCGTTTATAAGTGTCTTGAATCCGTGTGAGAATTTATAAAAATATTTTAACTTATTCATGTTAAAAACAATTGTATTAATATTTGAATTTATACACATTGTAATGTATTTTTGTGACTCAAAAATCAGATATAAGAATATTCAATATTTACTCATATTTATATATATATATATTGTAACGTATTTTCGTTTATAAAAATAATTATATCAATTTATAGACTTCTTCCCGTTTATAAGTGTCTTGAATCCGTATGACAATTTATAAAAATAGTTTAACTTATTCATGTTAAAAACAAATGTATTAATATTTATAATGTGTAACTTATTATCGTTAATAAATATAATTCTCATTTTTCTGCATGATTGTATAAATTCTTACCATTTATCATTAATTTTTTCATGATTATTAGTTATCATTAAAAATAATGACTACCATTTATCATTATTTTGGTAAAGATTTTGTTTTATTTTAGTAATTTTATAAGTTTAAAAAAAATCACAAAATTTCTATTGATTTTATTTTGTTTTATTAATCTTTTTCTAAAAATCTAAATAATTACAAAATTTATTTTATTTCAATCGAATTTTAATTAAAAAAAATTAAATGATAAAAAAACCAAAATTTATTTTAATTTAAAAAGACAACTTTAAAATTAATTTTATAGTGAAAATATTTTAAATTGAAAAACTAAATTATTTATATTTTGTTAGAATGAAAAACTAAATACTTATGTATCATCTCAAATTTATTTATTCTATAGTGATAAATACGTGTCTCATATTTAATTATGTTTATAAATAAATGTCCCCTATTAACGATTAATATTGAAGTTATTATTTTAATATCTAATTAATTTGATTAAAGTAAAATAAATATTCTAAATAATTCAAATAAATATTCTATAAATGAGAGAGAGAGAGAGAATAATATAAAAAATAATTTTAAAATAAATATAAGAATATGCTCACTAAATGTTAATATATTAAATATTTAAGATGTACTCACTAAATTTTAATGGAATATAAAATTGTATCAACATGTAATTATGGAGTAACTTATTTTTTGAAAAATTTAATTAATAGAATATAATTAAAAACAATCTACATGATTCATTAACATTTATTAGTGTAGATATCAGTAGATAAATAAAAAATTTGATCTAAGAATATTGAAAAATCAATTACAATATTAAATAATAATTTGACATTTATTTTGTATATACAACTTAATACATATTTATTTATTTCTTATAAAAATTCAAAAATTTAGATATAAATTTTCTAATAATACCCGACTTTTAATTATATTATAAAAATATTTTAAATTAATTTATCTTTTTACTTATAATTTAATAAATAATTATAAATGACAATTAAATATATAGTTTTATATATAATTTAACAATTTAATATATATTTATATTAATTGTATGATAAATAAAAGAGTTAACTTAAAAATATTTATTTCACCAATCTAAATTGACTTAAAAATAAATAATAATTATGAGAAATTATTTAGTTTTCAATTCAATAGTAATGATTTCATTCAATTTCAAAATTTTTTAAAGTCACATCACTTTATTGTGGGAACCCAATAGTAATATATATTCATTCAATCAAATAATATCGTATCATTTTATTACATTTATTTATTTAATAGTTCAATTTTTTTAGATTTCCAAAACAATTCAAATGCAAATTATACTTTGGGTAACTCTACCCAATTTTTTAAGATGGGTGATAAGAATTCACCTTTTTTTCTTCTTCTATTATTACATGAAAACAATATTTAACTATGATTTTAGTTTTATCAAAGGAAAAAACTAAAATTTTATTAAAAGACTAACACAATTTCAACTACTCTGAAAATATGAACAAAATTCCTATTCATTGTACTTTTAAAAGAAAAAAAAAAGAAGGAAAAAAAGATGAGAAAAGAATATTCGCATAGAGAAAAAGAAGAAAAACAAACAAACCAAATTCAACAATAATTCAATCATCGATTAACATAATATCTAAGAATTCCATTATACAAAACAACTCTATTTATATGCATTTCATTTCCACCATTACAATTCCTTGAAACCTTTGATCTTTAATTCATCTTCAAACAATGTTGCATTCTGTATTATTCACAATCTCTACATGTATCCATAACATCTTCTACAAATGAAGTCTTTTATCCTATTTCTTTGTTTTCTTTCCATCTTTTCCAGAAGTACAACAATTTTGTTGGTTAAAGGCAACACAAACAATGATAAAGGCAAGAGAAACAAACCAAAACAAACATTTGTAAATACTTTTTTCATTTATGGTATCTTGGTAACTCGAAAAACTTAGATAAGGTAATGTCTTCATTCTTCATTGTCCTCCACCTCTTCGATCTGTAACATTGTTAACTAAAGTGAAATCTTTTTAAAATTGTAGAGAAGCAAAAACAAATGCAATTTAATCTGAAGTAAAAATGGATGTGATTTAATCTGAAGCAAAAACGAACGCGATTTAATTTGAAGCATACTTTGATATTGTTGTTCAATTTCAACTATTTAAACTAAAACATTAGAGGTTGTTGCAGACCCAATATCTTTAAATGAGAAGGAATCACAAAGGAAAAAGAGATTGAGAGATTAAGAAAAGAGTACGAAGACGATATAGAAAGAATAAAAGGAAGATGATAGAGAGAATATGAATTTTGTGTGAAACCCTTGCAAAGTGATATGGAAGGAGAAATCAAGTAAATAAGAATGAAGAAGAAATGACATACATGAGTATATGAGGATGGAAAGAGAATACCAAACGTGATTGTAGTGAAAACTTGTGAGAGTTATATGGGTATTCCAGTGTGACATTTGTTAAACAATGCATTAAGGAGAGTTAAAGTTTTATTGAGGCAGGATAAAATTAATTTTTCATTTGAATATTTGTTAAAAAATAATATGAAAACATAACAAAATTACACATCATATGTCATAAATGTCAAATGCATGTGGTTGCAGCAATTGTGTAATTAGACATTATTAGCCCTAAATTAAGTTAAGATTGAACTTTTAACCAGAATGTTTGTAATGGAATTTGCAGGTACATTATAATTATTTTAATAAAATAAATCTAATAATTTAAATAAATTAATAAACTAAAGTCAATATGTTACATAAGGCAAGGTTAGCGGCAAGAGGTTTTCAACAGAAACCTGATATCAACTTCAATGAAGTCTATGAACTTGTAGAAAGGTTGGAAACAATCATATTTATTGTGTCAAATGCAACATGTTAGATGTTAAGTTAGTATTCTTAAATGGAACATTGGAAGAAGAGATTTATGTCACTCAACCATTAGGATTCAAAATCAAAGGGCATAAGTTGAGGATTTACAAATTGAGGAAGGATCTATATAACACTACAGAGACTAATGTAATATTAGAGAGACTAAGGGTAATGCAGACATTTTAATTAAGTTGAAGGAAAAATAGATCTTTTTTCATGGGTATAAGAAACAATAGAAAAGGAAATTGACTCATTTTTTCCTCTTTTGTCATTTTGATCATGAGAGAGAAAAGTAAGAGGAGTTCCAAGATAGAGAGAAATATAAAGGCCGCATGGGAGAGTAATGAAAAGGAGAAGAAGAATGCTCAAAATTTCAATGGATCCTTGCATGGTGTACGTAGGATATCAAGTCAAGGATTTAGTAAAGGAAATTAATAACATATTCATTTTATTTCATTGACCAAACTTTCTTGAATTTAAAACCAAGAATCAAGGTGAAGTTCTTTTCTAAGTTATGATTTTGAGTAGTAACACACTAGAATGTTTGCATGTTAGGTTATATTGATGAAATTTCATGTAGATGTTCTTTAATTCGTATTTGGTTAGGATTTACTTGTGTTCAAGTACTGTTAAAATGCCTAATTGATGTTAAATACTGTGATTGGTAAGGAAAAATGATTTTGTTTGGACTCTGTTGTAGGAAACAAAGGAGGAAAAAATGGAGGAAACTCACACCTGGAAGAATTACGATTGTAATCCTAGATTACGATTAGTCCATAATTATCTCTACCTCGTGTAGTGCGGAGCCTGAAAGGAATTACAATACTCAGATCTGTGATGTGGTGGGGAGTCCATAATTATCTCTACTTAGATTTGTTTATCTCACATCATTCTTTTCTTACAAATAATCAGGTGTCAAGCAAATGATAACAAAAGATTACTTGAAATTGATGCTTAATACTTGCTAGTTATTTATTGTTTTGTTGTGTACTTTGTTTTAATGTATCAATACTTTATTGTATTTGACATACTTTGATGTATCTTTGTATTATTTTGATGTACTAGTACCAAATATGATAATAGTATACCTCAAATTAATATTGTACACAATTTAACACGGGGTATTACAATATGAAATTCATTTAATGTGTGTGTTCGTAGTGCGAAGCCTGAAAGGAATTACAATACTCAGATCTGTGATGTGGTGGGGAGTCCATAATTATCTCTACTTAGATTTGTTTATCTCACATCATTCTTTTGTTACAAATAATCAGGTGTCAAGCAAATGATAACAAAAGATTACTTGAAATTGATGCTTAACTAGTTATTTATTGTTTTGTTGTGTACTTTGTTTTAATGTATCAATACTTTATTGTATTTGACATACTTTGATGTATCTTTGTATTATTTTGATGTACTAGTACCAAATATGATAATAGTATACCTCAAATTAATATTGTACACAATTTAACACGGGGTATTACAATATGAAATTCATTTAATGTGTGTGTTCCAAAGCCTATCAACTCCTACTCAACTCCTTAAAGGACTTTTCCTCTCCCTAATTAACTTGTCAACAAAGAAAACATATCTAGAACGAAATTCCTTGAGGTCAGTCATAGCGTTTCTATAGAAAATCCTAATTTCATGTTTGATAGCAAATACTTAGGGGAAAAATGTTTTAGATTGGCCAAACAACCTAACAGAAATTACTCAAGTTGAAAACTAAATCCAATTTCATGCCCACTCAAGCTGACAAACATGTGCGCCCCTACTACTATGCATTGGAGCCAGACAACGCTTAATCTTAATCATTGGGTCTATGCAATTGTACCTCATATGGGAGGCCACCTTCATCAATGACAGTTTTGACAGACGTTCCTATATAATTGTGACTCTAAGTCACACCAAGGTATGATTCATTACACATTTGTGAGTTTCATATCTTTAACTGTTAAGTCAATTGAGTTTGTAATTATGCATAGACATCCAACTTCAAAAGATAACTACGAAAGTATAATCATTTATCACTTTTTCACTTTGAAAATTTATTGGAACGTACACATTCCAATATAATATAATTTGTCTAATCAGTTAGTAAAATTTAATATTATATAATAATATATTATTTATTTATAAAATACATTTACTGTAATTTTATACATAATTTTTTTTAAAAAAATAATAACTAAAATAAGCGTTGGAATTAAATTAATATTTGTCATTAAAGATTTGATTTAGTGAAAGAATCTTAAAAATAAAAAATCAGAATCTTAGAACAACAGGGCAATTAATTTCATAAATCTTTCGTTCCTATCCACTTAGAGTCATAAAGGTTTATTTAAAGAGAGAAATCACAAATTTGATTCATTATCCGTTTTCTATTTCACTATTTCGAAAAAACAAGTTTGTTTTGAGTAGTTGAAGTTACGGCAATGGGGAGTCATATGAGTAAAAAGATTCCAAAAACATCGTCTACGGGGCATTTCACAACAATGCTATCTTCTGGTGATGTCGAAGTTCGAGCTCCTTCGTTAGATTCACTAAAACAGATTATAGAAAGTCTTCTAGAGATGAATAAAGAAGTTGTGAGAGTAATCTTGGAGTGCAAGAAAGACATATCCAAATGTGAACAACTCTTTGAATTAGTGGAAGAGTATTTCGAAAACAGTTTACAAATATTGGATTTCTGTACCACATTGGAAAACTGTTTAAAACGAGCTAGGGATAACCAATTGCTTTTTCTCCTACTAATTCAACGATTCGAGGAAGAGTCTGAATCAGGAGGAGGTAACTGTTATGCGACAACATTACAAGAATTGAAGAAATTTAAATCGACCGGTGATCCTTTCACCGAGGAATTCTTCAAAAAATTTCTATCGGTTTATAAACAAGAGATGCTAATGGTTGAGAAACTTCAAGTAAGAAAGAGCAAGCTTGATAGGAAACTGAAGTTCATTCGTTCATGGAGAAAAGTTTCGCGTATGATATTTGTGGCTGCATTTGCGGCTGTTTTGATATGTTCTGTTGTGGTAGTAGCTATTGCAGCTCCACCTGTTGCTGTGGCGTTAGCATCCGCTGCAGCGGTCCCAATCGGTTCGATGGGAAAATGGGTTGATTCACTCTGGAGAAAGCATGAAGTTGGAGTGAAAGGACAAAAAGAGGTTATTGGTTCAATGCAAACGGTTACATGTGTAGCTATTAAAGATTTGGACGATATTCGCAAACTTATTGATCGGCTTGAAATTGAGATTGAATCGTTGTTGCATAATGTTGATTTGGCAATAGAAAAGGAGGCTGTGAAGATTGCAATAGAGGAGATAAAGAAAAAGGTTGGTGTGTTTATGAAGAATGTTGAAGATTTAGGAGTTAAAGCTGATGTCTGTAGCCAAGACATTAGGAGGGCAAGGACTGTTGTGCTGCACAGATTCATAAAACAACCTATCATTTGATGACTTCTATTATTTTGCTTATATTTAGGTCATCTGTGAAGTTTACTAATTAGAGTCCTTGTACAAATGGGTTTGTAAGAATATTAATATTGTCTAATTAAACATTCATACTGATTTTATTTTAATTTCAAAGCTTCATACACATTTGCGTAATGTTTTATTGGATTTATGTCTTACAAGTTAGCTAAGATAGAAAATTTAAAATAGAAGGCAAGCTCTCTATGAAGATCCTATGTTTGAACTGTCGGGTGTTGGAAACCCTTTGTTAGTCAGAGCTCTTAAGCACCTGACCAACATTCATTATCATGATATTGTTTTCCTCTCTGAAGCAAAGCTTCTCTATCTATTTTTAAAATATTTCTTTTATAACTTTTCTACTAGTACGAGTAATTTCCACATGAAAGATCGTTCTACCTCTGGTGGGGGAAAATCGGATGGACTAGTTTTAATGTGGAATATGATCATTTTGGATGTTAAAGAGAATTTCGTTCATGTGTATTTTTCTTGTGCTAATCAACCAAATAAGTGCAGAATATCTATAAAGTAGCCTAGAAAAAGCTTTTGGTGATATATCAAACAAAAGAAAAGTAGCCTAGAAAAAGCTAAAGAAAAGACTCCTTATATGAATTTAAAGAAAGACATTCTTTTGACCGAAGAGGAAGTGGAAAACAACCTCAAATTATAAAAAGTTTGTTGGAGTCAAATTATAGAAATACACGATTTACGTCCAGAAAATAATCAGCAGGTATTCCTGCGACATTAGCTGCAGATTTTTGATGTAAAAATTGATTTCCTACGAAAAATATAATCGCATCAAAATTTGCAGGAATTCCTGTTTACCTTTTATAATATTATTTTTAATTTTCCTGCAATTTGTTTCGCAGGTATTAGTTAACCACTGAACACTCAACATTCTCTGGAAAACTCGCAGGAATTGTTGTGACTTTTTCTGCGAATTTTGCTGTGACTTTTGCTGCGATTATTTTATTACTAAATTTTTTATTTTAAATTTAATATTATTTTTAATATAATTATAAATATAATTGACATATTTATTCCAATGATATATTTTAAAGATATTTTAGTTTTATATACCAATTTTAGAAAAAATGATAATACATATAATTATTTATAACTAATTATTTATATATCAATTAATAGCTAAATTATTATTATAGAGATAAATTTATTAATTTATAACTCAATTTTACAATTTAAAAGATAAAAAAATAAAATAAAAATACTCTAAGAAGCTTGCAAAAAATATGAAATAATAAATCATACCTACACACATAATATTTTGAATAATCTGATAAAGATACAAACCATATTTTTAATATAACTACTGGATTTTTTTTTGTGTTTTACTTTTTTTTTAAAGTAAAAGTTTGAAAAATATAGAGTATAAAATAGAAGATTTTTCATCGAAGAAACTCTAATCTAATGTGTATTCAAAATCCAATCTATTTAAAATTGAGACCCATTTAATGAAAACCTCTTGGATTCAAAAAAATAAATATATTTTCAATTAAAATAATATAATATAATCATAAACTTCATATATCTTATATAGAGTTATAAATTTTATATAGAGTCTTAAATTTATAAATACTTATATGTTTAATTGTTTATTTTGAATTAAAATAAATTATATCATATTTAATTTATTTTTAGATAATTTTATTTAATTTTATATTTTAGTAGAAATAATTTAATAAATATTAAAATTATTTTAATTTTATTATTATTTTCTAAGAAACATGGTTTCACTATTGGAAATTTTTACTCATATACCCCACTTTTTAAAAAAAAATTCTCCAAATAACCCACATTTCAACAAAATTTCCAATCTACCCACTTTTTTTGAAAATTAGAGATAAGTCTCCAATCCATTTGGAGACCATGTATACCTTTTAAGAGGAGTCATCAATTGGTTTGGAGATACCATATGAAGTCTCTATTCCAATTGGCGACAATGTGTTACCCTTATGAAGGGTCGCTAATTGGTTTATAGACCATGTGTACTTACAAAATTTTCATTAAAAATACATAATTTAAAATAAAATGATATAAATAATAGATGAGACTAATAATACATAATTTTTATTAAATAATAATAGATGAAAAATAAAAATATATTAATAATTAATTATAATTAAAAGTACATAATTTAATGACCACAGTCAGGTTAGGTATATCGCCCGCCGGTTCCACATCCCCTAGGTACCCTCTGTAATACCTTAATTTTTTTCCTAAGATTTCTTCGCATTTCATCTACATCTTGCATACAAACAAGACCGCACTGGTTGCTCGATTCTTCTCGCGTGTAGGTTTATGCCTCACAGGGGATCACCATTGTTTTTATTTGCTTTATATTTGTTTATGTTTACTAATCACTAACCAAAATACAAAAATATGATGTAGTTCACTTCTTCTTCTTCTCTGTGTTTTCAGGAGTTGCGGGGTTTTTCAAAAGCGTGACAATGATTTTATTTTAGATGTGGTTGTTCAGTAATGATCCGATTCAGATGGAAGTTTGACCTAATCTTGGTCAAACTATCAGGAGATTGTTTCAACTGCAAATTATTTGTGTCGATGGTTATTTTTCAGGAAGTGCGTATTCAATGATAAGTTGTGTTGTGTGCGAAAATCCTCTGGTTTATGGAGTTGTGATTCATGAGAAGTTTGGTCCAGATTATCTTAATTGCGTGTTTATCAGTTCATCAGTGGTTTACCTGTAGATTTATTTTCCGGGGATCGATTCAGATATATTTGAAAAGATTCAGAAAATTAAAAGTTGATGGTCGTTGTTTCAGTGACAATTATTCAGTGGCTTGGGGTTGGTTTCATTCATCAGACATGTGGAAAAATTCAAATTTTGTTTTGGGCTTAAAATAAAAATCATCATTTCGTTCATTATCCGATTCATACGTTTTTTTTAGTCACCATTTTTTTTACTTCGGCCATATTCCCATTATTCAACTATTTTCTATCCATCTATTTCTAACCATTATCCATATTTCGCTTTTTTCAATTTCCAAATATCATTTAAGATCATTCTCATTTTCACCTATTCTCCAATATCCGATTATTTCTATTTTTCATTTAAGACCATTCTAGAAATTCTATCACCATTTTCTTTTTCCATATTTTTAATTTAATATCCAAATTATTCATATTCAATCCATTTCCAATTATTATTCAAACATCCATTTTAATCAAATTTATTTCCTTCAACTTCTAATTTTTCATAATTCTATATCCATTTTTCATAATTCCAATATTCCAATTATCACATAAAGAAAAACTATCATCCATTTTTATATAATTCCATCATTTTTTTATTGCTATCCATTCTTATATTTTTCTACCACACAAAAATACACAAAATTCTACTAAGCCCATTTAATAGGTCCATACCTTGTTTCTTTATGTCAAATAAATAAAGCTAAAATAAAATGCAAAAAAATAATAATAAGAAGAAGGTGATGAAGTCAACGCAAGAAGTGAAATGCATGGGACCCACTCCAAAATTGAATAAACTCAGCCAAATACTCTCAAAACACCAAAAACTTCATTAAAACTTCAATTTCAAGCTTCAACCAAATCTTCAAATCTTCACCAAAAATCGTTTCTAAGAGTGGAATTCTTCATAAAACAACAAGAGGAAGAAATTAGAAGTTGATGATGAGTCTTGCTTTGATTTTTGAAGGTAGTTGAAAATTTCTGTTGGTTATTCGGAGCTTTCTTTCTCTCTACTCTTGTATCCTCTGTTAATTCTATTTGCATATTTGAAATCCTCTTCGTCTCACGATCACAACGATATGTGGATCGAATGTCGTCGTTCCGATTTGATAAAACTCAAAATTTGAAGTTGGTGTTGTTTTGATGTGTAACCCGTGGCTGTGTAACGTGAAGAAGATGATGAATTTCATTTTCTACTTTTATTTTATTTTATTATTTTGTTTTTATAATATTTAATCTGGATTGGGCTTGTGGATATAATTTGATATCCATACCACCTGTTGCAGTGTACCACCTCTTGCTCTTGTTATTTTTGTTATTTTTTTTAAAACTCTCAATTGTTTTTTTCTTTCAAATTGTTTTTCTTCTGATTTTTTCATTTTGATTTCTGAAATTTGAAATAATTTTTTGAAAAGAGTTTTAAAAGAATTTTTTATGGATTATAAATTTTTAATCCATATTTCTCTTCATTTTATTCTTTTTCTTTTGGTCGATGAAATCTCCGATTCGAGGATTATTGATTTTCAAAGAGCTTAATCTTCATTATTTCAAATATATAGATGTATTATCATTTGGATCATTATCCATTATTGAAATTATGATAGGTTTCCTTTGATAAATTAATGTTAAATCTCGATTAAGATTAGACCGTTACCACTTTTTCTTTTAGTGTGGCAAGTTTTTCGGAGAATGATTAATTATATCATTTCTCTAACATGTATTAACACTAAAATTGTTCACCTTAATTGGTGTTGGCCGACCTCATTTGTAGGTTAATTACCTCATAAATTACTCGGTGATTGCTTAACATAGACCTAAACTTGTCCTGAATTCAGAATAAAAAATCCAATTGGATACTTGCACTTTCGTGGACCGGACCTCTTATTGGTCGCGTAATCCCAAAGCGTTTGATTATTTTGCATTAAGAATCGAGACTTATGAATGTTTGATGCACAGTTGCTTTGGGTCTCCCAATCTTCTTTCAAACCTCATTGAATTCGATTCTATTTGCCTTACTTAATCGTTATAGTGTAAGATATTAAGCGGATCCGGTTGTCTTTCGATTTTGGTTACTCTTTTGATTGTGGTTGATTAAGTTCACCATACCATTATTATTATGTAAATATTATTATATTACTACTATACTAATATTTTAGATTCTTGCACTTTAATTGCTTTTATTTTTTATTATGCTTTATTCATCCATATCATGTTTAAGTTTCTTGCTCTTATTTTGATTGTGTGATTTTTCATTTGTCTATTTGGACATAAAACATTAATAAAGGATTAAACCTCTAAAAGCTTGTGATCTTAATCTTTGGACTATTGGTTACTATCATTGGCTTTGGACTTACAGTTTTGGACTTAGATTTTAGGACACCCCTCCTTTGCCTTGATCTTCATGAAGCTAGTACTTGCCTTTATTTGGCCATTTTCTAGCTTATAAGGATGGAACTCTTATGCTCATAATTGGATGTATCATCAAGTTTGGTTAGATCTTTCTTCCTTTATCTCCTTATTTTCTTTTTTTAGGATAATCCCTTTGTAGTTTCAGAGATAGCCTAAGAGGGGGGGGGGGGGGGTGAATAAGGCTTTATAAAATTTTCTTCGGTTATTTTATCGGTGGATGGATTTTTCTTCTTTTAAGTGTTTAAGAAACAAAAGCGGTAATGCAGAATGTAAAAGAATACAAAGGTTTATCCTGGTTCCCTTCACAATCCGAAGGTACATCCAGTCCCCTTACACCTCGTAAGAGATTTTCACTATACTGTTAGATCGTACAACCTATCACACCGTAAACAGGTGAAGCCTACTATCTATAAACTATACATCAAGAATGTGCAAGAACAATCCTCTTGCAAGCACTAACCTTTGTGTCCAACAATCCTGGATCACAAGTCAACAAAGAAATAATTCTTTACAAGATTTTTATTTGATGAAAATTGAAGGATGAATCTATTTGATAGATCTTCTCCTAAATCAAGACCACTCAAGAATGTATACAAGTGTTCAATATTCAAAATAAAATGGTATGAATAAAGTATGAACACTTTCCAAAAATTTGAATTATGAGAGTGATTGGATATTAATTTTTAAAAATTCTAGGAGGTAAAAAATGAATTAGAAATTTTCAGCATTTATAAGAAGTAAAACACCCATTCAAAGAGGTGTATTGTTGTTCATGAAAATTTATGAAGGGGTATATTTATTTGAATTTATTTTGAATCAAAAGAGGCCTATTTATTCAAAAACGAACAGTGTTAACCGGTTAATTAAATGGTTAACCAGTTAACGCATTTAAAACGTTAACAAAGAGTTTGAAAAATGAGGCCGTAATGGTTAACCGGTTAACACTGTTAAAAAATCAGAAAAAATTTATTTTAAAAGTGTTAAACCAGTTCTAAAAAATGTTCTAAAATTTTTATGCATCATGCTAACATATAATATGATAATTGAACACTTGTATATCAATCTTAAAGAGAGATTTTAATATACCTTAATCCGTGTGTCAAAAAGTTGAAACTTTATGAGTGTGCACAAGAAGCTTGATCACGTAATACCATTGCTTTGAAATGCCAAGACCTTGTCTCTTGATTGTTGGAAGCTCTTATCTTTTTGCAAACATGAAGTGCATGGAAACTTGTTGTCTTCATCAAAATCCTTAAGGTTGAAGCATGCTTTTACACCCTTCATCTCCACCCCTTCTTTAATTTTCAAAATCTTCTCTCTTTTTCAAAGTATTCTTGTTTTCTAAAATCATCACTTCTTTAATAAATAAAACCTTGACTTTTGTCTAGTGAATTTTACTCTTTTCTTTTCTCTTAAAAAAATCAATGAATTTAATCATTTTGACTTTAGTTCAAAAAATAAAAAGAACCAAACTCATTCAAGTTGTGTTGTGCCTTTGTGCACTTTGTTTCTTTTCTTTAAAAAGTGTCGATTATGAGTCATTATTCTTTAGTCGGGTGCAAGTCTCCCAATCTCCATGGTTGTAGTTTGATGTAATTGAGTCTCTTGTCATTCGTGGTGGGGGGGGGGGGGGGGTTTAGTGGCATACTCATTGATTTTATTCGAGTTGGCGCCCTCCCCATAATGATGTATGAGTTCATGCCTTCATTCTCATGGAAGATTTGTTTGGCCATCCACTTGAAGATGACAATTTCTCTTCACTTAATAAAATTAATCATAACCAACCCTTTTCACTATTTGTACCATGAACTACGAGGTTTTGATCTCGTATTGCACTTTGTGGGTACGTATGAGGTGGTAAATCTCTCCAAACACAAAAATATTAAAAAATAATTCTTTTCTTATCCCTCCACTCACATTTTACAAACCATTTTCAAACCAAAAGCAGTAAATTTTTCAAAGGGTTACCGTGGAGTACCACAGACATTTTGGGTACGTAAAACCTTCCCATTGTGTAACCTATCCCCTTATCCAGTTCTTTGCTCGTTTCTTTTGGCTCTTTTTTGCTTTTAGATTCATTATGATTTTTTCGCTCTTTTTTCCTTTTCCATTTGGAATAAAATAAAAGTGTGGTGGCGACTCTGTTTACTTTGATTTAAGTTAACTAATATCTTACACTCATGTTTTTACCGCTACAGAAAAGTGGCGACTCTGCTAGTGAGTAATCTCTAAGTGGATTCAGCCTACTTTGATTTATTTACTGCTTTGGTTTGTTATTTGTTTGTTCTGTTTCGATTTTGGTGATCCTCTGTGAGTGAGATATATTCTAACCCGGATATGAGTTGAACTTATGATAGGACGGCGATATTCGAAGCGATACGCGATGGAGTAGTCCAAAGCTATATCAATTCGATAATCTCCACTCGGTTAGGCTCTCTTTGATTATCAATGTCACGATGAGTAATCATACGTGGCATTATTTTCCGACCTTGAGCTGATCATACTGAGGACTGTAGAACCCTTAACCCATCCAAGCCAATTTAGGAACGTAGTGCAAAAACTATCCGGGTGTAAACCTAAGGTGGTTGTCACGCGATACTACACTCGGACGAGGTCTATTTCAAGAATGTTATCGGTTGGGGAGTAATCTAACGTACCGATAATATTCTAAAGATGGCTGTTAACTCCGGGCACCTCTGTTAGCACCCTTTTGGTTTTCTGCAAGTACAATGAAGACAAAAACTTAGTACTTACCTGTATGGGAGGTTTTCTGTTACCTTGACTTCATGCTCGTGACTCGGTACCTAAACCCATGTGCTTTGTGTGATCTTGTTTGTGGTTGTTGCATACATGAAATCATGCATTCATGAGCATTTTTTTTGAGTTTTCAAGGGACTCATAGACACTATTGCAAAATTTCAGATGTCTATGGTTACGAATGTTGAAAGGAGAAACACAAAGAAGTACAACTTCAAGAATCCTAATCTAGTAGAGCTGAGAAAACTAGGAGCTTTAGTGGTTGACACCCAGGGGTTCTGAAAATGTTATGGAAAGCTCTTGTTTATCTTGGATACCGATGTACTAGAGGGGATTCTCCCTACCTTGGCTCAGTTTTATGATCTGTTGCATCATTGTTTCACCTTTCCTGAATATCAACTTGTGCCGACCTTAGAGGAGTACTCTCATTGGACGGGTTTACCTATTTTGGACAAGGAATTTCTTTTCAGTGGTTTAGAGAAGGAGCTTACGACGAAAGTCATTGCCAAAGCCCTTTTTCTCAAAGAGTCCGATCTTAATGGGAAGTTTCTTCCAAAAGGGAGTGTCTGTGGTATTAATGTTAAGTTCTTGATGGGGAAAACTTCTACTTCTCTTACTTTGGGTCATAAGGATGCATTTGAGGCTATTCTTGCTTTTCTAATTTATGGGATTGTTTTGTTTCCTAACTTAGATGGTATTGTGGACGAGAGTGCCATTCAGATTTTCTTGAAGAGAAATTAGGTACCTACTTTGCTTGGAGACATGTATCATTCCTTTCATTATAGGACCTCCAAAGGTGATGGAAAGATTGTGTGTTGTGCGTCTCTTCTCTATAAGTGGTTTATTTCGCACCTACCAAAGTCCGACGTTTTCAAGGATAATAGAGAGAAGCGAAGATGGTCTCAAAGGATTATGTCTCTTTCTCATAAGAATATGACTTGGTATTGTTCCTATTATGATACTGGAGTGCTTATTGACAGTTGTGGAGAGTTTCCTAATGTACCTCTTCTTGGTACACGTGGGGGAATTAGTTACAACCCTATTCTTGCTAGGCGACAACTGGGATATTGCTTGAAGGACATACCAAACAACCTTTACTTATCCAATTTCTTCTTTCTTAATGGTGTAAATCATGTAGAAATGAAGAAAAAGATTGCTCATTCTTGGCATGCAGTTCATCGGAAAAAGAAGGGTCAATTGGGAAGACAACACCTTGTTCCCTCCGAGTGTTACATTAAGTGGGTTCTATCTAGGGCTTCTAAGCTCAAGATGCCTTATCCACCCGAGGAACCTTTGTTTCCTATACTACCATTGTTCTCTTTTCTTCCTCCCGTTGATGAGAAGGTTGCTCTTCAAGAAGAGTTGGACATGATGAATAAAGATAAAGAAGAATGGCTACTTGAGAGGACGATGATGCAAGAGCAACTAAAGGAGGAAGATGATCTCATTGAGTTACTTAAGCAGCGTGTTACGAAGAGGCCAAATGAGGATTTATTTTCCTCTAGTACTCCATCTACCATTCCTCCTACATCCGGTGCTTGAGAGGCTATTGTTGACCAGTTGATGAAGGATAAGGAAGACATGGAGAATCAGTACAAGAAAAAGATTAAGAGGATTCACATGAAGTACCAGCCAGGATTTGGATCTTCTTCTTCAGATATGATCCCCTAGGCCTAGTTTAATTTTCTCTCATGTATTAGGATTATTGAGATTTGTAATTCACTTGTAATCCTTACTTTTATTTTAATGAGAATGAGTTTTTAGTACTTTAAAAAACGTTTCTTTATAAATATTTCAATTTATCTTATTAGTCCTTTTAAATCTTTTCATTTGCATACGCATACCATGCATCATGCCCGCATTGGTCTTGATTTTTGAGTGTTGTACATGGATCTTATGTTGTTTCTTGGTCTTCATTCAGTTCTCCTGTCAAGCTGACTCACAAGGTTGATACTCGAGCTAATTGGAGAAAGATGTTGGAAGCCTTATAACAATAGAATCGCGAGCTGCACGAGGAAGTTTCATATATGAAGGATAGCTTGGAAAGGGTCACCACCATGATGGAAAGCTTGGTGGTTGCTCAGAATCAGCCACCCCATCCTCCTAATTCTCCGGTACAACATACAGTCATCTCTAAGATTGTCACTGCATCGATTCCTGCTAAAAATGTCATTTCTCCTTGCTACCGCATGCCTTCTAGCACACCGTGGGGTATGTTGGTTGATTTCATTCCTGCTGGTTATCCTCCTCCTCCTCATGAGACAGCTGCATTTAATACTCTTCAGCCAGTAATGACTACTGCACCGCCTGTGATGCACACTACTCTGCACTATGATGAAATGATTTACCATGCTAAGCCCAGTGAAGTCGCTGGTGTGATTGAAATACTTGATGATTTTCAAGGCCGTTTTGCTGAGACACAGAAGGAGATGAGATCCTTAAAGCATAAAGATTTATTTGGAAAAGATGCTTATGATCTCTGTTTGGTTCCTAATGTCAAGGTTCCATAAAAGTTCAGACTTCCTGAGTTCGAGAAGTATAAGGGAAACACTTGTCCTCTGAGTCATTTGACTATGTATGCTAGAAAGATGCCTACTCAGACAGACAATGATCAGCTGCTGATTCATTATTTCCAAGATAGTTTGACTGGTGCAACCATGAGATGATACATGAGTTTGAATAATAGCCAAATCAATACTTTCAATGATTTGGGATAGGATTTTGTTAGGAAATACAAGTATAATGTTGATATGGCACCGGACAGAGATCAACTTCGTGCTATGTCCCGGAAGGACAAAGAAACTTTCAAAGAGTATGCACAGAGATGGCGCAAGCTAGCAACTCAGATTGTTCCTTGATAACGAGAAAACGCATCGATTATATTGCTAGGTTTCATTAACGTTTTATCGCATATTCACCGTTTTAACACTCGATTTCTCGAGTTTTTCTTACCATTTTGCAGGTACATCATTATATGGAGCTAAATCATGAATTAAGAGAAAAAGGAACAAAATCAATCATAAAAAGATGAAGAAATGAAGCTTCCTGCAAAAGACTGCATATTTTGTAGCAGCCACGATCGTCACAAGGGTGTCACGACCGTGACACCCCAAAATGAAGCATCACGACCGTAAGAGAGTGGTCACGACCGTGACACTTAAAAACCACAAGTTACGAACGTGAAGACCTTGTCACGACCGTGACAAGGGTAAAATTAGGTTTTTGACTAAGACTACGTCAAGGCATTACGTGAAGACCACTTCTCCTATTTTGTTGCCACGTACCTGCACTCCTTCCACAAATTCAGCAAGGCCCAAGCAACAAAGGTCCAAGAATTCAGCCCAATAATTATTCTATAAATAGTACAAGTTCTATGAACAATGTACAGAGCACTTTTTATTTCAAATTCCTGCGGAAGCTCTGCCGAACTGTATTACGAACCAGCTTTTATTTTCTGCATTATTTTCTGTTTTCGTTCTTATTGTATCCAAACCCGCCATATAACAATTTCCAACATCAGGAAATTGTTATACATTTATTTGTTTCTAAACCTTCAGCATTCGTTTATTTTCAATTTCCGCCAACAACTCCAAGCTTTCCGGCCTGTGGAAGAAGGAGTCTCTCGAATATTGTTAACCAGGTTTTTTATTATATTGCAATTTAATTTAATTATAATGTTTATTTATTTTTCTGCCATGATTACTTTATTATTAAATTTTCTGTCTCTGTCTGGTTCAACATCGATGAGTAGCTAAGCACCTTAGGGCGGTATGTAGTTAGAACGAACTTAACCGGTAAAATATAACCATAGGCTAAAAATAATTAATCACTTAACATTCTGGATGATACTTTTTAATTAAATAGACCTTTTCGTTACGAGAGTAAGAAAAGAGTATTAGGTTAGGTCAAGACCACGAGAGTGTGAGATTTTAACCAGATAGCTAAAGTTAGGCATTTAAATTAAACACAGCGAGAGCGCTTTAAAATAAATTAGAATTACTTAGTTTCCAAAAATTACCTCTAAACACTTATGGGCTAGCGAGAGCAGGCATAGGGCTTTAGGGATAAGATCTGATATAAGACCACGAGAGTGTGAGTTGAGGGTATTTAAACTGGTAATCTCTACCGAATAGATTAAGTAAACACCTTTATAAGCCTAGGTTAGATTGACCCACCTAAGTTAGTATAATTACATACCGACCGCCTTAGTATTACTTTATTAAAACTTAAATTTAATTCCGCCTTTAATAGTCTTAAAAATCAACAAAAAATCATGACAACCATTCGCCTTAGCTAAACTAGAAGTTCATCTAGCACTAAGTAACCATAGAATCCCTGTGGATCGATAATCTTAAATATTACTTCGATAGGCTGTGCACTTGCAGTAAGATACCGCTAGACGCATAAATTAGACACGTCTTTAGCCCATCAAGTTTTTGGCGCCGTTGCCGGGGATTCCTTAATTTAGTTACTAGTGCATTTAGGTAGCATTGTCTAGACTAAGGTATCAACTATTTAATTTAATCTAATTTCCGAGTGTATGCCAAGTACTCGCTCTAAAAGCGAAGACTTGCAACCTCTAATCCCTGAATCGGAACGCTTCTTACACGTAAGAAGACGTATATTCGATTACGAAAATAATTACAATATTCCAGATCTTCAATTAGATCCGCCTAAACCAGTCGTAAAATCAAAGGACGCAGAGATGGCTGAAGAACAGACTCATCCACTCAAGTATTACGCTAATCCTTCGCAAGCTGAACCGCATTCAAGCATTGCAGCGCCGGCTATCAACCGAAATGATTTCGAACTAAAACCTTCGTTGATATCAGCCGTGCAACAAAATCAATTCTCCGGAAATCCTACCGAGGATCCGAATCTTCATCTTTCGATCTTTGTGCAATATGCAGATACCGTAAAAGCCAATGGAGTTACCCAAGAAGCTATTAGACTACGTTTATTTCCTTTTTCGCTTCGAGACAGAGCAAGAGCTTGGCTTCAATCTCTGCCTTCGAACTCAGTAACTACGTGGGAAGAACTTAAGAGAGTTTTCTTGAATAGGTATTTTCCACCTAGCAAGACAGCTATGCTGAGAGCTCAGATCAACGGATTTAAGCAAAGAGAAAGTGAATCATTATTCGAAGCTTGGGAATGCTATAAGGATCTGCTGAGACTTTGTCCACATCATGGATTAATAGAATGGATGGTCATCCATACCTTCTATAATGGACTCTTGTATAATACAAGAATGACAATTGACGCTGCCGCGGGCGGTGCATTGATGGACAAAGAATATAATGATGCCTATGCACTTATCGAAAGTATGGCTCAAAATCATTACCTTTGGGGAAGCGAGAGAGTCGCAACTGAGAAACCAACAAAGGGAGGTATGTACGAAGTAAGTAGTATGGACCAAGTCAATGCGAAGTTTGACCAACTAAGCCAAAAGATCGATAACTTGGCCATAACACCAACAACCACCGTGGCTGTAGTAACACCTAACTGTGAGTTATGTGGAGTCCCAGGACACGAAGTTTCTGATTGTCAACTATTGGCAGGAACTCCCACTGATCAAGTGAATTATGCTCAAGGAAACCCTTACTAAAACACATACAACCCAGGTTGGAAGAATCATCCTAACTTCTCCTATAAGAATAACAATGCTTATTACGCACCAGGTCAAGCACCAGCTACATCACCAGGATATCAAAAGACTGCTCCTAATATCCCTAGAAAATCGAACCTTGAATTGATGATGGATAACTTTATAGCTAACCAATCTCAAACAAACAAGGACTTCTTAAACCAAAACATTCACACTAGTGAGCAGATTAAACAATTAGTGAGCAAAGTAGATGCATTAGCTACACATAACAAGATGCTTGAAACTCAAATTTCACAAGTAGCTCAACAACAAGCACCTACTGCTGCACCAGCTGGAGTATTCCCTGGACAACCTCAGCCTAATCCGAAAGGACATGCTAACGCTGTAATATTAAGAAGTGGCAAGGAACTTGACGGACCTACCGATCCAAGACTTGACA
This sequence comes from Lathyrus aphaca, assembly GCA_963966055.1. Lineage (NCBI taxonomy): Eukaryota > Viridiplantae > Streptophyta > Magnoliopsida > Fabales > Fabaceae > Lathyrus > Lathyrus aphaca. The sequence goes on from OZ014524.1 coordinate 15,080,371, forward strand.
ATCCAGCCATGTACCAAAAACCTGATAAACCGACTGAAGTGGTGAATGATCCAGAAGAAAAGGAAGATGATAATCAAGAGGTAGTGGAGAAAGAACAACCTTATGTGCCTCCACCACCCTATAAACCACCAATTCCGTACCCTCAAAGATTAATAAATTCCAAGACGACGGGTCAATTTAAGAAATTTGTCGAACTTCTGAAACAGTTGAATATTACTATTCTGTTTACAGAAGCAATTACCCAAATACCCTCGTATGCTAAGTTTTTTAAAGAAATCTTATCCAATAAGAAAAAGATAGAGGATAACGGAACAGTTACACTTACTGCCGAGTGTAGCGCAATAATTCAGAATAAAATACCTCCTAAGCTAAAAGATCCAGGAAGTTTCTCTATACCTTGTGTAATAGGAAAATTCGTCATTGACAAAGCTCTATGCGATTTAGGAGCCAGTATCAGTGTTATGCCCTTAACGATTTGCAAAAGGCTAGACATGGGAGACCTAAGACCAACTAAAATGTCTGTTCAACTAGCCGATCGCTCTGTTAAATATCCTGTAGGCATACTAGAAAACGTTCCAGTACGTATAGGACAATTCTACATCCCTACTGATTTTATAATCATGGACATCTCTGAAGACTCCACTACACCTATCATACTAGGAAGACCATTCTTAGCTACCGCCGGAGCTATAATAGACGTAAAAAGAGGAAAGCTAACCTTTGAAGTAGGTGAAGAGAAAGTTGAATTTATTTTAACACAATTCTTACAATCACCATCTATAGAGGATACATGCTATCTATTGGACGTAATTGACGAATGTGTAAGAGAAATGGAACTAAAAGAGACCACTTATTCTGAAATAATGAAAATTCAAATCCCTCCGATTTTCGAAGATGATAATTGGCGTAAACCGTATCAGGATGATAGTCTAAGCGAAAGTTTAGCACTTACACCGGATCCCATGCCAAGTAAAGATAAACCTACATTAGGATTAAAAACTTTACCTCATAACCTAAGGTACGAATTCTTAGACGTTGAATGTAAAAGACCAGTTATAGTAAATTCCAGTTTAGGAACTATAGAAACAAAGAAACTTTTAGATGTCTTGAAGAAATATCCAACTGCATTAACATATCTGATCTCAAAGGAATATGTCCTTCAGTTTGTATGCATCGTATTCTGCTAGAAGAAGATTGCAGAACCTCCAGAGAATCTCAAAGAAGAATTAACCCAACCCTTAACACTGTAGTAAAAGAAGAAGTTAAGAAATTATTAGATGCCGGAATAATATATCCAATCTCTGATAGTGAATGGGTTAGTCCAATACATGTAGTGCCAAAGAAAGGAGGTATCACTGTTGTGAAAAACGCTCAAGGCGAATCGATATCGCAAAGAGTAGTGACAGGATATAGAGTGTGCATAGATTATCGTAAACTAAACAAAGCCACTCGAAAAGATCATTTCCCACTACCTTTCATAGATCAAATGTTAGAACGATTAGCCAAGCATTCTTACTTCTGTTATCTTGACGGTTACTCAGGATTTTTCCAAATCCCTATCCATCCAGATGATCAAGAGAAGACTACATTCACATGCCCTTATGGAACGTTCGCTTATAGGCGAATGCCCTTTGGATTATGCAACGCTCCTGCAACCTTTCAAAGATGTATGATGTCAATCTTCGCAGATTTTATAGACAACATCATGGAAGTGTTCATGGACGACTTCTCTGTGTGCGGGCAAAGTTTTGAAGGATGTTTATCGAACTTAGAAATGGTGTTAGAAAGATGTGTAAAAGTAAATCTCGTGCTTAACTGGGAGAAATGTCATTTTATGGTCAACGAAGGAATCGTATTAGGTCATGTAATATCCGACAAGGGAATTGAAGTTGATAAAGCTAAGATTGAAGTAATAAAAGATCTTCAACCCCCTAAAACCGTTCGAGAAATACGAAGCTTTTTAGGACACGCCGGTTTTTACCGACGATTCATCAAAGATTTCTCGAAAATAACTAAACCTCTTACTGGTTTATTAATGAAAGACGCTGAGTTCATATTCAATGAAGATTGTCTTAAAGCATTCGAAACTCTAAAAACAGCCCTCATCACCGCACCAATCATGCAACCCCCTGATTGGAGATTACCTTTTGAAATCATGTGCGATGCGAGTGACTATGCTGTAGGCGCAGATCTAGGCCAGAGAAAGGAAAAGAAACTTCATGCGATTTACTATGCCAGTAGAACCTTAGATTCTGCCCAGATGAACTACGCCACTACCGAAAAAGAACTGTTAGCAGTTGTCTTTGCGCTTGACAAATTCCGTTCTTACCTAGTTGGAGCGAAAATAATCATTTACACAGACCATGCTGCTATCCGATATCTATTAACTAAGAAAGATGCTAAACCAAGACTCTTAAGATGGATTTTACTCTTACAAGAGTTTGATCTAGGAATAAAAGATAAGAAAGGTACTGAGAACGTCGTAGCGGACCATTTATCTAGAATAGAAGGTATTAAACCCGAACAAGTGCCGATTAACGATGATTTTCCGTATGAACAGCTGATAGCACAAATAGGAAGCGACCTAGCTCAGTTAGACATAAATGAATCAGAATCCGTGGAAACAATCCAGACAACTGTAGGACTGCCATGGTACGCTGACATTGTCAACTACCTAGCCGCAGGAGCTCTTCCACCCGATCTAACCTATCAGCAGAAAAAGAAATTCTTTCATAATCTGAAACATTACTATTGGGATGAACCATTATTGTTCAAAAGAGGACCAGATGGAATCTTTCGCCGATGTATTCCCGAAGAAGAAATAGAAGTTGTCATTGCTCAATGCCATTCATCTCCTTATGGTGGACATGCAAGCACTTCCAAGACTCGTGCAAAAATCTTGCAAGCCGGCTTATTCTGGCCTAATCTATGGAAGGATGTCCACATCGCTGTTATAAATTGCGATCGGTGTCAACGCACTGGCAATATTTCAAGAAGAGATGAAATGCCTCAAAAAGGAATATTAGAAGTAGAAATCTTTGACGTTTGGGGAATAGATTTCATGGGACCATTCCCATCATCTTTCGGTAATAATTACATACTCGTAGCTGTTGATTATGTTTCGAAATGGATTGAAGCCATAGCTTCTCCTACAAACGATACACGAGTAGTAATAAAGCTTTTCAAAAATATAATCTTTCCCAGATTTGGTGTGCCTAGACTCGTCATAAGTGACGGTGGCTCGCACTTCATTTCAAAAATCTTTGACAAATTACTATCTAAATATGGAGTAAGACACCGTGTGGCTACACCATATCACCCACAAACAAGTGGACAAGTCGAAGTCTCAAACAGAGAAATTAAACAAATCTTAGAAAAGACTGTCGCCATATCTCGGAAAGATTGGTCATCTAAACTTAATGAAGCTTTATGGGCTTATAGGACCGCTTACAAGACACCCATAGGTACTACACCTTTCAAACTAGTTTATGGAAAATCTTGTCACCTCCCAGTAGAACTAGAACACAAAGCTTATTGGGCGATTAGAACTCTCAATATAAACTATAATGCTGCAGGAGAAAAGCGAATCCTAGACATTAACGAATTAGAAGAATTAAGGTTAGATGCATATGAGAATGCTAAGATATATAAAGAAAGAACTAAGCGATGGCATGATAAACGCCTATCTAGGAAAGAATTTAGTGTGGGAGACGTTGTACTCCTCTTTAATTCAAGACTTAGGCTCTTTCCTGGAAAATTAAAATCTAGATGGTGTAACACGGTGGGAGAACTGACTTTAAGTTTTGTTGCGGATAGCAAGAGTCGCCACCGACTTTTATTTTATCCAAAGGAAAGGTTATAAAAGAACAGGAAAGACCTTAAGAGAATGTTTTGGGTCCGGGGGGTAAGTTATGAAAAGGGAAGGTGTTAGCACCCTTTTCATCCATGGTTATCCATGGGCTCTTAGGTACTTAAGCTCACTTTAAATTGTTTTTTAAAAATGTAGTGTGTGAATAGAAAAATTTTCAGAATAGTTTAATAATAATCCATGTACGGATGTGTAAGAAACTTGTTTGAAAATTTGTTTGAAATTTGTTTAAGTTTGAAAATTTTTTGAAGTGAGCAAGTACATAAGAGGAACCTACCCTAATGTTTAAAGTCTTTCTTGTTCTTTTTCCTTTCCTTGGTAAGACTATCCCTACTATTAAGGAGTAGGTAGTCTTTACCTTGGATGTTAAGGGACATGTGAGGGGCATTTTGATTTTGAAGGCCATTGTGGGGTGTAATAAGCACATAGGAGGGACTATCATCATTTTTCGAAGGGACTCGATCCGTAAAGGCAACCATGAGGGACTTGATGATTTTTCTTTTAGGGACTTGCTTTATACACCCCACTTGACCATTATTCGTAGGCAACTTGAGGGATAACCTTAGAAATGTGAGACGGCGATTAAAAATCGACTTACGTGTGTGAGTGTTTAATCTAATTATCTTATTATTAAAGTGATCTAAATTTATTTTTTAAATAACAAACATATTTTACACTCCCTAATTACTAACCATGACAAAAAGAATTAAATAATTTCAAACTTACATCCAAGAAGCAATTACAACATTATAATAAATAAATACCAAGCAAAATAATTAAATAGCAAAATAAATATAAATAAGCAATAAATAATAAAATATAAATAATAAGGGGTTAGTGATAATAATAATAAGCAAGAAAAAGAGTTAGTAATGATAAAATAGGAAAAGTTAGTAAATAATAAAAATTATAAAGTTAGCGAAATAATAAGCATAAAAATAATAATTAATAATAATATAAAATTTACAAAGCAAAATAAATAATATGGTTAGTAGTAATAATAAAAATTAATCAAACATAAGAAATTAGTAAATTTTAAAATGAACAATTATATTTGGGAAAACAAATAGGAACAAGTAATTGTTTTATTTTACAAATTATTAGGTTATTTTTAAATGTATTATAGCAACAAAACTTAATTATCATAAATTCAATTATTTCTAGACAAAAGTTATAAAAATATTTACTTAATATATAAAGAGAAAAATAAATTATAAGTATATTTATAAAAAAAACTTTAAATTCTAATAATATGAAACATATTTATATTTTAGATGAGAGAAATAATTTATAATTATATTTATAATATTTACATGAATCATACTAAACAAATATACATTATAATTACATTAGAGAATAAAATTAAAAAAATAGAATTAGATTTGTATTTTAAAAATATTTTTAGAGTTTTATAAAATTAGGGTTTTATTTGAGAAATAATTTTTAGGGTTTAGAATATACAAAATAATTTTAACTAATATATACATATTTTATAATATAGAAAATAATGAAATGTTATAATTTTAATTTATTTTAATATAGGATATTAACTAATTAGAAAATAATAAGAAAAAGAATGAGAAGAGTAAAAACCTGATGGGGCTGGGGTTTGAACCCAGTCCCCTATGCTTGCAGCCAAGAGATCACACCACTGGGCCATCCATGCGCAGGCAAGAGATGAGAGAGTGAGATTTGTTTTGTTCCTTATGATGCAAAATCCAGAAAATAATGAGAACCAAAAAGGCCTGGGGGAGGATTGAACCCAGGACCTTAAGTATACAAGAATGCGCACGCTACCACCCGGCTGGAAGAGCCAATCTGCTAACATGTTAGCTACAAACAATAATATATGAAACACAATTTAAATGGAAACATATCACAAAAAAATTGCTGGAGGCAGGATTCGAACCCCCAGCCTTCACCAACACGCGCATGCACTTTTCCACCAGGCCAAACATACATTTGTGAAATAAATCCAGGATTAATTCATATTATTTTTTAAATAGAATTTGAATTTGAAAACAGGCGCGAACTGGTCTTCTTCTTCCTCCCATTACCTGCGAATTTTGTAACGATTTCTCCTGCGAATTTTCCTGGGAGTTCTTCATACTTCAAAACCTACGAAAAACGAAACTTACACCAAACAACAATGATTCTTAAAATTAATTACAGTTTTATAATCCTTGTGTCTTATAGAACACTCCTATGTGTCCAGAATTTATTTATATTGGTTGAATCATCAAACCCTAATTATGAGAGCTAAACCCTAACAATGGCCGAATCGGTTCTAGGCAAGGGAAATCCAATTGATTTGTCCAGAATTGTTCCTTGGATCATCACAAACACAAAAACACAAACAAAATTCGTTAATAATGCATAAACAAACAGAATCGAAAATTTGAAATCCATGGCCAAGTTTGATTCGGGTAAGGCAACATGAGATAGTATTGATGCATATGATGGATGCTTTACAACCAGTGAGGTCCAGAGAAGCTTGCTACATCCTTATTTTACCTTTAAAAGCCCTGCAATTTGGAAACCGAATATGAGTTTTCAAAGGATTTTTGAGAATTTGAACTTACACCACAAGGCTGCCAATTCGTCCCTCAGGCTAGGGTTTATGTTTGTTATATATATGTGAGTGAATTAGGTCAGAAATATCACTTGGTTGTGTGAAAATTTGGATCAAAAAAGATTGAGAAAGATCAAGTTGTAAAAGTCAAATATTTGCTTATGAATGCTTGCTATTTTGGGATAAATTATATGATTCCTTTCTCCTTTGAATTCAATCAATAATTATGAATTTCTAGAAGCAATATCTTCACCAAAAATAGATTTTCATATTTTATATTTATTTAAAATGATTTTTATGAATTAAATCAATAATAAATAAATAAAAAATAATAAAAATGATGAATTTTGGTCAATTGGGTCGTGCACCATGTTATGAGATGGATTGGGTCATAAATTAGGCAGCCCATTTGGAAAGAAATTCTTCTAAGCCTCCATTTTCAACATAAACCATCACAAAATTGCCCAACTTTGCAAGGGCACATCTCCCTTAATTTTAAAGGTATGAGGGTGTTCTTGGACTTTTTGGAAAGCTTGAAGAGTCCTCTAAACAACCCCATTGGTTTCAGGTCCATATCATTTACCAATCTCAAGTTATGCCCTTTTGAAGTTGTTGACTTTTTGTTGACTTTTGAAATGACCTATAATGTCTTAGATCATATCTTTCAAATGAAGCATTTTTGGGCTTAACTTTCAACATCAAAGTTGTATAGAATTCAATTTCCTTAAAAATGAGCTTTGGATGGAGACTTGTTGATGAAGTATGTGAAAGTTATGGCTGGTCAAAGTTCAGTTGACTTTTACTGAGGAAACCCTAATTTAGAAACTACTGATTATTGATGATCTGGAATCTCCTTGATGAATCATGATCAACCCTTGATCAAATGATGAATTTTACTTCATATACTTGATGTTGGCAAAAAATCATGAAGTTTGACTTTGGTTTGACCACAGTTGACCTCAGTTTGACTTTTTAACTACTTTGACTGATTTTGACTTATCTGATCATCTGACTGAGCAAACTTTTGAGAAAAGTCTTGAAACTTGACATGGGGGTTCTTATACACATATAAAATGTTATGAAACTCACTTGAGGTATTGGAAGTCCATTTAGCCTGATTAAAGTCAAAACCCTAGTTTTGGATGCACTGCTTAGGAGGTGCATTGTCTGAGGGGATTGTCAACTTCTTTGACCAATTGTGAACTTTGTGAACCTTGTGAATCTTCATAAAGTGTCTTGTGATACTCATGGGAGGTATTGTGAAGCTTGTGAAGCTTGTGAACCTCATGAAGTGGCTTTGTAGACCTCATGAACCTCAGGAAAGCTTTGTAATCATTGTGAATCTTGTGAACCTTGTGAATCTTCAAGAAGTAACTTGTAGACTTCATGAACCTCATGAAAGGTATTTGAAAGTATTGGGAAACTTGTGAACCTTGTGAATCTTCAAGAAGTGACTTGTGGACTTCATGAACCTCATGAAAGGTTATGGAAATGTTGAGAAGCTTGTGAACCTTGTGAACCTTCATAAAGTAACTTGCAGACTTCATGAACCTCATGAAAGGTTATATAAGCATTGAGAACTTGTGAACCTTGTGAACCTTCTTAGCACACAAAGTCTTGTATTGTGAGGGCAAATTTTGGGGTGCAACAGCTGCCCCTGTTCAATTTTCTGAAACCTGAGGGGTTAGATTGGTATATTTGCCAGTCGTGACCTGGAAGGTTGAAGGGGATTGAACACAAAAGCCCAAAAATTTGCACTCACCAGTGCATAGAGTGACACAGATGGCTAGTTGAATATGATTGAGTGGGCTTAAAGATGCCACTAGGGGAAAGTTCTTCAGATGGAGGTATAATGAAAGCTGTCAGGAGTCTGGAGCAGTCCTGAGGTATTGATGATATGTTTTCAGGATACTGGAGTAATCCTGATGTAACAACATGTCTTCATGAGGATAGAGCAATCAATAATGATAACCCTAAAGCAGTCTTGAAGTAATAATAGGATTTCAGGAGGATAGAGCAATGATAACTCTAAAGCAGTCTTGAAGTAATGATTTCAGGAGGATAGAGCAATCATTAGCTCTAAAGCAGTCTTGAAATAGTAATGTGATATGTCTTCAGGAGGATAGAGCAATCAATAATGATAACTCTAAAGCAGTCTTGAAATAATAATTTCAGGAGGATAGAGCCATCAATAATGACAACTCCAAAGCAGTCTTGAAATAATAATGTGATATGTCTTCAGGAGGATAGAGCAATCAATAGCTCTAAAGCAGTCTTGAAGTAATGATTTCAGGAGGATAGAGCCATCAATAATGATAACTCTAAAGCAGTCTTGAAGTAATAATTTCAGGAGGATAGAGCCATCAATAATGACAACTCCAAAGCAGTCTTGAAATAATAATGTGATATGTCTTCAGGAGGATAGAGCAATCAATAGCTCTAAAGCAGTCTTGAAGTAATGATTTCAGGAGGATAGAGCCATCAATAATGATAACTCTAAAGCAGTCTTGAAGTAATAATTTCAGGAGGATAGAGCCATCAATAATGACAACTCCAAATCAGTCTTGAAATAATAATGTGATATGTCTTCAGGAGGATAGAGCAATCAATAGCTCTAAAGCAGTCTTGAAGTAGTAGTATGTCCTCAGGAGGATAGAGCAATCAATAGCTCTAAAGCAGTCTTGAAGTCATGAGAATTTATCAGGAGGATAAAGTAACCCTGAGGTAACAATAAAGCAGTCCCAAAGTAATAAGAAGCTCATCAGGAGGATAAAGTAACCCTGAGGTTACAATAAAGCAGTCCCAAAGATCATAAGTTTGTTTGTTGGATAATTAACCTGAAAACAAGGTAGCATAACATTAGTTTATGCTTTATGTATGCATGTATGATATGATGCACTTAGGTAATGTACTATATGTCTATGGATATATATGCTATGGTATGATGTAAATGATGTATGTATGGTATGATACTGCCGGAAGCGTCTGGATATCCTTGTATAACAACTGCTGGCCAGGGAAAATAAATCCCGATTACTTGTTGAAGAATATATACCCTCTGTCTGCTGGGGATAGCAGAGTATAGATAACCTCCCGTATGCTGGGGATAGCAAGGTATAGATATAACCTCCCGTTGTTGGGGATAGTAAGGTATATATAACCTTCGTCTTCGTTTGATAGTAGAATAAGTATAATATCCCTTCTTCGTTCGTCGTACCCTTATTGGAAAGTAACTTCCCGTACATCCGTATGAGGATAAAAGAGATGGATATAAATTCCAGGGGAAATTAGACTTTGTGAAGATGGATTAGTCCTACTGAGGGTTTGTAACTGTCTTATAAAGGTGAACCGGCGAAGCTTCGTTGAAATCCTTCCCTCATTCGTCCTTAGTAAATACTATTACTGCATTTTCATGCATTTCTGGTAAACATTAATCATATTAAAAGCATACATGCATTCAAACACAACCAATGGATGTTTCGCTTATGTAAATAGGGTAAAAGTAAATCTGGATTCAGAGGGAAAAGTAAAGCTGAACTTTGAACACAAAATTATTTCAACTTCGAGAGTGTATAACCAATTGGATTTGGAACTCCTGAAATTTTTTAACTTTCCTGAGTACTTTCCCAGAAATTCTCATGGCTGGATCTGAAGACATGATACTGACACCATCTGATACTACCGGCGTAGACAATTAATTTCCATCATGGTTTCAGCTGAGAATCAAAGTAATACAATGAGAGGAATGTGTCTTTAAACTGTAATGGACCATATACGCTCCAGGTATTAGATTTGAAGAGAAAGCATTGCCCCTTGGTTGAGGATGAATTGTCCCATAATGGAAGTATCTGCAGTGAGCTACCTCAAGAGAAACAAACAGAATGCCCCATAAGCATTGTAAACTCTGTAATGTCACCTTTGGTAATTCAACTGTACGAGGAAAAATGCCCCTAGCTTTTAAGCACAGCTGAGTCTGGACTTAATTGCCCCAACTGAATTGAACAGTAACTTGGTATGCCTCTTGACTGGGAAACAGTGACTATGCCCTTGGCATTTCAGATAGATGAGGAGATCTGCCTCTGGCTGCTTAAACATAGTTGAATCTTGTCCTGATTGCCCCAAATGAGTTAGGAAATATCATGGCCTGCCCCCTTGATTTGGGAGGTCATGACTATGCCCCTTTGTATACATGGACTTTGATCCAGGAAGCAACTTTGTTTATCGGAAGGACTTTGGTTCATTGAACATTCGTCTTGTAAGTTTCTCCATCTGTCAAACACTCAGGTATATGCAAACAAATATATTCAAAAATGCAATGCTTATGTCTGTCTTGAAGTTTTGAAACAGGTTATTTTAGAAAAACTTTTTTTTTTTTGGGAAAACTGTGATATTAACTCAAATTTTATGACAAGCCCTAAAGGAGTCAGGATACCTTTTTGCAGCAGTATGCTTTCGAACTAACCATGCTTCAGTTAGGACTTTTAAAGGGTTGTAACGTGGCCTGGTTCATGGTTTAAGAAACAAAGGATAAAGGCTCGAATTTTATTTGTACCCAACCCAATCTCCATGATGTTCTTCAGTCCTATGCTCAGTTAACTCATGCATTGAAGTTCCATAGCAGTTTGGAGTTGTAACACCGATATTTGTGATGGTTCAGAAACCCAAAATTTATTTGAACATTCAGCCATCTTTCTTTGTTGAGGGTTCATAGTGACCTCTTTTTTTTTTCTTTTGACTTTATTATCCCTTCTTTTTGCCTGAACTGCTTATTTCAAGGTTACAGTCAGCGGGATGTCTTGATGTTTTACTAAGTCTCCTTCATAGGTTTTGACTTAGTGAGCTTTTCTTTTGCTAGATATTGACTATTAGGTTTAATGATTACAGTGAACCATCATTCATTGTGTACAACACATATAAATGGCATATTTGAGTTAACTGAGTAACTACCCTGCCCCATGTTATGAATAAGGGTTTTAATTTGTGCGAGAATAAAAACTCCTACTTCATAGGCTCAAAAGGGCTGACTAGGGATTAACTTCCTTATATCTCCACTGTTTAGGAATTGAAACAATGCCTGTACATCGTCAGCATAGTCTATTCAAAAGCATACTGCTTAAGATTATGGTATTGTTTTCGTCATCCTCCCTCTACAGGCTTATAGCTTTATCAGGAGTTAAATATCACAAGATAGAAATAAAAAGCATAATTCAAAATATAGTGGAACGAATGGATTAATTCAAGACAAACATATGCAATGCATTAAAGAAGACAAAAGTTTAACATAATAGTAAGTGTTCAAACAAATAAAAGAAATTACAAATGAAAATTCAAATGTTGTCCCATCCAGTTGGCTGAATGTCCTCAATTGCAATCTGTGAACTTTGAGGAGCAGTATACTTCACCATGAAATCAAATTTACCACTTGGATGCCCCAAGGTGCCCCATATCTTAGGTATAGGTATTCTTCCTTTTTTGTTACTTTGGGCTACTTGTCTTGCAGCTTCGGTGTTTGATGGACGATAGTAAAATTCAACTTGACCTTCTGGAGTAACCTCGAGTATTCCTTCGTCAATTAGGTCTTGAATCTTATTCTTCAACATCCAGCAGTTGTTAGTATCATGTCCAGGACTGTTGGAGTGATACTCACACCTTGCCTTGGGATTATAGCGAGGAGAAGAGGTTTTAGGATTTTGAGGAGAATTTTTCAAGGAAATTAGTTTCATCTCCAACAAGCATTGCAGAACTTGTGACATTGGAGTGCTGAACTTGATAAAATGTCTTCTACATCCCTTGTGTTGAGGTGGATTAACCTTACCAGGTCTTTCTTCTTCAATTGAAGAATAATCAATGGCAACCTGTCTCTTACCCTCTTTAATCCTCATCTTCCTTTCAACCAAATCAGCTTGTTTTGACGGAGGTTGACTGACAATTAGATCCCTGACTCTATCACTTTGAAGTTTTTGGACAAAGGTTCTCAGCTCTTCTTGCCCCTGAGCTAAACTTTGGATAAGAGCCACCTGGCCATTCATCTGGATCCTCATTTCTGTTATTTCAGCTTGCAATTGTTCCAACTGACCATCCTTGTTGTCCTCAGGACTCTTCTTCTTAGCCAGCAGTGTCTTCAATTCATCCTGCCCCTTGGTTAGGTTCAGGATCAGCTCTCGGAACTGTGCATTCTGTGCCTGAAGATCCTTAACTGATTGTTCAAGAGCCATTGCTGAAATAAACAGCGAGAAGATGAGAAACCTGTGCACAATTATAAACCTGTGATGCAATGAAATGATATGGGAATGCATATGCAATGTTTTCAAAGACCGCAGGATTTAAATTTGCTTAAACAAACAAGAAAGTAACTTTTTATTAGTAATAACTTGTTTTGCCTTTTAGGCTTACAAAAAATGAAAGTGAAATAAGTACAAAAGATGGGGTTTTAAGTCTCCCATGGACGTTTCCTCTTTGTGTTGAGGTATGAGTTGAGGTTTCGTTCCTCGTGAAGTAGCTTTGTTAGCTCTAGGATTCTTGCTTGGCTTGCTTTGTAATGAGCCTCGAAAGTATCCCTTTGCTCCTTCAGTTGGATCCATGACCTCTGCAAGTCTTCCATATCAGTAGGCATGTCTGGGTGAAGGATGGTATAAGCAGTGTCTCCTTCAGCAACAGGTTCCATGGTAACTGGTAGGACGGCAGGATATGGCATCATAAGTGTCTGAGCACGAGATCGTACCCATCTGAGATAAGCCTCCATAGGAATAGTGTACTTAGGCTCCAGTGTCTTGCTGTCAATCCTGTTTACCTTTCCCCAAGCTCGTATGAATCTCTGACGGTAACCCTGAAGATTGTTGTCGTAATCAAACACAATGCCCTGAATCAACATGTCATGTGGACCATCGCTCCGAGCGTAACCAAACTGTCGTAAAGCTAGAGAGGGGTTGTAGGTGATGCCTCCTCTTATACCTAGAAGTGGCACATTAGGAAACTCCCCACAACGGTCAATGATGGTGACATTCTCCATAGATCTGGAGCACCAATGGATTTCTGAGTGAGAAAGTGACATGATCCTCTTGGACCATCTGAACCCTTGCTCATTCTTCATTACTGAGCGAGGAAGGTGAGAAATAAACCACCTAGAAAGCAGAGGTATGCAGCACATCAAAGTTCCTCTTGCCCTTGTAGTACGGGTGTGAAGAGAATGCAGGATGTCTCCAAGCAATGTAGGCACTGGATTGTGACTCAGGAAAATGTTGATGGCGTGAACGTCTATGAACTGATCTGGATTGGGGAACAACACTAAGCCATATATTAGCAAGGCTAAGATTTCCTCAAAAGCATCATAGCTCATGGCCTTCAAGAACATTTGAGCTTTATCCATTAGTACCTTGGCAAGAATACCCTTGACTCCACTTCTGGTCTCTAGAACAATGTCAGACTTCTTCAGATGTAGGGCTGCAGCAATAACCTCTGGTTTGGGCTCCTTCTCCAAGCCTGTGAATGGTTTCTGATCAAGAACAGGGATACCCAGAAGTTTAGAGAACTCCTCCATGGTTGGAACCAGCTGGTAGTCGGGGAATGTAAAGCAATGATGCTTAGGGTCAAAGAACTGAAACAAGACACTCATCATGTCTTCATTGAACCCTGAAGTGACTAGATCCAATAGGTGACCATGTCTCTTGATGAACCGGGAGTGATCAGACACTTGAGAAACCAACTCTTTAAGCTTGGGAGGTATCCCCACAAAGTTGATCCTGATGGTGTTTCTACGAGCAGAAGCCATGACCTGCAACAAAGAACAAAGATAAATCCCTTGGTCCTTGAAATGGTTAGGGAAAATGATATGCTCATGATGCATGATGATGTCATGATGTTATGCTCAATCACAAACATGTGGCACACACAAACAAGTCACACAATAGCCCTAGGTTTGAAGGCTTGCATGAGGTTTAAGGTAGGTACCCTCCCCTGAAGTTAGATGGTTCATCCTGTCCTACAAAAGTAACCAGGTTCTAAGGGATCTCAATATCATTGATCCTTCACAAGGGTGGTTGTTCAGAAGGCAATTTACTTGCCAACCAAAACCCTCCAAGTTTAGAATCTCAATGAGCGTAGTATCGAGTGTCAACCAACTTCAGTCTGCACCAAAGCCGGTTACCTCACTACTTTCTAAAGGTCAAGATGAGTTAACTAGGGTTCTAAAAGTTAGTTAGTGCATTGACAACATATGGCAGCCTCAATATTATCCTCAACTTGACTTAAGGAATATAAGCACCAACCAAGAAGTCGCACTAACTATGGCCACCAGATCAACCGTATCGATATACGTCGTACAGTTTCCTTGGTCTATTGCCATTTACCTAAGGTACATTAGATCCGGGTTAGGACCTTTCACACATAAGAGCACCCCAACAAGTAATATAAAACAAACAAGGCAAACAATTTAAAGTGATCTTAATTCCTAAGGGTACCCCTCTTAAATAGATCCCCAGCAGAGTCGCCAGTTCTGTAAAACAAACAAGTCAAACAATTTATAATTATATTTATAATATTTACATGAATCATACTAAACAAATATACATTATAATTACATTAGAGAATAAAATTAAAAAAATAGAATTAGATTTGTATTTTAAAAATATTTTTAGAGTTTTATAAAATTAGGGTTTTATTTGAGAAATAATTTTTAGGGTTTAGAATATACAAAATAATTTTAACTAATATATACATATTTTATAATATAGAAAATAATGAAATGTTATAATTTTAATTTATTTTAATATAGGATATTAACTAATTAGAAAATAATAAGAAAAAGAATGAGAAGAGTAAAAACCTGATGGGGCTGGGGTTTGAACCCAGTCCCCTATGCTTGCAGCCAAGAGATCACACCACTGGGCCATCCATGCGCAGGCAAGAGATGAGAGAGTGAGATTTGTTTTGTTCCTTATGATGCAAAATCCAGAAAATAATGAGAACCAAAAAGGCCTGGGGGAGGATTGAACCCAGGACCTTAAGTATACAAGAATGCGCACGCTACCACCCGGCTGGAAGAGCCAATCTGCTAACATGTTAGCTACAAACAATAATATATGAAACACAATTTAAATGGAAACATATCACAAAAAAATTGCTGGAGGCAGGATTCGAACCCCCAGCCTTCACCAACACGCGCATGCACTTTTCCACCAGGCCAAACATACATTTGTGAAATAAATCCAGGATTAATTCATATTATTTTTTAAATAGAATTTGAATTTGAAAACAGGCGCGAACTGGTCTTCTTCTTCCTCCCATTACCTGCGAATTTTGTAACGATTTCTCCTGCGAATTTTCCTGGGAGTTCTTCATACTTCAAAACCTACGAAAAACGAAACTTACACCAAACAGCAATGATTCTTAAAATTAATTACAGTTTTATAATCCTTGTGTCTTATAGAACACTCCTATGTGTCCAGAATTTATTTATATTGGTTGAATCATCAAACCCTAATTATGAGAGCTAAACCCTAACAATGGCCGAATCGGTTCTAGGCAAGGGAAATCCAATTGATTTGTCCAGAATTGTTCCTTGGATCATCACAAACACAAAAACACAAACAAAATTCGTTAATAATGCATAAACAAACAGAATCGAAAATTTGAAATCCATGGCCAAGTTTGATTCGGGTAAGGCAACATGAGATAGTATTGATGCATATGATGGATGCTTTACAACCAGTGAGGTCCAGGGAAGCTTGCTACATCCTTATTTTACCTTTAAAAGCCCTGCAATTTGGAAACCGAATATGAGTTTTCAAAGGATTTTTGAGAATTTGAACTTACACCACAAGGCTGCCAATTCGTCCCTCAGGCTAGGGTTTATGTTTGTTATATATATGTGAGTGAATTAGGTCAGAAATATCACTTGGTTGTGTGAAAATTTGGATCAAAAAAGATTGAGAAAGATCAAGTTGTAAAAGTCAAATATTTGCTTATGAATGCTTGCTATTTTGGGATAAATTATATGATTCCTTTCTCCTTTGAATTCAATCAATAATTATGAATTTCTAGAAGCAATATCTTCACCAAAAATAGATTTTCATATTTTATATTTATTTAAAATGATTTTTATGAATTAAATCAATAATAAATAAATAAAAAATAATAAAAATGCTGAATTTTGGTCAATTGGGTCGTGCACCATGTTATGAGATGGATTGGGTCATAAATTAGGCAGCCCATTTGGAAAGAAATTCTTCTAAGCCTCCATTTTCAACATAAACCATCACAAAATTGCCCAACTTTGCAAGGGCACATCTCCCTTAATTTTAAAGGTATGAGGGTGTTCTTGGACTTTTTGGAAATCTTGAAGAGTCCTCTAAACAACCCCATTGGTTTCAGGTCCATATCATTTACCAATCTCAAGTTATGCCCTTTTGAAGTTGTTGACTTTTTGTTGACTTTTGAAATGACCTATAATGTCTTAGATCATATCTTTCAAATGAAGCATTTTTGGGCTTAACTTTCAACATCAAAGTTGTAGAGAATTCAATTTCCTTCAAAATGAGCTTTGGATGGAGACTTGGTGATGAAGTATGTGAAAGTTATGGCTGGTCAAAGTTCAGTTGACTTTTACTGAGGAAACCCTAATTTAGAAACTACTGATTATTGATGATCTGGAATCTCCTTGATGAATCATGATCAACCCTTGATCAAATGATGAATTTTACTTCATATACTTGATGTTGGCAAAAAATCATGAAGTTTGACTTTGGTTTGACCACAATTGACCTCAGTTTGACTTTTTAACTACTTTGACTGATTTTGACTTATCTGATCATCTGACTGAGCAAACTTTTGAGAAAAGTCTTGAAACTTGACATGGGGGTTCTTATACACATATAAAATGTTATGAAACTCACTTGAGGTATTGGAAGTCCATTTAGCCTGATTAAAGTCAAAACCCTAGTTTTGGATGCACTGCTTAGGAGGTGCATTGTCTGAGGGGATTGTCAACTTCTTTGACCAATTGTGAACTTTGTGAACCTTGTGAATCTTCATAAAGTGTCTTGTGATACTCATGGGAGGTATTGTGAAGCTTGTGAACCTTGTGAACCTCATGAAGTGGCTTTGTAGACCTCATGAACCTCAGGAAAGCTTTGTAATCATTGTGAATCTTGTGAACCTTGTGAATCTTCAAGAAGTAACTTGTAGACTTCATGAACCTCATGAAAGGTATTTGAAAGTATTGGGAAACTTGTGAACCTTGTGAATCTTCAAGAAGTGACTTGTGGACTTCATGAACCTCATGAAAGGTTATGGAAATGTTGAGAAGCTTGTGAACCTTGTGAACCTTCATAAAGTAACTTGCAGACTTCATGAACCTCATGAAAGGTTATATAAGCATTGAGAACTTGTGAACCTTGTGAACCTTCTTAGCACACAAAGTCTTGTATTGTGAGGGCAAATTTTGGGGTGCAACAGATGGTCAGGACCCTTTGAAATAACTAAAGTATTCCCGAGTGGAGCAATAGAAATTAAGGGTAGGAATAGTGAACCATTCATAGTAAACGGACAACGTTTAAAACATTATCATAAAGTTGAAAATAGAGATTATGCGAATAATCTAAAGCTTTTAGAATTGTCCACTAATTCCCCTGATTAATCTAAACCTAAGCATTACGTCAGGCTTTTGACGATAAAAATAGCGCTTAGTGGGAGGCAACCCATTTACTTATTTAATTATTTAATTATTTAAATTATTCTTTTCTTTTAGCATATTGTTATTTATCGTTTTACTATTTGTTTATTTGTTTTATCATTTTATAGTTTTATTTTATATTACTATTATTGCCATTACATTATGCATTTCATTTTCTTATTTTTATCTTAAATCACTTTTTACAGATTTTCTAAAGTCTTTTCCACTTTCCTTCTTCCCCTGATTTGTTTCCTCCATATTTGCACTGACCATGGCTAACCAACCAATTAACCATACGGAAACAAAATTTAGAGGTAGGAACCAAAGAATGAAGTTTGAAGAGTTATCACAGAGGCAAATGGATTTGACCATGTACCCGGATGATAAGACTATGGAAACCCTAGGTATACATGATAGTATCATGTACTTGTTAAACCGACTCGGATGGGAGAATGCATTGATCCAACATAAGTTTGTGACTTACCGCGAGCTCACCCTTGAGTTCCTTAGCTCCTTAATTTACCTACCTGAGCGCGGTTTTGGATTTAGGAAAGGATTTATTAGTTTCCGCCTGTTTGGAATAGAATATGACTTTAACCATAAAGAACTAGCTGACTTGTTAGGATTCCCTAGTGGACCATTTGCTTTTACTACCACACAGGTAGAATTGATGGATATTGAGCTAGATTTCTTTTGGGGAACTTTAACCGGAAACTACCACCCTGAACCAAATAACATGAATAATGATGAGATCCATAATCCTGCTCTCCGTTACTTCCATAAATTCCTTGCCCACACCTTCTTTGGAAAAGAAGAAAACATTACCGGAGTTTCTAAAGATGAAATATTTATTATGTCATGTTTCACTAATGGACAGCCTGTTAATGGTGTACCTTTCATGATGCAAACCTTCACCCGTATCCAAGAAGAACCTGAATTACCTATATTAGTAGGAGGTCTTGTAACCATGATTGCTGATGCCATAGGACTTAGGTACCAATTGCACAGGTGCAACCGTCTAGGAACAATCCGTCCTATGAATCTTAACTTCTGCTTTAATAGACATATCATAAGGAATTTAGGACATCCACCTTTTGAGTACCTA
The DNA here is from genome assembly GCA_963966055.1 of Lathyrus aphaca. Classification (NCBI taxonomy): domain Eukaryota; kingdom Viridiplantae; phylum Streptophyta; class Magnoliopsida; order Fabales; family Fabaceae; genus Lathyrus; species Lathyrus aphaca. The sequence goes on from OZ014524.1 coordinate 15,099,584, forward strand.
ATCCGGAACGAAGTAGTAACCCTGTTCACATTGCCTAACCATGCTAGAGTAAGTGTTCACAATAAGGATAACTGGCTTTATGAGTTAAACCCACCTGATTATCCATCTACTCTTGAAACACCTCAGTCTTACAAGATAAAAGATGATACAATGACCGATGTCGAGACTGACCCTGAGACACCTCCTGGTTACCATGACATTGATCACACTGAAGAAGTACATGAAACCCCTGAAGTGAATCAAGGAGATTATGCTAACAACTTACAAAACATCATGAACACTCTCAATGCTTACCAAACTGACATTAATTTATTTAAATAAGACATTAAGAGCATGCGATTGGACATTATAGGTTTGACTGACATAACCTGTGAACAATTCTATCACTTGAACTCCGCCATCGAAGACTTGAAGAAACGCTTTTGAAAATGCTATAAGTGATTTAGTTTATTTTTCTCATTGTTTTTGTTTCTAGTTAGATTTATTTTTCGCAAACAATTTCATACCGTAATTTCCATTTATGTAACTTCATTTTCAATTACTTTATGCAATGCACCTTTAATTCCAAAATTTCTCCATTTTTAGCAATTTATATATATTTTTCATTCTATGTACTGTTATGCTTGCATTATTTCATATTATATACAATCTCTCATGCCATGCAAGTTAGTGTAGTACTATGTTGAAATTATATACTATATGGTGTTTAAAATTTAATATGAGTGTTAGTGAAGAAAATACATTATTATAAAATATGTGAAATAAGTGAGAAAGTGTTTTTCTGGAAATTATTCAACGAAGCATGCCCTCACGGTCGTCATACCCATCTCACGATCGTGACGTGCTTAAATAGCGTGTCATGACCGTCACACCCCTGTCACGACCGTGACAACCCCTATTACAGGAATCGTGAGAAACAGAACTGTTTCTCTTCGTGCCTCTTCTTCTTCTTCCTCCATAACTTCCATAAAACTGCCCATTTTCTCCATAACCTCCGTAACCTCCCCATTACCAACCTTAAACCTCATTAACCCCCCATTATCATAACCTATCACATTCTCACTCTCCATTATTTATCCCGAATCAATATTTCTTTCATTTTACCATTTTTTTCACAAAACATCAAAAATCTTCATTCTTCACTCTAAGCTCTTGCATGCAATGGATTCTATTACTTTTAGAGAAGGTGATGCTGGAGAAACTCAGAGAGAACGATTTCTCCGATTCCAAAACCGCGGTGTGCAACCTACGCGTTACATTGACACTGTCTGTTTGCGGGAACTCGGAATGCTTGCCAGTGTTACAAGCCTGCTTCAAAAAGTCGGTCTGTGGGATCTTTGCAGTCAACCTCAGCCCACATTCGAGCTTCTGACACTGGAGTTCCTAAGCTCATTCAGTTACATCACCGGTACCGGTTCTCAGAGTCAGCTCACCGGTGTCGCCAAATTCAGATTGCATGGCCAAGAGTTCAACATTTCGCAAGACAGGATAGCCGAGTTGTTAGGCTTCCATCACGGTACTGAAGCTCACCGTCGCGTGCCCGATAATTTTAGTGAACAAGCTTTCACTCTATGGCACGACTTAACCAACACCCGTGCATCAGCCTTCCAAAGCCTCAACGCTACGCACATTCACAACCCGGCAATCCGCTATTTCCACCGTGTCATTTGCAACACCATCTTCGCTCGAGAAAGCAACCATAAGCTCAACTCCAAGGAGCTTCTATTCTTACACTGCGCTCTTAATGACGAGCCGATCAACGCTGCCCCTTTCATGCTTTATCATATCCAGGCCATTGCACACAGAGGCTCCACCCCGTTCTTCATAGGCGGCATTGTCACCACCCTCACCATTCAGTTGGGGCTTGGTGACTTGGTCGTTAATCAGCCTCACCTAGCCGCAGAATTCCTCACCAAGAGTTATTGTAGGTCCGCTCACCTGATTGCGCAGCGAGAGGATGGCAGGTATAACCCTGTTGTCCATGGCACCATTTTCCATCATATCACTCTGCCGTCCCGCGACCGCATCGATCCATCCAGCCGAACCAACTGGCTCTTTGTTTTACCTGATGCTACCGACCACGCTCATATCCATGATCAGGCAGATCTCCCAGCGGATGAGATGCAGGACGCTATGGATGCAGCTGAGCCTGTCCAGGATACACCAGAGACATCTACCCGACAGCCCCCTGCTCCAGAAGTCACTCTTGCGGAAGTCCTCCGTGCGATTCATCAGCAGAATCAGATGAACGCCGCACTGGAGCGAAGGCAGAAGGAGCAATATGATGCTTTACTCAGCACTATTGCAGCAAACCAGGAAGCTACTAATGAGAAGTTTGGAGAAATTTTCAGTGAGCTAGAAGCCCTCCGCATTGACATCACTGCTGCCACCGGCACCGGTTCTAATCCTGAAGCGACTCCTTCCAGACGCCGCTCCCGCACCAGAAGCCGAGCCCGCGGTCCTCAGCAGCCATAGCTTTAGTTTGCTTATGTTTGTTTCCGTTTTTGTCGTTTGTATTGTACTTTTATCGCATTTATATCACAACATTGAGGACAATGTCTGATATAGTGTGGGAGAGGTACCTTTCATTTCGCACTTTTCCATTTCGTTGTATTTTCAATTTCGTTGTATTTCTTTTCGCAAGTTAATGAAATGAGCAAATCTTTGTGCTATTTTCTTTAATTTCGAACTTTCCCCGATTATTTAGCCATACCAGAAAAAATCTTTAATTATTCGCATTACCCGACTTACCTACGGAATCGTAATTAGGAAGCCGAGAACGATTAAACAAGACCAATACAATCTTGACACCTTTGACTTCCTACTTAAGCAATTCCATCCCGATTGCCATTACGAGTACACTTTTAGTTTCAGTTCAAAAGTAACCCCTAGTAGTTTATACTAGCAGTCAGCACCGTCTGAACACAAACCACGTGGGGAGCCGATGAATATAAGCGTTTGATGCCTAATCAATAATGATCCTTCATATCTCGATGCAAAATGAAAAGAAATTGCACCAAAGTACACGGTCGCATATACAAGAAACGAGAAATATGAGAAGGAGTCCTTTGCAGGTTGGTTCAGAGGTACTGGTTCTGAACTCGGTAGGGCGTGCTACGACTCGATCCCCCACAACCTCCAAATCGGATAAAATATGTAGGGTTACCACACTCGAGTGTTAAAAAGGATCAAAGTCGTTTAACGGGAAGTCGACGACATAGCTTGTTGCTTGTGTCATTAGTGTATCGGTAATGTTCTATCAAAGTACCGGATTATCTGACAAAACGATCCCTCGTACGGTTTGTTATGAGTATGCGTGAATAAAATCTTGTCCGCCGATTTTCAACCGACTATTTGCTTGAGGACAAGCAAAGGTTTAAGTTTGGGGAAGTTTGATAACGAGAAAACGCATCGATTATATTGCTAGGTTTCATTAACGTTTTATCGCATATTCACCGTTTTAACACTCGATTTCTCGAGTTTTTCTTACCATTTTGCAGGTACATCATTATATGGAGCTAAATCATGAATTAAGAGAAAAAGGAACAAAATCAATCATAAAAAGATGAAGAAATGAAGCTTCCTGCAAAAGACTGCATATTTTGTAGCAGCCACGATCGTCACAAGGGTGTCACGACCGTGACACCCCAAAATGAAGCATCACGACCGTAAGAGAGTGGTCACGACCGTGACACTTAAAAACCACAAGTTACGAACGTGAAGACCTTGTCACGACCGTGACAAGGGTAAAATTAGGTTTTTGACTAAGACTACGTCAAGGCATTACGTGAAGACCACTTCTCCTATTTTGTTGCCACGTACCTGCACTCCTTCCACAAATTCAGCAAGGCCCAAGCAACAAAGGTCCAAGAATTCAGCCCAATAATTATTCTATAAATAGTACAAGTTCTATGAACAATGTACATAGCACTTTTTATTTCAAATTCCTGCGGAAGCTCTGCCGAACTGTATTACGAACCAGCTTTTATTTTCTGCATTATTTTCTGTTTTCGTTCTTATTGTATCCAAACCCGCCATATAACAATTTCCAACATCAGGAAATTGTTATACATTTATTTGTTTCTAAACCTTCAGCATTCGTTTATTTTCAATTTCCGCCAACAACTCCAAGCTTTCCGGCCTGTGGAAGAAGGAGTCTCTCGAATATTGTTAACCAGGTTTTTTATTATATTGCAATTTAATTTAATTATAATGTTTATTTATTTTTCTGCCATGATTACTTTATTATTAAATTTTCTGTCTCTGTCTGGTTCAACATCGATGAGTAGCTAAGCACCTTAGGGCGGTATGTAGTTAGAACGAACTTAACCGGTAAAATATAACCATAGGCTAAAAATAATTAATCACTTAACATTCTGGATGATACTTTTTAATTAAATAGACCTTTTCGTTACGAGAGTAAGAAAAGAGTATTAGGTTAGGTCAAGACCACGAGAGTGTGAGATTTTAACCAGATAGCTAAAGTTAGGCATTTAAATTAAACACAGCGAGAGCGCTTTAAAATAAATTAGAATTACTTAGTTTCCAAAAATTACCTCTAAACACTTATGGGCTAGCGAGAGCAGGCATAGGGCTTTAGGGATAAGATCTGATATAAGACCACGAGAGTGTGAGTTGAGGGTATTTAAACTGGTAATCTCTACCGAATAGATTAAGTAAACACCTTTATAAGCCTAGGTTAGATTGACCCACCTAAGTTAGTATAATTACATATCGACCGCCTTAGTATTACTTTATTAAACTTAAATTTAATTCCGCCTTTAATAGTCTTAAAAATCAACAAAAAATCGTGACAACCATTCGCCTTAGCTAAACTAGAAGTTCATCTAGCACTAAGTAACCATAGAATCCCTGTGGATCGATAATCTTAAATATTACTTCGATAGGCTGTGCACTTGCAGTAAGATACCGCTAGACGCATAAATTAGACACGTCTTTAGCCCATCATTCCTCCTCTGAAAGAGAAAGAGATGAAAAAGATATTTTTGAAGACTTTAGGTTCTTTCTACTATGAGAAGATGATCGAAAGTTCCCCTTCTGATTTCACTAAAATGGTGAGTATGGGGATGCGACTAGACGAAGGTGTCTATGAGGGATAGTTGAGCAAAGAGAGTAGTAATGGATCAATATCTAAGAGGTTCAACTTTGGTAAGAAGAAATAAGGTGAGACTAATGTTGTATCACATGAAAGTTATAGAAGACCCCGTGGTCGTGAGAATCATCGTCATCAGCAGCATGTAACTCCTATGATTAATGTGACTCCAAATGTGCCAGTAGCTCCAAAGTATCAGTCTCGTTATCAACATCCTTATGTGGAACCGAGTGGTAATCAACAGGTTCGTACTAAGCCAAATTTTGATCCCATTCCAATGTTGTATGAAGATTTGCTTCCATCTCTAATTGAAAAGAATCTTGTGCAAACACGTTCTTCGCCTCCAGTTTCGGAGTCTATCCCATGGTGGTATAAGCCAAAGGCTCACTGTGCTTTTCATCAAGGTGCCTCGGGGCACGATATTGAGAACTGTTATCCATTGAAGTTTGAAGTGCAGAAATTGATAAGGAGCAATGTTTTGTCTTTCAATGATGTTAATCCAAATGTGAAGAAAAATCCGCTTCCGAAGCATGGCAATACGTCTGTGAACATGATTGATGGTTGTCCTGGTTTGTTCAAGATTTATGAGGTCCGTCATATTCGAAGGTATTTGGTTGAGATGCATGCTTTCTTAAGTGAATATCACGATATTGACCACGATTATGCTGGTTGTTGCATTTTCTCAGTGAATCCTCGTGGTTGTGTGATTGTTAAGAGAGACATTCAAAAGATGATGGATGATAAGTTGATTGAAGTGACAACAAAAAGAGATGAGTATGACAATGAAGTGAATTTTATTGTGCCTTAGTTCAATATTCCTGAGAAGGTTGTTCCTGAGAAGGTGGTTATTTCTTTTGATAGCCGCAAATATGCTGTTACTCCATTGGTGATCAATTTTCCTGGTCCAATGCCATATGTGTCTGATAAAGCTATTCCGTACCGGTATAATGCTACGATGATAGAAATGGTAAGGAAGTTCCTATTCCTTCTCCAAAGTCTGTGGTTAGCATTGCTGATGTGAAAAAGGTTACTCGAAGTGGTAAAGTTTATGCTTCAGATCCTCCGAAGAGAACTGAAGGTACGAGTGTGAGTAAACAGATTGAGGACGTTGTTGTTTGATCAGGCCAATTTGGTGATTCTAGTTTGAAAGATAGTGAAGATGAAGTGTTGAAATTGATAAAGAAGAGCGAGTACAACATTATTGAGCAATTGTTGCATACTCCGTTGAAGATATCAGTTTTATCACTCTTGATGTGCTCTGTGGATCATAGAAAGTCTTTGCATAAGATTCTTGATCAAGCTTATGTTGATCATGATGTGAATGTTGATCAGTTTGATAGTATTATGGCTAATATCACATCGTGCAACAATCTGAGTTTCTGTGATGATGACTTGCCTGAAGAAGGAAGGAGCCATAATTTGGCTATGCATATTTCAGTGAATTGTCAGGAAGATGCTATGTCTAAAGTGCTGGTTGATACTGGGTCTTCTCTGAATGTGATGCCGAAGTCGACTTTGTCAAGGCTTGTGTACCAAGGTTCTCCCATGAGGCATAGTGGGATTATTGTGAAAGCTTTTGACGGATCAAAGAAGACATTGATTAATGAAGTTGATCTTCCTATTCTGATTGGACCGTTTATATTCAAAATTACTTTTCAAGTAATGGATATACGTCCCGCTTACAGTTGTCTCCTTGGAAGACCCTGGATTCATGAGGCAGGAGCTATGACATCTACTATCCATCAGAAGCTGAAGTTTGTGAAAGAAGGGAAATTAGTGATTATTGGCGGTGAGCAGGAGATGCTAGTGATCAATTTGTCATCTTTCTCCTATATTGATGCTGAAGAAAAGGTGGGAACTTCATTCCAGGATCTTTCTATTATTGATAATGCTGCTAAGAAGAATGTTATGCCTATGTCTTCTCTCAAGGATACTCTACGTGTGCTTGAAACTAGTCGATCTGACGGTTGGGGACGAGTTATTGATGCTGTTAACAACAAAGAAGGATTTGGTATTGGTTTTGCACCAAGTGTGGCTCTCAATGACCCAAAGACTATTTAGGAAGGATTCCGAAGTGCTGGGTTTATCAACGATCATTCCGCTGCTGCCATCATTGAAGATGATGAGGATGAAGAAATGCCTAACTTTGTTACACACAGAAAGATTTGCAAGAACTGGATTGCTGTTGACGTTCCTTCTATTGTTTATGCTTCAAAGTAATTTGTTTTATTTTCTTTCAAAAAATCCTTTCACTCTGCCCAAGGTGAAAGTGATGTTTGTCGGGTTTTGTTTCAAATTTTATCATCATCAATAAAATGTTATTTTATTATTTCCATATGTGTTTTTCCTTTTTTTCTTTATTCTGATAAATGGTAACTTAAAAAACCCAAAATAAAAATAACCACTGTTTATCTGCATAATGTTTGCACTTTGTTCATACTCTAAAATAAAAATAAAATCACTATGCAGATTGATTGATAAACCCATTGAAAACAATGATCCTATGCCCACTCCCAACTTTGAATTCCCTATGTTCGAAGTTGAGGAAGAGGATGTTGAAAAGACTCCTGATGAGATTTCTCGGTTGCTTGAGCACGAAGAAAATGTTATTCAGCCTCATGGAAAGTCTATAGAGATGGTCAACTTGGGTTCTGAAGATGATAAGAAAGAAGTTAAGGTTGGAGCATTGCTTGGTCCTAAGGTTAAGAAGAGGATTGTAGAGCTTCTTAGAGAATATGTTGATGTATTTGCTTGGTCTTATCAGGAAATGCCAGGTCTTGATACTAATATTGTGGAGCATATATTGTCGTTGAAGCCTGAATGTCCACCTGTGAAGCAAAAGTTGAGAAGAACTCATCATGATATGGAAGTAAAGATCAAATAGGAGGTTCAAAAGCAGATTGATGCAGGTTTTCTTGTGACATCTAATTATCCTCAATGGGTGGTGTAAACACCCCAAATTTGCCCTCACCCATTCACACCATGGCTTGTGATCATTTCATATGCATAAACTCAATCATAGCATCTCATGTCACACTTTTGTTTCACTGCATAGTTTCTAAGGCATCTGCACCTAGGGTTTGTGATCTGAGCAATCCCAAAGCTTCTTGAGCCATTCCAAAGGCCACCAATCAACTCAAAGTGTCCATGTGTGTTCTTATATCATATTCCATCTCCTCAAAGTCAAAATTGCAGAGGAATCACAAGGACTAGGGTTTGAGTGGATGCAGAGCCAGGATGAACTGCACAGTTGACCTAAAATTAGGGTTTTGGTTTCAGAGGCCATAACCCCAAATTTTTTGGTCATTCTTGTTTCCATTGGTCTATATATGGTATAGGGAGTATGCATATCAATTTTCATGAAGAAATCCTATGGGGAAGTCATCTGATCAAGGGATGACTTTTCAGACAAGTCAGTGCAAAATCAGGGCATCTGAGGCCCCCAATGACCCAACCAATGGGTGACCTTCATCATTTTGAGTGTATATGATCTTTATTTGATCATGGAAGAAGGTTGAAGTTCATAAAAATCAAGAATTTAGGGTTTTTGCAAATGTTGACTTTTTGGGCATAGTTGACTTTTCAAGAATGCTTCATTTTAGGTCATTTTTCAAGCCTTGATTCTTGATCCAAAAATGCTTCAAATGGAAAAACTTTGGTCATGAAAGTTGTAGATCTCATCTTTCCCTTTTCAAAAAGTACAAGAACATGATCAAACTCTTCTTGGATCAAAAGTTATGGCAATGCAAAGTTGGCAAAAATCATTAATTTCTAAGGCATGCTTCAAATGGAAATTTTGCAAAGTCTTGAACCAAAGCCAAATGTAGCCTCTAATTCATTTCAAACCAACACATAAACATTCTCTAAGTGCTGAAAATCAGAATTGGATCAAGTTTGCCTATGGTTTGGTTTGTGTAACAAGGTTTTCTTCACATGTGAACCATAAAGCAACAAGTTGCAAAACTCATGATCATGCTCCCTCAACTTGCTGCCTTGGCCTTTGGACCTTGCTGGCTCTCTCACCACACCATGATGCGCCAGACCTAGCTTTGTACCAAGCTAGTATCAAGCCCATGCTTCTCTTACAAGATTTTTGACTTTTGGCAAAAGCAAACTTACCAATCACAAAAGCACAAGTCACATCATCCAGCCAATCAGATTTGTTTATGTTATCAATTTGCAAGCTAGCCATAACAAGGAGCAAGGCTGAAACACATACATTCACCACATTCACAAAAACCTTCCACATTGCAACTTGCTTCGAATCTCTTAACACAGCCACCAAACACAAAAACTTTCTTCATCATCCAACTCAACACACTTCATAGGCCACCCAGCACCAAGAACACAAGCCTGAAACAGCCTGAACACTCCATAACCATTCTTCACCTCAGCCTGCATTTTCTATCGAATCTCTCTCCACAAGCCACAAACAGCCAAACAAACCTTGCAAAGCTTCTCCATACATCATTTGGACCTCAAACAATCACTCACCATGACCTGAAACCTCCAGAAACACCATTGCCATTTTTGATCAAGCTGAAGCAGTTCCTTTCGAATCTCATTATCCAGCCAGCACAAACTCATTTTGAGCACTCAAACATCTTTGGGGGATCAAGTGGAGTGGTTTGCACAAGGAAAAGTGGCCAGAAAGTCCTCAAGTTGAAAGCTCCAAATCTCAGGTAGCTCGAAAATAATTTTTCCAGAAATCATTTTTCTTGTTACAAACTTGTTCTTCATGTCTTGCTGATCATTCTGGTACCATTGGTTTTGAAAATGGTTTCGAAATGAGCATTTAATTTGTGTCTGAAGCTTGCGTGACCTAGTTTTCTTTTTCTTCGATTCAGCTCATTTAGGAAATATAAATGTGTTTTAGGATGGGGGTTTGATTCGTGAGGATGTGAGGATCATTTCCCAGTTCTTGTTTTTCATTTTTGATGCGTTTTGAGGGATTTGGGTAGTTTTCAGGTGAGAGCTGGCCGGAGAAGACGACCGGAAGTCTTCTCCGGCCACCTGAGAGTCATTTGTGCCCTAATCACGTAATTAATGTTAGTTTGAATTTGAGCCCTCAGATGCGTTGAACAAGTTGACTTCCCGCGCGCATAAAGGGTCCAGATGTGGTCATTAAACCCTAATCACTTTAATTAGTCTAATTAATTGAATTTAGTCAGTTTAAACGTGGGCCACTGGATTTGGCGCGTGGTCAATGGTCCCCTTTCCAGATTGAATCTCAACCCTTCATGCTGCGTACTTTCATTTTATTTAATTTTTATTCATTTTCTTTCCATTTATTTTGCATAATTATTTTAAAATAGTTAAAAATCCTTAAAAATTATGAAACTTTTTCCTTAAAGTTTTAATAATTTTTAAGACCCAAAAATATTTTTATTTTATTTTTTATCATTTAAAAAAGTATTTTTAAATATTTAAAAGATTATTTTTAATTGATTAATGAGAATTAATTAATTAAAAATACTTTTAGGTATTTAAAAATTACAAAAAAAATTCATGAAATGTTCTAAGACATTTAGAAACATTGTCCAACCTTCAAACCAAATTTCTTTTTTGATCTTGATGCATTTTAAGAATTTTTCATTGAATTAAATCATTTTTTATGCATTAATTTGATCATAAGTTTAAAAATTCATTTCTGCCTATTGGAGAAGGTTGAAGCATTGATTCTTCTTGCATTGTTTTCTATTTGGCATGTAGTTTCTAGGATAAAAAGACCATGATTTGTTTCTTCATTTTCAAATTGTTTGGCATTTGTTTTGTTAAGAACCCTAAAAAACCCTAATAACTTAGGAAATTCATAACTTGAGTTTGGTTGAGAGTTGAGAGTTCTCCTTTGGGCAGTGATTCATTATAGGTTTGGGGTTTCTTTGATTGCCATTTTCCATTTTTATCTTAGGGTTTTGATTCTGTTTTGGATTTTTGTTTGATGTTTGTTCCATGAACCCTAATTTGGGCTTTCTTTTGCATCCTTCTTGCATTTCCTTGCATAACATGGCTTGTCCTTGCGTCTTGTGCATTCTTGTGATTCATTTGACATCTTAAGACATATAGAAAGCATGTTTGATCATTGCATTGCACATTTGCCATGTCATTTGTCTTGTATGCCTCATAACTTTCCATGCTTGTTCATGATCCTTAGCTTGCATCATTTGCATCCATGATCTTGTATGAACATCCCCATGCCTTGCCTCATGTTTGCAGCACCTCATAACATCATAATCATCATAAACATGCTTCTGGTTTTGTCTAGCATCATGTCATTTCATTTCATTTAGCATTGCATTGCATTTCTTTTCTAACATTTCAGGTGGTAAGTAAACTTGGGAAGTGAATTTGCCTTCACTTCTCATAACTTTTCTTTTCATCTCTCTTGCATCCATTGCTGCATTTCTATTTGTGTTTGAGTTTGAGCTTGCTCATTCTTCTTCCTCCCACTTTCTTTCTTCAAGTGACTTGACTTCTTGAATGAAGCAAGTTGCTTTGCTTCTCTTGATCTTATTCATCTGCTTCCTGGTGGTTCCTCTGAAGATTTGTTCTTGCAAACCTCACAAACTTTAGGATCATCCAAGCATGATAATGAATTAGGGTTTTGATTAGTCCCCCCATTAGTTTTACCTTTGTATCTCTTTGTGTCTTCTCTTCTCACCTCATAATCAGGGACTAAACCCTAAAGGCTTTAAGACTTTGTGATTAAGCTTATGCCTGCATCCTTCTCTTAGGATGGAGTGTATAACTTTAATCCTAAGTGTTAAACCCTTAATGTGTTTAATCTCTTAATCAATTCACATAATAATCATCAAGACATCACACTTGTAACTTGGGCCTTGCATTAGGGTTCTAATTCTTCCTTAAGTGGTTAAGAAGGACTAACCCTAGTGTTAATGGACAAGTCCCCCTCAAGTTGTCTTACAAATCATAAAAAACACTTCATCATCATACCATTAACTAAAATCCACTTAATAAAGGTTTGTTTTGTCATGGGTTTAATCCCTAATCATGGGTTAAGTTGAGGAGTTTTCCTCAGCTTAAACACTCTCATCTATCATCCTTCTTTTAGGATGGTGTAATGGGTCTGTTTAATCCATGATTATGGCTTAACCTCATTACTCAACACTAAACAAAAACACCAAAAAACATCTAAATAATCACAAGTAGGTTAATGATCTTAATCCTACACCAAAGGTGATTAAGTGTGAGAATCTGACTTCACACTTGAGGTATGCTCATTACCCCTAATCAGAGGGAAGATGTGATGAGTTTGCTAAATCCATTGGTTTAGGCTTAAGCTCATTATCTTATGACAAACTCCAAAAAGAAATAAAAGACTGAAAACTCAAAAACAAACAATAATCGTCTCCTCCGGGATTCTTTTCTCATCACCCTCACTCACAATCGAGAACTTGCTTCTTCCGTCTAATGCAAGACAGTCAGCACCTGAGCCAGACAGGTCATACACTTGAGCATTGACAAGTAAGCAGTTCGCAAATCAATTCATCTTTCAGTCTCTTTGGGTCGAACTACGGTGTTCTGACTTCCTCATTGCACGAGAGGATACGTAGGCATAACTTAACAGTTATCGAACAAAAGTCTCTGTACATTCCCCCTCCTTCTAGCTTCATTCTTTAGCCTCAATATCATGAGCATTTCATTCCTGTTCTTACACTGACACTTCACTTATACACTTCACTTACACTGACACCTGTACATTCTTTTCCAGCTCTTTTATACACAAATTGCACTGACACTACCCCTTTAAAACACAAATCTTTTAAGCGTGGATCCCGTCGAGTACGACGGACAATCTGGGTGCTAATACCTTCCCAGGTTGTAACCAACCCCCTTTCTCAGTCTCTCTGGTTCGCAACCGTCTTATCCATCTTTTCCTAGGTCTATGCAGCATTGCCTTTCCTCCGGGATAAAAATGCCTAGCTGGCGACTCTTTTCATCTCCAGTGAGTTCACGGCTGTGTGTCCTCACTGTCCCTTTCGCCGACCGTTCGCGCCTGTACCTTCATATGATCCAGTTTCATTTGTTGGGAGCGACAGCTTGGCGACTCTGCTGGGGACCCTTATACTGCAACCAGGGCTTCTGGTTCTTTTTGTGGGTCCCTCATAGCGCTTGTTTGATTTGTGTTTACTGGGGTGTTATGTGCTTGTTTGTGCTTGTATTTACTTTTGTTTATTGCTTTATGTACAGTTACTTTACTGCTTTCTTTATTGCATTTGTCTATATCATACTATCATTGTTGCTGGCTGGATCTGGTTTCTTGTTTTGGTGGGTGGGTGTTCCATTGAGAGTTAAGGTCCTATACCTGGGACCTGAGTGACACCTAGGCTAGAGTGAATCATATTCTTTCCCATTCCATTTCGGTCTGGTGCGGGAATATGAAACACGGTTCAGATATGGGTTTCTTCTTGAGAACTCTGTGTTGCAGATTTCCTGCAATGCTAGGGCTATCTGGGAAGCCTACTAAGTCTGGATGACCTTTTAGTATTGACCTCCAGAAACTGAGGTGAATTAGAGGAGGAACTTTTATGGTTATTGTAAACACTGTGCCTCCGGGTTAGAAGTGTTTACACTTCTCATAACTGATCCAAGTCTGAGGATCCTTGTTCTAGATCACCACCTGTGAGGGGGTTGGGCTGTTTACAGGTTTGCAGGTACCTTGACCTCAGAACACCCTGTTACTTTGACTTTGTTAAGAATACTACATGTTGGACAGTTCTTGTGATTCTAAAACCCTGGACATGTGGCTCTTTATTTGAGTCCCCCACCCTGGTTACTGGATTTATAGACCTCCACCTGGATTTCTTGAACACACATGGATCTATACCAAGACAGTTAATCAGATCCAGCTCAGTCACAAACCCTTGCATATCATCTGCATACATACTCATTGCATCATATTAACATGTGCTTATTTGTGTTTCAGGGTATCCATTCTCATCTGGTTTTTGGTTTTGACCCCATCTGCAGTTTTGACCTGTCTCCACCAGCACTTGCATCAGTCTGTCAGCCATATACTTCAGTTACCTGTACTAGCCAGCCAGTGGCCCACTTCTCAGCATCTTCATCAGCACTCTACTCAGTCTCAGCACTTATGGCTCCAAAGAAAAGCAACATCACCTATCATTTCTTCCAACCAGACTTATCAGACATCAGGAGGATCCAAACCCTGATCACTCCAGATCACATACCCTTGTTCAGGGAGAGTTATGGAGATATACTGGACATGGTTATGGATCTGGACCCTTCACAGAGGAGCCTCATCCACACCTGTATTCAGTTTTATGACCCCCCATTGAGATGTTTCACCTTTCAAGACTTTCAGTTGGGTCCTCTTTTGGAAGAATACTCATCTTTGGTTGGTTTGCCTATCAAGAGGGAAATCCCTTTCAACCCTGAAATGGTCTTTCCCAGCAATGGAGAGATAGCAAAAGCTTTGCACCTGGAGCCTGTTTTGATTGAACAGCATATGACCTCCAAAGCTGGGATCCCTGGATTTCATCTGGACTTCCTGATTTCTCAAGCTAGTTTGAAAGCCTCCCTGGGGGAGTGGAGAGCTGTTTGTGCTCTGTTGGCCTTAAGTGTATATGGAATTGTGTTGTTTGCAGATGAGCCTCGATTCATCAGCAAGAGTGCAATTCATTTGTTCATCCTGAAGAACCCAGTGCCAACTTTGCTAGGAGATCTCTATTACTCAGTACATCAGAAGAATGAGAAGCAGAGGGGAAGGCTAGTGAGGTGTTGTGCTCCATTATTCCATGCTTGGCTTCTTAAGCATCTACCCAGGACAGATGCATTTCTAAATCCTCATCAGCAAAGCAACTGGGCTAAGAGGCTCACTACTCTCACTTCAGCAGACATCAGATGGTGTACTCAAAGCACCAAGGGCAGAGATATGATCACCAGCTGTGGGCACTTTCCCAATGTGCCCTTAATAGGAGTTAAGGGAAGTATCAATTACAACCCTCTGCTGTTCAAGAGGCAATTGGGCTATGCATTGGTCCATACTCCTAAGACACAGGACCTGATTGAGACCCTCTACTGTGAGAACAAGATTAGTTTGGCTGTTGTTAGGCAGGCTGTCTGGGCCTGGGATCATGTTCAAACCAAGGGAATCACCATTTTGGGGAAGTGCAATAATGTGGCATCAGTCCAATATTATGAGTGGTCCCATGCTAGGGCCCAATTCTCTGGAATGCCCTTCACCATAGAAGACATGCCTGAGTCATCTTCAGCACCACCCCCTGCCACTATCAGTTTGGAGGAGTTTGAGAGCTTGAAGGAAAGAAATGAGAAGTTAACCCAGGCTTTGCAGAAGACCCTCCGGGAAAGGAGTGAAGGTGTGAGGGAGATTGAGAGACTGGAAAAGTTAAGGGTGGAACACTTGACCAAGATTGAGAAGTCTGGAGATTATATCAACAAGTCTAAAGCTGGTGAACAGATTCTGAAGAATGCTTGTAAAGAAGCCCAGTTCCAGAGAGCAAGGACAGACTTGTATTTGAAAGAGAGTCAGGCCAGGTGGGTCCGGATCACTGAGGCCCGTACTCTAGAAGACAAGAGAGCTCAAGACAAGATGGAGCAGATGGAAAAAGCCCTGGCAGCAGCCCAGAAGGAAATATCAGAGCTAGAAATCAGAGCTGGAGTGAAGAGGTCTAGGGACCAAAGTCAGAACAGGAAGTTGACTGCAGCTGTTGCAACAAGAAACCTTCTCATCAGAAATCTTACGGAGCATCCGGCTGATCCTGTGACCGAAGCACTTCTCAAGGAAGTTCGTGAGGATGAGTTTGGCCTTGGAGTTTGATCATTTGCTTGTTGTTGTTCCTTTTCCATGTACTGTTGTTTTTTGATGTATTTTGACCCCTTTGAGGGCTTGTGTTGTAAAAATGAACAAGTTGTATTATTTCACCCTTTGTAATATATTTGTGGTAGTTTCCATCTGGGTTACTTCAAAAGCAACTTCAACAGCATCATCTTCAAGGGTCTGGAAGGGTCAAAACTGAAGGCCAAACCGGATACCTTGAGAGCAAATAAGCATAACTGCATTGCATGCTAACCCTCTTTTTGTTTTGTAGGTTTTTGTTTTGTTGTTGCTAACCTCTGTTGTGAATCTCAGGAATTATTGCTCGCCGCCGGGTATTTCCTCTCAACAGGCCTCACAGGTACCCAACTAGAAACAACCTTCCGGGAATTCAGATGGATCAGATGCAGCAAGACCTTACGGAGGTCAGAAACCAGATGGCCAACGAAAGACTGGAGATGAGAACCCAGATAACATAATTCATGGAAGTGATGAACAACTTAGCTCAAAGCCAAGAGAGGCTCAGAACTTTGGTAGAAGGGAGGAATCAAGATGAGCCCCATGTGGGGACTGCTGGCACAAGTAACAACGAGAGGGTCCAACCTCATGTCAATCCCCCAGTTTTTGGACCCCATCTCCATCCAGAGGCCAACATCCCAGTCAATATACAAGGGACTGCCACAGCAGGGAGAGTACTTCAAGAAGATCCTCAGGAGGACCAATTTACAGTAATGGGTGCTGGAGAGGAAACTTATGATAGGCGGCTGGATGAAATAGCCGAGAAGTTGAGGTCCTTAGAATCTCAAAATTCTTTGGGGTTCGACGTCATGGACATGGGTTTGGTAGAAGGGGTCAGGATCCCCCATAAGTTCAAACCTCCTTGTTTCGAAAAGTATAATGGGACTTCATGCCCCCGGACTCATTTGCAATCATTTCTGGGAAGGCTGAAGGCCTATACAATGGACGAGAAACTTTGGATGTTCTACTTCGAAGATAGCTTGACTGGAGCTTCTAGGGAATGGTATTCCCATTTGACAAGGGCAACTGTGAGATGCTGGAAGGACCTGGCAGAAGCCTTCATCCGACAGTATCAATACAATTTAGACATGGCACCCAACAGGACTCTCCTAATGGGAATGTCGCAGTCGTCAAGGGAAAGTTTCCGAGAGTATGCCCAAAGGTGGAGGCAACTGGCTGCTGCTGTTCAACCACCAATGTCTGAGAGAGAAATGGCAGACATGTTTATGAACACTCTCCAGGGAACGTATATTGACAGGTTAGCTGCTTTCTCTTCCACCAGCTTCGCAGATGTTGTCATAGCTGGGGAGAGAATTGAAAGCCTGTTGAAAATGGGAAAGATCTCAGACAACGGTGCAAGCTCGTCCAGTGGTACAAGAAAGCCTTTTGCAGGCCCGAGAAGAACTGGCGAGACCAATGCCATTCACACCAACAGGGGTAGGCCCCAATATGCTCAGAGGTCAATAGCAGCAGTCACTATCCCTGCTCCAGCTCATCCACAGCCAGTCTATCAACCTCCTCAACAAAACTTCCAACAACAACTTCAGTATCATCAGCAGAATCAATATCCTCCAAGAAACTACAACAACAACAACTCCAACAACAATAATCAACAGAGGCCATTCCAGCAGAGGCCATCCCAAGCTAACCGAGTGATCGACCCGATCCCAATGCCGTATGCTGCCTTGCTGCCACAACTTCTGAAACTCAACCTAGTTGAGCTAAGAACGTTGGCACCTCCGGATCCCAACAGTCTACCAAGAAACTATGACTCCAATGCTAGGTGTGCTTTTCATTCCAACGCACCTGGTCACAGTACAGAAAAATGCAGGGCTCTGCATATGAAGGTACAAGACTTGGTAGACTCCAAGGCTCTGAATTTTGCACCTCCACCCAATGTCAATAAAAACCCTATGCCAAACCATGGTGGTCCCCGAATTAACGCTATTGAAGAAGACCAACCGTCTTATTTAATAACCAGTGTGGATCAGATCAGGACACCATTGGTGGAAATCAAAGCTCAACTCCGCGAAAACCAAATATTTCCGGGGTGTGAACTAGGGTGTCCCTATTGCAATATTTCATGGAATGGGTGTGAAGACCTGAAGAATGGCATTGACAGCCTTATTCAGAGTGGCCTGCTCCAGATCACTACATCATTTCCTGCAAATCCGACAACTTCATCAACAACGGTTTCAGAACCTCCTACAACTACAGCAACTATTGTTCCCGACAATTCATCAGCACCATCAACAAGTACTTCACCTGTCCTCCCAAATGATCAGACTTCAACAGTTTCTCCTGCTACAACTTCAGCTTCATTCCATTTCGAATCTCCATCAACAACAACAACAGTCCTTCCAACAGTACCTCCTACAACACCAGCAATCAATCATGAAGATGTCTCTACTGTTACCATATTCTATGATCCTGAAAATAACTCCGCTTACCATTCAGAAGGTGCTGCTCCCGCCAGAGCACCAGTTACAATCTTTTATGATCCACAAACAATAACAGTCCCTTCAGCAGCAGCAATCAGTCCAGTCACTGTCACGGTGCCTGGACCAGTACCATATGAAAGCAATAGGGCCATCCCTTGGCACTATGGCTCTGACGTGTACTGTGAAGGGAAAAGAATCACTCTTGAAACATCAGCACCTGCACCACAAGTAGATAATGTGGGGGGAGGCGGAGGCTTCACTCGAAGCGGACGTCTCTTTGCTTCACAAGTTCAAAGACCTACTGCCGAAGCGGAAGCTGCTGCCAAGGCAAAAGGAAAAGGCCCGGTGCAGGAAGATCCAACTGCCAAAGAAGCCCTGAAAACTCCATTTGATCAGGAAGTTGATGAGTTTATGCGGATCATCAAAAAGAGTGATTATAAAATTGTGGATCAGCTTCACCAGACGCCATCCAAAATCTCTATCCTCTCACTGCTTATGTGCTCCGAAGCCCATCGGAATGCACTACTCAAAGTCTTGCACGCAGCTTACGTGCCTGAGGAGATTACTGTCAACCAATTGGAAACCGTGGTTGGTAATGTTACTGCTAGCAATGGGCTAGGGTTTACCAATTCTGACTTGACAGCGGATGGCCGCAACCACAACAAAGCCTTGCACATAACCCTGGAATGCAAAGGAGCTGTCCTTTCTCATGTGCTGGTGGACACAGGTTCTTCCCTGAATGTCTTACCAAAGAAGGCTCTGGTGAAGTTAGAATATGATGGATTGGCATTGAGACCCAGCAACCTGGTGGTAAGAGCCTTTGATGGTTCTAAGAGATCGGTTCTGGGAGAGATTGAGCTGCCTGTGACAATTGGCCCACAGACTTTTAAAACTATCTTTTATGTGATGGACATTCAGCCCGCCTACAGCTGTTTGTTGGGTAGACCCTGGATTCACGCCGCCGGCGCAATAACGTCTACCCTTCACCAAAAGTTAAAATTTGAGTGGGAAGGTCAAGTTGTCACAATCTGTGGGGAAGAGGATATTTTCGTTAGCCATCTGGCTACTTACAAATACATTGAGATGGATGGGGAGATCCATGAAACAATGAGCCAAGGTTTTGAAGCCTTGAACGTCAATGAAGCATCTGCTGTGTCAGGGATCTCCATGTCATCTTACCAACAAGCCCGGAAGGTTGTTGAAGAAGGAACTGCCCTAGGCTGGGGCAAGGTATTAGCTGTGGAGGAGAAGAAGGACAAATTTGGGTTGGGTTACAGACCAACTCAACATCAAGCAAAGGCTGCTACAGAGCCTGGTTTTGTCAGTGGGGGGATGCTTACCCCCGATGCTATCAACTGTCTGGAAGACGAGCTGGAAGAGGAGCGCAATCTGGAGAATTGGATTCGTCCGAAGATCCCGGGGAGCAGTGTCTCGAACTGGTCTTCCCAGGAAATTATAAGAGTTACTCATGCAGAGTAATTATTATTTCCTGTATTTTTTATAGCATGCATCCAAGTCTTGCATCTTGCCCAAGATGACAAGACTCATTTTGTAACCAGGGCCATCTGTACTTTTGTGCAAACAAGATTAAATTAATGAAATATCAGACATCTTTTTGCAAACGAGTCTTTTTCTTTTATGCTCACTGTTTTTTCCATTTTTCTTTTTGTACAAAAAATAAATGGCGGTGTTTTCAAAATGATAACTTCATTTCACTTTTTCTAAAGCAAGATTAAAATCAATCACTAAAATGAACAAACTTAACCCTTGCAGAGAGTGCCTTCCTGACAGCACCGACAACAGCACGGCTATGACATCGTATGACTTTGACAATCCAATCAATCAAGCTGATGAAGGGGTTGAAGAAGAATATGAGCTTCCTGAAGAGCTAGCCAGGTTGTTAAGACAGGAGAAAAAGGTTATTACCCCTCACCAGGAGGAGGTTGAAGTGATCAATCTTGGTACGGAGGAAGACGTGAAAGAGGTTAAAATCGGGGCCTGCCTGCAAGACTCAGTGAAGAGACAGCTGATAGATCTGCTTCAAGAGTTTGTGGACGTGTTTGCTTGGTCGTATCAAGACATGCCAGGGTTGGATACCGACATTGTTGTGCACAAGCTGCCTTTGAGAGAAGAGTGCCCACCGGTCAAACAGAAGCTGCGCCGTACTCGTCCGGACATGGCTATGAAAATCAAGGAAGAGGTGCAAAAGCAATGGGACGCCGGGTTCCTTGCTGTGACTAGCTATCCGCCGTGGGTTGCTAACATAGTACCTGTGCCTAAGAAAGACGGCAAAGTAAGAATGTGTGTTGACTACCGGGATCTGAACAGAGCCAGCCCGAAAGATGACTTCCCATTACCTCACATTGATGTATTGGTGGATAACACGGCTCAGTTCTCGGTATTCTCCTTCATGGATGGATTTTCAGGATACAACCAGATTAAAATGTCACCTGAAGACATGGAGAAGACAACATTCATCACACCCTGGGGCACGTTTTGCTACAAAGTAATGCCATTCGGACTGAAGAATGCCGGTGCCACATATCAACGGGCTATGGTGACATTGTTCCACGATATGATCCACAAGGAAATAGAATGTTATGTGGATGATATGATCGCCAAGTCCCTTACAGAGGAAGATCACCTGGTGAATCTGCTGAAGTTGTTCAAGCGATTGAGGAAGTACCAACTAAAGTTGAACCCCAACAAATGCACATTCGGGGTGCGATCCGGTAAGCTGCTGGGCTTTATTGTAAGCGAGAAAGGGATTGAAGTTGACCCTGATAAAGTCAAGGCTATACAAGAAATGCCTGCACCGAAAACTGAGAAAGAAGTTCGAGGGTTCTTAGGTCGATTGAACTACATTTCAAGGTTCATATCTCACCTCACAGCGACCTGTGAACCCTTGTTCAAGCTGTTAAGAAAAGAACAGACGGTCAGGTGGAACGAAGATTGCCAGAAGGCTTTTGACAAGATCAAAGAGTACTTACAAGAACCTCCAATCCTCATGCCTCCAGTAGAAGGAAGACCTCTGATTATGTACTTGACAGTGTTAGAAGAGTCGATGGGGTGTGTGCTGGGCCAGCATGACGAGTCTGGTCGAAAAGAGTATGCAATATACTACCTAAGCAAAAAGTTTACCGACTGTGAACAACGTTATTCACTGCTCGAGAAAACTTGCTGTGCTTTAGCGTGGGTTGCTCGCCGACTGAGACAGTATATGTTGACCCACACTACCTTATTAATCTCAAAAATGGATCCAGTTAAGTACATTTTCGAGAAGCCAGCTCTCACCGGACGGGTTGCAAGATGGCAAATGATTCTCACAGAATACGACATCCAGTACACCTCTCAGAAAGCCATCAAGGGCAGTGTACTATCTGAATATCTTGCTGAGCAACCCATTGATGACTACCAGCCTATGAGGTTTGACTTCCCTGATGAAGACATCATGTTCATTAAAGCAAAAGATCATGAAGAGCCTATTCACACTGAAGGGCCTGACCCGGAGGAAAAATGGACTATGATGTTTGATGGGGCTGTTAACATGAATGGTCGTGGTGTTGGTGCAGTACTCATTACACCTAAAGGAGTTCACATGCCTTTCTCGGCAAAACTCACTTTCAACTGCACTAACAACGAAGCTGAATACGAAGCTTGCATTATGGGTCTTGAGGAAGCCATTGACCTCAGGATCAAGACATTGACCGTATTCGGAGATTCAGCTCTGGTAGTCAATCAAACCAACGGGAAATGGTACACCCACCAAGATCATCTGATACCTTACAGGGATTATACAAGAAGGTTACTGACTTTCTTCACAACAGTCAAGCTTGAGTATATCCCTCGGGACGAGAATCAGTTTGCAGATGCTCTCGCTACCATTTCATCCATGATCAAAGTTCAAGCTGCCAACTTTGTACCCCAGATTTCAGTATCTAGACTTGATAGACCAGCATATGTATTTGCAGCGGATGTTGTAAAAGATGATAAGCCTTGGTTCCATGACATTAAGTGCTTCTTGGAGGATCAGACATACCCACCTGGGGCATCTTCCAATGATAAGAAGACTCTGAGAAGGCTTGCTGGAAGTTTCTTTCTGAACACTGATGGGTCTTTATACAAAAGGAACTTTGACATGGTACTCCTCAGATGTGTTGACAAAACAGAAGCAGATTTGTTGATGCATGAAGTGCACGAAGGGTCTTTTGGTACCCATGCAGGAGGGCATGCCATGGCTAAGAAATTGCTAAGATCGGGCTATTACTGGATCACAATGGATGCAGACTGTTGTGCTTACGCCAGAAAATGCCACAAATGCCAGATCTACGCAGATAAGGTGCATGTGCCTCCCAATCCTTTGAATATCATGTCTTCACCATGGCCCTTTTCCATGTGGGGCATTGATATGATTGGCAAGATTGAGCCAACTGCTTCAAACGGCCATAGATTCATCCTGGTCGCCATTGACTATTTCACCAAGTGGGTTGAAGCAGCCTCATATGCAAATGTTACTAGGCAAGTGGTAGCCCGATTCCTGAAGAGAGACATCATCTGTCGGTATGGAGTGCCCGAGCGAATCATTACTGATAATGGTTCCAATTTAAACAACAAAATGATGGCAGAGCTGTGCCGGGACTTCAAGATCCAACATCACAATTCTTCTCCTTACAGGCCAAAGATGAATGGCGCTGTTGAGGCAGCTAACAAGAATATCAAGAAGATTGTGCAGAAGATGGTAATCACCTACAAAGACTGGCATGAAATGCTACCGTTTGCCTTGCATGGGTACCGCACGTCAATCAGGACATCCACTGGGGCAACACCGTATCAGCTTGTATATGGTATGGAAGCGGTCCTACCTGTTGAAGTTGAACTACCCTCGTTACGGGTATTAATGGATGTTAAACTGAGTGAAGCAGAATGGGTTCGGTCCCGATACGAACAACTGAGTCTGATCGAAGAGAAAAGATTGGCTGCAATCTGCCATGGGCAGTTATATCAGAAGAGAATGAAGAAGGCCTTCGATCAGAAAGTCAGGCACCGAGAGTACCAAGTGGGAGATCTTGTGTTGAAAAGAATCCTCCCTCCTCATACAGACTACAGGGGAAAATGGACTCCAAATTATGAAGGACCATTCGTTGTAAAGAAAGTTTTCTCTGGTGGAGCACTGATGCTCAGCACCATGGATGGTGAAGATTTCCCATCCCCTGTGAATTCAGATGCAGTTAAAAAATACTTCGCATAAAATGACCCGCTGGACATAAAAACAGAATATAAGTCCAGGCAAAAATAGGGCATCCCGGCGAGTCAAAAACAGAATAAAAGACTCGGGCAAAAATAAGGGAAATAAATGAAAAATGTACACCCGCTGAGTTGAAAAGCCGCATTGGACAACTCAGGCAAAAATGGGTATCCCGATGGATTGAAAACCCGAAAGGGCGATCCATGCAAAACAAGGGAATAAGCGAACAACTGCATTCTGAATTCGTCTGTATCAACTACAACTTGGTAAGTTTCAAAGGATCAAGCTTCAATCAAAATCAACTCTCTCCGGAAAGCAAGACGAGAAGAACGTCATTGTCATACGAGTCATAGCAGAAGAGGAAGCTCCTTGAAAGCGTCGTCAGCATCGCCAGCATTTTGTTTCTCAATTTGTAACAATCTCTTCATTTCAGGAGATATGTTTCCTTGACTGTATCTTTCCAATTCAGGGCACATGAATTAATAAAATCAAATTTTCGGTCATGTTTCGTTTTTTACATTTATGTTTTGCAAAGAGTTGTCTGATATCTCTAAAAATACAATTGCATAAGTACAGATGCCTTTCTCTAAAAGATAAAAACACATGCTTACAGGGGATATGATTACTCTCGAAAGTACTTAACTCCTATGACGGAATCCAGTAAGGGATACCTCGGGACCTTTTGTGCGTTTCCTTACCTATTGCAGGATTGCAGGTATCCAGAACGCAACCTGGGGCATGCAGGTTATGTCTCAGCAAGTAGGCGAATCATTATCAACTCGGTCTATCTTCCACATGGCACTAGAAGGTGCCCGTTTCCCCAGCGGAGCTGCCAAATCAGCATACACTCAATCTCAGCATCCGAAATGCTCTATCCCCAGCTGAGTTGCTCCCCATTGCATTCCCCAGCTGTAGTGCCAACCATTCTTCCTCAGCAGAATGCAGAAGTCAGGGAATCATCTCCCCACAGAGCTTCAAGCCTCTATTCCGAAGAGCAACGCATGAAGAAGCCACAACAGAGAGGGAGAAAGCTTCTACAAACCCCAGCTGGGTCCCATATTATAAGGATATGCCTATCAGTGACCTATATCCACAAGCAGATACATCATTAGGTCTACCAATGATCTCATCCCCAGCTGGGATGTTCACTTCAAGCAGATCAACCAGAGATCTTCACAGCAACAGGATCCGAATCCCGGATCTGTGCCTCTTTGCATAATCATGGCATTTGCATCATACTATCCCCTCAGAGCGTAGCATTCTGTCTAATACGGAGCATTACGGCAAAAATCAAATGCATAGCATAGTCATAAGCCATGTTCTGAATTAACGCTTGTGAATAATAAACTGTTCATCATCATCATTATACAAACATCCCCCAGAGTCCCAGCAAAAGCAGCTGCCTCTCAAATCACAAACACCGGTATATGCACCTTTTGGCACCCGTCCGTGCCATCTTTCCCCAGTAAAGTCGCCTGAACACTCTTTACAAACAAATCACCCTTATTACAGATACGTCCTGACACCCGTCCGTGTCATATCCCAGCAGAAAGCCAAAGAGGTCCTCTTTGCACTCACATATACCTATACATACACTTTTCTTGACACCCGTCCGTGTCATATCCCCAGCGCAGTCGCCTAGACTTTGTATATCAGATACTTGTTGATATCATACCTTTCTCTTTTGACACTCGTCCGTGTCACTCTCCCCAGCAGATAAACACTCATCTATACACCACTCGCTCTTATACAGATACCCGTCCGTATCTTGTATACACCATTACTTATATCCCCACAGATTCAACAGTAGTCCTTGTTCTTTGTTAACCGGTTGGTACTCGTCCGTACCATCATCTCAGAACATTGCGTCTAGTGTTTGTTTCTGCATGATACTCGTCCGTATCATAATCTTAAGGATGCTCGTCCGCATCTTTAATCCATACACCGTGCCAAACACTTATGTCTTCTTGGATATAGATACTCGTCTGTATCTACCATTCCCCAGAGGAGTCCCTTCAGATACAACACTCGTACGTGTTCCCTGTTAACCAGTTGATACTCGTCCGTATCATCATCTCTGAACATGTGTCAGTTTGTTTCTACCCGATACTCGTCCGTATCGTAGTCTTAGGGATGCTCGTCCGCATCTTTAATCTATACACAGCATCTAAACACTTATACCTTTTCTTTGCTTGGTTGTAAATACTCGTCCGTGTTTACTATATCCCCAGTAGATCGCCAACAAAGCAAATTTTCCTTTATCTAACACTCGTCCTGTGTTATGATAACTCTGAGAGCAGCCGTACCCTGCTAAGTGGTCGTCCTCCACTTCTTGATGGTCGTCCTCCATCATGCTCATCCGATGGCCGTCCCCATCGTTGATTTTTAGCAGCCGTCCCCTGCTAGGTGGTCGTCCTCCACCCTTTGATGATCGTCCTTCATCACTTTGTCCAATGGCCGTCCCCATTGTTGATTTTGGTTATCTGACACTCGTCCTGTGTTACGATAAACCTCGAGAGCAGCCGTCCCCTGCTGAGTGGTCGTCCTCCACTTCTTGATGGTCGTCCTCCATCATGCTCGTCCGATGGCCGTCCCCATCGTTGACCTTTTCTATCCGATGGCCGTCCCCATCGTTGATATTTTCGGCAGCCGTACCCTGCCAGGTGGTCGTCCTCCACCTTTGATGGCCGTCCCCATCATATTTCCTTTATTACCCAACAGAGCAGCCGTACCCTGCTAGGTGATCGTCCTTCACCTTTGATGGCCGTACCCCATCATCTGTTTATTTCATTTATTCTTTAACCCGATGGCCGTCCCCGTCGTGGTCCCTTTTCCTTTTCCTTTTAGCCCGATGGCCGTCCCCATCGTGGGTTGCTTTACCTTTTTGAATTTGATGGCCGTCCCCGTCATGTTTCATTAATCCCCAGAGAATTTTACAACTTTATCTTGATGGCCGTCCCCATCATGATATCTTATTTTTCCAGCTAGTCGACCGTCCCCGTCTTAGCTTTACCTTTTATCCCCAGCATGTCGGCCGTCCCCGTCATCGCTTTACTTCGCATTTACCCCAGCATGTCGGCCGTCCCCGTCATTGCTCTTTACCCAGCAGTCGTCCTCTGCTCGACGGTCGTCCTCCGTCGCCCACACTTTACAATATACTTTATTTTTCTGTTACAATCTATATCCCTTTTCTTCTTCATTCTGTGAGTGCAAATTTTGGACTGTCTTTGGTATTCAACCACAAGTTATCTTGTTTGCCTGTTAAGCCGTTGCTTACATCCTGCACAGCTAACTCATGCTTGAATAGGGGCAGCTGTAAACACCCCAAATTTGCCCTCACCCATTCACACCATGGCTTGTGATCATTTCATATGCATAAACTCAATCATAGCATCTCATGTCACACTTTTGTTTCACTGCATAGTTTCTAAGGCATCTGCACCTAGGGTTTGTGATCTGAGCAATCCCAAAGCTTCTTGAGCCATTCCAAAGGCCACCAATCAACTCAAAGTGTCCATGTGTGTTCTTATTTCATATTCCATCTCCTCAAAGTCAAAATTGCAGAGGAATCACAAGGACTAGGGTTTGAGTGGATGCAGAGCCAGGATGAACTGCACAATTGACCTAAAATTAGGGTTTTGGTTTCAGAGGCCATAACCCCAAATTTTTTGGTCATTCTTGTTTCCATTGGTCTATATATGGTATAGGGAGTATGCATATCAATTTTCATGAAGAAATCCTATGGGGAAGTCATCTGATCAAGGGATGACTTTTCAGACAAGTCAGTGCAAAATCAGGGCATCTGAGGCCCCCAATGACCCAACCAATGGGTGACCTTCATCATTTTGAGTGTATATGATCTTTATTTGATCATGGAAGAAGGTTGAAGTTCATAAAAATCAAGAATTTAGGGTTTTTGCAAATGTTGACTTTTTGGGCATAGTTGACTTTTCAAGAATGCTTCATTTTAGGTCATTTTTCAAGCCTTGATTCTTGATCCAAAAATGCTTCAAATGGAAAAACTTTGGTCATGAAAGTTGTAGATCTCATCTTTCCCTTTTCAAAAAGTACAAGAACATGATCAAACTCTTCTTGGATCAAAAGTTATGGCAATGCAAAGTTGGCAAAAATCATTAATTTCTAAGGCATGCTTCAAATGGAAATTTTGCAAAGTCTTGAACCAAAGCCAAATGTAGCCTCTAATTCATTTCAAACCAACACATAAACATTCTCTAAGTGCTGAAAATCAGAATTGGATCAAGTTTGCCTATGGTTTGGTTTGTGTAACAAGGTTTTCTTCACATGTGAACCATAAAGCAACAAGTTGCAAAACTCATGATCATGCTCCCTCAACTTGCTGCCTTGGCCTTTGGACCTTGCTGGCTCTCTCACCACACCATGATGCGCCAGACCTAGCTTTGTACCAAGCTATTATCAAGCCCATGCTTCTCTTACAAGATTTTTGACTTTTGGCAAAAGCAAACTTACCAATCACAAAAGCACAAGTCACATCATCCAGCCAATCAGATTTGTTTATGTTATCAATTTGCAAGCTAGCCATAACAAGGAGCAAGGCTGAAACACATACATTCACCACATTCACAAAAACCTTCCACATTGCAACTTGCTTCGAATCTCTTAACACAGCCACCAAACACAAAAACTTTCTTCATCATCCAACTCAACACACTTCATAGGCCACCCAGCACCAAGAACACAAGCCTGAAACAGCCTGAACACTCCATAACCATTCTTCACCTCAGCCTGCATTTTCTATCGAATCTCTCTCCACAAGCCACAAACAGCCAAACAAACCTTGCAAAGCTTCTCCATACATCATTTGGACCTCAAACAATCACTCACCATGACCTGAAACCTCCAGAAACACCATTGCCATTTTTGATCAAGCTGAAGCAGTTCCTTTCGAATCTCATTATCCAGCCAGCACAAACTCATTTTGAGCACTCAAACATCTTTGGGGGATCAAGTGGAGTGGTTTGCACAAGGAAAAGTGGCCAGAAAGTCCTCAAGTTGAAAGCTCCAAATCTCAGGTAGCTCGAAAATAATTTTTCCAGAAATCATTTTTCTTGTTACAAACTTGTTCTTCATGTCTTGCTGATCATTCTGGTACCATTGGTTTTGAAAATGGTTTCGAAATGAGCATTTAATTTGTGTCTGAAGCTTGCGTGACCTAGTTTTCTTTTTCTTCGATTCAGCTCATTTAGGAAATATAAATGTGTTTTAGGATGGGGGTTTGATTCGTGAGGATGTGAGGATCATTTCCCAGTTCTTGTTTTTCATTTTTGATGCGTTTTGAGGGATTTGGGTAGTTTTCAGGTGAGAGCTGGCCGGAGAAGACGACCGGAAGTCTTCTCCGGCCACCTGAGAGTCATTTGTGCCCTAATCACGTAATTAATGTTAGTTTGAATTTGAGCCCTCAGATGCGTTGAACAAGTTGACTTCCCGCGCGCATAAAGGGTCCAGATGTGGTCATTAAACCCTAATCACTTTAATTAGTCTAATTAATTGAATTTAGTCAGTTTAAACGTGGGCCACTGGATTTGGCGCGTGGTCAATGGTCCCCTTTCCAGATTGAATCTCAACCCTTCATGCTGCGTACTTTCATTTTATTTAATTTTTATTCATTTTCTTTCCATTTATTTTGCATAATTATTTTAAAATAGTTAAAAATCCTTAAAAATTATGAAACTTTTTCCTTAAAGTTTTAATAATTTTTAAGACCCAAAAATATTTTTATTTTATTTTTTATCATTTAAAAAAGTATTTTTAAATATTTAAAAGATTATTTTTAATTGATTAATGAGAATTAATTAATTAAAAATACTTTTAGGTATTTAAAAATTACAAAAAAAATTCATGAAATGTTCTAAGACATTTAGAAACATTGTCCAACCTTCAAACCAAATTTCGTTTTTGATCTTGATGCATTTTAAGAATTTTTCATTGAATTAAATCATTTTTTATGCATTAATTTGATCATAAGTTTAAAAATTCATTTCTGCCTATTGGAGAAGGTTGAAGCATTGATTCTTCTTGCATTGTTTTCTATTTGGCATGTAGTTTCTAGGATAAAAAGGCCATGATTTGTTTCTTCATTTTCAAATTGTTTGGCATTTGTTTTGTTAAGAACCCTAAAAAACCCTAATAACTTAGGAAATTCATAACTTGAGTTTGGTTGAGAGTTGAGAGTTCTCCTTTGGGCAGTGATTCATTATAGGTTTGGGGTTTCTTTGATTGCCATTTTCCATTTTTATCTTAGGGTTTTGATTCTGTTTTGGATTTTTGTTTGATGTTTGTTCCATGAACCCTAATTTGGGCTTTCTTTTGCATCCTTCTTGCATTTCCTTGCATAACATGGCTTGTCCTTGCGTCTTGTGCATTCTTGTGATTCATTTGACATCTTAAGACATATAGAAAGCATGTTTGATCATTGCATTGCACATTTGCCATGTCATTTGTCTTGTATGCCTCATAACTTTCCATGCTTGTTCATGATCCTTAGCTTGCATCATTTGCATCCATGATCTTGTATGAACATCCCCATGCCTTGCCTCATGTTTGCAGCACCTCATAACATCATAATCATCATAAACATGCTTCTGGTTTTGTCTAGCATCATGTCATTTCATTTCATTTAGCATTGCATTGCATTTCTTTTCTAACATTTCAGGTGGTAAGTAAACTTGGGAAGTGAATTTGCCTTCACTTCTCATAACTTTTCTTTTCATCTCTCTTGCATCCATTGCTGCATTTCTATTTGTGTTTGAGTTTGAGCTTGCTCATTCTTCTTCCTCCCACTTTCTTTCTTCAAGTGACTTGACTTCTTGAATGAAGCAAGTTGCTTTGCTTCTCTTGATCTTATTCATCTGCTTCCTGGTGGTTCCTCTGAAGATTTGTTCTTGCAAACCTCACAAACTTTAGGATCATCCAAGCATGATAATGAATTAGGGTTTTGATTAGTCCCCCCATTAGTTTTACCTTTGTGTCTCTTTGTGTCTTCTCTTCTCACCTCATAATCAGGGACTAAACCCTAAAGGCTTTAAGACTTTGTGATTAAGCTTATGCCTGCATCCTTCTCTTAGGATGGAGTGTATAACTTTAATCCTAAGTGTTAAACCCTTAATGTGTTTAATCTCTTAATCAATTCACATAATAATCATCAAGACATCACACTTGTAACTTGGGCCTTGCATTAGGGTTCTAATTCTTCCTTAAGTGGTTAAGAAGGACTAACCCTAGTGTTAATGGACAAGTCCCCCTCAAGTTGTCTTACAAATCATAAAAAACACTTCATCATCATACCATTAACTAAAATCCACTTAATAAAGGTTTGTTTTGTCATGGGTTTAATCCCTAATCATGGGTTAAGTTGAGGAGTTTTCCTCAGCTTAAACACTCTCATCTATCATCCTTCTTTTAGGATGGTGTAATGGGTCTGTTTAATCCATGATTATGGCTTAACCTCATTACTCAACACTAAACAAAAACACCAAAAAACATCTAAATAATCACAAGTAGGTTAATGATCTTAATCCTACACCAAAGGTGATTAAGTGTGAGAATCTGACTTCACACTTGAGGTATGCTCATTACCCCTAATCAGAGGGAAGATGTGATGAGTTTGCTAAATCCATTGGTTTAGGCTTAAGCTCATTATCTTATGACAAACTCCAAAAAGAAATAAAAGACTGAAAACTCAAAAACAAACAATAATCGTCTCCTCCGGGATTCTTTTCTCATCACCCTCACTCACAATCGAGAACTTGCTTCTTCCGTCTAATGCAAGACAGTCAGCACCTGAGCCAGACAGGTCATACACTTGAGCATTGACAAGTAAGCAGTTCGCAAATCAATTCATCTTTCAGTCTCTTTGGGTCGAACTACGGTGTTCTGACTTCCTCATTGCACGAGAGGATACGTAGGCATAACTTAACAGTTATCGAACAAAAGTCTCTGTACATTCCCCCTCCTTCTAGCTTCATTCTTTAGCCTCATTATCATGAGCATTTCATTCCTGTTCTTACACTGACACTTCACTTATACACTTCACTTACACTGACACCTGTACATTCTTTTCCAGCTCTTTTATACACAAATTGCACTGACACTACCCCTTTAAAACACAAATCTTTTAAGCGTGGATCCCGTCGAGTACGACGGACAATCTGGGTGCTAATACCTTCCCAGGTTGTAACCAACCCCCTTTCTCAGTCTCTCTGGTTCGCAACCGTCTTATCCATCTTTTCCTAGGTCTATGCAGCATTGCCTTTCCTCCGGGATAAAAATGCCTAGCTGGCGACTCTTTTCATCTCCAGTGAGTTCACGGCTGTGTGTCCTCACTGTCCCTTTCGCCGACCGTTCGCGCCTGTACCTTCATATGATCCAGTTTCATTTGTTGGGAGCGACAGGTGGCCAATATTGTGCCTGTTCCAAAGAAAGACGGAAAAGTCTGAATGTGTGTTGATTACAAAGATTTGAATAAAGCCATTCCAAAAGATGATTTACCATTGCCACAAATTGATATGTTGGTAGATAATATAGCTAAGTTTGATGTGTTCTCTTTTATGGACGAACTTTCCGGTTATAATCAAATTAAGATGGCACCCGAGGACATGGAAAATACCACATTTATTACACCATGGGTTACATTCTGTTACAGAGTGATGCCCTTTGGATTGAAAAATGCTGGTGCAACATACCAAAGAGCTATGGCTATGCTTTTCCATGATATGATGCACAAAGAAATTGAGGTATATGTTGATGATATGATCGCAAAGTCGAGGACTGAAGAGGATCATGTTGAACATTTGCTGAAGTTATTTCAGAGGTTAAGGAAGTTTAAGCTTCATTTAAATCCGAACAAGTGCATGTTTGGTGTATATTCTGGAAAGTTGTTTAGCTTCATTGTCAGCCAAAGAGGCATTGAAGTTGATCCAGTTAAAGTGAAAGCTATTCGGGAAATGCCTGCTCCAAGAACTGAAAAGAAAGTAAGAGGATTCTTGGGCCATATGAATATATTTCGAGGTTTATCTCTCACATGACCGCCACATGTGCTCTGATCTTCAAGTTGCTTCGGAAAGACCAAGGTTGTGTCTGGACAAACGATTGTCAGAAGGCGTTTGAAAGTATCAAAGAATATCTGCTTGAACCTCCTATCTTGTCTCCTCCAGTGGAAGGTAAACCGTTGATTATGTACTTGACTGTGTTGGAAGATTCCATGGGTTGTGTGCTTGGTCAACAAGATGAATCTAGAAGAAAAGAACATGCGATTTACTACTTGAGTAAGAAATTCACAGATTGTGAGTCTCGGTACTCCATGCTTGAAAAAACTTGTTATACCTTAGCTTGGGATGCAAAGCATCTTCGCAAGTATATGCTAAATCATACAACTTGGTTGATCTCCAAAATGGATCTAATCAAGTATATCTTTGAAAAGCCTGCTTTGACTGGGAGGATTGCTCATTGGCAAATGTTATTATCAGAATATGATATCGAATACTGAGCTCTTATAAAAGGTAGTATCTTGGCTGACTATTTGGCACATCAACCGATTGATGATTACCAGCCTATTAAGTTTGATTTTCCAGATGAGGATGTAATGTATTTGAAAATGAAAGATTGTGATGAACCTTTGATTGAGGAAGGTCCGTAGCCTGGATCTCGATGGGGTTTAGTTTTTGATGGTGTTGTAAATGCACGCGGAAGAGGAATTGGCGCCCGCCACACTCCTATGGCGCCCTGCATGTGTACAATATGGTGTGGAGAGTGGAGAACATGGGGATTGGAAGTTGGGGGAAGGCTTGAGACGTGTCCACGTCATGGCTGACCGTATGGCGCTAGCCACAGTGGGTGCCACAAGTGCAAAATGCTGAATTACTTGATTTTTGCCATTTTTAGCTCTTTTTCCGTCCCTTTTCTCGGTCGAGGCTCCGATTAAAGTAAAAACCTGAAAACAAAGGAAAACATAGAAATAACATAACAAAATAGCAATAAAAACCTAGAATGCATGCGAAATCGGAGTCATAAACACGGTGAAATTCAGTGTTATCAAATCCTCCCACACTTAGACCTTTGCTTGTCCTCAAGCAAAACATTTAAAGCTCAACGAAGAGAAATGGTGTCAATGCGTGATTTGGGTAAGGGCTTTTAAGTTCAAGCCAGGATGCAGTGGCAGGTACTAACTAAGTGAACCAAGGGTATCATAGTGACACGGACATAAACTTCAATCCTATATTAACCAACCCATATCATCCCACAATACCACTAAGGGTATCATAGTGACACGGACTTAAACTTCAATCCTATATTAACCAACCCATATCATCCCACAATACCTAGGCCTATCTTTTTCATCTCTTTTTGGGTCCCTTTCATTCAGGTGCAATCACGTTAAGCTCGTTATCCGTACATGCTTCATAGTAGAGTGATCGGTTAGTGATTCTGATCTAAGACATAGGGTTTCTGGCACATAAGTATGTGTAAACCCTTTTATTTGACCTAAATGTAGTTGTGGGGGATCAGACCGTAATCTGTCCTACCAAGTTCAGTGCCAGATACCTCTGAACCAACTAACAATAGGTGACTGCAATTATCTTTTTTGTGGCAAGATTTTTTTCCTCTCTTTTTGGTTTAAATGACTTTGTGAGGGTCACCTATCCCAGAGTTTGCCTTTTTCTCTTTTTTATTAGCACTGGATCATTCACTTATGTTCATCGGTTCCCTACGTAGAACATGCTTAGGCCGGAGCTGAATGCTAGGATAAACTACTTAGGACAATTTTTTGAATGATAATAAAGGCCATGGTGTGCGGGGTTTAGGAGTGATTCCTATATTCATGAAGTCTATGGTGCTAGAATGATACTGATGTTTCAAAAAGTTCACCTAAGTCACCACATCCTAATCCAAACCTGTCTTAAAGCCCAAAAAACACGTGGAATAACATTGTTTTATTTTGATATTTTTTTGTAAGGCTACAAAAATGGGGGAAATGAGAGTACACTAAAGATACACTGTACTGATGACTCGTCAGACTCATGCATTATCTAAAAAAACTTAAACTAAATAACTAACTGAAAAGAAGGAAAACATAAAGCAAATAAATAACTAAGGAAAGGAAAAAACAAAAATAAATAAAAGCAATAAAATCCCCTCCCACACTTAAATCGAACATTGTCCCCAATGTTTCAAAATAAGATAAGGAGAGTAACCTGTGAAACTACTGCAGAGGACCACTGGTGCCCTCGTCGTCCTGCGGAGGATGCCTGGAACGATGGGATCTGCTGCGATGCTGGTCTCTCCAATCTAGTCGTGCCAATAAGGCCGCCTAGGCATTTCTGACCTCTCGAAGGTTGCCTAGGATGGAACCCTGAGTGGCCTCCATAAGCTGGTAGTGCCGGTGGTTGACTTCTCGCTGACGAGACTACTCTGCTATGATATCGGTCAAGGTGCAGCAAATGTTCCCGTGGGCACGATCTGAAACCAATCGCGATTGTTCCATGTAGCTCATGTTGTCCTCCAGTTGTTGTGAAATGGTAGAGAGTAGGCTGTCTCGCCTTTCTTCTCTAGCCGTCATATAACGCCACATCTCCTCAGTGATATAAAATCCAGGAGTAGCACCTGCAACATGGTTAGAGGAAGATGGTATGGTGTGTGGATGTGAAGGATGATGAGGGGACACGTGAGGTATGAGAGATTGCTCTCTCCGATTATATTCTTCATTAGTGTCATGTCCCTCCCAATCAGGAACATTAGGAGGAAGTGGACCTAAAACAGGTGGAGCATTCAAATCATAGGTCCAATTCCTTTCACTACGTACATCGGTACGTCTACTACAAGGCAAAGGAACATATGGGATAGCTACACCATGAACCATCAATTCATAACCACCTACTCTTCTCACTCGGCACAATTTCATGTCTTTTAGAAATTTTAAGTTAACTGTGCGAGGAGGTAGGGGTTCAAGTGTGGCTATCTCATTGTTCAGGTTAAGGGCCTATGCAATAGACGTAACAAGTCCTCCAAAAACAATCGGTGCTGTTTTATTAATAGTTAAAGCCATGTGTGCGAGCATAAACAGGACCAGATTGATATGACTATTTGTGAGGCTTCCATGCAAAAATAGAAGCTCTTTAGCGTTTACCTTATTTGGATTCTCCCGACCAAAAATAGTACATGCCAACAGATATCTGAAAACTCTGATGGCCGGGTTATGAATGGTCGATGCGAGTATTCCTTCAAAATAATTCATTGAAGTATTTGACAGTCTCTGCCAGAAGGAAAATACATCGGCCGACCATTCAGAATCTAAAGTGGCCTCACATATAGCACCTTCCCAATGAGGTATTCCTAACAAGCCTGTTAGTTCGCCGATACTGTATTCATATTCAATTCCAAACAGTCTAAAATTAACAGTACCAACTGTGCTAGCAGTGTTAGGACTGGCAATATATATTAAAGAACTCAAAAACTCAATTGTCAGCCTCTCAAAGGTAGGTTCTTGATTCGCAAAAATATTGTGCAAGCCTAAAAAATCTAATAAATGATAAACACTATGATACAGACCCAAAGAATACAAACAATTATCTTCCATGTACCTAGTCGAGAGATTTTCTCGACTCTGAAGCTTTTGAATGATCTTTCTTTGCCTATCCCCGGGCTTTCCATCTCGAAGAATGAATCCCTTGAACTCCATTGCTCTTGCTCCTTGATGAGTTGAAGGTAGTGAAGAGTGGTTTAAATAGAAAATGGTAAAGGTGGAATTTTTATGGTTTGTAATGAATGAAAATAAAAATGGAATTTAGAAGGGTTTAATGGATGGTGAATGAATGATAATGATGGGAGCTTTAATGTGGTTCAATGGGGTTTTGGGAGATGGAAAAAATGGGTTTTGGAAGTTTGAAGGTTAAAAAATGGTGGGGGAGATGAATCTGCCCCGATTTCTAGTGGAACGTCATGGCGGGCGCCATGCTTCCATGGCGGGCGCCATGCTTCCATGGCGGGCGCCACAAGGCAATTTCGTGGCTGGGCCCAAAGTTTGAAAATCCAAGTGGGCTTTGCATACCTTTTTGTCTTCAGGGGGTCCAAATAGTGTTTTCTTTCTTCTTCTTGGGCACGATGCTTGCACAACCTTGAATAAATATTAAACATAAAAAAGAAAATCTTTTTTTTTTGTTATTAGACACACATATATAAATAAATAAAAATCATGCATATAATAGAACATATATATATATATATATATATATATATATATATATATATATATATATATATATATAAATGATTATCAACCAAAGTACATGGAAAATGTAGCATATGCGATAATATAAAATATGTCTGGAGATGCGAGAAATAAAATAAAGCATAGAATATTAAATACTAGAGCAATAATGTCAGGGTAACACAATCATGTAGTAGGCTTCTCTGCCTGGTCCGATCCACGAATCTCAGCAATCTCCATCCAAAGCTCTCCAATCTCCTGATATAGAGTGTATGCCTCTGTGGCGTGGGTGAGATCGGATAACTCAATCTGTAACACCAAGTCCGTTACTTCTTGTTTTAGCCGGGCGGTCTCCCTGCGGAGCTCATAAATCTGGGTCTGTAAATCAGGCAGCTGCAAAGACATATTGTTAGACATAACAGTGACTCTGGGAGAAGGAGGTGTAGGAGTGTACTCAACATCATGAGGTGATTCTGGCTCCTCGACAGTCTCTCCATGACCCTCTAAAGCATAACTCCAATTAGCCGGGTCGTGGACACTGGTCATCAGCGGGCCAGGTAATGTGAAGTAGTGTATCACTTCACTGTCAATCAGTAATCTGAACATGTTGGACTCAAAAGAGGCTCTCCTCATCAACCCTCTGTCTAGGCAAAAGTCGACATCCATGGTGGTGTAGCTGCAGAAGGTCCTGAGATGTAATAATTTGCGAGACATACCCAATGCAGTAGCGATCTGAGTAACAATCCCACCAACATGTATAATGCCTACAGATGACCTGGCGACACTGGCAAAGCTCTTCAGCAGAAAGTTTCCATATGCAACAGGGCGTGACTGAGTCGCACAAAACAACATTCTCACTAAGCAAAGTCTCTATATCTAATAAACCGAGGAAAGAGTGTGCTAGGATCATCTGGAAGTACCTCAACGCAGGGTTATGGATAACCTGAGATAGATGAGTGGAATGATCCTGGCTCCCTCCACCTGAGATGTCACTCCAAAACTTCTCCACTTCTCTGCTCATAAAGTACCTCATCGGTGTCTCTGGAATAACATCAGGGGTAGTCTGGAATCCTAGTAAATCACCAAACTCTTTGTGAGAGAAAGAGTACTTGGTCCCGAATAACCTGAAAATAACATGTCCATCGGGTCCAGCCCAGGGGTCATGATTAAACGAGCTGAGAAACTCTAGAGTCAAGTTCCTGTAAGTGTTGTTCATGTCGTCGAACTGGTCCCACTGGAGTTGGTGGCATAAGAATCTGACGCTTGGATCTATCCCCAAGGCATCCATACAATCTTGGTCTGGGTACCGTGTAGGTGCCATAGGGCGTCTCATGTGGACATAGTTATGCTATCTCTAAGCGTCGTCTCTGAAGGCCACGTGCATGTCGTCGGGATTCTGCATTCTACACAAGGTTAGCAAAAGGTCCTGAAATCACATAAAACATTCAAATGTTAGTCCTGACCGAATAATAAAGAAAACAAAATAAAATAAAATAAGAATAAATAAAAGTAAATAAGATAATAAAACCATAGGTTGCCTCCCATGCAGCGCTTGTTTAACGTTGTTAGCTTGACGACCGGATTTTATACGTCATTCGAAGGATTTGGTGGATCACTTAGAGTATGGTTGGAGTATGTTGTTGGAATGTCTCCTCCTTCGTAGGGCTTCCGTCTCTGTCCATTGACAATGAACAGTTTACATGACTGGTTCTTGATTTCAATAGCTCCAGATCT
Organism: Lathyrus aphaca; assembly: GCA_963966055.1. Taxonomy (NCBI): domain Eukaryota; kingdom Viridiplantae; phylum Streptophyta; class Magnoliopsida; order Fabales; family Fabaceae; genus Lathyrus; species Lathyrus aphaca. The sequence continues at coordinate 15,138,194 of OZ014524.1, forward strand.
TATAATCTTAGATACTTCGAAGGGGCCAGTCCATCTCGAACGAAGCTTCCCTGGAAAAAGTCGTAACCTAGAATCGAACAGGAGAACAAGATTGCCTATTTTGAAGTCTTTTCTTATGATTCTTTTGTCATGCCAAGCTTTTGTTCTTTCTTTGTATATAATGGCATTTTCATAGGCTGATTATCTGATTTCTTCCAATTAATGGATATCAAGGATACGTTTTTCACCAGCAGTTAGGTAATCCAAATTCAAAGTTTTAATGGCCCAATAGGCTTTATGCTCTAACTCAAAAGGTAAGTGACATGAGTTTCCATAGACTAGTTGATAGGGGGTTGTTCCTATAGGGGTTTTGAAAGCGGTTCTATAGGCCCATAACGCTTCTTGAAGTTTCTACGACCAATCTTTTCTAGATATAGAGACAGTCTTCTCAAGAATTTGTTTAATCTCCCTATTAGATACTTCCACCTATCCATTAGTCTGTGGATGGTATGGTGTTTCTACTCTGTGCTTAACTCCATACTTGCTTAAACGTTTGTCAAATATTCTTGATATGAAGTGTGATCCTCCATCACTTATGACTAAACGGGGTGTTCCAAATCTGGGAAATATATAATTTTAAATAATTTGATGACTACTCGGGTGTCATTCGTGGGTGCAGCAATAACTTCAATCCACTTAGACACACATTCAATAGCTACTAAAATATACTGGTTTCCTAAAGATGGTGGGAATGGTCCCATAAAATCTATACCCCATACGTCGAAGAGTTCTACTTCTTGGATATTTCTTAGAGGCATTTCATTACGTCTTGAAATATTTCCTGTACGTTGGCATCTGTCACATTTGAGAATGAAAGCATGGACATCACGCCACATGGTAGGCCAGAATAGGCCAACTTGAAGAATCTTGGCGTAGGTCTTAGAGGTGCTTGCATGTCCACCATAGGGTGCAGAGTGACAATGCTAAATTATATTATGTACCTCCTCTTCTGGGATGCAACGACGAAAAATGCCATCTTTACCTCTCTTGAAAAGAAATGGTTTGTCCCAATAGAAGTTTCTTACATCACTATAGAACTTCTTCTTCCGGTGGTAATTTAGATCGGGGGGTATGATGTCAGCGGCTAGATAATTAACAAAGTCTGCATACCAGGGTACGTTACTTATAGCTAAGGATTTTGGAGAGTGCTCATGAGGGTCTGGGTTATCATCTTCAATAATTTCTAGTTTGGCTATCAGTCCATCATAGGCAAAATCATCATTTATGGGTACTGAGTCAGGCTTCAGGTATTCTAGCCTAGAAAGATGACCGACCACTACATTCTCAGTGCCTTTCTTATCGCGAATATCTAAATCAAATTCTTGTAGCAATAAAATCCATCGAAGTAACCTGGGTTTGGCATCCTTTTTACTTAGCAGGTAACATATGGCAGCATGGTCGGTGTAAACTATAATTTTGGCTCATACTAGATAAGATCTAAATTTGTCTATAGCGAAAACTATAGCTAGGAGTTCTTTTTCAGTTGTTGTGTAGTTGAGTTGGGCAGCGTCTAGGGTTCTACTGGCATAATATATTACGTGTAATTTTTTTTATCTTTTCTCTTACCTAAAACGACTCCAACAGCGTAGTCACTAGCGCCACACATGATCTCAAACGGTTCTGACCAATCAGGGGGTTTTATTATAGGTGCTGAAATCAAAGATTGCTTCAAGAGATTAAACGCTTCAATACATTTTTCATCAAAGATGAATTCAACATCTTTCATTAAAAGGTCAGTTAAGGGTTTTGTTATTTTGGAGAAGTCCTTGATAAAACATCGATAGAATCCGGCATGTCCAAGAAAACTTCTTATTTCCCTGATAGTCTTCGGTGGTTTTAGATTCTCTATGAATTCTATTTTAGCTTTGTCTACCTCTATTCCTTTTTCGGAAAATATATGTCCTAAAACAATCCTTTCGGTAACCATGAAATGACACTTTTCCCAATTTAGCACAAGGTTTACCTCCACACATCTTTTCAGGATTTTCTCAAGGTTGATAAGACAATTTTTGAAATCAAATCCATAAACCGAGAAATCATCCATAAATACTTCCATGATTCCATCTAGATAGTCTGCAAAGATAGACATCATGCAGCGTTGAAAAGTGGCTGGGGCATTACAAAATCCAAAAAGCATTCATCGGTAGGCAAAAGTTCCAACAGGGCATGTAAAGGTAGTTTTTTCTTGATCTTCGGGGTGAATAGGTATTTGGAAGAATCCTGAATATCCATCTAGGTAACAAAAGTAAGAGTGTCTGGCTAGGCGCTCCAACATTTGATCTATGAGTGGCAAAGGGAAATGGTCCTTCCTGGTTGCTTTATTTAATTTTCTATAGTCTATGCACATACGCCACCCTCCATTAGTTCTTTTTGCTACAAGTTCGCCTTTCTCATTTTGCACGACTGTAATACCTCCCTTTTTAGGTACTACATGCACAAGGCTCACCCATTTACTTTCGGAGATCTGATATATTATACCTTCCTCTAGTAACTTAAGAACTTCAGCCTTAACTATCTCACTCATCGACCCCATGGCACCAGCCACAATGGGTGCCACAAGTGCAAAATGCTGAATTACTTGATTTTTGCCGTTTTTAGCTCTTTTTCCGTACCTTTTCTCGGTCGAGGCTCCGATTAAAGTAAAAACATGAAAACAAAGGAAAACATAGAAATAACATAACAAAATAGCAATAAAAACCTAGAATGCATGCGAAATCGGAGTCAGAAACACGGTGAAATTCAGTGTTATCAGTGACATATAAGGACTGACATGAAATGCTCCCTTTTGCTTTTCATGGGTATCATACATCTGTCAGCACTTCAACAGGGGAAACCCCTTTCTCGCTTGTTTATGGTACATAAGCAATGCTCCCTGTTGAGATTTGATCCCATCAATGAGAGTTCTGATGGAAGCCAAGTTGAGTGAGGCTGAATGGTGTCAGAGTAGATTTAATCAGTTGAATTTGATTGATGAAAATAGAATAACAACTTTGTGTCATGGTTGGTTTTTACCAACAAAGAAAGAAGAAAGATTTTGAAAAGAAGGTCAAACCTCGTGTATCCAGAGAAGGCGAACTTGTGCTAAAAAAGATCCAGTATTTAATAACAGATTCTCGGGGAAAGTGGACTCCAAACTATGATGGTCCATATGTTGTTAAGAAAGCCTTCTATGGCGGTTCATTAATTCTTGCAACTATGGATGGTGAAGAGATCACTCGTCATGTGAATGCGGATGCAGTCAAGAAATACTTCGCCTAAAAAATAAAATAACAACTCGCTAAGTTGAAAACTCGAAAGGGCGGCTTAGGCAAAAATAAGCGTCTCAGTGGATTGAAAACCCGAAAGGGCGGTTCAGGCAAAAATTAGAGACATAAACAGAAATAATTATCCTGGTAGATTGAAAACCTGAAAGGGAAATCTATGAAAAAGTTAGGGATCATGTTAAGTAACTACATCGACATACTAGATCACTTATAACAACCGAGGATTTCAGATTCTATCCCTCAGAAGAATTGCCCATCAAAGATTCTTATTCACTCATCCTTGACTGAAGTTTCGGACACAGTGTAGTTCAAAGTTGATAGGGAGAATAATGATCATTGTATTTCAATGTAGCCCTTTTCCATGTATTTACCATTTTTCAAACTTGTAATGATCCATGGGGTCGTGCCATTTGCTGACTACCATTCTATCAATAAATTTGAGCTTTTATCCAATTGTTTGCAATTCTTTATATTGTTTATGTTTACAAAATTTCAATTTATTGTTGATGATGATTTTTGAAACAAATTTAATAAATTTTATCTTTGACGATTATAAAAACATTTTTCTTTTGATATGTGAACAAAGAAAGGATATCAATAGTGATTCCCGGGATGGTAAAGTCTAGATGTGTATAACTTGTCTCTCCCAAAGCAGGGTTTGATTCGGTTGTATCCATGTGAAATTCCTGAATAGTCTTGGAAGGTTGATGTTAATGATGTTTTGTTCCCCAACAATAAGCATGAATAGGGATTGTATGAATGTTCTTAGTTTGAGTTCCAATGTTTTCCCCAGAAGAATTGTTGGAAGGGATGTTCTTAAGAATCCCCAGCTGAGTTTTGATCTCTTCCTCAACAAGTTATTTTTGACTTGAGAAGCATTGGGAATCCTCATTCGAGTTCTTGTTCCTCAACTTGAGTTGGTGGTATCCCTTAGCAGAAGTATTGATATAACAATCAATTTAAAGGTTTTCTTTCACCTGATGGTGGGTATTGATTTAAACTCCCTCGTAATTGTGTTTTGGCTATGATGTTAACTTCTAGTATCCCCATGTGAGTCAATGATTCCAGAATTTTCAGTGATGAATGATCTTCATAGATCGTTCCCATAGATCCCTAATAGGTATGCGTGTGATGGTTTCCAGCAGGTTCTTATGTAATCCTCAACAAATATTGCACCCTTTCCTAAGCGAGGCAGGAGTGGTATGATGGTTATTCCTCGCATAGTTTGATTCTTAATAAGAATAATTTTGTCCCTAGAAAGGATTGTGGAAGCTTTTCCCCATCCTCGACAGATTATTACCTTTCCTCAGTAGGGTGGTATCCCTATGCAGAGTTGATGCTTGATGTTTGATACTCTAGTAGGCTATGCTTTATTTGCATCATTGGTAGATCTTTATCTTGTTTCCCCAAATAGAGTTATGAAGATATTTGTCCCCATCAGAGTTTAACCGGGACATTTCCCTTTTTCCCCAAAGAATGGAAGATTTTGTGTTGTTGGTGTTTCTCCAACATGTTAGCCTCTCAGAGTGGAATTTTTGATGTTATCCTTCACGAATTCTTGAAGATTTCTTTGTGGATTGGATCCCTAGCAGATGTTTTCTCAGTATGAGTTAAGACTTATAGTAGGATTTTATTCCTTCAATGCCTTTTGATGTTCCCCTGCAGGATGTCAAGTTGAATTTCCAGCAGGATTTCCCAACCTTGTTGTCTTGGGATTAGCCGAGTATCCGGTTGTTGTGGTGTTTATGTCACCTGTTGCTTATCTTTATGTCTGTTTTTCAGCATATTCATACGCATAAGCATATCATCATTTTCTTGCATTCTTGCATTTATCATTGTTCCCTGCTCTTTGGTGTGATTTTCCCCACAGAGCGTGTGTGTTGTCTTCCTCTCAAGTTTAGAGTGTCAACCCTTAAGCAGAAAATGTTTATCCTTTCTGGTTCCCCACTGAGTTTGTTCCTCGTGGATGATATTGATTCAGTTTCCTCCCCAATTTATTATCTGGATGGAATTTCCCCAGTTGAGATATTTCCTCCTCGGGATGAGTCTTGTTTGACCTTTTCTCTCCAACATGTTCTTGGGTTAAAATTTTGTCTCTCTTGTGAGTTATATTGCTTTGAAATTAAGCTATCACATGCTTGATAGTAGGTGATATTTTCTCCCGTGTGAGTGTATTACTTTGGAATTAAGCTATCACTTTTGTGGTAGTGGGTAATATTTCTCCTATCTTATTTGATTGATTACTTTGGAATTAATATATCGTTGTTTGATAGTGGGTAATCTTTCCTGTTGAGTCTTATTGCTTTGGAATTAAGCTATCGTTGCTTGATAGTGGGCAATAATTTCTCCAGTTTGAGTATATTACTTTAGAATTAAGCTATCAACTATTCGATAATGGGTAATATTACCAAGTTAATCAAGCTCATTTCTTGTGCTCCTACCTAGTAAATCCGGTAGTTAGAGTTCTTTTAACCTTCCACATATTTTTTCTACCTAGTAAACAGGTAGTAAATGCTATCTCTCTTTGTTTTGCTCCTACCCAGTAAATCCGGTAGTTGAGAATTCCACAGATTTTTCCTACCTAGTAAACAGGTAGTAGGGGTTATCTCCCTTTGTTTTTCTCCTATCCAGTAAATCAATAGTTGAGTCCATCGTTTTCACATCTCCTACCCAGTAAACTGGTAGTTGATGTTTCTTTTCCAACTTAGTATTCCTCCATTTTTGGACTCGAATAATTTGTTTGGTTGATATTTCCTGGCAGAGTGTTTACTCTTCCTCGTTGAACCTTTTACTTTGATTATATCATATTTTTCCCCAAGTTGAGTCAGCTATCCAGCGATTTATTTTCCTAGTAAACTCTCTTGTTGTCTGTTGTTTCCCCAACGAGATTTTTCTTCTGTGTCCCCAAGCTTTTTCTTTCCTCTGATGGTCGTGTTCTCCCCACAGAGATCTTGGGTTTGCATATCATATCATATCATGGTCTCTTAGGACAAAAATTGGGGTTTTCTATATTTAAGTCTCTCCCATCTTGTAGAGACGAAGATGTCAATCTTCATATCTCTAGATTGAAGAAACTTAAATAGGGGAAGCTGTAATACCCTAATTTTTGCCCTAAGATTTCTTCGCATATCATCTGCATCTTATATACAAACAAGATCACACTAGTTGCTCGGTTCTTCTCGCGTGTAGGTTTATGCCTCGCAGGGGATCACCATTGTAATACCCCGTATTTTATTTAAAGCTCTGGACATTATTAATTGGTAATAATATTATTTCGGAATACTCTATGAAATTTTGATGGAAATAAATAGAGTATTTCATGGGATTATATTTTATTAATTGATATTAGCTGACTCAGAGGTTTTATAAAATATCGGATTAAGAGACATTTTCGGATACTCTCTAATTTTGACTTATCGGTAAAAATATAAGCTTTTATGTTATATATATATATATATATATATATATATATATATATATATATATATATATATATATATATGAGAGAAAGAAAAAGTTGGTAAGAAAAGAAGAAAAGGAGAAGAAGAGAGAAAAAGCCCTAAAGCTCCAATTCTTCATTCCCGATCATCCGTCCGTCGAATCAACTCAATCTTTCCGCCAATCTTCATCTCTCGAGGTGGGTTCTTAGTTAGAAACTTTTATCTTTGATTTTGGTTGAGTCTTAAAAATGTTTGTGGTTAGGGTTTAGTTGGAAATCCAAGAAAAATCGGAAGTTTAACGGTTAAAACTCGATTAAAACCTACCTAAAATACTCATATTATGATAATGGATACGTTTGATCATGTCTTGTTGCATTGGTTGGTGTTTGGGTGTGATTGGGTGTGGGAAGAGTGTTTTCCTGTAAGGCTGGAACTTCCTGAACTGGTGTAGCTCGCTCAACGAGCATACCTCGCTCAGCGAAAGTTCCAGGGCGATTTTCGCTCAGTGAGAAGTAGCTCGCTCATCGAGACCTGTAGTTTCAAATTTTGGTTTTTAATTCGTAACTTATGATTCGGGTATCCGTTTGGAGCGTTCCACATATCGTTTTGAAGCTAATGGCATAATCTATCTATTGGGATCAAGAAATATTAATTTCGAGCCGACTTGTACCTGATTATTTTCAAATGACCAAAACTTGATAAAATGGAACTTGTGAGTTAATGGAAATAGAAAAAAGTACGACTTGTGAGGTATCTAGGTTCCCCTTAGACTCGTTTGAATTATGATTTATGTTTGTTTGTTTTTGGATCCTCCATAAGGTCTTGTATAAGTCTCAAGTGGTTACTATGTGTTTTCACTAGAGCATCCGTAAGGACTCGAGGTATCCGTTGTGTATGCATGGGCGTTGATTTGAGAAGTGTAGACTATAAGTCCCCCGTAAGGTCTTGAGTAAGTCTTGAGGTGGGTTGTCCTTAGTCCCACGTGAAGCATCCATAAGGACTTGGGGAAGTGTTATACTAGTTGTGTCAATCTTGAGTAAGTCTTTAGGTGGGTTATCTTTAGTCCCACGGGAAGCATCCGTAAGGATTGAAGCGCGTGTTATGTCAATTCCTCCGTAAGGTCTTCTATAAGTATCAAGTGGTTACTATGTGTTTCACTAGAGCATCCGTAAGGACTTGAGGTAGACATTTCTCTTTGTGTTTTTTTTTGAAATCGTGTGTGGACCCTAGTTTCCCTTATGTCCTTTTTCCTTGTGTAAATTGGTTGGTGAAGCATGCGAGTTTCGTTGGAAATGAACCTTAAAGCCGAGAGGACTCTAAGATAGAGAACCCACTGAGATATTTTATCTCACCCCATGTTGATGTTGTTATTTCAGGTACTTCGGCTTTCGCTAAGGGTAAGGATAAGGCAACTTGATTATCTTTACTAGCTGATGGCTTAGTCTTCCGCTGTGGACTTTTGAGATCTTCGGATCTAGTTCTTAGATCTTTTTGTAGTTGAATATTTTGTACTATTATATAGCCTTGTTTAGTACCTTAAGTTGTAGTGGCTATATTTATGCAATGTGTTGATAAGAACTTATTTGTATTTCAAGTACCAAATCATTAATATTATATATGAAAAATATGCTTTATGTATGTCTTTTGTATATGGGTATTACAGTTGGTATCAGAGCAGGTCGTATCCTCGACCTAGCCTTGAAATATTATGAGTATTTCCTTCCGTTCATACACGTTGACTTGCGATAGGACTAAATGTTATGTTTATGGTATTGAGCCTGATCAACTTAATCATGTTTTGATGACATTTAGGAAATATGGCTAGTAGACGTGGAACTCGTGCTCGACCCAGTGTCACTCCTCCCGGTAGCGATCAAGCAGGTAGCGATGGGAATGCTCATATGTTCCAATTTATGCAGCAGATGCAGCAACAACAACACCAATTCATGCAAGAAATGATGCATCAGATGAGTGGGGGCCTTCACCTTCACGTGGTTGCTCCTGGAGCTGCGGGTGGAACATTTAGAGACTTCTTCCGCATGAACCCTCAGGAGTTTCATGGCGGGTTGGATCCGGTTAAGGCTCATGAATGGGTGACTGGAATGGAGAGGATATTTCAGATTGTGACTTGTAGTGAATATGACAAGGTGACCTTCGCGTCACATTTACTAAAGGGTCCTGCTGCTAGGTGGTGGGAAAGTGCCTCCAACTTGATGATGGTGCAAGAAATTCCAAGAGTGTGGAAACAATTTAAGATAGTTTTTATGGACAAGTATTTTCCGAGTTCCTTGAGGATGCAAAAAGAGTTTGAATTTCAACAACTTAGGCAAGGGAGGATGAGTGTGGCCAGTTATGCTGAGAAGTTTGAGGACATGGCGGCCTACTCTAGGCAGGATATGTATGCCCCTAATGAAAGGTGGAAAATTGACCAGTTCTTGTTTGGGCTAAGGGCCGAGATCTTGCATAGTGTCTCTCAAAGGGAGTTCACTACTTACTCCGAGATGTTGAGGCAATGCTATGTTGCGGAACATAGTTTGAAGAAAGTTAGAGCAGAAGCTAGTACCCGAAGAGTGGTTCAAGGAGATAGGGGGAGGGCTAGTCAATCTTTTAGGCCGAGGCCTCAACCCTTCAAGGGGAAACATGTGTCGAGTCCTAGATCCAGTGCTCCTCCTTCTTGCCCCCGATGTCGCAAGAATCATTTTGGAAGATGTGAGCAGAACAATGTATTTTGCTATCATTGTCAAAAGGAAGGACATATTTCTAGGGATTTCCCTTAGAGGAAGGATCTGACTCAAGGGAGAGTTTATACTATGGACACCAGGAAGACGAAAGGCGACAATTCCTTGATTGCGGGTAATTGTCTTATTAACAACCATCCTTGTCTTGTTTTATTTGATTGTGGAGCTACGCATTCTTTTATATCTACTATTTGTGCGAAGCGACTTAGGTTGCGACTTTTTCCCTTGTCCCCTCCAATGGTGGTTACTACCGCTATGGATGAAACTGTCGAGACGCCGCTTAAGTGTGAGAACTGTACATTGTCCATGGATGGCAAAATCTTTCAGATTGACCTTATTTGTTTTCCCCTTAAGAAAATTGATGTTATCCTGGGAATAGACTGGTTGTCTGCTAATTCTGTGTTTATTGGGTGTGAAGAGAAGTTGATCCTCATTCCCTTTGTTGAAGTGCCTCCGAAAGATGTTTTGGCAACAATCTTAGAAGGTACGATTGGAATGGTAAATTTTCTGTTTGAGCAAGAGAAATCTGTTTTTCTTGTCCTTACTAAAGAGGAGAGTATTAACCAACAAGTTTTGAACATTCCAATAGTTTGTGAATTTTCCGACGTCTTTCCTGAAGATGTCACTTCCTTACCTCTGGTGAGGGAAGTTGAATTCTCAGTCGACCTGATACCGGGAATGGCTCCTATATTTGTTTCCCATAATCGGATGGCTCCTCTCGAGTTGAAAGAATTGAAGGATCAATTAGAAGATTTGATGGCAAAGCATTTTGTAAGACCTAGTGTCTTGCCGTGGGGAGCTCTAGTGTTATTGGTGAAGAAAAAGGATGGTGGTATAAGGCTGTGCATCGATTATCGAAAGTTGAACAAGGTTACAATCAAGAATAAATACCCCTTACCAAGGATAGACGATCTTCTAGATCAATATAAAGGAGCCTGCATGTTCTCGAAGATTGATCTGAGATCGGGCTATCACCAGATTCGTGTGAAGTGTTCAGATGTTTCGAAGGTTGTGTTCAGAACCCGTTACGGTCATTACAAATTCTTAGTAATGCCTTTCAGTGTGACGAATGCTCCAGCTGTTTTTATGGACTACATGAATCAGATATTTCAGAATTATTTGGATAAATTTGTGGTGATCTTTATCGACGATATTCTTATCTATTCTCGTACTCCGCAAGAGCACGAAGAACATCTGAGGATTGTTCTATCGATGCTGCAGGAAAAGCAACTTTTTGCTAAGTTTAGTAAGGGTGAATTCTGGATGTCAGAAGTCAAGTTCCTTGGACATGTTATATCACAAGGAGGTGTAGCTGTAGACCCGTCAAAGATAGAAGTTGTAATTAATTGGGAGAGACCGAAGAATGTTACCGAAGTGAGAAGCTTCCTAGGTTTGGAAGGTTACTACAAAAGATTTATTAAAGGTTTTTCCCAGATGGTGTTACCGTTAACTAAACTCACTAGGAAGGACTTCGATTATGAATGAGATTCTGATTGTGAACAAAGTTTTGTGTGGTTGAAGGAGAGATTGACAACTGCTCCAGTCCGGATTATTCCCGATCCTAACAAATCTTATGAAGTGTTCTGTGATGCTTCAAATATGGGTTTAGGAGGTGTTCTCATGCAAGAGGGACAGGTAGTGGCGTATGCTTCCAGACAGTTGAGAGTTCATGAGAAGAATTATCCTACGCATGATTTGGAATTAGCGGCCGTGGTGTTTACTTTGAAGGTGTGGCGACACTACTTGTATGGTGTGCGTTTTGAGATGTTTAGTGATCATAAGAGTTTAAAGTACCTCTTTGATCAGAAGGAACTGAATATGAGACAGAGAAGATGGATGGAGTATTTGAAGGATTATGATCTTGAATTGAAGTATCACCCCGGAAAAGCAAACAAAGTGGCAAATGCCTTGAGTAGAAAAGTGATTCGTAGTGCCGAATTGATGGTATTAGAGTATGCATTGTTAGAAAAGTTTCGAGATCTTAACCTTCAGTTTGTTTGGACTCCGAATGGCGTAATCATGGGAAACTTGAATATTAGTTCTACATTGAGGAATGATATTCAACAAGCGCAAGTTTTGGATGAGAAACTGCAAGGACTGTTACTCCAACCGGGTTTCGTGAGAGCATTAAATGGGATCATCCTATTTAATCAAAGAATTTGTGTTCCGAATGACGATGTGTTAAAGAGAAGGATTCTGGAAGAAGCACATAAAGGTTATTTTACGATACATCCGAGTTCTTCGAAGATGTATCAAGACTTGAAGAGAGAGTATTGGTGGTCCGAAATGAAAAAGGACATTGCGGTATTTGTGTCAGAATGTGTAGTGTGTCAGCAAGTGAAAATTGAGCACCAAAGGCCAGGTGGATTGTTACAACCTTTGGACATTCCAATTTGGAAATGGGATAGTATATCTATGGACTTCGTAGTAGGTTTACCGAGTACTCAGGGTGGCTATGACTCTGTTTGGGTGATTGTGGACCGACTAACGAAATCTGCGCATTTCTTAGCCGTGAAGACTACATATAAGGCAAGTCAGCTTGCAAGGTTTTTTATTGCTGAAATTGTGAGATTGCATGGTGTTCTGTCCAGTATTGTATCAGATAGAGATCCGAAGTTCACTTCGAGATTTTGGAAGGTGTTCCAACAAGACATGGGTACGAATCTGCCTTTGAGTACTTCTAATCATCCTCAAACGGATGGTCAGACGGAACATACGATTCAAACGATGGAAGATATGTTGAGAGCATGTGTTTTAGAGAGCAAAGGGAATTGGAAAGAACTTTTGTCGTTGATCGAATTTTCGTACAATAACAGTTATCACGCGAGCATCGGAATGGCTACGTATGAGGCTTTGTACGGAAGAAAGTGTAGAACACCGTTGTGTTGGTCAGAAGTGGGTGAAGATAGAACTCTAGGACCGAAAATTATTCAAGAGACTACGGAAAAGATTCGTATGATCCGAGAAAAGATTAAGCAAGCTCAAGATCGTCAGAAGAGCTATGCTAACAATCGAAGGAGACCCCTAGAATTCGGGGAAGGCGATCATGTGTATTTGAAAGTCACTCCGAGATTAAGGTTGAAGGGACCGTTTAAGTCACGTAAGTTAAGTCCGAGATACGTAGAACTGTATCAGATCCTAGAAAGGATTCGTGAAGTCGCTTACCGTTTAGCCTTGCCGCCATCTCTATCTGAAATACATGATGTCTTCCATGTATCCCAACTTCGTAGGTTCATCCCCGATCCTCTTCAGCCTATTCTGCCGGATTCTATCGAGATAGAAACGGATTTGACCTTTGAACCCAAACCAAGCTGTATTTTCGGGAGAGAAACCAAGGTACTGAGAAATAAAGAAATACCACTTTTTAAAGTGCAATGGGACGAGACGTATTCGTGTGATGCTACGTGGGAGTTGGAATCAGAAATGTGGTAATCATATCCTCACCTGTTCAGGTAATTTTTCAAATTCGTGGACGAATTTTATTTAAGGGGGGGAGGAGGTAAACCCTGTATTTTATTTAAAGCTCTGGACATTATTAATTGGTAATAATATTATTTCGGAATACTCTAAGAAATTTTGATGGAACTAAATAGAGTAATTCATGGGATTATATTTTATTAATTGATATTAGCTGACTCAGAGGTTTTATAAAATATCGGATTAAGAGACATTTTCGGATACTCTCTAATTTTGACTTATCGGTAAAAATATAAGCTTATATGTTATATATATAGAAAGATTATGAGAGAAAGAAAAAGTTGGTAAGAAAAGAAGAAAAGGAGAAGAGAAGAGGAGAAGAAGAGAGAAAAAGCCCTAAAGCTCCAATTCTTCATTACCGATCATCCGTCCGTCGAATCAACTCAATCTTTCCGCCAATCTTCATCTCTCGAGGTGGGTTCTTAGTTAGAAACTTTTATCTTTGATTTTGGTTGAGTATTAGAAATGTTTGTGGTTAGGGTTTAGTTGGAAATCCAAGAAAAATCGGAAGTTTAACGGTTAAAACTCGATTAAAACCTACCTAAAATACTCATATTATGATAATGGATACATTTGATCATGTCTTGTTGCATTGGTTGGTGTTTGGGAGTGATTTGGGTGTGGGAAGAGTGTTTTCCCGTAAGGCTGGAACTTCCTGAACTGGTGTAGCTCGCTCAGCGAGCATACCTCGCTCAGCGAAAGTTCCAGGGAGATTTTCACTCAGCGAGAAGTAGCTCGCTCAGCGAGGCCTGTAGTTTTAAATTTTGGTTTTTAATTTGTAACTTATGATTCAGGTATCCGTTTGGAGCGTTCCACATATCGTTTTGAAGCTAATGGCCTAATCTATCTATTGGGATCAATAAACATTAATTTCGAGCCGACTTTAACCCAATTATTTTCAAATGACCAAAACATGATAAATTGGAACTTGTGAGTTAATGGAAATAGAAAAAAGTACGACTTGTGAGATATCTAGGTTCCCCTTAGACTCGTTGGAATTATGATTTATGTTTGTTTGTTTTTGGATCCTCCGTAAGGTCTTGTATAAGTCTCAAGTGGTTACTATGTGTTTTCACTAGAGCATCCATAAGGACTTGAGGTATCCGTTGTGTATGCATGAGCGTTGATTTGAGAAGTGTAGACTATAAGTCCCCCGTAAGGTCTTGAGTAAGTCTTGAGGTGGGTTGTCCTTAGTCCCACGTGAAGCATCCGTAAGGACTTGGGGCAAGTGCTATGCTAGTTGTGTCAATCTTGAGTAAGTCTTGAGGTGGGTTATCTTTAGTCCCACGGGAAGCATCCGTAAGGATTGAAGCGCGTGTTATGTCAATTCCTCCGTAAGGTCTTGTATAAGTCTCAAGTGGTTACTATGTGTTTCACTAGAGCATCCGTAAGGACTTGAGGTAGACATTTCTCTTTGTGTTTTTTTGAAATCGTGTGTGGACCCTAGTTTCCCTTATATCCTTTTTCCTTGTGTAAATTGGTTGGTGAAGCATGCGAGTTTCGTTGGAAATGACCCTTAGAGCCGAGAGAACTCTAAGATAGAGAACCCACTGAGATATTTTATCTCACCCCATGTTGATGTTGTTATTTCAGGTACTTCGGGTTCCGCTAAGGGTAAGGATAAGGCGACTTGATTATCTTTACTAGCTGATGGCTTAGTCTTCCGCTGTGGACTTTTGAGATCTTCGGATCTAGTTCTTAGATCTTTTTGTAGTTGAACATTTTGTACTATTATATAGCCTTGTTTAGTACCTTAAGTTGTAGTGGCTATATTTATGCAATGTGTTGCTAAGAACTTATTTGTATTTCAAGTACCAAATCATTAATATTATATATGAAAAATATGCTTTATGTATGTCTTTTGTATATGGGTATTACAACCATTGTTTTTATTTGATTTATATTTGTTTATGTTTACTAATCACTAACCAAAATACAAAAATATGTTGTAGTTCACTTCTTCTTCTTCTCTATGTTTTCAGGAGTTGCAGGGTTTTACAAAAGCGTGGCAATGATTTTATTTCAGATGTGGTTATTCAGTAATGATCCGATTCAGATGGAAGTTTGACCTAATCTTGGTCAAACTATCAAAAGATTGTTTCAACTGCAAATTATTTGTGCTGCTGGTTTTTTTTCCAGGAAGTGCGTATTCAATGATAAGTTATGTTGTGTGTGAAAATTTTCTGGTTTATGGAGCTGTGATTCATGAGAAGTTTGGTCCAAATTATCTTAGTTGCGTGTTCATTAGTTCATCAGTGGTTTATCTGCGGATTTATTTTCCGGGGATCGATTCAGATATATTTGAAAAGATTCAAAAAATTAAATATTGATGGTCTTTGTTTCAGTGGCAATTATTCAGTGGCTTGGGGTTGGTTTCATTCATCAGACATGTGGAAAAATTCAAATTTTGTTTTGGGCTTAAAATAAAAATCATCATTTCGTTCATCATCCGATTCATACGTTTTTTTAGTCACCATTTTTTTTACTTCGGCCATATTCCCATTATCCAACTATTTTCTATCCATCTATTTATAACCATTATCCATATTTTGCTTTTTTCAATTTCCAAATATCATTTAAGACCATTCTCATTTTCACATATTCTCCAATATCCGATTATTTCTATTTTTCATTTAAGACCATTCTAGAAATTCTATCACCATTTTCTTTTTCCATATTTTTGATTCAATATCTAAATTATTCATATTCAATCCATTTCCAATTATTATTCAAACATCCATTTTAATCAAATTTATTTCCTTTAACTTCTAAATTTTCATAATTCTATATTCAATTTTCATAATTCCAACATTCCAATTATCACATAAAGAAAAACTATCATCCATTTTTATATAATTCCATCATTTATTTTATTGCTATCCATTCTTATATTTTTCTACCACACAAAAACACACAAAATTCTACTGAGCCCATTTAATAGGTCCATACCTTGTTTCTTTATGTCAAATAAATAAAGCTAAATAAAATGCAAAAAATAAAATAATAAGAAAAAGGTGATGAAGTCAGCGCAAGAAGTGAAATGCATGAGACCCACTCCAAAATTGAATAAACTCATCCAAAACGCATGTGATGTTAAGGTGAAACGCGGATGACATATCCCTTGTATCAGCACTGTAGTAACACGCATATTGTGCAACCAAAACGCAACGGATAAGGCGTAAAATGCGCAACAAAATTTAGCAGAGAGCACGCATCCTTCATGCCTCCAAACGCAAGAAAAAAATGGCAAAACGACATTGAAAAATTTCATTCAAATCTTCACTCAATAACTCTAAAAATAAGAGTCTCTCCTCATTCAATAATGAAGCTTGAAGAGCCTCCAAAAATTCTGCATAAATACTCTCATAACACCAAAAACTCCATTAAAGCTTCAATTTCAAGTTTCAACCAAATCTTCAAATCTTCACCAAAAATCGCTTCTAAGAGTGAAATTCTTCATAAAACAACAAGAGGAAGAGATTAGAAGTTGAAGAGGAGTCTTGCTTTGATTTTTGAAGGTAGTTGAAAATTTTCGTCGGTTATCGGAGCTCTCTTTCTCTCTACTCTTGCATCCTCTGTTAATTCTATTTGCTTATTTGGAATCCTCTCCGTCTCACGATCGCAATGATATGTGGATCGAATGTCGTCGTTCCGATTTGATAAAACTCATAAATTAAAGTTGGTTTGTTTTGATGTGTAACTCGCGGCTGTGTAACGTGAAGAAGATAATGAATTTCATTTTCTACTTTTATTTTATTTTATTATTTTGTTTTTATAAAATTTAATCTGGATTGGGCTTGTGGATATAATTTGATATCCATACCACCTGTTGCAGTGTACCAACTCTTGCTCTTGTTATTTTTGTTATTTTTTTATTATAAAAAAACTCTCAATTGGTTTTTTCTTTCAAATTGTTTTTCTTCTGATTTTTTCATTTTGATTTCTGAAATTTGAAATAATTTTTTAAAAAGAGTTTTAAAATAATTTTTTATGGATTATAAATTTTTAATCCATATTTCTCTTCATTTTATTCTTTTTCTTTTGGTCGATGAAATCTCCGATTCGAGGATTATTGATTTTCAAAGAGCTTAATCTTCATTATTTCAAATCTATGGATGTATGATCATTTGGATCATTCTCCATACTTTGGAATTGTGATAGTTTGTCTTTGATAAATTAATGTTAAATCTCGATTAAGATTAGACCGTTACCACTTTTTCTTTTAGTGTGACATGTTTTATGAGAATGATTAATTATATCATTTCTCTAACATACATTAGCACTAAAATTGTTCACCTTAATTGGTGTTGGACGACCTCATTTGTAGGGTAATTACTTCGTAAATTACTCGGCGATTGCTTCACATAGACTTAAACTTGTCCCGAATTCGGAATAAAAAATCCAATTGGATACTTGCATTTTCGTGGACCGGACCTCTTGTTGGTCGCGTAATCTTAAAGAGTTTGATTATTTTGCATTAAGAATCGAGACTTATGAATGTTTGATGCACAGTTGCTTTGGGTCTCCCAATCTTCTTTCAAACCTCATTGAATTCGATTCTATTGTCTTAATTAATGCTATAGTGTAAGATACTAAGCGGATCCGGTTGCCTTTCGATTTTGGTTACTCTTTTGGTTGTGGTTGATTAAGTTCACCATACCATTATTATTATGTAAATATTATTATATTACTACTATACTAATATTTTAGATTCTTGCACTTTAATTGGTTTTATTTTTTATTATGCTTTGTTATGCTTTATTCATCCATATCATGTTTATGTTTCTTGCTCTTATTTTGATTAAACCTCTAAAAGCTTGTGATCTTAATCTTTGGAATATTGGTTACTATCCTTGGCTTTGGGCTTGGAGTTTTGGACTTAGATTTTAGGACACCTCTCCTTTGCCTTGATCTTCATGAAGTTAGTACTTGCTTTTATTTAGCCATTTGCTAGCTTATAAGGATGGAACTATTATGCTCATAATTAGATGTATCATCAAGTTTGGTTAGATCTTTCTTCCTTTATCTCCTTATTTTCTTTTTTAGGATAGTCTCTTCATCTCCACCCCTTCTTTAATTTTCAAAATCTTCTCTCTTTTTCAAAGGATTCTTGTTTTCTAAAATCATCACTTCTTTAATAATTAAAACCTTGAATTTTGTTAAGTGAATTTTACTCTTTTCTTTTCTCTTAAAAAATCAATGAATATAATCATTTTGACTTTAATTCAAAAAATAAAAAGAACCAAACTCATTCAAGTTGTTTTGTGCCTTTGAGCACTTTTGTTTGTTTTCTTTAAAAAGTGTCAATTATGAGTCATTATTCTTTAGTCGGGTGCAAGTCTCTCAATCTCCATGGTTGTAGTTTAATGTAAGTGAGTCTCTTGTCATTCGTTGTGGTTTAGTGACATACTCTTTAATTTTATCCGAGTTGGCGCCCTCCCCATAATGATGTATGAGTTCATGCCTTCATTCTCATGGAAGATTTGTTTGGCCATCCACTTGAAGATGAGAAATTCTCTTCACTTAATAAAATTAATCATAACCAACCCTTTTCACTATTTGTACCACGAACTACGGGGTTTTGATCTCGCATTGCACTTTGGGGGTACGTAGGCATGAGGTGGTAAACCTCTCCAAACATAAAAATATAAAAAAAAAATCTTTTCTCATTCCTCCACTTACATTTACAAACCATTGTCAAACCTGTCGTACCCCATATTTGTCCTACCTTTTTCTTTCTCTCTCTCTCTCTCTCTCTCTCTCTCTCTCTCTTACTAATTAGATTTTGCATGTTAGCATTTTTTTTCTTCTTTGAATGATCATTCGGCCTCTGGCCATGATCTTCTAGCAATTAAATCATGAAGGTCTTGTTGGTGCTTTTTATGATTTAAGGCCTTGCAGAAATGATTGTTTGCAAGAAGAGATAAAAGGAAAACGTGTCCTCAATATAAAGCTATTAAAGCATAACCATTTGGTTCCGAAAAATTAATTTTAAGCTCTGTAACGATTCATTCTCAAATGATCTGTTACTAATCATATTGAAATGGATTTGTTTCAAAGTTGTTCCCAATTTATTTTGCAAGTCATTCAAGATAGTTCTAAGTCACGTTTTTTTAAAAAGCATCTTTTGGCTATGTGTGCATTATGTTCAAGTTTTGAATCACAATTATTTGGATCATTCTCGTGCCATGAGTATCATGTCCAAACATGAGGTGAGGCTTGCAATACAAGTGCTATGGTTCTATATTATGTGAACAACCAAAATAACCCAAGCAGTGAATTTATGAAATACAAATGGAAAGCGAGCTGTTATGGATCATTATTAAATACCGAACCATTTATTAGAACAAGATTCTGAAGTTAAAAATCTAAGACTTAGAATGGCCAAGGGCCAATTACAAGCTGCCTCCAAAAAGAGTTTAACAAAAAAATCAATTGGATCTCTCATCAAGGTAATAACAAAAGTGCTCTGGCTGGCCAAGATAACTCAATGGTTCCCGCTGAAGAAACACGCACCAGCTAGTACCGACAGCGCGGTCACATCAGGGTGATTCTTATTTATCAACATACTCCTGCTAAAGCACATCCTGCTGCCCAAAAGATGGGATGTGAGGATAATATACATGGCTGGAACTTCAAATTTCACATAGTTCCATCATCAAGGTTTCCAGTCCAAGTTGCCAACTTAATCTCTATCAAAGGACAACAACCATGCCTTATCCTCCTCCAAGCCTCTCGCCAAAATTCTTTGACATCTCCATCCACCATATAAAGCTTCACCAACTGGAAGACTAATGCCATGAACTTTAGATCCTTTCACCATCAGCATGTATGAAATTAAAAAAGAGGAAGAAAGGAATTAGAAACCTATTATATTCGCAAGCTCTACAAGAAAACTGTAATGCATAGGAATGGTTAAATACACATGAGGAAATATTGTACTTGTTCTTTTCAGATACCATGATCAGTACTCGTAAGACGGCCACATGAGCGCACTTCTGGACAAGTTTCGGCCTCAAGTAGTTTCTGGAACAAAAACCTCAGCTTCAAATAGTTTCATCTATTAAAAACTGAGCAAAAGAAAGAAAGAAAAAAACATATCAAAGGTTCCACACCAAGGGATTTACATTCATGCTAAGGCTTGCACCTCTATAAATAAATCAGCAAAAAAAACACCATCTTTAAACTTTACCCACAAATTATAAAAGATGATGGATGAGCAATTTAAGGTGATTTACATCACTTCATGATAGCCTAGGTCATACTTGGACTTCATCAATCATCCTTATGCTTAGAGCACGCCGAATCGCCTGATTTCAATAACCTGCAAGAATGCATATGTCCTACACAATAAGAAAGTACATTCGAATTATAGTCATGGTGTATATCAAAATACAAGGGCTCCTCTTTGGGCATAGGCATAAACTTCAAATCTCAGCAAGTTTCATCATTAAGGATTCCGCCCGAGTTTCTAATTTAGTCTCTATGCCAATGTCCATCAAAGAACAATACACACACCCTCTCCCATTCTACCTGCAGACAGGGATAATTGGCATTATAGCAAATGAAACTCCTCAATGCGATGTTATTAAAAGCAGTAAAAATTCCAGTGGTGAAAAAAATAGGTTTGCAAGCAGGTAAAAATAAGGTGTAATACATATACAGAGTGCAAATGGAATGAAGTCAGTTCTTAAGATTTTTACACAAACTCATAAGCATGAACATGAGTAAATGAGGTTCAGAACAAAGATCCATGGTAGCAAAGTCCTCAAGCCACAATCAATGAGTTATTTTTATGGTTACCATTGAACAATGAGCCATTAGTCCATGTTTGTTTCCGTTTGCCAAAGCAATAACTCGAGATGCATCAGAGGACCTGTTTGACACAATCATTGTAGGCTTTTAGAGATGTGAAACAGGGGAGATTGTAATAAAGCAGACCATAAAAATAGCAGAGAGGATTGAAATGACAGAACTGGCATCAAAGATCATGATCAAACCTTATTTCAAGATTGATCAGGCCTAAGTCATCTACCACACTGTCTTTCATTTTTCATCACAAAGGAAGTTTTGCTAAGATACATAAATCTTGTGAGTATAACCTGACAAAACAACACATTGAACTTCATGCTGTGAAATTCAGGTCTACAGGCAGTCGCACATCGATTTCTGCATCAAATATAATAGCAGACTGGTGAGATAGGTCCTATATAGCTTTGCCATTAAACATGAAAGTTGAAGATTAGGTTCTCCCATTTTTAAAAAGTATAAGTACATTTTCATAGCCCTCATGGATTGTGAGATAGGCCCTTCGAAAGTTGCTTGAATTTTAGGGCATGCCATGAATTCCAAGCTTCATCCAAATGCAAAACCTCATGTACCTCATTTCCAAGTTATTTCATGGACCAAATAAGATCATATTGTTACAAGGCATTGCATAAGTGTTGTTTTTCTCCAAAAATATCATCAATTTCGTGCATGAGGTGAAGTATACCACACAAGAGGCAAAATTGCATAGTCATTCAAAAAGCATGTTACACTCACATCCAAAGGTCATAATTGATTCAAAAGAAATCAAGGGATGGATTGAAGTCAGAATGCACACTTGAGGGAAGGTTTGCACGGGTGTATGATGCAGTCACACTTTTCATGCAATTTGGAAAATACACCTCAATCACACTCCTCATGCCACTTTTGATTCAAAAATCCTAGTCAGGTGAAAATACAAAGCATATAAAAGAAAAACATGCCTTAAATTCGTGTAGGGGCTCTCTCATTTCTCAGATTCACATTTTCTTGCTCACTTGCATTTCTCTTCGACTTTCTCTTCTCAAGCACTCTCTTCATAATCTCTTCACATATTCTGCTTCCTTGAACCCTGAGGATCACTTTGCACACACTCATTCAAGTTGAGAGTGAAGAATCATAGAGGTGTCATTCAAGAGCAAGAGCTTTCGGATTCCAAGATCCAGCTTCCCTCAAGCTCCATTTTGCATTTATTTTGCAAGAGGAGGTCAAAGTGAGTAGATCTGCAGCTGTAGGAGCATTATCTTGGTGTTTTGAAGGAGTTGCAAGTTCAGGTATGCTCTGAAATTCGTGGATCTAAACTTGAAATTAAATGTATGCATTGTGATCTACTAGTTATGCTGATGATTTTGTGCTAATTAGTTTGGAAAATGGATGAGTATTAAGTGTTTTATGATGATTTGAAGTTTGACATGTAAATCTGTTTGTCTTCGATCCGGTTTAGTCTTTGATCCATTGTGAATTTAATTAGCATATTTGGATTCATCATAGTTTGATAATTTGATCTGGAGGTTTTGAATCATTTATGTGGTGTTTTGTTCATACTGTTGAATCTTCCGGTGCCGGAGCTAGGGCTCCGATCACCGGATTCTGGCTTTGTTGCAATGAAGAAGATGAACGCAGGCCCTTGGATATCTCATCTGGACGGTTATTAGAGTGACAGCACATTAATTTCCCACACTCTCACTCACGTGATTTTATGTTTTAATTTGAAATCTGAATAATACGTTTTATTTCTCACCTCACCGTAACGCCTGCACTCTCACCCCTGTCCAATGAATGTGATGACTTGGATTATTATTTGACTTAATCTCATGCGTGCGTTTGATCTGGTGGTCCATAATTTTTCCTGATTAAAGTGGATATTCACCATAATTATGGTGAGCTGCGCTGAAGCCATTGGGCTTGTCCTGCTATCCCCACCCCCTGCGTTGAAGGCCCAATTAAAATGAACTGGATTGTTTGCTGAATGCACCCCTGGCCTGGTTTCTCATATTTTATTTCTTATTTTATTTTCAGTTTGAATTTTAATTTTTAAAAATAGAAATAGGTCTTCAAAAATTATAAAAAAATTTAGGAATGATTCTTTTAGTTTTCTTTAATTTTTGGCATTTGTATTTTTCATTTATTTTTAATTGTCACACTGGAAATAATTGTTTCTTTTAATTAATTGTTTTTATTGCATTTTGAAGCATGCTGGCTTGTTCATTTTCTATCTTGGTCATTAATTTGAATTTTGAGATGATTCTTTTTGCTCTGGATTCATGATGAGATGTAGTTTGTTGATGATTTTTGTTATGATTATTAGAAGTTTGCTTAATTGATTTTTGTCCCTAACTTGTGCATGAAGCTTTCTAACCCTAGTCCATGTTTGAACCTTTATTTGAATGGCTAAGCTTCTGATTTTGATCCCCTCCTTTTGGCATGTTGATATTGTATGATTGAAGATTATTTGTGCAAGTTTGTGGAATTTTTGGATGTATACTTGAATTGATTTGAATTTTTGTTCCTTACTTGTTCCTTTTTGCTTCTTTTGGGTCATATGGTCACTCCTTAGGTTAGAAGGGCACTTGTGCCAACTTCTTTAGCTTGTTTAGAGCCTTATTAGGATGTTGCTACCCCTCTGGTCTTGATTTGATGTTTGTGCCTTGAGAAAGTTTGTGTTTGTTTGCTCTTGAAGTTCATTCACTCTTATGCATGCTCACTTCACTTCCTTTACTTCTTTACTTCTCATGATGTAAATACTTGACTTTGTGTGCTTCTTCTCCTCATCTTACATGATCCTTATGCACTTTCTTAACATGTTAGGGTTCTGGTCTTGCACTTTGTGGTGTTGCTTTGACTATTTTGCTTTGTATTCTCTCATGTTTACTTTGTTTTGTCATGGTGATTCATAATGCTTCATGTTGAGTTGTATAGTTCTTTTCTCATTCTTGTACTTTGAATTTGCATTTGGCATTTGTGTTTAAGACTTTACTTCTGGTTGTGTGACTTTGGTTTGACATTATGTTCATTTTGTGTTTCATTTATTCTTGTGTCACTAACCATTTCAGGGGCTTTGGTAAGTGAGAGGTGTGGATGTGATTCCCACATCTCCAAGTCTTATCTCTTATCTTTTCTTCATTGATGCTATTCTTGTGATTGTTGGGGGCTTAGGCCTTACTTCCTCCCTCTTCTATTCTTCTTTCTTCTCATTTCTTTTCTTCTTTCTTTGTTCTTTAGGATAGTAAACCTCACTAACCTAGGATTTTCTTTGCATGATAACAGTTAAGGTTCATTAGTCCCCCATTAGACTTTTACCTTTGTGATCCTTTTGTTTCTCTTCTCTTCTCATCTCAAAACCCTAAGAAGAGACTTAATAAAGATTGAAGTGATATCTTGAGCAATAGCCTTATCCCATGAGACACTTGTAGTCTTCCCATCTTGGGATAGTACAAGCTTGTCTTGTGATGCACAAGTCTGATCAGGATATCATCTTCACCAAGAAAATCATAAAAAACTCTTCTTCATCAAAAAATACAAAAACACTTAATAAATTTAATGAGTTAGTGAGCCTAAGCCCTAATCTCTGGAATCAAGTTTTGGGGATCTTCTCCTTACTTGAGTGTGCTTGTTCTATTATTCCATCTTGGAATGTAGTGACAAGTACACATTCCATAGAAAAGAGCTTGAGTTCACTTTCTTGTGACACACTCATAAAAGCCTCTAAAAAACACAAACAAACAATAAGCGTCTTTTGTAACACCCTTCTACCCCAAACATAATATTTAAATAATATCAGAGTAATCATCAAAAAGGGTATCACATTTTCATCATAAATCAACACAACAGTGTCCTGTCCCGTAACACGGGTTAATCAACATCAAAATACCATAAATCATTTCGCAGCGGAAATTAACTTCATAATTCAAACCTTCATAAAAATCATTTTCACCATCCTGAATTTAACATCATATAAATAGGGAAACATTTATCCAATAATAACATAACTGAAACAGTTAACAGAATAAAACCCATCCCAGTGTTACATGACACAGAGCAGGACACATAAACCATAACCACTCCTAAGGGACACTAAAGCACGCTCCGAGACTCATGCATTACTCCTATTGCACTGCAGGACTATTCTTCGACATCTGCAAGTTACCCACGAAGGAGGCAACATTTTCAAGCAGGCAGGGTGAGTAAACATAATATATCATAAACTTACAAGAATATAGAATCATAAATAAATTAATACACATATCATGACATCGTCAACTACAAAATTCAGCATCAACCGCAACACCATCATGAAATCAATCAACACCAACACAATCATGAAATTCATCCAAAATATGCAATTCTACATCCTGATATGCAATATGCATGTGGTACCATTTTCACCATGAGATGGATACATGACCATCAACCCTCCACAAGGGAGCACACCATAATCATCGAGACACTTCAATCCACACAATGGGATTGAAGCAAATAAATAGGCCAAAGCCCCATCGTGAATGTTATGAAATGCAATGATGCGCTACATCGAAAAATTCACCAAAATAATTCGCATCATTCATTTCAATCAGCAAAACAATCATCAACTATTCATATATATCATCATGACATTACACCCTGAACACTGGGTTTCTAACCACTCTGACATATCAAGAATTAACCCGTACCCAGTAATTGATAAGGTAATTATAAAGTTATTTCACAAATTCATTTATCAAAAACTGATGCATTTTTCTCGTTTCTATTCCTCAAAATAAAGTTCAGTTTGTACTCGTTCCGACGCTTCAAACGGAATGCGAATCGGACTTACGGTTTAAAAGATATGAATTTTTTTAAGAAATAAAATTTGCTGTCCCAACAGTGTTAACCGGTTAACCAAAGCGTTAACCGGTTAACGCCTGCGTATTTTCAGAAAATGCCCCAAAATTTCTAATGATTAACCGGTTAACCAAAGCGTTAACCGGTTAACGCACGCGTTCCAGCAGTCTTCTGCTACACAATTGCAGACTGTTCCAATTTTCAAAAATTCCCAAACCCCATTACGGATTTCACATCATAACACCCAAAAACCATTCAAAAACATCAATTAAACCTCCACAACATGCAGACAACAATTATACAGACAAATATACGATTATAACTCATTCTAATCGCTCTAATTCATCAAGATTTCTCCTAAAACTCAACCTAACTCAAAACCCCAAAACTCCTAAAATTCATACCATCCTAATCCATTCATATTCCAATTCCTATACATTTATCATAGATTATGAAAACTCCCCATACCTTAGAGAATTTCGCCGCTTTACACGCTTCTCTTGGGTTCTCCACAGCCTCCTGACTCTGAGTTTCTCTTTTCTTCAGAGCACTTCCAAAACACGATAGAAACAACAAAATGAGAAACTGATCGTATTCTCTTCTTTGGCTATAATATTCCAGTTTAGCCTTTTCCCATATTACCCTCATGATTTCACAAAAGTACCATCTTATCCTTTTCTTTAATATATTTTTAATAATAAAAAATAAAATAGTATAATAAAACACTATTTATCCTTATTATATAAAAATACTCATTTTCTCCAAAATTTCTCAAATTAACCCAAACTCTCCAAATTTTCTAAATTAATTAAATAAATGATTAAATAATTAAATTTAGATTTTCGGGGCGTTACAACTCTCCCCTACTTAAAGAATTTCCGTCCTCGAAAATTACCTGAAGTAAATAGAGTCGGATACGACTCCCTCATCTGATATTCGCGCTTCCAAGTCCAACTTTCTCCAACTGGTCCTCCCCACATTACCTTCACTAAAGCAATTTCCTTACCTCGAAGTCGCTTCAATTCCCTACCATCAATCCTTATTGGTACAACTTCAATCGTCAGATTATCTCTCACCTGAACATCATCTATCTGAATTACATGCGACGGGTCCGGAATGTACTTCCTCAACTGTGATACATGAAATACATCATGTAAATTCGCAAGAGAGGGAGGTAAAACCACCTTATAGGCCACTTCCCCTATCCTCTGCATAATCTGATACGGACCGACGAAACATGGAGTGAGCTTTCTAGACTTCAAAGCTCTTCCCACACCAGTGATAACTCTTTTGACGACTCTGCGATGTTTTCATCCTTTCCTGAATCATTTTTATCTTTTCAGTTGTTTCTTGGACAATCTCTGGCCCAAGCACCAAACTCTCTCCTGACTCATACCAACATAATGGAGTACGACAACGTCTACCATACAATGCCTCATATGGAGCCATCCCGATACTAGCATGAAAACTGTTATTGTACGTAAACTCGACCAACGGCAAATGACTATCCCAAGACCCTCCTTGATCTAATACACAAGCTCAATCTTCTAAAGATTGGATTGTTCTTTTCGTCTGACCATCCGTTTGAGGGTGATAAGCAGAACTCATCCTCAACTTAGTACCCAAGGCATCCTGTAAACTCTTCCAAAACCTCGATGTAAACCGTGGATCTCTATCCGATACAATACTTGAAGGTACACCATGCAACTTCATAATTTCCTCAATATAAATCTCACCTAACCTTTGCATGGAATGGTTAATCCTCATCGGCAAGAAATGTGCCGACTTAGTTAACCGGTCAACAATTACCCAAATCGAATCATTACTTCTAGCAGTCTTAGGTAATCCAGTCAAGAAATCCATGGAAATACTATCCCATTTCCACTCAGGAACATTCAATGGTTGCATCATACCTGAAGGTCTCTGATGTTCTATCTTTGACTTCTGACATGTCAAACAAGCATATACAAATTCAGCAATGTCTCTTTTCATACCCGGCCACCAAAACAACCTGCGTAAATCCTGATACATCTTTGTAGCACCAGGATGAATACTCAGTCGACTCTTGTGCCCTTCTTCTAAAATACTCTTTTTAATTCCTGCAATATCTGGAATACATACTCTATCTCTAAATCTCAAAATTCCATCTTCATCGACTCGAAAGTCACCTGCATTAACTTGATCAACCAACATCAATTGATCGACTAATTTCAAATCAAATTTCTGACCCTTACGAATCTCTTCCAAAATCTCACTGGCCAGCTTTAACATTCCCAATTTCACACTATCAGTAGTAGTTTCACACAACAAGCTCATATCTCTGAATTGCTCGATCATTTCCAATTCTTTCACCATAAGCATTGAAATATGCAACGACTTCCTACTCAAAGCATCAGCCACCACATTTGCCTTACCCGGATGGTAATTCAATTCAAAATCAAAATCTTTCAATAATTCAAGCCACCGTCTCTGTCTCATATTTAACTCTTTTTGATCAAACAAGTACCTTAAACATTTGTGATCACTGAATACTTCAAATTTCGAACCAAACAAGTAGTGCCTCCAAATCTTAAGCACAAACACCACAACTGCTAACTCTAAGCCGTGAGTAGGATAGTTCCTATCATGAACTCTTAACTGTCTAGAAGCATAAGCAACCACCTTATTATCCTGCATCAAAACTCCACCAAGACCCATCTTGGAAGCATCACAATAAACTACAAAGGACTCATCTGGATTTGGTAAGACCAACACTGGCGCGGTCGTTAATCTTTTCTTCAGTTCTATGAAAATATCTTCATAAGCAACATCCCACACATACGCTTGACCCTTCCTAGTCAATTGCGTCAACGGTAAAGCTATCTGAGAAAAACCTTCAATGAACTTACGATAGTAACCAGCTAACCCAAGAAAACTACGAATTTCTGTAGCTGACTTCGGAGTATTCCACTACAATACCGCATCAATCTTTGAAGGATCCACCGAAATTCCACCACTTGAAATTACATGGCCGAGGAAACTCACTTCCCTTAGCCAAAATTCACACTTAGATAATTTAGCAAACAATTTCTTTTCTCTCAACACTTGCAACACAACTCTCAAATGCTCGGCATGTTCCTCTTCTGATTTAGAATATACCAAGATATCATCTATGAAAACCACCACGAACTTATCCAGATACTCATGAAAGATTCTATTCATATATTCCATAAACACACCAGGCGCATTAGAAACCCCAAACGACATCACCGTATACTCATAATGCCCATATCTCGTCCTGAAAGCTGTCTTCGGAATATCATCAGCTTTAACTCGAATCTGATGATAACCAGACCTCAGATCAATTTTACTAAAGACACAAGCACCTACTAGCCGATCCATCAAATCATCGATCCTCGGAAGTGGGTACTTATTCTTGATAGTCACTTTATTCAACTGTCGATAATCGACACACAATCTCATACTACCATCCTTCTTCTTAACAAGCAACACCGGGGCACCCCAAGGAGAAACACTGGGTCTAATGAACCTCTTCTCTAACAATTCTTCTAATTGTTTCTTCAACTCATTCAACTCTGAAGCCGACATTCTATAAGGAGCCATCGAGACATGACTTGTACCCGATACTAAGTCCATGGAAAAATCAATCTCACGTTCCGGTGGTAAATCACTTATATCACCAGGAAACACATCTTGAAATTCACAAACTACAGGCAACTCTGCACTGACAGTCTTATCATCAACTTGCAATGAGGTAGACACTGCAAACATCAAAGCTTCATCTAAAACAAGTTCATCCACTTGCTTAGCAGATAAAAACATCAACTCACCATTCCCGCTCAAATCAGGGAACTGCACCGTTTTACTATAACAGTTAATATGAACATAATTGAATTCCAACCAGTTCATACCAAGGATAACATTGATTTGGTGTAATGGTAGGCACACCAAATCCATCACAAAATTCTTCTCGAAAATTGTCAAAGGACATTTCAAACAGACAAGAATGGTAGTCACAGAACCATTAGCAGGAGTCTCTATTCTCATATCACCATTCATATTAGACAACTTTAAACCCAATCTATTAGCACACTCAAGAGAAATAAATGAATGTGTAGCTCCAGTGTCAATAATAGCAATCAACTCAATATTATTAATAAAACAGGTACCTCTGATCAAGTTGTCCTTCTTTGGAGCTTCTGAACCAGCTAATGCAAAAACTCTTCCAGCATTCTGAGTAGTAGCAGCATTCTTCTTTGGTTTCTGGCATTGGGTGCTGATATGCCCCTGTTCACCACAATTGTAACAGGTGGGGCCTTCATTAGGACAATCACTCACCTTATGCCCAAGCTTGCCACAACGGTAACATTTCATAACTCTGGTGGTACACACATTGGCCTTATGACCTGCCTCTCCACACTTGTAACACTTAACAGGTACATTAGCAGCTCCCCTACTTTGCTTCTTCTCAACATATGCTTTCTGCTTCCCCTTATCACCAGTAGTCACATAAGGTTTTCCTCTATACTGACTCTTGTCTTTCTTCTCGCTCAACTGTTTATAGTGAGCTGACCGAGCTCGACTATCCTCATCATAAATAAGGCTCTTATCCACCAACTCTGCATACTTGCGAATTTGTTGGCATCCAATTCCCTGTTTAATTTCAGGTCTCAGCCCATTCTCAAACTTAAGACACTTGGAAAGTTCAGCATCTGCCCTGTTGTAGTGAGGACAAAACTTCACCAGCCTTTCAAATTTGGCAGCATACTCTGCCACAGTCAAGTTTCCTTGCTTCAGCTACAAGAATTCTATCTCCAACTTACCACGAGCATCTTCCGAAAAATACTTCTTAAGGAACTCCGCCTTAAATACAGTCCAAGTCACCACAACATCTTCATCCTCGAGACGCTGACGAGTATTATCCCACCAGTCTTCAGCTTCCTCAGACAACATATGAGTTCCGAATTGAACCTTCTGCGCGTCAGCACACGCCATCACTCTAAAAATCTTCTCAATTGCCTTGAGCCACTTCTGTGCGCTCGCCGGGTCATGAGTTCCTTCAAACATAGGTGGATTATTCCTCTGGAATTTCTCCAATGCACGAAACTCATCATGCGCATTGTTTCGAGCAGCAGTCTGAGCAAGAGCTGCAATAGCATCAGTGAGAGCACGCGAGTTGTTTCCTGCCATTCTGCACAACACTTACCACATCAGAAGAGAATAATCGTTAAATAAATAATGACTTGACAACTGACTGACAACAACACCTGGCCGGACAGACCAACCAGGCTCTGATACCACTAATGTAACACCCTTCTACCCCAAACATAATATTTAAATAATATCAGAGTAATCATCAAAAAGGGTATCACATTTTCATCATAAATCAACACAACAGTGTCCTGTCCCGTAACACGGGTTAATCAACATCAAAATACCATAAATCATTTCGCAGCGGAAATTAACTTCATAATTCAAAACTTCATAAAAAATCATTTTCACCATCCTGAATTTAACATCATATAAATAGGGAAACATTTATCCAATAATAACATAACTGAAACAGTTAACAGAATAAAACCCATCCCAGTTGTAAACACCCCAAATTTGCCCTCACCCATTTCACCATGGTTTGTGATCATTCTCATATGCATAAACTTAATCATATCATCTCACATTTCATTTTTGATTCACTGGATAGTTTCTAAGGCATCTGCATCTAGGGTTTGTGATCTGAGCAATCCAAGAGCCTCTTGAGCCACTCCAAAGGCAACCAATCACTTCAAAGGGGTCCATGTGTGTTCTTATGTCATATTATATCCCCACAAAGTCAAAAATGCAAAGGAATCACAAGAACTAGGGTTTGAGTGGATGCAGAGCCAGGTTTGACTGCACAGTTGACTTAAAATTAGGGTTTTGGTTTCAGAGGCCATAACCCCAAATTTTTTGGTCATTCTTGTTTCCATTGGTCTCTATATGGTATAGGGAGTATGCATATCAATTTTCATGAAGAAATTCCATGGGGAAGTCATCTGATCAAGAGTTGACTTTTCAGACAAGTCAGTGTAAAATTAGGGCATCTGAGGCCCCCAATGACCCAACCAATGGGTGATCTTCATCATTTTGAGTGTATATGATATTTATTTAATCATGGAAGAAGGTTGAAATTCATAGAAATCAAGAATTTGGAAGTTTTGCAAATGTTGACTTTTTGGGCATAGTTGACTTTTCAAGAATGCTTCATTTTAGGTCATTTTTCAAGCCTTGATTCTTGATCCAAAAAAGCTTCAAATGGAAAAAATTTGGTCATGAAAGTTGTAGATCTCATCTTTCCCTTTTCAAAAAGTACAAGAACATGATCAAATTCTTCTTGGATCAAAAGTTATGGTGTGACAAAGTTGGCAAAAATCATTGATTTTCAAGTTATGCACCAAGTGTGAAAATTGCAAAACCATGAACCAATGCCTTTTGTAACCTCTAATTCATTTCAAACCATGACATAAACATTCTACATGTCCTAAAAAGTCAGAATTGGACCAAAGATCACATGTGTTTAGTTCATGTAACAAGGCATTTTTCATGAGATTTCAAAAAAGTGGCAACTTGCAAAAGCACTCATCACACTTCCTACAACTTGCAACCTTGGATGCTGACCTTGCTAGCTCTCTCACCACACCATGCTGCGCAGCCCCTAGCCCTTGTACCAAGCTAGCACCTCACCATACTTCTCTTACACAAAAGGTTGACATTTTGCAAAAGCAAACTTACCTATCACAGCAGGCCATGTCACATCATCCAGCCAATTGGATTAGTTTATACTTTTCATTTGCAAGCCATTTCATATACCAAGCAAGGCTAAAACACTTAACAACATCACATTCACAAAACACACCCTAGCTGCATTTTGCCTCGAATCTCTCTGCCCAGCCACAAAACATCCAAACCATTTCCACACTTCAACTCACCATGATCCATTGAGAAGAAACCAGCCAAGAGCCAGGCCTGAAACCAACCACAAAGCCACTTCACCATTTTCACCTCAGCCTGCATTTCTCTTCGAATCACCTTCCACAGCTTACAAACATCCAAAAAAACTTTACAAAGCTTCTCCACTCACCATCTGGATCACAAAGAACCACTCACAATGGCCTGAAACTGCCTGAATCATCCCTGCCATTTCTGACTGAGCTTGAGCAGAAGCTTGTCAAACTCCTCATCCAGCCAACATAAATTCCTCTTGAGCATTCAAGCATCACCAGAGGGTCAAGTGGAGTGGATTGCACTGAAGGAAGTGGCCAGAAAGTCATCAGAGTGAAAGCTTCGAATCTCAGGTAGCTTGAAAAATATTTTTCCAGAAATCATTTCTTTTGTTTTAAACTTGTTCTACATGTCTTCCTGATCATGAATATGCTTTTAGTTTTTGAAATGGTGATGAAATGAGAGTTTAATTGCTTTCTGAAACTTGCGTGCCCTAATTCTTTCTTGCTTCGATTCAGCCTTGTTAGGAAGAATAAATTTGTTTTGAGTGAGGGTTTTGATTCGTGAGTGAGTGGGGATCATTTCCCAATTCTTAGATTTCATTTTAGTTAGGTTTTTGGGGTTTTTGGGGATTTTTCAGGGGAGATGCTGGCCGGAGAAGACGACCGGAAGTCTTCTCCGGCCACCTGAAAGTCATTTGTGCCCTAATCATGTAATTAATTCCCATTTGAATCTAGAGCGTTGGATGCGTTGAAATGTTTGACTTGCCGCGCGTGTGGACGGTCCAGATTTGTCATTAAGCCCTAATCTTCATTATTTATTTAATTAATTGGGTTTAAGTCAGTTTAAACGTGGGCCACAGGATCTGGCGCGTAGTCAATGCCCCCCAAGCCCAGATTGAATCCCAGCCACCCATCCTGCATACTTCTCCTTTTATTTATTTTAATTCATTTTTTTCTCATTTTATTTGCATAATTATTTAAAAATAGTAAAAAATGTTTAAAAATTATGAAACTTTTTATCCTGAGTTTTATTAATTTTTATGACACAAAAATATTTTCATTTTATTTTTTATCATTAAAAAAGGTATTTTTAAATATTTAAAAGATTATTTTTAATTGATTAATGAAAATTAATTTATTAAAAATACTTTTAGGTATTTAAAAATCACCAAAAAATTCATGAAATGTTCTAAGACATTTAGAAACATTGTCCAACCTTCAAACCAAATTTCTTTTTTGATCTTGATGCATTTTAAGAATTTTTCATTGAATTAAATCATTTTTTGTGCATTAATTTGATCCAAAGTTCAAAAATTCATTTCTTCCTATCTAAGAAGAGTTGGACATTGATTCTTTTTGCATTGCATTCTATTTGGCATGTAGTTTTTGAGATAAAATGGCCATGATTTGATCTTGCATTTTCAATTTGTTTGGCATTTCTTTTGTTTAGGAACCCTAAAAACCCTAATAACTTAGAAAAATCATAACTTGAGTTTGGTTAAGAGTTGAGACCTCCCCTTTGGACCTTGGTTTAGTATAGGTTTAGTATGTCTTTGGGTGGCATTTTCCATTTTTTATCTTAGGGTTTGCTTCTGTTTTTAAGTTTTGTTTGTTGTTTGATCCATAAACCCTAATTTGGGCTTCCATTTGCATCCTTCTTGCATTCTCTTGCATAACATGACTTGCCATGACATTTCAAGCATCCATTTGATTCATTTGACATCTTAAGACATATAGAAAGCATGCTTGATCATTGCATCTTGCATTTGCCATGTTGTTTGCCATGTATGTTTCATAACTTTTCATGTAAGTTCATGCTCCTTAACTTGCATCATTTGCATCCATGATCTTGTATGAACATCTCCATGCCTTGCCTAATGTTTGTAGCATCTCATAGCATCATTATCATCATCAACATGCCTCTGGTTTTGTTTATCATCATGTCATCTTATCTCACTTGGCCTTGCATTGCATTTCTTTTCTAACATTTCAGGTGGTAAGTAATGTTGAGAAGTGAATTTGCCTTCACTTCTCATGACTTTTCTTTTCATCTCTCTTGCATCCATTGATGCATTTTTATATGTGTTAGAGTTTGAGCTTGCTCATTCTTCTTCTTCCCACTTTCTTTCTTCAAGTGACTTGACTTCTTGAATGAAGCAAGTCACTTTGCTTCTCTTGATCCTGTTCATCTGCTTCCTGGTGGCTCCTTTGAAGACTTCTCTTGAAAACCTCACAAACCTTAGGGACAACCAAGCATGACAATGATTAGGGTTTTGAGTAGTCCCCCACTTAGCTTTTACCTTTGTGTCTCCTTGAGTCTTCTCTTCTCATCTCATAATCAGGGACTAAACCCTAAAGGCTTTAAGGCTTTGTGATTAAGCTTATGCCTGCATCATTCTCTTAGGATGGAGTGTATAACTTTAATCCTAAGTGTTAAACCCTTAAGGTGTTTAACTCCCTTAATCAATCCACTTAATAATCATCAAGACATCAAACTTGTAACTTGGGCCTTGCATTAGGGTTCTAATTCTTCCTTAATTGGTTAAGAAGGACTAACCCTAGTGTTAATGGACAAGTCCCCCTCAAGTTGTCTTATAAACAATAAAAGTCACTTCTTCATCATACCATTAACTAAAATCCATCTAATAAAGGTTTGTTTTGTCATGAGTTTAATCCCTAATCATGGATTAAGCTGAGGAGCTTTCCTCAGCTTAAACACCCTCATCTATTATCCTTCTATTAGGATGGTGTAATGAGTCTGTTTAATCCTTGATTATGGCTTAACCTCATTACTTAACACTAAACAAAAACCACAAAAACATCTAAATAATCAACAAGTAGGTTAATGATCTTAATCCTACACCAAAGGTAATTAAGTGTGAGAATCTGACTTCACACTTAAGGTATTCTTATTACCCCTAATCAGAGGGAAGATGTGATGAGTTTACTAAATCCATTGGTTTAGGCTTAAGCTCATTTACTTATGACAAACTTTCAAAAGCAATAAAAGACTGAAAACTCAAAAAACAAACAATAATCGTCTCCTTCGGGATTCTTTTCTCATCATCTTCACTCACAAACGAGAACTCGCTTCTTCCATCTAATGCAAGACAGTTAGCACCTGAGTCAGACAGGTCATACGCTTGAGCATCGGCAAGTAAGCAGTTCACAAGTCAATTCATCTTTCAGTCTCTTTGGGTCGAACTACGGTGTTCTGACTTCCTCATTGCACGAGAGGATACGTAGGCATAACTTAACAGTTATCGAACAAAAGTCTCTGTATATCCCCCCTCTTTCCAGCTTCATTCTTTGAGCCTCATGATCTTGAACAATTCATTTCATTCCTGATCTCACTGACACTGTATATATCACACTTCATTTCTTTCACACTGACACCTGTACATCTCTTCCAGCTCTTTTACACACAAATTGCACTGACACTACCCCTTTAAAATGCAAATCTTTTAAGCGTGGATCCCGTCGAGTACGACGGACAATCTGGGTGCTAATACCTTCCCAGGCTGTAACCAACCCCCTTTCTCAGTCTCTCTGGTTCGCAACCGTCTTATCCATCTTTTCCTAGGTCTATGCAGCATTGCCTTTCCTCCGGGATAAAAATGCCTAGCTGGCGACTCTATTCATCTCCAGTGATTTCACGGCTGTGTGTTCTCATTGTCCCTCTCGCCGACCGTTCGCGTCTGTACCCCATTTGACTTAGCTTCATTTGGTGGGAGCGACAGCTTGGCGACTCTGCTGGGGACCCTTTATACTGTAACCAGGGCTTCTGGTTCTTTTTGTGGGTTCCTCCTAGCGCTTGTTTGATTTGTGTTTACTGGGGTGTTATGTGCTATTTGTGTTGTACATTTATTTTATTTTTATTTGCTTTATGTACAGTTTTGTTTACAGCTTTCTTTATAGCTTTATGCATATATATTCATATTGTCATACTGTGCTGCTGGCTGGATCTGTTTGTTTGCTTTGGTGGGTGGGGGTCTATTGAGAGTTAAGGTCCTATACCTGGGACCTGAGTGACACCTAGGCTAGAGTGAATCATATTCTTTCCCATTCCATTTCGGTCTGGTGCGGGAATATGAAACACGGTTCAGATATGGGTTTCTTCTTGAGAACTCTGTGTTGCAGATTTCCTGCAATGCTAGGGCTATCTGGGAAGCCTGCTAAGTCTGGATGACCTTTAGTATTGACCTTCAGAAACCGAGGTGAATTAGAGGAGGAATTGTTATGGTTATTGTAAACATTGTACCTCCGGGTTGGAAGTGTTTACACTTCTCATAACTGATCCAAGTCTGAGGATCCTTGTTCTAGAACACCACCTGTGAGGGGGTTGGGCTATTTACAGGTTTGCAGGTACCTTGACCTCAGAATACCCTGTTACTTTGACTTGATAAGAGTGCTCCATGTTGGACAGTTCTTGTGATTCTAAACCCTGGACATGTGGCTCTTTATTTGAGCCCCCCACCTTGGTTACTGGATTTATAGACCTCCAACTGGAATTCTCGAACACACTTGGACCTATATCAGGGCATTTTGATCAGATCCAGCTCAGTCACAGACCCTTGCATTTCATTTGCATACATAATCATTGCATCATATTGACATTTGCTTATTTGTGTTTCAGGGTATCCATCTTCATTTGGTTTTGGTTTTGACCCCATCTTCAGTTTTGATTTGTCTCCATCAGCTATCTGCTTCAGTTATCACCTGCACCAGCCAGTCAGTGGCCCACTTCTTCAGTATTATCATCAGCACCTGTCTCTACTCAGTCTCAGCATCATGGCTCCTAAAAAGAGCAACATCACCTATCACTTTTTCCAGCCAGAGCTATCAGACATCAAGAGGGTTCAGACCCTGATCACTCCAGATCACATACCATTGTTTAGGGAAAGTTATGGAGATATACTTGATATGGTTATGGATCTGGACCCATCACAGAGAAGCCTGATCCACACCTGCATTCAGTTTTATGATCCCCCACTGAGATGTTTCACTTTCCAAGACTTTCAGTTGGGCCCTCTTTTAGAAGAGTACTCATCTTTGGTTGGTATGCCTATCAGGGCTGGAATCCCTTTCAACCCTGAGATGGTCTTTCCTGCTAATGGAGAAGTAGCAAAGGCTTTGCATCTGGAACCTGTCCTAATTGAGCAGCATATGACTTCCAAAGCTGGAATCCCCGGTTTTCATCTGGATTTCTTGATCTCTCAAGCTACCCTGAAAGCTTCTCTAGGAGAGTGGAAAGCTGTTTGTGCTTTACTGGCCTTGAGTATATATGGAATTGTATTGTTTGCAGATGAGCCTCGATTCATTAGCAAGAATGCAATCCATCTGTTCATCTTGAAGAACCCAGTGCCAACTTTATTGGGGGACCTCTATTACTCAGTGCATCAGAGAAATGAAAAGCAGAGGGGGAGATTAGTGAGGTGTTGTGCTCCATTGTTCCACACTTGGCTTCTCAGGCATCTACCCAGGACAGATGCATTTCTGAACCCTCATCAGCAGAGCAACTGGGCTAAGAGACTCACTGTTCTAACTTCAGCAGACATCAGATGGTGCACTCAAAGCACCAAGGGCAGAGATATCATCACCAGCTGTGGGCATTTTCCCAATGTGCCTTTAATAGGAGTTAAAGGTAGTATCAATTACAATCCTCTGCTGTTCAGAAGGCAACTGGGCTATGCACTGGTCCACACTCCTAGGGCACAGGACTTGGTTGAGACTCTCTATTGTGAGAACAAGATTAATTTGGCTATTGTTAGGCAGGCTGCCTGGGCCTGGGATAATGTTCAAACCAAGGGAATAACCATTCTGGGGAAGTGCAACAATGTGGCATCAGCACAATATTATGAGTGGTCCCGTGCCAGGGCCCAATTCTCTGGGATGCCCTTTACCATAGAAGACATGCCTGAGTCATCTTCAGCACCACCCCCTGC
This sequence comes from Lathyrus aphaca, assembly GCA_963966055.1. Taxonomy (NCBI): domain Eukaryota; kingdom Viridiplantae; phylum Streptophyta; class Magnoliopsida; order Fabales; family Fabaceae; genus Lathyrus; species Lathyrus aphaca. Next base: position 15,176,703 of record OZ014524.1, read on the forward strand.
CACTATCAGTTTGGAGGAGTTTGAGAGCTTGAAGGAAAGAAATGAGAAGCTAACCCAGGCTTTGCAGAAGACCTTCCGGGAGAGGAGTGAGGGTATGAGGGAGATTGAGAGGTTGGAGAAGATGAGAATAGAGCATCTGACTAAGATTGAGAAGTCTGGGGATTATATCAAAAAGTCTAAGGCTGGAGAACAAATTCTGAAGAATGCTTGCAAGGAAGCCCAGTTCCAAAGAGCAAGGACAGACTTGTATCTGAAGGAGAGTCAGGCTCGGTGGGTCAGGATCATCGAGGCTCGTACTTTGGAAGACAAGAGAGCTCAAGACAAGATGGAGCAACTTGAAGCCAATGCAAAAGAACAGCAAGAGGCCCTGGCAGCAGCCCAGAGGGAGATATCAGAGCTGAAGATCAGAGCAGGGGTGAAGAGGTCCAAAGAACAAACTCAGCACAAGAAGCTAACAGCAGCTGTTACGACCCGGAATCTCCTCATCAGGAATCTCACGGAGCGTCCGGCTGATCCTGTGACCGAGGCACTTCTCAAGGAAGTTCGTGAGGATGAGTTTGGTCTTGGTGTTTGACCATTTGTTTGTTGTTGCTTTCTTTCCATGTACTTTTTCTCGTAATGTATTTTGACCCCTTAGAGGGCTTGTGTTGTAAAATGAACAAGTTGTATTATTTCACCTTCTGTAATATATTTGTGTCGGTTGCTTCATCTGAGTTTTCTTCAAGCAACAACAACAGCATCTTCAAGGGTCTGGAAGGGTCAAAACTGAAGGCCAAACCGGATACCTTGGGAACAAATAAGCATAACTGCATTGCATGCTAACCCTTTGTTTGTTTTGTAGGTTTTTGTTTTGTTGTTGCTAACCTCTGTTGTGATGTCAGGAACTATTGCTAGGCGCCGGGTATTTCCCCTCAACCGTCCGCACCGTTATCCAACCCGAAACAACCTTCCGGGAATTCAAATGGATCAGATGCAGCAGGACCTTACTGAGGTCAGAAATCAAATGGCAAATGAAAGGCTAGAGATGAGGAATCAAATGACTCAGTTTATGGAAGTTATGAACAACATGGCTCAGAGCCAGGAAAGATTGAGAGCCATGGTGGAAAGGCAAAATCAAGAAGATCCACATATAGGGACTGCCGGTACCAGTAACAATGAAAGAGTCCAACCTCATGTCAATCCCCCGGTATTTGGACCACACCTCCATCCTGAGGTCAATATTCCAGCAAATGTTCAAGGGACTGCCACTGCAGCTAGGGTACTACAAGAAGATCCTCAGGAGGACCAATTCACAGTAATGGGCGCTGGGGAAGAAGCTTATGATAGAAGATTGGATGAGATAGCTGAGAAATTGAGGTCCTTAGAATCTCAGAACTCTTTGGGCTTCGATGTCATGGACATGGGCTTGGTAGACGGGGTCAGGATCCCCCATAAGTTCAAGCCTCCTTGCTTTGAAAAATACAACGGGACTTCATGCCCCCGGACTCATTTACAGTCATTTCTGGGAAGGCTGAAGGCCTATACAATGGATGAGAAGCTTTGGATGTTCTATTTCGAAGACAGCTTAACTGGAGCGTCAAGAGAATGGTACTCTCACTTGACAAGGGCAACTATTAGATGCTGGAAGGACCTGGCAGAGGCCTTCATCAGACAGTATCAGTATAACTTAGACATGGCACCCAACAGGACCCTCCTAATGGGAATGTCACAGTCTTCAAGGGAGAGTTTCCGAGAATATGCCCAGAGATGGAGGCAATTGGCTGCTGCTGTTCAGCCACCTATGTCTGAACGGGAAATGGCAGATATGTTCATGAACACCCTTCAGGGAACATATATTGACAGGTTGGCTGCTTTCTCTTCCACTAGCTTTGCAGATGTTGTCATAGCAGGGGAGAGAATTGAAAGCTTGTTAAAAATGGGAAAGATTTCAGACAACGGTGCAAGCTCGTCCAGTAGTACAAGAAAGCCTTTTGCAGGCCCGAGAAGAACTGGCGAGACCAATGCCATCCATTCAAACAGGGGCAGGCCCCAGTATGTTCAGAGGTCAATAGCAGCAGTCACCATTCCTGCTCCAGCTCATCCTCAACCAGTCTATCAACCGCCGCAGCAAAACTATCAACAACAACCTCAGTACCATCAGCAAAATCAGTATCCTCCAAGGAATTACAACAACAGCAACACCAACAACAACAGTCAACAAAGGCCATTTCAGCAGAGGCCATCTCAAGCTAATAGGGTGATCGATCCGATCCCTATGCCATATGCTACATTGCTGCCACAACTCCTGAAACTCAACTTAGTTGAGCTAAGGACGCTGGCACCTCCAGATCCCAACAGTCTACCCAGGAACTATGACTCCAACGCTAGGTGTGCCTTCCATTCAAACGCACCTGGCCACAGTACAGAAAAATGCAGGGCTCTGCATATGAAGGTACAAGACCTGGTAGACTCCAAGGCTCTGAATTTCGCACCACCGCCCAATGTTAATAAAAACCCCATGCCAAACCATGGTGGTCCCCGAATTAACGCTATTGAAGAAGACAAGCCGTCTTATTTAATAACCAGTGTGGGACAGATCAGGACACCATTGGTAGAAATCAAGGCTCAGCTCTTGGAATGTCAGATGTTCCCAGGGTGTGAATTGGGTTGTGCTTACTGCAATATCTCGGTAAATGGGTGCGATAATTTGAGAAATGGCATAGACAGCCTTATTCAGAGTGGCCAGCTTCAGATCACCACATCATTTCCAAAAAATCCAGCAATCTCATCAGCAACGGTTTCAGAACCTCCTACAACTGCATCAACTATTGTTCCTGACAATTCTTCGGTTTCATCAACAAGTACTTCATCTATTATCTCAACTGATCAGCTCTCAACAAATCTTCCTGCTACAACTTCAGCATCACTCCATTTCGAACCTCCTACAACAACAGCATCCATCCTTCCACCGATGTCTCCTACAACACCAGCAACAAATCATGAAGATGTCTCTACTGTCACCATATTCTACGATCCTGAAAACAACTCCGCCTACAATTCAGAAAGTGCTGCTCCCACTAGGGCACCAGTCACAATTTATTACGATCCACAAACTATCACAGTTCCTTCAACAGCTGCAATCAGTCCAGTCACCATCACGGTGCCTGGACCCGTACCTTATGAAAGCAGTAATGCTATCCCCTGGCATTACGGCTCTGACTTGTACTGTGAAGGACAAAGAATCACTTTTGAATCATCAACCCCTGCACTGCAAATTGACAATGTGGGAGGAGGCGGAGGCTTCACTCGAAGCGGACGTCTTTTCGCTCCACAAATTCCGAGACCCACTGCCGAAGCAGAAGCTGCTGCCAAGGCAAAAGGGAAGAGCCCTGTGCAGGAAGATCAAACTGTTAAGGAAGCTTTGAAGACACCCTTTGATCAAGAGGTTGATGAGTTCATGCGAATCATCAAAAAGAGTGATTATAAAATAGTGGATCAGCTTCATCAGACGCCTTCCAAGATCTCAATCCTATCACTGCTTATGTGCTCCGAAGCCCATCGGAATGCACTACTCAAAGTCCTGCACGCAACTTACGTGCCTGAAGAGATCACTGTCAATCAGCTGGAAGCAGTAGTTGGAAATGTTAATGCTAGTCATGGACTAGGGTTCACCAATACTGATTTGACAATGGAAGGCCGCAACCATAATAAAGCCTTGCACATAACCATGGAATGCAAAGGTGCTGTCCTTTCCCATGTGCTGGTAGACACGGGGTCATCCCTTAATGTCCTACCTAAAAAGGCTCTGGTGAAGCTAGAGTATGACGGATTGGCGTTGAGACCCAGCAACCTGGTGGTGAGAGCTTTTGATGGCTCAAAGAGATCGGTTCTGGGAGAAATTGAGCTGCCCGTAACGATTGGCCCGCAGACCTTTAAAACTATCTTCTATGTGATGGACATTCAGCCCGCCTACAGCTGTTTGTTGGGTAGGCCGTGGATTCACGCTGCTGGCGCCGTGACCTCTACCCTTCACCAGAAGTTAAAATATGAGTGGGAGGGTCAAATCGTTACAATCTGTGGAGAAGAGGACATTTTTGTCAGCCACCTGGCAACCTATAAGTACATTGAAATGGATGGGGAGATCCATGAAACGATGAGCCAGGGGTTTGAAGCCTTGAATGTGAACGAGACATCTGCTGTATCTGGTACTCCAATGTCATCATACCGACAAGCCCGAAAGGTTGTTGAGGAAGGAACAGCCCAAGGCTGGGGCAAATTGCTATCGGTAGAGAAGAAAGAAGACAGATTTGGGTTGGGTTACAGACCAACTCAACAAGATCAAACAGCGGCTGCGAAAGAGCCCAATTTTGTGAGTGGGGGATGCTTACCCCTGATGCTATCAACTGTCTGGAAGACGAGCTGGAAGAGGAACGCAACCTGGAAAGTTGGATTCGTCCAAAGATCCCGGGGAGCAGTATCTCAAACTGGTCTTCCCAGGAAATTATAAGAGTTACTCATGCAGAGTAATTATTATTTCCTGTATTTTATAAGCATGCATCAAAGTCTTGCATCTTGCCCAAGACGACAAGACTCATTTTGTAATCGGGCCATCTGTACTTTTTGTGCAAACAAGATCAATTAATGAAATATCAGACATCTTTTTGCAAACGAGTCTTTTTCTTTTCGTTCACTGTTTTTCCATTTTTCTTTTTGTACAAAAAAATAAATGGCGGTGTTTTCAAAATGACAACTTCATTTCACTTTTCTAAATAAAGATTAAAATCAAGTCACTAAAATGAACAAACTTAACCCTTGCAGAGAGTGCCTTCCAGACAGCACCGACAATAGCACGGCTATGACATCGTATGACTTTGACAATCCAATCAATCAAGCTGATGAAGGGGTTGATGAAGAATATGAGCTTCCTGAAGAGCTAGCCAGGTTGTTAAGACAAGAGGAAAAGGTTATTACTCCTCACCAGGAGGAGGTTGAAGTGATCAATCTTGGTACAAGTGAAGACGTGAAAGAAGTTAGAATCGGGGCCTGCCTGCAAGATTCAGTGAAGAGGCAACTGATAGACCTGCTTCAAGAGTATGTAGATGTGTTTGCTTGGTCGTACCAAGACATGCCGGGTTTGGATACCGATATTGTTGTGCACAAGCTGCCTTTGAGAGAAGAATGTCCGCCAGTCAAACAGAAACTGCGCCGTACTCGTCCAGACATGGCTATGAAAATCAAGGAAGAGGTACAAAAGCAATGGGACGCCGGTTTCCTTGCTGTAACTAGCTATCCGCCGTGGGTTGCTAATATAGTACCTGTGCCTAAGAAGGACGGCAAAGTAAGGATGTGTGTTGACTACCGGGATCTGAACAGAGCCAGCCCGAAAGATGACTTCCCATTACCTCACATTGATGTATTGGTGGATAACACGGCTCAGTTCTCGGTATTCTCCTTCATGGATGGATTTTCAGGATACAACCAGATTAAAATGTCACCTGAAGACATGGAGAAGACAACATTCATCACACCCTGGGGCACGTTCTGTTACAAAGTGATGCCATTCGGACTGAAGAATGCCGGTGCCACATATCAACGGGCTATGGTAACATTATTCCACGATATGATCCATAAAGAAATAGAATGTTATGTGGATGACATGATTGCCAAGTCCCTTACTGAAGAAGACCACTTGGTAAATCTACTGAAGTTGTTCAAGCGGCTGAGGAAGTATCAACTGAAGTTGAACCCCAACAAATGCACATTCGGGGTGAGATCTGGTAAACTGCTGGGATTTATTGTGAGCGAGAAAGGGATTGAAGTAGACCCTGATAAAGTTAAAGCTATTCAAGAGATGCCTGCACCGAAGACAGAAAAGGAAGTTCGAGGGTTCTTAGGTCGATTGAACTACATCTCACGGTTCATATCTCACCTCACGGCTACTTGTGAACCCTTGTTCAAGTTGTTAAGAAAAGAACAGACGGTCAGGTGGAATGAAGACTGCCAGAAGGCTTTTGACAAGATCAAGGAGTACTTACAAGAACCTCCAATCCTTATGCCACCAGTTGAAGGAAGACCTCTGATAATGTACTTGACAGTATTAGAAGAGTCGATGGGGTGTGTGCTGGGCCAGCATGACGAGTCTGGTCGAAAAGAGTATGCAATATACTACCTAAGCAAAAAGTTTACCGACTGTGAACAACGTTATTCACTGCTCGAGAAAACTTGCTGTGCTTTAGCGTGGGCTGCTCGCCGATTGAGACAGTATATGTTGACCCACACTACTTTATTGATCTCAAAAATGGACCCAGTTAAGTACATTTTCGAGAAGCCAGCTCTTACCGGACGGGTTGCAAGATGGCAAATGATTCTTACAGAATACGACATACAGTACACATCTCAGAAAGCCATCAAGGGCAGTGTACTATCTGAATATCTTGCTGAGCAACCCATTGATGACTACCAGCCTATGAGATTTGACTTCCCTGATGAAGACATCATGTTCATAAAAGCAAAAGATCATGAAGAGCCTATTCACACTGAAGGGCCCGACCCGGAAGAAGAATGGACTATGATGTTTGATGGGGCTGTTAACATGAATGGTCGTGGTGTTGGTGCAGTACTCATTACACCCAAAGGAGTTCACATGCCTTTCTCGGCAAAACTCACTTTTAACTGCACTAACAACGAAGCTGAATACGAAGCTTGCATTATGGGTCTTGAGGAAGCCATTGACCTCAGGATCAAGACATTGACTGTATTCGGAGATTCAGCTTTGGTAGTCAATCAGACCAACGGAAAATGGTATACACACCAGGATCATCTGATACCTTACAGGGATTATACAAGAAGGTTATTGACGTTCTTCACAACAGTCAAGCTTGAGTATATCCCTCGGGACGAGAATCAGTTTGCAGATGCCTTGGCTACCATTTCGTCCATGATCAAAGTTCAAGCTGCTAACTTTGTACCTCAGATTTCAGTGTCAAGACTTGATAGACCAGCATATGTATTTGCAGCGGAAGTTGTCAAAGATGATAAGCCTTGGTTCCACGACATTAAATGCTTCTTGGAGGATCAAACATACCCACCCGGGGCATCTTCCAATGATAAGAAGACTTTAAGAAGGCTTGCTGGGAGTTTCTTTCTGAACACTGATGGATCTTTATACAAAAGGAACTTTGATATGGTGCTCCTCAGATGTGTTGACAAGACGGAAGCAGATTTGTTGATGCATGAAGTGCACGAGGGCTCTTTTGGTACTCATGCCGGAGGACATGCAATGGCTAAGAAGTTATTAAGATCAGGCTATTATTGGATCACAATGGATGCTGACTGTTGTGCCTATGCCAGAAAATGCCACAAATGCCAGATCTATGCAGACAAAGTGCATGTGCCTCCGAATCCTTTGAACATAATGTCTTCACCCTGGCCCTTTGCTATGTGGGGCATCGATATGATTGGCAAGATTGAGCCGACTGCTTCAAATGGCCACAGATTCATCTTGGTCGCCATTGACTATTTCACCAAGTGGGTTGAAGCAGCCTCATATGCAAACGTCACAAGACAAGTGGTAGCCAGATTTCTGAAGAGAGATATCATCTGTCGATATGGAGTTCCCGAGCGAATCATTACTGATAATGGTTCCAACTTAAACAACAAAATGATGGCAGAACTGTGCCGGGACTTCAAGATCCAACATCACAATTCTTCTCCTTACAGGCCAAAGATGAATGGCGCTGTTGAGGCAGCAAACAAGAATATTAAGAAGATTGTGCAGAAGATGGTTGTCACCTACAAAGACTGGCATGAAATGCTACCATTCGCCTTGCATGGGTACCGCACGTCAATCAGAACATCCACTGGAGCAACACCGTATCAACTTGTGTATGGTATGGAAGCAGTCCTACCTGTTGAAGTTGAATTACCCTCCCTACGGGTATTAATGGATGTTAAGCTAAGTGAAGCAAAATGGGTTCGGGCCCGATATGAACAGCTGAGTCTGATCGAAGAGAAGAGATTGGCTGCAATATGTCACGGACAATTGTATCAGAAGAGAATGAAGAAAGCCTTCGATCAGAAAGTCAGGCACCGAGAGTACCAAGTGGGAGATCTTGTGCTGAAAAGAATCCTCCCTCCTCATACAGACCACAGGGGCAAATGGACTCCAAATTATGAAGGACCATTCGTGGTAAAGAAAGTTTTCTCTGGTGGAGCACTGATGCTCAGCACCATGGATGGTGAAGATTTCCCGTCCCCTGTGAATTCAGATGCAGTTAAAAAATACTTCGCATAAAAATGACCCGCTGGACATAAAAACAGAAGGTAAGTCCAGGCAAAAATAGGGCATCCCGGCGAGTCAAAAACAGAATAAAAGACTCGGGCAAAAATAAGGGAAAATAAATAAAAACGTACACCCGCTGAGTTGAAAAGCCGCATTGGACAACTCAGGCAAAAATGGGTATCCCGATGGATTGAAAACCCGAAAGGGCGATCCATGCAAAATAAGGGAATAAGCGAACAACTGCATTCTGAATTCGTCTGTATCACTTACAACTTGGAAAGCTTCTAAAGGATCAAGCTTCAATCAGAATTAGCCTACTTCAGAAAGCAAGGCGAGAAGAACGTCATTGTCATACGAGTCATAGCAGAAGAGGAAGCTCCTTAAAGCGTCGTCAATGCCGCCAGCATTTTGTTTCTCAATTTATAACAATCTCCTTATTTTAGGAGATATGTTTCTTTGACTGTATCTTGCCAGTTCAGGGCACATGAATTAATAAAATCAGAGTTTTCAGTCATGTTTTGTCTTGTACATATTTCGTTTGCAAAGGATGTCTGATGTCTCTAAAGCTAATTGCATAAGTACAGATGTTTGTCACTAAAAATAGAAACACATGCTTGCAGGGAATATACTTACTCTTGAGAATGCTTGACTCCTATGACGGAATCCAGTAAAGGATACCTCGGGACCTTTTGTGCGTTTCCTTATCTTTGCAGGATTGCAGGTATCCAGAACGCAACTTGGGGCATACAGGTTACATCCCAGCAAGCTGGCAAGTCAACACTCATTCTCAGCACCCGAGGTGCTCTCTCCCCAGTTGAGTTTGCCTCTCACAACTCTCCCCAGCTGAGTTACCGACAATTCTCCCCAGCCATAGTACCAATCATTCTTCCTCAGTAAAATGCAGGAATCAGGGAATCATCTCCCCACGAGATCCTCAGTCTCTATCCAGAAGAGCAACGCATGAAGAAGTCACAACAGAGTGCAGAAGGCTTCCACAAACCCCAGCTGGGTCCCATATTACAAGGATATGTCAATCAGTGACCTATATCCCCAAACAGATGCATCTCACCAGATCTACCAATGATCTCATCCCCAGCTGGGATGTCCATTTCAAGCAGATCGACCAGAGATCTTCGCAGCAGCGGGATCCAAGTCCCGGTTTGGTATCTTTGCATGATCATGGCATTCGCATCATATTCACCCACAAAGCGTAGCATTCCGTGTAATACGGGGCATTACGGAAAAAATCAAACATATAGCATAATCATAAGCCATGTTTTGACTCAGCACTTGTGAATAATGACATTTCAACAGTATACAGAATACTTCCCCGAAATCCCCAGCGGAGATTCCCCAGCAAACCAGTTGCCTCACATTCACAAACACCAGTATATACTCCTTTCGACACCCGTCCGTGTTATATCCCAGCAGAAAGCCAAAGACGTCCTTTTTGCACTCACTTATATACACTTTCCTGACACCCGTCCGTGTCATTTCCCCAGCGCAGTCGTCTGGACTTTGTATATCAGATACTTGTTTATGTTACACTCTTCTCCTTTTGACACTCGTCCGTGTCACCCTCCCCAGCAGATAAACACTCATCTATACACCACTCGCTCTTATACAGATACTCGTCCGTATCTTGTATATACCAGTTATATACCCACAGATTCAACAGTAGTCTTTGTTCTTTGTTAACCAGTTGGTACTCGTCCGTACCATCATCTCAGAACATTGCGTCTAGTGTTTGTTTCTACATGATACTCGTCTGTATCATAGTCTTAAGGATGCTCGTCCGCATCTTCAATCCATACACTGTGTCAAACACACTTGTCTTCTTGAATATAGATGCTCGTCCGTGTCTACTATTCCCCCAGAAGAACCTTCAGATTCAACACTTTTCCGTGTTCTTTGTTAACCGGTTGATACCCATCCGTATCATCATCTCTGAACACGTGTCGGTATTTGTTTCTACATGATACTCGTCCGTATCATAGTCTTAGGGATGCTCGTCCGCACCTTTAATCTATACACTAACGTCTAAACACTCATACCCTCTGTTTCTTGGATGTGAACACTCGTCCGTGTTTACTATTCCCCAGTAGATCGCAAACAAATTTTCCTTTTTATCTGACACTCGTCCTGTGTCATGATAACCCTGAGAGCAGCCGTACCCTGCTGAGTGGTCGTCCTCCACTTCTTGATGGTCGTCCTCCATCATGCTCGTCCGATGGCCGTCCCCATCGTTGATCTTTTTAGCAGCCGTCCCCTGCTAGGTGGTCGTCCTCCACCTTTTGATGATCGTCCTTCATCACTTTATCCAATGGCCGTCCCCATTGTTGATTTTGGTTATCTGGCATTCGTCCTATGTCATGATAAACCTTGAGAGCAGCCGTCCCCTGCTGAGTGGTCGTCCTCCACTTCTTGATGGTCGTCCTCCATCATGCTCGTCCGATGGTCGTCCCCATCGTTGACCTTTTCTATCCGATGGCCGTCCCCATCGTTGATTTTTTCGGCAGTCGTACCCTGCCAGGTGGTCGTCCTCCACCTTTGATGGCCGTCCCCCATCATAATTCCTTTATTACCCAACAGAGCAGCCGTACCCTGCTAGGTGATCGTCCTTCACCTTTGATGGCCGTACCCCATCATCTGTTTATTTCATTTATTCCTTAACCCGATGGCCGTCCCCGTCGTGGTCCCTTTTCCTTTTCTTTTAGCCCGATGGCCGTCCCCATCGTCGGTTACCTTGCTTTATGAACTTGATGGCCGTCCTCGTCATGTTTCATTAACTCCCAGAAATTTTACAGCTTTATCCTGATGGCCGTCCCCATCATAATTTGATTTTCCCCAGCTAGTCGGCCGTCCCCGTCTTGGCTTTACCTTTTATCCCCAGCATGTCGGCCGTCCCCGTCATTGCTTTACTTCACATACTTTTCCCAGCATGTCGGCCGTCCCCGTCATTGCTCTATCATCCACTTTACAATATACTTTATCTTCTTTTACAATCCATATCCCTTTTCTTCTTCTTTTTGTGAGTGCAAATTTTGGACTGTCTTTGGTATTCAACCACAAGTTATCTTGTTTGCCTGTTAAGCCGTCGCTTACATCCTGCACAGCTAACTCATGTTTGAATAGGGGCAGCTGTAAACACCCCAAATTTGCCCTCACCCATTTCACCATGGTTTGTGATCATTCTCATATGCATAAACTTAATCATATCATATCACATTTCATTTTTGATTCACTGGATAGTTTCTAAGGCATCTGCATCTAGGGTTTGTGATTTGAGCAATCCAAGAGCCTCTTGAGCCACTCCAAAGGCAACCAATCACTTAAAAGGGGTCCATGTGTGTTCTTATGTCATATTATATCCCCACAAAGTCAATAATGCAAAGGAATCACAAGAACTAGGGTTTGAGTGGATGCAGAGCCAGGTTTGACTGCACAGTTGACTTAAAATTAGGGTTTTGGTTTCAGAGGCCATAACCCCAAATTTTTTGGTCATTCTTGTTTCCATTGGTCTCTATATGGTATAGGGAGTATGCATATCAATTTTCATGAAGAAATTCCATGGGGAAGTCATCTGATCAAGAGTTGACTTTTCAGACAAGTCAGTGTAAAATTAGGGCATCTGAGGCCCCCAATGACCCAACCAATGGGTGATCTTCATCATTTTGAGTGTATATGATATTTATTTAATCATGGAAGAAGGTTGAAATTCATAGAAATCAAGAATTTGGAAGTTTTGCAAATGTTGACTTTTTGGGCATAGTTGACTTTTCAAGAATGCTTCATTTTAGGTCATTTTTCAAGCCTTGATTCTTGATCCAAAAAAGCTTCAAATGGAAAAACTTTGGTCATGAAAGTTGTAGATCTCATCTTTCCCTTTTCAAAAATTACAAGAACATGATCAAATTCTTCTTGGATCAAAAGTTATGGTGTGACAAAGTTGGCAAAAATCATTGATTTTCAAGTTATGCACCAAGTGTGAAAATTGCAAAACCATGAACCAATGCCTTTTGTAACCTCTAATTCATTTCAAACCATGACATAAACATTCTACATGTCCTAAAAAGTCAGAATTGGACCAAAGATCACATGTGTTTAGTTCATGTAACAAGGCATTTTTCATGAGATTTCAAAAAAGTGGCAACTTGCAAAAGCACTCATCACACTTCCTACAACTTGCAACCTTGGATGCTGACCTTGCTAGCTCTCTCACCACACCATGCTGCGCAGCCCCTAGCCCTTGTACCAAGCTAGCACCTCACCATACTTCTCTTACACAAAAGGTTGACATTTTGCAAAAGCAAACTTACCTATCACAGCAGGCCATGTCACATCATCCAGCCAATTGGATTAGTTTATACTTTTCATTTGCAAGCCATTTCATATACCAAGCAAGGCTAAAACACTTAACAACATCACATTCACAAAACACACCCTAGCTGCATTTTGCCTCGAATCTCTCTGCCCAGCCACAAAACATCCAAACCATTTCCACACTTCAACTCACCATGATCCATTGAGAAGAAACCAGCCAAGAGCCAGGCCTGAAACCAACCACAAAGCCACTTCACCATTTTCACCTCAGCCTGCATTTCTCTTCGAATCACCTTCCACAGCTTACAAACATCCAAACAAACTTTACAAAGCTTCTCCACTCACCATCTGGATCACAAAGAACCACTCACAATGGCCTGAAACTGCCTGAATCATCCCTGCCATTTCTGACTGAGCTTGAGCAGAAGCTTGTCAAACTCCTCATCCAGCCAACATAAATTCCTCTTGAGCATTCAAGCATCACCAGAGGGTCAAGTGGAGTGGATTGCACTAAAGGAAGTGGCCAGAAAGTCATCAGAGTGAAAGCTTCGAATCTCAGGTAGCTTGAAAAATATTTTTCCAGAAATCATTTCTTTTGTTTTAAACTTGTTCTACATGTCTTCCTGATCATGAATATGCTTTTAGTTTTTGAAATGGTGATGAAATGAGAGTTTAATTGCTTTCTGAAACTTGCGTGCCCTAATTCTTTCTTGCTTCGATTCAGCCTTGTTAGGAAGAATAAATTTGTTTTGAGTGAGGGTTTTGATTCGTGAGTGAGTGGGGATCATTTCCCAATTCTTAGATTTCATTTTAGTTAGGTTTTTGGGGTTTTTGGGGATTTTCAGGGGAGATGCTGGCCGGAGAAGACGACCGGAAGTCTTCTCCGGCCACCTGAAAGTCATTTGTGCCCTAATCATGTAATTAATTCCCATTTGAATCTAGAGCGTTGGATGCGTTGAAATGTTTGACTTGCCGCGCGTGTGGACGGTCCAGATTTGTCATTAAGCCCTAATCTTCATTATTTATTTAATTAATTGGGTTTAAGTCAGTTTAAACGTGGGCCACAGGATCTGGCGCGTAGTCAATGCCCCCCAAGCCCAGATTGAATCCCAGCCACCCATCCTGCATACTTCTCCTTTTATTTATTTTAATTCATTTTTTTTCTCATTTTATTTGCATAATTATTTAAAAATAGTAAAAAATGTTTAAAAATTATGAAACTTTTTCTCCTGAGTTTTATTAATTTTTATGACACAAAAATATTTTCATTTTATTTTTTATCATTAAAAAAGGTATTTTTAAATATTTAAAAGATTATTTTTAATTGATTAATGAAAATTAATTTATTAAAAATACTTTTAGGTATTTAAAAATCACCAAAAAATTCATGAAATGTTCTAAGACATTTAGAAACATTGTCCAACCTTCAAACCAAATTTCTTTTTTGATCTTGATGCATTTTAAGAATTTTTCATTGAATTAAATCATTTTTTGTGCATTAATTTGATCCAAAGTTCAAAAATTTATTTCTGCCTATCTAAGAAGAGTTGGACATTGATTCTTTTTTCATTGCATTCTATTTGGCATGTAGTTTTTGAGATAAAATGGCCATGATTTGATCTTGCATTTTCAATTTGTTTGGCATTTCTTTTGTTTAGGAACCCTAAAAACCCTAATAACTTAGAAAAATCATAACTTGAGTTTGGTTAAGAGTTGAGACCTCCCCTTTGGACCTTGGTTTAGTATAGGTTTAGGATGTCTTTGGGTGGCATTTTCCATTTTTTATCTTAGGGTTTGCTTCTGTTTTTAAGTTTTGTTTGTTGTTTGATCCATAAACCCTAATTTGGGCTTCCATTTGCATCCTTCTTGCATTCTCTTGCATAACATGACTTGCCATGACATTTCAAGCATCCATTTGATTCATTTGACATCTTAAGACATATAGAAAGCATGCTTGATCATTGCATCTTGCATTTGCCATGTTGTTTGCCATGTATGTTTCATAACTTTTCATGTAAGTTCATGCTCCTTAACTTGCATCATTTGCATCCATGATCTTGTATGAACATCTCCATGCCTTGCCTCATGTTTGTAGCATCTCATAGAATCATTATCATCATCAACATGCCTCTGGTTTTGTTTATCATCATGTCATCTTATCTCACTTGGCCTTGCATTGCATTTCTTTTCTAACATTTCAGGTGGTAAGTAATGTTGAGAAGTGAATTTGCCTTCACTTCTCATGACTTTTCTTTTCATCTCTCTTGCATCCATTGCTGCATTTTTATATGTGTTAGAGTTTGAGCTTGCTCATTCTTCTTCTTCCCACTTTCTTTCTTCAAGTGACTTGACTTCTTGAATGAAGCAAGTCACTTTGCTTCTCTTGATCCTGTTCATCTGCTTCCTGGTGGCTCCTTTGAAGACTTCTCTTGAAAACCTCACAAACCTTAGGGACAACCAAGCATGGCAATGATTAGGGTTTTGAGTAGTCCCCCACTTAGCTTTTACCTTTGTGTCTCCTTGAGTCTTCTCTTCTCATCTCATAATCAGGGACTAAACCCTAAAGGCTTTAAGGCTTTGTGATTAAGCTTATGCCTGCATCCTTCTCTTAGGATGGAGTGTATAACTTTAATCCTAAGTGTTAAACCCTTAAGGTGTTTAACTCCCTTAATCAATCCACTTAATAATCATCAAGACATCAAACTTGTAACTTGGGCCTTGCATTAGGGTTCTAATTCTTCCTTAATTGGTTAAGAAGGACTAACCCTAGTGTTAATGGACAAGTCCCCCTCAAGTTGTCTTATAAACAATAAAAGTCACTTCTTCATCATACCATTAACTAAAATCCATCTAATAAAGGTTTGTTTTGTCATGAGTTTAATCCCTAATCATGGATTAAGCTGAGGAGCTTTCCTCAGCTTAAACACCCTCATCTATTATCCTTCTATTAGGATGGTGTAATGAGTCTGTTTAATCCTTGATTATGGCTTAACCTCATTACTTAACACTAAACAAAAACCACAAAAACATCTAAATAATCAACAAGTAGGTTAATGATCTTAATCCTACACCAAAGGTAATTAAGTGTGAGAATCTGACTTCACACTTAAGGTATTCTTATTACCCCTAATCAGAGGGAAGATGTGATGAGTTTACTAAATCCATTGGTTTAGGCTTAAGCTCATTAACTTATGACAAACTTTCAAAAGCAATAAAAGACTGAAAACTCAAAAAACAAACAATAATCGTCTCCTTCGGGATTCTTTTCTCATCATCTTCACTCACAAACGAGAACTCGCTTCTTCCGTCTAATGCAAGACAGTTAGCACCTGAGCCAGACAGGTCATACGCTTGAGCATCGGCAAGTAAGCAGTTCACAAGTCAATTCATCTTTCAGTCTCTTTGGGTCGAACTACGGTGTTCTGACTTCCTCATTGCACGAGAGGATACGTAGGCATAACTTAACAGTTATCGAACAAAAGTCTCTGTATATCCCCCCTCTTTCCAGCTTCATTCTTTGAGCCTCATGATCTTGAACAATTCATTTCATTCCTGATCTCACTGACACTGTATATATCACACTTCATTTCTTTCACACTGACACCTGTACATCTCTTCCAGCTCTTTTACACACAAATTGCACTGACACTACCCCTTTAAAATGCAAATCTTTTAAGCGTGGATCCCGTCGAGTACGACGGACAATCTGGGTGCTAATACCTTCCCAGGTTGTAACCAACCCCCTTTCTCAGTCTCTCTGGTTCGCAACCGTCTTATCCATCTTTTCTTAGGTCTATGCAGCATTGCCTTTCCTCCGGGATAAAAATGCCTAGCTGGCGACTCTATTCATCTCCAGTGATTTCACGGCTGTGTGTTCTCATTGTCCCTCTCGCCGACCGTTCGCGTCTGTACCCCATTTGACTTAGCTTCATTTGGTGGGAGCGACACCAGTGTTACATGACACAGAGCAGGACACATAAACCATAACCACTCCTAAGGGACACTAAAGCACGCTCCGAGACTCATGCATTACTCCTATTGCACTGCAGGACTATTCTTCGACATCTGCAAGTTACCCACGAAGGAGGCAACATTTTCAAGCAGGCAGGGTGAGTAAACATAATATATCATAAACTTACAAGAATATAGAATCATAAATAAATTAATACACATATCATGACATCGTCAACTACAAAATTCAGCATCAACCGCAACACCATCATGAAATCAATCAACACCAACACAGTCATGAAATTCATCCAAAATATGCAATTCTACATCCTGATATGCAATATGCATGTGGTACCATTTTCACCATGAGATGGATACATGACCATCAACCCTCCACAAGGGAGCACACCATAATCATCGAGACACTTCAATCCACACAATGGGATTGAAGCAAATAAATAGGTCGAAGCCCCATCGTGAATGTTATGAAATGCAATGATGCGCTACATCGAAAAATTCACCAAAATAATTCGCATCATTCATTTCAATCAGCAAAACAATCATCAAATATTCATATATATCATCATGACATTACACCCTGAACACTGGGTTTCTAACCACTCTGACATATCAAGAATTAACCCGTACCCGGTAATTGATAAGGTAATTATAAAGTTATTTCACAAATTCATTTATCAAAAACTGATGCGTTTTTCTCGTTTCTATTCCTCAAAATAAAGTTCAGTTTGTACTCGTTCCGACGCTTCAAACGGAATGCGAATCGGACTTACGGTTTAAAAGATATGAATTTTTTTAAGAAATAAAATTTGCTGTCCCAACAGTGTTAGCCGGTTAACCAAAGCGTTAACCGGTTAACGCCTGCGTATTTTCAGAAAATGCCCCAAAATTTCCAATGGTTAGCCGGTTAACCAAAGCGTTAACCGGTTAACGCACGCGTTCCAGCAGTCTTCTGCTACACAATTGCAGACTGTTCCAATTTTCAAAAATTCCCAAACCCCATTACGGATTTCACATCATAACACCCAAAAACCATTCAAAAACATCAATTAAACCTCCACAACATCCAGACAACAATTATACAGACAAATATACGATTATAACTCATTCTAATCGCTCTAATTCATCAAGATTTCTCCTAAAACTCAACCTAACTCAAAACCCCAAAACTCCTAAAATTCATACCATCCTAATTCATTCATATTCCAATTCCTATACATTTATCATAGATTATGAAAACTCCCCATACCTTAGAGAATTTCGCCGCTTTACACGCTTCTCTTGGGTTCTCCACAGCCTCCTGACTCTGAGCTTCTCTTTTCTTCAGAGCACTTCCAAAACACGATAGAAACAACAAAATGAGAAACTGATCGTATTCTCTTCTTTGGCTATAATATCCTTGTTTAGCCTATTCCCATATTACCCTCATGATTTCACAAAAGTACCATCTTATCCTTTTCTTTAATATATTTTTAATAATAAAAAATAAAATAGTATAATAAAACACTATTTATCCTTATTATATAAAAATACTCATTTTCTCCAAAATTTCTCAAATTAACCCAAACTCTCCAAATTTTCTAAATTAATTAAATAAATGATTAAATAATTAAATTTAGATTTTCGGGGCGTTACATCTTTCCTTCGGGAATTCTCTTCTCGTCTCCTTCGCTCCGTCCGCGAACTTGCTTCTTCTTGTCAATTTGCAAAACGGTTACACACTCGTCGTATGAGCCTGCAACACCTGAGCATTGACATAGGCAGTTCTAGCTTTAATTCACAAGCAATCTTTTCTACCCCTAGTTAGGGGAACTACGGCGACTCTGATCCTCATTGTCCAGATGAGGTACGTAGGCAGCGGGGTAGGGCCCGTTCGAGCACAATCTTTATTTTCCCTACATTTTTTCCTTTTCATTTCTTTTTCAGTTCCCTTTTCGTTTCTTTTATCCAGTTCAGTTCCTTTTCTTTGTAGCAGCTTTCATTTCTTCACCCTATGAAACAGTTTCTTTGCAAGCGTGGATCCCGTCGGGTACGGCGGACGATCTGGGGTGCTAATACCTTCCCAGATTGTAACCAACTCCCGAGCTCAGTTTCTTTGGTTCGTAGGACCCGTGTCCTTCCTCTTCTTTCTTCTGGTTTGTGCAGCATTACCATTCCCGTTCCTTCGGGATAAAAATTCCTAGCTGGCGACTCTAACCTTTTCCGCGCCACTTTCGCGTTTGTACCAGGATGGAAATCCAGGGAGCGACAACTACAGTTCCACTTAGTTTACAATCCCACTTCTCAGGGTTTTGTTTCAACTTTTGTTGGTTATTTTTTAATACTAACTAATTTTCTTTTATTTGAAATAGTTAAAGTTGTATAGTAAAGATGATACATGATGATGATGATGGTGGTAGCAAGCATATATTATGAGTTGATAAGGTACACACACACACACAAGCACACACACACACACACACACACACACACACACACACACACACACACACATATATATATATATATATATATATATATATATATATATATATATATATATATATATATATATATATATATATATATATATATATATGAAGTCCTTTTGATATTGTATATAAAATTTAGTTTATTATATACTATGTATATTGTTTGTTTTCACTATCCTTATATTGAAAATGCAATAATTTAAATTGACATAGAAACTTAAAATTTGAAAATTAAGATGTATTTTAATACCAACCTATATCAATCAATGTTTTCCGAATAACTTGCATCTCATTCTGCACATTTTATGTTTCTTAGCACATAATATATGGTTTAATGGTATGTTTGCTTCAATTTATCGATATCTACAATTATACTTTACCTCACCGTCGTCACTTATCACCGTGATTGTTATGATAAGTCATCATAACAATCGCATTGATAAGCGGTGATGATGAGGTAAACTATGATAAAAGATATTGATGTATTGAAGGAAACTGACCATTGGACCGTATTTGTGCTAATGAACATAAAAAGTGCACGATGAGATGCATGCAGTTTGGAAAATAGTGGTGGGTTTAAGTTGGTTTTCAAGAGCAGTTTAATTTTCAGATTATATAGTTTTTTTACCTATTTTAATGGTTGTATTTCTTTAATTAGGTGTATGGTAATAACAAACAATATATGTTCGTATATAATAAACCAAGGGTATGTTCCACAACAGTTGAAACTCATAATCATTGTGATATTCAATATATATTACAATGGTTGTTATACATAACTGTTGTAATATACCACACACTTTCCAAAATAGAACAACGGTCCCAAGTCCGTGATTATAAGTATCGTACTTACGACAACACTCTACATAACACCGTCTGCGCATGCAACATTATATATCTTTCTAAACAGTTGTTAAATGTCTTTTCCGTAGTAGTGTAAGTATATATAATCATCACACACACACACACACACACACAACTTAGGGGACACCGAAAGAAAATTTTCTTTTTAGTTTTTTTATTCATGTTTTTGCAACTAGACTTTTGATCTGGTGCACTTGTTTTTCTTGGAGGTTAGGGTTCAACCACCATTGGGTTAAATAATCCTGTGAGGGTTACCCTAGTTAATAGATGCAGTTGCCTTTTACTTCTCTTTTTATTCTTACTTTATTTTCAAAATTTTCTCATTTTTCATCAATTAACTAACTTAGTATGTGAATCTAGAATATGCTTGACTGGATAGATAGATTAACTACTCAAAGATTACTTCAAAAAGGATTCAAAGACTATGTTACAAGGAAAATATAAACCAGTATCCTATTTGGGAGGCTTTAGGTGTTAGGATACTACTGATCTTGTTAAAAATTTCCCAAATGTCCTTAACCTTACCCTCCCTCCTTTGGGACCAATATACTTTTCTAGTGGGCCATTAATCATAAGCCTTTTTCAAAAAATTTAATTTGGTTCAAGAAATGGGAGGATTTACACACAATCAGAATCACATGCATAAAGCTCGAAAACACATGCAAAGAATCGATATAGACTAAAATAAAGATCAAAATTAAAATCCTATACTAGAAAGCATTGAAATCCTAAACTAGAAAGTAGATAAATTTAACTTAAGAAAAGCGGTAAATCCCCCCCCCCCACACACACACTTAAAATTTACATTATTTGCAATGTAAAAATAAAATTGCGATAAATGAAGGATAATACCTAGGGAATCAATCACTATTAGAATGGTGTCGCGATCGTATACTGGTGTTTTCTTGCATCCAGAACCACATGTCTTGAATCATGTTATTTTGCTAGCCTGTTCATTGCGAGCTAACATTTTAAGTTGTAAGTCGACAACCTCTTGGCGCAAGGCGTTGAGTTCATACTCAATGTTGTTGTTAAAAACATAAGGGTGACATGCAGAAGAACTAACATGTATATATGGGAGAAAGGGGAGTGTGTGGTGATCCTGAGGTGGAGGTGGAGGTGAGTAATGTGGGTGAAGGGACATTATACCCTCGCTAGCATCTAAGGGATTTTACCAGTTCCCCTCAACCTGAACATTGGTGCATTCCAGGTTCGGAAACACAATGATATTCACCACCTCGTTTCTAATCATCAAAAAGTACTCATTCTGGTGTCTAAGGTTAATCAATTTTATGCATGATACAATTTTAAATCTAGTGAAGTGCTTCCTTCAAGAGGGATTAGTTATGTTACCTCAGCGTCAAAGCTTAATGCTAAGGATATGGAGGTAATCAATCCTCTAGTCACAATCCTCCTCTCTTTTACTTATCCATTTGTTCTATATGTACGAGCATAAATTTCATTGTATGGACCTCTCGGGGCTGGAAAACATAATCAATAAAATATAGCTCTTTCATGTTCATATGTCCAGTGCTATCGTCACGGAAAAATGGTATGTGCTAAGGCATTCTGGAAGTAGCGAATGATTGGGTTATGAATATGGGAAGATTTCTTCCCTTCCATATTTAATGCCAGATTCCCGGTTAGCCGCTCACAGAGTAATCTGAACTCAACAATCCAGGATCGCTTTATTGGGACCTCGTCGCAATGCCATATCGCAACTGAAACTGTAACAAAGCACCAATTTTATCTGGGTTAAATTTATACTCTATACCAAAAAGACTAAACTTAGTCCTGCCCCAACCATGGTTAATACTCTGTTGAGGGTGATATTTAAAGGAGTTGAGAAACTCAAGTGTGAGTTTCTCATAGGTTGGGTGTTGTAGAGTCAAAAAATGACTTCAACCTATCATATTAAACATCCAATGAACACTGTCAAATAAACCTAATGTTCTAAAACGAGTTATCAACATATCTCGTTGGATCAAAGTCCCTCTAACAAGTGCTTCAAATTGATATCTCTTTTTTTCGTCCCTAAAGTCAATTTTCAGATAGTCAAATTGTTAAACTCTCGGAGGCATGGTGGAAAATTCAGTTTTGGTGTTGATAATGGTGAAACCCGAAATTTTTATGATTAAGAAAGGGTGGAAAATTTTGATTTTGAGTAGCAAATATGTTTATGAAAATAAATCAACAATCATTTAAATTACTTAAAATTATAATTACCTTCTTCAAAAATACTATTAAGGTAAAAGAGAAATCAATACGACTATACGTATAAAATAAACCATTTATCTTAATAGTATGTTGATTTATACATATAGTCATATTGATTTTTCTTTTACCTTAATATGTTTAAATTGTCTTTTAAATAGTGTTCTTTTTAGTCCATCAACATATTTCCTCCGCGCCTATTGGTCTTTTAAGTAGTGTTCTTTTTAGTCTTTTAAGCAGTTAATACAGATGAATGGTTAATCACAATTTCCTACACAAATACTAAATCTTACAAATTACAATATAATTCGATGATACTATTATGATTTAAAACACATGAAAAATATTACTAAGAATTAAAGTCATAGTGGATAATTGGAGAAATTATTCTTTCATCCTTATTTATATCTACACTCCTATGTAGATTGTTATTATCTTTATGTCTATATTACATATTTTTTATTTTATTTTATTTGCATTTACCAGATTTTTGAAATACCTATAATTTCTAAAATTTCGTATAAGAATTTGTTGATTTATGTAACCTTTTGTTCCATCTTTGAAACCTAAGAAAGCAGTTTTCCTGGCTCTTTGATCAAATTTGGTTCTGTGAGGTTGATTAGATGTTGCATAACTCAAACATCCAAAAACTTTGAGGTGAATAATAGAGGGGGGTTGGTTGTATAGAAGCTCATAAGGACATTTGAGATTGAGTAAGGGAGTAGGAAATCTATTAATAATGTGAATGGCATATTGAACACAAAAATTCCACATGTCAAGAGGAACCTTAGAATGGAAAAATAAGGATCTAGCAACATTTAAGATGTGTTGATGTTTTATCTCTACCACCCCATTTTGTTGGGGTGTATAAGCACAAGACTTTTGATGAATTCCACCTTTGGACAAAAAATATTCAGATAAGGAAAGAAATTCAGAGCACTTATCTGATCTAAAACATTTTAAAGACATGTTAAACTGGTTTTCAATATAAGCTAAGAATTGAATGATACTTTATTTGGTTTGATATTTGGTTTTCAAAAAGAAAACCCAAGTAAATCAACTAAAATCATCAACTAAGGTTAAGAAATACTTATGACCTAGCATTGATAGAGTAGAAAAAGGACCCCAAACATCAGCATGTAGTAATTCAAAGGGAGCCTTAGATTTGGTTTGCTATGAGGAAAATTCAATCTCTTTTGTTTACTATAGTGGCAAGGATCACAAGGAAAATTATTCTCAATATATTTGAAAGGAATAAAGGGAATTGTTTTTTATACATGTTGTAATCCTATGGTAGAAAGATGCCCTAATCTTAAATGCCAAAGAAAAACCTCATTTTGCAAGGAAGAATTACAATTATGGTGTGATGCCTCTAGAACATAAAATCCTCTGTCAAGCTTAGTTGTACCAATCATTGCCTTGGAATGATTCTGCAGAATTTGGCAAGAATTATTAGTGAAGTACACTATAGAGCCAGTAGCTTGTACAAGTTTGGGAATAGAGAGTAAGTTGATTTTGAAACTAGAAATGTACAACACATTATTTTGTACTAAGGCTGAATTAAGGGACACACTACCAGATATAGAGGCAGTAACATGGGAACCATTGGGCAGATTAACATGAATATGAATGATAGGTGTGTGAGATATGAAATTATTTAGATCAAAAGTGATGTGATCAGTGGCATCTATGTCAAGAATCCAAAAGGGAGAGGATTTACCATTTTCAGGATTGGATTGGGTGTTCAGAACAAATGGAGATGAGGAAATGGAGTTGGCTTTAGGAGTGATCTTTGACTATTAGATCAAATCCAATATGCTTTGATATTGATCTTGAGTAAATCCAACCATGGGTGTAGTAGATTGCTGACTAGTAGGTACCTGTCCTGTTTCAACAGAAACCACATATTGAGATTGAGAATTGCAATTATGAGTTTTACCTTTACCTCTAAAACCGGGAGGATAACCATGCTTCAAAAAGCATGTCTCAACTGTGTGATTTGTTCGATTGCAATGAGTGCAAATTCTGTTATTTCCTCTTATGCTTCCATATCCATTATGCTTTCCTTTGAAGGAATTTTGACCAAACTTGTTCAAAGTGTTTCCAGATGAGGCATTGAGATGTAAAGCTACAGATTCCTCAACACTAGTACTAGCATATATCTCAGTGTGAGAGTTGTTCAACTTGCGTTCTTGTTGAATAACAAGAGCAAATGCCTTGTCAATGTCTGGAAGCGGATTCATAATCATAATTTGGGTTTTGGATTGGGGGAATTTCTCATTCAAAATCTTCAAGAAGCAAATTACGTAATCTTGATCTCTATACTTCTGAATAGATGCGAGAGTTTCACATGAGCATAGTATAGCACAAGAACAAGCAGCTAGAGGACGATATGCCTCGAGTTCATCCCATATAACTTTCATTTGCGTAAAATAATTGGAAACATCAAGATTACCTTGACAAAATTTATACAGATCTTCTTGTATATCAGATATACGAAAAATGTCACCTTGTGAAAAGCGGATTTGCAGATTCCTCCATACTCCTACAACACTCTTAATCCATAGAACGAACTTCGCAATCGAATCAGAGATAGAGCGATGAATCCACACCAACACCATTATATTGCAACGAACCCAAGGCACATATAGAACATCTGATACCAGAGACTTCGGTAGCGTGTCGTCGATGAACCATTCTTTGTTCTTGGAAACCAATGCAATGTGCATTGACCTAGACCAAGTATGATAATGCTTGTCATTAAGAAGCGGCGTAACAAGAACCAAATGGAGGTTGTAACGAACGAGGATTGCGAAAAACAAAAGGGGATCGATGAGCAAAATCAAGAAAACCGAGAGAGATGAATTGCAGTGAATAATTGATCAAAGAAAAAGGTAAACACAATCGAAGAAGGAGAAAGAACAACTGTGAGTGGATCGATGGCTACCCGAGATTTGAAAGCTCTGATACCATGTTAATGGTGACACGCAGATTCACATAAAGGAAGAAGATGTAGAGAAAAGCCATAGAAAGAGAGAGAAAGTTGTAACAAAATCAATTATGGATAAAATGTAATCTGCATTAATTGCTCAGATAGATTACAAATGGTATATATACCATGATCCAATGAGAATCAAGCTAATGTAACTAACTAGCTAGAGCTATACATGTATAGATACAATATAAAATAACAAAGAGTATACTATGGAAAGTATAAACTACTTATCTATACTAATATGTTCTTTTTAGTCTTTTAAGCCGTTAATACAAATGGATGGTTAATCACAATTACCTACACAAATACTAAATCTTACAAATTACAATATAATTCGATGGTACTATTATTATTTAAAACACATGAAAAATCTTACTAAGAATTAAAGTCATAGTGGATAATTGGAGAAATTATTCTTTCATCCTTATTTATATCTACACTCCTACGTAGATTGCTATTATCTTTATGTCTATATTACATATTTATTTTATTTTATTTGCGTTTATAGATTTTTGAAATATCTAAAATTTCTAAAATTTTGTATAAAAGTTTGTTGATTTTTGGTAAATATATGAATAAATATCGAATTCTTAAAATGTTTTGTAATGTTTTAGATATTTGAATTTTTTGGTAATTCATATTAGATGGATAATTTTTTTTATTACTATCAAATATTTTGAAAAATTCGATAAACTACAATATTTTTTAAAAAATTGTTAAATTACAACATTTTTCAAAAAATCCGAAAAATTATCATATTTTTCAAAAAATCTGTTAGTATTAAATTTTTTTTTTCTTATTGAATATAAACTATCGATTTTAAAAATTCAAAAAAATTATCAAAGATATCAAGTTTATCAAAAAATCCGATATGTTAAAATTTATAAAAAATTTAAAAATTCAAAAAAATTTATATAAAAAAAATTATTAAAAATGGAAACGAGACTTTTAAATTACACTATCGGAATTATAATTTTTAATTCACTGTTTTTTTAATTAAATTTTTTAAAAAATTAATAAAAATATGTGAGTATATTAGATATAATTGGAGTGGCGATGATAATTTGTTGGACAATTTGTATTTATTCAAGAAACGTAAAAGAACACAAGACTTCAACTAAACAGAACCACAAAATTGTGATAGACTGACACTTACCATTTTGCTTCACTCTATTGTCACTCTCATTTCAGCTCAGCTAAACTTCCACTGAAATTAATTTCAGTATGTTAATTTTTTCTTTAAAAAACTGATAAAAATACATACAGAATTGTTCAATTATAATACCATATTTTTTGTTCTATCTTTTTTGATTAAATTTTTATCATTATAGAGGTTTGTGGATAATTTGTCGTACAATTGTGATAAACCGACGCTGACATTCACGGTTTCAGAATCCTTCTTTGGTGAGTTAACTTTTTACCCTTTCTACACTTATGACATCAATTTCAGCTCATCTGTATTTCCATCGACATTAATTTCAGCTCAGCTGTATTTCCATCGACATTAATTTCTATTTCTTAAATTTAATTAATTTCACCATTTCTACTCTTGTATTGCAATTTGAATCTGCAGCAAAATCTTGGTTTGTAGTGTGATGATGGATTGGAGATGTAGCTTTGTTATGATAGTTACTATGATGCTTCTGCCACTCATGGTTTCTTCCGGTTCTATTGTTAACAACCTGCCCGGTTTTGATGGCCAACTTCCATTCTACCTAGAAACCGGGTCTCTTTATTATTCATTGCTTCTATCTGTTTATACCTTCTTCATTTCAAATGAGTTAGTGTTTGGTCACGTAGAATAAGATTTAACTAATCAGCTAATTATAAATGTGTATTGTGTAGGTATATAGGAGTGGGAGAAGGAGAAAAGGTCCAAATATTTTACTATTTTGTGGAGTCTCAAAGAAATCCTTTCATTGATCCAATTTTAATTTGGTTCCTTGGAGGTCCAGGGGCCTCTGGCCTTTCCGCGTTCTTTTTTGAAAACGGTAAATCTTCATTTATTATAGAGTTAATAGACATTCACCCCCTGTAATATGAGCGTATTTCGGTTTACTAGTTGTTCTGGACTGGGCCTCTAAGACATAATTGGGCGTAGATCCAAAACCCCTCAGGACCAAGGCCCATTCTGTCGGGCAGATGCATGGAATAGTCATGCAGGATTCAATAGCACGGAAAACCCACTAGGAAGTCGAGCAGTATCCTCGACCCATCATATAGGTGTTGGGGAGACCACATCTCTCCAACATGCCCCACGTCACCCAACTATCAACCATTATCTCCTGTAAGATAGGGGTAGATGGACCAGGGACAAGACCACGTGCTAGATCTTACACGCTTCTATGCATACCTTGGCAATTCTTCCTTGGGCCTAGCTAATCCAGCCCAAGAAAAGACCTTGGCCCAGCGCTGGGGGCTCAATATAAATACCCTTTTTCACTAAAGGGTCAGGTATTCTGAATTATTCTCTCTCTTACCATCTCCATCTGTCTATCAACCGTGACGTTCGCAGCCAACAACTGGAAGACCCTTCTGATCAGGTAAGATCAATTGTGCCGTCTGTGGGAACTTGCTATCCCCTTCTTCCATTTTAGAAGATTAAAGCTCATTCACCCCGCACCCTTCCAACATGGCCGAAGAACGCGGTGACAACCACAATCTGGACCTTGTCAACTACAACAATGAGGACGACATGATCGTCACCCATGAATCTGACGTGTGTGACATACAACCATCGACCCCATCCACCGAGCCCGAGGAAAATGGTGTCCCCCAACCTCATCCAGCCGCCGCTTTCCAGCCCATACCGGTGCCAGTCGAAGGAGACCCCACCATGATATCCATGGTGCACGCTCTGAATCAAACCAACTTCCTGCTCACTCAACAACACGAGAGGTTGATAGCACTGGAGATCGACCGCCCAACCGGTCCTCCCCGTCGCGATCGAGGACCCCCTACTGAAAGACACCAACCAGAGATGTCCAAGAAGCAGGGACGCTCACCTCCTTGTCGAGGACGACGTTCCCCCGAACCAAAGAAGAACAGGTCCAGGGGGCACCCGGAACGAGTGGACGACCAACCGAGAGGTCCTCCTCAACGAAGACTGTGTCCACCTCAAATACACAATCGAAATCCTGATCAAAGAAGGTCACCTCAAAAAATATGTCAATTGAAGCGAGACTCCCCGACGTGAGGAGCAATCCACGAAAAGAAATCGCGAAGACTCCTCGGACCACGAATCCCCTTTCCAAGTGGCAATGTGCATCTCATGGCCTGAAGATTTCCACTTCCCCGATGTCGACATGGGAGGATGACTTGTTACTCATAGCCCTTGGGAAGATTTCCCCACCGCCTTAGTCATCTCTAGGGGAGGGGTGAACAACGAAAATGCGGCCATTTCTGTGAAGCGAAAATTCGATGAACTTTTGTTGACCGCACCTGAACAGTTGGCGACCTTGACAAAATCCCGGGTAAGATCCAACCCAATATCGTTTTTCCTCGAAGAACTTCCCGGTGGATCCCCTAATTCGAGCATCTTGCTGATGATAAGAGCCAAAATGGCAAGCTTTGACGTCCGATGCATCTTGGTCGATAAAGGAAGCTCGGTAGACAATATGTATGTCCACCTGTTCAAGAATCTCAAGCTAGACAAGACGAACCTATCCCCTTATGTTGGATCCGACCTCCAAGGATTTAATGGGGACACTACCAGACTATGGGGGTACGTGGAGCTCCTCGTCAAGTTCGGAGAACAAGAAACTGCTAGGGAAGTCAAAGTTCAATTCCTAGTAATAGAGTTCCCCTCTCTACAACTACATCCTTGGATGACCCACACTGGCCGAACTGACAGCAGTCCCGTCTACCGTCCACTTGAAGATGAAGTACTATACCAAGCTAGGTCACGTGGTCACGATCCACGGGGACATCGAGGCTGCCAGGAGGTGCTATGACGTTGCGGTTAAAGGGCAAGCCATAATCAACACCTCCAAGCACAACAAGAAGCCCAAAGTCAAAAAGCAACCGCCCTCCCCGCATGTCAACTCCATCGATCTCGATAGTCAACTTGGCAAAGAATACGATGAGACACAGGGCCCCGTCAACGGGTCGGCACCAGCTCATCCTTTCTGCCCTATTCCGGACGACGAGTTCAAGCTTATCCTCTTGGGCGACGACCCCGACAGGACCGTGAAGAGAGGTACCTGACTACCACTAGCAACAAAGGAGCAACTTACAACTTGCCTCAAAGAGAATGCATATATGTTCGCATGGAGTGCAACTGAGATGCCCGGACTCGACCCCGAGGTTGCTTGTCATCTGTTAGCTTTAGATCAGGCCATTAGGCTCGTAGCTCAGTGTAGGCGCAAGCAGTACCCCGAGAAAGCAGAGGCTGCCGAGCGGGTGTTAAAAGATCTCTTAGATGTGAATTTTATTTTGAAGCCCAATACACAACCTGGCTCTCTAATGTCGTCCTCGTTAAGAAAAATAATGGAAAATGGCATGTGTGTGTTGATTATACTGATCTCAATAGGATATGTCCCAAAGTTTCTTTTCCCTTGCCTAATATAGATAAACTGGTCGACAATTCTGCAGGTTTTAAACTCTTGTCTTTTATGGACACATATAATAGATATAATCAGATCCATATGTCGGACACAGACAAGAGGCACACGACTTTCATGACTCCGATGGGCAATTACTACTACAACGTGATGCCCTTCGGACTGAAGAACGTCGGGGTCACATACCAACACATGATGAACAAGGTCTTTCGAGGAAAGATCATATACATGCTCGAGGTCTATATGGACGACATGATCGTAAATTCGCACGAAGAGGTCAACCACGCACAGTACCTCCGAAAGGTTTTTGAGTAGGCAAGACAATGCAAAATGAGGTTCAACCCTGAAAAATGCACATTTGGTGTTCGGGCAGGGAAATTCCTCGACTTTTACCTAACTGAATGCGAGATAGAAGCCAACCCCGACAAATGTCGGGCATTTTCGGAGTTCCCGACCCCAAACTCGAAGAAATCTATTAAGTCTCTCAATGGCATGCTCGCCTCCTTGTCCCGTTTCGTCGCCAAGTCCGCTCAACACGCCCTCCCGTTCTTAAAACTATTACGAAAAGAAGCCACCTTCGAGTGAACCGAAGAGTGCGAACAAGCGTTGATCCACCTAAAAAGGGCTTTCTCCGAACCACCGGTCCTATCCCGACCACTAGAAAAAGAGACTCTATATCTATACCTATCTGTGGCGACTGAGGTCGTCAGTTCCGTCCTCATCCGTGAAACCATCGATGGGCAGAAGCCTATTTATTTCACGAGCAAAGCCCTCCAAGGTCCCGAACTCAGGTATCAACAGATAGAGAAAGTCGTTTTAGCCTTAATAAACATCGTGAGGAGATTGCGGCACTATTTCCTTGCCCACACAATTAAGGTCCGAACAGACCAACCCGTCAAACAACTCCTTAGCCGACCAGACATGGCTGGTCGAATGCTGAAATGGTCGCTAGAACTATCGGAGTTCGACATCCAGTATGAGAGCAGGAAGGCCCTAAAAGCTCAGGTCCTGGATGATTTCATTACCGAGATGACACATAGCCTGATCCTGACTAGTGGCGCCCACAAGTGGACAATCTTTGTTGATGGTGCTTCCAGCTCGAGGGAAAACTCCATCGACGGGGATTCTCCATTCCGTTACTTAAATGCGTCGAAGAGGAAAGCGTCTCCAATATCCTGGGAGAAATCCACGGGGAGATTAACGCTCAACATCTCGGAGGGAGGTCACTGGCGCACAAAGATTTACGAGCAAGATACTATTAGCCGACAATGCAACACGGCGCCAAATAACATGTCCAGAAATGTGATAAGTGCCAAAGACACGCTGACATGCACCTCACACCCCCTAACAAGATGAAAGCACTCTCCTTCCCATGGCCCTTTACGTGGTGGGGAATGGATATCCTCGGACCTTTCGTGACCGGATCCTACCAGAACAAATACCTCATCATAGGGGTGGACTATTTTATGAAGTGGATCGAAGCTGAAGCCCTAGCCAAAATCACAATGCAAAACAATCTCCGGTTCTTCAAAAGGAATATCCTCGCCCACTTTGGCATACCCCAAGTCCTCATCACCGACAACGAAACACAATTCACAGACAGAAGATTTCAAGACTTCGTCGCCAATTTAGGAACAAAGAAACACTTCAAGTCCGTTGAACACCCTCAAACAAATGGCCAAGCAGAGGCGGCCAATAGGGTAATCCTACGAGGGTTCAAACATAGACTCGGTGAAGTAAAGAAAGCGTGGGTTGAAGAGCTACACAGTGTCCTTTGGGCGTATCGCATAACCCCATATTCCACAACCAGGGAGACTCCTTTCAGGCTAACCTACGGGACTGAGGCAGTTATTTCGGTAGAGATTCGGGAACCGACGCGGCACACAGAGGCACCCCTCGACGAGGAACTGAATGATGAAGCCTTGCGAGTTGAATTGGACCTCGTTGAATAAATTCGCTTTGAGGCAGCCCTACGGGAGTCTTCACTTAAACAGAAAACG
The DNA here is from genome assembly GCA_963966055.1 of Lathyrus aphaca. NCBI lineage: Eukaryota > Viridiplantae > Streptophyta > Magnoliopsida > Fabales > Fabaceae > Lathyrus > Lathyrus aphaca. The sequence goes on from OZ014524.1 coordinate 15,208,361, forward strand.
ACTTTGCGCCACGACGCAAGAGTCATAAAAAGAGAATTCCAAGTGGGCAACCTGGTCCTCAGACAGAACCAGAAAAACCCACAGGAAGGCAAGCTAGCCGCGAACTGGGAAGGCCCGTACCGTGTTCGAGATAAGACGGGAAATGGGGCCTATTACCTTGAAAACCTGCAAGGTGAAGAACTTGCTCGACCATGTAACGCTAGAAAACTTAAGAAATACTATAGCTAAAAAACTTATAAAGGCGTGGGAGGTACGACCACAAAACTTCATCACTGATTGAAAGGGAGGACGATGCCCGCATAAGACGAGCACAACACTCCCCGAGGTTGGACACATCAAAACGAATTTCAACGTCGCAGTACCATGTCATAGGGCACCCAGCTCGTGATGGGAAGGCCCAAGCCCCAGGATCAGGGTTTTCGACCGCAACCCTAGTCCCGATTTGCAGCGGATGTAAAACCCGCCACCTAGTCGGTTCCCTAAACCGATGAGCCTATACAGTCGAGCAAACAAGTTCAAATAAACACCAGAGTTAAAAAAAACTTAACAAAATAAGCACCATCAAAATTATATAAACCGAATAGAATATTGTATTTAAGTCCAGGCCAAAACCTGGCCGGTAAAGTACATACAAAAGTGGCGCGCAGGCCATCAAAATAAAAACAAAATAAAGGAGAAAAGGCACGCAAGCTAAAAATTCAAAAACCTAAGGCAAGCCGGCCGAACCTACCTCTCCATATTATTTTCCTCATCATCCTCTTTCTGCATCTCCTCCTCGAGGACGAAGGGACATACAATCTCCCCGTTGCTCATAGTATAATTGTGTGTCGTCCCCTCAGTCACGAGCCCCGGTTTCACGACCTTGAGTTGATCGGTAGCATTGTCGAATCCTTCTTTAAAGATGACCACAATGTACTTCTCGAGTTCCCTGATCCGGCCAATCAGAATACTACAAGCACGCAGGGACAACTCTTTGTCGGTCTCATCATCCAGAGGACGTGAAATTCTGGGATCAGGTACGTGATGTCGAACCAGATGTTTAAACACTTGAAAACTTAAACAAAACTTAATGAGATGGTAAATTAAATAACACAGGAAATTGTTAACCCAGTTCAGTGTATCTCCACACTTACATCTGGGGACTACCAAGCCAGGAAGGAAATCCAATATAAGTAATATTAATTATGGAGTTAAACCAACCAGTTTAATCCTTCACTTAATATCTACCCAAGGCAATTTCTACCTAAGACTCAACTTAGATATGAGTACCTACTCACTCCCCCTCAATCACACAGTGATCTTTTACAATGATTAATAAAATTGAAGTCACACTTCAAACGCAACAGCTTGATCTTACTTAAAAGTTTCAATCAAGACACAATTCACTTTTTGCTTAAAAGCTCATAAAGTGACAAACAATTAAAACCTGCTTAAAATAACCAGCTTCACAAACACCCTTTACAGTCTTCTAAAATTCGTACTCTTTTTTGAGAGTTTCAGTTCCTTAAATAGATGCTTGGTTTTTGGGCTTTTTGCAAGTTATCCAGACCTTGATAAATCCCACAGTCATCACCTTGAATTAGGGTTAGTTAGTTTGTTATCTCCTTGAATCAAGGTGAGTTAGTTATTCTGTTATACTGAAACCAGATAACTAAGCTCCCTAAAGATGCGCCTTGGAATGCTTATCTCTTTACAATTAATTCCAGATAAATTCCCCTGAATTTACTCAGTTCTGTTATGCATCATTTAAGTCAGATAACAGGTTTGCGATGTCACAACATCTGGTGTGACATCCTGATGTCTTGAACTAAATTCATTAACAGTTACTTTATTTGTCAATGTCACAACATCTGGTGTGACATCCTGAACTAAGTTCACTTATTCTTGTTTGTCAAAAATTCTGCCAATTCTTAACATCTACAATCTTCTGGTTTTATCAGAGAGCAGCAGAGTTCTTTTATCAGAGAGCAGCAAAGTTCTTTTCTGTTGAATCATGTGAGAGCTAATAATTTGCTCCCCCTCAAACATGTATGTATACTGCTATGACTTGTTCAACAGACTTTGATATACCAATGAACATTCAAAAATAACTTAGTTCAGAAGACAGAAATTAACATCAGCATTGTTCATCAAATAGGCATTAACAGCAGCAGGCATTGTTCAGTACACTTCTCCCCCTTGTTGGACAGAAATTTGGGGCCAAACATTACATAAGCAGAGAGAAAAAAACATTCAAAATTACAAAGCAAAATTACAATGCAGAACAGGCAGTACACTTTCCACCACACACAGCTTCACTCAGACTCAGTATATTCAATATCTTCTACATCCTCAGACTCAGTATCAGATTCATCAACATTCTTAGCAACCTCTTCCAGCTCCAGCCTTTGAATTATGTCCTCAAGCTTCTTCTTCCTTTCATCCAGCTCTTTGCAGGTAGTCTTGAGCTCTGCAATCAGGGCTGCCTTTGATATGGGAGTCTTAACAGCAGATGGCCCAGCAGATGTCCCACTTGGAGCTTCAAGATCTGCAACATGATGGCTCAGAAACAGTTTGTAGTGAAAGGACAGTGGACTCTCCCTCTTACAGATAGAATCCTTATCAGTAAGGATGCCTGGATATTGGTTGAGAATGATTCCACAAAGCAGTGAAGGGAAGGCTATTGGAAGCTTGATTGCTGAGGTTCCTGCATGATTTAGTGTTTGATCAAAGATATAAGCCCCATAATCCAACTTGGTTTGGGTGCCTACAACACAGATAAACCTTCCCAGCCTAGTAGCTATAGATGAAGTGTGGTTTGTGGGGACCCAGTTGACTGTTCCAATCCTGTGCAGCATATCATACTTCCTTGTTAGCAAGCTGACAGATAGTTTGCCTTTGACTGGCCATGACTTGACCTGGTTGGCAGTGATGATTTTGCAGACTTGGTTGTCAGTTTTGCCCAGCTCATTTGGCCCATCTGATTCTCTCCCTAGGTATTGATTTATCACCCTAGGAGAAAAATCAACACATCTCCCACTCACATATACCTTCCTGAAATCCTCAGATTTCCCATCAGCACACCCCTCTTGTAGATTAACTATAAACTCCTTGACCAGCAGTTCATATCAAGGGGAAAAGTTGGAGACAGTTTTGAATAAACCAACATTAGAGATTAAATCTATTACCTCAGTGCATTCCAAAGCATTGCTGCCCAGCTCTCTTTCCAGAGACACCCTTCTTTGGTAGACATACTCCCACTTGCTCACACTAGAGACATGATGGAAGGACACATTGTCCAGAGGTGCTTCAGGAACAGCAGAGGCAGTCCTGGGAGGTGCTGGCTTCTTCCTTGGTTGGGATGTTGGGACATCCTCCTCAACATCTGAGTCAGGTGGAGTTGTTGCTTTCCTCTTCTGGGTGCTTACATTGCTCCATTGCTTAGTAGGTCCAAAGGCAACTTTGACCTTGTCCTTCTTGGGAGTTGACTGTTTCTTTTAAGGAGTTGCATGTGCAGATGGCTTCTTCTCCTTCCTAGCCCTAAGCCTCTTGGTTATGCTAGGATTGACAGATGCTATGATCTCTGTGTCAGAGTCATCATCTAGGTTTTCAACAGGTGGAGGTTGGGAAGCCTCTTTTTCAGCAACTTGATCAACAGGAGCTTGATCATCAGTGGCTTTATCATCAGTAGCTTGATCATTATCAGTTGAGGCTTTGTTCTGGCCTTCAGATGTTTCAACATTCCTTGGAACATCCTGTTGAGCAGGTATGTCCTCTTCAGCCTGGTTGATTGGGTCATCTTGAGGAGCAGGCATACTGTTCAGGGGAACAGACACCCCAGGCACAACTCTTTGTTCAGAAAGGATCCTGTTTACAAGCTGTTTGATGGATGCGTCCACATATGCAGAAGCTTTGGGGGTGCTGGAAGATGAAGCAGTTCCCTTGCTTTTACTGAAAACTGGCTCCTTAGCTCTTCTTGCATGTGGAGTCCTGGGGTTTTGAGCTATAGAAATGCTTCCTCTGATCTCATCTATAGGAGTAGCATCCATTGGTACTACAGAAATTGGAGTTGCATGCACTACATCTTCTTGATTGAGACCCTCATCAATGGAGTTAGGGTTTTGATGTTGAGACATTTTTTCGATTGTAGTGGAAAAGGAGTTAGGTTTGATAGATTTGGATGAGTTTAGAAATTCAGCTTTAGCATGCAAAACGTTTAGTGGAGCTAATGAGGACGTTTGTACATTTATAGAATCCGTTACTAGTGGAATTTTTAAGAGTGGAATACAAACAGTTATTAGCCAGACTGGTGCTGCCATCTGGTGATCATGCCACACGATGTCATGAGACATGCTGACACTTCTCCATAACTACTATATTTCACATATGCAGATTCCTAATTTACCCCTTAGGTTTTCAAATTGGGTAGCATCTAAGGCCTTAGTAAATATGTCAGCTAATTGCAGCTCTGTGGCTACATGCCCTAATGTGATCACCTTCTCTTCCACAAGGTCTCTGATGAAGCGATGTCTGATATCTATGTGCTTAGTTCTGCTGTGTTGGATAGGATTTTTGGAGATGTTAATAGCACTTAAATTGTCACAGTATAATGTCATGACATCTTGTGGGACATTGTATTCTGTGAGCATTTGTTTCATCCATACCAGCTGTGAACAACTGCTACCAGCTGCAATATATTTAGCTTCAGCAGTGGATAAGAACACACAATTTTGTTTCTTACTGAACCAAGAAATTAAATTGTTTCTAGAAATAAGCATCCTCCTGATGTACTCTTTCTATCATCAGCACTTCCAGCCCAATCAGCACCACAAAATCCAGTGAGGATTGGTTCACAACCATGAGAGTACATTATGCCATAGTCACATGTACCATTTACATATTTCAAGATCCTCTTCACCTGGTTTAGATGGCTCACTTTTGGTTCAGCTTGATACCTTGCACACACACCTACTGCAAAAGCTATATCTGGTCTGCTAGCTGTAAGATATAGTAGGCTTCCAATCATGCTTCTGTACAAGCTTTGGTCCACACTCTCACCTTTGTCATCCTTTGTCAGTTTTAAATGAGTGGGGGCAGGTGTTCTCTTGTGACTTGCATTGTCCATCCCAAACTTCTTGACAGTGTTCTTTGCATACTTGCTTTGGGATATGAACATGGAGTCCTCCATCTGTTTGATTTGTAGTCCAAGGAAGTAAGTTAGTTCTCCCACTAGGCTCATTTCAAACTCAGATTCCATTTGAGTCACAAAATGTTTAACCATCTTGTCTGACATCCCACCAAACACTATGTCATCCACATATATTTGAGCAATCATAACCTTTCCCTCTTCATCCTTTACAAACAGGGTTTTGTCTATTCCTCCTTTCCTGTATCTATGTTTAGTGAGAAAGGTGGTCAGTCTTTCATACCATGCTCTGGGAGCTTGCTTTAGACCATACAGAGCCTTCCTCAGCTTATATACATGGTCTGGACAGCTTGGATCAACAAATCCCTTTGGTTTCTCCGCATATACTTCCTCATTAAGGTACCCATTTAGAAAGGCACTTTTAACATCCATTTGAAATAGTTTGAACTTTAGGATACAAGCAATTCCTAGGAGTAGTCTGATTGATTCAAGCCTTGCTACTGGTGCAAAGGTTTCATCAAAGTCTATCCCCTTAATTTGTGTATATCCTTGAGCTACAAGCCTAGCCTTGTTTTTTGTAACTACTCTCTGCTCATTAGACTTGTTTTTGTACACCCACTTAGTGCCAATCACATTAATGTCATCAGGCCTAGGAACAAGTTCCCATACTTCATTCCTTGTAAACTAGCCTAATTCTTCTTGCATAGCAGAGATCCAGTACTCATCATTCAGAGCTTCCTTGATGTTCTTAGGTTCTATCTTTGAAACAAAGCAGGAGCCTGAAATCATCTCTCTTGATCTAGTGATGACACCACTGTTGGGATCACCAATTATCAGATCTTTAGGATGATCTTTCTGGATTCTGATGGAGGGAGGTTTGTTGGATTGCTCTGACCTTGCCTCAGTTAAAGTGAAGTCAAGATTATCACTTTCTGATTTAACTTCAGTTTGATTGTCAGCAGATGTTCCAACATCATCAGCAACATCTGCATATGCATCATCAATAATCACATTTATTGACTCCATTATAACCTTGGTTCTGGAGTTAAATACTCTGTAAGCTCTTCTATTTATGGAGTATCCAAGAAATATCCCTTCATCACTCTTAGGGTCCATCTTCCTTCTTTGATCCCTATCAGCCAGAATGTAGCACTTACTTCCAAACACATGAAAGTACTTGACTGTAGGTTTTCTACCCTTCCAGACTTCATAGATGGTGGATAAAGTTCCCTTTCTTAGTGTGACTCTATTGTGAATGTAGCATGCTGTGTTCATAGCTTCAGCCCAAAAATATAGGGGTAACTTCTTGGCATGAATCATGGCTCTAGCTGACTCCTGAATAGTTCTGTTTTTCCTCTCAACAATCCCATTCTGTTGAGGGGTGATAGGAGAAGAATACTCATGATTGATCCCTTCTGAAGAACAGAAGTCTGAGAATTTTTTATTCTCAAACTCCTTTCCATGATCACTTCTTATTCTGACCACACAGCTTGCTTTTTCTCTTTGAATTCTATGGCACATATCTTTGAATACATCAAACACATCAGACTTCTCTTTGATGAAGCTTATCCAGGTATATCTTGAGAAGTCATCAACAACCACATAGGCATATCTTTTTCCACCAAGACTCTCTACCTGCATTGGTCACATAAGATCCATATGTAATAATTCCAAGACTTTGGAAGTTGTCAGATGTTGGAGCTTTGGGTGTGATATCTTGGTTTGCTTGCCTATTTGACATTCACCACACACTTTACCTTCATCAATCTTAAGTCTTGGGATCCCTCTTACAGCCTCCATAGATATGATCTTCTTTATTCCTCTGAGATGGAGATGACCCATTCTTTGATGCCACAGCTTCACTTCTTCTTCTTTGGCTAAGGAACAAGTAGATGTGAGGCTGAAATCTTGGGGTTCCCACATATAACAGTTGTCTTTTGATCTGGTTCCTCTCATGACAACTTTCTGTTCTTTATCAGAAACTATGCACTCAGTTTTGGTGAAGTTGACACTGTAACCTTGGTCACATAACTAACTTATGCTGTTCAAGTTAGCAGTTAATCCTTTTACCAACAGCACACCATCTAGACTTGGTACACCTGAGCAGTCCAGGGTTCCAACTCCCTTGATTTCCCCCTTTGCTCCATCTCCAAAGGTTACATAGCTGGATGAGTGTGACTTTAAGTCTACCAGTAGATTCTTCAGTCCAGTCATGTGTCTTGAGCAGCCACTGTCAAAATACCAGTCTTCCTTAGCAGATACTCTGAGAGATGTGTGTGCTATAGAGGCAACAACCTGCTTGGACCATTTTTGCCTGTTGTGAGGTTTCCTTTGATGCATCTGCCCTGTGTAGTGTCCATCTTTAGAGTTCCAAGGTTTCCTGTTGAAATTGTTCTTAGGCATGTACTTGTAGCTTTGATCAGTATAAAGACTAGCTTTAGGTATCCAGATTTTCTTGGTGACCTCTGTCTTCTGCTTAGGAGGGTGCTGGGAACTCTGATTTGGGTATCCATGCAGTTTGTAGCAAAAAGGTTTGATGTGACCAAACCTTCCAAAGTGATGGCATCTCCATCTTTGATATTTCTTTTTCATCATGTTCTTGTCATGATGTTGAGACATCTGCTTGAACATCTTGTTTGGCTTCATGGGATTTAGAGTTGTTTGGCTGGTGCTAGCCTCAAAGTTTTGAGCTTTATTAAATCCCAGCCCAGTCTTATCCCCTGAATGCTTGTTGTTGTTGAGAATGACATCCAGTGTGTTTGAGCCACTGTTCAGCATTCTGACAGATTTGGACATATGCTCCATTTTGGAGTTGAGTAGGCTGACTTCACTTTTCAAAGTGTCAATGATCTCTAGATGACTTGCCTTTTCAGCCTTTAATTCCTCAATCTGCTTCTTCTGCTATTTATTTTCAATGCATACTTTAGTGCTCCTTTTATACAGCATCCTGTAAGATGCTTCAAGCTCTTCAAATGTCAGCTCCTCATCACTAGATCCCCCTTCAGTTTCACATACTCCAGCTAGAGCAGTGATGTGTTTTGCAGATTCTTCTTCTGACTCACTACATGAGTCTTCATCTGACCAGGACACAAAGAGACCTTTCTTTTGCTTCTTTAGATAGGTTGGACATTCACTTCTAATGTGTCCATACCCTTCACATCCATGACATTGGATCCCTTTTCCTTGGTTAGTCTTCTCATCATAGTTTGACCTTCTATTGGAGTCATAAGGTCTTTTATTCTCAGAGGTTGAGTTTCTTCCACTTGGTCTGGGCCTGTTTTCCATTCTTTTGAGGATTTTGTTAAATTGTCTTCCAAGCATAGCAATTGATTCTGATAAGTTGTCCTCAGAGCCTGCTTCATGACTTTCTTCTTCTTTACCAGTGTTTGAGACCAGGGCTATGCTTTTGTTTTTCTTCACAATTGTATCATTCATTCCCATCTCAAAGGTTTGAAGAGAACCAATGAGCTCCTCAACCTTCATTGTGCAGATGTCCTGAGCTTCTTCTATAGCAGTGACCTTCATGTCAAACCTCTTTGGTAGTGATCTGAGAATCTTCCTTACCAACTTTTCATCATTCATCTTCTCTCTCAAGGCACCAGAAGTATTAGCAATCTCCAGGATGTTCATGTAACACTCATGAATGGTCTCATCTTCCTTCATCCTCAAGTTCTCAAACTTGGTGGTGAGAAGTTGAAGTCTTGACATCTTCACCTTTGATGTTCCTTCATGAGTAGTTTTGAGGGTGTCCCAAACATCCTTGGCTAGCTCATAGTGATGCACAAGCCTAAATATGTTCCTGTCAATGCCATTGAATTGGGAATTTAAGGCTTTGGAATTTCCAAGTGCTGACTCTTCCTCCTCCTTGCTCCACTCTTCTTCAGGCTTCATCACTTTTGCCCCATCCTTATTGTCTTTGACAGGGTGCTTCCATCCTTTGTTAACTGCTTTCTAAGCCCTGTTATTAAGAGATTTCAAGAATGCTATCATTCTTGGCTTACAGTAATCATAGTTGGATCCATCCAAGATAGGTGGTCGATTCACAGATCCTACATCTCTGTCCATGTTCCTTAAATTTGCAGTCCCTAGATCTCACCCAGATATACAGGCAAGGTGCCTGCTCTGATGCCAATTGAAATTCTGGGATCAAGTACGTGATGTCAAACCAGATGTTTAAACACTTGAAAACTTAAACAAAACTTAATGAGCTAGTAAATTAAATAACACAGGAAATTGTTAACCCAGTTCAGTGTATCTCCACACTTACATCTGGGGGCTACCAAGCCAGGAAGAAAATCCAATATAAGTAATATTAATTATGGAGTTAAACCAACCAGTTTAATCCTTCACTTAATATCTACCCAAGGCAATTTCTACCTAAGACTCAACTTAGATATGAGTACCTACTCACTCCCCCTCAATCACACAGTGATCTTTTACAATGATTAATAAAATTGAAGTCACACTTCAAACACAACAGCTTGATCTTACTTAAAAGTTTCAATCAAGACACAATTCACTTTTTGCTTAAAAGCTCATAAAGTGACAAACAATTAAAACCTGCTTAAAATAACCAGCTTCACAAACACCCTTTACAGTCTTCTAAAATTCGTACTCTTTTCTGAGAGTTTAAGTTCCTTAAATATATGCTTGGTTTTTGGGCTTTTTGCAAGTTATCCAGACCTTGATAAATCCCACAGTCATCACCTTGAATTAGGGTTAGTTAGTTTGTTATCTCCTTGAATCAAGGTGAGTTAGTTATTCTGTTATACTGAAACCAGATAACTAAGCTCCCTAAAGATGCGCCTTGGAATGCTTATCTCTTTACAATTAATTCCAGATAAATTCCCCTGAATTTACTCAGTTCTGTTATGCATCATTTAAGTCAGATAACAGGTTTGCGATGTCACAACATCTGGTGTGACATCCTGATGTCTTGAACTAAATTCATTAACAGTTACTTTATTTGTCAATGTCACAACATCTGGTGTGACATCCTGAACTAAGTTCACTTATTCTTGTTTGTCAAAAATTCTGCCAATTCTTAACATCTACAGGACGGATCACCCCCTCCAGCAGCTCAAGCCTGGTGTGAAGACGTCAATTCTCCTTGATAGCCTTGTTGAGCTCGAATGCCCGCTCCTTCAAACTTTTGTTTTCTTGTGTCAAGGTATCTCATTCACGCTTGACCGGAATTCAATGCGCACATTACCTTGGAAGACACATGATCAAATCTATGGTAATTCGACTCTGCCTAAAGCAAGCATTATATTCATTCAAGATGAGAAAAGACAAAGTGTTGGATGATCAGTTGGATATGTTCAACAAGATGATTCTTGATCTTGAAAATATTGATGTAAATATTGATGATGAAGATCAAGCACTGTTGTTGTTATGCGCTTTGCCCAGAACACATGCTCACTTCAAAGTAGCTTTCTTGTATGGAAGAGAGTCCATGACCTTTGAAGATATTCAATATTCCTTGTACTCTAAGGACTTGAACAAATGAAAGGAGCATAAAGCTTCGACGGTTGGTGAAGGTTTGGTCGTTAAGGATAAATTCTTGCGAAAGGATGTCAAGTTCAACAAGAAGAAGGGTAAGAGTCAGCAGAAGTCTTATGGTGGTGAAACATCTGGTGTTCGATGATATCATTGTAAGAAGGAGGATCACATTCGAAAGGTGTGCCCTGAACTCTTGAATGATCGTGAAGGTAAGGATAATGGCAACACGACCATTGTTCAAGATGATTTCGACTCATATGATATTCTTATGGTTTCAAGCGGCAACTCAAGAAAAGAGTGGATTATATATTCAAGTTGCACTTTACACATGACTCCAAACAAAGATTTGTTCGAGGAACTATTTAATAAAAATGGTGGATCGGTGTTGATGGGAAATAACAAAGCTTGCAAAATTGCAGGTATTGGATCTGTGAGATTCAAGCTCCATGATGAGTCAATAAGGCTATTGACTGAAGTTAGGTATGTACCTGACTTGAAGAGAAATCAGATTTCTCTTGGTGAATTCGACAAGAAGGGATATGTTTTTTAAGGAGAGAAAAGTATCCTAAGATTCATGAAGGGGACGGAGGAAGTCTTAAGAGGTGTGAAGAAACAAGGCTTATATACCCTAGAGGGTAAGTTTGTAATTGGTTCAACAAATGCAGTATCCACGAAACCTGTGTCGGAGACAAAATTATGGCACATGAGATTGGGCTATGTCAGCGAAAGAGGTATGGTCGAACTGGGGAAACAGAACCTGTTAGGTGGTGACAAAGTCGAGAAGTTGGAGTTTTGTGAACCTTGTGTATTTGGTAAATCTCGTAGGGTGAAGTTTAACAAAGGTAAACATAGAACGCATGGATCCCTTGATTACATCCATGCTGATCTTTGGTGGCTTGTAGGGAATCATTCACATTCAGGTGCAAGGTATTTTCTACCCATAGTTGATGATTATTCTAGAAAGTTATGTGTATTCATTCAGAAGACAAATGATGAAACTTTTGAGAATTTCAAAAGTTGGAAGGTTCTAGTCGAAACTCAAACTGGAAAAAAGGTTAAGGGGTTGAGAACTGATAATATCCTTTAATTATGAAATGAAGCTTTCGAAAATTACTGTGTCGAGTCTGGGATTGCAAGGCATAAGACTTTCGCAGGTACTCCTCAGCAAAATGGTCTAGCTGAGAGATTCAATCGAACAATCCTTGAAAGGGTTAGATGCATGTTGGTTAGTGTTAGATTGAATAAGGTGTTTTGGGCTGAGGCTATTTCGATAGCAACATATGTGATAAACATATGTCCTTCGACTACGTTAGATATGAAGACACATGAAGAATTTTGGTCGAGTCACCCACCAGATCTCGATAAACTGAGAGTATTTTGCTGCGTAGCCTATGCTCACATTAGGCAAGACAAGGTCAAACCTAGAGATCTGAAATTCATGTTCATGGTATTACCCTGAAGGAGTCAAAGCTTATAGGCTATGGTGCCTAGAGCCAGGTCACAAGAGGTGTATCACCAATAGAGATGCAATGAAGCTGAGATGCCTTTCAAGAAAACTGGTGATGTTAACGAAGAGCTGGAACAGGGAGAAATTCATGTTGAGGTGGAGCATAGTGATGTTGAATTGCATGACCTATATGAAATTGAAGAAGAAACATAAATTATTGTCAAAGATGATGAGACTGATAATGACTACCTGCTGGCAAAAGACATGTTAAGAAGAGTCATTTAGCCACCTCAGATACTTGGTTATGCAAATCTTATAGCTTATGCCTTAATCTCTGCAAGTGAGGTTATAAATGAAGAACCTAGAGACTATAAGGAATTTATGAGGATTTGAAATAATACTGAATGGATAAAGGCCATGGATGATAAGATGAAGTCTCTTCATGATTAAAACATATTGGAACTGATTGAGAAACTTGTTGGAGCCGGGTTAGTCAGCTGTAAATGGATTTTCAAAGTTAAGGAAGGAATCGAAGAAGTGGAGTCGAAGAGATACAAAGCAAGGTTGGTTGCAAGGGGTTTCACTTAGAAAGAAGGTGTCAACTTCAATGATCCATTATCTCCTGTTGTGAAACACATGTCCATTCGAATGTTGCTTTCCATGGTAGCACAGTTCGACCTTGAACTGGAATATATGGATGTGAATATTGCGTTATTGTAAGGTGATCTTGATGAAACAATCCTAATGGGACAACCTGAAGGGTATTGTCGAAGAGGGGAAAGAAGAGTATGTGCGAAAACTTAAGAGATCTTTATATAGGATGAAACAATCTCCTCGACAGTGGAATATGAGATTTTACACGTTCATGTCACACATAAGTTTCATTAGAAGTCAATTCGACCACCGTGTTTACTTCAGATTTTGATCGGGCAATTCATTTGTTACTTTGTTGCTTTATGTGGATGATATTCTAATAGCAAGCAACAATGTCGAAGATGTAATGAGGGTGAAGCCTAAACTCAAAAAGGAGTTCGATATGAAGGATCTGGGAGTTGCGTCCAGGATTCTTGGGATTGACATCCAGAGAGATAGAAAGCAGTCGAGATTATGCTTATCTCAAGAGGCATACCTGAAGAAGATTCTCGATAACTTTGGTATGTCGAATTCAAAGCCTGTTGTGACTCCGACAAACCCTCAATTCAAGCTGAGTATAGATCAATGTCCCAATACTGATGTCGAAAGAACTTATATGGATAACATTACATATGCTAATATAATAAGTTCTTTGATGTATGCTATGGTCTATACGAGACCCGATATATCATATGTAGTAAGTCTTGTAAGCAGATATATGATGAATCTTGAAAAGGCTCACTGGCAAGCATTGGAGTGGATTCTAAGGCACATAAATGGGTCTCTGAATAGAGTCCTAATTTATGGTGGAGCCTTGGGTGAAGATAGTAAAGCATAAATCGAAGGATATGTCGACTCTGATTATACAGGTTGTATGGATTCCAAAAAATCTATTTCTGGATATATTTTCACTATTTATCGCACACTAATTAGTTGGAAAACAACACTTCAAAAGGTTGTTGCCTTATTAACCACTGAAGTGGAATATATCGCCTTACTGAGGCTATAAAGGAAAATTTTTGGCTTGAAGGTTTTGCAAAGGAGCTGAAACTTCAAGGTCGAGGTATCATTGTTAAATGTGATAGTCAAAGTGCAATACACCTGTCGAAGAACTCAACCTACATGAGCGAACCAAGCACATTGATGTGAGACTACATTTCATCAGAGGGGTAATCGAGAATGGAGAAGTCCAAGTGCTGAAGTTTTCGACAGATCTTAATGCTGTTGATATGATGACCAAGATATTGCCTAGATATAAGTTTTTCCACTATATGCAGTTGATAAAGCTGCATGAAGAAAGCTAGTTTGTTTCTTGTTGTTATAGAGTTTGTTCCAAGGTGGAGATTTGTGAGATATTGGAACAAATTCTAGGTTTAGCATGTCGTTGAAGTCCGCTCACATGTTGTTAAATTGAGCCTTATTTTATGGATCCAATTGTTTAAGTTAGCTTGTACCCTAAGTTATCTTGTAATGGGTAATTTGTTAAAAAAAACATTAGCTTAGTATGTTAGTTTTCTTATAAATAGCATACTAGTCTATCATATTTGATATAAGGGAAAATAAGAAGATAAAATCCTAATTCAAAAGTGAGAGAGATTATTTGTTATTTTTGTATACTTGTAATCTTGTTTCAAGAGAAAGGAAAGAATAACAGTTTATAACTAATCCTTGTTATCATCCTTGGTTACCCTAAACCCTAATCTTTATGGATTTCTTGATCATAAATAAATCTATTATAATTTGTTTCTAAGATATCCGATTTACAACATTACAATATTACAACATGATCCTAAATAAAGAAAACACTTAGATTTCAGATTAAAGGCGTGCTTTTAAGATCCAAGTTCGTCTACTCATAGTATTTGATTTTTGTTGAATCAATCATCAAAAAGTTTATTTCACATTCTTTATTCACGTCCATTCTTTGATAACTTTCATAAAATTTGATCTTATTGAGTTAATCATTAAAACTTGTTTGCATATAGAATCACAAAATCTAAATTAAATCGAATAACCATAATCCCTTTACCGTAGCAACTAACTCTTCCCATGAATTTATTTTCTACTAGTTTTTGTGGAAAAAATATAAAAAAATGATTCTGCACAAAATAATAAGAAAAGTGCAGAAAATAAAACAATGAATACTTAACATAATTAAATTGCATTTTTATACAGGGCCTTTAATAATGGAAGAGGATTACAGTGAGAATCTTCCAAAGCTTAAATTGAATCCTTATGGTTGGACACATATGTTGAATATGATTTACGTAGATATGCCAGTTGGGACTGGATTTTCTTACTCAGAAACACAAGAAGGCTATTATAGCAGTGACACACTCTGGGTTGATCATGCATATTCTTTTTTACAAAAGGTGAAAACTTATTTTACTTCCATTATTTTTAATATATTTATAATTTATCAATGAAAAACATTACAACACCAAATCTCTTTTAATGTAGTGGTTTACTGATCATTCAAAGTTTAGCTCAAATCCATTTTATATTGGCGGTGGCTCATATTCAGGAATAATTATCGGTTCTCTTGTTCAAAAAGTATATGAAGGTAATTAGTGACAAATGTTTAATTTGATGAATTAAATTTTGGCATTATTATCTATTTTTTCAATGATTACTTGAATTTTAGGAAACCAAGAAAGACATGTGCCACACATAAACATCAAAGTAAGAAGCATCCAAATTTTCTATTTTGCTAAATATTTTTTAAACTAGTATGTATAACTAATAGTCTCATTGTTATCATTAGGGTTATGTGATTTCAAGCCCAAAGGTTGATGAATATCAGATTAAGAACTCACGAGTTTTATATGCTTATCATATGTCTTTAATACCAAAAGAGTTTTATGAGGTTAGTTTACCCCATGTCTAAATTATTCAAATTACTTCCTCGTCCCACAATCATTATCATTATATTATACCAATTGACAAGTGTTGTTACAGTCATTGGAAGAAAATTGCAAAGGTAATTATGTGAACATCGATCCAGACAACACAAAATGTGTTTCAGATTATAAATATTATTCTGAGGTTAGTATGATATAGTAATGCATTTGATCTACACATAATAATAAAGTTATGCATGCTAACCTGTAAAATATTGATTTGTAGCTAATTCAATATATAAACGAAGAACAGATTTTAGAGCCTGCTTGTATGACTACACCTGCTGTGAACCAACTAATTCAACAACCAGTTCAAGATGATCAAGAATTACGGTGTAGAGTTAAGAAAATCTCTCTCTCTCTCTCTCTCTCATACATATATTATGTTTGTGTGTGTGTGTCCCCTTCCCCCAAATTATGTAGAGCTAACTTGATTTACTTATGTCTTTCTTTTAGAGTTATTATCATATTCTTGTTAACACATGGGCAAACGATGAAAATGTAAGAAAAGCCCTTCATATAAGAGAGGTAATTCTGCACATTCTATCATTTATAATGAAATCATTATTATTGGATAAAATTAATTGAACTTTTTATTGAGCAACTAAATATTTAATTCAATAATACCATTTAAATAGGGAACCAAAGGGGAGTTCTTGAGATACAACAAAACCCTGAAATACACGAAAAATCTATTCCCTAGTGTTATAGATTATTATCACAATCTCACCAATGCAAACATCCAAGCTCTCGTGTATAGGTAATTTTCATTCATGCACACTTAGTTGGTTTCTTAGTTAGAGTTATCTACAAGTTCTATATATTATTATTATTGAGATTTATATTATATTATAATACTCATTATTTAGCTGATAAACCGCAGTGCTGATCTTGACATGACAATACCTCAAATGGGTACACAAGAATGGATAAAATCATTCAATATGAGCATACATGACAAATGGCGTGCATGGTTTGTTGAAGGTCAAGTTGCAGGGTAATTACACTTTGTCTCAGCTCTTTATTGGGTGAAAGAAAACATGTACCATTTTATTAATTATATTGAGTAATTTACACAGATTCACAGAAATATACAAAATGAAAGAAGACCACTACTTAACATATGTGACTGTAAAGGTAAGTATAGTCTTAAATTTGAAATGTTATTTTAAGTTATTTAATTTATCAGTTCAATTAACAGTAACCCGTTTTTGGTGTAACACTATTGTAAAGCAGGGTGCTGGACATGTGGCCCATAGATATAAGCCTAAGGAAGTTTATAATATGATTAAGAGGTGGTTTTCATTTTCTCTTATCTAAATTTTATTTTTCTAAGCATAGAAAGAGACTCATGGCAATTCGAATTTATTGGAAACATAAATAAAACCTGATTGTTTAATATATGATCTAAATTAGGATTCTCTTCAACAATTTGTGTTTTGATTTGATGGAGATTTTATTTTTGGTCTATTCATACAAGAATTTAGAATATAAATCTAAATATATATTTTTGTTAAAAGTCCATTAGATCTTAAAGATGTTAGACTTTTATATAATTATCAAAAAATCATGTTTATTAATAATTGTGATGAACGTGGTGTAAAACTTGATTAAAGTTTTAGTTCAAACACACTAAGAAAATACATTAGTTATAATTACTATAAAAGTATTGCAAGTTAAAGCAATACATATTTTTTTACTCAAGACTCCAATTAAAATTATTTATCTTTGTTTATCTGTTGTTCTGAAAAATGAAACTAAACAGTGTGAAACTATGTCTCAGTGAATTTCTCACTATAATCGTAAGTTATCCCTACCTACATTAATCAAAATATATCCAGTTCATGTTTTCCTAGAAAATTTTGTGTTGAAGAGAATTTTTTTAACAATAATAGTAATAATATGGTGGAACATACAAAGGCAACTTTGTTCATTTTATTTCCAAATATCTTTAAGCATAAGTATACTCAAAGATATTTACTTGTCAATTAAATGAGACACATAAGTCACAAACAACATTCTTTCATTTTCCTATCTTCATAGCTCTACCTCACACAATATTAGAATTCTTTATTACCAAGTTCATTGATACTTGAAGCTCTAATCATCATTTTTCGACAAATAATGTTTAACAAGTAATATGAAACATATAACAAGATAATCAACACCATATACTTAGGACACTTTATTTGGTTTGATTCATTTGTGTTAGTGCACAATCTAACACCCCACTCTCCCAATTAATTAAAACAACATTTTATATATAAAATTCAGAGTTTTCAAAATCAGAGTTTTCAAAGTGGAATGCTATATCATTTGCAACAATAATCACCATATTAAGTTCTTTTACTAAAACAGCGAAATAAAAATAACCATTTATTTAACCCAGACAATAAACTAATTAATTAGATTCAGATACACCATACACTTTGAACTAATTAATTAAACTAATTAAGTTCTTTTACACCATACACCATACCATATTAAGTTCTTTTACATAGTCCGATTAAACTAATTAATTAAACTAATTACTATGTTTCGCTAACATTACTTACTACTATCTTATTACCATACACCTATCCAATTTTCGCCGCTAACGTCCCTCTACTGTTACTCAATCTCCTTTTACTAGATCATCACCAAAATCACTCGTTACTTAATTTTCTTTTTATCAAATCGTCACCAAAATTATTTGCTAATTCTCTGTCACTGAATTAATGAGCCTACTGCATTTTACTTGGTACTCCTCAACTTAAATTATGCTACTGTAAATAAAAAACTTCCAAGACACAGGAACCAGACCCTAAACCACTAAAATCCTACTTTCGTCATATGTGACGAGTGTCACACACCTGAGTCGACCGTCACCACCCATTATACAATGAGACGGACGTCTCAATTTTCAGACGGGTGTCCCAACCCTCAGACGGTCGTCTAGTTTCAGGAGCAGTCGTCCCACAGATAAACTACGTCCTTTGTTTTTCCTCTTCTTCATTCGCTTCTGCAACTTCCTCACGATTCCAGGATTGTTTCTATCTAATTTTACACTCTTAATTGTGTCCTTCATTCATCCAATTTACTAAACCAGTTTTATCATCTTTCTGTGTTTAGATTCAGATACACCAACAACCATAATATTCATCATGTAATCACACAACAAAACAACCACACAATAGATATCACCAATAACCCACAAAATCATGCAAGCATGTTCACAAATACATAACGATAATTACATACATAATATACATCACAAATTCATCAAAACAACATAAATTCCTATGAGGGAAGGAAACCTTCACTACCCATCATGTCAAATCACCTATTTAGAATTCCTTTCTTCCCCTTACCTCGAAATTGGATGAATTTCGTGCTAAAATCTGGTTGTGTAGATGCCTTGGGTGTTCTTCCTCTTCCTAGCCTTTCTTAGATGATAGCTCAAACTAAAGTTATAATCTTTCAGAAATTCTAACTATCTCCGTTGCCTCATATTTAGTTCTTTCTGATCAAACAAATACTTCAAACTTTTATGATCACTGAACACTTCAAATCTTGATCCATACAACTAATGCCTCCAATGTTTCAATACAAACACCACTGCCGCTAATTCCAGATCATGAGTATGGTAATTCCTCTCATGCACCCTCAACTTCCTCGACGCATAAGCTACTACCTTTTCGTCTTGCATCAAACTCCACCTAATCCCATCTTGGATGCATCATAATACACAACGAAAGGTTCACAAGGACTTGGTAAAACCAACACTGGTGCTGTAGTCAATTTCTTTTTCAACTCCTCAAAGCTTTCCTCACAAGCTTTGTCCCAAATGAACGTTTGAATTTTTCTAGTTAATTGAGTCAACGACAATGCCAAATTAGAAAATCCCCAAATGAATCTTCTATAATACCCTGCTAAACCCATAAAACTTCGAATCTCCGTTACTGTCTTCGGAGGTTCCCATTGCAACACAACACTTATCTTAGAAGGATCCACTGCTACACCATCACCAGAGATAACATGACCCAAGAAACTTACACTATCAAGCCAGAACTCACACTTAGATAACTTAGCAAACAACTTGTTATCCTTCAACACCTGCAACACAATCCTCAAATGTTCCTTGTGGTCATCTTTCCATCTTAGAATAAATTAGAATATCATCAATAAACACTACGATGAACTGATCTAAATAAGAATGAAAGATACAGTTCATATACTCCATAAATACACCTGGCGCATTAGACACTCCGAAAGGCATCACAACATATTCATAATGTCCATAACGAGTTCTAAACGCAGTCTTCTGAATATCATCCTCTTTCGCTCGAATCTGATGTTATCCTGGCCTCAGATCGATCTTACTAAAAATGCGCGCACCAATCAGCTGATCCATTAAGTCGTCAATCCTTGGAAGCAAATACATATTCTTAATGGTCACCTTGTTCAACTGACGATAATCGATGCACATACGCATACTACCATCCTTCTTCTTCACTAGTAGCACTGGGGCTCCCCACGGCGACACACTTGGTCTAATAAAATTCTTATCCAATAACTCCCCATCCTGAGATTTCAACTTGGCTAGCTATGTTGCAGACATCCGGTACGGTGACATAGAAATAGGCATTGTCCTAGGAATAAGGTTAATAGCAAATTCCACCTCTCTCGTCGGAGGTAATTCTGTAATATCCTTAGGAAATACTTCCGGAAATTCATTCACAATTGGAAGCTCACTAATTGATACTTTACTCTCAACAGACAATGATGCGAACAATGCAAACATCTTCGCCTCATCTTCCAACAAAGTCCTCAACTATTTATTAGATAAAGAACTAGCCAACGCTTCCTCTTCAGGATTAAGGAACAACAACTTCTTCCTATAACAGTCAATATAAATCCGATTGAATTCCAACCAGTTCATTCCTAAAATAACATCTATGTTACCAAGTGGTAAGCAAATCAAGTCCATGTTGAAATCTCTATCAAAAATAGTTAACGGACACCTCAAACATACTAAATACATAACCACCGAACCGATAGACGAAGTCTCAATTTTCATCCTCTTCTCTAGAGTAGACGGTACAATTCCTAATCTCTTCACACAACTCACAGAAATAAACGAGTGTGTTGCACCCGTATCAATTATAGCTATCAAAGGAGTACTATTAATAAAACAAATACCTTTGACGGAATGCTCCTCATTAGTGGACTGGGCTCCCACCAAGGCAAACACCTTTCCACTGGCTCCTTGAGTTTTCTTTGGCTTCTTACAAGTCGTGATAATGTGACCCTGCTCACCACAATTAAAACAAGTAGGCATAGTAGCTTTGCAGTCAGCTACCACATGACCTGTCCTCCCACACTTGAAGCACTTCTTCACTTCATTTTGACAAGTATTAGCACGATGGCCCGTGCTTCCACATCTGAAACACTTCATAGGGTTAGGATTCACTCCTCCCCCACTTGGCTTCTTGTTCACAACATCTTTTTGTTTACCCTTATCTGCCGGAGCACTATAAGGAGTACCCTCAAACCTCGACTTACCCTTCTTGTCATTCACAGCTTTGTAATGAGCAATTCGAGCTCTGTTGTTGTTAACATAAATTCTGCTCCTACTCACAAAATCTGGATAATTCCTGATCTTCTGGAAAGCAATGCCTGTTTGATCTCAGGACGTAACCTATTCTCAAACTTCAGACACTTTAAAGTCATAGCTTCTTTAGTGTTATAATGTGCAGAATACTGTACCAACTCCTCAAACTTCGCAGCATACTCAGCCACAATCATGCTACCCTACTTGAGCTCCAAAAACTCCACCTCTCTAGCATTGTGAATATCTTATGGAAAAAACTTCTCCAGGAACTCACCTCGAAACACTTCCCAAGTAACAGCAGTACCTGCAACTTCCAACCTTTGGCGACTGTTGTCCCACCAGACTTCAGTTTCGCCCTCCAACATGTGAGCGCCAAACCTCACCTTCTGGTTATCATTGCACCCCATGGTCGTGAAGATCTTCTCCACAGCCTTCAACCATTTTTGTGCAGCCTCTGGATTTAGTATACCCCCTTCATACGTAGGTGGCTTGTTACTTCTAAACTGATCCAGATCATGAAACTCAGCATTTCCAACAGCTGGACCAATGTTCTCAACAACTTGTGCCATGGCTTACATAGCAGCACCAAGTGCAACATCATTCCTTCATGCCATCCTAATACAATAACCACTTCAGGTTAGAACACAACAATAACTTGTATTCCAAGGACTGACTCGACATGACCTATGGCCAGTTGGATCGACCTGCTCTGATACCAATTGTAACACCCCACTCTCCCAATTAATTAAAATAACATTTTATATACAAATATCAAAGTTTTCAAAGTGGAATGCTACATCATTTGCAACAATAATCACCATATTAAGTTCTTTTACTAAAACAGTGGAATAAAAATAACTATTTAATTTAACACAGACAATAAGCCAGTCTCAACAAAATATCCTCAATAATCTAGTTTATAAAAATAGATAAGTAACAAAGAAAAATAAAATAACAACAAAAAGTTCCTCATTCCTGTGTTACGTATCAGAGCATCCTAGATTCGAACGAGCAACACGACTCCATGCACACTTAAGTACCCAGATTATCTGTACTTCCAAAGAAGCACTGATACAACAACAACAAAAACAAATGAGTGAGAAACAAATTCAAACTTAAACGGAGCAACTAACATCTATAGGGTAGTTTCTCACGCACAACAACAACTACAACACGTTCACCGATAATCCAACCACATTAGATTCAACAATAGTTATACAAAAAAAATCAACAATAATTATGCAATGTGACTCAACACGACACAATGCATGTGGCACCAGGGTTTTGTTCATTCAATAGAACACAGATAATCACATACACCTATCCGACAATGATTATCTCAACACTCTCCATAATGGAGTACAAATGATTGTATTCGCCCATCCGACACGATCATCCCAACAATGATACAACAATATATGCAAGACCATGAATATGCATACAACCTGTATAACCACCATATTAAACATCTACACGATCCATCCGATCAACATACAACATCACACATAACTCGAGGGAAACAAGTCACTTACAATTTTATTTACATAGTCTGATTAAACTAATTAATTAAAATAATTACTATGTTCTGCTAACATTACTTACTACTATCTTATTACCATACGCCTATCCAATTCCTGTCGCTAACGTCCCTCTACTGTTACTCAATCTCCTTTTACTAGATCATCACCAAAATCACTTGTTACTTAATTTTCTTTTTATCAAATCGGAACCAAAAGTATTTGTTAATTCTCTGTCAATGAATTAATGATCCTACTGCACTTTACTTGGTACTCCTCAACTTAAATTATGCTACTGTAAATCAAAAACATCCCAGACACAGGAACCGAGCCCTAAACTACTAAAATCCTACTCCATGCATATGTGACGGGCGTCACACACCTGAGTTGATTGTCACCATCCATTATACAACGAGACAGATGTCTCAATTTTCAGACGAGCATTCCAACCCTCAGACGATCGTCTGGTTTCAGGGACGGTCGTCCCATAGATAAACTACGTTCTCTGTTTTGCCTCTTCTTCATTCGCTTCTCCAACTTCCTCACGATTCTAGGATTGTTTTTTATCTAATTTTACACTCTTAATTGTGTCCTTCATTCATCCAATTTACTAAACCAGTTTTATCATCTTTCTGTGTTTAGGTTCATATACACCAACAACCATAATATTCATCACGTAATCACACAACAAAACAACCACACAATACATATCACCAATAACCCACAAAATTATGCAAGCATGTTCACAGATTCTCAACGATAATTACATACATAATATACATCACAAATTCATCAAAACAACAGAAATTCCTATGAGGGAAGGAAACCCTCACTACCCATCATGTTAAATCACCTATTTATAATTCCTTTCTCCCCCTTACCTCGAAATTGGATAAATTTCCTACTAAATTCTGGTTGTGTAGATACCTTGGGTGTTCTTCCTCTTCCTAGCCTTTCTCAGTTCTTCACCAAAATCCCACGACCAATTCTTCTCTAGCTGTCTAATTGGTCTAACTTCTCTATAAAACCCTCACCATCCAATTTTACCAAATTGTCCTTATTTTTAATTAAGCCCAATAATAATACTAAAACTAATAATAGAAATACTGGTTAAATGTTCTTATTATTATACGCACACCCGTTAATACTAAACGCACCATAATTCTACCCGTCCCACTAGGACTCGACACCAAAACAACAAAACATACGCCTTAAACAAGGCCAACAAAGCACCAAAAATACCCGACAAATAAATATTAAAAATGGGGTGTTACACACAAGGTGATGAAAACAATAAGAATGAGAGAATATATTTATTGCTCAGCAATGACGACTACAAAAGTTGTAATAAAGATAGATGGGTAGATAATAAATGACAATTATCACTAGTCTAGTTATACTAAAATACTAGGGCCACATAGACAACATACTAAATTACTAAATTACCTTTCAATACCATCCTTTAATTTAGGATTTCCTAATCAAAACTAACAAGACCAATTCAATCCCTTAAGTGGAAAAATTGATCTGTCTTGATCACCTTTGTCATAACATCTTCCAGCTGCTTCTAGGTGCTATAGTGCACAACTTTTAGCACTCTATTATGGACTTGACTTCTCAAAAAAATGATACTTTGTCTCAATATGCTTGCTTCTCTCCTGCAAAATTAGGTTCTTGGCAAGATTGATTGCAAACTTATTATCATCCATCAGCTTTAGAGGCTTGATTACTTTGATCTTCAGATCCGTCAGTAAATTTAGAAGCCATATAGCTTGACATGCAGCTACAACACTAGAGATGTACTCATCTTCACACGTTGACAGTGCAACAACAGGTTGCTTCTTGGAACACCAAGAAATATGACCTCCCAGTAACTTAAACAAGTATCTAGATTTACTTATCATGTCAAATCTATCTCCACACCAATCAGAGTCTGAGTAACTCATCAGCTCTGAATTAGTTTTTCTTCTAGAAGGGAATAATACTCCATACTTCAAAGTTCCTTTGATATACCTCAGAATCCTGACAACAACTTGGAAATGGGACCACTTAGGTTTACTCATAAGCCTACTAACCATTCCAATTGCATAGCAGATATCATGTATAGTATTACATAGATACCTCAGAGAACTAATCAACTATTTGAAGGTTATATCATCCATATTCTCACTTCAAAATCAAAATCCAATTTGTAATTGGTCTCTGAAGGTGTGAGAATAGCCTTACAATTCTGCAACTTAAATCTCTTCAAAAGCTCAAGTTCACACTTCAGTTGATGCAAAATGATATCCTTCCTAGAGTACATAAACTTCATCCCTATAAAATATGCCATTTTCTCGAGGTCAGACATTTCAAACTCATTCATCAACACCTTCTTGAACTTAGCTATATCTTGTTCATAACTCCCTGTCAGCAATATGTCATCAACATACAAACACACCAGAATCATATTGCCTTTAGAGGTATGTTGAACATAAACACCGTACTCCATCTCACATTTCTAAAACCCATGCTCCTTGAAAAATGAATCAATCTTCAGATTCCAAGCTTTGAGAGCTTGCTTCAATCCATACAAAGCTTTATGTAATATGTACATCATCTCTTCTTGTTTCCTTTTAACAACTCCAGGAGGTTGTGAAACGTATACATCTTCTTGTAATGGACTATTCAGAAATACAAATTTCACATCTAAATGCATTAGAGGCTGATTCCTGTTAGAAACTATTGCCATCACATGTCTGATTGTTTCTTGTCTCGCTACATGTGCAAATACTTCAGAGTAATTCAACCTAGGTTTTTGTAGAAATCCTCTTGCTACTAAAATTGATTTGTGTTTGCCAATTGATCCATATGGCTTTAGCTTCACCTTGAAAATCTATCTGACGCTGATGGCTTTCTTCTCCTTTGGAAGCTAAGTCAACTTCCAAGTCTTGTTTCTTTCAATAACCTCAAGTTCTTCTTTCATGACCTTTAGCCTAACTTTCTTCTTGAGGGCATCTTTTGTACTTACTAGTTAAAATTCTACTACCATGGCACACTAGATAACCTTTCCCTCATAGTCAATTTCAGTATCTTGCAGCACGCCATACTCTGAAAATCTTCTCGGGATGTTTCAGACTCTCTGTGGCATCTGACCTCGTTCATAATCTCCTTCGGGTGATAGAACTCCAAAATTTCTATCTTTAGTAGTTTCATAAAATGTTTTACACATTGTTCTAGCTAAAAATACTAAAACGAGTGACTTCCTTGTAGGAAAATGAGAGCCGCAAATGGTTAATTTCTGAACTGTATGTGGGGATTTGGGTGTATACACTAATGATACTGATCCCTCTAGCGTGATCCCCTTTATATAGTCCTTGCTCCATGTCTTTCAATGCCTATTTTAACACTACTACAAAAAACTCATTTAAGAACGATTGGGAAAGATATATAATCATGCGGGCCCAGGCGCTATTATGTAGAGTGTGATTGTATATATGATACTTATAATTACGACCTAGTAACGATTGTAATAAACTGGAAAGCACGCTAGCTATAATAACAATTATTTTAAATACCCGTTGTTGTATTTCTTTTAATAAAATTTAATAAAAATGCAACATTAGAACTACCTATAATAATAGTTATTTTAAATACCCATCGTTTTATATCTTTTAAAATAATTTTTAAAAAAAATCAGCTTTAGAACAACAACAATAACATCAACAAGAACAAGAACAACAATAAGAACAACAACATGAAAAACAAAAACAAGAACAACAACAACAATAACAAGAAGAAGAAGAAGAAGTAAAATAAGAAGAAAAAGAAGAACAACAACAACAATAACAACAACAACAACAATAAAAAACAACAACAACAACAAACAACAGAAACAACAACAAAACAACAATAAGAACAACAAAAATAACAACAAGAACAACAATAATAAAAAATAACACCAACAACTAACATTGTTAACTCGAATCTTTACTTTCCTTGTCTCATTCAAGTTATAGAAGAGATGATGGAGTTCTAAAATTTGTTAATGAAAGAAATGATATTTTCGAGTTTTGTTTATGAAAGAAATGTTGTTTTCGAGTTTGGTTTAGTGGATAAATAGAGTATTTTAAATTAAAGATAATGCTTGGAGGTAGAAAATATAGTTCGTCTAAGTTGGAAGTTCGTCTCAGTTTTAGGTTTCACGCGGATCACTAATAGTAGTGTCTTGACCGTTGATAATCACTAAATTGACGGCCACAATTTGTTTAAGGACAATGAATAAAGTCAATAAGTGTGCCACCTATAATGTTGGTATTGGGACTTGAAAAAATAAGTAAAAAACCAAAAAATGTGGTGTTAGGACTTGAACCCATGACTAGACGCTATTTATAATCATAATTTTTTAAATAACTGTGGTGAAAGGTCTGTCAGCATTTTGAAAAAACTAGTAAGAAACGCTACCTATAATCACGATTTTTTAAATACCCGTGATGAAAGGCCTGTCAACATTTTGAAAAAATAAGTACAAAACCAAAAATACTAGTGCTGGAACTTTTGATATTCTAAACTTGCAAACCTAACTCTAATATTCTAAGCTGAAAAATAATGTTTAACAATATAAAATTCAGATGGAGCTTAAAAACCTCAACCTCAAACTTTTTAGGTAATTTAATCGTGCAAAATTGTTCATCAAAATACATAGTTTTGTCATCATATAAAATGGGTGATTGTGAGAACAAGTTTTGGTTATGCATTCGGCCTTTAGATTTGATGATAATAATTCGTTGATTAATAGAGAATAATTTTGTACTATAATAATTTACCTTATCAAGTGTGTAGTTTTTGATGAAGATGTTCTCATTCTGAAGCTATGGCATGTAACATCATCAGATTCTTGAATCAAAACATTCTAACTCCGAGGAAACACATGTGTTCATAAGATGCGGTCAAGATAGAGAAAGCTCGTAGACAACGGTTCTGAAGAACATTCCTTCCACTACGTGAATTTTATGGAGCAAGAACATTTATTTTGTATGATTTTGTCTCCCACCATTGAAGACGGTTATTCAAGGAGCCAACTTATACTTGAAGACTACCATACTACCCTTCATTGGATCTTCCTTTGGCTATATACGGAAGACTTGGAAGAAGGAATCAAGTTACTATCTTTGAACATATTGATATGATATTCAAGTTTTCATGGTGGATTATTTTCTCTGATAATTTTGTGAATATTGTATAAACACACAAAAATTTTGTTCATGTTTGGTGATTGAGTCTTTGTACTTAAACTTTTGTGTTAATCAGCTTACTAGAAGCAATCTTGTAAACACAGTAAATAAATCTCAAATTTGTTTGAGTGATTACCTTGAGTGACTATGGTTTTAGTTTGTATACTCAACAAGACAAGGACGATTGTATTTGATGTGTTTGTAATTTGTTTGTTTATAGTGGATTAAGTCCTTTTGAGAATGCAAAATCACCTTGGTGGGTGGACCGGAGGTAGCTTAGTTAACATCCAACAAGGATAAAAATAACTTGTTATTTTTATTATTCTTGTTTTTTTATTTGAATAGGTTTTGAAAAAGCTTTGATTTTTAGAAACCCAATTCAAACCCCCACCATTTTATCGTGTTTCTCGTAACCTTCAATTGGCATCAGATTTTCGGTTATTGTCTTGATAAGATTATCAAACACTTAACAGTGTCATATAAAGATCCAGTTGAAACATAATGGCCGCCATTCCACCTCCAATTGTTCCATCAAATGATAGAGATCATTACAACGTTAAACCTCTTATTTTTTATGGAGATAGATTTGATTATTGGAAGGAAAGAATAAAAATTTTCTTTCTCAGTCATGATGTGGATCTATGGGATATGGTAGTCGATGGCTACATGCACCCAGTAGATGCAAGTGGCCACAAGATCGAAAGAAGAGTGATGTAATATCAACATAAAAAGGATTACAAAAAGCATCACAAAGAAAATACCTCTTGCTAAATATGATTTCACACACTGAGTATGAAAATATCACCAATAGAGATACTACTAAATCTATATTTGACGCTTTGAGAATATGCATGAAGGAAATTCTCACGTGAAGGAAACCAAGGAGTTTTCCTTAATTCAAAAATATGAAGCTTTCAAGATGGAGGAAGATGAAACAATAGAGAATATGTTCTCAGGGTTTCAGAATCTTGTTGTAGGACTTAAGGTTCTTAACAAATGGTACTTTACTGCTGATCATGTTAAGAAGATCATCAAAAGCTTACCTAAACTTTGGAGACCTATGGTAACAACTCTGAAGTTATTTAAGGACCTCAAAAACACCTCTATTGAAGAACTGGTTAGTTCATTAAGAAGTCGTGAGATTGAGCTAGAGGAAGATGAGCCCAAGAGATATATAATTTTTTTTTTGCGTTAAAGTTTTCCGAAAGAGCTGAGAAGACAAGAGCTCTTAAGGCTAATACTAATGATGGGTCATAAGGAGAATCAGAAGAATAATAAGATTAATTTATTCTCTCCAGACACATGAATCAACTCTGGAAGAAAAGGCAAGGAAAATTCAGAGGAAAAAGAAGGATACGTGGTTGTTCTGAGTATACTTATGGATTCAATAAAGATGGAGCCAACAAAGAAGTCATCTTTTATGAATACAAGGAGCTATGTCATTATAAGAATGACTACCCCAAGCTGAAGAATGACATACCTAAGAAGAAGGACTTCCGAGGAAATAAAAAGGGTCTTATGGCTACATGGGATGATTCAGAGTCTTATGACGATGATTCTGAAGAGGATCAGACTAAGGTGGATTTGATGGCACTCACAAAAGCTCTTACTGGTACCAATCAATGAAATTAGAATTCGAGTTAGATTCTAAAGAGGTATTTTATGTACTCTCTCGTTTTGAACTTGAGTCTAGTTTATCTGAAGTTCTGGAAAAATATCAAAACATTCTGGAAAAATACAAGGATCTGAAAAAGATTCATGTATCTGATTATGAGGCCCTCTGTAATCTTCATAAGT
Source organism: Lathyrus aphaca (assembly GCA_963966055.1). Taxonomy (NCBI): domain Eukaryota; kingdom Viridiplantae; phylum Streptophyta; class Magnoliopsida; order Fabales; family Fabaceae; genus Lathyrus; species Lathyrus aphaca. The sequence goes on from OZ014524.1 coordinate 15,238,088, forward strand.
ATTTCTCAAGGTTAAGTGAAGAAAACCTTACTTTGAAAAACAACTTTGTGCCCTTAAGCAAAAGTCAATTGAGAAAATCATTTCTAAAGTTCCTACAGGTCTGGTGACATCATACATAAGTATGATAAATCTTTCCAGAATTTCCTGGCTAGAAGCCTGAATCGAAGATTAATGGCTTCAATGATTAATGGCATCAATATGAATGGGACAAGAGCTATTGGCAATGATTCTGCTGAAGAATTTGATTCTGAAAAGGATAATAAGCCTAATACTCTGGAATCTCATTTTGTTCCATATAGGAAACAAAGTGATGTTAGGCCTAAAGGTAAAGTTGTTGCAAAACCTATGGCTAAAACAAAAGCTCATGCCCATTACAACCATGCATTCATGTATAAATATCCTACACAAAAACCCAAAGTTGTAAAAGGCTATGGGAAGACTAACCCTGGAGGACCTAAAAAGATATGGGTACCTAAGGATAAAATAGTTTATGTTGCAGATGATGGGAAGAAGGCATATGTTCGAAGACCTGGAACTTAAGGCAGGAGGCATCATCAGTTTCGGAGGTATTAGAACGGGAAGATCATTGGCTCTGCAATAGTAGGTGACAACTCTCTCCATTCTATTACTAATGTTATTCTTGTTGAAGGAATAATGCATAACCTTATGTCCATAAGTTAATTAAGTGACAAGGGTTATGATATTATCTTCAATCAAAAGTCTTGTAAAGTTGTCAGTTAAAAGGATGGCTCAGTTCTTTTCATTTGGAAAAAGAAAAAACAACATCTATAAAACCAAATTTTCTGATTTGAAGAATCAGAATGTGAAATGTCTTATGTTTGTTAATGAAGAGCAATGGACATGGCATAAACGATTGGGTCATGTTAGCATGAGAAGGATTTCTCAATAAACTTAACTTGGTCAGAGGCCTGCCTAATTTGAAGTTTGCTTCAGATACTCTCTGTGAAGCATGTCAGAAAGGAAAGTTCTCTAAAACTTCTTTCAAAGCAAAAAATGTTGTTTCTACCTCTAGAACATTTCATCTTCTTCACATTGACTTGTTTGGACCAACAAAAACTGCCTCTGTCAATGGTAAGAAGTATGGACTAATCATTGTTGATGACTATAACAGATGGACGTGGGTGAAATTTCTTTGACACAAGGACGAGTCACATTTTATGTTCTCTACCTTCTGCTCCCAAGTGCAAAATGAGAAAGATCTTAGAATAGTGAAAGTCAGAAGTGATCATGATGGTGAATTTGAAAACAAATATTTTGAGAAACTCTTTGATGAGAATGGAATTTCCCATGATTTCTCCTGCCCTAGAACTCCACAATAGAATGGAGTTGTAGAGAGGAAGAATAGGACTTTGCTGGAAATGGCAAAGACTATGATCAATGAGACAAATTTGGCCAAGCACTTTTGGGCAGAGGAAATCAATACAACATGTTACATTCATAACAAGATCTCTATAAGACCTATTATAGGTAAGACTCCTTATGAATTATGAAAGAATAGGAAACCCAATATTGTTTATTTTCATCCTTTTGGATGTTCCTATTTTATGCCGAATACTAAAGAGAATCTTGGAAAGTTTGATTCTAAGTCACATAAGTGCATCATGTTAGGATACTCTGAATGCTCAAAAGGAAATAAAATGTATAACATTGAGACATAGATTATTGAAGAATCAATCCAAGTCAGATTTGATGACAAGCTTAACCTAAAATAGAGATGACATAGAAAATGTAAAATATCTGATAGGATTCGTTTCAAAAACGTGGAATGTAAGAGAAATTCAAATGTTATATATAGTTTGCCATCGAGACTTCACCGCGAGAGAAATACTATCATTTGTTGAAACTTTTGACTTTATAAATCTAATTTGGTAAGATTCTTCCAAAATGGTCAAACGTTGCACCAAAGACTCGAAATCATGATGAAGGTTGGTTGCAATGTCTTGAATTATCTTCCCAGTGGATGGAACAAAATAAGAAAGTGGAACAATGTGACCATTAGTAGTGTAAGCGCCCCTTAAAGGGATAAATTATGTTATTGTATCACTTGGATGGCTCACTTGTATGGAACAGAGGCGTGAGTACCTAAGTTATCGATAATTCTCACATAGCCTAGACATGTTTTCTCGGTCAAAGAAGTCCCTCCTGGATGGAAAAATGAAAAGTCAAGCTAGTTGAGAAATTTGTAGATTTAGAGATAACATATTCAAATTCTAAAGAAAAGACTCCAGAAGAAAAAGAAACAATGGCCAAAAACTCTGAAGCCTTTCAACCAGAAGTGGTTGAAGCAGTTAAACCTCTGAGAAGGTGTAAATAAGTATTTTCACACTCTGAAGAATTTATTTTGGGTGACAAGACTGAACCTGTCAGAACCAAATCCTCTTTAAAGCCCTCTGAGGAACCCTTATGAGTTTGGTGTCTTTGATAGAGCCTACATAAATTGATGGAGCACTTCAAGACTCATAATGGATTCTGGCCATGCAAGAGGAACATATTCAATTCTCCAGAAATGATGTGTGGGATCTTGTACCAAGACCCCAAGGAACTCAAATTATTGGTACTAAGTGATTGAGCTATACAAAGGGATCTTGTAACAAGTTGAATGAATAAGGAGAGGTGGTAAGAGACCTAACTCGACTGGTTGCACAAGGTTATAGTCAGCAAGATTGGATTGACTATACATACATTTTTGCACCAGTTGCCATGTTAGAGTCTATTCGTCTCTTGATTTCATTTGTTGTAAACTGTAACATCATCTTATATCAGATGTATGTTAAGAGTGCATTTTTGAATGGTTACATTATCGAAGAAGTGTATGTACACCAACCCCCTGACATTGAAAACTCCTAAAATCTAGATTTCGTTTCAACCTCAGAAAATCCTTGTATGGTCTGAAAAAAGCTCCCAGAGCATGGTATGAAAGACTGAGCAAATTTCTTCTTGAAAATGATTTCACTAGAGGGAAGGTTGATACAACTCTTTTATGTAAATCATTCAAAAACGATATTTTTGTTGTACTAATTTATGTTGATGATATTATTTTTGGTTCTACTAATGCTACGTTGTGTAAAGAATTTGCTAAGTCTATACATGTAGAGTTTAAGATGAGTCTGATGGGAGAACTCAATTTCTTTTTGGGAATTCAAATCAATCAGAGTCCAGAAGAGATGTACATCCATCAAAGCAAGTACACCAGAGAACTTTTGAAGAGGTTTGACATGTCTAAATGTAAGTTGTCTAAGACTCCTATGCATACTACATGCATTCTTGAGAATGATGAAATAAGTGGTAAGGTAGTCAGAAGATATACAGAGGTATGATTGGATATATTATATATATATATATATATATATATATATATATATATATATATATTATACATGACAACTTCTAAACATGACATGTTATTCAATGTATGTTTGTATGCTCATTTCCAATGAGATTCTTGAGAATCCCATTTAAATTTAGTTAAGAGGATCTTCAGGTATCTGAAAGGTACTATTAACATTGGCTTGTGTTATAGAAAATCCAAAGATTACAAGCTAGTGGGTTACTGTGATGCAGACTATGTTGGAGACAGACTTGAGAGGAAAAACACTTTTAGAAGCTGTCAGTTTCTGGTAGATAATCTAATATCATGGTCCAGCAAGAGGCAATCTATGATAGAACTATCAACTATAGTTGAATACATTTTACACTCTTGATGCAACACTCATATGTTGTGGATGAAAAGTCAACAAGAAGATTTTCGGATATATGAGAGTAACATTCCTATACTCTGTGATAATACTTCTTCTATTTGTTTATCCAAGAATCCTATTTTGAATTCTATAGATAAAGAATCATTTTATACGTGTCTATGTTTAGAAGGGTATTTTAGACCTAAAATTTATTGATGCAGACCATCAATGGACTGATATATTTACAAAACCCATTGCTGAAGATAGATTTGTTAGAACAATTCTGGTTCTAAACCTCTAAGAGTTTTGATGATAACAATTATTATTATGCAAGAATAGAAGTTCTAATACATACAAAAAATAACTTTCTTTGTTATATGTGTAGAAGTTGTAGAAAAGGAAGTTATTGAAAGGAAGACGTGCTTAATTAGAAGAAACATTGCGCCTTATATAGAAGATACATTTATTGAAGAATCCATCATTAAAGACGTGATTTATTGGCTGCGTATCAAGATTTAATTCTCTCTGATTTATGTCTAGAAGATGATGATTCTCATATTAAAGGCATTAATTAAATAATATATCAATTAATGGTGAAGACAAGTATCTCTCGTTTTGGAAGGAATTTATGATAATAATTTATATCCAAAACAGGCTCAAGTTGTTCCCAACGGTCACTTTATTCAAGCCTATATAAAGGAATGATTTTGAAGATTGAAAAAGACGCTGACGAATTAATTTTTCATATATTGTATTATTGCGCCAAAACTTTGTAACAATCAAAAGCTTATTAGAAGCATACTAGTTACATTATTGTTTATTATAAAAGTGATTTTCCTTGAGTGACTAGTTAGTCAGTAGACTCAAGAAGACTTTGACAGTAGGTCATTGTGATTGTATCTAAATATTGAATAGTGGATTAAGACCTCAATGATAAAGGTAAAATCACCTTGGCGGGTGGACTGGATGTAGTTTGAGTTCAAACGAACCAGGATAAATCAACTTGTCATAGAAGTTATTTTTAAGTTGTTAAGAAAACCCAATTCCAACCCCCCTTTCTTGTGTTTTACGCCCCTTCAATTGGTACCAGAGCGCTAGGTTCTGAGAAATACACTTAACCGTGTAAGTAAAAGATCCAGAAGTTAAACATATGGCAGACGCTGGCAACAACAACAATGACTACCAAAATGACAAGATCAATGCAAAACCTCCGGTGTTCAATGGTGACAACTTTGACTACTGGAAGGATATTCTGGAAAGTTTCTTTCTAGCTCTGGATGGAGATCTTTGGGACATGGTGATAGATGGATACACTCATCCTGTTGGAGCAGATGGTCAGAAGATTGAAAGAAAAAATATGACAGCTCAACAGAAGAAGGAGTTCAGAAATCATCACAAAGCTAGAACCATACTTCTGAGTGCTATCTCATATACAGAATATGAGAAAATTACAAACAGAGACTCAGCCAAAGACATGTTTGATTCCCTGAGGATGACACATGAAGGCAACACTCAAGTCAAGGAGACAAAAGCTCTGGCCCTCATCCAGAAGTATGAAGCATTCAAAATGGAAGAAGATGAGACAATTGAAAAAATGTTCTCAAGGTTCCAAATTCTGGTAGCTAGACTGAAAGTTCTGGACAAAGGCTACTCAACAGCAGATCATGTAAAGAAGATCATCAGAAGCTTGCCAAAGGCTTGGAGGCCCATGGTCACTGCTCTAAAGCTATCAAAAAATCTGAACGAAATATCTTTAGAAGAACTGATCAGCTCCTTGAGAAGTCATGAGATAGAACTAGAAGAAGATGAACCCCAGAAGAAAGGTAAGTCTGTAGCTCTTAAATCTAACAAATTTTATTCTAAAGCTTTACAGGCAGAAGAAGAAGAAAGTTATGGATGCTCATCAGAAGAAGATGAACTATCTCTTCTATCCAGAAGAGTCCAACAACTCTGGAAGCATCGTTAGAAGAAGTTCAGAAATACCAGAAGAACAAGCAATCACTCTGAAGCAACATCTAGCCACGGGAAACCCAGAAGCAAAGAAGTAGTGTGCTACGAGTGCAAAGAACCAGGACATTACAAGAGTGAATGTCCAAAACTCCAGAAAGAGAAACCCAGAAATAAATTCAACAGAGAAAAGAAAAAGAGTCTCATGGCAACATGGGATGATTCTGAATCATCTGAAGCAGAGTCAGATTCAGAAGATGAACATGCTAACATTGCACTAATGGCAAAAATACCAGAAGATGATCACTCATCAGAATCAGAATCAGACTCAGACACAGAAGAGGTATTCTCTAAACTTTCTAGATCTCAATTAGAAGATAGCCTCTCAGAAATTCTTCAAAAATATCAGAAGCTTCAATTCAAATACAAAGACATGAAACAAAGTCTGGTATCTGAATTAGAAGAAGTTAGAAAACTAAAAACAGAAAACTCTGAACTGAAAGAAAATATTTTTGAATGCAGAAACTCTCTTGAAAAACTTAAAGGTCAGGAGGAATCTGAATTAGAAGATCTACTCAATTCTGATAGTATCATAAAACAATATGACTATAATTTTAAAAAATTTCTAACTAAAAGCATAAATAGAAGCAAAATTGCATCTATGATCTATGGAGTTAGCAGAAATGATAGAAGAGGCATATGCTATGTGAAAACTAAAGAAGAGGAAACTCTAAAGTTTAAAAAGATTCATGACGTTGTCATAAAAGTTAATACTCCTCTAAGTTCTCATTTTACCTATGGTCATAATCATGACCTAATATATACTAGTGAGTCATCTTGTTCCACAAGTTCTGATTTGAAACCTAAAATAAATCAGAAGATTGTGAAAACTAACAAACAAGGACCCAGAAAAATATGGGTACCCAAAGATAAGATTGTGTATGTTGTAGATGTCTTTAACAGCAAAACTGAAACACCAATCCTGGTACCTGGACTCTGGATGCTCACGACATATGACAGGAAGAAAGCATATGTTCCAAAGTCTTGAATTAAAAGCTGGAGGCCACGTAGGTTTTGGAGGCAACCAAAAAGGAAAAATAATTGGCTCTGGAACTATTGGTAATGGAAATCTTCCCTCTATCTCTAATGTTCTATTGGTAGAAGGATTAATGCATAATCTATTATCCATAAGTCAATTAAGTGATAATGGCTATGACATAATCTTCAATCAAAAGTTCTATAAAGCTGTTAGTCAGAAAGATGGAAAAATCCTCTTCAGTGGAAAGAGAAAGAACAACATATATAAAATAAAACTTTCTGAATTAAAAAATCAGAATGTAAAATGTCAAATGTCTGTGGAAACTGAGCAGTGGGTCTGGCACAGAAGATTAAGACATGTTAATATGAGAAGATTATCTCAACTTAACAAACTCAATCTGGTCAGAGGACTTCGAAACTTGAAGTTCAACTCAGAAGCTCTGTGTGAAGCATGTCAGAAAGGAAAATTTTCAAAACCTGCCTTTAAAGCTAAAAATGTTGTATCTTCCTCTAGACCACTAGAACTTTTGCACATTGACTTGTTTGGACCAGTGAAAACTGCTTCAGTCAGTGGCAAGAAGTATGGATTGGTGATCGTAGATGACTTCAGCAGATGGACATGGGTAAAGTTCCTTAGACACAAGGATGAGTCAATTGTTGTATTCTCTAACTTCTGCAAACAAGTTCAAAATGAAAAAGAGTTTAGAATTGTTAAAGTCAGAAGTGATCATGGTGGAGAATTTGAAAACAAAAAATTAGAATCATTATTTAATGAAAATGGCATCTCTCATGACTTTTCTTGTCCTAGAACTCCACAACAAAATGGGGTTGTAGAACGTAAGAATAGAACATTGCAAGAGATGGCCAGAACCATGATCAATGAGACTAACATGGCTAAACATTTTTGGGAAGAAGCAGTAAATACAGCATGCTATATTCAGAATATAATCTCTATAAGACCTATTCTTGAAAAGACTCCTTATGAATTGTGGAATAACAGAAAGCCCAACATTTCATATTTTCATCCTTTTGGGTGCAAGTGTTTTATTCTGAATACTAATGATCCTCTGAATAAGTTTGACTCTAAGGCACAGAAGTGTTATATGTTAGGATACTCTGAACGTTCAAAGGGATACAGAGTATACAACACAGAAACACGAATAGTCATAGAGTCTATTTATGTCAGATTTGATGATAAGTTTGGTTCTGAAAAACCAAAGCAGAATGAATCTCTTGCAGATATAGAAGTTGAAATCACTAAAAATAGAACATCTGAAGAACAATCACCTACAGAACAAAACAAGACAATCACTCCAACAAGCTCCGAAGAACCCACTCAAAAGAAACTATCCAGAAGCAAGCTGAATCACCCAGAAGACAAAATATTGGGAAAGAAGGATGAACCATTCAGAACAAGATCATCATTCAGAAACTCTGAAGAATCTCTAATGGGACTAGTCTCCCTGATTGGACCTACTTCTGTAGAAGAAGCTCTCTCAGAAAACGATTGGATTCTGGCTATGCAAGATGAACTTAATCAATTCACCAGAAATGATGTATGGGATCTAGTTCCTAGGCCCAGAGGATTCAACATCATTGGCACCAAGTGGGTATTCAGAAACAAGCTAAATGAGCAAGGAGAAGTTGTCAGAAACAAAGCACGACTGGTTGCACAAGGTTATAGTCAACAGGAAGGAATTGACTAAATAGAAACCTATGCCCCAGTCGCCAGGTTAGAATCTATTAGACTTCTAATTTCATTTGTTGTAAACCATAATATCATTTTATATTAAATGGATGTCAATAGTGCATTTTTAAATGGTTATATTGATGAAGAAGTGTATGTGCACCAACCCCCTGGTTTTGAAAATAAAAAATTTCCAGAACATGTCTTCAAACTCAAAAAATCTTTATATGGTATGAAGCCAGCTCCCAGAGCTTGGTATGAAAGACTAAGCAATTTTCTTCTGGAAAATGATTTCATCAGAGGGAAAGTGGATACAACACTCTTTAGTAAAAACATTAAAAATGACATTCTGAATGCCAAATTTATGTAGACGATATAATATTTGGTTCTACTAAAAGTGCTATGGGAAAGGAGTTTGCTAAGTCTATGCAGGCAGAATTTGAAATGAGCTTGATGGGAGAATTAAAGTTCTTTCTGGGAATCCAAATCAATCAAACATCAGAAGGAACATATATTCATCAAAGCAAATATGTCAAAGAACTTCTGAAGAAATTTGATTTATCATAAAGTACCATCTCTAAAACTCCTATGCATCCTACATGTATTCTGGAGAAAGAAGAGGTAAGTAAGAAAGTAGATCAGAAAATCTACAGAGGTATGATTGGCTCTTTCCTCTATCTAACTGCTTCTAGACCAGATATTCTATACAATGTTTGTTTATGTGCTAGATTCCAATCAGATCCTAGAGAAACTCACTTAACAGCAGTTAAGAGAATTTTTAGGTATCTGAAAGGTACTACTAATCTTGGTCAATGCTACAGAAGATCCAAAGATTATAAACTTGTAGGATATTGTGATTCTGATTTTGCTGGAGACAAAATAGAAAGAAAAAGTACTTCTGGAAATTGTCAATTTCTGGGAGATAATCTAATTTCTTGGTCTAGCAAAAGTCAGTCAACCATAGCATTATCAACTGCAGAAGCTGAATACATTGCAGCAGCTGGATGTAGTACTCAGATGCTCTGGATGAAAAATCAGCTTGAGGACTTCAATATTTATGAGAGTAACATTCCCATCCTCTGTGATAATACTTCTGCTATCTGTCTCTCTAAAAATCCAATTTTACACTCTAGAGCTAAACACATAGAAGTGAAACATCATTTCATTAGGGACTATACTTAGAAGGGAATCTTAATTTTAAAATTCATAGACACAAATCACCAATGGGCTGACATTTTTACAAAACCCCTTCCTGAAGATAGATTTAATTTCATTCTAACCAACCTTAGTATGGAATTATGTCCAGAATGAAAATGCTTTAATTGTATGTTTTTATCTCTCAGAAGTTCTGAACTAAAACCTCTGTTTTATTCTTTCAGAAGTTATAATTTCTTTTATTCTAACTGTTTAATTCAGAGAACTTCTGTTCAAGAGAATAACATGCAGATCTTTACATCAACACGTGTCAACAAAGCTCTAAGGAATCCTATCAGAATCAGAATACGTGTCCAAACTCTGAAAAGTGACAGAACATGCAATTGGATAACTGTCCTCTACAGAAGGACACCTGTTCAAATTCTGGGAAACTGAAAAGGCTGACTTGACACAATAGAGGCAAAAATCTTTTTGGTAACTGTTCCAAGATCTTTACGCCTTCCCTTTTGTCAGCTGCATTTATTACTTTCCAATCATTATGTTTTTTAAATTAAAATTTTCCACTAATTGCTCGTTGTCTCAAATGAAATTGTTTCCCTATATAAACACCCTTTTACATTCACTTTTCACTTTTACCATCATCGTTCTTTTACTCTCTATTTTTTTTCACCTTCATCTATTCTTCTTCTCTGAAACTTTTTAGAAACCCTAAACCATCATCTTAGTAACTATGTCTTCCACCTCTCAACCACCAAAGGATTCATCAACAGATGTGCTACATGTTTCTCCAGTGAAAACTCTTCTCACATCCACTGAAAATCTTGAAGTCTTGTGTGAACTGTTCATGGACTTTGCTAGTTTGAAAGAGAACGGTTTCGATTTGCTTCCCGCCATCAAAGCTCAAGGCTGGGAAAAATACTTTGATCGCCTTATGGGACCAGCCTTCCCCAAGCTGGTTAAAGAATTCTGGGTTTTTGCAAGCGCCACAAATTCTCACGTTACTTCTTATGTTCTGGGGAAGAGAATAATCATCTCAGAAGACCATATTGCAAGACTTATTGAATCTGATGGAAATAGGATAAAGTGCAGTGAGATGGATAAACTATCAGACACAAAACTGATAGCAAAAGAAATTTTCACAAATGGGCAACCCTCTAACGAAATTAAGGATCTGAAGAATCATCTCAGAATATGGGCTAAGATCATCCTTGGTAGCATTTGTCATAGAAAAGCAACCAACTCCCCTGACTACATCAACATGGACTAGCAGTTCTTGCTTTATTTCATTGCCAAGAAGAAGAAGGTAAACCTAGCCCATTCATTATTCAATCATTTGAAGAACAATGTCAAAGAAACAAGAGAAGGAGAAAATACCAAGAGGGACTGGATACCTCTAGGACGCTTAATTTCTGATATCCTCAATGAAAACAAATTGGTGGATTATCTGATTGAAGCTAAGCAGGTAGAACTTCTAGAACCTGATGCTGGAAAGCCCCTCAACGCTAAGAATCTCAAGAAAATGAAATTTATCACCTCTATCAAGAAGGACCCAATCTTGTACTCCAGGGAGGTTATCACAACAAGGAAGATTCCTCTACAGAACTTCCCATTATTTTCTGCTGACACACCTCCAGAGGTTGTGGTCAGATATTTAGAATCTTGCAAACAAGATGGTGTGGATCCCATGTTTAACCCAGAGGAACTCAAACAACCAGCTCCAGGAGTTGTATTAAAAAAGAGCAAGAAAAGGAAAGCTGGGGAAGGAACTTCTCAGAAGGTTTCTAAAACAATCAAAAAGAAAGGTAACACTTCTTCCTCTACTTCTGATTTCGTTTCTGTGGTAGAAGCAGTAAAAGTGGTCATGTCTGAACCAACTTCTTCTGACCCACCTCCTTCTGATCCAATTCCTTCTGAACCCATCCCACCTTCTGTACCCATAACTGTTTCTAACCAAGTTCCCTCTGTGATACCCACAACTTCTGTTGTTTCCTCTATCTTAACTTCACTAAATCCACCTGAACATGAAACTCATCAACCACAAACTCTATCTGATTTTGATATACCCATTGATCCAACACCATTCTCTGATATAGACCGTTCCCAATTCGTTGAAACACACACTGATCTCCAAAACATTCTTTCTGATATTGATGCATTCCAACCTCCTGAATCCCAACAAATTCCACCTATTCAAACCTTTAAAACAAACCCACCTAGCAATTTCCATCCTCTGAATGCTGATGGCCATGCACTAGTTTTTGACCTTTCACCCATTAGAGAAAGCTCTCTGTCCTCTTATGAATCAACCCCACCAAACTCACCAACATTCATAACAATACCAGACACACCTCCAGAAGAATCTGAGCCAGAAAATCCTCTTAGAACATCCATTAACATAGAAGCTCTCCAAAAACTATCTTCTATTTCCAACAAAACTGCCATTCCAGCCCCAAAACCAAAACCAACCAAAACAGACATTGATGCACTACTGCTTGCCTTTGAAACAGAAATGAAAATCAAGTTAGAGGATCTGAAAGTTGCTTATTCAGAGCTTCCTGATCCAGCAGCTTCTGATTTTATTTGGGCTACATTCAGAAAATGGTTCAATGTTGAGACCAAAAGGCTGAAGGATATCTGCTATGATATCGCTCATCAGAACTTCTGTGAATACCTCAAAGCAGTCGTCTCCAACATTGAAAAGAACAAGCCATTACTTATGGATAACAAACCCTGGACTGAACCAGAACCTATGGAATCATACTCTAAATTTCAGATGGTTTTAGTTCCTTCTGATGAAGCTCAGGAAGTTGACTCTGTTCTACCACCATCAACTGAAGCAAATTCTGGAAATCAAGCTGCTACAACAACTGAAGAACCTCTACCAACATCTCTTGTGCTGAAGAATCTAGAAGAATTGAAAAAGGAGAATGAAATGGTCAAGCAAAGATTGGACAAATAGGATGAAACTAATGCTGAACTGAAGACTATGATTGGCAAGCAAGTGGAATCTTCTTCTGAAATCAAGTCTCTTCTGGAAGCATTAGTTACTAAGATGAATCCCCTACCCTGATTTTCTTTTAACCTTTAGTTTTATCTTATAATAATCTTATATGCTTAATTACTACTGTTTGTTTCTTTTTGGCTATGCCCCTGATTAATGAAAACTTGTTTCGTTTTGCTTCTTCACTCTTTTTGTTTTTCCTTCTGCATCTTTACTTTTTGATATGACAAAAAAGGGGAGAAACGTAGAAGATTTTGATCTATAGCAGTTATCGAGATTAACCACTAACATATATATTCTAATAAAACTGTTTGAGTTATGATTCTAAAATAGAAACAGGTCAAGTAACCAACTCATGGGGAGCTAAAGCTGATAAAACTTCTGAAGGATAAAACTTCTGAAGGAACCTCTTATGGAAATCTCTGAATTAAATTAACCAAAGGGAGTTCTTCTAATCCTATTAAACTCTATTCTTAAAATCTAAATAAATGTTTTGTCATCATCAAAAAGGGGGAGATTGTTAGAACAATTCTGGTTCTAAACCTCTAAGAGTTTTGATGATAACAATTATTATTATGCAATAATAGAATTTCTAATACATACTGAAAATAACTTTCTTTGTTATATGTGTAGAAGTTGTAGAAAAGGAAGTTATTGAAAGGAAGACGTGCTTAATTAGAAGAAACATTGTTCCTTATATAGAAGATACATTTATTGAAGAATCCATCATTAAAGACGTGATTTATTGGCTGCGTATCAAGATTTAATTCTCTCTGATTTATGTCTAGAAGATGATGATTCTCATATTAAAGGCATTAATTAAATAATATATCAATTAATGTTGAAGACAAGTATCTCTCGTTTTGGAAGGAATTTATGATAATAATTTATATCAAAAACAGGCTTAAGTTGTTCCCAACGGTCACTTTATTCAAGCCTATATAAAGGAATGATTTTGAAGATTGAAAAAGACGATGACAAATTACTTTTTCATATATTGTATTATTGCGCCAAAACTTTGTAACAATCAAAAGCTTATTAGAAGCATACTAGTTACATTATTGTTTATTATAAAAGTGATTTTCCTTGAGTGACTAGTTAGTCAGTAGACTCAAGAAGACTTTGACAGTAGGTCATTGTGATTGTATCTAAATATTGAATAGTGGATTAAGACCTCAGTGATAGAGTTAAAATTACCTTGGCGGGTGGACTGGATGTAGTTTGAGTTCAAACGAACCAGGATAAATCAACTTGTCATAGAAGTTATTTTTAAGTTGTTAAGAAAACTCAATTCCAACCCCCCTTCCTTGTGTTTTACGCCCCTTCAAGATTCATGTTCATTCTGAAAAATTTGAAAATGGACTTATGTCAAGAATGAATCTGATGATTATATTAAAATGTCAATCTCTCAGAATGATAAAATATGACTCTGAGACTTGCAAGCTTGAATCTTAAGTCACAAGTCGACAACCTCATGGCGCATGGTGTTGAGTTCATACTAAATGTTATTGTTAAAATTGTAAGGGTGACCTGAAGAAGAAATAACATACATATATGGGGGTGGGGGTGATGTGTAATGCTGCAGAGGAGGAGGTGAATAGTGTGGGTGAGGGGACATATACATATAGGAGTGGGATGGTGGCAGACGACATGCAGTGAGTCACTCTCTCTAGTCCATCTCCACATCAGTATCCTCATCCTCCTCCTTAATATCAACGTGATCATTAGCGCCCTCACTAGCATCTAAAGGTTTTAATCAGCTCATATCAACTTGGACTTTAGTGTGTGTCGGGTTTTGGAACACAATGCTCCTCACTACCTCATTTTAGATAATCAAAATGCACTCCTTCCAGTGTCTAAGTTTAATCAAATTTTGTGCCAAACAAGATTTAAACTCGCTGAAGTGCTTCCCTCGAGAGGGATCAGTTGTGCAACCTCAACATTTAATCCTAATGCTAAGGCTATAGAGGTAATCATTTCTCCAATCATAATCCCCCTTTCTTTGCCTTAGCCATTTTTTCCATATGAGCAAGCATAAATGTTGTTGTATGGACTTCTTGGGGCTAAAAATGTAGTTAATAAAATATAGATATTTCATGTTCACATTTCCAACGATGTCGCCTCATCCAGAAATGGTATATGCCAATACTTTTAGAAGTAATTGTTGGTAGGGTTATGAATACGAGAAGATTTCTTCCTTTCCATATTTAATTCGAGATTCATGCTTAGTCGCTCCTAGAGTAATTCGAACTCAATATACATGGATCCCTTTGTAGGGACCTCGTCAGTGATACCATGTCGCGACTGAAAATGCATCAAAGCACCAATTCCATCTTGGTTAAATTTGTCTCCAGTAGTTAGAAAATTCGATTTTGGTGTTAATAGTAGTAAAACCTGAGTTTTTAGTGGCTTAGAAAAGGATGGACAATTTTAGTTGAGTAGAAAAATGTGTTTATTGATCTTACCTAATTAGGAGGGCCTTCCAGTGGTCGAACATGAACAACAAAAGGGTTGACAAATGAGGAGGGGGTGTACCTGCAACGCACTCCGATGCCAAAGTAAGTATGCAGTAGAGAAAAATGGTAATAGAGAGAGTGTTCAGAATACCTGACCCTTTAGTGATAAAGGGTATTTATAGAGCCCCCAGCGCTAGGCCAAGGTTCTTCGTTGCGCTGGATGACCTAGGCCCAAGGAAGAACTGCCAAGGTACGCGTAGGAGCATGTAAGACCTAACACGTGGTCTTGTCCTTGGTCGACTGTCCCTATCTTTCAAGAGATAATGGTGGACAGTTGGGTGACGTGGCAGGTGATGGGGAGATGCGGTCTCCCCATCATTAGTCCAATAGATATGGTACTTGCCCGACGTGCCAAACACCTGCTTGGGCAGCTGTAAGTCTGCCCGACGATACGAAAGATCTGGCCGACCGGATGGGCCTCTACCCGACATGTTGGGCCATGGACCAGCAGGGTCCTTGAGGCCCAGTCCGAAATAGGAGCCCCCTAAGTCGAGTCTCCAAGCTGGAGTGATGAGTTAATAGCAACAGAGTCGGGCACAGTCGTTATGTCGAAATAGGATATGGACCGTAGAGTGGGTCGTTGGGATTTCCTGTGCCAGAGTGGTTGACATGAATCATTCGGTGGATCGAGGAGTATGTATGTTTAATAGACCAAGGTGTGGCGTCTTTAATAGCCGAGGAAGTTTTAGTTGAGTCTAGGAGACCTAGGGGCACTCGACGTCGTTCAAGATTATCTTAAGTGCCGGGTCCGAGGATTTTAAAGTGTGTCGCTTCGTTTCCTGTGCTAGGGGCGGCCTAGGGATCCTAGGCAATGATTACCTAGGCGCGTCCCCCACGTGCTTCCCTTGTATATAAGGTGGAAAATCCACTTCATTTCACTTTTTCGCTCATACGTTTAACCAGACTAGCAGTTCAAGAGCTTTTCTCAACCGTCGCCGCCACTTACCGCCGTCAACTCCCCGTACGCCATTGTTCTTTCCCCGACATTATCATGTCAGGTAACCCTCCAAGTCTTCTCTTTTTGATTATTTTTACGCTCGGTAGGTAGTAAAAACCGTAATTTTTCCATGTAGAGTAAGTAGATCACTATTTTAGGCTAGCTGTTAGGTTTTAGATATGAACGTCTCGGGCGCAATTTGTATGAGCCGGGAGAATTATGCATATCTGCGTGAATAAGTCGGCCAGAATCAACATATTTTTGATGAAGGTCGCGAGCGCCCCATGCATTCGCTGGGCAAGAATTCATTGGCTTTCTTGGGAACCTTATGTGTCCCATGAGCACTCGAGAGGGATTTTCGCCTATTCCTCAGCGGATTAGGGAAACGTTTGTGAGAACTTGGAGCGTACAGGTCTTCGCCCTTTCACTTGAACAGCGGTGGAAGGGTGTATTTGATGCGATGTCAAATTCACTTTTCCCTTCTGCTTTTCAGGTATGGCTGATCAACGACAAACCGAGGATAGAAACTCCGATGAAGGGAATGTGGTCGCTTCTTTTTCCGGCTATAACAACTTGTCTTGGGTCGCTGACGAGCCATTGGAAGAGGAGTCATATTTTGTGGATGAGACTAGCACCGTGTACGCGGTAGTCGAGGATCTAGGTCCCGAGGACTCACCGAACTGGAAGTGCTTCGTTCCTCGAGAAGTAGACCGAATATGCTTGCGCTTCCCAGGGAAGCTATTTGCAATGTATGAGTTTGCTTTTTGAGAGGCGAGGATGAGGCTCCCCTTAAACGATTTCCAGATGGGGGTCTTTATATGGCTCAGGTTGGCGCCTTCACAATTGCACCCCAACGCCATTTCCTTCATCCGAGCATTTGAGCTGGTCTGCCGGTACCTTGGGGTCGGCTGTACGCTACCCCTTTTCTTTCATGTCTTCCACCTGCAACGGTCGGGTGCAGAAGGGCATCATAGTTAGGTGTCTTTCAAGCAACCTTCGAGGTTGTTCAAAACGTATGTTGATTCAACCCTCCACTTTAAAGAGAGATGGTATGTGGTGAAAACGATCACCCAATACGCTCTTGATAGTCTCTATTTTCTTATATGGGATGCAAATGGAAAGGAGAAGTTGATGTCGAATATCCCTTTAAGATGGAAGCCAGACCATTTTGATCTACCAACCAGTCACTACTGAGTTTGGCACGCAAGTTTGGGGGTCGAGGATCGGCTGGCTTATCAAAAGTTGGTGGATTATGTCCAAAGCTTCAACTTGGAGGTCTGCATGGACCTAATGGACAACCCTTGCATAGATGACGACGGGATGCCCATCCTTGAAACTCGCCTGATTAATACTAAGGCCTTGCTCGAGTGTGATATGGATGAGGAAGTTATTCGGTTATTGCGTAGGTTCTTTCGGCCTTTCCCTCTCCTCCGATGTTTATATCTGTTCATTGATTCTCTTGGTTTTTTGTTTTGCAGGAAGCATGCCCACAACCAAAGAACGAGCACTGAAGTTGGCCAACCAGGCAGGGCCCCCGAGCAGGGTCCCATCAAAGAAGAAAAAGAAAGTGACCAGCCGCGTCCAGGAGGTAGCAATCGAGCATGGGGTTGGTAGCTCTAGCACTCCTAGCTCGACCGCCGATTCTCCCTAAGTCCTCGCCCAACCAAGCTACCCAATAATAATACACGATAGCCATCCATCCTCCTTCAACTCTCCTTGTTCAAAGCGTCAATAGATGTATGTATCTCTCACCCGCTCAGGGACCGTGGGCGGTATGCAGTCGGGCGAACAGGGAAGTTACCTGCTGCTCCCTTGCTATTTAGAGAGGGATTTCTTCAAATACGAGGGCTCTGTTATGGTGGCGTCGCCTGAAGTAAAGGCTTTGCTTGACCGAAATCCTACTGCCAGGCGGGCAGATCTAGCCTGGGATATCTCTACTGTAATCCGGGTCACGGAGATAACTTTGGTGTTGTCTGACATCGTTGTCTCCACTGCTGTTCTGGAGGAAGTGCTCGAGGCTATAAGGGCCGAGAAGGATAAGCTCTCCAAGGATCTGTCCGACTATAAGGAGGAACATAAACTCCAAGAAGGGTTGAGCTCGGATCTGGAGAAGGCTGAACGTGAGCGAAACATTTTAAAGGAGGAAAATAAGAGTTTGAAGGAGCGGGCAGTCGATCTCAATAAGGCGGTTGAGGAGAATGTGAACCCTCGAGCATGACTGGCGTTGCTGGAAGGTACAGTCCGTCCTCTTGATGACGAAAATAAAGAAGAGTTGGCCCTCCATACTCGGGGTGAATTGGTCTGTAAGATCTGCGAGCTTTGTCAAGATCTGGGTTCATCTTTTAAGAAGGATTTGATAACACCACCGATCAACTCAGGGTCTTGAATCTGGCACTCGTAACTGAGGGGACGACTCACAACTACTGTGTGACCGATGGGGAGATTGTCTGCCCCTTTGTTGCTGAGAAAGAGCTGGAGAGGAGGAGGACGATAACAATGAAGATGTGTAGGTCCGGGCAGAGACCCTTAGATTTTGATTTTTTGGCCTGCGTGCCTGTTTGATGTAATGGCCTGCGTGCCCCTTTTGATTTTGTTGTTACGACCTGCGCGCCGCTTGTATGTACTTGGATGGACGGATTTTGGCCGGTTTAAATATAATATTTTGTTCGTTATTTTATTGTGTTCGACTATTTAGAACTTCTATTTATTTTGAACGTTTTTGCGCTCGACTAGTTAGACTCGTCGGTTTAGGGTACCGACGAGGTGGCGGGTTTTACGTCCACCATTAACCGGGGTTAGGTTCGCGGTTGGGCACCCTAATCTCGGGGCTTAGGCCTTCCCATCATGAGCTGGGTTCCATGCCGACATGGTACTACGATGTCGGAGCTTGTTTGAGATGTCCGACATCAGGGAGGGTTGTGCTCGCCTCATGTGGGCGTTATCCTCCCTTTCGATTGGTGATGAAGGTCATGGTCGTATCTTCCATGCCTTCCTAAATTGTTTTTAGTTTTAGTATTGCTTAAGTTTTTCTTTGTTCCATGGCCGAGCAAGTTCTTCACCTTGTAGGTTTTCAAGATAGTAGTCCCCATTGCCCGTCTTATCTCGGACACAGTGCGGGCCTTCATAGTTGTCAGCTAGCTTGCCTTCTCATGGTTTTTTCTGGTTTCGTCTGAGGACTAGGCTGCCCACCGGGAACTCTCTTTTTATGACTTTCGCGTGGTGGCGTAAAGCTATTTTCTGTTTAAGGGAGGCTTCCTTAGGGCTTCCTCAGAGCGGATTTCCACGACGAGGTCTAGCTCGACTCGTAACGCTTCATCGTCCAACTCCTCGTCAAAGGGTGCTTCTATACGCCTTGTCGACTCCCGAATTTCTACCAGAATGACCACCTCGGTGTCGTATGTTAACCTGAATGGGGTCTCCCTAGTCATGGAATGTGGCATCGTGCAATATGCCCAAAGGACGCTATGTAATTCCTCGTCCCAGGCCTTTTTCGCCTCTCCGAGTCTACGTTCAATCCGCGTAGGATGACCTTGTTGGCTGTCTCGGCTTGCTTGTTAGTTTGTGGATGCTTGACAGACGTGTGTAAACACCTCAAATTTTCTCTCACCAAGTTCACACCATGACTTGTGATCTTTCATCTTTGCATAAGTTTAAGCATATCATCTCATATTACATTTTTGTTTCATCTGCATAGTTCAAGTTCATCTACATCTAGGGTTTGTGATCTGAGCAATCCAAGGATCCATCTGAGCCACTCCAAAGGTATCCATTCATTCCAAGAGGGTTTATGTGTGTTCTACCATCATATTATATCCCTCAAAGATCAAGGAAGTCAAGAAATTACCAAGAACTGGCAAGGCATGGAAGCAAAGCTAGGGTTTCACTGCATAGATGACCTAAAATTAGGGTTTTGGTTTTAGAGGCCATAACTCCAAAAGTTTTGGTCATTCTTGTTTCTAATGGTCTCAATATGTTATAAGGATCATGTGTACCAAGTTTGATGAATAAATTCATTGTGGAAGTCATCTGCTCACTAGGTAACTTCTTGAGCAAGTCAGAGCAAAATCAGGGCATCTGAGGCCCCCAACAATGGAACCAAAGTGGATTTTTCATCAAATTGAAGTTATATGATCTTTATTTGATCATTGGAGTGCTTGGAAGTTCACAAAATTGAAGAAAATTGAGCTAAACCAAAAGTTGCCAAAAATGAAAATGACTTGTAATGGAAACTTTCCATTTTGGGAAAGTTTTTCAACCTCCTCTTTCTCAACCAAAAATGCTTCAAATGAAAAATTGTTGGTCATGAAAGTTATAGATTGGATCATTCCCTTTTCAAAAAGTGCAATAACATGTCCTAATTCATTATGGAACTCAAGTTATGGCTTTGCAAAGTTGGCAAAAATCCTATAATTTTCACTTTCACACCAAAGAGGGAATTTTGCAAATTCACATACCAAGCCATTTTGTGACCTCTAATACACTTCTAGGCATCATACAAACATAGTGTATTGCCTAAGAATAATAATTGGCCCAAGAATCTCAAGTTTTTATGCCTTGCACATCAAGAAATCACAAAGGGGCCAAAACTTTTCAAATTTGCAAAAGGACATGAAACTCCTCATACACTTGCTGAATCACCACAAAACATTTTCCATGGTCCTCCTTGATCTTTGCTGAGCCAAGACATGCCCTAAGCCAGCTGCAACATGAGCCCATACCTCAAGTACAAGTTATGTTGACATTTTGGCAAATTGCCCATACCAATCACCATAGGCCACAAAAACTCTTCTGACCTATCAAAGTTTGTTATGTGGATCAAAAGCAACTCATAACACACATCACACAAGGCTGAAACCTCAGAATCATCAAGTTTCTCAAAATCACCCCAAAAGCAAAAGCTTTTGAAACACTCTGCTCAGCCACAAAAACTCCAAACAGACTTCACCATTCAACTCACCATCATCATTGGAACATAAACCAACCCTCAAACAAGCCTGAAAGCCAGCAAAAAAAACACGATTCCTGGCTAGTTGAGTTGCAAGCCCTCAAAGCAGCCATTATAAACTCTTTTCAAGCATCAAAGCATCACCAGGAGGATCATTGGAGTCATTTTGCACCAAAGAGGAGGCCAGATAACTCAGATTGAGAAAGCTCCACTTCAGGTATCCTCAAGAACAAATTTTCCAGAACTTGTTTTTCTTGTTATAGAAATGTTCTTTATGCTTTGTTGATCATCATGATGTATTTACTTTTGAAAATGGTTGAAAAATAAGCTTGTATGCGTGCTCTGAAACTTTTGCAGTTTTTAGGTTTTGATTCGTATCCTTTGATTCAGCCATTAGAAATTAGTTTTGAGGTTAGATTCATGCTTAGGAAGGTGTAGGGAAGTGATCTGGAGCTTTAGAGCTCCTGAAATGGGCTAGGGAAGAAGTTGATGCTGGAGTGTTGCCGGAGAAGATGACTGGAACACTGTTTCGGTCACCTAAAAAGGATTAGGGCTAATTTTAGGGTTTAGTGTGTCAGGCGCATTCTGGGCCCTTGGATCAGGATTAATTTGAAATGGATGGCCAGGATTAGTTCAGATTAGGTTTAATTGTGTTTAATTAATTAATTAATTAGAATTTAGTCAGTTTGAATTTTGACCGTTAGATAGCGCGCGTGGTCTTCCCTCCATACCCCAGTTTGAATTTGATCCATTGGATCAGTTGACCAACACTTTAATTCATATTTTATTTCATTTAATTGCATTTTTCTTTACCAATTTATTTAAAATACTTTAAAAATTCCAAAAATATTTTTCTACTGCACTTTGATTTCAAATATTTTTCTCCACCCAAAACCATTTTTATTTTTATTTTTTGCATTAAAAAATCATTTTAAAAATATTTAAATGTTTATTTTAATTAATTAATGGAAATTAATTAATTAAAATATCATTTAGGTTTCTAAAAATTCCAAAAATATTCACATTGCATCTTAGGAAATTTAGAAACATTTTCAAACCATTCATACAAATTTCTTTTTGGTTTAGATCCAATCTTGACATTTTTCTTGAATTTAGGGTTCATAAAAATCCCTTTTTGGAACCCTAACTTCAAAAATTCTTTTCTGCCTAACCATGAAGGGTTTGACATTGGTTCTTTTTGAATTGTTCTTCATATGGCATGCAGTATCTAGCATATTTTTGTCACAAATTTATCTTGCATTTTCCATTTGATTTGCATTTTTCCTCTTAAGGTGCCCAAAACCCTAGTTTACTTAGAAAATTCACAACTTTCTTTAGGTTAAGAGGTAGACCTTCTCCTTTGGGGTGTGATATCATATGGGGTTAGAGTTTGTTTGAGCTCATTTGCAAATTTTTATCATGTGAATATCTTCTTTTTTGATCATATGCATCTCATGTTGCCTTAAAACCCTAATTTTGCATCTTCATTTGCATTCAACTTGCATATGCATCCATACATGAACTTGCCATGACATTTCATGCATTCATATGTCATCTTAGACATCTTAAGACATGTTAGAATCATGATTGATCATTTCTTCATTCATTTTCCATGATTTGCATTCATTTCATTCCATTAACTTTCATGAACTTTCAAACTTCAAAGCATGCTTCCATTTGCATCTCATCTTTGTATGAACATTCATAGCACTTGATATGCCTTTGCATCATGTCATAGCATCATTTACATTATGTGATTGTTTCTGGTTTTGATCTTTGCCTTTGTATATGCATCATTTCATCCCTTTTCTTTTCTTATGCATCTTGTGCTAACATTTTCAGGTGGTAAGTTAATTTGAGAAGTGAATTTGCCTTCACTTCTCATTTCTCTTCATCTTCTTCATATAAATCTTTGATGCATTTTTATTTGTCTTTGAGTGAGATTGCTCATTCATGTTCATCTCTCACTTTCTTTCTTTAAGTTACTTATCTTCTTCAATGAAGTAAGTAACTTATTCTTCTGCTTCTTCCTTCTTTCTTCTGCTTCTTCCATTGGTGGCTTCTTTGAAGATCTTTCTCAAGCCTTACAAAACATAGGAACATCCAAGCATGAAAATAATTAGGGTTTTTATTAGTCCCCCTTTAGCTTTTACCTTTGTGTTTTCTTTGAGTCTCTCTTCTCACCCCATCATTAGAGACTAAACCTTTAAGGTTTTAAGACTTTGTGATTAAGGTTATGCCTGCATCCTTCTCTTAGCATGGAGTGTATAACTTTAATCCTAAGTGTTAAACCCTTAATTTGTTTAAACCTCTTAATTAATCCATCTTAATAATCACTAAGACAATAGCTTGTAACTTGGGCCTTGCATTAGGGTTCTAATTCTTCCTTTATTGGTTAAGAAGGACTAACCCTAGTGTTAATGGATAAGTCCCCCTCAAGTTGTCTTACAAATCATAAAACTCACTTCTTAATCTCACCCCTTAATTAAAATCCACTTTAATAAAGACTTGTTGTGTCATGAGGTTAATCCCTAATCATGGATTAAGTTGAGGTATCTTCCTCAGCTTAAGTGTGCTCATCTATTATCCTTCTATTAGGATGGTGTAATGAGTTCACTAATCCTTAATTATGGCTTAAACTCATTACTTAACACTAAATAAAACCTCCAAAAACATCTAAATAATCATAAGTAGGTTAATGATCTTAATCCTACATCATCATGGTAATTAAGTTGAGGTGTTTATCTCATACTTAAGGTATTCTCATTATCCCTAATCCAAGGGAGGATATGATGATTTTACTAACCCTTGGTTTAGGCTTAAGCTCATTAACTTATGACAAACACAAAAAGGCAATAAAAGATTGAAAACACAAAAACAAACAATGATCGTCTCATTCAGGATTCTTTTCTCATCATCTTCATTCACAAGCGAGAACTTGCTTCTTCTGCCTAATGCAAGACAGTTAGCACTCGAGCCAGACGAGTCATACACTTGAGCATAGGAAAGCAAGCAGTTCATAGTCAATTTATCTTTCAGTCTCTTTGAGTCGAACTACGGTGTTCTGACTTCCTCATTGCACGAGAGGATACGTAGGCATAACTTAACTGTTATCAAACAAAAGTCTCTGTCTCTTTCCCCCTATTTCAGCATTCTCTTTTAAGCCTCATTCCTGAGCAATTCACCTTTTGAACTGACACTTGTATACTATTTTCCAGTTTTTTTGCACACAGATAGCACATACACCTACCCCTTTAAACACAATCTTTTAAGCGTGGATCCCGTCGAGTACGACGGACAATCTGGGTGCTAATACCTTCCCAGGTTGTAACCAACCCCCTTTCTCAGTTTCTCTAGTTCGCAACCGTCTTATCCATATATTTTCTAGGTTTATGCAACATTACCTTTCCTTTGGGATAAAAATTCCTAGCTGGCGACTCTTTTCACCTTCACTTCATTTCTCCTCTTGCCGACCGTTCGCGTCTGTACCCTATCTGACCAGGTGTCTTTTAGTGGGAGCGACAACGTGAAGTGTTGTTTTGTGCCTAAGTCGGCGACGAAGTCTTGGAATATTTCATCCGTGAACTGTTTCCCCTTGTCGGTGATGAGGACTTGGGGTATGCCAAAGCGTGCGAGGATGTTTCTTTGTAAGAATCGAAGAATGTTCTGTGTCGTTATCTTGGCCAGGGCTTCTGCTTCGATCCACTTAGTAAAGTAGTCCAGCCCCACGATGAGATATTTGCTTTGGTAGGAGCCGGTCACAAAAGGGCCGAGGATGTCCATCCCCACCAGGTGAAAGGCCACAGAGAGGAGAGCGTCTTTAGCTCGTTGGAGGCGCGAGATGCATGTCGGCATTCCTTTGGAACTTATCACATTTTCTTACATGTTCTTTAGAGTTGTGTTGCATTGTCAGCCAGTAATAGCTTGCCCGCAAGGCTTTGCGTGCTAATGACCTCCCACCGAGATGATGAGCGTTGATCCCCCTATGTATTTCTCCCAATATGTCGGGGACCCTTTCCTCTTTGACGCATTTGAGTAACAGAATGGAGAATCCCATTCGATAGAGTTTTCCCTCGAGGAGAACGTACGAGCATGCCCTTCTCTTGGTCGTGGCTGCTTCCTTGGGGTCCGTAGGGAGTTTGTCCCTCATGAGGTAATTGTATATGGGTGTCATCCAGTAGTGAGCATCGCCAACTGCGTTTACCTCGAGCGGGGGAGGTGACCGTTCGATGCTTGGTCGGGGAAGAATTTCCTGGATCACGGACTTATTTCCGCCCTTCTTCCTCGTGCTCGCTAGTTTGGACAGAATGTCTGCTCGCGTGTTGTGCTCGCGGGGGACGTGTTGGTCCTCTCATGCATCAAGTTTTTCTTTCACTAAGGCTAATTATTCGATGAGGTTGTCGTTCTTAGATTCATATTCTCCTCGTACCTGTGATGCTACGAGTTGAGAGTCTGTATATATTTTTACTTCCTTTGCCCCTAAGTCCTCGACTAATCTTAAACCCGCGAGGAATGATTCATACTCGGCCTAGTTATTATAGGTTGGGAATGCCAATTCCAGTGAGACCTTGATCATAATACCTTCCTCGTTTTCGAGGATGATTCATGTGTCGCTTCCCGCCGAGCTAGAGGCACTGTCAACGAAGATCGTCCACTTGTGGGTGCCGCTAGTTGGGATCGGGCTATGCGTCATTTCTGCGATGAAATCGGCTAGGACCTGCGCTTTCAGAGCTTTCCTAATTTCGTATTGGATGTCGAATTCCGATAGCTCCAGCGATCATTTCAGCATTCGACCAACCATGTTTGGTCGGCCTAGGAGTTGCTTTATGGGTTGGTCGGTTCGAACTTTAATCGCGTGGGAAAGAAAGTAATGTCGTAGTCTCCTCGTGGTGTTTATCAGGGCTAAGACGACTTTCTCGATATGTTGATACCTGATCTCAGGGCCTTGGAGAGCTTTGCTCGTGAAATAGATAGGTTTTTTCCCCTCGATCGTTTCTCGGATGAGGACGGCGCTGATGGCCTCAGTCGCTACAGACATGTATAGGTATAGGGTCCCCTTTTCCAGTGGTCGGGATATAACCGAAGGTTCAGAAAGTGCATTATTTAGGTGGAGTAATTCCTGCTCGCACTCTTTAGTCCACTCGAAGGTGGCCTCTTATCGTAATAGTTTGAAGAAAGGCAAGGCATGTTGGGAGGACTTGGTGACGAAGCGGGATAAGGAGGCGAGCATACCGCTGAGGGACTGAATGGATTTCTTTGAATTTGGGGTTGGGAACTCTGAAAACGCCCGACACTTGTCGGGGTTGGCCTCAATTCCATGCTCGGTGAGATAGAAGCAGAGGAATTTACCTGCCCGGACACCAAAGGTGCATTTTTCAGGATTGAACCTCATTTTGCATTGTCTCGCCTGCTTGAAAACCTTTCAGAGGTGTTGCGCATGTTCGACTTCCTCGTGCGACTTAACGATCATGTCGTTCATATATACTTCGATCATGTCCTTGATCTCTCCTCGGAAGACCTTGTTCATCATCCGTTGGTATGTGGCCCCGACGTTCTTTATCCCGAAGGGCATTACATTGTAATAGTAATTGCCCGTCGGGGTCATAATGGCCGTGTGCCTCTTGTCTGTGTCCGACATAGGGATTTGGTTGTATCCACTATATGCGTCCATAAAAGACAAGAGTTTGAAACCTGCAGAGTTGTCGACCAATTTATCTATGTTAGGCAGAGGAAACGTATCTTTGGGACAAGCCCTATTGAGAACAGTATAGTCAACACACATACGCCATTTTCCATTAGTTTTCTTAACGAGGACTACATTAGAGATCCAGGTTGTGTACTGGGCTTCAGAAATAAAATTTTAATCTAAGAGGTCTTTTACAAATCGTTAAGCAGCCTCCGCTTTCTCGGGAGACTATTTGCGACTACGCTGTGCTACGAACTTAATTTCCTGATCTAAAGCTAACTGATGACAGGCGGACTCGGGGTCGAGACCGGGAATCTATGTAGCATTCCATGTGAAAAGGTATGCATTCTCTTTGAGGCGGATTGTGAGTTTCTCCCTTGTCTCTACGGGTAGTCACGTGCCTATCTCCACAGCTCTGTCGGGGTTGTTCCCCAGGAGAATGAGCTCGAACTCTCCTTCGGGGACCTACCGAAATGGATGGGTCAGGGCTTGCCCGTGGACGGGATCCTGTGCTTCCGTGTCTTCTTCGTCGATGCGGCTGTCGAGGTTGATGACGTTGATTCATTGGGGGAGGCTGCTCTTCGACCCTAGGCTTCTTGTTATTCTTGGTGTTGATTATGGCATGTCCTTTTACTGCAACATTATAACATCTTCGAGTAGCCTCGATGTCACTATAGATTGTGACTACGCGACCTAGTTTGGTATAGTACTTCATTTTCAGATGGACGGTGGAGGGGACCACAGTTAATTCAGCCAGGGTTGGGCGATCGAGGATGCAGTTGTAGAGGGAGGGATACTCAATCACCGGGAATTGGACTTTGATTTCCCTAGTTGTCTCTTGCTCTCCGAATGTGACGAGGAGTTCGACATACCCCCATGGTTTTGTGGTGGCTTCATTAAATCCTTGAAGGTCGGATCCGACGTACGGGGATAGGTTAGTTTTGTCCAGCTTGAGAGTCTTGAATAAGTGGACATACATGATGTCCACTGAACTACCTTGGTCGACCAGGATGCGTCGAACTTCGAAGCGCGCCATTTTGGCTCGTATTAGTAAGGGGATGCTTGAATTAGGAGAGTCTCCCGGCAGTTCTTCGAGGAAGAAATATATTGGTTTAGACTTTCCCCGATATTTCATTAGTGTTGCCAACTGTTCGGGCACGGTCAGTAGGAGTTCGTCGAACTTACTTTTCACTGAAATGGCAGTGTTTTTGTTGTTCATCCCTCCTCCTGATATAATGAGAGATTTTGGGAAGTCTTCCCAGGGACTAAGAGCCGCGATTCGTTCCCCTGGTCCCGAGTCGGGAGATGGAAATCCTCCGGGCGGGATATGCACAGGACTACTTGATATGAGGAGTCGTCAGGCGGTATGTCTTTGCAAGCTCTCTTCGTCTCTTGCTCCTCGTGCCGGGGAGTTTCGTTCCTCTTGGTATATTGTTTGAGATGGCCTTCCTGAATCAGGATCTCAATTGCGTCTTTCAGATGGACGCAGTCTTCGGTCACATGTCCGTGACTTCTGTGAAAACGGTAGTACTTAGACTTGTCGGTATGGGGCTTGGGTGCATAAGGTTTGGGGAACCTTACCACGTCCTGTTTAAACTCGGAATGGATGCACTCAGTGAGGATGCATTTGTGGGGAGCGGTTAGCAACAGGTATTCGCTGTAACGGCCCGCGGGCCCCCTTCCTTCACGGATCTCACGTGGTTTCTCCTCCCTCCTCTTGTCCCTATAGCGGCGGGGAGCGTTGGAATCCTCACGCTTAGGGTAATCGGTTTCACCAGTATTACGGTTATTTCGGGCATTATGGGCAACCTGTTTTTCTTCATATCTGATGTAAGCTTGGGCTTTGTGCAGGAGCTCGTCCAGGGTATGAGGAGGCTCTATCCCGACCGTTATTCTGGGTTCGCTTCCGGGCAGGAGTCCTCTCTATTGGAGGTATTTCTTCATGTGCTCCGTTGTGTCTACCTCGACGGCTTCTTGGTTGAACCACTCAATGTACGAGCGTAATGTCTCATTCTTCCTCTACACTATAGCTTCAAGGGTTGCCTCAGTTTTGGGATGACGTCGGGAGGCTGTGAAGTGCCTCGTGAATGTGGATTTCAAGACTCTCCAGGATGTGATGGACCCCTGGGCCAGGCTTTTGTACTAGGCCATGACTCCTTTTCTGAGAGTTGTTGAAAACAGTATGCATTTGAGATGCCCAGTGATGTCGTTGCGGTAGTCGAGCATAACATTTATGTTGTCAACGTGATAATCAGGGTCCGTGGTCCCGTCGTAGATGGCCAAGTGTGGGGGTTTCTCCATGCTTTTGGGGAGTAATGCCTCCATAATTGCCCGCGAGAGCGGGAAATGGGGATCTTCCTCATCACTTCTCAATGGGGAAAACTCATCGTTTCCAGGACTCTGCTCGTGTCGGGGCGAGGTCCTCGATCGCTCGGTCTCATGGCATATCCTAGATCTGTTCTTCTTGGCTCGGGAGAGTGTCTTCCCCGTCGTGGAGGAGAACGTCCTCGTTTCTTTGTAGCTTCTAGATGTTGCTTCTCGTGCAGCGTCCTTTGTCCTTGTTGGGGAAGATCTTCCCGTCGGTCAGCCTCCAGGGCCACGATCCTCTCGTGCTGCTGGCAGAGCATGGAGCTGACCTGGTTGAGGGCGTTTGTAACACCCCCTCTCTATACCCCCAAATAATCAA
This sequence comes from Lathyrus aphaca, assembly GCA_963966055.1. NCBI lineage: Eukaryota > Viridiplantae > Streptophyta > Magnoliopsida > Fabales > Fabaceae > Lathyrus > Lathyrus aphaca. Next base: position 15,267,384 of record OZ014524.1, read on the forward strand.
TTAAATAATTTAGGAACATGTTAAAAATTTCATCAGAGTATAATTAAACATGGTATAAAAGAGGCATGCCACATTATGCTTGAAATTAAAAACATACAACACCTGCTCATTTAAAGATATGCAACGATGGGGTAGTTTTCAACATAGGAAATTTAATCCTTACACCCATAACTTCAAAGATATGATTACACAACGGAAACTAAATCAACAACATCAAACATATATATTTCCATTCACACACACACACACACACACACACATATATATATATATATATATATATATATATATATATATATATATATATATATATATATATCAACAAGTTTGGTGCCAACAACAACATTCATGTTCATACAAAACATCCATCCAACAAATACATGTACACAATGCATCACAAAAATGGCACTAAGCCAACCTAACTACCCGATGCTACATATCAGAGCTGACCGACCAAAAGATGAAGACGAGCTTCACAAAAATATGCCATCCAGCAACCTACTCTGCAATGCCTCATAGAGCATCATAAAACAGCAGAAGGGTGAGAAACATTATCATAATAACATTGCATATAATTATATATCTCAACATATAACATACCCCTAAAACATATTCTCACCACAATTCATACCTCATCACATATACACATCGCAACGTGTACATACACAAATCAAGCATGTTCATCATGCACCAATTCACTAATTCACATAAACTTACATTATTTATGTTTATTCCTCAATTCAATTCATTCCGCATAAACATACGTCTAGCTATGCTTAATCACACATATACATTACAAATGTATAAATCATATACATATACATATATCAAGCATGCATATATACCAACAAGTATGTTTCATCACACATACTATCATCTTCATAATACTCCAAATAACCATATGCACATTCATGTTTATTTCTGCATATCATAATTAAAATGATAAAATTCAACTCATTGAGACCGACACACGACTCTATGCAAATGCAAATGCGGTACCGACTCAACATTTCAGCAGGTTCACTCAGGAACCAAATGGAACCATCGCTTGTTACCTAAAGTAACTCCCCGTCGGGCACACGATGTTCCCCATTGCTCACACCCCACATGGGCACACAATGTTTATGGAATGCTCACACCCCACACGTGCACACAATCCGATTGCTCACACCCCACACCGGCACACAATCAATGTGAATAAATCACCCATCGCTCACACCCCACACGGGAACACGATGTTTCTGGATTGCTCACACCCCACATGGGCACACAATCCGATCGCTCACACCCCACATGGGCACACGATCTTGTTGTAGACATCGCTCACACTCCACATGAGCACACGATGCTACAATGGATTCACAAGGAATCCCACAACATAAGAATGCATACATTATGCTTACATGCAAAATGACACACAACATTCTTGAAAATGCATACATATTCACAACATAGTTATGCATTCATCCCATTCAATTAGCATACATTCGCATTTAATTCAAGCAATGTATCTACTTGCCAAACGACCACAACACAATAATCAAACCCATAATTCCATAATTAACATAATTGCGTTTTATCGGAAAACTCGGGTAAAAGTCGGCTAAAATTACTTTTCTTAGCTTCGTTAGTTTCTACGCGTTTCTAGCTTTGAATCGATATAAGGATCACTAAAAACGGATACCCGAAACTAAAGCTACGGATTAAAACACATAACCCCTCAAAACCTACAGGCTCGCTGAGCGCCCTCTTGCTTGTTGAGCGAGAATTGCCCTGGAACTTTCGCTGAGCGAGGGGTAGCTCGCTGAGCAACCACTGTGATTTCCAGAATTTCCAGCTGCGTAACAATCAACTCTAAGCATCCCAAAACTCCAAAATACTTCCATAAACATGATCAACAACATATTCTAGCTATCATACTTCGGCTACAATGATTTCCATCTGATTAATCCATAAATTTCTCACAGTTTCTCTCAAACCCTAACTATTCATCTTCTCTAACTTCTACCAAATCAAAAACCCACAAAATCTAACACATACATAATCATATACTAGATTAAGATAACAATGTTTATCACCCTTACCCGATTATAACGATTCCTAGGAGCAATCTTAAAGTTTTTCCAACTTTCCCTCTTTTCTCTTCTTTTTCTCTTCTCTCCTTTTTCTTTTTTCTCTTTTTCTTTCCTTCTTTACTAACTTTCTATTTCACTCTTTCTCACTCTCTTATATTCTTTTCTCTCTAATTCTATTTTCTATTCTTTCCACCCAAATATCATTTTCTCTCAAAATTACCAATTCTACTAATTTCTAACTTAACACTAATTAACAAATATCTAAAATACCCTCCAAACCAATTTTTACCCGAAATTCACAAAACGGTAAAATCTCACAACATACCATATTATCACATTAATTCCTCAACATCAAATATCATCATGATAATTTCACAAATAAAAAAATTATCATACAAATAAAATAAAAGACTCCACAAAATTGGGAAAATCGAATCGGGGCGTTACAACTCTCCCCCACTTTAGAAATTTCCGTCCTCGAAAATATTACCTGATCCAAACAACTCCGGATACAACTCGCGCATCCTACTCTCCAATTCCCAAGTCATATTTCCTTCCGCAGCGCCTCCCCACGCCACTTTCATAAGCGCAATATCCTTGCCTCTTGGCTTCTTAATTTCACGATCCAAAATCCTAACCGGCAAAGCTTCCACTGTAAGGTTATCTCTTACTTCAACCTCATCCATAGGAATAACATGTGACGGATCCTGAACATACTTCCGAAGTTGCGAAACATGGAACACATCATGCAAATTCGAAAGATTCGGAGGCAACGCCACATGATAAGCCACAACACCCACTCGTGCAGTAATCTGATACGGTCCAATTAAACGAGAACTCAACTTCTTCAACTTCAAAGCACGACCCACACCCGTAACCGATGTAACTCTCAAGAACACATGGTCGCCTTCTTGAAACTCAAGATCCTTCCTTCTCTTGTCATGATAACTCTTCTGTCTACTTTGAGAAGCTCTCATCTTCTCCCGAATAAACTTTACTTTTTCCGTCGTTTGTTGTACCATCTCCGGTCCAACTACCGTCCTTTCCCCGGTTTCATGCCAACACAAAGGTGTTCGACATCTCCGACCATACAAAGCCTCAAACGGTGCCATACCAATACTCGAATGAAAACTGTTATTATAGGTGAACTCAATCAACGCTAAATAACTATCCCAAACACCAGCTTGCTCTAACACAAAAGCACACAACAAATCCTCTAACGATTGAATTATCCTCTCGGTTTGAACGTCCGTTTGCAGATGGTAAGCCGAACTCAATCTTAGCTTAGAACCCAAAGCCTTTTGTAAACTTTCCCAAAACCTCGATGTAAATCTAGGATCTATATCCGATACAATACTCTTAGGAACTCCATGTAACTTCACAATCACAAAAACATAAATCTCGGCTAGCTTCTCCAAAGAATAACTAATATCAATCGGAATAAAGTGAGTAGATTTAGTAAGCCTATCGACAATTACCCAAATAGAATTATGACCTCTTTGCATATTCGGCAACCCCGTAACAAAATCCATCGATATACTATCCCATTTCCATTCCGGAATATCCAACGGTTGCATTAAATCACTAGGCTTCTGATGTTCCACCTTAGACTTCTAACAAGTCAAACACGCATACACAAAATGAGCTATATCTCTCTTCAATCCGGACCACCAAAATATCTTCTTCAAATCTTGATACATCTTATTCGCTCCCGTATGTATACTTAAATTACTTCTATCTTTTTCAACTCCTCATCATCGGGAATACAAATACGACCATGTAATCTCAAAACTCCAAAATTATCAACCTTGAAATCCTCATTCCCATTCATCATCAAATCAACAAATTTCAAATCTAACTTTTTCTTTTCACAAACGGTTGCAAGGAGGTCATTTGTAACGCATAGCATACCAAGTCTCACGCTTCTCGGCGTCATTTCGCAAACCAAACTCAAGTCTTTAAAATTCTCCAAAAGTTCCCATTCTCTTATCATCAATGCGGACATATGTAACAACTTACGACTCAAGACATCAGCCACCACATTCACCTTACCCGGATGGTAATTCAAACCAAAATCATAATCCTTCAAAAGTTCTAACCATATCCTTTGTCTCATGTTCAATTCCTTTTGATCAAATAAATACTTCAAACTCTTGTGATCACTAAAAACTTCAAACCTCGCACCATAAAGATAATGCCTCCAAATTTTTAAGGCAAAAACCACAGCCGCTAATTCCAAATCATACGTAGGATAATTATTTTCATGCACTTTCAATTGTCTTGAAGCATAAGCCACAACCTTTCCATCTTGCATCAAAACAACTGCCACTCATCATGTCACATGAATCTCTTATCTAACAGTCGTCTTTTAAATATCCTCCTCTTTCACACGAATCTGGTGATATCCTGATCTCAAATCAATCTTACTAAAAACACGCGCACCAACCAATTGGTCCATCAAATCATCAATCCTCGGAAGCGGATACTTGTTCTTAATTGTCACCTTATTCAGCTGTCGATAATCAATACATAACCGCATACTTCCATCCTTCTTCTTTACCAACAATACCGGTGCACCCCAAGGAGAAACACTCGGCCTAACAAACCTCTTATCTAACAAGTCATTCAACTGCTTCTTCAATTCTACCAACTCTGAAGCTGACATACGATACCTTGCCATCGAAATCGGTCTAGTATCCGGAACTAGATCAATAGAAAACTCAACTTCTCTTTCCGGCGGTACATCCTTAATATCATCCGGAAACACTTCTGGAAAATCACACACCACTGGAAACCTACTTATCTCCACTTCGCTTTCCACTGACAACGATGCAAACAAACCAAACAATTGAACTTCGTCCACTAAAAGTCTCTTCAACTCTTTCGTGGATAGGAAACTCTCCTCTTCATCATCCAAAGAAGGAAACCTTACTAACTTATGATAACAATCTATATGAACTCGATTAAATTGCAACCAGTTCATACCCAAGATCACGTCCAAACCTTCCAACGGCAAACAAACTAAATCCATAACAAAATCTTTACCATACATGGTCAAAGAACAACTTACACACACCAAAGAAGTAGTTACCGACCCTGAAGCAGGAGTATCAATAACCATCTCACCACCCCAAGAAGACATAAACAAATTCAAAAGCTTAGCGCACTCAAGAGAAATAAACGAATGAGTCGCTCCCGTATCAATAATAGTAACTAAAGGCATACTATTAATAAAGCATGTACCTTTAATCAAACGGTCTGCACTAGTATTATCCTTCCCTGCTAATGCAAACACCTTTCCACCCGCCAGAGCTTGCTTCGGCTTAGTACACTTAGTACTAATGTAACCAACTTCCCCATAATTGAAGCACTTCACAACATTCCTCCTACACTCGGTAGTAGCATGTCCAAGACCTCCACAATTTGAACATTTCACAATATTCTTCCCACACTCAAATTACTTGTGGCCTAAATCGCCACACTTGTAACACTCAACGGGACCAGAACTCCCTCCACCAGATCTCCTATCAAAGTTTCCCCTATGTTTGCCCTTATCAGTGAGTGTCACATACGGTTCACTTCTAGCTTGTTGCTTCCCTTTCCTCTTATTCACACTCTTGTAATGTGTAGAATGAGCTTTGCTATCTTCTTCAAAGATTCTACAACATTCAGTCAAATATGAAAACCTTCTAATCCTCAGATATCCCACAGCTTGCTTAATCTCGGGATACAAGCCATTCTCATACTTAACGCACTTAGAAAACTCAGTAGTAGCAGCATCATAATGAGGATGAAACTGAACCAATTCCACAAACTTAGCAGTATAGTCAACCACTGACATACTACCTTGCTTCAGCTCAAAGAATTCCATCTCTTTCTTTCCTTTCACGCTCTAATGGTAGTACTATCGCTCCCCGGATTTCCATCCTGGTACAAACGCGAAAGTGGCGCGGAAAAAGAATAGAGTCGCCAGCCAGGCATTTTTATCCCGAAGAAAGGGAATGGTAATGCTGCACAAACCAGACGAAAAGAAAAGGAAGGACACAGGTCCTACGAACCAAAGAGACTGAGTTCGGGAGTCGGTTACGACCTGGGAAGGTATTAGCACCCAGATCGTCCGCCGTACCCGACGGGATCCACGCTTGCAAAAGAAAACTATTTCAAAGGGTGAGGGTATGAAAAATGCAACAAAAGAAAAGAAATGGACTGGAAAAGAAACTGAGAAAAGAAATGAATAAGAAATGAAAAGGAAAAATGTAGGAAAAATAAAGATTGTGCTCGAACGGGCCCTACCCCGCTGCCTACGTACCTCATCAGGACAATGAGGATCAGAGACGCCGTAGTTCCCCTAACTAGGGGTGGCAAGGAAATTGCTTGTGAATTAAAGCTTGAACTGCCTATGCCATTGCTCAGGTGTTGCAGACTCGGACGACGAGTGCGTAACCGTCTTGCAAAGTGACAAGTAGGAGCAAGTTCACGTACAGAGTGAATGAGATGAGAAAAGAATTCCCGAAGGAAAGACGCTTATTGTTTGTTTGGTGTTTTTTAGAAGTTTTTATGAGTGAAGTTTGTATAAGTAAGTGTACCTAAGCCTTACTCAATGGGATGTGTACATCTCACATCATCCCGAAATGGAATGCGCAAGAGGCGCACCTATCTATGGAGGAAATCCCCAAAGCTAGTCCCACAAGTGAAGGCTTAAGAAGTTTTTTTTTGCTTTTCTTTGAGAAGTACTCATGCTAAGACCTATCCACCACGAGGGATAACTCACACCTCGCTCCGAAACGGAACGTGTGCAAGTATCTCATAGCAAAGTCTCATGTCACATGAAAGTACTCAACCTTTATTAAGTGAATTAGAATTGAGTTTGAAGATGAGAAGAGAAAGCACCAAAGGATCACAAAAGGAAAAATTCTAAAAGGGGGACTAAAGAATCCTAAGTGTTAACATGCATGGATGTCCTAAGGTTAGTGAGGTTTCTATCCTAATGAAGAAGGAAGATGAAGAGAAGAAGAAGATAGAAGAAGGGATGAGCAAGGCCTAAGCCCAACAACAAAAGAGTTAGTACAAATAAACATAAGAGGAAGAGATGAGATTTGGAGATGTGGAACTCAACTTCCACACCTCACACTTACCATAGCCCCTGCAAGGTTAGTAGCGTGCATATAAGTGAAGCAAGATGAACAAGATGACATGTTAACATCATACAAACAGAAGTGAAATGATATGAACAAATTCACAATGCAAATGCAACTCAAAAGAATAAGAGATGAAGCTTACAAGTCAACATGATGCAATATGAAGCACATATGCAAACTTATGTAAACTTATGAAAGATACAAAGCCACAATGCATAAACATGGACTCAATGCACACAATCAGAACCAAAACAATATGAAGAATGGCTTATGAAGCCAACAAGATGAAAAGAATGGACACACAAGACCAAACAATCACCAAATGGGAGTGAAAGAAGTAAGGAAGAAATGAAAGCACACTTAAGAAATGAAAGGACACAAAAGGGAAGCAAACACAAAAATTACTAAGACTCAAACCCTAAGCTAGGACCAGGAAGGTACCCATACCCCAAAAGAATCCCAAATGAGAAGAATAAGTTGGCACAAGTGCCCTTCTAAGCTTATAAGAGAGCTAAAGGTCCAAAGGAAGCAAAATGGGACAAAGTGAGAACAAAAATCCACATCAAATCAACCAAGCATCTAAAAATTCCATAGCTCAAGTCAAATGATCTTCAAACATGGTATATCAATGAGCCAAAAGGGTTTGAGATAATTCAGAAGCAAACTAGGTCAAATGGAGGCTTAAACACAAGCTAGGGTTACAAACTTTCAACATAAGTCAAAGGATCAAGACCCAAGGAATAAATTTCTAAAAATCAAGAGAAAAATCACACAAGAATTAAATTGTCTTAGGAATCCATAGCAAAAAGAATGGGATCAAAATTAAAAATAATGAAGTCTATGGAAATTTGACAAGGCAGTGTACTCAAAATGAACTTAAAAAGAAGCTAATTGGAATGAGGATTTAATTGTGACACGTGGAAATGGAAAAAAGAGAAATAAAAAATATGGAAAAATAAAAGACACTTCAAAGAAGGCTCATGATTGTTTTGAGAATTTTTTAATTATGGGAAGTATTTTAATAAAATAGAAACTAAACTGAAATAAAAGAAAAAATAAAGTGAAAAAGAAATAAAATGGAAATGGTGATGGGGTGTAATTAGTAAGGAATTTGTACTGAAAATAATTGGGATGATGTTAACTGGGGGTGCGAATAGGAACCCAAGGCCCAAAGCTGCACTGGTTCATAATATTATGGTGGGATTTTGTGAATAAAAGCTGGAAAATACGCTGGACGTTGGATCAATCAGACGCAGGAAATGGATAGCTCATTAATTGACGTGGATCAATGGAGCATTGTGACTGGCTGGTACACAATAACTAATGTGGCATGCGAAACACAATGTATTTAAATGGAAAAAATAAAACAACAAATGGGAGAGAGATATTCAGGGACATGTGGCAACATCTGGACGGATGGAAAGATGGATCTAACGGTGCCTGAGTTGTCTTCTCCAAAACACAAACCCTAGGTCATGAATCTAGTTTCCGGTGACTGGAGCTAGGGCTCCGGCACCGGAATTCAACACAGGTGCACAAAACATAAAATAAATGGACCAAAATGTCCAGATTCACTAAATCAACCATGATGAACATGAATATGAGCTCAAAACTTGGTAAAACTAAAAGAATCAAAGGGATCGAAGAAAAACATACTTGACCATGAAACTTTGAACTCAAATAACTCACTCAATATTACACTATTTTCAAAACTAAAAAGTGCAGCATGATCAGTGAACTTCACACATCACAAAACAACTAATTAATTTCATTTTTAGATCACAAGATTTGGATCCATACCTGAGGTGAAGATCTTGATTCAGTGAGATAGAAAGCCCAATGATGCGTGCAATGCACTCCTCTTTCACCCTAGATGCAAAATAAATGCAGCTAAGGTCTTGAATGAAGCTGGATCTGGGGATTTGCCCACACCTGCCCTAAAATGGCAATGTTGCTAAACTTGAAGGAAAGCTTGAATGAATGGTTGCTTTATGACCCTTAGCTCTCACTGATTTCAAATCCACAATTTGTTTTGAGATTGAGTGTTTGTATGAAGAGAAATGAGAGGAAATGCAAATGTTGCATAAAATTGAGAATGAGAGAATGAGAGAGAGATGGTGCTTGCTGAAACCCTAGCTGCTTTTGTATGATTTCAAAAACCCTTGCTGAAAGAATTGACTCACTTGCACGTGTGGATCATGAGATTTGTGTGAATTTGCAAATTTTGCAAAATGTGAGATAAGCATGCCTCCCTCATGCCTTTCTTGCATTCTCAGCCCATGTGCAATGCTTTTCAAACCCTTGATCAAAATGCAATAAGTCCTGGCCCTTAGATCAAGTCATCACACACTTCTCATGTTTTGGCCAATTTTGCAATTTTTGAGTGACTTTCTTATAGTGCACGAATTTGAGAGTTTCTTTGGAGAAAAATGATCAAAATGTGATGTATTTTATCATTGAAACAAGTTTGAACCAAAACCAAGTCTCACAAATTAGTTTTGAAGCTTCTTGCATTTGGTCATGCATGGAATTTCTTGAACTTGCCCTAAAATCAGCAAATTTTCGAAGGACATATAGGATGAACCACAAATCCTATGAAAATGTACTTGTACTTTTTGAAAATGGGAGCCCTTACTCTCCAACTTTCATGTTTGACTTTGGTCCATTTGAAGAATTTTTGATCATGTTAAGGCCATTTGAAAATTAGGGCAAAAGTTGCCAAATTTGGAAAATCTCAAAAACCAACTTTGTACCATTTTTGCAAAACCCTTCAAATCTCCATGATTCTTGACCTTTAAGCATCCCAAACCTCTTATAACATTGTAAGGACCCCTCTTGGCCAAAAAAATATGGTTAGACCCCTTGAAATCACACAGTTGACTTTTTTCAGGGCACAATTGACTTTTTACTTCATTTGCAAGCAACTGAGGATTTGTCTGACTTCCACATGGAATTTTCTCATGAAAATTGACACCTAGGATCCTCTTGACATATATAAGACTTTGCCCAAATGAAATGGCCAAAGTTGTGAGATTTTGGTGCTTGAATCTCAAACCCTAGTTTAGGTGCCTTGTATAGGAGCTTTGCCTTGTCCTGAGATCTCTGATGATCATGCAATCTTCTGAGCTTTTGCCAATGGACTTGAACTTGTAAATGGAGTATAGGCCCACCATAGGACTTGTACAAACTCATTTGGACCCTTGTCATGGCTTGTGGTGCCTCAAGAACCTCCACAAATGACCATATGCTTGATGCTAGGACATGAAGGATGTTATGCCTCATCTTTCCATGATATGATGCTAAGAAAATGATATGTTCATGATGAATATGATATGATATGATGCTTAAAATGAAGAGGGAAAATTTGGGGTGTTACAAGTACTTCCCTAAGAACTCAGTACGAAAAACTTCCCAAGTTATCTCTTCATCCTCCTCCTCAAGCGTTTGACTTCTACCGACCCACCAATCATCGTCTTCTTCCTTCAACATGTGAGAACCAAGCCTCACTTTACTCTCTTCATCACAGTCCATGACTCTGAAGATTCTTTCAATATCCTTCAACCAATTCTGAGCACCATCAGGATCGAATCTTCCTTTGAAGACCGGCGGTTGATTCTTCCTGAAATCATCATTCGCATTCGCATTCGGCGCTCCCTGCACCGCCCTAGCCATTGCTTCCAAAGCAGCTGCCATAGCATTATCGTTTCTACCAACCACATTCTGATTGTTCCCAAAGACAACAACAAGATTAAACAAAAGTTCAATCATAACAACATCAAGACAGACACAACTGACTCGAACACTAGCTTTGATACCACTTAATGTAACACCCCCTATCTATACCCCCAAATAATCAATTAAATCATTTAGGAACATGTTAAAAATTTCATCAGAGTATAATTAAACATGGTATAAAAGAGGCATGCCACATTATGCTTGAAATTAAAAACATACAACACCTGCTCATTTAAAGATATGCAACGATGGGGTAGTTTTCAACATAGGAAATTTAATCCTTACACCCATAACTCCAAAGATATGATTACACAGCGGAAACTAAATCAGCAACATCAAACATATATATTTCCCTTCATATATATATATATATATATATCAACAAGTTTGGTGCCAACAACAACATTCATGTTTATACAAAACATCCATCCAACAAATACATGTACATAATGCATCACAAAAATGGCACTAAGCCAACCTAACTACCCGGTGCTACATATCAGAGCTGACCAACCAAAAGATGAAGACGAGCTTCACAAAAATATACCATCCAGCAACCTATTCTGCAATGCCTCATAGAGCATCATAAAACAACAAAAGGGTGAGAAACATTATCATAATAACATTGCATATAATTATATATCTCAACATATAACATACCCCTAAAACATATTCTCACCACAATTCATACCTCATCACCTATACACATCGCAACGTGTACATACACAAATAAAGCATGTTCATCATTCACCAATTCACTAATTCACATAAACTTACATTATTTATGTTTATTCCTCAATTCAATTCATTCCGCATAAACATACGTCTACCTATGCTTAATCACACATATACATTACAAATGTATAAATCCCATACATATACATATATCAAACATGCATATATACCAACAAGTATGTTTCATCACACATACTATCATCTCCATAATACTCCAAATAAACATATGCACATTCATGTTTATTTCTGCATATCATAATTAAAATGATAAAATGCAACTCATAGAGACCGACACACGACTCTATGCAGATGCAAATGCGGTACCGACTCAACATTTCAGCAGGTTCACTCAGGAACCAAATGGAATCATCGCTTGTTGTCATACCCCAAATTTGTCCTACCCTTTTCTTTTTTTCTTTTTAAAGGATCATGTGGTCTCTGGCCATCATCTTATAGAGGGTTAGGTCATAGAATCGTTATGAACTAAGGGTTGTGCAATCGCATTGGTGAAGATAAATGGTACTAACATATAGATTGTTTTCAAGGCTTAATTACAAGAAGTTATTTAGACAGTGCTCACATTATGAAGGCTCAGGGTCTCGTGTAAAGTTATGAGGGGTTAATCATTCATTGATTTTGAATGTAGTTTCAAGAAAGTGGTTTATTCAGTTGGGTTTTGTTAATTTCAAATGAGATTCGCCAAATGCATTTTGTCATTGTAAAGTCATGTTGTTGATTTAAATCTATTCGGTTTAAAAAAATCCATGATGAAAGCCATTTAAGTCATCAGCTCTTGTTTAAGTTATGATATCCTAAGGGTAAGAAGAAGGACGAATTTCATTAAGAGGTTGAAGGACGCAATAACTGATGCTAATTGTTAGAGATGCAATAAACAAGTATATGTCCACATTGAAGTAAGAATCAAAATTCTTATAAGCACAAGTGGATATTGTCAAATACAAAATGAATTTCAAGTAATAAATTCCAAATAATACCAATTCTTGGAATAGCAAGTTGAATACAAGGCCGCGGACCATACATTTTTGTTTCTTGCCAATAATACTCCTCCAAGTAACGACATCTCAAACAAGATCTATGCCAATTCATTCAACCTCTTCTTGTAATGACATTTTCTTGAAGTTATATTCGGAAATAATAAATACCGAATATTGAGATTTTTAGACAGTGAAGAATTAAGGGCAGAATGAAGCCATGCCATGATACTCAAAAATTTACAAAAAAAGAGCATATTGGCAACGACAAGCACATGACGATGGAGAAAGAGGGATAAAATGTCGCGAGCAGGTCATTAGCTGTTGCTGCAGCAGTTCTTTTTTTTTCTGTTTTGTTTTCTTCTTCCTTATCAACTTATGCACCTCTTGTCAAGCCCGCACCTGCAGCAAAAGAAGGCATCTGTAAGTCACACAACGGTTTATTACGGCAAAGAAAGGTCATAATCTCAAAACGAGGCATAAACGGTTAATGTTTACAAGGCTGCAAGATGATCATTACAAAGAACAAAGTTCCAACCTATTATGACTCAAAACATACAGTTTTACGGAAATTCCAAGGCTGCACTATATTAAGATTCATCTGTTTGTCCATCCAAGGATCCAGCCATGAATGAATCATTTCCTGCAGTGAGCATTGTTGAATGATTAGCCAAAATGTAAAAATTCAAGTTTGCAACGCACCATACAACTCGCATCAAATGTACCAGCAGTAACTATAATAAAAATGCAGACATCGTTCAGCTATGTCCAATCGATGTACGAACCTTGAATCCCTAATGAAATCGGAGGCCAACATCTCTCTGCCAAGTCTGCCCAAACACCGGTCTCCTGTTATAACACACATAAATGAAAATTAGTTGTGTTCAAATTATCACAAATGTTACAAGTTGCATCATCAATAAAGTATCAATGCATACCAATGTAAGTGTTGTGTTCTGAAGTGATTAATAGTCAAGGCGATACTAGATTGAGAATAAGGAAGACGAAAAAAAACAGAACCGACGGGGTCTCTTGCAACTGGTGCAACATATTTTGGTGTCATAGAGTCAACTGAAAAGTGGGTTGAGGATTCACATCCTAGCCTCGAGGGCCATTGGGCACATTTCATTGCTGGAGCTATTGGAGAAACACTTGGTTCTATAGTATACGTTCCTTGCGAGGTGATAAAACAGCGCATGCAAGTTCAAAGCACAATTACATCCTGGACTTCTACTGTAATGAAGAATGGCATTGAAATAAAACCTGGTGCAATCATTTGTTGGCCTAATGGTTGTGTTCTATGAAGCTTTGAAAGATGCTACAGAGTATGGGAAGCAAAGATGGATATCTAACCTAAATTGGCATGTTAATAATTCTTTTGAAGGAATGATTTTAGGAGGATTAGTTGTTGGTCTCAGTGCATATCTCACCATTCCTTTGGATGTCGTCAAAATTAGGCTGCAAGTTCAGGGTTCAACTTTGAGGTATCAATTCTTTTCCATGACTATTCTAACATGTATAAGGGTTGGTTGGATGCCATTTACAATATATGGTTTAAGGAAGACAAGGGAGGGAATAAGGAAATACCCAAAGAGCCTTGTGTTTCTTCATACACCACCTGCAAGTCGTTGTATGCTACACCTTGATCCACACGCATTAATCCCACCAGCTGCAATGATTATCAATTACTCGTGTTATCTTCGACAAACTTGAACCGCCATACTGCCAGAATCGTTATCTTGCCAATTTTCATGCGTTTCTTCACGCAAAATTCCGCCAGGGACAAAGTCTGCATCTGCAAAACAAAAGAGACCAATTGCTCAGCACATGAAAATAATCAGTTAGAAGGCCAGAACACAGTCCCAATTTATCTCAGTGCCAAGCTGCAACTTAGAAACCATTACCATTCCAAACTAGTTTCCATCTTCACAATAATAACCTGCAGTAAACATCGAGGAAATTCAAGTCATCACGATTTGAAATTGTGCAGTCAGATTAATAACAAGACTCGAGGAAAGAAATAACATTAACTGATGTTTCACTCTACAACATCCAGTTTGAAACGAGAACCAAAATACACGAAAGGACCGCATATTCCTGGTAGATCTCTTTTCCGTCTGATGCTTGACACCACAATCAACCTTCCTGAAGTTCCACAATAGCTCTGCCAGAACATTGGTCATATGGCTGTATCGATACCTGCAAATGTCAAGGAGGTAAATTTACCATTCAGGCTCCATTCATTTACCAACACGCCGTGGACATCCAACATAATCAAAAGTTCAAAGTTCAAACAATAAAACTCCCCCACTAAGTTCAGACCTTTGAAACCATAGACAAATAGCAGTCGAGTAAAGGCCCGTCACAAGATCAAAGATGGTGTTTGACCTGGAAACCAAATAAGGACACCCAAATTTCAATGGCAGTTTGAATTTAAGAAGGGGAAATCTGTGGAATAACAACAACGAAAGTGGGCATCAAGGAAGAAGTTACCCTCAAGACATGACATTGAAACAATTTCTGATGAATCGCCAACACCACAAGTTTTCTGTTGTACAAACTTCACGCGGCAAGACCTGTCCCACTCACTTTTGTACTATCATCCGCAACCTGCAAAACCATTCACATTCAGAAATATACAACGAGTCAGTAAGAGAAGCGGTAACGGAATTGAATCAAACATTGAAAGTTGGACATGATACGAGCTAAGCAAAAAGTCACAATCATGTGCAGCATTAGCTTTCTGTTCATGAAGAGTATTTCACAAACAATAAAGCAGGGAATTATATTCACCAAGGGAAATATCATAAACTAGAAGTCAAAAACGTGTCAGTATCAGCAAAAGAAGCCAAATTCGTAACAAAAAATAAACAAGTCCTCAAGCAGTGAAAAATGAAGTTTACCTCAGTAACATTCAAGCTGATTCGCAGGGGACCACTAAACTTCTAAGAGTTTTTTCTTCACTACAGACAAAACGAGGGAATGAGTCGTTTTTCCTTGGCCCCACACCATTCCACCCAGGGATTTTCCCTAACGGCTTGCGGATCTCCAGCTAGCTCGTACGGATTTCTTTTCCTCACTCACGGATTTTCCTATAAATCAAGAGCAATCATTAGCGTAAAAAGGGAGAGAACAATTGAAAAAGACTCCGCAAATATCATCATTAAAAAACCCTAAATCATTCTAAAGCTCAAAAAAATCTTTTCATAATTTTACATCAAAGTTATGAACAAGACGAGCTGAATCTTGTCCACTCATCGTATTCAAATTCAAACGGACGACAATACTCAAAGGGAGAAGCAAAAGCTGTGAGAAGAAGGTTGAAGTCAAGAGGAAGCGAAATCGTACCTTTATGGAATACGTTTCTTCATTTGAGGTAGTCCCTCTTGTCTCTGAATCACTCGGATTTTCTTTGTATTCATGTAAATACCAACTGAATGTAGTGAAAATGGGGTTTAGGGTTCGAATTGGGGATGAAGGTTTCGTTGTTTGATGAATGTTAGGTTTTACAGTATGTTTGGTTTGGTCCATAACGAATACGAAAGTTTGGGGGTTTGCAATAGAGAGGATGGTGATGATACGATGAAGGTCGGTGTTCTTGAAGAACACCACCTGAGTTGAACATTGATGATTCGGCGAGAACAGAGAGAGAGGTGATGAGACTCTTGTCTGTTCTTTGCATTTGATTTGTGTTCTCGTCGTTAAAGTGTTTCCAATTGGTTTTACCATGTGCCTCCATTATTGTGTTTGTTTCACTGCCCGAGGATTTCTTTTTCCCGATGACTGATATGTGTTGCTTGGTGAAAGCGACAGCACATAGGGACCAGGAGGAAGCATTTTGTCACTGCGTGTGACCTCTCTCATTTTTTTCACTAATTGTTTTTTTTTTCTCTCATAATTTCTTTTCTTAAAAATGATCAAAAATTTGAATTAGTTAATTATTTAAATTATTTTATTCAATATGGTTAATTAGTTTTTTTAATTAATGTTATTGAATAGTTTAATTTAATTGATTAGTTAATTTTATCTCCTAAATATGAAACGTATTTTCTTAATTTTCTTTTCTCAAGTTTTAATTTCTTTTTTTTCCACATTTTGATTAGGTTCTCTATTTTTAATATAAAAAAAACAACAAAAAAAAAACATTTTTTATAGATTAATTTAATTAGATGTTTTATTTAATTAGATTAATTAATTTGACAATTAATCTAATTAAATATTTCTATTTAATTTGATTAATTTTTCACCTTGGCTTGATATTATGTGTGTGATATGAGTTTTGCGTATGCTCGATTTCTATTTGCTTGCGACATGATATAATGCTTACTCGTATGATTACTTTTGCATTTTTTGACGATAAATTGCTAAGTAAAAAACGAACGCACATTGCGACTAATCATTTCAAAGATAAACGAAATCTTTGGTCCAACGCCAAGTAAACATCCATATGCACTTCACTTCATACACACACGTAAGTCGATCGTTCCTCGATCGCCATCTGCACGAACTTTGCACCTTACACTTTTAGCATTTTCCAACTTAACGAATCAACGCATTGCGCTTGTTTTCCATAGCTAGTCTTTAGCCTAGTTCCTCAACTTTGCGAGTCGAGCACATTGTGCCTCGCTAACAAAACCAACAAATAAAACTTCCATTTGCATTCACCTTAAACTTCAAAAAACCGAAATGTTACTTCGTAGATCCAAACCCTTGATCCAACATCAAGCGGTCTTAGGAAGCAAAACACTTCAATAAATACGAGGAAAATTGCACGCCACGAGCCTTAAGCGATAGAAAGGGGGATAACGAGCTTTCGTTACTCGCTCCGATTATTTCGACGCAGGACACTCGTCTTGTTGGGCGAGATAAACTATCCATAGTCTTTAGTGCAAATGGACTCTTAAATCCTTTCATCGAAGAAAGGAAATAAAATCAACAACCAATACCCATATCAGGCCGAACTACGAAGCTCTGACTTTCCCATTGCACAAGGGAATACGTAGGCACGAGGATCTAAATCCTTGCCGAGCCCCTAGGATCAATAAACCCTTTAGTTCAACAAGTAATCATAAGTATAGACATCCCTTCGCGCGTGACAATCTAGATGGTTCCCATCGAGTACGATGGATGTAGGAGGTGCTAATACCTTCCTCCTACATAACCGACTTCCGAACCCCGACAATGGTTTGCGATGACCTTGTTTTATCCTTTCTTGGTGGTTTTATCTATATTTTCCATTTCCCTCTTCGGGAATAAATAAAATTAGGTGGCGACTCTCAAGTCAGCCCAGCCGCGACCGCGTTCGCGAGGAATCGTATTTTTCGAGGTACGACACTTGTTACCTAAAGTAACTCCCCTTAGGGCACACAATGTTCCCCATTGCTCACACCCCACATGGGCACACAATGTTTATGGATTGCTCACACCCTACACGGGCACACAATCCGATTGCTCACACCCCACATGGGCACACAATCAATGTGAATAAATCACCCATCGCTCACACCCCACACGGGCACACGATGTTTCTGGATTTCTTACACCCCACATGGGAACACAATTCGATCGCTCACACCCCACACGGGCACACGATCTTGTTGTAGTCATCGATCACACTCCACATAAGCAGACAATGCTACAACAGATTCACAAGGAATCCCACAGTACAAGAATGCATACATTATGCTTACATACAAAATGACACACAACATTCTTGAAAATACATACATATTCACAACATAGTTATGCATTCATCTTATTAAATTAGCATACATTCACATTTAATTCAAGCAATGTATCTACTTGCCAAACAGCCATAACACAATAATCAAACCCACAATTCCATAATTAACATAATTACGTTTTATCAGAAAAGTTGGGTAAAAGTCGGCTAAAATTACTTTTCTTAGCTTCGTTAGTTTCTACGCGTTTCTAGCTTCGAATCAATATAAGGATCACTAAAAACGGATACCCGAAACTAAAGCTACAGATTAAAACACATAACCCCTTAAAACCTACAGGCTCGCTGAGCGCCCTCTCGCTCGTTGAGCGAGAATCGCCCTGGAACTTTCGCTGAGCGAGCACTGCGATTTCCAGAATTTCCAGCTGCGTAACAGTCAACTCTAAGCATCCCAAAACTCCAAAATACTTCCATAAACATGACCAACAACATATTCTAGCTATCATACTTCGGCTACAACGATTTCCAACCGATTAATCCATAAATTTCTCACATTTTCTCTCAAACCCTAACTATTCATCTTCTCTAACTTCTACCAAATCAAAAACCCACAAAATCTAACACATACATAATTATATACAAGATTAAGATAACAATGTTTATCACCCTTACCCGATTATACCGATTCCTAGGAGCAATCTTAAAGCTTTTCTAACTTTCCCTTTTTTTCTCTTCTTTTTGTCTTCTTTTTCTCTTCTCTCCTTTTTCTTTCTTCTCTTTTTCTTTCCCTTCTTTACTAACTTTCTATTTCACTCTCTTATATTCTTTTCTCTCTAATTCTATTTTCTATTCTTTCCACCCAAATATCATTTTCTCTCAAAATTACCAATTCTACTAATTTCTAACTTAACACTAATTAACAAATATCTTAAATACCCTCCAAACCATTTTTTACCCGAAATTCACAAAACGGTAAAATCTCACAACATAACATATTATCACATTAATTCCTCAACATAAAATGTCATCATGATAATTTCACAAATAAAACAATTATCATACAAATTAAATAAAAGACTCCACAAAATTGGGAAAATCGAATCGGGTCGTTACAGCGTTCACCATAGAAATCATAGTGACGTCTCCTTCGACGGGCACTGGGATGGGATGGAATGGAGCGACTGATGGAATTTGAGACTGAGGTTGTTAAGCCTCATTATCTTCGGGTTCAGGCGAAGGGGTGGCAGATTGCCCATCTCTGTGATCAGCTTCGTTGTAGTTCAGGTTGTCCTCCGTCGTGTAGTCAACGAGGGGAATGCGATGGTTGTCAATGTGTTCTCCGGCCATACTGGAAGGATGAAGATGGATTTGAGCTTTGATCTTCTGCTGTGGAAGAAGGGGATAACTAGTTTCCCACAGACGGAGCCACTGATCTTACATGATCAAGAGGGCCTTCCAGTGGTCAAACACGAACAACAAAGGGGATGACAAACGAGGAGGGGGTGTACCTGCAAGGCACTCCGATTCCAAAGTAAGTATGCGGTACAGAAAAAGGGTAATAGAGAGAGTGTTCAGAATATCAGACCCTTTAGTGATAAAGGGTATTTACAGAGCCCCCAACGCTGGGCCAAGGTTCTTCGTTGGGTTAGATTAGCTAGGCCCAAGGAAGAACTGCCAAGGTACGTATAAGAGCGTGTAAGACCTAGCACGTGGTCTTGCCCTTGGTCCAACTGCCCCTATCTTTCAGGAGATAATGGTGGACAGTTGGGTGACGTGGCAGGTGATGGGGAGATGCGGTCTCCCTATCATTAGTCCAATATATAGGTTACTTTCCCGACGTGCCAAACGCCTGCTCGGGCAGCTGTAAGTCTGCCCGACGATGCAGAAGATGTGACCGACCAGATGGGCCTCTGCCCGACATGTTGGGCCATGGGCCACCAGGATCCTCGAGGCCCAGTCCAGAACAGAAGGTAATGATGAATCATTTAAATTACTTAAGAATTTTCAATTAGCTTATCCAAAAAACACTATTAAGATAAAAGAGAAATCAATATGACTAGATGTATAAAATGAACCATTTATCTTATATATATATATATATATATATATATATATATATATATATATATATATACACACACACACACGAAAAACTTGTGGGAGACCTGTGCATTCACACAGGTACTCGTTTTAAACGTGCATTGTGTTTTAAAAAATAAATTATTTAAGCATCAAATAAAAAAAAGTAGGAAAATAAAAAAAATTGTGATTTTTTTTTTGAAATAACATACTTTATTAAATAAAAATATTACATCAAAGTACAAGCAATCCCAATGGATTCAGCATCCAGATGATACTTATTGACCTATTCAAAACTCCGAAAACATAAAGATCCCATTAACCTTTTATCATCAAGATAGCTATGTATTTCCTAAGTTTCTTTACATTCCATCCCCTATAAACCAATGTATCTATGATTTTTTTCCTATTATTGCTGTATTTTCCGTTTCGCCAAAAATTATCTTAGCTCTAAGATTAATAGTTTCTGAGATTGCCATTTTAATGACAGCAGCTCGAGCCCCCTTTCCTTTCGTATGTTGTATTAACCAATCAATCTCTTCTTGCCACCCTATAGGATCATGAAAACTTTGAATCCATTTCAATACCTCTATCCATATCCCTTTCGTAATTTCGCATTAAAAAAGAGAGGTGATTCATTGATTCTTCCTTCCGACAGAAACATCATTTGGTATCTTCAATCATTCCAAATTTGAATAATCTATCCTTCGTTGCCAACCTTTCGTGGCATGCAAGCCACGTGATAAAGTTGGCACGAGATCTCGCATTATTCTCATACAAGATGTCTCTCCATGGTACCTTCTGTCCATAGTCTTGTAGTGCATGATAAATTACTCATATTGAACTTTCCTTCTGAGATGTTCAATTTGGTAAGTTCCTCTCTTTGGTTTAACACTGCCTTCATAATCCAAGAGTCATTTGTTTTGCAGTTTAATTATTATAAAGCAGTTTAGAAAAATTAATTACATTACAAAATTATAATTCAGTGGTGTGATTATTGAAAATCAAGTATTGATAAAGTAAACATAAGACATCCAATTAGAAAAGGATAAAAAGCATAACCAAATATATTAAAGTTGAAGAAACATTGAGAAATATACATTACAACAAAACAAAAGAGTTTGAACCTAGTCACAATGCATCACAAGCATAACCATAAATAAAGTTGCAAAACGAATTGTACAAAATAACCACCATGTCAATGCTTCTTAGATTAACATAGTGGGATAGTCGTGCGTTCGCACGAGTAGTGTTATGTTACGCACATTTTTTTCAAAATATAATAAAAATGAAATTTTTAAATTATTCAACCATAAAATATTATTATTTATAAAAAATATAATAAATGAGTGCCTATAATTCTTTTCATATATAAAAATATTTGTAAAAAAATTATTCCTGTTTATGACATCATTATTTTTTCCATTTAGTTTTTTGTTTTTAAATTTGAAATAATGATTGATAAATTTATATATTTAATATTCGAAACAATTTAAATTGTTCTTGATTATAATAATAATATTTTTTTCATATATATAAATCTTTTAATTAACAATGTATTATTTCCCATATATAAATATTGTTTATGTTTTGACAGTACTTATATATTTGAATTTATACACAAATATTTAATTCAACAATGTATTTTTCCCCGTAAGTAAATATTATTTTTTTCAATAACATATACTTTTACTTATATTTTATAATTAATTTTGATTGAAAATTTATAATTTCCCATCTTTAATAATATTTGTAACATATTCCCGTTTATAAAAATAATCATATCAACAATAGAATTTTCCCACTTATAAAAATATTTGTAACTTATTCTCGTTTAAAAAAATATATGTATTAGTAATTTATTTCCGTTTATAAATATATTAGTAACAAATTCCCGTTTATATGTTATTTTAATAATTCATAATAAGCAGTACATGAATCAATAATATATTATTTTTTATATAAATATTATTTTATTATTTTTGTTTTGATATTATTTACAAAAACTATTAGAATTAATAATAAATATTTTCTCACTATTATTCAATATTTTGATCAATAACATCATGTTCCTGTTATTATTGTTTTATTTTCGTGTTTTAATAAAATTCTCTCGTTTATAACAATAATATTTCTTCCATTAATCTTTTCACATATTTGAAAAAATGATCTATAAATTTATATTATTCACTATTTATTTATTTTTATATTTTTCAAATACAACTGTATAAGTTATTATTAAGAGAAATAATGATTTTTTTAAAAGAATACAAATATACAAACACTTAATATTGTTTGGATAATTAGAATCAAAATTTATTTTGGATTTATAATGACCAAATCAGAATTTAATATGTTTTTTTACAAAAACATAAAATATAAAAATAAATAAATAAAACATTTAAATAAAATTATATTTTAAAAATTATATTAGTATAATTATTAAATATGAGATATTTAAATAAAATATACAAATTTATCTGTGCAGACTCACAAATACTATTTTTTCTAACACAAATTACGAAAATAATAAAATAAAACTATTTTCTTAAAAAAATTAATATCATTTATAATAATATTTGAAATAATATTTGGATTAAGTGCTTAAATTCAATTCCTACTTTCTAACAAAATAAATCATTGCAATGCAAATATATGGCAACATATCCCTTATATAGTGTTCAATCTTCCCTTTTTTAATCAATGTGAGACTTTTTTCTCACACTTGATTCTTAACACTACCCCTCAAGTGTGAGTCTATACATAATGCCCCTCCTCAAGTGGAAGTTCTCTCTTCCACATATACAATGCTCCCCCTCAAGTGGAAGTTCTCTCTTCCACATACACTTGTATCACCCACACCAGCGAAAACACGCTCACACCCGCGGGAAGTATTTCGATACAAGTAAGTCGACTTCTTCACTCGAAACCAAATACTCATGATACCACTGTTGGGGAAATTTGAGGATCAACGAAAGCATTACTACTTGGGACACACCTTTGGAGAGACACACCACATATCCACCTAAAACCTTAAGGTGATAGGTGTGTGTATTCTCTCACTTATATAGTGTTTAATCTCCTATTTTCTAATCAATGTGAGACTTCTTCCTCACACTTGATTCTCAACAAGAATAATATAATATAGTGATAAGGGAAGAAGAAAACACAGTCACAGATTGAACTACAACACAATGAAGGTATTATTACATCGGTAGGGGCTATACCATGACAATTTTAATAGTGTCGTATTTGTATGAGATTGGTTATCCTAATTATATTACTCCTATTTATACTCATAATTCAAGTACAAAGTATAATTTCAAAACTAATTATATTATCCTAATAATGTCACAAATGTTATTATAGTAATTTAAAATATGAAAATACAAGCAAAAATTGGAGAAGATATTAGTATCAATTGGAGAAGATCAAGTTATAGTTTGAAGGTTCTATCAATTGCATCGTGTTTATTTTTTGGCTCAAGAAATGAGGATAACTTTCTACTATAGAGTGATATTTCTACTTTAAAGTAATAAATTATTCTTCTACATAACTGGCAGTTTAGTTTTCTCTTAAGTTTCAACAAAACATGTATCTTGGGAATTGTTTGAAACATTTATTTGCTACATGATGGTTTATGTATATTACTCTCCTCCATCAGCATAACCATTGGTTTCTGCATTAGACAGTATTAAAATTGTTACTCCTCTAACCATTGGAAAATTTTATTAGACAATATTAAAATTGTTACTTTATTAGACAATATTAAAATTGTTACTTTATTAGACAATATTAAATTTTTGCATTCCTCTAATCATTTATCTTCATTAGACAATATTAAAATCGTTACTTTATTACTATATCAAATCATAGGATAATCCCGTCATTTCCATGTGTTAACTCTTCATTATAAACAAATAATTATACAGGTTATAACATGTTTTGCATTATGTTTAACAAAAAAATGGAATCATAAAATTCAATATATGAATCATTAACTATAAGTACACTTAAGGTGGTTCTTATCTTTTATACATAATTATAGGACTGAATTGATTACAATTACAAAACTTTTTACAAAACCGAACACGACAGTTGATGGTGCCAAACACCGGTCAAATACTCTTTTGCACAGTGGAATGTTTTGTGTCCTGATAGATGATTATAGCGATAGATCATTCAAAGGTTACTTACCAACTCTTATGGAACTTGATTTCCATCCATATCAAAGAGTGCATAGTTGTAAAAGTGGTAGTCCCAGCCACCCAATCAACGGAGCCAAAGAATTCTCATTACAAACTCCATGCAACCTGAATCATAGTCAGTCACTTGCATCATCACATCAACACATGATTATTATGACATAAGCATCCATACATAATCATCATCACATAAATATCATCTAATCTAATAACACACAATCGTCATTGCCTAATCAACGAACACCACTACAATAAAACTATCAAATTTCCTACACATATACGTCAACAATACAAATCCCTCAACATCATCATTACTATCATTCGACATAGAACATCACAGTTCTCCAACTATACCAAGTCCCTACACACATTTCACCAAACAACATAACTCGACATGTGTAAATCAATCGCCCGCGTGCCGAATAATGAGAATTCTAATACTGGAAGTGTATTTTTATAAGAAAGTATATTACATCAGCTTTCTAACAATATGAATTAGGCATCGATCAGACCCTTACAACTCGAGTTATCGAATTTCAAAGTTTTCGTGTTAAAACAACTACATACTCATCAAATCGCACTATCATTCATCTCCTTACAAGTTAATCATATTAACCTATACGTCATCAACATAAATCATGCTTCATCATCATTCACTTATAAGAAATCATAGCATGATGAACAAACATCAACTAAACAACAAAAATAAACTCTAAACAACAAGAAAACAACACAAAAAACAACAAAACAACATGCGGCCTCCTCTCATCACCCGACTGCACACGGGGCGGCAACTCCCCCTCAAATGTTCCAAAATCCAGCAACGTTCAGCCTGCGGCCTCCTCTCACGGCCCTGCCGCACAATCCCACCGCCCGACCACATGAGCACGAGACAAATTTCTTGCAATGTGAATTTCTGCTACACCAGCCCCAAAAACCAGTCTCACAGTGCATGAAAATCACATACAATCCCATTAATATTTAATACCAATAACATACCACATATTTTTAACAACATCAAGAACAACATCATCAAACCTAACTCATTATAATTTACCCAATTATCACAAAACCCCATCAAAACTCCATAGACTTATCATTATCATATCATCATATCAAAATAATAAACGGCGATTATCCCCATACCTTAAGTTAGAATCTGATTCTTTCTCTCCTTCTAAAATACTTCAAACCCTAGCCTCATGTTCTTGAGACCTCCCTCTTTGTCTCCAAATACCCTAATTATGATATCCCCATATTATCTTCACTTATTCCACATATTATTACCAACATCCCTCAAGCTTCTCTTTTTATTTTAATTAATAATAATAGTCTATATAATATTATTCTACGACTATTATTACTAAATAATTATGAATAATTACATATCAATTCCAGCGACACGCATCATAATATCTCATCGAAGTTCGTCGATAAATTCTGAATATTTATAATAAATCCATTAAATATATTCTGATCATTTTGGGGTGTTAAACCTTCTTGTCGAATTCACCAAGAGAAATCAAATTTCTCTTCAAGTCATGTACATACCTAACTTCAGTGAATAACCTTATTGACTCATCGTGGAGCTTGAATCTCAGATCTAATACCTGCAATTTTGCAAGCTTTGTTATTTTCTATCAACACTGATCTACCATCTTCCTCGAACAAATATTTGTTTGGAGTAATGTGCCAAGTGTAACCTGAATTTATAATCCACTTTTTTCTTGAGTCGCCAGTTGAAACCACAAGAACACCAGAAGATTCAAAATCATCTTGAACAATGGCCATGTTGCCATTATTCTTACCTCCATGATCTTTCAGGCATTCAGGGAACACCTTTTGAATATGACCCTCCTTCTTACAATGATAACATCAAACACCAGATGTTTCACCGTTATAAGACTTTTGTTGAATTTTACCCTTCTTCTTGTGGAACTTACCATCCTTTTGCAAGAATTTTGCCTTAACGGCCAAACCTTCACCAACCGTCGAAGGTTTACACTCCTTTCATTTGTTCAAGTCCTTAGAGTACAAGGAATATTGAAAATCTTCAAAAGTCAGGGACTCTCTTCCATACAAGAGGGTTTCTTGGAAGTGAGCATGTGTTATGGCCAAAGCACATAACAACAACAACGCTTTATCTTCATCATCGATCTTCACATCAATATTTTCTAGATCAAGAATCAGCTTGTTGAACATATCCAACTGCTCATCTAACACTTTGTCTTTGCTCATCTTAAATGAATATAAAGCTTGCTTCAGGTAGAGTCAATTCACCAACGATTTGTTCATGTACAAACCTTCAAGTTTCAACCACAACCCTGACGTCGTCATCTCTTTGGATATTTGCCGGAGAACCTTATCACGAAGGTGATGCATGTTTTTCGCAAGTGTACGAACACGTCAGAGTAATATAAAAGATTGTCGAATCCACAGAGACCAAGTGTCAATCTATCGTACCTGTTGTTATGGTGTGTATCTAAGGCAACTAAATAAAGGGGTTTTAAGAAGGGTGCAATGGTAAATAAAATAATAATTTTAAACAATAAACAAAGACAGGCTCGAATGTAATTCACGTAATCAATAATAATCCAGTACTTGTTAATGGAACTACTTATGGGCAATGTTTTCTCCTTTGAAAAGAACTAATTTAACAGGAATTGTCGCTTTCGCGTATTCAGAACCGAGTTGTACTCTCTAATCAACCCCTCCTATTGTCACAGATAAAAAGGTGCGTACTGCGTTAGAGTAGTAAACCTATTTTTAAGAAATATAGTATCTTGACTAAGTTGAAAAGTATTTTAACCTGGACTTCTTAGCAAAAAGAGGTTCTTATAAACCAGACTCTAAACTTCATAACGCGTCCGAAAATCGTTTTAAAATCTCTTTTCTTTTTAATCTAAAAACTCCTAATGAACTAGACAAAGCGCTTTTGGCTGTTTTTGAAATAGTTAAAAACAATTAGATTGAATTGAAAGATAAAATAGCCCTTAAGTGTTTCCACGAACAATTATACGGATTACTGGTTTAATTACGATCCTTACATCCTAACCTTTATGGAATTAGTTAGACATGATAAAGTAAAGATTCTTTTTATAATTTTTCATAAAAGTAATTAAGTGCGAGTGCGGAAAGTAAATGAATTTAGTTCGAGTGCGAAAAGTAAATGAATTTAGTGCGAGTGCGAGAAATAAAGTAATTTAGTGCGAGTGCGGGAAATAAAGGAATTTAGTGCAAGTGCGGGTAATAAACGAAAGTAAAGCGAGTGCGGGAAATAAATAAAGTAAAGTGCGGAAAAGTAAAATACGAACTGGAATTAAAATGGCGGCAGGATTAACTTCCTCCAGAGTGCTCCAAAACTCGATCACACAGACAGATTACAGACCCGATCACTCGATTGCAGAAACACCCCGATGTGGAATGCAACTGCTTTAAAACTGATATATGCCTAGAGAAATCTAATTTTGGATGATGAAAAACGAAAAACTAAAGTCCTATTTATAGGAAAACTAAATGCGGGAAATGACCAGGACGCCCCTCCACTAAAAAGTGGAGGGAACTGAATTTTTGCCTTGTGGCGCCCGCCACAGGCCTATGGCGTCCGCCATAGTACTCATAGGGAATGGAAGAGTGGGGATCGTGGGTCTTGGCAGTTGTGGAGTGGTCTTGAGACGTGGCCACGTCATGGCTAACCCCATGGCGCCCGCCACGGTGGGTGCCGTAAGTGCAAAACGCTGAATTTCTAGGTTTTCGTCCGTTTCCACTCCTTTTTCGCTCCTTTTCTCGATTCAAGCCCCGATTACAATAAAAACCTGAAAACAAAAGAAAACAAAGTAATAACATAACAAAATAACAATAAAAGCTAAGAATGCATGCGAAATCGGAGTCAGAAATACGGTGAAATTTAGTGTGATCAAATTCTCCCACACTTAAACCTTTGCTTGTCCTCAAGCAAACATTAAAGCTCAAGAAAATATGGTGTCAACACGTGTCTTTGGGCTAAAAGGGCTTATAAGTTCAAGTCAGGATGCAGTGACAGATACTAACTAAGTGAACCAAGGGTACCATAGTAACACAAACACAAACTTCAATCCTATATTAACCACTCCATATCATCCCACAATACCTAGGCCCATCTTCTCATCTTTTTTGTGTCCTTTTCATTCAGGCGCAATCACATTAAGCCCGTTATCCGTACATGCTTCATAGTAGAGTGACCGGTTAGTGATTCTGATCCATAACATAAGGTTTCTGGCACATAAGCATGTGTAAACCTGTTTTTATTTCGCCTAAATGTCGTTGCGGGGGATCAGATCGTAATCCTCCCTACCAAGTTCAGTGCCAGATACCTCTGAACCAACTAACAATAGGTGACTTGCAATTTTTTTTTCTTTTTGTGGCAAAAAAATTTTTTTTTTCTTCTCTTTTTTTTTTCGGTTTAAATGACTTTGTGAGGGTCACCTATACCAGAGTTAGCCTTTTTTTCTTTTTTATTAGCACTGGATCATTCACTTATGTTCATCGGCCCCCTACGTAGAGCATGCTTAGGCCGGAGCTGACTGCTAAAATAAACTACTTAGGACAATTTTTTAAATGATAATAAAGGCCATGGTGGTGGGGTTTAGGAGTGATTCCTATATTCAAGAGGTCTATGGTGCTAAAATGGTTCTGATGTTTCAAAAAGTTGACCTAAGTCACCACATCCTAATCTAAACCTGTCTCAAAGCCCAAAAAAACATGTGAAACAACATTATTTTCTTTTTAAAATTTTTCTGGTAAGGCTAAGGAAATGGAAAAAATGAAGATGAACTAAAAATACACTATACTGGTGACTCGTCAGACTCATGCATTATCTAAGAAAAATAAAATACTGAAAAGGGAAATAACTGAAAGGAAATAATTAACTAAAAAGGGAAATGACAGAAAGCAATAAAATCCCCTCCCACACTTAAATCGAACATTGTCCCCAATGTTTCGAAATAAGATAAGGGGGGTAACCTGAAAAAGACTACTGAGGAGGAGCACTGGTGCCCTCGCCGTCCTGCTGTGATGATCTGGAACGACGGGATCTACTACGATGCTCGTCCCTCCGGTCGAGTCGTGCTGATAAGGAAGCCTGAGCACTCCGGACCTCTCGAAGGTTACCTAAGATGGAACCCTGAGTGGCCTCTACAAGCTGGTAGTGCCGGCTGTTGAACTCTCTCTGACGGTTCTGCTCTAATGAGATATCATTCAAGGTACGACAAACGTTGCTATAAGCACGATCCGAAACCAATCGCGATTGTTGCATGAAGCTCATGTTGTCCGTCAGCTGTTGTGAAATAGTATA
Organism: Lathyrus aphaca; assembly: GCA_963966055.1. NCBI lineage: Eukaryota > Viridiplantae > Streptophyta > Magnoliopsida > Fabales > Fabaceae > Lathyrus > Lathyrus aphaca. The sequence continues at coordinate 15,297,355 of OZ014524.1, forward strand.
GAGAAGGCCGTCTCGCCTTTCTTCTCTAGTTGTCATATCACGCCACATCTCCTCGGTGACATAGAATCCAGGAGCAGTACCTGCAACAGGGTTAGAGGAAGATGGTGCGGTGTGTGACTGTAAAGGACGATGGGGGACATGTGAGGGATGGGAGACTGCTCTCTCCGATCATACTCTTCATCAGTGTCATGTGCCTCCCCATCAGGAATATTAGGAGGAAGTGGACCCAAAACACGTGGAGCATTAAGATCATAGGTCCAGTTCCTTTCATCACGTACATCAGTACGTCTACTGCATGGTAAAGCAACAGATGGGATAGCTACCCCATGAACCATCAACTCATAACCACCTTCTCTCCTCGTTCGGCACAATTTCATGTCTTTCAGAAATTTTAAATTAATTGTGCGAGGAGGTAGTGGTTCAAGTGTAGCTATCTCATTGTTCAGGCCAAGAGCCCGAGCAATAGACGTAACAAGCCCTCCAAAAACAATCGGTCCTGTTTTATTAGTAAATAAAGTCATGTGGGCAAGCATAAAAGGGACCATATTGATGTGGGTTCTAGTGAGGCATCCTTGCAAAAATAGGAGTTCTCTAGCAAAAATAGTACATGCCAAAAGATGTCTGAAAACTCTTATGGCCGGGTTGTGAATGGTCGACGCAAGTATCCCTTCAAAAGAATTAATTGAAGTACTTGAAAGCCTTTGCCAGAAGGTAAATACCTCGGCCGACCATTCCGCATCCAAAGGTGCCTCACAAATCGCACCTTCCCTATGAGGGATTCCTAACAAACCTGCTAGCTCGTTGGTACTGAATTCATATTCAATTCCAAACAGTCTAAAAATGACAGTACCGACAGTGCTAGCAGTGTTAGGACTGACAGTGTATATCAAAAAACTCAAAAACTCAATTGTCAGTTTCTCATAGGTAGGTTCCTGATTAATGAAAATATTATGCAAGCCTAGAAATTCTAATAAATTAAAAACACTATGATAAATACCCAAAGCATACAGACAGTTATCGTCGACGTACCTAGTCGAGAGAATTTCTCGACTCTGAAGCCTCTGAATAATTTTCCGTTGCCTATCGCCCGGTCTTCCATCACGAAGAAGAAATCCATCGAACTCCATTGTTGATAGCTCCTTAGGTAGTGAAAATGGTAGAAAAATGGTTTATGAGGGAAATGATAAAGTTTTGATTTTTATGGTTTGTGGTGGATGAAAATGAAAATGGATGTTGGATATGTTTTATGGATGGAGGGTATTTTGGAAATGGGGGAGCTTTAATGGGGTTCAAGGAGGTTTTGGAAAGTTGCAAAAATGGGTTTTTGGTGAAGAAAGGGATGAAAATGGTGGAAAATGAAGTTCTGCCCCGAAATAGGGGAGAACGCCATGGCGCCCGCCATGGGCTTGTGGCGCCCGCCACAAGGCTAATTCCTGGGCCTTGGATTTTTTTTAAATCCTCCTTTTGGGCCTTCCTTACACCTTTGGTCTTCGGGGGGGGGGGGGGGGGAGGGTCTGGATAGCGTTTTCTTCTTCTTTTCAAGGCATGAGGCTTGCATATTTTTTTGTGAAGACAAAAATGAAAATATTTTTGTCTTATATTTTTTTTTCTTTGCACGACAAAAATAAAATAATTAAAAATCAAAAAGAAAAAGAAAAATTAACATTAGTGCATAATATGTATATATAGGAGGAATGAAAATATAATAGATGCAATAAAGTGATATATGTCTGGAAATGCGATAAATAAAATAAAGCATATAAAAGGAAATTAAATACTAGGGTAGCGCTGTCAGTGTAGAATGAGTCATGTGGTAGGCTTCTTTTCCTGGCTTGATCCACGAATCTCAGCTATCTCCCTCCGAAGCTCTTCAATCGCCTGATATAGAGCATCGGCCTCTGAGGCATGAGTGAGATCAGAAACCTGCATCTGTAACTCTAAGTCTGCCACTTCCTGCTTGAGCAGGGCAGTCTCCTTACGGAGCTCATAAATCTGTGTTTGTAGGTCAGGTGGCTGCAGAGACATATTGTTAGACATAACAGTGATTCGGGGAGTAAGAGGTGTAGGAGTGTACTCAGCGGCGGGAGGCGATTTCGGCTCTTCGACAGTCTCTCCATAACCCTCTAGAGCATAACTCCAATTTGCAGGATCATGGACACTGGTCATCAGCGGATCTGGTAATGTAAAGTAGTGTATCGCTTCGCCGTCGATCAGTAATTTAAACATGTTGGGCTCAAAAGAAGCCCTCCTCATCTGTCCTCTATCAAGACAAAAATCAACATCCAGGGTGGTGTAGCAGCAGAAGGTCCTGAGGTGCAATAATTTGCAAGACAAACCCAATGCAGTAGCTATCTGTGTAACAATCCCACCGACATGTATGATGCCTACGGATGATCTGGCAACACTAGCAAGGCCCTTCAACAGAAAGTTGCCACAAGCAACTGAGCGAGACTGAGTCGCACAAAACAGTAGGAAAATCTCCTCTTCACTTAGCAGGGTCTCTGTATCTGGCAAACCTAGGAAAGAATGCGCTAGAATCATCTGGAAGTACCTTAACGCAGGGTTGTGGATTACCTGAGAGAACTGGGTGGAAGGATCTTGGCTTCCTCCACCTGATATTTTAGACCAAAACTTTTCCACTTCTCTGCTCATAAAATACCCCATCGGTGTCTCTGGAATAGCATCAGGAGTAGTCTGGAAACCTAGTAAATCACCAAACTCTTTGTGAGAGAAGGAGTAGTCAATCCCGAACAACCTGAAAACAGCGATTCCATCGGGTCCAGCCCAAGGGTCATGATGAAACGAGCTGAGGAACTCAAGAGTCAAGTTCCTATAAGTGTTGTTCCTGTCGTCAAACTGGTCCCACTGGAGTTGATGGCATAAGAATCTGACGCTTGGCTCTATCCCCAAGGCATCCATGCAGTCATGGTCAGGGTACCTGGTAGGAGCCATAGGGCGTCTCATGTGGACATAGTAACGCTCTCTCTGTGTGTCGTCTCTAAAGGCCACGTGCATGTCATCAGGGTTCTGCATTCTGCACAAGGTTAGCAAACAAGTCCTGAAAGCACATAAAACATTCAATCGTTAGTCCTGACATAATAATAAAATAAACAAATTTAAAATAAAGTAAAAATAAATAAAAAAGTACATAAATAAGAAAACCATGGGTTGCCTCCCATGCAGCGCTTGTTTAACGTCATTAGCTCGATGGCCGATTTTTAAACATCATTGGAAGGATATGGTGGATCACTCAGAGTATGACAGGTGTATGTTGTTGGGATGTCACCTCCTTCGTAGGGATTCAACCTCTGTCCATTGACGATGAACGGTTTACATGTTTGGTTCTTGATTTCAATAGCACCGGATCTTAGGATCTTAGATACTTCGAAAGGGCCAGTCCATCTCGAACGAAGTTTTCCTGGAAAAAGTCGTAACCTAGAATCGAACAGGAGAACAGGATCGCCTATTTTGAAGTCTCTTCTTATGATTCTTTTGTCATGCCAAGCTTTTGTTCTTTCTTTGTATATGATGGCATTTTCGTAGGCGGATTGTCTGAGCTCTTCTAATTTGTGGATATCAAGGATACGTTTTTCACCAGCAGTCAAGTAATCCAAATTCAAAGTTTTGATGGCCCAATAGGCCTTATGCTCCAACTCAAAAGGTAAGTGACATGATTTTCCATAGACCAGTTGATAAGGGGTTGTTCCTATAGGAGTTTTGAAAGCGGTTCTATAGGCCCATAATGCTTCTTGAAGTTTCTGTGACCAATCCTTTCTAGATATAGAGACAGTCTTCTCGAGGATTTGTTTGATCTCCCTATTAGATACTTCCACTTGTCCATTGGTCTGTGGGTGGTATGGTGTTGCTACTCTATGCTTAACTCCATACTTGCTTAAAAGTTTATCAAATATTCTCGATATGAAGTGTGATCCTCCATCACTTATGACTAAACGGGGTGTTCCAAACCTGGGAAATATATAGTTTTTGAATAATTTGATGACTACTCTGGTGTCGTTTGTGGGTGCGGCGATAGCTTCAATCCATTTAGACACGTAGTCAACTGCTACTAAGATGTACTGATTTCCAAAAGATGGTGGGAACGGTCCCATAAAGATACCCCATACGTCGAAGAGTTCTACTTCTTGGATATTTCTTAACGGCATTTCATTACGTCTTGAAATATTTCCTGTGCGTTGGCATCTATCACACTTGACAATGAAAGCATGGACATCACGCCACATAGTAGGCCAGAATAGGCCAGCTTGAAGAATCTTGGCGTAGGTCTTAGATGTGCTCGCATGTCCACCATAGGGTGCAGAGTGACAATGCTCAATTATGTTATTTACCTCTTCTTCTGGAACACAACGGCGAAAAATTCCATCTTTACCTCTCTTGAAAAGAAATGGTTCGTCCCAATAGAAGTTTCTCACATCATTGTAGAACTTCTTCTTCCGGTGGTAATTTAGATCAGGGGGTATGATGTCAGCGGCTAGGTAATTAACAAAGTCTGCATACCAAGGTACATTGCTTATAGCTAAGGATTTATGAAAATGCTCGTGAGGGTCTGGGTTATCTTGTTCAATAGTTTCTAGTTGGGCTATCAGTCTATCATAGGCAAAATCGTCATTTATGGGTACTGAATCAGGTTTCAGGTATTCTAGCCTAGATAGGTGATCAACTACCACATTATCAGTGCCTTTCTTATCACGGATATCCAAATCAAACTCTTGCAGTAATAGAATCCATCGAAGTAACCTAGGCTTGGCATCCTTTTTGCTTAGCAAGTAACGAATGGCAGCATGGTCGGTGTAAACTATAATCTTGGCTCCTACTAGATAAGATCTAAATTTGTCTATTGCAAAAACTACAGCTAGGAGCTCCTTTTCGGTTGTTGCGTAGTTGAGCTGTGCAGCGTCTAGGGTTCTACTGGCATAATAGATTACATGTAACTTTTTGTCTTTTCTCTGACCTAGAACGGCTCCAACAGCATAATCACTGGCGTCACACATTATCTCAAACGGTTCTGACCAATCAGGGGGTTTCATTATAGGTGCTGAAATCAGAGCTTGCTTCAGAAGATTAAATGCTTCAGTACATTTTTCATCGAAGATAAATTCAGCATCTTTCATTAAAAGACCAGTTAAGGGCTTTGTTATTTTGGAGAAATCCTTGATAAAACGCCGGTAAAATCCGGCATGTCCAAGAAAACTTCTTATCTCCCTGATAGTCTTCGGCGATTTTAGATTCTCTATGACTTCTATTTTTGCTTTATCTACCTCTATACCTTTTTCGGAAACTATATGTCCTAAAACAATCCCTTCGGTGACCATGAAATGACATTTTTCCCAATTTAGCACAAGGTTGACCTCCACACATCTCTCCAGGATTTTCTCAAGGTTCATAAGACAATCTTTGAAATCTGATCCACAAACTGAGAAATCGTCCATAAATACTTCCATGATTCCATCTAAATAGTCGGCAAAGATAGACATCATGCAGCGTTGGAAAGTGGCAGGAGCATTACAAAGTCCAAAAGGCATTCTTCTATAGGCAAAAGTTCCAACTGGGCATGTAAAGGTAGTTTTTTCTTGATCTTCGGGGTGAATAGGTATTTGGAAGAATCCTGAATATCCATCTAGGTAACAAAAGTAAGAGTGTCTGACTAGGCGCTCCAACATTTGGTCTATGAATGGTAATGGGAAATGGTCCTTCCTAGTTGCTTTATTTAATTTTCTATAATCTATGCACATACGCCAACCTCCATCGGTTCTTTTTGCTACAGGTTCGCCCTTCTCGTTTTGCACGACTGTGATACCTCCCTTTTTAGGTACTACATGCACAGGACTCACCCATTTATTGTCCGAGATCTGATATATTATACCTGCCTCTAGTAACTTAAGAACTTCAGTCTTAACTACAGTACTCATTATAGGATTTATTCTTCGTTGATGTTCTCTGGAAGGTTTTGAATCTTCTTCAAGCAAAATCCGATGCATGCATACGAATGGGCTTATTCCTTTTAGATCAGAGATCTTATATCCTAAGGCTGAGGGGTACCTACGTAAAACTTCTAATAAGTGATCGGTTTCTTCTTGGTTTAAGGTAGCACTGACTATAACTGGACGATTCATATCTTCATCGAGAAATTCATATCTCAGGTTTTTAGGCAGTTCCTTAAGTTTTACGGTCGGTTTCATAGGGCAAGGCATAGGATCTGGGGTAAGAGATAAACATTCGTGAAGGTTATCATCAATGTAGGGTCTTTTATAATTGTCATCTTCCAAAATAAGGGTTGATGGCAATTTTATAGATTCAGTTTCTTCTTCTTGTTCTAATTCCCTAATGCATTCTTCGATGATATCTAAGGCATAACAAGCATCTCCTATCACAGGTGCCATAAGAAATTTTGAAAGTATAAATTCTATCTTCTCGTCACCTACCTCAAAAGTTAGTTTCCCTTTTTTAACATCTATCACGGCTCCAGCAGTCGATAAGAACGGTATACCTAGGAGGATTGGTATGTCGTCATCTTCTTTAATGTCCATGACAACAAAATCAGTAGGTATAAACAGCTGACCTATCCTAACAGGGACGTCTTCAAGTATGCCTATAGGGTATTTAACGGATCTATCGGCTAATTGAAGTGACATCTTAGTAGGTTGTAATTCTCCTAAGTTTAATCTCTCACAAACTGCTAAAGGCATTAAGCTTACACTAGCTCCTAAGTCTAGAAAAGCTTTTTCGATGACATGATTCCCAAAAATACAAGGAATGGAAAAATTTCCGGGATCTTTATCTTTCTTTGCTAACCTATTTTCGGAAATAGAATTACATTCTACGGGTTTCGGATCTTCAAGTCTACGTTTATTCGTAAGTATGTCTTTGAGAAACTTAGCATAAGAAGGTATTTGGGTGATGGCTTCTGTAAAGGGGATTTCTACGTGAAGTTTTTCTATAACCTTAACGAATTTTTGATATTGATTATCGATTTGGGTTTTCTTTAATCTTTGAGGGTATGGTATTGGTGGTTTGTATGGCGGTGGTGGTACATAGGTTTTATTTTTAGGTTCTTCTCCTTTTTCTTGAGTTTCCGGGGTTTCAGACTCCTCTGGTTCCTTCTCGTCATTCCTCTCAGAAGTTTCGGGCTCACTCAATCTAGGGTTTAAAGGTTCCTTATAAGCGGTTCCACTTCGTAGAGTAATGGCATTTGCTTGCCTTTCGGGTTTTGTTGAGGTTGTCCAGGGAACTGTCCTCCAGGTGTAGTCTGTGGGGCTTGGTTTAACGCTACCTGAGAGATCTGGGTTTCAAGCATCTTATTATGAGTAATGATTTGATCAACCTTGGTTCCTAACTGGGTAATCAGTTCGTTAACATGGACGTTTTGGTTCATGAACTCTTTGTTTTATTTTGCTTGAGCAGTGATAAAATTTTTTACAACTTCATCAAAGCTCGGACTTGGTGGTACAGGTTGCATAGGTTGATTTGATCTTGGGGCTTGTTAACCTTGTTGTCTCGGAGGTGCGGTATTTTGAATAGGGTTATTATTTTTGTAGGAGAAGTTTGGGTGATTCCTCCATCCAGGGTTATATGTGTTTGAAAATGGGTTCCCTTGGGCATAGTTCACTTGCTCAGTGTTGGTCTCATTCAACAGATTGCATTCGGCGGATTGGTGTCCTTGCGTCCCACATATCTCACAATTCGGCGAAACTGCGGCTGCAGTATTCGGAGTTGTACACATATGTTCGACTTTAAGGGCCAACGCGTCCATTTTAGCCTGCATCATGTCTATAGAGCTTAGCTCATGTATTCCTCCTTGGGCTTCCTTCTTTTCCACTGTCGCTCGTTCTACTCCCCATGATTGATGGTTTTGGGCCATATCCTCGATAAGGGCACTAGCTTCAGGGTAAGGTTTGTTCATCAGTGCGCCACCAGCGGCAGCGTCGATGGTCATCTTAGTGTTATAATGAAGTCCATTATAGAAGGTTTGGATGATTAGCCAATTCTCTAAGCCATGATGTGGGCATGCTCTTAATAGTTCTTTATATCTCTCCCAGGCTTCGAACAACGACTCTCCTTGGTGTTGGGTAAATCTAGTTATTAGGTTTCGAAGAATAGCGGTCTTACTTGGGGGAAAGTATCTAGCAAGGAAAACTTTTCTAAGGTCATCCCAAGTTGTTATTGAATTGGGTGGAAGGGAATCTAACCATGATAGAGCTTTATCTCTGAGGGAAAAGGGAAATAATCTTAAGCGTATTGCCTCAGGAGAAGCTCCATTGGTTTTAAAGGTGTCTGCTAACTGAAGAAATTTTTTTAAATGTTGGTTCGGGTTATCAGTAGCGAGACCTGCGAATTGTCTCTGTTGCACTAATTGCAGCAGGGATGGTTTAAGTTCAAAATTATTGGCTGGGATAGCGGGGTTTACTATACTGGAACTAGGTTCCTCGTTTGATGGTTGGGCGAAGTCCTTAAGAGGTCTTCGGTTTTGATCTTCGGCCATAGCTTTCCTATTCCTATGGAAAAATAAACGTGCGCGAGCGTAACGTTCAGGTTCAGCTAGAGGGTCTATTAAACTTCCGGCACTGCGAGTCTTTCGCATTGACCGGTGGGTAACAACCTTAGTCTAAACGGTATAACTACAGGGTAATGAAATTTGACGAAATTGGTCCCCGGCAACGGCGCCAAAAACTTGATGCGTGTTTTTCGCAAGTGTACGAACACGTCAGAGTAATATAAAAGATTGTCGAATCCACAGAGACCAAGTGTCAATCTATCGTACCTGTTGTTATGGTGTGTATCTAAGGCAACTAAATAAAGGGGTTTTAAGAAGGGTGCAATGGTAAATAAAATAATAATTTTAAACAATAAACAAAGACAGGCTCGAATGTAATTCACGTAATCAATGATAATCCAGTACTTGTTAATGGAACTACTTATAGGCAATGTTTTCTCCTTTGAAAAGAACTAATTTAACAGGAACTGTCGCTTTCGCGTATTCAGAACCGAGTTGTACTCTCTAATCAACCCCTCCTATTGTCACGGATAAAAAGGTGCGTACTGCGTTAGAGTAGTAAGCCTATTTTTAAGAAATATAGTATCTTGACTAAGTTGAAAAGTATTTTAACCTAGACTTCTTAGCAAAAAGAGGTTCTTATAAACCAGACTCTAAACTTCATAACGCATCCGAAAATCGTTTTAAAATCTCTTTTCTTTTTAATCTAAAAACTCCTAATGAACTAGACAAAGCGCTTTTGGCTGTTTTTGAAATAGTTAAAAACAATTAGATTGAATTGAAAGATAAAATAGCCCTTAAGTGTTTCCACGAACAATTATACGGATTACTGGTTTAATTACGATCCTTACATCCTAACCTTTATGGAATTAGTTAGACATGATAAAGTAAAGATTCTTTTTATAATTTTTCATAAAAGTAATTAAGTGCGAGTGCGGAAAGTAAATGAATTTAGTGCGAGTGCGAAAAGTAAATGAATTTAGTGCGAGTGCGAGAAATAAAGTAATTTAGTGCGAGTGCGGGAAATAAAGGAATTTAGTGCAAGTGCGGGTAATAAACGAAAGTAAAGCGAGTGCGAGAAATAAATAAAGTAAAGTGCGGAAAAGTAAAATACGAACTGGAATTAAAATGGCGGCAGGATTAACTTCCTCCAGAGTGCTCAAAAACTCGATCACACAGACAGATTACATACCCGATCACTCGATTGCAGAAACACCCCGATGTGGAATGGCAACTGCTTTAAAACTGATATATGCCTAGAGAAATCTAATTTTGGATGATGAAAAACGAAAAACTAAAGTCCTATTTATAGGAAAACTAAATGCGGGAAATGACCAGGACGCCCCTCCACTAAAAAGTGGAGGGAACTGAATTTTTGCCTTGTGGCGCCCGCCACAGGCCTATGGCGCCCGCCATAGTACTCATAGGGAATGAAAGAGTGGGGATCGTGGGTCTTGGCAGTTGTGGAGTGGTCTTGAGACGTGGCCACGTCATGGCTAACCCCATGGCGCCCGCCACGGTGGGTGCCGTAAGTGCGAAACGCTGAATTTCTAGGTTTTCGTCCGTTTCCACTCCTTTTTCGCTCCTTTTCTCGATTCAAGCCCCGATTACAATAAAAACCTGAAAACAAAAGAAAACAAAGTAATAACATAACAAAATAACAATAAAAGCTAAGAATGCATGCGAAATCGGAGTCAGAAATACGGTGAAATTTAGTGTGATCAGAAGGCTCAACAAGATTGTGATGTGTGTTTTCTCTATCATGGTCTTCTTTTCAGTTGTCGTTAATGTAACACCCCATTTTTAATAATTGCTCGACGGGTATTTTTGGAGCATTGTTGGCCTTGTTGAAGACATGTGTCTTGTTGTTTTGGTGTAGTGTCCTAGAGGGACGGGTAGAATTATAGTGCGATTAGTAATAATAGGTATGAGAATAATAATAAGACCAATTAAACACTATTTTATTATTATTATTATATAAATAATATTAGTAATATTAGGATTATTATTATTCAGTTTTAATTAAAATAAGGTTGAATTAGTAAAATGACTATTATGAGAATAATAGGGAAAATTAGTTTAATAAACAAATTAAGAAAAGAATTAGCCATAACATTGTTGGGAGAACCAAGGGAGAGCTAGGAAGAGGAAGAACAGCTAGGGCATCCTTCATAGAAGAAATACGCAGGAAATTTCATCAAGATTCGAGGTAAGGAGGGAGAAAGGGATTCTCATTAGGTGATATAACATGATGAGGTAGTGAAGGGTCTTTTCCCTCGTAGGATTTTTGTTATTATGATGCTATATGATGAATCTGTTGTGTGTATATTATTTGTTGTGAATTCGTTCTGGTATAATTGAACCCGTATCTGAAAAATATTGTTGTGGCTATTATGTATGTTGCATTGTTGTATGGATTTGGTATTGTTGCAGAAGTAGATGACAAATCCGGATCTAGAAAATGTATAAAATTGAATCTAGTAACATTAGATGAAAGAAGAACATGAGAAGTATTGTAAAACTGGTATAGAAACATTCCTAGAACCCGTATGAAGTGTGAATTCGAGATCTAGGATGGACAAATTCAGAAAATAGGAGAAAACATGGAAAACTGCTGGTTTCTGCCCATACGCGTATTGGGAATCTCAATACGCGTATGATGTGCGTGATTTGGGGGCAATACGCATACTAGATGGGAGTTACGCGTAAGAACATTGAATTTTTAGGGGCCTCTGCTCATTCTAGTATCATACGCGTGAGAAAATAAGGCAATACGCGTATTGGCCTGAAGAGGGGGAAGCCATACGCGTAAGAGGCAGCATATGGGGTGCGTATGGGCTGCGTGGAGGCTGGTCATTACGCGTATGTACCAGTGCAATACGCGTATGACCAGACATGTAGGGTAAATTATGTTGTTTTACGATTTTTGTCCCGATTTCGCATCTGTTGTCGATTCTTTTGGTCTGAGGCATTAATGTAGACATTAGTACTTAATTAATCAAGGATTAGTATTGAGAAATTGATTAATGATGAAGCTTGGGTGTATTTAACTAGATGATTGATCGGTTAAGTCGCGTGAGGATTATATTGGTGACCGTGTGGAATTATTGTTGCATATGTGATCGGATGGATTGTGTAGATGTATAATATGACGTTGTTATGAATGTTGTATGTATACTCATGGTCATGCATACATTGAGGTATTCTTGGTGGGATGAATCGTTTTCGGATGGGCGTATGCGATTCATCTGTACTCTGTTGTGGAGAATGGTGGGGATAATCATTTCCGAATGGGCGTATGTGATTTATCCTAGTTCAATTGAATCAACAAAAACTGGTACCACATGCATTATGTCGTTGTTGAGTCACATTGCATAATTGTTGTTGTTTTGTTATTGCATGATTATTGGTGTGATGTTGTTGTATATGTTTATTTGAGTGAGAAACTAACCTTGATATGTTTTATGCACCTTTAATATTTGAGTATGTTTCTTACCCCTTTCTTGTTGTTGTGTTTGTGCTTCTTTGAAAGTATAGATAATCCAGGTACCTGAGTATGCATGGAAGTCGTGTTGCTTGTTCGAGTCATAGGACTGCTATGATACATAACACGGGATGTGGAATTTTTTATGCTTTGTTTATTTTAGTTTTGGTTATGTATCTTAATACGTTGTTGGAAACTTTATAAACCAAAATTATTGAGGATTATTATTGATGTTGGCATGTTGGCATAAGTTGAAAAAATTACACTTTTTCGCTGTTTTTATAAAAGAGTTTTGTTGATTATTCTGTTGATGTGGCATTCCACTTGTTTAAACTCTAATTTTTGTATTAAATTTTTATTTTCTAAATTGGGAAAAGTGGGGTGTTACAATTGGTATCAGAGCAGGTCATTCCAACCGTCCATATGTTGTAGTCGAGTCAGTCCTTAGAATATGAGTTGTTGTGTTCTAACCGGAGGTGTTTATTGTATCAATATGGCGGGAAGGAATGATGCTGCTATGCAAGTCATGTCACATGCTATAGAGAAAATTGGTCCAGCTGTTGGGAATACTGAGTTTTGAGACTTGGATCAGTTCAGGAGTAACAAGCCGCCTACGTATGAAGGGGGTATTCTTGATCCAGAGGCTGCACAGAAATGGATGAAGGCTGTTGAAAAAATCTTCAGGATCATAGGGACCAATGATGATCAGAAGGTGAGGTTTGGTACTAACATGTTGGAGGGAGGAGATGAAGTATGGTGGGACAACAGTCACCAAAGGTTGGAAGTTGTAGGTACTGCTATTACTTGGGCCGTATTTAGAGCTGAGTTTCTGGAGAAGTATTTTCCAAAGGATATTCGTTGTGCTAGAGAGGTGGAATTCTTGGAACTGAAGCAGAGTAATATGATTGTGGTGGAGTATGTTGTTCGATTTGAAGAGTTAGTGCAACATTGTGCACATTATAACACTGAGGATGCTATGACTTCAAAGTGTATGAAATTTGAGAACGGGCTGCTTCCTGAGATCAAACAGGGCATTGCTTGTCAGAAGATAAGAATTATCCAGAGCTAGTGAGTAGAAGTAGAATTTATGATAATGACAATAGAGCTCGGATTGCTCACTACAAGGTTGTGAGTGACCGAAAAGGTAAGCTGGGATTTGGGGGTACTCCTTATAGTTATCCAACTGACAAAGATAAATTGAAAGCTGCTACTGATTAGAACCCAAGTGGGGGAGGGGTAAATCCCAATTCAGTGAAATGTTTCAGATGTGGGGTACGGATCATCGTGCTAATACTTGCCAGAATTAAGTGAAGAAATGCTTCAAGTGTGGACGAACAGGTCATGTGGTGGTAAATTGCAGAGCTATTATGCCTACTTGTTTCAATTATGGTGAACAAGGTCATATTAGTACGACTTGCTAGAAACTGAATAAGTCCCAAGGAGCTATTGGGAAGGTGTTTGCTTTAGTGGGAGCCCAATCCACTAATGAGGAGCATTCTATCAAAGGTACTTGTTTTATTAACAGTACTCCCTTGATTGCCATTATTGATATGGGTGCAACCCACTCGTCTATTTATGTTGATTGCATAAAGAGGTTAGGAATTGTACCTTTTACTCTCGATTAAAGAATGACAATTGAGACTCTATCTATTGGTTATGTGGTTACATCTTTAGTATGTTTGAAGTGTTTGTTAACTATTTTTTATAGAGATTTTAGCATGAATTTTATTTGTTTACCACAGGGTAATCTGGATTTTATTTTGGGGATGAACTGGTTGGAATTATACCGGGTCTATATTGATTATAATAGGAAGAAGTTGTTGTTTCTTACTCCTGAAGAGGAAGAGTTGGCTAATTCATTATCTAATAAAGAGTTGAGAACTTTGTTGGAAGACGAGGCTAATATGTTTGCAGTGTTCGCATCTTTATCCAGTTGTGAATGAATTTTTGGAAGTATTTCCTGATGATATTACAGAATTACCTCCGACGAGAGAAGTTGAATTTACTATTGATTTGATTCCTGGTACAAGGCTTATTTCTATGGCACCGTATATGATGCCTGCATTAGAGTTGGCTGAATTGAAATCTCAGATTGAAGAGTTGTTTGATAGGAAGTTTATTAGGCCAAGTGTGTTGTTATGGTGAGCTCCAGTGTTACTGGTAAAGAAAAAATATGGTAGTATGTGTTTGTGCATTGATTATCGTCAGTTGAATAAAGTGACCATTAAGAATAAGTATCCGCTTCTGAGGATTGATGACTTAATGGATCAGCTAGTTGGTGCCCGTATTTTCAGTAAGATTGATCTGAGGTCAGGTTACCATCAGATTAGAGTGAAAGAAGGTGATATTCAGAAGACTGCATTTAAAACTTGTTATGGACATTATGAATATGTTGTGATGCCTTTTGGAGTGTCTAATTCTCCAAGTGTATTTATGGAGTATATGAATCGTATCTTCCATTCTTATTTGGATCAGTTTATTGTGGTATTTATCTATGACATTCTTATTTATTCTAAGATTGAAGATGATCATAAAGAGCATTTGAGGATTGCATTGCAAGTGTTGAAGGATAATAAGTTGTTTGCGAAGTTATCAAAGTGTGAGATTTGGCTTAAGAATGTGAGTTTCTTGGGTCATGTTATTTATGGTGATGGTATAACAGTAGATCCTTCTAAAGTAAGTGTTGTGTTGTAATGAGAACCTCCAAAGACCGTTATGGAGATTAGAGGTTTTGTGGGCTTAGCAGGTTATTATAGAAGATTTATCCAAGGGTTTTCTAATTTGGCATTAACGTTGACTCTATTGACTAGAAAGAGTCAAGCGTTTATTTGGGATACACCTTGTGAGGAAAGTTTTGAGGAATTGAAAAAGAAATTGACTACGACACCAATATTGGGTTTGCCAAGTCCTGGTGAATCATTTGTTGTATATTGTGATGCGTCCAAGATGGGATTAGGTGGAGTTTTGATGCAAAATAGTAAAGTAATGGCTTATGTGTCAAGACAATTGAGGGTGCACGAGAGGAATTATCCTACTCGTGATCTTGAATTAGCTGCAATGGTTTTTGTGTTGAAGATTTTGAGGCACTACTTGTACGGGTCAAGATTTGAAGTATTTAGTGACCACAAGAGTTTAAAGTATTTGTTTGACCAGAAAGAGCTAAATATGAGATAGAGAAGGTGGTTGGAATTTCTGAAGGATTATGATTTTAATCTGAGCTATCATCCGGGTAAAGCAAATGTAGTAGAAGATGCATTGAGCCATAAGACAATTCATATGTCGGCATTGATGGTGAAAGAAATGGAGTTAATTGAGCAGTTTAGAGATTTAAGCATGGTTTGTGAGACGACACCTAAGAGTGTTAGGCTTGGAATGCTAAAGGTATATAATGACCTTTTGGAGGTGATTAAAGAGAATCATAGACTTGATGTGAAGTTGGTAGACTTGATGCCTACAGGAGGAAGTGATCCCGATGGTGATTTCCAAGTAGATAATTATGGTGTGTTGAGATTCCGGGGAAAAATTTGTGTACCAGACAATATTGAATTGATGAAGGCAATTTTAGAAGAAAGTCATTGAAGTAGCTTGAGTATTCATCCCGGAGTTACAAAGATGTATCATGACTTGAAAAAGTTATTTTGGTGGTTTGGTATGAAAAGAGACATATCACAATTTGTGTATGCTTGTTTGGTGTGTTAGAAATCAAAATTGGAGCATCAGAAGCCTTCGGGGATGATGCAACCGTTAGAAATTCCAGAATGGAAATGGGACAATATTGTTATGGAATTTGTTACTAGTTTTCCAAATACGACGCGAGGATTTGATGCTATTTGGGTGGTTGTGGATAGACTTACAAAATCCACACATTTTATTCCTATTAATATAAGTTTTCCATTGACAAAATTGGCAGAGATTTATATCATGATAATCGTGAAGTTGCATGGTTTCCCTTCGAGTATATTTTCGGATAGAGATCCGAGGTTCACTTCTGAATTTTTGAAGAGTTTGCAAGAGGCTTTGGTTTCAAAGTTGAAATTGAGTTCGGCTTATCATCTACAAACGGATGGTCAGTCGGAAAGAACTATTGAGACATTAGAAGATTTGTTGAGGACTTGTGTATTAGAACAAGGTGGTGCGGGGGATACTTATGTAAGTATACGAGTGCGCCTAAGAGGGGGGTGAATTAGGGTCTTAGAAATTTTTCCGGAATTTTATCGATTGTTGAATAATTCTTGATTATTGTTCTAAGTTAAAATGCGGTAAAGCGGAAAAGTAAAGTGGACACGGCGATATATAGTGGAGTACTCTCGGATTGTGAGGGGAACCACTATATATCGCCGTGTCCACTTTACTTTTCCGCTTTACCGCATTTTAACTTAGAATAATAATCAAGAGTTATTCAACCATCGATAAAATTCCGGAAAAATTTCTAAGAACCTAATTCACCCCCCTCTTAGGCGCACTCGTATACTTACAATTGACATCAGAGCAAGTTATAGGCAACTTGTTCCTAGTGATCCAGCATGGCTTCCGCAAGCACACATCCGGTTTTCAAAGACGGTGGAAGTAGCAACAAGCCTACACTCTTCTCCGGCGAATACTTTGATTTTTGGAAAATCAGAATGAGAGCACATCTTGAAGCCCAAGGAGAAGGCATATGGGAAGCGATCGAAGAAGGTCCACATAATCCGGTTAACGTGATCAATGGCGTTGGAACCGCAAAGTTAAAAAAATACTTATGATGAAGATGATAAGAAGAAGATCCTGAATGAGAAGAAGGTGTCGTACCCCGAAAAACACGACCTCACGCGATCCAAATGGACGGAGCCGCGCGCCGGACGAACTGAAGAGTCGCCACCTAATTCTATTTATTCCCGAAGAGGGAAAGGGAAGATATAGATACAACCCGGGAGGAAAAGGATGAGGACAAAGGTCAACGGAACCATTGCCTGGGTTCGGGAGTCGGTTATGCAGGGGGAAGGTATTAGCACCCCCTACATCCATCGTACTCGATGGGAACCATCTAAGTTTACGCGCGCGAAAGGATGTCTATGCTTAAACAGATTGCTTGCTAGAGGGAAATGAGTTGAATTATAAGTTAGATTGAACCTAGGTGCTCGGCAAGGATTGAGATCCTCGTGCCTACGTACTCCCGTGTGCAATGGGAAAGTCAGAGCCTCGTAGTTCGGCCTACTAAGGGGAATGGTTGTTAATTTTATTACCTTTCGTCGATGAAAGGGTTTAGGAGTTGAAATGTACTAAAGACTATGGGTAGTTTATCTCGCCCAACAAGACGAGTGTCCTGCGTCGAAATAATCGGAGCGAGTAACGAGAGCTCGTTATCCTCCTTTCTACCGCTTAAGGCTCGTGGCGTACAAATCTTCTCGTATTATTAAAGGTGTTTTATTTCCTAAGACCGCTTGACGTTGGATCAAGGGTTTGGATCTAATCGAAATTGTTTTGGTTTTTTGAAGTTTAAAGGTAAGTGCAAATGGAGTGTATTTTTGTGGTTTTGTTAGCGAGGCACGAATCGCTCGACTCGCAAAGGTGGAGTGGATCCTAAACGAAAAAGATAACTGAAAAATAAAGTGCAAGTGTGCAAAGTGAAATCGCTTGGCGTTGGACCAAGGATTCGAAATAAAATGCGAGAAATAAAAGTGCATACAAAGGAAGGGGAGAGGGATACAAAATAAATACAGGGGATTGCGAGAAATAAAGGGTATCATTGTATTTTGCCCAAGAGGAAGCGTGTGTGCAGTGTTTTTGAACTATTCGAAGGCGTTCAGCCTGTTTAATCGGGACGCAACTATTCGAAGGCGTTGAACCTTTTTTCGAGCGCAACTATTCGAAGGCGTTGGACCTTTTCGGGACGCGGCGAAATTTTGTTCGTGAACTGCCTTAGAATCGGTTCAAAATGGGAACCATTCTATAAGGAGTCGAATCGTAATTTGAAATGCGAAATAAACTAAATAAATTAAATTGAATTTGCTTGTATTAAAAATAAAATAATGAATATAAATAATAAATAAATTGAATAAAATCAAGAATAAATAAATTGAATTAAATTACATGTTTGTTTGTCGGAATAATAAAATGAAAAATTAAGTACAAGGGGGGCCTCATATTGACCAAAAATCACCGATTAAGATCGGGCGAAAAATTGGCCTTTTATGATATCATTGGCCCAAATAAAATTAATAATAATAGAAAAAAGAATTAAGACATTTTTTAATGGTAATAGAATAACAAGACCAAATAATAAAACAAACACAAAAAATATCAGCATATTTAAAAATAAATTTTATCAGATAAAAGATAAGGGTGATATATTCTTTGGTATGAAAGTGCATATAGGAAATGAATGGGCTCAGCCCGATTGAGAAATCAAAAAAACTGTGATGAAGAAATCTTATTATAAAAATCAAGACCATAAATTATTATAAAAAATGAAATAAGAATAATACAAAGAAATAAAATAGACATCAAATTAAAAACCAATTACTACAATTTTGTACAGAAAAAAAACAAACAGGGAACAAAAGTCCATCTATTGCCCAACGCACAGAAGAAAACAAACTTATCTATGGAGGCCTGAGGTCAGTATAGGTGTGTATAGTGAAATTGGGCTTGTGACCCAAACTAAGATAAACATGGATTTTATTAAAATAAAACAAATAGTTAATAAAGAAAATAAAATTATTATATCAGGAAAAATAAAAGGAGAAACTCAAAAACCTCATTCACTCATACCTACGCGTTTTCCGAACTCACCCTCTTTAAAATGTTGCAGCGACGGAAAACAAAGCCATGGCCGTCCGAGTTTCCGTCTCTCTTCTTTCAACTCATGATTCGCCTCTGTTTGTTTTTGATGTCATCGATTCTCGCGGTTTTCTCGGTGTTTAGTTCAGATGAGTCGCGTGGTCCCGACGGCGGTGATGGCGGAGTTTCGCTTGCTTGTATGACGCTCCTCTCGACTGATTTCATAGCCTCAAGCGTCTGCGGTTTGTGTTAGATAACGGTGAGGATGAGCGGTGATGGAGGGTTTTGGATTTGGTGTATTTGAGTGATTTTCGGAAGGTTACGGTGAGTTTTGAAGAAGAGGAAAGGTTTTGGAACCGATTCGCGCGGCGGATGCCTCACGATTTTTGCTTCGGCGGCTAACTTTCGGCGGTTTTCGGTTTTCGGATCAGAGTGGTTTTGGTTTGTTTATGGTGTTGTTCAGGATTTTCGTGAAGGGATGATTGGTTGAGGGTTTGACGATAGTGGTTGGCCGGCGGCGTCTATTGGCTTGAAGGTGATGATTTGATGCGGTTTGGTGACGAAGGTGGGTTTTTTAGATTTCAATATGGTGGTGGTGATTGCTGTGTTGGTTGGCTCGGTTTTAGAGACCGGCGATTTTGCTGGTGCGTGTTGGACTGCGTTTGAAGGTTTGCGTTCTGGATCGTTTGTTTTCTGTGTTTTATGATTTTTTTATTTATGCAGAAGAAAGAAAAAAAAAAGTATTTGGTGGTTGGGTTGTATGGTGTTTGTAAAGAAAAGTTTGGATTTATTAATGGTGATGACGGTTTCGAAGAATCTGGTTATGGATGGTTTTTGAAGTTAGTTTTTTTTTTTTTCTGGTTTTTGAAACTTGGATTTGGATGAATTTTGGCAGGGTTTGTGTATACTATCCAAGCCTCTATTAAGAGTGAGAAGGGATGGTTTTTATAGAATGGATTGAGGGAAGATTTGGATAAGGAGGAATATTTGTTGCTGTATTTTTTTGAGTGCTTTTGAGTGGAATTAGTGGGAGCAGAATTAGTTTTGTTGTATTCAGTAACAGAATTGGTTGTGGTGGTATGGCAAAGTGTAAAATTGTTGGATTGAGTGGAAAAATTTATGCTGGTTGTGGGGTCAAGACAAATGAAGGTGGCGTGAGGTTAGAATAAAAAGTTGTGAATTTTGTGTATCAAAGTGTGCTTCTTTTGCTGAGAATTGGTAAAACCATGTTGCTTTTATTTTAAAAAATGAAAATAAAGATTGAAAGAAGAAAAAGAAATGGACTGAAAATAATAATAATAATAATAATAATAATAATAATAATAATAATAATAATAATAATAATAATAATAATAATAATAATAATAAAAATAATAAAAATGAAAATAAATGGAAATAATAAAAAATTAATAGTAAAGATAATAATAATAATAATAGTGATAATAGTAAGAGGTGAATAAAAAAATAGTAATAATAAAAAAAAGAAAGTAAATAAAGGTAATAATAATAGAAATAAATAAATAAAATTTATTAATAACAATAAAGTAATAATAATAAATAGATAACGAAACAAAAATATGGTAATAATAAAAATAATAGTAATATAGAAATAGTAAATAAAATAGAGATATTTTGGGATTTTTGGATAAAAGGCTTTGTAAGATGGAAAAATGAATTTATGTAAAATGTTTTTAACGGAAATAACAAATACAACGAACTCTTTTTTTGTATATATTTTTTGATAAAAACTTAAACAATAGAAATAAAAAACTTGAAATAAAAAGAAAATTTAAATTTTAGTTTGCAAAGAAATAAATGCATTTTTGGATTTTTGAAGCATATTGGTAAACAGAAAATAAAATAGCACAAGTAGGACAAATTTGGGGTATGACAGATGCCCCTATCGAATTGGCTTAGACCGAATAAGATGAACTGGCTCGCGTTCAGTCTTTCAAGGTATAAGATGATTAGATATTAACAGACTCCAAATTTGTCCGAAAAAAAAAGAAAATACGACAATAACAAATGAAATAAACTGGAAATGATGAGTGGTACAACAAGAAATAATTGAAAAAAATAAAATCACTTATCAACAGAGGATGATAAGGCAATAAACTGAAAATAAACTCACTTATCAACAGAGGATGATAAGGCAATAAACTGAAAATAAACTCACTTATCAACTGAGGAAGATAAGGCAAATAACTGAAATTAAAATCACTTATCAACAGAGGAAGATAAGGCAAATAACTGAAATTAAAATCACTTATCAACAGAGGAAGATAAGGAAAATAACTGAAATTAAAATCACTTATCAACAGAGGAAGATAAGGCAAATAACTGAAATTAAAATCACTTATCAACAGAGGAAGATAAGGCAATAAACAGAAAAATAAACTCACTTATCAACAGAGGAAGATAAGGCAATAGACAGAAAAAATAAACTCACTTATCAACCGGGGATGATAAGGCAATAAACTGAAAATAAACTCACTTATCAACAGAGGATGATAAGGCGAATGACAGAAAATAAAATCACTTATCAATAGAGGAAGATAAGGCGAATAACTGAAATTAAACTCACTTATCACCAGAGGATGATAAGGCAAACGGACTGAAATTTAAACACGGCTATTGAATCCGCCAAAAGGATGCCTGGAATCTTTGATTGATATGATCCTGACTTCTGCTGGGGAAAGGACTGGAAACTTGGATTGATCCTGGATCTTGAATTATGCAACTATGTTTGATTGTTTTTTGAAATGGTATTCCATAAAGGTGGAGATACGATGCAAATGTTTATGCACTGAGATGTAAGTTAAGATGTTGGGAGTATAAAAAGCTGATTTATTTAGGTATGCACATGATGCACATGTTGCAAATGATTGATGTAAATGATGCTTATGACTGCATATGATGCACAATGATGCATATGAGCGATTGAAAGGTGCCAGCTTGGTGGACTTTTGGTTTGGTAATTGCCAATAACGATTGGACTTTGGGTGGGTGGAGGGCTTGATTCCCCGACACTCGATCTTCGACGATGTATGGTCAGAAGATGGACCTGAAAGCTCCAAGTTTGGTCACTTGCTGATGAGCGAAGCGACCTAATTGACACATGAAGACTGATTTGCTTTAAACGATTACTAATGTCTAGCAAGATCTGCTTGTCCAGCTGGGGAGAAGAGAGAGGAAGATTTGCTCCTGGTTCGCTTGCCCCTGCCTGCAAGGTATTTGAAATAAATCGGGTGGGGAAGCTTTGACAATGGCCATGGCATGATCTGCCCCTGATTGAACCTTTGAAGGTAATCTGCCCCTGATTGAACCTTTGAAGGTAATCTGCCCCTGATTGGGTTGTTAAGAATGATTTTCCCCTGATTGGGCTGCTGAAGTAGTCTTGATTCATGTTGGCATCAAGGGAGTTCAAAATTCTCTCTTGATTGCCCCTTGTTGGGATTGCACTGATGTCAAGCACTGAATTGCAATTAAATTGTTCATACACAAATGGTAGTGTTAATGTAAAGTTCATGTAAGTTTTGAAAAAAAATCTATTTATTTGAATGTTGTGATAGTGTGACGAATGGACCGTTAGCCCAAACGAGGTGCTGATTTAGAAAGTGCGTGAAATATGCAACAAGAATAATGTGCAAACGAGATTGAAGATTAGCGAATATTTAGGAGTCAATTTACGCAACCTTGTTGGTAATATGCTTTCAGAATAAACCATGCCTCAATTAGGTCTTTTGAGGGTTGTAATATGGTCTGGTTAATGGTTTGAGGAATAAAGGATATAAGGCTCAAATGATTTGTACCCATCCCTTCTTCGTTATGTTCTCCAGTCTTACGTTCAGTTGACTTTACACATGCATTTGTTTTCGATGTTGCAAGAATGAAGATGAAGCTTTAAAGTTCACTTGGAAATGGCAGTCATCTTTTTGCTAGTGACCCTTTGATTCTTGATTTGGTGGTCACTGATATTTGTTTTGCTTTTGCTGAGGATTTGAGTTTCTCTTTTGATTTGTTTTTTTTCCGACTAAGTCTCCCTTCGGGTGCTCAACTTAGTGGTTCTTTCTTTTCTTTTTCTTTTTTTTTGTTTGAATGCTGTGACTGCCAAGTCATTTGTTGATGGTCCTCTGACGGGATGTCTCATCTTACGATTCGAAGATGTAGTCAGGTTAACTGAACAACTACCCTGCCCCGGGTTAAATGTAAGGGTTGTATCCGAAAGAAACTCCTACTTCTAGGCTCGAAGTGGTTGACTAGGGATTAACTCCTTATACCTCCAGTGTTTGGGGTTTTGAATAAATTCATGTACATCATTGACGAGGTTTTATCCGAAAGCATACCGCAACAGTTATGGGTATTTCGTTTTCATCATCGTCCCTCAAATATTTGCTAAAGTGAAGTGAGGGAAATATTTTTTTGTGATTTTGTGATAAATGATAAATATGAGCGAATGCGAATAAATTGATTCAAAACATGCATAAACATAACATTAACATAACCAAGTACAAATGATAACAATGTTCAGAGCAGATAGTACTTAAACAAACATTACAAAACAACAGGAATGCGGAAATAATAAATGGCACTGGCTGCCTTGATTTGAGGAATTGAACTTCTCTTGATTGAATACTTCAAAGTTGGTGACTACTCAGCTTGATCTTCAACAAACCCTTCAGATGTCTTCACTTGTTGGCACCGTGTGACGGCATTGGATCATTCTGGACATTTGGATTTCTCGGAGTGAGAGTGAGGTCCTTAGAGTTGATCATATCCTGAATCAAGTGTTTGAAGGCATGACAGTTCTCGATGTTGTGACCTGGAGCGCCTTTGTGATACTCGCAGCGAGCATTGGCATCATAGTTCCGGGCATTACCAGTTTGAGGTGGCATATCTTTCAACACAAGAGTTCCTTTTGCCATTAGCCCCTTAAAGATTTCGGTATACGTCATAGGCAGGGGATCAATGTGCCTGTCATATCCTCTTTGCTGATATGGTGGACGCTGTTGAGGAGCGCGTTGTTGTTGCTGACCAGGTCGTGGTTGATAAGCCTGTTGCTGGTATGGATTTGGCGCATACTGCGCAGCTGCAACCATAGGACGTGGTTGATGAGCCATCTGAGGCGGAAATAAAGCTTGAAAGGCCTGCTGATAAGGCATTGGAGGAACTGGCTGATATGGCATAGGAGCATATTGTGCAGCACCAACATAAGGATACTGGTAGTAGGGAACTGGTGCAGGTGCACTCTGTTGAAAATTCCCACTTGCAGCAGAGACGGCGTTTGTTTCGCCCTTTTTGTATCCGTTGAAAGGTTTCTTGGCATTAGTTTGGTTGCTAGAACCTCCTTGAATCTTTCCGCTTTTTAAACCTTCTTCGATTCTTTCTCCTACCATCACCATGTCGGAAAATCCAGAAGATACGCTGCTGATCAGCTTCTCGTAATATTGCCCCTGTAGGGTACCCATGAAGATGTCGATCAATTCACGGTCAACCAATGGAGGATGAACTCTGGCTGCTAGCTCCCTCCAGCGTTGGGCGTACTCCTTAAAGGATTCACTTTCCTTTTGAGACATACTCTGAAGTTGAGTACGGTTCGGAGCTAAGTCAGTGTTGTACTTGTACTGCTTTTTGAATGCGTCAGATAGATCAAGCCAAGTACGAACATTGTTGCGTTCGAGTTGCATGTACCATTCTAGAGACGCTCCAGACAGACTCTCTTGGAAGCAATGGATCATGAGCTTGTCATCTTTGGCATGAGCAGCCATTTTTCTACAGTACATCCTTAAATGAAGCTCAGGACAGCTGAGGCCTTTGTATTTCTCGAATTCTGGCAGTTTAAACTTAGCAGGGATCACAACATCTGGAACTAAGCACATGTCTGAGGCACTCAGAGAAGTTGAGTTCTGTCCTTCCATAATTCGGAGTTTTTCAGCTAACTCGCGACACATCTTCATAGCTTCGGATTCTTGAACAGCATGAGGATTGGTGATTGGAACAACAGTATGCATCTCATACTCAACTTGATGATTCTCTTCAGTTTGAGGAAACTGGACTTGAGTTGGAATAGGTTGAGCTTGAGGAATAGCACCAGCAGTGACACCAGAAGCAGGTATCGGTTGGGAAGTGACCTCTTCAACAGTAGGAGTGAAGCCTGGAGGCAAACCATAAACCAAAGGATTTGGAACGGAAACTGAAGGCATTGCTCGTGAGGTAGATCCTTGCACTTGAGCATTGTTCATTGCGGCAGCAGCTTCGCGACGTTCTTCCATTCTTGCCAAAGATTGCAAAGTCTCATAAATCTAGTCAATCTTGCTCTTGACCGAGTCAATCTCTTCCCTCATGGCAGCTTGCTCTTCTTGAATCACGTCCATCAGTCTTCTAGTGTTGGCTCTAGTTAGATACGGTCGTCTAGCTCGATACGGGCGTCGGGAAACCAGCTTGATTTACTGAAGATGGAGGAACATGAAATGAGTTCTGGATATTGGAATGAAATGCAAGATGAATAATAATGCAAATGAGATGATATGCAATGTCAGAATCCAGGATCACAAGATCAGGGTCTCATAGGTCCAAGGCACAGATGGAGGATACTCTGATCAGGAACTCACTGGGTAGACTCTAAAGTTTTAGGGATCCCAAAGTTATCAATTCATATGGCTGTTCATCACACGCGCCATAAGCATGACGGTTGATTGACTCCGCCATATGAATCTATTTTGGGTGAGATCTTCGTATCGACAACCCACGAGAGCAAATTTTCTCGGGAGTCCATACTACGTGATCATCGACACAAGGTTTAAAACAAAGTCCTGGAGTTATGGAACTTTCTCAACTGTTTGATGCACGTGTCAATTTCATACATTCTTGACAGTCAATCAACTCCATTGAGTAAGTCTATTCCAAGTGAGGTTTTCGTATCGAGCCATGCGAGGGTGAACCCTGGTGCCCCATACTACGCAACCATCAATCGATGTTTTAACCAAAAGGTTCTAAAGGTCCTCAGAGTTGATGACCCTAATGAAAGCAACTGAGCACACACGTCAAGGACTTAACGGTTGTCAGTATTCTCATTAGAATCTACTCCAAGTGAGGTTTTCGTATCGACAACCCACGAGAGAGGTTCCCTCGGGAGCCCATACTACACAACCTCGCTAACTTATGTTTATACTCGCAAGCCCGGGCATAGAGCTTTTCCCTCAAATTCTTTTGCAAAATATCGATCCAAATCATAGTACCAAGGAGCCACAAGATATATAAGATGGAATGCGATAAAGAAAGCGATAAAAATAAACAAGCAAGGCATAAAAGCAAACATCCAAACAAGCACGAAAACCTAGACTAGGCTCGACTCGCATAGGGGTGAACCATTCCCCAGCAGAGTCGCCAGCTGTCGTACCCCGAAAAATACGACCTTACGTGATCCGAAAGGACGGAGTCATGCGCCGGACGGACTAAAGAGTCGCCACCTAATTCTATTTATTCCCAAAGAGGGAAAGGGAAGATATAGATACAACCCGGGAGGAAAAGGATGAGGACAAAGGTCAACGGAACCATTGCCTGGGTTCGGGAGTCGGTTATGCAGGGGGAAGGTATTAGCACCCCCTACATCCATCGTACTCGATGGGAACCATCTAAGTTTATGCGCGCGAAAGGATGTCTATGCTTAAACAGATTTCTTGCTAGAGGGAAATGAGTTGAATTATAAGTTAGATTGAACCTAGGTGCTCGGCAAGGATTGAGATCCTCGTGCCTACGTACTCCCGTGTGCAATGGGAAAGTCAGAGCCTCGTAGTTCGGCCTACTAAGGGGAATGGTTGTTAATTTTATTACCTTTCGTCGATGAAAGGGTTTAGGAGTTGAAATGTACTAAAGACTATGGGTAGTTTATCTCGCCCAACAAGACGAGTGTCCTGCGTCGA
Organism: Lathyrus aphaca; assembly: GCA_963966055.1. Taxonomy (NCBI): domain Eukaryota; kingdom Viridiplantae; phylum Streptophyta; class Magnoliopsida; order Fabales; family Fabaceae; genus Lathyrus; species Lathyrus aphaca. Next base: position 15,324,029 of record OZ014524.1, read on the forward strand.
AATAATCGGAGCGAGTAACGAGAGCTCGTTATCCTCCTTTCTACCGCTTAAGGCTCGTGGCGTACAAATCTTCTCGTATTATTAAAGGTGTTTTATTTCCTAAGACCGCTTGACGTTGGATCAAGGGTTTGGATCTAATCGAAATTGTTTTGGTTTTTTGAAGTTTAAAGGTAAGTGCAAATGGAGTGTATTTTTGTGGTTTTGTTAGCGAGGCACGAATCGCTCGGCTCGCAAAGGTGGAGTGGATCCTAAACGAAAAAGATAACTGAAAAATAAAGTGCAAGTGTGCAAAGTGAAATCGCTTGGCGTTGGACCAAGGATTCGAAATAAAATGCGAGAAATAAAAGTGCATACAAAGGAAGGGGAGAGGGATACAAAATAAATACAGGGGATTGCGAGAAATAAAGGGTATCATTGTATTTTGCCCAAGAGGAAGCGTGTGTGCAGTGTTTTTGAACTATTCGAAGGCGTTCAGCCTGTTTAATCGGGACGCAACTATTCGAAGGCGTTGAACCTTTTTTCGAGCGCAACTATTCGAAGGCGTTGGACCTTTTCGGGACGCGGCGAAATTTTGTTCGTGAACTGCCTTAGAATCGGTTCAAAATGGGAACCATTCTATAAGGAGTCGAATCGTAATTTGAAATGCGAAATAAACTAAATAAATTAAATTGAATTTGCTTGTATTAAAAATAAAATAATGAATATAAATAATAAATAAATTGAATAAAATCAAGAATAAATAAATTGAATTAAATTACATGTTTGTTTGTCGGAATAATAAAATGAAAAATTAAGTACAAGGGGGGCCTCATATTGACCAAAAATCACCGATTAAGATCGGGCGAAAAATTGGCCTTTTATGATATCATTGGCCCAAATAAAATTAATAATAATAGAAAAAAGAATTAAGACATTTTTTAATGGTAATAGAATAACAAGACCAAATAATAAAACAAACACAAAAAATATCAGCATATTTAAAAATAAATTTTATCAGATAAAAGATAAGGGTGATATATTCTTTGGTATGAAAGTGCATATAGGAAATGAATGGGCTCAGCCCGATTGAGAAATCAAAAAAACTGTGATGAAGAAATCTTATTATAAAAATCAAGACCATAAATTATTATAAAAAATGAAATAAGAATAATACAAAGAAATAAAATAGACATCAAATTAAAAACCAATTACTACAATTTTGTACAGAAAAAAAACAAACAGGGAACAAAAGTCCATCTATTGCCCAACGCACAGAAGAAAACAAACTTATCTATGGAGGCCTGAGGTCAGTATAGGTGTGTATAGTGAAATTGGGCTTGTGACCCAAACTAAGATAAACATGGATTTTATTAAAATAAAACAAATAGTTAATAAAGAAAATAAAATTATTATATCAGGAAAAATAAAAGGAGAAACTCAAAAACCTCATTCACTCATACCTACGCGTTTTCCGAACTCACCCTCTTTAAAATGTTGCAGCGACGGAAAACAAAGCCATGGCCGTCCGAGTTTCCGTCTCTCTTCTTTCAACTCATGATTCGCCTCTGTTTGTTTTTGATGTCATCGATTCTCGCGGTTTTCTCGGTGTTTAGTTCAGATGAGTCGCGTGGTCCCGACGGCGGTGATGGCGGAGTTTCGCTTGCTTGTATGATGCTCCTCTCGACTGATTTCATAGCCTCAAGCGTCTGCGGTTTGTGTTAGATAACGGTGAGGATGAGCGGTGATGGAGGGTTTTGGATTTGGTGTATTTGAGTGATTTTCGGAAGGTTACGGTGAGTTTTGAAGAAGAGGAAAGGTTTTGGAACCGATTCGCGCGGCGGATGCCTCACGATTTTTGCTTCGGCGGCTAACTTTCGGCGGTTTTCGGTTTTCGGATCAGAGTGGTTTTGGTTTGTTTATGGTGTTGTTCAGGATTTTCGTGAAGGGATGATTGGTTGAGGGTTTGACGATAGTGGTTGGCCGGCGGCGTCTATTGGCTTGAAGGTGATGATTTGATGCGGTTTGGTGACGAAGGTGGGTTTTTTAGATTTCAATATGGTGGTGGTGATTGATGTGTTGGTTGGCTCGGTTTTAGAGACCGGCGATTTTGCTGGTGCGTGTTGGACTGCGTTTGAAGGTTTGCGTTCTGGATCGTTTGTTTTCTGTGTTTTATGATTTTTTTATTTATGCAGAAGAAAGAAAAAAAAAGTATTTGGTGGTTGGGTTGTATGGTGTTTGTAAAGAAAAGTTTGGATTTATTAATGGTGATGACGGTTTCGAAGAATCTGGTTATGAATGGTTTTTGAAGTTAGTTTTTTTTTATTTTTCTGGTTTTTGAAACTTGGATTTGGATGAATTTTGGCAGGGTTTGTGTATACTATCCAAGCCTCTATTAAGAGTGAGAAGGGATGGTTTTTATAGAATGGATTGAGGGAAGATTTGGATAAGGAGGAATATTTGTTGCTTTATTTTTTTGAGTGCTTTTGAGTGGAATTAGTGGGAGCAGAATTAGTTTTGTTGTATTCAGTAACAGAATTGGTTGTGGTGGTATGGCAAAGTGTAATATTGTTGGATTGAGTGGAAAAATTTATGCTGGTTGTGGGGTCAAGACAAATGAAGGTGGCGTGAGGTTAGAATAAAAAGTTGTGAATTTTGTGTATCAAAGTGTGCTTCTTTTGCTGAGAATTGGTAAAACCATGTTGCTTTTATTTTAAAAAATGAAAATAAAGATTGAAAGAAGAAAAAGAAATGGACTGAAAATAATAATAATAATAATAATAATAATAATAATAATAAAAATAATAAAAATGAAAATAAATGAAAATAATAAAAAATTAATAGTAAAGATAATAATAATAATAGTGATAATAGTAAGAGGTGAATAAAAAAATAGTAATAATAAAAAAAAGAAAGTAAATAAAGGTAATAATAATAGAAATAAATAAATAAAATTTATTAATAACAATAAAGTAATAATAATAAATAGATAACGAAACAAAAATATGGTAATAATAAAAATAATAGTAATATAGAAATAGTAAATAAAATAGAGATATTTTGGGATTTTTGGATAAAAGGCTTTGTAAGATGGAAAAATGAATTTATGTAAAATGTTTTTAACGGAAATAACAAATACAACGAACTCTTTTTTTGTATATATTTTTTGATAAAAACTTAAACAATAGAAATAAAAAACTTGAAATAAAAAGAAAATTTAAATTTTAGTTTGCAAAGAAATAAATGCATTTTTGGATTTTTGAAGCATATTGGTAAACAGAAAATAAAATAGCACAAGTAGGACAAATTTGGGGTATGACAGATGCCCCTATCGAATTGGCTTAGACCGAATAAGATGAACTGGCTCGCGTTCAGTCTTTCAAGGTATAAGATGATTAGATATTAACAGACTCCAAATTTGTCCGAAAAAAAAAGAAAATACGACAATAACAAATGAAATAAACTGGAAATGATGAGTGGTACAACAAGAAATAATTGAAAAAAATAAAATCACTTATCAACAGAGGATGATAAGGCAATAAACTGAAAATAAACTCACTTATCAACAGAGGATGATAAGGCAATAAACTGAAAATAAACTCACTTATCAACTGAGGAAGATAAGGCAAATAACTGAAATTAAAATCACTTATCAACAGAGGAAGATAAGGCAAATAACTGAAATTAAAATCACTTATCAACAGAGGAAGATAAGGAAAATAACTGAAATTAAAATCACTTATCAACAGAGGAAGATAAGGCAAATAACTGAAATTAAAATCACTTATCAACAGAGGAAGATAAGGCAATAAACAGAAAAATAAACTCACTTATCAACAGAGGAAGATAAGGCAATAGACAGAAAAAATAAACTCACTTATCAACCGGGGATGATAAGGCAATAAACTGAAAATAAACTCACTTATCAACAGAGGATGATAAGGCGAATGACAGAAAATAAAATCACTTATCAACAGAGGAAGATAAGGCGAATAACTGAAATTAAACTCACTTATCACCAGAGGATGATAAGGCAAACGGACTGAAATTTAAACACGGCTATTGAATCCGCCAAAAGGATGCCTGGAATCTTTGATTGATATGATCCTGACTTCTGCTGGGGAAAGGACTGGAAACTTGGATTGATCCTGGATCTTGAATTATGCAACTATGTTTGATTGTTTTTTGAAATGGTATTCCATAAAGGTGGAGATACGATGCAAATGTTTATGCACTGAGATGTAAGTTAAGATGTTGGGAGTATAAAAAGCTGATTTATTTAGGTATGCACATGATGCACATGTTGCAAATGATTGATGTAAATGATGCTTATGACTGCATATGATGCACAATGATGCATATGAGCGATTGAAAGGTGCCAGCTTGGTGGACTTTTGGTTTGGTAATTGCCAATAACGATTGGACTTTGGGTGGGTGGAGGGCTTGATTCCCCGACACTCGATCTTCGACGATGTATGGTCAGAAGATGGACCTGAAAGCTCCAAGTTTGGTCACTTGCTGATGAGCGAAGCGACTTAATTGACACATGAAGACTGATTTGCTTTAAACGATTACTAATGTCTAGCAAGATCTGCTTGTCCAGCTGGGGAGAAGAGAGAGGAAGATTTTCTCCTGGTTCGCTTGCCCCTGCCTGCAAGGTATTTGAAATAAATCGGGTGGGGAAGCTTTGACAATGGCCATGGCATGATCTGCCCCTGATTGAACCTTTGAAGGTAATCTGCCCCTGATTGAACCTTTGAAGGTAATCTGCCCCTGATTGGGCTGCTGAAGTAGTCTTGATTCATGTTGGCATCAAGGGAGTTCAAAATTCTCTCTTGATTGCCCCTTGTTGGGATTGCACTGATGTCAAGCACTGAATTGCAATTAAATTGTTCATACACAAATGGTAGTGTTAATGTAAAGTTCATGTAAGTTTTGAAAAAAAATCTATTTATTTGAATGTTGTGATAGTGACGAATGGACCGTTAGCCCAAACGAGGTGCTGATTTAGAAAGTGCGTGAAATATGCAACAAGAATAATGTGCAAACGAGATTGAAGATTAGCGAATATATAGGAGTCAATTTACGCAACCTTGTTGGTAATATGCTTTCAGAATAAACCATGCCTCAATTAGGTCTTTTGAGGGTTGTAATATGGTCTGGTTAATGGTTTGAGGAATAAAGGATATAAGGCTCAAATGATTTGTACCCATCCCTTCTTCGTTATGTTCTCCAGTCTTACGTTCAATTGACTTTACACATGCATTTGTTTTCGATGTTGCAAGAATGAAGATGAAGCTTTAAAGTTCACTTGGAAATGGCAGTCATCTTTTTGCTAGTGACCCTTTGATTCTTGATTTGGTGGTCACTGATATTTGTTTTGCTTTTGCTGAGGATTTGAGTTTCTCTTTTGATTTGTTTTTTTTCCGACTAAGTCTCCCTTCGGGTGCTCAACTTAGTGGTTCTTTCTTTTCTTTTTCTTTTTTTTTGTTTGAATGCTGTGACTGCCAAGTCATTTTACGGGATGTCTCATCTGACGGGATGTCTCATCTTACGATTCGAAGATGTAGTCAGGTTAACTGAACAACTACCCTGCCCCGGGTTAAATGTAAGGGTTGTATCCGAAAGAAACTCCTACTTCTAGGCTCGAAGTGGTTGACTAGGGATTAACTCCTTATACCTCCAGTGTTTGGGGTTTTGAATAAATTCATGTACATCATTGACGAGGTTTTATCCGAAAGCATACCGCAACAGTTATGGGTATTTCGTTTTCATCATCGTCCCTCAAATATTTGCTAAAGTGAAGTGAGGGAAATATTTTTTTGTGATTTTGTGATAAATGATAAATATGAGCGAATGCGAATAAATTGATTCAAAACATGCATAAACATAACATTAACATAACCAAGTACAAATGATAACAATGTTCAGAGCAGATAGTACTTAAACAAACATTACAAAACAACAGGAATGCGGAAATAATAAATGGCACTGGCTGCCTTGATTTGAGGAATTGAACTTCTCTTGATTGAATACTTCAAAGTTGGTGACTACTCAGCTTGATCTTCAACAAACCCTTCAGATGTCTTCACTTGTTGGCACCGTGTGACGGCATTGGATCATTCTGGACATTTGGATTTCTCGGAGTGAGAGTGAGGTCCTTAGAGTTGATCATATCCTGAATCAAGTGTTTGAAGGCATGACAGTTCTCGATGTTGTGACCTGGAGCGCCTTTGTGATACTCGCAGCGAGCATTGGCATCATAGTTCCGGGCATTACCAGTTTGAGGTGGCATATCTTTCAACACAAGAGTTCCTTTTGCCATTAGCCCCTTAAAGATTTCGGTATACGTCATAGGCAGGGGATCAATGTGCCTGTCATATCCTCTTTGATGATATGGTGGACGGTGTTGAGGAGCGCGTTGTTGTTGCTGACCAGGTCGTGGTTGATAAGCCTGTTGCTGGTATGGATTGGGCGCATACTGCGCAGCTGCAACCATAGGACGTGGTTGATGAGCCATCTGAGGCGGAAATAAAGCTTGAAAGGCCTGCTGATAAGGCATTGGAGGAACTGGCTGATATGGCATAGGAGCATATTGTGCAGCACCAACATAAGGATACTGGTAGTAGGGAACTGGTGCAGGTGCACTCTGTTGAAAATTCCCACTTGCAGCAGAGACGGCGTTTGTTTCGCCCTTTTTGTATCCGTTGAAAGGTTTCTTGGCATTAGTTTGGTTGCTAGAACCTCCTTGAATCTTTCCGCTTTTTAAACCTTCTTCGATTCTTTCTCCTACCATCACCATGTCGGAAAATCCAGAAGATACGCTGCTGATCAGCTTCTCGTAATATTGCCCCTGTAGGGTACCCATGAAGATGTCGATCAATTCACGGTCAACCAATGGAGGATGAACTCTGGCTGCTAGCTCCCTCCAGCGTTGGGCGTACTCCTTAAAGGATTCACTTTCCTTTTGAGACATACTCTGAAGTTGAGTACGGTTCGGAGCTAAGTCAGTGTTGTACTTGTACTGCTTTTTGAATGCGTCAGATAGATCAAGCCAAGTACGAACATTGTTGCGTTCGAGTTGCATGTACCATTCTAGAGACGCTCCAGACAGACTCTCTTGGAAGCAATGGATCATGAGCTTGTCATCTTTGGCATGAGCAGCCATTTTTCTACAGTACATCCTTAAATGAAGCTCAGGACAGCTGAGGCCTTTGTATTTCTCGAATTCTGGCAGTTTAAACTTAGCAGGGATCACAACATCTGGAACTAAGCACATGTCTGAGGCACTCAGAGAAGTTGAGTTCTGTCCTTCCATAATTCGGAGTTTTTCAGCTAACTCGCGACACATCTTCATAGCTTCGGATTCTTGAACAGCATGAGGATTGGTGATTGGAACAACAGTATGCATCTCATACTCAACTTGATGATTCTCTTCAGTTTGAGGAAACTGGACTTGAGTTGGAATAGGTTGAGCTTGAGGAATAGCACCAACAGTGACACCAGAAGCAGGTATCGGTTGGGAAGTGACCTCTTCAACAGTAGGAGTGAAGCCTGGAGGCAAACCATAAACCAAAGGATTTGGAACGGAAACTGAAGGCATTGCTCGTGAGGTAGATCCTTGCACTTGAGCATTGTTCATTGCGGCAGCAGCTTCGCGACGTTCTTCCATTCTTGCCAAAGATTGCAAAGTCTCATAAATCTAGTCAATCTTGCTCTTGACCGAGTCAATCTCTTCCCTCATGGCAGCTTGCTCTTCTTGAATCACGTCCATCAGTCTTCTAGTGTTGGCTCTAGTTAGATACGGTCGTCTAGCTCGATACGGGCGTCGGGAAACCAGCTTGATTTACTGAAGATGGAGGAACATGAAATGAGTTCTGGATATTGGAATGAAATGCAAGATGAATAATAATGCAAATGAGATGATATGCAATGTCAGAATCCAGGATCACAAGATCAGGGTCTCATAGGTCCAAGGCACAGATGGAGGATACTCTGATCAGGAACTCACTGGGTAGACTCTAAAGTTTTAGGGATCCCAAAGTTATCAATTCATATGGCTGTTCATCACACGCGCCATAAGCATGACGGTTGATTGACTCCGCCATATGAATCTATTTTGGGTGAGATCTTCGTATCGACAACCCACGAGAGCAAATTTTCTCGGGATTACATACTACGTGATCATCGACACAAGGTTTAAAACAAAGTCCTGGAGTTATGGAACTTTCTCAACTGTTTGATGCACGTGTCAATTTCATACATTCTTGACAGTCAATCAACTCCATTGAGTAAGTCTATTCCAAGTGAGGTTTTTGTATCGAGCCATGCGAGGGTGAACCCTGGTGCCCCATACTATGCAACCATCAATCGATGTTTTAACCAAAAGGTTCTAAAGGTCCTCAGAGTTGATGACCCTAATGAAAGCAACTGAGCACACACGTCAAGGACTTAACGGTTGTCAGTATTCTCATTAGAATCTACTCCAAGTGAGGTTTTCGTATCGACAACCCACGAGAGAGGTTCCCTCGGGAGCCCATACTACACAACCTCGCTAACTTATGTTTATACTCGCAAGCCCGGGCATAGAGCTTTTCCCTCAAATTCTTTTGCAAAATATCGATCCAAATCATAGTACCAAGGAGCCACAAGATATATAAGATGGAATGCGATAAAGAAAGCGATAAAAATAAACAAGCAAGGCATAAAAGCAAACATCCAAACAAGCACGAAAAACCTAGACTAGGCTCGACTCGCATAGGGGTGAACCATTCCCCAGCAGAGTCGCCAGCTGTCGTACCCCGAAAAATACGACCTTACGTGATTCGAAAGGACGGAGTCATGCGCCGGACGGACTAAAAAGTCGCCACCTAATTCTATTTATTCCCAAAGAGGGAAAGGGAAGATATAGATACAACCCGGGAGGAAAAGGATGAGGACAAAGGTCAACGGAACCATTGCCTGGGTTCGGGAGTCGGTTATGCAGGGGGAAGGTATTAGCACCCCCTACATCCATCGTACTCGATGGGAACCATCTAAGTTTACGCGCGCGAAAGGATGTCTATGCTTAAACAGATTGCTTGCTAGAGGGAAATGAGTTGAATTATAAGTTAGATTGAACCTAGGTGCTCGGCAAGGATTGAGATCCTCGTGCCTACGTACTCCCGTGTGCAATGGGAAAGTCAGAGCCTCGTAGTTCGGCCTACTAAGGGGAATGGTTGTTAATTTTATTACCTTTCGTCGATGAAAGGGTTTAGGAGTTGAAATGTACTAAAGACTATGGGTAGTTTATCTCGCCCAACAAGACGAGTGTCCTGCGTCGAAATAATCGGAGCGAGTAACGAGAGCTCGTTATCCTCCTTTCTACCGCTTAAGGCTCGTGGCGTACAAATCTTCTCGTATTATTAAAGGTGTTTTATTTCCTAAGACCGCTTGACGTTGGATCAAGGGTTTGGATCTAATCGAAATTGTTTTGGTTTTTTGAAGTTTAAAGGTAAGTGCAAATGGAGTGTATTTTTGTGGTTTTGTTAGCGAGGCACGAATCGCTCGGCTCGCAAAGGTGGAGTGGATCCTAAACAAAAAAGATAACTGAAAAATAAAGTGCAAGTGTGCAAAGTGAAATCGCTTGGCGTTGGACCAAGGATTCGAAATAAAATGCGAGAAATAAAAGTGCGTACAAAGGAAGGGGAGAGGATACAAAATAAATACAGGGGATTGCGAGAAATAAAGGGTATCATTGTATTTTGCCCAAGAGGAAGCGTGTGTGCAGTGTTTTTGAACTATTCGAAGGCGTTCAGCCTGTTTAATTGGGACGCAACTATTCGAAGGCGTTGAACCTTTTTTCGAGCGCAACTATTCGAAGGCGTTGGACCTTTTCGGGACGCGGCGAAATTTTGTTCGTGAACTGCCTTAGAATCGGTTCAAAATAGGAACCATTCTATAAGGAGTCGAATCGTAATTTGAAATGCGAAATAAACTGAATAAATTAAATTGAATTAGCTTGTATTAAAAATAAAATAATGAATATAAATAATAAATAAATTGAATAAAATCAAGAATAAATAAATTGAATTAAATTACATGTTTGTTTGTCGGAATAATAAAATGAAAAATTAAAAACAAGGGGGGCCTCATATTGACCAAAAATCACCGATTAAGATCGGGCGAAAAATTGGCCTTTTATGATATCATTGGCCCAAATAAAATTAATAATAATAGAAAAAAGAATTAAGACATTTTTTAATGGTAATAGAAGGCCAAATAATAAAACAAACACAAAAAATATCAGCATATTTAAAAATAAATTTTATAAGATAAAAGATAAGGGTGGTATATTCTTTGGTATGAAAGTGCATATAGGAAATGAATGGGCTCAGCCCGATTGAGAAATCAAAAAAACTGTGATGAAGAAATCTTATTATAAAAATCAAGACCATAAATTATTATAAAAATGAAATAAGAATAATACAAAGAAATAAAATAGACATCAAATTAAAAACCAATGACTACAATTTTGTACAGAAAAAAAACAAACAGGGAACAAAAGTCCCTCTATTGCCCAACGCACAGAAGAAAACAAACTTATCTATGGAGGCCTGAGGTCAGTATAGGTGTGTATAGTGAAATTGGGCTTGTGACCCAAACTAAGATAAACATGGATTTTATTAAAATAAAACAAATAGTTAATAAAGAAAATAAAATTATTATATCAGGAAAAATAAAAGGAGAAACTCAAAAACCTCATTCACTCATACCTACGCGTTTTCCGAACTCACCCTCTTTAAAATGTTGCAGCGACGGAAAACAAAGCCACGGCCGTCCGAGTTTCCGTCTCTCTTCTTTCAACTCACGATTCGCCTCTGTTTGTTGTTGATGTCATCGATTCTCGCGGTTTTCTCGGTGTTTAGTTCAGATGAGTCGTGTGGTCCCGGCGGCGGTGATGGCGGCGTTTCGCTTGCTTGTATGACGCTCCTCTCGACTGATTTCACAGCCTCAAGCGTCTGCGGTTTGTGTTAGATAACGGTGAGGATGAGCGGTGATGGAGGGTTTTGGATTTGGTGTATTTGAGTGATTTTCGGAAGGTTACGGTGAGTTTTGAAGAAGAGGAAAGGTTTTGGAACCGATTCGCGCGGCGGATGCCTCACGATTTTTGCTTCGGCGGCTGACTTTCGGCGGTTTTCGGTTTTTGGATCAGAGTGGTTTTTGTTTGTTTATCGTGTTGTTCAGGATTTTCGTGAAGGGATGATTGGTTGAGGGTTTGACGATAGTGGTTGGCCGGCGGCGTCTATTGGCTTGAAGGTGATGATTTGATGCGGTTTGGTGACGAAGGTGGGTTTTTTAGATTTTAATATGGTGGTGGTGATTGTTGTGTTGGTTGGCTCGGTTTTAGAGACCGGCGATTTTGCTGGTGCGTGTTGGACTGCGTTTGAAGGTTTGCGTTCTGGATCGTTTGTTTTCTGTGTTTTATGATTTTTTTATTTATGCAGAAGAAAGAAAAAAAAAGTATTTGGTGGTTGGGTTGTATGGTGTTTGTAAAGAAAAGTTTGGATTTATTAATGGTGATGAAGGTTTCGAAGAATCTGGTTATGAATGGTTTTTGAAGTTAGTTTTTTTTTTATTTTTCTGGTTTTTGAAACTTGGATTTGGATGAATTTTGGCAGGGTTTGTGTATACTATCCAAGCCTCTATTAAGAGTGAGAAGGGATGGTTTTTATAGAATGGATTGAGGGAAGATTTGGATAAGGAGGAATATTTGTTGCTCTATTTTTTTGAGTGCTTTTGAGTGGAATTAGTGGGAGCAGAATTAGTTTTGTTGTATTGCAGTAAAAGAATTGGTTGTGGTGGTATGGCAAAGTGTAATATTGTTGGATTGAGTGGAAAAATTTATGCTGGTTGTGGGGTCAAGACAAATGAAGGTGGCGTGAGGTTAGAATAAAAAGTTGTGAATTTTGTGTATCAAAGTGTGCTTCTTTTGCTGAGAATTGGTAAAACCATGTTGCTTTTTTTTTAAAAAAATGAAAATAAATATTGAAAGAAGAAAAAGAAATGGACTGAAAATAATAATAATAATAATAATAATAATAATAATAATAATAAAAATAATAAAAATGAAAATAAATGGAAATAATAAAAAATTAATAGTAAAGATAATAATAATAATAATAGTGATAATAGTAAGAGGTGAATAAAAAAATAGTAATAATAAAAAAAAAGTAAATAAAGGTAATAATAATAGAAATAAATAAATAAAATTTATTAATAACAATAAAGTAATAATAATAAATAGATAACGAAACAAAAATATGGTAATAATAAAAATAATAGTAATATAGAAATAGTAAATAAAATAGAGATATTTTGGGATTTTTGGATAAAAGGCTTTGTAAGATGGAAAAATGAATTTATGTAAAATGTTTTTAACGGAAATCACAAATACAACGAACTCTTTTTTTGTATATATTTTTTGATAAAAACTTAAACAATAGAAATAAAAAACTTGAAATAAAAAGAAAATTTAAATTTTAGTTTGCAAAGAAATAAATGCATTTTTGGATTTTTGAAGCATATTGGTAAACAGAAAATAAAATAGCACAAGTAGGACAAATTTGGGGTATGACAGAAGGCAATCAACATACTCCAAAGCGCTCTCAGTATGGACGAGTTTTTCCGCGTATCACAATGTAAATCGGCAAAGGAGATTTGGGATACCTTGGTAGAAACGCATGAAGGAACAACAGAAGTAAAAAGATCAAGGCTTAATACTTTGAGTCAAGAATATGAGATGTTCCGTATGCAGCCCGAGGAATCTATTGTTGCCTTACAAAAAAGATTCGTTCATCTAAAAAATCACTTGATTGCTCTCGGGAAGACCTTCACCAACGACGATCTCAACTTGAAAGTCCTAAGATCCTTGACATGGGAATGGCAACCGAAAGTGACCGCTATTTCGGAAAAGAAGAGTCTCTCAACAATGACATCTGCATCCCTCTTTGGCAAACTTCAAGAGCACGAATTGGAACTTGGAAGGCTCGAGAAGCACGAAAGTCAAGAGAAAAAGTCCAAGGGAATTGCTTTGAAGATTGACACGAAGGATGACAAAGATGACGAGACTTCCGAAGATGAGAACTTCATGCTTCTTGTTAAGAAGCTTGGTAAGTTTTTTAACAAAAATAAAAATTCCTCTTTTCCTAAAAAGAATAAACATTTCAGGAAGAAGGATGCATCCACATCGATTCAAGAAGTCACATGTTATGAATGTGGGAAGCAAGGTCACATAAAGCCGGATTGTCCAAGACTGGCAAAGAAAGGAGGATTCAAAGGCAGGAAGGATTTCAAGAATAAAAAGGCTTATGTTGCTTGGGACGAAAATGAAGTTAGTTCCTCATCGGAATCGGAAAGCGATAAATGTGAAAATATGGCTCTAATGGCTTCACATCACTCCGATGAAGAAAAAGACGAGGTTAGTAGCAACTTTTCTATTTATGATAGTGATGCACAAGATGTAATAGATGAACTCTTAAAAGAATGCAAGACTTTGTATAAAAGTATTTCATCCCAAAAGAAACGAATTTCATCTTTAGAAGAAAAAAAATATTACTTTAGAAAAATATATTGAAAGTGAGAAGCAAAAATTGATGAATGAAAAACAAAGTCTTGTATGTAAAAATTGTGAGTCTTTATCTTTCCAAATTGTTCAACTTAAAAGAGTTTTAGAAAGATATGAAAAAGGTCAAACTGGCTTGGAGGAAATTCTTAGGAACCAAAGGTATCCTAATGATAAAAGTGGATTAGGATATTCTAAGTTTTCCAAACCAAGCACAAATGAGACTATTTTTGTTAAAGCAAGTGAACAAGTTGTTAAAGAAAAGACAAACAATTCTAAAAGTGTGCATCAAAGTCATAGAAAGAAAAGAATTGTTAATAAAAAGAGTTATGTTCCTAGATATAGAAGTCATTTTCAACCTACTTGTTTTTATTGTGGAACCAAAGAACACACACCTAATGCTTGCTATGTGCGCAACATTGGTGTTGCTAAAGGGCACTATGTGTGGGTTGAAAAGGGTACTAACTATCAAGGACCCAAAGCAATTTGGATACCTAACAATACTTGATTTTTGTTTTGTAGGTATGCTTGAAAACAACTTCGAATCAATGGTATCTTGATAGCGGTTGTTCAAAGCATATGACCGGTGACATCAACAAATTTTCAAGTCTATCACTTAAGGCCAGAGGATACGTTACTTACGGTGATGATAATAAAGGAAAAATTATTGGAGTTGGAACCGTTGGTGCACCTCCTCATACAATCATCGAAGACGTCCTTTATGTGGAAGGCCTTAAACACAACCTTCTTAGCATAAGTCAATTGTGTGACAAAGGGTTCCAAATCAACTTCACAAAGGAGGAATGCTTGATAGAACATGAAGTCACCCATGACCTCTTGCTAAAAGGTAAATAATTTAATAACATTTTCATGATTTCTTTTGATGACTCTTCCCTGAAGGTAAAGTGCTTAATAACAAATAACAACGAGGCATGGCTTTGGCATAAGAGGTTGTCTCACATTCACATGGAGCATTTAAACAAGTTAATAAAGCATGACCTAGTTGTTGGTCTTCCAAAGATAAAGTTCATCAAGGATATGCTTTGTGACGCATGTCAAAAAGGGAAACAAACCAAAACATCCTTCAAATCCAAGAAAGTGATATCTACTTCAAGACCACTACAATTGTTACATATGGATCTTTTCGGTCCATCAAGAACAAAAAGCTTCGGAGGTAATGTTTATGCTTTAGTTATTGTTGATGATTTCTCTCGATACACATGGACATTGTTTTTAGTGTAGAAAAGTGATGCCTTCAAAGCATTCAAAAAGTATGCCAAGCAAATTCAAAACGAGAAGTCACTCTCAATAGTCTCCATTAGAAGTGACCATGGTGGAGAATTCCAAAACTCATCCTTTGAAGTTTTTTGTGAAGAACATGGAATCTCTCACAACTTTTCCGCACCAAGGACTCCTCAACAAAACGGTGTCGTAGAAAGGAAGAATAGGGCATTAGTGGAACTTGCAAGAACAATGCTTAGCGACTCAAATCTTCCTAAATATTTTTGGGCGGATGCGGTTAGCATGGCTTGTTTTATGAGCAACCGTGTCAATATTCGACCAATTCTCAAGAAGACTCCGTATGAGTTGTTTAAGGGTAGGAAACCAAACATATCTTTTTTCCACATATTCGGATGCAAATGCTTCGTTCTCAACAACGGCAAGGACAATCTTGGTAAGTTTGATGAGAAGTCCGACGAAGGTATATTTCTTGGTTATTCTCTCTCAAGTAGAGCTTTTAGAATTTTCAATAAACGAACACTTACTATTGAAGAATCTATTCATGTATCGTTTGATGAGACTAACCCCTCGAAAGAGGATAATATTATTATGGATGATGATGATGTAGTAGATATATCACAACAACAAAAGGAGACATCAAAAGAACAAGAAATATCACAAGAAGATAACTCACCAACTATTGAAGAACATCAAGATCTTCCGAAAGAATGGAGAACTCATAGAGATCACCTGATAGATAAAGTTATTGGTGATATTAGCCAAGGTGTTGCAACTCGACTAAATCTCAAGGATGCTTGTCTCAACATGGCGTTTGTATCTCAAATTGAACCAACTAAAATCGATGAAGCCTTAGGCGATGATCAATGGATAATAGCTATGCAAGAAGAACTTAACCAATTCGAAAGGAATCAAGTTTGGACTCTTGTACCAAGACCGGACAACAAACACATCATAGGAACAAGATGGGTGTTCAAGAACAAACTTGAGGAGAAATGAATCATAATTCGTAACAAAGCAAGATTGGTCGCATAAGGCTACAACAAAGAAGAAGGAATCGACTTTGATGAAACGTTCGCTCCGGTAGCAAGGTTAGAAGCAATTAGATTATTACTTGCTTACGCTTGCTCAATGAATTTTCAATTGTACCAGATGGATGTCAAAAGCGCTTTCCTGAATGGCTACATAAATGAAGAAGTCTATGTCAAACAACCTCCGGGTTTTGAAGACTTCAAGAATCCCTCTCATGTCTACAAGTTGAAGAAGGCTCTTTATGGCTTAAAGCAAGCACCAAGAGCATGGTATGATCGCCTTACCAACTTCCTATGTGAGAAGGGCTTTACAAAAGGAAAGGTGGATAAAACGTTGTTCATAAAGAAGTTCAAAGGTAACACCTTATTGGTTCAAGTCTATGTCGACGACATCATCTTCGGTTCAACAAACAAAGACCTTTGTGAAGAATTTTCACTTATGATGCAAGGAGAATTCGAAATGTCCATGATGGGAAAAATGAACTATTTTCTTGGACTATAAATCAAGCAAGCAAAGGATGGCATCTTCATCAACCAATCCAAGTATTGCAAGGAACTATTAAAAAGATTCGATATGGATAGTTTCAAGGTGATGTTCACTCCTATGGGATCCAGAACGTACGTTGATCAAGATGAATCTGACATTTCAATTGATATCACAAAGTATCGAGGTATGATCGGTTCATTATTATATTTGACGACAAGCCGTTCTGACATTATGTTTAGTGTATGTCTGTGTGCACACTTTCAAGAAAATCCGAAGGAATCACATCTCACTGCCGTAAAAAGGATTATGAAGTATCTCAAAGGAACAACGAATGTCGGACTATGGTATCCAAAAGGTAGTACATGTTCTTTAATTGGTTATTCTGACGCTGATTATGCAGGATGTAAGACCGATAGAAAAAGCACAAGTGGCACTTGTCATATTCTCAAGAATGCACTAGTATCATGGGAATGCAAGAAGCAAGCTTGTGTCGCACTTAGCACGGCCGAAGCGGAATACATTGCAGCTGGCAGTTGTTGTGCAAAAATTTTGTGGCTTAAGCAGCAACTTCTTGACTATGGCGTAGATCTTGGTTGTATTCCTCTTCGATGTGACAACACAAGTGCCATCAACATCACAAAGAACCCGGTCATGCATTCAAGAACAAAGCACATAGACATTCGACACCATTTCCTTCGTGATCACGTACTTAACAGAGACGTAGATGTTACCTTCGTGGATACGCATAATCAATTAGTGAACATTTTCACAAAGCCGCTCGCAAGAGAACCTTTTTACAAGATTAGAAGAGAACTTGGAATCTTAGATGAAAAAGATGTATAAATCATTCATTAACAAAGGTTCACAACATTCATTCTTCTCTTGTTTAAGCAAAATATTTCAATATGTTTCTGCTTCTACTCCCTTCTTATATGTGCCATATATGTGTATGACTCAATAAATATGTTTAAAAAATGTTTTAGAATGTTTGTTTTTCATTTTCAGCAAGTTTTTTATTGTTGCAATCGATTTCATGTTGACTGCAATCGATTGCAGTCTGAAAATTTAATGTATTTTTTCAAAACTGGCCTTAGTGCAATCGATTGCATGTTGATGCAAATCGATTGCAGTCTGGAAAAATTGCCTTTTCACGTAATTTTTGAATAGTGCAATCAATTACATGATAATGCAAATCGATTGCAGTCTGGAACTTTTTGAAATTTTTTATTTTTTATTATTCCCTCCTATTTACTTTGGTCCATGGTGTCATAACCTCATACCCTTCAAATCACATCATTTACAAGACCAACTTTTCAGTTTTTGTTCCCTCTTAGCCTTAACCTACAAGATTCCCTACTTTGACTCATTAACTCATTTCAAATTCTCTTAACCACCCAAATAACTCACAATAACTTCTCTTACCAAATTCCCATATTTTTTATATCCTTAAAAATTCTGATTTTTCTCTATCTCACTATCAATTTTCGTTTTCCCCATATTAGCTACACAAAAAATACCAAAACTTCATCCTTCTCACTCAACTTCCCCATTTCTCACCAACTCTCACCCATGGCTTCAAGGACCAAAAGAAAGGCCTCTACTGCAGAAAAAGGAAAGGGAAAGTCCTCATCATCATCCAACACTCCACTTTATGAAGGATTATCCAATGAGAAAATTGAGAAGTTTGAAAAGTTCTTCCAAAGAAAGAGTGTTCAACAACCCAAATATGGTGATATTTCTTCCTTTTCTGAAAATTGCTTTACTTTTCGAACCACTTTAGACAACATAAAGTTAGGGACTGCTATTGCCCCTCTGGACCATATTACCCGGATCTTATTAGGTTATTTTAATGCAATATATGTATAGAAGAAGGAAGGTTTGTTACCTATGTTTTAGGAAAAAGACTTGTCTTGAACTCAAGACTTCTTGGAAACATCTTAGGGGTACCTTCATCCGGTAGTCTCCTATTTGATCCTGAAGATGAAAAATGGAATGACTATAAGAAGAGATCTTTTTTCTACAAAATCGGTAGGATGACCGAAACAGAATTTTATAAACATAGAGTGAAGTCTCTAGGTGGTATTGAACCCTCTCGTAGCTCTTGGTCGGCTGGAAATTTCTATATTGATGATCGCATGCTTCACTACTCCCTTGCCTATTTTGTGTTTCCAAAAAGTGGTAACTATTGTTCTGTTAACGATACGAAAATGCAAGCCCTCTATGCTATCAAGAACAATATTGAAGTTAATTGGGCTCAGATGATTTTGCATCACATGCTGTCCCATTCCGAGAGATCAAAAGTTCTGCCATATGCATGGTTCATCACCCGAAATTTGCAACACTTTGAGATTCAAGTTGATGGTTTTGAATGTCTTTTGATGGATACACCTTCTCACAAGATTTCTATTAGGAATTTGGATAGAAGAATGAGAGTCTATTATGATCGGGAAGCCGATACTATCACTTATCTTGGTGATGATGGTGGAGAACAAGAGGATAATGAACAACAACAACCCATTAATGAAGAGGTTCCAGCTTCTCATGGTGTGAATGGTCCTTCTAACCAAGATCTTTTGGATTTCATGACACAACAATTCTCCAACATGAACAACAACATCAATGACCGCTACAATGCCGTTAATGCATCTGTCAACACAAGGATTTCAAACTTTCAGCATGATGTCAACCAACAATTCTCATACATTTATTCCCATCTCTACATACCACCTTATGATCCATCCAACCCGGCTTCCCCACCAACTCGCCAACCACCTCTCAACTAACAATTTCCTAACCAAGACCCTTTGACCCCAATATGGATCTGTTTTAAAAAATGTTTTCATGTCTCTTGTTTGGATGTTTTCTTTATGTAGTCGTTAATGCTTACTAGTTGTAATGTCTGATTTATGTTTCTTTTGTTTCCGTATGTTTCGTTATGTTTCTTTAAAATGTAAAATTCTGCACTTATGCTATGTATGCACTTCAAGTTTTAATCTATGATATGTTATTTCTAGTTTTCATTATTTCTTGTTTATGGCTTTTATTCTTTTCACCCATCTTTCCCTTCTTTTTGATAATGTCAAAGGGGGAGAAAAATGTTATGCTTGTACATTTCCTTGTATTGAATTTCTTAAAGGTACAAAGCTCCGCTTCACATACAAAGGGGGGGATATACATCTTAGGGGTAAAAGTATTCCGAAAATGTTAAAGCATCTAAGAAGATTGTTTGTCATCATCAAAAAGGGGGAGAATGTGAAGTCAAGCTTCTCCATGATCAACATGTGTTTTGATGAAGACACATCTCTTAGCTACAATATGATAAGAAGGCAAAGATGATTTTCAAGATTAATGCATCATGTTCAAGACTTATTTCAAGAAGATGTTTCATGAAGGTATATTAACAATTATACACAAATATTAAAATCTTAGATGCTCAATCAAAAACTAATATCATTGCATAATAATTTCTTAACCTTAGCATAATTTAAATTTGCATTTTTCAAAATTAAGCTTGTGTAAATCGACTTACATATACATGCAATCGATTTACATCTGTTTGTTTTAAGCATTTTTGGCTTTTTAACTAAGTGCAATCGATTTACATTATTATGCAATCATGTTTCAAAATTTTGAATTTTTTTTGTTAACGTTGGCATGTGCAATCGATTTGCATTATAGTGCAATCGATTTCAACCTGTACAAATTTGAAAAATCAGTATTTTTCATAACACCTCTTCATGTATCTTTTCATGGAACCTTTTCATGATGCATTGGCATTTGTTCATGAATTTTTACAGTTATTACATTGTTTCATAAGGGTGTTATGTGCATATAAATTCTAAACTTTTTCAAATCATTTTTCACCTCTTTCAAAAATATTTTCATAGTAAAAATTCACAAAAACTCTTAAACTTTTGACAAGAATTTTTCTGCATTACTTCATATCATATAATCAGAAAATTCTTGAGCTATCTAATACTTTATGATTGTGAATTGTTGTTAGTGAAAGAGAAGATCAATTGTTATATTGATAAAGAATCAAAGCTTCAACTTTCTATCTTATAAAAATTCAGAATTATTGTTTTTCTTGCTATCCGGATTGTGGATACAAGAAGTCTTTTATTGAGAAGATTGTTCTCAATAAGACATCGTGGAAAATTCCAAGAGGATTGATCTTGGTGAATATAGTTTAGTGACTTGTATAGAAAGACTAGGAAGAGTCTTGTATTTGTCCAAAACTATAGTAAATTCTTTTTCGTGTTGAAAGGGGATTGAAGTACTCTCGGATTGTGAGGGGAACCACTATATATCGCCTTGTCCACTTTACTTTTCCGCTTTACCGCATTTTAACTTAGAACAATAATCAAGAATTATTCAACCATCGATAAAATTCCGGAAAAATTTCTAAGAACATAATTCACCCCCCCCCCTCTTAGGCGCACTTGTATACTTACAATTTTTCCATTGATTAAGTTCACGTACAACAATAGTAACCATTATAGTATTGGAATGGCACCTTTTGAAGCTTTGTATGGTAGGAGGTGTAGGACACTTCTGTGTTGGTATGAGATTGTTGTGTTTGTGCTTCTTTGGAAGTAAAGATAATTCAGGTACATGAGTATGCGTGGAAGTCGTGTTGCTTGTTTGAGTCATAGGACTTCTCTGATATGTAACACGGGATGGGGATTTTTTATGCTTTGATTATTTTAGCTTTGGTTACGTATCTTAATATGTTGTTGGAAACTTTATAAACCATAATTATTGAGGATAATTGTTGATGTTTCCATGTTGCCTTAAGTTGAACAAGTTATATTTTTCCGTTGTTTTAATAAATAAAAAATTGTTGATTATTCTGTTTATGTGGCATTCCACTTGTTTAAACTCTGATTTTTTGTATTAAATTGTTATTTTCTAAATTGGGAAAAGTGGGGTGTTACAATTGGTATCAGAGCAGGTTGGTCCAATCGGACATATATTGTAGTCGAGTCAGTCCTTAGAATAGGAGTTGTTGTTGTGTTCTAACCTGAGGTGTTTGTTGTATCAGTATGGCAGGAAGGAATGATGTTGCTCTTGCTGCTGCTATGAAAAATATGGCATAGGTTGTAGAGAACATTGGTCCAGCTTTTGGGAATGTTGAGTTTCGATACTTGGATCAGTTCAGGCGTAACAAGCCGCCTACGTATGAAAGGGGTATTCTTGATCCAGAGGCTGCACAAAAATGGTTGAAGGCTGTTGAGAAAATCTTCAGGACCATGGGGTGCAATGATGATTAGAAGGTGCGGTTTGGCAATCTCATGTTGGAGGGCGAAGCTGAAGTCTGGTGGGACAACAGTCGCCAAGGGTTGGAAGCTGCAGGTACTACTATCACTTGGGCCGTGTTTAGAGCTGAGTTTCTGGATAAGTATTTTCCAGAGGATATTCGCAGTGCTAGAGAGGTGGAATTCTTGGAACTGAAACAGGGGAATATAATTGTGGCGGAGTATGTTGTTTTCTTTGAAGAGTTAGTGCAATATTGTGCATATTATAACATTGAGGATATTATGACTTCAAAGTGTCTGAAATTTGAGAACGAGTTGCCTCCTGAGATCAAACAGGGCATTGCTTTTCAGAAGATAAGGAATTATCCAGGGCTGGTGAGTAGATGTAAAATTTATGATGATGACAACAGAGCTCAAATTTCTCACTACAAGGCTGTGAGTGGCCGAAAGGGTAAGCGGAGATTTCAGGGTACTCCTTATAGTGCTCCAGTTGACAAAGCTAAACATAAAGTGTAACACGGTGGGAGAACGAACTTAGGCGTTTTTGTTTTCACAAAATCTATGTTGCGGATAGCAAGAGTCGCCACTGACTTTTATTTTATCCAATAAAGAAAGGCATAAAAGAACAGGAAAGACCTTTGAAAAATATTTTGAGTTCGGGGGGTAAGTTATACAAAGGGAAGATGTTAGCACCCTTTGTATCCATGGTTATCCATGGGCTCTTAACTGTTTAGCTCACTTTACTTTGTTTGAAAATAGGGGTGGTGTATTTAAAAAAATATTTTAGAAGTTTAACTTTGTAATGATTCTCGTACAAATGTATACAAAGTGTTTACTGTTTGAAAATATTTGAAAATTTGAGGTGTGGAAAGTATTTTTGAAATTTGTGAGCAAGCACTTAAGAACTACTTACCCTAAATTGTAAGGTCTTTCTTGTTATTTCGTTTATTTAGGGATATAATTGTCCTTACTATTAGTTAGTAAGTAGTCTTACCCTTGGATTTGAAGGGACAGTCGTAGGGTCATCGTATGGTCATAGAAGACAACCTTGTAAAAGTGTCTTAACAATTCGAAGGGACTATCATCATTTTTCCGTAGGGTCAACGAGGGACGAGATCATTTGTTTGTAGGCAACTTGAAGGGTCATCGAGGGACTGTGATCTTTATATCAAAGGGACTTGATAATTTTTATTTAGGAAACCGTGCTAAGACACCCCTACGTTCGAGGGACTTGACCATTATTCGAAAGGCAACAAGAGATATTACCCTAGAGGTGAAGTGTGCAAGTGTGTTTCATTCGGTTATTTTTTCTTAGTTGTTGCGGTTATTCTAGCATTTGTTTTTTTAAGTCTTGCCATACACGTCTAATTTCTACACAGTTGAATATATATATATATATATATATATATATATATATATATATATATATATATATATATACATACATACATACAAGCATAAGAATATAAGGTGCGGGGAAAATGAATCTACATTATTATAGGGCTTTTTATGAGAGTTACATAATTAGAAAACCCTTGCAAAAAATAAAGTGCGGAAAAAATAAAAATTCCTACGCTATTACATCCCATAGGTAGTTACAATATTTAGGAAAACCGTGCAAGAAAAGTAAATCTAGCTATTACAAATTTCATGCACCCATACATTTTTCTAAGAAATAAAAATAATAAGGAAATTAAAATCGAAGAGAGATAAGGATGGAGAAGGAAGAAATATCGAGACTTCGCGTAAAATAGATTAACGGGTTTTTAGAAAAAAAAAAGCTAAATAATTGATTTTTTTAAGAAAAATTGATTTTTAAGACAATAAATTTAATTTGGTTATTAGTTTAATTAGATAATTAAAAAAATATTTTTTTTTTGTATTTTTTGCATTTAAAAATGGTTATTAATTTTATTAACATTTTAGAAAATAGTTTAATGGTTACTGATTTAATTAATATAAAATAAAAAGCTAAAAGAAAAAAAATGAAAATAAGAAGAGGAAAAAAAGGGTTAGGAAACAAACATCAAGACAAACAGCAATAAAAATTAGGGGGAGGGCCGATGGGTATCGAACACGGGGTCTTTGGTTTCATGCGATACGTTTAACCTGTTCTATTAGATATCAGGAAGACAATGGGATTAGTAGTTTAAATCAAACACAATTAAAATACGAAATTCATGAACTTACTCATTGATATAAACTTACTCTTTGATATCTCAGAGGTTAAATGGAAGGGTTAGTTGGCTTTGAATCCGCCTAGAAAATAACAGATTTACACTATTCTTTTGAAAATTTGAGATTTTTTGGTCTAACTTTGGAGGCTCCCCCTCGTCCTTATGCATGTGATGAGTATTTATAGAGGATGATTTTAGGTCTGAATTTTGGGTTTGGATGAAGAAAGTTGAAGTTGCTTGAGGATGAAGTTTCTTCCTTTCTATTTTTGTCAAAATTTGGTATTAAGACATAATCTTTTGGTTTTGCACGAAATTGGATCCTTATAATGATCATAAACATCAAATATTTGATCCTAAAATAGTCCTAAGATCAAATATTTGATTTTTCAATATTTATCTTAATTAAAATTGAATTTAAATGCATTAAATCCAATATAATATAAAATAAATATAAAAAAATCAGATATTATGATCTATGGGTCGTGAATGATCTTATAATTGAGTTTGAGTTAGAAAATATGGGCCCATTTGGAAGAAACTTGAGTTTTGGTCATAACTCTCTCAAATTTTATCCCAAGTATGTGTTCTAGGACTTTTTAGAAAGCTTAGAGTGTCCTCTAACTACTCCTTTTGGTCCCATGTCCATTTGATCTCCCATTTCCAAGTTATGAGCTTTTGAAAAAGTTGACTTTTGTTGACTTTTAAAAGGACCGTTAATGTCTTGGCTCATATCTCTCAAATGAAGCATTTTTGGCCTTGGATTGTGAGACACAAAATTGTAGGGAATTGAATTTCCTTCAAAATGAGCTTTGGATGGGAATTTTTTGATGAAGCATGTGAAAGTTATGGCAGGTCAAAATACAACTGACTTTTCCTGCACAAACCCTAATTTAGTAACTTCTAATTCTTGATGATTCTGAGGTTTCCTTGATGAATCATGATCAACCCTTGATCTAATGATGAATTTCACCTCATAATCTTGATGTTGACCAAACATCTTGAAGTTTGACTTTATGTTGACCATAATTGACTCTTTGACCAAGTTAACTGATTTTTGAGTATCTGAGCATCTGACTGACGAAACTTGTAGGGAAAGTCTTGAAACTTGACATGCGGATTCTTTTAAGTATGTGGGATGTCATGAAGTCCACTTGAGGCTTTAAAAGTCAACTTTTCTTTGAGAAATTTAAAACCCTAGTTTCAGACCCATTGCTTAGGAAGAGGTTTTGTCTGATGAAACCTTGAATCCTTTTGAGCCATTGTGAATCTTGTGACTATTAGGAGACCTATTTAGACACATTGTATTGAATATGGGAGGGAAAATTTTGGGGTACAATAGTTTCCCCTGTTCAATTTTCTAAAACCTGAGGAGTTAGATCGGCCTGTATGCCATTCGTGACCTGAAGGTGGAAGAGGATTGAAAACTAAAGCCCAAAAATTTGCACTCGTCCGTGTGCAAAGTAATATTGTTGGTTGATTGTATTGCTTGAATAGGCTTAAAGATGCCATTCGGAGTAACTAGAGATGGGCTTATAGATGCCATCCAAAGTATCCGTGGGTAGGAGTATCAGAATATGTCTACGTTCGACTTTATCTGAGTGTTGTTACTGCACTAAGTATCAGAATTAGATCTTCATCTCGACCATCTTTGAATTGTCTCTGTAACATATTCCAAGCTAAGTATCAGCACTAGATCTTCGTGTAGATCGTCTCTGAACTTTCTATGGGGGGAAAAGATATCCTGTACTAAGTATCAACACTAGATCTTCATTTAGATCGTCTCTGAACTATCTTTGGGAAAATATCTTGAGTTAAGTATCAGAAATAAATCTTCGTTTTGATTATCTCTGAACTGCTTCTGGAAAGTATCCTTCACTAAGTATCAACACTAAATCTTCATTTAGATCATCTCTGAACTGTCTCAAGGACAATATCGTGAATTAAGCATCAGAATTAAATCTTCATTTCGATTATCTCTGAATTGCCTCTGGAAAATATCATGCACTAAGTATCAACACTAGATCTTCGTTTAGATCATCTCTGAACTATCTCAAGGAGTTGGTAATGTTTACCTGACTGCGAACTATCCTGAAAAGGAAAAGTTAGTTTTTATAAAAGATATTTTGATGGATGCATGTATGACATAATGTTCTTAATGTAAGTGAGAATGTTGTATGCATTATGGATGTGTATGCCATGATATGATGTAAATGATGTATGTATGAATTATGCAATTGAAGCACACTAGCATCTTTATGTAACAACTGATGGTTGGGGGAAATAAATCCCGATTTTTTGCTGAGGAGTATAAAGACATAGTTCTTGTCTTGTATCAGAATGTTGTACTTAGGACCATTCAATTTTTGTTCGTCGTACTTTTTATTGAAAGATTAGATTCCTAAATACCCTGACTGGGGATAAAAGAGACAGACATTCCCCTGAGAAACTTATCTGGCCAAGTGTCAATTCTTCGGAGGATATCAGGCTTTGAGAGAAATCTGTTCGGGACTTTGTAAAGTTGGAAGTTCAAGAGGCTACTTGGAATACTTCGCGGAAATATATCCGTAAAGATTACTCTGTGGGGAAGATTTGTTGGATATGAACCCTGGGGATTCCTACCTCCGAGAGTCCTTAGTAAAGGATATTATTGTAATTTTATATTTTTTAATTCATTTTTGGTAAAAATAAATCATATTCAAAAGCGTATATACATTCAAACATAAATAACGGATGTTTTTGCTTAAGTAAAAAGGGAAAAGTAAACCTGAATTTGAAAATAGAATTGTATTAATTTTGAAAGTGGCCTATAAACAAGCAAGTTTGAACAAAGAGACGGAAATCCTAGTAAGAGGAATTCGACGTAGAAAATTTAAAAGAGTACAAGAATAAGGAAAAATATTTATGTGTAAGTGATCCCATCAAGTTTCAACTCTGCTATTGCCACTATCTTCAAGTATCTCATCTTTTGTTGTCGGAAGAGAAATGATTGGACTAATTTGCATATGTTTGAACTTAATATAGGTAGCACAACTAGTTGAGGTTACATGGGCGATCCAACGAGACATAGTCGTACGCATTAATACCTAACTTTTCCCTAGACTGCCCTTTCAGGTTTTTAGTCCACCGGGATACCCTTTTTTGCCCAAGCCGCCTTTTCAGGTTTTTGACTTGTCGGGTGTACAATTTTATATATATTTACCTAATTTTTGCCCGAACCCTTTTGGTTCGCCGGGATGCCCTTATTTTTTCCTAGGCCAGTCAAACTAGCGAGTTTTTTTTCATGTGTAGTATTTTTTGACTATGTATGCGTTCACAGGTTGCGGGAAGTTTTCACCATTCATGGTAGTAAGTATCATAGCACCTCCAAAAAATACCCTTTTGACTACAAATGACCCTTCATAAGTAGGGGTCCATTTGCCCCTAGGATCACCCTGTGGTAATATGATACGCTTTATCACCAAATCTCAAGCCTGGTATACTTGTTGCTTGACTTTCTTATTAAAGGCTTTGATCATACGCTTCTGATACATTTGACCATGACAAACAACTGCAAGCCTCTTTTCATCAATCAAGTTTATTTGGTCGAGTCGAGTCTGAATCCATTCATCTTCATTTAAGTCTGCATCTTTCGTAATTCTCAGAGAAGGGATTTGAACTTCAATAGGTAAAATTGCCTCCATCCCATAGACAAGAGAGAATGGGGTTGACCCAGTTGAAGTACATATTGTGGTATGATAACCATGGAGAGAAAATGGTAACATCTCGTGCCAATCTTTGTATGTCACTGTCATCTTCTACAAGATCTTCTTAATATTCTTGTTGGCGGCTTCCACTGCGCCATTCATCTTTGGTCGATATGGAGAAGAATTTTGATGCTTAATCTTGAACTGCGTGTAGAGTTCAGTAATCATAGTGTTGTTCAGATTAGTACCATTGCTTGTAATAATCCTTTCAAGGATGCCATATCTACATATATTATTATGCTTGATGAACCTAGCCACAATATTCTTGGTAACAGAAGCGAATGAGGCTTCCTCTACCCACTTCATAAAGTAATCAATAACAACACGGATGAAACAATGTCCATTGGAAGTGGTAGGTTTGATCTCACCAATCATATCAATGCCCCACATTACAAAAGTCCAAGTAGCAGTTAGAACATTCAATGGAACTATAGGCACATGTACTTTATCGGCATAGATCTGGCACTTATGACAAGTCTTGGAGTGCTGATAGCAATCAACTTCCATGGTAGACCAATAGTAACCTGCTTTCAATATCTTCTTAGCCAATTTGTGCCCACTACATTGAGTACCAAAGATCCCATCATGCATGTCTTCTATAATCTCTCTTGCTTCCTTCTTGTCCACACAATGAAGCAAAGTTGAATCGTGATTGCGCTTATACAAAATTCCATTACTCAGGAACAATTTGGCAGAAAATTTCCTTAGAAACTTCTTGTCATTGATAGATACCCCTTCAGGATACTCCCGAGCTTCAAGATATATTTTTAATTCGTATAACCAAGGTTTATCCTCTACTCCCTCAGTATCAACCTCATAACAGTATACTGGCTCATCCAATCAATCAATAGTAATTCTAGGAGCTTCATTGTCCCAACTGATTTTGAACATAGATGACATAGTGGCTAATGCATCTTCCAACTAATTCTCTTCTCGTGGAATATGTTCAAAAGTGATCTCTTCAAAGTATGGAATCAAAGACAACACATGCTCTCTGTAGGGAATGAGATTTGGATGCTTTGTGTCCCATTCTCCGTTAGCCTGACTAACTACCAGGGTTGAATCTCCATATACATTCAAAAACTGGATCTTCATCTCAATGGCAGCCTTGATACCCATGATGCACACTTCATATTCATCCATATTGTTGGTACAATTAAAACAAAGTCTTGCAGTAAATGGCGTATAACAACCCTCGAGAGAGATAATTACAACACCGACACCATAATCAAGCGCATTAGAAGCTCTATCAAAAACCATAGTCCATCGGGATCCCTGTTTAGGTCTTTCATACTATCTAGGTTCTTTAGTAACAAGCATATATCTTCATCCGGAAACTCAAAGTTCATAGGCTGATAGTCATCCACTTCTTGATGAGCCAAATGATCACCTACCACACTTCCTTTAATTGCCTTCTGAGTGGTATATTGGATGTCATATTCTGTCAAAATCATTTTCCATCTTGCTATTCATCTGGAGAGAGCAGGTTTCTCAAATATGTATTTGATAGGATCCGTCTTCGAAATCAATAAAGTGGTATGAGTCAACATATACTGTCTTAGTCGGCGAGCAGCCCATGCCAAAGCACATCAAGTTTTCTCGAGCAGTGAGTATCTTGTTTCACAGTCGGTAAATTTTTTGCTAAGGTAGTATATTTCTTTCTCTTTTCGACCAGACTCATCATGTTGCCTCAACACACACCCCATTGAATTGTCTAGCAGTGTTAAATACATAATTAAGGGTCTTCCTTCAACTGGTGGCATCAGTATCGGAGGTTCTTGGAGATATTTCTTAATCTCATCAAAAGCTATTTGGCATTCTTCGTTCCATTCCATTACTTCATCTTTCTTCAACAATTTGAAGATTGGCTCACAAGTAGCAGTTAATTGGAAAATAAATCTTGCAATGTAGTTCAGGCGTCCCAAAAAACCTCTTACTTCCTTCTCAGTGCGGGGAGCGCGCATATCTTTTATAGCTTTTACCTTTGCAGGGTCAACTTCAATACCTTTACCACTGACAACGAAACCCAAAAGTTTACTTGATCTTACTCCAAAGGTACATTTGTTTGGATTCAATCTCAATTTGTATTTCTTCAACCTCTCAAACAGTTTATATAGATGATCAAGATGTTCTTCTTCAGTCTAGGATCTGGCTATCATGTCATTAACATATACCTCTATTTTGTGATGAATCATATCATGGAACAATGCTACCATAACACGCTGATATGTTTCCCCAGCGTTCTTCAAACCAAATGGCATTACCTTGTAACAAAAGGTGCCCCACTATGTGACAAACGTAGTATTCTCCATATCTTCAGGTGCAATCTTAATCTGATTATAACCACAGAAACCATCCATGAAAGATAATACCTTATGTTGAGCAATATTGTCTACCAGAACATCAATATGTGTAAGCGAAAAATCATCTTTGGGGTTGGCCTTGTTCATATCCCTGTAATCCACACACATACATAATTTACCATCTTTCTTAGGCACCGATACCACATTCGTAACCCATTGAGGATAGGAGGTGACAGCTAGGAACCCTGCATCAAATTGTTTCATCACTTCAGCTTTGATCTTTTCTGACATTTCAGGACGCATATGACGAACATTCTGCTTTATCGGGCGACAACCTTCTTTCATTGGCAGACAGTGAACCACAATATCAGTATCAAGCCCTGGAATATCTTCATAAGACCAAGCAAAGATCTCCACATAGTCATGTAGCATATGAATTAACCTGTTCTTAACACTGTCTTCCAATTCAACACCTATCTTGACCTCTTTCTTGTCTTTCTCAGTACCCAGATTCATAACTTTGATCGGTTCTTCATGTGGCAGTATAACTTTCTCTTCTTGCTGTACAACCTAGAAAGCTCTACAGGCACTTCACAATCTCCCTCATTTCAATCCTTGACTTGGTATATTGGATTCTCAAAGTTATAATTGGTAATAGCAGAACTGTTGTCAATGGGATCCAGAGTGGATGAGGATCTGCATTTTAGTGACGTGGGTGTGTGTAAGAACACAAATATTTTGATAGAGAAAGAAAAATAAAAGAAAGATAAAGAGCACAATATTTATGAAAGCAAAAACGTCCATTGATTTTATTGAATGAAAATATGCAAATAAAATGACATCCATAACAAGCATACCATTATGCCCCGGGACAGGCACAAGGCTTAAAAAGTTTTAATTGTTCGAATTACAAAACCAAAATAAGAAAAACAAAAAATAAAAAATAGCATTTACTCCTGACTAAAGGAGATAGGAATAACGTCTTCAGGCTTCCAATTTTTTAGCCCACTGCCAATGGTAGGAAAATTCCAACTGTATATGTTGCAGTCTTCATCAGAGTCTTCCACAACATTAACTTGGTCTTTCTGAACTCCCTTGTTGGTGATACGAATAGCACGAGCACGACGAACAGCCTTCTGAGCCTCTGCAGTAAAACCCAAACCAAACTTTTCAGACTTGTAAGGAATGTCAGGAAGCTGACCCCAAATAGTACAACCACCTTCTTCAACTACAGCTTTAGCATCTTTCAGGGAGGCCATTCCAGGAATTACTCTAGGAACAACAGGAACTGACTTAACAGTAGGATCATTCTGGGGAACCACTTCAAATGTCTGACAAGGAGTCTCAATAAATTCACCCTCCATCTCAACATACTTAAAGGTACCCACATGACTTACCATGTAATCTTCTTCACCATAAACAGTGACAATCTTGCTCTTCACTGGATATTTCAACTTCTAGTGTAAGGTAGAGGTTAAAACACCTGCCCCATGTATCCAAGGGCACCCAAGCAAGCAGGAATAGACAGGACAAATATCCATCACATAGAAAGTAGAATCAAAGACATGAGAACCCATTTTGATTTGGAGATCAACTTCTCCATGCACCATTCTTCTTGAACCATCAAAGGCTCTCACCAACATGTTACTAGGTCTTAGCACAACATCTTCATAGTTGAGCTTGTCAAGAACAACCTTTGGTAACACATTCAATGATGAACCATTATCCACCAACACATGAGACAGAGTAATGCCCTTACACTCAATAGAGAAGTGCAGAGTTTTGTTGTGGTTTCTTTTAGAAGGAGTTAAATCAGCATCAAAAAAGCCTAAGCTATTAACGGTCGCCAAATTAGCAACACAATTTTCAAACTGGTCCACAGAGATTTCGTGAGGTACGTGCGTAGATTTCACAAATTTCACTAAAGCTTTAGCATGGACTTCAGAGCATAATAACAGGGATAGCATAGAGATCTTGGAGGGAGTATGCCCCAATTGTTCAACAATATTGTAATCACTCTTGCAGATGATCTTCAATACTTCTTCCATCTGCTTAGAGGGATCTTTAGTAGCTGGAGTTTCAACCTAAACAGGCTCAATCACTGGTCCTTTTCCTCGATCTTCAACACTTGGCCCAGAGTTGGAGATACGAACTGGAGCAGTAGCAATCTTTGAAGTGTCTTTTGGAGAGAAAATCCTTCCACTTCGAGTAACCTTACTAGTCCTAACAATATTTTCAATATTTGGATTAGTATCTTCAACAGGTATATCAGTCAAAGGTTCTTGCTTGACACCATAGATAGAAACATCAACACCATAATTCCAAGGGATAGCCTTGTCAGAAGAGTATGGAATTGGACCGCGAGTAGTAATAATCAGGGGAGCCACCTTTGGCTCAGCAAAAATCTTCAAAGGACCCTTAGAAGTGAGGCCTCACAGGAGTTTTATTAACCACAAATATGTCTTCAAGTTTCAGATCTTGGGACAAACCTTCACATAAACTCTCTACATAAGGGCTCTTCTCAAACAATATAGTACGGTTGTCCATCAAACGCTGAATACCTTCTTTCAGCTTCCAACAACCATTGGATTGAGAGGCACAATAAAAACAATATTCGTTGCATCCCGGAAATAAACCAGCTTGCAGCAGCTTTTTCTTAACGATTGCCAGATGAATAGTCACATCAGTCACAGTAGAAACATAAGAAATGTCATCAACAACATTAACAGTCTTCTCATGTTTGGGCATAGGAGCAGTAATCACATTAGGAGTCTCGGGAGGATCAAACTCAATTTCTCTAGCATCAATCATGTCCTGAATTTTATTCTTCAACGCCCAACAACTATTAGTATCATGTCCGGGGCAGTTGGAGTGATAATCACACCTTGCATTAGGATTATAACGAGGAGAGGAAGTATTGGGATTCGTAGGAGGATCCCTCAAGGTAATTAGCTCTCCTTTCAACATGTGTTGTTGAGCCTGAGCCAACGACATATTGATCTTTGCAAATTATCTCCAAGGTGTACCCTGCTTAGGCTGATTATTTTGTTGTTGATTTTGTTGCGCAGGTGCAGGATTAGAGATCAGGACTGCTCCCACAGATTGGTTATGATTGTTCTTACGACCCTGTTATCCGTATACAACATTAGATTCTTTTTTCTCGTTAGAAGGCTTCTTGGTGATACTTTAAGAGGCAGCCATTTGGATTTTACATCTTCGTATCCCACTTTCAACATGCTCTCTAATCATTATCAGTTCAGTGAAACCAGATGATGAGCTCTCAATCAGATGATTGTAGAAAGGACCAGTTAGCGTACTCATGAACATATCAACCAATTCCCTATTAGTCAAAGGGGGGTGAACTCTGCTTGCAAGATCTCTCCACTTCTGGGCATACTCCTTGAATCTTTCTTTAGTACCCATGGACATGCTTTGAAATTGCATGCGAGTCGACGCTAAATCAGAGTTATATTGATATTGCCTATAGAAGGCCTCAACAAGATCATTCCAAGTAAAAATATTGGTACTCTCAAGTTGATAGTACCATTCCAATTGAGCTCCAGATAAAATATCTTGAAAGAAATGAATCCACAACTTTCTGTCAGTAGTATGTGGCTGGATCCTTCGAACATAGGACCTTTGATGCAGCTTTGGACATGAAACACCATCATATACCATAAAAGTTGAAACTTTGAAACCAATAGGGATGAAACTCCAGAAATCAAACTCAAATCTTCAAAATCAAACCCAGATGACTTATGCATTTCCATGGCATTCACACAGTCTTCCAATAACTTATACTTCTCATCACCAGTCGAATCATGGTAATAATTCTCCTCATAATCAGAATTCCCAATAGTACCACGTATACTTTCTTCTTTTTTCGCAGAATCTTCATCTCCAGGGTTTTCAACCTCATCATTTATCTTGATTGGAGCTTTGAACCTCCTACCCTGATTGATGAAGCCAACTGGTTTTCTGGTATTCTTCTTCTTCTTCTTCTTGGCCATGATTGCCTTTAGCTCTTCTTGTCCCTTAGACAAGTTCATAATCATCTCTTGAAATTGGGCGTTCTGAGCTTGAAGGTCTTTAACGACTGTTCGAGAGCCATTTCTACTGAAATAAACAGCGAGAAAATAAGAAACCTGTTGTGGAAACCTATTGTGAAATGATATGGGATGTAGATGCATATGCAATGTTTTCAAGGACCAGGTAGGATTTAAATTTGTTAACGGAAAACAAAATAAAAACTTTCATTAGTAAGTTTTAAAATATAATTGCCCCTTGGACTTACAATGAAGGAAAAATAAGAAAGTTACAAAGAAAATAAACATATGAGACTCAAGTCTCCCATGAACACTTTCTCTTTGTGTTGAGGTATGTATTGAGGTTCCGCTCTTCGTGAAGTTGCTTTGTTAGCTCCAACACTCTCTCTTTGCTAGCTTTGAATTGAGCCTCAAAGGTATCCATTTGCTCCTTCAGTTGTATCCAAGACTTTTGAAGCTATTCCATATTAGTAGGCATATCAGGATGAAGAATGATGTAGGGAACATCTCCTTCAATAATAGGCTCAACGATCACCGGTAGAACAGCAGGATATGGCATCATAAGAGTTTGAGCATGCAACCACACCCATCTGAGGTAAGAATCCATAGGGATGGAGTATTTTGGTTCCAGCGTATTGTTGTCAATCTTATTCACCATACTCTAAGCTCGTATAAATCTTTGACGGTAACCTTGAAGATCGTTGTCATAATCAAACACAATGTCTTGAATAATCATATCATGAGGACCATTACTTTGAGCATAACCAAACTGACGTAATGCTAAAGAAGGATTGTAGGTAATACCCCCTCTTATGCCAAGGAGTGGTACATTAGGGAACTCTCCACAATGATCAATGATAGTAATATTCTCTATAGACCGGGAACACCAATGAATGTCTGAATGAGAGAGTGACATTATCCTTCTAGACCACCTTAAACCTTGTTCATTCTTCATCATAGATCGAGGAAGGTGTGAAATAAACCACCTTGATAGTAGAGGTATGCAACACATCAGAGTTCCTCGCGCCTTCGTAGTACGAGTGTGAAGAAAGTGCAAGATATATCCAAGCATGGTAGGCACTGGATTGTGATTCAGAAATATGTTGATGGCGTGTACATCTATGAATTGGTATGGATTAGGGAACATAACCAAACTATAAATCAACAGGGCCAATACCTCCTCAAAAACATCAAAACTCATAGCATCCAAGAACACTTGAGCTCTCTCTATCAATACTTTAGCAAGAATACCTTTAACTCCACTTCTGGTTTCCAGTATAATGTCTGATTTCTTTAGATGCAAGGCTGCTGCAATAACTTCATGTTTAGGCTCTTTCTCTAAGCCTGTGAAAGGGTTCTGATCAAGGATAGGCACACCAAGCAATTTGGAGAATTCTTCCATTGTGGGAACCGGCTGATAATCGGGAAATGTGAAGCGGTGATGTTTAGGATCAAAGAACTGGAACAGAACACTCATCATATCTTCATTAAACCATGAAGTAACCAAATCAAGTAGATGACCATGCTTTTTGATGAACTAATAGCTTTCAGAAACTTTTGAGACCAATTCATCAAGCTTGGAAGGTATCCTTACAAAGTTGACTCAGATAGTGTTCCTACGAGCGGAAGCCATAACCTACAACAAAGAACGAAGATAAATCCCTTGGTCCTCGAAATGGTTAGTGAAAATTATATGTTATGATGTCATGATGTTATGATGTTATGTTCATACACAAACAAGTGGCACACACAAACAATTCACACAATAGCCTTAGGTTTAAAGGCTTGCATGAAGTCCATAGGTAAGTGTCGTACCCCGAAAAATACGACCTTACGTGATCCGAAAGGACGGAGTCACGCGCCGGACAGACTGAAGAGTCGCCACCTAATTCTATTTATTCCCGAAGAGGGAAAGGGAAGATATAGATACAACCCGGGAAGAGAAGGACGAGGACAAAGGTCAACGAAACCATTGCCTGGGTTCGGGAGTCGATTATGCAGGGGGAAGGTATTAACACCCCCTACATCCATCGTACTCGATGGGAACCATCTAAGTTAACGCGCACGAAAGGATGTCTATGCTTAAACGAATTGCTTGCTAGAGGGAAATGATTTGAATTATAAGTTAGATTGAACCTAGGTGCTCGGCAAGGATTGAGATCCTCGTGCCTACGTACTCCCGTGTGCAATGGGAAAGTCAGAGCCTCGTAGTTCGGCCTACTAAGGGTATTGGATGTTGATTTTATTACCTTTCGTCGATGAAAGGGTTTATGAGTTGAATGTACTAAAGACTATGGATAGTTTATCTCGCCCAACAGGACGAGTGTCCTGCGTCGAAATAATCGGAGCGAGTAACGAGAGCTCGTTATCCCCCTTTCTACCGCTTAAGGCTCGTGGCGTACAGATCTTCTCGTATTTATTAAAGTGTTTTATTTCCTAAAGCCGCTTGACGTTGGATCAAGGGTTTGGATCTAAAAGAAACGTTTTGGTTTATTGAGGTTAGAGGGTAAATGCAAATGGAGTTTATTTTTGTGGTTTTGTTAGCGAGGCACGAATCGCTCGGCTCGCAAGGAGGAGTGAATCCTAAACGAAAAAGATAACCGGAAAATAAAGTGCGAGTGTGCAAGTGCAATCGCTTGGCGTTGGACCAAGGATTCGAAATTAAATAAGATGCGGAAAATAAAATGCGTACAAAGTAAGGGGAGAGGGATACAAAATAAATACAAGGGATTGCGAAAAATAAATGGTCTCGTTGTAATTAGCCCAAGAGAAAGCGTGTGTGCAGTGTGTTTGAACTATTCGAAGGCGTTCGGCCTGTTTATTCGGGACGCAACTATTCGGAGGCGTTGGACCTTTTTCGAACACAACTATTCGAAGGCGTTGGACCTTTTAATCGAGCGCAACTATTCGAAGGCGTTGGACCTTTTGGGACGCGACGAAATTTTGTTCGTGAACTGCCTTAGAATCGGTTCAAAATGGGAACCATTCTATAAGGAGTCGAATCGTAATTTTTTAATGAGAAAATAAATGAATAAATTGAATTGTATTAAAAATAAAATAATGAATAAAATAAATAATGAATAAATTATATTACAATTTTTGTTCAAAAATAAACATAATAGAATAAAATAAAGGAGGGCCTCATATTGACCGCTCATCACCGATTAAATGTAATCGGGCGAAAAACGGCCTTTTATAATATCATCGGCCCAAAAGTAAATAAATAATAAATCAATAACAAAAATTCTATAAAAAAAGTTAATTAGACATTGTTAGAAATAAAAATAAAAAAGTGGTCTCATAACAATTTCGATAACGTCGGTTAAAACCGAATATCAAGAAATTATAATTATATCATAGACCCTAGAAATAAATATAAAACTATAAAATAAAAACAATAGAAACTATAAAAACAAAAACAAAAAAAGATTTAAACATAACAAGGGGGATGCATTCAGATCTCAGTGGGTGTGTAAATAGAGAAGATTAAATGGGCCTAAGTCTAAAGATCACGTTGAGCCCAAAATAAAATTTCAAAAAAGAATATTCACATTTCATAATAATAATAAATGAATAATAAAATAAATAATAAAATAATAAAATAACAATG
Source organism: Lathyrus aphaca (assembly GCA_963966055.1). Taxonomy (NCBI): domain Eukaryota; kingdom Viridiplantae; phylum Streptophyta; class Magnoliopsida; order Fabales; family Fabaceae; genus Lathyrus; species Lathyrus aphaca. Next base: position 15,361,502 of record OZ014524.1, read on the forward strand.
AAAACGTGGAACTCATGATGTTCACTGTATCTATAATATATAAACTTCATGTAACTATGTGTTCATAGATGTATAAGTTATAAAAATGTCATTTTAAAAAAAACACACACACACATGGAATCACAACCGGCAACAATAACAAGAGGTGAAGAAAAGGAAACAAAGACCTTCATTAAAACACATTTTATGCCAATAATACAACCATGTAATAATAGCAAAATAACATCAACAAAAATGCAGAAGAAAAAAAATGTGACTTTCCTAGCATTTCTTAGAACATTCAATATAATAGCTATAAGAAGAATAAGAATGGAAGCTTAAAAACACAAAAGACCGTGACTCAGCAGCAACATAAGAAAACATACACTGACTATTGCACACTAACAATATTTCATTTGCATCAACACACCAAAGCAACATATCCATATAAGTATAACAATACTAATATTGTGTTTCAAACTTATATCGAAACAAAGGTTAGATATCATCAATCACAGTCTGAATCATCAACATGAATCATCAACAAACATCGAGAAATTCAACTGTTTATAGTTCAAATCCATGAGATCCAACCGAAATAGGAATAATAATCAACAAACAGTAAGAAACAAGCTTATAACCCGACACAACAAATAAAAGTTTTAAAAGGAACCGAACTGTACCGTTTTTTCGACAAAATTTTGTCGGCGTTACCACTGTGGTGTTGTCGTGATTCTTGGATGAACACCGCCACCTCTTGTTGAATGTGTTAGAGCGCTTCTCACGATTTGTTGTTGCGTTTTGGCGGAATCAGTGCATTGTCGTTATGCTCCGTATTATTGATACGGTTTTTGTGTGTGGTTTACGATCGTATTTCCGGCAGAACGAGGTTGCAGGCTGGTGGACAGGTTTTGGGTTGGTGAAAACAAGTCTTGATATGAAGGAAAAAAAATGTGTTATTGATGGCAATGGAGATGCGCTGCTTTTTCTCCTTTTTTGTGATGCCGTTAGCGCATTATGTAGTGTGTAAACAAAACCTTTTTGCTGCCAGGCTGTGAAGAAACGTTTTTTGCATATAGTGGGATTCATTGCTTGTTTTCACGTGCCTGAGTGGGACAGGCTGTAAAAAGATACTAAAAATGGAAAAAATTTGTTAACAAAATAATAATAATACCAATAATAATAATAATAACAAAATTGAAAAGGGAGTTATAATAATGCTAGAATAAAACATAATAATAATAATAATAATAACAATAGACTATAATAAAAAAAATAATAATTATAACAATAATGATGGAAAAAGAAAAAGATAATAGTATTGGATTTTGCAATGATTAAAAATGTGCTAAATGGTTACTAAAAAGGAATAGACACAAAAATATGAAAATAATAATAATGTACAAAATAATAATCATGCTAGTAAAAATGATGGAACATATTTAATGGATAAATGAAAATAATATATATATATATATATATATATATATATATATATATATATATATATATATATATATATATATATATATATATATATATATATATATATATGTTTTTTTTATATTTTTTTGGTAAATGAAATAAAGAGAAATTGAATTTTAGTTTGAAAAGAAATAAATGCTTTTTTTTTGAAATGATGCTTAGACAGTAAAATGGTACATATTTTTGAATTTCTAAAAAATAATGAGACAGCAAAATAAAAAGGTGCGGGTAGGACAAATTTGGGGTATGACAGTAAGTACCTTCCCCACTGAAGTTTAGTTAGTTCATCTTGTCCTATCAATAGTAACCGGGTTCTAAGGGATCTCAATATCACTGATTCTTCTCAAAGGTTGTTATTCATTATGGCAACTGACTTTCCAACCAAAACTCCCCAAGATTAGAATCTCAATGAGCGTAGCATCGAGTATCAACAAACTTCAGACTTCACCAAAGTCGGTTACCTCACTACTTTCTAATGGCCAAGATGGGTCAATTAGGGTTCTAAACGTAAGTTAGTGTCAATGAAAACATATGGAAACCTCATGTTATCCTCATCTGACTTAAGGAACATAAGAACCAACCAAGAAGTCACATCTAACTGTAGCCACCAAATCAAACATATCGATATACGCCGTACAATTTCCTTGGTCTATTGCTACTTACCTAAGGTACACTAGATCTGGGTTAGGATCTTTCTCACAGTAACCCCACAACAAATAAAGATAAAGCAAACGATTCAAACAAGTATAGTGATTTAATCCTAAGGTAACCCCTCTTTTACTTAGTACTCCCCAACAGAGTCGCCAATTCTGTAACATGGTGGGAGAACTGACTTAGGCGTTTTTGTTTTCACAAAAACTATGTTGCGGATAGCAAGAGTCGCCACCGACTTTTATTTTATCTAATAAAGAAAGGCATAAAAGAATAGGAAAGGACTTTGAAAAAGATTTTGAGTTCGGGGGGGGGGGGGGGTAAGTTATACAAAAGGAAGGTGTTAGCACCCTTTGTATCCATGGGCTCTTAACTGCTTAGCTCACTTTATTTTGTTTGAAAAATAGTGGTGGTGTATTTAGAAAAATATATTAGAAGTTTAACTTTGTAATGATTCTCGTACGAATATAAACAAAGTGTTTACTGTTTGAAAATATTTGTAAATGTGAGGTTTGGAAAGTATTTTGGAAATTATTGAGCAAGCACTTAAGAACTACTTACCCTAAATTGTAAGGTCTTTCTTGTTATTTCGCTTCTTTAGGGATATAATTGTCCTTACTGTTAGTTAGTAAGTAGTCTTATCCTTGGATTTGAAAGGACATGCGTAGGGTCATCGTATGGTCATAGAAGGCAACCTTGTAAAAGTATCTTAGCAATTCAATGGGGCTATCATCATTTTTTCGTAGGGTCATCGAGGGACGAGATCATTTGTTTGTAGGCAACTTGAAGGGTCATCGAGGGACTGTGAACTTTATATCGAAGGGACTTGACGATTTTTATTTAGGCAACCGTGCTAAGACACCCCTATGTTCGAGGGACTTGACCATAATTCGAAAGGCAACAAGAGATATTACCCTAGAGGTGAAGTGTGTAAGTGTGTTCCATTCGATTATTTTTTTCTTAGTTGTTACAGTTATTCTAGCGTTTGTTTTTTTAAGTCTTGCCATACACGCCTAATTACACACACACACACACATACAAGCATAAGAATATAAGGTGCGAGGAAAATGAATCTATGCTATTACAGGGCTTTGGGAGAGTTACATAATTAGAAAACCCTTGCAGAAAATAAAGTGCAGAAAGAATAAAAATTCTTACGCTATTACATCCCAGAGGCAGTTACAATATTTAGGAAAATTGTGCGAAAAAAGTAAATCTAGCTATTACAAATTTCATGCACCTATACATTTGTTCTAAGAAATATAAATAATAAGGAAATTAAAATCGAAGAGAGATAATGATGGAGAAGGAAGAAATATTGAGACTTCGCGTATAATAGATTAACATAATTTTTAGAAAAAAATTAAGTTTAATAATTGATTTTTTTAAGAAAATTTGATTTTTAAGACAATGAATTTAATTTGGTTATTAGTTTAATTAGATAATAAAAAAAATATTTTTTATATTTAAAAAAAGGTTATTAATTTTATTAACATTTTAGAAAATAGTTTAATGGTTACTAATTTAATTAGGGTTAGGAAAAAAACATCAAGAATAACAACAATAAAATTTAGGGAGAGGGTCGTTGGGTATCGAACCCGGGGTCTTTGGTTTCATTCGATACGTTTAACATATTCTATTAGATATTAGGAAGACAATAGGATTAGTAGTTTAAATCAAACACAATTAAAATACGAAATTCATGAACTTACTCTTTGATATAAACTTACTCTTTGATATCTCAGAGGTTGAATAAAAGGTTTGGTTGGCTTTGAATCCACCTAGAAAATGGAATACGAATTTACACTATTCTTTTGAAAATTTGAGTTTTTTTGGTTTAGCTTTGGAGGCTCCCCCTGTCCTTATGCATGTGATGAGTATTTATAGAGGATGATTTTAGGTCAGCATTTTGGGCTTGGGTGAAGAAAGTTGAAGTTGCTTGAGGATGAAGTTTCTTCCTTTCTATTTTGGTCAAAATTTGGTATTAAGACATACTCTTTTGGTCTTGCACGAAATTGGATCCTTATAATGATCATAAACATCAAATATTTGATCATAAAATAGTCCTAAGATCAAATATTTGATTTTTCAATACTTATCTTAATTAAAATTGAATTTAAATGAATTAAATTCAATATAATATGAAATAAATATAAAAAAGTAAGATATTATGATCTATGGGCCGTGAATGATCTTATAATTGAGTTTGGGTTAGAAAAATATGGGCCAATTTGGAAGAAACTTGAGTTTTGGTCATTATTTGCTTCATACATCTCCTCAAAATATCTCAACTTCAACAATGCATACCTCACTCAATTTTTATTCCATGTATCTGTTTTAAGACTTTTTAGAAAGCTTAGAGTATCCTATAACTACTCCTTTTGGTCCCATGTCCATTTGATCTTCCATTTTCAAGTTATGAGCTTTTGAAAAAGTTGACTTTTTGTTGACTTTTAAAAGGACATGTAATGTCTTGGCTCATATCTCTCAAATGAAGCATTTCTGGCATTGGCTTGTGAGACACAAAATTGTAGGGAATTGAATTTCCTTAAAAAGGAGATTTTGATGGAAAATTTTTTATGAAGCATGTGAAAGTTATGGTTGGTCAAAATACAGTTGACTTTTCCTGCACAAACCCTAATTTAGTAACTCCTAATTCTTGATGATTCTGAGGTTTCCTTGATGAATCATGATCAACCCTTGATCAAATGATGAATTTCACCTCATAATATTGACGTTGATGACAAAATTTGAAGTTTAACTTTGTGTTGACCACAGTTGACTCTTTGACCAAATTAACTGATTTTTGGGTATCTGAGCATCTAATTGACCAAACTTGTAGGGAAAGTATTGAAACTTAACATGAGGATTATTTGAAGTATTTGGGATGTAATAAAGTCCAGTTGAGGCTTTAAAAGTCCACTTTTCTTTGAGAAATTCAAAACCCTAGTTTCAGACCCATTGCTTAGTAGGAGGCTTTGTCTGATGTAACCTTGAATCCTTTTGAGCCATTGTGAATCTTGTGACTATTAGGAGATCTATTTAGACACATTGTCATGAATATGGGAGGGAAAATTTTGGGGTACAACAGAAAGATTTTATTGAAAAGAAGCCAAGTGGGGGAGGGGTAAATACCAATCTGTTGAAATGTTTTAGATGTGGGGGCACGGGTCATCGTGCTAATACTTACCAGAATGAAGTGAAGAAAAGCTTCAAGTGTGGATGAACATGTCATGTGGTGGTAGATTGCAGAGATACTATGCCTACTTGTTTCAATTATGGTGAACAAGGTCATATTAGTACAACTTGCCAGAAACCAAAGAAGTCCCAAGGAGCTAGTGGAAAGTTGTTTGCTTTAGTGGAAGCCCAATCCACTAATGAGGAGCGTTCTATCAATGGTACTTGTTTTATTAATAGTACTCCCTTGATTTCTATTATTGATACGGGTACAACCCACTCGTTTATTTCTGTTGATTGTGTGAAGAGGTTAGTAATTGTACCGTCTACTCTCGATCAGAAAATGACAATTGAGACTCCGTCTATTGGTTCTCTGGTTACATCTTTAGTATGTTTGAAGTGTCCGTTAACTATTTTTTATAGAGATTTCAGCATGGGTTTGATTTGTTTACCGCTCGGTAATCTGGATGTTATTTTGGGAATGAACTGGTTGGAATTCAACCGGGTCTATATTGATTGTTATAGGAAGAAGTTGTTGTTTCTTACTCCTGAAGAGGAAAAGTTGGCTAATTTGTTATCTACTAAAGAGTTGAGAACTTTGTTGGAAGATGAGGCTTAGATGTTTGTAGTGTTTGCATCTTTATCCGTTGAAAAAAAATTATCAGTTAGTGAGTTTCATATTATGAATGAGTTTTCTGAAGTATTTCCTGATGATATTACAGAGTTACCTCAGACGTGAGAAGTTGAATTTACTATTGATCTGATTCCTGGTACATGGCCTATTTCTATAAAACCATATAGGATGTCAGCATCAGAGTTGGCTGAATTGAAATCTCATATTAGAGAGTTGCTTGATAAGAAGTTTATTAGGCCAACTGTGTCGCTGTGGGGAGCTCCAATGTTGATGGTAAAGAAGAAAGATGGAAGTATGTGTCTGTGCATTGATTACCGTAAGTTGAATAAAGTGATCATTAAGAATAAGTATCCGCTTCCGAGGATTAATTACTTAAGAGATCACCTAGTTGGTGCCTGTATTTTTAGTAAGATTAATCTGAGGTCAGGTTACCATCATATTAGAGTGAAAGAAGGTGATATTCAGAAGACTACATTTAGAAGTCATTATGGACATTATGAATATGTTGTGATGCCTGTCGCTCCCGATAAGTGAAGGTAAGTCCAGATAAAGGTACAAGCGCGAACGGTCGGCGAAAGGGACAATGAGAACACACAGCCGTGAACTCACTGGAGATGAATAGAGTCGCCAGCTAGGCATTTTTATCCCGGAGGAAAGGCAATGCTGCATAGGCCTAGAAAGAGATGGATAAGACGGTTGCGAACCAGAGAGACTGAGAAAGGGGGTTGGTTACAACCTGGGAAGGTATTAGCGCCCAGATTGTCCGCCATACTCGACGGGATCCACGCTTGAAATATTTGTGTTTTAAAGGGGTAGTGTCAGTGCAATTTGTGTGTAAAATAGCTGGAAAAGAATGTACAGGTGTCAGTGTAAAAGAAATGTGATGTGCAGCATGTACAGTGTCAGTGTAAGAACAGGAATAGGATGCTCAAAATCATGAGGCTAAAAGAATGAGGCTAGAAAGAGGGGGGATATACAGAGACTTTTGTTCGATAACTGTTAAGTTATGCCTACGTATCCTCTCGTGCAATGAGGAAGTCAGAACACCGTAGTTCGACCCAAAGAGACTGAAAGATGAATTGACTTGTGAACTGCTTACTTGTCTATGCTCAAGTGTATGACCTATCTGGCTCAGGTGCAAACTGTCTTGCATTAGACGGAAGAAGCGAGCTCTCGTTTGTGAGTGAATGAGATGAGAAAAGAATCCCGGAGGAGACGATTATTGTTTGTTTTTGTGTTTTCAGTCTTTTATTGCTTTTGGATTTTTTGTCATAAGTTGATGAGCTTAAGTCTAAACCAATGGATTTGGTAAACTCATCACATCTTCCCTCTGATTAGGGGTAATGAGAGTACCTTAAGTGTGAAGTCAGATTCTCACACTTAATCACCTTTGGTGTAGGATTAAGATCATTAACCTACTTGTGATTATTTAGATGTTTTTGATGTTTTTGTCTAGTGTTAAGTAATGAAATTAAGCCATAATCAGGGATTTAAACAGACTCATTACACCATCCTAATAGAAGGATAATAGATGAGAATGCTTAAGCTGAGGAAAGCTCCTCAACTTAATCCATGATTAGGGATTAAACTCATGACAAAACAAGCCTTTGATTAAGTGGATTTTATTTAATGGTATGATGATGAAGTGATTTTTATGATTTGTAAGACAACTTGAGGGGGACTTGTCCATTAACACTAGGGTTAGTCCTTCTTAACCATTTAAGGAAGAATTAGAACCCTAATGCAAGGCCCAAGTTACAAGTGTGATGTCTTGATACTTATTAAGTGAATTGATTAAGAGATTTAAACACATCAAGGGTTTAACACTTAGGATTAAAGTTATACACTCCATCCTAAGAGAAGGATGCAGGCATAAGCTTAATCACAAAGCCTTAAAGCCTTTAGGGTTTAGTCCCTGATTATGAGATGAGAAGAGAAGACTCAATGAGACACAAAGGTAAAACTAAGTGGGGTGACTAATCAAAACCCTAATAATTGTCATGCTTGGTTGTTCCTAGGGTTTATGAGGTTTATCAAGAAAAATCTTCAATGGAACCACCAGGAAGCAGATGAAAGGATCAAGAGAAGCAAAGTGACTTGCTTCATTCAAGAGGTCAAGTCACTTGAAGAAAGAAAGTAAGAAGAAAAGGAATGAGCAAGCTCAATCTCAAACACACATAAAAATGCAGCAATGGATGCAGGAGAGATGAAGAGAAAAATTTATGAGAAGTGAAGGCAAATTCACTTCTCAAAGTCACTTACCACCTGAAAGGTTAGAAAAGGAATGCAATGCAATGCAAAATGGGATGAGATGACATGATGAGAAACAAAACCAGAAGCATATACATGATGCTAATGATGCTATGAGATGCTACAAACATGAGGCAGCACATGGAAATGATCATACAAGTTTATGAATGCAAATGAAGCTAGTTAGAGCACATGAACATACATGAAAAGTTATGAAGTGCACATGGCATACAACATGGCAAATACATGATGCAATGATCAAACATGTTTTCTATATGTCTTATGATGTCAAATGAATCAAATGGAAGCATGGAATGTCATGGCAAGTCATGTTATGCAAGAGAAGGTAAGATGGATGCATATGGGAGCCCAAATTAGGGTTTATGAACCAAACATCAAACAAAAGTCAAAATCAGAAGTAAACCCTAAGATAAAAAATGGAAAATTCCACACAAAGGACCCCTAATCCTATACTAAACCAATGCCCAAAGGAGAGGTCTCAACTCCTAACCACTTTCAAGTTATGATTTTTACAAGATTTTAGGGTTTTTAGGGTTTCCAAACAAAAGAAATGCCAAACAAATTGAAAATGAAAGATCAAATTATGGCCATTTAAACTCAAAACTACATGCTAAACAAAATGCAATGCAAGAAGAATCAATGTCCAACTCTTCATGGATAGGCAGAAATGATTTTTTGAACTTTGGATCAAAATAATGCACAAAAATGATTTTAATTCAATGAAAAATTCTCAAAATGCATCAAGATCAAAAAAGAAATTTGGTTTGAAGGTTGGACAATGTTTCTAAATGTCTTAGAACATTTCATGAATTTTTTTGGTGATTTTTAAATACCTAAAAGTATTTTTAATAAATTAATTCTCATTAATCAACTAAAAATAATCTTTTAAATATTTAAAAATACTTTTTTAATGCTAATAATGAAAACAAAAATATTTTTGTGTCATAAAAATTAATGAAACTCAGGATAAAAAATTTCATAATTTTTAGACATTTTTTACTATTTTTAATAAATTATGCAAATAAAAAGAAAAGAAATGAAATTAAATCAAAATAAATGGAAAGTCAAACGAATGGAAGGCAGGGATCGAATCTGGGTTTGAATACGTTGACTGGCGCCAGATCTAGTGGCCAGGATTGCATCTGAGTTAATTAACCTAATTTTGAATTAATTAATCTAAATAAGTGGATTAGGGCAAAGCAAGAGGATCTGGGCCCTCCATGCGCGCGGGAAGTCCACTGAGTCAACCAATCCAACGCCCAATATTCAAACACACTTAATGACCTGAGATTAGGGCTAACCACACTCAGGTGACCGGAGAGAAGCTCCGGTCATCTTCTCCGGCACCCCAAAAACCCTAAAACATGATTCAGGCATCTATTCCACAAATTAAACACACCTAAGTAATCCTCTAACATCCTAGGACACGAATCTATGCTCAAACATCATTTAAACACCATGAACCAAACGAATTGAAAGAAACAAAATCCACGGGCAAAATTTCAGAAGGATCATACAAACCCATTTCTCACTTATTTTTGATTCTGAAAGCATCCCCGTGACCAGCAAAGCATAAGCAAACAGATTATAACTTAAAATGCAAGCTTTGAAAGAAAATGTTCATGTTCATACCTGAGATGGAAGCTTCAATTTCTGGGCTTTCTGGACTGCTTCTTGGTGCCAACTTACTCCATTGATCCTCCTGATGCTAATGGCAGGCTTGGAATGAGCTTAAGCAAGCTATTTTGAGAGGTTCCAATCTGATATAGCAGAAAATGAGCTCTGTGTATAGGCAGCTTCAGGTCAATGTGAAGGGTGGTTTTGACTCCTTTTGATGTGCTTGACTTGTTGGTGAAGAAAAATGGTGTGTTTGATGGTTGGATAAAGGGATTCGAAGAGTTCTGGTTTTGAGGATGAGAAATGGTGAAGCTCAGTTCATGCTGGTTTCAGGCTTGAATCTTGTTGGTTTCTACTCAATGAAGCAAGGTGAGTTGGTTTGTGGAATTGGTTTTAGTGTTTGAGGCCTGTGGAGACAGATTCGAAGAGTTTTGCAAAATGAGGTGTTTTTGTGAATGTGTTTCTATGGCCTGTTTCAGCTTGGCTTGGTGTTATGTTTGGCTAGCAAATGGAAAGTATAAACAATCCCAATTGGCCAGAGGATGTGACATGGCCTGCTGTGATTGGGATGTTTGCTTTTGCCAAAAGTCAACTTTTTGTAAGGAAAGGTATGGCTTGGTGCTAGGCTTGGTACAAGGGCTAGGGCTGGCGCAGCATGGTGAGGTGAGATGCTAGCATGGTTCAGCATCCAATGTTGCAAGTGGTAGGAGGAGTGATCATGAGTTTTGCAAGTTGGTCACCTTTGGAAACTTCATGAAAATGCCTTGTTACACCAACCATGAACATGTGATCTTTTGGTCCAATTCTGATTTTTAAGACATATGTGATGTTTGTGCATTGGTTTGATGTCAACTAGAAGTTACAAACAGCCTTGGTTCATGATTTTGCAAGTTTCTCATTTGAGGCATTTCTTGAAAATAAGTGATTTTGGCCAACTTTGTCAAACCATAACTTTTGATCCATGAAGAATTAGATCATGTTCTTGTACTTTTTGAAAAGGGAAAAATGTGATCTACAACTTTCATGACCAAGGTTTTTCCATTTGAAGCTTTCTTGGATCAAAAATCAAGGCTTGAAAAATGACCTAAAATGACATATCCTTGAAAAGTCAACTATGCCCAAAAAAGTCAACTTTGCAAAAACTTCAAATTCTTGATTTTTGTGAACTTCAATCTTCTTCCATGATCAAATAAAGACCATATACACTCAAAATGATGAAGATCACCCCTTGGTTGGGTCATTGGGGGCCTCAGATGCCCTGATTTTACACTGACTTGTCTGAAAAGTCAACCCTTGATCAGATGACTTCCCCATGGAATTTCTTCATGAAAATTGATATGCATACTCCCTATACCATATAGAGACCAATGGAAACAAGAATGACCAAAAAAATTGGAGTTATGGCCTCTGAAACCAAAACCCTAATTTTAGGTCAACTGTGCAGTCAAACTTGGCTCTGCATCCATTCCAATCCCAGTTCTTGTGATTATTTTGCATTCTTGACTTTGAGAGGATGTAATATGATACTTGAACACATGTAGACCCCTTTGAAGTGATTGATGGCCTTTGGAGTGGCTCAAGAGGCTCTTGGATTGCTCAGATCACAAACCCTAGATGCAGATGACTTAGAATCTATGCAGTGAATCAAAATTGTGATATGAGATGATATGATTGTGTTTATGCATATGAAAAGATCACAAGACATGGTGTGAATGGGTGAGGGAAAATTTGGGGTGTTTACAGCTGCCCCTATTCAAACATGAGTTAGCTGTGCAGGATGTAAGCAGCGGCTTAACAGGCAAACAAGATAACTTGTGGTTGAATACCAAAGACAATCCAAAATTTGCACTCACAGAATGAAGAAGAAAAGGGATATAGATTGTAAAGGAAAATAAAGTATATTGTAAAGTGTGGGCGACGGAGGACGACCGTCGAGCAGAGGACGACTGCTGGGTAAAAGCAATGACGGGGATAAAAAGTAAAGCCAAGACGGGGACGGCCGACTAGCTGGAAAAAGTGCGGAAAGTAAAGCAATGACGGGGACGGCCGACATGCTGGGGATAAAAGAATTATGATGGGGACGGCCATCAAAATAAAGTTGTAAAATTCTCTGAGGATTAATGAAACATGACGGGGACGGCCATCAAGTTCATAAAGTAAAGTAACCAATGATGGGGACGGCCATCGGGTTAAAGAATAAATGAAATAAACAGATGATGGGGTACGGCCATCAAAGGTGAAGGACGATCACCTAGCAGGGGACGGCTGCTCTGTTGGGTAATAAAGGAATTATGATGGGGACGGCCATCAAAGGTGGAGGACGACCACCTGGCAGGGTACGGCTGCCGAAAATATCAACGATGGGGACGACCATCAGATGAGCATGATGGAGGACGACCATCAAGAGGTGAAGGACGACCACCTAGCAGGGGACGGCTGCTCTCAAGGTTTATCATGACATAGGACGAATGTCAGATAACCAAAATCAACAATGGGGACGGCCATTGGATAAAATGATGAAGGACGATCATCAAGAGGTGGAGGATGACCACCTAGCAGGGGACGGCTGCTAAAATCAACGATGGGGACGGCCATCGGATGAGCATGATGGAGGACGACCATCAAGAGGTGGAGGACGACCACCTAGCAGGGGACGGCTGCTCTCAGGGTTTATCACAACACAGGACGAGTGTCGGATAAAAGAAATTTGTCTGTTGGTGATCTACTGGGGAATGGTAAACACGGACGAGTGTTCACATCCAAGAAACAAGGGGATATAAGTGTTTAGATATTGTATAGATTAAAGATGCGGACGAGCATCCTTAAGACTACGATACGGACGAGTATCGGGTAGAAATAAGTACTGACACGTGTTCATAGATGATGATACGGACGAGTATCAACTGGTTAACAAAGAACACGGACGAGTGTTGAATCTGAAGGGATTCTTCTGGGGAAAAGTAGACACAGGCGAGTGTCTAAATTCAAGAAGACATGAGTGTTTGACACGGTGTATGGATTAAAGATGCGGACGAGCATCCTTAAGACTATGATACGGACGAGTATCATGATAGAAACAAACGCTTGACGCATGTTCTGAGATGATGGTACGGACGAGTACCAACGAGTTAAACAAAGAACAAGGACTAGTGTTGAATCTGAGGGGATATGTGAGGTATATACAAGATACAGACGAGTATTTGTATGGGTGTAACATGAGTAATGAGTATGAGTATTGTATAGATGAGTGTTTAACTGCTGGGGAGAGTGACACGGACGAGTGTCAAGAGAAAAGTATAATATGAACAAGTATGTGGGTTGTAAAAGTGTAGGCGACTGCGCTGGGGATGCGACACGGACGGGTGTCGAGAAAGTGTATATACAAGTATATGTGAGTGCAAAGAGGATGTCTTTGGCTTTCTGCTGGGGTATGACACGGACGGGTGTCATAAAATATCTGTAATACGGGTGATCTTTTTCGTAAAGAGTGTTCAGGCGACTTTACTGGGTGTCAAAACGAGTATATACTGGTGTTTGTGGATTGTGAGGCAGCTGCTTTTTGCTGGGGATTCTGGTGGGGATTTTTCTGTACGTTGATGAGCTGTCATTATTCACAAGTGTTGATTCAAAACATGGCTTATGATTATGCTATGTTTGATTTTTGCCGTAATGCTCCGTGTTAAAACAGAATGCTACGCTTTGTGGGGTGAATATGATGCGAATGCCATGATTGTGCAAAGATACCAAACCGGGATCCGAGTCCCGCTGTTGCGAAGATCTTTGATCGATCTGCTTGAAATGGACATCCCAGCTGGGGGTTTGAGATCACTGGTAGATCTGATGAGATGTATCTGCTTGGGGATTCGGGTCATTGAGACCTATCCTATAAACATAGGACCCAGCTGGGGGTTGTAGAAGCTTTCTTCACTCTGTTGTGATCCTTCATGCGTTGCTCTTCTGAATAGAGGCTGAGAATTCTGTGGGGAGATGATTCCCTGACTTTTATACTCGGCTGAGGGCGAGATGGTAACTCGGCTGGAGAGAAAGAGAGATCATTGAGAGACCTCCCTAGGGATTCTGTTGAGGTAGCTTCTTGACTCAGCCGGGGATATGGGCGCCTTCTGTGATGCCTGGCAACTCTGATGGGGATAAGTAATAAGTGGCCAACTCAACTGGGGGGAGTCATGAAAGGCAACTCAGCTGGAGAGAGCACTTCGGGTGCTAAACTTGAGCGTGGATTTGCCAGCTTGCTGGGATAAAGCTTTCATGCCTCAAGTTGCGTTCTGGATACCTGCAATCCTGAAAAAGATAGAAAAACGCACAAGATAATCCCGAGGTATCCCTTACTGGATTCCGTCATAGGAGTTAGGATACTTCTAAAAGTAAGCATGTTTCCTGCAAGCATGTTTTTATTTGAAGATAAGCATCTGTATTCTTATGCAATCAGTTTTTTTTCTCTTTTATGACATCAGACATTTTTTTGCAAATAAAATGTACAAAACGAGACATGACTGAAAATCTGATTTTATTAATTCATATGCCCTGAATTGGCGAGATACAGTCAAAGGAACACATCCCCTGAAATGAGGAGATCGTTACAAATTGAGAAACAAAATGTTGGCAGTGTTGATGACGCTTTGAGGAGCTTCCTCTTCACTATGACCCGTATGACTTTTGACGCTCTTCTCATCTTGCTTTCTGAAGAAGGTAGATTCTGATTGAAGCTTGATCCTTTTGAAGCTTACCAAGTTGTAGATGATACAGACGAATTCAGAGTGCAGTTGTTCGCTTATTCCCTTATTTTGCATGGATCGCCCTTTCGGGTTTTCAATCCATCGGGATACCCATTTTTGCCTGAGTTGTCCAATGTGGCTTTTCAACTCAGCGGGTGTACATTTTTTTTATTTATTTTCCCTTATTTTTGCCCGAGTCTTTTATTCTGTTTTTGACTCGCCGGGATGCCCTATTTTTGCCTGGACTTACATTCTGTTTTTATGTCCAGCGGGTCATTTTTATGCGAAGTATTTTTTAACTGCATCTGAATTCACAGGGGACGGGAAATCTTCACCATCCATGGTGCTGAGCATCAGTGCTCCACCAGAGAAAACTTTCTTTACTACGAATGGTCCTTCGTAATTTGGAGTCCATTTGCCCCTGTGGTCTGTATGAGGAGGGAGGATTCTTTTCAGCACAAGATCTCCTACTTGGTACTCTCGGTGCCTGACTTTCTGATCGAAGGCTTTCTTCATTCTTTTCTGATACAGCTGCCCATGACAGATTGCATCCAATCTTTTCTCTTCAATCAGACTCAGTTGTTCGTATCGGGCCCGAACCCATTCTGCTTCACTCAGTTTAACATCCATCAGTACCCGTAGAGAGGGTAATTCAACCTCAACCGGTAGGACTGCTTCCATACCATACACAAGTTGATACGGTGTTGCCCCAGTGGACGTTCTGATTGACGTGCGGTACCCATGCAAGGCAAATGGTAGCATTTCATGCCAGTCTTTGTAAGTGACTACCATCTTCTGCACAATCTTCTTGATATTTTTATTTGCTGCCTCAACAACGCCATTCATCTTTGGCCTGTAAGGAGAAGAATTGTGATGTTGAATCTTGAAGTCCCGGCACAGCTCAGCCATCATCTTGTTGTTTAAGTTGGAACCATTATCAGTAATGATTCGCTCGGGCACTCCATATCGACAGATGATATCTCTCTTCAGAAATCTGGCTACCACTTGTCTTGTAACATTGGCATAGGAAGCTGCTTCGACCCACTTGGTGAAATAATCAATGGCAACCAGGATGAATCTGTGGCCGTTCGACGCAGTCGGTTCAATTTTGCCGATCATATCAATGCCCCACATGGCGAAGGGCCAGGGTGAAGACATTATGTTCAAAGGATTGGGAGGCACATGCACCTTATCCGCATAAATCTGGCATTTATGGCATTTTCTGGCATAGGCACAACAGTCTGCATCCATTGTGATCCAGTAATAACCTGATCTTAACAATTTCTTAGCCATGGCATGCCCTCTTGCATGGGTACCAAAGGATCCTTCGTGCACTTCATGCATCAACAAGTCTGCTTCTGTCTTATCAACACATCTGAGGAGTACCATATCAAAGTTCCTTTTGTATAAAGACCCATCAGTGTTCAGGAAGAAGCTTCCAGCAAGCCTTCTCAAAGTCTTCTTATCATTGGAAGATGCCCCAGGTGGGTATGTTTGATCCTCTAAGAAGCACTTAATGTCATGGAACCAAGGCTTATCATCTTTGACAATATCTGCTGCAAATACATATGCTGGTCTGTCAAGTCTGGACACTGAAATCTGAGGTACAAAGTTAGCAGCCTGAACTTTAATCATGGATGAAATGGTAGCAAGAGCATCTGCAAACTGATTCTCGTCCCGAGGGATATACTCAAGCTTGACTGTTGTGAAGAATGTGAGTAATCTCCTCGTATAATCTCGGTAAGGTATCAGATGATCCTGGTGTGTGTACCATTTGCCGTTGGTTTGATTGACTACCAAAGCTGAATCTCCGAATATAGTCAACGCCTTGATCCTGAGGTCAATGGCTTCCTCAAGACCCATAATGCAAGCTTCGTATTCAGCTTCGTTGTTAGTGCAGTTGAAAGTGTGTTTTGCCGAGAAAGGCATGTGAACTCCTTTGGGTGTAATGAGCACTGCACCAACACCACGACCATTCATATTAACAGCCCCATCAAACATCATAGTCCATTCTTCTTTCGGGTCGGGCCCTTCAGTGTGAACAGGCTCTTCATGATCTTGTGATTTTATGAACATGATGTCTTCATCAGGGAAGTCAAATCTCATAGGCTGGTAATCATCAACGGGTTGCTCAGCAAGATATTCAGATAGTACACTGCCCTTGATGGCTTTCTGAGATGTGTACTGGATGTCATATTCTGTGAGAATCATTTGCCATCTTGCAACCCGTCCTGTAAGAGCTGGCTTCTCGAAAATGTACTTAACTGGGTCCATTTTGGATATCAACAAAGTAGTGTGGGTCAACATATACTGTCTCAGTCGGCGAGCAGCCCACGCTAAAGCACAACAAGTTTTCTCGAGCAGTGAATAACGTTGTTCACAGTCGGTAAACTTTTTGCTTAGGTAGTATATTGCATACTCTTTTCGACCAGACTCGTCATGCTGGCCCAGAACACACCCCATTGACTCTTCTAATACTGTCAAGTACATTATCAGAGGTCTTCCTTCAACTGGAGGCATAAGGATTGGTGGTTCTTGTAAGTATCTTTTGATCTTGTCAAAAGCCCTTTGGCAGTCTTCGTTCCACCTGACCGTCTGTTCTTTTCTCAACAACTTGAACAAGGGTTCGCAGGTTGCTGTGAGGTGAGATATGAACCTTGAGATGTAGTTCAATCTTCCTAGGAACCCTCGAACTTCTTTCTCAGTTTTCGGTGCAGGCATCTCTTGAATAGCTTTGACTTTATCAGGGTCAACTTCAATCCCTTTCTCGCTTACAATAAAACCAAGCAGCTTACCAGATCTCACCCCGAATGTGCATTTGTTGGGGTTCAGCTTTAATTGGTACTTCCTCAGACGCTTGAACAACTTCAGTAGATTCACCAGGTGGTCTTCTTCCGTAAGGGACTTGGCAATCATGTCATCCACGTAACATTTTATTTCCTTATGGATCATATCGTGGAATAATGTCACCATAGCCCGTTGATACGTTGCACCGGCATTCTTGAGCCCAAATGGCATTACCTTGTAGCAGAACGTGCCCCAGGGTGTGATGAAGGTTGTCTTCTCCATGTCTTCAGGTGACATCTTAATCTGATTGTATCCCGAAAATCCATCCATGAAGGAGAATACCGAGAACTGAGCCGTATTATCCACCAATACATCAATGTGAGGTAAAGGGAAATCATCTTTCGGGCTGGCTCTGTTCAGATCCCGGTAGTCAACACACATTCTTACTTTGCCGTCTTTCTTAGGCACAGGTACTACGTTAGCAACCCACGGTGGATAGCTAGTTACAGCAAGGAACCCGGCGTCCCATTGCTTTTGTACCTCTTCTTTGATCTTCATTGCCATGTCTGGACGAGTACGACGCAGTTTCTGCTTAACTGGCGGGCATTCTTCTCTCAAAGGCAGCTTGTGCACGACAATGTCGGTATCCAACCCTGGCATATCTTGATAAGACCAAGCAAACACGTCCACATACTCTTGAAGCAGGTCAATCAGTTGTCTCTTCACTGAGTCTTGTAGGCAGGCCCCGATTTTAACCTCTTTCACGTCTTCATCTGTACCAAGATTAATCGCTTCAACCTCCTCCTGGTGAGGAGTAATAACCTTTTCCTCTTGTCTCAACAACCTGGCTAGCTCTTCAGGAAGCTCATATTCTTCATCAACCCCTTCATCAGCTTGATTGATTGGATTGTCAAAGTCATACGAAGTCATAGCCGCGCTGTTGTCGGTGCTGTCAGGAAGGCACTCTCTGCAAGGGTTCAGTTTGTTCATTTTAGTGATTTGATTTTAATCTCGTTTTAGAAAAGTGAAATAAAGTTGTCATTTTGAAAACACTGCCATTTATTTTTTGTACAAAAAGAAAAATGGAAAAACAGTGAGCGAAAAAGAAAAAGACTCGTTTGCAAAAAGATGTATGATATTTCATTGATTAATCTTGTTGCACAAAAAGTACAGATGGCCCGATTACAAAATGAGTCTTGTCATCTTGGGCAAGATGCAAGACTTTGATGCATGCTATAAAAATACAGGAAATAATAATTACTCTGCATGAGTAACTCTTATAATTTCCTGGGAAGACCAGTTTGAGATACTGCTCCCCGGGATCTTTGGACGAATCCAGCTTTCCAGGTTGCGTTCTTCTTCCAGCTCGTCTTCCAGACAGTTGACAGCATCAGGGGTAAGCATCCCCCCACTCACAAAATTGGGCTCTTTCGCAGCCGCTGCTTGATCTTGTTGAGTTGGTTTGTAACCCAACCCAAATCTGTCCTCTTTCTTCTCCACCGATAGCAGTTTGCCCCAGCCTTGGGCGTTTCCTCCCTCAACAACCTTCCGGGCTTGTTGGTATGATGATATTGAAGTACCAGGCACAGCAGATGTTTCATTGACATTCAAAGCTTCGAACCCCTGGCTCATTGTTTCATGGATCTCCCCATCCATCTCAATGTACTTATAGGTAGCCAGGTGGCTGACAAAAATATCCTCTTCTCCACAGATTGTAACGATTTGACCCTCCCACTCATATTTCAACTTCTGGTGAAGGGTAGAGGTCACGGCGCCAGCGGCGTGAATCCATGGCCTACCCAATAGACAGCTGTAGGCAGGCTGTATATCCATCACGTAGAAGGTCGTTTTGAAGGTCTGCGGGCCAATCGTTATGGGCAATTCAATTTATCCCAGAACCGATCTTTTGGAACCATCAAAGGCTCTCACCACCAGGTTGCTGGGTCTCAACGCCAATCCATCATATTCTAGCTTCACCAAGGCCTTCTTAGGTAAGACATTGAGGGATGACCCCGTGTCTACCAGCACATGAGAAAGGACAGCACCTTTACATTCCATGGTTATGTGCAAGGCCTTGTTGTGGTTGCGACCTTCCGTAGTCAAGTCAGTATTGGTGAACCCTAGTCCATGACTAGCATTAACATTTCCAACTACAGCTTCCAACTGATTGACAGTGATCTCTTCAGGCACGTAAGCTGCGTGCAAGACTTTGAGTAGTGCATTCCGATGGGCTTCGGAGCACATAAGCAATGATAGGATTGAGATCTTGGAAGGCGTCTGATGAAGCTGATCCACTATTTTATAATCACTCTTTTTGATGATTCGCATGAACTCATCAACCTCTTGGTCGAAGGGTGTTTTCAAGGCTTCTTTAGCAGTCTGCTCTTCCTGCACCAAGCTTTTTCCTTTTGCCTTAGCAGCAGCTTCTGCTTCGGCAGTGGATCTCTGAATTTGTGGGGCGAAAAGACGTCCGCTTCGGGTGAAGCCTCCGCCTCCTCCCACATTGTCAATTTGTGGTGCAGGGGTTGATGATTCAAAAGTGATTCTTTGTCCTTCACAGTACAGGTCAGAGCCGTAATGCCAGGGGATAGCATTACTGCTTTCATAAGGTACTGGTCCAGGCACCGTGATAGTGACTGCACTGACTGCAGCCGTGGAAGGAATTGTGATAGTCTGTGGATCGTAATAAATCGTGACTGGTGCTCTGATGGGAGCAGCACCTTCTGAGTTGTAGACAGAGTTATTTTCAGGATCATAAAATATTGTGACAGTTGAGACATCTTCATGATTTGTTGCTGGTGTTGTAGGAGACATTGGTGGAAGGATGGATGTTGTTGTTGTAGGAGTTTCAAAATGGAGTGGTGCTGGAGTTGTAGAAGAAAAATTTGTTGATAACTGATCAGTTGAGATGATAGATGAAGTACTTGTTGATGAAGCCGAAGAATTGTCAGGAACAATGGTTGTTGCAGTTGTAGGAGGTTCTGGAGCTGTTGCTGATGAGATTGCTGGACTTGTAGGAAATGATGTGGTGATCTGAAGTTGGCCACTCTGAATGAGACCGTCTATGCCATTCCTCAGGTTATCGCACCCGTTTACTGAGATATTGCAGTAGGCACACCCCAACTCACACCCCGGGAACATTTGACATTCGAGGAGTTGGGCCTTGATTTCTACCAACGGTGTCCTGATCTGACCCACACTGGTTATCAAATAAGACGGCTTGTCTTCTTCAATAGCGTTAATTCTGGGACCACCGTGGTTTGGCATGGGGTTCTTATTGACATTAGGTGGTGGTGCGAAATTCAGAGCTTTTGAGTCTACCAGGTCTTGTACCTTCATGTGCAAGGCTCTGCATTTTTCTGTACTGTGGCCAGGTGCATTTGAATGGAAGGCACATCTGGCGTTGGAATCATAATTCCTAGGTAGACTGTTGGGATCTGGAGGTACCAATATCCTTAGCTCAACTAGGTTGAGTTTCAGGAGTTGTGGCAGCAATGTAGCATATGGCATAGGGATCGGATCGATTACCCTGTTGGCTTGAGAAGGCCTCTGTTGGAATGGCCTTTGCTGGTTATTGTTGTTGGTGTTGCTGTTGTTGTAATTTCTCGGAGGATACTGATTCTGTTGATGGTACTGAGGTTGTTGTTGATAGTTTTGTTGCGGAGGTTGATAGACTGGTTGAGGATGAGCTGGGGCGGGAATGGTGACTGCTGCCACTGATCTGTGAACATATTGGGGCCTGCCCCTGTTGGTGTGGATGGCATTGGTCTCGCCAGTTCTTCTCGGGCCTGCAAAAGGCTTTCTTGTACTACTGGACGAGCTTGCACCATTGTCTGAGATCTTGCCCATTTTTAACAGGCTCTCAATTCTCTCCCCAGCTATGACAACATCTGCAAAGCTAGTGGAAGAGAAAGAAGCCAGCCTGTCAATATATGTCCCCTGAAGGGTGTTCATAAACATATCTGCCATTTCCCTCTCAGACATAGGTGGCTGAACAGCAGCAGCCAATTGCCTCCATCTCTGGGCATATTCTCGGAAACTTTCTCTTGACGACTGTGACATTCCCATTAGGAGGGTCCTGTTGGGTGCCATATCTAAGTTGTACTGATACTGTCTGATGAAGGCCTCTGCCAGGTCCTTCCAGCATCTGATAGTTGCCCTTGTCAAGTGAGAGTACCATTCTCTTGACGCTCCAGTTAAGCTATCCTCGAAATAGAACATCCAGAGTTTCTCATCCATAGTATAGGCCTTCAGCCTTCCCAGAAATGATTGCAAATGAGTCCGGGGGCATGAAGTCCCGTTGTATTTTTCAAAACAAGGAGGCTTAAACTTATGGGGGATCCTGACCCCGTCTACCAAGCCCATGTCCATGACGTCGAAACCCAGAGAATTTTGAGATTCTAAGGACCTCAATTTCTCAGCTATCTCATCCAACCTTCTATCATAAGCTTCTTCCCCAGCACCCATTACTGTAAACTGATCCTCTTGGGGGTCTTCTTGAAGTACCCTGGCTGCAGTGGCAGTCCCTTGAACATTTGCAGGGATGTTGACCTCAGGATGGAGGTGGGGGCCAAATACAGGGGGGTTAACATGAGGTTGGACCCTTTCATTGTTGCTGGTGCCGGCAGTCCCTATATGTGGATCTTCTTGATTCTGCCTTTCCACCATGGCCCTCAATCTTTCCTGGCTCTGAGCCATGTTGTTCATCACTTCCATAAACTGAGTCATTTGATTCCTCATCTCTAGCCTTTCGTTTGCCATTTGATTTCTGACCTCAGTAAGGTCCTGCTGCATCTGATCCATTTGAATGCCCGGAAGGTTGCTACGGGTCGGATAACGGTGCGGACGGTTGAGGGGAGATACTCGGCGCCGAGCAATAGTTCCTGAACATCACAACAGAGTTAGCAACAATAAAACAAAAAAACCTACAAAACAAACACAAGGGGTTAGCATGCAATGCAGTTATGCTTATTTGTTCTCAAGGTATCCGGTTTGGCATTCAGTTTTGACCCTTCCAGACCCTTGAAGATGCTGTTGATGTTGCTTTTGAAGTGAAACTCGGATGGAACAAACTAATACATATATTACAAAAGCAAAATGGTACATAGTTTGTTTACAAATATAAGCCCTCTGAGGGGTCAAAATACATTACAGGAAAATAAAAGTACATGGAATGAAAGCAACAACAAACAAATGGTCAAACACCAAGACCAAACTCATCCTCACGAACTTCCTTGAGAAGTGCTTCGGTCACAGGATCAGCCGGACGCTCCGCGAGATTCCTGATGAGGAGATTCCGGGTCGTAACAGCTGCTGTTAGCTTCTTGTGCTGGCTTTGGTCTTTTGACCTCTTCACTCCAGCTTTGATCTTCAGCTCTGATATCTCCCTCTGGGCTGCTGCCAGGGCTTCTTGCTGCACTTTTGCACTAGCTTCCAGTTGCTCCATCTTGTCTTGAACTCTCTTGTCTTCCAGAGTACGAGCCTCGGTGATCCTGACCCACCGAGCTTGACTCTCTTTCAGATACAGGTCTGTCCTTGCTCTCTGGAACTGGGCTTCTTTGCAAGCATTCTTCAGAATTTGTTCTCCAGCTTTGGACTTCTTGATATAATCCCCAGACTTCTCAATCTTAACCAGGTGCTCTACTCTCAACTTCTCCAATCTCTCAACCTCCCTCATACCGTCACTCCTCTCCTGGAGGGTCTTCTGCAAAGCTTGAGTTAACTTCTCGTTTCTTTCTTTCAAACTCTCAAACTCCTCCAAACTGACAGTGGCAGGTGGTGCTGAAGATGATTCAGGCATATCTTCTATAGTAAAGGGCATCCCAGAGAATTGGGCCCTGGCACGGGACCATTCATAATATTGTGCTGATGCCACATTGCTGCACTTCCCCAAAATGGTTATTCCCTTGGTTCGAACATTATCCCAGGCCCAGGCAGCTTGCCTAACAATAGCCAGATTAATCTTGTTCTCGCAATAAAGAGTTTCAACCAAGTCCTGTGCCTTAGGAGTGTGGACCAAGGCATAGCCCAATTGTCTCTTGAACAGCAGAGGGTTGTAATTAATACTACCCTTAACTCCTATTAGGGGCACATTGGGAAAATGCCCACAGCTGGTGATGATATCCCTGCCTTTGGTGCTTTGAGTGCACCATCTGATATCTGCTGAAGTTAGAGCAGTGAGTCTCTTGGCCCAGTTTCTCTGCTGATGAGGATTCAAAAATGCATCTGTCCTGGGTAGATGCCTGAGAAGCCAAGTATGGAACAATGGAGCACAACACCTCACTAATCTTCCTCTCTGCTTTTCATTCCTCTGATGCACTGAATAGTAGAGATCCCCTAATAAAGTTGGCACTGGATTCTTCAAGATGAACAGATGGATTGCATTCTTGCTAATGAATCGAGGCTCGTCTGCGAACAACACAATTCCATATATACTCAAGGCCAACAAAGCACAGACAGCTTTCCACTCTCCTAAAGAAACTTTCAGGGTAGCTTGAGAGATCAAGAAATCCAGATGAAAGCCAGGGATTCCATCTTTAGAAGTCATATGCTGTTCAATCAGGACAGGCTCCAGATGCAAAGCTTTTGCTACTTCTCCATTACCGGGAAAGACCATCTCAGGGTTGAAAGGGATTCCACTTCTGATAGGTATGCCAACCAATGATGAGTATTCTTCCAACAAAGGGCCCAACTGAAAGTCTTGAAAAGTGAAACACCTCAATGGGGGATCATAAAACTGAATGCAAGTGTGGATCAGGCTTCTTTGTGAAGGGTCCAGATCCATAACCATATCAAGTATATCTCCAAAGTGTTCCCTGAACAATGGTATGTGATCTGGAGTGATCAGGGTCTGAATCCTCCTGATGTCAGATAGCTCTGGCTGGAAGAAATGGTAGGTGATGTTGCTCTTTTTAGGAGCCATGATGCTGAAGATGAGTGGAGACAGGTGCTGATGATAACACTGAAGAATAGGCCACTGATTGGCTGATGCAGGTGACTAGAATAGATAGCTGATAATTGAAGCAGATGCTGATGAAGATGGGTCAATACTGAAGATAGGGTCAAAACCAAAACCAAATGAAGATGGATACCCTGAAACACAAATAAGCAAATGTCAATATGATGCAATGAGTATGTATGCAAATGATATGCAAGGGTTTGTGACTGAGCTGGATCTGGTCAAAAACTCTGATATAGGTCCAAGTATGTTCAAGAAATCCAGATGGAGGTCTATAAATCCAGTAACCAAGGTGGGGGGCTCAAATAAAGAGCCACATGTCCAGGGTTTTAGAATCACAAGAACTGTCCCAAAATGAAGCACTCTTAAACAAACAAAGTAACAGGGTATTCTGAGGTCAAGGTACCTGCAAACCTGTAAACAGCCCAACCCCCCTCACAGGTGGTGTTCTAAAACAAGGATCCTCAGACTTGGATCAGTTATGAGAAGTGTAAACACTTCTAACCCGGAGGTACAGTGTTTACAATAACCATAAAAGTTGTTCCTCTAATTCACCTCAGTTTCTGATGGTCAATACTAAAAGGTCATCCAGACTTAGCAGGCTTCCCAGATAGCCCTAGCACTGCAGGAAATCTGCAACACAGAGTTCTCAAGAAGAAACCCATATCTGAACCGTGTTTCATATTCCCGCACCAGACCGAGATGGAATGGGAAAGAATATGATTCACTCTAGCCTAGGTGTCACTCAGGTCCCAGGTATAGGACCTTAACTCTCAATGGAACACCCACCCACCAAAGCAAACAAACAGATCCAGCCAGCAGCATAGTATGACAATATGATATAATGCAAAGCTATAAAGAAAGCAGTAAACAACTGTACATAAAGCAAAAATAAATACAAATATACAAACACAAATAAGCACATAACACCCCAGTAAACACAAATCAATCAAGCGCTAGGAGGAACCCACAAAAAGAACCAGAAGCCCTGGTTGCAGTATAAGGATTCCCCAGCAGAGTCGCCAAGCTGTCGCTCCCGATAAGTGAAGCTAAGTCCAGATAAAGGTACAAGCGCGAACGGTCGGCGAAAGGGACAATGAGAACACACAGCCGTGAACTCACTGGAGATGAATAGAGTCGCCAGCTAGGCATTTTTATCCCGGAGGAAAGGCAATGCTGCATAGGCCTAGAAAGAGATGGATAAGACGGTTGCGAACCAGAGAGACTAAGAAAGGGGGTTGGTTACAACCTAGGAAGGTATTAGCGCCCAGATTGTCCGCCGTACTCGACGGGATCCACGCTTGAAAGATTTGTGTTTTAAAGGGGTAGTGTCAGTGCAATTTGTGTGTAAAATAGCTGGAAAAGAATGTACAGGTGTCAATGTAAAAGAAATGTGATGTGCAGCATGTACAGTGTCAGTGTAAGAACAGGAATAGGATGCTCAAAATCATGAGGCTAAAAGAATGAGGCTAGAAAGAGGGGGGATATACAGAGACTTTTGTTCGATAACTGTTAAGTTATGCCTACGTATCCTCTCGTGCAATGAGGAAGTCAGAACACCGTAGTTCGACCCAAAGAGACTGAAAGATGAATTGACTTGTGAACTGCTTACTTGTCTATGCTCAAGTGTATGACCTATCTGGCTCAGGTGCAAACTGTCTTGCATTAGACGGAAGAAGCGAGCTCTCGTTTGTGAGTGAATGAGATGAGAAAAGAATCCCGGAGGAGACGATTATTGTTTGTTTTTGTGTTTTCAGTCTTTTATTGCTTTTGGATTTTTTGTCATAAGTTGATGAGCTTAAGTCTAAACCAATGGATTTGGTAAACTCATCACATCTTCCCTCTGATTAGGGGTAATGAGAGTACCTTAAGTGTGAAGTCAGATTCTCACACTTAATCACCTTTGGTGTAGGATTAAGATCATTAACCTACTTGTGATTATTTAGATGTTTTTGATGTTTTTGTCTAGTGTTAAGTAATGAAATTAAGCCATAATCAGGGATTTAAACAGACTCATTACACCATCCTAATAGAAGGATAATAGATGAGAATGCTTAAGCTGAGGAAAGCTCCTCAACTTAATCCATGATTAGGGATTAAACTCATGACAAAACAAGCCTTTGATTAAGTGGATTTTATTTAATGGTATGATGATGAAGTGATTTTTATGATTTGTAAGACAACTTGAGGGGGACTTGTCCATTAACACTAGGGTTAGTCCTTCTTAACCATTTAAGGAAGAATTAGAACCCTAATGCAAGGCCCAAGTTACAAGTGTGATGTCTTGATACTTATTAAGTGAATTGATTAAGAGATTTAAACACATCAAGGGTTTAACACTTAGGATTAAAGTTATACACTCCATCCTAAGAGAAGGATGCAGGCATAAGCTTAATCACAAAGCCTTAAAGCCTTTAGGGTTTAGTCCCTGATTATGAGATGAGAAGAGAAGACTCAATGAGACACAAAGGTAAAACTAAGTGGGGTGACTAATCAAAACCCTAATAATTGTCATGCTTGGTTGTTCCTAGGGTTTATGAGGTTTATCAAGAAAAATCTTCAATGGAACCACCAGGAAGCAGATGAAAGGATCAAGAGAAGCAAAGTGACTTGCTTCATTCAAGAGGTCAAGTCACTTGAAGAAAGAAAGTAAGAAGAAAAGGAATGAGCAAGCTCAATCTCAAACACACATAAAAATGCAGCAATGGATGCAAGAGAGATGAAGAGAAAAATTTATGAGAAGTGAAGGCAAATTCACTTCTCAAAGTCACTTACCACCTGAAAGGTTAGAAAAGGAATGCAATGCAATGCAAAATGGGATGAGATGACATGATGAGAAACAAAACCAGAAGCATATACATGATGCTAATGATGCTATGAGATGCTACAAACATGAGGCAGCACATGGAAATGATCATACAAGTTTATGAATGCAAATGAAGCTAGTTAGAGCACATGAACATACATGAAAAGTTATGAAGTGCACATGGCATACAACATGGCAAATACATGATGCAATGATCAAACATGTTTTCTATATGTCTTATGATGTCAAATGAATCAAATGGAAGCATGGAATGTCATGGCAAGTCATGTTATGCAAGAGAAGGTAAGATGGATGCATATGGGAGCCCAAATTAGGGTTTATGAACCAAACATCAAACAAAAGTCAAAATCAGAAGTAAACCCTAAGATAAAAAATGGAAAATTCCACACAAAGGACCCCTAATCCTATACTAAACCAATGCCCAAAGGAGAGGTCTCAACTCCTAACCACTTTCAAGTTATGATTTTTACAAGATTTTAGGGTTTTTAGGGTTTCCAAACAAAAGAAATGCCAAACAAATTGAAAATGAAAGATCAAATTATGGCCATTTAAACTCAAAACTACATGCTAAACAAAATGCAATGCAAGAAGAATCAATGTCCAACTCTTCATGGATAGGCAGAAATGATTTTTTGAACTTTGGATCAAAATAATGCACAAAAATGATTTTAATTCAATGAAAAATTCTCAAAATGCATCAAGATCAAAAAAGAAATTTGGTTTGAAGGTTGGACAATGTTTCTAAATGTCTTAGAACATTTCATGAATTTTTTTGGTGATTTTTAAATACCTAAAAGTATTTTTAATAAATTAATTCTCATTAATCAACTAAAAATAATCTTTTAAATATTTAAAAATACTTTTTTAATGCTAATAATGAAAACAAAAATATTTTTGTGTCATAAAAATTAATGAAACTCAGGATAAAAAATTTCATAATTTTTAGACATTTTTTACTATTTTTAATAAATTATGCAAATAAAAAGAAAAGAAATGAAATTAAATCAAAATAAATGGAAAGTCAAACGAATGGAAGGCAGGGATCGAATCTGGGTTTGAATACGTTGACTGGCGCCAGATCTAGTGGCCAGGATTGCATCTGAGTTAATTAACCTAATTTTGAATTAATTAATCTAAATAAGTGGATTAGGGCAAAGCAAGAGGATCTGGGCCCTCCATGCGCGCGGGAAGTCCACTGAGTCAACCAATCCAACGCCCAATATTCAAACACACTTAATGACCTGAGATTAGGGCTAACCACACTCAGGTGACCGGAGAGAAGCTCCGGTCATCTTCTCCGGCACCCCAAAAACCCTAAAACATGATTCAGGCATCTATTCCACAAATTAAACACACCTAAGTAATCCTCTAACATCCTAGGACACGAATCTATGCTCAAACATCATTTAAACACCATGAACCAAACGAATTGAAAGAAACAAAATCCACGGGCAAAATTTCAGAAGGATCATACAAACCCATTTCTCACTTATTTTTGATTCTGAAAGCATCCCCGTGACCAGCAAAGCATAAGCAAACAGATTATAACTTAAAATGCAAGCTTTGAAAGAAAATGTTCATGTTCATACCTGAGATGGAAGCTTCAATTTCTGGGCTTTCTGGACTGCTTCTTGGTGCCAACTTACTCCATTGATCCTCCTGATGCTAATGGCAGGCTTGGAATGAGCTTAAGCAAGCTATTTTGAGAGGTTCCAATCTGATATAGCAGAAAATGAGCTCTGTGTATAGGCAGCTTCAGGTCAATGTGAAGGGTGGTTTTGACTCCTTTTGATGTGCTTGACTTGTTGGTGAAGAAAAATGGTGTGTTTGATGGTTGGATAAAGGGATTCGAAGAGTTCTGGTTTTGAGGATGAGAAATGGTGAAGCTCAGTTCATGCTGGTTTCAGGCTTGAATCTTGTTGGTTTCTACTCAATGAAGCAAGGTGAGTTGGTTTGTGGAATTGGTTTTAGTGTTTGAGGCCTGTGGAGACAGATTCGAAGAGTTTTGCAAAATGAGGTGTTTTTGTGAATGTGTTTCTATGGCCTGTTTCAGCTTGGCTTGGTGTTATGTTTGGCTAGCAAATGGAAAGTATAAACAATCCCAATTGGCCAGAGGATGTGACATGGCCTGCTGTGATTGGGATGTTTGCTTTTGCCAAAAGTCAACTTTTTGTAAGGAAAGGTATGGCTTGGTGCTAGGCTTGGTACAAGGGCTAGGGCTGGCGCAGCATGGTGAGGTGAGATGCTAGCATGGTTCAGCATCCAATGTTGCAAGTGGTAGGAGGAGTGATCATGAGTTTTGCAAGTTGGTCACCTTTGGAAACTTCATGAAAATGCCTTGTTACACCAACCATGAACATGTGATCTTTTGGTCCAATTCTGATTTTTAAGACATATGTGATGTTTGTGCATTGGTTTGATGTCAACTAGAAGTTACAAACAGCCTTGGTTCATGATTTTGCAAGTTTCTCATTTGAGGCATTTCTTGAAAATAAGTGATTTTGGCCAACTTTGTCAAACCATAACTTTTGATCCATGAAGAATTAGATCATGTTCTTGTACTTTTTGAAAAGGGAAAAATGTGATCTACAACTTTCATGACCAAGATTTTTCCATTTGAAGCTTTCTTGGATCAAAAATCAAGGCTTGAAAAATGACCTAAAATGACATATCCTTGAAAAGTCAACTATGCCCAAAAAAGTCAACTTTGCAAAAACTTCAAATTCTTGATTTTTGTGAACTTCAATCTTCTTCCATGATTAAATAAAGACCATATACACTCAAAATGATGAAGATCACCCCTTGGTTGGGTCATTGGGGGCCTCAGATGCCCTGATTTTACACTGACTTGTCTGAAAAGTCAACCCTTGATCAGATGACTTCCCCATGGAATTTCTTCATGAAAATTGATATGCATACTCCCTATACCATATAGAGACCAATGGAAACAAGAATGACCAAAAAAATTGGAGTTATGGCCTCTGAAACCAAAACCCTAATTTTAGGTCAACTGTGCAGTCAAACTTGGCTCTGCATCCATTCCAATCCCAGTTCTTGTGATTCTTTTGCATTCTTGACTTTGAGAGGATGTAATATGATACTTGAACACATGTAGACCCCTTTGAAGTGATTGATGGCCTTTGGAGTGGCTCAAGAGGCTCTTGGATTGCTCAGATCACAAACCCTAGATGCAGATGACTTAGAATCTATGCAGTGAATCAAAATTGTGATATGAGATGATATGATTGTGTTTATGCATATGAAAAGATCACAAGCCATGGTGTGAATGGGTGAGGGCAAATTTGGGGTGTTTACAATGCCTTTCGGAGTGTCTAATGTGCCAAATGTATTTATGGAGTATATGAATCGTATCTTCCATTCTTATTTGGATCAGTTTATTATGGTATTTATAGATGATATTCTTATTTATTCTAAGACTGAATATGATCATAAAGAGCATTTGAGGATTGCATTGCAAGTGTTGAAGGATAATAAGTTTTTTGTGAAGTTATAATAGTGTGAGTTTTGGCTTAAGAATGTGAGTTTCTTGGGTCATGTTATTTCTGGTGATAGTATAACAATGGATCCTTCTAAAGTAAGTGATGTGTTGCAATGGGAACCTTTGAAGACAGTTACGGAGATTAGAAATTTTCTAGGCTTAGTAGGTTATTATAGAAGATTTATCCAAGGGTTTTCTAATTTGGCATTACCGTTGACTCAATTGACTTGAAAGAGTCAAGCGTTTATTTAAGTTACAACTTGTGAGGAATGTTTTGAGGAATTGAAAAAGAAATTGACTAAGGCACCATTATTGGGTTTGCCAAGTCCTGGTGAACCTTTTGTTGTGTATTATGATGCGTCCAAGATGGGATTAGGTGGAGTTTTGATGCAAGATGGAAAAATAATGGCTTATACGTCAAGACGGTTGAGGATGCACGAGAGGAATTATCCTACACATGATCTTGAATTAGTTGCAGTGGTTTTTGTGTTGAAGATTTGGAGGCACTATTTGTATGTGTCAAGATTTGAAGTAATTAGTGACCATAAGAGTTTGAAGTATTTGTTTGACCAGAAAGAGATGAATATGAGACAGAGAAGGTGGTTATAACTTCTGAAGGATTGTGATTTTAATTTGAGCTATCATTCGGGTAAAACTAATGTAGTAGCAGACGCGTTGAGCCATAAGAAAACTCATATGTCGACATTGATGGTGAACGCAATGGATTTAATTGAGCAGTTTAGAGATTTAAGCATGGTTTATGAGACGACACCTGAGAGTGTTAGGCTTGGAATGCTAAAGGTGAATAATGACTTTTTGGATTTGATTAATGAGAATCAGAGACTTGATGAGAAGTTGGTAGACTTGATGCCTACATGAGGAAGTGATCCTGATGGTGATTTCCAAGTAGATAATTCTGGTGTGTTGAGATTCCAGGGCAAAACATTTGTACGTGACAATACTGAACTAAAAAAAGGCAATTTTAGAAGAAAATCATCGAAGTAGCTTGAGTATTCATCCCGGAGCTACAAAGATGAATCATGACTTGAAAAAGTTATTTTGGTGGTTTGGTATGAAAAGAGACAACGCAATTTGGGTATGCTTGTTTGGTGTGTCAGAAATCAAAAGTGGAGCATCAGAAGCCTTTGGGGATGATGCAACCGTTAGAAATTTCTGAATGGAAATAGGACATTATTGTTATGGACTTCGTTACTAGTTTTCCGAATACGGCGCGAGGATTTGATGCTATATGGGTGGTTGTAGATAGACTTACGAAATCCGCACATTTTATTCCTATCAATATGAGTTTTTCTTTGACGAAGTTGGCAGAGATTTATATTGGGATAATCGTGAAGTTGCATGGTGTCCCTTCGAGTATAATTTTGGATAGATATATGAGGTTCACTTATGAATTTTGGAAGAGTTTGCAAGAGGCTTTGGGTTCAAAGTTGAACTTGAGTTCGGATTATCATCCGCAGATGAATGGTCAGTCAGAAAGGACTCTTCAGACATTAGAAGATTTGTTGAGGACTTATGTATTAGAACAGAGTGGTGCGTGGGATACTCATTTGCCATTGATTGAGTTCACGAACAACAATAGTTACCATTATAGTATTGGAATGGCAACTTTTGAAGCTTTATATGGTAGAAGGTGTAAGACGCCTCTGTGTTGGTATGAGACTGGTGAAAATGTGGTGCTCGGACCTGAAATTATGCAATAGATTACTGAGGCAATTCAGATGATCCGTGAGAAGATGAAAGCGTCTTAGAGTAGACCGAAGAGCTATCATGATAATCGGAGAAAAGAATTAGAATTTTCTAAAGGTGATCATGTGTTTTTTAGGGTCAATCCAATGACGGGTGTTGGACATGCTTTAAAATCGAAGAAGTTGGATCCTAAGTTCATTGGACCATATCAGATTCTGCAGAAAGTCGGTACTGCTGCTTATAGAGTGATGTTACCGCTAGAGCTTTCGAACTTGCATGACGTGTTTAATGTGTCGTAGCTTCAGAGGTATGTGTCTGACCCATCTCATGTTATTCTGAGGGATGAGGTGCAGTTCACAGATGACCTTACGATAGAAGCGATGCCGATAAGGATTAAAGATCGCAAGATGAAACAACTCAGAGGTAAAGAGATTCCTCTGGTGAGAGTAGCTTGGGGAGAAGCTGCTGATGGGAGTTTAACCTGGGAGCTGGAAAGTAGGATGCGGGAGTCATATCCGGAACTTTTCTCATCAGGTACATTTTCAAGGACAAAAATATTTTAAGTGGGGGAGAGTTGTAACACCCCCATTTTTAATAATTTTTCGTCGGGTAGTTTTGGTGCATTGTTGGCCTTATTGAAGGTGTGTGTTGTAACACCCCAAAATAATTAGAATATTTATTTAATTGATTTATAATAAATATTCGGGATTTATCGGTGTATTTGGCGAGACATTATGGTGTAGTATGTGTTTATGATGAATGAGGTGTAATTTGAGGAATTAAGTGATTATCCGGAAATATTTTAATAATGATAATAGAATAAAATTATTTGGATTATTATAATTATTATTATTTAAAATAAAAAGGAGAATAATTAAGGATATAGTGGTATTTTTGGGATGGATTAGTAAGGTTAAAATTGGAATAATGTAATGAAGTCCAAGAGGGTAAAGGAGGAAAAATATAAAATCAGATTTTTGAGAGAAATTTCGGGAATAGATCGTATTTTGGGAAAACTACTCTGAGGAACGAAGGCAGAAAGGCGATGACTCAGAGGTTTCTCGAAGACCTCGAGAAAAGGGAATTCGGTGTTCGACATCTAAGGTATGGGGAGTATTACCTTTCATTATAATTGATATAAGGTGTAGATTTACACACACACACACACACACACACACACACACACACACACACACACACACACATATATATATATATATATATATATATATATATATATATATATATATATATATATGAATGATTTGGGAATGATAGGGTTTACGAGAATCGATGATGAATTTGATGAATGATGCATTTTATAAGAAAGGATGTTCTATTGAATTTGGTTGTGTGTAATTGTTGTTATTGGGATTAATCTTTATATCATGTTAGATGACTGGAATTTTAATTTATGAGTATTTGTCGAAGCTGATGAAAAATTGGAATGTTGAATCGATGATTATTTTGT
Organism: Lathyrus aphaca; assembly: GCA_963966055.1. NCBI lineage: Eukaryota > Viridiplantae > Streptophyta > Magnoliopsida > Fabales > Fabaceae > Lathyrus > Lathyrus aphaca. Next base: position 15,395,298 of record OZ014524.1, read on the forward strand.
TAGGCTGAATGAAAATTGAATGACAGAGTCGTATAAATATTTAGGGTTGTTAGGAATCCTACTGAATTATATTAGATTACATAAATTATTGGAAGAACTAGATTATAATCATATCGTGCAGAGTTCGGGAATTAGAAATCCCTTGTATGGGGGTGGCGGGTGCCACCCTATTATTTTATTAAAGGTGGCTGGTGCCAAATGAGAAAGTGGCTTACGCCACATTTGGAAGTGGTAGGTGCCACATTGTTAAGTGGCTTGGGCCACCATGTGAATGAGGAATGTGTCTTGCGCCTCTTAGGTTTTTGGAAGGGTGGCTTGCACCACCCAGGGTGATTTTAGAGGTGGTCAGTGCCACTCTCACGTGGCCTGAGCCACCCAACAAATTTTGGATCAATCTAGTTTTTGTTATTTTTTCGTCTAACTTCTGCAATCATAATTTTGTTCATGAAAACATGATTTTTCCTGAAAATAAAACTCAGAAAAGCTGGCCATGGAATAATAAGAAAAAAAGGACATTTTTGTAAGTTAAGTAAATGAAGTTTAAGAGTAGTAGGGAATATCTTAGTGAATATTTTTCTGTCAAAAATAAATGATGTGAATTTCTACTATTTTTAGAAATTGAGTATGTGCTATAGGTTGTTGTGATTATGTGATGCTATGAGAATTGTGAAATATATGTTGTATATTTGGATCATATTATGAAGATTTATGATACAGAAAGAAAACAAATAGATTTCCAGTAACGTGTTAGTGATTTGGAATGAGGTGATTTTATATTAAAAACCATACAACTTGTCATACCCCAAATTTGTCCTACCCTCTCAACTTTTCATGATGCTTGGTTGATTAGTGAGAATTTTGATTCGAATGATTATTTGGCCTCCGACCATGAGATTCAAGTCATGAAGTCCTAATCTGGTTGAAATTATGTGAGAATTGTTCGTACGTGGTTATTGACTGAAAGCGGGTATTATGATTTTTGTGAAATTTGGAATAATTAAGATGGTAGAAGGTTTAAGAAAGATGATACAAAAATTAAACTCATTTGATCATTTATAATCATATGGCATGATTTTAAGGTCATGGATTCATCAATTTGTGTTGAAGTATTTAATTTGACCCTATCATCCTTCTGGGTCGCCAACTCGCTTGAAGTTACAATTGCCTTGGGTTTAGTTTTGTGGGTTTTGTTGTTAAAAGCTTTGTCAGAGTTAGTTAATGAGGTGGTATAATTCTGATTAATCAATTGAGTAGTGATTGAGATAATTGGTGCATTGAAAAGGTAGCATATTTGAAAAGACTTAGTGGTACATAGTTACAAGATGCAAAAGGCCCTAGAGTCAACAGGAAGCTACATACACAGGAGCAACGTTCAAGACTTGGAATGGATGAAAAAAGAAGAGAGAAGTCCCTCACAACCAATTTTCGTTATTGCTGCAATCACTACAAGAGATTTTATTCCAAAAGGACTACAATTTCCACAAACATTTATATCAAGGTAAGATTCATGGGATTGATACATCATGAAAAAGCTTATGTAAAAAAAAAGAGGTCAAGTTGGATTAAACACAGGAAAATTCTCATAATTGACACGCAGACGGTAATTATAAGAATTAAATGCCAATCTCACAGATGAGTCTCATGTTACCAAATGAATTACAAACATAGATTATTTTGGCCATAATCTACTGCTGAGTTAAAAGGCTGTGTCGATCCCAGGTATAAATATTTTAATCCCAAGAGAGTGTAGAGGTAACATTCCCGAATGACGTATATGTTTGCCGTGATCCACCTGTTCAAACCCTTTCAATGCGGACAACGTAGCGGACCGTTTGCTCACATTACTGTTTCATTTCTGGCCATACTTGAAGAACATTAGGATAATGGGTTCGCATCCTCGGCAAATCATCTGCAATACAAAAAGGGGCAGGTAGAGCATACAAAATGAGAATCAGACATGTGATTCATGAACAAAGATGAGGCAAACATCATGAAAAAAACAAAATCCCAGTATGCAAAATCCAAAGAAACAAGAGTAATATTCAAACATAAGCTTCATGGTAACGAAGCAGCAATACAAAGTCATAACCAATAAGTTCGAATATTACAGGGCAATCGCCACATGCCACTCCATTCATGCCATCACAAACCGGTTATGCTAACTTCAATGCAACTGTAGCTCATTCATCTTACCTGCAGTCCCCTGGCATGTATCATACATTTCAATAACAAGCTGCTATGACGAGTCTTCATCATTTAGGACCAGCAATGGAGAACAAAGTCAGATAAGAGAAATGAACAAGACGGATGCAATGCTATGTTTGTGATCTGTGAGGAAGCAGGAATTAGAGTAAAGTGTTACAATCTTCAAGCCTAGGCTGAATTGTACATCTGTTGCTTTTGCAATAAAAAGCCATGTTCCTACAAGATCGCACGAATATCAGTATACCAGCCAGGCAGAGTTCAAACTTCACCTGAAATTGGAGTAAAGAGTTGTGTCTAAAGGTCATGCCGAGAATAAGTAAAATAACTTAGCCTTGACAGGCCTGAGAAATGACAAGTCTCCAATCCAAGCATACTTTGAAGGTGGACTAATAACTCAGACCTGGAAAAGTAATGAGGCTTAACAGAGTTTCTGACCTGAGGAAGTTTTTTTTTTTCAAAAAAAGGAAGGAAAACAAATCACTTACAGGTTTGGAAAATGGAATTACTGCCCATCTGAATATGTGACTATAAGGATGAATGGTTTGTTGAATTTTTGTTTGCATAGACATGAAATTGTCCGCCTGCTTGCAGGGAAGATTCTGGTGAAGCTGATCAAGAGATGGCCTTCTGTGATTTCAAAATATGTCATCACTCTTACTCTTAACTTGCAGGATCCCCAAGGCCAAGGAATATTCAGTATTGGCTTCTTGATCAGTCCTAAGCCTACAAAGTCAAGGTTTCACTGAAGTTAAAGTCTCCAAAGTAAATTTAAATGACATATTAAAAGACTAGCAGAAGCAATACATAATTTACATCGTGTATATGTTGATCTATCCTGGCAGTCTGTAAAGCTCCTACGCAGTTCCTGAAAGCCAATGCATATTTGAGCCACGCCAGAAATACATGAGTCCCGAGACAAAAGAAAAACAGTTCAACAAATTCAAAAGGAATGTCCAGCTAAAACAGTGTCGGTTAACAAAATTCTTACGTGAATCTTCATATCTCCAAGCCTCATGTTTATCCAACCTTCAAGCCAAGTCTTTATCCATACTATTCCCTTTGATCAAGCAAGCCCTGCAAATAGAATGGCAAGACATTATAGAGGATACCGTAAGAAGCATGTAAGATAACTGTAGTATGGAAACTGGTAAACATGAAGAACCGTTCCCTCAAGCAAGGACTTTCGAAGGATCCGTTGATCACTTGTAATTCCAGCACAGCCTATTGAGACATTAGCAACACAATCTGAGGATAATGTTCCCTGCACACATACAGCAAACAACAAAAGTGAAGATCAGGCATGCTCTCAAGAACAACTTGATTGGTTGTCATCAGGAATCCGATTCATTCAAGTACAGCAGCAAGCTAGATGTAAAAGAAAGAGAATCCAAAACCACTAGCTAATGAACAACCCAACAATGATGTAGTCATGGCTAACTCACAACCCAACAACGAGACTGACATTTACGAGGAGCAAATAAGTGATGAGACTGTAATGCACGGAACACAAATTAGCAATAATGTGGTCGCATCTGAAGCTCGGCCTGAGAATGAGTTAACCAATTCAACAATGTGTCCAAGCAATCAGATCTCCCATCAAGAAATTCTTCTTACTTTGAACCAGTGGTGGACAGTCACAACACAGATGTCAAACAAACACCCCATAACCACTTGCAAGAGTATGATACACTACTGAATAACCATCTAGGCCATCATGAGGCACTGGCCAATCATTAGTCGGTTATCTCTGAAACATTGCCCCATGATCAGCTAGCCAATTCTCAAATGATGACTCACTATGACCTGACAAATAATGAGACATTTCACAGCAATCAAGTCGGTTCTTAAGCACACTATAAGATAGTCAATGCTAACAATTTTCCCAGTTATAAAATAGAACATACTGAGTAGTATATTGCTGAGCATTTTTCTTGATTTGGGGATTTAGTTTTCATTTGAGTTTGCGGTTGAGTTTGTGTTTGGTTCGGCCGAAATGTGATAACGATGGTGATGATGCTATGATGCTGGTGTTTCCCGTGAGGAGAAACACCGCGGAGTTTAATCGATTGCGAGGTTGAAGAAGATTTAGAGGGGAGGGATTTAGGGTTTGATGTTTTGATTTGTTTGAGTGATGATACTGGTAACGATGAAGCGATGAAGATTTGATATCTCTAAAAGAGATTCAAATCGAGCTGAGTTAGAGACCGATTGTTGTTTATGGAAAAGGGAATAGGCTGAGATTTTTGAATCTCGCTTCACTCATAGCATTTCCGTCGTTTTTCCTTTTTTCATGTAAGTCTTGAAACCAGGTAAAACGTATTTAATTATTTTGTTTTTTTCCATAGTCTGAATTTGTGTGGTTAGATGGCTGTTACGCCATGTGTCTGTCTGCTTCCCGTTTCCTTTTCTTCTCTCTATTTAGTTTTTTTTAAGAGGCATTAATTAGAAACAAGAGAAATAATTAGATTCAAAACTATTTTATTTAACTACTTTTTTTTTAGTTTTCTAATTAATTTAATTAAATAACTTTGTTTAAGTTAATTATTTTTCTCAAATATCAAAAAAAAAAAGAAAAAAAACAAAATGCATAGATTAATTAAATAGTTTTTTGTTTAATTAGATTAATGAATTTGGTAGTTAATCTAATTAAATATGGCTATTTAATTAATTAACTTTTCTCCTTTGCTCGATTATGTGTGTGATATGAGTTTTGCGTATGCTCTATTCCTATTTGCTTGTGACTTGATACAATGCTTACTTGTGTGATTACTGTTGCATTTTTGGCGATAAATTGCTAAGTAAAAAACGAACGCACATTAAGATTAGTCATTTCAAAGATAAACGAAATCTTTGGTCCAACGCCAAATAAACATCCATATGCACTTCACTTCATAAACACACGTAAGTCGATCGTTCCTCGATCGCCATCGGCACGAACTTTGCACCTTACACTTTTAGCAACATTTTCCGACTTAACGAATCAACGCATTGCGCTTGTTTTCCATAGCTAGTCTTTAGCTTAGTTCCTCAACTTTGCGAGTCGAGCACATTGTGCCTCGCTAACAAAACCAACAAATAAAACTTCCATTTGCATTTACCTTAAACTTCAAAAAACCGAAATGTTACTTCTTAGATCCAAACCCTTGATCCAACATCAAGCGGTCTTAGGAAACAAAACACTTCAATAAATACGAGGAAAATTGCACACAACGAGCCTTAAGCGATAGAAAGGAGGATAACGAGCTCTCGTTACTCGCTCCGATTATTTCGGCGCAAGACATTCGTCTTGTTGGACGAAATAAACTATCCATAGTCTTTAGTGCAAATGGACTCCTAAATCCTTTCATCGAAGAAAGGTAATAAAAACAAACACCAATACCCGTATCAGGCCGAACTACGAAGCTCTGACTTTCCCATTGCACAAGGGAATACGTAGGCACGAGGATCTCAATCCTTGCCGAGCCCCTAGGATCAATAAACCCTTTAGTTCAACAAGTAATCATAAGTATAGACGTCCTTTCGCGCGTGACAATCTAGATGGTTCCCATCGAGTACGATGGATGTAGGAGGTGCTAATACCTTCCTCCTACATAACCGACTTCCGAACCCCGACAATGGTTTGCGATGGCCTTGTTTTATCCCTTCTTGGTGGTTTTATCTATATTTACCATTTCCCTCTTCGGGAATAAATAAAATTAGGTGGAGACTCTCAAGTCAGCCCATCCGCGACCGCGTTCGCGAGGGATCGTATTTTTCGAGGTACGACAGCTGGCGACTCTGCTGGGGAAAGGTTCACCCCTATGCAAGTCGAGCCTAGTCTAGGTTTCCACGTTTGTTTGGATGTTTGCTTATGTGTTACTTGTTTATCGCTTTCTTTATTGCTTTACATTTTATATCCTTATTGTGGATCTTTGGTACTGGATTGATACTTTGATCAAAACAACTTAAGGGAAAGGCTCTATACCCGGGTCTATGAGTGTAAACATAAGTTAGCAAGGTTGTGTAGTATGGGCTCCCAAGGGAACCTCTCTCGTGGGTTGTCGATACGAAAACCTCACTCGGAGTAGATTTTAATGGAAATACTGACAACCGTTAAGCTCTTGGCGTGTGTGCTCAGTTGTTTTCATTAAAGTCGTTGACTCTGAGGACCTTTAGAACCTTTTGGTTAAAACATCGGTTGATGGTTGCGTAGTATTAGGGCACCAGGGTTCGCCCTCGCGTGGCTCAATACGAAAACCTCACTTGGAATAGACTTACTCAATGGAGTTGATTGACTGTCAAGAATATATAAAATTGACACGTGCATCAAACATTTGAGAAAGTTCGATAACTCCAGGACTTTGTTTTAAACCTCGTGTCGACGATCACGTAGTATGGGGTACCAGGAGATTTATCTCTTGTGTGACTCGATACGAAGATCTCACCCAAACGAAATTCATATGGTGGAGTCAATTAACCGTCATGTTAATGGCGCGTGTAATGAACATCCATATGAGTTATTAACTTTGGGATCCCTAAAACTGTAGAGGTCACCCAGTGAGGTCCTTGTAAGGAGAGTGATCAAAGTATCTTCCATCCGTGCTAGTTGTTTCTGGAACATTGCATTTTGGGTTTACCCATTCATTGTTGCATACATTCATTCATAAAAATGATACATAGCTCTTAGTTACTTATATTTATTGCAGATTTGAAGTATTTGTCAAGGCAATCAAGATGAATCCAATTTCCAAGAAAAGCACGTATAATTTCAAGTTCTTGGAGCCAAAGGTTGACTCGCTACTGGCCTTGAGAGCTAAGATCACTCCTATCAAACACAACAACTTTCAGGCTCGCTTCGGAAGAATCCTGAGTATACTGGACGAGACAGCAAATATTGATGCTCTTAGTGCTCTTGCTCAGTATTACGACATTCAGCTACGGTGCTTCACTTTCCCAGACTTCCAGATTGCTCCTACTTTGGAAGAATTCGAGTTGCTTGTGGGCCTTCGTATTAGAGACCGCAATCCATTCCCAAAGCTAGAAGAAGAAGTCACTATGACTAAGTTGGCTACTATGTTGGGACTTCCTGCAAGTTTGTTAGTAGACAACAAGTCTGACAAGGAAGGATTCACGAGACTGTTCTTGGAAAAGCAAGCTTGGCAATGTGCTGAAAAAGGAAAATGGTCCTCCTGCGGAGCCATCCTAGCTCTTCTTGTGTATGGAATTGTGTTGTTCCCATAGTCAGATAAGTTTGTTGACCGTGCTGCTATAGAGATTTTCATGACAGGAAATCCAGTTCCGTTCTTATTGGCAGATTTTTATCATACTTTCCATACCCGACATACAAAGAGAGGAGGTGTATTCCTTTGCTGCGCTCCGTTGCTACACATGTGGATGAAAATGCACATGCCTAAGGAGGGTTACTTTGTGTCTAGGCATTTGTCGTGGCCTCACAGATTTGCTTCGCTCAGGGCTAATGACATCACATGGTACTCAAGGGATTGGAAGATTGGGGGTATTGTGCTTAGATGCGGAAGTTTCCTTAATGTCCCTCTGATAGGAAATCAGGGTTGCATAAATTACAACCCGGTGTTGCTTAAGAGACAACTTGGGCTCCCGATGGAGGCTCCTCCTGAAGAAAGGCATTTGGTACCCTTTGTCGTTGATAACCCGTCTAAAGAAGAGTTGAAGAAATTCAAGGCGGCTTGGAAGAAGATCGTTACAAGTGATCCTAGTGTCCGCAAGAATATCGCTGTGAAGGAACCTTATGTCTTGTGGGTAAAAGAAAGAGCTCGCATCGTTAAGATTCCATTCTTCCTCGATCCAATAGCTTTCCCACCCCTTCCTGAGAAAACACCATTGCTACCTGAAGACATAGATGAGCTCAACAAAAGGATCAAAGGTTTAGAATTGGAGAACGAACGCATGCGGATCGAACTCCTTCGAACCAAAGGAAAACAAGAAGTGTGGGAGGAGAAAATTAAAAAGATGACGGAAAGAGTGGAAAGTAGTAACAAAAGATGCAGAATAGAAGAAGATAAGAGAGAAAAATGCCTGGGTGCTCTTTATGGAGCCAGCATGGATCTGGATCATCGTAACGACCAATTAAGAAGGGCTGAAGTTCGAATTATCAATTTACAGAAGGACATAGAGGTGTGTCTTAAGAACAAGAAGGATGATAGAATCACTTTAGAAGCAAAGATCAAGAGCTTAGAGGATTCTCTCAAGAGAGAAGAGGACAAGCTAGCAGCAGAAAGGTTGGAAAAGGACAGTTGTCAGCAAAAGTACGACCGTGAGAAATTTTAACATGAGCAAGCTGTGGAGCAAATTGATTACCTGAGGTCTCAGAAAGCTTATCAAGACCTGGAGAATACCTGCATCCAATGGATGAACAAATGTCGAGATGCTGAAGAAGCCATATGCGGAAGAGATGTGGTAATTGCAAATCTCCAAGGTTTGTATGAAGAGTGGAAGCAGAAGTTTGTAAACCTGGCTAGCATGTTGAACCTGGCAAGTCAAGACCTTCATGAGAAGCTTGAAGATGCAGATCGTGTCATATGCCCAGAAAACACGCCTGAAGAAGTCTACAGGTGTGTGAAAGTTTGCAAGAGAACCATCAAGGAGCTCACCATAAATCTAGTGGCAGTCCGCAAAGCTCAAGGGGTCGTTTTCAGGGTTGCACCATAGTTTATGTTCAAGAAAGTTGTTGTTATCTTTTGCGTTGTAATATGAAAACTCGTGGAATCTCTAATGTACTTGTTTGATTTAGATGAATGAAAATTGTTGCTTTTGGATTTTAAATCTCGTCTTATTTGCAATGATGAATATGTTAAATATCTCTGGTAATAAATCGATAAGATGACTGAGAGCTTTGTAATCAAACATATGCATTCATACGCTCATCTTTACAACCAAACAAAAACACAAACTCATACAATTTACCTTCCCTCTCCAGAAAAGCTGACTTTCCGGATTTTCCGACGAAGGTACGAGACCAGAAAAATTTACAAAATGACGTTGGAGCAAATTCATGAAGAACAGAACGCCATGAGAGCTGATATTGACTCACTCAAGGGAAAGCTGGACCAAATCCTCGAGGTCATCACTATGGCTAAGAGGGAAGAGGAAGCTGAGAAACTCACTAGGCAAGCCGGCACTTCGGGGACGACCAAAGAGAACTTCGTTCTTGCTGGGGTGAATCCACCCAATGTACCATCTTTAGCTGTTCACCATGGGTCATTTAAAGACATGGATGAACAGTCTGATGTCTTTTATGCGGATCCACCGATTCACCGCACCGAAACTCTTCTGGATCCAGTAGCAGAAAGATTGCGCTCAATGGAGGAAAAGCTTAAGGCGATGGATATCAACACCATTCCAGGTATAGATGCTGAGGAAATGTGTCTGGTTCCAGGACTAATAATCCCGCATAAGTTCAAGGCTCCAGACTTTCCCGATAAATATAAAGGGAACAGTTGTCCTCACACTCATCTTCGGGCATACTGCAGAAAGATGGCTCTGTATGCTAGGAACGACCAGCTCCTGATTCATTGCTTCCAGGACAGCCTGTCCGGGGCATCTTTGGAATGGTACGTCCAGCTGGAAAGGGGCCGAATCAAAACGTGGAATGACCTCTCCCGTGCATTCCTGGAACATTATCAATACAATGTTGATCTTGCACCTAATCGTACTCAATTGCAAGACATGACACAACGTAGCAATGAATCGTTCAAAGAATACGCGCAACGGTGGAGAGGACTCGCTGCACGGGTTCAGCCGCCACTACTTCCTAAAGAGTTAACGGACATGTTCCTAAATACGCTGGAGGACAAGTATATGGACAGAATGATGGGAGCTAGTTTTCCTAGTTTCTCTGAAATTGTGTCCGTAGGGGAAAGAATCGAGAACCAGCTGAAAAAAGGCAAAGGAGCAGCTACTTCTGCAAATACTGGCAAGAAACCTTTTTCTAATTTCCAAAAGAAAAGGGAAGGAGAAGCCAATGCTATTATGAGAGGAAGGGCTAACTTGCCGTATAACATGCCTTATGGGCATGTAGCTAATGTTGCGCCAGCTCCGTATCAACCACAGGCTCCAAAACACCAACAATATCAGCAGGCTCCTGCACAGCAGCCTAATCAACAATATAGACGAACTGGTCCGGCGCAAAGGCAGCCTAGGCCAAGAAGGCACATTGATCCGGTCCCCATGCCTTACAGGGATATCTTTAATTAGTTAAACCAACGCGGGCAACTGATTCTAAGGGATCTAAGGCCAGCCACTTTCCCGTATCCCCCAAATTACGATGCCAATGCCACTTGTGAATTTCACAAAGGCGCACCTGGGCACACTATTGACAAATGCTATGCATTTCAAAATCATGTGCATGATTTGGTGGAGTCAAAGGATCTAACATTTACTCCAAGAGGTCCAAATGTCAAAAACAACCTATTGTCGCCTCATGGGGGAGCGAATGTTAATGCCGTGGAAGAAGAGGACGATTGTGAGTTAATTTTAAAGGCAGAAGACGTCCAGACTCCATTGGCTTTGATTGGCGAACAGTTGGAGAAATCAGGTTTGATGCTGGCAAGGGATGAGGGGGTTGATCATTCCGAAGAGAATATTAGGGAGTGCTTGCAAAAGCTCCTCAATCAAGGTTTGATATAGATCGAAAGGCATGGAAGGGAGAAAAGAATGGTGGCTGCAACAGAGATGTTTTATGACGCACCTCAAACTCCAAACAATGGTACTCCTATGGTTATAGAGTACCCAGTTCACTACACTGGGGAAAATAACCAAGCTGTGCCATGGAGTTATGAACCAGCGAACGCTAGGCAAGGCCGGAGAAGGCAGCCTATTAATCTTGAATTTCCCGTTGTCACATCCATTGCCGGACCAAGTGGTATGACTCGCAGTGGAAGATTGTTTGCACCAAGACCAGTGGAGTCGTCATCCCATCAAAAGCAAAAGACGAATGCTGCACCGGTTGTTACTCCTATTCCTCAGGGGTCACCAGAAGAACCGTCATCGCCCAAAGCTGCATTCACTCAGAAAGAAGCGGAACAGTACTTGAGGATTATCAAGAAAAGCGACTACAAGGTGGTCGATCAGCTGAACCAAACTCCCGCCAAAATATCTATGTTAGCTTTACTACTTAGTTCTGAAGCACATAGATCTTCTCTGCTGAAAGTACTAAGTGCGGCGCACATCACCAAAGATATCACTGTGGCTCAATTTGATGACGTCATAGCCAGCGTTACCACTGGTAACTTCCTTGGTTTCAATGATGAAGAGCTCACTGCCGATAAGAAGAATCATAATAAAGCTTTACACATTTCCATAAGATGTGAAGATACGTTGCTATCAAGGGTGTTGGTGGATACTGGTTCCTCCCTAAATGTGATGCCAAAGACGACGTTGGAAAGAATGCCTGTACAAGGAGTGGTGATGAAGCCAAGTGCATTAATAGTGAAAGCTTTCGATGGTTCTAGGCGTGCGGTCATAGGAGAGGTGGATCTCCCGATTAAGATAGGACCTGCTTTGTTCACCATTACTTTCCAAGTAATGGATATCCATCCAGGGTACAGTTGTCTCCTGGGAAGACCATGGATTCATAACGCAGGGGCCGTCACATCCACTCTCCATCAAAAATTAAAATTCCCTATGCAGACCCGAATTGTGGTGATTGGAGGTGAAGAAGATATCCTAGTGAGTCATTTGACCTCTTTTCGCTATATTGATGTGGAAGGCGAGACTGTCGAGACACCGTTTCAATCTTTTGAAATAGTGAGTATGCTGGCAGTTCAACGAGAATCTGAGCGCCCACAACCATCAATGTCAATGACATCACTGAAGGAAGCCTTGGCTGTCTTGGAGACCGGGAACACGCAGGGCTGGGGCAAAATTGTCGAGATGCAAGACAAGAGAGACATGTATGGCATTGGCTACCAGCCATCTTCCAGTACAACAACGATCTCGGCATATGAAGAAGATGGTCAATTTCCTCGAGTGAGTGATACATTTATGAGCGCTGGATACATCTTTGAGGATCATGCTGCAATGATCTCAGGCGAAGACTACCATGAAGCAACTTGCAATTGGATTCGTCAAGCCAGTCCAGGGGAGGAATTAGAGAACTGGAGAACTATCGAGATTCCTCAGTTTATTTACCCTAAAAAGTAATTCTACTTCTTTTTTCCAAAAACCATATGCTCTGCCCAAGGCATATTGGGATGTTGTCGGGCCACCAATGTCTTAAAACTTTGATTATCAATATAATAAATCAGCAGTTTGCATTCAATATTTGTTCTCTTTCTTTCATTTTTCTTTTATAATAAAATGGCAATATTTTAATGCACATCACTTTCTAAAATAAATGCATAAATCATAAACATGCAGAGACACCACCGAAGTCCTTGATGACGACGCTGCTATGGTCCCGTATAACTTTGATTATCCGATCAACCAAGCAGAGGAAGAAGGCGAGGAAGACTGTGAACTTCCTGAAGAGTTAGCCCGACTACTCAAGCAAGAAGAGAAGGTCATCCAGCCTCACCAAGAGGACATTGAAGTCATCAACCTTGGATCAGAGGAGGATAAGCGTGAAGTGAAGATAGGTGCTTCTTTGCAAGCCGAAGTGAAGGCAAAATTGATAGAGCTCCTCCATGAGTACGCCGACGTGTTCGCATGGTCATATCAGGATATGCCTGGGCTAAATACTGATATCGTCGTGCACAAGTTGCCACTCAAAGAAGAATGTCCAGCAGTTAAGCAGAAGTTGAGAAGGACTCGCCCAGACATGGCCCTCAAGATTCGGGAGGAAGTAAGAAAGCAATTTGACGCCGGATTTCTAGCAGTAGCTAAATACCCACAGTGGATCGCCAACATCGTGCCCGTTCCAAAGAAAGATGGAAAGGTCCGCATGTGTGTCGACTACCGAGACTTGAACAGAGCTAGTCCCAAAGATGATTTCCCACTACCTCATATCGATGTATTGGTGGATAATACAGCTCAGTTTTCAGTGTTCTCCTTTATGGACGGCTTCTCTGGATATAACCAAATCAAAATGGATCCAGAAGACATGGAGAAGACCACGTTCATTACGCCGTGGGGAACTTTTTGCTACAAAGTAATGCCATTCAGACTCAAAAATGCCAGAGCAACATATCAACGTGCGATGGTAACTCTCTTTCATGATATGATTCATAAAGAGATTGAAGTGTACGTCGATGATATGATTGCAAAATCCCAAACAGAGGAAGAACACATTGTTAATCTGCAAAAATTGTTTGTACGATTAAGAGATTTCAAGCTCAGACTTAATCCGAATAAGTGCACATTTGGGGTTCGATCCGGAAAGTAGCTAGGATTCATTGTGAGCCAGAAGGGGATTGAGGTCGATCCTGACAAAGTCAGGGCCATTCAGAGTATGCCTGCGCCTAGAACTGAAAAGGAGGTCAGAGGTTTCCTTGGAAGGTTGAATTACATTGCCAGATTTATTTCACATCTCACTGCTACTTGTAAACCAATCTTCAAGCTTTTAAGAAAAGATCAAGCAATTGAATGGGATGATGAATGTCAAATAGCTTTTGATAGAGTTAAGGAATATTTGCAAGAACCACCAATCTTGGTGCCTCCCGTTCCTGGAAGACCTCTCATCATGTATATGACAGTCCTTGATGAGTCCATGGGCTGTGTGCTGGGGCAACAAGATGAGACTGGCAAGAAGGAGCATGCCATCTACTACTTGAGTAAGAAGTTCAACAATTGTGAAACAAGGTATTCAGCACTTGAGAAGACGTGTTGTGCTCTGGCGTGGGCTGCCAAGCGTCTCCGACAATACATGTTGACCCATACAACATATTTGATTTCTAAGATGGATCCTCTTAAATATATATTTGAGAAACCAGCTCTCACTGGTAGGATCGCCAGATGGCAAATGCTTTTGTCCGAGTACGATATTCAGTATGTCACTCAAAAGGCTATCAAAGGCAGCGTACTAGCAGATCATCTTGCTCACCAGCCTGTGGAGGATTACCAACCTTTGAAGTTCGACTTTCCAGACGAGGACATCATGTTGATTAGAGACAATGAAGAGCCTGGACCTGACGAAGGGCCTGAACCAGGAGAGCGATGGACTCTCATGTTCGATGGTGCGGCCAATGATCGAGGTTGTGGAATTGGGGCAGTGCTGACATCTCCTAAGGATTTCCATATACCTTTTACAGCTAAGCTTTGTTTTCCGTGTACGAACAATGTGGCTGAATATGAAGCATGCATTATGGGACTAGAGGAAGCCATTGATCTGAGGATTAAAACACTCGATGTATATGGTGACTCAACTCTAGTGATATATCAAACTACAGGAGATTGGGAAGTAAGATGTGACCATCTGATTCCATATCAGGATTATGTGTTGAAGTTACTCCCCAGATTTGATGACATTACTTTCACTCATTTGCCTCGTTGTGCAAACCAAATGGCTGACGCTCTGGAAACTCTGGCGTCTATGTACCAGCTGATTTGGCCCAATCATCGGCCCTCCATTGATCTCAAGCGCTTTGAAGAACCTGCTCATTGTCTGACCGCCGAAGAAGAATCAAGTGTCAAGCCTTGGTTCTATGATATCAAGCGCTACTTAGAGAAGAAATAATACCCAGAAGGTGCTTTGAGTATGGATAAAAGAACACTAAGGAGATTGGCCTCAAATTTCTTTCTGAATGGGGAGGTGTTGTATAAGAGAAATCATGACATGATCCTGCTCCGATGTGTAGATGAACAGGAGGCCGAGCGAATCATAAAAGAGACACATGAAGAACTGTTTGGTACCCATATGAGTGGGCACACAATGGCAAAGAAAATCCTTAGAGCAGGATACTACTGGCTAACAATGGAGACTGATTGTTATTCTCATGTTCGAACATGTCACAAATGCCAAATTTATGCTGACAGGGTACACATACCTCCTACTCCGTTGAACGTCTTGACTTCACCATGGCCTTTCTCCATGTGGGGAATAGACATGATCGGGATGATTGAACCAAAAGCTTCAAATGGGCATAGGTTTATACTAGTTGCCATAGATTACTTCACAAAATGGGTCGAGGCTGCTTCTTACGCTAATGTTACCAAGCAAGTGGTTGCTCGCTTCTTGAAGAATAACATCATATGTAGATACGGAGTTCCTCACCGGATCATTACCGACAACGGTTCAAATCTCAATAACAAGACAATTGAAGAGTTATGTACCAGTTTCAAGATTGAGCATCATAACTCAACACCATTTAGACCCAAGATGAATGGAGCTGTCGAAGCTGCAAACAAGAATATCAAGAAGATCATTCAGAAAATGGTAATCACGTATAAAGATTGGCATGAGATGTTGCCTTTTGCCTTGCACGGTTACCGTACTTCAGTACGTACTTCGACAGGGGCAACCCCTTTTTCTTTGGTATATGGCATGGAAGCTGTCCTCCCGATAGAAGTTGAAATTCCTTCGATGAGAGTTCTGATGGAAGCCAAATTAGATGAAGCTGAATGGGTCCGAACGAGGTTTGATGAGCTTAATCTTATTGAAGAAGAGCGTATGACGGTGCTATGTCATGGACAACTTTACCAGAGACGTATGAAGAAAGCTTTTGACAAGAAAGTACGTCCTCAGACTTACCAGGAAGGTGATTTGGTGCTCAAACGAATCACTACCATGCACAGAGAGTCCAGGGGCAAATGGGCGCCTAATTATGAAGGATCGTTTGTGGTGGTGAGAGCTTTCTCCGGAGGTGCCTTGATTCTTGCAAGAATGGACGGTGAAGAACTTTCTACCCCCGTGAATGCAGATGCAGTTAAAAGATATTATGCCTAAAAAATTGGAATAAAAGCCGCTAAGTCGAAAACCTGAAAAGGCGACTTAGGCAAAAGTAGGCTATCCCGGTGGACTGAAAACCCGAAAGGGCGGTCCAGGCAAAAATTAGGGATACAAATAAAAATTAGCCCGCTGAGTTGAAAACCCGAAAGGGCGGCTCAGGCAAAAAAGGGCGGCCCGGTGGATTGAAAACCCGAAAGGGCGATCCAGGCAAAAGTTAGGGACTAATTCCAAGGCAAATATTATGATCTGCACGTTCATGTGATTATGGGGAACTACGAAAGAAAAGAATCCATCCAATCGTCTTCCTACAAAGTTTAACTGATGAGATTTTCAAAGATATAGGGACCATAGCAATGTCGAAATTCAATGGAACTTCATTTATTGTCATTGTCATTGTACTTTTCTTGCACAACAATTACCTCATTAAGGAATTGCATCTGTATGTACATTTATACCCTTTTGCGGGTTTTGGCAATAAAAAGAGAAATTTCTCATCAAAATTGTGCTCAATCGTTTTTACTTTATCTGTTTGTTTGCAAAATGTTTTATTAATGATAAACTCTGTTTTGAAATTTTGGTAAAAATAATAAACAATGTTTGAAAAGTAGTACGATTATCTTTTTGGATGATAAAAGGAACGTGACAGTTTTGCCGTTAACTAATATCATTGCCAGTCATGGTGATTATTTCCGCACAGACAATATATCCCATTGATGAATGTTAAACTTCAGTCCAAACTTTACCAGGGGCACTCATGTCTTTCTCTTTGTTGCTCACGACTTTTATCAAGGTCTCATGTACCAAGTGTTTGAAAATCTAATGTCCTCCAAAACCTTTGAAAGTCCAATATTCATTGGCAACCACCAAAAGTCTTAAAGTCCACCATGTTGGCATCCTTCATAAAACCTAAAAGTCCAATTTCCTTGGCAACTACTAACCTAAAGCCCAATTCTATTGGCACCCTCATAATTCCCAAATCCCACTAATGTGGCAACTACCAGAAAGCCAAAAGCCCAACCATGTTTGGCACACACCCTCCCAAAGCCCAATACTCTTGGCAATTTTCAAAACTTATTTCCAACGTACGCAACCATTTGCATTGTCACAAGCATGGCATGCATAGCATTTTTGTCCAAAAACAAGAATGTCATCAAACACAATCATATTAATCATTAGCATATAACAAAGCATTTGCATAAGAATCATTTGTAATTTCATTTTCATAAGAATCATCATGCATCATGCAATGTACGAGGTCTTATCAGGATAGCATAGCAGGATCCAGGACATGCATCCAGGATTTTCCTCTCCCAAAGTTGATGGTATTCTTCTGAAAGGATCTGATATCCTGCATACGCTTGCGGATTTATTTTTCCTGGCAAATCGTTCTTCAACTTTATAGTGGATAGTGATGTTGTCCTCCATTTTCATTGCTCTCCAAGAAGAGAGTATCCTGAAAGTTTGAACGAGATACTGCTTTGGAATCCTCCGAAGAACCTGGATCAGAAGGTACTGCTTCGCAAGATCTGAAGAATCTCATGTTATGGTAGAGATATTGTTCTAAGTATCACTGAAGATCCTTGAACATAGGGAACTGCTTCACATGACCTAGAAAGTCTTGTACCATTCGGTAGAGATACTGCTCTAAGTATCCCAAAGAGCCTTTATTGTTAAGGTACTGCTTTGCCTGGATTAGAGAATCTCGTTGGATCGAGATACCGCTTTGGAATCCTCCGAAGAACCTTGATCAGAAGGTACTGCTTCGCAAGATCCGAAGAGTCTCGTGTTGGGTTAAGATACTGTTCTAGTATCATTGAAGATCATTGAATATAAGGAACTGATTCGCATGATCTGGAAAATCTTATACCATTTTATTCGGGATACTGCCCTAAATATCCCCAAAGAACCTTTATGTTAAGGTACTGCTTTGATGAGCTAGGGAATCTCATTGTTCGAGATACTGCTTTGGCCTTCTCTGAAGAACCTGGAATCGAAAAGGTATTGCTTCGCAAGACCCAAAGAATCTCATGTTATAGTTGAGATACTGTTCCAGCATTATTGAAGATCCTTGAATATAAGGAGTTGCTTCACATGATCTGGAAAATCTTATGCCATTTTTACATGAGATACTGCTTTGGCCTTCTCTGAAGAACCTGGAATCGAAAAGGTACTGCTTCGCAAGACCCAAAGAATCTCATGTTATAGTTGAGATACTGTTCCAGCATTATTGAAGATCCTTGAATATAAGGAGTTGCTTCACATGATCTGGAAAATCTTATGCCATTTTTACTTGAGATACTGCTTTGGCCTTCTCTGAAGAACCTGGAATCGAAAAGGTACTTCTTCGCAAGACCCAAAGAATCTCATGTTATAGTTGAGATACTGTTCCAGCATTATTGAAGATCCTTGAATATAAGGAGTTACTTCACATGATCTGGAAAATCTTATGCCATTTTTACTTGAGATACTGCTTTGGCCTTCTCTGAAGAACCTGGAATCGAAAAGGTACTGCTTCGCAAGACCCAAAGAATCTCATGTTATAGTTGAGATACTGTTCCAGCATTATTGAAGATCCTTGAATATAAGGAGTTGCTTCACATGATCTGGAAAATCTTATGCCATTTTTACTTGAGATACTGCTTTGGCCTTCTCTGAAGAACCTGGAATCGAAAAGGTACTGCTTCGCAAGACCCAAAGAATCTCATGTTATAGTTGAGATACTGTTCCAACATTATTGAAGATCCTTGAATATAAGGAGTTGCTTCACATGATCTGGAAAATCTTATGCCATTTTTACTTGAGATACTGCTTTGGCCATCCTCCGAGGAACCTTGAATTGAAAAGGTACTGCTTCGCAAGACCCGAAGAATTTCATGTTCTTTAAGACAATGTTTTAGTATCACCAAAGAGCCTTGACCGAAAGGAACTGTTTCGCATGATCTAAAAAATATCATGTCATTGTTTGAGATGTTGCTCTAAGTATCCCCAAAGAGCCTTCATTGGTAAGGTACTGCTTTGATGAGATAAAAAAATCTCATTATTCGAGATGCTGCTTTGGCATTCTCCGAAGAGCCTTTATTGTTAAGGAATTTCTTCGCGAGACATAAAGAGTAGCATGTTATGGTAAAGATATTGGTCTAGCATCATCGAAGAGCCTTGGCTGAAAGGAAATGCTTCGCATGATCTAGGAAATCTTGTGCCATTGTTCTAGATGTTGCTCTATGTATCCACTGCCATCTTATCCTCATACCTTTTATTATTACATTGCATTCTTGCCGGACAAATTTCGGGGTCTTTTTATATCTAATCAACTTCTACCCTAGAAAGATTGAACTCCATGCAGCAGTTCACTCCTTCGGGCCCAAGGGGATTAGATAGGGGCATCTGTCATACCCCAAATTTGTCCTACCCTCTCAACTTTTCATGATGCTTGGTTGATTAGTGAGAATTTTGATTCGAATGATTATTTGGCCTCCGACCATGAGATTCAAGTCATGAAGTCCTAATCTGGTTGAAATTATGTGATAATTGTTCGTACGTGGTTATTGACTGAAAGCGGGTATTATGATTTTTGTGAAATTTGGAATAATTAAGATGGTAGAAGGTTTAAGAAAGATGATACAAAAATTAAACTCATTTGATCATTTATAATCATATGGCATGATTTTAAGGTCATGGATTCATCAATTTGTGTTGAAGTATTTAATTTGACCCTATCATCCTTCTGGGTCGCCAACTCGCTTGAAGTTACAATTGCCTTGGGTTTAGTTTTGTGGGTTTTGTTGTTAAAAGCTTTGTCAGAGTTAGTTAATGAGGTGGTATAATTCTGATTAATCAATTAAGTAGTGATTGAGATAATTGGTGCATTGAAAAGGTAGCATATTTGAAAAGACTTAGTGGTACATAGTTACAAGATGCAAAAGGCCCTAGAGTCAACAGGAAGCTACATACACAGGAGCAACGTTCAAGACTTGGAATGGATGAAAAAAGAAGAGAGAAGTCCCTCACAACCAATTTTCGTTATTGCTGCAATCACTACAAGAGATTTTATTCCAAAAGGACTACAATTTCCACAAACATTAATATCAAGGTAAGATTCATGGGATTGATACATCATGAAAAAGCTTATGTAAAAAAAAAGAGGTCAAGTTGGATTAAACACAGGAAAATTCTCATAATTGACACGCAGACGGTAATTATAAGAATTAAATGCCAATCTCACAGATGAGTCTCATGTTACCAAATGAATTACAAACATAGATTATTTTGGCCATAATCTACTGCTGAGTTAAAAGGCTGTGTCGATCCCAGGTATAAATATTTTAATCCCAAGAGAGTGTAGAGGTAACATTCCCGAATGACGTATATGTTTGCCGTGATCCACCTGTTCAAACCCTTTCAATGCGGACAACGTAGCGGACCGTTTGCTCACATTACTGTTTCATTTCTGGCCATACTTGAAGAACATTAGGATAATGGGTTCGCATCCTCGGCAAATCATCTGCAATACAAAAAGGGGCAGGTAGAGCATACAAAATGAGAATCAGACATGTGATTCATGAACAAAGATGAGGCAAACATCATGAAAAAAACAAAATCCCAGTATGCAAAATCCAAAGAAACAAGAGTAATATTCAAACATAAGCTTCATGGTAACGAAGCAGCAATACAAAGTCATAACCAATAAGTTCGAATATTACAGGGCAATCGCCACATGCCACTCCATTCATGCCATCACAAACCAGTTATGCTAACTTCAATGCAACTGTAGCTCATTCATCTTACCTGCAGTCCCCTGGCATGTATCATACATTTCAATAACAAGCTGCTATGACGAGTCTTCATCATTTAGGACCAGCAATGGAGAACAAAGTCAGATAAGAGAAATGAACAAGACGGATGCAATGCTATGTCTGTGATCTGTGAGGAAGCAGGAATTAGAGTAAAGTGTTACAATCTTCAAGCCTAGGCTGAATTGTACATCTGTTGCTTTTGCAATAAAAAGCCATGTTCCTACAAGATCGCACGAATATCAGTATACCAGCCAGGCAGAGTTCAAACTTCACCTGAAATTGGAGTAAAGAGTTGTGTCTAAAGGTCATGCCGAGAATAAGTAAAATAACTTAGCCTTGACAGGCCTGAGAAATGACAAGTCTCCAATCCAAGAATACTTTGAAGGTGGACTAATAACTCAGACCTGGAAAAGTAATGAGGCTTAACAGAGTTTCTGACCTGAGGAATTTTTTTTTTTCAAAAAAAGGAAGGAAAACAAATCACTTACGGGTTTGGAAAATGGAATTACTGCCCATCTGAATATGTGACTATAAGGATGAATGGTTTGTTGAATTTTTGTTTGCATAGCCATAAAACTGTCCGCCTGCTTGCAGGGAAGATTCTGGTGAAGCTGATCAAGAGATGGCCTTCTGTGATTTCAAAATATGTCATCACTCTTACTCTTAACTTGCAGGATCCCCAAGGCCAAGGAATATTCAGTATTGGCTTCTTGATCAGTCCTAAGCCTACAAAGTCAAGGTTTCACTGAAGTTAAAGTCTCCAAAGTAAATTTAAATGACATATTAAAAGACTAGCAGAAGCAATACATAATTTACATCGTGTATATGTTGATCTATCCTGGCAGTCTGTAAAGCTCCTACGCAGTTCCTGAAAGCCAATGCATATTTGAGCCACGCCAGAAATACATGAGTCCCGAGACAAAAGAAAAACAGTTCAACAAATTCAAAAGGAATGTCCAGCTAAAACAGTGCCGGTTAACAAAATTCTTACGTGAATCTTCATATCTCCAAGCCTCATGTTTATCCAACCTTCAAGCCAAGTCTTTATCCATACTATTCCCTTTGATCAAGCAAGCCCTGCAAATAGAATGGCAAGACATTATAGCGGATACCGTAAGAAGCATGTAAGATAACTGTAGTATGGAAACTGGTAAACATGAAGAACCGTTCCCTCAAGCAAGGACTTTCGAAGGATCCGTTGATCACTTGTAATTCCAGCACAGCCTATTGAGACATTAGCAGCACAATCTGAGGATAATGTTCCCTGCACACATACAGCAAACAACAAAAGTGAAGATCAGGCATGCTCTCAAGAACAACTTGATTGGTTGTCATCAGGAATCCGATTCATTCAAGTACAGCAGCAAGCTAGATGTAAAAGCAAGAGAATCCAAAACCACTAGCTAATGAACAACCCAACAATGATGTAGTCATGGCTAACTCACAACCCAACAACGAGACTGACATTTACGAGGAGCAAATAAGTGATGAGACTGTAATGCACGGAACACAAATTAGCAATAATGTGGTCACATCTGAAGCTCGGCCTGAGAATGAGTTAACCAATTCAACAATGTGTCCAAGCAATCAGATCTCCCATCAAGAAATTCTTCTTACTTTGAACCAGTGGTGGACAGTCACAACACAGATGTCAAACAAGCACCCCATAACCACTTGCAAGAGTATGATACACTACTGAATAACCATCTAGGCCATCATGAGGCACTGGCCAATCATTAGTCGGTTATCTCTGAAACATTGCCCCATGATCAGCTAGCCAATTCTCAAATGATGACTCACTATGACCTGACAAATAATGAGACATTTCACAGCAATCAAGTCGGTTCTTAAGCACACTATAAGAAAGTCAATGCAAACAATTTTCCCAGTTATAAAATAGAACATACTGAAGCTCCACCGAACAATGAAGAGCATGCCTCAGAGGCATAGCCGAATAAGAGGAGGAAAAGAAGTCTATAGTCTGGGAACACTTAACCATTAGCAGTAAAAATAAGTCTGCATCAATGAACAAAAACAGGGTAAATTAAAAGGTCAAGTAATTTCAAAATTCGTAAGCCGTAAAAAGTTGAACTTACCACAGTCAAATTTCAAAGCTGGTTCGCAAGGGACCACAAAATGTCTAGAAGCCTTTTCTTCACACTACAGACAAAATAAGGGAATGAGTCATTATCCATTGGTCCCCACGCAATTCCACTCAGAGATTTTCTCCAATGGATTGTGAATTCTACAGCTATGGCTTGTACGGATTTTCTCACTCAAGCTCCCGAATTCACCTATAAAAGAGGGCAATCATTAGCAATGAGGGGACACCTGAAAAAACCATAGCATACAAAAAATCACCTAAGGTTACTCTGCGAAAATTGCCCTAAACTTTTCACTCAAAGCTCTTGTTCTCAAGGTTTTCAGAGTTCATCATTAGAACTCTGAAATTACCCGAGCTAAGCCTTCCCCTTATCTCATTGCGTATCAAGCTCACGAAAGGGAGACGCGAAGAAGAGTGATTCAGAAAGAGAGAAAGAATACCTGAGCTCAAAGTGGCCGTTTCCCATTGAATTTGGTAGATTTCTTACTCTTCGTTTGCTTTTACCATCTCCATTCTTGCTGTCCTGAGTAGTATATTGCTGAGCATTTTTCTTGATTTGGGGATTTAGTTTTCATTTGAGTTTGCGGTTGAGTTTGTGTTTGGTTCGGCCGAAATGTGATAACGATGGTGATGATGCTATGATGCTGGTGTTTCCCGTGAGGAGAAACACCGCGGAGTTGAATCGATTGCGAGGTTGAAGAAGATTTAGAGGGGAGGGCTTTAGGGTTTGATGTTTTGATTTGTTTGAGTAAAGATACTGGTAACGATGAAGCGATGGAGATTTGATATCTCTAAAAGAGATTCAAATCGAGCTGAGTTAGAGACCGATTGTTGTTTATGGAAAAGGGAATAGGCTGAGATTTTTGAATCTCGCTTCACTCATAGCATTTCCTTCGTTTTTCCTTTTTTCATGTAAGTCTTGAAACCAGGTAAAACGTATTTAATTATTTTGTTTTTTTCCATAGTCTGAATTTGTGTGGTTAGATGGCTGTTACGCCATGTGTCTGTCAGCTTCCCGTTTCCTTTTCTTCTCTCTATTTAGTTTTTTTTAAGAGGCATTAATTAGAAACAAGAGAAATAATTAGATTCAAAACTATTTTATTTAACTATTTTTTTTTAGTTTTCTAATTAATTTAATTAAATAACTTTGTTTAAGTTAATTATTTTTCTCAAATATCAAAAAAAAAGAAAAAAAACAAAATGCATAGATTAATTAAATAGTTTTTTGTTTAATTAGATTAATGAATTTGGTAGTTAATCTAATTAAATATGGCTATTTAATTAATTAAATTTTCTCCTTTGCTCGATTATGTGTGTGATATGAGTTTTGCGTATGCTCGATTCCTATTTGCTTGTGACTTGATACAATGCTTACTTGTGTGATTACTGTTGCATTTTTGGCGATAAATTGCTAAGTAAAAAACGAACGCACATTAAGATTAGTCATTTCAAAGATAAACGAAATCTTTGGTCCAACGCCAAATAAACATCCATATGCACTTCACTTCATAAACACACGTAAGTCGATCGTTCCTCGATCGCCATCGGCACGAACTTTGCACCTTACACTTTTAGCAACATTTTCCGACTTAACGAATCAACGCATTGCGCTTGTTTTCCATAGCTAGTCTTTAGCTTAGTTCCTCAACTTCGCGAGTCGAGCACATTGTGCCTCGCTAACAAAACCAACAAATAAAACTT
This sequence comes from Lathyrus aphaca, assembly GCA_963966055.1. Taxonomy (NCBI): domain Eukaryota; kingdom Viridiplantae; phylum Streptophyta; class Magnoliopsida; order Fabales; family Fabaceae; genus Lathyrus; species Lathyrus aphaca. The sequence goes on from OZ014524.1 coordinate 15,419,941, forward strand.
CCATTTGCATTTACCTTAAACTTCAAAAAACCGAAATGTTACTTCTTAGATCCAAACCCTTGATCCAACATCAAGCGGTCTTAGGAAACAAAACACTTCAATAAATACGAGGAAAATTGCACGCCACGAGCCTTAAGCGATAGAAAGGAGGATAACGAGCTCTCGTTACTCGCTCCGATTATTTCGGTGCAAGACATTCGTCTTGTTGGACGAAATAAACTATCCATAGTCTTTAGTGCAAATGGACTCCTAAATCCTTTCATCGAAGAAAGGTAATAAAAACAAACACCAATACCCGTATCAGGCCGAACTACGAAGCTCTGACTTTCCCATTGCACAAGGGAATACGTAGGCACGAGGATCTCAATCCTTGCCGAGCCCCTAGGATCAATAAACCCTTTAGTTCAACAAGTAATCATAAGTATAGACGTCCTTTCGCGCGTGACAATCTAGATGGTTCTCATCGAGTGCGATGGATGTAGGAGGTGCTAATACCTTCCTCCTACATAACCGACTTCCGAACCCCGACAATGGTTTGCGATGGCCTTGTTTTATCCCTTCTTGGTGGTTTTATCTATATTTACCATTTCCCTCTTCGGGAATAAATAAAATTAGGTGGCGACTCTCAAGTCAGCCCAGCCGCGACCGCGTTCGCGAGGGATCGTATTTTTCGAGGTACGACACAACTGTGTGAATCTTTAGAAACAAACCTAAAGTAAAATTATTCATTGAAGCCTGTATTATGAATCATATTGTATTGACTGTGATGCAATGTCTGAATTATGTGTATGATATTATTTGATATATGTGGGATATACCTTTCAACCGTGAGTCGGTCTTACATGTTGTTTGAAGCATTATGGGAATGTCGTAACAAAATATATTCTGATAAAAAAGTATGAAGCGTGAGAAGTGATTATCTAGTGGATTGTGTCGTGACTTAAGTGACGAGATTACATGCCGAAGTAATCGGTGTGGGTTTTACTATACAAATTGTTATGATGATGTTTTGAAATAAATTGCGTAGTGTTCATTATGATGAAATAACGATCTGTTAACTATGATGTGTGTATATATGATGATATATGAAGTGAATATGATGATTTGATGATTGATGATTTGTTATCTATGTTGTATGTGTATATGAAGTATGTGAAGAGAATACGATACTTATGATGAATTAGGATGTTTATGACGATTATGACGATTAAGATGTTTTACGAGGAACATGATGATATCTTGATGAATGATGATGCGTTTTGACTAGCCGTGGTCGTATTTATTTGTTGTTACGTATCATGCATTCATAGCATTATTTAGGACGAATAGTCCAATGATGTTTTGCAGGATGGTGATCCAATGAAGAATTGTAGGACAATAATTTCAAGTGATGGTCTTATCCCATTGTGTGGATTAAGTGCAAATGATGATGTACTCTGGTTTCAAGCGGGAATCGATCCTATTGGTGGGGATCTTTGGAGATAGCGATAACTAAGTCATCAATGATGTTTTTCGGTACCACATGCATAAGTCCATATGATGTTGCATTTGCATTGTTTGTGGAATTGCATGATGTTTTATGATAAGTGAATTATATGATTTAATTATTAAAGTATGACGTTTTATGATGAATATGATGTTGTTGTTGTTTTGAGTGTGAAGCATATGATCATTATGTTGTAGTGATTTAATTGTTATACATATGATATCTATTTCTTATATCTCGTATAATGATTTGTGATTACTCACCCTGCCTGTTTGAATGTTGCTTCTACGTGGGTAACATGCAGATATCCGAGATGAGTTCGCGGTACGTGAAGTCTTAGCTGGAAGTTGTTTAGCTTAATTCTAGAGTGTCTGGTGTCTTGCTTTAATAGATGTAACATCGGGGGAATATAACATTTATATGATTAATTGTCGCTTTATTAGGATGAGTTTATGAGTTAATTATGTGTTGCATTGAGCTGAATGATGAATGTTGACTTTGACCAAGAGGTCTTTATGTTTTAATGAAAGAAAAGGAAAATATTTTGATTATATGATTCCGCTGCGAAGTTTTGATTTTTGAATAAAATGTTATTTTAAATAAAATATTTCTGAGTTGATGTTTTATGAAGAAAATGTGACACCTTCTTTGAGTACTTTGTTTTATCTCAATTAAATATGATGATTTTTATGTGGGGTTAGAAGGGTGTTACATGTGTCTTGTTGTTTTGGTGTAGTGTCCTAGCGGGACGGGTATAATTATGGTGCGATTAATAATAGTATGTGTGAGAATAATAATAAGACTAATTAAATACTATTTTATTATTATTATATAAATAATATTAATAATATTAGGATTATTATTATTATTCAGTTTTAATTAAAATAAGGTTGAATTAGTAAAACCATTATTATGAGAATAATAGGGAAAATTAGTTTAATCAAAAAATTAAGAAAAGAATTAGCCATAACATTGTTGTGAGAACCAAGATTGAGCTAGGAAGAGGAAGAACAACTAGGGCATCCTTCAAAGAAGAAATTTGCAGGAAATTTCATCAAAATTCGAGGTAAGGGGGGAGAAAGGGATTCTCATTAGGTGATATAACATGATGGGGTAGTGAGGGGTCATTTCCCTTGTAGGATTTTTGTTGTTATGATGCTATATGATGAATCTGTTATGTGTATATCGTTTGTTGTGAATTCGTTCTGGTATAATTGAATTCGTATATGAAAATATTGTTGTGGCTATTCTGTATGTTGTATTGTTGTATGGATTTGGTATTGTTGCAGAAGTAGATGATGAATCTGTATCTAGAAAACATATAAAATTGAATATAGTAACATTAGATGAAAGAAGAACATGAGAAGTAGTGTAAAACTGGTATAGAAACATTCCTATAACCGGTATGAAGTGTGAAATCGAGAACTAGGATGAACAGATTCAGAAAATAGGAGAAAACATGGAAAACTGTTGGTTTCTTCCCATACGCGTATTTGGTATGTCAATACGCGTATGATGTACGTGATTTGGAGGCAATACGCGTACTAGAGGGGAGTTACACGTAAGAACATTAAATTTTCAGGGCCCTCTGCTCATTCTAGTAGCATACACGTGAGAAAACAAGGTAATACGCGTACAAGGTGGCTATACGCGTATTGGCCTAAAGAGGGGTAAGCCATACGTGTAAGGGGTAGCGTAGGGGGTGCGTGGAGGCTAGTCATTACACGTATGGACTAGTGCAATACGCGTATGACCAGGCTTGTAGGGAAAATTATACTGTTTTGCGATTTTTGTCCCGATTTCGCATCTGTTGTAGATTCTTTTGGTCTGAGGCATTAATGTAGAATTTAGGACTCAATTAATCGAGTATTAGTATTGAGAAATTTATTAATAATGAAACTTAGGTGAATTTAACTAGACGATTGATCGGTTAAGTCGCGTGAGGATTATATTGGTTTTCGTGTGGAATTATTGTTACATATGTGATCGGATGGATCGTGTAGACGTATAATATGATGTGTATACATGTTGTATGCATATTCATGGTCATACATACATTGAGGTATTATTGGTGGGATGAATCTTTGTCGGATGGGCGTATGTGATTCATTTGTACTCCTTTGTGGAAAATGGTGGGGATAATCATTTCCGGATGGGCGTATGTGTTTTATCCGTGTTTGATTGAATAAACAAAAACTGGTACCACATGCATTGTGTCGTTGTTGAGTCACATTGCATCATTGTTGTTGTTTCGTTGTTGCATGATTATTGGTGTGATGTTGTTGTATATGTTGATTTGAGTGAGAAACTACCTTTGATATGTTTTATGCACTATTAATATTTGAATTTGTTTTTCACCACTTTCTTGTTGTTGTTGTTGTTGTTGTTGCGGTTGTGCTTCTTTGGAAGTACAGATAATCCAGGTACCTGAGTATGCGTGGAAGTCATGTTGCTTGTTCGAGTCATAGGACTGCTCTGATACATAACACAGGATATGAAATTTTTGATGCTTTATTTATTTTAGCTTTGGCTACGTATCTTAATAGGTTATTGGAAACTTTATAAACCAAAATTATTGAGGATTATGGTTTATGTTGGTATGTTGCCTTAAGTTGAACAAATTATATTTTTCCATTGTTTTAATAAAAAAAATTGTTGATTATTCTGTTGATGTGGCATTCCACTTGTTTAAACTCTGATTTTTTGTATTAAATTTTTATTTTATAAATTGGGAAAAGTGGGGTTTACAGTTAACACACCATTCATGGCCACCTCTCCCTTCAACGCTTCCAAGCAACCCTGTTGAACAAGTAGGGCTTTCATCTTCAAGTGTCATAGACCGAAATTGTTCATTCCGGTGAACTTTTTAATCTCATACTTTATTGAAGGCATTTTCTCCCCGCTCACGGCACCAATTTTTTGTGAATCAAATACCTTAGAAACAAAGTATAATAGGTTTCTTTATGATCAAGAAACCCGCAAGGGGTAGGGTTTATGAGAACACAATGGTAACAACAAGGATTGGTTATAAACTGATATTCTTTTCTTTCTCTTTAAAACAAGATTGCAAGTATACAAGAATATCAAATAACCTCTCTCACTTTTGAATTAAGGTTTTATCTTCCTATTTTCCCTTATTCAAAAGATGAGAGACTTGTATGCTATTTATAAGAAAACTATCACACTAACCTAATGGGCTTTTTAACAATTACCCATTACAAGCTAACATAGGGTACAAGCTAACTTAAACAATTGGATCCATAACACAAGGCCTAATTTAACATATATACTAAAACTAACTTCAACTACAGTAGGTATAACTCTTGTACTAGCATGTGAACTAGCTTCAACTTCATGCTAAACCTCTCTCGTATCAGAGTTCGATCCAATATTTCACAAAGTTAAATGTAATGAGTTTTTTTTTCTTTCTAGATTCATTTTATTTATTGAGAGATGTACCAAATGCACCTCTGTCACTGCTTCCTAGAGTTAGGTACAATTAGTTACAAAGGGAGTATGTTAGATCCTTGGTGAGTGTATGATAATATCCATATATAACTACTTGTTCTCATTCTATTACTCAAAACAGAATTTCACAAATTATTCTAGAATGCATTTCTACATCTTCTTCAGCATTTCTATGTATTGTAAACTATAAGAGACACATTGTCCCTTGCTAGAATCTCGTAGAGATCACCGATTATTCTGGCCAACCATATCTCTAGATTTCGTTGGAGTTCTTTGAAGTCGTTACAAATTGAGTCTAACGACCGTCTTGTGGTTAGTGTGGTCTCGACTTTTAACTCTTCCCTATAATGGGTCTTCCCAACTTTTATATGCAATGCCATTAGTTTCTGACCAGTTGCAGATGCACCTTGTTGAAGCCGAAATGCTTCCAATAAAAACTTTGTTTGAGTTTGAGTTTGGAATTCTGAACCAAGGGATGGTTCACATGGATCACTTGCCTTCTCAATCAAGAAAGGAAATGTAAGGTCCAAAAAACTGTCAATGTGCGTAATATTGTAATGTGACAATTGTTTTAGGTGACTACAATTTGCAAAATAACAAAGATCGAAAACAAAAAACAATAAAACATGAGTTAATCTCCATAAATCATCAATTTTTTTTCTGAAAGATATTGAAGTCTCTTTGCTTGCTTCTTTATTGAAGATGACACATTAGATGGAACATCCTTACTAATCTTCGCCAAATTTGATAATTCATGTTCCAGTAATTTAAGTTTAGAGGAAACTCCAGCTGAATCAATGTCTACCTTTTAGGGGGACTCCCTTCTGAGGGGGGAAACAATTTACGCTTAATTTAGTTGAAGATTAATTCTAAGTGCAACAAAATTTATCTTCATTTATATTATCAAATATTTATTGTGCTACAAATTGTTTCGTATTATACATAGATTCAAGGGATTCATACTGCATATCCTGCAAGCATAATGAACATTTAAGGATCGGAAATCTGCATCACTTTTTAGTTGATAACAAGTTGCATGATTTACCAAGTACATTACAAACACAAAACCAAACAACATTATGGTTCCATTTTTTACGTTGAATCCTTTAAGGAGAAAATACTATAAAAAATTATATTTTATTCATCATATTTTATTCATATAAAATATGTTATACTTTCTTAAATATATCAACTACTTTTATATTAAAAGAACAAAATACTATAAAAAAATTATAATAAACACTTTCTACTAAACTTTCAATGATTGAAAAGAAAGAAAAAAAATAAAAAAAAAGAATCAAATGATAAAATGTGATAATTTTCAAAATTGATTGTGATTTAACAAACCTATCATTTTCAAAGTTGATTGTGATTTAACAAACCTATTATTTTCAAAGTTGATTGTGATTTAACAAACCTATCATTTTCAAAGTTGATTGTGATTTAACAAATCTACTAGAGTAAGTTGTAAACTTCTGTTAAAAAAACAAAAAAAATGAATTTTTATTTACCAAATTCAATAAAAAATTTATTTACCAAATTCAAAAAATTGGATAAAATTATTTTAGTGTAACATGTTTTGAAAACACTAAACAATTATACTATTTTATAAATAATTAAATAAATAAAAATTAAATGGTGTCATACGATTGATTGAATATACAATATTATTTATTTTGTAATGAGTAGATAAATTATTCCCTTAAAAATATGAATAGTTTTTAGAGAAAGAAATTGGAGGCGATAAGCATGATACACATTAAGTGCTTTCATCATTGTTTTATAGTCTTGGAAACTATAATGTTCAGGCTGCAACAGGTTTGGGAGCTGTTATTAACACCAACTATTTGTAATTATTAATTTATTTTTTGGCACAAAAGTGAGTTATTTAATAAAAAAGGTGTAGTTGTGATATAATAAAACCATAATCAGTTGGATTTAATTAGAATTAGAATAGTTAATAATCACAATTGCTTACACAAATATTAAATTTTACAAATATAACTCGATGATAATTGTTTATACAGATATTAAATCTTACAAATATAATTCGATGACAATTGGTTATACATATATTAAATCTTACCAATATAATTCGATGACAATTGTTTACAGAGATATTAAATCTTACAAATATAACTCGATGATAAAATTATTATTTAAGAAGTTATTTATATAATACATCCATATTTCAATTTTTACAATACAACCTTCATACATGGAAAATCTTCTTCAGAATTAAAGTCATCATCAAGTCATAATGGACAATTGAAGAATTTATTCAGATTTTTTTTCTTATTATGGAATTGTTACCTGACACTTGGTATGGAATTGTTACTACTTTTTGTTCTTATTAAATATTTTCAGATTTTTTTTTGTGAAGAAATACTACAAATTTCAAAAAATTGTAGAAACACATTGATTCCGGATAATATTTGAAGAATTATTGAAATTGTTAAAATCTTATGTAGTTTTCTGAATTTTTCCAAACTGCCTATAGTTCATATTTGACCGAAAAAAAAGGTACAACTACCAAATTTTTGGCTCGAAAAATCCAGTAAAATACAACATATTTTTAAAAATGTTTTGTAAACTATAATACTTTTTGAAAAATCCGATAAACTATAATACTTTTCAAAAAATGTATTTATTGAATATGAGCCATCAATTTTTTTTTTAAATTTTAAAAACTATCAAAGATATAAAAAAATCCGATTTGTTAAATTTTTTTTCAAAGAAACCACTAAAAATACAAATGGTACTTTTAAAATACACTATCAGATTTTTTTATTCCTCTCAAAATTTTTAATTATACTATCGAATTTTTCTTTGACTCTTTTTTAATTAAATATTTATAAAGATATTTTTGTCATAAAATTAAATTGAGAGGGACCTAGAGGGAGCTGTGAGGGCATCACAGCTTTAAAATCACCTCGTATTTTTATTTTACTTCATGTTTTTAGTATTTAATTGAGTGATCCAGATTTCACTACTTCAAACTAACCAGAAACTCACAATTATGATACACTTATGACATAATTTCAGCTCATCTGTATTTCTGTCGACATTAATTTCTATCTCTTATATTTAAAAAAATCCAGTAAAATCTTGGTTTGTAGTGTGATGATGGATTGGAGATGTAGCTGTGTTATGATAGTTACTGTGATGCTTCTGCCATTCATGGTTTCTTCCGGTTCTATTGTTAACAACCTGCCCGGTTTTGATGGCCAACTTCCATTCAACCTAGAAACCGGGTCTCTTTATTATTCATTGCTTCTCTATTTGTTTATACCTTCTTCATTTCAAATGAGTTAGTGTTTGGTCACGTAGAATAAGATTTAACTAATCAGCTAATTATAAATGTGTATTGTGTAGGTATATAGGAGTGGGAGAAGGAGAAAAGGTCCAAATATTTTACTATTTTGTGGAGTCTCAAAGAAATCCTTTCATTGATCCAATTTTACTTTGGTTAATTGGAGGTCCAGGAAACACTGGCCTTACGGCATTCTTTTTTGAAAATGGTAAATCTTTGTTATTATATTTGTTCTAACTTGTGATATCATTCTTACTAATTAAAGATTGTGTTGTATCATGCACAATTTTATTTTATAATTGAATCAATAAGCCATATCATATTTCATTTGATTCTCTGGTGGTGTGACTTATTGATTTGATGTATAAACAAACTTGTGCTTAATGTCCTTAATACAGCACTTACTTCAATTGTGTACTACAAAAACTAACTAGCTTAGAGAAAAATATTTCATTGAAAAATTGTGATTTAATTTTTTTAAAAGCGTAAATATTAAAACTGATTTTTTAAGTTAGTTTTAAAAATGATAATAAATAAAAAACAAACTAAATAAAAGAGTTTAGTGACTAAGGAAAATATACATCAAGTTTACTATGATTAGGTTTCAAATCCAAAGATAACGCTTTGATTATTTTTATTATTATTAGAGATAGATTAGAGTTAGTTATTAGTTTAGTTAGGTTTGTAACCACTTTTAGTTGTGTCAGCTTGCCGACTCTTTGTATATATTATATGCTCTTGTATTAAAGTGGTTAACTCAATAATAATAACACTTCATTTTTATTTTCGTTTCACTTCATCTTCTTCACAGAGCATAGGGTTTTAGAGAAACTCTTGCTCCTGCAACCTAAATGCACATAGCAACATCTCTATCACTGAGTGATTATGGTGAATTCTTGAACTCTTACATGGTATCATTTGCTTCTCGATCAACTACACTTCCCTAATTTCTTGCTTCGTGTGGTTCAAAATTCATCTCCTTCAGTTCCCACTTGTTGATCTGCAACTTCAAGAAACGTCGAGCTTTGTTGTGGTCTTCATCAATGGCGTCTTCAGATAATCAGGAGTCATTTGTGCGTGTGTTGATTCCATCATAAGAAGTATCCAACGAATTTGGAACTGCGAAATTTCAAGAAAATAATTACCTTCTGTGGAATCAACAGGTTGAAGGTGTTATCTTATCTCAAAAGATGCACAAACTAGTGGTTAATTTGAAGATTCCGTCGAAGTACAAGTCGGATTCAGATCGTCTCGCAGGTACAATTTCTAAAGAGTATGAATCTTGGACCGTGCAAGATCAAGCATTGTTCATCTCGTTGTTATCAACAATATCCAAATTTGTCTTACCTATAAATCTTGTGTGTAAGCATGCTTTCGAGGTGCGGGACAAGATTCTTTAGTTCTTTAATGCACAGATGAAGGCGAGAGTTCGTCAGCTGAGAGTTGAGATAAAGTATACCAATAAGGGCACCAAATATGTCACAGAGTATGTGTTACGCATCAAGGATATTGCAAACTCACTTCTTCCTGTTGGTGATTCCATAATCGAACAAGATCAATTAGACTTTATCTTACAAGGGCTTTTTGAGGAGTATAACCCCTTTGTTATGCAGATGTAAGGCTATCCAACACCACCTTCCTTGTTTGATGTTGAAGCCCTACTCTATGTGCAAGAAGCATAGTTAGAGAAATTTCGTGAAGAGCTTCCTACAACAAATATATCAGCCAATTTAGCTCGCACAACTCCAGCTAATAATAGCTCTAGAGGAGCTTACTCTGGCAATCGAGACAGGGGCCAATTCAATCATGGTAGAAGTAGAGGAAGAGGTCGCTACACCACTGGAAACCACCCAACCTGTCAGTTAATGGAAAATAATGTCACAAAGTTACTGCATGTTGGCACAAATTTGATGAAAACTTCATGCCATCCACTTCCAACAAATATCTTATTGCAGTTTCTAATGCAAATCCTAGCAGCAAGTCTGAGACAAGCCCCGCGGTTTCATAAAATTCCCAAAGTGTAGCCATGATGGCAACAACAAGTAAGTCTTCAGCCTATACACAAGAGTACAATTTTCCTTCTGGCTTGATTCCCAATCATGGTTTGCTGACTCAGGTGCATCTCATCACTTAACACCTTATGCTTGTGTTTTACAAAATAAAAAGTCTTACATAGGAACTAATAAGGTCTATGTTGGTAATGGACAAACTCTTACCATAAAATCAGTAGGCAATACAAAGTCTTACTCCAAACTTAATCCAAGTTGTGAACTCATTCTTGCTAACATTTTACATGTACCCTCTATAACCAGGAATTTGCTCTATGTTTCAAAGTTCTCCCTTGATAACAATGTTTTAAGAACCAAACCGGTCATCAAACCGGTGAGGGTACTGGGTCACTGGTTTATTGGTCGAACCACTAGGTCACTGGTCGAACCGCATAACCAAACCGGATTAAATTGGATAACTCGGTTGAATAGATCGGTCTATATAACAAAACTATATAGGTATAAAATTGGTCGAACCGGATGATTCAGTTTCTATAAAATATAACTAACACTTAAATTTTTTTAAAATGTCATATCATAAGTTCACAAGTTCATAATCTAAATCCAAATTTTAAACAAAGATATCACACATAATAAAATAGTATAAAATTACAAAGTCTAATTGTAAACAAAGTCTATATAATCTAATTAAATAGTTTCTAGCAAAATAAATCTAATGTGTACCAAATTTAGTTCAAAGGAGTAAAAATTGTTTCAATATTGAGATCTCATTCTTCAATATTAAAATCATTTTCAGTAGAATTAACCGCATAAGCAATTGAACCGTCGGTTCAGGAAAATCGTCGGTTTTTCCGATTTTCACCGGTTCAATGACATAAGTGATCTAACAATTGAACCAGACCGATTACCTGGCCGATTCCGACCGGCCGGTCCGGTTTTTAAAACACTTCTTTATAATAATGTCTTTTTTGAGTTCCTTCCTAACAAGTGTTTTATAAAATCATTGGCTTTTAGGCATATCGTTGCTGAAGGAGTTATGAATGCTTGTGGTCTGTACTATTTCTCTCAGCAGACTCTAGAAACCAAAGGTTCTCTAGGTCTCAATAACATCTTGCATTTGTCCAAGAGTATTCAAACCTATGTAGTTGCTAATTCTGATTCTTCTTGTGTAACCAAGTGTAATGATAATATACTTTGGTACCATAGGCTTGGGCATGCTAATTTCAATTTTGTTCATACGGTCCTAAACTTGTGTAATATTTCTCATCATAATAAAAGTGATAATTATGTTTGTACATCTTGTAGTTTTGCTAAATCTCACAAATTTGTTGCTATCACAGAAACTAAACCTACTAGTCTCAAAAAGGCTATGTCTAAACCTGAATGGATGCAAGACATGACTGAAGAGTTTAATGTTTTTCATGCAAATAATACTTGGATCTTAACTCCTCTTCCACCTGACAGGCAAGTTGTAGGATGCAGATGGGTTTTCAAGATCAAGCAAAATGCTGATGGAACTATTCATAAATATAAAGCTATGCTTGTGGCTAAATGCTTTCATCAATAACTTGGTTTTGACTACACTGAAACCTTCTCTCCAATGTTCAAACCTACAACCATCAGAGTCATTCTAACCCTTGTTATCACTCACAAGTGGGATATTCAACAAATAGATGTTAGCAATGCCTTTTTGAATGGCACACTTCAAGATGAAGCCTATATGACACAACTCACTAGTTTTGTAAGTGCTGACAAATCCCTTGTGTATAAATTGCAAAAAGCCATCTATGGCCTCAAACAAGCCCCAAGGGCTTGGTATGAGAAGTTACATCAGTTCTTCATTCACTTTGGTTTAACTTCTTCAAAATGTGATCATTCTCTTTTTATCTATTCTAAGCTTGGTGTTACTTTGTATGCCTTAGTATATGTTGATGATATACTTATCATAGGTTCAAGTAAGGAGTTAATTGACAAACTAATAACCAAGTTGCATAATGAGTTTGCCCTTAAAAGACTTGGCAGACCAAAATACTTTCTTGGTATTGAGGTTCAGTATGGCAGCAATGGTTCTTTATGCTTGTCCCAGTCCAAATATATCAAAGATCTTCTCAAGAGGGTTAATATGGATCAGGAAAATGGAGTTCCAACTCCTATGTTGAGTACTTGTAAGCTGAGCAAGCATGGTTCTGATCATTTCTCAGATCCTTCCTTGTATAGATCCATAGTAGGAGCTTTGCAATATGTGACACTAACTAGACCAAATATCTCCTTCAATGTGAATAAATCTTGTGAATTCATGGCAACTCCCATGGACACACATTGGGTTGCAGTAAGGAGACAATTAAGATATCTCAGTGGAACTCATAGTCATGGTTTGCTTTTATCTCCCTCTATGATTTCTGCTACATTTTCCTTACACGCTTACAGTGATTCTGACTGGGCTACGGATCCGGATGATAGAAGGTCCTCTTCTGGATCTTGTATTTTCTTTGGTCCTAATTTGGTATCTTGGAGCTCGAAGAAACAGTCTCTTGTAGCTCGTTCTAGAATTGAAGCTGAGTATCGAGCTCTACCTCATACTACGACTGAGTTACTTTGGTTGGAGTCTTTACTATGAGAATTACATATTCATATTCATCATCCCATGTTGTTGTGTGATAATTTAAGGGTTGTCCTTCTTTCTCACAATCTTGTTCTTCATGCTCGAACAAAACACATAGAACCCGACATACATTTTGTTAGAGAAAAATTTGTTGTTGGAAACCTACAAATCAAGCATGTTCCTGCTGCTTTTCAGATTGCTGATACGCTCACTAAGTCGCTTGGTTAAAAGTTAGTTAAAATCATTTGGAAAGCTTCCGTTAATGGTGATTTAAATGTTAAGGATGCTTATTTGCATTGTCATGGTAGAAGTCATGTTTTAGTTGCAGCAAACTTCTGGAATTCTTGCATCCCTCCCTTTTATTCCATTCTTTTTTGGAGGTTAAGGTTACACAAATTACCCACGGATGACGTTATGACTAAGTGTGGTGTTTACATGTCGTGAGTTTGTAACATGTGCTTTCGCCATGACGAATCCCTTCATCATCTTTTCTTTGGTTGCATTTATGCAGTGAAGGTGTGGTCTTGGCTTGGCAGAATGCTCAATATTCCTTCTACAATTGCTAATTTCGAGGATTATTTGTCGGTTATGGAGAGTTCGACTTCAGTTCAATGTTTGGTTCTTATTCGTGCTTTCGTTGTTGTTGTGATAAATGGGATTTGGAGGACGCGTAATCAGACTCGGTTTCTTGACAAGAGCATTTCTTGGAGAATGACGACCTCTTTCATTTTTTCGATTTCGCAGCTTGCTAGCAACTCCTCGGTTGGAGCTTCTCATTTTTTCTAAATTGGTTTTTTCTGCTTTCAGTAAACCATCTATTGTGCCTTGGAAAATCAGGAATAGATGGGACCACTGTATGTATTTACTAGAGGATTTTAATTTTGCCGCTACTCATATTTACAGGGAAGGAAATCATTGCGCTGATAAGCTAGCTAGCTTAGGTTTAGATATCCCGAATTTTATTTGGCGGGATGATGTTCATACGGTGGTTAAACCAAACTTTTTTAGAAATAAGTTTGGTTTGCCTTATTTTAGAATCAGATAGGTTTGAGGTTTAGGCTTTTTGTCCCCCTCATTTTTGTACCTTTTCTCTTTATATATATATATATATATATATATATATATATATATATATATATATATATATATATATATATATATATATATATATATATATATATATATATATATATATATATATATATATATGTATGTATATATACATATATATATATATATATATATATATATATATGTATATATACATATATATATATATATATACACACATATATATATATATATATATATATATATATATATATATATATATATATATATATATATATTTTTGTACCTTTTCTCTTTATATATATATATATATATATATATATATATATATATATGTATATATATATATATATATATGTATATATATATATATATATATGTATATATATATATATATATATGTATATATATATATATATATATATATATATATGTATGTATATATACATATGTATGTATATATATATATATATATATATATATATATATATATATATATATATATATATATATATATATATATATATATATATATATATATATATATATATATATATATATATATATATATATATATATATATATATATATATATATATATATATTGAGGTTTAGGCTTTTTGTCCCCCTCATTTTTGTACCTTTTCTCTTTATATATATATATATATATATATATATATATATATATATATATATATATATATATATATATATATATATATATATATATATACACTGAGCAATTGCTCTTTTATTAAAAAAAAAAAAAAACTCTTCACGAGAATTTATTCTGCACAAAATAGTAAGAAAAATATAGAAAATAAAACAATGAATACTCAATATGAATTTCAGTTTTTTTTTTCATTTTTATACAGGACCTTTGGTAATGGAAGAGGATTACAGTGAAATTCTTCCAAAACTTAAATTAAATCCTTATAGTTGGACACATATGTTGAATATGATTTACGTAGATATGCCGGTTGGTACTGGATTTTCTTACTCAGAAACACAAGAAGGCTACTATACTAGTGACACACTTTGGGTGGATCATGCATATTCCTTTTTACAAAAGGTGAAAACTTATTTTACTTCCATTATTTTTTAAAAGATGCATTTCAAAAATGATTTTAATGAAAAATAATTAGAAATAACTTTAAATTTAAGTAAATTTTTAAAATTTTGATATAATTTTTTTAGTAAAATGATGAAATATTTAAAATCATATTTTAAGAAAATTTATTCAAATCAATTTTTTATTTGAAGCTTTCGTACAAAAAAAATTAAACAAAAATACATTAAACTATAAAAAATCATTTTTTAAAATGACTAAAACAAATAATTTATCCAATTGAATTTACATCCCCAAATGCAGAGTGAGTGCAGTTCCTTTTATGTTATTTAAACTTTAGATTTCAAATTAAAAGAGTCAATGACTTAGCATTAAATCATATGAGTTGAGTATAATATTCTACCATTATTAATGAGTTTCATCTCTTTAAATGCAGTGGCTTATTGATCATTCAAAATTTAGTTCAAATCTGTTTTATATTGGCGGTGGTTCATATTCAGGAAAAATTGTCGGTTCTCTTGTTCAAAAAGTATACGAAGGTAAATAAATACTAAGCAATTAGTGACAAATATTTAATTTGATGGAATTAAAATTTGGAATTATTCTGTATTTTTCCAATGCTTACTTGAACTTCAGGAAACCAAGAAGAACATGTGTCAAGCATAAACATCAAAGTAAGAAATATCACAATTTTCTATTTAGCTAAATATTTTTGAAACTACTATATCTAACTAATTGTCATCATTAGGGTTATGTGATTTCTAGCCCAGTTGTTGACCAGAATCAGATTCAAAACACACAAGTTTTATATGCTTACCATATGTCTTTAATACCAAAAGAACTTTATGAGGTTATTTTTTTACTATGTCTCAGTTTTAATATTTTCTTTCATTCAAATTACTTCCCATGTCCCACAATCATCATCACTATCGTTATATTATACAAATTTCCACTTATTGTTGCAGTCATTGAAAGAAAGTTGCAAGGGTAATTATGTAAACATTGATCCAGACAATACAAAGTGTGTCTCAAATTATAAAGAGTATGCTGAGGTTAGTATGATACTGCATTTGATCTATTCATAGTAATAAAGTTATGTATGCTAACTTGAAAAATACTTAATCAAGTAAAACATTGATTTGTAGATAGTTCGCTTTATAAACAATAAACAGATTTTAGAGCCTCTTTGTATAACTACACCTGCTGTGAACCGAGTAATTCAACAACCATTTCAAGATGATCAAGAATTACGGTGTAGAGTTAAGAAAATCTCTCCCTCTCTTCCTCCCAATTTATGCTCAGCTAACTTGATTAACTTATCATTTGTCTTTTAGAATTATTATCTTATTCTTCTTAACATGTGGGGAAATGATGAAAATGTAAGGAAAGCCCTTCACATAAGAGAGGTAATTCTGCATATTCTATCATTTATAATATAATGATTATTATTGACTGAAATTAATTGAATATTTCATTGAGTAGCTAAACATTTAATTCATTAATACAATTTAAATAGGGAACTAAAGGGGAGTTCTTCAGAAACAATAAAACTTTAGCATACATAAAAAATTTACCAGCTTCAGGTATAGATTATTATCGCAATCTCACCAATGCAAATATCCAAGCTCTCATTTATAGGTAATTTTTATTCATGCACACTTTGTAATATATAATATACAAGTTAGTTGGTTTCTTATTGTTGGGATGTATATTATATTATTATGAGACTCATTCTTTAGTTGATAAACTGCAGTTCTGATCTTGATATGGTAGTACCTCAAATAAGTACACAAGAATGGATAAAGTCATTCAATATGAGCATACATGACAAATGGCGTGCATGGTTTGTTGAAGGTCAAGTTGCAGGGTAATTACATTTTCCTCAACTCTTTATTGGGTGAAAGAAAACACATGTACCATTTTATTAATTATATTGAGTAATTTACACAGATTCACAGAAATATATAAAACAAAAGAAGACCACTACTTAACATACGTGACTGTAAAGGTAAGTATAGTCTTAAATTTGAAAATGTTACTTTAAGTTATTTAATTTATCATTTCAATTAACAGTAAACCATTTTTTATTAAATTTAATATAGCAATATCATTTTATCATAATACTATTATTGTGATTCTATTATATGGCAGGGTGCTGGACATGTGGCCCAAAATTATAAGCCCAAGGAAGTTTATAATATGATTAAGAGATGGTTTTCATATTTTCTTATCTAATTTTATTTTTGCGTAATTGAATAAGAGAATCATGGAAATTCTAATTTTATTGGAAAGATAAGTAAAATTTGATTGTTCCTTCTAAGATTTAAATTGGGATTCTTTCCAACAAGTTTCTCTTATCTATTTGTGTTTTTATTTGATGGAGATTTTTTATCTATTCATACAAGAATTTAGACTATAAACTGATGCGGTGTTTTCGCAAGTATATGAATTGTATCAGAGTAATATAAAAGATTATTGATATCACAAAGACCAAACATCAATCTATCAAATCATATCGCTACGATGTTTATCTAAGGCAAATAAAAATAAAGTATATAAGACTACACGGTAAAAGTAAAGTAAAGTAAAGTGTAAAGATATAGATTAAGATGAAAACAACAGACTTGAATGTAATTCACACAGTCAGACAACATTCCAATGCATGTAAATAAAACTACTTATGAGGAAATGTTTGCTACTTTATGAAAATAACTAATATAACGGGAATTGTCGCTTTTGCGTATTCAGAACCGAGTTTAACCTTTAAACAAACCCTCTTATTGTCACTTATAAAAAGGCGTGCATTGCGTTAAAGTGATAAACCTATTTTTAAGAAATATAGTTTCTTGACTAAGTTGAAAAGTATTTTGATCTGAAACTTTTGAACAAAAGAGGTTCAAATGAACCGGATTTTAAACCCACTAACGCGTCCAAAAATAGTTTTAAAATCATTTTCCTAAAGTATTAAAAATTCCTACTTAACTGAACAAAGCGTTGTCGTTTCCTTTGAACAATTAAGACTAACCAAGTTTACTAAAGGTTGGACGGCTTTCGATCTTACCCAACATAATTAAAGTGTGAAAAACTTGTATTAAAGACCACAATAGCCCCTAAGTATTTGTATCGACGCATTGTGTGAAATGTTATTTTAACTACGATCCTTACATTCTTGCCTTTTTTAGATTTAGGCAGACATAGAAATGTAAATAGACATTTTGGATTTTGTCATATTGAAATAAATTCTTTTTAGATAAAAAAAGGGTTTTGAAAGTAAAGCACTGCGAGAAAATAAATAAATTAAAAGTGAGTGCAGAAAGTAAATAAAGTAAAGCGGTGCGAGAAAATAAATAAAGTAAAAGCGAGTGCGGAAAATAAATAAAGTAAAGCAGTGCGAGAAATTAAATGAAAGTATAAGAGGAGTTCTTAAATAGAAATCTGCTCCAATCAGAGGCTTGGTGTCTGAAAACAACAGGAAAATAACTTGAAATGAAAATGGTGGTAGGAATAACTTCCACTAAGTGCTCCAAACTCGATTATACAAATGCGATAATTCTCCGGTGTGAGAAGATTATCGATTACAAAATTTATATTATTTATGTCTAAGTGTTGCAACTAAGTTTGGATAAAGAGAAATGAACAAGAGGCCATCTATTTATAGGTTAAGGCATAAGAGAGGAAAGACTGAAGTGCCCCCCAACTTCTTTTGGGAGGGAAACAAAATGTGAAGGTGGCGCCCGCCATGTGAACCCATGTGGAAAGAAGCAGGAGACGTGGCAGTTGTCAGCAGTTCAGTCATATCCAACTTATGGCCTACTCCATGGCGCCCTCCATGTGGGTGCCACATGTGCAATTCCTTCAAAAACTGGTTTTTAGTTCGATTTCCTTCGTTTCTTCAAGAATGGATATGGAAACACTTAGAACCTGAAAACAAAATAAAATACAAACATAATACAAGAAAACGATAATAAAAAACCTAAGAAACATGTGCAATTTGAGTAAAAAACACGGTGTAACATATTCTTTGTCTTCTAACCCACCGACACCAACGTGGAGCGAATACAATCCACCATCACCTACTATGTTACGTCGTCCAATCGGTCAAAAGGCAGCCAAAAGGAGAAAGAAAAGATGGTGGAAATGTCTACTCCCACTATTAAATATGATGAATTCAAAGATGAATTCAAAACAAAAATTGATTTGATGTCAGTGTTTACACAAGACTATACACGTCTTGAGAGTGAAAAAATCGAGATTGAAAGAAAAAAGGTTGAAGCAAAGATTAAGTAGGCTGAGAAGAAAGAAGAAAGATTGAAGATCGATGATCTACAAATCCTCTCAAAGGATACATCAAATATGAATCCAAGACAACTACAAGCTCATGATTTCTTGTGCGATGTGATTCGGGAAAAATACGGCCTTAATTAATATAATTGTGTATTTTGAGTATTTTTAGTATGATTATGTATTTTGAAACTAGTTGTTATTCAAAGTAGTCGTTATTCAAACTAGTCGTTATTCAAAGTATCTGTTATTCAAACTAGCCGTTATTCAAAATACTCCTATAAACAATCAACGATAATACAATAAATCTTACAATCATTCTCAACCTCTTTAACTTTCTACAAATTATTATCATCTTAGTCAATATTAAATTTCTTTTCTCATGGATCCTTCTAATCCTTCCCACATCGCAAAAATGTTCATGGATTATATGAATGATGGTATGGATAAAGAACTCATGAGGCTTTTTTTAGAAAGTCAAAATCAAGAAGAAACCTCAAGCTCTAGAAGGCCAAGAAATCAAAGAAGGAATATAGATAGGAATCGTGAAGAGGGACATAATCGATTGTTCAACGATTATTTTCAGAAACTCCAGTATACACAAATCAACAATTTCGTCGAAGATACCGAATGCATAAACATGTGTTCCTTTATATTATGGAAGCTCTAGGTCAACATGATGAGTATTTTAGAATGAGGTTTGATGCAACTGGTAGATCAAGTCTTTCACCGCTACAAAAGTGCATTGTTGTTATTTGTATGTTGGCATATGAAACGTTTGTTGATAATGTGGATGACTATTTAAGAATCGGTGAAACCACAACACTAAAATGCGTTGATAAGTTTACGAGAGGTGTGATCAGCGTATTCGGAGCACAATATTTGTGAAGGCCAAACACTCAAGACATTGAACACTTACTTCAGATGGGGGAGGCAAAAGGCTTTCCAGGTATGTTAGGTAGCATCGATTGTATGCATTGGGAATGGAAAAATTGTCATGTTGCATTGAAAGGCCAATATGTTCGAGGCGATCATGGAAAACCTACTGTTATGCTCAAAGTAGTAGCTTCACAAGAATTATGGATTTGGCATGCATTCTTTGGGGTAGTGGGCTCAAATAATGATATTTTATAATTCTATTTGGCATAACCCCATTATTTTGCGTATTGAAAACCTGTAATACCTCAAAATTTTCCCTCTCATAACCTTAACATTTTGCATACATAGATTCATAAAATAACCAAAAACATTGCATCATGTGTAGCATAGCTGAGTCATAGGTATGTGGTCAGGGACTAGAGCAACTGAAGGAATTACAAAGGAAATCAAAGGGCCACAAAGCTTTTCAACCTTGTGAAAAGGGTCACAACTTCCCATAAGTCTTCACTGGAAGCCACAAGCCATGGAAAGATTTGATTTGATCAAAGGAGGCAAGCAGTGCAACATTTCCTGATGAAAAGGGCCAAATTAGAGTTTCACTTCTACGGGGCTTTCGCGTGAAGTTATGATTCAAAGAGGATTCCTTTGTCTTATATATGATGTCAAGTGCCTAGGGTTCAAATCTCATCCACAAATTCATTTTGGAAGAGGTTCGACTGGCCAGATGACTGAAAATTGAGGAATCGGGGAAAAAGGCAACCGAGCTGGGTAAAAAAAAAGGGGTCGACTCTTGACTTTTGAGATCAAAATCATAAAATTAGGGTTACAATGATCCTATGGTTCAAATTTGGTTAAGAAATGATGGAGGAATCATAAAAAAATCAAGAAAAAAAATCATTTGAAAAGTGATTGATTTCACTTTTCCCTCCACTTTTCCTTCCACTTTCTTTCCACACTTCCTTCCACTCTTTCCCCTTTGTTTTTCCACTTCAATTCCAATCCATTTCCCTTGGAAGCTTCTACCATGTTCTACCATCTCCTAGAGTGTTCCAAGGAATATTCCAAGGAATATTCCAGGAATATTCCTTCTCCAACCCTAACCCTAACTAACTACTAACCTAGCTCCATTCCTAAACCTAACTCCATTTCCATACCTACCTCCTAGCCTAGCCCCTATATAATCACTAATCACTTCATTGCAAAAGGGTTCCCAAGTTTCCAAATTTTTCATTCTCTCACAATCACTTTTTTCTCTCTCACTTTTCCTCCATTTTCCCTTTTTCACTAAAGCTTTTTTGAAGAAGCTCTTCAAGTTTCACATTGAAACTTGAAGATCTTGAAGCTTAGCCTCCAAACTCCATTGATTTTGTGGATTGTGGAAGAAGAAGCTACTGATTGTTTATGAGGATTTCGGCTTATCGAAAGTGCATGAAGGTTCAAGCATCAAGAACGCATTTATTTTGAGGTTTCGTGGTTTTCGTGGTTTTCTCTTCGATCACGCTCCGATTCTTGCAACATCCACCGAAGCACTTCTCCTATTTGTAGGTTGGTGATCTAAATCACCTCTCCTTTAATTTATTCTCTTCATCTTGCCATTTCGGCGTTCTTTAATTTCTTTTTCGCTTTGCTTGTGATCGATTTCGTTTCTATTATGTGTTGCTTGCGATTTATGATTTGTAATGGATTAGAAGTTAATACATAGATAATTATAGGATCTAGCATGTGTAAATAACCTCCAATTGAGTAGAAATTTGTGTTAGCATGTCGATGTGTAGGTAAGGGATCATTAGAAGTGAGTTTGTGGCCAAAAGCACTTATTTCTTAACTTTTTTCACATTCTGGTTCAGTGTTAACCGGTTAACCATTTGGTTAACCGGTTAACGCATGCATTTTAGCCACAAAACAGTGCAGTTTTAGGTCCGTTAACCGGTTAACCAAATGGTTAACCTGTTAATGCTATTAATTTTTGGAATTTTTGCTTATTTGATAGCTTAGTCTTGCTTTCTAGTGCCTTTAATGTTCATACATGTTTAGGTATTGATTTTAGGGAATTTCCTAGGTTGGTTTCGACATCTCATTCCCCCATTTCGAGTCGTTTCGACGCGTTTCTGTTAATATTGCATATTACGCGTTTATGTGTTACTTTGTATATAATTTGGTTTCTTGCATTTTGTTGCTATGTTTATGCATCATTTGGCATGTGAATAATCATGTTGCATTCTGTTTTTACATCTTTCGCATTGCGTTAAATCATTTTGCATTTCATTGTATCAAGATATGTTGCATAATCATGTATGTATGTGCATTTGGTTGCATTTGGTTACATGTTTGATCATAGCATTCACATCAATTCAATTCTGAATTTTGCATTGAGCTTGGCATTTTTGTTGATCTATCATATTGCATGTTCATGATCAATGCTCATTATGTTCATATGTCATATTCATGTGCCATATTTTACATACTTGTTGCATAATCAACCATGTGATGCATTCTTGCATAATCCCTAAAAAATGTTCATGTTCTTTCATTTATGTATGATGATCCATGTTCAAATGCATGTTCATGATGAAGTTGGTGCATGTTTCATTGAGTTTGTGCATTAAAAAATGAAAATAACCAAATCTGTATTTTGCATTTCATAACCGACTTTGCATATAGGTGCTGTAAAATACACGATGTTTGTTATATTTGCATATTGTATTTGACTTTTTACACCTACCTTTTCATGCTGCATGCTGGCTGTAAAAATTTGCTTTGTGTTATGCATTGTTTTCATGGCTGTTTGTGTATTAGGGGCTGTAGTAGGTGCTGAATTTTTGTTTTAGCATATTTTTAGTTCTCTAGAATTAAAATAGAGTTTAGATTGAGTCCTAGAGTCATTAGGATTTAATTAGTGTGTTTGCCTTATTATTTTGAATAAAATGCAACACTAATCTTTGTTTTGTAGGGAGGAAAAGGTATGTTTCCTTACACCTTATCCTTTTATTTTTTATGCATTTCTTTATGCATTTAATTCATCCTTTTATTTCCATACTTGTGATTGGTAGGATTTCCCATTGTTAGGACCAACTTATCTTCTTTAGGAAGTAAGTTGCATCCTTTTTTCTTTTCTCTTTTCCTTTTGCTCTTTAGGATTAGAAAAGCCTAACTAACCATAGGACCACCATCTTAATAAATAACTTAGGGTTGTGTCTTAGTCTCCATTAGTTTTACCCTTTTCTCCATTTGAGTCTTCTTTCTTCATCTTCAAACAAAATCCAAAAAGACTTAATAAATGCATGAAAGGATCCCTTGTGTATAGCCTTATTCCATGGGGCACTTGTATTCATTCCATCTTGGAATAGTGTAAGCTTGTCTAGCATGATGTACAAGTCTCATCAAGGGGTTGTTTACATAAAAGACATTTCTTCATAAAAGCAACAAAAACACTTAATAAAGTTCAACAAGCTAGTGAACTTAAACCCTAATCCTAGGAAACAAGTCTTGGATAAATTCTCCTTACTTGGTGTGCTTGTTCTATTATTCCATCTTGGAATATAGTAGCAAGTACACATTCCATGGAAAAGAGTTTGAATTCACTTCCTTGTGCCAAATTCATACAAAACTCTTAAAAGACAAAAACAAATAATAAGCG
The DNA here is from genome assembly GCA_963966055.1 of Lathyrus aphaca. Taxonomy (NCBI): domain Eukaryota; kingdom Viridiplantae; phylum Streptophyta; class Magnoliopsida; order Fabales; family Fabaceae; genus Lathyrus; species Lathyrus aphaca. Next base: position 15,443,756 of record OZ014524.1, read on the forward strand.
ACTTTCATGCGGGAACTTCTTTTCTCATCTCATTCATTCTGAACGCGAACTCGCAACGACTTGTCTCGCATGCAAGACGGTAAACGCACTCGTACCAGACGAGCCTGCAACACCTGAGCATAGACATACGCAGTTCCAGCATAAAAAAAACACAAATAGTTCCCCCCTTAGTTAGGCAAACTACGTCGACTCTGATCCTCATTTTCCCGATGAGGTACGTAGGCAGCGGGGTAGGGCCCGTTCGAGCACATTCTTTATTTTCCCTACATTTTCCCCATTCTTTATTTTTGTTCTCTTCTCCAGTTCCTTTCTCATTTCCATTCCCATTCCAGTTAGCAGTTCATTTGTTCAGCAGCATTCTTATTTCTCACCCTTTGAAACCAGCAAGCAAGCGTGGATCCCGTCGGGTACGGCGGACGATCTGGGGTGTTAATACCTTCCCAAGTCGTAACCGACTCCCGAACCCAGATCTTTGGTTCGCAGGACCTTGTCCTTTCCTTCTTCCTTAGGTTTGTTCAGCATTACTTTTCCCATTCCTTCGGGATAAAAATGTCTGGCTGGCGACTCTACCTTTTCCGCGCCACTTTCGCGTTTGTACTAGGATGAAAATCCCGGGAGTGACAAAACCCCCAGCTGGTGTTTCTTATGGAAACCAGGGTGAAATCTGATGAACTGGTTACTATCAATCAAAAGTTACGTTTCAAGAACTTGGTTGTGGAGGATTGTAGAGGTAGCGGGAAAGAGAAGGCAGGGGTTTGTGCTTGTTATGGACGGAGGCGGTGGACGTTAACATTTTCTCTCAGTCTCTTAACCATTTCTACGGTTCCTGCCAAGATGAAGATGAAGAGGAGGTTTGGAGATTTGGAGGGATTTATGGCTATCCTGAGGAAGGCAAAAAGAGTGATACTTTGAGGCTTGTTAGCTCATTGGTTAGGGATGGTGAAGGATGTTCATTACTGTTTGGAGATTTCAACGACATTACCAAGGAAGTGGACAAAATAGGGGGCCTGAGGAGAACCATTAATCAACTCAATGTGAGCAGGAGTGTGATAGTTGATGTTGGTTTGGTCGAATATCATTTTCAGGGGTATCCGTACACTTGGACCAACGGCAGAAGAGGTGAACCCAACATCCAATGCAGGTTGGGTAGAGTTTTGTATACCCAATGTTTTCATGATCTCTTTCCACGTTCACAAGATACTCATCTTGGAAGGTTCAGTTCTGATCACGTTGCTCTGAGAATCATGATTAGATGGGATGTTGGGGAGCTTAAACGATCTCGTATTTTCAGATTTGAGGAAGCTTGGGCCAATGATTATAGGTGTGATGCAGTGGTTAAACAGTTGTGGAAAGGAAATTTCGGGCCGTTGATCCATAAACTCAAAGAGTTACAAAAATTGCAAGACTATTTCAAGGAGTTCCGTACTGGAAGCATAGCCAAAGAGCTCATCAGAATTGAGGATCTTCTTAAGGAGGAGAGGTGTTGGTCTAGCGAACCTAAGGATATTAATCATTTTCATGCTCTTAAAGCCCAAAGGGATAAGTTGATTAGAGTGGAGGAAGTTATGTGGAGACAAAGAAGTAGAGTTATGTGGCTAAAGGAATGGGATAGGAATACTAAATTCTTTCATGGAAAAGCGGATAAAAGGTGTAAAACTGATATGATTCAGAGGCTCAAAGATGATGGGGGTTCCTGGAAGTATGGTTGGGATAATTGTGAGAGGATTTTGGGCAATTACTTTTTCTGAGATTTTCAAGTCTTCTACACCTACCTCCATCAACGAGGTCTGTTCTCAAGTTCAGGGTCGCCTTTCCGAAACCCAAAAGCTAGATTTTTTGGCTCCATTTACACCTCTTGAGGTCTTTAATGTGGTTCAAGATATGCACCCTCTTAAAGCACCGGGCTCCTGATATCACTAATGTGACGCTGGAAATTCTTAATTGTGGTAGGAACCCTGCTGTAGCGGTAAAACCATGAGTGTAAGCTATTGATTAACTTAACTCAAGGTAAACAGAGTCGCCACCGCGCTTTTATTTTATTCCAAGAGGAAAAGGAAAAAAGAGCGAATAAATCCTAATGAATCTAAAAGCAAAAAGCTAAAGAAACACAACAGAGAAACAGGTAAGGGGATAGGTTACACAATGGGAAGGTTTTACGCACCGAAAATGTCTGTGGTACTCCACGGGAGCCCTTTGAAAAATTTACTGCCTTTGGTTTGAAAATGGTTTGTAAAATGTGAGTGGAGGGATGAGAAAAGAATTATTTAATATTTTTGTGTTTGAAGAGACGATTGTCTCATGCCTACGTACCCACAAAGTGCAATGCGAGATCAAAACCTCGTAGTTCGTGGTACAAAATGTGAAAAGAAACAATGAATTGAATTGATTTTAAAATGTAAAGATAAGTCGTCATTCTTTAGCGAATAATTCCGCTAGAAAGAATGAATCATATCTAAACATGAAAATGGTTAAAAAGAAACGTGCACGAGGGCACAAAAAACAATTGAATGAGTTTTGAATTTTTTTAAAGTATTTTGAAAAATGACGTTTCGATATGCTTATGTGGTTTAGCATTTATTAAGAAATGAAATGAAAAGGTAAAACCGCTTGACCTAAGTCAAGGTTTGATTACGAAAATGTTTGAAGTTTGAAAACAAAGAAAGTTTTTGAAAGTAGGAAGAAGATTTGAAAATTTAAGAAGTGGGAGGAGATGAAGTGACTATCCTAAGACTTGAATGTAAAAGTTAAAGGAAGAACAAACAAACCGTATAGTGAACATCTTTCGAAACAATAAGATTTCCATCTTCATGAACAAGTGAGCTCAATCAGAGCCAAGGTCTTCAATCCATAATAACTTGAGCAAAGGGAGAGATCCTAAAATCTAAGTCCAACTAAAAGTCCAATGCTAAAGATAGTGGCCATAGTCTGAAATTAAAAGTCACAAGTCTTTTTATATGTTTAATCCTTTATTAATGTTTTTGTGTCCAAATGGACAAAGGAAAAATCACAAGCATAACAATATAAACATAAACAATATGGTGAATGATATGGTATAATAAAAGCATAATAAAAGAGATAAGGAGCGAGAGATTGAAATAAAGAGGATAAGGTGCGAGAGATTGAATTAGAATGTTAGTATATTAATAGTATAATAATATTTACATAGAAATGGTATGATGAACTTAATCAAACACAACCGAAAAAAGATAACCAAAATCGAGAGGCAACCAGATCCAATTGGATCTTATTCCGAATTTGGGACAAGTTTAGGTCTATGTTAAGAAATCGCCGAGTAATTTACGAAGTAATTACACTACAAATGAGGTAGGCCACCACCAATTAAGGTGCATAATGTTAGTGCTAATGCATGCGAGATAAACGATATGTAAATCGTTATCCGAACGCGATACCGCACAAAACTAAAGATGAAACCAAATTAAGTTGCATTTATGGTACTCTTACATCTTTAAGTTCAATCACTCATCTTGGTGGAATCAAGCATGAAAATGCATCACTAATGCAAAGTACCTTAAATGGATTAAATAATCCACTTAAAGGTATTTTTGAATTAATGAACATTAACTACTCTAATCAACACCCAAAGTCCATTGAATTTAAAGAGAAATTTCTCCCAAAAATGCTTCTCAAGGTAAAAATAAAAGGAGGAAGAAGGAGAAGAAAGAGGAACCAAAAAGAGGCTTAAAACAAGCCAAAAAGTCAATTCTGACTTGCATTAACCGGTTAACCAGATTTCATTGAAACTGGTTAACCCATTAATGCCATTAACCTGTTAATCAAATTACACTGAAACTGGTTAACCTGTTAACGTCGTTAACCCGTTAACCAATTTACACTGTAAATGGTTAACCGGTTTACGCTGAACCAGCAGCAGAAAAAACACTAAAATTCAGCATGATCCATTTTCAAAACCCTTTTTAAACATTTTATGATCATGATCTGAATTTGCACGAATTTTAAAACCAAAATATAGTGGAATCCCTGCAATCAAACAAGAAATAAAGATCCAAAGGATCTAGAAACAAAAGCACCAAAGATCTACATCTTGAATGTTGATGGTGAATATGGGTTTATGGAGGAAGATGAATTACTAAAATCTTTTCTTAAAATTGGACCAACACAAGCTTAGATCTACTGAAATTGATGACCAAAAGAATGAAAGGATGAAGGTTTAGCTCAAGTTAATCAAGAATTCAATGTGAATTCTTGATAACTTCAAAAGAAAGAAATATGAGCTTTGGGAGAATTTTGGTGTTGGGGGAGTATTTTGCAAGAGGTTTTGTGGCTATCAAAAGCTTCAAAGAATTTTTTGCAAGGTGAATTTGGCTATCAAAAGCTTCAAAGAATTTTTGCAAGGTGAATTTGACTATCAAAAGCTTGTGAAATGAATGAAAATGTAGTCCTATTTAAAGGCCTTAGGCATGGAAATTTGGTGGAATGGAGCTTGCTTTGGTAATTTGAATTTAGGTTTGGTAATTGGAATTTTGGTGGGAAATTGAAAAGAGTGGTGATTAATGAGGGTTTATGGTAGGAAATGATCAAAGTGATGTAGAGAAATCAGAAATCAATGGATCTAGAATATTCCAATTAAATCAATGATCAAATGGTGCTGAATTTGAATAAAATATTCAAATTTCGCACTGGTTAACAGGTTAACGTATTTGGTTAACCTGTTAACCAAGCTAAAATTTGAATATTTTGTTGAAATGTGATTGCTTGGTTTTGCGACCCGATTCTTGTAGTTCGTCGAAGAAATGAACACATGATCCTTGGAAATTCTTTAAATGAATCAATTAACTCGGAAAATCCTTGATCAGATAAAAATTTGAATTATTTGCGGATTCACTTCAACTTTTTCTGTGAAATTTCGCTCGAGCTGCAGGACTGCTATTTTTTTGGTATTTTCACATGACTCCTCTTCCTGAAAAAAAAGGTTAGCAAAAGGAAACAAAATATTATTTTTTTTTTGGATTTTGATTAAAGGTTAGTAAACATAAACAAATAAAGTAATTAAAGACAACGGTGATCCCCAGCGAGACACAAACCTAACCCGAGAAGAACCGTGCAACCAGTGCGATCTTGTTTGTATGCAAGATGCAGATGAGATGCGAAAAATCTTAGGGTCAAAAATTAGGGTATAACAAATTCCCCTATTTAAGTTTATTCAATCTAGAGATATGAAGATTTACATCTTCGTTTCGACAAGATGGAAGATACTTAAATATCAAAAACTCAAATTTTTTATCCTAGGATGCCAAAAAAAGTGGAATGGAATGAAATGAAATGAAACGAACGATATGAAATGATATGAAAATGATATGAGAATGATATGAAAGCAAATATGAAAGAAAATGAAAATGCATATGAAAATGTTATGAAAGCATATGAAATGCATATGAAATGTAGAGAAAATATATAAGGAACAAAACGACACATGAAATAGAATAAACGCTGAGGATAAGGAGCATAAAACTCCGAAGGGGAAAAGCAGCGTGCTAGAGACCAACACATGGCTCAGCTGAGGCGAAAAATGTCCAAGAATGGAAGTTGGACAGAAATAATCACAACATCCAGGAATGACACTGAATGAAGTGAGAAAAGTCCCGAAAAAGTGCATCAGAAGCATCCAAGGATGACATTACTGACTTTACTAGGGATATCCGAGAATGGTAATTAGAAAAAAAAGGTAATCACAATATCTGAGAATAGCAATCAGATAAAATGTGAATCACAACATCCAGGAACAGAACTGAATGAAATGGGAAAAAAACCGGGAAAGTACATCAACTCAATGATGACTCCAACATGGAAATCCGAGAATGACAATTGGAAGGAAAGTGATCACAACATCCGAGAATAGCAGTCAGATAAAAAATGAATCACAACATTCAGGAACAGAACTGAATGAGATGGGAAAAAGGTCCGGGACAACGCATCAAATCAATTATGACTTCACTATGGACATCCGAGAATGGCATCAGATAAAAGGTGTAATATTTGAGAGAAGCAACAGGTATATGAAGAAAAAGTTCTGGAGAGACAAAGATAAATGCCAAGTAAGTTGGAATTTGATCACAAGGTAAGATGTTGAAAACAACAGGACCTCGAGAAATGCATATGAGGACTAAAACACTCGGTATGCGGACATTTACGAAAATGGGGACTAACCCACCCAAGAACAAGCATAATGAGGACTAACACACTCAAATATGCAAACATAAACAAAACTGGGGAATAACACACCCAAGAAAACGCATAATGAGGAATAACACACTCAAATATGCGAAAGTATACAAAAATGGGGAATAACATACCCAGGAAAACGCATAATGAGGAATAACACACTCAAATATGCAAACGTTAACAAGAATGGGGAATAACACACCCAAGAAGATAATATGAGAGAAAATGCTGACAACCGGTTTAGACTCTTAGAGGAGTGGAAAAGATGGAAGACTGATTCCTCAACACGGAGATCACTGTCATTCTGCTCGGATTTTAGAGATGCCACTATTGAACAAATCTCTATCACACCAGTAAATTGTATCAAGTTTAGAAATCTTTTGAGAGAAGTCATGAAAAGCTGCTTGGAGATTCTTGAAGAAGATTGCCCCAAGTTCAATGACTGATGAAGGTAAACTGATAATGGATTCAGTTCCTGACTACTGTCGGAGAAAATAATCAGATCTTTGAAATGACTATTTAAGAAAATAAACTGATCATGGCTTCATTTCTTGAAATGAATGCTGAGAAAATAACCCAGTATGAATCTTGCAGTGAATCTTCTGACTAACTACATCTGAGAATAACTTGCACTGATCAATAACTTTTGAACCATAGGACCTGGGAAGAACTTGCCCCTGATAAGATCACTAACCAAGTTTCTCAACTGTTTGAAAGTTCCTTGATGAGGAAAGTTTGTTTGCAAATAAAAAGTGTTTGTACAAACCTGGTAATTTTAATGCAAAGTTCAAGGCAAAATTTGAAATCAAGAATCATTTTTGGAATGAAATTTATTGATGTAAAGTAAATAAAACATTGTCAAAACACGGCGGTTGAGACAACATGAAAGATAAAGCAAATATAAGAAACAAATGATTGGTAACTAACTTGGGAGTCAGTTTATGCAAACTTGTTGTAGTATGCTTTTAAAAAGAAACCTGGATTCAATTAGGACTTTTGAAGGTTGTAACGTGGTCTGGTTCACGGTTTATGAAACAAAGGATATAGGCTCAAAGTTATTTGTACCCTAACCCAACTACGTGATGAACTCCAGTCCTACATTCAATTAATTCAGTTTATGCATTCAAGTTTCAAGACATTTGGGATTGCATAGATGAAGATAGTTCACAAGCCAAGGATTTTGATATATCAGTCACATCTTTCCCTTTTGTTATTTCTGGTGAGGACTTTGGTCAACTCATCTTATTTTTGTTAAGGATTGTGATGACCTCTTTGACAAATCTTTATTTTGTTATCCCTAATTTTTTCCTGAACTGTATCATTTGATCTTACAGTCAGCGGGATGCCCCAGTTTTTGCCTAAGTCTCCTTCATAGGTTTTGACTTAGAGGGCTTTGATTTTTCCATCATTTTTTTGTCAATATCATTCATTTTTTTAAGATAATGTCTGCATGGCTTAATGATTACGACGAACCATCATTGGCTTTTGAATTGAGACATCTTCAACACTTTTTGATGTGTACGAAGGAAATCTTGAGATTGCAACCTTTATTGAAAGGTGTCTTGAATGATTTTCTTGTACTTGAATGCACATTCGAATTAATTGAGAACTACCCGTCCCCGGGTTAAAATTGTGGGTTTTTTCGAATAGAAAGAAACTTCAACTTCAAGGTTCAGAGGGGTTGACAAAGGATTAACTTCCTTATTCCTCCAGTGTTTGGGATTTGAAACAATGCCTGTATATCATCATCCAAGTCTCAATTGAAAGCATACCAACAACAATTATGGGTATCTCGTTTTCATCATCCTCCCTCCAATCATTGTAAAAGCTTGTGAGAAAAAAAATGAACTTTGAGATATAAAGCATAAAGATGCAAATAGTAAATGAAATTGAATCAAAACAAAGCAATGCTCATTTCATTAAAATCAACATGAAAGTACAAACAAGTTTAGAAGCAAACAAGTCAATACAATTGAAGAAAAATGCAAACATAAAGAAACAATGGCCTGGTGATCCATCAGCAACATGGATGAGCTGTCCCGTCTGAGATTTTGGCCTTGAAGAAAATTTGACTGTTGAATTCTTCTAGAAGATTCACTTCTCATGCTTCGGCAAAGGATTGTTGACAACATTAGGATTTGTGTCATGAAAGGAAAGGATGTTGTTCCTGATAAGTTCTTGCACTTTAGCCCTCAGTGCAAAGCAATGTTCCAAGTCATGACCAGTTCCACCTTGATGAAACTCACAGTGAAGATCCGATCTATAACCAACCGGAAGAGGATTTGGAACAGGAGGCGGAGGTCTAGTAGTAATTATACCACTCTTAATTAAGGAAGGAAACAAATCAGTGTAAGGCATCGGGATATGATCAAAGTTTCGCCTATTGCGATACTGATTTTGTCCAGCAATAGGATGAGGAGCCTGAGCTTGAGCTCGAACTTGAACTTGATCTTGAACTGGTTGAGCTCGAACTTGAACTTGAGTTTGAGCTGGTTGAGTTTTGACAACAGGAGCTACTGCAGCTACATATGGTTGAACATATCGTTGTTGCGGGCGATAAGGCCTCCTCTCAGTTGAAACAACATAAGCATCACCATATCTTCTCTTTTGAAAATTCCCAAGAGACTTTCTTTCAGCATTAGAATATTCAACATTGGTAATCTTACCCTTCTTGATACCTTCCTCTAGTTTTTCTCCAATAGTGACTAGATCAGAAAAACCAGATGAAACACTTCCTACCATTTTCTCCCAAAAGAACGGTTGAAGAGTGTCCATGAACAAACCAGTTAATTCCTTTTCGGCCAAAGGTGGTTCCACTTGAGCAACTAGCTCTCTCCAACGCTGAGCGTACTCTTTGAATGATTCTTTCTCTTTCTGTGACATGTTTTGAAGTTGACGACGATCAGGCGCCATGTCCAGATTGTACTTATATTGTCTTACAATAGCATCAGAAAAATCCTTCCAGCTTCGGATGTGACTCTTCTTTAGTCCCACATACCACTTCATAGAAGCACCACTCAGACTATCTTGAAAACAGTGAATAAGCAGCTTGTCATCCTTGGCATGTGCAGCTATTTTGCAACAATACATCAGCAGATGAATCTTTGGACAAGTATGACCATTGTATTTCTCAAATACAGGAACCTTGAACTTATCAGGAAGAACTAAGTAAGAAACCAAACACATGTCTATTGCAGCAGAACCAAAGACATCTTTTCCTTCTAAACCTCTTACCCTCTTCTCAAGAGTCAAACATTGCTCTCTAACTTCATCCATATATCCAGGTTCACCCTGACTTTCAGCTTGTGGACCAACAACTTGGTACAAAAAAGCAGAATTCTAATAAGTAGTCTGAGCAGTAGTGTGCACAACAGGTTGAGGTTCGACAAAAGTTGGAGTTGAAAAGACTGACACAACAGATGGACCGCCCATTTGAGAAGTAGCAGAAACTGGCACATAATCCGGAGGTAACCCAAATTCTGGCCAAGTAGAAGTCGGTTGCTGAATAACATGAGGGTCAACAACAGCAGTAAAAACTTCAGAGATAACAGTCCTTTGAGGTGGTTCACCTCGAGCAATCAGAACTTGCATCATTTCAGTGAGCCTGGTCATACTGACCTTCAACTAATCAATCTCCATTCGGACTTCCAGGTTATGCTGTTCTTGGTTTTCCATTCTCAATCTGATAGCTCTCAATCTGTTAGCAGCTCTAGTATCGTATCTGTGTTGAGGAAACAACTTGACGGATCAACAGACAACTGAGGAAAGAAACAACCGGGATGAGTTCCCACACAACTCGGATGAACGTAAGAATATGCGAGGATGCAATGATATGCAATGTTCACTTCCATTTTTAGAAAAACAACTCGATTATTGCAAACATGGTCAACATCGAGAATACGGTCATGAAAAATCTTGACAAAATGGAGTATTTACTTTTTTTTTCCAATATTTGCAATAATCGGAATTGTTTTCCTTGAGAAATGGTTATGATGATGATCATGATGAATATGTAGATGCAACAACCACAAACAAGATAACGCAAAGCACACAGGTTCAAAGGTTCGGATCACGAGCATGGAGTCAAGGGATAAGAACCAACAACCCACAAAGGCATGTACTAAGGTATGTCTTCATTGTACCTGCAAAAAACCAAAAGGGTGCTAACAGAAGTTCCCGGAGTTAACAGCCATCTTTAGAATATTATCGACACGTTGGATTACTCCCCAACCGATAACATTCTTAAATAGACCTCGTCCGAGTGTAGTATCGCGTGACAACCACCTTAAGTTTACACTCAGATAGTTTCCGCACTACGTTCCTAAATTGGCTTGGATTGGTTAAGGGTTCTACGGTCCTCAGTATGATCAGCTCAAGGTCGGAAAATAATGCCACGTATGATTACTCATCATGACATTGATAATCCAAGAGAGCCTAACCGGGTGGAGATTATCAAATTGATATCGCTTTGGACTACTCCATCGCGTATCGCTTCGACTATCGCCGTCCTATCATAAGTTCAACTCAGATCCGGGTTAGAATCTATCTCACTCACAGAGGATCACCAAAACCGAAACAGAACAAACAAATAACAAACAAATCCAACTAATGCAGTAAACAAATCAAAGTAGGCCGAATCCACTTAGAGATTGACTCCCCAGCAGAGTCGCCACTTTTCTGTAGCGGTAAAATCATGAGTGTAAGCTATTGATTAACTTAACTCAAGGTAAACAGAGTCGCCACCGCGCTTTTATTTTATTCCAATAGGAAAAGGAAAAAAGAGCGAATAAATCCTAATGAATCTAAAAGCAAAAAGCTAAAGAAACACAACAGAGAAACAGGTAAGGGGATAGATTACAAAATGGGAAGGTTTTACGCACCCAAAATGTCTGTGGTACTCCACGGGAGCCCTTTGAAAAATTTACTGCCTTTGGTTTGAAAATGGTTTGTAAAATGTGAGTGGAGGGATGAGAAAATAATTATTTAATATTATTGTGTTTGAAGAGACGATTATCTCATGCCTACGTACCCACAAAGTGCAATGCGAGATCAAAACCTCGTAGTTCGTGGTACAAAATGTGAAAAGAAACAATGAATTGAATTGATTTTAAAATGTAAAGATAAGTCGTCATTCTTTAGAGAATAATTCCGCTAGAAAGAATGAATCATATCTAAACATGAAAATGGTTAAAAAGAAACGTGCACGAGGGCACAAAAAACAATTGAATGAGTTTTGAATTTTTTTAAAGTATTTTGAAAAATGAAGTTTCGATATGCTTATGTGGTTTAGCATTTATTAAGAAATGAAATGAAAAGGTAAAACCGCTTGACCTAAGTCAAGGTTTGATTACGAAAATGTTTGAAGTTTGAAAACATAGAAAGTTTTTGAAAGTAGGAAGAAGATTTGAAAATTTAAGAAGTGGGAGGAGATGAAGTGATTATCCTAAGACTTGAATGTAAAAGTTAAAGGAAGAACAAACAAACCGTATAGTGAACATCTTTCGAAACAATAAGATTTCCATCTTCATGAACAAGTGAGCTCAATCAGAGCCAAGGTCTTCAATCCATAATAACTTGAGCAAAGGGAGAGATCCTAAAATCTAAGTCCAACTCCAAGTCCAATGCTAAGGATAGTGGCCATAGTCCGAAATTAAAAGTCACAAGTCTTTTTATATGTTTAATCCTTTATTAATGTTTTTGTGTCCAAATGGACAAAGGAAAAATCACAAGCATAACAATATAAACATAAACAATATGGTGAATGATATGGTATAATAAAAGCATAATAAAAGAGATAAGGAGCGAGAGATTGAAATAAAGAGGATAAGGTGCGAGGGATTGAATTAGAATGTTAGTATATTAATAGTATAATAATATTTACATAGAAATGGTATGATGAACTTAATCAAACACAACCGAAAAAAGACAACCAAAATCGAGAGGCAACCGGATCCAATTGGATCTTATTCCGAATTCGTGACACGTTTAGGTCTATGTTAAGCAATCGCCGAGTAATTTACGAAGTAATTACCCTACAAATGAGGTCGGCCACCACCAATTAAGGTGCATAATGTTAGTGCTAATGCATGCGAGATAAACGATATGTAAATCGTTATCCGAACGCGATACCGCACAAAACTAAAGATGAAAACCAAATTGAGTTGAATTTATGGTACTCTTACATCTTTAAGTTCAATCACTCATCTTGGTGGATTCAAGCATGAAAATGCATCACTAATGCAAAGTACCTTAAATGGATTAAATAATCCACTTAAAGGTAGTTTTGAATTAGTGAACATTAACTACTCTAATCAACACCCAAAGTCCATTGAATTTAAAGAGAAATTTCTCCCAAAAATGCTTCTCAAGGTAAAAATAAAAGGAGGAAGAAGGAGAAGAAAGAGGAACCAAAAAGAGGCTTAAAACAAGCCAAAAAGTCAATTCTGACTTGCGTTAACCGGTTAACCAGATTGCACTGAAACTGGTTAACCCGTTAACGCCGTTAACTTGTTAACCAAATTACACTGAAACTGGTTAACCTGTTAACGCCGTTAACCCGTTAACCAATTTACACTGTAAATGGTTAACCGGTTAACGCTGAACTAGCAGCAGAAAAAATACTAAAATTCAGCATGATCCATTTTCAAAACCCTTTTTAAACATTTTATGATCATGATCTGAATTTGCACGAATTTTAAAACCAAAATACAGTGGAATCCCTGCAATCAAACAAGAAATAAAGATCCAAAGGATCTAGAAACAAAAGCACCAAAGATCTACATCTTGAATGTTGATGGTGAATATGGGTTTATGGAGGAAGATGAATTACCAAAATCTTTTCTTCAAATTGGACCAACACAAGCTTAGATCTACTGAAATTGATGACCAAAAGAATGAAAGGATGAAGGTTTAGCTCAAGTTAATCAAGAATTCAATGTGAATTCTTGATACTTCAAAAGAAAGAAATATGAGCTTTGGGAGAATTTTGGTGTTGGGGGGGTATTTTGCAATAGGTTGTGTGGCTATCAAAAGCTTCAAAGAATTTTTTGCAAGGTGAATTTGGATATCAAAAGCTTCAAAGAATTTTTGCAAGGTGAATTTGGCTATCAAAAGCTTGTGAAATGAATGAAAATGTGGTCCTATTTAAAGGCCTTAGGTATGGAAATTTGGTGGAATGGAGCTTGCTTTGGTAATTTGAATTTAGGTTTGGTAATTGGAATTTTGGTGGGAAATGGAAAAGAGTGGTGATTAATGAGGGTTTATGGTAGGAAATGATCAAAGTGATGTAGAGAAATCAGAAATCAATGGATCTAGAATATTCCAATTAAATTAATGATCAAATGGTGCTGAATTTGAATAAAATATTCAAATTTCGCACTGGTTAACCGGTTAACCAAGCTAAATTTTGAATATTTTGTTCAAATGTGATTGCTTGGTTTTGCGACCTGATTCTTGTAGTTCGTCGAAGAAATGAACACATGATCCTTGGAAATTCTTTAAATGAATCAATTAACTTGGGAAATCCTTGATCAGATAAAAATTTGAATTATTTGCGAATTCACTTCGACTTTTTCTGTGAAATTTCGCTCGAGCAGCATGACTGCTATTTTTTTGGTATTTTCACATGACTTCTCTTCCTGAAAAAAAGGTTAGAAAAAGGAAGCAAAAAATATATATATTTTTTTGGATTTTGATTAATGGTTAGTAAACATAAACAAATAAAGTAATTAAAGACAACAGTGATCCCCTGCGAGACACAAACCTAACCCAAGAAGAACCGTGCAACCAGTGCGATCTTGTTTGTATGCAAGATGCAGATGAGATGCGAAAAATATTAGGGTCAAAAATTAGGGTATGACACCTGCTCAACTCAATTCTAGTTTTATCACCCTGATCCACAAACATAAGAATTCGTTTGTGCTAAGTAGTTTTCGTCCCATTAGCTTGTGCAACGTTTCAATGAAGATTGTAGCTAAGTGCATTGCTAATATAATCAAAGGAGTCCTCCTGGATATTTTTAGTGCTGAACAAAGTGCCTTTGTTAAAGGTAGATTAATTACGGATAATGCCCTTATAGCTATGGAGTGTGTGCTGTTGTGTATATTTACTGTTGGGTGTTTATATGTGTGTGTTGTTGTGTTTATTTACTGTTTTTGTTTATAGTTTATTTTACAGCTTTATTTATTGCTTTCAGTATTTATTTTCACATGCATCATATACTAGGTTGTGCTGGTTTTCATTTTTCCTATGGGATGGGGTTACTGTGAGATGAGCTTGTAACCGGGGCTCGAGTGCACCCTAGGACTTAGAGTGGTTCCACTTTGGCTTCATGGTATCTTGCTATGTTGGTATTAGTGAGTTCCACGCCTTGACTTGTGACCTTCTCGAAAATGTATTGATATCAGAATCTTTCTGGGTTAATACACTACCTTGATAGTTATGTGCAGTCAAGGGACCGATCATTGAGAACCTTTGTGGAAACATCCCTCTCCAGTGATGACAGTGGCAGACCACATTTGTTGGCAAACCCATTCGCATCCGAGGGCCCACTGGGAACTCGCATAGGATGGCCTGGTTCTCTCATAGGAATCCAGTTAAGGCAAATTGTTCATATGACGATAGTATTGTACCCTTCGGGATGAATGTACTATTGTTTCTTGATTCAGTGCTTGAAGATGAGGACTTATGAGGGATGCTTGTTTCCTTGGACTCAGCTGAGACCTTCCCGAGTAGTATATAATGCCCAACCGATTCCCTGATTTGGTCATGAGCCATTTCTCGGAAATGGTGAACGTATTATTGCTATTCGGCTTTGAGAGTCCGTGATGTTGACCCGAGTAGCACACCTGTGAGATTGGGAGGGGTTTACAGGTTTGCAGGAACCCAAAACTTCAACATACCCTTGTATGCCAATATACTTCAGTGATATGATCTTGTTCTGTTAATTATGGATTCTGAAGTCATGAACTCCTGATCAGAGATACTTGTGATGATTTTGTGGCCTTGCACAGACACTTGATTACCTGATTCACTACACAGACACATCACTGATCAAATGCCTTGCCTTGCATAACATCATAACATCATTAATCATTTTGTGTTCTTTTTGTTCTCAGGGTTTATTACCTCCTATTCTGGTCATATTTGCTGCTTCAACATGGAGATTCCAAGGAAGAGAAATGTCCATTATACGTTCCCACATCCAAAGACAGATGGTATTTAGAAGTTAATTGGCTTGATGGGGGGCAAAGTGCTTGACTATTTTAGAAAAGAGTTTGGAAAGATCTTAGACTATGTGAATAAGCCAACCACTGACCAGAGGGATAGCTTGCATTCTTTGTTGCAGTTCTATGATCCACAGCTGAGGGTTTTTGTTTTCCTTGATTATATCTTGGCACCTACATTAGAGGAGATTTCTAGTATGCTGAATATTCCTATTAAAGAAGGTATGCCTTACTATGCTTCAGAGAGGACCCCTCCTCATGAGGATATCACTGTTGCCTGTCATTTGAGTATGCTCATACTCAAGATGGGATTAGAAGCTGGTCAAAGTAAGGGGATCCCTTTGGATTTTCTCGTCACAGAGGCACATATCATGGCATTGGGAAAGAAATGGGCAGACTTCAAAGCATTGTTAGCCATGATAGTGTATGGAATCAGTTTATTTCCAGGAGAGAAGGGGTTAATTAGTATGGAGGCCATTACCATCTTTGTCAAAAGAAACCCTGTACCTACATTGCTAGCTGACTTTTACTATGGAGTTCACCACAAGAATGAAAAGAGGAAGGGACATGTAAATTCTTATGCTCCCTTATTTGCTGATTGGTTTGTAAGGAAACTCCCTAAATCAGGACCTTTTCAGGATTTGAAACAGTCTTGGAAGTGGTCCAAAAGATTAATGGGCTTAACCTCAGCTGACATTGCTTGGGGATGTAATAGAGATCTTGTGGGCAAAGAAATGTTGGTCAGTTGTGGTAGCTTTCCAAATGTGCCCTTGATAGGAAGGAAAGGTGGGATCATCTATAATCCTATCTTGTCCAGGAAGCAGTTTGGCTATCCTTTAAGAGATGTACCTTTGATTGAAGATACAAATGAGTCTTTATACTTTCTAGCAGAAGGAAATTTCAAGAAGAGCATGCTGTTATCCCAAGCTTGGGAAGTTAGAGTGATAAAAGGGAAGAAAGACTTTGGGAGAGTGGATCCCAACACTTATGATCCTTTTGCCAGCTGGTTGGAGGATCATGTGGAGACCCTGTTGCTCCTATTTTCTAGAGAAACACCTCTCTACCCTAAGGAGGTAGCACCCACAACTTCAGTGCCTCTTCAAGAGTATCAAAAGTTGGAAGCCTTGGTTCAACAACTCAGGTTAGAGAATCAAGAAGCTTACAATTCATGTTAGAAACTGAAGATGCAGAATCAAAAGTTGGAGGAAAGAGCTCACAAAGCTGAAGAGATGGTTAGGCTCAAGCAACAATATTTTCAAGAGAGAGAGCTTTACTTCAAGAAAAGGGTATTAGCTGAAACTCACAAGGCGACCCAACGTCAGAAGGAGAGGAAGGATTTGAATGAAGTCAATGAAGTTGTCACCTTATAGCAAGAGAAGTGGGAGGACAATTTGAGGAAGCAGAAAGAGATGGAAGTCAAGCATAAGCTGGAAGTCCAGGGCTTCTGGATTCTTTGGATGGACAGAGAGAGCTCATTCAGAAGGCTTATCATTAAGAGAAGAAACGTCTCCAAAGTCTAGCAAAGAGCCAACAAGCAGTAAAGGAAGCTCGGAAAGAAATATAAGATTTGAAATTGAAAGCTGATGTTAAGAGAGCCAAGAATGATTCTATTACAAGCCAAGAAAGTGAAAAGGTATTCCTACAACAAATCGAGGAATTGCATGCCTCCTTTGACCTTAGGGATAACCTAATTCAGAAGCTCGTACAGGAACCTACACATCCCGATGTAGCTCAGTTGTTGCAAGGTGTCAAACGCCTTAGTTGGAGGTTACGGGATGTAGATTTTCCTAAGCTTTAGTCTTGTATTCATATGACTTGGATTAAACACAGGCTTGTTGTGGGAATCCCCTCTCTCCTGATGTACTTTTCTCTTGACATATGAATTTGCACCCTGTGAGGGTTTTTGCTGTTTCAATTATCTTCTGGTTTACTCAAAGTCTCTGGTTATATCTGTTGCACGGACACAAAATAAATGCCACCACTTCAAATTTGAATGTCACACAGGATTTTCTTGCAAGGGATATTTTCTCAACACCAGAATGTGAAAGCAAATGAAGCCTTGGGAATAAAAGGAACACATTGCATTGCATACACATCATTTGCATTTTTTCTTTATTTTGCAGGTTTTCTATAGGTTGCTTAACTTATTTGTGTTTCAGGAAAAGATTGCGAGAGCTGCCAAGACCCGGCATCTTCGACAGAATATCCCGCATCGTTACGCAACTCGCAACAACCAGAGGATAGTCATAGATGCTATGCAAACTGGGCTTAATGAGTTTCGCACTAGAATGGGAGAGTTCATGGTCATGATGCAAGGGATGGCTCAGGGACAACAAGAGTTAAGGAATGCAATTCAAGGGCTCAACCCTCCTCAGACTAATCCTCATATAACCACTCCTGACGTGCAAGTGACTTCTCCTAACACAAACAATGGCCCAGGTGGACCTCAAATTCCAGAACAGGGCACAACAACTTTCATTCCAGTACAAGACAGGCAAGAGGATCAGTTCCCTTCTTTCAACAATGACATGGGGTTCGGCGGAGAAGGAAATCTTCAAGATTTTTTGATGCTTGCTGAGAAAGTCAAAGCCCTCGAGTGCAGAGACACTTTGGGGATAGACGTGTCTGACATGGGCCTAGTCCCCGGGGTGGTTATTCCTCACAAATTCAGGCCTCCTACTTTTGACAAGTATAACGGTAGCTCCTGCCCTAAAACTCACTTGCAGGCATTCTACCGGAAAATTGTTGCCCATACTAGGGATGAAAAGCTCTAGATGTACTACTTCCAGGATAGTCTCTCTGGAGGATCTTTGGAATGGTATATGAAGTTAGAGAGAAGCTCTGTAAGAAGTTGGAAGGAATTGGAAGAAGCATTCTTTAAGCAGTATCAGTATAATATCGACATGGCGCCCAGTCGCACTTAACTTCAAAGTCTCACTCAGAAGAACTCCGAGAGCTTCAAAGATTACGCACAAAGGTGGCGTGAAATGGCCGCTAGAGTGCAACCGCCTTTGCTGGAGAGAGAAATGGTAGACCTGTTCCTGGATACCCTCCCTGGTCATTTCATGGAGAGGTTAGCTGGATGTTCTTCAAGCGGATTTTCAGATATCATCTTGACTGGCGATAGAATAGAAAGTTGGATCAAGCAAGGGAAGATTCAGAATAGGGGCATTTCAAATTCTGGTATCAAGAAGCCTTTCGTGAAGAGGAGAGAAGGAGAGACTGGGGCAGTGTACGCGCAGAGGGGAGGAACTAACAGAGGTTTTTATCAGAAGGTGGCTTCTGTCACTATCTCAGCTCAACCTGTTCAACAACAAGTCCAACAACCATAGCAACAATGCCAACAAGGGTATCAACAAAGAGCTCCTCGTCCATATTACCCCCAAAAGACCAGAGAAAGACATTTCAAAACTCCACTGATGTCCTATTCACAGCTTTTGAAGAATCTCCTACAACTCCAGCTGGTTCAGCTCAGAACTTTGCAACCTCCGAAGCTGGGGCAACTTTCCGAAGGTTACGATATGAACGCTAGATGTGAATTTCATTCCGGAGCCCCCGAACATACCACGGAAAACTGCAAAGCCTTGAAGTATGTTGTCCAAGACCTAGTGGATTCCAAAGCAATCAACTTTGATCCTACTCCTAATGTAATTCAGAACCCCATGCCTCCTCACGGAGGTACGGTTAAAGCAGTTGATGAAGGGGAGAATTTAAACTCTGTGCGTGACGTCGATGACCTGTAGACTCCGTTGAGTGTTGTTAAAGTTTGCTTGTCACAAAAGGGTGTTTTTCCTGGGTGTGAAGTTGATTGTCCAGAATGTACTGAAGCTACAAATGGTTGTGAGCAGTTGAGAGCAGGGATCTAGAGCATGATTAATGAAGGAGTGTTGCAGTTTAACAAGGTTGTAAAGGAAAGTGAAGTATCTACAATAACCATCTTCTACAATCCATCTCAAGTTCCTCCACAGGCCAGAGCGGCACCGATAACTATCACCACTGTAGGACCAGTAATGTATCAGAGCGATAGAGCCATTCCTTGGAATTATGGTGGCGAAGTATACTGTAACGTGTCGCTCCCGAAGATTTGCATCCCGTACAAGCGCGAACGGTCGGCGAAAGGAGAGAATGAAGTGAAGTGAATAGCGTCGCCAGCTAGGCATTTTTATCCCGAAGGAAGGGTAATGCTGCATAAACCTAGAAATAGATGGATAAGATGGTTGCGAACCAGAGAAACTGAGAAATGGGGTTGGTTACAACCTGGGAAGGTATTAGCACCCAGATTGTCCGTCGTACTCGACGGGATCCACGCTTAAAAGATTGTGTTTAAAGGGGTAGTGTATGTGTCATCTGTGTGCAAAAGCTGGAAAAGAATATACAAGTGTCAGTGCAAAAGGTGAATGCTCAAGGACTGAGGCTTTAAGAGAGAATGCTGAAAGAGGGGGAGACACAGAGACTTTTTGTTCGATAACTGTTAAGTTATGCCTATGTATCCTCTCATGCAATGAGGAAGTCAGAACACCGTAGTTTGACTCAATGATACTGAAATATAAATTGACTGATGAACTGCTTGCTTGTCTATGCTCAAGTTTATGACTCGTTTGGCTCGAGTGCTAACTGTCTTGCATTAGACGGAAGAAGCAAGTTCTCGTTTATAGAGTGAATGTGAAGAGAAAAGAATCCCGGAGGAGACGATTATTGTTTGTTTTTTGTGTTTTCAGTTTTGTTATTGTTTTTGGTGTTTTTCATAAGTTAATGAGTTTAAGCCTACATCAAGGGCTTATAAACTCATTATATCCTCCCTGATTAGGGATAATGAGAATACTTAAGTATGACATAAGCATCTCCACTTAATTGCCATGATGATGTAGGATTAAGATCATTAACCTACTTGTGATTAATTATATGTTTTTGTTTTTTTTGTTCAGTGTTAAGTAATGAGTTTAATCTCTAATCACAGATTAGTGGGCTCATTACACCATCCTAATAGAAGGATAATAGATGAGAACACTTAAGCTGAGGAAGATACCTCAACTTAATCCATGGTTAGAGATTAAATTCATTATATAACAAGCCTTTATTAAGTGGATTTTAATTAAGGGATGAGATTAAGAAGTGATTTTTATGGTTTGTAAGACAACTTGAGGGGGACTTGTCCATTAAACACTAGGGTTAGTCCTTCTTAACCATAAAGGAAGAATTAGAACCCTAATGTAAGGCCCAAGTTACAAGAGGAAGTCTTAGTGATTATTAAGGTGATTTGATTAAGAGGTTTAAAAAAATTAAAGGTTTAACACTTAGGATTAAAGTTATACACTCCATCCTAATAGAAGGATACATGCATAACCCTAATTCCAAAGTCCTAAAACTTTAAGCGTTTAGTCTCTAATTAAGAGATGAGAAGAGAGACTCCAAGAAGACTCAAAGGTAAAAGACTAATGGGGGACTATATACAACCCTAAAGTTATCATGCTTGGTTATCCTATGGTTTGTGAAGCTCAAGAAAAGTCTTCAAGATGACCACCAATGGAAGAAGCAGATGAAAAGAGAAAGAGAAGAAAGGAAGGTTACTTACTTCATTTAAGAAGATAAGTAATCCCAAGAGAAAGAAAAGAGGGGAAAGGGCAAAAGTGAATGGAATTCACTTCAAACACAAGTATAATGTACAATAATAAGATAGAAAGAGAATTTAGATGTGGATGCACATCCACACCTTAAACAACCTACCATAAGCCCCTGAAATGTTAGTTGAACATGTAAAGAAAGAGATGAAATACAAATGCATCAAACAAAGGTGCTATGATCAAAGTCAGAAGTGCATATGCAAGGAAAATGAGTCATGAGGTGGTGCAAAGTCACACATGATGCATATGTATGCTTATATGAGAGATGGGATGCAAAGGAAGCAAGTTAGAAGCATGGAAACACATGGATGTTCATGAAATGTTATGAATGCAAAGCATACCAAATGAATGAATATATGATCAAGCAATGTTCTAACATGTCCTAGGATGTCTAAGATGACATACAAATGCTTAAGATGTCATGGCAAGTTCATGTATTGATGTTTATGCAAAGATGAATGCATATGAACATGAGAAATTAGGGTTTTATGGAAGTATGATATGTATATGACCAAAACAGATGCAATGTACAAGATAAAATATTGAAAATGCACTCAAAGGAACCCTAAACCTATACTAGGTTACCATCCAAAGGGGGAGGTCAGAAGCTAAACCTAGGAGGAGTTATGAATTTTCTAAGTTTCTAGGGTTTTTTGGGTGATCTTCAATGTAAAATGCCAAATAATTTGAAAATGCAAGATAAAAATGAAACAAAACTGTTTTAGAAACTAGGGGCCATGTATGAAACAATGCAAAAAGAACCATTCACAAACTCAACTTGGTTTAAAAGTTATGAATTTTTGAAGTTAGGGTTAGAAAATAGGTCATTTTAGGAACCCTAATTCAATGAAAAATGTCAAAGTGTGATCAAAACCAAAAAGAAATTTGCATGATGAGTTTGTAAGTGTTTGTAAATGTTTATAAATGCTCTCTGGATTTTTTTGTGATTTTTAAATACTTAAATGTATTTTTAATTAATTAAAATGGATTAATTAATTAAATAAAACATTTAAATGATTTACAAATACCTTTTTTATGCAAAAAATAAAAATAAAAATATTTTTGGTTTTAGAAAATTAATAAAAGTCTTGATAAAAATTTCCAGAATTTTTAAATCATTTTTGCTATTTTTAATAAATATGTGAAATAAAATACAAAGAAAAGAAATAAAAATCAAATAAAAGGGGAAGTATGCAGATCCAAAGGCCAGGATTTAAACTCAAGGGGGGAGGGTTGACTGGCGCGTGAATGGGTGGCTGAGATTCCACCTGGCTAATTAATTTGGATTAATTTAATTAAACGGAAATTAGGGCTAATAAAAGGATCTGGACCATTGAATCATGCGCGAGAACTCAAATCTAAGGGCCATTATTCAAAGTTCACTAATTGCACTGATTAAACCCTAACCACCTTCAGATGACCAGAACAGTGCTCCGGTCATCTTTTCCGGCGAGTCAAAACCTCAACTCTCTCCCTAGGTCTCTAAAACTCAATCTCTCTGCCCAGAATCAAACCCCAAACATCATACAACAAGAATCATCCAACAAAACACATTTATTTCACGTATTAAAGCTAAATCGAATCAAATTGTTTTTAGGTCAAAAACTTTCAGAGAACTCATACATGCTTAATACTCAATCATTTTCAAAACTAAACACATTAAGATCATCAGCACATAATGAATATTCATCTAAGAACTTAAAAACGCATTTCTGGAAAAAATGTTCTTGAGGTTACCTGAGATGAAGCTTTGTTATCTGAAGCTTTGTAGGATCAGAATGCGCCTAAGAGGTGGGGGTGAATTAGGTGTTATAATTTTTCTCGAATCTTTTTCTTTGATGGATAAAATTTTTCTTTTAAGTGTGTATGGAAGGAAAGCAATAAGGCGGAAAATAAAAGTGACATAGAGAATTATCCTGGTACCCTTTACAGTCCGAAGGTACATCCAGTCCCCTTTCAATTTGAAAGAGATTTCCACTAGTTTTTAGAAAAAGTACAACCTATCACACCTTCAATGGTGAGGCCTACTTTCTAAAAAACTATACTAACAAGTGTGCAAGAACAATCCTCTTGCCACACTCACCCTTATGTCCAAACAATCCTTGAACACAAGTCACAAATAGAAATACTTTTCTATACTTTTGTAATATTGAGTGAGTAATACAAAGATTGGATATCAATAATGATCTTCTCCTATGTACACAATTCACTTTTCAAATATCAATACAAGTGTTCAAACATGAAGTATGAAAGATGAAGATCTTATGAACACTTTTGGAATGAAATTCTGGGATCAGATATGTGATGTCGAACCAGATGTTTAGACACTGATATCCTAAGCAATAAATTAATGAGCTAGTAAATTAAATAATACAGGAAATTGTAAACCCAGTTCAGTGTATCTCCACACTTACATCTGGGGGCTACCAAGCCATGAAGGAAATTCAATATAAGTAATATTAATTAGGGAGTTAAACCAATCAGTTTAATCCTTCACTTAATAACTACCCAAGGCAATTTCTATCTAAGACTCTACTTAGATATGAGTACCTACTCACTCCCCCTCAATCACACAGTGATCTTTAACTTAGAATGATTAATAAGTTTGAAGTCACACTTCATACACACCAGCTTGATCTTACTTATCAGTTTCAATCAAGACACAATTCACTTTTTGCTTAAAAGCTTATAAAGTGAATAACACACAAATAAAACCTAGCTTCACTAACACCCTTGACAGTCTTCTTAAATTCGTTAGATTTTCTTGAGTGTATCAGTTTCTTAAATAGATGCTGAGTTTGTGGGCTTTTTGCAAATTATCCAGACTTTGATAAATCCCACAGTTATCTCCTTGAATAAAGGTGAGTTAGTTTGTTATCTTCTTGAATCAAGGTGAGTTAGTTTTCTGTTTCCTTTTATGCTGGAACCAGATAACTTAACTTCCTAAAGAGGCGCCTTGGAGTTGTAGAATCAGAATGCGCCTAAGAGGGGGGGGGGTGAATTAGGTGTTATCAAAATTTTCTCGATTCTTTTTCTTAGATGGGTGGATTTTTCTTTTACGGTTAAAGAATAAAAATTTCAAAGCAGAAAAGTAAAGAACACACAGAGGTTTATCCTGGTTCCCTTCACAATCCGAAGGTACATCCAGTCCCCTTTCCAAACCGAAAGAGATTTCCACTAGTTTTCTTTAGAACATTACAACCTATCACACCTTCAATGGTGAGGCCTACTTTCTAACAAAACTATACAAACAAGTGTGCAAGAACAATCCTCTTGCCACACTTACCCTTATGTCCAAACAAACCTTGGAACACAAGTCACACAATAGAAAGACACTTTCTATAATATTGTTTGAGTGAGAGTAAAATGAAATTATATCAATAAAATTGATCTTCTCCTATAATCAAGAATTCACTATAAATATTCAACACAAGTGTTCAAGGCAAAATATGAAAGTTATGAACTTATG
This sequence comes from Lathyrus aphaca, assembly GCA_963966055.1. Lineage (NCBI taxonomy): Eukaryota > Viridiplantae > Streptophyta > Magnoliopsida > Fabales > Fabaceae > Lathyrus > Lathyrus aphaca. Next base: position 15,468,271 of record OZ014524.1, read on the forward strand.
AACACTTTTGAAAGATGAAGATAATTTGAATAAAGTGAATTTGATTGTATGAAAATATTTGAAATTTTTCTAGGAGGTTGTTTTTGAATTTGAAAAATGTTAGAATTTATAATAGATGAAACACCTATTCAAAAAAGGTATGAAAATTTGAAAACAAATTATTTTTGAAAAGGTATAAAAATTTATGTAAGAAAATCATGAAGAGGTGTAACTCTAACAAAATATTTGAATTTAAAAAGAAACAATTTTTCAAACTTTCTTCAGTGTTAACCGGTTAACCAAATAGGTTAATCGGTTAACGCCTATGAACGTTACCACAGAATTTGAAAATTGCTGCCGTTAACCGGTTAACCCATATGGTTAACCGGTTAACACTGTTAAAAATTCAGAAAAATATTTCTGTTAAAAGTGTTAAACCAGTTCCAATGTCATTTTCAAAAACTATGCACATGCAATAAAATTAAGAGGATTATGTTGAACACTTGTATATCATATTTAAGAGTTAATTATTGATATACCTAATCCTTGAGACAAGTCTTGAAAGTGTAGCACAAAATCTTGAATTGATCGGAAACATTCCATTGATGATGCATAGCCATGGTCTTGATCGTTTGTTGTCATCTCGACTTTTTGCAATCTGGAATGAGCTTGAATAATGTTGACGTCATCAAAACAAAGAACTTGAAGTATGCTTCTACATTCTCCCCCTTTTTGATGATGACAACCGAGCGGATTTGCGTACAAGCTTTGATCGATCAATCATGTTCTAGACTTGCTTCTCCCCCTATGTTCAACAACTCCCCCTATCTAAAACAGAGGCAAAATTCTGCACAGAGAGATATTAGAAACCAAAGCTCTTCTCCCCCTTTGTCATTAGCAAAAAGGAAGAGAGGATCAAGCATAGATATGAAAAATACAGCATAAAATTCAGCATGATGCAATGTAGTATGAAAGCATATATGAACACATACACATAGCAAAACATAATTGGATTGAAAACGGATAAGAGTACGAAAAACATAACCGAACCGAAATCAAAATTGCCTAACAAACGTAGGACTTATAACAAAATTTTTAAACGAAAACAATAAAAACAACAAGACATGCATGTTCATTCCTCCTCCGACATATCATCACTTTCATCTTCACCATTTTCATCATCTTCACTACCGGCTTCACTTTCATCTTCCTCTTCGGGTTGGTTGCGAGAACCGATAATCAATTTCCGAAGACTTTTGAGAGTGCGTTGGGTTTCACGGTGGTTTTGTTGAGCTTCCCGGTGGTGAGTCATAATGGTGGTGTAAAGGAAGTCATTGGTTATGCCACCTTCGGGAATAGGAAAGGATGGAGCGGAAGAACCATCAACATATTCATAAGAACCATCGTTGCGTAACACAATTCCGGTATTCTTCACAATAGTGTAACAACCGATCATCAACGGTCAAATTCTTCGCATAGCATAAAGTTCTTGTAGTGCGCTATCCCGATGTCACAACATCCTTTGGAAAACGGAAGATTGAGTAACAATACTCCATTTTGTTGTAGCCGGACCAAATGTCATCCATGTGATTCACACCTTTGCGGAGAAATACACCGGAAAAAGGAATGTTCAAGGATGCAGCCAAAGCACCTAAATATTCCTTAATTTCACAATTTCGAACAAGAGTATGCAACTTATGCTTACCATGCCTATCCATGTTGAGAGAGAAATTATGCATAAAAGATTGGACCAAATCCGGGTAAATTTTCCCATTGTCAGCAACAAAATCAAGCAACCCTTGAAATTCTAGCAATGAAGGAAATTTAAATGTTAGAGGTTTGAAGGATTTCAGAAGAACATATTTACCCTTAAGCAGTGGTCTGACTCTGACTTTGAAATCCAGCCTCCTCTTCTTGGTAGACTCCATTGTTTCTACAGCTGGAGCTTCTTCTGACACAGAAGCCGGTTCCTTTCCTTTCCTTTGGGGTGCCATGAACAATGATGGAATTAGGGTTTATGGAGGAGATGACATTTGGTGAGTTTAAGGTAGTTTGAAGAGTGTTATAAAGATGTAGAGATAGTGGGTTTTAAATGAGGGTTTAATTTGTTGAAGGTTGGAAGTTGGAAGAGGATGATAAATAGTATTTTTGGTAGTCAAAGAGTTTTAAAAGTTTGAAACATGTGGAAGAGAATGAACCAAACATGAAATATTTGTACTAGAATAATATAATAAAACATAGTAAAACAAATAAAACAAAAAAAATAAAACAGACAGAGGCTGAAACCTGCGCTGGAAATCCAAGTTTTGGATGTGTTAACCGGTTAACGTAATAGGTTAATCGGTTAACGGTTAAAAAATTTGAATTTTTTGAAAAATCCAGCAGCATGTTTTAGCCTAAAAATAATAACTTTTTCACAATTTTTTTTTCATAAAGTGTTAGCACTCATCAAAACGCAACTTTTGATCAAAAGAGTTTTTGAAACCGATTATTTTCGGGTATACGAAAGTGAGAAAAACGAAAAACGGCGAAATGGGAGTGCTAGCCTTTTATGACTAAAAAGTGAACAAACATACATACAAAGCAATAAAGACATACAATAAGAAATTTTAAAGTAAAGGTTAGATGTCACCTTCATTGAGAATACCAAGTTCTCGTCGAATCTTGTAAAATTGCTCTTTAGCCAATGGTTTTGTGAATATGTCGGCAAGTTGATTGTGTGTATCCACGAATGTAACATCGACATCTCCATTTAGAACATGATCTCGAAGGAAGTGGTGCCAGATATCAATGTGCTTTGTTCTTGAATGCATGACCGGGTTCTTCGTGATATTGATGGCACTTGTGTTGTCACACCGGAGAGGGATACAACCAAGATATATACCGAAATTGAGAAGTTGTTGCTTAAGCCACAAGATTTGAGCACAACAACTTCCTGCTGCAATGTACTCCGTTTCGGTCGTGCTAAGTGCAACACATGCTTGCTTCTTGCATGCCCACGACACTAGAGCATTCCCGAGAATGTGACAAGTACCACTTGTACTCTTTCTATCGGTCTTACATCCTGCATAATCAGCGTCAGAATAACCAATTAAAGAACAAGTACTACCTTTAGGATACCATAGTCCGACGTGCGTTGTTCCTTTGAGATACTTCATGATCCTCTTCATGGCAGTGAGATGTGATTCCTTCGGATTAGCTTGAAAGCGGGCACACAAACAAACACTAAACATAATGTCAGGACGGCTTGCCGTCAAATATAAGAGTGAACCGATCATACCTCGATACTTTGTAATATCTATTGAAGTGCCGGAAAGATCTTGATCAACATACGTTCCGGATCCCATTGTAGTAGACATCTCTTTGCAATTGTCCATATCAAATCTTTTCAATAATTCCTTGCAATACTTGGATTGGTTGATGAAGATGCCATCCTTTGTTTGCTTGATTTGTAAACCAAGGAAGTAGTTCATCTTTCCCATCATGGACATCTCGAATTCTCCTTGCATCATAAGAGAGAATTCTTCACAAAGATCTTTGTTTGTTGAGCCGAATATGATGTCGTCGACATAGACTTGAACAAGTAAGGTGTTACCCTTAAGATTCTTCATGAACAAAGTCTTGTCAACCTTTCCTTTAGTAAAACCTTTCTCACATAAGAAGTTGCTAAGGTGATCATACCAAGCCCTTGGTGCCTGCTTTAAGCCATAAAGAGCCTTCTTCAACTTGTAGACATGAGATGGATTCTTGAAGTCTTCAAAATCGGGAGGTTGTTTGACGTAGACTTCTTCATTGATGTAACCATTTAGGAAAGCACTTTTGACATCCATCTGGTACAACTGAAAATTCATAGAACAAGCGTAAGCAAGTAATAATCTAATTGCTTCTAACCTTGCTACCGGAGCGAATGTTTCATCAAAGTCGATTCCTTCCTCTTGGTTGTAGCCTTGTGCGACCAATCTTGCTTTGTTACGAACTATGATTCCATTCTCGTCAAGTTTGTTCTTGAACACCCATCTTGTTCCTATGATATGCTTGTTGTCCGGTCTTGGTACAAGAGTCCAAACTTGGTTCCTTTCGAATTGATTGAGTTCTTCTTGCATAGCTATTATCCATTGATCTTCGCCTAAGGCTTCATCGATATTTGTTGGTTCAATTTGAGACACGAACTCCATGTTGAGGCAAGCATCCTTGAGATTGAGTCGAGTTGCAACGCCTTGGCTAATATCACCAATCACTTTATCTATCGAGTGATCTCTATGAGTTCTCTATTCTTTTGGAAGATCTTGATGTTCTTCAATGGTTTGTGACTTATCTTCTTGTGATATTGCTTGTTCTTTTGATATCTCCCTTTGTTGTTGTGATAGATCTACATCATCATAATCATCCACAATAATATTATCCTCTTTCGAGGGGTTAGTCTCATCAAACGAAACATGTATGGATTCTTCAATGGTAAGAGTACGTTTATTGAAAATTCTAAAAGCTTTACTTGATAGAGAATATCCAAGAAAAATAACTTCATCGGATTTCTCATTAAACTTACCAAGGCTGTCCTTACCGTTGTTGAGAACAAAGCATTTGCATCCGAATATGTGGAAGAAGGATATGTTAGGTTTCCTTCCCTTGAACAACTCATATGGGGTCTTCTTGATAATAGGTCGAATATTGACACGGTTACTTACAAAACAAGTCGTGCTAACCGCATCCGCCCAAAAATATTTAGGAAGATTCGAGTAGCTAAGCATTGTCCTTGCAAGTTCCACTAGTGCCCTATTCTTCCTTTCTACGACACCGTTTTGTTGAGGAGTCCTTGGTGCGGAGAAGTTGTTGAGAGATTCCATGCTCTTCAAGAAAATCTTCAAATGATGAGTTTTGAAACTCGCCACCATGGTCGCTTCTTATGGAAACAATTGAGAGTGACTTCTCATTTTGAATTTGCTTGACATACTTCTTGAATGCCTTAAAAGCATCACTTTTCTGCACTAAAAACAAAGTCCAAGTATATCTAGAGAAATCATCAACAATAACTAGTGAAAAAACGTTACCTCCGAAGCTTTTTGTTCTTGATGGACCGAAAAGATCCATATGTAACAATTGGAGTGGTCTTGTAGTAGATATCACTTTCTTGGTCTTGAAGGATGTTTTGGTTTGCTTACCTTTTTGACATGCGTCACAAAGCTTATCCTTGATAAACTTCATCTTTGGAAGACCAACAACTAGATCATGCTTTAATAATTTATTCAAGTGCTCCATGTGAATGTGAGCAATCCTCTTATGCCAAAGCCATGCATCATTGTTGTTTGCCATTAAGCACTTTACCTTCAAGAGAGAGTCATCAAAGGAAATCATAAAAATGTTATTAAATCGTTTACCTTTTAGCAAGAGTTCATGAGTGACTTCGTGTTCTATCAAACATTCCTCCTTTGTGAAGTTGATTCGGAACCCTTTGTCACACAATTGACTTATGCTAAGAAGGTTGTGTTTAAGGCCTTCCACATAAAGGACGTCTTCGATGATTGTATGAGGAGATGCACCAATGGTTCCAACTCCAAGAATTCTTCCTTTATTATCATCACCGTAAGTAACGTATCCTTTGGCCTTAAGTGTTAGACTTGAAAATTTGTTGATGTCGCCCGTCATATGCTTTGAACAACCGCTATCGAGATACCATTGTGTAGAAGTTGTTTTCAAGCATACCTACAAAACAAAGTCAATTTTTGTTAGGTACCCAAATTGCTTTGGGTCTTTGATAGTTAGTACCCTTTTCAACCCACACATAATGCCCTTTAGCAACACCAATGTTGCGCACATAGCAAGCATTAGGTGTATGGCCTTTGATTCCACAATAAAAGCAAATAGGTTGAAATTGACTTTTGAATTTAGGAACATATTTTTGTTTCTTAATAATCCTTTTCTTTTTATGAATTTGATGCATAGTTTTAACATTGTTAGTCTTTTCCTTAACAATTTGTTCACTAGCTTTTACGAAAATGGTTTCACTTATGCTTGGTTTGGAAAACTTAGAATGTCCCAGGCCACTTTTATCATTTGGATATCTTTGGTGCCTAAGAATTTCCTCCAAGCCAATTTGACCTTTTTCATATCTTTCTAAAACTCTTTTTAGTTGAACAATTTGAAAGGACAATGACTCACAATTTTTACATGTAAGGCTTTGTTTTTCATCCTTTATCTTTTGTTTTTCATCTTCAATGTATTTTTCAAAAGATTTATTTTGTTCTTCTAAGGATAATATTTTCTTCTTTTGAGATGAAATATTTTTGTACAAAGTCTTACATTCCTTAAGAAGTTCATCTATGACTTCTTGTGCATCATTTTCATAAATAGAAAAGTTACTACTAACCTCGTCATTTTCTTCATCGGAGTGATGTGACGCCATTAACGCCATATTTGCACATTCGTCGCTTTCCGATTCCGATGAGGAACTAACTTCATTGTCATCCCACGCGACATAAGCCTTTTTATTCTTGAAGTCCTTCTTTCCTTTGAATCCTCCTTTCTTCGCAAGTCTTGGACAATCCGGTTTTATGTGACCTTGCTTTCCACATTCATACCATGTAACTTCTTGATTCGATGTGGATGCATCCTTCTTCCTGAAATGTTTATTCTTTTTAGGAAAAGAAGAATTATTATTTTTGTTTAAAAACTTACCAAACTTCTTAACAAGAAGCATGAAGTTCTCATCTTCGGAGATCTCGTCATCTTTGTCATCCTTCGTGTCAATCTTTAAAGCAATTCCTTTGGACTTTTTCTCTTGATTTTCATGCATCTCGAGCCTTCCAAGTTCCAATTCGTGCTCTTGAAGTTTGCCAAATAAAGATGCGGATGTCATTGTTGAGAGACTCTTCTTCTCCGAAATTGCGGTCACCTTCGGTTGCCATTCCCTTGTCAAAGACCTTAGAACTTTCAAGTTAAGATCGTCGTTGGTGAAGGTCTCTCCGAGTGCAATCAAGTGGTTGGTTAGATAAACAAATCTTTTTTGTAAAGCCACAATATATTCTCCGGGCTGCATGCGGAACATTTCGTATTCTTGACTTAACGTGTTAAGCCTTGATCTTTTAACTTCTGTTGTTCCTTCATGTGTTTCTACCAAAGTATCCCAAATCTCATTCGCCGATTTGCATTGTGATACACGAAAAAATTCGTCCATACTAAGAGCACTTTGAAGTATGTTGATTGCTTTCTTCTCATTTAGGATCTTTCTTTTATCATCTTTATCATACATATTCTTCAACTTCGCCGTTCCAACACCATTGATTACATTGACGGGATTATGCGGACCTTCTTCGATTGCTTCCCATATGCCTTCTCCTTGGGCTTCAAGATGTGCCCACATTCCGATTTTCCAGAAATCGAAGTATTCGCCGGAGAAGAGCGGAGGCTTGTTGCTACTTCCACCATCTTTGAAAACGGGATTCGAGTTTGCGGAAGCCATAGGATCTTGTAGGAACAGGTTACCTAAACCTACTCTGATGCCAATTGTAGAATCAGAATGCGCCTAAGAGGGGGGTGAATTAGGTGTTATCAAAATTTTCTCGATTCTTTTTCTTAGATGGATGGATTTTTCTTTTACGGTTAAAGAATAAAAATTGCAAAGAAGAAAAGTAAAGAACACACGGAGGTTTATCCTGGTTCCCTTCATAATCCGAAGGTGCATCCAGTCCCCTTTCCAAACCGAAAGAGATTTCCACTAGTTTTCTTTAGAACAGTACAACCTATCACACCTTCAATGGTGAGGCCTACTTTCTAACAAAACTATACAAACAAGTGTGCAAGAACAATCCTCTTGCCACACTTACCCTTATGTCCAAACAATCCTTGGAACACAAGTCACACAATAGAAAGACACTTTCTATAATATTGTTTGAGTGAGAGTAAAATGAAATTATATCAATAAAATTGATCTTCTCCTATAATCAAGAATTCACTATAAATATTCAACACAAGTGTTCAAGGCAAAATATGAAAGTTATGAACTTATGAACACTTTTGAAAGATGAAGATAATTTGAATAAAGTGAATTTGATTGTATGAAAATATTTGAAATTTTTCTAGGAGGTTGTTTTTGAATTTGAAAAATGTTAGAATTTATAATAGATGAAACACCTATTCAAAAAAGGTATGAAAATTTGAAAACAAATTATTTTTGAAAAGGTATAAAAATTTATGTAAGAAAATCATGAAGAGGTGTAACTCTAACAAAATATTTGAATTTAAAAAGAAACAATTTTTCAAACTTTCTTCAGTGTTAACTGGTTAACCAAATAGGTTAATCGGTTAACGCCTATGAACGTTACCACAGAATTTGAAAATTGCTGCCGTTAACCGGTTAACCCATATGGTTAACCGGTTAACACTGTTAAAAATTCAGAAAAATATTTCTGTTAAAAGTGTTAAACCAGTTCCAATGTCATTTCAAAAACTATGCACATGCAATAAAATTAAGAGGATTATGTTGAACACTTGTATATCATATTTAAGAGTTAATTATTGATATACCTAATCCTTGAGACAAGTCTTGAAAGTGTAGCACAAAATCTTGAATCGATCGGAAATATTCCATTGATGATGCATAGCCATGGTCTTGATCGTTTGTTGTCATCTCGACTTTTTGCAATCTGGAATGAACTTGAATAATGTTGACGTCATCAAAACAAAGAACTTGAAGTATGCTTCTACAGGAGTGCTCATCCTTTACAATTAATTCCAGATATTTACTCCTGATTTTAAGCACTTCTATTGCGCATCATTTAAGGCAGATAGCAGGTTCGCGATGTCACAACATCTGGTGTGACATCCTGATGTCCTGAACTAAGTTCATAACTTTTACTTTGTTTGTCAAAAATTCTGCCAATTTCTAACATCTACAAACTCCCCCTTTGGCTAATTTTTGACTAACATATTCTTCTGGTTTTATCAGAGAGCAACGGAGTTCCTTTCTGTTGGATCATGTGAGAGCTAAGAATTTGCTCCCCCTCAAACATGTAGTTACCTAAGATGTAAACTTCCATGACTTGGCCCAACATACTTTGATAGGTCCAAAAATATACCATGGAAAATTCAACTTAGTTCAGCAGACAAACATTAACATCATTGTTCAACACACATATTTCTCCCCCTTGTTAGACATAAAATTTGGGGCCAAACAAAAACATTACAGAAACAGACATAGCATTCAAAATTACAATGCAGAACAGACAGACTCCAAACAAATATTTTCCACCAACAAACAACTTCAGTCTTCATCCTCTATATCATTAGACTCATCATCAGTTCCATCATCATTTCCAGCATCCTCATCCAGCTCCATTCTTTGAATTAGGTCCTCAAGCTTCTTCTTCCTTTCTTCCAGCTCTTTGCAGGTTGTCCTGAGCTCTGCAATTAGGGCTGCCTTTGATATAGGTGTCTTGACAGCAGATGTCCCAGCAGATGTCCCACCCGGTGCTTCAACATCTGCAGCATGATGACCTAGAAACAACTTGTAATGGAAAGACAGTGGACTTTCCCTTTTACAGACAGTGTCCTTGTCAGTGAGGATTCCTGGATACTGGTTGAGAATCACCCCACAGAGTAGTGATGGGAAGGCTATTGGAAGCTTGATGGCTGAGGTTCCTGCATTCTTGAGAGTCTGGTTAAATATGTATGCTCCATAATCCAACTTGGTTTGGGTGCCTACAACACAGATAAATCTCCCAAGCCCAGTAGCTATGGTTGAGGTGTGGTTGGTTGGGACCCAGTTGACTGTTCCAATTCTGTGTAGCATGGCATATTTCCTGGTTAACAAGCTGACTGAGAGTTTGCCTTTTACTGGCCATGTCTTGACCGGGTTAGCTGTAATGATTATGCACACTTGATTGTCAGTATTACCAAGCTCAGTTGGCCCATCTGCTTCTCTCCCCAGGTACTGATTGATCACCCTAGGAGAAAAATCTACACATCTTCCCCTGACATACACTTTTCTGAAATCCTCAGATTTCCCATCAACACATCCTTCTTGTAAGTTAACTATAAATTCTTTTACCAGCAGTTCATAACATGGATATAATTTAGAGACAGTCTTGAACAATCCAGCATTGGAAATTAAATCAATTACCTCAGTACAATCCAAGGCATTACTACCCATCTTTCATTCCAGAGCCACCCTTCTCTGATGGACATATTTCCACATGCTTACGCTGGAGACATGGTGGAAGGACACATTATCCAGAGGTGCTTCAGGGACAGAAGTAGCAGTCCTAGAAGGTGCTGGCCTCTTTCTGGGTTGAGATGTTGGGACATCCTCCTCAACATCAGAATCAAATGGAGCTGTGGTCTTCCTCTTCAGTGTGCTGACCTTACTCCATGGCTTTGTAGGTCCAAAAGTAGTTTTGACCTTGTCCTTCTTGGGGGTTGGATGTCTTTTCTCAGGGGTTGCATGAGCAGCTGGCCTCTTATCCTTCCTAGCCCTAAGCCTCTTGGCTATGCTAGGATCAACAACTTCTATGATCTCTGTATCAGAATCATCATCCAGGTTCTCAACTGGTGGAGGTTGGGAAGCCTCATTCCCAGCAGCTTGATCATCAGTAGGACCTTCTACTCCTTCATCATCATTTGGGGCTTTGTCCTAGCCCTCAGTTGTCTCAACATTGCTTGGGACATCCTGTGGAGCAGGTATGTCTTCTTCAGCTTGGTTGCTGGGAGGTGAGGCAGGTATCCTGTTTAGGGGAACTGACACCCCAGGCACAACCCTTTCTTCTGTCAGGATCCTGGTTACAAGATTTCTGATTGTGGCGTCCATGTAGGCAGAAGCTTTGGGAGTACTGGAAGTAGAAGAGGTTCCCTTACTTTTGCTGAAGACTGGCTCCTTGGGTCTTCTTGCATGCGGAGTCCTGGGCTTTTGAGCAATGGGAATGCTTCCTCTGATAACATTTATAGGTGTAGCATCCATGGGTACTATAGACAATGGAGTGACGTTCACTATGTCTTCCTGAAGGAGACCCTCATCAATGGAGTTAGGGTTCTGATGTTGTGACATGTTTTTGATTGTAGTGGGGATGTATAAAGGTTTGATGATAGACTTAGATGAATTTAGAGTTTCAGCTGTAGCATGCAAAAGGTTCAGTGATGCTAATGAGAATGTGAGAAGCTGAAAGTACGTTTGTACATAAATAGAGCCCGTTGCTATTGGAATTTTTAAAACTGGAATACAAACGGTTATTGGCCAGACTAGTGCTGCCACCTGGTGGTCATGCCGCACGATGTCATAAGACATGCTGGCACTTCTCCATAATTGCTATATGTCACATATGCAGATTCCCAATTTACCCCTTAGGTTTTCAAATTGGGTAGCATCCAAAGCCTTGGTGAATATGTCAGCTAATTGCAACTATGTGGCTACATGCTCCAATGTGATCACCTTCTCCTCCACAAGGTCTCTGATGAAGTGATGTCTGATATCTATGTGCTTAGTCCTGCTGTGTTGGATAGGATTTTTGGAGATATTAATAGCACTTAAATTGTCACAGTACAATGTCATGACATCTTATGTGACATTGTATTCTGTGAGCATTTGTTTCATCCATACCAGCTGTGAACAACTGCTACCAGCTGCAATGTATTCAGCTTCAACAGTGGATAAGGACACACAGTTTTGTTTCTTACTGAACCAAGAAATTAAATTGTTCCCTAGAAAGAAGCATCCTCCTGATGTACTCTTTCTATCATCAGCACTTCCAGCCCAATCAGCATCACAAAACCCAGTGAGGATGGGTTCACAACCATGAGAGTACATTATGCCATAGTCACAAGTGCCATTAACATATTTCAAGATCCTCTTAACCTGGTTGAGATGGCTCACCTTTGGTTCAGCTTAATACCTTGCACACACACCTACTGCAAAAGCTATATCTGGTCTGCTAGTTGTAAGATATAGTAGACTTCCAATCATGCTTCTGTACAAGCTTTTGTCCACACTCTTACCTTTGTCATCCTTTGTCTGTTTTAGATGAATAGGGGAAGGTGTTCTCTTGTGACTTGCATTGTGTCGCTCCCAATAAATGAGACTTACTCAAATAAGGTACAGACGCGAACGGTCGGCGAAAGGATGAAATGAAAAGAGTCGCCAGCTAGGCATTTTTATCCCGAAGGAAAGGTAATGTTGCATAAACCTAAGAAAAGATATGGATAAGAAGGTCGCGAACAAGATAGACTGAGAAAGGGGGTTGGTTACAACATGGGAAGGTATTAGCACCCAGATTGTCCGTCGTACTCGACGGGATCCACGCTTAAAAGATTTGTGTTTTAAAGGGGTAATGTCAGTGCAATTTGTGTATCAAAGTTAGAAAAAATGCAAGTGTCAGTGTAAAAGAAGTGAAGTGTGTAAATGTACAGTGTCAGTGTAAGAACAGGAATAAGATGCTCAAGATCATGAGGCTAAGAAAATAATGCTGGAAAGAGGGGGGATATAAAGAAACTTTTGTTCGATAACTGTTAAGTTATGCCTATGTATCCTCTCGTGCAATGAGGAAGTCAGAACACCGTAGTTCGACCCAAAGAGACTGAAAGATGAAATTGACTTGTGAACTACTTACTTGTCTATGCTCAAGTGTATGACCTGTCTGGCTCAGGTGCAAACTGTCTTGCATTAGACGGAAGAAGCAAGTTCTCGCTTATGAGTGAATTAGATGAGAAAAGAATCCCGGAGGAGACGATTATTGTTTGTTTTTGTATTTTCAGTCTTTTATTGCATTTTGAAGTTTGTCATAAGTTAATGAGCTTAAGCCTAAACCAATGGATTTAGTAAACTCATCACATCTTCCCTCTGATTAGGGGTAATGAGAATACCTTAAGTGTGAAGTCAGCTTCTCACACTTAATCACCATGATGTAAGATTAAGATCATTAACCTACTTGTTATTATTTAGATGTTTTTGGTGTTTTTGTTTAGTGTTGAGTAATGAGATTAAGCCATAATCAAGGATTAAACAGACTCATTACACCATCCTAATAGAAGGATAATAGATGAGAAAGTTTAAGCTGAGGAAAGCTCCTCAACTTAATCCATGATTAGGGATTAAACTCATGACAAAACAAAGCCTTTATTAAGTGGATTTTAGTTAACGATTAGATGATGAAGTGAGTTTTAGGGTTTGTAAGACAAATTGAGGGGGACTTGTCCATTAACACTAGGGTTAGTCCTTCTTAACCAATTAAGGAAGAAATAGAACCCTAATGCAAGGCCCAAGTTACAAGCTTGATGTCTTAATGATTATCAAGTGGATTGATTAAAGGAGTTAAACGCATTAAGGGCTTAACACTTAGGATTAAAGTTATACACTCCATCCTAATAGAAGGATGCAGGCATAAGCTTAATCACAAAGCCTTAAAGCCTTTAGGGTTTAGTCCTTGATTATGAGATGAGAAAAGAAGACTCAAAGAGACACAAAGGTAAAATCTAAATGGGGGACTAATCAAAACCCTAATTATTGTCATGCTTGGTTGTTCCTAAAGTTTATGAGGTTTACAAGAAAGATCTTCAGAGAAACCACCAGGAAGCAGATGAAAGGAGCAAAGAGAAGCAAAGTAACTTGCTTCATTTAAGAAGACAAGTCACTTGAAGAAAGAAAGTAAGATGAAGAAGAAAGAGCAAGATCAATCTCAAACACAAGATAAAATGCAGCAATGATGCATAAGAGGAATGAAAAGAGATTGTGAGAAGTGAAGGCAAATTCACTTCTCAAAGTAACTTACCACCTGAAAAGTTAGTGAAAGGAATGCAATGCAATGCAAATGACATGCAATGACATGATACAAACCAAAACCAGGAGCATGAGTGTGATGTTAATGATGCTAAGAGATGATGCAAACATGAGGCAATGCATGAGAATGATCATGCAAACATATGGATGCAAGAGAAGCATGCTTAGAACCATGAACATACATGAAAAGTTATGGAATGCAAATGGCATACAACATGGCAAATGAAAGATGCAATGATCAAACATGATTCCAATATGTCCTAAGATGTATTATGAATCAAATGGATGCACAAAAATGTCATGGCAAGTCATGGTATGCAAACAAATGGAAGATGGATGCAAATGAAAGCCCAAATTAGGGTTTATGATCAATGCACCAAACAAAATTCAAAACCAGAGGCAAACATCAAGATAAAAATTTGAAAATGCATTCAAAGGAACCCTAAACCTATACAAACTCACTGCCCAAAGGAGGGGTTCTAACTCTTAACCTAATGAGGGTTATGAATTTCTTAAGATTGTTAGGGTTTTAAGGTACCTTGTCAAGAAAAATGTCAAACAAATAGGAAATGCAAGATCAATTCATGCCAATTTAATCCTATAAACTACATGCTAAACAAGATGCAATGCAAAAAGAATCAAGGTCCAACTCTTAAAGGCTAGGCAGAAATGAATTTTTGAAGATTGGATCAAAATAATGCCTTGAAATGAAATTAATTCCATGAAAAATTGTCAAAAGACATCAAGATCAAAAAATAAATTTGGTTTGAGAGTTGGACAATGTTTCTAAATGATTTTAAATGTTTCATGAATTGTTTTGTGATTTTTAAATACCTAAAAGTATTTTTAATTAATTAATTCTCATTAATTAATTAAAAATAAACTTTTAAATGATTTAAAAATAATTTTTAATGCAAAAAATAAAAATAAAAATATTTTTGGTTTCTGAAAATTAATAAAAGCTTGAATAAAAATTTTCAGAATTTTCTAATGATTTTTACTATTTTTAATAAAATGTAGAAAACAAATGGAATTAAATGAAAATAAAATTGAATTAAATGAAAAGTATGCACATCTAAAGGTTTGGATTCAAACTCAGGAAGGAGGGAAAGACTGCGCGCCAGATCCTACGGCTAAGATTCAAACTGAGCTAATTTCCATTTTAAATTAATTAAACTGAATTAATTAGGTTAATTATGGATTAGGGTTTCTAATGTTGCATCCTGTCCATTCAAACACGCGCGGGTCAACCCTGGTCAAGCCATCCAACGCTCCACATTCAAACTCACATTAATTGCACAGATTAACCCTAATGAGTTTCAGGTGGCCGGAGAAGACTTCCGGTCGTCTTCTCCGACGAGACCTTCAACCAAACTCTCTCAAATCTCCATTAAATCATGCCAAAACCTCCAGATCAACTCAACTAAGTATCCTAAACAACAATCCAGCCATAAAATTCATTTCTTTTTCGTGAATCATGAAGAACAAACAGAAATCAAGTTTACGGGCAAACTTTCAGATCAAGCATACAACCTCAAATCTCAATCATTTTCAAAAATAAAATGTTCAGTGAACTCAGGGAAGCATGTAGATCAACTTAGAAACAAGAGAAAAGAGTTATGGAAAAATGAATTTCCATGGCTACCTGAATCGAAGCTTTCAAATCAGGGACTTTCTGGCCAGTTTCTTGCTTCCAATCAACTCCAATGGACCTCATGAGAAGCTTTCAATGCTTGTTTGAAGTTTATAATGGTTGGTTTGAAAGATTGCTGAAGTCCTGCTCAAAGAGGGGCAGAAATCGTATTTTGATTTCAGTGAGTTTCAGGCTATGGTGATGGGTGGTTTGTGATCAGTGAGACATGTTGAGATTGTTTGTGAAGTTTGTTTATGTGTTTGCAGCTTGTGTGATGAGTTTCGAAGAGTTTTGCAAATGGAGCATAAACTTGGAACTAGGGCTTTGGGTGTGTTTCAGCCTGAAGTGTTATGTGCTTTGGCTTGCTTTTGATTTGTATAAACAAGTGTGATAGGTCAGAGGGTGGGTGCTGGCCTATTGTGATTGGTATGGGTCTTTGGCCAAAATGTCAACTTGATTTGTACTTGAGATATGGGCAATGGTACAACTTGCTTTTTGGCTTGTCTTGGTTCAGCTGAGTTTAGGGAGAACCATGGAATTGTTTATGAGATGATTCAGCAAGTTGATCAAGGTTTGTGTAGTGTTTTGCAAATTTCACAAAGCTTAGCCCCATTGGAAATTCTTGTGATTCAAGGCATCAAAATGCAAAGTTCCTTGGCCCATTCTGAATTTTAGAGGTCATGTGATCATGTTGTGAAGAATTGGTACACATTTGAGGCCTTTAGAACACTTGATCATAGCATTTTGCAAAATGCCTCTTTGGTAGAAAACTTCAAATTTTGTGATTTTGGCCAACTTTGACAAGCCTTAACTTTTGATCCAAAATGAATTAGGTCAAGTTCTTGAACTTTTTGAAAAGGGAATGATCCATTCTACAACTTTCATGACCAAAGTTTTTCCATTTGAAGCATTTTTGAATCAAAAAGCAAGGGTTGAAAAAGTTTCCCAAAATGGCAATTTTCAATATAAGTCAACTTTCCCAAAAAGTCAACTTTGCAAATGACTTGAGATTCTCCAATTTTGTGAACTTCTAACATCTTCTACGATCAAATAAAGATCATAAACAATCAAAATGATGAAGAACACCCTTTGGTTGGGTCATTGGGGGCCTCAGATGCCCTGATTTTGCACTGACTTGCTCAAGAAGTCAACTCTTGATCAGATGACTTCCCCATGGAATTTCTTCATGAAAATTGATATGCATGCTCCCTATACCATATAGAGACCAATAGAAACAAGAATGACCAAAAAATTTGGAGTCATGGCCTTTGAAACCAAAACCCTAATTTTAGGTCATCTGTGCAGTTAAACCTGGCTCTGCTTCCATGCCATTCTCAGTTCTTGTGATTCTTTGACATTCTTGACTTTGAGGGGATATAATATGATGCTTGAACATACATGGACCCCTTTGAAGTGATTGATGACCTTTGGAGTGGCTCAAGAAGCTCTTGGATTGCTCAGATCACAAACCCTAGATGCAGATGACTTTGAACCAATGCAATGAATCAAAAATGTGGTATGAGATGCTATGATTGAGTTTATGCATATGAAATGATCACAAGCCATGGTGTGAATGGGTGAGGGAAAATTTGGGGTGTTTACACATTGTCCATCCCAAACTTCTTGACAGTGTTCTTTGCATACTGGCTTTGGGATATGAACATGGAGTCCTCCATCTGTTTGATTTGCAGTCCAAGGAAGTAAGTTAATTCTCCCACTAGGCTCATTTCAAACTCATACTCCATTTGAGTCACAAAATGTTTAACCATCCTGTCTGACATCCCATCAAACACTATGTCATCCACATATATCTGAGCAATCATAACCTTTCCCTCTTCATCCTTTACAAACAGGGTTTTGTCTATTCCTCCCTTCCTGTATCCATGCTTGATGAGAAAGGTGGTCAGTCTTTCATACCATGCTCTGGGAGCTTGCTTTAGCCCATACAGAGCCTTTCTCAGCTTGTATACATGGTCTGGACAGCTTGGATCAACAAATCCCTTTGGTTGCTCCACATATACTTCCTCATTAATGTACCCATTTAGAAAGGCACTTTTAACATCCATCTGAAATAATTTGAACTTTAGGATGCAAGCAATTCCTAGGAGTAGTCTGATGGATTCAAGTCTTGCTACTGGTGCAAAAGTTTCATCAAAATCCACCCCTCAATTTGAGTATATCCTTGAGCCACAAGTCTAGCCTTGTTTCTTGTAACTACTCCCTGCTCATTAGACTTGTTTTTGTACACCCACTTAGTGCCAATCACATTAATGCCATCAGGCCTAGGAACAAGATCCCATACTTCATTCCTTGAAAACTGGTCTAATTCTTCCTGCATAGCAGAGATCCAGTACTCATCATTCAGAGCTTCTTTGATGTTTTTAGGTTCTACCTTTGAAACAAAGCAGGAGCCTGAGATCATCTTTCTTGATCTAGTGGTGACACCACTGTTGAGATTACCAATTATCAGTTCTTTAGGATCATCTTTCTGGATTCTGATGGAGGGAGATTTGTTGGATTGCTCTGACTTTGCCTCAGTTAAAGTGAAGTCAAGATTATCACTTTCTATGTTAACTTCAGTTGGATTGTCAGCAGATGTTCCAACATCATCAGCAACATCTGTCTTTGCATAGGTATCATCAATAGTCACATTTATTGACTCCATCATAACCTTGGTTCTGGAGTTAAATACTCTGTAAGCTCTGCTATTTATAGAGTATCCAAGAAATATCCCTTCATCACTCTTAGGGTCCATCTTCCTTCTTTGATCCCTATCAGCCAGGATGTAGCACTTACTTCCAAATACATGAAAGTACTTGACTGTAGGTTTTCTACCCTTCCAGACTTCATAGATGGTGGATAGAGTTCCCTTTCTTAGTGTGACTCTATTGTGGATGTAGCATGCTATGTTCATGGCTTCAGCCCAAAAGTACAGGGGTAACTTCTTGGCATGAATCATGGCTCTAGCTGACTCCTGAATAGTTATGTTTTTCCTTTCTACAACCCCATTCTGTTGAGGGGTGATAGGTGAAGAGTACTCATGGTTGATCCCTTATGATGAATAGAAGTCTGAGAATTTTTTATTTTCAAACTCCTTTCCATGATCACTTCTTATTCTGACCACACAACTTGCCTTTTCTCTTTGGATCCTATGGCATAGATCTCTAAACACCTCAAACACTTCTGACTTTTCTTTGATGAAGCTTATCCAGGTATATCTTGAGAAGTCATCAACAACCACATAGGCATATCTTTTTCTACCAAGACTCTCTACCTGCATTGGTCCCGTAAGGTCCATGTGCAGTAATTCCAAGACTTTGGAGGTTGTCAGATGTTGATGCTTTGGGTGTGACATCTTGGTTTGCTTACCTATTTGACATTCACCACACACTTTTCCTTCATCAATCTTAAGTCTTGAAATCCCTCTTATAGCCTCCATAGAGATGATCTTCTTCATTCCTCTGAGATGGAGATGACCCAATCTTTGGTACCATAGCTTCACTTCTTCTTCTTTGGCCATGGAACAAGTAGATATGAGGCTGGAATCTTGAGGTTCCCACATATAGCAGTTATCTTTTGATCTAGCTCCTCTCATGACCACTTTCTGCTCTTTATCAGAAACTATGCACTCAGCTTTGGTGAAGCTGACACTGTAACCTTGGTCACATAACTGACTTATGCTGATCAAGTTAGCAGTTAACCCTTTCACCAACAGCACACCATCTAGACTTGGTACACCTGAGCATTCCAGGGTCCCAACTCCCTTGATTCCCCCCTTTGCTCTATCTCCAAAGGTTACATAGCTGGATGAGTGTGACTTTAAGTCTACCAACAGATTCTTCAGTCCAGTCATGTGCCTTGAGCAACCACTGTCAAAATACCAGTCTTCCTTAGCAGATACCCTGAGAGATGTGTGTGCTATAGAGGCAACAACCTGCTTAGACCACTTGTGCCTGTTGTGAGGCTTCCTTTGCCTAGAGTGTGAGTTCAGATCAGGCTGTCTTCCTCTCTTAGGCTCCCACTGCTGGATATATGTGTGTCTCCTCTGATGCATCTGCCCTGGGTAGTGTCCATCTCTAGAGTTCCAAGGTTGCCTGGTGAACTTGTTCTTCTGCTTAGGCATGTACTGGTAGCTTTGATCAGTATAATGTATAGCTTTAGGTATCCAAGTTTTCCTGGTGACCTCTGTCTTCTGCTTAGGATGGTGTTGGGAACTCTGATTGGGGTATCCATGCAGTTTGTAGCAAAAAGGTTTGATGTAACCAAACCTTCCACAATGATGACATCTCCACCTTTGATATTTCTTTTTCATCATGTTTTTCTCATGTTGTTGAGACATCTGCTTGAACATCTTGTTTGACTTCATAGGATCTGGAGTTGTTTGGCTGGTGCTAGCCTCAGAGGTTTGAGCTTTATTAAATCCCAGCCTAGACCTATCCCATGAGTGCTTGTTGTTGTTGAGAATGGCATCCAGTGTGTTTGAGACACTGTTTAGCATTCTGACAGATTTGGACATATGCTCTATTTTGGAGTTGAGTAGGCTGACTTCATTTTTCAAAGTGTCAATGATCTCCAGATGACTTGCCTTTTCAGCCTTTAATTCCTCAATCTGCTTCTTCTGCTGTTTACTTTCCTTGCATACCTCAGTGCTCCTTTCACACAGCATCCTGTAAGATGTTTCAAGCTCTTCAAATGTCAGATCCTCATCACTGGATCCCCCTTCAGTTTCACATACTCCAGCTAGAGCAGTGATGTGCTTTGCAGACTCTTCTTCTAACTCACTACCTGAGTCTTCATCTGACCAGGACACAGAAAGACCTTTCTTTTGCTTCTTTAGATAGGTTGGGCATTCACTTCTAATATGTCCATAACCTTCACATCCATGACATTGGATCCCTTTTCCTTGGTTAGTCTTCTCATCATAGTTTGACCTTCTGTTAGAGTCATAAGATCTTTTATTCTCAGAGGTTGAGTTTCTTCCACTTGGTCTGGCCTGTTGTCCATTATTTTGATAATTTTGTTAAATTGTCTCCCAAGCATAGCAATTGCATCTGATAAGTTGTCCTCAGAGCCTGCTTCATGACTTTCTTCTTCCTTATCAGTGTTTGAGACCAGGGCTATGCTTTTGTTTTTCTTCACAATAGTATCACTCATTCCCATCTCCAAGGTTTGAAGGGAACCAATGAGCTCCTCAACTTTCATTGTGCAGATGTCCTGAGCTTCTTCTATGGCAGTGACCTTCATGTCAAACCTCTTGGGCAGTGATCTGAGAATCTTCCTTACCAACTTTTCATCATTCATCTTCTCTCCCAAGGCACCAGAAGTATTAGCAATCTCCAGGATGTTCATGTAAAACTCATGAATGGTCTCATCTTCCTTCATCCTCAAGTTCTCAAACTTGGTGGTGAGAAGTTGAAGTCTTGACATCTTCACCTTTGATGTTCCTTCATGAGTAGTTTTGAGGGTGTCCCAAACATCCTTGGCTAGCTCACAATGATGCACAAGCCTAAATATGTTCCTGTCAATGCCATTGAACAAGGCATTTAAGGCTTTGGAATTTCCAAGTGCTGACTCCTCTTCCTCCTTGCTCCACTCTCCTTCAGGCTTCATCACTTTTTCCCCATCCTTATTGTCTTTGACAGGGTGCTCCCATCCTTTGTTAGCTGCTTTCCAAGCCCTGCTATCAAGATATTTCAAGAATGCTACCATTCTTGGCTTCCAGTAATCATAGTTGGATCCATCCAAAATAGGTGGTCGATTCACAGATCCTACATCTCTGTCCATGTTCCCAAAATTTGCAGTCCCTAGATCTCACCTAGTTATACAGGCAGGGTGACTGCTCTGATGCCAATTGAAATTCTGGGATCAGATATGTGATGTCGAACCAGATGTTTAGACACTGATATCCTAAGCAATAAATTAATGAGCTAGTAAATTAAATAACACAGGAAATTGTTAACCCAGTTCAGTGTATCTCAACACTTACATCTGAGGGCTACCAAGCCAGGAAGGAAATTCAATATAAGTAATATTAATTAGGGAGTTAAACCAATCAGTTTAATCCTTCACTTAATAACTACCCAAGGAAATTTCTATCTAAGACTCTACTTAGATATGAGTACCTACTCACTCCCCCTCAATCACACAGTGATCTTTAACTTAGAATGATTAATAAGTTTGAAGTCACACTTCATACACACCAGCTTGATCTTACTTATCAGTTTCAATCAAGACACAATTCACTTTTTGCTTAAAAGCTTATAAAGTGAATAACACACAAATAAAACCTAGCTTCACTAACACCCTTGACAGTCTTCTTAAATTCGTTAGATTTTCTTGAGTGTATCAGTTTCTTAAATAGATGCTGAGTTTGTGGGCTTTTTGCAAATTATCTAGACTTTGATAAATCCCACAGTTATCTCCTTGAATAAAGGTGAGTTAGTTTGTTATCTCCTTGAATCAAGGTGAGTTAGTTTTCTGTTTCCTTTTATGCTGGAACCAGATAACTTAACTTCCTAAAGAGGCGCCTTGTAGTGCTCATCCTTTACAATTAATTCCAGATATTTACTCCTGATTTTAAGCACTTATGTTGCGCATCATTTAAGGCAGATAGCAGGTTCGCGATGTCACAACATCTGGTGTGACATCCTGATGTCCTGAACTAAGTTCATAACTTTTACTTTGTTTATCAAAAATTCTGCCAATTTCTAACATCTACATGGAAGAATAAAAATATTTGAAAGTTGGTGAATTTGATTTAAGTGATTTTCATAAAAGATTGTAGGAGGTGTTTTTGAATTTGAAAAAATTCAGATTTTATATTATTCAAGACACCCTTTTGAAAAGGTATGAAAATTATGAAACAAAATAATTTATGAAGAGGTATAATCAAAAGGTGTAATTTGAAATTCAAAGAGAATATTTTTCAAAAATCTTACAGTGTTAACCGGTTAACCAAATGGTTAACCGATTAACGCCTATAAACGTTAACTGGTTTGCTGAAAATTTGAACCTGTTAACTGGTTAACCAAATGGTTAACCGGTTAACACTGTTAAAAACAGAAACAGAATGTTTTCAAAAAGTGTTAAACGGTTTGAAAATTTTATCAAAGTATTTTATGCAATATGCTAACATATGATTGAATGAGTGAACACTTGTACATCAATTTAAAAGAGTGATTGATATACCTAAACAAAAGCGTCCAAGCATGAAGTAGAACGATGATGCAAAAGAAGCTTGATCGCCATGCCGGTTTGCTTGTAGCTTGATCAGTTAGAGCTCTTGACTTTTTGCAGATCTGAAAAGCATGTGTCGTGTTGTCTTCATCAAAATCTTCGAGGTTGAAGGCGTGCTTCTACATTCTCCCCCTTTTTGATGATGACAACCGAAAATTCTGTGAGAGCTTTGATCAATGTTTCTCTAAGCGAATCCTCCCCCTATGGACAACAACTCCCCCTAAATGATAGCGGCAGTAGCAAAAGAATTCTGCATTGAGAGGCATTAGAGAAACAAGGTCTTATCCCCCTTTGGCATTAGCAAAAAGGAAGGGACCAACAAGCAAGCATAGAAATGAAAAGTATAGCATCACACAAGCAAACATAAAAGAAAGAAAAAAGAAAACCAAAATTATAAAAGAAACAGAGACTGTCACGCAGGCAGGGACTGCTGTTTTGAAGGTGTTGACCGGTTAACCGATCCGTTAACCGGTTAACGGACAAAAAATTTCAAAAAATTTTAAAAGTCCAGCAGCTTTGGGGGGAGAAAATGGGGGGAAATTTTCAATTTTTTTTCATAAAGTGTTAGCACTTGTCATTCCGCAACTTTCGATCAAAAAATATTTTGAAACCGATTGATTTCGGGTATACGAAAGTGAGAAAAACCGAAAACGGTGAAATGTGAGTGCTAGCATTTTATGACATAAAATTGAGCAAAAACACATATAAGCACACATAATGCAATAAAAACATATAACAATCAATTTTTAGGTTAAGATTAGATGTCACCTTCATTGAGAATACCAAGTTCTCGTCGAATCTTGAAAAATTGCTCTTTAGCCAATGGTTTTGTGAATATGTCGGCGAGTTGATTGTGTGTATCCATGAACATAACATCTACATCTCCATTTAAAACATGATCTCGGAGGAAATGATGTCGGATATCTATGTGCTTTGTTCTTGAATGCATGACCGGGTTCTTCGTGATATTGATGGCACTTGTGTTGTCACACCGGAGAGGGATACAACCGAGATCTATACCGAAATCGAGAAGTTGTTGTTTAAGCCACAAGATTTGAGCACAACAACTTCCTGCTGCAATGTACTCTGCTTCGGCCGTGCTAAGTGCAACGCATGCTTGCTTCTTGCATGCCCACGACACTAGTGCATTCCCGAGAATGTGACAAGTACCACTTGTACTCTTTCTATCGGTCTTACATCCTGCATAATCAGCGTCAGAATAACCAATTAAAGATCATGTACTACCTTTAGGATACCATAGTCCGACGTGCGTCGTTCCTTTGAGATACTTCATGATCCTCTTCACGGTAGTGAGATGTGATTCCTTCGGATTAGCTTGAAAGCGGGCACACAAACAAACAGTAAACATAATGTCAGGACGACTCGCCGTCAAATATAAGAGTGAACCGATCATACCTCGATACTTTTTATATCTATTGAAGTGCCGGAAAGATCTTGATCAACATACATTCCGAATCCCATTGGAGTAGACATCTCTTTGAAATTGTCCATATCAAATCTTTTCAATAACTCCTTGCAATAATTGGATTGGTTGATGAAGATGCCATCCTTTGTTTTCTTGATTTGTAAACCAAGGAAGTAGTTCATCTTTCCCATCATGGACATCTCGAATTCGCCTTGCATCATAAGAGAGAATTCTTTGCAAAGATATTTATTTGTTGAACCAATGATTATGTCGTCGACATAGACTTGAACAAGTAAGGTGTTACCCTTAAGATTCTTGATGAACAAAGTCTTGTCAACCTTTCCTTTCGTAAAACCTTTCTCACATAGGAAGTTGCTAAGGCGATCATACCAAGCCCTTGGTGCTTGCTTTAAGCCATAAAGATCCTTCTTCAACTTGTAGACATGAGACGGGTTCTTGAAATCTTCAAAACCCGGAGGTTGTTTTACGTAAACTTCTTCATTGATGTAGCCGTTTAGGAAAGCGCTTTTGACATCCATCTGGTACAACTGAAAATTCATAGAACAAGCGTAAGCAAGTAATAATCTAATTGCTTCTAACCTTGTGTAAACACCCCAAATTTTCCCTCACCCATTCACACCATGGCTTGTGATCTTCTCATATGCATAAACTCAATCATAGCATCTCATATCACATTTTTGATCCACTGCATAGATTCAAAGTCATCTGCATCTAGGGTTTGTGATCTGAGCAAATCAAGAGCTTCTTGAGCCACTTCAAAGGTTATCAATCACTTCAAAGGGGTCCATGTATGTTCAAGCATCATATTATATCCTCTCAAAGTCAAGAATGTCAAAAAATCACAAGAACTGAGAATGGTATGGAAGCAGAGCCAGGTTTGACTGCACAGATGACCTAGAATTGGGGTTTTGGTTTCAGAGGCCATAACTCCAAATTTTTTGGTCATTCTTGTTTCTATTGGTCTCTATATGGTATAGGGATCATGCATATCAATTTTCATGAAGAAATTCAATGGGGAAGTCATCTGATCAAAGGTTGACTTTCTAAGCAAGTCAGTGTGAAATAAGGGCATCTGAGGCCCCCAATGACCCAACCAAAGGGTGTTCTTCATCATTTTGGTTGTGTATGATCTTTATTTGATCATGGAAGATGTTGGAAGTTCACAAAATTGAAGAATTTCAAGTCATTTGCAAAGTTGACTTTTTGGGAAAGTTTGACTTTTAATGAAATTGCCATTTTGGGAAACTTTTTCAACCCTTGCCTTTTGATTCAAAAATGCTTCAAATGGAAAAACTTTGGTCATGAAAGTTGTAGAATGGATCATTCCCTTTTCAAAAAGTACAAGAACATGACCTAATTCATTTTGGATCAAAAGTTATGGCTTGTCAAAGTTGGCTAAAATCACAAAATTTGAAGTTTTCTACCAAAGAGACATTTTGCAAAATGGTTTGTTCAAGTGTTCTAAAGGCCTCAAATGTGTATCATTTCTTCACAACATGATCATATGACCTCTAAAATTCAGAATGGGCCAAAGAACTTTGCATTTTGATGCCTTGAAACTCAAGAAATCTCAAAGGAACCAAACATGAACCAACTTGCAAAACCTATCACAAGTTACAAACCACTTGTTGCATTGCCTCTAAACCTTTTTCATAGCATTCCTTGATTCAAGCTGAGCCAAAGCAAGCCAAAAAGCAAGTTGTACCATAGCCCATGCTGCAAGTACAAATCAACTTGACTTTTTGGCCAATCCTCCCATACCAATCCCACAGTGCACACCTGCCCTCCTAGATTGCTGGGATTGTTTATGGATTGCCTAAGGGTCATAAAACAAGAGAGAAGCAAGCCTGGAACACACATATTGCAGCACACTCCAAAAACTGTCAAAACTTTCCTCTCTTCGAATCTCCTTCCATAGCCATCAAACATTCATTTTTTTCTTCACCAATCAACCAGAAATCATCCATAGAACAAATCCCACCCCTCACAATGATCTGAAACAGCCCACACAAGAACCTCATTTTTTGATACACCAGAACTGAACCTCTCAAAACAGCCTGTCTAAACTCCATTCAAGCTTGCCATTAGCACAAGGGGGATCATTGGAGTCAGTTTGCATAAGAGAAAAGCCCAGAAAGCCCAGAACCTGAAGGTTCCATCTCAGGTATAGCTCAAGAACCTTTTTCTCAGAACTTCATTTTCTTGTTACAAATTGAATCTATATGTTGCACTGATCATCTGGATGTATTTAGATTTGAAAATAAGTAAGGGATGACCATTTCATGTCTCTCTAAAAGTTTGCCCGTGTTTCATATTTGTCTTCGATTCAAGCTTGTCATTGAAAATAAATGATTTTTGAAAGAGGGGTTAGGTTTAGATGGGGGGCAGGATCATTTCTGTGGAAGAAATTTCATGTTTGGTGACCTATAGCAAAATCTAGGGTTTTGGTTCGCCGGAGAAGACGACCGGAAGTCTTCTCCGGCCACCTAAAGTTGATTAGCCCTAATCTGAATGATTAATGAGGTTTGAATTTTGTGCGTTAGATGAGTTGACTTAGGCTGACTGGCGTGCGTTTGAATGGCTAGGATGTGTCCTCAGAAACCCTAATCCTCATTAACTTAATTAATCCAATTTAATTAATTCATAAATCTGATTTAACCAGGTTTGAACTTGGGCCATTGGATGTGGCGCCAAGTCAAACTTCCTTTGCCCAGAACGCATCTGATCCATCCATTGCTCATACTTTTCATTTTATTAATTTTTATTTCACATTTTTCTTATTTAATTTGTGCATTTTATTAAAAATAGTAAAACTTCTTCAAAAATTCTGAATATTTTTATGCAACCTTTTATTAATTTTCAGAAACCAAAAACATTTTTATTTTTATTTTTTGCATTAAAAAATATTTTTAAATCATTTAAAAGATTATTTTTAATTAATTAATGAGAATTAATTAATTAAAAATACTTTTAGGTATTTAAAAATCACGAAAAAATTCATGAAATCTTTAAAATCATTTAGAAACATTGTCCAACCCTCAAACCAAATTTCTTTTTTGATCTTGATGTCTTTTGACAATTTTTCATGGAATTAATTTCATTTCAAGGCATTATTTTGATCCAATCTTTGAAAATTCATTTCTGCCTAGTCTTTAAGAGTTGGACTTTGATTCTTTTTGCATTGTGTCTTGCATACCATGTAGTTTGTAGAATTAAATTGGCATGAATTGATTGTGCATTTTCAATTTGTTTGACATTTTCCTTGACAAGGTACCATAAAACCCTAGAAATCTTAAGAAATTCATAACTTTCACTGGGTTAAGAATTGAGACCTCTCCTTTGGGCAGTGAGTTTGTATAGGTTTAGGGTTCCATTGGATGCATTTTAAATTTTTTATCTTGATGTTTGCTTCTGGTTTTGGGTTTTGTTTTGTGCATTGATCATAAACCCTAATTTGAGCTTTCATATGCATCCATCTTGCATTTGCTTACAGACCATGACTTGCCATGACATTTTGTGCATCCATTTGATTCATTAGACATCTTAGGACATATTAGAATCATGTTTGATCATTTCATCTTTCATTTTCCATTTTGTATGTCATTTGCATTCCATAACTTTTCATGTATGTTCATGGTTCTGAGCATGTTTCTCTTGCATCCATATGTTCATATGATCATCTCCATGCCTTGTTTCATGTGTGCATCATCTCATAGCATCATTAGTACCATATACATGCTTCTGGTTTTGTTCTACATCATCCCTATTCATCTCATCTTGCATTGCATTCCATTCCTTTTCTAACTTTTCAGGTGGTGAGTTACTTTGAGAAGTGAATTTGCCTTCACTTCTCACAATTTCTTTTCATCTCTCTTATGCATCATTGCTGCATCTTGTCTTGTGTTTGAGATTGAGCTTGCTCTTTCTTCTTCTTCTTACCTTCTTTCCTCAAGTGACTTGTCTTCTTGAATGAAGCAAGTTACTTTGCTTTTCTTTGCTCCTTTCATCTGCTTCCTGGTGGTTCCTCTGAAGATTTCTCTTGTAAACCTCACAAACCTTAGGAACAACCAAGCATGACAATAATTAGGGTTTTTGATTAGTTCCCCATTTAGCTTTTACCTTTGTGTCTCATTGAGTCTTCTCTTCTCATCTCATAATCAGGGACTAAACCCTAAAGGCTTTAAGGCTTTGTGATTAAGCTTATGCCTGCATCCTTCTATTAGGATGGAGTGTATAACTTTAATCCTAAGTGTTAAACCCTTAATGTGTTTAAATCCTTTAATCAATTCACTTAATAACCATCAAGACACCAAAATTGTAACTTGGGCCTTGCATTAGGGTTCTAATTCTTCCTTAATTGGTTAAGAAGGACTAACCCTAGTGTTAATGGACAAGTCCCCCTCAAGTTGTCTTACAAACCCTAAAACTCACTTCATCATCTTATCATTAACTAAAATCCACTTAATAAAGGCTTTGTTTTGTCATGAAGTTAATCCCTAATCATGGATTAAGTTGAGGAGCTTTCCTGAGCTTAAACTTTCTCATCTATTATCCTTCTATTAGGATGGTGTAATGAGTCTGTTTAATCCCTGATTATGGCTTAATCTCATTACTTAACACTAAACAAAAACAACAAACATCTAAATAAATGCAAGTAGGTTAATGATCTTAATCCTACATCATGGTGATTAAGTGTGAGATGCTGACTTCACACTTAAGGTATTCTCATTACCCCTAATCAGAGGGAAGATGTGATGAGTTTACTAAATCCATTGGTTTAGGCTTAAGCTCATTAACTTATGACAAACTTTCAAAAGCAATAAAAGACTGAAAATACAAAAAAAACAAACAATAATTGTCTCCTCCGGGATTCTTTTCTCATCTCATTCACTCACAAACGAGAATCTGCTTCTTCCGTCTAATGCAAGACAGTTTGCACCTGAGCCAGACAGGTCATACACTTGAGCATAGACAAGCAAGCAGTTCACAAGTCAATTCATCCTTTCAGTCTCTTTGGGTCGAACTACGGTGTTCTGACTTCCTCATTGCACGAGAGGATACGTAGGCATAACTTAACAAATTATCGAACAAAAGTCTCTGTATATCCCCCCTCCTCCCAGCATCATTCTTTTAACCTCATGATCTTGAGTATCTTATTCTTGTTCCCACACTGACACTGTACATTTATACACTCCACATTCTTTTACACTGACACCTGTACATCCTCTTCCAGCCTTCTTTACACACAAATTGCACTG
Source organism: Lathyrus aphaca (assembly GCA_963966055.1). Lineage (NCBI taxonomy): Eukaryota > Viridiplantae > Streptophyta > Magnoliopsida > Fabales > Fabaceae > Lathyrus > Lathyrus aphaca. The sequence goes on from OZ014524.1 coordinate 15,497,580, forward strand.
ACACTACCCCTTTAAAACACAAATCTTTTAAGCGTGGATCCCGTCGAGTACGACGGACAATCTGGGTGCTAATACCTTCCCAGGTTGTAACCAACCCCCTTTCTCAGTCTCTCTGGTTCGCAACCGTCTTATCCATATCTTTTCTTAGGTTTATGCAGCATTACCTTTCCCTCGGGATAAAAATGCCTAGCTGGCGACTCTTTTCTTTCTCTTGAGTTCACTCCTGTGTGTTCTCGTTTCTCCTTTCGCCGACCGTTCGCATCTGTACCTTTATCTGAGTCATTCTTATTTATCGGGAGCGACAGCTTGGCGACTCTGCTGGGGACCCTTATACTGTAACCAGGGCTTCTGGTTCTTTTTGTGGGTTCCTCCTAGCGCTTGTTTGATTTGTGTTTACTGGGGTGTTATGTGCTATTTGTGTTTGTATATTTGTTTTATTTATTGCTTTATGTACAGTTTGTTTACTGCTTTCTTTACAGCTTTATATACATCATACTGTCATACTATTTTGGCTGGATCTGGTTCTGTTGCTTTGGTGGGTGGGGGTTCTATTGAGAGTTTAAGGTCCTATACCTGGGACCTGAGTGACACCTAGGCTAGAGTGGTTCATGTTCTTTCCCATTCCATTTCGGTCTGGTGTGGAAATATGAAACACGGTTCAGATATGGGTTTCTTCTTGAGAACTCTGTGCTACAGATATCCTGTAGTGCTAGGGCTATCTGGGAAGCCTGCTAAGTCTGGATGACCTTTACTATGACCTTCAGAAACTGAGGTGAATTAGAGGAGGATCTTTTATGGTTATTGTAAACACTGTACCTCCGGGTTAAAAGTGTTTACACTTCTCATAACTGATCCAAGTCTAAGGATCTTTGTTTTAGAACACCACCTGTGAGGGGGTTGGGCTGTTTACAGGTTTGCAGGTACCCTTGACCTCAGCATACCCTGATACTGTGTTTTGAATAAGAATACTCCACTTTGGGACAGTTCTTGTGATTTTAACCCTGGATATGTGACTCTTTATTTGAGTCCCCCACCTTGGTTACTGGACTTATGAACCTCCATCTGGATTTCTTGAACATACATGGACCTACATCAAGGTAGTAATCAAATCCAGCTTGATCACAAACCCTTTGCATATCATTTGCATACATCATCATTGCATCATTTAACATGTGTTTACTTGTTTTTCAGGGTATCCATATCACATTTGGCTTGGTTTTGACCCCTTCATCTGCATAAGCCCTTTGTTCACCAACTATCTGTTTCAGCTACTTTCATCAGCTACCTTGCTTCAGTCACCTGCATCACCAGTATCAGCCTGTCAGTGGCCCATCTCCTAGTATCAGTCATCATCATCAGTATTTGTCTCAGCTCTTCATCAGCAGGCATGGCACCCAAGAAGAGCAACATCTCCTACCATTTCTTTGAGCCTGAGCTAGCTGGCATCAGGAAGGTCCAGGCCCTGATTACTCCAGACCATATACCACTATTCAGAGAACATTATGGAGGCATCCTTGATGTGGTTATGGATTTGGACCCTTCCTAAAGGAGCTTGATTCATACTTGCCTGCAGTTCTATGATCCCCCTCTGAGGTGCTTCACCTTCCAGAATTTTCAGTTGGGACCCTTGTTGGAAGAGTATTCATCACTGATTGGTGTACCTATCAGGGGTGGAGTCCCCTTCAACCCTGAGATGGCTTTTCCCAGTAATGAAGAGGTGGCAAAGGCATTGTATCTGGAACCAGTTCTGATTGAGCAAAACATGACAGCAAAGGCTGGAATCCCTGGTCTACACTTGGATTTCTTGACCTCTCAGGCTATTCTGAAGGCTTCCTTAGGAGAATGGAAGGCAGTCTGTGCATTATTAGCCCTAAGCATATATGGGATTATATTATTTGCAGATGAGCCTAAGTTTATTAGCAAGAATGCAATCCATCTTTTCATTCTGAGGAACCCAGTGCCCACCTTACTGGGAGATTTCTACTACTTTGTTCACCAAAGGAATGAAAAGCAAAGAGGAAGATTGGTGAGGTGCTGTGCTCCCCTATTCCATACCTGGCTGCTCAAACACCTGCCCAAGACTGATGCATTCTTGAATCCTCAGCAACAAAAGAATTGGGCTAGGAGACTTGTTGCTTTGACCTCAGATGACATCAGGTGGTGCACCCAGAGCACCAAGGGCAGGGACATCATTACTAGTTGTGGTTAGTTCCCCAATGTACCTCTGATAGGGGTGAAGGGTTGCATCAACTACAACCCTCTGCTATTCAAAAGACAGCTGGGCTATGCATTGGTCCACCCTCCTAGAGTACAAGATCTAGCTGAGACCCTTTATTGTGAGATCAAGCCTAATCTGGCTATTGTCAGGCAAGCATCCTGGGCTTGGGACAATGTCCAGACCAAAGGGATGGCCATTCTTGGGAGATGCAACAATGTGGCCTCAGCTCAGTAGTATGAGTGGTATCATGCCAGGGCTCAAATTTCTGGGATGCCCTTCACCATCTCCACAGCACCACCTCCAGCCACTGTTAGCCTGGAGGAGTTTGAAAAGCTCAAAGAGAGGAATGAGAATTTGTCTGAAGCCTTGAAGAGAACCCTCTGGGAGAGGAGTGATGGTCGTCTGGACATTGCAAGGTTAGAAAAGCTTAAGGTGGAGCATCTAGCCAGGATTGAAAAGTTAGAGGACTACATCAAGAAGTCAAGGGCTGGAGAACAGATTTTGAAGAATGCCTGTAAAGAGGCCCAATTCCAGAAAGCCAGGACTGATCTTTATCTGAAGGAGAGCCAAGCTAGATGGGTCAGGATCACTGAAGCTCGCACTCAGGAGGATAAAAGGACTCAGGACAAGATTGAGCAGTTGGAGGCTAATGCAAAGGAGCAACAGGAAGCCCTATTAGCAGCCCAGAGGGAGATCTCAGAATTGAAACTCATAGCTGGTGTAAAGAGGTCAAAGGACCAAAGCAGACACAAGAAGCTAACCACTGCTATCACCACCAGGAATCTTCTCATCAGGAACCTCACGGAGCATCCAGCTAATCTTGTGACTGAAGCACTTTTGAAGGAAGTCCAGGAGGATGAGTTTGGTCTTGGTGTCTGACTCTTGCTTGTTGTTGTTTTCATTTCATGTACTTTTATTTTATTTATTGACCCCTCAGAGGGCCTGTATTGTAAGAACAAACTATGTATGTTTTTCCATTTGTAATATATTCATTAGTTTGTTTTATCTGAGTTCTTTTTCTCTACAGCAACATCAAAGCACCTTCCTCAGGGATCTGGAAAGGTCAAAACCAAATGCCAAGCCGGATACCTTGGAAACAAATAAGCATACTGCATTGCATACTAACTTTGGTTTCGTTTTGTAGGTTTTTGTTTTGTTGTTACTAACTCTGTTGTGATTCAGGAACTATTGCTCGACGACGGGTGTTCCCACTCAACCGTCCACACAGATATCCCACCCGCAACAACCTTCCGGGTATACAAATGGACCAAGTACAGCAGGAACTTACAGAGGTCAGGACTCAAATGGCCAATGAGAGACTGGAGATGAGAAATCAGATGACCCAGTTTATGGAGGTGATGAATGGATTGGCACAGAGCCAAGAGAGATTAAGGGCATTAGTAGAAAGGTAGACCCAGGAGGAACCCCATCTAGGGACTGGGGGAACAAGCAACAATGAGAGGGTTCAGCCTCCTGTTAACCCTCCAGTGTATGGGCCTCACCTTCATCCAGAGATCAACATCCCTGCTAATGTGCAAGGGAATGCCACTGCAGGCAGACTATTACAAGAAGACCCCCAGGAAGATCAATTTACTGTGATGGGAGCTGGGGATGAAGCCTATGACAGAAGGCTAGATGAAATTGCTGAGAAATTGAGATCCCTGAAGTCCCAGAATTCTTTGGGCTTTGATGTTATGGACATGGGTCTAGTGGACGGGGTAAGGATTCCCCACAAATTTAAACCTCTGTGCTTCGAGAAGTACAACGGAACCTCCTGTCCACGAACCCACTTACAATCCTTTCTGGGAAGGCTGAAGGCATATACCATGGATGAAAAGCTATGGATGTTTTATTTTGAAGATAGCTTAACAGGAGCTTCAAGGGAATGGTACTCTCACTTGACTAGAGCAACCATCAGATGCTGGAAGGACCTAGCTGAGGCCTTTATCAGACAATACCAGTATAACTTGGATATGGCTCCTAACAGGACCCTCCTGATGGGAATGTCTCAATCATCCAGGGAGAGCTTCCGGGAATACTCCCAGAGGTGGAGACAGCTTGCTGCTGCTGTCCAGCCACCCATGTCGGAAAGGAAAATGGCCGACATGTTTATGAACACGCTCCAAGGGACATACATTGACAGGCTAGCTGCCTTTTCTTCCACTAGCTTCGCTGACGTAGTCATAGCTGGGGAAAGAATTGAAAGCCTATTAAAGATGGGCAAGATTTCTGACAATGGTGCGAGCTCGTCCAGCAACCCCAAAAAGCCTTTTGTAGGTCCAAGAAGAACCGGTGAGACCAATGCTATTCAGGCCAGCAGGGGCAGACCACAATATGTTCATAGGTCAGTGGCAGCAGTCACCATTCTGTAAAAACCCCAAATTTGCCCTCACCCATTCACACCATGGCTTGTGATCATTCCATATGCATAAACACAATCATAGCATCTCAATTTACATTTTTGATTCACTGCATGGATTCTAAGTCATCTGTATCTAGGGTTTGTGATCTGGGCAACCCAAAAGCTTCTTGAGCCACCCCAAAGGCCATCAATCACTTCAAAGGGGTCCATGTGTGTTCAAGTATCATATTATATCCTCTCAAAGTCAATAATACCAAAGAATCACAAGAACTGAGGATGGTATGGAAGCGGAGCCAGGCTTGACTGCACAGATGACCTAAAATTAGGGTTTTGGTTTCAGAGGCCATAACTCCAAATTTTTTGGTCATTCTTGTTTCTATTGGTCTTTATATGGTATAGGGAGTATACATATCAATTTTCATGAAGAAATTCCATGGGGAAGTCATCTGGTCAAGAGTTGACTTTTCAAGCAAGTCAGTGCAAAATCAGGCATCTGAGGCCCCCAATGACCCAACCAATGGGTGTTCTTTATCATTTTGATTGTATATGATCTTTATTTGATCATAGAAGAGGTTGGAAGTTTACAAAATTCAAGAATTTCAAGTCTTTTGCAAAGTTGACTTTTTGGGCAAGTTTGACTTTTAATGAAAATGTCATTTTATGCAACTTTTTCAACCCTTACCTTTTGATTCAAAAAAGCTTCAAATGGAAATACTTTGGTCATGAAAGTTGTAGAATAGATCTTTCCCTTTTCAAAAAGTACAAGAACATGACCTAATTCATTTTGGATCAAAAGTTATGGCTCATCAAAGTTGGTAAAAATCACTAAATTTCAAGTTATGCACCAAATGGAAAAACTTGCAAATTCTTGTACCAAGGCAATTTGTGACTTCAAATTGATGTCTAACCTTTACACAAACATCACACATGACCTAAAAATCAGAATGCACCCAAGGAATCACATGTTTCATGGCCCATGGATCAAGTTTCTTTCATAAGAACCAAAGTGAACCAAGTTGCAAAAGTCATCATAACTCCTCACCCACTTGCTGGCTAGTTTGCTGAACCACCCTAGCCCTTTTCCCTCATCATGCTGCGCAGCACACCCTCCTTGTACTAGGCTAGCAAGTTGCCCATGCCCTTCTTACACAAAGTTGACATTTTAGCAAAAGCACCCATACCAATCAATAAAGGACATGTCATGTCATTTGACCAATGGGAATTGTTTATGTTAATCAAATGCAAGCTAAACATAAGAACAAGCAAGCCTGAAGCCAGCCACAACACAACATTCTCATTTTCACTCTCAAAAGCAAAAGCATTCGAAACTCATCATACAGGCCATAAACTCATAAACAAACTTCACAAACCTTCTCACCATGATTCACTGAACACAAACCAACCTTCAAAACAGTCTGAAAGCCATAGAATCACAAACACGATCCTCACCTGACCTTGAACAGAACTTGTTCAAACTTCCGAACCAGCCATCACAAACTCTTTCTAAGCATCAAGACTTCATCAGGGGCCTAAAAGGAGTGGATTGCACAAAGAGAAGAGGTCAGAAAGTTGCAAACTGAAAAGCTTCAAACTCAGGTAGCTTCATGAACTTTTTTTCCAGAAGCATGATTTTAAGTTCTAAATAGCTTCTATACATTCCCCTGGTCATGAATATGTGCTTACTTTTGAAAATGGTTGAGAAACCAGGATGTATGTAGTGTTTGAAATTTTTGCCCTAAAAATTGTTTGATTCGATTCTCTCTGTTTATGAATGATAAATGATGTTTGAGTGAGGGGTTTGATTCGTTTTTGAATGGGGATGAGTTCTGGATAGTTAGTTTTCATTTTCATTGCGTGTAGAGTGGTTTAGCATTTTGGACTCGCCGGAGAAGATGACCGGAACCACTGTTCCGGTCATCTGAGAGTCATTAGGGCTGGATTAGGGCTTAATCATTAATTAGTGGAATTTGAATTTGGGCCGTAGGATATGGCGCCAATTCAAACGCGCGCGTGTTCCATTTGAATCTGGACCATTAGATTTGATTACTTTTCTTTTTTCAGCTTTATTTCATTTTATTTTTCATATTATTTCATTTAATTTGTACATTTTATTAAAAATAGCAAAATCATTTTAAAAATTCTGAAATTTTTTATATAAACTTTTATTAAAATTCAGAACCCAAAAACATTTTTATTTTTATTTTTTGCATTTTAAAAATATTTTTAAATATTTAAAAGTTTATTTTTAATTAATTAATGAGAATTAATTAATTAAAAATACTTTTAGGTATTTAAAAATCACCAAAAAATTCATGAAACCTTTAAAAACATTTAGAAGCATTGTCCAACCCTCAAACCAAATTTCTTTTTGATCTTGATGCATTTTGAGAATTTTCCATGGAATTAATTCATTTTCAAGGCATTATTTTGATCCAAACTTCAAAAAATCATTTCTGCCTAACCATTGAGAGTTGGACTTTGATTCTTTTTGCATTGTGTTATGCATATCATGTAGTTTGTGAGATTAATTTGGCATGGATTGATCTTACATTTTCCATTTGTTTGGCATTTTTCTTGTTAAGGAACCCTAAAACCCTAGAAATTTTAGGAAATTCATAACTTTTATTAGGTTAAGAGTTGGAACTTCTCCTTTGGGCAGTGAGTTAATATAGGTTTAGGGATCCTTTGAGTGCATTTCCAATTTTTTATATTGATTTTTGCTTCTGATTTTGGGTTATGTTTGATGCTTTGATCATAAACCCTAATTTGGGCTTCCATATGCATCCATCTTGCATTTGCTTGCATACCTTGACTTGCCATAGCATTTTGTGCATCCATTTGATTCATTTGGCATCCTAAGACATCTTGTAAGCATGTTTGATCATTGCATCTTGTATTTGCCATGTTGTATGCCATATGCATTTCATAACTTTTCATGTATGTTCATGGTCCTTAACTTGTTTCATCTGCATCCATAAGTTTGTATGATCATCCCCATGTGTTGTTTCATGTTTGCATCATCCCATAGCATCATTATCATCATGTAAATGCTTCTGGTTTTGGTTTGCATCATGCCATTTCATTCCATCTTGCATTGCATTGCATTTCTTTCACTAACTTTTTCAGGTGGTAAGCAACTTTGAGAAGTGAATTTGCCTTCACTTCTCACAATTTCTCCTCATCTCCTTTATGCATCCTTGCTGCATTTTGTTATGTGTTTGAGATTGAGCTTGCTCATTCTTTTTCTCCTTACTTTCTTCCCTCAAGTGACTTGCCTTCTTAAATGAAGCAAGTTACTTTGCTTCTCTTTGCTCCTTTCATCTGCTTCCTGGTGGTTTCTTTGAAGATTTCTTTCTTAAACCTCACCAACCTTAGGAACAACCAAGCATGACAATGATTAGGGTTTTGATTAGTCCCCCCCATTTAGATTTTGCCTTTGTGTCTCATTGAGTCTTCACTTCCCATCTCATAATCTGGGACTAAACCCTAAAGGCTTTATGGCTTTGTGATTAAGTTCATGCCTGTATCCTTCTCTTAGGATGGAGTGTATAACTTTAATCCTAAGTGTTAAACCCTTAATGTGTTTAAATCTCTTAATCAATTCACATAATAATCATCAAGGCATCACACTTGTAACTTGGGCCTTGCATTAGGGTTCTAATTCTTCCTTAATTGGTTAAGAAGGACTAACCCTAGTGTTAATGGACAAGTCCCCCTCAAGTTGTCTTTCAAACCCTAAAAATCACTTCATCATCATATCATTAAATAAAATCCACTTAATCAAAGGCTTGTTTTGTCATGAGTTTAATCCCTAATCATGGATTAAGTTGAGGAGCTTTCCTCAGCTTAAACATTCTCATCTATTATCCTTCTATTAGGATGGTGTAATGAGTCTGTTTAATCCTTGATTATGGCTTAACCTCATTACTTAACACTAAACGAAAACAACAAAAACATCTAAATAATCACAAGTAGGTTAATGATCTTAACCCTACATCATGGTGATTAAGTGTGAGAAGCTGACTTCACACTTAAGGCATTCTCATTACCCCTAATCAGAGGGAAGATGTGATGAGTTTACTAAATCCATTGGTTTAGGCTTAAGCTCATTAACTTATGACAAATTTCAAAAGCAATAAAAGACTGAAAACTCAAAAACAAACAATAATCGTCTCCTCCGGGATTCTTTTCTCATCTCATTCACTCATAATCGAGAACTTGCTTCTTCCGTCTAATGCAAGACAGTTTGCACCTGAGCCAGACAGGTCATACACTTGAGCACAGACCAGTAAGCAGTTTACAAGTCAATTTATTTTTCAGTCTCTTTGAGTCGAACTACGGTGTTCTGACTTCCTCATTGCACGAGAGGATACGTAGGCATAACTTAACGGTTATCGAACAAAAGTCTCTGTATATTCCCCCTCTTCCAGCATTATTCTTTAGCCTCATTATCATGAGCATTTCATCTTTGTTCTTACACTGACACTGTATATATCACACTTTGCATTTCTTTTACACTAACACCTGCACATCCTTTTCCAGCTATTTTATACACAGATTGCACTGACACTACCCCTTTAAAACACAAATCTTTTAAGCGTGGATCCCGTCGAGTACGGCGGACAATCTGGGTGCTAATACCTTCCCAGGTTGTAACCAACCCCCTTTCTCAGTCTCTCTGGTTCGCGACCGTCTTATCCATATCTTTCTAGGTCTATGCAGCATTGCCTTTCCTCCGGGATAAAAATGCCCAGCTGGCGACTCTATTCATTCCCTGTGAGTTCACTCCTGTGTGTTATCACATCCCTCTTTCGCCGACCGTTCGCGTCTGTACCCCATTTTACCCGGCTTCATTTGGTGGGAGCGACAGCTTGGCGACTCTGCTGGGGACCCTTATATTGTAACCAGGGCTTCTGGTTCTTTTTGTGGGTTCCTCCTAGCGCTTGTTTGATTTGTGTTTACTGGGGTGTTATGTGCTATCTGTGTTTGTATTTATATTTATTTTTGCTTTATGTACAGTTGTTTTATTGCTTTATTTACAGCTTTACATATATCATACTGTCATACTGTGCTGGCTGGATCTGTTTTGTTGCTTTGGTGGGTGGGTGTTCTATTGAGAGTTGAGGTCTTATACCTGGGACCTGAGTGACACCTAGGCTAGAGTGGTTCATGTTCTTTCCCATTCCATTTCGGTCTGGTGCGGGAATATGAAACACGGTTCAGATATGGGTTTCTTCTTGAGAACTCTGTGCTACAGATTTCCTGTAGTGCTAGGGCTATCTAGGAAGCCTGCTAAGTCTGGATGACCTTTAGTATTGACCTTCAGAAACTGAGGTGAATTAGAGGAGGATCTTTTATGGTTATTGTAAACACTGTACCTCCGGGTTAGAAGTGTTTACACTTCTCATAACTGATCCAAGTCTGAGGATCCTTGTTTTAGAACATCACCTGTGAGGGGTTTGGGCTGTTTACAGGTTTGCAGGTACCCTTGACCTCAACATACCCTGTTACATTGTTAAGAGTATTCCATTTTGGAACAGTTCTTGTGATTTTAACCCTGGACTTGTGACTCTTTATTTGAGTCCCCCACCTTGGTTACTGGACTTATGAACCCCCATCTGGATTTCTTGAACACACATGGACCTATATCAGAGCAATTAATCAGATCCATCTCAGTCACAAACCCTTGCATATCATTTGCATACATCCTCATTGCATCATTTTAACATGTGTTTATTTGTTTTTCAGGGTATCCATCCTATCATTTTGGCTTGGTTTTGACCCCTTATTCAGCATAAGACCTGTCATCATCAGTACTTACTTCAGCTGTCAGCTACCCTGCTTCAGTCACCTGCCTCACCAGTCTCAGCCTGTCAGAGGCCTATCTTCAGTGTTATTCTCAGCATCTGACTCAGCTCTTCTTCAACAATATGGCACCTAAGAAGAGCAACATCTCCTATCATTTCTTTGAGCCTGAGTTGGCTAGCATCAGGAAGATTCAGACCCTGATTACTCCAGACCATATACCACTTTTCAGAGAACATTATGGAGGAATCCTTGATGTGGTTATGGATTTGGACCCTTCACAGAGGAGCTTGATTCATACTTGCTTGCAGTTCTATGATCCCCCTCTGAGGTGCTTCACCTTCCAGAATTTTCAGTTGGGACCCTTGTTGGAAGAGTATTCATCATTGGTTGGTGTACCTATCAGGGGTGGAATCCCCTTCAACCCTGAGATGTCTTTCCCTAGTAATGAGGAGGTAGCAAAGGCATTATATCTGGAACCAGTTCTGATTGGGCAGAATTTGACAGCTAAAGCTGGAGTCTCTAGTTTTCATCTGGATTTCTTGACTTCTCAGGCTATTCTGAAGGCCTCCTTGGGGGAGTGGAAGGCAGTCTGTCCTCTGTTGGCCCTTAGCATATATGGGGTCATACTTTTTGCAGATGAGCCTAAGTTTGTTAGCAAGAATGCAATCCATCTTTTCATCCTGAAGAACCCAGTGCCCACCTTACTGGGAGATCTTTACTACTCTGTCCATCAAAGGAATGAAAAGCAAAGGGGAAGATTAGTGAGATGCTGTGCTCCTTTGTTCCATACTTGGCTGCTCAAACATTTGCCAAAGAATGATGCATTCTTGAACCCTCACCAGCAAAGAAATTGGGCTAGGAGGCTTGTTGCCCTAACCTCAGATGACATCAGGTGGTGCACTCAGAGCACCAAGGGCAGAGACATCATTACTGGTTCTGGGCAGTTTCCCAATGTGCCTCTGATAGGAGTGAAGGGTTGCATCAACTACAACCCTCTGCTATTCAAAAGACAACTGGGCTATGCATTAGTCCACCCTCCTAGGGCACTGGATCTGGCTGAGACCCTTTATTGTGAAATCAAGCCTAATCTGGCTATTGTCAGGCAGGCATCCTGGGCCTGGGACAATGTGCAGACTAAAGGGGTAACCATTCTGGGGAGATGCAACAATGTGGCCTCAGCCCAGTACTATGAGTGGTCCCATGCCCAGGCTCAAATTACTGGAATGCCTTTCACTATTGAAGATGTGCCTGGACCTTCCACAGCACCACCTCCAGCAACTGTCAGCTTAGAGGAGTTTGAGAAATTGAAAGAAAGAAATGAGAAACTGACTCAGGCTCTACAGAAGACCCTCTGGGAGAGGAGTGATGGTCGCTTGGACATTGAGAGGTTAGAAAAGCTAAAGGTGGAGCATCTAGCCAGAATTGAGAAGTCAGAGGACTACATTAAGAAGTCCAGGGCAGGAGAGCAGATCTTGAAGAATGCCTGCAAGGAAGCTCAGTTCCAGAAGGCCAGGACTGATTTGTATCTGAAGGAGAGTCATGCAAGGTGGGTCAGGATCACCGAAGCCCGTACTCAGGAGTACAAAAGGACTCAGGATAAGATTGAACAGCTGGAAGCTAGTGCAAAAGAGCAACAGGAAGCCCTGGCAGCAGCCCAGAGAGAGATCTCAGAATTGAAGATTAGAGCTGGTGTAAAGAGGTCAAAGGACCAGAGTTAACACAAGAGGCTAACTGCAGCTGTTACTACAAGGAATCTTCTCATCAGGAATCTTACAGAGCGTCCAGCTGATACTGTGACTGAAGCACTTCTCAAGGAAGTGCAGGAGGATGAGTTTGGTCTTGGTGTTTGACTTTTGCTTGTTGTTGCTTTCATTTCATGTACTTTTCTTTATGTTGTATTTTTGACCCCTCAGAGGGCATGTATTGTAAAAAACAAACTATGTATCATTTACTTTTTGTAATATATGTTTTGGCTTGTTTTATCTGAATTTCTTCAAAGCAACATCACAAGCACCTTCTTCAAGGGTCTAGAAAGGTCAAAACCAAGTGCCAAGCCGGATACCTTGGAAACAAATAAGCATATTGCATTGCATACTAACCTTTTGTTTTGTTTTGTAGGTTTTTGTTTTATTGTTACTAACTCTGTTGTGATCTCAGGAACTATTGCTCGACGTCGAGGGTTTCCACTCAACCGTCCACACAGATATCCCACCCGCAACAATCTTCCGGGCATACAAATGGACCAAGTACAGCAGGACCTTACAGAGGTCAGGAATCAAATGGCCAACGAGAGGTTGGAAATGAGGAATCAGATGACACAATTTATGGAGGTGATGAATAATATGGCTCAAAGCCAAGAGAGGTTAAGAGCACTGGTAGAGGGGAGGAATCAGGAAGACCCTCATCCAGGGACTGCTGGGACAAGCAATAATGAGAGAGTCCAACCTCATGTTAATCCCCCAGTCTATGGACCCCACCTGCATCCAGAGATCAACATCCCTGTTAATGTGCAAGGGACTGCCACTGCAGGTAGAGTGCTGCAAGAAGACCCCCAGGAAGATCAGTTCACAGTGATGGGAGCTGGGGAGGAAGCCTATGACAGAAGGCTAGATGAGATTGCTGAGAAACTGAGATCACTGGAGTCCCAGAATTCTTTGGGCTTTGATGTTATGGACATGGGCTTAGTGGACGGGGTCAGGATTCCCCACAAATTTAAACCACCATGCTTTGAGAAGTATAACGGGACTTCCTGTCCCCGGACCCATTTACAGTCCTTTCTGGGGAGGCTGAAGGCATATACCATGGACGAAAAGCTATGGATGTTTTATTTTGAGGATAGCTTAACAGGAGCTTCAAGGGAATGGTACTCTCACCTGACTAGAGCAACCATTAGATGCTGGAAGGACCTGGCAGAGGCCTTTATCAGACAGTATCAGTACAACTTGGATATGGCTCCCAACAGGACCCTCCTGATGGGGATGTCTCAATCATCCAGGGAAAGCTTCCGGGAGTACGCTCAAAGGTGGAGACAGCTCGCTGCTGCTGTCCAGCCACCCATGTCAGAGAGGGAGATGGCTGATATGTTTATGAACACCCTCCAAGGAACATACATTGACAGGCTGGCTGCCTTCTCCTCCACTAGCTTTGCTGACGTGGTCATAGCCGGGGAAAGAATTGAAAGCCTGTTAAAAATGGGAAAGATTTCTGACAACGGTGTGAGCTCATCCAGCAACACAAGAAAGCCTTTTGTAGGCCCAAGGAGAACTGGTGAAACCAATGCTATCCATGCCAACAGGGGCAGACCCCAATATGTTCATAGGTCTGTGGCAGCAGTCACCATTCCCGCTCCAATTCATCCTTAACCAGCTTATCAACCTCAGCAACAGAATTACCAGCAACAAACTCAGTATCCTCCTCAGAGAAATTATAACAACAGCAACACCAGCAACAACAACCACCAAAGACCATTTCAACAGAGACCTTCTCAGGCCAACAGGGTGATCGATCCGATCCCTATGCCCTATGCCACATTATTGCCACAACTCCTAAAACTCAACCTGGTTGAGCTAAGGACGTTGGCACCTCCAGATCCTGCCAGTCTGCCCAGAAATTATGACGCCAGCGCCAGATGTGCTTTTCACTCAAATGCACCTGGCCATAGTACAGAGAAGTGCAGAGCTTTGCACATGAAAGTGCAGGATCTAGTGGATTCCAAGGCTCTAAATTTTGCACCACCACCAAATGTTAACAAGAACCCTATGCCACACCATGGTGGTCCCCGAATCAATGCTATTGAAGAAGACAAGCCATCTTACTTGATAACCAGTGTGGGTCAGATTCGGACACCCTTGGTGGAGATTAAAGCTCAACTCCTTGAATGTCAAATGTTCCCGGGATGCGAGCTAGGGTGTGCTTATTGCAACATTTCAGTGAATGGCTGTGATAACTTGAGGGATGGCATAGATGGTCTCATCCAGAGTGGCCTGCTTCAAATCACAACATCAGTACCTACCAACCCAGCAATCTCCTTAACCACAGTTCCAGAATCATCTACAACTGCAACAACCATTGTTCCAAACAACTCTTCAGTCTCATCAACAAATGCTTCATCTGTTACTTCAACAGACCAGATATCAGCAAACACCCCTTCTACAACTTCAGCACCCCTTCATTCAGAGTCTCCTACAACAACAACACCCATCCTTCCAACAATGTCTCCTACAACTTCAACAGCAAATGTCTCGACAGTTACAATTTATTATGATCCTGCAAATGATTCTGCCTACAACTCACAAAATGCCACTCCCACTAGAGCACCAGTCACAATATACTATGATCCACAGACTATCATGGTCCCTTCTGCAGCTGCCGTCAGTCCAGTCACTATCACAGTGCCTGGGCCAGTGCCTTATGAAAGCAGTAATGCCATCCCCTGGCATTACGGCTCCGACCTATACTGCGAAGGACAGAAAATCACTTTTGAATCATCAACTTCTTCACCACAAATAGACAATGTGGGTGGAGGCGGAGGCTTCACTCGAAGCGGACGTCTCTTTGCCCCGCAAATTCAAAGACCCACTGCTGAAACAGAAGCTGCTGCCAAGGCAAAAGGGAAGAGCATGGTGCAAGAAGAGCAAATTGTTAAAGAAGCTTTGAAAACACCTTTTGATCAAGAAGTTGATGAGTTCATGAGAATCATCAAGAAAAGTGATTACAAGATAGTGGACCAGCTTCACCAAACGCCTTCCAAGATCTCCATTCTATCACTGCTTATGTGCTCCGAGGCCCATCGGAACGCACTACTCAAAGTCTTGCACGCAGCTTATGTGCCGGAAGAGATCACGGTCAATCAGTTGGAAGCTGTGGTTGGAAATGTTAATGCTAGTAATGGACTGGGATTTACCAACACTGACTTGACTACGGAAGGCCGCAATCACAACAAGGCTTTGCACATTACCATGGAGTGTAAGGGTGCAGTTCTTTCACATGTACTGGTAGACACAGGATCATCCCTCAATGTCTTGCCTAAAAAAGCCCTTGTGAAGCTGGAATATGAAGGATTGGCATTACGACCCAGTAACTTAGTAGTGAGAGCCTTTGACGGCTCTAAGAGATCAGTTCTGGGAGAAATTGAGTTGCCTGTAACGATTGGCCCACAGACTTTCAAAACGACCTTCTACGTGATGGACATTCAGCCTGCCTACAGCTGTTTGTTGGGTAGACCATGGATTCATGCGGCTGGCGCAGTTACGTCTACCCTTCACCAGAAGTTAAAATTCGAGTGGGAGGGCCAAGTCGTTACTATTTGTGGAGAGGAGGATATTTTTGTTAGCCATCTGGCTACATACAAATATATTGAGATGGATGGGGAGATCCACGAGACGATGAGTCAAGGGTTTGAGGCCCTGAATATTAATGAAACCTCTGCTGTACTTGGGACTTCCATGACATCCTACCAGCAGGCCCGGAAGGTGGTGGAAGAAGGAAACGCTCAAGGCTGGGGCAAATTGTTGCCTGTGGAAAAGAAAGAAGATAGATTTGGGTTGGGTTACAAACCAACTCAACAAGATCAAGCAGAGGCTGCTAAAAAGCCCAACTTTGTTAGTGGGGGATGCTCACCCCCGATGCTGTCAACAACTTGGAAGATGAGTCGGAAGATGAACGCAACCTGGAAAGCTGGATTCGTCCAAAGATCCCGGGGAGCAGTATCTCAAACTGGTCTTCCCAGGAAATTATAACAGTTACTCCTGCAGAGTAATTATTATTTCCTGTATATTTTAAGCATGCATCAAGTCTTGCATCTTGCCCAAGATGACAAGACTCATTTTGTAATCGGGCCATCTGTAATTTTTGTGCAACAAGATTAATCAATGAAATATCAGACATCTTTTGCAAATGAGTCTTTTTCTTTTCCGCTCACTGTTTTTCCATTTTTCTTTTTGTACAAAAAATAAATGGCAATGTTTTCAAAATGACAACTTTATTTCACTTTTCTAAAACAAGATTAAAATCAATCACTAAAATGAACAAACTGAATCCTTGCAGAAAGTGCCTTCCAGAGCACACTGACAACAACACGGCTATGACTTCGTATGACTTTGACAATCCAATCAATCAAGCTGATGAAGGGGTTGAAGAAGACTACGAGCTTCCAGAAGAACTAGCTAGGTTGTTGAGACAAGAGGAAAAGGTTATCACTCCTCATCAGGAGGAGGTAGAAACAATTAATCTTGGTACAAATGAGGATGTGAAAGAAGTTAAGATCGGGGCCTGTTTACAAGACTCGGTAAAGAGACAACTGATTGACCTGCTTCAGGAATATGTGGACGTGTTTGCTTGGTCTTATCAGGATATGCCAGGGTTGGACACCGATATCGTTATGCACAAGCTGCCTTTAAGAGAAGATTGCCCACCGGTTAAACAGAAACTGCGCCGCACTCGCCCAGACATGGCAATGAAGATAAAGGAAGAGGTAC
Source organism: Lathyrus aphaca (assembly GCA_963966055.1). Taxonomy (NCBI): domain Eukaryota; kingdom Viridiplantae; phylum Streptophyta; class Magnoliopsida; order Fabales; family Fabaceae; genus Lathyrus; species Lathyrus aphaca. The sequence continues at coordinate 15,514,444 of OZ014524.1, forward strand.
AAAAGCAATGGGACGCCGGATTCCTTGCTGTAACTAGCTATCCACCGTGGGTTGCTAATATAGTACCTATGCCTAAGAAAGACGGCAAGGTAAGGATGTGTGTTGACTACCGGGACCTTAACAGAGCCAGCCCGAAAGATGATTTCCCATTACCTCACATTGATGTATTGGTCGATAATACGGCTCAATTCTCGGTATTCTCCTTCATGGACGGATTTTCAGGATAAAATCAGATCAAGATGTCACCTGAAGACATGGAGAAGACAACCTTCATCACACCCTGGGGCACGTTCTGTTACAAGGTGATGCCATTCGGATTGAAGAATGCTGGTGCAACATGTCAACGGGCTATGGTAACGTTATTCCACGATATGATCCATAAAGAAATCGAGTGTTATGTGGATGACATGATTGCCAAGTCCCTTATGGAAGAAGACCACCTGGTAAATCTGCTGAAGTTATTCAAGCGTCTGAGGAAGTACCAACTGAAGCTGAACCCCAACAAGTGCACATTCGGGGTGCGATCCGGTAAACTGCTGGGCTTTATTGTAAGCGAGAAAGGGATTGAAGTAGACCCTGATAAAGTCAAAGCCATTCAAGAGATGCCTACACCAAAGTCTGAAAAAGAAGTTCGGGGGTTTCTAGGTAGATTGAACTACATCTCAAGGTTCATATCTCACCTTACTGCAACCTGTGAACCTTTGTTCAAGCTGTTAAGAAAAGAACAGACGGTCAGGTGGAACGAAGACTGCCAGAAGGCTTTTGACAAGATCAAAGAATACCTGCAAGAACCACCAATCCTTATGCCTCCAGTTGAAGGAAGACCTCTGATAATGTACTTGACAGTATTAGAAGAGTCAATGGGGTGTGTGTTGGGTCAGCATGACGAGTCTGGTCGAAAAGAGTATGCAATATACTACCTGAGCAAAAAGTTCACCGACTGTGACCAACGTTATTCACTGCTCGAGAAAACTTGTTGTGCTTTAGCGTGGGCTGCTCGCCGACTGAGACAGTATATGTTGACCCACACTACTTTATTGATCTCAAAGATGGACCCAGTCAAGTACATTTTCGAGAAGCCAGCTCTTACCGGACGGGTTGCAAGATGGCAAATGATTCTCACAGAATATGACATCCAGTACACCTCTCAGAAAGCCATCAAGGGCAGTGTATTGTCTGAATATCTTGCTGAGCAACCTATTGATGACTACCAGCCTATGAGATTTGACTTCCCTGATGAAGACATCATGTTCATAAAAGCGAAAGATCATGAAGAGCCTATTCACACAGAAGGGCCTGACCCGGAAGAAGAATGAACTATGATGTTTGATGGGGCTGTTAATATGAATGGTCGTGGTGTTGGTGCAGTACTCATTACACCTAAGGGAGTTCACATGCCTTTCTCGGCAAAACTCACCTTTAACTGCACTAACAACGAAGCTGAATACGAAGCTTGCATTATGGGTCTTGAGGAAGCCATTGACCTCTGGATCAAGACTTTAACTGTATTCGAAGATTCAGCTCTGGTAGTTAATCAAACCAACGGCAAATGGTACGCACACCAGGATCATCTGATACCTTACAGGGATTATACAAGGAGGTTATTGACTTTCTTCACAACGGTCAAGCTTGAGTATATTCCCCGGGACGAGAATCAGTTTGCAGATGCCCTGGCTACCATTTCATCTATGATCAAAGTTCAGGCTGCCAACTTTGTACCTCAGATTTCAGTGTCCAGACTTGACAGACCGGCATATGTGTTCGCAGCAGATGTTGTCAAATATGATAAGCCTTGGTTCCATGACATTAAGTGCTTCTTGGAGGATCAAACATACCCATCTGGGGCATCGTCCAATGATAAGAAGACTTTGAGAAGGCTTGCTGGCAGTTTCTTTCTGAACACTGATGATTCCCTGTACAAGAGAAACTTTGATATGGTACTCCTCAGATGCGTCGATAGAGCAGAAGCGGACTTGTTGATGCACGAGGTGCACGAAGGGTCCTTTGGTACCCATGCAGGAGGGCATGCCATGGCCAAGAAATTATTAAGATCGGGTTATTACTGGATCACAATGGATGCAGACTGTTGTGCCTATGCCAGAAAATGCCATAAATGCCAGATCTACGCGGATAAGGTGCATGGGCCTTCCAATCCGTTGAATATAATGTCTTCACCCTGGCCCTTTTCCATGTGGGGCATTGATATGATCGGCAAAATTGAGCCAACTGCTTCGAATGGCCACAGATTCATCCTGGTCGCCATTGACTATTTTACCAAGTAGGTTGAAGCAGCCTCATATGCAAATGTTACAAGGCAAGTGGTAGCCAGATTTCTGAAGAGAGATATCATCTGTCGATACGGAGTTCCCGAGTGAATCATTACTGATAATGGTTCTAACTTAAACAACAAAATGATGGTTGAGCTATGCCGGGACTTCAAGATCCAAGACCACAATTCTTCTCCTTACAGGCCAAAGATGAACGGCGCTGTCGAGGCAGCTAATAAGAATATCAAGAAGATTGTGCAGAAGATGGTAGTCACGTACAAAGACTGGCATGAGATGCTACCGTTTGCCTTGCATGGGTACCGCACGTCAATCAGAACATCCACTGGGGCAACACCGTATCAGCTTGTGTATGGTATGGAGGCAGTCCTACCGGTTGAAGTTGAATTACCCTCCTTGCGAGTGCTGATGGATGTTAAGCTGAACGAAGCAGAGTGGGTCCGATCCCGATACGAGCAACTGAGTCTGATTGAAGAGAGAAGATTGGCTGCAATCTGTCATGGACAGTTGTATCAGAAGAGAATGAAGAGAGCCTTCGATCAAAAAGTCAGGCACCGAGAGTACCAAGTGGGAGATCTTGTGTTGAAAAGAATCCTCCCTCCTCATACAGACCACAGGGGCAAATGGACTCCAAACTATGAAGGACCATTTGTAGTAAAGAAAGTTTTCTCTGGTGGAGCACTGATGCTCAGCACCATGGATGGTGAAGACTTCCCGTCCCCTGTGAATTCGGATGCAGTTAAAAAATACTTCGCATAAAAATGACCCGCTGGACATAAAAACAGAATGTAAGTCCAGGCAAAAATAGGGCATCCCGGCGAGTCAGAAACAGAATAAAAGACTCGGGCAAAAATAAGGGAAATGAATAAACAAATTGTACACCCGCTGAGTTGAAAAGCCGCATTGGACAGCTCAGGCAAAAATGGGTATCCCGATGGATTGAAAACCCGAAAGGGCGATCCATGCAAAATAAGGGAATAAGCGAACAACTGCATTCTGAATTTGTTTGTATCACCTACAACTTGGTAAGCTTCGAAGGGATCAAGCTTTTGTCAGAATCAGTCTTCTTCAGAAAGCAAGACGAGAAGAACGTCAAAAGTCATACGAGTCATAGCAAGAGGAAGCTCCTTCAAAGCGTCGTCAACATTGCCAGCATTTTGTTTCTCAATTTGTAACAATCTCCTCATTTCAGGAGATATGTTTCTTTGAATGTATCTTGCCAATTCAGGGCACATAAATTAATAAAAACAGATTTTTCAGTCACTCAATGTCTCGTATATTTTTATTTGCGAAAATGTCTGATATCTTAAAGGAAACTGATTGCATGAATACAGATGCTAAATGTTTAAAAATAAGGAAAATAAAACACGTGCTTACAGGGAATATACTTACTCTCAGGAGTGTCTCACTCCTATGACGGAACCCGGTAAGGGATGCCTCGGGATTACTTGTGCGTTTCTCTGTCTTTGCAGGATTGCAGGTATTCAAGAGCGCAGCCTGGGGCATGAAAGCTTCATCCCAGCAAGTTGGCAAATCAACACTCACTCAGTCTTAGCGCTCAAGGTGTTTTCTCCCCAGCTGAATTGCCACTTGTTGCTTCTCCCAGCCGAGTTGCCAATCATTCTTCCTCAGTCAAGTACAAAAGCTAGGGAATCATCTCCCCACAGAGTCTCAGCCTCTCTCCAGAAGAGCAACGCGCGAAGGAATCACAACAGAGTGGAGAAAGCTCCTACAAACCCCAGCTGGGTCCCTCATTTACAGGAATAGGTCTATCATTGACCCATTTCCCCAAGCAAATACATCTCATCAGATCTACCAATGATCTCATCCCCAGCTGGGATGTTCACTTCAAACAGATCGACCAGAGATCTTCACAATGGGATCCGAATCCCGGATTGGTTCTTTTGCATAATCATAGCATTCGCATCATATTCACCCCACAAAGCGTAGCATTCCGTCTAATACGGAACATTACGGCAAAAAATCAAACATGTTGCATAATCATGAGTCATGGTCTGAATCAAACACTTGTGAATGTTATCGACCCCTCCACAATATACAGAATACTCCCCAGAGTCCCCAGCAAAAGCAGTTGCCTCACATTCACCAATAAAAATACATACTCCTTGTGGCACCCGTCCGTGTCATATCCCCAGCAGAAAGCCAAAGTATCCCCTTTGCATTCGCAGATACAGATATATATATAACTTTCTTGACACCCGTCCGTGTCACTTTTCCCAGCATATTCTCTCAAACACTTTGTATACCAGATTTTTGTTTATACTATACCTTTCTCTTTTTGGCACTCGCCTGTGTCATTCTCCCCAGCAGATTGAACACTCATCTATACATCACTCATACTTATACAGATACCCGTCCGTATCTTGTATACACCATTTATATCCCCGCAGATTCAACACTCGTCCGTGTTCTTTGTTAACCCGTTGGTACTCGTCCGTATCATCATCTCAGAACATGCGTCAAGCGTTTGTTTCTACTTGATACTCGTCCGTATCATAGTCTTAAGGATGCTCGTCCGCATCTTTAATCCATACACCGTGTCAAACACTCTTGTCTTCTTGAATATAGACACTCGTCTGTGTCTACTATTCCCCAGAAGAGTCCCTTCAGATTCAACACTCGTCCGTGTTCTTTGTTAACCAGTTGATACTCGTCCGTATCATCATCTCTGAACACGTGTCGGTATTTGTTTCTACCATGATACTCGTCTGTATCATAATCTTAAGGATGCCCGTCCGCATCTTTAATCTATACACAATACCAAACACTTATACCTTTTATTTTTTGGATGTAAACACTCGTCCGTGTTTACTACTCCCCAGTAAAGCAAATTTCTTTTTATCTGACATTCGTCCTATGTCATGATAAACCCTGAGAGCAGCCGTACCCTGCTAGGTGGTCGTCCTCCACCTCTTGATGATCGTCCTTCATCATGCTCATCTGATGGTCGTCCCCATCGTTGACCTTTTATCCAACATTCGTCCTATGTCGTGATATTTTAGCAGTCGTCCCCTGCTAGGTGATCGTCCTTCACCTTTTGATGATCGTCCTTCATCATTTTATCCAATGGCCGTCCCCATTGTTGATTTTGGTTATCTGGCGTTCGTCCTACATCATGATAAACCTTGAGAGCAGCCGTCCCCTGCTAGGTGGTCGTCCTCCACCTCTTGATGGTCGTCCTCCATCATGCTCGTCCGATGGCCGTCCCCATCGTTGACCTTCTATCCGGCATTCGTCCTATGTCGCGATATTTTCGGCAGCCGTACCCTGCCAGGTGGTCGTCCTCCACCTCAGATGACCGTCCCTCATCTTAACCCCAACAGAGCAGCCGTCCCCTGCTAGGTGATCGTCCCTCACCTTTGATGACCGTACCTCATCATCTGTTTATTTCATTTATTCTTTAACCCGATGGCCGTCCCCGTCGTGGTCCCTTTTCTTTCTAGCCCGATGGCCGTCCCCATCGTCGGTTACTTTACTTTATGAACTTGATGGCCGTCCCCATCATTTTTCATTAATCCCCAGAGAATCTTACAACTTTATTTTGATGGTCGTCCCCATCATAATCCCTTTTTATCCCCAGCATGTCGGCCGTCCCCGTCATTGCTCTTTCCCCAGCAGTCGTCCTCTGCTCGACGGTCGTCCTCCGTCGCCCATACTTTACATATACTTTGTTTTCTTTTACAATCTATATCCCTTTTCTTCTTCATTCTGTGAGTGCAAATTTTGGACTGTCCTTGGTATTCAACCACAAGTTATCTTGTTTGCCTGTTAAGCCATCGCTTACATCCTGCACAGCTAACTCATGTTTGAATAGGGGCAGCTGTAAACACCCCAAATTTTCCCTCACCCATTCACACCATGGCTTGTGATCATTTCATATGCATAAACACAATCATAGCATCTCAATTTACATTTTTGATTCACTGCATGGATTCTAAGTCATCTGTATCTAGGGTTTGTGATCTGGGCAACCCAAAAGCTTCTTGAGCCACCCCAAAGGCCATCAATCACTTCAAAGGGGTCCATGTGTGTTCAAGTATCATATTATATCCTCTCAAAGTCAAGAATACCAAAGAATCACAAGAACTGAGGATGGTATGGAAGCGGAGCCAGGCTTGACTGCACAGATGACCTAAAATTAGGGTTTTGGTTTCAGAGGCCATAACTCCAAATTTTTTGGTCATTCTTGTTTCTATTGGTCTTTATATGGTATAGGGAGTATACATATCAATTTTCATGAAGAAATTCCATGGGGAAGTCATCTGGTCAAGAGTTGACTTTTCAAGCAAGTCAGTGCAAAATCAGGGCATCTGAGGCCCCCAATGACCCAACCAAGGGGTGTTCTTTATCATTTTGATTGTATATGATCTTTATTTGATCATAGAAGAGGTTGGAAGTTTACAAAATTCAAGAATTTCAAGTCTTTTGCAAAGTTGACTTTTTGGGCAAGTTTGACTTTTAATGAAAATGTCATTTTATGCAACTTTTTCAACCCTTACCTTTTGATTCAAAAAAGCTTCAAATGGAAAAACTTTGGTCATGAAAGTTGTAGAATAGATCTTTCCCTTTTCAAAAAGTACAAGAACATGACCTAATTCATTTTGGATCAAAAGTTATGGCTCATCAAAGTTGGTAAAAATCACTAAATTTCAAGTTATGCACCAAATGGAAAAACTTGCAAATTCTTGTACCAAGGCAATTTGTGACTTCAAATTGATGTCTAACCTTTACAAAAACATCACACATGACCTAAAAATCAGAATGCATCCAAGGAATCACATGTTTCATGGCCCATGGATCAAGTTTCTTTCATAAGAACCAAAGTGAACCAAGTTGCAAAAGTCATCATAGCTCCTCACCCACTTGCTGGCTAGTTTGCTGAACCACCCTAGCCCTTTTCCCTCATCATGCTGCGCAGCACACCCTCCTTGTACTAGGCTAGCAAGTTGCCCATGCCCTTCTTACACAAAGTTGACATTTTAGCAAAAGCACCCATACCAATCAATAAAGGACATGTCATGTCATCTGACCAATGGGAATTGTTTATGTTAATCAAATGCAAGCTAAACATAAGAACAAGCAAGCCTGAAGCCAGCCACAACACAACATTCTCATTTTCACTCTCAAATGCAAAAGCATTCGAAACTCATCATACAGGCCATAAACTCATAAACAAACTTCACAAACCTTCTCACCATGCTTCACTGAACACAAACCAACCTTCAAAACAGCCTGAAAGCCATAGAATCACAAACACGATCCTCACCTGACCTTGAATAGAACTTGTTCAAACTTCCGAACCAGCCATCACAAACTCTTTCTAAGCATCAAGACTTCATCAGGGGCCTAAAAGGAGTGGATTGCACAAAGAGAAGAGGTCAGAAAGTTGCAAACTGAAAAGCTTCAAACTCAGGTAGCTTCATGAACTTTTTTTCCAGAAGCATGATTTTAAGTTCTAAATAGCTTCTATACATTCCCCTGGTCATGAATATGTGCTTACTTTTGAAAATGGTTGAGAAACCAGGATGTATGCAGTGTCTGAAATTTTTGCCCTAAAAATTGTTTGATTCGATTCTCTCTGTTTATGAATGATAAATGATGTTTGAGTGAGGGGTTTGATTCGTTTTTGAATCGGGATGAGTTCTGGATAGTTAGTTTTCATTTTCATTGCGTGTAGAGTAGTTTAGCATTTTGGACTCGCCGGAGAAGATGACCGGAACCACTGTTCCGGTCATCTGAAAGTCATTAGGGCTGGATTAGGGCTTAATCATTAATTAGTGGAATTTGAATTTGGGCCGTAGGATATGGCTCCAGGTCAAACGCGCGCGTGTTCCATTTGAATCTGGACCATTAGATTTGATTACTTTTCTTTTTTCAGCTTTATTTCATTTTATTTTTCATATTATTTCATTTAATTTGTACATTTTATTAAAAATAGCAAAATCATTTTAAAAATTCTGAAATTTTTTATATAAACTTTTATTAAAATTCAGAAACCAAAAACATTTTTATTTTTATTTTTTGCATTTTAAAAATATTTTTAAATATTTAAAAGTTTATTTTTAATTAATTAATGAGAATTAATTAATTAAAAATACTTTTAGGTATTTAAAAATCACCAAAAAATTCATGAAACCTTTAAAAACATTTAGAAGCATTGTCCAACCCTCAAACCAAATTTCTTTTTGATCTTGATGCATTTTGAGAATTTTCCATGGAATTAATTCATTTTCAAGGCATTATTTTGATCCAAACTTCAAAAAATCATTACTGCCTAATCATTGAGAGTTGGACTTTGATTATTTTTGCATTGTGTTATGCATATCATGTAGTTTGTGAGATTAATTTGGCATGGATTGATCTTACATTTTCCATTTGTTTGGCATTTTTCTTGTTAAGGAACCCTAAAACCCAAGAAATTTTAGGAAATTCATAACTTTTATTAGGTTAAGAGTTGGAACTTCTCCTTTGGGCAGTGAGTTAATATAGGTTTAGGGATCCTTTGAGTGCATTTCCAATTTTTTATATTGATGTTTTCTTCTGATTTTGGGTTATCTTTGATGCTTTGATCATAAACCCTAATTTGGGCTTCCATATGCATCCATCTTGCATTTGCTTGCATACCTTGACTTGCCATAGCATTTTGTGCATCCATTTGATTCATTTGGCATCTTAAGACATCTTGTAAGAATGTTTGATCATTGCATCTTGTATTTGCCATGTTGTATGCCATATGCATTTCATAACTTTTCATGTATGTTCATGGTCCTTAACTTGTTTCATCTGCATCCATAAGTTTGTATGATCATCCCCATGTGTTGTTTCATGTTTGCATCATCCCATAGCATCATTATCATCATGTAAATGCTTCTGGTTTTGGTTTGCATCATGCCATTTCATTCCATCTTGCATTGCATTGCATTTCTTTCACTAACTTTTCAGGTGGTAAGCAACTTTGAGAAGTGAATTTGCCTTCACTTCTCACAATTTCTTCTCATCTACTTTATGCATCCTTGCTGCATTTTGTTATGTGTTTGAGATTGATCTTGCTCATTCTTTTTCTCCTTACTTTCTTCCCTCAAGTGACTTGCCTTCTTAAATGAAGCAAGTTACTTTGCTTCTCTTTGCTCCTTTCATCTGCTTCCTGGTGGTTTCTCTGAAGATTTCTTTCTTAAACCTCACCAACCTTAGGAACAACCAAGCATGCCAATGATTAGGGTTTTGATTAGTCCCCCCCATTTAGATTTTGCCTTTGTGTCTCATTGAGTCTTCACTTCCCATCTCATAATCTGGGACTAAACCCAAAAGGCTTTAAGGCTTTGTGATTAAGTTCATGCCTGTATCCTTCTCTTAGGATGGAGTGTATAACTTTAATCCTAAGTGTTAAACCCTTAATGTGTTTAAATCTCTTAATCAATTCACATAATAATCATCAAGGCATCACACTTGTAACTTGGGCCTTGCATTAGGGTTCTAATTCTTCCTTAATTGGTTAAGAAGGACTAACCCTAGTGTTAATGGACAAGTCCCCCTCAAGTTGTCTTACAAACCCTAAAAATCACTTCATCATCATATCATTAAATAAAATCCACTTAATCAAAGGCTTGTTTTGTCATGACTTTAATCCCTAATCATGGATTAAGTTGAGGAGCTTTCCTCAGCTTAAACATTCTCATCTATTATCCTTCTATTAGGATGGTGTAATGAGTCTGTTTAATCCTTGATTATGGCTTAACCTCATTACTTAACACTAAACGAAAACAACAAAAACATCTAAATAATCACAAGTAGGTTAATGATCTTAACCCTACATCATGGTGATTAAGTGTGAGAAGCTGACTTCACACTTAAGGCATTCTCATTACCCCTAATCAGAGGGAAGATGTGATGAGTTTACTAAATCCATTGGTTTAGGCTTAAGCTCATTAACTTATGACAAATTTCAAAAGCAATAAAAGACTGAAAACTCAAAAACAAACAATAATCGTCTCCTCCGGGATTCTTTTCTCATCTCATTCACTCATAATCGAGAACTTGCTTCTTCCGTCTAATGCAAGACAGTTTGCACCTGAGCCAGACAGGTTATACACTTGAGCACAGACCAGTAAGCAGTTTACAAGTCAATTTATTTTTCAGTCTCTTTGAGTCGAACTACGGTGTTCTGACTTCCTCATTGCACGAGAGGATACGTAGGCATAACTTAACGGTTATCGAACAAAAGTCTCTGTATATTCCCCCTCTTCCAGCATTATTCTTTAGCCTCATTATCATGAGCATTTCATCTTTGTTCTTACACTGACACTGTATATATCACACTTTGCATTTCTTTTACACTAACACCTGCACATCCTTTTCCAGCTATTTTATACACAGATTGCACTGACACTACCCATTTAAAACACAAATCTTTTAAGCGTGGATCCCGTCGAGTACGGCGGACAATCTGGGTGCTAATACCTTCCCAGGTTGTAACCAACCCCCTTTCTCAGTCTCTCTGGTTCGCGACCGTCTTATCCATATCTTTCTAGGTCTATGCAGCATTGCCTTTCCTCCGGGATAAAAATGCCCAGCTGGCGACTCTATTCATTCCCTGTGAGTTCACTCCTGTGTGTTCTCACATCCCTCTTTCACCGACCGTTCGCGTCTGTACCCCATTTGACCCGGCTTCATTTGGTGGGAGCGACACATTCCCACTCCAATTCCTCAGCAACCGACATATCAACCACAGCAACAACCCCATTACCAGCAACAAACTCAGTATCCTCCTCAGAGAAACTACAACAACAACAACAACAATCAACAAAGACCATTTCAACAGAGACCATCTCAGGCCAATAGGGTGATTGATCCAATCCCTATGCCTTATGCCGCTTTACTGCCACAGCTCCTGAAGCTCAACCTGGTTGAGTTAAGGACGTTGGCACCACCAGATCCTTCCAGTCTGCCAAGAAATTATGACGCCAATGCCAGATGTGCTTTTCACTCCAATGCACCTGGCCACAATATAGAGAAGTGTAAGGCTCTACAAATGAAAGTACAGGACTTGGTAGATTCTAAAGCTCTAAACTTTGCACCCCCGCCAAATGTCAACAAAAACCCCATGCCCAACCATGGAGGGCCAAGAATCAATGCTATTGAGGAAGATAAGCCGTCTTTCTTAATAACCAGTGTTGGGCAGATCCGGACACCCCTGGTAGAGATTAAAGCTCAACTCCTTGAATGCCAGATATTCCCTGGGTGTGAGCTCGGGTGCGGTTATTGCAACATTTCGGTAAATGGATGTGATGATTTGAGAAGCGGCATAGACAATCTTATCCAGAATGGTCTACTTCAAATCACAACATCAATACCTTCAAATCCAGCAATCTCTCCAACAACAGTTCCAGAGTCTCCTACAACTGCAACAACAATTATTCCAAACAATTCTTCAGTGTCATCAACAAATGCTTCAAATATCACTTCAACAAGCCAGATATCAACAAACATTACTTCTACAACATCAGCACCCCTCTATTCAGAATCTACTCCTACAACACCAACAAATATCTCAGCAGTCACTATTTATTATGATCCGTCAAGTATTCCTCCGAACAACAATTTTCAACAACGAGCAGTGGCATCTCCTTCCAGGACACCGGTCACTATCTACTATGATCCACATACTATTGCAACACCCTCCTCTGCTGCAGTCAGCCCGGTTACCATCACGGTACCTGGGCCTGTTCCGTATGAAAGCGGTAATGCCATCCCTTGGCATTATGGCTCTGACCTGTACTGCAATGGGGAGAAAATCACCCTTGACTCTTCAACCTCTTCTCCACAGATTGATAATGTCGGGGGAGGCGGAGGCTTCACCATAAGCGGACGCCTTTTTGCCTCGCAGTCACAAAAACCTAATGCCGAAGCAGAAGCTGCTGCAAAAACAAAGGGAAAGAGTGTAATAGCTGAAGAACCTATTCTCAAAGAAACACAGAAGACATCTTTTGAACAAGATGTAGACGAGTTTATGAGAATTATCAAGAGGAGTGACTACAAAGTGGTGGATCAGCTTCACCAAACTCCCTCAAAAATCTCCATTTTATCCCTGCTGATGTGTTTCGAAGCTCACCGGAACGCATTACTAAAAGTCTTGCACACTGCATATGTGCCGGAGGAGATCACCGTTAATCAGCTGGAGACCGTGGTAGCAAATGTCAATACCAGCCATGGATTGGGCTTCACCAATGCTGATTTAACAACTGAGGGTTATAATCACAACAAGGCTTTACACATCACTCTTGAATGCAAGGGTGCTGTTCTATCACATGTATTGGTAGACACTGGGTCTTCACTCAATGTCTTACCAAAGAAAGCCTTGGTGAAGCTGGAGTATGATGGCTTGGCATTGCGTCCAAGTAATTTGGTAGTGAGAGCATTTGACGGCTCTAAGAGATCAGTGCTAGGAGAGATTGATCTACCTGTGATGATTGGCCCACAGACGTTTAAAATAACCTTCTATGTGATGGACATTCAGCCGGCCTACAGCTGTTTGTTGGGTAGACCTTGGATTCATGCCGCTGGCGCAGTAACGTCTACCCTTCACCAGAAGTTAAAATTCGAGTGGGAGGGCCAGATCATCACCATTTGCGGTGAAGAGGATATTTTTGTTAGCCATCTGGCTACATACAAATACATTGAGATGGACGGGGAGATCCATGAAACCATGAGTCAAGGATTCGAAGCCCTGAACATCAATGAAGCATCTGCTGTACTTGGGACATCCATGACATCTTACCAGCAAGCCAGGAAGGTTGTTGAAGAGGAGAATGCTCAAGGCTGGGGCAAGCTGTTGCCTGTGGAAAAGAAATAGGACAAATTTGGGTTGGGTTACAAACCAACTCAACAAGATCAATTGGAGGCTGCTAAGAAGCCCAGTTTTGTCAGTGGGGGAATGCTCACCCCTGATGCTGTAAACAACTTGGAAGATGAGTCGGAATATGAGCGCAACCTGGAGAGCTGGATACGTCCAAGGATCCCGGGGAGCCGTATCTCAAACTGGTCTTCCCAGGAAATTATAAGGGTTACTCCTGCAGAGTAATTATTATTTCCTGTATATTTTAAGCATGCATCAAGTCTTGCATCTTGCCCAAGATGACAAGACTCATTTTGTAATCGGGCCATCTGTAATTTTGTGCAAACAAATCAATCAATGATAATCAGACATCTTTTGCAAATGAGTCTTTTTCTTTTCTGCTCACTGTTTTTTATTTTTCTTTTTGTACAAAAATAAAATGGCAATGTTTTCAAAATGATAACTTCATTTCACCTTTTCTAAGCAAGATTAAAATCAATCACTAAAATGAACAATCTAAACCCTTGCAGAGAGTGCCTTTCAGACTGCACCGACAACAGCACAGCTATGGCTTCGTATGACTTTGACAATCCAATCAATCAAGCCGATGAAGGGGTTGAAGAAGATTTTGAGCTTCCTGAAGAGCTAGCCAGGTTGTTAAGGCAAGAGGAGAAGGTTATCACTCCTCATCAGGAGGAGATTGAAACAATTAATCTTGGTACGGATGAAGACGTGAAAGAGGTCAAGATCGGGGCCTGCCTACAAAACTCAGTGAAAGAACAACTGATTGATCTGCTTCGGGAGTATGCGGATGTGTTTGCTTGGTCTTACCAGGATATGCCAGGGTTGGACACCGATATCGTCATGCACAAGCTGCCATTAAAAGAAGACTGCCCTCCAGTAAAACAGAAGTTGCGCCGTACTCGCCCGGATATGGCAATGAAGATAAAGGAAGAGGTACAAAAGCAGTGGGACGTCGGGTTCCTTGTTATAACTAGCTATCCACCGTGGGTTGCTAATATAGTACCTGTGCCTAAGAAAGACGGCAAAGTGAGGATGTGTGTTGACTACCGGGATCTGAACAGAGCCAGCCCGAAAGATGACTTCCCATTACCTCACATTGATGTATTGGTAGATAATACAGCTCAGTTCTCGGTATTTTCCTTCATGGACGGATTTTCAGGATACAATCAGATCAAGATGTCACCTGAAGACATGGAGAACACAACTTTCATCACACCCTGGGGCACGTTCTGTTACAAGGTGATTCCATTCGGACTGAAGAATGCAGGTGCAACATATCAACGGGCTATGGTGACATTATTCCACGATATGATCCATAAGGAAATCGAGTGTTATGTGGATGACATGATTGCCAAGTTCCTCACAGAAGAAGACCACTTGGTAAATCTGTTGAAACTATTCAAGTGTCTGAGGAAATACCAACTGAAATTGAACCCCAACAAGTGCACATTCGGGGTGCGATCTGGTAAGCTGCTGGGATTTATTGTAAGCGAGAAAGGGATTGAAGTGGACCCTGATAAAGTTAAAGCCATTCAAGAAATGCCTGCACCAAAGTCTGAAAAAGAAGTTCGAGGGTTTCTAGGTAGATTGAACTACATTTCAAGGTTCATATCTCACCTTACAGCAACCTGTGAACCCTTGTTCAAACTGTTAAGAAAAGAACAGACGGTCAGGTGGAACGAAGACTGCCAGAGGGCTTTTGACAAAATCAAGGAATACTTGCAAGAACCACCAATCCTTATGCCTCCAGTCGAAGGAAGACCTCTGATAATGTACTTGACAGTATTAGAAGAGTCAATGGGGTGTGTGCTGGGCCAGCATGACGAGTCTGGTCGAAAAGAGTATGCAATTTACTACCTGAGCAAAACGTTTACCGACTGTGAACAACGTTATTCACTGCTCGAGAAAACTTGCTGTGCTTTAGCGTGGGCTGCTCGCCGACTGAGACAGTATATGTTGACCCACACTACCTTATTGATATCCAAAATGGACCCAGTCAAGTACATTTTCGAGAAGCCAGCTCTTACCGGACGGGTTGCAAGATGGCAAATGATCCTCACAGAATATGACATCCAGTACACATCTCAGAAAGCCATCAAGGGCAGTGTATTGTCTGATTATCTTGCCGAGCAACCTATTGATGATTACCAGCCTATGAGATTTGACTTCCCTGATGAAGACATCATGTTCATAAAAGCAAAAGATCATGAAGAGCCTATTCACACTGAAGGGCCTGACCCGGAAGAAGAGTGGACTATGATGTTTGATGGGGCTGTTAATATGAATGGTCGTGGTGTTGGTGCAGTACTCATTACGCCTAAGGGAGTTCACATGCCCTTCTCGGCAAAACTCACCTTTAACTGCACTAACAAAGAAGCTGAATACGAAGCTTGCATTATGGGTCTTGAGGAAGCCATTGACCTCAGGATTAAAACATTGACTGTATTCGGAGATTCAGCTCTGGTAGTTAATCAAACCAACGGAAAATGGTACACCCACCAGGATCATCTGATACCTTACCGGGATTATACAAGGAGGCTACTAACTTTCTTTACAACGGTCAAGCTTGAGTATATCCCTCGGGATGAGAATCAGTTTGCAGATGCTCTTGCCACCATTTCATCCATGATCAAAGTTCAAGCCACCAACTTTGTACCTCGGATTTCAGTATCCAGACTCGACAGACCAGCATACGTGTTCTCAGCAGACGTTGTCAAAGATGATAAACCTTGGTTCCATGACATTAAATTCTTCTTGGAGGATCAAGCATACCCGCCTGGGGCATCTTCCAATGATAAGAAGACTCTAAGAAGGCTTGCTGGTAGTTTCTTTCTGAACACTGATGGTTCCCTGTACAAGAGAAACTTTGATATGGTACTCCTCAGATGCGTTGATAGAACAGAAGCAGACTTGTTGATGCACGAGGTGCACGAAGGATCCTTTGGTACCCATGCAGGAGGGCATGCCATGGCAAAGAAATTGCTAAGATCAGGCTATTACTGGATCACAATGGATGCCGACTGTTGTGCCTATGCCAGAAAATGCCATAAATGCCAGATCTATGCGGATAAGGTGCATGTGCCTCCCAATCCTCTGAACGTGATGTCTTCACCCTGGCCCTTTGCTATGTGGGGCATTGACATGATTGGCAAGATTGAGCCGACTGCTTCAAACGGCCACAGATTCATCTTGGTAGCCATTGACTATTTTACCAAGTGGGTTGAAGCGGCTTCCTATGCAAATGTTACAAGGCAAGTGGTAGCCCGATTTCTGAAGAGAGACATCATCTGTCGATACGGAGTTCCCGAGAGAATCATTACTGATAATGGTTCCAACTTGAACAACAAAATGATGGCAGAGCTATGCCGGGACTTCAAGATCCAGCACCACAATTCTTCTCCTTACAGGCCAAAGATGAACGGCGCTGTTGAGGCAGCTAACAAGAATATCAAGAAGATTGTGCAGAATATGGTAGTCACCTACAAAGACTGGCATGAGATGCTACCGTTCGCCTTGCATGGGTACCGCACGTCAATCAGAACATCCACTGGGGCAACACCGTATCAACTTGTGTATGGTATGGAGGCAGTCCTACCAGTTGAAGTTGAACTACCCTCCCTACGGGTACTAATGGATGTTAAGCTGAACGAAGCAGAATGGGTCCGATCCCGATATGAACAACTGAGTCTGATTGAAGAGAAAAGATTGGCTGCAATCTGTCATGGGCAGTTGTATCAGAAGAGAATGAAGAAAGCCTTCGATCAGAAAGTCAGGCTCCGAGAGTACCAAGTAGGAGATCTTGTGCTGAAAAGAATCCTCCCTCCTCACATAGACCACAGGGGCAAGTGGACTCCAAACTATGAAGGACCATTCGTAGTAAAGAGAGTTTTCTCCGGTGGAGCACTCATGCTCAGCACTATGGATGGTGAAGACTTCTCGTCCCCTGTGAATTCAGATGCAGTTAAAAAATACTTCACATAAAAATGACCCGCTGGACATAAAAACAGAATGTAAGTCCAGGCAAAAATAGGGCATCCCGGCGAGTCAAAAACAGAATAAAAGACTCGGGCAAAAATAAGGGAAAGTAAACAAAAAAATGTACGCCCGCTGAGTTGAAAAGCCGCATTGGACAACTCAGGCAAAAATGGGTATCCCGATGGATTGAAAACCCGAAAGGGCGATCCATGCAAAATAAGGGAATAAGCGAACAGCTGCATCTTGAATTCGTCTGTATCACCTACAACTTGGTAAGCTTCGAAAGGATCAAGCCTCTTTTAGAATCAGCCTTCTTCAGAAAGAGAGACGAGAAGAACGTCAAATGTCATACGAGTCATAGCAAGGGGAAGCTCCTTGAAGCGTCGTCAACATTGCCAACATTTTGTTTCTCAATTTATAAGCAATCTCCTCATTTCAGGGGATATGTTTCTTTGATTGTATCTTGCCAATTCAGGGCATACGAATTAATAAAATCAGATTTTCAGTCATGTCTCGTCTCGTACATTTTATTTTCATTTGCAAAATGTCTGATGTCTATAAGATACTGATTGCATAAACACAGATGTTTCTTTTCTAAAGAATGAGTGCTTGCAGAAAATATACTTACTCCCAGGTGTGTCTAAACTCCTATGATGTGTAAACACCCCAAATTTGCCCTCACCCATTCACACCATGGCTTGTGATCATTTCATATACATAAATCCAATCATAGCATCTCATACCACATTTTTGATTCACTGCATAGATTCAAAGTCATCTGCATCTAAGGTTTGTGATCTGAGCAATCCAAGAGCTTCTTGAGCCACTCCAAAGGTCATCAATCACCTCAAAGGGGTCCATGTATGTTCAAGCATCATATTATATCCTCTCAAAGTCAAGAATGTCAAAAATCACAAGAACTGGAAATGGCATAGAAGCAGAGCCAAGTTTGACTGCACAGTTGACCTAGAATTAGGGTTTTGGTTTCAGGGGCCATAACTCCAATTTTTTTGGTCATTCTTGTTTCTATTGGTCTCTATATGGTATAGGGAGCATGCATATCAATTTTCATGAAGAAATTCCATGGGGAAGTCATCTGATAAAGAGTTGACTTTCTGGGCAAGTCAGTGTAAAATCAGGGCATCTGAGGCCCCCAATGACCCAACCAAAGGGTGTTCTTCATCATTTTGATTATGTATTATCTTTATTTGATCATGGAAGATGTTGGAAGTTCACAAAATTGAAGAATTTCAAGTCTTTTGCAAAGTTGACTTTTTGGGAAAGTTGACTTTTAATGAAAATTGCCATTTTGGGAAACTTTTTCAACCCTTGCTTTTTGATTCAAAAATGCTTCAAATGGAAAAACTTTGGTCATGAAAGTTGTAGAATGGATCATTCCCTTTTCAAAAAGTACAAGAACATGACCTAATTCATTTTGGATCAAAAGTTATGGCTTGTCAAAGTTGGCTAAAATCACAAAATTTGAAGTTTTCTACCAAAGAGGCATTTTGCAAAATGACTTGATCAAGTGTTCTAAAGGCTTCAAATGTGCACAAACTCATTACAACATGATCATGTGACTTCTTAAAATCAGAATTGGCCCAAGAATTATGCATTTTGATGCTTTGAACTTCATGAATTTCCAAAGGGGCCAAATCTTGTGAAAATTGCAAAACATATCATAAACTTCATGCAACTTGCTGAATCATCTCAAATCAAGTTCCATGGTTCTCCCTAAACTCAGCTGAGCCAAGCCATACCCCTATCTCAGCCTGCTACTTGCCCATACCTCCAAGTACAACTTGCTTGACTTTTTGCAAATCACCCCATACCAATCAGCATAGCCCACACCAACTCCATAGACCTATCACAACTTGATATGTGGACTTTATGCAAGCCATAACACACAAGAACACAACCTAAGACTTGAGCATTCACAAGTTCACAAAAATCATCCCTCTTGCATTTTCTTTCGAAACTGACTCCACAAGCATCAAACCTTCAAACTTCTTTCACCATTCAACTCACCATGATCTACTGATCATTTCCCACCTTTCATTTGGCCCTAAAACCTTCACAATCAAAAATAGGATTTCCATACTTCACAAACTGAACTTCTGCCATTTTCATTTTGGGGCCATATAAACTCCAACTAAGTATCACAAACACTTGAGGAGGGTCATTGGAGTTGGTTTGAAGCAAGGAACTGGCCAGAAAGCACCATTTTCGAAAGCTTCAGTTCAGGTATCATCAAGAACTTTTTTTCCAGAAACTTGATTTTAAGTTCTTAGATTGTTCTCCATGCTTCACTGATCACACTGCACCTTTTGGTTTCGAAAATGATTGAGTATTAAGCATGTATGAAGCTTCTGAAATTTCTGTGATTTTTTCCGTTTTGCTTCGAATCTCTCTGATCATGTGAAATAAATCCTGTTTGATGATTGATTCTTGTTTAGAATGGGGTGGGGATCATTTCTGGAGAGTTAGAGAGCTTAGGGTTGTGTATTGAGTGAGATTGAAGAAATGGATGGCCGGAGAAGATGACCGGAACACTGTTCCGGTCATCTGAAAGTAATTAGGGCACTGGATTAGGGCTAAACCATAATTAGCGAAATTTGAATGTGGGCCGTCCATTAGCGCGCCAGGTCAATTCCCGCCCCTGCCAGTTTGAACCTCAGCCCTTGGATTCGCATACTTTCCTATTTTCAGATTTATTTCATTTTATTTTTCATTTTATTTGATTTGTTTTGTCCAATTTATTAAAAATAGCAAAACACCCTTAAAAATTCTGAAAATTTTTATACAAACTTTTATTAATTTTCAGAAACCAAAAACATTTTTATTTTTATTTTTTGCATTAAAAAATATTTTTAAATCATTTAAAAGTTTATTTTTAATTAATTAATGAGAATTAATTAATTAAAAATACTTTTAGGTATTTAAAAATCACACAAAAATTCATGAAACCTTTTAAATCATTTGGAAACATTGTCCAACCCTCAAACCAAATTTCTTTTTTGATTTTGATGCCTTTTGACAATTTTTCATGGAATTAATTTCATTTCAAGGCAATATTTTGTTCCAAACTTCCAAAATTCATTTCTGCCTAACCATTGAGAGTTGGACTTTGATTCTTTTTGCATTGTGTCTTGCATATCATGTAGTTTATAGGATTAAATTGGCATGATTTGATCTTGCATTTTCAATTTGTTTGACATTTTTCTTGACAAGGTACCATAAAACCCTAGCAATCTTAGAAAATTCATAACCCTCATTAGGTTAAGAGTTAGAACCCCTCCTTTGGGCAGTGAGTTTGTATAGGTTTAGGGTTCCCTTGGATGCATTTTCAATTTTTTATCTTGATGTTTGCTTCTGGTTTTGGATTTTGTTTGGTGCATTGATCATAAACCCTAATTTGGGCTTCCTTTTGCATTCATCTTGCATTTGCTTGCATACCATGACTTTCCATGACATTTTATGCATCCATTTGATTCATTAGACATCTTAAGACATATTAGAAGCATGTTTGATCATTGCATCTTGCATTTGCCATGTTGTATGCCATTTGCATTTCATAACTTTTCATGTATGTTCATGGTTCTAAGCATGCTTCTCTTGCATCCATGTGTTCATATGATCATCCTCATGCCTTGATTCATGTTTTGCACCATCTCATAGCATCATTAACATCATGTGTATGCTTCTGGTTTTGATTTGCATCATGTCATTTCATCTCATCTTGCATTGTATTGCATCCCTTTCATTAACTTTTCAGGTGGTAAGTAACTTGGAGAAGTGAATTTGCTTTCACTTCTCACAATTTCTTTTCATCCCTCCTATGCATCATTGCTTCATTTTGTTTTGTGTTTGAGATTGAGCTTGCTCATTCTTCTTTATCTTACTTTCTTTCTTCAAGTGACTTGTCTTCTTAAATGAAGCAAGTTACTTTGCTTCTCTTTGATCCTTTCATCTGCTCCCTGGTGGTTCCTCTGAAGATTTCTCTTGTAAACCTCACAAACCTTAGGAACAACCAATCATGAATATAATTAGGGTTTTGATTAGTCCCCCCATTTAGCTTTTATCTTTGTGTCTCATTGAGTCTTCTCTTCTCACCTCATAATCAAGGACTAAACCCTAAAGGCTTTGAGGCTTTGTGATTAAGCTTATGCCTGCATCCTTCTATTAGGATGGAGTGTATAACTTTAATCCTAAGTGTTAGACCCTTAATGTGTTTAACTCCTTTAATCAATCCACCTAATAATTACCAAGACATCAAGCTTGTAACTTGGGCCTTGCATTAGGGTTCTAATTCTTCCTTAATTGGTTAAGAAGGACTAACCCTAGTGTTAATGGACAAGTCCCCCTCAAGTTGTCTGACAAATCCTAGAAATCACTTCATCATCTTATCTTTAACTAAAATCCACTTAATAAAGGTTTTGTTTTGTCATGAGTTTAATCCCTAATCATGGATTAAGTTGAGGAGCTTTCCTCAGCTTAAACATTCTCATCTATTATCCTTCTATTAGGATGGTGTAATGAGTCTATTTAATCCCTGATTATGGATTAATCTCATTACTTAACACTAAACAAAAACCACAAAAACATCTAAATAACCACAAGTAGGTTAATGATCTTAAACCTACACCAAGGGTGTTTAAGTGTGAGAAGCTGACTTCACACTTAAGGTATTCTCATTACCCCTAATCAGAGGGATGATGTGATGAGTTTACTAACCCACCGGTTTAGGCTTAAGCTCATTAACTTATGACAAACTTTCAAAAGCAATAAAAGACTGAAAACACAAAAACAAACAATAATCGTCTCCTACGGGATTCTTTCCTCATCTCATTCACTCACAAACGAGAACTCGCTTCTTCCGTCTACTGCAAGACAGTTTGCACCTGAGCCAGACAGGTCATACACTTGAGCATAGACAAGTAAGCAGTTCATCAGTCAATTTTTCTCTCAGTCTCTTTGGGTCGAACTACGGTGTTCTGACTTCCTCATTGCACGAGAGGATACGTAGGCATAACTTAACAGTTATCGAACAAAAGTCTCTGTATATTCCCCCTCCTTCTAGCCTTACTCTTTAAGCCTCATGATCTTGAGCATCTCATCCTTGTTCTCACACTGACACTTTTTCATCTCACTTCACACTTCTTTTACACTGACACCTGTACATCCTTTTCCAGCCCTTTTATACACAGATTGCACTGACACTACCCCTTTAAAACATAAATCTTTTAAGCGTGGATCCCGTCGAGTACGACGGACAATCTGGGTGCTAATACCTTCCCAGGTTGTAACCAACCCCCTTTCTCAGTCTCTCTGGTTCGCAACCGTCTTATCCATATCTTTCTAGGTTTATGCAGCATTACCTTTCCCCCCGGGATAAAAATGCCTAGTTGGAGACTCTATTCATTCCCTGTGAGTTCACTCCTGTGTGTTCTCACATCCTCCCTTCGCCGACCGTTCGCGTCTGTACCTTTATTTGGGACATTCCCATTTATCGGGAGCGACAGCTTGGCGACTCTGCTGGGGACCCTTATACTGTAACCAGGGCTTCTGGTTCTTTTTGTGGGTTCCTCCTAGCGCTTGTTTGATTTGTGTTTACTGGGGTGTTATGTGCTATTTGTGTTTGTATATTTTGTTTTATTTATTGCCTTATGTACAGTTGTTTTACTGCTTTCTTTATAACTTTACATATATCATACTGTCATATTATTCAGGCTGGATCTGGTTCTGTTGCTTTGGTGGGTGGGTGTTCTATTGAGAGTTTAAGGTCCTACACCTGGGACCTGAGTGACACCTAGGATAGAGTGGTTCATGTTCTTTCCCATTCCATTTCGGTCTGGTGCGGGAATATGAAACACGGTTCAGATATGGGTTTCTTCTTGAGAACTCTGTGCTACAGATTTCCTGTAG
The DNA here is from genome assembly GCA_963966055.1 of Lathyrus aphaca. Lineage (NCBI taxonomy): Eukaryota > Viridiplantae > Streptophyta > Magnoliopsida > Fabales > Fabaceae > Lathyrus > Lathyrus aphaca. The sequence goes on from OZ014524.1 coordinate 15,537,505, forward strand.
TGCTAGGGCTATCTGGGAAGCCTGCTAAGTCTGGATGACCTTTAGTATTGACCTTCAGAAACTGAGGTGAATTAGAGGAGGATCTTTTATGGTTATTGTAAACACTGTACCTCCGGGTTAGAAGTGTTTACACTTCTCATAACTGATCCAAGTCTGAGGATCCTTGTTTTAGAACACCACCTGTGAGGGGGTTGGGTTGTTTACAGGTTTGCAGGTACCCTTGACCTCAGCATACCCTGTTACTTTGTTTTGATTAAGAGTACTCCATTTTGGAACAGTTCTTGTGATTTTTAACCCTGGACATGTGACTCTTTATTTGAGTCCCCCACCTTGGTTACTGGACTTATGAACCTTCATCTGGATTTCTTGAACATACATGGACCTATACCAAGGCAGTTAATCAGATCCAGCTTGATCACAAACCCTTGCATACCATTTGCATACATCATCATTGCATCATTTAACATTTGCTTATTTGTTTTTCAGGGTATCCATATTATATTTTGGCTTGGTTTTGACCCCTTCATCTGCATAGACCTATCTCCACCAGTATCTGCTTCAGCTATCCTCATCAGCTACCTGCTTCAGTCACCTGCATCACCAGTCTCAGCCTATCAGTGGCCCATCTTCTGGTATCAGTCATCATCACCAGCATCTGTTCTTCAGCAACATGGCACCTAAGAAGAGCAACATCTCCTATCATTTCTTTGAGCCTGAGCTAGCTGGCATCAGGAAGGTCCAGGCCCTGATTACTCCAGACCATATACCACTATTCAGAGAACATTATGGAGGAATCCTTGATGTGGTTATGGATTTGGACCCTTCCCAGAGGAGCTTGATTCATACTTGCTTGCAGTTCTATGATCCCCCTCTGAGGTGCTTCACCTTCCAGAATTTTCAGTTGGGACCCTTGTTGGAAGAGTATTCATCACTGATTGGTGTACCTATCAAGGGTGGAGTCCCTTTCAACCCTGAGATGGATTTTCCTAATAATGAAGAGGTGGCAAAGGCATTGTATCTGGAACCAATTCTGATTGAGCAGAACATGACAACCAAGGCTGGAATCTCTGGTCTACACTTGGATTTCTTGACCTCTCGGGCTATTCTGAAGGCCTCCTTGGGAGAGTGGAAGGCAGTCTGTGCATTATTAGCCCTAAGCACATATGGGGTTATATTATTTGCAGATGAGCCTAAGTTTATTAGCAAGAATGCGATCCATCTTTTCATTCTGAGAAACCCAGTGCCCACCTTACTGGGAGATTTCTACTACTCTGTTCACCAAAGGAATGAAAAGCAAAGGGGAAGATTGGTGAGATGCTGTGCTCCCCTGTTCCATACCTGGCTGCTCAAACATTTGCCAAAGACTGGTGCATTCTTGAACCCTCACCAGCAGAAGAACTGGGCTAGGAGGCTTGTTGCTCTGACCTCAGATGATATCAGGTGGTGCACTCAGAGCACTAAGGGCAGAGACATCATTACTAGTTGCGGGCAGTTCCCCAATGTACCTCTGATAGGAGTGAAGGGTTACATCAACTACAACCCCCTGCTGTTCAAAAGACAATTGGGCTATGAATTGGTCCACCCTCCTAAAGTACAAGATCTAGCTGAGACCCTTTATTGTGAGATCAAGCCTAATCTGGCTATTGTCAGGAAAGCATCCTGGGCTTGGGACAATGTCCAGACTAAAGGGGTAACCATTCTTGGGAGATGCAACAATGTGGCCTCAGCTCAGTACTATGAGTGGTCACATGCCAGGGCTCAAATTACTGGGATGCCCTTCACCATTGAAGATGTGCCTGGACCCTCCACAGCACCACCTCCAGCCACTGTCAGCCTGGAGGAGTTTGAAAAGCTCAAAGAGAGGAATGAGAATTTGTCTGAAGCCTTGAGGAGAACCCTCTGGGAGAGGAGTGATGGTCGTCTGGACATTGAGAGGTTAGAAAAGCTAAAGGTGGAGCATCTAGCCAGGATTGAAAAGTCAGAGGACTACATCAAGAAGTCAAGGGCTGGAGAACAGATTTTGAAGAATGCCTGCAAAGAGGCCTAGTTCCAGAGAGCTAGGACTGATCTTTATCTGAAGGAGAGCCAAGCCAGGTGGGTCAGGATCACTGAAGCTCGCACTCAGGAGGACAAAAGAACTCAGGACAAGATTGAGCAGTTGGAGGCTAATGCAAAGGAGCAACAGGAAGCCCTATCAGCAGCCCAGAGGGAGATCTCAGAGTTGAAACTCAGAGCTGGTGTAAAGAGGTCAAAAGACCAGGGCAGACACAAGAAGCTAACCGCAGCTATTGCCACCAGGAATCTTCTCATCATGAACCTCACAGAGCATCCAGCTAACCCTGTGACTGAAGCACTTTTGAAGGAAGTCCAGGAGGATGAGTTTGGTCTTGGTGTTTGACTTTTGCTTGTTGTTGCTTTCATTTTCATGTACTTTTCTTTTATGTTGTATTTTTGACCCCTCAGAGGGCATGTATTGTAAAAAACAAACTATGTACCATTCACTTTTTTGTAATATATTCTTTAGTTTGTTTCATTTGAATCTCTCTCTCCTAAGCAACATCAAACAGCATCTTCCTCGGGGTCTGGAAAGGTCAAAACCATATGCCAAGCCGGATACCTTGGAAACAAATAAGCATACTGCATTGCATACTAACCCTTTGTTTTGTTTTGTAGGTTTTGTTTTGTTTTTGTTACTAACTCTGTTGTGGTTCAGGAACTATTGCTCGACGACGGGTGTTCCCACTCAACCGTCCACACAGATATCCCACCCGCAACAACCTTCCGGGCATACAAATGGACCAAGTACAGCAGGACCTTACAGAGGTCAGGACTCAAATGGCCAATGAGAGACTGGAAATGAGAAATCAGATGACCCAGTTTATGGAGGTGATGAATGGATTGGCACAGAGCCAGGAGAGATTAAGGGCCTTAGTAGAAAGGCAGACCCAATAGGAACCCCATCTAGGGACTGGGGGGACGAGCAACAATGAGAGAGTTCAGCCTCATGTTAATCCTCCAGTGTATGGACCCCACCTTCATCCAGAGAACAACATCCCTGCTAATGTGCAAGGGAATGCCACTGCAGGCAGAGTATTACAGGAAGACCCCCAGGAAGATCAGTTTACTATGATGGGAGCTGGGGATGAAGCCTATGACAGAAGGCTAGATGAAATTGCTGAAAAACTGAGATCCCTGGAGTCCCAGAATTCTTTGGGCTTTGATGTTATGGACATGGGTTTAGTGGACGGGGTCAGGATTCCCCACAAGTTTAAACCTCCGTGCTTTGAGAAGTACAACGGTACTTCCTGTCCCCGAACCCATTTACAATCCTTTCTGGGGAGGCTGAAGGCATATACCATGGATGAAAAGCTATGGATGTTTTATTTTGAAGATAGCTTAACAGGAGCTTCAAGGGAATGGTACTCTCACTTGACTAGAGCAACCATTAGATGCTGGAAGGACCTGGCTGAGGCCTTTATCAGACAATACCAGTACAACTTGGATATGGCTCCTAACAGGACCCTCCTAATGGGAATGTCTTAATCATCCAGGGAAAGCTTCCGGGAGTACGCCCAGAGGTGGAGACAGCTTGCTGCTGCTGTCCAGCCACCCATGTCAGAGAGGGAAATGGTTGATATGTTTATGAACACCCTCCAAGGGACATACATTGACAGGCTAGCTGCCTTTTCTTCCACTAGCTTTGCTGACGTGGTCATAGCCGGGGAAAGAATTGAGAGCCTATTAAAGATGGGCAAGATTTCTGACAATGGTGCGAGCTCGTCCAGCAACTCCAGAAAACCTTTTGTAGGTCCAAGAAGAACCGGTGAGACCAATTCTATTCAGGCCAGCAGGGGCAGACCACCATATGTTCATAGGTCAGTGGCAGCAGTCACCATTCCCTCTCCACTTCCTCAGCAACCAGTATATCAACCACAACAACAAACCCATTACCAGCAACAAACTCAGTACCCTCCTCAGAGAAACTACAACAACAACAACAACAGTCAGCAACGACCATTCCAACAGAGACCATCTCAGGCCAATAGGGTGATCGATCCGATCCCGATGCCTTATGCCGCTCTACTGCCACAACTCCTGAGGCTCAACCTGGTTGAGTTAAGGACGTTGACACCACCAGATCCTTCCAGTTTGCCAAGAAATTATGACGCCAACGCCAGATGCGCTTTTCATTCTAACACACCTGGCCACAGTACAGAGAAGTGCAGAGCTTTACATATGAAGGTGCAAGACCTGGTAGATTCTAAGGCTCTAAACTTTGCACCCCCGCCAAATGTTAACAAGAACCCTATGCCCAACCATGGAGGGCCCAAAATTAATGCTATTGAGGAAGATATGCCGACTTTCTTAATAACCAGTGTTGGGCAGATCCGGACACCCCTGGTAGAGATTAAAGCTCAACTCCTTGAAAGCCAGATATTCCCTGGGTTTGAACTTGGGTGCGGTTATTGCAACATTTCGGTAAATGGATGTGACTATTTGAGAAGCGGCATAGACAGTCTTATCCAGAATGGTCTACTTCAAATCACAACATCAATACCTTCAAATCCAGCAATCTCTCCGACACCAATTCCAGAATCTCCTACAACGGCAACAACGATTATTCCAAACAATTCTTCAGTTTCATCAACAAATGCTTCAGATATTACTTCAACAAACCACCTATCAACAAACATTACTTCTACAACATCAGCACCCCTCTATTCAGGATCTTCTCCTACAACACCAGCAAATATCTCAGCAGTCACTATTTATTATGATCCGTCAAGTATTCCTCTGAACAGCAATTTTCAACAACAAGCAGTGGCATCTCTTGCCATATCACCGGTCACTATCTACTATGATCCACATACTATTGCAACACCCTCCTCTGCTGCAGTCAGCCCGGTTACCATCACGGTACCTGGGCCTGTTCCGTATGAAAGCAGTAATGCCATTCCTTGGCATTATGGCTCTGACCTGTACTGCGAAGGGCAGAAAATCACTCTTGAATCATCAACTTCTTCACCACAAATAGGCAATGTGGGAGGAGGCGGAGGCTTCACTCGAAGCGGACGTCTTTTTGCCCCACAAATTCCAAGACCCATTGCTGAAGCAGAAGCTGCTGCCAAGGCAAAAGGGAAGAGCACGGTGCAAGAAGAACAAGTTGCTAAAGAAGTTTTAAAGACCCCTTTTGATCAAGAGGTTGATGAATTCATGAGAATCATCAAGAAAAGTGATTACAAGATAGTGGACCAGCTTCACCAGACACCTTCCAAGATCTCCATTTTATCATTGCTAATGTGCTCCGAGGCTCATCGGAACGCACTATTAAAAGTCTTGCACGCAGCTTATGTGCCAGAGGAGATTACCGTCAATCAGTTAGAGGCTGTGGTTGGAAATGTTAACGCTAGTAATGGACTAGGATTTACCAACACTGATTTGACTACGGAAGGCTGCAATCACAACAAGGCTTTGCACATTACCTTGGAGTGTAAGGGTGCAGTTCTTTCCCATGTACTGGTAGACACAGGGTCATCCCTCAATGTCTTACCTAAGAAGGCCCTTGTGAAGCTCGAGTATGAAGGACTGGCATTACGTCCCAGCAACTTGGTAGTGAGAGCCTTTGACGGTTCTAAGAGATCAGTTCTGGGAGAAATTGAGTTGCCTATAACGATTGGCCCACAGACTTTCAAAACGACCTTCTTCGTGATGGATATACAGCCTGCCTACAGCTGTCTATTGGGTAGACCATGGATACACGCCGCTGGCGCCGTGACCTCAACCCTTCCCCAGAAGTTAAAATTCGAGTGGGAGGGCCAAGTCGTTACTATTTGTGGAGAAGAGGACATTTTTGTTAGCCATCTGGCTACATACAAATACATTGAGATGGATGGGGAGATCCATGAAACCATGAGTCAGGGATTTGAAGCCCTAAACATCAACGAAGCATCTGCTGTACTTGGGACTTCCATAACATCCTACCAGCAAGCCTGAAAGGTTGTTGAAGAGGGGAATGCTCAAGGCTGGGGCAAGCTGTTACTTGTGGAGAAGAAAGAGGATAGATTTGGGTTGGGTTACAAACCAACTCAACAAGATCAAGCAGAAGCTGCTAAGGAGCCCAACTTTGTCAGTGGGGGGATGCTCACCCCCGATGCAGTAAACAACTTGGAAGATGAGTCGGAAGATGAGCGCAACCTGGAGAGCTGGATACGTCCAAGGATCCCGGGGAGCCATATCTCAAACTGGTCTTCCCAGGAAATTATAAGGGTTACTCCTGCAGAGTAATTATTATTTCCTGTATATTTTAAGCATGCATCAAGTCTTGCATCTTGCCCAAGATGACAAGACTCATTTTGTAATCGGGCCATCTGTAATTTTGTGCAAACAGATCAATCAATGATAATCAGACATCTTTTGCAAATGAGTCTTTTTCTTTTCTGCTCACTGTTTTTCATTTTTCTTTTTGTACAAAAATAAATGGCAATGTTTTCAAAATGATAACTTCATTTCACTTTTTCTAAACAAGATTAAAATCAATCACTAAAATGAACAAACTGAACCCTTGCAGAGAGTGCCTTCCAGACCGCACCAACAACAGCACGGCTATGACTTCGTATGACTTTGACAATCCAATCAATCAAGATGATGAAGGGGTTGAAGAAGAGTATGAGCTTCCTGAAGAGCTAGCCAGATTGTTGAGAGAAGAGGAAAAGGTTATTACTCCTCATCAGAAGGAGGTCGAAACAATTAATCTTGGTACAGATGAAGACGTGAAAGAAGTTAAGATCGGGGCCTGCCTACAAAACTCAGTGAAAGAACAACTGATTGATCTGCTTCGGGAGTATGCGGATGTGTTTGCTTGGTCTTACCAAGACATGCCAGGGTTGGACACCGATATCGTCATGCACAAGCTGCCATTAAAAGAAGACTGCCCACCGGTTAAACAGAAGCTGCGCCGTACTCGCCCAGATATGGCAATGAAGATAAAAGAAGAGGTACAAAAGCAGTGGGACGCCGGGTTCCTTGCTGTGACTAGCTATCCACCGTGGGTTGCTAATATAGTACTTGTGCCTAAGAAAGACGGCAAAGTAAGGATGTGTGTTGACTACCAGGATCTGAACAGAGCCAGTCCGAAAGATGATTTCCCATTACCTCACATTGATGTATTGGTTGATAATACGGCTCAGTTCTCGGTGTTCTCCTTCATGGACGGATTTTCAGGATACAATCAGATCAAGATGTCACCTGAAGACATGGAGAAGACAACCTTCATCACACCTTGGGGCACGTTCTGTTATAAGGTGATGCCATTCGGATTGAAGAATGCTGGTGCAACATATCAACGGGCTATGGTAACATTATTCCACGATATGATCCATAAAGAAATCGAATGTTATGTGGATGACATGATTGCCAAGTCCCTCACAGAAGAAGACCACCTGGTGAATTTGTTGAAGCTATTCAAGCGTCTGAGGAAGTACCAACTAAAGTTGAACCCCAACAAATGCACATTTGAGGTGCGATCTGGTAAGCTGCTGGGCTTTATCGTGAGCGAGAAAGGGATTGAGGTTGACCCTGATAAAGTCAAAGCCATTCAAGAAATGCCTGCACCAAAAACTGAGGAAGAAGTTCGAGGGTTTCTAGGTAGATTGAACTACATTTCAAGGTTCATATCTCACCTCACTGAAACCTGTGAACCCTTGTTCAAGCTGTTAAGAAAAGAACAGACGGTCAGGTGGAACGAAGACTGCCAGAGGGCTTTTGACAAGATCAAAGAATATCTGCAAGAACCACCAATCCTTATGCCTCCAGTTGAAGGAAGACCTCTGATAATGTACCTGACAGTATTAGAAGAGTCAATGGGGTGTGTGCTGGGCCAGCATGACGAGTCTGGTCGAAAAGAGTATGCAATATACTACCTGAGCAAAAAGTTTACCGACTGTGAACAACGTTATTCACTGCTCGAGAAAACTTGCTGTACTTTAGCGTGGGCTGCTCGCCGACTGAGACAGTATATGTTGACCCACACTACTTTGTTGATATCAAAAATGGACCCAGTTAAGTACATTTTCGAGAAGCCAGCTTTTACCGGACGGGTTGCAAGATGGCAAATGATCCTCACAGAATATGACATCCAGTACACATCTCAGAAAGCCATCAAGGGCAGTATATTGTCTGATTATCTTGCTGAGCAACCTATTGATGATTACCAGCCTATGAGATTTGACTTCCCTGATGAAGACATCATGTTCATAAAAGCGAAAGATCATGAAGAGCCTGTTCACACTGAAGGGCCTGACCCGGAAGAAGAATGGACTATGATGTTTGATGGGGCTGTTAATATGAATGGTCGTGGTGTTGGTGCAGTACTCATTACACCTAAGGGAGTTCACATGCCTTTCTCGGCAAAACTCACCTTTAACTGCACTAACAACGAAGCTGAATACGAAGCTTGCACTATGGGTCTTGAGGAAGCCATTGACCTCAGGATCAAGACATTAACTGTATTCGGAGATTCAGCTCTGGTAGTTAATCAAACCAACGGCAAATGGTACACCCACTAGGATCATCTGATACCTTACAGGGATTATACAAGAAGGTTATTGACTTTCTTCACAACGGTCAAGCTTGAGTATATCCCTCGGGACGAGAATCAGTTTGCAGATGCTCTGGCTACCATTTCATCCATGATCAAAGTTCAAGCTGCCAACTTTGTGCCTCGGATTTCGGTGTCCAGACTTGACAGGCCAGCATATGTGTTTGCAGCAGACGTTGTCGAAGATGATAAGCCTTGGTTCCATGACATTAAGTGCTTCTTGGAGGATCAAACATACCCACCTGGGGCATCTTCCAATAATAAGAAGACTTTGAGAAGGCTTGCTGGTAGTTTCTTCCTGAACACTGATGGTTCCCTGTACAAGAGAAACTTTGATATGGTACTCCTCAGATGCGTTGATAGAACAGAAGCAGACTTGTTGATGCACGAAGTGCACGAAGGATCCTTTGGTACCCAGGCAGGAGGGCATGCCATGGCTAAAATATTGTTAAGATCAGGCTATTACTGGATCACAATGGATGCCGACTGTTGTGCCTATGCCAGAAAATGCCATAAATGTCAGATTTATGCGGATAAGGTGCATGTGCCTCCCAATCCTCTGAATGTGATGTCTTCACCCTGGCCCTTTGCTATGTGGGGCATTGATATGATTGGCAAGATTGAGCCGACTGCTTCAAATGGCCACAGATTCATCCTGGTTGCCATTGACTACTTCACCAAGTGGGTCGAGGCAGCTTCCTACGCCAACGTTACAAGGCAGGTGGTAGCCAGATTTCTGAAGAGAGATATCATCTGTCGGTATGGAGTTCCCGAGCGAATCATTACTGATAATGGTTCTAACTTAAATAACAAAATGATGGCAGAGCTGTGCCGGGACTTCAAGATCCAACACCACAATTCTTCTCCTTACAGGCCAAAGATGAACGGCGTTGTTGAGCCAGCCAACAAGAATATCAAGAAGATTGTGCAGAAGATGGTAGTCACCTACAAAGACTGGCATGAAATGCTACCATTTGCCTTGCACGGATACCGCACGTCAATCAGAACATCCACTGGGGCAACGCCTTATCAGCTTGTGTATGGTATGGAGGCAGTCCTACCTGTTGAAGTTGAACTACCCTCCCTACGGGTACTAATGGATGTTAAGCTAAGCGAAGCAGAATGGGTCCGATCCCGATACGAGCAACTGAGTCTGATTGAAGAGAAAAGATTGGCTGCAATCTGTCATGGGCAGTTGTATCAGAAAAGAATGAAGAAAGCCTTCGATCATAAAGTTAGGCTCCGAGAGTACCAAGTGGGAGATCTTGTGTTGAAGAGAATCCTCCCTCCTCATACAGACCACAGGGGCAAGAGGACCCCAAACTATGAAGGACCATTTGTAGTCAAGAAAGTCTTCTCCGGTGGAGCACTGATGCTCAGCACTATGGATGGTGAAGACTTCCCGTCCCCTACGAATTCAGATGCAGTTAAAAAATACTTCGCATAAAAATGACCCGCTGGACACAAAAACAGAATGTAAGTCCAAGCAAAAATAGGGCATCCCGGCGAGTCAAAAACAGAATAAAAGACTCGGGCAAAAATAAGGGAAAATAAACAAAAAAATGTACACCCGCTGAGTTGAAAAGCCGCATTGGACAGCTCAGGCAAAAATGGGTATCCCGATGGATTGAAAACCCGAAAGGGTGATCCATGCAAAATAAGGGAATAAGCGAACAACTGCACTCTGAATTCGTCTGTATCACTTACAACTTGGTAGGCTTCGAAAGGATCAAGCCTCTTTCAGAATCAGCCTTCTTCAGAAAGCAAGACGAGAAGAACGTCAAAAGTCATACAAGTCATAGCCAAGGGAAGCTCCTTGAAGCGTCGTCAACATTGCCAACATTTTGTTTCTCAAGTCATAACAATCTCCTCATTCTAGGGGATTTGTTTCTTTGACTGTATCTTGCCAATTCAGGGCATATGAATTAATAAAATCAGATTTCAGTCATGTCTCGCCTCGTACATTTTATTTTCATTTGCAAAATGTCTGATGTCTATAAGATACTGATTACACAAATGCAGATGCTTCTTTTAAATACGTGCTTGCAGGAAATATGTTTACTCCCGGGAGTGTCTAGACTCCTATGATGGGATCCGGTAAGGGATACCTCGGGATTACTTGTACGTTTCTCTATCTTTTCAGGATTGCAGGCATTCAAAGCACAACATGAGGCATGAAAGTTTCATCCCAGCAAGCTGGCAAATCAACACTCAGTCTTAGCACCCAAAGTTTTTTCTCCCCAGCTAAGTTGCCACTTGTTATTTTCTCCCCAGCCGAGGTGCCAATATTTCCTCCTCAGCCAAATATGAAAGCCATGGAACCATCTCCCCACAGAGTTTCAGCCTCTATCCAGAAGAGCAACGCACGAAAGGATCACAACAGAGTGACAGAGACTTCTACAAACCCCAGTTGGGTCCCTCATTACCAAGAATAGGTCTATCAGTGACCTATTTCCCCAAGCAGAGTCATATATACAAGATCTACCAACGATCTTATCCCCAGCTGGGATGATCATTTCAAGCAGATCGACCAGAGATCTTCACAACAACAGGATCCGAATCCCGGATTGGTATCTTTGCATAATCATAGCATTCGCATCATATTCACCCCACAAAGCGTAGCATTCCGTCTAATACGGAGCATTACGGCAAAAATCAAACATGTTGCATAATCATAAGTCATGGTCTGAATCAAACACTTGTGAATATTGACAAATCCATCAACAATATACAGAATGCTCCCCAGATTCCTCAGCAAAGAGCTAAGCAGTTGCCTTACACCCACAAACACCAGTACATACTCCTTGTGACGCCCGTCCGTGTCACATCCCCAGCAAAAAGCCAAAGCGTCCTCTTTGCACTCACAGATACATACATACACAATTCCTTGACACCCGTCCGTGTCACCTTCCCCAACATAATTACTTAAACACTTTGTAAAGCATATACTTGTTTATAATATACCTCTTGAAACTCGTCCGTGTCACTCTCTCCAGCAGGTTGAACACTCTCTATACACCACTCATACTTATTTTTACTTATACAGATACTCGTCCGTATCTTATATACACCATTTATATCCCCGCAGATTCGACACTCGTCCGTGTTCTTTGTTAACCAGTTGGTACTCGTCCGTACCATCATCTCAGAACATGCGTCTAGCGTTTGTTTCTACTTGATACTCGTCCGTATCATAGTCTTAAGGATGCTCGCCCGCATCTTTAATCCATACAATGTGTCAAACACTCATGTCTTCTTGTATTTAGACACTCGCCTGTGTCTACTTTTCCCCAGAAGAGTCCCCTCGAAATCAACACTCGTTCGTGTTCTTTGTTAACCAGTTGATACTCGTCCGTATCATCATCTCTAAACAGGTGTCAGTTTGTTGTTTCTACCCGATACTCGTCCGTATCGTAGTCTTAGGGATTCTCGTCCGTATCTTTAATCTATACACAACGTCAAAACACTTATACCTTTTATTTCTTGGATATAAACACTCGTCCGTGTTTACTATTCCCCAATAGATCGCCCACAAAGCAAAATTTCTTTTATCTGACATTCGTCCTATGTCATGATAAACCCTGAGAGCAGCCGTACCCTGCTAGGTGATCGTCCTTCACCTATTGATGATCGTCCTTCATCATTTTATCCGATGGCCGTCCCCATCGTTGATCTTTTTTTATCTGACATTCGTCCTATGTCACGATAAACCTTGAGAGCAGCCGTCCCCTGCTAGGTGATCGTCCTTCACCTCTTGATGATCGTCCTTCATCATGCTCGTCCGATGGCCGTCCCCATCGTTGACCTTTTATCCGGCATTCGTCCTATGTCGCGATACTTTCGGCAGCCGTACCCTGCCAGGTGATCGTCCTTCACCTTAGATGACCGTCCCTCATCTTATCCCCAACAGAGCAGCCGTCCCCTGCTAGGTGATCGTCCTTCACCTTTGATGACCGTCCCTCATCATTATTTTCATTTATTCTTTAACCCGATGGCCGTCCCCGTCGTGGTCCCTTTTCCTTTTCCTGATGATCGTCCTTCATCAATTTAGCCCGATGGCCGCCCCCATCGTTGCTTGCATTACTTTATGAACTTGATGGCCGTCCCCATCATTTGTTCATTACTTCCCAGAGAATCTTACAGCTTTACTTGATGGCCGTCCCCATTATAATCGCCTGTATCCCCAGCATGTCGGTCGTCCCCGTCATTGCCTTTTCCCCAGCAGTCGTCCTCTGCTCGACGGTCGTCCTCCGTCGCCCATACTTTACAATATAATTTATTTTCTTTTACAATCTATATCCCTTTTCTTCTTCATTCTGTGAGTGCAAATTTTGGACTGTCTTTGGTATTCAACCACAAGTTATCTTGTTTGCCTGATAAGCCGTCGCTTACATCCTGCACAGCTAACTTATGTTTGAATAGGGGCAGCTGTAAACACCCCAAATTTTCCCTCACCCATTCACACCATGGCTTGTGATCATTTCATATACATAAATCCAATCATAGCATCTCATACCACATTTTTGATTCACTGCATAGATTCAAAGTCATCTGCATCTAGGGTTTGTGATCTGAGCAATCCAAGAGCTTCTTGAGCCACTCCAAAGGTCATCAATCACCTCAAAGGGGTCCATTTATGTTCAAGTATCATATTATATCCTCTCAAAGTCAAGAATGTCAAAAATCACAAGAACTGGAAATGGCATAGAAGCAGAGCCAAGTTTGACTGCACAGTTGACCTAGAATTAGGGTTTTGGTTTCAGGGGCCATAACTCCAATTTTTTTGGTCATTCTTGTTTCTATTGGTCTCTATATGGTATAGGGAGCATGCATATAAATTTTCATGAAGAAATTCCATGGGGAAGTCATCTGATCAAGACTTGACTTTCTGGGCAAGTCAGTGTAAAATCAGGGCATCTGAGGCCCCCAATGACCCAACCAAAGGGTGTTCTTCATCATTTTGATTATGTATGATCTTTATTTGATCATGGAAGATGTTGGAAGTTCACAAAATTGAAGAATTTCAAGTCTTTTGCAAAGTTGACTTTTTGGGAAAGTTGACTTTTAATGAAAATTGCCATTTTGGGAAACTTTTTCAACCCTTGCTTTTTGATTCAAAAATGCTTCAAATGGAGAAACTTTGGTCATGAAAGTTGTAGAATGGATCATTCCCTTTTCAAAAAGTACAAGAACATGACCTAATTCATTTTGGATCAAAAGTTATGGCTTGTCAAAGTTGGTTAAAATCACAAAATTTGAAGTTTTCTACCAAAGAGGCATTTTGCAAAATGACTTGATCAAGTGTTCTAAAGGCTTCAAATGTGCACAAACTCATTACAACATGATCATGTGACTTCTAAAAATCAGAATTGGCCCAAGAATTATGCATTTTGATGCTTTGAACTTCATGAATTTCCAAAGGGGCCAAATCTTGTGAAAATTGCAAAACATATCATAAACTTCATGCAACTTGCTGAATCATCTCAAATCAAGTTCCATGGTTCTCCCTAAACTCAGCTGAGCCAAGCCATACCCCTGTCTCAGCCTGCCACTTGCCCATACCTCCAAGTACAACTTGCTTGACTTTTTGCAAATCACCCCATACCAATCAGCATAGCCCACACCAACTCCACAGACCTATCACAACTTGATATGTGGACTTTATGCAAGCCATAACACACAAGAACACAGCCTAAGACTTGAGCATTCACAAGTTCACAAAAATCATCCCTCTTGCATTTTCTTTCGAAACTGACTCCACAAGCATCAAACCTTCAAACTTCTTTCACCATTCAACTCACCATGATCCACTGATCATTTCCCACCCTTCATTTGGCCCTAAAACCTTCACAATCAAAAATACGATTTCCATACTTCACAAACTGAACTTCTGCCATTTTCATTTTGGGGCCATATAAACTCCAACTAAGTATCACAAACACTTGAGGAGGGTCATTGGAGTTGGTTTGAAGCAAGGAACTGGCCAGAAAGCACCATTTTCGAAAGCTTCAGTTCAGGTATCATCAAGAACTTTTTTTCCAGAAACTTGATTTTAAGTTCTTAGATTGTTCTCCATGCTTCACTGATCACACTGCACCTTTTGGTTTCGAAAATGATTGAGTATTAAGCATGTATGAAGCTTCTGAAATTTCTGTGATTTTTTCCGTTTTGCTTCGAATCTCTCTGATCATGTGAAATAAATCCTGTTTGATGATTGATTCTTGTTTAGAATGGGGTGGGGATCATTTCTGGAGAGTTAGAGAGCTTAGGGTTGTGTATTGAGTGAGATTGAAGAAATGGATGGCCGGAGAAGATGACCAGAACACTGTTCCGGTCATCTGAAAGTAATTAGGGCACTGGATTAGGGCTAAACCATAATTAGCAAAATTTGAATGTGGGCCGTCCATTAGCGCGCCAGGTCAATTCCCGCCCCTGCCAGTTTGAACCTCAGCCCTTGGATTCGCATACTTTCCTATTTTCAGATTTATTTCATTTTATTTTTCATTTTATTTGATTTGTTTTGTCCAATTTATTAAAAATAGCAAAACACCCTTAAAAATTATGAAAATTTTTATACAAACTTTTATTAATTTTCAGAAACCAAAAACATTTTTATTTTTATTTTTTGCATTAAAAAATATTTTTAAATCATTTAAAAGTTTATTTTTAATTAATTAATGAGAATTAATTAATTAAAAATACTTTTAGGTATTTAAAAATCACACAAAAATTCATGAAACCTTTAAAATCATTTGAAAACATTGTCCAACCCTCAAACCAAATTTCTTTTTTGATTTTGATGCCTTTTGAAAATTTTTCATGGAATTAATTTCATTTCAAGGCAATATTTTGTTCCAAACTTCCAAAATTCATTTCTGCCTAACCATTGAGAGTTGGACTTTGATTCTTTTTGCATTGTGTCTTGCATATCATGTAGTTTATAGGATTAAATTGGCATGATTTGATCTTGCATTTTCAATTTGTTTGACATTTTTCTTGACAAGGTACCATAAAACCCTAGCAATCTTAGAAAATTCATAACCCTCATTAGGTTAAGAGTTAGAACCCCTCCTTTGGGCAGTGAGTTTGTATAGGTTTAGGGTTCCCTTGGATGCATTTTCAATTTTTTATCTTGATGTTTGCTTCTGGTTTTGGATTTTGTTTGGTGCATTGATCATAAACCCTAATTTGGGCTTCCTTTTGCATTCATCTTGCATTTGCTTGCATACCATGACTTTCCATGACATTTTATGCATCCATTTGATTCATTAGACATCTTAAGACATATTAGAAGCATGTTTGATCATTGCATCTTGCATTTGCCATGTTGTATGCCATTTGCATTTCATAACTTTTCATGTATGTTCATGGTTCTAAGCATGCTTCTCTTGCATCCATGTGTTCATATGATCATCCTCATGCCTTGATTCATGTTTTGCACCATCTCATAGCATCATTAACATCATGTGTATGCTTCTGGTTTTGATTTGCATCATGTCATTTCATCTCATCTTGCATTGTATTGCATCCCTTTCATTAACTTTTCAGGTGGTAAGTAACTTGGAGAAGTGAATTTGCTTTCACTTCTCACAATTTCTTTTCATCCCTCCTATGCATCATTGCTTCATTTTGTTTTGTGTTTGAGATTGAGCTTGCTCATTCTTCTTCTTCTTACTTTCTTTCTTCAAGTGACATGTCTTCTTAAATGAAGCAAGTTACTTTGCTTCTCTTTGATCCTTTCATCTGCTCCCTGGTGGTTCCTCTGAAGATTTCTCTTGTAAACCTCACAAACCTTAGGAACAACCAATCATGAATATAATTAGGGTTTTGATTAGTCCCCCCATTTAGCTTTTATCTTTGTGTCTCATTGAGTCTTCTCTTCTCACCTCATAATCAAGGACTAAACCCTAAAGGCTTTGAGGCTTTGTGATTAAGCTTATGCCTGCATCCTTCTATTAGGATGGAGTGTATAACTTTAATCCTAAGTGTTAGACCCTTAATGTGTTTAACTCCTTTAATCAATCCACCTAATAATTACCAAGACATCAAGCTTGTAACTTGGGCCTTGCATTAGGGTTCTAATTCTTCCTTAATTGGTTAAGAAGGACTAACCCTAGTGTTAATGGACAAGTCCCCCTCAAGTTGTCTTACAAACCCTAAAACTCACTTCATCATCTTATCATTAACTAAAATCCACTTAATAAAGGCTTTGTTTTGTCATGAAGTTAATCCCTAATCATGGATTAAGTTGAGGAGCTTTCCCCAGCTTAAACTTTCTCATCTATTATCCTTCTATTAGGATGGTGTAATGAGTCTGTTTAATCCCTGATTATGGCTTAATCTCATTACTTAACACTAAACAAAAACAACAAACATCTAAATAACCACAAGTAGGTTAATGATCTTAATCCTACATCATGGTGATTAAGTGTGAGATGCTGACTTCACACTTAAGGTATTCTCATTACCCCTAATCAGAGGGAAGATGTGATGAGTTTACTAAATCCATTGGTTTAGACTTAAGCTCATTAACTTATGACAAACTTTCAAAAGCAATAAAAGACTGAAACTACAAAAAAAAAAAACAATAATCGTCTCCTCCGGGATTCTTTTCTCATCTCATTCACTCACAAACGAGAATATGCTTCTTCCGTCTAATGCAAGACAGTTTGCACCTGAGCCAGACAGGTCATACACTTGAGCATAGACAAGCAAGCAGTTCACAAGTCAATTCATCCTTTCAGTCTCTTTGGGTCGAACTACGGTGTTCTGACTTCCTCCTTGCACGAGAGGATACGTAGGCATAACTTAACAAGTTATCGAACAAAAGTCTCTGTATATCCCCCCTCCTCCCAACATCATTCTTTTAACCTCATGATCTTGAGTATCTTATTCCTGTTCCCACACTGACACTGTACATTTATACACTCCACATTCTTTTACACTGACACCTGTACATCCTCTTCCAGCCTTCTTTACACACAAATTGCACTGACACTACCCCTTTAAAACACAAATCTTTTAAGCGTGGATCCCGTCGAGTACGACGGACAATCTGGGTGCTAATACCTTCCCAGGTTGTAACCAACCCCCTTTCTCAGTCTCTCTGGTTCGCAACCGTCTTATCCATATCTTTTCTTAGGTTTATGCAGCATTACCTTTCCCTCGGGATAAAAATGCCTAGCTGGCGACTCTTTTCTTTCTCTTGAGTTCACTCCTGTGTGTTCTCATTTCTCCTTTCGTCGACCGTTCGCGTCTGTACCTTTATCTGAGTCATTCTCATTTATCGGGAGCGACAGCTTGGCGACTCTGCTGGGGACCCTTATACTGTAACCAGGGCTTCTGGTTCTTTTTGTGGGTTCCTCCTAGCGCTTGTTTGATTTGTGTTTACTGGGGTGTTATGTGCTATTTGTGTTTGTATATTTGTTTTATTTATTGCTTTATGTACAGTTTGTTTACTGCTTTCTTTACAGCTTTATATACATCATACTGTCATACTATTTTGGCTGGATCTGGTTCTGTTGCTTTGGTGGGTGGGGGTTCTATTGAGAGTTTAAGGTCCTATACCTGGGACCTGAGTGACACCTAGGCTAGAGTGGTTCATGTTCTTTCCCATTCCATTTCGGTCTGGTGCGGGAATATGAGACACGGTTCAGATATGGGTTTCTTCTTGATAACTCTGTGCTACAGATTTCCTGTAGTGCTAGGGCTATCTGGGAAGCCTGCTAAGTCTGGATGACCTTTACTATGACCTTCAAAAACTGAGGTGAATTAGAGGAGGATCTTTTATGGTTATTGTAAACACTGTACCTCCGGGTTAGAAGTGTTTACACTTCTCATAACTGATCCAAGTCTAAGGATCTTTGTTTTAGAACACCACCTGTGAGGGGGTTGGGCTGTTTACAGGTTTGCAGGTACCCTTGACCTCAGCATACCCTGATACTGTGTTTTGAATAAGAATACTCCACTTTGGGACAGTTCTTGTGATTTTAACCCTGGATATGTGACTCTTTATTTGAGTCCCCCACCTTGGTTACTGGACTTATGAACCTCCATCTGGATTTCTTGAACATACATGGACCTACATCAAGGCAGTAATCAGATCCAGCTTGATCACAAACCCTTTGCATATCATTTGCATACATCATCATTGCATCATTTAACATGTGCTTACTTGTTTTTCAGGGTATCCATATCACATTTGGCTTGGTTTTGACCCCTTCATCTGCATAAGCCCTTTGTTCACCAGTTATCTGTTTCAGCTACTTTCATCAGCTACCTTGCTTCAGTCACCTGCATCACCAGTATCAGCCTGTCAGTGGCCCATCTCCTAGTATCAGTCATCATCATCAGTATCTGTCTCAGCTCTTCATCAGCAGGCATGGTGTAAACACCCCAAATTTGCCCTCACCCATTCACACCATGGCTTGTGATCATTTCATATGCATAGAAACAATCATACCATCTCATATCCCTTTTTTTTTTATTCACTGCATAGATTCAAAGTCATCTGCATCTAGGGTTTGTGATCTGAGCAATCCAAGAGTTTCTTGAGCCACTCCAAAGGCCACCAATCACTTCAAAGGGGTCCATGAGTGTTCAAGTATCATATTATATCCTCTCAAAGTCAAGAATGCCAAAGAATCACAAGAACTGGGATTGGTATGGAAGCAGAGCCAGGCTTGACTGCACAGATGACCTAGAATTAGGGTTTTGGTTTCAGAGGCCATAACTCCATATTTTTTGGTCATTCTTGTTCCTATTGGTCTCTATATGGTATAGGGAGTATTCATATCAATTTCCATGAAGAAATTCCATGGGGAAGTCATCTGATCAAGAGTTGACTTTTCAAGCAAGTCAGTGCAAAATCAGGGCATCTGAGGCCCCCAATGACCCAACCAAGGGGTGATATTCATCATTTTGATTGTATATGATCTTTACTTGATCATGAAAGATGTTAGAAGTTCACAAAATCAAGAATTTCAAGTCTTTTGCAAAGTTGACTTTTTGGGCAAGTTTGACTTTTTAATGACAATGTCATTTTATGCAACTTTTCCAACCCTTACTTTTTGATCCAAAAAAGCTTCAAATGAAAAAAACTTTGGTCATGAAAGTTGTAGAATAGATCTTTCCCTTTTCAAAAAGTACAAGAACATGACCTAATTCATTTTGGATCAAAAGTTATGGCTTGTCAAAGTTGGCAAAAATCACAAAATTCCAAAGTTTCTACCAAAGAGGTATTTTGCAAAATGACTTGATCAAGTGTTCTAAAACTATCAAATGGACTTCTAATTCACATAACATGATCATGTGACATCTAAAGTTCAGAATGGACCAAAGAATTACACATTTGTATGGTTTTTGGGACAAGATCTTTTCATGAGAACCAAAGTGAACCAAGTTGCAAAATCCATCATAACATCTCATCCACTTGCTGCCTTGGTTGCTGAACCACCCTAGCCCTCTCCTCACCTCATGATGCGCAAGACAATCCCTTTGTACCAAGCTAGCAAAGTAGCCCATGCCCTTCTTACACAAAAGTTGACAATTTGCAAAAGCACCCATACCTATCACAAAAGGACATGTCACATCTTCTGACCAATAGGATTAGTTTATACAAACAAAATGCAAGCTAAACATCACAAGACACAAGCCTGAAACAAGAAAGAACTCAGCATTCTCATTTTCCACCCTTGGAGCAAAAGCTTTCGAAACTCAGCATACAAGCCACAAACACTTAAACAAACTTCATAGATCAACTCAACTCATCACCCTGGTCACAAAGCACCCCTCATCTTTGCCTTAAACTGCCTGAATCATAAACACGATCCTCACCTGAGCATGAACAGAACTTCTGTAAACTCTCAAACCAGCCCACATAAATTTGTTCTAAGCCGTTCAGAAGCATAAGGGAGGTCATAGGAGTGGATTGCACAAAGAGAAAGGGCCAGAAAGTTGCAGATTGAAAAGCTTCAAACTGAGGTAGCTTCATGAACTTTTTTTCCAGAAATGGATTTTTAAGTTCTTAATAGCTTCTTCATGCTTCCCTGATCATGAATATGTGTTTGTTTTCGAAAATGAGTGAAAAATGAGTATGTATGCAGTCTCTGAAACTTTTTGCCCTAGAAATTGTTTGCTTCGATTCTCTCTGATTATGAATGATAAATGATGTTTGAGTGAGGGGTTTGATTCGTTTTAGGGTGGGGATGATTTCTGGATAGTTGGTTTTCATTTTCATTGCGTGTAGAGTGATTTACCATTTGAGCTCGCCGGAGAAGATGACAGGAAACAATGTTCCGGTCATCTGAATGTCATTAAGGCTGGATTAGGGCTAATTAATTAGGGTTAGTGAGTTTAAATGTGAGTCGTCCAAACCCGCGCGCAGTCAACTCCCGCCCCTGCCAGTTTGAATTTCGTCCATTGGATCTGATTACTTTCTTATTTTTCATTTAATTCATTTTATTTTTTCCATTTAATTACATTGTTTTCTATATTTTATTTAAAATAGCAAAACTTATTTAAAAATTCTGAAATTTTTTATACAAGTTATTATTTAATTTCAGAACACAAAAATATTTTTATTTTTATTTTTTTGCATTCAAAAAATATTTTTAAATATTTAAAAGCTTATTTTTAATTAATTAATGAGAATTAATTAATTAAAAATGCTTTTAGGTATTTAAAAATCACCAAAAAATTCATGAAACATTTAAAAACATTTAGAAACATTGTCCAACCCTCAAACCAAATTTCTTTTTTGATCTTGATGCATTTTGAGAATTTTTCATGGAATTAAAATCATTTTAATGCATTACTTTGATCCAAACTTCCAAAAATCATTTCTGCCTAACCATTGAGAGTTGGACTTTGATTCTTTTTGCATTGTGTTTAGCATATCATGTAGTTTGTAAGATTAAATTGGCATGGTTTGATCTTTCATTTTTCTTTTGTTTGGTAATTTTCTTGTTAAGGAACCCTAAAACCCTTGAAAACTTAGGAAAATCATAACTTGAATTAGGTTAAGAGTTGGAACTTCTCCTTTGGGCAGTGAGTTAGTATAGGATTAGGGATCCTTTGAGTGAATTTTCAATTTTTTATCTTGATGTTTGCTTCTGATTTTGGTTTTTGTTTGATGCTTTGATCATAAACCCTAATTTGAGCTTCCATATGCATCCATCTTGCATTTGTATTCATACCTAGACTTGCCATAGCATTTTGTGTATCCATTTGATTCATCTAACATCTTAAGACATATTGAAAGCATGTTTGATCATTGCATCTTGCATTTGCCCTGTTGTATGCCATATGCATTTCATAACTTGTCATGTATGATCATGGTTCCCAACTTGCTTCATCTGCATCCATAAGCTTGTATGATCATCCCCATGTGTTGTTTCATGTTAGCATCATCTCATGGCATCATTATCATATCATATATGCTTCTGGTTTTGATTTGCATCATGCCATTTCATTTCATTTTGCATTGCATTGCATTTGTTTCACTAACTTTTCAGGTGGTAAGTCATTTTGAGAAGTGAATTTGCCTTCACTTCTCACATTTTCTTTTCATCCCTCTTATGCATCATTGGTGCATTTTACTTTGTGTTTGAGATTGAGCTTGCTCTTTCTTCTTCTTCTCACTTTCTTTCTTCAAGTGACTTGTCTTCTTAAATGAAGCAAGTTACTTTGCTTCTCTTGGCTCCTTTCATCTGCTTCCTGGTGGTTCCTCTGAAGATTTCTCTTGTTAAACCTCACAAACCTTAGGAACAACCAAGCATGACAATGATTAGGGTTTTGATTAGTCCCCCCACTTAGTTTTTACCTTTGTGTCTCATTGAGTCTTCTCTTCTCATCTCATAATCAAGGATTAAACCTTAAAGGCTTTAAGGCTTTGTGATTAAGCTTATGCCTGCATCCTTCTATTAGGATGGAGTGTATAACTTTAATCCTAAGTGTTAAACCTTTAATGTGTTTAAATCCTTTAATCAATTCATCTAATAATCATCAAGACATCAAGCTTGTAACTTGGGCCTTGCATTAGGGTTCTAATTCTTCCTTAATTGGTTAAGAAGGACTAACCCTAGTGTTAATGGACAAGTCCCCCTCAAGTTGTCTTACAAATCATAAAAATCACTTCATCATCATATCATTAAATAAAATCCACTTAACCAAAGGCTTGTTTTGTCATGATTTTAATCCCTAATCATGGATTAAGTTGAGGAGCTTTCCTCAGCTTAAACATTCTCATCTATTATCCTTCTATTAGGATGGTGTAATGAGTCTGTTTAATCCCTGATTATGGCTTAATCTCATTACTTAACACTAAACAAAAACACCAAAAACATCTAAATAATCACAAGTAGGTTAATGATCTTAATCCTACACCATGGTGATTAAGTGTGAGAAGCTGACTTCACACTTAAGGTATTCTCATTACCCCTAATCAGAGGGAAGATGTGATGAGTTTACTAAATCCATTGGTTTAGGCTTAAGCTCATTAACTTATGACAAACTTTCAAAAGCAATAAAAGACTGAAAACATAAAAACAAACAATAATCGTCTCCTACGGGATTCTTTTCTCATCTCATTCACTCATAAACGAGAACTCGCTTCTTCCGTCTAATGCAAGACAGTGTGCACCTGAGCCAGACAGGTCATACACTTGAGAATTGACAAGTAAGCAGTTCACAAATCAATTCATCTTTCAGTCTCTTTGGGTCGAACTACGGTGTTCTGACTTCCTCATTGCACGAGAGGATACGTAGGCATAACTTAACAGTTATCGAACAAAAGTCTCTGTACATTCCCCCTCCTTCTAGCTTCATTCTTTTAGCCTCATAGTCTTGAGCATTTTATTCTTATTCTTACACTGACACTGTATATTTACACACTTCACTTTCTTTTACACTGACACCTGTACCTCCTTTTCCAGCTCTTTTATACACAAATTGCACTGACACTACCCCTTTAAAACACAAATCTTTTAAGCGTGGATCCCGTCGAGTATGACGGACAATCTGGGTGCTAATACCTTCCCAGGTTGTAACCAACCCCCTTTCTCAGTCTCTCTGGTTCGCAACCGTCTTATCCATATCTTTCTAGGTCTATGCAGCATTACCTTTCCTCCGGGATAAAAATGCCTAGCTGGCGACTCTTTTCTTTTCCAGTGAGTTCACTGCTGTGTGTTCTCATTGTTCTTTTCGCCGACCGTTCGCGTCTGTACCATGTTTGAGCTCAGTCTCATCTTTTGGGAGCGACACATGGCACCCAAGAAGAGCAACATCTCCTACCATTTCTTTGAGCCTGAGCTAGCTGGCATCAGGAAGGTCTAGGCCCTGATTACTCCAGACCATATACCACTATTCAGAGAACATTATGGAGGCATCCTTGATGTGGTTATGGATTTGGACCCTTCCCAAAGGAGCTTGATTCATACTTACCTGCAGTTCTATGATCCCCCTCTGAGGTGCTTCACCTTCCAGAATTTTCAGTTGGGACCCTTGTTGGAAGAGTATTCATCACTGATTGGTGTACCTATCAGGGGTGGAGTCCCCTTCAACCCTGAGATGGCTTTTCCCAGTAATGAAGAGGTGGCAAAGGCATTGTATCTGGAACCAGTTCTGATTGAGCAAAACATGACAGCAAAGGCTGGAATCCCTGGTCTACACTTGGATTTCTTGACCTCTCAGGCTATTCTGAAGGCTTCCTTAGGAGAATGGAAGGCAGTCTGTGCATTATTAGCCCTAAGCATATATGGGATTATATTATTTGCAGATGAGCCTAAGTTTATTAGCAAGAATGCAATCCATCTTTTTATTCTGAGGAACCCAGTGCCCACCTTACTGGGAGATTTCTACTACTCTGTTCACCAAAGGAATGAAAAGCAAAGAGGAAGATTGGTGAGGTGCTGTGCTCCCCTATTCCATACCTGGCTGCTCAAACACCTGCCCAAGACTGATGCATTCTTGAATCCTCACCAACAAAAGAATTGGGCTAGGAGACTTGTTGCTTTGACCTCAGATGACATCAGGTGGTGCACCCAGAGCACCAAGGGCAGGGACATCATTACTAGTTGTGGGCAGTTCCCCAATGTACCTCTGATAGGGGTGAAGGGTTGCATCAACTACAACCCTCTGCTATTCAAAAGACAGCTGGGCTATGCATTGGTCCACCCTCCTAGAGTACAAGATCTAGCTGAGACCCTTTATTGTGAGATCAAGCCTAATCTGGCTATTGTCAGGCAAGCATCCTGGGCTTGGGACAATGTCCAGACCAAAGGGATGGCCATTCTTGGGAGATGCAACAATGTGGCCTCAGCTCAGTAGTATGAGTGGTCTCATGCCAGGGCTCAAATTTCTGGGATGCCCTTCACCATTGAAGATGTACCTGGACCCTCCATAGCACCACCTCCAGCCACTGTCAGCCTAGAGGAGTTTGAAAAGCTCAAAGAGAGGAATGAGAATTTGTCTGAAGCCTTGAAGAGAACCCTCTGGGAGAGGAGTGATAGTCGTCTGGACATTGCAAGGTTAGAAAAGCTTAAGGTGAAGCATCTAGCCAGGATTGAAAAGTCAGAGGACTACATCAAGAAGTCAAGGGCTGGAGAACAGATTTTGAAGAATGCCTGTAAAGAGGCCCAATTCCAGAAAGCCAGGACTGATCTTTATCTGAAGGAGAGCCAAGCTAGATGGGTCAGGATCACTGAAGCTCGCACTCAGGAGGATAAAAGGACTCAGGACAAGATTGAGAAGTTGGAGGCTAATGCAAAGGAACAACAGGAAGCCCTATTAGCAGCCCAGAGGGAGATCTCAGAATTGAAACTCAAAGCTGGTGTAAAGAGGTCAAAGGACCAAAGCAGACACAAGAAGCTAACCACTGCTATCACCACCAGGAATCTTCTCATCAGGAACCTCACGGAGCATCCAGCTAATCCTGTGACTGAAGCACTTTTGAAGGAAGTCCAGGAGGATGAGTTTGGTCTTGGTGTCTGACTCTTGCTTGTTGTTGTTTTCATTTCATGTACTTTTATTTTATTTATTGACCCCTCAGAGGGCCTGTATTTTAAGAACAAACAATGTATGTTTTTCCATTTGTAATATATTCATTAGTTTGTTTTATCTGAGTTCTTTTTCTCTCAAGCAACATCAAAGCACCTTCCTCAGGGATCTGGAAAGGTCAAAACCAAATGCCAAGCCGGATACCTTGGAAACAAATAAGCATACTGCATTGCATACTAACTTTTGTTTCGTTTTGTAGGTTTTTGTTTTGTTGTTACTAACTCTGTTGTGATTCAGGAACTATTGCTCGACGACGGGTGTTCCCACTCAACCGTCCACACAGATATCCCACCCGCAACAACCTTCCGGGTATACAAATGGACCAAGTACAACAGGAACTTACAGAGGTCAGGACTCAAATGGCCAATGAGAGACTGGAGATGAGAAATCAGATGACCCAGTTTATGGAGGTGATGAATGGATTGGCACAGAGCCAAGAGAGATTAAGGGCATTAGTAGAAAGGCAGACCCAAGAGGAACCCCATCTAGGGACTGGGGGAACAAGCAACAATGAGAGGGTTCAGCCTCATGTTAACCCTCCAGTGTATGGGCCTCACCTTCATCCAGAGATCAACATCCCTGCTAATGTGCAAGGGAATGCCACTGCAGGCAGAGTATTACAAGAAGACCCCCAGGAAGATCAATTTACTGTGATGGGAGCTGGGGATGAAGCCTATGACAGAAGGCTAGATGAAATTGCTGAGAAATTGAGATCCCTGGAGTCCTAGAATTCTTTGGGCTTTGATGTTATGGACATGGGTCTAGTGGACGGGGTAAGGATTCCCCACTAATTTAAACCTTTGTGCTTCGAGAAGTACAATGGAACCTCCTGTCCACGAACCCACTTACAATCCTTTCTGGGAAGGCTGAAGGCATATACCATGGATGAAAAGCTATGGATGTTTTATTTTGAAGATAGCTTAACAGGAGCTTCAAGGGAATGGTACTCTCACTTGACTAGAGCAACCATCAGATGCTGGAAGGACCTAGCTGAGGCCTTTATCAGACAATACCAGTATAACTTGGATATGGCTCCTAACAGGACCCTCCTGATGGGAATGTCTCAATCATCCAGGGAGAGCTTCCGGGAATACGCCCAGAGGTGGAGACAGCTTGCTGCTGCTGTCCAGCCACCCATGTCGGAAAGGGAAATGGCCGACATGTTTATGAACACGCTCCAAGGGACATACATTGACAGGCTAGCTGCCTTTTCTTCCACTAGCTTCGCTGACGTAGTCATAGCTGGGGAAAGAATTGAAAGCCTATTAAAGATGGGCAAGATTTCTGACAATGGTGCGAGCTCGTCCAGCAATCCCAGAAAGCCTTTTGTAGGTCCAAGAAGAACCAGTGAGACCAATGCTATTCAGGCCAGCAGGGGCAGACCACAATATGTTCATAGGTCAGTGGCAGCAGTCACCATTCTCACTCCAATTCCTCAGCAACCGACATATCAACCACAGCAACAACCTCATTACCAGCAACAAACTCAGTATCCTCCTCAGAGAAACTACAACAACAACAACAATCAACAAAGACCATTTCAACAGAGACCATCTCAGGCCAATAGGGTGATTGATCCAATCCCTATGCCTTATGCCGCTTTACTGCCACAGCTCCTGAAGCTCAACCTGGTTGAGTTAAGGACGTTGGCACCACCAGATCCTTCCAGTCTGTTGTTGCACCCCAACATTTGCCCTCACAATACAAGACTTTATGTTCTAAGAAGGTTCACAAGGTTCACAAGCTTCCCAACACTTACAAGACCTTTCATGAGGTTCATAAAGTCTACAAGTCACTTTATGAAGGTTCACAAGGTTCACAAGATTCATAAGGCTTACAAGACCTTTCATGAGGTTCATGAAGTCTACAAGTCACTTCTTGAAGGTTCACAAGGTTCACAAGGTTCACAAGGTTCACAATACTTCCCATGAGGTTCACAAGACATCTTATGATGGTTCACAAAGTTCACAAAGTTCACAATTGGTCAGAAGAGTTGACAATTCCCTCAGACAATGCACCACCTAAGTAGTGCATCCAAAACTAGGGTTTTGACTTTAATCAGGCTAAATGGATTTCCAAGACTTCAAGTGAGCTTCATAACATATTATATGTGTCTAAGAACCCCCATGACAAGTTTCAAGACTTTTCTCAGAAGTTTGCTCAGTCAGATGATCAGATAAGTCAAAATCAATCAATGTAGTTAAAAAGTCAAACTGAGGTCAACTGTGGTCAAATCAAAGTCAAACTTCATGATTTTTTTCCAACATCAAGTATATGAAGTAAAATTCATCATTTGATCAAGAGTTGATCATGATTCATCAAGGAGATTCCAGATCATCAAGAATCAGGAGTTTCTAAATTAGGGTTT
This sequence comes from Lathyrus aphaca, assembly GCA_963966055.1. NCBI lineage: Eukaryota > Viridiplantae > Streptophyta > Magnoliopsida > Fabales > Fabaceae > Lathyrus > Lathyrus aphaca. The sequence continues at coordinate 15,565,524 of OZ014524.1, forward strand.
CCTCAGTAAAAGTCAACTAAACTTTGACCAGCCATAACTTTCACATACTTCATCACCAAGTCTCCACTCAAAGCTCATTTTGAAGGAAATTGAATTCTCTACAACTTTGTGTCTCACAAGCCAAGCCCAAAAATGCTTCATTTGGAAGGTATGAGCTAAGACATTATAGGTCCTTTTGAAAGTCAACAAAAAGTCAACAACTTCAAAAGGGCATAACTTGAGATTGGTAAATGATATGGACATGAAACCAGTGGGGTTGGTTAGAAGACTCTTCAAGATTTCCAAAATGTCCAAGAACACCCTCATAGCATTAAAATTGAAGGATATGTGCCCTTGCAAAGTTGGGAAATTTTGAGTTGGTTTATGATGAAAAAGGAGGTCTAAAACCAATTTCTTCCAAATGGGCTTGCCAAATAATGACCCAACCCATACAATGACTTCATGCACGACCCAAACCATTAAAAATCTGATTTTTTATTATTTTATTTTGATTTATTTTGATTTAATTCATTAAAAATCATTTTAAATAAAAATAAAATATGAAAATGTAAGATTTGATGGAGATTAAGCTTCTAGAAAGTCTTAAATATTGATTTGAATTGAAGAGGAAAGAAATCATGAGATTTGGCCAAAAATAGCAAGCATTCACACATGAATGTTGGATTTTTAAGGCATGATCAATATGGATCTTTTCATATCAAATTCTTCACATGATCAATCAATTTTTTGACCTAAATTCAATCACCTATAAGTACATAACTCATTGCAATCACCAAGGGACGAATTCAGCAGCCTCAAGAGTAAGTTCCATTGTTCAAAAATCCTTCACAAAACTCACATTCGGTTTTTGATTTCCAGGGCTCTAGAAGGTAAAACAAGAACATAGCAAGACTCTTTGGACTTCCCTGATCATGAACCATCACTCATATGCATCAATACCATGCTATATTGCTCAACCCGAATCCACTTTTGTCTTGAAATTTAATTTTTCGAATTCACTAACATATGCATTATAAATTGTTTTTGATGACTGATATGTGTTTGTTGTGATGCCTAGAATGATTCTGGACAATTGAATTGAAGATTCATGGCCTGAAACGTAATCCACCATAGCTAGGGTTTCGGCCAAGAATTAGGGTTTCATGATTTACGAAACATAAATGAATTCTAAGACCATGGATTGATTCGAATGGACCTCTGGACTATGTTTGTGTATTCAATTCTGCGAAATTTCACAGTTTTGTTGGTCATTGGATTTCGTAGGTTTTGTTGCCATTCTTTTTTCGCAGGTAATCTCCTAGCAATTTTTGCAGCTGGTTTCGCAGGTCTGGAGGTAGAAGAAGGTCCAGCGCGCGCGTTTCATAATTTGAAAAGTTTGTTTAAAATATTATTAATTCTTTCTGTTTATGTTTCACAAGACAATGCTTGTCCTGGTGGTAAGATGGATGCGCGTATTGCTGGAGGGGTGGTGTTCGAATCCTCACTCCAACCAATTTTTGTTATTTATCCATCTCAATTGCAAGCATAATATATTATGATTTGTAGCTGATTCAATATCAGAATTGCTCACCTAGCTGGATGGTCATGCGTGCGTTTGTGTATTCAAGAGGTCCTGGGTTCAATCCTCCCCCAGGCCTTTTTGCTTCTATTTATTTTTTCTGATTTTTCCAGGCAAGGCATAAAACCAATTCTTCCCCTTTGCTTGCTGCCTGCGCATGTTGGCCTAGTGGAGAGTGTTGTTGCTGGTGAACAAAGCCTCCTGGGTTCAAATCCCAGCCAGGTTTGTTTTGTTGTTTTCTTTTATTTTATTTTGTTTAATTAATTTAGGTTTTATTAATAATGATATATAATAAAATAATTCTATAAAATAATTCTATTCAATGTTTCAAATATTCAAAAATCATATTTTTTTTTAATTTAAAAATTATTTCTTTTATTATGTAATTATAATATATGTATATTAATTAAGATAATTTTGTATATTAAATTAAAAACCCTTAAATATTTTTCTAAATAAAACCCTAATTTATTTTTCTTTCAACAAATGTTAAAATCTAATTTTATTTCTCTAACTTTATTTTTGTAAATATAATATTTAATATAAAATCTTGTAAATATAATTATTATGTACATATTTATTTAATATAATTAATTTTAGTCAATATAATTATAATCGAATTTTTCTATATAGTATGAAATTGTTTTCTATAATTGGTTCATATATGTTTAAAAAATAATTAAATTTATGCTAATATTGTAATTATAATTTTTATATGCTTATAATTTATAATCTTAAATTTTATAATTAAATTGTTCATATTTCCTTAATGATTTCTAATTCTTATATATTATTGTATTTTGTTTATTATTATTATTATTATATTATTACTAATCCATTTATTTTATCATTATGCTTATTATTATTATTTCACTAACACAATTTATATTTTATTATTATTATTACTAACCCCTATTATATTTATTTATTGCTTATTTATTTATTTTGCTTATTATTTATTTTGCTTCTATATTTATTTTTTGCTATTTATTTTTAATTGCTTATTATAATTATTATGTAATTGCTCCTTGGTGTAAATTTTTTGTAAATATTTAATTTATTTAATTATCATGCCATGGTGAGTAAAATAGGGAGTGAAAAACATGTATTATATTTAAAATTAAATTTAGATCATTTTAATTAAAAGATAAATTAAATTAAACACTCACACACGTAAGTCGATTTTTAATCGCCATCTCACTTTCTAGGGTTGCCTCTTATTGTTGCCTATTCAAAAAGGTCAAGTGGGGTGTATAAAGCAAGTCCCTTAAAAAAGAAAAGTCATTAAGTCCCTAATGGTTGCCTTTCATAAAGATCAAGTCCCTTTCGAATAATGATGACAGTCCCTCCTAAATGCTTAATACACCCCACAGTTGCCTTCATAAAACAGATGTCCCTCTCATGTCCCTTACATCCAAGGTAATGACTACCTATTCCTTAATAATAGGGATAGTCTTACCACTTAAAGGATAAAGAACAGAAAGACTTAAATTTTAGGGTAGGTACCTCCTAGTTGCTTGCTCACTTCATTCAAAACTTTTCAAACACTTTATAAATTTCAAACAAATTTTCAAACACAAGTTTTTTACGCATCCGTACATGGATCATTATCAAACTCTTATGAAAATTTCTATTCACACACTTCACATTTTCAAAAACATTTTAAAGTGAGCTAAGTAACTAGGAGCCCATGGATAACCATGGATGTAAAGGGTGCTAACACCTTCCCTTTACATAACCTACCCCCCGGACCCAAAAATCTTTTAAAAGGTCTTTCCTGTTCTTTTATGCCTTTCCTTTGGATAAAATAAAAGTCGGTGGCGACTCTTGTTATCCGCAACATAACTAAAGTCAGTTCTCCCACCGTGTTACATCTGCCAAGAAATTATGACGCCAATGCCAGATGTGCTTTTCACTCCAATGCACCTGGCCATAGTATAGAGAAGTGTAGGGCTCTACAAATGAAAGTACAGGACTTGGTAGATTCTAAAGCTCTAAACTTTGCACCCCCGCCAAATGTCAACAAAAACCCCATGCCCAACCATGGAGGGCCAAGAATTAATGCTATTGAGGAAGATAAGCCGTCTTTCTTAATAACCAGTGTTGGGCAGATCCGGACACCCCTGGTAGAGATTAAAGCTCAACTCCTTGAATGCCAGATATTCCCTGGGTGTGAGCTCGGGTGCGGTTATTGCAACATTTCGGTAAATGGATGTGATGATTTGAGAAGCGGCATAGACAATCTTATCCAGAATGGTCTACTTCAAATCACAACATCAATACCTTCAAATCCAGCAATCTCTCCAACAACAGTTCCAGAGTCTCCTACAACTGCAACAACAATTATTCCAAACAATTCTTCAGTGTCATCAACAAATGCTTCAAATATCACTTCAACAAGCCAGATATCAACAAACATTACTTCTACAACATCAGCACCCCTCTATTCAGAATCTACTCCTACAACACCAGCAAATATCTCAGCAGTCACTATTTATTATGATCCGTCAAGTATTCCTCCGAACAACAATTTTCAACAACGAGCAGTGGCATCTCCTTCCAGGACACCGGTCACTATCTACTATGATCCACATACTATTGCAACACCCTCCTCTGCTGCAGTCAGCCCGGTTACCATCACGATACCTAGGCCTGTTCCGTATGAAAGCAGTAATGCCATCCCTTGGCATTATGGCTCTGACCTGTACTGCAATGGGGAGAAAATCACCCTTGACTCTTCAACCTCTTCTCCACAGATTGATAATGTCGGGGGAGGCGGAGGCTTCACCAGAAGCGGACGCCTTTTTGCCTCGCAGTCACAAAAACCTAATGCCGAAGCAGAAGCTGCTGCCAAAACAAAGGGAAAAAGTGTAATAGCTGAAGAACCTATTCTCAAAGAAACACAGAAGACATCTTTTGAACAAGATGTAGACGAGTTTATGAGAATTATCAAGAGGAGTGACTACAAAGTGGTGGATCACCGGAACACATTACTAAAAGTCTTGCACGCTGCATATGTGCCGGAGGAGATCACCGTTAATCAGCTGGAGACCGTGGTAGCAAATGTCAATACCAGCCATGGATTGGGCTTCACCAATGCTGATTTAACAACTGAGGGTTGTAATCACAACAAGGCTTTACACATCACTCTTGAATGCAAGGGTGTTGTTCTATCACATGTATTGATAGACACTGGGTCTTCACTCAATGTCTTACCAAAGAAAGCCTTGGTGAAGCTGGAGTATAATGGCTTGGCATTGCGTCCAAGTAATTTGGTAGTGAGAGCATTTGACGGCTCTAAGACATCAGTGCTAGGAGAGATTGATCTACCTGTGATGATTGGCCCACAGACGTTTAAAATAACCTTCTATGTGATGGACATTCAGCCGACCTACAGCTGTTTGTTGGGTAGACCTTGGATTCATGCCGCTGGCGCAGTAACGTCTACCTTTCACCAGAAGTTAAAATTCGAGTGGGAGGGCCAGATCATCACCATTTGCGGTGAAGAGGATATTTTTGTTAGCCATCTGGCTACATACAAATACATTGAGATGGACGGGGAGATCCATGAAACCATGAGTCAGGGATTCGAAGCCCTGAACATCAATGAAGCATCTGCTGTACTTGGGACTTCCATGAAATCTTACCAGCAAGCTAGGAAGGTTGTTGAAGAGGGGAATGCTCAAGGCTGGGGCAAGCTGTTGCCTGTGGAAAAGAAAGAGGACAGATTTGGGTTGGGTTACAAACCAACTCAACAAGATCAATTGGAGGCTGCTAAGAAGCCCAGTTTTGTCAGTGGGGGAATGCTCACCCCTGATGCTGTAAACAACTTGGAAGATGAGTCGAAAGATGAGTGCAACCTGGAGAGCTGGATATGTCCAAGGATCCCGGGGAGCCGTATCTCAAACTGGTCTTCCCAGGAAATTATAAGGGTTACTCCTGCAGAGTAATTATTATTTCCTGTATATTTTAAGCATGCATCAAGTCTTGCATCTTGCCCAAGATGACAAGACTCATTTTGTAATCGGGCCATCTGTAATTTTGTGCAAACAGATCAATCAATGATAATCAGACATCTTTTGCAAATGAGTCTTTTTCTTTTCTGCTCACTGTTTTTTATTTTTCTTTTTGTACAAAAATAAAATGGCAATGTTTTCAAAATGATAACTTCATTTCACCTTTTCTAAGCAAGATTAAAATCAATCACTAAAATGAACAATCTAAACCCTTGCAGAGAGTGCCTTTCAGACTGCACCGACAACAGCACAGCTATGGCTTCGTATGACTTTGACAATCCAATCAATCAAGCCGATGAAGGGGTTGAAGAAGATTTTGAGCTTCCTGAAGAGCTAGCCAGGTTGTTAAGGCAAGAGGAGAAGGTTATCACTCCTCATCAGGAGGAGATTGAAACAATTAATCTTGGTACGGATGAAGACGTGAAAGAGGTCAAGATCGGGGCCTGCCTACAAAACTCAGTGAAAGAACAACTGATTGATCTGCTTTGGGAGTATGCGGATGTGTTTGCTTGGTCTTACCAGGATATGCCAGGGTTGGACACCGATATCGTCATGCACAAGCTGCCATTAAAAGAAGACTGCCCGCCAGTAAAACAGAAGTTGCGCCGTACTCGCCCGGATATGGCAATGAAGATAAAGGAAGAGGTACAAAAGCAGTGGGACGTCGGGTTCCTTGTTGTAACTAGCTATCTACCGTGGGTTGCTAATATAGTACCTGTGCCTAAGAAAGACGGCAAAGTGAGGATGTGTGTTGACTACCGGGATCTGAACAGAGCCAGCCCGAAAGATGACTTCCCATTACCTCACATTGATGTATTGGTAGATAATACAACTCAGTTCTCGGTATTTTCCTTCATGGACGGATTTTCAGGATACAATCAGATCAAGATGTCACCTGAAGACATGGAGAAGACAACTTTCATCACACCCTGGGGCACGTTCTGTTACAAGGTGATGCCATTCGGACTGAAGAATGCAGGTGCAACATATCAACGGGCTATGGTGACATTATTCCACGATATGATCCATAAGGAAATCGAGTGTTATGTGGATGACATGATTGCCAAGTCCCTCACAGAAGAAGACCACTTGGTAAATCTGTTGAAACTATTCAAGCGTCTGAGGAAATACCAACTGAAATTGAACCCCAACAAGTGCACATTCGGGGTGCGATCTGGTAAGCTGCTGGGATTTATTGTAAGCGAGAAAGGGATTGAAGTGGACCCTGATAAAGTTAAAGCCATTCAAGAAATTCCTGCACCAAAGTCTGAAAAAGAAGTTCAAGGGTTTCTAGGTAGATTGAACTACATTTCAAGGTTCATATCTCACCTTACAGCAACCTGTGAACCCTTGTTCAAACTGTTAAGAAAAGAACAGACGGTCAGGTGGAACGAAGACTGCCAGAGGGCTTTTGACAAAATCAAAGAATACTTGCAAGAACCACCAATCCTTATGCCTCCAGTCGAAGGAAGACCTCTGATAATGTACTTGACAGTATTAGAAGAGTCAATGGGGTGTGTGATGGGCTAGCATGACGAGTCTGGTCGAAAAGAGTATGCAATTTACTACCTGAGCAAAAAGTTTACCGACTGTGAACAACGTTATTCACTGCTCGAGAAAACTTGCTGTGCTTTAGCGTGGGCTGCTCGCCGACTGAGACAGTATATGTTGACCCACACTACCTTATTGATATCCAAAATGGACCCAGTCAAGTACATTTTCGAGAAGCCAGCTCTTACCGGACAGGTTGCAAGATGGCAAATGATCCTCACAAAATATGACATCCAGTACACATCTCAGAAAGCCATCAAGGGCAGTGTATTGTCTGATTATCTTGCCGAGTAACCTATTGATGATTATCAGCCTATGAGATTTGACTTCCCTGATGAAGACATCATGTTCATAAAAGCAAAATATCATGAAGAGCCTATTCACACTGAAGGGCCTGACCCGGAAGAAGAGTGGACTATGATGTTTGATGGGGCTGTTAATATGAATGGTCATGGTGTTGGTGCAGTACTCATTACGCCTAAGGGAGTTCACATGCCCTTCTCGGTAAAACTCACCTTTAACTGCACTAACAACGAAGCTGAATACGAAGCTTGCATTATGGGTCTTGAGGAAGCCATTGACCTCAGGATCAAAACATTGACTGTATTCGGAGATTCAGCTCTGGTAGTTAATCAAACCAACGGAAAATGGTACACCCAACAGGATCATCTGATACCTTACCGGGATTATACAAGGAGGCTACTGACTTTCTTTACAATGGTCAAGCTTGAGTATATCCCTCGGGATGAGAATCAGTTTGCAGATGCTCTTGCCACCATTTCATCCATGATCAAAGTTCAAGACGCCAACTTTGTACCTCAGATTTCAGTATCCAGACTCGACAGACCAGCATACGTGTTCTCAGCAGACGTTGTCAAAGATGATAAGCCTTGGTTCCATGACATTAAATGCTTCTTGGAGGATCAAGCATACCCGCCTGAGGCATCTTCCAATGATAAGAAGACTCTAAGAAGGCTTGCTGGTAGTTTCTTTCTGAACACTGATGGTTCCCTGTACAAGAGAAACTTTGATATGGTACTCCTCAGATGCGTTGATAGAACAGAAGCAAACTTGTTGATGCACGAGGTGCACGAAGGATCCTTTGGTACCCATGCAAGAGGGCATGCCATGGCTAAGAAATTTCTAAGATCAGGCTATTACTGGATCACAATGGATGCCGACTGTTGTGCCTATGCCAGAAAATGCCATAAATGCCAGATCTATGCGGATAAGGTGCATGTGCCTCCCAATCCTCTGAACGTGATGTCTTCACCCTGGCCCTTTGCTATGTGGGGCATTGACATGATTGGCAAGATTGAGCCGACTGCTTCAAACGGCCACAGATTCATCTTGGTAGCCATTGACTATTTTACCAAGTGGGTTGAAGCGGCTTCCTATGCAAATGTTACAAGGCAAGTGGTAGCCCGATTTCTGAAGAGAGACATCATCTGTCGATACGGAGTTCCTGAGCGAATCATTACTGATAATGGTTCCAACTTGAACAACAAAATGATGGCAGAGCTATGCCGGGACTTCAAGATCCAACACCACAATTCTTCTCCTTACAGGCCAAAGATGAACGGCGGTGTTGAGGCAGCTAACAAGAATATCAAGAAGATTGTGCAGAAGATGGTAGTCACCTACAAAGACTGACATGAAATGCTACCATTTTCCTTGCACGGTTACCGCACGTCAATCAGAACATCCACTGGGGCAACGCCTTATCAGCTACAAAGACTGGCATGAGATGCTTCCGTTCGCCTTGCATGGGTACCGCACGTCAATCAGAACATCCACTGGGGCAACACCGTATCAACTTGTGTATGGTATGGAGGCAGTCCTACCAGTTGAAGTTGAACTACCCTCCCTACGGGTACTAATGGATGTTAAGCTGAACGAAGCAGAATGGGTCCGATCCCGATATGAACAACTGAGTCTGATTGAAGAGAAAAGATTGGCTGCAATCTGTCATGGGCAGTTGTATCAGAAGAGAATGAAGAAAGCCTTCGATCAGAAAGTCAGGCTCCGAGAGTACCAAGTAGGAGATCTTGTGCTGAAAAGAATCCTCCCTCCTCACACAGACCACAGGGGCAAGTGGACTCCAAACTATGAAGGACCATTCGTAGTAAAGAGAGTTTTCTCCGGTGGAGCACTCATGCTCAGCACTATGGATGGTGAAGACTTCTCGTCCCTTGTGAATTCAGATGCAGTTAAAAAATACTTCGCATAAAAATGACCCGCTGGACATAAAATCAGAATGTAAGTCCAGGCAAAAATAGGGCATCCCGGCGAGTCAAAAACAGAATAAAAGACTCGGGCAAAAATAAGGGAAAGTAAACAAAAAAATGTACGCCCGCTGAGTTGAAAACCCGCATTGGACAACTCAGGCAAAAATGGGTATCCTGATGGATTGAAAACCCGAAAGGGCGATCCATGCAAAATAAGGGAATAAGCGAACAGCTGCATCTTGAATTCGTCTGTATCACCTACAACTTGGTAAGCTTCGAAAGGATCAAGCCTCTTTTAGAATCAGCCTTCTTCAGAAAGCGAGACGAGAAGAACGTCAAATGTCATACGAGTCATAGCAAGGGGAAGCTCCTTGAAGCGTCGTCAACATTGCCAACATTTTGTTTCTCAATTTATAAGCAATCTCCTCATTTCAGGGGATATGTTTCTTTGACTGTATCTTGCCAATTCAGGGCATACGAATTAATAAAATCAGATTTTCAGTCATATCTCGTCTCGTACATTTTATTTTCATTTGCAAAATGTCCGATGTCTATAAGATACTGATTGCATAAACACAGATGTTTCTTTTCTAAAGAATGAGTGCTTGCAGAAAATATACTTACTCCCAGGTGTGTCTAAACTCCTATGATGTGTAAACACCCCAAATTTGCCCTCACCCATTCACACCATGGCTTGTGATCATTTCATGTACATAAATCCAATCATAGCATCTCATACCACATTTTTTATTCACTGCATAGATTCAAAGTCATCTGCATCTAGGGTTTGTGATCTGAGCAAACCAAGAGCTTCTTGAGCCACTCCAAAGGTCATCAATCACCTCAAATGGGTCCATGTATGTTCAAGCATCATATTATATCCTCTCAAAGTCAAGAATGTCAAAAATCACAAGAACTGGAAATGGCATAGAAGTAGAGCCAAGTTTGACTGCACAGTTGACCTAGAATTAGGGTTTTGGTTTCAGGGGCCATAACTCCAATTTTTTTGGTCATTCTTGTTTCTATTGGTCTCTATATGGTATAGGGAGCATGCATATCAATTTTCATGTAGAAATTCCATGGGGAAGTCATCTGATCAAGAGTTGACTTTCTGGGCAAGTCAGTGTAAAATCAGGGCATCTGAGGCCCCCAATGACCCAACCAAAGGGTGTTCTTCATCATTTTGATTATGTATGATCTTTATTTGATCATGGAAGATGTTGGAAGTTCACAAAATTGAAGAATTTCAAGTCTTTTGCAAAGTTGACTTTTTGGGAAAGTTGACTTTTAATGAAAATTGCCATTTTGGGAAACTTTTTCAACCCTTGCTTTTTGATTCAAAAATGCTTCAAATGGAAAAACTTTGGTCATGAAAGTTGTAGAATGGATCATTCCCTTTTCAAAAAGTACAAGAACATGACCTAATTCATTTTGGATCAAAAGTTATGGCTTGTCAAAGTTGGCTAAAATCACAAAATTTGAAGTTTTCTACCAAAGAGGCATTTTGCAAAATGACTTGATCAAGTGTTCTAAAGGCTTCAAATGTGCACAAACTCATTACAACATGATCATGTGACTTCTAAAAATCAGAATTGTCCCAAGAATTATGCATTTTGATGCTTTGAACTTCATGAATTTCCAAAGGGGCCAAATCTTGTGAAAATTGCAAAACATATCATAAACTTCATGCAACTTGCTGAATCATCTCAAATCAAGTTCCATGGTTCTCCCTAAACTCAGCTGAGCCAAGCCATACCCCTATCTCAGCCTGCCACTTGCCCATACCTCCAAGTACAACTTGCTTGACTTTTTGCAAATCACCCCATACCAATCAGCATAGCCCACATCAACTCCACAGACCTATCACAACTTGATATGTGGACTTTATGCAAGCCATAACACACAAGAACACAGCCTAAGACTTGAGCATTCACAAGTTCACAAAAATCATCCCTCTTGCATTTTCTTTCGAAACTTACTCCACAAGCATCAAACCTTCAAACTTCTTTCACCATTCAACTCACCATGATCCACTGATCATTTCCCACCCTTCATTTGGCCCTAAAACCTTCACAATCAAAAATACGATTTCCATACTTCACAAACTGAACTTCTGCCATTTTCATTTTGGGGCTATATAAACTCCAACTAAGTATCACAAACACTTGAGGAGGGTCATTGGAGTTGGTTTGAAGCAAGGAACTGGCCAGAAAGCACCATTTTCGAAAGCTTCAGTTCAGGTATCATCAAGAACTTTTTTTCCAGAAACTTGATTTTAAGTTCTTAGATTGTTCTCCATGCTTCACTGATCACACTGCACCTTTTGGTTTCAAAAATGATTGAGTATTAAGCATGTATGAAGCTTCTGAAATTTCTGTGATTTTTTCCGTTTTGCTTCGAATCTCTCTGATCATGTGAAATAAATCCTGTTTGATGATTGATTCTTGTTTAGAATGGGGTGGGGATCATTTCTGGAGAGTTAGAGAGCTTAGGATTGTGTATTGAGTGAGATTGAAGAAATGGATGGCCGGAGAAGATGACCGGAACACTGTTCCGGTCATCTGAAAGTAATTAGGGCACTAGATTAGGGCTAAACCATAATTAGCGAAATTTGAATGTGGGCCGTCCATTAGCGCGCCAGGTCAATTCCCGCCCCTGCCAGTTTGAACCTCAGCCCTTGGATTCGCATACTTTCCTATTTTCAGATTTATTTCATTTTATTTTTCATTTTATTTGATTTGTTTTGTCCAATTTATTAAAAATAGCAAAACACCCTTAAAAATTCTGAAAATTTTTATACAAACTTTTATTAATTTTCAGAAACCAAAAACATTTTTATTTTTATTTTTTGCATTAAAAAATATTTTTAAATCATTTAAAAGTTTATTTTTAATTAATTAATGAGAATTAATTAATTAAAAATACTTTTAGGTATTTAAAAATCACACAAAAATTCATGAAACCTTTAAAATCATTTGGAAACATTGTCCAACCCTCAAACCAAATTTCTTTTATGATTTTGATGACTTTTGACAATTTTTCATGGAATTAATTTCATTTCAAGGCAATATTTTGTTCCAAACTTCCAAAATTCATTTCTGCCTAACCATTGAGAGTTGGACTTTGATTCTTTTTGCATTGTGTCTTGCATATCATGTAGTTTATAGGATTAAATTGGCATGATTTGATCTTGCATTTTCAATTTGTTTGACATTTTTCTTGAGAAGGTACCATAAAACCCTAGCAATCTTAGAAAATTCATAACCCTCATTAGGTTAAGAGTTAGAACCCCTCCTTTGGGCAGTGAGTTTGTATAGGTTTAGGGTTCCCTTGGATGCATTTTCAATTTTTTATCTTGATGTTTGCTTCTGGTTTTGGATTTTGTTTGGTGCATTGATCATAAACCGTAATTTGGGCTTCCTTTTGCATTCATCTTGCATTTGCTTGCATACCATGACTTGCCATGACATTTTATGCATCCATTTGATTCATTAGACATCTTAAGACATATTAGAAGCATGTTTGATCATTGCATCTTGCATTTTCCATGTTGTATGTCATTTTCATTTCATAACTTTTCATGTATGTTCATGGTTCTAAGCATGCTTCTCTTGCATCCATGTGTTCATATGATCATCCTCATGCCTTGATTCATGTTTTGCACCATCTCATAGCATCATTAACATCATGTATATGCTTCTGGTTTTGATTTGCATCATGTCATTTCATCTCATCTTGCATTGTATTGCATCCCTTTCATTAACTTTTCAGGTGGTAAGTAACTTGGAGAAGTGAATTTGCTTTCACTTCTCACAATTTCTTTTCATCCCTCCTATGCATCATTGCTTCATTTTGTTTTGTGTTTGAGATTGAGCTTGCTCATTCTTCTTTATCTTACTTTCTTTCTTCAAGTGACTTGTCTTCTTAAATGAAGCAAGTTACTTTGCTTCTCTTTGATCCTTTCATCTGCTCCCTGGTGGTTCCTCTGAAGATTTCTCTTGTAAACCTCACAAACCTTAGGAACAACCAAGCATGACAATAATTAGGGTTTTGATTAGTCTCCCCATTTAGCTTTTATCTTTGTGTCTCATTGAGTCTTCTCTTCTCACCTCATAATCAAGGACTAAACCCTAAAGGCTTTGAGGCTTTGTGATTAAGCTTATGCCTGCATCCTTCTATTAGGATGGAGTGTATAACTTTAATCCTAAGTGTTAGACCCTTAATGTGTTTAACTCCTTTAATCAATCCACCTAATAATTACCAAGACATAAAGCTTGTAAATTGGGCCTTGCATTAGGGTTCTAATTCTTCCTTAATTGGTTAAGAAGGACTAACCCTAGTGTTAATGGACAAGTCCCCCTCAAGTTGTCTGACAAACCCTAGAAATCACTTCATCATCTTATCTTTAACTAAAATCCACTTAATAAAGGTTTTGTTTTGTCATGAGTTTAATCCCTAATCATGGATTAAGTTGAGGAGCTTTCCTCAGCTTAAACATTCTCATCTATTATCCTTCTATTAGGATGGTGTAATGAGTCTATTTAATCCCTGATTATGGCTTAATCTCATTACTTAACACTAAACAAAAACCACAAAAACATCTAAATAACCACAGGTAGGTTAATGATCTTAAACCTACACCAAGGGTGTTTAAGTGTGAGAAGCTGACTTCACACTTAAGGTATTCTCATTACCCCTAATCAGAGGGATGATGTGATGAGTTTACTAACCCACCGATTTAGGCTTAAGCTCATTAACTTATGACAAACTTTCAAAAGCAATAAAAGACTGAAAATACAAAAACAAACAATAATCGTCTCCTACGGAATTCTTTCCTCATCTCATTCACTCACAAACGAGAACTCGCTTCTTCCGTCTAATGCAAGACAGTTTGCACCTGAGCCAGACAGGTCATACACTTGAGCGTAGACAAGTAAGCAGTTCATCAGTCAATTTTTCTCTCAGTCTCTTTGGGTCGAACTACAGTGTTCTGACTTCCTCATTGCACGAGAGGATACGTAGGCATATCTTAACAGTTATCGAACAAAAGTCTCTGTATATTCCCCTTCCTTCTAGCCTTACTCTTTAAGCCTCATGATCTTGAGCATCTCATCCTTGTTCTCACACTGACACTTTTTCATCTCACTTCACACTTCTTTTACACTGACACCTGTACATCCTTTTCCAGCCCTTTTATACACAGATTGCACTGACACTACCCCTTTAAAACACAAATCTTTTAAGCGTGGATCCCGTCGAGTACGACGGACAATCTGGGTGCTAATACCTTCCCAGGTTGTAACCAACCCCCTTTCTCAGTCTCTCTGGTTCGCAACCGTCTTATCCATATCTTTCTAGGTTTATGCAGCATTACCTTTCCCCCCAGGATAAAAATGCCTAGCTGGCGACTCTATTCATTCCCTGTGAGTTCACTCCTGTGTGTTCTCACATCCTCCCTTCGCCGACTGTTCGCGTCTGTACCTTTATTTGGGCCATTCCCATTTATCGGGAGCGACAGCTTGGCGACTCTGCTGGGGACCCTTATACTGTAACCAGGGCTTCTGGTTCTTTTTGTGGGTTCCTCCTAGCGCTTGTTTGATTTGTGTTTACTGGGGTGTTATGTGCTATTTGTGTTTTTATATTTTGTTTTATTTATTGCCTTATGTACAGTTGTTTTACTGCTTTCTTTATAACTTTACATATATCATACTGTCATATTATTCTGGCTGGATCTGGTTCTGTTGCTTTGGTGGGTGGGTGTTCTATTGAGAGTTTAAGGTCCTACACCTGGGACCTGAGTGACACCTAGGCTAGAGTGGTTCATGTTCTTTCCCATTCCATTTCGGTCTGGTGCGGGAATATGAAACACGGTTCAGATATGGGTTTCTTCTTGAGAACTTTGTGCTACAAATTTCCTGTAGTGCTAGGGCTATCTGGGAAGCCTGCTAAGTCTGGATGACCTTTAGTATTGACCTTTAGAAACTGAGGTGAATTAGAGGAGGATCTTTTATGGTTATTGTAAACACTGTACCTCCGGGTTAGAAGTGTTTACACTTCTCATAACTGATCCAAGTATGAGGATCCTTGTTTTAGAACACCACCTGTGAGGGGGTTGGGTTGTTTACAGGTTTGCAGGTACCCTTGACCTCAGCATACCCTGTTACTTTGTTTTGATTAAGAGTACTCCATTTTGGAACAGTTCTTGTGATTTTTAACCCTGGACATGTGATTCTTTATTTGAGTCCCCCGCCTTGGTTACTGGACTTATGAACCTCCATCTGGATTTCTTGAACATACATGGACCTATACCAAGGCAATTAATCAGATCCAGCTTGATCACAAACCCTTGCATACCATTTGCATACATCATCATTGCATCATTTAACATTTGCTTATTTCTTTTTCAGGGTATCCATATTATATTTTGGCTTGGTTTTGACCCCTTCATCTGCATAGACCTATCTCCACCAGTATCTGCTTCAGCTATCCTCATCAGCTACCTGCTTCAGTCACCTGCATCACCAGTCTCAGCCTGTCAGTGGCCCATCTTCTGGTATCAGTCATCATCACCAACATCTGTTCTTCAGCAACATGGCACCTAAGAAGAGCAACATCTCCTATCATTTCTTTGAGCCTGAGCTAGCTGGCATCAGGAAGGTCCAGGCCCTGATTACTCCAGACCATATACCACTATTCAGAGAACATTATGGAGGAATCCTTGATGTGGTTATGGATTTGGACCCTTCCCAGAGGAGCTTGATTCATACTTGCTTGCAGTTCTATGATCCCCCTCTGAGGTGCTTCACCTTCCAGAATTTTCAGTTGGGACCCTTGTTGGAAGAGTATTCATCACTGATTGGTGTACCTATCAGGGGTGGAGTCCCTTTAAACCCTGAGATGGCTTTTCCTAGTCATGAAGAGGTGGCAAAGGCATTGTATCTGGAACCAATTCTGATTGAGCAGAACATGACAGCCAAGGCTGGAATCTCTGGTCTACACTTGGATTTCTTGACCTCTCGGGCTATTCTGAAGGCCTCCTTGGGAGAGTGGAAGGCAGTCTGTGCATTATTATCCCTAAGCATATATGGGGTTATATTATTTGCAGATGAGCCTAAGTTTATTAGCAAGAATGCAATCCATCTTTTCATTCTGAGAAACCCAGTGCCCACCTTACTGGGAGATTTCTACTACTCTGTTCACCAAAGGAATGAAAAGCAAAGGGGAAGATTGGTGAGATGCTGTGCTCCCCTGTTCCATACCTGGCTGCTCAAACATTTTCCAAAGACTGGTGCATTCTTGAACCCTCACCAGCAGAAGAACTGGGCTAGGAGGCTTGTTGCTCTGACCTCAGATGATATCAGGTGGTGCACTCAGAGCACTAAGGGCAGAGACATCATTACTAGTTGCGGGCAGTTCCCCAATGTACCTCTGATAGGAGTGAAGGGTTGCATCAACTACAACCCTCTGTTGTTCAAAAGACAATTGGGCTATGCATTGGTCCACCCTCCTAAAGTACAAGATCTAGCTGAGACCCTTTATTGTGAGATCAAGCCTAATCTGGCTATTGTCAGGCAAGCATCCTGGGCTTGGGACAATGTCCAGACTAAAGGGGTAACCATTCTTGGGAGATGCAACAATGTGGCCTTAGCTCAGTACTATGAGTGGTCACATGCCAGGGCTCAAATTACTGGGATGCACTTCACCATTGAAGATGTGCCTGGACCCTCCACAGCACCACCTCCAGCCACTGTCAGCCTGGAGGAGTTTGAAAAGCTCAAAGAGAGGAATGAGAATTTGTCTGAAGCCTTGAGGAGAACCCTCTGGGAGAGGAGTGATGGTCGTCTGGACATTGAGATGTTAGAAAAGCTAAAGGTGGAGCATCTAGCCAGGATTGAAAAGTCAGAGGACTACATCAAGAAGTCAAGGGCTGGAGAACAGATTTTGAAGAATGCCTGCAAAGAGGCCCAATTCCAGAGAGCTAGGACTGATCTTTATCTGAAGGAGAGCCAAGCCAGGTGGGTCAGGATCACTGAAGCTCGCACTCAGGAGGACAAAAGAACTCAGGACAAGATTGAGCAGTTGGAGGCTAATGCAAAGGAGCAACAGGAAGCCCTATCAGCAGCCCAGAGGGAGATCTCAGAGTTGAAACTCAGAGCTGGTGTAAAGAGGTCAAAAGACCAGGGCAGACACAAGAAGCTAACTTCAGCTATTGCCTCCAGGAATCTTCTCATCAGGAACCTCACAGAGCATCCAGCTAACCCTGTGACTGAAGCACTTTTGAAGGAAGTCCAGGAGGATGAGTTGGTCTTGGTGTTTGACTTTTGCTTGTTGTTGCTTTCATTTTCATGTACTTTTCTTTTATGTTGTATTTTTGACCCCTCAGAGGGCATGTATTGTAAAAAACAAACTATGTACCATTCACTTTTTTGTAATATATTCTTTAGTTTGTTTCATTTGAATCTCTCTCTCCTAAGCAACATCAAACAGCATCTTCCTCGGGGTCTGGAAAGGTCAAAACCATATGCCAAGCCGGATACCTTGGAAACAAATAAGCATACTGCATTGCATACTAACCCTTTGTTTTGTTTTGTAGGTTTTGTTTTGTTTTTGTTACTAACTCTGTTGTGGTTCAGGAACTATTGCTCGACGACGGGTGTTCCCACTCAACCGTCCACACAGATATCCCACCCGCAACAACCTTCCGGGCATACAAATGGACCAAGTACAGCAGGACCTTACAGAGGTCAGGACTCAAATGGCCAATGAGAGACTGGAAATGAGAAATCAGATGACCCAGTTTATGGAGGTGATGAATGGATTGGCACAGAGCCAGGAGAGATTAAGGGCCTTAGTAGAAAGGCAGATCCAGGCGGAACCCCATCTAGGGACTGGGGGGACGAGCAACAATGAGAGAGTTCAGCCTCATGTTAATCCTCCAGTGTATGGACCCCACCTTCATCCAGAGAACAACATCCCTGCTAATGTGCAAGGGAATGCCACTGCAGGCAGAGTATTACAGGAAGACCCCCAGGAAGATCAGTTTAATGTGATGGGAGCTGGGGATGAAGCCTATGACAGAAGGCTAGATGAAATTGCTGAAAAACTGAGATCCCTGGAGTCCCAGAATTCTTTGGGCTTTGATGTTATGGACATGGGTTTAGTGGACGGGGTCAAGATTCCCCACAAGTTTAAACCTCCGTGCTTTGAGAAGTACAACGGAACTTCCTGTCCCCGAACCCATTTACAATCCTTTCTGGGGAGGCTGAAGGCATATACCATGGATGAAAAGCTATGGATGTTTTATTTTGAAGATAGCTTAACAGGAGCTTCAAGGGAATGGTACTCTCACTTGACTAGAGCAACCATTAGATGCTGGAAGGACCTGGCTGAGGCCTTTATCAGACAATACCAGTACAACTTGGATATGGCTCCTAACAGGACCCTCCTAATGGGAATGTCTCAATCATCCAGGGAAAGCTTCCGGGAGTACGCCCAGAGGTGGAGACAGCTTGCTGCTACTGTCCAGCCACCCATGTCAGAGAGGGAAATGGCTTATATGTTTATGAACACCCTCCAAGGGACATACATTGACAGGCTAGCTGCCTTTTCTTCCACTAGCTTTGCTGACGTGGTCATAGCCGGGGAAAGAATTGAGAGCCTATTAAAGATGGGCAAGATTTCTGAAAATGGTGCGCGCTCGTCCAGCAACTCCAGAAAACCTTTTGTAGGTCCAAGAAGAACCGGTGAGACCAATGCTATTCAGGCCAGCAGGGGCAGACCACCATATGTTCATAGGTCAGTGGCAGCAGTCACCATTCCCTCTCCACTTCCTCAGCAACCAGTATATCAACCACAGCAACAAACCCATTACCAGCAACAAACTCAGTACCCTCCTCAGAGAAACTACAACAACAACAACAACAGTCAGCAAAGACCATTCCAACAGAGACCATCTCAGGCCAATAGGGTGATCGATCCGATCCCGATGCCTTATGCCGCTCTACTGCCACAGCTCCTGAAGCTCAACCTGGTTGAGTTAAGGACGTTGGCACCACCAGATCCTTCCAGTTTGCCAAGAAATTACGACGCCAAAAGCCAGATGCGCTTTTCATTCTAACGCACCTGGCCACAGTACAGAGAAGTGCAGAGCTTTACAGATGAAGGTGCAAGACCTGGTAGATTCTAAGGCTCTAAACTTTGCACCCCCGCCAAATGTTAACAAGAACCCTATGCCCAACCATGGAGGGCCCAGAATTAATGCTATTGAGGAAGATATGCCGACTTTCTTAATAACCAGTGTTGGGCAGATCCAGACACCCCTGGTAGAGATTAAAGCTCAACTCCTTGAAAGCCAGATATTACCTGAGTGTGAACTTGGGTGCGGTTATTGCAACATTTCGGTAAATGGATGTGACTATTTGAGAAGCAGCATAGACAGTCTTATCCAGAATGGTCTACTTCAAATCACAACATCAATACCTTCAAATCCAGCAATCTCTCCGACAACAATTCCAGAATCTCCTACAACGGCAACAACGATTATTCCAAACAATTCTTCAGTTTCATCAACAAATGCTTCAGATATTACTTCAACAAACCACCTATCAACAAACATTACTTCTACAACATCAGCACCCCTCTATTCAGGATCTTCTCCTACAACACCAGCAAATATCTCAGCAGTCACTATTTATTATGATCCGTCAAGTATTCCTCCGAACAGCAATTTTCAACAACAAGCAGTGGCATCTCCTGCCATATCACCGGTCACTATCTACTATGATCCACATACTATTGCAACACCCTCCTCTGCTGCAGTCAGCCCGGTTACCATCACGGTACCTGGGCCTGTTCCGTATGAAAGCAGTAATGCCATTCCTTGGCATTATGGCTCTGACCTGTACTGCGAAGGGCAGAAAATCACTCTTGAATCATCAACTTCTTCACCACAAATAGGCAATGTGGGAGGAGGCGGAGGCTTCACTCGAAGCGGACGTCTTTTTGCCCCACAAATTCCAAGACCCATTGCTGAAGCGGAAGCTGCTGCCAAGGCAAAAGGGAAGAGCACGGTGCAAGAAGAACAAGTTGCTAAAGAAGTTTTAAAGACCCCTTTTGATCAAGAGGTTGATGAATTCATGAGAATCATCAAGAAAAGTGATTACAAGATAGTGGACCAGCTTCACCAGACACCTTCCAAGATCTCCATTTTATCATTGCTAATGTGCTCCGAGGCTCATCGGAACGCACTATTAAAAGTCTTACACGCAGCTTATGTGCCAGAGGAGATTACCGTCAATCAGTTAGAGGCTGTGGTTGGAAATGTTAACGCTAGTAATGGACTAGGATTTACCAACACTGATTTGACTACGGAAGGCTGCAATCACAATAAGGCTTTGCACATTACCTTGGAGTGTAAGGGTGCAGTTCTTTCCCATGTACTGGTAGACACAGGGTCATCCCTCAATGTCTTACCTAAGAAGGCCCTTGTGAAGCTCGAGTATGAAGGACTGGCATTACGTCCCAGCAACTTGGTAGTGAGAGCCTTTGACGGTTCTAAGAGATCAGTTCTGGGAGAAATTGAGTTGCCTATAACGATTGGCCCACAGACTTTCAAAACGACCTTCTTCGTGATGGATATACAGCCTGCCTACAGCTGTCTATTGGGTAGACCATGGATACACGCCGCTAGCGCCGTGACCTCAACCCTTCCCCAGAAGTTAAAATTCGAGTGGGAGGGCCAAGTCGTTACTATTTGTGGAGAAGATGACATTTTTGTTAGCCATCTGGCTACATACAAATACATTGAGATGGATGGGGAGATCCATGAAACCATGAGTCAGGGATTTGAAGCCCTAAACATCAACGAAGCATCTGCTGTACTTGGGACTTCCATAACATCCTACCAGCAAGCCAGAAAGGTTGTTGAAGAGGGGAATGCTCAAGGCTGGGGCAAGCTGTTACTTGTGGAGAAGAAAGAGGATAGATTTGGGTTGGGTTACAAACCAACTCAACAAGATCAAGCAGAGCCTGCTAAGGAGCCCAACTTTGTCAGTGGGGGATGCTCACCCCCGATGCAGTAAACAACTTGGAAGATGAGTCGGAAGATGAGCGCAACCTGGAGAGCTGGATACGTCCAAGGATCCCAGGGAGCCATATCTCAAACTGGTCTTCCCAGGAAATTATAAGGGTTACTCCTGCAGAGTAATTATTATTTCCTGTATATTTTAAGCATGCATCAAGTCTTGCATCTTGCCCAAGATGACAAGACTCATTTTGTAATCGAGCCATCTGTAATTTTGTGCAAACAGATCAATCAATGATAATCAGACATCTTTTGCAAATGAGTCTTTTTCTTTTCTGCTCACTGTTTTTCATTTTTCTTTTTGTACAAAAATAAATGGCAATGTTTTCAAAATGATAACTTCATTTCACTTTTTCTAAACAAAATTAAAATCAATCACTAAAATGAACAAACTGAACCCTTGCAGAGAGTGCCTTCCAGACCGCACCAACAACAGCACGGCTATGACTTCTTATGACTTTGACAATCCAATCAATCAAGCTGATGAAGGGGTTGAAGAAGAGTATGAGCTTCCTGAAGAGCTAGCCAGATTGTTGAGACAAGAGGAAAAGGTTATTACTCCTCATCAGGAGGAGGTCGAAACAATTAATCTTGGTACAGATGAAGACGTGAAAGAAGTTAAGATCGGGGCCTGCCTATAAAACTCAGTGAAAGAACAACTGATTGATCTGCTTCGGGAGTATGCGGATGTGTTTGCTTGGTCTTACCAAGACATGCCAGGGTTGGACACCGATATCGTCATGCACAAGCTGCCATTAAAAGAAGACTGCCCACCAGTTAAACAGAAGCTGCGCCGTACTCGCCCAGATATGGCAATGAAGATAAAAGAAGAGGTACAAAAGCAGTGGGACGCCGGGTTCCTTGCTGTGACTAGCTATCCACCGTGGGTTGCTAATATAGTACCTGTGCCTAAGAAAGACGGCAAAGTAAGGATGTGTGTTGACTACCGGGATCTGAACAGAGCCAGTCCGAAAGATGATTTCCCATTACCTCACATTGATGTATTGGTTGATAATACGGCTCAGTTCTCGGTGTTCTCCTTCATGGACGGATTTTCAGGATATAATCAGATCAAGATGTCACCTGAAGACATGGAGAAGACAACCTTCATCACACCTTGGGGCACGTTCTGTTATAAGGTGATGCCATTCGGATTGAAGAATGCTGGTGCAACATATCAACGGGCTATGGTAACATTATTCCACGATATGATCCATAAAGAAATCGAATGTTATGTGGATGACATGATTGCCAAGTCCCTCACAGAAGAAGACCACCTGGTGAATTTGTTGAAGCTATTCAAGCGTCTGAGGAAGTACCAACTAAAGTTGAACCCCAACAAATGCACATTCGGGGTGCGATCTGGTAAGCTGCTGGGCTTTATCGTGAGCAAGAAAGGGATTGAGGTTGACCCTGATAAAGTTAAAGCCATTCAAGAAATGCCTGCACCAAAAACTGAGAAAGAAGTTCGAGGGTTTCTAGGTAGATTGAACTACATTTCAAGGTTCATATCTCACCTCACTGCAACCTGTGAACCCTTGTTCAAGCTGTTAAGAAAAGAACAGGCGGTCAGGTGGAACGAAGACTGCCAGAGGGCTTTTGACAAGATCAAAGAATATCTGCAAGAACCACCAATCCTTATGCCTCCAGTTGAAGGAAGACCTCTGATAATGTACCTGACAGTATTAGAAGAGTCAATGGGGTGTGTGCTGGGCCAGCATGACGAGTCTGGTCGAAAAGAGTATGCAATATACTACCTGAGCAAAAAGTTTACCGACTGTGAACAACATTATTCACTGCTCGAGAAAACTTGCTGTACTTTAGCGTGGGCTGCTCGCCGACTGAGACAGTATATGTTGACCCACACTACTTTGTTGATATAAAAATGGACCCAGTTAAGTACATTTTCGAGAAGCCAGCTCTTACCGGACGGATTGCAAGATGGCAAATGATCCTCACAGAATATGACATCCAGTACACATCTCAGAAAGCCATCAAGGGCAGTATATTGTCTGATTATCTTGCTGAGCAACCTATTGATGATTACCAGCCTATGAGATTTGACTTCCCTGATGAAGACATCATGTTCATAAAAGCGAAAGATCATGAAGAGCCTGTTCACACTGAAGGGCCTGACCCGGAAGAAGAATGGACTATGATGTTTGATGGGGCTGTTAATATGAATGGTCGTGGTGTTGGTGCAGTACTCATTACACCTAAGGGAGTTCACATGCCTTTCTCGGCAAAACTCACCTTTAACTGCACTAACAATGAAGCTGAATACGAAGCTTGCATTATGGGTCTTGAGGAAACCATTGACCTCAGGATCAAGACATTAACTGTATTCGGAGATTCAGCTCTGGTAGTTAATCAAACCAACGGCAAATGGTACACCCACTAGGATCATCTGATACCTTACAGGGATTATACAAGAAGGTTATTGACTTTCTTCACAACGGTCAAGCTTGAGTATATCCCTCGGGACGAGAATCAGTTTGCAGATGCTCTGGCTACCATTTCATCCATGATCAAAGTTCAAGCTGCCAACTTTGTGCCTCGGATTTCGGTGTCCAGACTTGACAAGCCAGCATATGTGTTTGCAGCAGACGTTGTCGAAGATGATAAGCCTTGGTTCCATGACATTAAGTGCTTCTTGGAGGATCAAACATACCCACCTGGGGCATCTTCCAATAATAAGAAGACTTTGAGAAGGCTTGCTGGTAGTTTCTTCCTGAACACTGATGGTTCCCTGTACAAGAG
Organism: Lathyrus aphaca; assembly: GCA_963966055.1. Taxonomy (NCBI): domain Eukaryota; kingdom Viridiplantae; phylum Streptophyta; class Magnoliopsida; order Fabales; family Fabaceae; genus Lathyrus; species Lathyrus aphaca. The sequence goes on from OZ014524.1 coordinate 15,589,719, forward strand.
AAATTTTGATATGGTACTCCTCAGATGCGTTGATAGAACAGAAGCAGACTTGTTGATGCACGAAGTGCACGAAGGATCCGTTGGTACCCATGCAGGAGGGCATGCCATGGCTAAAAAATTGTTAAGATCAGGCTATTACTGGATCACAATGGATGCCGACTGTTGTGCCTATGCCAGAAAATGCCATAAATGCCAGATTTATGCGGATAAGGTGCATGTGCCTCCCAATCCTCTGAATGTGATGTCTTCACCCTGGCCCTTTGCTATGTGGGGAATTGATATGATTGGCAAGATTGAGCCGACTGCTTCAAATGGCCACAGATTCATCCTGGTTGCCATTGACTACTTCACCAAGTGGGTCGAGGCAGCTTCCTACGCCAACGTTACAAGGCAGGTGGTAGCCAGATTTCTGAAGAGAGATATCATCTGTCGGTATGGAGTTCCCGAGCGAATCATTACTGATAATGGTTCTAACTTAAATAACAAAATGATGGCAGAGATGTGTCGGGACTTCAAGATCCAACACCACAATTCTTCTCCTTACAGGCCAAAGATGAACGGCGCTGTTGAGGCAACCAACAAGAATATCAAGAAGATTGTGCAGAAGATGGTAGTCACCTACAAAGACTGGCATGAAATGCTACCATTTGCCTTGCACGGATACCGCACGTCAATCAGAACATCCACTGGGGCAACGCCTTATCAGCTTGTGTATGGTATGGAGGCAGTCCTACCTGTTGAAGTTGAACTACCCTCCCTACGGGTACTGATGGATGTTAAGCTAAGCGAAGCAGAATGGGTCCGATCCCGATACGAGCAACTGAGTCTGATTGAAGAGAAAAGATTGGCTGCAATCTGTCATGGGCAGTTGTATCAGAAAAGAATGAAGAAAGCCTTCGATCAGAAAGTTAGGCTCCGAGAGTACCAAGTGGGAGATCTTGTGCTGAAGAGAATCCTCCCTCCTCATACAGACCACAGGGGCAAGTGGACCCCAAACTATGAAGGACCATTTGTAGTCAAGAAAGTCTTCTCCGGTGGAGCACTGATGCTCAGCACTATGGATGGTGAAGACTTCCCGTCCCCTACGAATTCAGATGCAGTTAAAAAATACTTCGCATAAAAATGACCCGCTGGACACAAAAACAGAATGTAAGTCCAGGCAAAAATAGGGCATCCCGGCGAGTCAAAAACAGAATAAAAGACTCGGGCAAAAATAAGGGAAAATAATCAAAAAAATGTACACCCGCTGAGTTGAAAAGCCGCATTGGACAGCTCAGGCAAAAATGGGTATCCCGATGGATTGAAAACCCGAAAGGGCGATCCATGCAAAATAAGGGAATAAGCGAACAAGTGCACTCTGAATTCGTCTGTATCACTTACAACTTGGTAGGCTTCGAAAGGATCAAGCCTCTTTCAGAATCAGCCTTCTTCAGAAAGCAAGACGAGAAGAACGTCAAAAGTCATACAAGTCATAGCCAAGGGAAGCTCCTTGAAGCGTCGTCAACATTGCCAACATTTTGTTTCTCAATTCATAACAATCTCCTCATTCTAGGGGATTTGTTTCTTTGACTGTATCTTGCCAATTCAGGGCATATGAATTAATAAAATCAGATTTTCAGTCATGTCTCGCCTCGTACATTTTATTTTCATTTGCAAAATGTCTGATGTCTATAAGATACTGATTACACAAATGCAGATGCTTCTTTTAAATACGTGCTTGCAGGAAATATGTTTACTCCCGGGAGTGTCTAGACTCCTATGATGGGATCCGGTAAGGGATACCTCGGGATTACTTGTACGTTTCTCTATCTTTTCAGGATTACAGGCATTCAAAGCACAACATGAGGCATGAAAGTTTCATCCCAGCAAGCTGGCAAATAGACACTCAGTCTTAGCACCCAAAGTGTTTTCTCCCCAGCTAAGTTGCCACTTGTTATTTTCTCCCCAGCCGAGGTGCCAATATTTCCTCCTCAGCCAAATATGAAAGCCATGGAACCATCTCCCCACAGAGTTTCAGCCTCTATCCAGAAGAGCAACGCACGAAAGGATCACAACAGAGTGACAGAGACTTCTACAAACCCCAGCTGGGTCCCTCATTACCAAGAATAGGTCTATCAGTGACCTATTTCCCCAAGCAGAGTCATATATACAAGATCTACCAACGATCTTATCCCCAGCTGGGATGATCATTTCAAGCAGATCGACCAGAGATCTTCACAACAACAGGATCCGAATCCCGGATTGGTATCTTTGCATAATCATAGCATTCGCATCATATTCACCCCACAAAGCGTAGCATTCCGTCTAATCGGAGCATTACGGCAAAAATCATAAGTCATGGTCTGAATCAAACACTTGTGAATATTGACAAATCCATCAACAATATACAGAATGCTCCCCGGATTCCTCAGCAAAGAGCTAAGCAGTTGCCTTACACCCACAAACACCAGTACATACTCCTTGTGACGCCCGTCCGTGTCACATCCCCAGCAGAAAGCCAAAGCGTCCTCTTTGCACTCACAGATACATACATACACAATTCCTTGACACCCGTCCGTGTCACCTTCCCCAACATAATTACTTAAACACTTTGTAAAGCATATACTTTTTTATAATATACCTCTTGACACTCGTCCGTGTCACTCTCTCCAGCAGGTTGAACACTCTCTATACACCACTCATACTTATTTTTACTTATACAGATACTCGTCCGTATCTTATATACACCATTTATATCCCCGCAGATTCGACACTCGTCCGTACCATCATCTCAGAACATGCGTCTAGCGTTTGTTTCTACTTGATACTCGTCCGTATCATAGTCTTAAGGATGCTCGCCCGCATCTTTAATCCATACACTGTGTCAAACACTCATGTCTTCTTGTATTTAGACACTCGCCTGTGTCTACTTTTCCCCAGAAGAGTCCCCTCGAAATCAACACTCGTTCGTGTTCTTTGTTAACCAGTTGATACTCGTCCGTATCATCATCTCTGAACAGGTGTCAGTTTGTTGTTTCTACCCGATACTCGTCCGTATCGTAGTCTTAGGGATGCTCGTCCGCATCTTTAATCTATACACAACGTCAAAACACTTATACCTTTTATTTCTTGGATATAAACACTCGTCCGTGTTTACTATTCCCCAATAGATCGCCCACAAAGCAAAATTTCTTTTATCTGACATTCGTCCTATGTCATGATAAACCCTGAGAGCAGCCGTACCCTGCTAGGTGATCGTCCTTCACCTATTGATGATCGTACTTCATCATTTTATCCGATGGCCGTCCCCATCGTTGATCTTTTTTTATCTGACATTCGTCCTATGTCACGATAAACCTTGAGAGCAGCCGTCCCCTGCTAGGTGATCGTCCTTCACCTCTTGATGAGCGTCCTTCATCATGCTCGTCCGATGGCCGTCCCCATCGTTGACCTTTTATCCGGCATTCGTCCTATGTCGCGATACTTTCGGCAGCCGTACCCTGCCAGGTGATCGTCGTTCACCTTAGATGACCATCCCTCATCTTATCCCCAACAGAGCAGCCGTCCCCTGCTAGGTGATCGTCCTTCACCTTTGATGACCGTCCCTCATCATTATTTTCATTTATTCTTTAACCCGATGGTCGTCCCCGTCGTGGTCCCTTTTCCTTTTCCTGATGATCGTCCTTCATCAGTTTAGCCCGATGGCCGTCCCCATCGTTGCTTGCATTACTTTATGAACTTGATGGCCGTCCCCATCATTTGTTCATTACTTCCCAGAGAATCTTACAGCTTTACTTGATGGCCGTCCCCATCATAATCGCCTGTATCCCCAGCATGTCGGTCGTCCCCGTCATTGCCTTTTCCCCAGCAGTCGTCCTCTGCTCGACGGTCGTCCTCCGTCGCCCATACTTTACAATATACTTTATTTTCTATTACAATCTATATTCCTTTTCTTCTTCATTCTGTGAGTGCAAATTTTGGACTGTCTTTGGTATTCAACCACAAGTTATCTTGTTTGCCTGATAAGCCGTCGCTTACATCCTGCACAGATAACTCATGTTTGAATAGGGGCAGCTGTAAACACCCCAAATTTGCCCTCACCCATTCACACCATGGCTTGTGATCATTTCATATACATAAATCCAATCATAGCATCTCATACCACATTTTTGATTCACTGCATAGATTCAAAGTCATCTGCATCTAGGGTTTGTGATCTGAGCAATCCAAGAGCTTCTTGAGCCACTCCAAAGGTCATCAATCACCTCAAAGGTTTCCATGTATGTTCAAGCATCATATTATATCCTCTCAAAGTCAAGAATGTCAAAAATCACAAGAACTGGAAATGGCATAGAAGCAGAGCCAAGTTTGACTGCACAGTTGACCTAGAATTAGGGTTTTGGTTTCAGGGGCCATAACTCCAATTTTTTTGGTCATTCTTGTTTCTATTGGTCTCTATATGGTATAGGGAGCATTCATATCAATTTTCATGAAGAAATTCCATGGGGAAGTCATCTGATCAAGAGTTGACTTTCTGGGCAAGTCAGTGTAAAATCAGGGCATCTGAGGCCCCCAATGACCCAACCAAAGGGTGTTCTTCATCATTTTGATTATGTATGATCTTTATTTGATCATGGAAGATGTTGGAAGTTCACAAAATTGAAGAATTTCAAGTCTTTTGCAAAGTTGACTTTTTGGGAAAGTTGACTTTTAATGAAAATTGCCATTTTGGGAAACTTTTTCAACCCTTGCTTTTTGATTCAAAAAGGCTTCAAATGGAAAAACTTTGGTCATGAAAGTTGTAGAATGGATCATTCCCTTTTCAAAAAGTACAAGAACATGACCTAATTCATTTTGGATCAAAAGTTATGGCTTGTCAAAGTTGGCTAAAATCACAAAATTTGAAGTTTTCTACCAAAGAGGCATTTTGCAAAATGACTTGATCAAGTGTTCTAAAGGCTTCAAATGTGCACAAACTCATTACAACATGATCATGTGACTTCTAAAAATCAGAATTGGCCCAAGAATTATGCATTTTGATGCTTTGAACTTCATGAATTTCCAAAGGGGCCAAATCTTGTGAAAATTGCAAAACATATCATAAACTTCATGCAACTTGCTGAATCATCTCAAATCAAGTTCCATGGTTCTCCCTAAACTCAGCTGAGCCAAGCCATACCCCTATCTCAGCCTGCCACTTGCCCATACCTCCAAGTACAACTTGCTTGACTTTTTGCAAATCACCCCATACCAATCAGCATAGCCCACATCAACTCCACAGACCTATCACAACTTGATATGTGGACTTTATGCAAGCCATAACACACAAGAACACAGCCTAAGACTTGAGCATTCACAAGTTCACAAAAATCATCCCTCTTGCATTTTCTTTCGAAACTTACTCCACAAGCATCAAACCTTCAAACTTCTTTCACCATTCAACTCACCATGATCCACTGATCATTTCCCACCCTTCATTTGGCCCTAAAACCTTCACAATCAAAAATACGATTTCCATACTTCACAAACTAAACTTCTGCCATTTTCATTTTGGGGCCATATAAACTCCAACTAAGTATCACAAACACTTGAGGAGGGTCATTGGAGTTGGTTTGAAGCAAGGAACTGGCCAGAAAGCACCATTTTCGAAAGCTTCAGTTCAGGTATCATCAAGAACTTTTTTTCCAGAAACTTGATTTTAAGTTCTTAGATTGTTCTCCATGCTTCACTGATCACACTGCACCTTTTGGTTTCGAAAATGATTGAGTATTAAGCATGTATGAAGCTTCTGAAATTTCTGTGATTTTTTCCGTTTTGCTTCGAATCTCTCTGATCATGTGAAATAAATCATGTTTGATGATTGATTCTTGTTTAGAATGGGGTGGGGATCATTTCTGGAGAGTTAGAGAGCTTAGGGTTGTGTATTGAGTGATATTGAAGAAATGGATGGCCGGAGAAGATGACCGGAACACTGTTCCGGTCATCTGAAAGTAATTAGGGCACTAGATTAGGGCTAAACCATAATTAGCGAAATTTGAATGTGGGCCGTCCATTAGCGCGCCAGGTCAATTCCCGCCCCTTCCAGTTTGAACCTCAGCCCTTGGATTCTCATACTTTCCTATTTTCAGATTTATTTCATTTTATTTTTCATTTTATTTGATTTGTTTTGTCCAATTTATTAAAAATAGCTAAACACCCTTAAAAATTCTGAAAATTTTTATACAAACTTTTATTAATTTTTAGAAACCAAAAACATTTTTATTTTTATTTTTTGCATTAAAAAATATTTTTAAATCATTTAAAAGTTTATTTTTAATTAATTAATGAGAATTAATTAATTAAAAATACTTTTAGGTATTTAAAAATCACACAAAAATTCATGAAACCTTTAAAATCATTTGGAAACATTATACAACCCTCAAACCAAATTTCTTTTTTGATTTTGATGCCTTTTGACAATTTTTCATGGAATTAATTTCATTTCAAGGCAATATTTTGTTCCAAACTTCCAAAATTCATTTCTGCCTAACCATTGAGAGTTGGACTTTGATTCTTTTTGCATTATGTCTTGCATATCATGTAGTTTATAGGATTAAATTGGCATGATTTGATCTTGCATTTTCAATTTGTTTTACATTTTTCTTGACAAGGTACCATAAAACCCTAGCAATCTTAGAAAATTCATAACCCTCATTAGGTTAAGAGTTAGAACCCCTCCTTTGGGCAGTGAGTTTGTATAGGTTTAGGGTTCCCTTGGATGCATTTTCAATTTTTTATCTTGATGTTTGCTTCTGGTTTTGGATTTTGTTTGGTGCATTGATCATAAACCCTAATTTGGGCTTCCTTTTGCATTCATCTTGCATTTGCTTGCATACCATGACTTGCCATGACATTTTATGCATCCATTTGATTCATTAGACATCTTAAGACATATTAGAAGCATGTTTGATCATTGCATCTCGCATTTGCCATGTTGTATGTCATTTGCATTTCATAACTTTTCATGTATGTTCATGGTTCTAAGCATGCTTCTCTTGCATCCATGTGTTCATATGATCATCCCCATGCCTTGATTCATGTTTTGCACCATCTCATAGCATCATTAACATCATGTGTATGCTTCTGGTTTTGATTTGCATCATGTCATTTCATCTCATCTTGCATTGTATTGCATCCCTTTCATTAACTTTTCAGGTGGTAAGTAACTTGGAGAAGTGAATTTGCTTTCACTTCTCACAATTTCTTTTCATCCCTCCTATGCATCATTGCTGCATTTTGTTTTGTGTTTGAGATTGAACTTGCTCATTCTTCTTTATCTTACTTTCTTTCTTCAAGTGACTTGTCTTCTTAAATGAAGCAAGTTACTTTGCTTCTCTTTGATCCTTTCATCTGCTCCCTGGTGGTTCCTCTGAAGATTTCTCTTGTAAACCTCACAAACCTTAGGAACAACCAAGCATGGCAATAATTAGGGTTTTGATTAGTCCCCCCATTTAGCTTTTATCTTTGTGTCTCATTGAGTCTTCTCTTCTCACCTCATAATCAAGGACTAAACCCTAAAGGCTTTGAGGCTTTGTGATTAAGCTTATGCCTGCATCCTTCTATTAGGATGGAGTGTATAACTTTAATCCTAAGTGTTAGACCCTTAATGTGTTTAACTCCTTTAATCAATCCACCTAATAATTACCAAGACATCAAGCTTGTAACTTGGGCCTTGCATTAGGGTTCTAATTCTTCCTTAATTGGTTAAGAAGGACTAACCCTAGTGTTAATGGACAAGTCCCCCTCAAGTTGTCTGACAAACCCTAGAAATCACTTCATCATCTTATCTTTAACTAAAATCCACTTAATAAAGGTTTTGTTTTGCCATGAGTTTAATCCCTAATCATGGATTAAGTTGAGGAGCTTTCCTCAGCTTAAACATTCTCATCTATTATCCTTCTATTAGGATGGTGTAATGAGTCTGTTTAATCCCTGATTATGGCTTAATCTCATTACTTAACACTAAACAAAAACCACAAAAACATCTAAATAACCACAAGTAGGTTAATGATCTTAAACCTACACCAAGGGTGTTTAAGTGTGAGAAGCTGACTTCACACTTAAGGTATTCTCATTACCCCTAATCAGAGGGATGATGTGATGAGTTTACTAACCCACCGGTTTAGGCTTAAGCTCATTAACTTATGACAAACTTTCAAAAGCAATAAAAGACTGAAAACACAAAAACAAACAATAATCGTCTCCTACGGGATTCTTTCCTCATCTCATTCACTCACAAACGAGAACTCGCTTCTTCCGTCTAATGCAAGACAGTTTGCACCTGAGCCAGACAGGTCATACACTTGAGCATAGACAAGTAAGCAGTTCATCAGTCAATTTTTCTCTCAGTCTCTTTGGGTCGAACTACGGTGTTCTGACTTCCTCATTGCACGAGAGGATACGTAGGCATAACTTAACAGTTATCGAACAAAAGTCTCTGTATATTCCCCCTCCTTCTAGCCTTACTCTTTAAGCCTCATGATCTTGAGCATCTCATCCTTGTTCTCACACTGACACTTTTTCATCTCACTTCACACTTCTTTTACACTGACACCTGTACATCCTTTTCCAGCCCTTTTATACACAGATTGCACTAACACTACCCCTTTAAAACACAAATCTTTTAAGCGTGGATCCCGTCGAGTACAACGGACAATCTGGGTGCTAATACCTTCGCTTCCAGCAAGCTGGCAAATCAACACTCACTCAGTCTTAGCACCCAAAGTGCTTTCTCCCCTGCTGAGTTGCCACTTGTTGTTTCTCCCCAGCCGAGTTACCATTTACTTTTCCTCCACAGTCAAAACCAGGGAACCACTTCCCCCACAGAGACTCAGCCTCTATCCAGAAGAGCAGCACACGAAAAGAATCACAACAGAGTAACAAAGGCTTCTACAAACCCCAACTGGGTCCCTCATTACCAAGAATGGGTCTATCAGTGACCTATTCCTCCAAGCAGATACATCTCAATGATCTCATCCCCAGCTGGGATGTCCACTTCAAACAGATCGGCCAGAGATCTTCGCAGCAGCAGGATCCGAATCCCGGATCGGTATCTTTTGCATAATCATAGCATTCGCATCATATTCACCCCACAAAGCGTAGCATTCCGTCTAATACGGAGCATTACGGCAAAAATCAAACATGTTGCATAATCATAAGTCGTGGTCTGAATCAAACACTTGTGAATAATGGCAATCCATCAACAATATACAGAATGCTCCCCAGATTCCCCAGTAAAGAGCTAAAGCAGTTGCCTTACACTCCCAAACATCAGTATATACACCTTGTGGCACCCGTCCGTGTCATATCCCCAACAGAAAGCCAAAGCATCCCCTTTGCACTCACAGATACTTATATATAACTTTCTTGACATCCGTCTGTGTCACCTTCCCCAAGCATAATTACCTAAACACTTTGTATAACATATACTTGTTTATAATATACCTCTTGACACTCGTCTGTGTCACTCTCCCCAGCAAGTTAAACACTCATCTATACTTATTTTACTTATACAGATACTCGTCCGTATCTTGTATACACCATTTGTATCCCCGCAGATTCGACACTCGTCCGTGTTCTTTGTTAACCCGTTGGTACTCGTCCGTACCATCATCTCAGAACATGCGTCAAGCGTTTGTTTCTACCTGATACTCGTCCGTATCATAGTCTTAAGGATGCTCGTCCGCATCTTTAATCCATACACGTGTCAAACACTTATGTCTTCTTGAATCTAGACACTCGTTTGTGTCTACTTTTCCCCAGAAGAGTCCCCTCAGAACCAACACTCGTCCGTGTTCCTTTTTAACCAGTTGATACTTGTCCGTATCATCATCTCTGAACACGTGTCAGTATTTGTTTCTACCCGATACTCGTCCGTATCGAAGTCTTAGGGATGCTCGTCCACATCTTTAATCTATACACAATAACAAACACTTATACCTCTTATTTTCTTTTGGATGTAAACAATCGTCCGTGCTTACTATTCCCCAGTAGAGTAAATTTTCTTTTCTATCTGACATTCGTCCTATGTCATGATAAACCCTGAGAGCAACCGTACCCTGCTAGGTGATCGTCCTTCACCTCTTGATGATCGTCCTTCATCATGCTCATCCGATGGCCGTCCCCATCGTTGATCTTCTTTATCCGACATTCGTCCTGTATCGTGATATCTTTAGCAGCCGTCCCCTGCTAGGTGATCGTCCTTCACCTTTTGATGATCGTTCTTCATCATTTTATCTGATGGCCGTCCCCATCGTTGATTCTTTTTATCTGACATTCGTCCTATGTCATGATAAACCTTGAGAGCAGCCGTCCCTTGCTAGGGGATCGTCCTTCACCTCTTGATGATCGCCCTTCATCATGCTCGTCCGATGGCCGTCCCCATCGTTGACCTCTTATCCGGCATTCGTCCTATGTCGCGATACTTTCGGCAACCGTACCCTGCCAGGTGATCGTCCTTCACCTTAGATGACTGTCCCTCATCTTGTCCCCAACAGAGCAGCCGTCCCCTGCTAGGTGATCGTCATTCACCTTTGATGACCGTCCCTCATCATTATTTCATTTATTCTTTAACCCGATGGCCGTCCCCATCGTTGTTTGCATTACTTTATGAACCTGATGACCGTACCTCATCATTCACTTTTTACATACTCCCCAGAGAATCTTACAGCTTTACTTGATGGCCGTCCCCATCATAATCTCCTATATCCCCAGCATGATGGCCGTCCCCGTCATTGCTTTACTTCACACACTCTCCCCAGCATGTCGGCCGTCCCCGTCATTGCTCTTTCCCCAGCAGTCGTCCTCTGCTCGACGGTCGTCCTCCGTCACCCACACTTTATAATATACTTTATTTTCTTTTACAATCTATATCCCTTTTCTTCTTCATTCTGTGAGTGCAAATTTTGGACTGTCTTTGGTATTCAACCACAAGTTATCTTGTTAGCCTGTTAAGCCGCTGCTTACATCCTGCACAGCTAACTCATGTTTGAATAGGGGAAGCTGTAAACACCCCAAATTTTCCCTCACCCATTCACACCATGACTTTTAATCTTCTCATATGCATAAACTCAATCATAGCATCTCATATCACATTTTTGATCCACTGCATAGATTCAAAGTCATCTGCATCTAGGGTTTGTGATCTGAGCAAATCAAGAGCTTCTTGAGTCACTTCAAAGGTTATCAATCACTTCAAAGGGGTCCATGTATGTTCAAGCATCATATTATATCCTCTCAAAGTCAATAATGTCAAAAAATCACAAGAACTGAGAATGGTATGGAAGCAGAGCCAGGTTTGACTGCACAGATGACCTAGAATTAGGGTTTTGGTTTCAGAGGCCATAACTCCAAATTTTTTGGTCATTATTGTTTCTATTGGTCTCTATATGGTATAGGGATCATTCATATCAATTTTCATGAAGAAATTCAATGGGAAAGTCATCTGATCAAAGGTTGACTTTCTAAGCAAGTCAGTGTGAAATCAGGGCATCTGAGGCCCCCAATGACCCAACCAAAGGGTGTTCTTCATCATTTTGATTGTGTACGATCTTTATTTTATCATGGAAGATGTTGGAAGTTCACAAAATTGAAGAATTTCAAGTCATTTGCAAAGTTGACTTTTTGGGAAAGTTTGACTTTTAATGAAATTGCCATTTTGGGAAACTTTTTCAACCCTTGCCTTTTGATTCAAAAATGCTTCAAATGGAAAAACTTTGGTCATGAAAGTTGTAGAATGGATCATTCCCTTTTCAAAAAGTACAAGAACATGACCTAATTCATTTTGGATCAAAAATTATGGCTTGTCAAAGTTGGCTAAAATCACAAAATTTGAAGTTTTCTACCAAAGAGACATTTTGCAAAATGGTTTGTTCAAGTGTTCTAAAGGCCTCAAATGTGTATCATTTCTTCACAACATGATCATATGACCTCTAAAATTCAGAATGGGCCAAAGAAATTTGCATTTTGATGCCTTGAAACTCAAGAAATCTCAAAGGAACCAAACATGAACCAACTTGCAAAACCTATCACAAGTTACAAACCACTTGCTGCATTGCCTCTAAACCTTTTTCATAGCATTCCTTGATTCAAGATGAGCCAAAGCAAGCCAAAAAGCAAGTTGTACCATAGCCCATGCTGCAAGTACAAATCAACTTGACTTTTTGGCCAATCCTCCCATACCAATCCCACAGTGCACACCTGCCCTCCTAGATTGCTGGGATTGTTTATGGATTGCCTAAGGGTCATAAAACAAGAGAGAAGCAAGCCTAGAACACACACATTGCAGCACACTCCAAAAACTGTCAAAACTTTCCTCTCTTCGAATCTCCTTCCACAGCCATCAAACATTCATTTTTTCTTCACCAATCAACCAGAAATCATCCATAGAACAAATCCCACCCCTCACAATGATCTGAAACAGCCCACACAAGAACCTCATTTTCTGATACACCAGAACTGAACCTCTCAAAACAGCCTGTCTAAACTCCATTCAAGCTTGCCATTAGCACAAGGGGGATCATTGGAGTCAGTTTGCATAAGAGAAAAGCCCAGAAAGCCCAGAACCTGAAGGTTCCATCTCAGGTATAGCTCAAGAACTTTTTTCTCAGAACTTCATTTTCTTGTTACAAATTGAATCTATATGTTGCACTGATCATCTGGATGTATTTAGATTTGAAAATAAGTAAGGGATGACCATTTCATGTCTCTCTGAAAGTTTGCCCGTGTTTCATATTTGTCTTCGATTCAAGCTTGTCATTGAAAATAAATGATTTTTGAAAGAGGGGTTAGGTTTAGATGGGGGGCAGGATCATTTCTGTGGAAGAAATTTCATGTTTGGCGACCTATAGCAAAATCTAGGGTTTTGGTTCGCCGGAGAAGACGACCGGAAGTCTTCTCCGGCCACCTGAAGTTGATTAGCCCTAATCTGAATGATTAATGAGGTTTGAATTTGGTGCGTTATATGAGTTGACTTAGGCTGACTGGCGCGCGTTTGAATGGCTAGGATGTGTCCTCAGAAACCCTAATCCTCATTAACTTAATTAATCCAATTTAATTAATTCATAAATCTGATTTAACCAGGTTTGAACTTGGGCCATAGGATGTGGCGCCAAGTCAAACTTCCTTTGCCCAGAATGCATCTGATCCATCCATTGCTCATACTTTTCATTTTATTAATTTTTATTTCACATTTTTCTTATTTAATTTGTGCATTTTATTAAAAATAGTAAAACTTCTTCAAAAATTCTGAAAATTTTTATGCAACCTTTTATTAATTTTCAGAAACCAAAAAAATTTTTATTTTTATTTTTTGCATTAAAAAATATTTTTAAATCATTTAAAAGATTATTTTTAATTAATTAATGAGAATTAATTAATTAAAAATACTTTTAGGTATTTAAAAATCACCAAAAAATTCATGAAATCTTTAAAATCATTTAGAAACATTGTCCAACCCTCAAACCAAATTTCTTTTTTGATCTTGATGTCTTTTGACAATTTTTCATGGAATTAATTTCATTTCAAGGCATTATTTTGATCCAATCTTTGAAAATTCATTTCTGCCTAGTCTTTAAGAGTTGGACTTTGATTCTTTTTGCATTGTGTCTTGCATACCATGTAGTTTGTAGAATTAAATTGGCATGAATTGATTGTGCATTTTCAATTTGTTTGACATTTTCCTTGACAAGGTACCATAAAACCCTAGAAATCTTAAGAAATTCATAACTTTCACTAGGTTAAGAATTGAGACCTCTCCTTTGGGAAATGAGTTTGTATAGGTTTAGGGTTCCATTGGATGCATTTTAAATTTTTTATCTTGATGTTTGCTTCTGGTTTTGGGTTTTGTTTTGTGCATTGATCATAAACCCTAATTTGAGCTTTCATATGCATCCATCTTGCATTTGCTTACAGACCATGACTTGCCATGACATTTTGTGCATCCATTTGATTCATTAGACATCTTAGGACATATTAGAATCATGTTTGATCATTGCATCTTTCATTTGCCATTTTGTATGTCATTTGCATTCCATAACTTTTCATGTATGTTCATGGTTCTGAGCATGTTTCTCTTGCATCCATATGTTCATATGATCATCTCCATGCCTTGTTTCATGTGTGCATAATCTCATAGCATCATTAGTACCATATACATGCTTCTGGTTTTGTTCTACATCATCCCATTTCATCTCATCTTGCATTGCATTCCATTCCTTTGTTAACTTTTCAGGTGGTGAGTTACTTTGAGAAGTGAATTTGCCTTCACTTCTCACAATTTCTTTTCATCTCTCTTATGCATCATTGCTGCATCTTGTCTTGTGTTTGAGATTGAGCTTTCTCTTTCTTCTTCTTCTTACCTTCTTTCCTCAAGTGACTTGTCTTCTTGAATGAAGCAAGTTACTTTGCTTTTCTTTGCTCCTTTCATCTGCTTCCTGGTGGTTCCTCTGAAGATTTCTCTTGTAAACCTCACAAACCTTAGGAACAACCAAGCATGACAATAATTAGGGTTTTTGATTAGTTCCCCATTTAGCTTTTACCTTTGTGTCTCATTGAGTCTTCTCTTCTCATCTCATAATCAGGGACTAAACCCTAAAGGGTTTAAGGCTTTGTGATTAAGCTTATGCCTGCATCCTTCTATTAGGATGGAGTGTATAACTTTAATCCTAAGTGTTAGACCCTTAATGTGTTTAACTCCTTTAATCGATCCACCTAATAATTACCAAGACATCAAGCTTGTAACTTGGGCCTTGCATTAGGGTTCTAATTCTTCCTTAATTGGTTAAGAAGGACTAACCCTAGTGTTAATGGACAAGTCCCCCTCAAGTTGTCTGACAAACCCTAGAAATCACTTCATCATCTTATCTTTAACTAAAATCCACTTAATAAAGGTTTTGTTTTGCCATGAGTTTAATCCCTAATCATGGATTAAGTTGAGGAGCTTTCCTCAGCTTAAACATTCTCATCTATTATCCTTCTATTAGGATGGTGTAATGAGTCTGTTTAATCCCTGATTATGGCTTAATCTCATTACTTAACACTAAACAAAAACAACAAACATCTAAATAAATGCAAGTAGGTTAATGATCTTAATCCTACATCATGGTGATTAACTGTGAGATGCTGACTTCACACTTAAGGTATTCTCATTACCCCTAATCAGAGGGAAGATGTGATGAGTTTACTAAATCCATTGGTTTATGCTTAAGCTCATTAACTTATGACAAACTTTCAAAAGCAATAAAAGACTGAAAATACAAAAAAACAAACAATAATCGTCTCCTCCGGGATTCTTTTCTCATCTCATTCACTCACAAACGAGAATCTGCTTCTTCCATCTAATGCAAGACAGTTTGCACCTGAGCCAGACAGGTCATACACTTGAGCATAGACAAGCAAGCAGTTCATAAGTCAATTCATCTTTTCAGTCTCTTTGGGTCGAACTACGGTGTTCTGACTTCCTCCTTGCACGAGAGGATACGTAGGCATAACTTAACAAGTTATCGAACAAAAGTCTCTGTATATCCCCCCTCCTCCCAGCATCATTCTTTTAACCTCATGATCTTGAGCATCTTATTCCTGTTCCCACACTGACACTGTACATTTATACACTCCACATTCTTTTACACTGACACCTGTACATCCTCTTCCAACCTTCTTTACACACAAATTGCACTGACACTACCCCTTTAAAACACAAATATTTTAAGCGTGGATCCCGTCGAGTACGACGGACAATCTGGGTGCTAATACCTTCCCAGGTTGTAACCAACCCCCTTTCTCAGTCTCTCTGGTTCGCAACCGTCTTATCCATATCTTTTCTTAGGTTTATGCAGCATTACCTTTCCCTCGGGATAAAAATGCCTAGCTGGCGACTCTTTTCTTTCTCTTGAGTTCACTCCTGTGTGTTCTCGTTTCTCCTTTCGCCGACCGTTCGCGTCTGTACCTTTATCTGAGTCATTCTCATTTATTGGGAGCGACAGCTTGGCGACTCTGCTGGGGACCCTTATATTGTAACCAGGGCTTCTGGTTCTTTTTGTGGGTTCCTCCTAGCGCTTGTTTGATTTGTGTTTACTGGGGTGTTATGTGCTATTTGTGTTTGTATATTTGTTTTATTTATTGCTTTATGTACAGTTTGTTTACTGCTTTCTTTACAGCTTTATATACATCATACTGTCATACTATTTTGGTTGGATCTGGTTCTGTTGCTTTGGTGGGTGGGGGTTCTATTGAGAGTTTAAGGTCCTATACTTGGGACCTGAGTGACACCTAGGCTAGAGTGGTTCATGTTCTTTCCCATTCCATTTCGGTCTGGTGCGGGAATATGAGACACGGTTCAGATATGGGTTTCTTCTTGAGAACTCTGTGCTACAGATTTCCTGTAGTGCTAGGGCTATCTGGGAAGCCTGCTAAGTCTGGATGACCTTTACTATGACCTTCAGAAACTGAGGTGAATTAGAGGAGGATTTTTTATGGTTATTGTAAACACTGTACCTCCGGGTTAGAAGTGTTTACACTTCTCATAACTGATCCAAGTCTAAGGATCTTTGTTTTAGAACACCACCTGTGAGGGGGTTGGGCTGTTTACAGGTTTGCAGGTACCCTTGACCTCAGCATACCCTGATACTGTGTTTTGAATAAGAATACTCCACTTTGGGACAGTTCTTGTGATTTTAACCCTGGATATGTGACTCTTTATTTGATTCCCCCACCTTGGTTACTGGACTTATGAACCTCCATCTGGATTTCTTGAACATACATGGACCTACATCAAGGCAGTAATCAGATCCAGATTGATCACAAACCCTTTGCATATCATTTGCATACATCATCATTGCATCATTTAACATGTGTTTACTTGTTTTTCAGGGTATCCATATCACATTTGGCTTGGTTTTGACCCCTTCATCTGCATAAGCCCTTTGTTCACCAGTTATCTGTTTCAGCTACTATCATCAGCTACCTTGCTTCAGTCACCTGCATCACCAGTATCAGCCTGTCAGTGGCCCATCTCCTAGTATCAGTCATCATCATCAGTATCTGTCTCAGCTCTTCATCAGCAGGCATGGCATCCAAGAAGAGCAACATCTCCTACCATTTCTTTGAGCCTGAGCTAGCTGGCATCAGGAAGGTCCAGGCCCTGATTACTCCAGACCATATACCACTATTCAGAGAACATTATGGAGGCATCCTTGATGTGGTTATGGATTTGGACACTTCCCAAAGGAGCTTGATTCATACTTGCCTGCAGTTCTATGACCCCCCTCTGAGGTGCTTCACCTTCCAGAATTTTCAGTTGGGACCCTTGTTGGAAGAGTATTCATCACTGATTGGTGTACCTATCAGGGGTGGAGTCCCCTTCAACCCTGAGATGGCTTTTCCCAGTAATGAAGAGGTGGCAAAGGCATTGTATCTGGAACCAGTTCTGATTGAGCAAAAGATGACAGCAAAGGCTGGAATCCCTGGTCTACACTTGGATTTCTTGACCTCTCAGGATATTCTGAAGGCTTCCTTAGGAGAATGGAAGGCAGTCTGTGCATTATTAGCCCTAAGCATATATGGGATTATATTATTTGCAGATGAGCCTAAGTTTATTAGCAAGAATGCAATCCATCTTTTCATTCTGAGGAACCCAGTGCCCACCTTACTGGGAGATTTCTACTACTCTGTTCACCAAAGGAATGAAAAGCAAAGAGGAAGATTGGTGAGGTGCTGTGCTCCCCTATTCCATACCTGGCTGCTCAAACACCTGCCCAAGACTGATGCATTCTTGAATCCTCACCAACAAAAGAATTGGGCTAGGATACTTGTTGCTTTGACCTCAGATGACATCAGGTGGTGCACCCAGAGCACCAAGGGCAGGGACATCATTACTAGTTGTGGGCAGTTCCCCAATGTACCTCTGATAGGGGTGAAGGGTTGCATCAACTACAACCCTCTGCTATTCAAAAGACAGCTGGGCTATGCATTGGTCCACCCTCCTAGAGTACAAGATCTAGCTGAGACCCTTTATTGGGAGATCAAGCCTAATTTGGCTATTGTCAGGCAAGCATCCTGGGCTTGGGACAATGTCCAGACCAAAGGGATGGCCATTCTTAGGAGATGCAACAATGTGGCCTCAGCTCAGTAGTATGAGTGGTCTCATGCCAGGGCTCAAATTTCTGGGATGCCCTTCACCATTGAAGATGTACCTGGACCCTCCACAGCACCACCTCCAGCCACTGTCAGCCTAAAGGAGTTTGAAAAGCTCAAAGAGAGGAATGAGAATTTGTCTGAAGCCTTGAAGAGAACCCTCTGGGAGAGGAGTGATGGTCGTCTGGACATTGCAAGGTTAGAAAAGCTTAAGGTGGAGCATCTATCCAGGATTGAAAAGTCAGAGGACTACATCAAGAAGTCAAGGGCTGGAGAACAGATTTTGAAGAATGCCTGTAAAGAGGCCCAATTCCAGAAAGCCAGGACTGATCTTTATCTAAAGGAGAGCCAAGCTAGATGGGTCAGGATCACTGAAGCTCGCACTCAGGAGGATAAAAGGACTCAGGACAAGATTGAGCAGTTGGAGGCTAATGCAAAGGAGCAACAGGAAGCCCTATTAGCAGCCCAGAGGGAGATCTCAGAATTGAAACTCAGAGCTGGTGTAAAGAGGTCAAAGGACCAAAGCAGACACAAGAAGCTAACCACTGCTATCACCACCAGGAATCTTCTCATCAGGAACCTCACGGAGCATCCAGCTAATCCTGTGACTGAAGCACTTTTGAAGGAAGTCCAGGAGGATGAGTTTGGTCTTGGTGTCTGACTCTTGCTTGTTGTTGTTTTCATTTCATGTACTTTTATTTTATTTATTGACCCCTCAGAGGGCCTGTATTGTAAGAACAAACTATGTATGTTTTTCCATTTGTAATATATTCATTAGTTTGTTTTATCTAAGTTCTTTTTCTCTCAAGCAACATCAAAGCACCTTCCTCAGGGATCTGGAAAGGTCAAAACCAAATGCCAAGCCGGATACCTTGGAAACAAATAAGCATACTGCATTGCATACTAACTTTTGTTTCGTTTTGTAGGTTTTTGTTTTGTTGTTACTAACTCTGTTGTGATTCAGGAACTATTGCTCGACGACGGGTGTTCCCACTCAACCGTCCACACAGATATCCCACCCGCAACAACCTTCCGGGTATACAAATGGACCAAGTACAGCAGGAACTTACAGAGGTCAGGACTCAAATGGCCAATGAGAGACTGGAGATGAGAAATCAGATGACCCAATTTATGGAGGTGATGAATGGATTGGCACAGAGCCAAGAGAGATTAAGGGCATTAGTAGAAAGGCAGACCCAGGAGGAACCCCATCTAGGGACTGGGGGAACAAGCAACAATGAGAGGGTTCAGCCTCATGTTAACCCTCCAGTGTATGGGCCTCACCTTCATCCAGAGATCAACATCCCTGCTAATGTGCAAGGGAATGCCACTGCAGGCAGAGTATTACAAGAAGACCCCCAGGAAGATCAATTTACTGTGATGGGAGCTGGGGATGAAGCCTATGACAGAAGGCTAGATGAAATTGCTGAGAAATTGAGATCCCTGGAGTCCCAGAATTCTTTGGGCTTTGATGTTATGGACATGGGTCTAGTGGACGGGGTAAGGATTCCCCACAAATTTAAACCTTTGTGCTTCAAGAAGTACAACGGAACCTCCTGTCCACGAACCCACTTACAATCCTTTCTGGGAAGGCTGAAGGCATATACCATGGATGAAAAGCTATGGATGTTTTATTTTGAAGATAGCTTAACATGAGCTTCAAGGGAATGGTACTCTCACTTGACTAGAGCAACCATCAGATGCTGGAAGGACCTAGCTGAGGCCTTTATCAGACAATACCAGTATAACTTGGATATGGCTCCTAACAAGACCCTCCTGATGGGAATATCTCAATCATCCAGGGAGAGCTTCCGGGAATACGCCCAGAGGTGGAGACAGCTTGCTGCTGCTGTCCAGCCACCCATGTCGGAAAGGGAAATGGCCGACATGTTTATGAACACGCTCCAAGGGACATACATTGACAGGCTAGCTGCCTTTTCTTCCACTAGCTTCGCTGACGTAGTCATAGCTGGGGAAAGAATTGAAAGCCTATTAAAGATGGGCAAGATTTCTGACAATGGTGCGAGCTCGTCCAGCAACCCCAGAAAGCCTTTTGTAGGTCCAAGAAGAACCAGTGAGACCAATGCTATTCAGGCCAGCAGGGGCAGACCACAATATGTTCATAGGTCAGTGGCAGCAGTCACCATTCCCACTCCAATTCCTCAGCAACCGACATATCAACCACAGCAACAACCCCATTACCAGCAACAAACTCAGTATCCTCCTCAGAGAAACTACAACAACAACAACAACAATCAACAAAGACCATTTCAACAGAGACCATCTCAGGCCAATAGGGTGATTGATCCAATCCCTATGCCTTATGCCGCTTTACTGCCACAGCTCCTGAAGCTCAACCTGGTTGAGTTAAGGACGTTGGCACCACCAGATCCTTCCAGTCTGCCAAGAAATTATGACGCCAATGCCAGATGTGCTTTTCACTCCAATGCACCTGGCCACAGTATAGAGAAGTGTAGGGCTCTACAAATGAAAGTACAGGACTTGGTAGATTCTAAAGCCCTAAACTTTGCACCCCCGCCAAATGTCAACAAAAACCCCATGCCCAACCATGGAGGGCCAAGAATCAATGCTATTGAGGAAGATAAGTCGTCTTTCTTAATAACCAGTGTTGGGCAGATCCGGACACCCCTGGTAGAGATTAAAGCTCAACTCCTTGAATGCCAGATATTCCCTGGGTGTGAGCTCGGGTGCGGTTATTACAACATTTCGGTAAATGGATGTGATGATTTGAGAAGCGGCATAGACAATCTTATCCAGAATGGTCTACTTCAAATCACAACATCAATACCTTCAAATCTAACAATCTCTCCAACAACAGTTCCAGAGTCTCCTACAACTGCAACAACAATTATTCCAAACAATTCTTCAGTGTCATCAACAAATGCTTCAAATATCACTTCAATAAGCCAGATATCAACAAACATTACTTCTACAACATCAGCACCCCTCTATTCAGAATCTACCCCTACAACACCAGCAAATATCTCAGCAGTCACTATTTATTATGATCCGTCAAGTATTCCTCCGAACAACAATTTTCAACAACGAGCAGTGGCATCTCCTTCCAGGACACCGGTCACTATCTACTATGATCCACATACTATTGCAACACCCTCCTCTGCTGCAGTCAGCCCGGTTACCATCACGGTACCTGGGCCTGTTCCGTATGAAAGCAGTAATGCCATCCCTTGGCATTATGGCTCTGACCTGTACTGCAATGGGGAGAAAATCACCTTTGACTCTTCAACCTCTTCTCCACAGATTGATAATGTCGGGGGAGGCGGAGGCTTCACCAGAAGCGGACGCCTTTTTGCCTCGCAGTCACAAAAACCTAATGCCGAAGCAGAAGCTGCTGCAAAAACAAAGGGAAAGAGTGTAATAGCTGAAGAACCTATTCTCAAAGAAACACAGAAGACATCTTTTGAACAAGATGTAGACGAGTTTATGAGTATTATCAAGAGGAGTGACTACAAAGTGGTGGATCAGCTTCACCAAACTCCCTCAAAAATCTCCATTTTATCCCTGCTGATGTGTTCCGAAGCTCACCGGAACGCATTACTAAAAGTCTTGCACGCTGCATATGTGCCGGAGGAGATCACCGTTAATCAGCTGGAGACCGTGGTAGCAAATGTCAATACCAGCCATGGATTGGGCTTCACCAATGCTGATTTAACAACTGAGGGTTGTAATCACAACAAGGCTTTACACATCACTCTTGAATGCAAGGGTGCTGTTCTATCACATGTATTGGTAGACACTGGGTCTTCACTCAATGTCTTACCAAAGAAAGCCTTGGTGAAGCTGGAGTATGATGGCTTGGCATTGCGTCCAAGTAATTTGGTAGTGAGAGCATTTGACGGCTCTAAGAGATCAGTGCTAGGAGAGATTGATCTACCTGTGATGATTGGCCCACAGACGTTTAAAATAACCTTCTATGTGATGGACATTCAGCCGACCTACAGCTGTTTGTTGGGTAGACCTTTGATTCATGCCGCTGGCGCAGTAACGTCTACCCTTCACCAGAAGTTAAAATTCGAGTGGGAGGGCCAGATCATCACCATTTGCGGTGAAGAGGATATTTTTGTTAGCCATCTGGCTACATACAAATACATTGAGATGGACGGGGAGATCCATGAAACCATGAGTCAGGGATTCGAAGCCCTGAACATCAATGAAGCATCTGTTGTACTTGGGACTTCCATGACATCTTACCAGCAAGCCAGGAAGGTTGTTGAAGAGGGGAATGCTCAAGGCTGGGGCAAGCTGTTGCCTGTGGAAAAGAAAGAGGACAGATTTGGGTTGGGTTACAAACCAACTCAACAAGATCAATTGGAGGCTGCTAAGAAGCCCAGTTTTGTCAGTGGGGGAATGCTCACCCCTGATGCTGTAAACAACTTGGAAGATGAGTCAGAAGATGAGCGCAACCTGGAGAGCTGGATACGTCCAAGGATCCCGGGGAGCCGTATCTCAAACTGGTCTTCCCAGGAAATTATAAGGGTTACTCCTGCAGAGTAATTATTATTTCCTGTATATTTTAAGCATGCATCAAGTCTTGCATCTTGCCCAAGATGACAAGACTCATTTTGTAATCGGGCCATCTGTAATTTTGTGCAAACAGATCAATCAATGATAATCAGACATCTTTTGCAAATGAGTCTTTTTCTTTTCTGCTCAATGTTTTTTATTTTTTCATTTTGTACAAAAATAAAATGGCAATGTTTTCAAAATGATAACTTCATTTCACCTTTTCTAAGCAAGATTAAAATCAATCACTAAAATGAACAATCTAAACCCTTGCAGAGAGTGCCTTTCAGACTGCACCGACAACAGCACAGCTATGGCTTCGTATGACTTTGACAATCCAATCAATCAAGCCGATGAAGGGTATGAAGAAGATTTTGAGCTTCCTGAAGAGCTAGCCAGGTTGTTAAGGCAAGAGGATAAGGTTATCACTCCTACAAAACTCAGTGAAAGAACAACTGATTGATCTGCTTCGGGAGTATGCGGATGTGTTTGCTTGGTCTTACCAGGATATGCCAGGGTTGGACACCGATATCGTCATGCACAAGCTGCCATTAAAAGAAGACTGCCCGCCAGTAAAACAGAAGCTGCGCCGTACTCGCCCGGATATGGCAATGAAGATAAAGGAAGAGGTACAAAAGCAGTGGGACGCCGGGTTCCTTGTTGTAACTAGCTATCCACCGTGGGTTGCTAATATAGTACCTGTGCCTAAGAAAGACGGCAAAGTGAGGATGTGTGTTGACTACCGGGATCTGAATAGAGCCAGCCCGAAAGATGACTTCCCATTACCTCACATTGATGTATTGGTAGATAATACAGCTCAGTTCTCGGTATTTTCCTTCATGGACAGATTTTCAGGATACAATCAGATCAAGATGTCACCTGAAGACATGGAGAAGACAACTTTCATCACACCCTGGGGCACGTTCTGTTACAAGGTGATGCCATTCGGACTGAAGAATGCAGGTGCAACATATCAACGGGCTATGGTGACATTATTCCACGATATGATCCATAAGGAAATCGAGTGTTATGTGGATGACATGATTGCCAAGTCCCTCACAGAAGAAGACCACTTGGTAAATCTGTTGAAACTATTCAAGCGTCTGAGGAAATACCAACTGAAATTGAACCCCAACAAGTGCACATTCGGGGTGCGATCTGGTAAGCTGCTGGGATTTATTGTAAGCGAGAAAGGGATTGAAGTGGACCCTGATAAAGTTAAAGCCATTCAAGAAATGCCTGCACCAAAGTCTGAAAAAGAAGTTTGAGGGTTTCTAGGTAGATTGAACTACATTTCAAGGTTCATATCTCACCTTACAGCAACCTGTGAACCCTTGTTCAAACTGTTAAGAAAAGAACAGACGGTCAGGTGGAACGAAGACTGCCAGAGGGCTTTTGACAAAATCAAGGAATACTTGCAAGAACCACCAATCCTTATGCCTCCAGTCGAAGGAAGACCTCTGATAATGTACTTGACAGTATTAGAAGAGTCAATGGGCTGTGTGCTGGGCCAGCATGACGAGTCTGGTCGAAAAGAGTATGCAATTTACTACCTGAGCAAAATGTTTACCGACTGTGAACAACGTTATTCACTGCTCGAGAAAACTTGCTGTGCTTTAGCGTGGGCTGCTCGCCGACTGAGACAGTATATGTTGACCCACACTACCTTATTGATATCCAAAATGGACCCAGTCAAGTACATTTTTGAGAAGCCAGCTCTTACCGGACGGGTTGCAAGATGGCAAATGATCCTCACAGAATATGACATCCAGTACACATCTCAGAAAGCCATCAAGGGCAGTGTATTGTCTGATTATCTTGCCGAGCAACCTATTGATGATTACCAGCCTATGAGATTTGACTTCCCTGATGAAGACATCATGTTCATAAAAGCAAAAGATCATGAAGAGCCTATTCACACTGAAGGGCCTGACCCGGAAGAAGAGTGGACTATGATGTTTGATAGGGCTGTTAATATGAATGGTCGTGGTGTTGGTGCAGTACTCATTACGCCTAAGGGAGTTCACATGCCCTTCTCGGCAAAACTCACCTTTAACTGCACTAACAACGAAGCTGAATACGAAGCTTGCATTATGGGTCTTGAGGAAGCCATTGACCTCAGGATCAAAACATTGACTGTATTCGGAGATTCAGCTCTGGTAGTTAATCAAACCAACGGAAAATGGTACACCCACCAGGATCATCTGATACCTTACCGGGATTATACAAGGAGGCTACTGACTTTCTTTACAACGGTCAAGCTTGAGTATATCCCTCGGGATGAGAATCAGTTTGCAGATGCTCTTGCCACCATTTCATCCATGATCAAAGTTCAAGCCGCCAACTTTGTACCTCAGATTTCAGTATCCAGACTCGACAGACCAGCATACGTGTTCTCAGCAGACGTTGTCAAAGATGATAAGCCTTGGTTCCATGACATTAAGTGCTTCTTGGAGGATCAAGCATACCCGCCTGGGGCATCTTCCAATGATAAGAAGACTCTAAGAAGGCTTGCTGGTAGTTTCTTTCTGAACACTGATGGTTCCCTGTACAAGAGAAACTTTGATATGGTACTCCTCAGATGCGTTGATAGAACAGAAGCAGACTTGTTGATGCACGAGGTGCACGAAGGATCCTTTGGTACCCATGCAGGAGGGCATGCCATGGCTAAGAAATTGCTAAGATCAGGCTATTACTGGATCACAATGGATGCCGACTGTTGTGCCTATGCCAGAAAATGCCATAAATGCCAGATCTATGCGGATAAGGTGCATGTGCCTCCCAATCCTCTGAACGTGATGTCTTCACCCTGGCCCTTTGCTATGTGGGGCATTGACATGATTGGCAAGATTGAGCCGACTGCTTCAAACGGCCACAGATTCATCTTGGTAGCCATTGACTATTTTACCAAGTGGGTTGAAGCGGCTTCCTATGCAAATGTTACAAGGCAAGTGGTAGCCCGATTTCTGAAGAGAGATATCATCTGTCGATACGGAGTTCCCGAGCGAATCATTACTGATAATGGTTCCAACTTGAACAACAAAATGATGGCAGAGCTATGTCGGGACTTCAAGATCCAGCACCACAATTCTTCTCCTTACAGGCCAAAGATGAACGGCGTTGTTGAGGCAGCTAACAAGAATATCAAGAAGATTGTGCAGAAGATGGTAGTCACCTACAAAGACTGGCATGAGATGCTACCGTTCGCCTTGCATGGGTACCGCACGTCAATCAGAACATCCACTGGGGCAACACCATATCAACTTGTGTATGGTATGGAGGCAGTCCTACCAGTTGAAGTTGAACTACCCTCCCTACGGGTACTAATGGATGTTAAGCTGAACGAAGCAGAATAGGTCCGATCCCGATACGAACAACTGAGTCTGATTGAAGAGAAAAGATTGGCTGCAATCTGTCATGGGAAGTTGTATCAGAAGAGAATGAAGAAAGCCTTCGATCAGAAAGTCAGGCTCCGAGAGTACCAAGTAGGAGATCTTGTGCTGAAAAGAATCCTCCCTCCTCACACAGACCACAGGGGCAAGTGGACTCCAAACTATGAAGGACCATTCGTAGTAAAGAGAGTTTTCTCCGGTGGAGCACTCATGCTCAGCACTATGGATGGTGAAGACTTCTCGTCCCCTGTGAATTCAGATGCAGTTAAAAAATACTTCGCATAAAAATGACCCGCTGGACATAAAAACAGAATGTAAGTCCAGGAAAAAATAGGGCATTCCGGCGAGTCAAAAACAGAATAAAATACTCGGGCAAAAATAAGGGAAAGTAAACAAAAAAATGTGCGCCCGCTGAGTTGAAAAGCCGCATTGGACAACTCAGGCAAAAATGGGTATCCCGATGGATTGAAAACCCGAAAGGGCGATCCATGCAAAATAAGGGAATAAGCGAACAGCTGCATCTTGAATTCGTCTGTATCACCTACAACTTGGTAAGCTTCGAAAGGATCAAGCCTCTTTTAGAATCAGCCTTCTTCAGAAAGCGAGACGAGAAGAACGTCAAATGTCATACGAGTCATAGCAAGGGGAAGCTCCTTGAAGCGTCGTCAACATTGCCAACATTTTGTTTCTCAATTTATAAGCAATCTCCTCATTTCAGGGGATATGTTTCTTTGACTGTATCTTGCCAATTCAGGGCATACAAATTAATAAAATCAGATTTTCAGTCATGTCTCGTCTCGTACATTTTATTTTCATTTGCAAAATGTCCGATGTCTATAAGATACTGATTGCATAAACACAAATGTTTCTTTTCTAAAGAATGAGTGCTTGCAGAAAATATACTTACTCCCAGGTGTGTCTAAACTCCTATGATGGAATCCGGTAAGGGATACCTCGGGATTACTTGTACGTTCCTATCTTTGCAGGACTGCAGGTATTCAAAGCACGACATGGGGCATGAAAACTTCGCTTCCAGCAAGCTGGCAAATCAACACTCACTCAGTCTTAGCACCCAAAGTGCTTTCTCCCCTGCTGAGTTGCCACTTGTTGTTTCTCCCCAGCCGAGTTACCATTTACTTTTCCTCCACAGTCAAAACCAGGGAACCACTTCCCCCACAGAGACTCAGCCTCTATCCAGAAGAGCAGCACATGAAAAGAATCACAACAGAGTAACGAAGGCTTCTACAAACCCCAGCTGGGTCCCTCATTACCAAGAATGGGTCTATCAGTGACCTATTCCTCCAAGAAAATACATCTCAATGATCTCATCCCCAGCTGGGATGTCCACTTCAAACAGATCGGCCAGAGATCTTCGCAGCAGCGGGATCCGAATCCCGGATCGGTATCTTTTGCATAATCATAGCATTCACATCATATTCACCCCACAAAGCGTAGCATTCCGTCTAATACGGAGCATTACGACAAAAATCAAACATGTTGCATAATCATAAGTCGTGGTCTAAATCAAACACTTGTGAATAATGGCAATCCATCAACAATATACAGAATGCTCCCCAGATTCCCCAGCAAAGAGCTAAAGCAGTTGCCTTACACTCCCAAACATCAGTATATACACCTTGTGGCACCCGTCCGTGTCATATCCCCAACAGAAAGCCAAAGCATCCCCTTTGCACTCACAGATACTTATATATAACTTTCTTGACATCCGTCCGTGTCACCTTCCCCAAGCATAATTACCTAAACACTTTGTATAGCATATACTTGTTTATAATATACCTCTTGACACTCGTCTGTGTCACTCTCCCCAGCAAGTTAAACACTCATCTATACTTATTTTACTTATACAGATACTCGTCCATATCTTGTATACACCATTTGTATCCCCGCAGATTCGACACTCGTCTGTGTTCTTTGTTAACCCGTTGGTACTCGTCCGTACCATCATCTCATAACATGCGTCAAGCGTTTGTTTCTACCTGATACTCGTCCGTATCATAGTCTTAAGGATGCTCGTCCGCATCTTTAATCCATACACGTGTCAAACACTTATGTCTTCTTGAATCTAGACACTCGTCTGTGTCTACTTTTCCCCAGAAGAGTCCCCTCAGAACCAACACTCGTCCGTGTTCCTTGTTAACCAGTTGATACTTGTCCGTATCATCATCTCTGAACACGTGTCAGTATTTGTTTCTACCCGATACTCGTCCGTATCGAAGTCTTAGGGATGCTCGTCCGCATCTTTAATCTATACACAATAACAAACACTTATACCTCTTATTTTCTTTTGGATGTAAACAATCGTCCGTGCTTACTATTCCCCAGTAGAGTAAATTTTCTTTTCTATCTGACATTCATCCTATGTCATGATAAACCCTGAGAGCAGCCGTACCCTGCTAGGTGATCGTCCTTCACCTCTTGATGATCGTCCTTCATCATGCTCATCCGATGGCCGTCCCCATCGTTGATCTTCTTTATCCGACATTCGTCATGTGTCGTGATATCTTTAGCAGCCATCCCCTGCTAGGTGATCGTCCTTCACCTTTTGATGATCGTTCTTCATCATTTTATCCGATGGCCGTCCCCATCGTTGATTCTTTTTATCTGACATTCGTCCTATGTCATGATAAACCTTGAGAGCAGCCGTCCCCTGCTAGGTGATCGTCCTTCACCTCTTGATGATCGCCCTTCATCATGCTCGTCCGATGGCCGTCCCCATCGTTGACCTCTTATCCGACATTCGTCCTATGTCGCGATACTTTCGGCAACCGTACCCTGCCAGGTGATCGTCCTTCACCTTAGATGACCGTCCCTCATCTTGTCCCCAATAGAGCAGCCGTCCCCTGCTAGGTGATCGTCCTTCACCTTTGATGACCGTCCCTCATCATTATTTCATTTATTCTTTAACCCGATGGCCGTCCCCGTCGTGGTCCCTTTTCCTTTTCCTGATGATCGTCCTTCATCAGTTTAGCCCGATGGCCGTCCCCATCGTTGTTTGCATTACTTTATGAACCTGATGACCGTACCTCATCATTCACTTTTTACATACTCCCCAGAGAATCTTACAGCTTTACTTGATGGCCGTCCCCATCATAATCTCCTATATCCCCAGCATGATGGTCGTCCCCGTCATTGCTTTACTTCACACACTCTCCCCAGCATGCCGGCCGTCCCCGTCATTGCTCTTTCCCCAGCAGTCGTCCTCTGCTCGACGGTCGTCCTATGTCGCCCACACTTTATAATATACTTTATTTTCTTTTACAATCTATATCCCTTTTCTTCTTCATTCTGTGAGTGCAAATTTTGGACTGTCTTTGGTATTCAACCACAAGTTATCTTGTTAGCCTGTTAAGCCGCTGCTTACATCCTGCACAGCTAACTCATGTTTGAATAGGGGCAGCTGTAAACACCCCAAATTTGCCCTCACCCATTCACACCATGGCTTGTGATCTTCTCATATGCATAAACTCAATCATAGCATCTCATATCACATTTTTGATCCACTGCATAGATTCAAAGTCATCTGCATCTAGGGTTTGTGATCTAAGCAAATCAAGAGCTTCTTGAGCCACTTCAAAGGTCATCAATCACTTCAAAGGGGTACATGTATGTTCAAGCATCATATTATATCCTCTCAAAGTCAATAATGTCAAAAAATCACAAGAACTGAGAATGGTATGGAAGCAGAGCCAGGTTTGACTGCACAGATGACCTAGAATTAGGGTTTTGGTTTCAGAGGCCATAACTCCAAATTTTTTGGTCATTCTTGTTTCTATTGGTCTCTATATGGTATAGGGATCATTCATATCAATTTTCATGAAGAAATTCAATGGGGAAGTCATCTGATCAAAGGTTGACTTTCTAAGCATGTCAGTGTGAAATCAGGGCATCTGAGGCCCCCAATGACCCAACCAAAGGGTGTTCTTCATCATTTTGATTGTGTATGATCTTTATTTGATCATGGAAGATGTTGGAAGTTCAC
Source organism: Lathyrus aphaca (assembly GCA_963966055.1). Lineage (NCBI taxonomy): Eukaryota > Viridiplantae > Streptophyta > Magnoliopsida > Fabales > Fabaceae > Lathyrus > Lathyrus aphaca. Next base: position 15,619,803 of record OZ014524.1, read on the forward strand.
AAAATTGAAGAATTTCAAGTCATTTGCAAAGTTGACTTTTTGGGAAAGTTTGACTTTTAATGAAATTGCCATTTTGGGAAACTTTTTCAACCCTTGCCTTTTGATTCAAAAATGCTTCAAATGGAAAAACTTTGGTCATGAAAGTTGTAGAATGGATCATTCCCTTTTCAAAAAGTACAAGAACATGACCTAATTCATTTTGGATCAAAAGTTATGGCTTGTCAAAGTTGGCTAAAATCACAATATTTGAAGTTTTCTACCAAAGAGACATTTTGCAAAATGGTTTGTTCAAGTGTTCTAAAGGCCTCAAATGTGTATCATTTCTTCACAACATGATCATATGACCTCTAAAATTCAGAATGGGCCAAAGAACTTTGCATTTTGATGCCTTGAAACTCAAGAAATCTCAAAGGAACCAAACAAGAACCAACTTGCAAAACCTATCACAAGTTACAAACCACTTGCTGCATTGCCTCTAAACCTTTTTCATAGCATTCCTTGATTCAAGCTGAGCCAAAGCAAGCCAAAAAGCAAGTTGTACCATAGCCCATGCTGCAAGTACAAATCAACTTGACTTTTTGGCCAATCCTCCCATACCAATCCCACAGTGCACACCTGCCCTCCTAGATTGCTGGGATTGTTTATGGATTGCCTAAGGGTCATAAAACAAGAGAGAAGCAAGCCTGGAACACACACATTGCAGCACACTCCAAAAACTGTCAAAACTTTCCTCTCTTCGAATCTCCTTCCACAGTCATCAAACATTCATTTTTTCTTCACCAATCAACCAGAAATCATCCATAGAACAAATCCCACCCCTTACAATGATCTGAAATAGCCCACACAAGAACCTCATTTTCTGATACACCAGAACTGAACCTCTCAAAACAGCCTGTCTAAACTCCATTCAAGCTTGCCATTAGCACAAGGGGGATCATTGGAGTCAGTTTGCATAAGAGAAAAGCCCAGAAAGCCCAGAACCTGAAGGTTCCATCTCAGGTATAGCTCAAGAACTTTTTTCTCAGAACTTCATTTTCTTGTTACAAATTGAATCTATATGTTGCATTGATCATCTGGATGTATTTAGATTTGAAAATAAGTAAGGGATGGCCATATCATGTCTCTCTGAAAGTTTGCCCGTGTTTCATATTTGTCTTCGATTCAAGCTTGTCATTGAAAATAAATGATTTTTGAAAGAGGGGTTAGGTTTAGATGGGGGGCAGGATCATTTTTGTGGAAGAAATTTCATGTTTGGTGACCTATAGCAAAATCTAGGGTTTTGGTTCGCTGGAGAAGACGACCGGAAGTCTTCTCCGGCCACCTGAAGTTGATTAGCCCTAATCTGAATGATTAATGAGGTTTGAATTTGGTGCGTTAGATGAGTTGACTTAGGCTGACTGGCGCGCGTTTGAATGACTAGGATGTGTCCTCAGAAACCCTAATCCTCATTAACTTAATTAATCCAATTTAATTAATTCATAAATCTGATTTAACCAGGTTTGAACTTGGGCCATTGGATTTGGCGCCAAGTCAAACTTCCTTTTCCCAGAACGCATCTGATCCATCCATTGCTCATACTTTTCATTTTATTAATTTTTATTTCACATTTTTCTTATTTAATTTGTGCATTTTATTAAAAATAGTAAAACTTCTTCAAAAATTCTGAAAATTTTTATGCAACCTTTTATTAATTTTCAGAAACCAAAAACATTTTTATTTTTATTTTTTGCATTAAAAAATATTTTTAAATCATTTAAAAGATTATTTTTAATTAATTAATGAGAATTAATTAATTAAAAATACTTTTAGGTATTTAAAAATCACCAAAAAATTCATGAAATCTTTAAAATCATTTAGAAACATTGTCCAACCCTCAAACCAAATTTCTTTTTTGATCTTGATGTATTTTGACAATTTTTCATGGAATTAATTTCATTTCAAGGCATTATTTTGATCCAATCTTTGAAAATTCATTTCTGCCTAGTCTTTAAGAGTTGGACTTTGATTATTTTTGCATTGTGTCTTGCATACCATGTAGTTTGTAGAATTAAATTGGCATGAATTGATTGTGCATTTTCAATTTGTTTGACATTTTCCTTGACAAGGTACCATAAAACCCTAGAAATCTTAAGAAATTCATAAATTTCACTAGGTTAAGAATTGAGACCTCTCCTTTGGGAAGTGAGTTTGTATAGGTTTAGAGTTCCATTGGATGCATTTTAAATTTTTTATCTTGATGTTTGCTTCTGGTTTTGGGTTTTGTTTTGTGCATTGATCATAAACCCTAATTTGAGCTTTCATATGCATCCATCTTGCATTTGCTTACAGACCATGACTTGCCATGACATTTTGTGCATCCATTTGATTCATTAGACATCTTAGGACATATTAGAATCATGTTTGATCATTCCATCTTTCATTTGCCATTTTGTATGTCATTTGCATTCCATAACTTTTCATGTATGTTCATGGTTCTGAGCATGTTTCTCTTGGATCCATATGTTCATATGATCATCTCCATGCCTTGTTTCATGTGTGCATCATCTCATAGCATCATTAGTACCATATACATGCTTCTGGTTTTGTTCTACATCATCCCATTTCATCTCATCTTGCATTGCATTCCATTCCTTTGCTAACTTTTCAGGTGGTGAGTTACTTTGAGAAGTGAATTTGCCTTCACTTCTCACAATTTCTTTTCATCTCTCTTATGCATCATTGCTGCATCTTGTCTTGTGTTTGAGATTGAGCTTGCTCTTTCTTCTTCTTCTTACCTTCTTTCCTCAAGTGACTTGTCTTCTTGAATGAAGCAAGTTACTTTGCTTTTCTTTGCTCCTTTCATCTGCTTCCTGGTGGTTCCTCTGAAGATTTCTCTTGTAAACCTCACAAACCTTAGGAACAACCAAGCATGACAATAATTAGGGTTTTTGATTAGTTCCCCATTTAGCTTTTACCTTTGTGTCTCATTGAGTCTTTTCTTCTCATCTCATAATCAGGGACTAAACCCTAAAGGCTTTAAGGCTTTGTGATTAAGCTTATGCCTGCATCCTTCTATTAGGATGGAGTGTATAACTTTAATCCTAAGTGTTAAACCCTTAATGTGTTTAAATCCTTTAATCAATTCACTTAATAACCATCAAGACACCAAACTTGTAACTTGGGCCTTGCATTAGGGTTCTAATTCTTCCTTAATTGGTTAAGAAGGACTAACCCTAGTGTTAATGGACAAGTCCCCCTCAAGTTGTCTTACAAACCCTAAAACTCACTTCATCATCTTATCATTAACTAAAATCCACTTAATAAAGGCTTTGTTTTGTCATGAAGTTAATCCCTAATCATGGATTAAGTTGAGGAGCTTTCCTCAGCTTAAACTTTCTCATCTATTATCCTTCTATTAGGATGGTGTAATGAGTCTGTTTAATCCCTGATTATGGCTTAATCTCATTACTTAACACTAAACAAAAACAACAAACATCTAAATAAATGCAAGTAGGTTAATGATCTTAATCCTACATCATGGTGATTAACTGTGAGATGCTGACTTCACACTTAAGGTATTCTCATTACCCCTAATCAGAGGGAAGATGTGATGAGTTTACTAAATCCATTGGTTTAGGCTTAAGCTCATTAACTTATGACAAACTTTCAAAAGCAATAAAAGACTGAAAATACAAAAAAACAAACAATAATCGTCTCCTCCGGGATTCTTTTCTCATCTCATTCACTCACAAACGAGAATCTGCTTCTTCCGTCTAATGCAAGACAGTTTGCACCTGAGCCAGACAGGTCATACACTTGAGCATAGACAAGCAAGCAGTTCACAAGTCAATTCATCCTTTCAGTCTCTTTGGGTCGAACTACGGTGTTCTGACTTCCTCATTGCACGAGAGGATACGTAGGCATAACTTAACAAGTTATCGAACAAAAGTCTCTGTATATCCCCCCTCCTCCCAGCATCATTCTTTTAACCTCATGATCTTGAGTATCTTATTCCTGTTCCCACACTGACACTGTACATTTATACACTCCACATTCTTTTACACTGACACCTGTACATCCTCTTCCAGCCTTCTTTACACACAAATTGCACTGACACTACCCCTTTAAAACACAAATCTTTTAAGCGTGGATCCCGTCGAGTACGACGGAAAATCTGGGTGCTAATACCTTCCCAGGTTGTAACCAACCCCCTTTCTCAGTCTCTCTGGTTCGCAACCGTCTTATCCATATCTTTTCTTAGGTTTATGCAGCATTACCTTTCCCTCGGGATAAAAATGCCTAGCTGGCGACTCTTTTCTTTCTCTTGAGTTCACTCCTGTGTGTTCCCGTTTCTCCTTTCGCCGACCGTTCGCGTCTGTACCTTTATCTGAGTCATTCTCATTTATCGGGAGCGACACCTTGCTACCGAAGCGAATGTTTCATCAAAGTCGATTCCTTCTTCTTGGTTGTAGCCTTGTGCGACCAATCTTGCTTTGTTACGAACTATGATCCCATTCTCGTCAAGTTTGTTCTTGAACACCCATCTTGTGCCTATGATATGTTTGTTGTCCGGTCTTGGTACAAGAGTCCAAACTTGGTTCCTTTCGAATTGATTGAGTTCTTCTTGCATAGTTATTATCCATTGATCATCGCCTAAGGCTTCATTGATTTTTGTTGGTTCAATTTGAGACACGAACGCCATGTTGAGGCAAGCATCCTTGAGATTGAGTCGAGTTGCAACGCCTTGGCTAATATCACCAATCACTTTATCTATCGGGTGATCTCTATGAGTTCTCCATTCTTTTGTGTAGATGTCTTGAATTGGCAGAATTTTTGACCAACAAGGAATATTGAATTCAGTTCAGAATGTCCTATCAAATGTTGGGACATTAGCAAACAGAGTATATGAACTTATTTCAGGATGTCTCACAAGATGTTGGGACATTGTGTTAATGACTTAAGTTCAGTTTTTCAGGATGTCCCAACAGATGTTGAGACATCTCAAACCTGCTACCAGATTTAATTATTGACTAACTGATCAGAGATATTTAAGGAGAGTTATCTGGAATTAATTAATGATGGATAAAAACAGAACAAGGCGCATCTGTAGGGAGTTTTATATTGAGGATTCAGATTAAAACAGAAGACCTAAATCACCTAGAATCTAGGAAGTAACAAACCCTAAATTCAAGGTGGAAGCTGCATGCGCATTAGGGCTGGATCATTCTACAGAAAGCCCAAATTACAGATACCTATTTAATCAACAGAAACTCATAGAATTGAGTACGAATTTCAGAAGACCAAATAGGGTGTCTAGTGTTTTTAATAGCAGGTTGTTTTTATTGTACCACTTGATGAGCTTTTAAGCATAAGTGCATTTGTGACTTGATTGAAACTGTGAAGTAAGATCAAGCTGTTTTGTTTGAAGTATGACTTCAATTTTATTAAACTTGTAAACTTGATCACTGTGTGATTGAGGGGGAGTGAGTAGGGTACTCTTATCTAAGTTGTGTCTTAGGTAGAAATTGCATTGGGTAGTGATTAAGTGATAGATTAAACAGGGTGGTTTAAGTCTAGAATTAATATTACTTATAGTGGATTTCCTCCTGGCTTGGTAGCCTCCAGATGTAAGTGTGGTTATACACTGAACTGGGTTAACAAACTTCTGTGTTGTTTACTTTTCTTGCTATTTAAGTTTTGGTTAAATCTGTCAAGTGTTGGGACATCTCTTGGGACATCTCATACCTGATCACAGAATTTCAATTGGCATCAGAGCAGGCACCCTGCCTGTTTATACTGGGTGAGATCTAGGGAATACAAATTCTGGAAACATGGACAGAGATATAGGGTCAGTAAATAGACCACCTATTCTGGATGGATCAAATTATGACTACTGGAAACCAAGAATGATTGCATTCTTAAGATCACTTGACAACAGGGCCTGGAGAGCAGTCAACATTGGATGGGAACATCCTATCCAAGACTCCAAAGATGGATCAAAAGTGTTGAAACCTGAAGAAAAATGGAGTAAGGAAGAAGAAGATTCAGCACTAGGCAACTCCAAGGCCTTAAATGCTCTATTCAATGGCATTGATAGGAACATCTTTAGACTTGTGCATCACTGTGAGCTAGCCAAAGAAAAGTATGGGATACTCTCAAAACAACTCATGAAGGAACATCAAAGGTGTCACACCCCAAATTTTACCCCTAACTGCTCGCATCATACATTCATCGCATTTGGCAGGGATTTTTTCCCGATTTATTTTCCGTTGCTTTTTTCTCATTTTCTAACTATTTATATTTTTGATTCTTAATTTCTTTTCACCTATAAGCTTCCATTTTAATTTAATTTCTTTTTCTTATTTATAACTTTTTAATTCATTTTTGTGTTTTAATTTTAATTTCTATTTTCGTTTCTATTTTCAAGTTCCTATGTTAAAATTTTATTTCAATTTCTATTTCTAATTTTTAGTTCAACTTTCAATCTTTTTCTAAACTTATTTGTTATTTTTTTTCATTATCAAGTCCTCATTCCTAAATTAATTTTTATTTCATTTTCAAATTTTTATTTTTGACTTTATTTTCTATTCTTCAATTTTTGATTTTATTTCATTTTCAAGTTGTAATTTCTAAATTTAATGTCAATTTCTATTTGTAATTTTCAATTCATGTTCAAGTTTCCATTTTCATTCCAAGTCCTGTTTCAAATTTCATTTTCAATCTCAATCATTCATAGTTTCAAAGTTCTTTTCTAAAATTCAAGTTTATAAGTCACTTTCAAAAGCTCAAGTGTTAATTCCAAATTTTCAACCCAAGTTCCATTTCCAATTATATTTCCATTCTTAATTCAAATTTTATTTTCAATTCAATTGCAAGTTCTAAATCCAAATTTCCAATTCAATTTATTTCCCCAACTCCTTTCTAATTTTTATCCCAATTTTCCATTTCAATTCATATTCATGTATTTATTTTCTAAACTCTAAATTTATTTCTTAAGTTCTAAGTCAATTTTAATTCCAAGTTTAATTTTTTTTTTTTTAGTTTCCAAGTTATTTTCAATTTTAAGTTTAATTCCTAATTTTTAATTCATTTTCAAGTTTTGTTTCCAAATCTAATTTTAATTTTTATTTCTAATTTTTAATTCAACTTTATCATAGGTTTAAATCCAATTTTCAATTTCTAATTTTCTTTTCCACTTCAAGTTTAATTCCAAGTTCATAATCTAAATATTATTTCCGATTTCCATTTATAATCCCAAGTTTTTTAAAAGTCAATTTATTTAAATCCATATTTCAAATTCATTTCAATTCTAATTTCAAATCTAACTCCAAATTCCAATTTCAAGTTTATTCCTAAAGTTTCATGTTCCAAGTTTATCTTTATATTTTCATGTTTCAAATTTATTTCTAAACTTCATGTTCTAAACAAAGTTTTATATCTAAATTTCCAATTTCAAGTTTATTCCTAAAGTTTCATGTTCCAAGTTTATCTTTATATTTTCATGTTTCAAATTTATTTCTAAACTTCATGTTCTAAACAAAGTTTTATATCTAAATTTCCAATTTCAAGTTTATTCCTAAAGTTTCATGTTCCAAGTTTATCTTTATATTTTCATGTTTCAAATTTATTTCTAAACTTCATGTTCTAAACAAAGTTTTATATCTAAATTTCCAATTTCAAGTTTATTCCTAAAGTTTCATGTTCCAAGTTTATCTTTATATTTTCATGTTTCAAATTTATTTCTAAACTTCATGTTCTAAACAAAGTTTTATATCTAAATTTCCAATTTCAAGTTTATTCCTAAAGTTTCATGTTCCAAGTTTATCTTTATATTTTCATGTTTTAAATTTATTTCTAAACTTCATGTTCTAAACAAAGTTTTATATCTAAATTTCCAATTTCAAGTTTATTCCTAAAGTTTCATGTTCCAAGTTTATCTTTATATTTTCATGTTTCAAATTTATTTCTAAACTTCATGTTCTAAACAAAGTTTTATATCTAAATTTTCATGTTTCAAGTTTATTTCTAATTTCATGTTCCAAATTTTTTTTTATTTTCAATTTCTATTCTCAAAACTTCATCCAAAATCCAATTTCATGTAAAGTTTTTTATTTGTTTCATTTTTCATATAAGACATGATCACAATCCATTAAACCAGTTATATTTTTAAATAAGTCCAAAAAGACCATCATCCAATTTTATTCATTAAGCACATTTCTTTTGTTACATCAATTCAAACAACAACAAAAACAGGACCTCTGCAACAAATAGCAACAATAATATGCCACATTCCAAAACTGATTTCCTGCTGCAACCCAAAAAAGTAAATAACTCTGCTACCCAAATGCATAATGCCAACCATACTGCACAAAGTTGTTGCACATCACTACTAACCTGCACATTTACAACTGATAAACATTTCAGCAAGAAAATCATGAGTAATACAATCGGAAAACAAATGAAAAAAAGTGAAGCACAATTTTTAATTCAAGTTTTACTACAGTGAAAAATCATAAGGAAAAGTTATTTGAAACTAGTGGGGACCAGTTACACTAATGGACAAGCTTTCAAACGGCTCCCTGCTACTGCAGAATTCGCAGACCTCCCCCTCCACCACCAAAAATCAGTTTTTGTTCCCCTAATCCCAACCCTTGCTTCACAAGTTTTATGGTACAAAATTCAAATTCACAGCAAAAACCTTAATTCATTTTCCTATATAATGTTACTATTCACACCAAGCAAAACCACAAAAAAAAGAAACAAAAACCATAGCCGCAAAGAGTTCTAGGCAATATTCTGCAGATAAAAGAATCACCTCTAAACCTAAACACTAAGAGCTCAATTTTTTTAGGAACGCTTTGAACCTTGCATAGAGTCTCAATTCTCGTTTTGAGCTAAAACCGAATTTTCACGGCAACACACAACAACAATAACCAGAAGAATCATACTCAAGAAGGGAGAAGAAGAAGAACGAAAGAGGAGGGCGAGATTACCTGAGAAGAGACATCTGGAAATCGCTTCAAAAGGGAAGCCTTCAAAGGTAACGAATCAACATCTGTTTCGCCTTTCAAGTTTTTCTTTAATTTGTTTTTCTTCATTAAGTTGTACATTCGCGTTAACTTTTATTTGGGTTCCGATTTGGGTGTATTCTATTTATTTATTTTTTTTGCGAGAAAATAAGACCAGATTCGGAAAGAGGATAGAGGAAACATGAGTGAAATAATGGGGGACGTTTTCGTTTCTAATGCTCTCTTATATTTACTTGGTTATCATTTGATTTGATTTTTTTATTAAATAAATGTTTTAATGATGGTGATTGATTTGTTTTCTCCATTAATTGCATGTCACGTTTTTTCTGCCATATTCAGTACATTGCTTCTTTTTTTTCAAGTTTTGTTTCTTTTAAATTCCAACCATGTTGTTTTGGTCATGATCTCATGCACCACGCACTCCCCTCCTACTGTGAGCCCTCATTTCTCCCTCTTTTTGATTGTTGACCAGATCTGATCCTTAGATTTGACGGTCATGATAAGGCATGCACAATTATTACAATTGATTTAATCCTCACTATTTTATCTCTTGTTTATTTGTTTCTTAATATCTCCTAATTGCATTTAATAAAAAAATATCTTCCAATTTATATTTTCTTTCCATAACTAAGAAAAAAATCAAAAAAACATTTTTTGTCATTTTTATTTATTTATCTTATTTAGAGATGCTCATTTTTGTCAATTATTCTTTTTAAATCTTTTATTACTAATTTATATTTTTTTATTATTGTTGATTTCTCTATTTTATTATTATTATTATTATTATTATTATTATTATTATTATTATTATTATTATTATTATTATTTTATTTATTCCAGAAAAGGTTTAATTATTTATTTTTATATTAGTATTTTCTTGTTTTTTTTTTCCATCAACATATATATATATATTTTTTTTGTTTATTCATCTATTTACTTTTTATTTTATTCTTCTTTTCTTTAGCAATTAATGACACATGTTGATTATGGAATGAGACTATTTATTTATTTATTTTTTTTGAATCGTTTAATTAACTATCCTAACTTGTGGCATCTTGTTTTTGTAACATGCATATAACGTTCATCTATGTATTATTCTTATTTTATTTTATTTCTATAATAAAAATAATAATTAATGACATGTGATATTAAAAGACATTAATGATTTGATTTGGTCAGAAAAATTGTATTCCAAATGGGGCGCCCTCCCTTTATTTACTATTATTTTGTTATTATTTTTTTTGTTAAATATTTTTCATATTATATATATATATATATATATATATATATATATATATATATATATATATATATATATATATATATATATATATATATATATATATATATATATTTGTTTAAAATATTTTCATTTTCGTATTTATTTTATTTTATTTATTTTATTTTATTTTAATCATTTTTTTTATGATGCATAAAAATCCCAAAAAAAAAAAACATTTTTTATCTCATGATGTTTTCATTGCATGTCTATTTCTTTTTCTTTCATTTTAATTGTCCTTATTAATTATTAATATTAAAAAACCATAAACACTTCTAATTAAAAAACAAAAAAAACGTTTATGCTCTTATTATTAAAAATCCAAATTTTGTTTAGTCCCTCCTTCCTTCAAGTAGTTTAGTTGTAAGATGTTTAGTTTTAGGTTGGATCCCCTCGAGTGTCCCATTAGTGTAGAAGTTTAGATTTAGGTTTATTCTTAGTTTGAGTTGTTAATTTAATCTTTCGATGTCTTGGTTGTATGCATGCTATGTTTTTTATATCTATTTTATTTTGCAAGATGACCATAAAATGCTAAGATAAAACATGAAGCGCTCACCATATTAACTTTAATTTTCAAGATAATAATCCTTGGTCCAACGTCAAGTTGAGTTCACCTACACTTCACTCACCCACGTAAGTCGGTCGTTTTACGATCGCCATCTGCACAGTCGTTACGCTTCACAGCTTTTCAACTTAAGCAAATTGACGCACCACGCTTGTCTTCCACCCCCGCATTCTCGATCCATATATCGAGCCATAGCCCGTTTACTAAGCCTTTTACCTTGCATTTCCATTTACTTCATTCAGTTCATTTTTGCAAGTAGCAACCTATGCCTTAGACTTAGGAGCTTGCACCCTCTTTTATTTACTTTCTGTTGTTACTTTTCAATCCAAAAGGGAAAGACTCCTGCAGTTGACTCAATGTCATAGGAAGTTTAGCTATCTCTAGTTACCATTTTGACCTTAGCAATTAGGTCCTTCTTTTTCTTTGATCTTAGCAATTAGGTCCCTTATCCTTAGGTCCTTAGCCATTAGGTCCTTAGTGTTTTATTTTATAACTTTTTGTGACTTTGCTAAAGTCACGTGAGTGTTTGTCATAACACCTACCTTCCCCCGCGAAACTTGAGCGTAACCAAGTGTTCGTTAATCCTTAGGAGAACTACGAGTGCTCTGATTCTATACCCGATACGTAGGCATCGATGCGATGTTGTGCGAGCACCATTAGAAATAAAACCTTAGGTTCCCATAATTTTAGCAAGCAATTAATAACAATAATACAAATATTAACAAGAGGTTCCCGTAGGATACTGCGGATGCTTAGGATGCTAACACCTTCCCTAGGTATAACCAACCCCCGAACCTAGTTTCTCCTCATTTAGGGTTTTTACGATCTTTTTCCCTTTTCCCTTTGGATTAAATTAAAGTCGATGGTGAATATAAAAGTTTTGCGATTCAAGCTTAATTAATAGCTTGGTATCCGATTCTCACCGCAACAAAAGGTAAAGATGTCAAGAATTCAACTTCTCACCACCAAGTTTGAAAATTTGAGAATGAAGGAAGATGAGACAGTTCATGAATTCTACATGAACATCTTAGAAGTAGCCAATACTTCTGGAGCTTTGGGAGAAAAAATGACTGATGAAAAACTTGTAAGAAAGATCCTCAGATCTTTGCCAAAAAGATTTGACATGAAAGTCACAGCAATAGAAGAAGCTCAAGACATATGCACTATGAAAGTTGAAGAACTCATTGGTTCCCTTCAAACATTTGAGATGGGAATGAATGACACAAATGTTAAGAAGAACAAAAGCATAGTCTTGGTAACAAACACTGATGAAGAAGAAGATGATGAATCAGAAACTGGTAAAAGCTTATCAGACAACATTGTTATGCTTGGAAGACAATTCAAAAAGATTCTCAGAGGAATGGAAGGCAAATCCAATCCTAGTGGAAGATACACAAACTCTTCTGAGAACAAGAGATCTTTTGATGCTAACAGAAGGTCAAATTATACTGAAAAGACTAGTCAAGAAAAAGGAATCAAATGCCATGGATGTGAAGGATATGGACACATCAAGAATGAATGTCCTACCTACTTAAAAAGGCAAAAGAAAGGACTATCTGTAACCTGGTCTGATGAAGACTCAGGAGGTGATTCAGAAGAAGAATCAGCTAAGCATATCACTGCTTTAGCTGGACTATGTGAGTCTGAAAGTGAATCCAGTGATGAAGAACTTACTTATGAAGATCTTGAGCAAGCATTCAAAGATCTGTACAAAAGAAGCACTGAAATATGCAGTGAGGTTATAAAGCTAAAGAAGCAGAATGAGGCATTAGAAGATGAAAAATCAAGTGATCAAGAGATCATTGACACTTTGAAAAGTGAAGTAACTCTTCTCAACTCAAAGTTGGAACATATGTCCAAATCTGTTAGAATGTTGAACAGCAGCTCAAATACACTGGATGTTATTCTCAACAACAATAAGCACTCAGGGGATAAAAGTGGACTGGGATTTAACAGAATACATAAAGATGAAGCTAGCTCTAGCAAAACAACTTCAAAATCCATACAGTCAAACAAGATGTCCCAACAGATGCTTCAACATCAGGAAAAGAACACAAAGTCAAACATAATGTTCCAACAGATGTCTCAACATTCTGGAAAGAACAAAATGAAGAAGAAGTATCAAAGATGGAGATGCCATCACTGTGGAAGATTTGGACATATCAAACCTCATTGTTATAAGCTACATGGATACCCAAATCAGATGTGTCAGCAACCTTCTAAGCAGAAAATAGAAGCTAAAGTGTTGCATAGACATCAAAGAAATTAGCAACCTCCTAAGCAGAAGACAGAAGTCATCAAGAAGGTATGGAGACCAAAAACTAGCATTCAGACTGATCAAAGCTACATACCCAAGAACAAGATCAACAATCAATCTTGGAGATCTGCTGGTGAACAACACACAGGGCAAAGTCATCAAAAGAAATCTCAACTCAAATGGTCAAAGAAAAGTGTTGCATATATAGCACATACATCACTAAAAGTATCAGCTAAGGAAGACTGGTATTTTGACAGTGGATGTTCAAGACACATGACTGGATTGAAGAACCTGCTAGTAAACTTAAAGTCACACTCATCCAAGTATGTAACCTTTGGAGATGGAGCTAAAAGAGAAATCAAGGGAGTTGGGACCTTGGACTGTCAAGATGTTCCAAGATTAGATGATGTGCTGCTAGTTAAAGGTTTAACTGCTAACCTGATCAGTATAAGTCAATTATGTGATCAAGGGTACAGTGTAAACTTTACCAAAACTGAATGTATAGTGACTAACAAAGAACAAGAAGTGGTCATGAGAGGAGCCAGATCTAAAGACAACTGTTACATGTGGGAATCTCAAAACCTCAGTCTCACTTCAACTTGTTCTTTAGCTAAAGAAGAAGAAGTGAAACTATGGCACCAAAGGCTAGGTCATCTTCATTTCAGAGGCATAAAGAAGATAATATCTATGGATGCTGTAAGAGGTATTCCTAAACTGAAGATTGATGATGGCAAAATATGTGGTGAATGTCAAATAGGCAAGCAAACCAAGATGTCCCATCCAAAGCTCCAACATCTGACAACTTCCAAAGTTTTGGAACTATTACATATGGATCTTATGGGACCTATGCAGGTTGAAAGTCTTGGTGGAAAGAGGTATGCCTATGTGGTGGTTGATGACTTTTCAAGATATACATGGATAAATTTCATCAAAGAAAAGTCTGATGTATTTGATGTATTCAAAGAAGTATGCCAAAGATTACAAAGGGAAAAATCCAGCTGTGTGATCAGAATAAGAAGTGATCATGGAAAAGAATTTGAGAATCAAAAGTTCTTAGAATTATGCTCTTCAGAAGGAATCAATCATGAATATTCTTCACCTATCACTCCTCAACAGAATGGGATTGTTGAGAGGAAGAACAGAACTATTCAAGAATCAGCAAGAGCCATGATCCATGCTAAAAAGTTACCTTTGTACTTCTGGGCTGAAGCTATGAACACTTCTTGTTACATCCATAACAGAGTTACCTTAAGGAAAGGAACTTTGTCCACAATATATGAAGTCTGGAAGGGCAGAAAACCCACAGTTAAGTACTTTCATGTGTTTGGAAGCAACTGTTACATTCTGGCAGATAGGGAGCAGAGAAGAAAAATGGATCCTAAAAGTGATGAAGGGATTTTCCTTGGATACTCTATCAACAGCAGAGCATATAGAGTATTTAATTCTAGAACCAAAGTCATCATGGAATCCATAAATGTGATAATTGATGATGCTCCTACAGATGTCCCAGAAGATGTTGGAACATCTGCTGATATCAAGATTGAAGCTGAAGAAAAGAATGATCATTATAACTTCACTCAAACTGATACAAGAACAGAAGAATTCAGCAAACCTTCCTCCATCAGAATACAGAAAGATCATCCCAAAGATTTGATAATTGGTGATCCCAACAGAGGTGTGAGCACTAGATCAAGAGAAGTGATTTCAGGTTCTTGTTTTGTTTCTAAAATAGAACCTAAGAACATCAAGGAAGCTCTTACTGATGAATACTGGATTAGTGCTATGCAAGAGGAATTAGGTCAATTCACAAGGAATGAAGTATGGAATCTTGTTCCTAGACCTGATGACATAAATGTGATTGGAACAAAATGGGTGTATAAGAACAAGTCAAATGAACAAGGAGTTGTTACAAAGAACAAAGCTAGACTTGTAGCTCAAGGATACACTCAAATTGAAGGAGTAGACTTTGATGAAACCTTTGCACCAGTAGCAAGGCTTGAATCAATCAGACTACTTTTGGGAATTGCTTGTATCTTAAAGTTCAAGCTATTTCAAATGGATGTGAAAAGTGCATTTTTAAATGGTTATCTGAATGAAGAGGTATATGTAGAATAGCCTAAAGGATTTGTTGATCCAAGCTGTCCAAATCATGTATACAAACTGAAGAAAGCACTTTATGGTCTGAAGCAAGCTCCAAGGGCATGGTATGAAAGACTGACCACATTTCTTATCAAGCAAGGGTACAGAAAATGTGGAATTGACAAAACCTTGTTTGTTAAAGATGAAGAAGGAAATATCATAATTGCTCAAATATATGTTGATGATATTGTCTTTGGTGGGATGTCTGATAAGATGGTCAAACATTTTGTCAAGCAGATGGAATCTGAATTTGAAATGAGCCTAGTAGGTGAGTTAACCTACTTTCTTGGTCTACAAATAAAGCAAATGGAAGATTCAATGTTCATTTCCCAAAGCAAGTATTCCAAGAACATTGTCAAGAAATTTGGAATGGAAAATGCTACTCATAAGAGAACTCCTGCTCCCACACATTTAAAGCTGACTAAAGATGAAAAGGGTGAGAATGTAGATCAAAGCTTATACAGAAGCATGATTGGAAGCTTGTTATACTTGACTGCTAGCAGACCTGACATAGCATTTGCAGTAGGTGTATGTGCAAGATATCAAGCTGATCCAAAAGTCAGTCATCTCAATCAAGTCAAGAGAATTCTTAAATATGTTAATGGTACTTGTGACTATGGCATAATGTATTTTCATGGATGTAAACCAATTCTCACTGGCTTCTGTGATGCTGATTGGGCTGGAAGTGCAGATGACAGAAAAAGCACTTCAGGAGGATGCTTCTTTCTAGGAAACAACTTGATTTCTTGGTTCAGTAAGAAACAAAATTGTGTATCCTTATCTACAACTGAAGCTGAATATATAGCAGCTGGAAGCAGTTGTTCTCAGTTGGTTTGGATGAAGCAAATGCTCACTGAGTACAATGTCCCACAGGATGTCATGACATTGTACTGTGATAACTTAAGTGCAATCAACATATCAAAGAATCTTATCCAACATAGCAGGACCAAGCATATTGATATCAGACATCATTTCATCAGAGATCTTGTAGAAGAAAAAGTGATTTCATTGGAACATGTAGCTACAAATCTGCAGTTAGCTGATATCTTTACCAAAGCATTGAATGCTACACAATTTGAGAACTTAAGGGGCAAACTGGGAATCTGTTTATGTGATATTTAGCAGTTAATGAGATGTGCCAACATGTCATATGACATTGTATGGCATAAGTTCCAGATGGCAAAACAAGTCTGGACAAGAACCTTGGGAATTCCATTCCTAATGATTTACAATGTAACGGCTACTTTTTTAGTAACTACTTATAATCAGCTATCAAGATTCTCATCATTCTATCACAAGCGAATCTCATTAACTAGCTATTCTTCAGAAATCATCAACCCTAAAGCTCTTCATTCATATTCCTTAACAATGTCTCAAAACCCTAACACTCCTGAAGAAGTTCTCAACAAAGAAGACGTAGTTCATGCAACTCCCATCTCTGTAGTTCCAATGAAATCAACCCCATTGGACGAACTCAGAGGAAGTGCTTCTCACACTAAAAAGCCAAGAACTCCAAAGAGAGCTAAAGATCAAGTCTGCAGCAAAGCCAAAGGAGGCATTCCTTCACCTGCTAACATGCCCCCAAAATCTTCAGAATATGTGGATGATTCCATCAAGGAAATTGTCACCCAAATTCTTTTTGAACAGAGAAGGGTGAGTGGAAATTCTATTCCTCTAAACACCATGCCTGCACCTCAAGAAGAACAAGCTCAAGCTGCAGAGGACACTCCTGCTCAACAGGATGTCCCAATAGATGTTGGAACATCTGAAGATGAGAAAAAGAACTCATCTAATGCTGCTGCAGAAGAATCTGAGGACCAGAAACAGGCCTCAAATAAAAGTGATGAAGAAGACTCTGAGGATCAGACCAAAGCCTCAAATGAAGATCAAATATCTGCTGATCAACCAGCTGAGGAGGAGACTGCTCAATCTCCTCCAGTGGTGAACCTTGAACAAGACTCTGATATAGATATCATAGCCTCTGTTAGACCTAGCATAGCCAAAAGGCTCAGGTCCAGGAAAGGAAAGATGCAAGCTGAAGCTGAAATTCCTGAGAAGAAGAAAGCTTCCCCAAAGAAAGGCAAAGCTAAAGCTGCCTTTGGCCCAACAAAACAATGGAGTAAAGTCCAAACTCAGAAAAGAAAAGTTGTCACCCCATCAGACTCAGATGTTGAATCAGATGTCCCAACATCTCCTCCCAAAAAGAAACCAGCACCATCCAGAGCTTCATCTGCTGTTCCAGAGGCCCCCTTGGACAACATATCATTCCATCATGTCTCTAGTGTCAACAGATGGAAGTTTGTGTACCAAAGAAGGGTTGCCCTTGAAAGAGAACTGAGCAGCAATGCACTTGAGTGCACTGAACTGATTGACCTCATCTCTGCTGCAGGACTATTCAAAACAGTCTCAGATCTCTCTCCCTGCTATGAACTTCTTGTCAAAGAGTTCATTGTTAATCTTCAGGAGGATTGCTCCAATGGTAAGTCCTCTGAGTTTAGAAAAGTCTTTGTTAGAGGTAAGTGTGTAGAGTTTTCTCCTCAAATCATCAATCAGTACCTAGGAAGAGAAACAGATGGACCAAATGAGCTAGGTAAGACAGATAACCAAGTCTGCAAGGTTATCACTGCAAACCAGGTCAAGGCATGGCCTGTGAAGGGAAAGCTCTCAGTGAGCATGCTAACAAGAAAATATGCTATGCTGAACAGGATTGGTACAGCAAACTGGGTGCCTACCAACCACACATCTTCAATATCCACTGGCCTGGCCAGGTTTATCTATGATGTGGGAACTCAGACCAAGCTGGACTATGGTGCTTACATTTTTGATCAGACCTTGAAGCATGCCAGTTCTTCTGCAACAAAGCTACCAATAGATTTTCCCTCATTGCTGTGTGGTATAGTGTTAAGCCAATATCCTGGGATTCTAACTGAGAAGGACACAGTCTGCAAGAGAGAAAGCCCTCTGGCATTTCACTACAAACTGTTCCTCAGTCATCATGCAGCAGATGTTGAAGCACCTTCTGGGACATCTGCAGGTCCTTCAACTGCCAAGACTCCAATCTCCAAGAAGGCATTAATTGCTGAACTCAAGATCACTTGCAAAGAGCTTGAAGCCAAAAAGCAGAAGCTTGAAGAAATCATTCAAAGGCTTGAGAATGAAGGAGACCAGAAAGCTGCCTCTGATGAAGAAACTGCCTCTGAAGAAGAAACTGAAGTTGATGAAGAAACTGAGAGTGATGAGTCTGAGTGATCATTGTATGTGAGGAAATTGTAATGACATCACTGCTTTGTAATTCTGGAATAGTGTCTTTGGCCCCATAATTTGTGTCTAACAAGGGGGAGAAACAACAACAAACCAAAATGTATTGCTGTTTAATTATGAATGAAAATCTGTTTGTCTGTTTCTGAACTGAATCAGTGTATTTTGATAAATATTTCTGTTGCAACAAGACTTGATACACATAGGTTTGAGGGGGAGTAATCTCAAATATGAATCAACAGAAAAGCAATGTTTTACTCTGATAAAAGAACTTCTGCTGCACTCTGAAAACCAGAAAAGATGTTAGCCAAAATTTAGCCAAAGGGGGAGTTTGTGGATGTCTTGAATTGGCAGAATTTTTAACCAACAAGGAATATTGAATTCAGTTCAGAATGTCCTATCAAATGTTGGGACATTAGCAAACAGAGTATATGAACTTATTTCAGGATGTCTCACAAGATGTTGGGACATTGTGTTAATGACTTAAGTTCAGTTTTTCAGGATGTCCCAACAGATGTTGAGACATCTCAAACCTGCTACCAGATTTAATTATTGACTAACTGATCAGAGATATTTAAGGAGAGTTATCTGGAATTAATTAATGATGAATAAAAACAGAACAAGGCGCATCTGTAGGGAGTTTTATATTGAGGATTCAGATTAAAACAGAAGACCTAAATCACCTAGAATCTAGGAAGTAACAAACCCTAAATTCAAGGTGGAAGCTGCATGCGCATTAGGGCTGGATCATTCTACAGAAAGCCCAAATTACAGATACCTATTTAATCAACAGAAACTCATAGAATTGAGTACGAATTTCAGAAGACCAAATAGGGTGTCTAGTGTTTTTAATAGCAGGTTGTTTTTATTGTACCACTTGATGAGCTTTTAAGCATAAGTGCATTTGTGACTTGATTGAAACTGTGAAGTAAGATCAAGCTGTTTTGTTTGAAGTATGACTTCAATTTTATTAAACTTGTAAACTTGATCACTGTGTGATTGAGGGGGAGTGAGTAGGGTACTCTTATCTAAGTTGTGTCTTAGGTAGAAATTGCATTGGGTAGTGATTAAGTGATAGATTAAACAGGGTGGTTTAAGTCTAGAATTAATATTACTTATAGTGGATTTCCTCCTGGCTTGGTAGCCTCCAGATGTAAGTGTGGTTATACACTGAACTGGGTTAACAAACTTCTGTGTTGTTTACTTTTCTTACTATTTAAGTTTTGGTTAAATCTGTCAAGTGTTGGGACATCTCTTGGGACATCTCATACCTGATCACAGAATTTCATTTTGGAAGATCTTGATGTTCTTCAATGGTTTGTGACTTATCTTCTTGTGATATTGCTTGTTCTTTTGATATCTTCTTTTGTTGTTGTGATAGATCTACTACATCATCATCATCATCCACAATAATATTATCCTCTTTCGAGGGGTTAGTCTCATCAAACGAAACATGTATGGATTCTTCAATGGTAAGAGTACGTTTATTGAAAATTCTAAAAGCTTTACTTGATAGAGGATATCCAAGAAAAATACCTTCATCGGATTTCTCATCAAACTTACCAAGGATGTCCTTACCGTTGTTGAGAATGAAGCATTTGCATCCGAATATGTGGAAGAAAGATATGTTGGGTTTCCTTCCCTTGAACAACTTATATGGGGTCTTCTTGAGAATAGGTCGAATATTGACACGGTTACTTACAAAACAAGTCGTGCTAACCGCATCCGCCCAAAAATATTTAGGAAGATTTGAGTCGCTAAGTATTGTCCTTGCAAGTTCCACTAGTGCCCTATTCTTCCTTTCTACGACACCGTTTTGTTGAGGAGTCCTTGGTGCGGAAAAGTTGTGAGAGATTCCATGCTCTTCACAAAAATCTTGAAATGATGAATTTTGAAATTCGCCACCATGGTCGCTTCTTATGGAAATAATTGAGAGTGACTTCTCATTTTGAATTTTCTTGGCATACTTCTTGAATTCTTTAAAGGCATCACTTTTCTGCACTAAAAACAAAGTCCAAGTGTATCTAGAGAAATCATCAACAATAACTAGTGCAAAAACGTTACCTCCGAAGCTTTTTGTTCTTGATGGACCGAAAAGATCCATATGTAGTAATTGTAGTGGTCTTGTAGTAGATATCACTTTCTTGGTCTTGAAGGATGTTTTGGTTTGCTTCCCCTTTTGACATGCGTCACAAAGCTTATCCTTGATAAACTTCATCTTTGGAAGACCAACAACTAGATCATGCTTTAATAATTTATTCAAATGCTCCATGTGAATGTGAGCAATCCTCTTATGTCAAAGCCATGCATCGTTTTTGTTTTCCATTAAGAACTTCACCTTCAAGAGAGAGTCATCAAAAGAAATCATAAAAATGTTGTTAAATCGTTTACCCTTTAGCAAGAGTTCATGAGTGACTTCGTGTTCTATCATACATTCCTCCTTTGTGAAGTTGATTCGGAACCCTTTGTCACACAATTGACTTATGCTAAGAAGGTTGTGTTTAAGGCCTTCCACATAAAGGACGTCTTCGATGATTGTATGAGGAGATGCACCATTGGTTCCAACTCCAAGAATTCTTCCTTTATTATCATCACCGTAAGTAACGTATCCTTTGGCCTTAAGTGTTAGACTTGAAAATTTGTTGATATCGCCCGTCATATGCTTTGAACAACCGCTATCGAGATACCATTGCGTAGAAGTTGTTTTCAAGCATACCTACAAAACAAAGTCAAGTTTTTTTAGGTATCCAAATTTCTTTGGGTCCTTGATAGTTAGTTCCCTTTTCAACCCACACATAATGCCCTTTAGCAACACCAATGTTGGGCACATAGCAAGCATTAGGTGTATGGCCTTTGATTCCACAATAAAAGCAAATAGGTTGAAATTGACTTTTAAATTTAGGAACATATTTTTGTGTCTTAATAATCCTTTTCCTTTTATGACTTTGATGCATAGTTTTAGCATTGTTAGTCTTTTCCTTAACAATTTGTTCACTAGCTTTTACGAAAACGGTTTCACTTGTACTTGGTTTGGAAAACTTAGAATATCCTAGGCCACTTTTATCATTTGGATATCTTTGGTGCCTAAGAATTTCCTCCAAGCCAACTTGACCTTTTTCATATCTTTCTAAAACTCTTTTGAGTTGAACAATTTGAAAGGACAATGACTCACAATTTTTACATGTAAGGCTTTGTTTTTCATCCTTTAATTTTTGTTTTTCATTTTCAATGCATTTTTCAAAAGATGCATTTTGTTCTTCTAAAGATAATATTTTCTTCTTTTGGGATGAAATATTTTTGTACAAAGTCTTACATTCCTTTAGAAGTTCATCAATGACTTCTTGTGCATCATTTTCATAAATTGAAAAGTTACTACTAACCTCGTCATTTTCTTCATCGGAGTGATGTGACGCCATTAACGCCATATTTGCACATTTGTCGCTTTCTGATTCAGATGATGAACTAACTTCATTTTCATCCCATGCGACATATGCCTTTTTATTTTTGAATTCCTTCTTGCCTTTGAATCCTCCTTTCTTCGCATGTCTTGGACAATCTGGTTTTATGTGACCTTGCTTTCCACATTCATAGCATGTAACTTCTTGATTCGATGTGGATGCATCCTTCTTC
Source organism: Lathyrus aphaca (assembly GCA_963966055.1). Lineage (NCBI taxonomy): Eukaryota > Viridiplantae > Streptophyta > Magnoliopsida > Fabales > Fabaceae > Lathyrus > Lathyrus aphaca. The sequence goes on from OZ014524.1 coordinate 15,641,939, forward strand.
CTGAAATGTTTATTCTTTTTAGGAAAAGAAGAATTATTATTTTTGTTAAAAAACTTACCAAGCTTCTTAACAAGAAGCATGAAGTTCTCATCTTCAGAGATCTCGTCATCTTTGTCATCCTTCGTGTCAATCTTCAAAGAAATTCCTTTGGACTTTTTTTCTTGACTTTCATGCTTCTCGAGCCTTCCAAGTTCCAACTCGTGCTCTTGAAGTTTGCCGAATAGAGATGCAGATGTCATTGTTGAGAGACTCTTCTTCTCCGAGATTGCGGTCACTTTCGGTTGCCATTCCCTTGTCAAAGACCTTAGAACTTTCAAATTAAGATCATCGTTGGTGAAGATCTTTACGAGTGCAATCAAATGGTTGGTTAGATGAACAAATCTTTTTTGTAAAGCCACAATAGATTCTCCGGGCTGCATGCGGAACATTTCATATTCTTGACTCAACGTGTTAAGCCTTGATCTTTTAACTTCTGTTGTTCCTTCATGTGTTTCTACCAAAGTATCCCATATCTCCTTTGCCGATTTGCATTGTGATACACGAAAAAATCCGTCCATACTAAGAGCGCTTTGAAGTATGTTGATTTCTTTCTTCTCATTTAGGATCTTTCTTTTATCATCTTCATCATACATATTCTTCAACTTCGCGGTTCCAACACCGTTGATCACATTGACGGGATTATGCGGACCTTCTTCGATTACTTCCCATATGCCTTCTCCTTGGGCTTCAAGATGTTCCCTCATTCTGATTTTCCAGAAATCGAAGTATTCGCCGGAGAAGAGTGGAGGCTTGTTGCTACTTCCACCATCTTTGAAAACAGGATTTGAGTTTGCGGAAGCCATAAGGATCTTATAGGAACAGGTTACCTAAACCTGCTCTGATGCCAATTGTAGGATCAGAATGCGCCTAAGAGGGGGGTGAATTAGGTGTTATAATTTTTCTCGATTCTTTTCCTTTGATGGATATAATTTTTCTTTTAAGTGTGTATGGAAGGAAAGCAATAAGGCAGAAAATAAAAGTGACACAAAGAATTATCCTGGTTCCCTTCACAGTCTGAAGGTACATCCAGTCCCCTTTCAATTTGAAAGAGATTTCCACTAGTTTTTAGAAAAAGTACAACCTATCACACCTTCAATGGTGAGGCCTACTTTCTAACAAACTATACTAACAAGTGTTCAAGAACAATCCTCTTGCCACACTCACCCTTATGTCGAAACAATCCTTGGAACACAAGTCACAAATAGAAATACTTTTCTATACTTTTGTAATATTGAGTGAATAATACAAAGATTGGATATCAATAATGATCTTCTCCTATGTACACAATTCACTTTTCAAATATCAATACAAGTGTTCAAACATGAAGTATGAAAGATGAAGATCTTATGAACACTTTTGGAAGAATAAAAATATTTGAAAGTTGGTGAATTTGATTTAAGTGATTTTCATAAAAGATTGTAGGAGGTGTTTTTGAATTTGAAAAAATTCAGATTTTATATTATTCAAGACACCCTTTTGGAAAGGTATGAAAATTATGAAACAAAATAATTTATGAAGAGGTATAATCAAAAGGTGTAATTTGAAATTCAAAGAGAATATTTTTCAAAAATCTTACAGTGTTAACCGGTTAACCAAATGGTTAACCGGTTAACGCCTATAAACGTTAACTGGTTTGCTGAAAATTTGAACCCGTTAACCGGTTAACCAAATGGTTAACTGGTTAACCAAATGGTTAACCGGTTAACACTGTTAAAAACAGAAACAAAATGTTTTCAAAAAGTGTTAAACGATTTGAAAATTTTATCAAAGTATTTTATGCAATATGCTAACATATGATTGAATGAGTGAACACTTGTACATCAATTTAAAAGAGGGATTGATATACCTAAACAAAAGCGTCCAAGCATGAAGTAGAACGATGATGCAAAAGAAGCTTGATCGCCATGCCGGTTTGCTTGTAGCTTGATCAGTTGGAGCTCTTGACTCTTTGCAGATCTGAAAAGCATGTGCCGTGTTGTCTTCATCAAAATCTTCGAGGTTGAAGGCGTGCTTCTACAGTTTTTAGGTCAAAAACTTTCAGAGAACTCATACATGCTTAATACTCAATCATTTTCAAAACTAAACACATTAGGATCATCAGCACATCATGAATATTCATCTAAGAACTTAAAAATGCATTTCTGGAAAAAATGTTCTTGAGGTTACCTGAGATAAAGCTTTGTTATCTGGAGCTTTCTGGCCACTTCCTTGGTGCTTTTCCACTCCAATGAACCCCTTGATGCTTCTGGAAAGCTTGAAACAAGTTTATGTTGGCTGCTTTTGAGGTTTCAGTTCAGAGGAAGCTGAAATCGTGTTTTTGTTTGAGATGGTTTCAGGTCAATGTGAGGGGTGGGAAATGATCTTGGGGTTGTGTGGAGATGATTGGTGAAAGAATTTTGAAGTTTTGATGGCTGAGTTGGGAGATTCGAAGAGATGAAGTTTTGAGAGGATTTTGTGTAATCTGAGCTTGGGTGTGTTTCAGGCTTGTGTGTTATATCAAATGTGTTCCATAATGTTAGTATATGTAGTTGTGATTGGTTAGAGGAGTTGGTGTGGCATAGTGTGATTGGTATGGGTGATTTTGCAAAAAGTCAACATTGGTTGTACTTGAGGCATGGGCACGGGTCAGGGCTGGATTTGGGCATGTCTGGCCTCAGCTGAGATCAAGGAGAGCTTATGGATCATATTTGATGAGCTGGAATTCATGGAGCTAGGGTTTGTATGAGTTTTGCATATTTTCCCTCTTTGTTGTATCTTGTGATTCAAGGCATGAAATGATCCAATTCTTGGGCTAATTCTGATTCTTTGAAGTTGTTTTATCATGACATGAAGTATTTGTACACATTTGAAGTCATTAGAAGCCTTGGCAAGTGGTTTTGCAAAAATCCCTCTTTGGTGCATTCTTGAAAATTATAGGATTTTTGCCAACTTTGAAGGATCATAACTTGAGTTCTATAATGAATCAGAACATGTTCTTGTACTTTTTTAAAAGGGAAAGACCTAATCTACAACTTTCATGACCAAGAATTTTTCATTTGAAGCATTTTTTATCAAGAAAGAGGAGGTTGAAAAACTTTCCCAAAATGGAAAGTTTCCATTACAAGTCATTTCCATTTTTGGCAAATTTGCAAATGGCTCAAAATTCTTCAATCTTGTGAACTTCCAACCTCTTCTAAGATAAAATAAATATCATAGAACTTCATTTTGATGAAAATACCCCTTTGGTTCCATTGTTGGAGGCCTCAGATGCCCTGGTTTTGACTTAACTTGCTCAAGAAGTTACCCAGTGAACAAATGACTTCCACAATGAATGTCTTCATCAAACTTGGTACACATGATCCTTATAACATCTTAAGAACATTAGAGACAAGAATGGCCCAAAAATTTGGAGTTGAGGCCTCTGAAACCAAAACCCTAATTTTGGTCATATGTGTAGTGAAAACCCTAGCTCTGCTTCCATGCTTTTCCAGTTCTTGTGATTTCTTGACTTCCTTGAACTTTGAGAGGCATAATATGATGATAGAACACATATGGACCCTCTTGGAAAGTTTTGAGACCTTTGGGATGGCTCATATGGAATCTTTGGATTGCTCAGATCACAAACCCTAGATGCAGATGAACTTGAACTATGCAGATGAAGCAAATATGCAATATGAGGTGGTATGCTTATGCTTATGAAAATATGAGAGATCACAAGCCATGGTGTGAAATGAGTGAGGGCAAATTTGGGGTGTTTACAGCTGCCCCTATTCAAATATGAGTTAGTTGTGCAGGATGTAAGCGCCTGGCTTATCAGACAAACAAGATAACTTGTGGTTGAATACCAAAGACAGTCCAAAATTTGCACTAGCTGGATAGAAGAAGAAAAGGGATATAAATTGCAAAAGGTAGTATAGTATGATTATCAAATGAGGCGATGGAGGACGACCATCGAGTAGAGGGCGATTGCTGGGGGTACAACGGTAAGTAAAGCAATGACGGGGATGACCGACAAGCTGGGGGAAATAATGATATCATGATGGGGACGACCATCAAGTGAGGGGATAAGATTATCTAGGGATCAGAGTAAAGGCAATGATGGGGACGACCATCAGGCTTGAAAAGTAAAGTAAACAACGATGGGGACGACCATCGGTTCAAAGAATAAATGAAATAATGATGAGGGACAGTCATCAAAGGTGAAGGACGATCACCTAGCAGGGGACGGCTGCTCTTTATCACGACATAGAACGAATGTCGGATAGAAAAGGTCGACGATGGGGGAGGCCATCAGATAATCATGATGAAGGATGATCATCAAGAGGTGAAGGACGATCACCTAGTAGGGTACGGCTGCTCTCGGGGTTTATCACAACATAGGACGAATGTTGGATAACAAGATCAACGATGGGGACGGCCATCGGGTAAAAGTGATGAAGGACGATCATCAAGAGGTGAAGGACGATCACCTAGCAGGATACGGCTGCTCAAATATCGCGACATAGGACGAATGTCGGATAGAAAGGTTCCAATAATGGAGATTCCACTAGGGGAATGGATGAGGGACGGTCATCCAAAGGTGAAGGACGATCACCTGGCAGGGGACGGCTGCCGAAAGTATCACGACATAGGACGAATGTCGGATAGAAAGGTTATTCTATTGGTGACTTACTGGGGAACGGTAAACACGGACGAGTGTTTATGCTCAAGAAAGGTATAAGTGTTTGACGCTGTGTATAGATTAAATATGCGAACAAGAATCCTTAAGACCATGATACGGACGATTATCGGTAGAAACAAACGCTAACGCGTGTTCAGAGATGATGATACGGACGAGTACCAACTGGTTAACAAAGAACACGGACGAGTGTCGAATCTGTTAAGGAGTGATTATATATACAAGATACGGACGAGTATCAAAGACTTCTGTGTAAGTGAGCATAGATTTGTTGGTAAAGTATGAGCAAGACACGGACGAGTGTTCAACTTGCTGGGGAATATATGACACGGACGGGTGTCAAATGAGTTCTATACAAACATGCATTTGTTTTGAGGATACAAAGAGAGATACCTTGGATTTCTGTGGGGATAGGATGACACGGACGGGTGTCGAGAAGGGTGTGTTATAAACAAACATTTGGTTTGCAACAAGTGATTTGGCAACCATGCTGGGGAATGGTGACACAGACGAGTGTCAAAGGAGTATGTATATTTGTTTTTGAGAGCACAAAGGGTATATATGAGCAGAAATTTGTGTTGGAGAGTGCAAAGGGGACACTTTGGCTTTTATTTGCAGGGGATGTGAGCTTTTATATATATTGCTGATGAAATACCGATGGTAATTGCAGGTGACTGGCTCGAACCTGGCTTGTGATCATGCAAATGTTTGATTTTTGCCGTAATGCTCCGTATTAGACGGAATGCTACGCTTATTTGGTGAATTTGATGCAAATGCTATGATTATGCAAAAGAGAAAACGATCCGGGATTCGGATCTTGCTGAAGAAAAGATCTTTGATTGTTCTGCTTGGGGGGATATCCCAGCTGGGGAAGAGATCATTGATAGATCTGTCAGGAGGTATAGCTCTGCCTGGGGAAATAGATCATTGATAGACCTATCAGTAATGAGAACTCAGCTGGGGAGAAGGAAACTTTTGTCAGTTTGTTGTGTAAGAGTTTCAGTCATTGCTCTTCTGGGGAGAAGATGGAAATTCTGTGGGGAAATTGGTTGGGGATGCTCCTGTTGAGTAGACCTGTGCTGGGGATGAGGAGGCCTTGACAACTCTGATGGGGAAAAGCATTCCAGATATTGCTTAGGGAGGAGGCATGCTGGGGAAGTGTGCTTGGCATGCCTAATGCTGCGTATTGAATACATGCAACCTGTTAAGACAAAGAAACGCACAAGTATCCCGCGACATCCCTTACCGGATTTCGTCATAGGAGTTAGACTTTCCTGGAAGTAAATATATTTCCCGCAAGCATTTATTAAAAATGGCTCATTTGTTTTATGCAAGTATTATATCATGAATATTGGACATTTTACAAACGAAATAAAATGTACAAAAAGAGGTGTGATTGAAAATATGATTTTATTAATCTGGGTGCCCTGAATTGGCAAATACAGTTAAAAAGACAAATCCCCTGGAATGAGGAGATTGCTACAAATTGAGAAAAGTAAAAAGTGCTGGCAATGTTGACGACGCTTCGGTGAACTTCCTTTGCTATGACCTGTATGACCTTGACGTTCTTCTCATCTTGCTTTCTGAAGAAATTTGATTCTGACTGATGTTTTATCCTTTCGAAGCCTATCGTGTTGTGAAGAATACAGACGAATTCAGAATGCAGTTGTTCGCTTATTCCCTGATTTTGCATGGATCGCCCTTTCGGGTTTTCAATCCACCGGGATACCCATTTTTGCCTGAGCTATCCAATGCGGCTTTTCAACTCAGCGGGTGTACATTTTTTCAATTTTCCCTTATTTTTGCCCGAGTCTTTTATTCTGTTTTTGACTCGCCGGGATGCCCTTTTTTTGCCTAGACATATATTCTGTTTTTATGTCCAGCGGGTCATTTTATGTGAAGTATTTTTTAACTGCATCTGAATTCACAGGGGATAAGAAAACTTCACCATCCATAGTAGTGAGCATCAGTGCTCCACCAGAGAAAACCTTCTTTACTATGAATGGACCATCATAGTTTGGAGTCCATTTTCCCCTGTGGTCTGTATGAGGAGGAAGAAGTCTTTTCAGCACAAGATCTCCCACTTGGTATTCCCGAAGCCTGACTTTCTGATCAAAGGCTTTTTTCATTCTTTTCTGATATAACTGCCCAAGATAGATAGTAGCTAATCTCTTCTCTTCGATCAGATTCAATTGATTGTACCGAGACCGGACACATTCCGCTTCATTCAGCTTTACATCCATCAGTACATGTAAGGAGGGTAGTTCAACTTCAACAGGTAGGACAACTTCCATACCATATACCAACTGATAAGTTGTTGCCCCAGTAGATGTTATGATTGAGGTTTGATACCCATGCAAGGCAAATGGTAGAATCTCATGCCAGTCTTTGTAAGTAACCACCATCTTCTGCACAATCTTCTTGATGTTTTTGTTAGCCGCCTCAACAACGCCATTCATCTTTGGCCTGTAAGGAGAAGAGTTGTGATGTTGAATTTTGAAGTCCCGGCATAGATCTGCCATCATTTTGTTGTTCAAATTGGAACCATTGTCAGTAATTATTCGCTCGGGAACTCCATATCGACAAATGATGTCTCTTTTTAAAAACCTGGCTACCACTTGTCTGGTGACGTTTGCATACGAAACTGCTTCAACCCACTTGGTGAAATAATTAATGGCTACCAAGATGAATCTGTGGCCATTTGAAGCAGTCGGTTCGATCTTTCCAATCATGCCAATGCCCCACATGGCGAAGGGCCAAGGTGAAGACATCACGTTCAAAGGATTTCGAGGCATATGCACTTTATATGCATAAATCTGGCATTTATGACACTTTCTGGCATAGGCACAACAGTCTGCATCCATTGTGATCCAGTAGTAACCTGATCTTAATAATTTCTTGGCCATTGCATGTCCTCCAGCATGGGTACCAAAAGATCCTTCATGCACCTCGTGCATCAACAAGTCTTCTTCTTTCTTATCAACACATCTGAGTAGCACCATGTCAAAGTTTCGCTTGTATAATGAACCATCAACATTAAGGAAGAAACTACCGGCCAGCCTTCTTAATGTCTTCTTATCATTGGATGTCACGGAACCACGGCTTGTCATCTTTAGCAATGTCCACAGAGAATACGTATGTTGGTCGGTCTAGTCTGGATACCGAAATCCGAGGCACATAATTTGCAGTTTGAACCTTGATCATGGAGGAAATGGTAGCCAAAGCATCTGCGAACTGATTTTCGTCTCGAGGGATGTACTCAAGTTTGACTGTTATGAAGAAAGTCAATAATCTCCTCGTATAGTCACGGTATGGAATCAGATGCTCTTGGTGAGTGTACCATTTGTCGTTGGTTTGATTGATTACCAAAGCTGAATCTCCGAATACATTCAATGTCTTGATCCTGAGGTCAATGGCTTCCTCAAGACCCATGATACATGCTTCGTATTCAGCTTTGTTGTTAGTGCATGCAAAGGTGAGTTTTGCCGAGAAAGGCATATGAACTCCTTTAGATGTAATGAGCACTGCACCAACTCCACGACCATTCATATTGACAACCCCATCAAACATCATTGTCCATTCTTCTTCTGGGTCAGGCCCTTCAGTGTGAACAGGCTCTTCATGATCTTTGCTTTTAAGTACATGATGTCTTCATCTGGGAAGTCAAATCTCATTGGTTGGTAATCATCAATGGGTTGCTCAGCTAGATAGTTAGACAGTACACTGCCCTTGATGGCCTTTTGAGATGTGTACTGAATGTCATACTTTGTCAGAATCATTTGCCATCTTGCAACCCTTCTGGTAAGTGCTGGCTTCTCAAATATGTACTTGACGGGGTCCATCTTTGAGATCAATAAAGTAGTGTGAGCCAACATATACTGCCTTAGTCGGCGAGCATCCCACGCTAAAGCACAACAAGTTTTCTCGAGCAGTGAATAACGTTGTTCACAGTCAGTAAACTTTTTGCTTAGGTAGTATATTGCATACTCTTTTCTACCAGACTCGTCATGCTGGCCCAACACACACCCCATTGATCCCTCTAATACTGTCAGGTACATTATTAGAGGTCTCCGTTCAACTGGAGGCATGCGAATTGGAGGTTCTTGCAGGTACTCCTTGATTTTGTCAAAAGCCTTCTGACAATCTTCATTCCACCTGACCGTTTGTTCTTAACAATTTGAACAGGGGATCACAGGTTGCAGTAAGATGAGATATGAACCTTGATATGTAGTTCAATCTACCTAGGAACCCCCGAACTTCTTTTTCAGTCCTAAGTGCAGGCATCTCCTGAATGGCTTTGACTTTGTCATGATCATCTTCAATTCCTTTTTCACTTACAATGAATCCCAACAACTTACCAGAACGTACCTCGAATGTGCATTTGTTGGGGTTTAACTTCAGCTGATACTTTCTCAGACGCTTAAACAACTTTAGCAGATTCACCAGATGGTCTTCTTCAGTAAAGGACTTGGCAATCATATCATCCACATAGCATTCGATTTCTTTGTGGATCATATCATGGAATAATGTTACCATAGCTCGTTGATATGTTGCACCGGCGTTCTTCAGTCCAAAAGGCATTACCTTGTAACAAAATGTGCCCCAAGGTGTGATGAAGGTTATTTTCTCCATGTCTTTGGGTGACATTCTGATCTGGTTATAACCAGAAAATACATTTATAAAAGAAAATACCGAGAACTGAGTCGTGTTCTCGACCAATACATCAATGTGAGGTAATGGGAAATAATCCTTCGGGCTAGATCTGTTCAGGTCCCGGTAATCCACACACATCTGCACTTTTCCATCTTTCTTAGGTACTGGTAGAATATTAGCGACCCACGGCAGGTAACTAGTCACAGCAAGGAAACCGGTGTCCCACTGTTTTTGTACTTCTTCCTTAATCTTCATTGCCATATCTGGACGAGTACGGCGTAGCTTTTGCTTCACTAGAGGGCAATCTTCTTTCAATGGTAGCTTGTGCATAACAATATCTGTATCTAGACCTGGCATGTCTTGATAGGACCAAGCAAAGACGTCGACGTATTCCCGAAGCATGTCAATAAGTTGTTCTTTTACTGAAGCTTGCATACCGGCCCCAATCTTCACTTCTTTCAAATCCTCTTCGGTACCAAGATTAATTGTTTCAATCTCCTCCTGATGAGGAGTAATCACTTTATCTTCTTGCTTCAACAACCTGGCTAACTCCTCAGGTAACTCATAGTCTTCTTTAACCCCTTCATCAACTTGATTAATTGGATTGTCGAAGTCATACAAGGTCATAGCGGTGCTGTTATCGGTGCAATCTGGAGGATAATCTCTGCAAGGGTTGAGATTGGTTCGTTTTAGTGAACAATTTTAATCTTGTTTAGAAAAAATGAAGTTATTTATTTTGAAAACTTTGCCATTTTATTGTTTTGTACAAAAGTAAAAAATGAAAATACAGTGAGCGAAAAAGAGACTTGTTTGCAAAAGATGTCCGATATTCATTGATAATTCATTTGCATAAAATTACAATATGGACCTATTACAAATTGAGTCCTGACACCTTGGGCAAGATGCATGACTTGATGCATGCTAAAAAAGGTAGGAAATAATAATTACTCTGCAGGAGTAACCCTTATAATTTCCTGGGAAGACCAGTTAAGGACTTGGTGCCCCGGGCTCCTTGGACGTATCCAGTTCTCCAGGTTGAGGTTGCTTTCTGCCTCATCTTCCAGGTTGTTAACAGCATCTGGGGTGAGCATCCCCCCACTGATGAACTTGGGCTCTTTAGCAGCCTCTGATTGATCTTGTTGGAATGGTATGTAATCCAAACCGAATATGTCCTCCTTCTTCTCCACCGGCAGCATCTTGCCCCAGCCTTGGGCATTACCATCGTCAACAACCTTCCGATCTTGTTGATAGGAGACAATTGAAGTACCCATCCTATCCTCCTGGGATGCAGCAAATACTTCAGTCGTCGCCTCATTGACATTCAGGGCCTCAAACCCTTGGCTCATAGTTTCATGGATTTCACCATCCATCTCAATATATTTGTATGTAGCCAGATGGCTAACAAAGATGTCCTCTTCACCACAGATGGTGATAATTTGTCCTTCCCACTCATATTTCAATTTCTGGTGAAGGGTCGACGTAACTGCGCTAGCAGCGTGAATCCATGGTCGACCCAACAAATAGTTGTAGGTGTAAACACCCAAATTTTTCCCTCACCAAGTTCATATCATGGCTTGGGATCTTTCATGTTTGCACTAGTTCAATCATAGCATATCATGTGGCATTTTTGCTTCACTGCATTGGTTCAAGTTCATCTGCATCTAGGGTTTGTGATCTGAGCAATCCAGGATCCATTTGAGCCACTCCAAAGGTATTCAATCATCTCAAGAGGGTCCATGTATGTTCAATCATCATATTTTATCCTCCAAAGATCAAGGAAGTCAAAGAATCACAAGAACTGGCAAGGCATGGAAGCAGAGCCAAGGTTTAACTGCATAAATGACCTGAAATTAGGGTTTTGGTTTCAGAGGCCATAACTCAAAAATTTTTGGTCATTCTTGTTTCTATTGGTATCAATATGTTATAAGAATCATACATACCAAGTTTGATGGAGAAATTCATTGTGGAAGTCATCTGGTCACTGGGTAGCTTCTTGAGCAAGTCAGAGCCAAATCAGGGCATCTGAGGGCCCCCAACATGGAACCAAAGTGGATTTTTCATCAAAATGAAGTTATATGGTCTTTATTTGATCATTAAAGTACTTAGAAGTTCACAAATTTGAAGAAATGTGAGCTAAACCAAAAGTTGCCAAAAATGGAAATGACTTGTAATGTAAACATTCCATTTTGGGAAAGTTTTTCAACCTCCTCTTTCTCAACCAAAAATGCTTCAAATGAGAAATTGTTGGTCATAAAAGTTGTAGATTGGATCATTCCCTTTTCAAAAAGTACAAGAAAAAGGTCTAATTCATTTTGGAACTCAAGTTATGGCTTTCCAAAGTTGGCAAAAATCACATAATTTTCAAGAATGCACCAAAGAGGGATTTTTGCAAAACCTCTTGCCAATTCATTTTGTGACTTCAAAGTGACTTCTACACGTCATAACATCATAGTGCTTGGCTTAAAACTCAGAATTGACCAAAGAATTTCACATTTTCATGACTTGCACATAAAGAAATCTCAAAAGGGCCAAAGGTTCATGAATTTGCAAAACCTCCCATAACTTTGTCACAACTTGCTTATTTTCCTCAAAGAGATTTCCTTTTCTATCCTTGAATCTTGCTGCACCAGACACCCCTTTGTACTTGGCCTGAACCAGCCCATACCTCAAAGTACAACCAATGTTGACTTTTTGCATTTTGCACCATACCAATCAGCATAGCCCACACCAACTCCACAGACCTATCACAAGCTGATATGTGGACATTATGCAACTCATTTCACACAAGAACCAAGCCTGAATCCTCAGCATTGCCATAGTTCACAAAAACTTCCTCCTTTGCATTTTTATTCGAAACTCTCAGCACACTTAACGAAACTTCAAACTTCTTCCACCATTCATCTCCAAATTCATCACTGATCATAAGCCACCCCTCAAAACACCCAAGAACACCTCACAAATAAAACACGATTTTCTGGCCAGTTGAACACAAACTCACAAACCAGCCTTCCTCTAAGCTTTCCAAGCATCAAAGCTTCTTCAGGGAGGTCATTGGAGGCATTTTGAAGCAAGAAAGCAGCCAGAAAGCTCCAGGGTTGAAAGCTCCATCTCAGGTAGCCATGTGAATCAATTTTTCCAGAACCTTTATTTTAAGTTATTAAATGGTTAAGCTTGTTCCCCTGAGTGCAATGAACTTTGTATTTTTGAAAATGATGAAGAAATGAGAATGTATGGTCTGTCTGAAAGTTTCACCATTTTTGTTCTTGGCTTTGAATCTTGATATGGAGTGAAAATAAATTGTTTTTGAGGGTGGGGTTGATCTTAGGAGAGTGAGAGGAATCAATCTGGAGCTTTAGAGCTCCAGAAATGGCCTAGGGAGTGATTTGGAGATTTCTCAGGGGAGGTGTGGCCGGAGAAGATGACCGGAGGTAATTTCCGACCACCTGAAAGTAATTAATTTGTTTAATTAGGGTTAGGGCACTTTTTGAATCTGGACCGTTAGATTAAGCTTTCCCGCGTGCAGTGTAGGGCTAGGATCATGTCATTAGTATTTAATCAGGTTTATTTAATTAATTAAATATGATTAGTTAAGTTTAAATGTAGACCATCCAGATGCGCGCCAGGTGTAAACACCCCAAATTTTCACTCACCCATTTCACCATGGCTTGTGATTCTTTTCATTAGCATAAGTTCAATCATATCATCTCATATTACATTTTTGCTTCACTGCATTGGTTCAAAGTCATCTGCATCTAGGGTTTGTGACCTGAGCCATCCCTGAGCTATCTAAGCCACTCCAAGAATCTCCAATCATCTCAAGAGGGTCCATGTATGTTCAAGCATCATTTTATATCCTCCCAAGATCAAGAAAGTCAAAAAATCACAAGAACTGAGGAAGGTGTGGAAGCAGAGCCAAGCTTAACTGCTCAGATGACCTAAAATTAGGGTTTTGGTTTCAGAGGCCATAACTCCAAATTTTTTGGCCATTCTTGTTTCTATGGGTCTCTATATGATATAAGTATCATGCATACCAATTTTCATGAAGAAATTCAATGGGGAAGGCATCTGATCAAAAAATGACTTCTTGAACAAGTCAGTGCAAATTCAGGGCATCTGAGGCCCCCAATCATCCAACCAAAGGGTTCTCTCCATCATTTTTGATGTTTGTGATCTTTATTTGATCTTAGAAGAAGTTGGAAGTTCACAAAATTGAAGAATTTCAAGCCATTTGCAAAGTTGCCATTTTGGGAAAGTGACTTGTAATGCAAACTTGCCATTTTGGGAAAGTTTTTCAACCTCCTCTTTTTGATTCAAAAATGCTTCAAATGAAAAATCATTGGTCATAAAAGTTGTAGATTGGATCATTCCCTTTTCAAAAAGTACAAGAACTTGATCTAATTCATCATAGAACTCAAGTTATGGCCTTGCAAAGTTGGGAAAAATCACTAAATTTCACTTATGCACCAAAGAGGGAAGTTTGCAAAAAACACTTGCCAAAGCCAAATGTGACCTCTAATTGACTTCTAAGCATTGCACAAACATCACACATGACCTAAAAATCAGAATTTCACAAAGAAACCCCAAGTTTCATGCCTTGAACTTCAAGTAATTCAAAAGGGGCCAAACTTCCCCAAAATTGCAAAATGGACCAAATCTCTTCAGCCACTTGTGTCAGCTACAAAGTATGACTTCCATGGACCTCCTTGAAGCAAGCTGACTCGAGCCATGCCTTGAAACAGCCACTGAACCAGCCCATACCTCAAGTACACAAGTTGGTGACATTTTTGCAACTTGCCCATACCAATCAACCTAGGCCATCACCCACCCTCTGACCTATCCAAACATGATATGTGTACCAAAAGGAACCCAACACACAACACAACACAAGCAGAAACCTCCAAGAACACAGCATACTCAAAATTCCCCAAATTTGCAAAAGCCTTTGAAACTCATTGCTCAACCATCAAACCTTCAAACTCTTTCCACCATTCAACTCCATAAACATCACTGATCATTTCCCACCCTTCATTTTGCCCTAAAACACTCAGAATCAAAAACACAATTTCAACATTTCATGAACTGAACTTCTGCCAACTTCCTTTTGAGGCCATTTAAGCTTCAACCAAGCATCACAAGCTCATGAGGGGAATCATTGGAGTGGATTTGAGGCAAAGAACTGGCCAGAAAGCTCCTGTTTTGAAAGCTCAGTTTCAGGTAGCCATGGCATTTATTTTTCCAGAACTCTCATTTTATGTTATGAAATGATTCTATGTGTTCCCCTGATTGCCATGATGTCTTTACTTTTGAGAATAGTTGAGAAATAAGCATTTCATAAGCTTCTGAAATTTTTGCCATGTTTTCCGTTTTGCTTCGATTCATATTCTTGATGTTGAATAAATGAATTTTGATGGCTGATTCTTGTTGGGGTTGAGGAGAGGATCATTTATGGAGAGTTTTAGGGCTTGGGGTTGCGTATTAAGTGAGATAGCTTGAGAGGCTAGCCGGAGAAGATGACTGGAACACTGTTCTGGTCACCTGAAAGTGTTTAGGGTTCAGATTAGGGCTTAATGACGTAATTAGTGTAGTTTGAATGTGAGTCGTCCATTTGCGCGCTGGTCAATTCCCTCCCTTTTAAGTTTGAATCTGGGCCACTGGATCAGCATACTTCCATTAATTTTTATTTTTATTTCATTTTAATTACATTTCTTTCCACATTTTATTAAAAATAGTAAAACACTTCTAAAAAATTTCATTTTTTGCATCATGACTTAAAATATTTTTCTCATTCTGAAAATAATTTTTATTTTATTTTTTGCATAAATTTCGTATTTTTAAAATATTTAAATGTTTATTTTAATTAATTAATGAGAATTAATTAATTAAAATACCATTTAAGTTTCTAAAAATCACCAAAAAAATCACATTGCATATTGATACATTTAGAAACATTATCAAACCCTTCAAACAAAATTCTTTTTGGTTCTTGACCTATTTTGACATTTTTCTTTGGAATTAGGGTTCTTAAAAGTCAATATTTTTACCCTAACTTAGAAAATTCCTTTCTGCCTAACCATGAAGAGTTTGATAATGGTTCTTTTTGCATTGCATTCCTCATTTCATGAAGTGTCTAGGATAAAATTGGTTTGAATTCATCTTTCATTTTCAATTTGTTTTGCATTTACCATTGAGAAGTACCTTAAAACCCTAGCAAACTTGAGAAAATCATAACTTCCATTAGGTTAAGATTTAGGCCTCCCCCTTTGGGCAGTGAACTTATATAGGGTTAGGGTACCTTTGTGTCTTCTTTGAGTCTTCTCTTCTCATCTCATAATAAAGGACTAAACCTTCAAGGTTTTAAGGCTTTGTTGATTAAGCGTATGCCTGCATCCTTCTATTAAGATGGAGTGTATAACTTTAATCCTAAGTGTTAAGCCCTTAATGTGTTTAAACCCTTTAATCAATTCACCTAATAATCACTAAGACATCAAGCTTGTAACTTGGGCCTTGCATTAGGGTTCTAATTCTTCCTTAAGTGGTTAAGAAGGACTAACCCTAGTGTTAATGGACAAGTCCCTCTCAAGTTGTCTTACAAACCATAAAATCCATTTCTTAATCTTACCATTAACTAAAATCCATTTAACAAAGGTTTTGTTTTGTCATGAGGTTAATCCCTAATCATGGATTAAGTTGAGGAGCCTTCCTCAGCTTAAATGTTCTCATCTATTATCCTTCTATTAGGATGGTGTAATGAGTCCATTAAATCTTTGATTATGGCTTAAACTCATTACTTAACACTAAACAAAAACACAAAAAAAAAACATTTAAATAATTATAAGTAGGTTAATGATCTTAATCCTGCATCATGGTGGTTAAGTGTGAGGTGTTTACTTCATACTTAAGGTATTCTCATTACCCCTAATTAGAGGGAGGATGTGATGAGTTTACTAATCCTTGGTTTAGGCTTAAGCTCATTTTCTTATGAGAAATTCAAAAAAGCAATAAAAGATTGAAAACACAAAAACAAACAATAATCGTCTCCTTCGAGATTCTTTTCTCATCATCTTCACTCATAAACGAGAACTTGCTTCTTCCGTCTAATGCAAGACAGTTTGCACCTGAGCCAGACAGGTCATACACTTGAGCATATACAAGTAAGCAGTTCACAAGTCAATTTACCTTTCAGTCTCTTTGAGTCAAACTACGGTGTTCTAACTTCCTCATTGCACGAGAGGATACGTAGGCATAACTTAACAGTTATCGAACAAAAGTCTCTGTACATTCCCCCCTCTTCCAGCATTATTCTTTAAGCCTCATAGTCTTGAGCTTTGCATTCTTTCCATACACTGACACTTCTTTATTTCACTTCACATTTCTTTTACACTGACACTTGCATTCTTTCCCAGCTTTTGCACACAAAATAGCACTGACACTACCCCTTTAAAACACAAATCTTTTAAGCGTGGATCTCGTCGAGTACGACGGACAATCTGGGTGCAAATACCTTCCCAGGTTGTAACCAACCCCCTTTCTCAATTTCTCTGGTTCGCGACCGTCTTATCCATATCTTTCTAGGTTTATGCAGCATTACCTTTTCTTCGGGATAAAAATGCCTAGCTGGCGACTCTTTTCTTTTCAGTTCACCCTTGTGTGTTCTCTCCTTTCGCCGACCGTTCGCGTCTGTACCCTACCTGACTTAGGTGTCATTTAGTGGGAGCGACTGCTTGGCGACTCTGCTGGGGACCCTTATATTGCAACCAAGGCTTCTGGTTCTTTTAGTGGGTTCCTCCTAGCGCTTGTTTGATTTGTGTTTACTGGGGTGTTATGTGCTATTGTGTGTTTCTTTGTTTTTGCTTTATTTACTGCTATATGTACAATTATTTATTGCTTTCTTTACAGTTTTATACATCATACTGCCATACTGTCATCTGCTGGATCTGGTTTGCTGTTTTGGTGGGTGGGGTTCCATTGAGAGTTTAAGGTCCTATACCTGGGACCTGAGTGACACCTAGGCTAGAGTGGTTCATGTTCTTTCCCATTCCATTTCGGTCTGGTGCGGAAATATGAAACACGGTTCAGATGTGGGTTTCTTCTTGAGAACTATGTGCTACAGATTTCCTGTAGTGAATTAGAGGAGGATCTTTTATGGTTATTGTAAACACTGTACCTCCGGGTTAGAAGTGTTTACACTTCTCATAATTGATCCAAGTCTGAGGATCCTTGTTCTAGAACACTACCTGTGAGGGGGTTGGGCTGTTTACAGGTTTGCAGGTACCCTTGGCCACATAATACCCTATTACTATTTTGTTTAAGAGTACCTCATTTTGGACAGTTCTTGTGATTAAACCATGGACATGTGACTCTTTATTTGAGTCCCCCACCCTGGTTACTGGATTTCTGAACCTCCACCTGGACCTTTGAACATACATGGGCCTTATATCAAGACAAATAATCAGATCCGGCTTGATAAAAAATCCTTGCATATCATTTGCATATTCATCATTGCATCATTTGACATTTGTTTATTTGCTTTTTAGGGTATCCATTTTATTGTATCTTGGTTTTGGTTTTAACCCCTTCTTCTGCATAGACCTCTGCTTCAGCTGTCTTCATCAGTTACCTGCTTCAGTCATCTCCATCCTCACCAGCATCAGCCTATCAGTGGCTCATTTCCAGCATCAGTCTGTGTATCCTCATCAGCACTTATCTTCAGTTTCTTCAGCAGCACTCATGACTACTCCCAGGAAGAGCAACATATCCTACCACGTTTTTGAGCCTGTGTTGACTGGTATCAGACAGGTCCAGTCACTTATCACACCTGACCACATCCCCCTGTTTAGAGAGCATTATGGAGGTGTCCTAGATATGGTTATGGACCTTGACCCTTCTCAGAGGAGCATGACCCACACATGCTTGTAGTTTTATGACCCTCCTTTGAGATGTTTCACATTCCCAGACTTTCAGTTAGGGCCTCTGCTGGAAGAGTTTTCTTCATTGATTGGAGTACCTATCAGAGGTGGAATCCCCTTCAACCCAGAAATGCCAGCTCCCAGAAATGAAGAAATAGAAAAGGCACTGTACCTGGAGCCTGCCTTGATTGAGCAAAGTATGACAACAAAAGCTGGGATCCCTGGTTTGCATTTGGACTTCTTGGTTTCTCAGGCCATCCTGAAAGCTTCATTGGGAGAATGGAGGGTAGTCTGTGCACTGTTAGCCCTCAGCATATATGGGGCTATACTGTTTGCAGATGAGCCCAAATTTGTCAGCAAGAATGCCATCCATTTGTTTCTTCTGAAGAACCCAGTACATACATTGCTAGGAGACTTCTATTACTCCATTCATCAGAGGAATGAGAAGCAAAGGGGGAAGTTAGTAAGATGCTGTGCTCCTTTGTTTCACACATGGCTGCTCAGACACCTGCCCAAGTCAGATGCCTTCCTGAATCCCCACCAACAGAAGAATTGGGCCAAGAGGCTCATTGCCTTGACTTCAGATGATATTAGATGGTGCACCCAGAGCACCAAAGGCAAGGACATTATCACCAGCTGTGGACAATACCCAAATGTGCCTCTAATAGGAGTGAAGGGTTGCATCAACTACAATCCTTTGTTGTTTAAGAGACAACTGGGTTATGCCTTGGTCCACCCTCCCAGAGGACAAGATTTAGCTGAGACCCTGTATTGTGAAGTGAAACCTGATTCAACTGCTGTCAGACAAGCATCTTGGGCTTGGGACAACATCCATACAAAAGGGATGGTTGTTCTTGGAAGGTGTAATAATGTTGCTTCAGCTCAATACTATGACTAGTCCCTTACTAGAGCTCAGATTACCAGAATTCCTTTCATCTTGGAAGACATGCCTGGACCATCCACAGTACATCCAGCAACAACTGTCAGCCTAGAAGAATTTGAGAAGTTGAAAGAAAGGAATGAGCAGTTATCTCAAGCCTTGAAGAAGACTCTCTGGGAAAGAAGTGATGGTCGTCTGGATATTGAGAGATTGGAGAAGCTTAGGGTGGAGCATCTTACCAAAATTGAGAAGACAGAGGACTACATCAGGAAAGCAAGAGCTGGGGAAAAAATATTGAAGAATGCCTGTAAAGAGGCCAAAATTCAGAAGGCTAGGACTGAGCTTTATCTGCAAGAGAGTCAGGCTAGGTGGGTTAGAATCACTGAGGCCCGTACACAAGAAGACCAGAAGACTCAAGCCAAGATTGAACAGCTAGAGGCCAATGAGAAGAAGCAGCAAGAAGCTCTGTTGGCAGCCCAGAAGGAGATTTCAGAGTTGAAGCTCAGGGCCGAATTGAAAAGATCAAAGGACCAGGACAAGCATAAAAAGCTGACCACTGCCATTGCTACCAGGAACCTCCTCATTAGGACCATTGCAGAGCACCCAGCTGGTCCAGTGACTGAGGCACTCCTGAAGGAGGTCAAAGAGGATGAGTTTGGACTGGATGTCTGATTCTTTGTTTGTTGTTATTTCCATTTGATGTACTTTTTTCTTTTTGATGTATTTTTTACCCTCCATGGGCATGTGTTGTAAAACAAACTATGTATTGTTCACCATTTCTAATATATTTTAGTTTGTTTCCATTCGGGCCTTCTCTCAACAACATCAAGCATCTTCCTCGAGGTCTGGAAACGTCAAAACCAAGAACCAAACCAGATACCTTGGAAAACAAATAAGCATACTGCATTGCATACTAACTTTGTTTTGTTTTGTAGGTTTTATTATTATCTTTGTTTCTGACTTTGTTGCAACTTCAGGAAACATTTCTCGTCGCCGAGTGTTCCCTATCAACCGCGCGCACCGGTACCCGACTCGTAACAACCTTCCCGGAATTCAGATGGAACAAGTACAGCAGGATCTGACCGAGGTCAGAAATCAGATGACCAATGAGAGATTGGAGATGAGGAATCAGATGTCTCAATTCATGGCAGCGATGACTGGCTTAGCCCAGAGTCAAGAAAGGTTAATAGAGCTGGTGGAAAGACAAACTCTTGAGGAGCCTCATCTTGGAACAGGAGGAACTAGTAACAATGAGCGAGGCCAACCTCGTATTGACCCACCAGTATTTGGACCTCATCTGGATCCAGAAGTTAACATCCCGAGAAATGTGCAAGGTAATACTGCTGGGGGGAGAATCTTGCAAGAGGATCCCCAAGAAGAATAGTTTACTGTTATGGGAGCTGGAGATGAAGTATATGACAGGAGATTGGACGAAATTGCTGAGAAGTTGAGATCTTTGGAGTCTCAGAATTCTTTGGGCTTCGATGTGATGGACATTGGGCTAGTGGATGGGGTGAGAATTCCCCACAAATTCAAACCCCCATGCTTTGAAAAGTACAATGGTACCTCCTATCCACGAACTCACCTGCAGTCTTTTCTGGGAAGACTTAAAGCGTATACCATGGATGAAAAGTTATGGATGTTCTACTTTCAGGACAGTCTGACTGGAGCTTCGAGAGAGTGGTATTCACATTTGTCTAGGGCCACCATAAGATGCTGGAAAGATTTGGCTGAAGCTTTCATCCGTCAATATCAGTACAACCTGGACATGGCTCCCAATAGAACTCTTCTAATGGGCATGTCACAATCTTCTAGAGAGAGCTTCAGGGAATATGCCCAAAGGTGGAGACAGCTTGTTGCTGCTGTCCAACCACCCATGTCAGAGAGGGAAATGGCTGACATGTTCATGAATACTTTGCAAGGGACCTATATTGATAGATTGGCTGCCTTTTCCTCTACCAGTTTTGCTGATGTGGTCATAGCTGGTAAGAGAATTGAGAGTCTCTTAAAGATGGGCAAAATTTCCGACAGTGGTGCAAGTTCATCCAGCAATCCCAGAAAGCCTTTTGTGGGACCCCGAAGGGCCGGGGAAACAAATTCCATTCATACAAGCAGGGGCAGGCCTCAGTATGTGCACCGGTCAATAGCAGCGGTTACCATTCCAACTCCAATTCCTCAACAATCAACATATCCTCAACAGCAACAACCACAGTATCAACAACAAGTTCATTATCCGCAACAAAGGTCGTACAACAACAGCAATAACAACCAACAACAACGCCCTTTCCATCAAAGGCCATCACAAGCAAACAGAGTAATTGACCCAATCCCAATGCCGTATGCTGCACTCTTGCCACAACTCCTAAAGCTCAACCTAGTTGAGTTAAGGACATTGGCACCTCCAGATCCTCTTAATTTGCCAAAGAACTATGATGCAAATTCCAGGTGTGCATTCCACTCAAACGCACCGGGGCATAATACTGAAAAATGCAGGGCCTTACAGATGAAAGTCCAAGATCTGGTGGATTCAAAAGCTCTCAACTTTGCGCCTCCTCCAAATGTCACAAGAAATCCAATGCCTAGTCACAACGGGCCTAGGATTAATGCTATTGAGGAAGGAAAATTATCCACCTTAATCACCAGTGTTGCACAAATTCGAACACCTTTGGTTGAAATCAAAGCTCATATTTTAGAATGCCAAGTGTTCCCCGGGTGTGAGCTCGGCTGTGGATATTGAAACATTACCGTTAATGGATGTGAAAGGCTGAGAAACGACATAAATGGTCTCATTAAGGATGGTATCCTTCAGATTACAACAACAGCGACTACAACTCCAACAATCCCTTCACCAACAATCACAGATACTCCTACAACGTCAGCAACCATTGTTCCAACGGATTCTACTACAACTCCAACAACTGCTCAATCAATCACTTCAACGGATGCTCACTTCAACGGATGCAAGTTCGGTCACCATCCCTGCTACAACTTCAACACCCATCCAGTCAACAGTGCCTTCTACAACATCAGCAGCAATTAATGAAAGTGTCTCAACGGTTACAATATACTATGATCCCGCAAATGTTCCTACCAACAACTCACAACAAAATGCTACTCCTGTCAGAGCACTCGTTACCATATATTATGATCCACACACCATAGTGGTCCCCTCTGCAGCTGCTATTAGTCCGGTCACTATCACAATACCTGGGCCAGTTCTTTACGAAAGCAATAATGCCATCCCTTGGCATTATGGCTCAGATATGTACTGCGAGGGGCAGAAAATCACTTTGGAATCATCAACTTCTTCACCTCAGATAGACAATGTGGGGGGAGGCAGAGGCTTCACTAGAAGCTGACGTCTCTTTGCCTCGCAAATTCCAAGACTCGTTGCTGAAGCAGAAGCTGCTGCTAAGGCAAAAGGGAAGAGCATGGTGCAAGAAGAACTAGTTGCTAAAGAAACTTTGAAGACTCCTTTTGATCAAGAGGTTGATGAATTCATGAGAATCATAAAGAAAAGTGATTACAAGGTAGTAGACTAGCTTCACCAAACACCTTCCAAAATCTCCATACTATCATTGCTAATGTGCTGCGAGGCTCATCGGAACGCACTATTAAAAGTCCTGCATGCAGCTTATGTGCCGGAGGAGATTACCGTCAATCAGTTAGAGGTCGTGGTTGGAAATGTCAACGCTAGTCATGGACTGGGATTTACCAACACTGATCTGACAACGGAAGGTCGCAATCACAACAAGGCTTTGCACATTACCTTGGAGTGTAAGGGTGCAGTTCTTTCTCATGTATTGGTAGACACAGGGTCATCGCTCAATGTCCTACCCAAGAAAGCCCTTGTGAAGCTGGAGCATGATGGATTGGCATTACGCCCAAGCAACTTGGTAGTGAGAGCCTTTGACGGTTCTAAAAGATCAGTTCTGGGAGAGATAGAATTTCCTATAATGATTGGCCCACAGGTTTTCAAAACGACCTTTTTTGTGATGGATATACAGCCTGCCTACAGCTGTCTATTGGGTAGACCATGGATACACGCCGCTGGCGCCGTGACGTCAACCCTTCACCAGAATTTAAAATTCGAGTGGGAGGGCCAAGTCATTACCATTTGTGGGGAGGAGGATATATTCGTTAGCCAACTGGCTACTTTTAAATACATTGAAATGGATGGGGAGATCCATGAAACCATGAGTCAAGGGTTTGAAGCCCTGAACATCAATGAAACATCTGCTGTGCTGGGGACTTCCATCACATCATATCAGCAAGCCTGGAAGGTTGTTGAGAAAGGTACCGCCCAAGGCTGGGGCAAGCTGCTGCCCGTGGAGAAGAAAGAAGACCGATTCGGGTTGGGTTACAGACCAACTCGACAAGATCAACCAGAGGCTGCAAAGGAGCCCAAGTTTGTTAGCGGGGGATGCTCACCCCGGATGCTGTGAATAGCTTGGAAGATGAGTCAGAAGACGAGCGCAACCTGGAAAGCTGGATACGTCCAAGGATCCCGGGGAGCCATGTCTCAAACTGGTCTTCCTAGGAAATTATAAGAGTTACTCCTGCAGAGTAATTATTATTTCCTATTTTTAAAGCATGCATCAAGTCATGTATCTTGCCCAAGATGTCAGGACTCATTTTGTAATCGGGCCATCTTGTATTTTGTGCAAAGATCAATTAATGAATATCAGGACATCTTTTGCAAATGAGTCATTTCTTTTCCGCTCACTGTTTTTCATTTTTCATTTTTTGTACAAAAATAAAATGGCAATGTTTTTCAAAATAAATAATTTCATTTTCACTTTTTTCTAAATAAGATAAAACTGATCACTAAAAATAACAAATCTAAACCCTTGCAGAGAATGCCCTCCAGACTGCACCGACAACAACACTGCTATGACTTTGTATGACTTTGACAATCCGATTAATCAAGCCGATGAAGGGGTTGAAGAAGATTATGAGCTACCTGAAGAGCTAGCCAGGTTGTTGAGACAAGAGGAGAAGGTTATCAATCCTCATGAGGAGGAAGTTGAAACGGTTAATCTTGGTACGGAAGAAGACTTGAAAGAAGTTAAGATCGGGGCCTGCCTGCAAGATTCAGTGAAAGAGCAACTGATTGACATGCTTCAGGAGTATGTGGATGTTTTCGCTTGGTCTTATCAGGATATGCCAAGGTTGGACACCGACATTGTTATGCACAAGCTGCCTCTGAAAGAAGACTGCCCGCCAGTAAAACAGAAGTTGCGCCGTACTCGCCTAGATATGGCAATGAAGATAAAAGAAGAGGTACAAAAACAGTGGGACGCCGGTTTCCTTGTTGTAACTAGTTACCCGCCGTGGGTTGCTAATATTGTACCTGTACCTAAGAAGGATGGCAAGGTGAGGATGTGTGTGGATTACCGGGACCTGAACAGAGTCAGCCCGAAAGATGACTTCCCGTTACCTCACATTGATGTATTGGTCGACAATACGGCTCAGTTCTCGGTGTTCTCTTTCATGGACGGATTTTCAGGATATAATCAGATCAAGATGTCACCTGAAGACATAGAGAAGACAACTTTCATCACACCCTGGGGCACATTCTGTTATAAGGTAATGCCATTCGGACTGAAGAATGCTGGTGCCACTTATCAACGGGCTATGGTAACATTATTCCACGACATTATCCACAAAGAAATTGAATGTTATGTGGATGACATGATTGCCAAGTCCCTCTCAGAAGAAGACCACCTGGTGAATCTGTTGAAGTTATTCAAGCGTTTGAGGAAGTACCAACTGAAGTTAAACCCCAACAAGTGTACATTCGGGGTGCGATCCGGTAAGCTGCTGGGATTTATTGTAAGTGAGAAAGGGATTGAAGTTGACCCTGATAAAGTCTAAGCCATTCAAGAAATGCCTGCACCGAAGACTGAAAAAGAAGTTCGGGGGTTTCTAGGTAGATTGAACTACATTTCACGGTTCATATCTCACCTTACGGCAACCTGTGAGCCTTTGATCAGGTTGTTAAGAAAAGAACAAACGGTCAGGTGGAATGAAGACTGCCAAAGGGCTTTTGACAAAATCAAGGAATACTTACAAGAGCCTCTGATCCTTATGCCTCCAGTTGTAGGAAGACCTCTAATAATGTACTTGACAGTATTAGAAGAGTCAATGAGGTGTTTGTTGGGCCAGCATGACGAGTCTGGTCGAAAGGAGTATGCAATATACTACCTAAGCAAAAAGTTTACCGACTGTGAACAACGTTATTCACTGCTCGAGAAAACTTGATGTGCTTTAGCGTGGGCTGCTCGCCGACTAAGGTAGTATATGTTGACCCACACTACTTTATTGATCTCCAAGATGGACCCAGTCAAGTACATTTTCGAGAAGCCAACACTTACTGGACGGGTTGCAAGATGGCAAATGATCCTCACAGAATATGACATTCAGTACACATCTCAAAAGGCCATCAAAGGCAGTGTATTGTCTGATTATCTTGCTGAGCAACCCATTGATGATTACCAGCCTATGAGATTTGACTTCCCTGATGAAGACATCATGTTCATAAAAGCAAGAGATCATGAAGAGCCTGTTCACACTGAAGGGCCTAGCCCAGAAGAAGAATGAACTATGATGTTTGATGGGGCTGTTAATATGAATGGTCGTGGTGTTGGTGCAGTACTCATTACACCTAAGGGAGTTCACATGCCTTTCTCGGCAAAACTCACCTTTAACTACACTAACAACAAAGCTGAATACGAAGCTTGTATTATGGGTCTTGAGGAAGCCATTGACCTCGGGATCAAGACTTTAACTGTATTCGGAGATTCAGCTCTGGTAATTAATCAAACCAACGGAAAATGGTACACTCACTAGGATCATCTGATACCCTACCGGGATTATACAAGGAGATTAATGACTTTCTTCACTACAGCCAAGCTTGAGTATATCCCTCGAGATGAAAATCAGTTTGCAGATGCTCTGGCTACCATTTCATCCATGATCAAAGTTCAAGCTGCCAACTTTGTGCCTCGAATTTCGGTATATAGACTCGATAGACCAGCATATGTATTCTCAGCAGACCTTGCTAAGGATGATAAGCCTTGGTTCCATGACATCAAGTGCTTCTTGGAGGATCAAACATACCCATCTGGGGCATCTTCCAATGATAAGAAGACATTAAGAAGGCTAGCTGGTAGTTTCTTCCTGAATGCTGATGGTTCCTTGTACAAGAGAAACTTTGACATGATACTTCTCAGATGTGTTGATAAGACAGAAGCAGACTTGCTGATGCACGAGGTGCACGAAGGATCTTTTGGTACCCATGCTGGAGGACATGCAATGGCCAAGAAGTTGTTAAGATCAGGCTACTACTAGATCACAATGGATGCAGACTGTTGTGCTTATGCCAGGAAGTGTCATAAATTCCAGATTTATGCAGATAAAGTGCATGTGCCTCCAAATCCTTTGAATGTGATGTCTTCACCCTGGCCCTTTGCTATGTGGGGCATTGATATGATTGGCAAGATTGAACCGACTTCTTCAAATGGCCACAGATTCATCTTGGTAGCCATTGACTATTTTACCAAGTGGGTTGAGGCGGCTTCCTATGCAAATGTCACCAGACAAGTGGTAGCCCGATTTCTAAAGAGAGACATCATTTTTCGGTATGGAGTGCCCGAGCGAATCATTACTGATAATGGCCATCTATGCCGTTTCTCAGTCTCTCACATCCATTAACAACAATGTTGCAATATCCACAGCTGACCTCACATCCGGGGAACACTTGGCATCCTAACAGTTGAGCTTTGATTTCAACCAAGGGTGTTCGGATTTGTGCAACACGGGTAATTAATGTGGATGGTTTTCCTTCCTCAATAGCATTAATCCTAGGCCCGTTGTGACTAGGCATTGGATTTCTTGTAACGTTCGGAGGAGGCGCAAAGTTGAGGGCTTTTGAGTCCACTAGATCTTGGACTTTCATCTGCAGGGCCCTGCATTTTTCAGTATTATGCCCCGGTGCGTTTGAGTGGAATGCACACCTGGCATTTGCATCATAGTTCTTTGGCATATTAAGAGGATCTGGAGGTGCCAATGTCCTTAACTCAACTAGGTTGAGCTTCAGGAGTTGTGGCAAGAGTGCATCATACGACATTGGAATTGGGTCAATTACCCTGTTTGCCTGTGATGGTCTTTGTTGAAAAGGATGTTGTTGTTGGTTGTTATTGCTGTTGTTGTATGACCTTTGTTGCGGATAATGAACTTGTTGTTGATACTGTGGTTGTTGTTGTTGAGGATATGATGATTGTTGTGGCAAAGGAGCTGGGATGGTAACAGTTGCTACTGACCGGTGAGCATATTGAGGCCTGCCTCTGCTTGTATGAATGGAATTTGTTTCACCTGCCCTTCGGGGTCCTGCAAAAGGTTTTTTGGGATTGCTGGACGAACTTGCACCACTGTCGGAAATTTTGCCCATTTTTAAGAGACTTTCAATCCTCTCACCAGCTATGACCACATCAGCAAAACTGGTAGAGGAGAAAGCAGCCAATCTATCAATATAGGTCCCTTGCAATGTATTCATGAACATGTCAACCATTTCCCTTTCTGACATGGGTGGTTGGACAGCAGCAGCAAGCTGTCTCCACCTTTGGGCATACTCCCGGAAGCTCTCTCTAGAAGATTGAGACATTCCCATTAAAAGGGTCCTGTTGGGAGCCATATCCAGGTTGTATTGATATTGACGGATGAAAGCCTCAGCCAAATCCTTCCAACATCTTATGGTTGCCCTAGACAAGTGTGAATACCACTCTCTCGAAGCCCCAGTCAGACTGTCTTCAAAGTAGAACATCCACAACTTTTCATCCATAGTATAAGCTTTGAGCCTTCCCAAGAAAGACTGCAGATGAGTGCGAGGACAAGAGGTACCATTGTACTTTTCAAAACATGGGGGCTTGAATTTGTGAGGAATTCTCACCCCATCTACTAATCCCATGTCCATCACATCGAAGCCCAAAGAATTCTGAGATTCCAAAGATATTAACTTTTCGGCAATCTCGTCCAATCGTCTGTCATATACCTCATCTCCAGCCCCTATAACAGTAAATTGTTCTCCCTGGGGATCTTCCTGCAGGATTGGACCCCTAGTAGCATTACCTTGACCATTCCTTAGGATATTAACTTCTGGATTTAGGTGAGGTCCAAACTCCGGTGGGTTAATACGAGGCTGGCCCCCTTCATTATTGCTAGTTCCTCCTGTCCCAAGATGAGGCTCTTCAGGAGTTTTCCTCTCCACCAGCTCTCTTAACCTCTCATGGCTCTGGGCTAGGCCAGTCATTACTGCCATGAACTGAGACATCTGATTTCTCATCTCCAATCTCTCATTGGTCATCTGATTTCTGACCTCAGTCAGATCCTACTGTACTTGTTCCATTTGAATGCCGGGAAGATTGTTACGAGTCGGGTACCGGTGTGCGCGGTTGACAAGGAACACTCGGCGACGAGCAATGTTTCCTGAGATCACAACAAAGTTAGAAACAATAATAATAACAAAGCCTACAAAACAAAAACAAAGTTAGCATGCAATGCAATATGCTTATTTGTTTTCAAAGGTATCCGGTTTGGTTTTTTTGGTTTTGACCTTTCCAGACCTCGAGGAAGATGCTTGATGTTGTTTGAGAAAAGAAGCCCAATGAAAATAAACTAATATATATTACAAATGGTGAACAACATATAGTTTTTTTACAACACATGCCCATGGAGGGTCAAAATACAATAAAAGGAAAAGTACATCAAATGGAAACAAACAACAAGCAAAGAATCAGACATTCAGCCCAAATTCATCTTCTCTGGCCTCCTTCAGGAGTGCCTCAGTCACTGGACCAGCTGGGTGCTCTGTAATGGTCATAATGAGGAGGTTCCTGGTAGAAATGGCAGTGGTCAGCTTCTTATGCCTGTCCTGGTCTTTTGATCTCTTCAATCCTGCTCTGAGCTTTAACTCTGATATCTCTTTCTGTGCAGCCAACAGGGCTTCCTGCTGCTTCTTCTCATTGGCCTCTAACTGCTTAATCTGGGCCTGAGTCTTCTGGTCTTCTTGTGTACGGGCTTCGGTGATCCTGACCCACCTAGCCTGGCTTTCTTGCAGATAGTGCTCAGCCCTAGCTTTCTGAATCTTGGCCTCCTTACATGCATTCTTCAATATTTGTTCTCCAGCCCTTGCTTTCCTTATGTAATCCTCTGTCTTCTCAATTTTGGCAAGATGCTCCACCCTGAGCTTTTCCAATCTCTCAATGTCCAGACGATCATCACTTCTTTCCCAAAGAGTCTTCTTCAAGGCTTGAGATAGCTGTTCATTCCTTTCCTTCAACTTTTCAAATTCCTCCAGGCTCACTGTTGCTGCAGGCTGTACTGTGGATGGCCTAGGTATGTCTTCCAAGATGAAAGGCATTCTGGTAATCTGAGCTCTAGTACGGGACCAGTCATAGTACTGAGCTGAAGCAACATTATTACATCTTCCAAGAATAGCCACTCCTTTTGTCTGGATGTTGTCCCAAGCCCAGGATGCTTGTCTGACAATAGCTGAATTAAGTTGCACTTCACAATATAGGGTCTCAACTAAATTATGTCCTCTGGGAGGGTGAACCAAGGCATAACCCAGTTGTCTCTTAAACAGTAAAGGATTGTAGTTGATGCAACCATTTACTCCTATCAGAGGTACATTTGGGTATTGTCCACAGCTGGTGATAATGTCCTTGCCTTTGGTGCTCTGGGTGCACCATCTAATATCATCTGAAGTCAAAGCAATGAATCTCTTAGCCCAATTCTTCTGCTGGTGGGGATTCAAGAAAGCATCTGACTTAGGTAGGTGTCTGAGCAGCCAGGTGTAAAACAAAGGAGCACAACATCTTACCAACTTCCCCCTCTGTTTCTCATTCCTCTGATGAATGGAGTAGTAAAAATCTCCTAGCAGTGTGGGTACTGGGTTCTTCAGAAGAAATAGATGGATGGCATTCTTGCTGACAAATTTGGGCTCATCTGCAAACAGTATAGACCCATATATGTTGAGGGCTAACAGTGCATAGACTGCCCTCCACTCTCCCAATGAAGCTTTCAGGGTGGCCTGAGAAATCAAGAAGTCTAAGTGCAAACCAGGGATCCCAGCCTTTGTTGTCATACTTTGCTCAATCAGGGAAGGCTCCAAGTGCAGTGCCCTTGCTATCTCTTCATTTCTAGGAGCAGCCATCTTTGGGTTGAAGGGGGTTCCACCCCTGATAGGTACTCCAATCAATAAAGAAAACTCTTCCAGTAGAGGCCCTAACTGGAAGTCTGGAAAGGTGAAACATATCAAAGGAGGGTCATAAAACTGTAAGCAGGTGTGGATCATGCTCATTTGAGAAGGATCAAGGTCCATAACCATATCCAGGATACCTCCATAATGCTCTCTAAGCAATGGGATGTGGTCAGAGGTGATAAGTGACTGGACCTGCCTGATACCAGTCAACACAGGCTCAAAGAAGTGGTAGGATATGTTGCTTTTCCTGGGAGTAGCCATTAGTGCTTGTTGAAGAAGCTGAAGATAAGTGCTGATGAAGATTCACAGACTGATATGTTGAAGGTGAACCACTGACAGACTGGTGTTGGAGATAACTGAAGCAGATAACTAATGAAGATAGCTGAAGCAAAGGTCTATGCAGAAGAAGGGGTCAAAACCAAAACCAAGATACAATGAAGTGGATACCCTGAAAAGAAAATAAGCAAATGTTAAATGATGCAATGATGATATATGCAAATGATATGCAAGGGTTTGTGATCAAGCTGGATCTGATTATCTGCCTTGATGTAAAGTCCATGTACATTCAAAAGTCCAGATGAAGGCTCAGAAATCCAGTAACCAGGGTGGGGGACTCAAATAAAGAGTCACATGTCCAGGGTTAATCACAAGAACTGTCCAAAGTGGAGTATTTTTAAACAAAACAGTAACAGGGTATGATGTGGCCAAGGGTTCCAGCAAACTTGTAAACAGCCCAGCCCCCTCATAGGTAGTGTTCTAGAACAAGGATCCTCAGACTTGGATTAGTTATGAGAAGTGTAAACACTTCTAACCCGGAGGTACAGTGTTTACAATAACCATAAAAGATCCTCCTCTAATTCACCTCAGTTTCTGAAGGTCATAATAAAGGTCATCCAGAATTAACAGGCTTCCCAGATAGCCCTAGTACTACAGGAAATCTGTACCACAGAGTTCTCAAGAAGAAACCCACATCTGAACCGTGTTTCATATTCCCGCACCAGACCGAAATAGAATGGGAAAGAACATGAACCACTCTAGCCTAGGTGTCACTCAGGTCCCAAGTATAGGACCTTAAACTTTCAATGGAACCCCACCCACCAAAATAACAAACCAGATCCAGCAAATGACAGTATGAAATATGCATAAGACTGTAAAGAAAGCAATAAATAAAGTTGTACATAAAGCGGTAAATAAAGCAAAATAAAATAAACACACAAAGCAAATAACACCCCAGTAAACACAAATCAAACAAGCGCTAGGAGGAACCCACAAAAAGAACCAGAAGCACTGGTTGCAATATAAGGGTCCCCAGCAGAGTTGCCAATCTGTCACTCCCACCAAATGACACCGGGCCAAGAGGAGTACAGACGCGAACGGTCGGCGAAAGGAGAAAAGAAATGAAAAGAAAAGAGTCGCCAGCTAGGCATTTTTATCCCGAAGGAAAGGTAATGCTGCATAAACCTAAGAAAAGAAGGATAAGACGGTCGCGAACCAGAGAAACTGAGAAAGGGGGTTGGTTACAACCTGGGAAGGTATTAGCACCCAGATTGTCCGTCGTACTCGACGGGATCCACGCTTAAAAGATTTGTGTTTTAAAGGGGTAGTGTCAGTGTTTTTCTGTGTGCAAAAGCTGGAAAAGAATGCAAGTGTCAGTGCAAAAGAAGTGTGAAGTGAAGTGAAGAAGTGTCAGTGCAGAGAAAGAATATGCAGCTCAAGACCATGAGGCTTAAAGGATAATGCTGAAAGAGGGGGGAATAAACAGAAACTTTTGTTCGATAATCGTTAAGTTATGCCTACGTATCCTCTCGTGCAATGAGGAAGTCAGAACACCGTAGTTCGACTCAAAGAGACTGAAAAATAAATTGACTTGTGAACTGCTTATTTGTCTATGCTCAAGTGTATGACCCGTCTGGCTCAGGTGCAAATTGTCTTGCATTAGACGGGAGAAGCAAGTTCTCGTTTGTGAGTGAAGATGATGAGAAAAGAATCCCGGAGGAGACGATTATTGTTTGTTTTTGGTGATTTCAATCTTTTATTGCTTTTTGGTGTCTGTCATAAGAAAATGAGCTTAAGCCTAAATCAAGGGTTAGTAAACTCATCACATCCTCTCTTTGATTAGGGGTAATGAGAATACCTTAAGCATGAAGTAAACACCTCACACTTAGTCACCATGATGCAGGATTAAGATCATTACCTACTTGTAATTATTTAGATGTTTTTGGAGTTTTTGTTTAGTGTTAAGTAATGAGTTTAAGCCATAATCAATGATTTAATGGACCCATTACACCATCCTAATAGAAGGATAATAGATGAGAACATTTAAGCTGAGGAAGGCTCCTCAACTTAATCCATGATTAGGGATTAACCTCATGACAAAACAAAGCCTTTATTAAATGGATTTTTGTTAATGGTAAGATTAAGAAATGGATTTTATGGTTTGTAAGACAACTTGAGGGGGACTTGTCCATTAACACTAGGGTTAGTCCTTCTTAACCAATTAAGGAAGAATTAGAACCCTAATTTAAGGCCCAAGTTACAAGCTTGATGTCTTAGTGATTATTAAAGTGGATTGATTAAAGGATTTAAACACTTTAAGGGTTTAACACTTAGGATTAAAGTTATACACTCCATCCTAATAGAAGGATGCAGGCATAGGCTTAATCACAAAGCCTTAAAACCTTTGAGGTTTAGTCCTTGATTAAGAGGTGAGAAGAGAAGACACAAGGATGACACAAAGGTAAAACTAATGGGGAGACTAATAAAATCCTAATTGTTATCATGCTTGGGTATTCCTAGGGTTTATAAGGTTTGCAAGAGACCTTTAAGAGAGCCACCAAGGAAGAAGCAGGATGGAAGGAAAAGAAGCAGCAAGAAGCAAGACAACTTACTTCACTTAAAAAGATAAGTTGCTTGAAGAGAGAAAGAGGAGAAGGAGCATGAATGAGCAAGCTCACTCTAATTCATAAGTAAAAATGCAGCAATGATGCATAAAATGGATGAGAAGAGATTATGAGAAGTGAAGGCAAATTCACTTCTCAAACACTTACAACCTGAAAAGTTAGCAGAAGGGAATGAAATGAAATGAAAATGAGATGAAATGCAAAGATGAAAGCCAAAGTCAGAAGCATAATCATGATGTAAATGATGCTATGATATGGTATGAAAGCATGTCAAGAGATGAGGATGATCATACAAGCAATGGAGATGCAAATGAGACATGAAAGGAGGCATGAAAGTTCATGAATGCATATGACATCAAATGAAAGCAAAAGCATGGAAAATGGATGATGCAATGATCAAACATGAGTCTAATGTGTCCTAAGATGTCTTAGAATTCATGTGAAAGCACAAAATGTCATGGCAAGTTCATGTGTGCAAGCATATGAAGGATGAATGCAAATGAAGGCAAAGATTAGGGTTTATGTACAAGATGCAATGCAAAATCCAAAATCAGAAGCAAATGACAAGACAAAAAATTGAAAATGGGATCAAAGGTACCCTAAACCTATACAAGTTCACTACCCAAAGGGGGAGGTCAGAAGCTAAACCCTAAATGACTTATGATTTTCCTAACTTTCTAGGTTTTTGGGTGATTCAAAAGGGAAAAATGCAAATCAAATTGAAAATGTAAGATAAATTCATGCCAATTTTATCCTAGAAACTACATGATATGTGGAATGCAATGCAAAAAGAACCACTATCAAACCTTTCATGGTTAGGCAGAAAAGATTTTTCCAATTTAGGGTCAAAATATTGTTTTTTAAGAACCTTAAATTCAAAGAAAAATGTCAAAATGAATCAAGAACCAAAAAGAAATTATTGTGAATGGTTTGATAATGTCTCTAAATGTGTTAAGATGCAATGTGATTTTTTTGGTGATTTTTAGAAACTTAAATGGTATTTTAATTAATTAATTTCCATTAATTAATTAAAATAAACATTTAAATATTTTAAAAATACAAATTTTATGCCAAAAATAAAATAAAAATTATTTTCAGAATGAGAAAAATATTTGAAAGGAAAATGCAAAATATAAATTTTTTTAGATGAGTTTTGCTATTTTTAATAAAATGGTAAAGAAAATGCAAATTAAATGAAAATTAAATGAGAAATAATGAAAGTCAACTAATCTGAGGGTCAGGATTCAAACCTAGGGGGCGGGAATTGACCAGCGCGCGCATCTGAATGGCTAATATTCAAACTTCACTAATTATGATTAAAGCCCTAATCTGAACCCTAATTACTCTCAGGTGACCGGAACAGTGTTCCGGTCATCTTCTCCGGCTAGCCAAACATGCTATCTTACTCAAAACGTAAAATAAACGCATCAAACTCTCCAGAAATGATCATCACCTCACTCTAAACAAGAATCAACCAACAAATTTCATTTATTTCACATGAACAGCTTGAATCGAAGCAAAACGGAAAATCAAACAGAAATTTCAGAAGCTTGTGAAATGCTTAAAACTCAACCATTTTCGAAACAAAACATATCATGGCAATCAGGGGAACACATAGAATCATTCTATAACATAAAAGAGAAGTTCTAGAAAATAAATTCCATGGCTACCTGAAGTGAAGCTTTCAACCCAGGAGCTTTCTGACCAGTTCTTTGCCTCAAATCAACTCCAATGACTCCCCTGAAGAGTTTGCAATGCTTGGTTGGAGTTTAAATGGTCTCTATATGAAGTTGACTGAAGTTCAGTTCAAGAAATGTGAAAATCGTGTTTTTGATACAAGGTGTTTCAAGGCAAAATGAAGGGTGGGAAATGATCAGTGATAAATGTGGAGTTGAATGGTGGAAAAAGTTTAGAGATTTGTTGGTTGAGTTGTGTGTTTCGAAGAGAAATGCATAAGAGAGGATTTTGGTGAATGCTGAGTTCTTGGAGGTTTCATCTTGTGTTGTGTTATGTGTTGGGTTGCTTGAGGTCCACATATCAATCTTTGATAGGTCAGAGAGTTGTTGTGGAACAGTGTGATTGGTATGGCTCATTTTGCACAAAGTTGTCTTTGGAGGTATGGGCTCATGGCAGGCTAAGGACAATGGGGTGTCCTGCGCAACTGGCTTTAGGGAGATCCATGGAATTGTTTTTGGGGCAATTCAGCAAGAGGGAAGAAAGTTATGGGGTGTTTTTCAATTATGTGATGTTTTGGCCCCTTTGAGAAATCTTGATGTTCAAGGCATGAAACTTGAGATTTCTTTGGGAAATTATGAATTATAGATCATGTACTATGTTTGTGTAATGGTTAGAAGTGTGTTTGAAGTCACAAAAGGCTTTGGCAAGTGTTTTTGCAAGTTTCCCTCTTTGGTGCATAAGTGAAATTTTGTGATTTTTCCCAACTTTGCAAGGCCATAACTTGAGTTCTATGATGAATTAGATCAAGTTCTTGTACTTTTTGGAAAGGGAATGATCCAATCTACAAATTTCATGACCAAGAATTTTTCATTTGAAGCACTTTTGAATTAAAAAGAGGAGGTTGAAAAACTTTCCCAAAATGGCAAGTTTGCATTACAAGTCATTTTCCCAAAATGGCAACTTTGCAAATGGCTTGAAATTCCTCAATTTTGTGAACTTCCAACTTCTTATAAGATCAAATAAAGATCATATACACCCAAAATGATGGAAAAGACCCTTTGGTTGGATGATTGGGGGCCTCAGATGCCCTGATTTTGCACTGACTTGCTCAAGAAGTCATCTATTGATCAGATGCCTTCCCCATTGAATTTCTTCATGAAAATTGGTATACATGGTCCTCATATCATATAAAGACCAATAGAAACAAGAATGACCCAAAAATTTGGAGTTATGGCCTTTGAAACCAAAACCCTAATTCTAGGTCATCTGTGCAGTTAAGCTTGGCTCTACTTCCATGCCTTCCTTAGTTCTTGTGATTCTCTGACTTTCTTGATCTTGGGAGGATATAATATGATGCTTGAACATACATGGACCCTATTGAGATTATTGAATATCTTTTTAGTGGCTCAGATGAATCTTGGATTGCTCAGATCACAAACCCTAGATGCAGACGACTTTGAACCAATGCAGTGAAACAAAAATGTAATATGAGATGATATGATTGAACTTATGCACATGAAAAGAATCACAAGACATGATTAAATTAGGGAGGGAAAATTTGGGGTGTTTACAATATCCCTTTTCTTCTTCACCCAGTGAGTGCAAATTTTGGACTGTCTTTGGTATTCAACCACAAGTTATCTTGTTTGCCTGTTAAGCCGATGCTTACATCCTGCACAACTAACTCATGTTTGAATAGGGGCAGCTGTAAACACCCCAAATTTTCCCTCAACAAGTTCATACCATGGCTTGTAATCTTTCATGTTTGCACTAGTTCAATCATAGCATATCATATGGCATTTTTGCTTCACTGCATTGGTTCAAGTTCATCTGCATCTAGGGTTTGTGATCTGAGCAGTCCAGGATCCATTTGAGCCACTCCAAAGGTCTTCAATCATCTCAAGAGGGTCCATGTATGTTCAATAATCATATTTTATCCTCCAAATATCAAGGAAGTCAAATAATCACAAGAACTGGCAAGGCATGGAAGCAGAGCCAAGGTTTAACTACACAAATGACCTGAAATTAGGGTTTTGGTTTCAGAGGCCATAACTCCAAATTTTTTGGTCATTCTTATTTCTATTAGTCTTAATATGTTATAAGGATCATACATACCAAGTTTGATGTAGAAATTCATTGTGGAAGTCATCTGGTCACTAGGTAGCTTCTTGAGCAAGTTAGAGCCAAATCAGGGCATCTGAGGCCCCCCAACATGGAACCAAAGTGGATTTTTCATCAAATTGAAGTTATATGGTCTTTATTTGATCATTTAAGTGCTTATAAGTTCACAAATTTGAAGAAAAGTGAGCTAAACCAAAAGTTGCCAAAAATGGAAATGACTTGTAATGTAAACCTTCCATTTTGGGAGAGTTTTTCAACCTCCTCTTTCTCAACCAAAAATGCTTCAAATGAGAAATTGTTGGTCATAAAAGTTGTAGATTGGATCATTCCCTTTTCAAAAAGTACAAGAACAAGGTCTAATTCATTTTGGAACTTAAGTTATGGCTTTCCAAAGTTGGCAAAAATCACATAATTTTCAAGAATGCACCAAAGAGGGATTTTTGCAAAACCTCTTGCCAATTCATTTTGTGACTTCAAGTGACTTCTACACATCATAACATCATAGTGCTTGGCTTAAAACTCAGAATTGACCAAAGAATTTCACATTTTCATGACTTTCACATAAAGAAATCTCAAAAGGGCCAAAGGTTCATGAATTTGCAAAACCTCCCATAACTTTGTCACAACTTGCTGATTTGCCTCAAAGAGATTTCCATGGCTATCCTTGAATCTTGCTGCACCAGACACCCCTTTGTACTTGACCTGAACCAGCCCATACCTCAAAGTACAACCAATGTTGACTTTTTGCATTTTGCACCATACCAATCAGCATAGCCCACACTAACTCCACGGACCTATCACAAGCTGATATGTGGACATTATGCAACTCATTTCACACAAGAACCAAGCCTGAATCCTCATCATTGCCATAGTTCACAAAAACTTCCTCCTTTGCATTTTTCTTCGAAACTCTCAACACACTTAACAAAACTTCAAACTTCTTCCACCATTCATCTCCAAATTCATCACTGATCATAAGCCACCCCTCAAAATAGCCAAGAACACCTCACAAACAAAAGACGATTTTTTGGCCAGTTGAACACAAACTCATAAACCAGCCTTCCTCTAAGCTTTCCAAGCATCAAAGCTTCTTCAGGGAGGTCATTGGAGGCATTTTGAAGCAAGAAAGCAGCCAGAAAGCTCCAGGGTTGAAAGCTCCATCTCAGGTAGCCATGTGAATCAATTTTTCCAGAACCTTTATTTTAAGTTATTAAATGGTTAAGCTTGTTCCCCTGAGTGCAATGAACTTTGTATTTTTGAAAATGATGAAGAAATGAGAATGTATGGTCTGTCTGAAAGTTTCACCATTTTTGTTCTTGGCTTCGAATCTTGAGATGGAGTGAAAATAAATTGTTTTTGAGGGTGGGGTTGATCTTAGGAGAGTGAGAGGAATCAATCTGGAGCTTTAGAGCTCCAGAAATGGCCTAGGGAGTGATTTGGAGATTTCTCAGGGGAGGTGTGGCCGGAGAAGATGACCAGAGGTCATTTCCGGCCACCTGAAAGTAATTAATTTGTTTAATTAGGGTTAGGGAACTTTTTGAATCTGGACCGTTAGATTAAGCTTTCCCGCGTGCAGTGTAGGGCTAGGATCATGTCATTAGTATTTAATCAGGTTCTGCTTCTAGGTTAAGCTTCTGACCTCCCCCTTTGGAGGGTAACTTAGTATAGTTTTAGGGTTCCTTTGAGTTCATTTTCAATTTTTTATCTTATGATTTGCTTCTGTTTTTGAGTTTTGCATCCCACATGTTCATATAACCCTAATTTCTCATCTTCATTTTCATCCATCTTGTATATGCTTGCATCCATGAACTTGCCATGACATTTTATGCATTCACATGACATATAAGACATCCTAGGACACATTAGAATCATGCTTGATCATTTCTTCATCCATTTGCCATGTTATGCATTCATTACATTCCATGTGCATTCATGAACTTTCATGCCTCCTTTCATGCTTCATTTGCATCTTCATCCCTTGTATGATCATTCACATCTCATGACATACATTTGCATCATCTCTTAGCATCATTTGCATCTTGAACATGCTTCTGGTTTTGGTTTGCATCATTGCATACTTTTCATTTTCATTTCATTTTCATTTCTTTTTACTAACTTTTCAGGTGGTAAGTTACTTTGAGAAGTGAATTTTCCTTCACTTCTCACAATCTCTTATCATCTCTCTTATGCATTAATTGCTGCATTTTTTATTTGTATTAGAGTGAGCTTGCTCATTCATGTTCCTTCCTCACCTTCTTTCTTCAAGCAACTTATCTTCTTAAGTGAAGTAAGTTGACTTGCTTCTTTCTGCTTCTCCTCCTTCCATCTTTCTTCTTCCTTGGTGGCTTTTCCTGAAGATCTCTTGCAAGCCTCATAAACCCTAGGAATACCAAGCATGATCACAATTAAGGTTTGATTAGTCCCTCCATTATTTTTACCTTTGTGTCATCTTTTGTGTCTCTCCTCTTATCTCTTAATCAGGGACTAAACCTTCAAGGTTTTAAGGCTTTGTGATTAAGGTTATGCCTGCATCCTTCTATTAGGATGGAGTGTATAACTTTAATCCTAAGTGTTAAACCCTTAATGTGTTTAAATCTCTTAATCAATCCACCTAAAAATCACTAAGACATCAAGCTTGTAACTTGGGCCTTGCATTGGGGTTCTAATTCTTCCTTAATTGGTTAAGAAGGACTAACCCTAGTGTTAATGGACAAGTCCCCCTCAACTTGTCTTACAAACCATAAAATTCACTTATTAATCCTTACCATTAACTAAAATCCACTTTAATAAAGGCTTTGTTTTGTCATGAGGTTAATCCCTAATCATGGATTAAGTTGAGGAGCCTTCCTCAGCTTAAATGTTCTCATCTATTATCCTTCTATTAGGATGGTGTAATGGGCCCATTAAATCCTTGATTATGGCTTAAATTCATTACTTAACACTAAAAAAAACTCCCAAAACATCTAAGTAAATGCAAGTAGGTTAATGATCTTAATCCTACATCAGGGTGATTAAGTGTGAGGTGCTTACTTCATACTTAAGGTATTCTAATTACCCCTAATCAGAGGGAGGATGTGAAGAGTTTACTAACCCTTGGTTTAGGATTAAGCTCATTAACTTATGACAAACACAAAAAAGCAATAAAAGATTGAAAATACCAAAAACAAACAATAATCGTCTCCTCCGGGATTCTTTTCTCACCTCACTCATTCATAAACGAGAACTTGTTTCTTCCGTCTAATGCAAGACAGTTAGCACTCGAGCCAGATGAGTCATGCACTTGAGCATAGATAAGCAAGTAGTTCACAAGTCAATTTAGCTTTCAGTCCCTTTGAGTCGAACTACGGTGTTCTGACTTCCTCATTGCACGAGAGGATACGCAGGCATAACTTTATTGTTATCGAACAAAAGTCTCTGTATATTACCCCTCTTCTAGCCTTATTCTTTTTAGCCTCATAGTCTTGGGCATTACACTCTTTCCTTACCCTGATACTCCTTTCATTCACTTCACACTTCTTTTGAACTGACACTTGTATTCTTTTCCAACTTTTGCACACATACAGCACTGACACTTACCCCTTTAAACACAATCTTTCAAGCGTGGATCCCGTAGAGTAAGAAGGACAATTTGGGTGCTAATACCTTCCCAGGTTGTAACCAACCCCCTTTCTCACTTTCTCTGGTTCGCGACCGTCTTATCCATCTTTTTCCTAGGTCTATGCAGCATTACCTTTCCTTCGGGATAAAAATGCCTAGCTGGCGACTCTTTTCAGTTCATCTTCATGTCCTCTCCTTTCGCCGACCGTTCGCGTCTGTACCCCTCTTGGCCATGTGCCATTTGGTGGGAGCGACAGTAGGCCGGCTGAATGTCCATCACATAGAAAGTAGTCTGAAAGACCTGTGGACCGATTATCACAGGCAACTCCACCTCTCCAAGAACAGATCTCTTGGAGCCATCCAAAGCCCTGACCACAAGATTGCTTGGTCGGAGAGCTATTCCATCATATTCGAGCTTGACAAGAGCTTTCTTCGGCAAGACATTGAGTGAGGACCCAGTGTCAACAAGAACATGAGAGAGCACGGCTCCTTTACACTCTAGGGTGATATGTAAAGCTTTGTTGTAGTGACGTCCTTCTGTTGTTAAATCAGCATTGGTGAAACCTAGCCCATGGCTAGTATTGACATTATACACCACTGTTTCAAGCTGATTCAATGTGATCTCTTCTGGCACGTAGGCAGCATGCAGAACTTTGAGTAATGCATCCTGTTGCACCCCAAAATTTGCCCTCACCAAGACAATACATTGTGTACTAAGGTGTCCCAAGAGGTTCACAAGGTTCACAATTAGTCAGGAAGTTTGACAATTCCCTCAGACAAAGCATCCTCCTAAGCAAGGCATCCTAAACTAGGGTTTTGACTTTCATCAAGCTAAATGGACTTCCAAGGCTTCAAGTGAGTTTCATAGCATCCTATATGTCTTCAAGAATCCCCATGTCAAGTTTCAAGACTTTCCCAAAAGATTTGCTCAGTCGGATGATCAGATAGGCTAAAATCAGTCAAAGCAGTCAAAAAGTCAAACTGAGGTCACTATGGTCAAACCAAAGTCAAACTTCATTATTTTTTACCAACATCAATTATATGAAGTAAAATTCATCATTTTATCAAGGGTTGATCATGATTCATCAAGAAAATTTCAGATCATCAAGAATCAGGAGTTTCTAAATTAGGGTTTTCACAGGAAAAGTCAACTGAACTTTGACCAGCCATAACTTTCACATGCTTCATCAAAAATGATTTCAAATCATCAATAACTTTTGAAAGAAATTGAATTCTCTACAACTTTGTGTCTCACAAGCCAATCCAAAAAATGCTTCATTTAGAAGGTATGAGCTAAAACATTATAGGTCATTTTAAAAGTCAACAAAAAGTCAACATCTTCCAAAGGACATAATTTGAGAATGGTAAAATATATGGACATGAGACCAAAGAGGTTGGTTAGAGGACTCTCTAAGCTTTCCAAAATGTCCAAGAACACCTTCATAGCATTAAAATTGAGGGATTTGTTCCCTTGCAAATTTGGGAAATGTTTTAGAGGTTTATGAAGCAAATGGGATCTTAGAACCAAATTTCTCCAAATGGGCTTGCATTTTTATGATCCAAACACTTCCATGACATCATGCACGAATTAAAATTTATTTATTCAAAGTTTTATTCATTTTATTTTATTTATTATGATTTTTTACATTAAAAATCATTTTAAATCAAAATAAAATATAAAAGTGTGAATATTTGATGAGATTTTTGTTCTAGAAAGTCTTAATGGTCATTTAGAAGTGATTGAGATTATACAAAATTAGATCATTCAAAAATAGCAAGGATATATCAAAAAAATTCAATATTTTAAAGTGAATCTTTTTCAATCTCAAATGATCCACAAGTCCAAAGTTTAATCTGATTTTTTGACCTAAATAGTTCACACTATATATGTACAACATAAAGCACACAAAAGGGACGAAATTGGAAACCTCAATAACCATAATCAAACTTCAAAAATTCAAGCAAAAACACACATTCGGTTTTTGATTTGCAGGAGGTTTCAAGGTCTTTTAAAGGTGGAGACATGATCCTTGATGCTTCTTAAAGCTATCCTGATCATTTGCATCACTCAAAATGCCCCCATACGCATGAACCGAATTCAAATAACTTGACATTTGTGATTTTTCGATTCTGTTTATTTGCATATTATTAATGATTTTTAACCTCATATTGTTGATTGTGATGAGGTATAGAATGTTTCTGGGTAAAAAACATGAAGTTTCATGACCTAATCTACTCGCGGCCATTATTAGGGTTCTTGAACCGAAATTAGGGTTCTTTGATTTAGACATTATAAATCAATTTTAATGCCATAAATGAACTGTATGAGGTTTGGGGATCACAACCATGTGATCAATTTGATGAATCATTACATATTGATGATGGTATGAGATTGGCAGGTTTCATATGCAAGTAAATTCGCAGGAAATATGGTGGATAAATTCGCAGGTAAATTCGTAGGTCTGGAGATAGGAGATGAAGGCAGCGCGAGCTTTCTGATTTTTGAAATTTTGTTTTAATATTTTATGAATTGTTTGTATTATGTTTCACAATTGTGATACTGGCTCAGTTGGTGAAGAAGCGCGTGTGAGAAGCAAAGGGCTTGTGTTCGAATCTGGCCTCCAACTATTGTTTGGATTTAATTCCATTTGATTCTACAAGCTTACCATATAATGATTGCCTTGTCCTTAGATGTCAAACACGCGCAGTGGCTCAGCTGGTTTTGGGAGACGTCTGTTCAAGTAAAGGACCTGGGTTCAAATCCCAGGTCCTTACTTTTTGGCCAATATGTTTGTTTTTTCTTATTTTTAATGTATTTTTCTTATATTAATTATATTTTGTTTATTTTAGTAAATATAAATTATAAAAACTAATTTCTAAATAACATTATAATATTTTCTTTATATTCTTAAAATTATAATTTTTTTTCTTTAAAAAAAAATTTAATTATTTATATTTATTTTATAATAAGTATATATATATATATATATATATATATATATATATATATATATATATATATATATATATATATATATATATATATATATATATATATATATATATATATATATATATATATTTGTAAATAAATTAATATTTCAATTAATAATTAAAACCCTAATTTCTAAAACCCTAATTTTCTCTAACCCTAACCCTAATTTTTATTAACTTTAATATTTAATTTAATCATGTTATAAACTATAATTTAATAATTAATCATTTTTTTATAAATAATTATTATGTTGTTTATTATTATTATAATTATTCTATTTTCTTTTAAAAATTCTTTAAGATTGTTTATTTAACTTAAAAAAATATTCTCTTAAGTTTTATATTCTTTATATTTTTTGCTAACCTCTTTCCTTATGATTATTATCATTGCTAACCCTTTAAATTATTGTTCATTTATTATTAATTATTTCTATTATTATGTAATTGCGAAAGTCATGTAATAGTTGTAGGTTTATTCTTGTTTCTATTTTATTCTTTGTAAATATTTTTATTGCCATGGTTAGTAATCTTAGGGTGTGAGTGTTGCACCCCAAAATTTGCCCTCCCAAAGAAAAGACATTGTGTAATAAGAGGTTCACAAGGTTCACAAGGTTCACAAGACATATCATGAGGTTCACAAGATTCACAATTAGTCAGAAAGTTTGGCAATTCCCTCAGACAATGCATCCTCCTAAGCAATGCATCTTAAACTAGGGTTTTGACTTTCATCAGG
Organism: Lathyrus aphaca; assembly: GCA_963966055.1. Taxonomy (NCBI): domain Eukaryota; kingdom Viridiplantae; phylum Streptophyta; class Magnoliopsida; order Fabales; family Fabaceae; genus Lathyrus; species Lathyrus aphaca. The sequence goes on from OZ014524.1 coordinate 15,686,359, forward strand.
CTAAATGGACTTCCAAGACTTCAAGTGAGCTTCATAGTATCCTATATGTTTTCAAGAATCCCCATGTCAAGTTTCAATACTTTCCCAAAAGATTTTCTCATTCAGATGATCAGATAGGCTAAAATCAGTCAAAGTAGTTAAAAAGTCAAACTGAGGTCAACTGTGGTCAAACCAAAGTCAAACTTCATGATTTTTTGACAACATCAAGTATATGAAGTAAAATTCATCATTTGATCAAGGGATTATCATGATTCATCAAGGAGATTTCAGATCATCAAGAATCAGGAGTTTCTAAATTAGGGTTTTCACAAGAAAAGTCAACTGAACTTTGACCAGCCATAACATTCACATGCTTCATCAAATTTTTCCATCCAAAGCTCATTTTGAAGGAAATTGAATTCTCTACAACTTTGTGTCTCACAAGCCAAGCCCAAAAATGCTTCATTTGGAAGGTATGAGCTAAGACATTATAGGTCTTTTTAAAAGTCAACAAAAAGTCAACATCTTCCAAAGAGCATAACTTGAGAATGGTAAAAGATATGGACATGAGACCAAAGAGGTTGGTTAGAGGACTCTCTAAGATTTCTAAAAAGTCCAAGAACACCTTCATAGCATTAAAATTGAAGGATTTGTGCCCTTGCAAAGTTGGGAAATTTTTGGGAAGTTTATGAAGCAAATGAGGCCTTAAAACCAATTTTTGCTAAATGGGCCTACCAAATTGCCATCCAATCTTCATAATGTCATCAAGCACGACCCAAACCATGTCTTTTCTTATTTTTTATATTTTATTTAATATTTATTTGAATTTTATTCATTAAAATACAAATTAAATCAAAATAAAATATGAAAATCAAATATTTGGATGAGATTATGATTCTAGAAAGTCATAAACATCAATTATAGATGATTGATCTGATCCAAATTCGTGCTAGCTTTATTTGGCAAGGTTAGATGTGATCTTTTTCAATATTTGAAAGAAGGAAACTTCATGATCAAGCAATCAATACAAAGCCCATAAATCCATAACTTTTTGACCTAATTTTGATCTCTACATAAACCTGAATATATCCCAATCACAAAAGGACGATTTTCCAGCCTCCACACATATCCTTCAAACTTCAAAATATCAAGAAAAAGTCACATACGGTTTTGGACTTAGAAGGACTTTCAAGACAAAATAAAGGTTGCAAATCATTCCTTGAAGATCACTGAGTGTTTCTGGATCATAAAACCATCCATTCATGCACTGAATTATGCTAACCGAATCACTCTTATTCATGTTTTACATTTTTTTCGATTTCATACTCCCATGCGTTATTAACTGATTTTGCTTGTTGATTCGTGTTTGTTTTGAAGCATAGAAGCTTTATGGATAAACCAATTGAAGTTTCATGGCCTAAATCATTAGATGCCATTGTTAGGGTTTGAGACTCGAATTTGGGATCTTAGTGTTTAGGGCGTCTAAATGAATTCTAAGAACATGGCCATAACGTATAAACTTCATGTAATTGATCTGGGTTGCTAATTTGCATTAATATTGTGGTTTGCTTGATGTTTCAAAAACATAGGTTTTCTGGTTCATGAACACGCAGGTGAATTCGCAGGAAAGGGCGTATGAAAATTCGCAGGAAATTCAAATGAGGAAGATGAAGCTGCGCACCAAATTCCAGTTTTAAATTCTAACATTATATTTTATTTTATTGTTGTTATATATATTTCAGAAAGACTAGTTGGCTCAGTTGGTTGGACGCGCATGTGAACGGCTTCAGTACCTGGGTTCAAATCCCAGGTTTTGCGTTTTTTTTGTTTTATTTATCATATTTACCAGTTTGTATATTTAATAATTATTGTTCATCCTGTGTTTGCTAGCACGCGCTAGCCCAGTGGCAGGGCTTTAGGTATGGTAAGGGGGAGGTCCTGGGATCAAAACCAGGCCTCCCCACCTCTCTTTTTACCATTTGTTTTTTTTATATTAATTAACTTGTTTTTATAATTATTAATTTTATTTAAATACCAATTAAACCTTTATATTTTATATTAATCTTATAATTTTTTTGATAAATCATTTTAATTAATTTAATAAACAATTTTGTATGTAAAAATGTTTTTCTTCTAAGTTGTAAATAATTTATGTAAATATTATTTAATTTCTAAATTTAAAAACTAACCCTAATTTTATATATATATATATATATATATATATATATATATATATATATATATATATATATATATATATATATATATATATATAATTAAGACCCTAGTTTTCTAAAACCCTAATTTTCTCTAACCCTAACCCTAACCCTAATTCTTGTTAACTTTAATATTTAAATTATAATCTAATAATTATTATTATGATTGTTTATTATTATTCTAATTACTTTATTATTTTCTTTTTTTAAAAATTCTACAAACTTATTTGTTTAATTTAAAAATATTCTCTTAAATTGTATATATTTTGTTTATTTGTGCTAACCTCTTTTTCTTATAATTATTTTATTACTAACCATTTTAATTATATTTTCTTTATTATATATTTATTATTAATTATTTCTATTATAATGTAATTGCGAAAGCCTTGTAATAGTCGTAGTTTTATTTTTGTCTTTAATTTATTATTGATAAATATTTTTGCCATGGTTAGTAACTATAGGGAGTTGTAAACACCCCAAATTTTCCCTTACTCATTTCATCATGGCTTGTGACTCTTTTCATTTGCATAAGTTCAATCATATCATCTCATATTGCATTTTTGCTTCACTACATTGGTTCAAAGTCATCTGCATCTAGGGTTTGTGATCTGAGCAATCCCTGAGCTATCTGAGCCACTCCAAGAGTCTCCAATCATCTCAAGAGGGTCCATGTATGTTCAAGCATCATATTATATCCTCCCAAGATCAAGAAAGTCAGAAAATCACAAGAACTGAGGAAGGCATGGAAGCAGAGCCAAGTTTAACTACACAGATGACCTAAAATTAGGGTTTTGGTTTCAGAGGCCATAACTCCAAATTTTTTGGTCATTCTTGTTTCTATTGGTATCTATATGATATAAGGATCATGCATACCAATTTTCATGAAGAAATTCAATGGGGAAGGCATCTGATCAATAGACGACTTCTTGAACAAGTCAGTGCAAAATCAGGGCATCTGAGGCCCCCAATCATCCAACCAAAGGGTCTTATCCATCATTTTGGGTGTATATGATCTTTATTTGGTCTTAGAAGAGGTTATAAGTTCACAAAATTGAATAATTTCAAGCCATTTGTAAAGTTTCCATTTTGGGAAAGTCACTTGTAATGCAAACTTGCCATTTTGGGAAGGTTTTTCAACCTCCTCTTTTTTATTCAAAAATGCTTCAAATGAATCATTCTTGGTCATGAAAGTTGTAGATTGGATCATTCCCTTTTCAAAAAGTACAAGAACTTGATCTAATTCATCATAGAACTCAAGTTATGGCCTTGCAAAGTTGGGAAAAATCACAAAATTTTACTTATGTACCAAAGAGGGAAACTTGCAAAAACTCATGTCAAACCAATTTGTAGCCTCAAAGTGACTTCTAACCATTACACAAACATAATACATGACCTATAATTCAGAATTTCCCAAAGAATTCTCAAGTTTCATGCCTTGATCATCAAGTATTTCAAAAGGGGCCAAAACCTTCACAAATTGCAAAACCACCCACAAACTCCATTCCACTTGATATTTTGCCTCAATCTGAATTCCATGGTTGCCCATGAATCAAGTTGCGCCAGACACCCCCTTTTCCTCAGCCTGCCATGAGCCCATACCTCAAAGGACAACTTTCTTGACTTTTTGCAAATTGAGCCATAACAATCAAATTGCTCCACAACAACTCTTTGACCTATCCAGGATTGATACATGGCCCAAAATCAACTCAACACACACAAGAACATAAGCTGAATCCTCACACAACTCAACATTCATCAAAACTTCCCCTTTTGCATTTCTCTTCGAAACTCATAGCTCAGCCAACAAAACTCCAAACTTTTTCCACCATTCAACTCCACATTCATCACTGATCATTTCCCACCCTTCATTTTGCCTTTAAACACCCCATATCAAAAATACGATTTTCACCTCCTTTGACCTGAGCTTCAGCAAACTTCACATAGAGGCCATATAAACTCCAACCAAGCATTGCAAACTCTTGAGGGGGATCATTGGAGGTGATTTGAAGCAAAGAAGCAGCCAGCCAGTGCCATTTTCGAAAGCTTCAGTTCAGGTAACCTCAAGAACAAATTTTCCAGAAACTTGATTTTAGGTTATAGATTTGTTCCTCATGTTGCATTGATCATGCTGATGCTTTTCTTTTTGAAAATGGTTGAGTTTTAAGGATTTTATGTTGCTCTGAAACTTTTCCCGTAAAATGTGTTTTGATTCGATTCTCAAGATTTACGAAAAATAAATGAGTTTTGTTGTGTGGTTTGTGTTTAATGATGTTCAAGGAATGATTCTGGAGAGTTTGATGAGTTTTTGTGGCGTTTTGAGAGAGATTGAATGAGAGTGCTGCCGGAGAAGATGACCGGAACATTGTTCCGGTCACCTGAAAGTCATTAGGGTTCAGATTAGGGCTTTAATCATAATTAGCATAGTTTGAATGTCAGTCGTCCAGATGCGCGCGGGGTCAATTCCCTCAAATCTGACTTTAAACCTCAGCCCTAGGATTAGCTGATTTTCCCCTTTTTTCTCATTTATTTAATATTTATTTCATTTGTTTCTATTTTATTTGAACGAATTTTTAAAAAATAGCAAATGACATCAAAAAATTCTGAAAATTTTTATCCAAACCTTTATTAATTTTCAGAACCCCAAAATATTTTTATTTTTATTTTTTGCATTAAAAATTATTTTTAAATAATTTAAATGTTTATTTTTAATTAGTTAATGAAAATTAATTAATTAAAAATACATTTAGGTATTTAAAAATCCCAAAAATATTCAGAAAGCATTTCAAAATATTTACAAACATTTACAAACTCACAAAGCAAATTTCTTTTTGGTTTTGATCTTACTTTGACAATTGTCATTTGAATTAGGGTTCTTTAATTTGAATATTTTTAACCCTAACTTCAAAAATTCATAACTTTTGATCCAAGTTGAGTTTGTGAATGGTTCTTTTTGCATTGTGTTATGCATCCTTTCAAGCATTTAAAAATATTTTTGTTTCATTTTTATCTTTCATTTTCAATTTGTTTGACATTTTCCCTTTAGGATCACCCTTAAAACCCTAGAAATTTAGGAAAATCATAAGTCCTTTAGGGTTTAGCTTCTGACCTTCCCCTTTGGGCAGTGAACTTGTATAGATTTAGGGTACCTTTGATCCCATTTTCAATTTTTTATCTCATGTTTTGCTTCTGATTTTGAATTTTGCATTGCATCTTGTACATAAACCCTAATCTTTGCCTTCATTTGCATTCATCCTTCATATGCTTGCATACATGAACTTGACATGACATTTTGTGCTTTCACATGACTTCTAAGACATCTTAGAACACATTAGAATCATGTTTGATCATTGCATCATCCATTTTCCATGCTTTTGCTTTCATTTGATGTCATATGCATTCATGAACTTTCATGCCTCCTTTCATGTCTCATTTGCATCTTCATTACTTGTATGATCATCCACATCTCATGAAATCCATTTGTATCATCTCTTAGCATCATTTACATCATGAATATGCTTCTGACTTTGGCTTTTATCTTTGCATTTCGTCTCATTTTCATTTCATTTCATTTCCTTCTGCTAACTTTTCAGGTGGTCAGTGTTTGAGAAGTGAATTTGCCTTCACTTCTCATAACCTCTTCTCATCCCTTTTATGCATCATTGCTGCATTTTTACTTGTGAATTAGAGTGAGCTTGCTCATTCATGCTCCTTCTCCTCTTTATTTCTTTAAGCAACTTATCTTCTTAAGTGAAGTAAGTTGTCTTGCTTCTTGCTGCTTCTTTTCCTTCCATCATGCTTCTTCCTTGGTGGCTCTCTTGAGGATCTTCTTGCAAGCTTCATAAACCCTAGGAACACCCAAGCATGATCACAATTAGGGTTTGATTAGTCCCCCCATTAGTTTTACCTTTGTGTCATCTTTGAGTCTTCTCTTCTTATCTCTTAATCAAGGATTAAACCTTAAAGGTTTTAAGGCTTTGTGATTAAGGTTATGCCTGTATCCTTCTATTAGGATGGAGTGTATAACTTTAATCCTAAGTGTTAAACCCTTAATGTGTTTAAACCCTTTAATCAATTCACCTAATAATCACTAAGACATGAAGCTTGTAACATGGGCCTTGCATTAGGGTTCTAATTCTTCCTTGATTGGTTAAGAAGGACTAACCCTAGTGTTAATGGACAAGTCCCCCTCAAGCTGTCTTAAAAACCATAAAATCCACTTCTTAATCTTACCATTAACTAAAATCCACTTTAATAAAGGCTTTGTTTTGTCATGAGGTTAATCCCTAATCATGGATTAAGTTGAGGAGCCTTCCTCAGCTTAAATGTTCTCATCTATTATCCTTCTATTAGGATGGTGTAATGGGTCTTTGATTATGGCTTAAACTCATTACTTAACACTAAACAAAAATACCAAAAACATATAAATGATTGCAAATAAGTTAATGATCTTAATCCTATATCATGGTGATTAAGTGTGAGGTGTTTACTTCATACTTAAGGTATTCTCATTACCCCTAATCAGAGGGAAGATGTGATGAGTTTACTAATCCTCGGTTTAGGCTTAAGCTCATTTTCTTATGACAAACTCCAAAAGCAATAAAAGACTGAAAACACCAAAAACAAACAATAATCGTCTCCTTCGGGATTCTTTTCTCATCACACTCATTCACAAACGAGAACTTGCTTCTTCCGTCTAATGCAAGATAGTTTGCACCTGAGCCAGACAGGTCATACACTTGAGCATAGACAAGTAAGCAGTTCACAATTCAATTTGTTTTTCAGTCTCTTTGAGTCTAAATACGGTGTTCTGACTTTCCTCATTGCACGAGAGGATACGTAGGCATAACTTAACAGTTATCGAACAAAAGTCTCTGTATATTCCCCCCTCTTCCAGTATTATTCTTTAAGCCTCATAATCTTGAGCTTCATACTCTCTCCTTGCACTGACACTCTCTTATTTCACTTCACATTTCTTTTTGCACTGACACTTGCATTCTTTTCCAGCTTTTGCACACAAAATAACACTGACACTACCCCCTTAAACACAAAGTTTCAAGCGTGGATCCCGTCGGGTACGAAGGACAATCTGTGTGCTAATACCTTCCCAGGTTGTAACCAACCCCCTTTCTCAGTTTCTCTGGTTCGTAACCGTCTTATCCATATCTTTTCTTAGGTCTATGCAGCATTACCTTTCCTTCGGGATAAAAATGCCTAGCTGGCGACTCTTTTCAGTTCGCCCTTGTGTCCTCTCTTTCACCGACCGTTCGCGTCTGTACCTCTCTTGACCAGGTGTCATTTGGTGGGAGCGACAGCTTGGCGACTCTGCTGGGGAACCTTATATTGCAACCAGGGATTCTGGTTCTTTTTGTGGGTTCCTCCTAGCGCTTGTTTGATTTGTGTTTACTGGGGTGTTATGTGCTATGTGTGTTTATTTATTTTGCTTTATTTACTGCTTTATGTACAACTTTATTTATTGCTTTCTTTACAATTTTGCATATTTCATACTGTCATTGTTGGATCTGGTTTTCTTTGGTGGGTGGGGTTCTATTGAGAGTTTAAGGTCCTATACCTGGGACCTGAGTGACACCTAGGCTAGAGTGGTTCATGTTCTTTCCTATTCCATTTCGGTCTGGTGCGGGAATATGAAACACGGTTCAGATGTGGGTTTCTTCTTGAGAACTCTGTGCTACAGATTTCTTGTAGTGCTAGGGCTATCTGGGAAGCCTGCTAAGTCTGGATGACCTTTTTATCATGACCTTCAGAAGCTGAGGTGAATTAAAGGAGGATCTTTTATGGTTATTGTAAACACTGTACCTCCGGGTTAGAAGTGTTTACACTTCTCATAACTGATCCAAGTCTAAGGATCCTTGTTCTAGAACATTACCAGTGAGGGGGTTGGGCTGTTTACAGGTTTGCAGAAACCCTTGGCCACATCATACCCTGTTACTGTATTGTTTAAGAATACTTCACTTTGGACAATTCTTGTGATTAACCTTGGACATGTGACTCTTTATTTGAGTCCCCCACCCTGGTTGCTGGATTTCTTAGCCTTCATCTGGACTTTTGAACATACATAGGCCTTATATCAAGACAGATAATCAGATCCAGCTTGATCACAAACCCTTGCATATCATTTGCATATATCATCATTGCATCATTTAACATTTTGTTTATTTGCTTTTCAGGGATTCCATTTCATTGTATCTTGGTTTTGGTTTTGACCCCTTCTTCTGCATAGACCTCTACTTCAGCTGTCTTCATCAGTGTAAACACCCCAAATTTTCCCTCACCCATCCACACCATGGCTTGTGATCATCTCATATGCATAAACACAATCATATCATCTCATATCACAATTTTGATTCACTGCATAGATTCTAAGTCATCTGCACCTAGGGTTTATGATCTGAGCAATCCAAGAGCCCCCTGAGCCACTCCAAAGGCCACCAATCACTTCAAAGGGGTCCATGTGTGTTCAAGTGTCATGATACATCCTCTCAAAGTCAAGAATGCAAAAGAATCACAAGAACTGGGATTGGTATGGATGCAGAGCCAAGTTTGACTACACAGTTGACCTAAAATTAGGGTTTTGGTTTCAGAGGCCATAACTCCAAATTTTTTTGGTCATTCTTGTTTCCATTGGTCTCTATATGGTATAGGGAGTATGCATATCAATTTTCATGAAGAAATTCCATGGGGAAATCATCTGATCAAGAGTTGACTTTTCAGACAAGTCAGTGCAAAATCAGGGCATCTGAGGCCCCCAATGACCCAACCAAGGGGTGATCTTCATCATTTTGAGTGTATATGATCTTTATTTGATCATGGAAGAAGTTAGAAGTTCACAAAATTCAAGAATTTGAAGATTTTGCAAAGTTGACTTTTTTGGGCATAGTTGACTTTTCAAGAATGTGTCATTTTAGGTCATTTTTCAAGCCTTGATTCTTGATCCAAAAATGCTTCAAATGGAAAAACTTTGGTCATGGAAGTTGTAGAATACATTTTTCCCTTTTCAAAAAGTACAAGAACATGACCTAATTCTTCTTGGATCAAAAGTTATGGTGTGACAAAGTTGGCCAAAATCACTAATTTTCAAGACATGCCTCAAATGAGAAATTTGCAAAATCATGAACCAAGGCCATTTGTAACTTCTAGTTCACTTCAAACCAAGGTACAAACATCACATGGGTTCTAAAAATCAGAATTGGACCAAAGTTCCTCATGTTCATGGTTGGTGTAACAAGGCATTTTCATGAAGTTTCCAAAGGTGACCAACTTGCAAAACTCATGATCACTCCCCCTACCACTTGCAACATTGGATGCTGAACCATGCTAGCATCTCACCTCACCATGCTGCGCCAGCCCTAGCCCTTGTACCAAGCCTAGAACCAAGCCCATGCTTTCCTTACAAAAAGTTGACTTTTGGCAAAAGCAAACATCCCAATCACAGCAGGCCATGTCACATCTTCTGGCCACTTGGAATTGTTTATACTATCCTTTGGCAAGCAAAACAAAAGCCAAGCCAAGCTGAAACACACCATAGCATCACATTTCACAAACTCACCCAATTTGCATTTCTCTTCGAATCTCTCTACCCAGCTCACAAACATTCAAACCATTTTCACACATCAACTCACATTGCCTCACTAAGCCCAAACCAACAAAGAACCAAGCCTGAATCAAGCAAGAACTTGGTTTCTCCATTTTCACTCTCACCTGCAGTTTCTTTCGAAACTCACTCCACAGGCCATAAACATCCAAACAAACTCCACAAACCTTCTTAAAACATCACCCTGATCACAAAGAACCACTCACATTGGCCTGAAACTGCCTGCATCACCATTGCCATTTTCAACTGAGCTTGAGCAGAAGCTGTTCAAACTCTTCATCTAGCCAGCATAAACTTCTCCAAAGCATTCAAGCATCATCAAGAGGTCATAAGGAGTGGAATTCACAGGGAGGGGAGATCTGAAAGTTGCTGGAGTGAAAGCTTTGAATCTCAGGTAGCTCGAGAAATATTTTTCCAGAAATCATTTTTCATGTTCTAAACTTGTTCTCCATGCTTCACTGATTGTCCTGATGTTTTTAGTTTTGAAAATGGTGATGAAATGAGAATTTAATTGCTTCCTGAAACTTTTTTGCCCTAGTTCTTGTTTGCTTCGATTCAGCCATTCCAGGAAGAATAAATTTGTTTTGATTGGGGGTTTTGGTTCGTGAGTGAGTGGGAATCATTTCCATGCTCTTAGATTTTGTTTTAATTAGGTTTTGAGAGAGTTTGGAGATTTTCAGGTGGGGTTCCCACCGGAGAAGACGACCGGAGGTCTTCTCCGGCCACCTGAAAGTCATTAGGGCTTAATCCTGTAATTAATTTCATTTGAATGTTGAGCGTAGGATCAGTAGACTTTGTTGACCTGCCGCGCGAATGAATGGCCCAGATCCATTTGATTTGCCCTAATCCACTCAGTTAGTTTAATTAATCCATAATTAAATTAATTTAACCAGATGCAATCCTGGCCCTCTACTAACGCGCGCAGTCAACCCTTTCAAACTCAGAAGCCATCCCAGCCTTCCATTCAGATTACTTTTCCATTTTCTTTATTTTTATTTCATTTCTTTTCATTTTATTTGCACAATTTATTTAAAATAGCAAAATTTGTTTAAAAATTATGAAACTTTTTCTCCAGAGTTTTATTAATTTTTATGAAACAAAAATATTTTTATTTTTATTTTTAGCATTAAAAAAGTATTTTAAAATATTTAAAAGTTTATTTTTAATTGATTAATGAGAATTAATTTATTAAAAATACTTTTAGGTATTTAAAAATCACCAAAAAATTCATGAAATGTTCTAAGACATTTAGAAACATTGTCCAACCTTCAAACCAAATTTCTTTTTTGATCTTGATGCATTTTGAGAATTGTTCATTGAATAAAAATCATTTTTGTGCATTATTTTGATCCAAAGTTCAAAAAAATCATTTCTGCCTATCCATGAAGAGTTGGACATTGATTCTTTTTGCATTGCATGGTGTTTAGCATGAAGTTTGTAAGATTAAATTGGCATGATTTGATCTTTCATTTTCATTTTGTTTGGCATTTTTCTTGTTTAGGAACCTTAAAAACCCTAAAAACTTGCAAAAATCATAACTTGAGATTGGTTAAGAGTTGAGACCTCTCCTTTGGGCATTGGTTTAGTATGGGATTAGGGGTCCTTTGTGTGGCATTTTACATTTTTTATCTTAAGGTTTGCTTCTGGTTTTGGTTTGTGTTTGATGTTTGGTTCATAAACCCTAATTTGGGCTTTCATATGCATCCACCTTGCATTCTCTTGCATAACATGACTTGCCATGACATCCCATGCTTCCATGTGATTCATTTGACATCATAAGACATATAGAAAACATGTTTGATCATTGCATCATGTATTTGCCATGTTGTATATCATGTGCACTTCATAACTTTTCATGTGTTTTCATGGTTCCTAGCTTGCTTCATTTGCATTCATGAACTTGTATGATCATTTCCATGTGCTGCCTCATGTTTGTAGCATCTCATAGCATCATTAGCATCACGTAAATGCTTCTGGTTTTGTTTCTCATCATGCCATCTCATCCCATTTTGCATTGCATTGCATTTCTTTTCTAACCTTTCAGGTGGTAAGTGACTTTGAGAAGTGAATTTGCCTTCACTTCTCATGACTTTTCTTCTCATCCCTCTTGCATCCATTGCTGCATTTTTATATGGTGTGTGAGTTTGAGCTTGCTCATTCTTCTTCTTCCCACTTTCTTTCTTCAAGTGACTTGACTTCTTGAATGAAGCAAGTTGCTTTGCTTCTCTTGATCCTTTCATTTGCTTCTAGGTGGTTCCATTGAAGATTGTTCTTGAAAACCTCACAAACCTTAGGAACAACCAAGTATGACAATGATTAGGGTTTTGATTAGTCTCCCCTCTTAGTTTTACCTTTGGGCTTCCTTTGAGTCTTCTCTTCTCATCTCATAATCAGGGACTAAACCCTAAAGGCTTTAAGGCTTTGTGGTTAAGCTTATGCCTGCATCCTTCTCTTAGGATGGAGTGTATAACTTTAATCCTAAGTGTTAAACCCTTAATGTGTTTAAATATCTTAATCAATCCACATAATAATCATCAAGACATCACACTTGTAACTTGGGCCTTACATTAGGGTTCTAATTCTTCCTTAATTGGTTAAGAAAGACTAAACCTAGTGTTAATGGACAAGTCCCCCTCAAGTTGTCTTATAAATCATAAAACTCATTTCATCATCATATCATTTAATAAAATCCACTTAATCAAAGGCTTGTTTTGTCACGAGTTTAATCCCTAATCATGGATTAAGTTGAGGAGCTTTCCTCAGCTTAAACACTCTCATCTATTATCCTTCTATTAGGATGGTGTAATGAGTCTGTTTAATCCCTGATTATGGCTTAATCTCATTACTTAACACTAAACAAAAACACCAAAAACATCTAAATAATCACAAGTAGGTTAATGATCTTAATCCTACATCAAAGGTGATTAAGTGTGAGAATCTGACTTCACACTTAAGGTATCCTCATTACCCCTAATCAGAGGGAAGATGTGATGAGTTTACTAACCCATTGGTTTAGGCTTAAGCTCATCAACCTATGACAAATTTTCAAAAGCAATAAAAGACTGAAAACTCAAAAACAAACAATAATCGTCTCCTCCGGGATTCTTTTCTCATCATCTTCACTCACAAGCGAGAACTTGCTTCTTCCGTCTAATGCAAGACAGTCAGCACCTGAGCCAGACAGGTCATACACTTGAGCATAGGCAAGCAAGCAGTTCACAAGTCAATTCATCTTTCAGTCTCTTTGGTTCGAACTACGGTGTTCTGACTTCCTCATTGCACGAGAGGATACGTAGGCATAACTTAACAGTTATCGAACAAAAGTCTCTGTATATTCCCCCTCCTTCCAGCATTATTCTTTAAGCCTCATGATCTTGAGCATCTTATTCTTGTTCTTACACTGGCACTGTACATTTATACACTTCACACTTCTCATACACTGACACCTGTACATCCTTTTCCAGCTCTTTTGTACACAAATTGTACTGACACTACCCCTTTAAAACACAAATCTTTTAAGCGTGGATCCCGTCGAGTACGACGGACAATCTGGGTGCTAATACCTTCCCAGGTTGTAACCAACCCCCTTTCTCAGTTTCTCTGGTTCGCGACCGTCTTATCCATATCTTTCTAGGTCTATGCAGCATTACCTTTCCCCCGGGATAAAAATGCCTAGCTGGCGACTCTTTTCATTCCCTGTGAGTTCACTCCTGTGTGTTCTCACATCCTCCTTTCGCCGACCGTTCGCGTCTGTACCCTATTTGACCCGGCTTCATTTAGTGGGAGCGACAGCTTGGCGACTCTGCTGGGGATCCTAGTACTGCAACCAGGGCTTCTGGTTCTTTTTGTGGGTTCCTCCTAGCGCTTGTTTAATTTGTTGTTTACTGGGGTTTTATGTGCTATTTGTGCTTGTATTTGTATGTATTTTTGCTTTATGTACAGTTGTTTACTGCTTTCTTTACTGCTTTACATATATCATACTATCATGCTGTCTGGCTGGATCTGGTTTTGCTTTGGTGGGTGGGTGTTCCATTGAGAGTTAAGGTCCTATACCTGGGACCTGAGTGACACCTAGGCTAGAGTGAATCATATTCTTTCCCATTCCATCTCGGTCTGGTGCGGGAATATGAAACACGGTTCAGATATGGGTTTCTTCTTGAGAACTCTGTGTTGCAGATTTCCTGCAATACCAGGGCTATCTGGGAAGCCTGCTAAGTCTGGATGACCTTTTAGTATTGACCTTCGGAAACTGAGGTGAATTAGAGGAGGAACTTTTATGGTTATTGTAAACACTGTACCTCCGGGTTGGAAGTGTTTACACTTCTCATAACTGATCCAAGTCTGAGGATCCTTGTTTTAGAACACCACCTGTGAGGGGGTTGGGCTGTTTACAGGTTTGCAGGTACCTTGACCTCAGAATACCCTGTTACTTTGATTTGATTAAGAATACTCCATGTTGGAACAGTTCTTGTGATTCTAAAACCCTGGACATGTGGCTCTTTATTTGAGCCCCCCACCTTGGTTACTGGATTTATAGACCTCCATCTGGTATTCTTGAATATGTCTTGGACCTATACCAGAGCTCTTGATCAGATCCAGCTCAGTCACAGACCCTTGCATTTCATTTGCATACATAAACATTGCATCATATTGACATTTTCTTATTTGTGTTTCAGGGTATCCATCTTCATTTGGTTCTGGTTTTGACCCCATCTTCAGTATTTGACCTATCTTCATCAGCATCTGCCTCAGTTATCAGCTATCTATTCAAGTCACTTGCACCAGCCAATCAGTGGCCCATTCTTCAGTATCATCATCATCACTTGTCTCTACTCAGTCTCAGCATCATGGCTCCTAAAAAGAGCAACATCACCTACCACTTCTTCCAGCCAGAGTTAGCTGACATCAGGAGGCTTCAGACCTTGATCACTCCAGATCACATACCATTGATCAGGGAACACTACGGAGATATACTTGATATGGTTATGGATCTGGACCCTTCACAGAGAAGCCTGATCCACACTTGCATTCAGTTCTATGATCCCCCACTGAGATGTTTCACTTTTCAGGACTTTCAGCTGGGCCCTCTATTAGAAGAATACTCATTATTGGTTGGTATGCCTATCAGGGGTGGAATCCCTTTCAACCCTGAGATGGTCTTTCCTGGTAATGGAGAAGTAGCAAAGGCTTTGCATCTGGAACCTGTCCTAATTGAGCAGCATATGACTTCTAAAGCTGGAATTCCTGGTTTCCATCTGGATTTCTTGATCTCTCAAGCTACCCTAAAAGCTTCTTTAGGAGAGTGGAAAGCTGTATGTGCTTTATTGGCTTTGAGCATATTGTTTGCAGATGAGCCTCGATTCATTAGCAAGAATGCAATCCATCTTTTCATCCTGAAGAACCCAGTGCCCACTTTGTTGGGGGATCTCTACTATTCAGTGCATCAGAGGAATGAAAAGCAGAGGGGAAGATTAGTGAGGTGTTGTGCTCCATTATTCCATACTTGGCTTCTCAGGCATCTACCCAGGACAGATGCATTTTTGAACCCTCATCAGCAGAGCAACTGGGCTAAGAGACTCATTGCTTTAACTTCAGCTGATATCAGATGGTGCACTCAAAGCACCAAGGGTAGGGATATCATCACCAGCTGTGGGCATTTTCCCAATGTGCCCCTGATAGGAGTTAAGGGTAGTATCAATTACAACCCTCTGCTGTTTAGAAGACAACTGGGCTATGCACTGGTCCACACTCCTAAGGCACAGGACCTGGTTGAGACTCTTTATTGTGAGAACAAGATTAATCTGGCTACTGTTAGGAAAGCAGCCTGGGCCTGGGATAATGTTCAAACCAAGGGAATAACCATTTTGGGGAAGTGCAGCAGTGTGGCATCAGCACAATATTATGAATGGTCCCGTGCCAGGGCCCAATTCTCTGGGATGCCCTTTACTATAGAAGATATGCCTGAGTCATCTTCAGCACCACCCCCTGCCACTATCAGTTTGGAGGAGTATGAGAGCTTGAAGGAAAGAAATGAGAAGTTAACCCAGGCTTTGCAGAAGACCCTCCGAGAGAGGAGTGATGGTAGGATGGAGATTGAGAGATTGGAGAAGTTGAGAGTGGAGCATCTGACTAAGATTGA
Organism: Lathyrus aphaca; assembly: GCA_963966055.1. Classification (NCBI taxonomy): domain Eukaryota; kingdom Viridiplantae; phylum Streptophyta; class Magnoliopsida; order Fabales; family Fabaceae; genus Lathyrus; species Lathyrus aphaca. The sequence goes on from OZ014524.1 coordinate 15,702,302, forward strand.
GAAGTCTGGGGATTATATCAAAAAGTCTAAAGCTGGAGAACAAATTCTGAAGAATGCTTGCAAAGAAGCTCAGTTCCAGAGAGCAAGGACAGACTTGTATCTGAAGGAGAGTCAGGCCCGTTGGGTCAGGATCACCGAGGCTCGTACTCTGGAGGACAAGAGAGTTCAAGACAAGATGGAGCAACTAGAAGCTAGTGCAAAAGAGCAGCAAGAAGCCCTGGCAGCAGCCCAGAGGGAGATATCAGAGCTGAAGATCAAAGCAGGAGTGAAGAGGTCAAAGGACCAAAGCCAGCATAAGAAGCTAACAGCAGCTGTTACGACCCAGAATCTCCTCATCAGGAATCTCACGGAGCGTCCGGCTGATCCTGTGACCGAGGCACTTCTCAAGGAAGTTCGTGAGGATGAGTTTGGTCTTGGTGTTTGACCATTTGTTTGTTGTTGCTTTTTATTCCATGAACTTTTGTTTTCCTGTAATATATTTTTTGACCCCTCAGGGGGCTTGTATTTTGTAAACAAACTATGTACCATTTGCCTTTTGTAATATATGTATTAGTTTGTTCCATCCGAGTTTACTTCAAAAGCAACATCAACAGCATCTTCAAGGGTCTGGAAGGGTCAAAACTGAATGCCAAACCGGATACCTTGAAAACAAATAGGCATACTGCATTGCATGCTAACCCTTTTGTTTGTTTTGTAGGTTTTTGTTTTATTGCCACTAACTCTGTTGTGATGCTCAGGAACTATTGCTAGGCGCCGGGTATTTCCCCTCAACCGTCCGCACCGTTATCCGACCCGTAGCAACCTTCCGGGCATTCAAATGGATCAGATGCAGCAGGACCTTACTGAGGTCAGAAATCAAATGGCAAACGAAAGGCTAGAAATGAGGAACCAAATGACGCAGTTTATGGAAGTAATGAACAATATGGCTCAGAGCCAGGAAAGATTAAGGGACATGGTGGAAAGGCAAAATCAAGAAGATCCACATATAGGGACTGCCGGGACCAGCAACAATGAAAGGGTCCAACCTCATGTAAATCCCCCTGTATTTGGACCACATCTCCATCCTGAGGTCAACATCCCTGCAAATGTTCAGGGGACTGCCACTGCAGCCAGGGTACTTCAAGAAGACCCCCAGGAGGACCAATTCACGGTAATGGGTGCTGGGGAAGAAGCTTATGATAGAAGGTTGGATGAGATAGCTGAGAAGTTAAGGTCCTTAGAGTCTCAAAATTCTTTGGGTTTCGACGTCATGGACATGGGCTTGGTAGACAGGGTCAGGATCCCCCATAAGTTTAAGCCTCCTTGTTTTGAAAAATACAACGGGACTTCATGCCCCCGGACTCATTTGCAATCATTTCTGGGAAGGCTGAAGGCCTATACTATGGATGAGAAGCTCTGGATGTTCTATTTCGAAGATAGCTTAACAGGAGCGTCAAGAGAATGGTACTCTCACTTGACAAGGGCGACTATCAGATGCTGGAAGGACCTGGCAGAGGCCTTTATCAGACAGTATCAGTACAACTTAGATATGGCACCCAACAGGACCCTCCTAATGGGAATGTCACAATCGTCAAGGGAAAGTTTCCGAGAATATGCCCAGAGATGGAGGCAACTGGCTGCTGCTGTTCAGCCACCTATGTCTGAGAGGGAAATGGCAGACATGTTTATGAACACCCTTCAGGGAACTTATATTGACAGGCTGGCTGCTTTCTCTTCCACTAGCTTTGCAGATGTTGTCATAGCTGGGGAGAGAATTGAGAGCCTGTTAAAAATGGGCAAGATCTCAGACAACGGTGCAAGCTCGTCCAGTAGTACAAGAAAGCCTTTTGCAGGCCCGAGAAGAACTGGCGAGACCAATGGCATCCACACCAACGGGGGCAGGCCCCAATATGTTCACAGATCAGTGGCGGCAGTCACCATTCCTGCTCCAGCTCATCCTCAGCCAGTTTATCAACCTCCGCAACAAAACTATCAGCCACAACCTCAATACCACCAACAGAATCAGTATCCTCCGAGAAATTACAACAACAGCAACACCAACAACAACAACCAGCAAAGGCCATTCCAGCAGAGGCCTTCTCAAGCCAACAGGGTAATCGATCCGATCCCTATGCCATATGCTACATTGCTGCCACAACTCCTGAAACTCAACCTAGTTGAGCTAAGGACATTGGCACCTCCGGATCCCAACAGTCTACCCAGGAACTATGACTCCAACGCTAGGTGTGCTTTTCATTCCAACGCACCTGGCCACAGTACAGAAAAGTGCAGAGCCCTGCACATGAAGGTACAAGACCTGGTAGACTCGAAAGCTCTGAATTTCGCACCACCACCCAACGTCAATAAGAATCCCATGCCAAATCACGGTGGTCCCAGAATTAACGCTATTGAAGAAGACAAGCCGTCTTATTTAATAACCAGTGTGGGTCAGATCAGGACACCGTTGGTAGAAATCAAGGCTCAACTCCTCGAATGTCAAATGTTCCCGGGGTGTGAGTTGGGTTGTGCTTACTGCAATATTTCAGTCAATGGGTGCGATAACTTGAGGAATGGCATAGATGGTCTTATTCAGAGTGGCCAACTTCAGATCACCACATCATTTCCAACAAATCCAGCAATCTCCACAGCAACAACTTCAGAACCTCCTACAACTGCAACAACCATTGTTCCTGACAATTCTTCGGCTTCATCAACAAGTACTTCATCTATTATCTCAACTGATCAGTTATCAACAAATCTTTCTTCTACAACTCCAGCACCACTCCATTTTGAAACTCCTACAACAACAACATCCATCCTTCCACCAACGTCTCCTACAACACCAGCAACAAATCATGAAGATGTCTCAACTGTCACAATATTCTATGATCCTGAAAACAACTCTGCCTACAACTCAGAAGGTGCTGCTCCCATCAGAGCACCAGTTACAATTTATTATGATCCACAGACTATCACAGTTCCTTCCGCAGCCGCAGTCAGTCCAGTCACTATCACGGTGCCTGGACCAATACCTTATGAAAGTAGTAATGCCATCCCCTGGCATTACGGCTCTGACCTGTACTGTGAAGGACAAAGAATCACTTTTGAATCATCAACCACTGCACCACAAATTGACAATGTGGGAGGAGGCGGAGGCTTCACTCGAAGCGGATGTCTTTTCGCTCCACAAATTCAGAGACCCACTGCCGAAGCAGAAGCTGCTGCTAAAGCAAAAGGAAAAAGCTTGGTGCAGGAAGAACAGACTGTTAAAGAAGCTTTGAAAACACCCTTCGATCAAGAGGTTGATGAGTTCATGCGAATCATCAAGAAGAGTGATTATAAAATAGTGGATCAGCTTCATCAGACGCCTTCCAAGATCTCAATCCTATCATTGCTTATGTGCTCCGAAGCCCATCGGAATGCACTACTCAAAGTCTTGCACGCAACTTACGTGCCTGAAGAGATCACCGTCAATCAGCTAGAAGCTGTAGTTGGAAATGTTAATGCTAGTCATGGACTAGGGTTCACCAACACTGATTTGACCACGGAAGGCCGTAACCATAACAAAGCCTTGCACATAACCATGGAATGTAAAGGTGCTGTCCTTTCCCATGTGCTGGTAGATACGGGGTCATCCCTCAATGTCTTACCTAAAAAGGCCCTGGTGAAGCTAGAATATGACGGATTGGCGTTGAGACCCAGCAACCTGGTGGTGAGAGCCTTTGATGGTTCAAAGAGATCGGTTCTGGGAGAGATTGAATTGCCCATAACGATTGGCCCGTAGACATTTAAAACGACCTTCTACGTGATGGATATACAGCCTGCCTACAGTTGTCTATTGGGTAGGCCATGGATTCACGCAGCTGGCGCCGTGACCTCTACCCTTCACCAGAAGTTAAAATATGAGTGGGAGGGTCAAATCGTTACAATCTGTGGAGAAGAGGATATTTTTGTCAGCCACCTGGCTACCTATAAGTACATTGAGATGGATGGGGAGATCCATGAAACAATGAGTCAGGGGTTCGAGGCCTTGAACATCAATGAAACATCTGCTGTGCCTGGTACTTCAATGTCATCATACCAACAAGCCCGGAAGGTTGTTGAGGAAGGAACCGCCCAAGGCTGGGGCAAACTGCTATCGGTGGAAAAGAAAGAGGACAGATTTGGGTTGGGTTACAAACCAACTCAACAAGATCAAGCAGAGGCTGCAAAGGAGCCCAACTTTGTGAGTGGGGGGATGCTCACCCCTGATGCTGTCAACTGTCTGGAAGACGAGCTGGAAGAAGAACGCAACCTGGAAAGCTGGATTCGTCCAAAGATCCCGGGGAGCAGTATCTCAAACTGGTCTTCCCAGGAAATTATAAGAGTTACTCATGCAGAGTAATTATTATTTCCTGTATTTTTATAGCATGCATCAAAGTCTTGCATCTTGCCCAAGATGACAAGACTCATTTTGTAATCGGGCCATCTGTACTTTTTGTGCAACAAGATTAATCAATGAAATATCAGACATCTTTTTGCAAATGAGTCTTTTCCGCTCACTGTTTTTCCATTTTTCTTTTTGTACAAAAAATAAATGGCAGTGTTTTCAAAATGACAATTTTTATTTTCACTTTTCTAAAACAAGATTAAAATCAAATCACTAAAACGAACAAACTGAACCCTTGCAGAGAGTGCCCTCCTGACAGCACCGACAACAGCACGGCTATGACTTCGTATGACTTTGACAATCCAATCAATCAAGCTGATGAAGGGGTTGAAGAAGAATATGAGCTTCCTGAAGAGCTAGCCAGGTTGTTAAGACAAGAGGAAAAGGTTATTACTCCTCACCAGGAGGAGGTTGAAGTGATCAATCTTGGTACAGATGAAGACGTGAAGGAAGTTAAAATCGGGGCATGCCTACAAGACTCAGTGAAGAGACAACTGATTGACCTGCTTCAAGAGTATGTGGACGTGTTCGCTTGGTCTTATCAAGATATGCCAGGGTTGGATACCGATATTGTCGTGCACAAGCTGCCTTTGAGAGAAGAATGCCCGCCGGTCAAACAGAAACTGCGCCGAACTCGTCCCGACATGGCTATGAAAATCAAGGAGGAGGTACAAAAGCAATGGGACGCCGGGTTCCTTGCTGTAACAAGCTATCCACCGTGGGTTGCTAATATAGTACCTGTGCCTAAGAAAGACGGCAAAGTAAGGATGTGTGTTGACTACCGGGACCTGAACAGAGCCAGCCCGAAAGATGACTTCCCATTACCTCATATTGATGTATTGGTGGATAACACGGCTCAGTTCTCGGTATTCTCCTTCATGGACGGATTTTCAGGATATAATCAGATCAAGATGTCACCTGAAGACATGGAGAAGACAACCTTCATCACACCCTGGGGCACGTTCTGCTACAAGGTAATGCCATTTGGGCTCAAAAATGCTGGTGCAACATATCAACGGGCTATGGTAACATTATTCCACGATATGATTCATAAAGAGATAGAATGTTATGTGGATGACATGATTGCCAAGTCCCTTACTGAAGAAGACCACCTGGTAAATCTGCTGAAGCTATTCAAGCGTCTGAGGAAGTACCAACTGAAGTTGAACCCCAACAAATGCACATTCGGGGTGCGATCTGGTAAGCTGCTGGGTTTCATTGTAAGCGAGAAAGGGATTGAAGTTGACCCTGATAAAGTCAAAGCCATCCAAGAGATGCCTGCACCGAAAACTGAGAAAGAAGTTCGAGGGTTCTTAGGTCGATTGAACTACATCTCACGGTTCATATCTCACCTTACGGCAACCTGTGAACCCTTGTTCAAACTGTTGAGAAAAGAACAGACGGTCAGGTGGAACGAAGACTGCCAGAGAGCTTTTGACAAGATCAAAGAATACTTACAAGAACCTCCAATCCTCATGCCTTCAGTTGAAGGAAGACCTCTGATAATGTACTTGACAGTATTAGAAGAGTCGATGGGGTGTGTGTTGGGCCAGCATGACGAGTCTGGTCGAAAAGAGTATGCAATATACTACCTAAGCAAAAAGTTTACCGACTGTGAACAACGTTATTCACTGCTCGAGAAAACTTGCTGTGCTTTAGCGTGGGCTGCTCGCCGACTAAGGCAGTATATGTTGACCCACACTACTTTGTTGATCTCAAAGATGGACCCAGTTAAGTACATATTTGAGAAGCCAGCACTTACCGGACGGGTTGCAAGATGGCAAATGATCCTTACTGAATATGACATCCAGTACACCTCTCAGAAAGCCATCAAGGGCAGTGTACTATCTGAATATCTTGCTGAGCAACCTATAGATGACTACCAGCCTATGAGATTTGACTTCCCTGATGAAGACATCATGTTCATAAAATCAAAAGATCATGAAGAGCCTATTCACACTGAAGGGCCTGACCCGAAAGAAGAATGGACTATGATGTTTGATGGGGCTGTTAACATGAATGGTCGTGGTGTTGGTGCAGTACTCATTACACCCAAAGGAGTTCACTTGCCTTTCTCGGCAAAACTCACTTTCAACTGCACTAACAACGAAGCTGAATACGAAGCTTGCATTATGGGTCTTGAGGAAGCCATTGACCTCAGGATCAAGACATTGACCGTATTCGGGGATTCAGCTTTGGTAATCAATCAAACCAACGGCAAATGGTACACACACCAGGATCATCTGATACCTTACAAGGATTATACAAGAAGGTTATTGACTTTCTTTACAACAGTCAAGCTCGAGTATATCCCTCGGGACGAGAATCAGTTTGCAGATGCTCTTGCTACCATTTCATCCATGATCAGAGTTCAAGCTGCCAACTTTGTACCTCAGATTTCAGTGTCCAGACTTGACAGACCAGCGTATGTATTCGCAGCAGATGTTATCAAAGATGAAAAGCCTTGGTTCCATGACATTAAGTGCTTCTTGGAGGATCAAACATACCCACCTGGGGCATCTTCCAATGATAAGAAGACTTTGAGAAGGCTTGCTGGTAGTTTCTTCCTGAACACTGATGGTTCCTTGTACAAGAGAAACTTTGATATGGTACTCCTCAGATGCGTTGATAAGACAGAAGCAGACTTGTTGATGCACGAGGTGCATGAAGGATCCTTTGGTACCCATGCTGGAGGACATGCCATGGCTAAGAAGTTGTTAAGATCGGGTTATTACTGGATCACAATGGATGCCGACTGTTATGCCTATGCCAGGAAGTGCCACAAATGCCAGATCTATGCAGATAAGGTGCATGTGCCTCCCAATCCTTTGAATGTGATGTCTTCACCTTGGCCCTTTGCTATGTGGGGCATCGACATGATTGGCAAGATTGAGCCGACTGCTTCGAATGGCCACAGATTCATCTTGGTTGCTATTGACTATTTTACCAAGTGGGTTGAAGCAGCTTCCTATGCCAACGTTACAAGACAAGTGGTAGCCAGATTTATGAAGAAAGATATCATCTGTCGATACGGAGTCCCCGAGCGAATCATTACTGATAATGGTTCCAATCTAAACAACAAAATGATGGCAGAGCTGTGCCGGGACTTCAAGATCCAACACCACAATTATTCTCCTTACAGGCCAAAGATGAATGGCGCTGTTGAGGCAGCTAATAAGAATATCAAGAAGATTGTGCAGAAGATGGTAGTCACCTACAAGGACTGGCATGAAATGCTACCGTTTGCTTTGCATGGGTACCGCACGTCAATCAGAACATCCACTGGGGCAACACCGTATCAACTTGTGTATGGTATGGAGGCAGTCCTACCTGTTGAAGTTGAATTACCCTCTCTACGGGTACTAATGGATGTTAAGCTGAACGAAGCAGAATGGGTTCGGGCCCGATACGAACAACTGAGTCTGATTGAAGAGAAAAGATTGGCTGCAATCTGTCATGGGCAGTTATATCAGAAGAGAATGAAGAAAGCCTTCGATCAGAAAGTCAGGCACCGAGAGTACCAAGTAGGAGATCTTGTGCTGAAAAGAATCCTCCCTCCTCATACAGACCACAGGGGCAAATGGACTCCAAACTATGAAGGACCATTCGTGGTAAAGAAAGTTTTCTCTGGTGGAGCACTGATGCTCAGCACCATGGATGGTGAAGATTTCTCGTCCCCTGTGAATTCAGATGCAGTTAAAAAATACTTCGCATAAAAATGACCCGCTGGACACAAAAACAGAATGTAAGTCCAGGCAAAAATAGGGCATCCCGGCGAGTCAAAAACAGAATAAAAGACTCGGGCAAAAATAAGGGAAAATAAATAAAAATGTACACCCGCTGAGTTGAAAAGCCACATTGGACAGCTCAGGCAAAAATGGGTATCCCGATGGATTGAAAACTCGGAAGGGCGATCCATGCAAAATAAGGGAATAAGCGAACAACTGCATTCTGAATTCGTCTGTATCGCCTACAACTTGATGAGCTTCGAAAGGATCAAACCTCAATCAGAATCAACATTCTTCGAAAAGCAAGATGAGAAGAACGTCAAAAGTCATACGAGTCATAGTGAAGAGGAAGCTCCTCAAAGCGTCATCAACACTGCCGACATTTTGCTTCTCAATTTGTAAACAATCTCCTCATTTCAGGGGATATGTTCCTTTGACTGTATCTCGCCAATTCAGGGCATATGAATTAATAAAATCAGATTTTCAGTCATGTCTCGTTTCGTGCACTTTATTTGCAAAAAATGTCTGATGTCTTAAAAGAAAAACTGACTGCATAAGAATACAGACGCTTATCTTCAAATAAAAACATGCTTACAGGAAATATGCTTACTCTCAGAAGTGCCTAACTCCTATGACGGAATCCAGTAAGGGATACCTTGGGATTATCTTGTGCGTTTCTCTATCTTTTTCAGGATTGCAGGTATCCAGAACGCAACTTGGGGGCATGTAAGCTTCATCCCAGCAAGCTGGCAAATCAACACTCAATTTTAGCACCCGAAGTTCTCTCTCCCCAGTTGAGTTGCCTCCCATGACTTCCCCAGCTGAGTTGCCATTTGTTGCTTATCCCCATCAGAGTTGCCTGGCATCGCAGAAGGAACCTATATCCCCGGCTGAGTCAAGGATCCTCTTCAACAGAATCCTTAGGGAGGTCTCCCAGTGATCTCTCTTTCTCCCCAGCCGAGTTGCCTTTTTACCCTCAGCCGAGCGCAAAAGTCAGGGTACCATCTCCCCACAGAGTTGCAGCCTCTATCCAGAAGAGCAGCGCGTAGAAGATCACAACAGAGTGAAGAAAGATTCTGCCAAACCCCGGCTGGGTCCTATGTTTACAAGGATATGTCAATCAGTGACCTGTATCTCCAAGCAGATATCATATCATCAGATTTACCAATGATCTCACCCCAGCTGGGATGTATACTTCAGGCAGATCGATCGAAGATCTTCGCAGCAACGGGACCTGGATCCCGGTTTGGTACCTTTGCACAATCATAGCATTCGCATCATACTTACCCACAAAAGCGTAGCATTCCGTTTTAACACGAAACATTACGGCAAAAATCCAACATAGCGCACAATCATGAGCCATGTTATGAATCAAACGCTTGTGAATATTGACAGTTCATCAACGTACAGAAAAATCCCCACCAGAGTCCCCGGCAAAAGCAGCTGCCTCGCAATCCAAAACACCATCATATACTCCTTTTGACACCCGTCCGTGCCATCTTTCCCCAATAAAGTCGCCTGAACACTCTTTACAAACAACACCACCCGTATTACAGATACTTCCTGACACCCGTCCGTGTCAAACCCCAGCAGAAAACCAAGACTACTTTCTTTGCACTCACAGATACTCACATATACAATTCCTTGACACCCGTCCGTGTCATATCCCCAGCGCAGTCGCCTAAACATTTGCAACCCAGATACTTGTTCATATTATACTTTTCTCTCTTGACACTCGTCCGTGTCACCTTCCCCAGCAGATAAACACTCATCTATACAATACTCGTTACTCATGTTACACTCATACAGATACTCGTCTGTATCTTGTGTATACCATTCATATCCCCACAGATTCGACTTTGGTCCTTGTTCTTTGTTAACCCGTTGGTACTCGTCCGTACCATCATCTCAGAGCATGCGCCCAGCGTTTTGTTTCTACATGATACTCGTCCGTATCATAACCTTAAGGATGCTCGTCCGCATTTTTAATCCATACACCGTGTCAAACACTTTTGTCTTTTCGAATATAGATACTCGCCTGTGTCTACTATTCTCCAGAAGAGTCCCTTCAGATTCAGCACTCGTCCGTGTTCTCTGTTAACCAGTTGATACTCGTCCGTATCATCATCTTTGAACATGCGTCGGTATTTGTTTCTATCCGATACTCGTCCGTATCGTAGTCTTAAGGATGCTCGTCCGCATCTTTAATCTATACACAATATCCAACACTTATACCTTTTGTTTCTTGGATGTAAACGCTCGTCCGTGTTTACTATTCCCCAGCAGATCGCCAACGAAGCAAATTTTCCTCTTTTATCTGACACTCGTCCTGTGTTGTGATAAACCCTGAGAGCAGCCGTACCCTGCTAGGTGGTCGTCCTCCACCTCTTGATGGTCGTCCTCCATCACGCTCATCAGATGGCCGTCCCCATCGTTGATTTTAGCAGCCGTCCCCTGCTAGGTGGTCGTCCTCCACCCGTTGATGATCGTTCTTCATCATTTCATCCAATGGCCGTCCCCATTGTTGATTTTGGTTATCTGGCATCCATTCTACGTCATGATAAACCCTGAGAGCAGCCGTCCCCTGCTAGGTGGTCGCCCTCCACCTCTTGATGGTCGTCCTCCATCATGCTCGTCCGATGGCCGTCCCCATCGTTGACCTTTTATCCGATGGCCGTCCCCATCGTTGATATTTTCGGCAGCCGTACCCTGCCAGGTGGTCGTCCTCCACCTTTGATGGTCGTCCCCATCATAATTCTTTTATTTCCCAACAGAGCAGCCGTCCCCTGCTAGATGACCGTCCTTCGTCTTTGATGGCCGTACCCCATCATCTGTTTATTTCATTTATTCTTTAACCCGATGGCCGTCCCCGTCGTGGTCCCTTTTCCTTTTCTTTTAGCCCGATGGCCGTCCCCATCGTCGGTTACCTTGCTTTATGAACTTGATGGCCGTCCCCGTCATGTTTCATTAATTCCCAGAGAATCTTACAGCTTTATCGTGATGGCCGTCCCCATCATGATCTTTTTTCCCAGCTAGTCGGCCGTCCCCGTCTTGGCTTTACCTTTTATCCCCAGCATGCCGGCCGTCCCCGTCATTGCCTTACTTCACACGCTTTTCCCAGCATGTCGGTTGTCCCCGTCATTGCTCTTTACCCAGCAGTCGTCCTCTGCTCGACGGTCGTCCTCCGTCGCCCACACTTTACAATATACTTTATTTTCCTTTTACAATCTATATCCCTTTTCTTCTTCATTCTGTGAGTGCAAATTTTGGACTGTCTTGGGTATTCAACCACAAGTTATCTTGTTTGCCTGTTAAGCCGTCGCTTACAACCTGCACAGCTAACTCATGTTTGAATAGGGGCAGCTGTAAACACCCCAAATTTGCCCTCACCCATCCACACCATGGCTTGTGATCATCTCATATGCATAAACACAATCATATCATCTCATATCACAATTTTGATTCACTGCATAGATTCTAAGTCATCTGCACCTAGGGTTTATGATCTGAGCAATCCAAGAGCCCCCTGAGCCACTCCAAAGGCCACCAATCACTTCAAAGGGGTCCATGTGTGTTCAAGTTTCATGATACATCCTCTCAAAGTCAAGAATGCAAAAGAATCACAAGAACTGGGATTGGTATGGATGCAGAGCCAAGTTTGACTGCACAGTTGACCTAAAATTAGGGTTTTGGTTTCAGAGGCCATAACTCCAATTTTTTTTGGTCATTCTTGTTTCCATTGGTCTCTATATGGTATAGGGAGTATGCATATCAATTTTCATGAAGAAATTCCATGGGGAAGTCATCTGATCAAGAGTTGACTTTTCAGACAAGTCAGTGCAAAATCAAGGCATCTGAGGCCCCCAATGACCCAACCAAGGGGTGATCTTCATCATTTTGAGTGTATATGATCTTTATTTGATCATGGAAGAAGTTAGAAGTTCACAAAATTCAAGAATTTGAAGATTTTGCAAAGTTGACTTTTTTGGGCATAGTTGACTTTTCAAGAATGTGTCATTTTAGGTCATTTTTCAAGCCTTGATTCTTGATCCAAAAATGCTTCAAATGGAAAAACTTTGGTCATGGAAGTTGTAGAATACATTTTTCCCTTTTCAAAAAGTACAAGAACATGACCTAATTCTTCTTGGATCAAAAGTTATGGTGTGACAAAGTTGGCCAAAATCACTAATTTTCAAGACATGCCTCAAATGAGAAATTTGCAAAATCATGAACCAAGGCCATTTGTAACTTCTAGTTCACTTCAAACCAAGGTACAAACATCACATGGGTTCTAAAAATCAGAATTGGACCAAAGTTCCTCATGTTCATGGTTGGTGTAACAAGGCATTTTCATGAAGTTTCCAAAGGTGACCAACTTGCAAAACTCATGATCACTCCCCCTACCACTTGCAACATTGGATGCTGAACCATGCTAGCATCTCACCTCACCATGCTGCGCCAGCCCTAGCCCTTGTACCAAGCCTAGAACCAAGCCCATGCTTTCCTTACAAAAAGTTGACTTTTGGCAAAAGCAAACATCCCAATCACAGCAGGCCATGTCACATCTTCTGGCCACTTGGAATTGTTTATACTATCCTTTGGCAAGCAAAACAAAAGCCAAGCCAAGCTGAAACACACCATAGCATCACATTTCACAAACTCACCCAATTTGCATTTCTCTTCGAATCTCTCTACCCAGCTCACAAACATTCAAACCATTTTCACACATCAACTCACATTGCCTCACTAAGCCCAAACCAACAAAGAACCAAGCCTGAATCAAGCAAGAACTTGGTTTCTCCATTTTCACTCTCACCTGCAGTTTCTTTCGAAACTCACTCCACAGGCCATAAACATCCAAACAAACTCCACAAACCTTCTTAACACATCACCCTGATCACAAAGAACCACTCACATTGGCCTGAAACTGCCTGCATCACCATTGCCATTTTCAACTGAGCTTGAGCAGAAGCTGTTCAAACTCTTCATCTAGCCAGCATAAACTTCTCCAAAGCATTCAAGCATCATCAAGAGGTCATAAGGAGTGGATTTCACAGGGAGGGGAGGTCTGAAAGTTGCTGGAGTGAAAGCTTCGAATCTCAGGTAGCTCGAGAAATATTTTTCCAGAAATCATTTTTCATGTTCTAAACTTGTTCTCCATGCTTCACTGATTGTCCTGATGTTTTTAGTTTTGAAAATGGTGATGAAATGAGAATTTAATTGCTTCCTGAAACTTTTTTGCCCTAGTTCTTGTTTGCTTCGATTCAGCCATTCCAGGAAGAATAAATTTGTTTTGATTGGGGGTTTTGGTTCGTGAGTGAGTGGGAATCATTTCCATGCTCTTAGATTTTGTTTTAATTAGGTTTTGAGAGAGTTTGGAGATTTTCAGGTGGGGTTCCCACCGGAGAAGACGACTAGAGGTCTTCTCCGGCCACCTGAAAGTCATTAGGGCTTAATCCTGTAATTAATTTCATTTGAATGTTGAGCGTAGGATCAGTAGACTTTGTTGACCTGCCGCGCGAATGAATGGCCCAGATCCATTTGATTTGCCCTAATCCACTCAGTTAGTTTAATTAATCCATAATTAAATTAATTTAACCAGATGCAATCCTGGCCCTCCACTAACGCGCGCAGTCAACCCTTTCAAACTCAGAAGCCATCCCAGCCTTCCATTCAGATTACTTTTCCATTTTCTTTATTTTTATTTCATTTCTTTTCATTTTATTTGCACAATTTATTTAAAATAGCAAAATTTGTTTAAAAATTATGAAACTTTTTCTCCAGAGTTTTATTAATTTTTATGACACAAAAATATTTTTATTTTTATTTTTAGCATTAAAAAAGTATTTTAAAATATTTAAAAGTTTATTTTTAATTGATTAATGAGAATTAATTTATTAAAAATACTTTTAGGTATTTAAAAATCACCAAAAAATTCATGAAATGTTCTAAGACATTTAGAAACATTGTCCAACCTTCAAACCAAATTTCTTTTTTGATCTTGATGCATTTTGAGAATTGTTCATTGAATAAAATCATTTTTGTGCATTATTTTGATCCAAAGTTCAAAAAAATCATTTCTGCCTATCCATGAAGAGTTGGACATTGATTCTTTTTGCATTGCATGGTGTTTAGCATGAAGTTTGTAAGATTAAATTGGCATGATTTGATCTTTCATTTTCATTTTGTTTGGCATTTTTCTTGTTTAGGAACCCTAAAAACCCTAAAAACTTGCAAAAATCATAACTTGAGATTGGTTAAGAGTTGAGACCTCTCCTTTGGGCATTGGTTTAGTATGGGATTAGGGGTCCTTTGTGTGGCATTTTCCATTTTTTTATCTTAAGGTTTGCTTCTGGTTTTGGTTTGTGTTTGATGTTTGGTTCATAAACCCTAATTTGGGCTTTCATATGCATCCACCTTGCATTCTCTTGCATAACATGACTTGCCATGACATCCCATGCTTCCATGTGATTCATTTGACATCATAAGACATATAGAAAACATGTTTGATCATTGCATCATGTATTTGCCATGTTGTATATCATGTGCACTTCATAACTTTTCATGTGTTTTCATGGTTCCTAGCTTGCTTCATTTGCATTCATGAACTTGTATGATCATTTCCATGTGCTGCCTCATGTTTGTAGCATCTCATAGCATCATTAGCATCACGTAAATGCTTCTGGTTTTGTTTCTCATCATGCCATCTCATCCCATTTTGCATTGCATTGCATTTCTTTTCTAACCTTTCAGGTGGTAAGTGACTTTGAGAAGTGAATTTGCCTTCACTTCTCATGACTTTTCTTCTCATCCCTCTTGCATCCATTGCTGCATTTTTATATGGTGTGTGAGTTTGAGCTTGCTCATTCTTCTTCTTCCCACTTTCTTTCTTCAAGTGACTTGACTTCTTGAATGAAGCAAGTTGCTTTGCTTCTCTTGATCCGTTCATTTGCTTCTTGGTGGTTCCATTGAAGATTGTTCTTGAAAACCTCACAAACCTTAGGAACAACCAAGCATGATAATGATTAGGGTTTTGATTAGTCTCCCCTCTTAGTTTTACCTTTGGGCTTCCTTTGAGTCTTCTCTTCTCATCTCATAATCAGGGACTAAACCCTAAAGGCTTTAAGGCTTTGTGGTTAAGCTTATGCCTGCATCCTTCTCTTAGGATGGAGTGTATAACTTTAATCCTAAGTGTTAAACCCTTAATGTGTTTAAATATCTTAATCAATCCACATAATAATCATCAAGACATCACACTTGTAACTTGGGCCTTGCATTAGGGTTCTAATTCTTCCTTAATTGGTTAAGAAGGACTAACCCTAGTGTTAATGGACAAGTCCCCCTCAAGTTGTCTTATAAATCATAAAACTCATTTCATCATCATATCATTTAATAAAATCCACTTAATCAAAGGCTTGTTTTGTCACGAGTTTAATCCCTAATCATGGATTAAGTTGAGGAGCTTTCCTCAGCTTAAACACTCTCATCTATTATCCTTCTATTAGGATGGTGTAATGAGTCTGTTTAATCCCTGATTATGGCTTAATCTCATTACTTAACACTAAACAAAAACACCAAAAACATCTAAATAATCACAAGTAGGTTAATGATCTTAATCCTACATCAAAGGTGATTAAGTGTGAGAATCTGACTTCACACTTAAGGTATCCTCATTACCCCTAATCAGAGGGAAGATGTGATGAGTTTACTAACCCATTGGTTTAGGCTTAAGCTCATCAACCTATGACAAATTTTCAAAAGCAATAAAAGACTGAAAACTCAAAAACAAACAATAATCGTCTCCTCCGGGATTCTTTTCTCATCATCTTCACTCACAAGCGAGAACTTGCTTCTTCCGTCTAATGCAAGACAGTCAGCACCTGAGCCAGACAGGTCATACACTTGAGCATAGGCAAGCAAGCAGTTCACAAGTCAATTCATCTTTCAGTCTCTTTGGTTCGAACTACGGTGTTCTGACTTCCTCATTGCACGAGAGGATACGTAGGCATAACTTAACAGTTATCGAACAAAAGTCTCTGTATATTCCCCCTCCTTCCAGCATTATTCTTTAAGCCTCATGATCTTGAGCATCTTATTCTTGTTCTTACACTGGCACTGTACATTTATACACTTCACACTTCTCATACACTGACACCTGTACATCCTTTTCCAGCTCTTCTGTACACAAATTGCACTGACACTACGCCTTTAAAACATAAATCTTTTAAGCGTGGATCCCGTCGAGTACGACGGACAATCTGGGTGCTAATACCTTCCCAGGTTGTAACCAACCCCCTTTCTCAGTTTCTCTGGTTCGCGACCGTCTTATCCATATCTTTCTAGGTCTATGCAGCATTACCTTTCCCCCGGGATAAAAATGCCTAGCTGGCGACTCTTTTCATTCCCTGTGAGTTCACTCCTGTGTGTTCTCACATCCTCCTTTCGCCGACCGTTCGCGTCTGTACCCTATTTGACCCGGCTTCATTTAGTGGGAGCGACAATCAGTTATCTGCTTCAGTTATCTCCATCCTCACCAGCACCAGTCTGTCAATGATCCACCTTCAGCTTCTCAGTTTGTGATCTTCATCAAGCACTTGTCTACAGTTTCTTTAGCAGCACTCATGGCTACTCCCAGGAAGAGCAACATATCCTACCACTTTTTTGAGCCTGTGTTGACTGGTATCAGGAAGGTCCAGTCACTTATCACACCTGACTACATCCCACTATTTAGAGAACACTATGGAGGTATCCTGGACATGGTTATAGACCTTGACCCTTCTCAGAGGAGCATGATCCACACATGCTTGCAATTTTATGACCCTCCTTTGAGATGTTTCACCTTTCCAGACTTTCAGCTAGGGCCTCTACTGGAAGAGTTTTCTTCATTGATTGGAGTACCTATCAGAGGTGGAATCCCTTTCAACCCAGAGATGACTGCTCCCACAAATGAAGAGATAACAAGGGCACTGTACTTGGAGCCTGCCCTTATTGAGCAAAGTATGACAACAAAAGCTGGGATTCCTGGTTTGCATTTGGACTTCTTGATCTCTCAGGCCATCCTGAAAGCTTCATTGGGAGAGTGGAGAGCAGTCTGTGCACTGTTAGCCCTCAGTATATATGGGGCTATACTGTTTGCAGATGAGCCCAAATTTGTCAGCAAGAATGCCATCCATCTGTTTCTCTTGAAGAACCCAATACCCACACTGCTAGGAGATTTTTACTACTCCATTCATCAGAGGAATGAAAACAAAGGGGGAAGTTGGTAAGATGTTGTGCTCCTTTGTTTTACACCTGGCTGCTCAGACACCTGCCTAAGTCAGATACTTTCTTGAATCCCCACCAGCAGAAGAATTGGGCCAAGAGGTTCATTGCCTTGACTTCAGATGATATCAGATGGTGCACCCAGAGCACCAAAGGTAAGGACATTATCACCAGCTGTGGACAATACCCAAATGTGCCTCTGATAGGAGTGAAGGGTTGCATCAACTACAATCCTTTACTGTTTAAGAGACAACTGGGTTATGCCTTGGTTCACCCTCCCAAAGGACATGATTTAGCTGAGACCTTATATTGTGAAGTACAACCTAATTCAGCTGTTGTCAGACAAGCATCCTGGGCTTGGGACAACATCCAGACAAAAGGGCACTATGCTAAACAAGACCTTAGACAACGCTTTTTTTAGCCTTAGACAGCGCTTTAAAGCGCTGTCTAAACCTCCGCTGCTAAAGGTTTAGACAGCGCTTTTTTAAATCTTAAAAGCGCTGTCTAAGAGCTGTCTAAGGTACCCTTAGACAACGCTTTTAGGAATACCTTAGACAGCGCTTTTGATAAAAGCGCTTTCTAAGCCCCTATACCTTAGACAGCGCTTTTGGTGAAAGCGCTGTCTAATCCCCTCCTATTTTAATTTTTTTAGGTATACCTTAGACAACGCTTTTCAAAAGCGTTGTCTAAGCCCCCCCTTAGACAGCGCTTTTGCCAAAAGCGCTTTCTAAGCCCCCCTTAGACAGCGCTTTTGTGTAAAGCGCTGTCTAAGGTATACGAAATTTTTTGCAGCTTTTGTTTTAAACCACATTTTTTCCAGGTTTATAAACCAGAATTTCTACCTGTTTTCAACCAAATTTTGGCAGACAAATATCACATTTTATATATGCCATTTCAAACCATTTTGGCCTTTTTTCTACCAATTTTTGGCTAACAAATATATATATACCAATTCAAACCAATTTTGCCTTAAATGTATCAAAATATATACAAATTTATGTACAAATTTACAAGTCATTACATATACTACAAATGTACAATATAATTACACAAATTTTTGTACAAATTTACAAGTCATGTACAATATACTACAAATTTACAAGTCATTACATAAAACATTGAGCTCTATAATGAATTGACACTATTCCTCTTTGATTTCGTCCACTTGATCTTTTGTATAATATGCACACTTGAATTCATCAAAGTACTACATAATAATATAACATAGTTTGATTTAATTTCAACTATTTAATTATATGAGATATGTGTAAATATAAAAATAACTCATAAGTTAGAAATACATACATCGGTGGGAATCTCTAATCGGCCCAAAACAAGAGTATCTCGCATAAACCTCAACATGAAATACCCGCAATCTATTTGATTACGTTGCTGAGGACACTACATATGAAAAAAATATGGATAAATCCTAAATTTTATCAAGTGTCATCACTAATATAATAAAAAATGTGATAATTAAAAATATACCGCCACTCGAATCCATGCAATGGAGTTGGCGCCCCTCTTTGATGTTTGGATATCTCGTTGGGCTCGAAAAGCTTGTAGGATGCTAATAAAATAAAAATGAAGTAATTAGAACAATTCACATAAACTAAGAAATACACACAAGAAAATTTTGAACATTCTCACTTACGTGTCAATTATGACCTTCATATCCGGGTATGTTGTCCAATCATTTCCTAACGAGTCAAGATAATAAACAATTTCTCTGATAGGATTGATTGCGAGCAACAACCAATGTCCACTGTAATGATTAAGCAAATGTTAGATGTCAACTTGGAAAAAATTATAATAAATGAATTTAGAATGAAATTCTAACCCGGTATTAAACGGTATAAAGAACAACTTCTCCGCATCTTTGTTGGCCATGAGGATCCTAAGAACGTACTCCGTCACGGTATCCGGTCTACTTAAGATTGAACTTAAGTTGACGGTCGCGGGTGCTAAGAATCCAAATGACACGTCCAAACCATTGGGGCGCATCAATTTGTCATACAAAAACCTTATATAAAAACATCATTAACATTAGACACCTCTTTTGAAACATAAAGTAAATAAGTTGTTCAATTAATATAACAAAGTAGACCGAATTTACTTGATATATGTACTGACAACAGTGACGCCGATTTCTTCACGACCAAAAACTTGCATGAAGTCTTCATTACCAATCATTTGGTCGTAATCAAAGCCGAAAATACCTACCTCCATATGCACAAGCCGAACACCTCCGGTCGGTATATCGGTCATCTCTAGAAATGTCTTGAGGCACGACCTATACTTGGTGGTAGGTTTTTTCCTAGCTACGGTCTTCTTAGTGTAACACCCCAAATTTTCCCTCTTCATTTTAAGCATCATATCACATCATATTCATCATACTCATATCATTTTATTAGCATCATATCATGGAAAAATGAAGCATAACATCCCTCATGTCCTAGCATCAAGCATATGGTCATCTGTGGAGGTCCTCGAAGCATTTCAAGCCATGACAAGGGTCCCAATGAGTTTGTACAAGTTCTATGGTGAGTCTACACTCCATTTACAAGATCAAGTCCATTGAAAAAATCTCAGAAGATTTCATGATCATCAGAGATCTCAGGACAAGGCAAAGCTCCTATACAGTGCACCCAAATTAGGGTTTGAGATTCAAGCACCAAAATCTCGCAACTTTGGCCATTCCATTTGGGGAAAAGTTTTCTATATGTCAAGAAGATCCTAGATGCCATTTCTCATGAGAAAATTCCACGTGGAAGTCAGAGAATGCCTCATTTGTTTGAAGGTGAAGCAAGAAAGTCAACAACACAGAAAAGTCAACATGACAATTTCAGAGCTTTTCAACCAGGATTGTCACTTTTTGAGGTCATATCATGACAGGGGGCATTTCTTTTGAGCTTAATTGTCAAAAGTCGGGAGCATTCAAAAGTTACTAAAAGTGGAAGTTTCTATTTTTAGAAATTATTTGATCCTTAACTTTAGGCTATTATTTCATGTGCGAAAAGGCTCCGAATGATTTTTCGGTAAACACGAAGATTGTAGGGCACGATTTTCCCTTTCCGAAAAGTCGTAGAACACCCTCATAGCATGTATAGAACTCAAGATATGAATTTTTGAAGTTTAGGTGCATTTTTGGTTTTTTGAGACACTTGTCAAAATACCAGTGGTTTTTTAGTGTGTCACGTTATTTTTATGTCATGGTGTTACACTTTCTTAATGGTACATATTTACCATTTACATGACCAAGGGATACGTGGTGTTTTTTTTTCTTCCTTTTGTTGTATTCATTGGTTTAATTTGTGTGGAGGATTTGATACAAAGTTGGACGCGTGGGGTTATTCTAGTGGGCTGCGGAAAAATAGGAAAAAAAGCCAGCATGATGTACGTTGCCCTCAGGTTTTCTACTCATGCAAATGTACTTGGTTGCACTAGAAAATAGGAGGTCACGTGGTGCGTGCCCACCACACTCCTCTTATTCTTTTCATATAAAAAATAATAAATAAGAAGAAAAAAGGATCATGCTTTTGCTCATACATTCACGAGTTAGTTGCACCAATATGGAAAGAGTGGTCATGTGGAGATGTCATCATGTAACCTCACCAATCATACTACAACAACATACTATCATCACCATCTCATCGCTGGCCATATCACAGCAACCACGTGATGAAAAGGTTCCACCAAAGCTACTATGCAAATACGTCACACAGGATAAAAAATAAAAACGGATGCACATACTTGGGGCTGTTTTTTAAAAAAAGAGGGAGAAACGGATTGTAAGGGATGCTACTGAGAGGGGTGGATGTAACGCCCCGAAAATATAAATTTAATTATTTAATCATTTATTTAATTAATTTAGAAAATTTGGAGAGTTTGAATTATTTTGAGAATTTTGGAGAAAATGAGTATTTTTATATGATAAGGATAAATAGTGTTTTATTATGCTATTTTATTATTATTATTAAAAATATATTAAAGAAAAGGGTAAGGTAGTCTTTTTGTGAAATTATGAGGGTAAGATGGGAAAAGGCTAAACTGGGATAATATATCCAAAGAAGAGAATACAATCAGTTTCTCATATTTTGTTTTCTATCGTGTTTGGGAAGTGCTCTGAAGAAAGGAGAAGCTCAGAGTCAGGAGGCTGTGGAGAACCCCCGAGAAGAGTGTAAAGCGTCGAAATTCTCTAAGGTATGGGGAGTTTCCATAATCTATGATAAATGTATAGGAATTGGAATATGAATGGATTAGAATGGTATGAGTTTAGGGGTTTTTGGGGTTTTGAGTTAGGTTGAGTTTTTATGAGAAATCTTGATAAATTAGAGCTATTAGAATGAGTTATAATCGTATATTTGTCTGTATAATTGTTGTCTGGATGTTGTTGAGGTTTAATTGATGTTTTTGAATGATTTTAGGGTGTTATGATGTGAAATCCGTAATGGGGTTTTGGGAGTTTTTGGAATTGAACGGTCTGCAATTGTATAACAGAGAATTGCTGGAAAACGTGCGTTAACCGGTTAACGCTATGGGTTAACCGGTTAACCATTGTAATATTTGGGAAATTCTGGAAATTCGTCGCTGTTAACCGGTTAACGCTATGGGTTAACCGGTTAACACTGTTGGGATAGCAAATTTTATTTCTTTAAAAATTCATATCTTTTAAACCGTAAGTCCGATTTGCATTCCGTTTGAAGCGTCAGAACGAGTACAAACTGAACTTTATTTTGATGAATAGAAACGAGAAAAATGCAACAGTTTTTGATAAATGAATTTGTGAAATAACCTTATAAGTACCTTATAAATTACCGGGTACGGGTTAATTCTTGATGTGTCAGCGTGGTTAGGAAACCAGTGTTCAGGGTGTAATGTCATGATGATATATATGAATATTTGATGGTTGTTTTGCTGATTGAAATGAATGATACGAATTATTTTGGTGAATTTTTTGATGTAGCGCATCATTGCATTTCATAACATTCACGATGGGGCTTCGACCTATTTATTTGCTTCAATCCCATTGTGTGGATTGAAGTGTCTCGACGATTATGGTGTGCTCCCTTGTGGAGGGTTGATGGTCATGTATCCATCTCATGGTGAAAATTGTACCACACGCATATTACATATCAGGATGTTAGAATTGCATATTTCGGATGAATTTCATGACTGTGTTGGTGTTGATCTATTTTATGATAGTGTTGTGGTTGTTGCTGAATTTTGAAGTTGACGATGTCATGATATGTGTACTAATTTATTTATGATTCTATATTCTTGTAAGTTTATGATATATTATGATTACTCACCCTGCCTGCTTGGAAATGTTGCCTCCTTCGTGGGTAACTTGCAGATGTCGAAGAATAGTCCTGCAGTGCAATAAGAGTAATTCATGAGTCTCGGAGCGTGCTTTAGTGTTCTTTAGAAGTGGTTATGGTTTATGTGTCCTGCTCTGTGTCATGTAACACTGGGATGGGTTTTATTCTGTTAACTGTTTCAGTTATGTTATTAGTGGATAAATGTTTTCCATTTTATGATGTTAAATTCAGGATGGTGAAAATGATTTTTATGAAGTTTTGAATTATGAAGTAAACAAAATTCCGCTGTGAAATGTTTATGATATTTTGATGTTGATTAACCCGTGTTACGGGACATGACACTGTTGTGTTGATTTTGATGATATGTAATACCCTTTTTGATGATTACTCTGATATTATTTAAATATTATGTTTTGGGGTAGAAGGGTGTTACATTAGTGGTATCAGAGCAGGTCGGTCTGTCTGGCCAAGTCTTGTTGTTGTCAGTCAGTTGTCAAGTCGTTATTTATTTAACGATTATTCTCTTCTGATGTGGTAAGTGTTGTGCATAATGGCTAGAAACAACTCGCGTGCTCTCGCTGATGCTATTGCAGCTCTTGCTCAGACTGCTGCTCGAAACAATGCGCATGATGAGTTTCGTGCATTGGAGAAATTCCAGAGGAATAATCCACCTGTGTTTGAAGGAACTCATGACCCGGCGAGCGCACAAAAGTGGCTCAAGGCAATTGAGAAGATTTTCAGAGTGATGGCGTGTGCTGATGCGCAGAAAGTTAAATTCGGAACTCATATGTTGTCAGAGGAAGCTGAAGACTGATGGGATAATACTCGTCAGCGTCTCGAGAATGAGGCTGTTGTGGTGACATGGATTGTATTTAAGGCGGAGTTCCTTAAGAAGTATTTTCCGGAAGATGCTTGTGGTAAGTTGGAGATAGAATTCCTTGAGCTGAAGCAAGGAAACTTGACTGTGGCAGAGTATGCTGCCAAATTTGAAAGGCTGGTGAAGTTTTGTCCTCACTACAACAGGGCAGTTGCTGAACTTTCCAAGTGTCTTAAGTTTGAGAATGGGCTGAGACCTGAAATTAAGCAGGGAATTGGATTCCAACAAATTCGCAAGTATGCAGAGTTGGTGGATAAGAGTTGTATTTATGATGAGGACAGTCGAGCTCGGTCAGCTCACTATAAACAGCTGAGCGAGAAGAAAGGCAAGAGTCAGTATAGAAGAAAACCTTATGTGACTACTGGTGATAATGGGAAGCAGAAGGCATATGATGAGAAGAAGCAAAGTAGGGGAGCTGCTAATGTACCTGTTAAGTGTTACAAGTGTGGGGAGGCAGGTCATAAGGCCGATGTGTGTACCACCAGAGTTATGAAATGTTACCGTTGTGGCAAGCTTGGGCATAAGGTGAGTGATTGTCATAATGAAGGCTCAACCTGTTACAATTATGGTGAACAAGGGCATATCAGCACCCAATGCCAGAAACCAAAGAAGAATGCTGCTACTACTCAGAATGCTGGAAGAGTTTTTGCATTAGCTGGTTCAGAAGCTCCAAAGAAGGACAACTTGATCAGAGGTACCTGTTTTATTAATAATATTGAGTTGATTGCTATTATTGACACTGGAGCTACACATTCATTTATTTCTCTTGAGTGTGCTAATAGATTGGGTTTAAAGTTGTCTAATATGAATGGTAATATGATAATAGAGACTCCTGCTAATGGTTCTGTGACTACCATGCTTGTCTGTTTGAAATGTCCTTTGACAATTTTCGAGAAGAATTTTGTGATGGATTTGGTGTGCCTACCATTACACCAAATCGATGTTATCCTTGGTATGAACTGGTTGGAATTCAATTATGTTCATATTAATTGTTAAAGTAAGACGGTGCAGTTCCCTGATTTGAGCGGGAATGGTGAGTTGATGTTTTTATCTGCTAAGCAAGTGGATGAACTTGTTTTAGATGAAGCTTTTATGTTTGCAATGTCTACCTCATTGCAAGTTGATGATAATACTGTCAGTGCAGAGTTGCCTGTGGTTTGTGAATTTCAAGATGTGTTTCCTGGTGATATAAGTGATTTACCACCAGAACGTGAGATTGATTTTTCTGTGGACTTAGTACCGGGTATGAGTCCTGTCTCGATGGCTCCTTATAGAATGTCGGCTTCAGAGTTGAATGAGTTGAAGAAACAATTAGAGTAATTGTTAGAGAAGAGGTTCATTAGACCTAGTGTTTCTCCTTGGGGTGCTCCTGTGTTACTTGTTAAGAAGAAGGATGGTAGTATGAGATTGTATGTCGATTACTGACAGTTGAATAAAGTGACTATCAAGAATAAGTACCCACTTCTGAGGATCGATGATTTGATGGATCAGCTAGTAGGTGCTTGTGTCTTTAGTAAAATTGATCTGAGGTCTGGTTATCATCAGATTCGAGTTAAGGCTGAGGATATTCCGAAGACAGCTTTCAGGACGAGATATGGGCATTATGAGTATACAGTGATGCCGTTTGGGGTATCTAATGCGCCTGGCGTGTTTATGGAATATATGAATAGAATCTTTCATGAGTATCTGGATAAGTTCGTGGTGGTTTTCATAGATGATATCTTGGTATATTCTAAATCAAAAGAGGAACATGCCGAGCATTTGAGAGTTGTGTTGTAAGTGTTGAGAGAAAAGAAATTGTTTTCTAAATTATCTAAGTGTGAATTTTGGCTAGGGGAAATGAGTTTCCTCAGCCATGTAATTTCAAGTGGTGGAATTTCGGTGGATCCTTCAAAGATTGATGCGGTATTAATTTGGGAGACTCCGAAGTCAGCTACAGAAATTCGTAGTTTTCTTGGGTTGGCTGGTTACTATCGTAAGTTCATTGAAGGTTTTTCTAATATAGCTTTACCGTTGACGCAATTGACTAGGAAGGGTCAAGCGTATGTGTGGGATGTTGCTTGTGAAGAGAGTTTCATAGACCTGAAGAAAAGATTAACGACCGCGCCAGTATTGGTCTTACCGAATCCAGATGAGTCCTTTGTAGTTTATTGTGATGCTTCCAAGATGGGTCTTGGTGGAGTTTTGATGCAGGATAATAAGGTGGTTTCTTATGCTTCTAGACAATTAAGAGTTCATGAGAGGAACTACCCTACTCACGACTTAGAGTTAGCAGCTGTGGTGTTTGTGCTTAAGATTTGGAGGCACTACTTGTTTGGTTCGAAATTTGAAGTATTCAGTGATCACAAAAGTTTAAGATACTTATTTGATCATAAAGAGTTAAATATGAGACAGAGACGGTGGCTTGAATTATTGAAAGATTTTGATTTTGATTTGAATTACCATCCGGGTAAGGCAAATGTTATGGCTGATGCTTTGAGTAGGAAGTCGTTACATATTTCAATGCTTATGGTGAAAGAATTAGAAATGATCGAGCAATTCAGAGATATGAGCTTGTTGTGTGAAACTACTGCTGATAGTGTGAAATTGGGAATGTTAAAGCTGACCAGTGAGATTTTGGAAGAGATTCGTAAAGGTCAGAAATCTGATTTGAAATTAGTTGACCAATTGATGTTGGTTGATCAAGGTAATGCAGGTGACTTTCGAGTTGATGAAGATGGAGTTTTAAGATTCCAAGATAGAGTATGTGTTCTGGATATTGCAGGAATTAAAAAGAGTATTCTAGAAGAGGGGCACAAGAGTCAACTGAGTATTCATCCTGGTGCTACGAAGATGTATCAGGATTTACGCAGGTTGTTTTGGTGGCCGCGTATGAAAAGAGACATTGCTGAATTTGTATATGCTTGTTTGACATGTCAGAAGTCAAAGATAGAACATTAGAGACCTTCAGGTATGATGCAACCATTGAATGTTCCTGAGTGGAAATGGGATAGTATTTCCATGGATTTCGTGACAGGGTTACCTAAGACTGCTAGAGGTAATGATTCGATTTGGGTAATTGTTGATCGGTTAACTAAGTCGGCACATTTCTTGCCGATGAGGATTAACCATTCCATGCAAAGGTTATCTGAGATTTATATTGAGGAAATTGTGAAGTTGCATGGTGTACCTTTAAGCATTGTATCGGATAGAGATCCGTGGTTTACATCGAGGTTTTGGAAGAGTTTGCAGGATGCTTTGGGTACTAAGTTGAGGATGAGTTCTGCTTATCACCCTCAAACGGATGGTCAGACGGAGAGAACAATCCAATCTTTAGAAGATTTGCTGAGAGCTTGTGTATTAGATCAAGGAGGGTCTTGGGATAGTCATTTGCCGTTGGTCGAGTTTACGTACAATAACAGTTTTCATGCTAGTATCGGGATGGCTCCATATGAGGCATTGTATGGTAGACGTTGTCGTACTCCATTATGTTGGTATGAGTCAGGAGAGAGTTTGGTGCTTGGGCCAGAGAATGTCCAAGAAACAACTGAAAAGATAAAAATGATTCAGGAAAGGATGAAAACATCGCAGAGTCGTCAAAAGAGTTATCACAATAAGAGAAGGAAAGCATTTGAGTTCCAAGAGGGAGATCACATGTTCTTAAGAGTTACTCCTATGACTGGTGTGGGAAGAGCTTTGAAGTCCAGAAAGCTCACTCCACGTTTCGTCAGTCCGTATCAGATTATGCAGAGAATAGGGGAAGTGGCCTATCAGGTTGCTTTACCTCCCTCTCTTGCAAATTTACATGATGTATTCCATATATCACAGTTAGGGAAGTACATTCCGGACCCGTCGCATGTAATTCAGTTAGATGATGTTCAGGTGAGAGATAATCTGACGATTGAAGTTGTACCAGTAGGGATTGATGGTAGGGAATTGAAGCGACTTCGAGGTAAGGAAATCGCTTTAGTGAAAGTATTGTGGGGAGGACCAGCTGGAGAAAGTTGGACTTGGGAGCGGGAAGATCAGATGAGGGAGTCGTATCCGACTCTACTTACTTTAGGTAATTTTCGAGGACGAAAATTCTTTAAGTAGGGGAGAGTTGTAACGCCCCGAAAATCTAAATTTAATTATTTAATCATTTATTTAATTAATTTAGAAAATTTGGAGAGTGATGCGTGTTTTTTGCAAGTGTACGAACACGTCAGAGTAATATAAAAGATTGTCGAATCCACAGAGACCAAGTGTCAATCTATCGTACCTGTTGTTATGGTGTGTATCTAAGGCAACTAAATATAAGGGTTTTAATAAGGATGCAATGGTAAATAAAATTATAATTTTAAATAATAAATAAAAGATAGGCTCGAATGTAATTCACGTAATCAATGATAATCCAGTACTTGTTAATGAAACTACTTATGGGCAATGTTTTCTCCTTTGAAAAGAACTAATTTAACAAGAACTGTCGCTTTCGCGTATTCAGAACCGAGTTGTACTCTCTAATCAACCTCTCCTATTGTCACGGATAAAAAGGTGCGTACTGCGTTAGAGTAGTAAACCTATTTTTAAGAAATATAGTATCTTAACTAAGTTGAAAAGTATTTTAACCTGGACTTCTTAGCAAAAAGAGATTCTTATGAACCAGACTTTAAATCTCATAACGCGTCCAAAAATCGTTTTAAAATCTCTTTTCTTTTTAATCTAAAAACTCCTAATAAACTAGACAAAGCGCTTTTGGCTGTTTTTGAAATAGTTAAAAAACAATTACTTGAATTGAAAGATAAAATAGCCCTTAGGTGTTTCCACGAACAATTATACTGATTACTGGTTTAATTACGATCCTTACATTCTAACCTTTATGGAATTAGTTAGACATGATAAAGTAAAGATTCCTTTTATAGTTTTTCATAAAAGTAATTTAGTGCGAGTGCGGAAAGTAAATGAATTTAGTGCGAGTGCGAGAAATAAAGGAATTTAAAGCGAGTGCGAGTAATAAACGAAATAAAGTGCGAGTACGGATAATAAATAAAGTAAAGCAGTGCGAGAAATAAATGAAAGTAAAGCAATGCAGAAATAAATAAAGTAAAATACGAACTTGAATTAAAATGGCGGCAGGATTAACTTCCTCCAGAGTGCTCCAAAACTTCGATCGCACAGACAGATTACAGACTCGATCACTCGATTGCAGAAGCACCCCGATGTGGAATGGCAACTGCTTTGAAACTGATATATGCCTAAAGAAATCTAAGTTTGGATGAAGAAAAACGAAAATCTAAGGTCCTATTTATAGGAAAACTGAAAGCATGAAAAGACTGGGATGCCCCTCCACTAAAAAGTGGAGGTTACTGATTTTTGCCTTGTGGCGCCCGCCACAAGGTCATGGCGCCCGCCATGGTGCCTACAGGGGATTGGAGAGTGGGGATCGTGGGTCTTGGAGGTTGAAGAGTGGTCTTGAGTCGTGGCCACGTCATGGCTAACCCCATGGCGCCCGCCACGGTGGGTGCCGTAAGTGCAAAACGCTGAATTTCTAGGTTTTCGTCCGTTTTCACTCCTTTTTCGCTCCCTTTCTCGATTCAAGCCCCGATTATTATAAAAACCTGAAAACATAAGAAAACAAAGTAATAACATAACAAAATAACAATAAAAGCTAAGAATGCATGCGAAATCGGAGTAAAAAACACGGTGAATTTTAGTGTGATCAAATTCTCCCACACTTAAACCTTTGCTTGTCCTCAAGCAAACATTAAAGCTTAAGAAAATATGGTGTCAACACGTGT
Source organism: Lathyrus aphaca (assembly GCA_963966055.1). Classification (NCBI taxonomy): domain Eukaryota; kingdom Viridiplantae; phylum Streptophyta; class Magnoliopsida; order Fabales; family Fabaceae; genus Lathyrus; species Lathyrus aphaca. Next base: position 15,731,653 of record OZ014524.1, read on the forward strand.
CTTTGGGCTAAAGGGCTTCTAAGTTCAAGTCAGGATGCAGTGACAGATACTAACTAAGTGAACCAAGGGTACCATAGTAACACAAACACAAACTTCAATCCTATATTAACCACTCCATATCATCCCACAATACCTAGGCCTATCTTCTCATCTTTTTGTGTCCTTTTCATTCAGGCGCAATCACATTAAGCCCGTTATCCGTACATGCTTCATAGTAGAGTGACCGGTTAGTGATTATGATCCATAACATAAGGTTTCTGGCACATAAGCATGTGTAAACCTGTTTTTATTTCGCCTAAATGTAGTTACGGGGGATCGGATCGTAATCCGCCCTACCAATTTCAGTGCCAGATACCTCTGAACCAACTAACAATAGGTGACTTGCAATTTTTTCTTTTTGTGGCAAAATTTTTTTCTTCTCTTTTTTCGGTTTAAATGACTTTGTGAGAGTCACCTATACCAGAGTTTGCCTTTTTTTTTTTTTTTTTTTTTTTTTTTTTTAGCACTGGATCATTCACTTATGTTCATCGGCCCCCTACGTAGAGCATGCTTAGGCCGGAGCTGACTGCTAAAATAAACTACTTAGGACAATTTTTAAATGATAATAAAGGCCATGGTGGTGGGGTTTAGGAGTGATTCCTATATTCAAGAGGTCTATGGTGCTAAAATGGTTCTGATGTTTCAAAAAGTTGACCTAAGTCACCACATCCTAATCTAAACCTGTCTCAAAGCCCAAAAAACATGTGAAACAACATTATTTTCTTTTTTAAAATTTTTCTGGTAAGGCTAAGGAAATGGGAAAAAATGAAGATGAACTAAAAATACACTATACTGGTGACTCGTCAGACTCATGCATTATCTAAGAAAAATAAATTACTGAAAAGGGAAATAACTGAAAGGAAATAATTAACTAAAAAGGGAAATGACAGAAAGCAATAAAATCCCCTCCCACACTTAAATCGAACATTGTCCCCAATGTTTCGAAATAAGATAAGGGGGTAACCTGAAAAAGACTACTGAGGAGGAGCACTGGTGCCTTCGCCGTCCTGCTGTGATGGTCTGGAACGACGGGATCTACTACGATGCTGGTCCCTCCGGTCGAGTCGTGCTGATAAAGCAGCCTGAGCACTCCGGACCTCTCAAAGGTTACCTAAGATGGAACCTTGAGTGGCCTCTACAAGCTGGTAGTGTCGGCTGTTGAACTCTCTCTGACGGTTCTGCTCTAATGAGATATCGTTCAAGGTACGGCAAACGTTGCTATAAGCACGATCCGAAACCAATCGCGATTGTTGCATGAAGCTCATGTTGTCCGTCATCTGTTGTGAAATAGTAGAGAGAAGGCCATCACACCTTTCTTCTCTAGCTGTCATATCACACCACATCTCCTCGGTGACATAGAATCCAGGAGCAGTACCTGCAACAGGGTTAGAGGAAGATGGTGCAGTGTGTGACTGTGAAGGACGATGGGGGACATGTGAGGGATGGGAGACTGCTCTCTCCGATCATACTCTTCATCAGTGTCATGTGCCTCCCCATCGGGAATATTAGGAGGAAGTGGACCCAAAACACGTGGAGCATTAAGATCATAGGTCCAGTTCCTTTCATAAGGTACATCAGTATGTCTACTGCATGGTAAAGCAACAGATGGGATAGCTACCCCATGAACCATCAACTCATAACCACCTTCTCTCCTCGTTCGGCACAATTTCATGTCTTTCAGAAATTTTAAGTTAATTGTGCGAGGAGGTAGTGGTTCAAGTGTAGTTATCTCATTGTTCAGGCCAAGAGCCCGAGCAATAGACGTAACAAGCCCTCCAAAAACAATCGGTCCTGTTTTATTAGTAAATAAAGTCATGTGTGCAAGCATAAACGGGACCGGATTGATGTGGGTTCTAGTGAGGCATCCTTGCAAAAATAGGAGTTCTCTTCTTCTTTTCAAGGCATGAGGCTTGCATATTTTTTTGTAAAGACAAAAAATGAAAATATTTTTGTCTTATATTTTTTTTCTTTGCACGACAAAAATAAAATAATTAAAAAAAATCAAAAAAGAAAAATTAACATTAGTGCATAATATGTATATATAGGAGGAATTTAAAGTACATGAAAATATAATAGATGCAAAAAGAAATAATATATGTCTGGAAATGCGATAAATAAAATAAAGCATATAAAGGGAAATTAAATACTAGGGTAGCGCTGTCAGTGTAGAATGAGTCATGTGGTAGGCTTCTTCTCCTGGCTTGATCCACGAATCTCAGTTATCTCCCTCCGAAGCTCTTCAATCGCCTGATATAGAGCATCGGCCTCTGAGGCATGAGTGAGATCAGAAACCTGCATCTGTAACTCTAAGTCTGCCACTTCCTGCTTGAGCAGGGCAGTCTCCTTACGGAGCTCGTAGATCTGTGTTTGTAGGTCAGGTGGCTGCAGAGACATATTGTTAGACATAACAGTGATTCGGGGAGTAAGAGGTGTAGGAGTGTACTCAGCGGCGGGAGGCGATTTCGGCTCTTCGATAGTTTCTCCATAACCCTCTAGAGCATAACTCCAATTTTCAGGATCATGGACACTGGTCATCAGCGGATCTGGTAATGTAAAATAGTGTATCGCTTCGCCGTCGATCAGCAATCTAAACATGTTAGGCTCAAAAGAAGCCCTCCTCATCAGTCCTCTATCAAGACAAAAATCAATATCCAGGGTGGTGTAGCAGCAGAAGGTCCTGAGGTGCAATAACTTGCGAGACAAACCCAATGCAGTAGCTATCTGTGTAACAATCCCACCGATATGTATGATGCCTACAGATGATCTGGCAACACTAGCAAGGCCCTTCAACAGAAAGTTGCCACAAGAAACAGAGCGAGACTGAGTCGCACAAAACAGTAGGAAAATCTCCTCTTCACTTAGCAGGGTCTCTGTATCTGGCAAACCTAGGAAAGAATGTGCTAGAATCATCTGGAAGTACCTCAATGCAGGGTTGTGGATTACCTGAGAAAACTGGGTAGAAGGATCTTGGCTTCCTCCACCTGATATTTTAGTCCAAAACTTTTCCACTTCTCTGCTCATAAAATACCCCATCGGAGTCTCTGGAATAGCATCAGGAGTAGTCTGGAAACCTAGTAAATCACCAAACTCTTTGTGAGAGAATGAGTAGTCAATCCCGAACAACCTGAAAACAGCGAGTCCATCGGGTCCAGCCCAAGGGTCATGATGAAACGAGCTGAGGAACTCAAGAGTCAAGTTCCTATAAGTGTTGTTCCTGTAGTCAAACTGGCCCCAGTGGAGTTGATGGCATAAAAATCTGACGCTTGGCTCTATCCCCAAGGCATCCATGCAGTCATGGTCAGGGTACCTGGTAGGAGCCATAGGGCGTCTCATGTGGACATAGTAACGCTCTCTCTGTGCATCGTCTCTAAAGGCCACGTGCATGTCATCAGGGTTCTGCATTTTGTACAAGGTTAGCAAACAAGTCCTGAAAGCACATAAAACATTCAATCGTTAGTCCTGACATAATAAGAAAATAAACAAATTAAAATAAAGTAAAAGTAAATAAAAAAGTACATAAATAAGAAAACCATGGGTTGCCTCCCATGCAGCGCTTGTTTAACGTCATTAGCTCGACGACCGATATTTAAACATCATTGGAAGGATATGGTGGATCACTCAGAGTATGACAGGTGTATGTTGTTGGAATGTCACCTCCTTTGTAGGGCTTCAACCTCTGTCCATTGACGATGAACGGTTTACATGTTTGGTTCTTGATTTCAATAGCACCGGATCTTAGGATCTTAGATACTTCGAAAGGGCCAGTCCATCTCGAACGAAGCTTCCCTGGAAAGAGTCGTAACCTAGAATCGAACAGGAGAACAGGATCGCCTATTTTGAAGTCTCTTCTTATGATTCTTTTGTCATGCCAAGCTTTTGTTCTTTCTTTGTATATGATGGCATTTTCGTAGGCAGATTGTCTGAGCTCTTCTAATTTGTGGATATCAAGGATACGTTTTTCACCAGCAGTCAAGTAATCCAAATTCAAAGTTTTGATGGCCCAATAGGCCTTATGCTCCAATTCAAATGGTAAGTGACATGATTTTCCATAGAACAGTTGATAAGGGGTTGTTCCTATAGGAGTTTTGAAAGCAGTTCTATAGGCCCAAAATGCTTCTTGAAGTTTCTGTGACCAATCCTTTCTAGATATAAAGACAGTCTTCTCGAGGATTTGTTTGATCTCCCTATTAGATACTTCCATTTGTCCATTGGTCTGTGGGTGGTATGGTGTTGCTACTCTATGCTTAACTCCATACTTGCTTAAAAGTTTATCAAATATTCTTGATATGAAGTGTGATCCTCCATCACTTATGACTAAACGGGGTGTTCCAAACCTGGGAAATATATAATTTTTGAATAATTTGATGACTACCCTGGTGTCGTTTGTGGGTGCGGCGATAGCTTCAATCCATTTAGACACGTAGTCAACTGCTACTAAGATGTACTGATTTCCAAAAGATGGTGGGAACGGTCCCATAAAGTCTATACCCCATACGTCGAAGAGTTCTACATCTTGGATATTTCTTAACGGCATTTCATTACGTCTTGAAATATTTCCCGTGCGTTGGCATCTATCACACTTGACAATGAAAGCATGGACATCACGCCACATAGTAGGCCAGAATAGGCCAGCTTGAAGAATCTTGGCGTAGGTCTTAGATGTGCTCGCATGTCCACCATAGGGTGCAGAGTGACAATTCTCAATTATATTATTTACCTCTTCTTCTGGAACACAACGGCGGAAAATGCCATCTTTTCCTCTCTTGAAAAGAAACGGTTCGTCCCAATAGAAGTTTCTCACATCACTATAGAACTTCTTCTTCCGGTGGTAGTTTAGATCAGGGGGTATGATGTCAGCGGCTAGGTAATTAACAAAGTCTACATACCAAGGTACATTGCTTATAGCTAAGGATTTATGAAAATGCTCATGAGGGTCTGGGTTATCATCTTCAATAGTTTCTAGTTGGGCTATCAATCTATCATAGGCAAAATCGTCATTTATGGGTACTGAGTCAGGTTTCAGGTATTCTAGCCTAGATAGGTGATCAGCTACCACATTATCAGTGCATTTCTTATCACGGATATCCAAATCAAACTCTTGCAGTAATAGAATCCATCGAAGTAACCTAGGCTTGGCATCCTTTTTGCTTAGTAAGTAACGAATGGCAGCATGGTCAGTATAAACTATAATCTTGGCTCCTACTAGATAAGATCTAAATTTGTCTATTGCAAAAACTACAACTAGGAGCTCTTTTTCGGTTGTTGCGTAGTTGAGCTGTGCAGCGTCTAGGGTTCTACTGGCATAATAAATCACGTGTAACTTCTTATCTTTTCTCTGACCTAGAACAACTCCAACAGCATAATCACCGACGTCACACATTATCTCAAACGGTTCTGACCAATCAGGGGGTTTCATTATAGGTGCTGAAATCAGAGCTTGCTTCAGAAGATTAAATGCTTCAGTACACTTTTCATCGAAGATGAATTCAGCATCTTTCATTAAAAGACCAGTTAAGGGCTTTGTTATTTTGGAGAAATCCTTGATAAAACGTCGGTAAAATCCGGCATGTCCAAGAAAACTTCTTATCTCCCTGATAGTCTTCGGCGGTTTTAGATTCTCTATGACTTCTATTTTTGCTTTATCTACCTCTATACCTTTTTCGGAAACTATATGTCCTAAAACAATCCCTTCGGTGACCATGAAATGACATTTTTCCCAATTTAGCACAAGGTTTACCTCCACACATCTCTCCAGGATTTTCTCAAGGTTGACAAGACAATTTTTGAAATCTGATCCACAAACTGAGAAATCGTCCATAAATACTTCCATAATTCCATCTAAATAATCAGCAAAGATAGACATCATGCAGCGTTGGAAAGTTGCAGGAGCATTACAAAGTCCAAAAGGCATTCTTCTATAGGCAAAAGTTCCAACTGGGCATGTAAAGGTAGTTTTTTCTTGATCTTCGGGGTGAATAGGTATTTGGAAGAATCCTGAATATCCATCTAAGTAACAAAAGTAAGAGTGTCTGGCTAGGCGCTCCAACATTTGGTCTATGAATGGTAATGGGAAATGGTCCTTCCTAGTTGCTTTATTTAATTTTCTATAATCTATGCACATACGCCAACCTCCATCGGTTCTTTTTGCTACAGGTTCGCCCTTCTCGTTTTGCACGACTGTGATGCCTCCTTTTTTAGGTACTACATGCACAGGACTCACCCATTTACTGTCCGAGATCTGATATATTATACCTGCCTCTAGTAACTTAAGAACTTCAGTCTTAACTACAGTACTCATTATAGGATTTATTCTTCGTTGGTGTTCTCTGGAAGGTTTTGAATCTTCTTCAAGCAAAATCCGATGCATGCATACGGATGGGCTTATTCCTTTTAGATCAGAGATCTTATATCCTAAGGCTGAGGGGTACCTACGTAAAACTTCTAATAATTGATCGGTTTCTTCTTGGTTTAAGGTAGCACTGACTATAACTGGACGGTTCATATCTTCATCAAGAAATTCATATCTCAAGTTTTTAGGCAGTTCCTTAAGTTTTACGGTCGGTTTCATAGGGCAAGGCATAGGATCTGGGGTAAGAGATAAACATTCGTGAAGGTTATTGATCACACTAAAATTCACCGTATTTCTGACTCCGATTTCGCATGCATTCTTAGCTTTTATTGTTGTTTTGCTTTGTTATTGCTTTGTTTTCTTATGTTTTCAGGTTTTTATAATAATCGGAGCTTGAATCAGGAAAAGGAGCGAAAAAGGAGTGAAAACGGACGAAAACCTAGAAATTCAGCGTTTTGCACTTGCGGCACCCACCGTGGCGGGCGCCATGGGGTTAGCCATGACGTGGCCACGTCTCAAGACCACTCCTCAACCTCCAAGACCCACGTTCCCCACTCCATCATCCCCTGTAGGGACCATGGCGGGCACCATGACCTTGTGGCGGGCGCCACAAGGCAAAATTTCATAACCTCCACTTTTTAGTGGAGGGGCGTCCCGGTCATTTCATGCTTTCAGTTTCTCCTATAAATAGGACCTTAGATTTTCGTTTTTCTTCATCCAGAATTAGAATTCTCTAGGCATATATCAGTTATAAAGCAGTTGCCATTCCACATCGGGGTGCCTCTGCAATCGAGTGATCGAGTCTGTAATCTGTCTGTGGTTCGAGTTTTGGAGCACTCTGGAGGAAGTTAATCCTGCCGCCATTTTAATTCAAGTTCGTACTTTACTTTTATTTATTTCTGCCTCGCTTTTATTTTGTTTATTTCCCGCACTCGCACATTTACTTTGTTTATTTCCTGCACTCGCACATTTACGTTGTTTATTTCCTGCACTCGCACATTTACTTTGTTTATTTCCTGCACTCGCACATTTACGTTGTTTATTTCCTGCACTCGCACATTTACGTTGTTTATTTCCCGCACTCGCACTTTACTTCGTTTACTTTCCGCACTCGCTTTAAATTACTTTTATGAAAAACTATAAAAAGAATATTTACTTTATCATGTCTAACTAATTCCATAAAGGTTAGAATGTAAGGATCGTAATTAAACCAGTAATCAGTATAATTGTTCGTGGAAACACCTAAGAGCTATTTTATCTTTCAATTCAAGTAATTGTTTTTAACTATTTCAAAAATAGCCAAAAGCGCTTTGTATAGTTCATTAGGAGATTTTAGATTAAAAAGAAAAGAGATTTTAAAACGATTTTCGGACGCGTTAGGAAGTTTAAACTCTGGTTCGCAAGAACCTCTTTTTGCTAAGAAGTCCAGGTTAAAATACTTTTCAACTTAGTTAAGATACTATATTTCTTAAAAATAGGTTTACTACTCTAACGCAGTACGCACCTTTTTATCAGTGACAATAGGAGGGGTTGATTAGAGAGTACAACTCGGTTCTGAATACGCGAAAGCGACAGTTCCTGTTAAATTAGTTCTTTTCAAAGAAGAAAACACTGCCCATAAGTAGTTCCACTAACAAGTACTGGATTATCATTGATTACGTGAATTACATTCGAGCCTGTCTTTATTTATTATTTAAAATTATAATTTTATTTACCATTGCACCCTTATTAAAACCCTTAAAAATAGTTGCCTTAGATACACACCATAACAACAGGTTTGATAGATTGACACTTGGTCTCTGTGGATTCGATAATCTTTTATATTACTTTGACGTGATTCGTACACTTGCGAAAAACACGCATCAAGTTTTTGGCGCCGTTGCCGGGGACCAATATCGTCAAATTTCATTACCCTGTAGTTATACCGTTTAGACTAAGGTTGTTACCCACCGGTCAATGCGAAAGACTCGCAGTGCCGGAAGTTTAGTAGACCCTCTAGCTGAACCTGAACGTTACGCTCGCGCACGTTTGTTTTTCCATAGGAATAGGAGAGCTATGGCCGAAGAACAAAACCGAAGACCTCTTAAGGACTTCGCCCAACCATCAAACGAGGAACCTAGTTCCAGTATAGTAAACCCCGCTATCCCAGCCAATAATTTTGAACTTAAACCATCCCTGCTGCAATTAGTGCAACAGAGACAATTCTCAGGTCTCGCTACTGATAACCCGAACCAACATTTAAAAAACTTTCTTCAGTTAGCAGACACCTTTAAAACCAATGGAGCTTCTCCTGAGGCAATACGCTTAAGATTATTCCCCTTTTCCCTCAGAGATAAAGCTCTATCATGGTTAGATTCCCTTCCACCCAATTCAATAACCACTTGGGATGACCTTAGGAAAGTTTTCCTTGCTAGATATTTTCCCCCAAGTAAGACTGCTCTTCTTCGAAACCTAATAACTAGATTTACCCAACACCAAGGAGAGTCGTTGTTCGAAGCCTGGGAGAGATATAAAGAACTATTAAGAGCATGCCCACATCATGGCTTAGAGAATTGGTTAATCATCCAAACCTTCTATAATGGACTTCTTTATAACACTAAAATGACCATCGACGCTGCCGCTGGTGGCGCACTGATGAACAAACCTTACCCTGAAGCTAGTGCCCTTATCGAGGATATGGCCCAAAACCATCAATCATGGGGAGTAGAAAGAGCGACAGTGGAAAAGAAGGAAGCCCAAGGAGGAATACATGAGTTAAGCTCTATAGACATGATGCAGGCTAAAATGGACGCGTTGGCCCTTAGAGTCGAACATATGTGTACAACTCCGAATACTGTAGCCGCAGTTTCGCCGAATTGTGAGATATGTGGAACGCAAGGACACCAATCCGCCGAATGCAATCTATTGAGCGAAACCAACACTGAGCAAGTGAACTATACCCAAGGGAACCCATTTTCAAACACATATAACCCTGGATGGAGGAATCACCCAAACTTCTCCTACAAAAATAATAACCCTATCCAAAATACCGCACCTCCGAGACAACAAGGTTACCAAGCCCCTAGAACAAATCAACCTATGCAACCTGTGCCACCAAACCCGAGCTTTGAGGAAATTGTAAAAGATTTCATCGTTGCTCAAAAACAGAAGAACAAAGAGTTCATGAACCAAAGCGTCCATGTTAACGAACTAATTACCCAGTTAGGAACCAAGGTTGATCAAATCATTACTCATAATAAGATGCTTGAAACCCAGATCTCTCAGGTAGCGTTAAACCAAGCCCCACAGACTACACCCGGAGGACAGTTCCCTGGACAACCTCAACAGAACCCGAAAGGGCAAGCTAATGCCATTACTCTACGAAGTGGAACCGCTTATAAGGAACCTTTGAACCCTAGATTAAGTGAGCCCGAAACTTCTGAGAGGAGTGAGGAGAAGGAACCAGAGAAGCCTGAAACCCCGGAAAGTCAAGAAAAAGGAGAAGAACCTAAAAATAAAACCTATGTACCACCACCGCCATACAAACCACCAATACCTTACCCTCAAAGATTAAAGAAAACCCAAATCGATAATCAATATCAAAAATTCGTTAAGGTTATAGAAAAACTTCACGTAGAAATCCCCTTTACAGAAGCCATCACCCAAATACCTTCTTATGCTAAGTTTCTCAAAGACATACTTACAAATAAACGTAGACTTGAAGATCCGAAACCCGTGGAATGTAATTCTATTTCCGAAGATAGGTTAGCAAAGAAAGATAAAGATCCCGGAAATTTTTCCATTCCTTGTATTTTGGGGAATCATGTCATCGAAAAAGCTTTTCTAGACCTAGGAGCTAGTGTGAGCTTAATGCCTTTAGCAGTTTGTGAGAGATTAAACTTAGGAGAATTACAACCTACTAAGATGTCACTTCAATTAGCCGATAGATCCGCTAAATACCCTATAGGCATACTTGAAGACGTCCCTGTTAGGGTAGGTCAGTTGTTTATACCTACTGATTTTGTTGTCATGGACATTAAAGAAGATGACGACATACCGATACTCCTAGGTAGACCGTTCTTATCGACTGCTGGAGCCGTAATAGATGTTAAAAAAGGAAAACTAACTTTTGAGGTAGGTGAAGAGAAGATAGAATTTATATTGTCAAAATTTCTTATGGCACCTGTGATAGGAGATGCTTGTTATGCCTTAGATATCATCGAAGAATGCATTAGGGAATTAGAACAAGAAGAAGAAACTGAATCTATAAAATTGCCATCAACCCTTATTTTGGAAGATGACAATTATAAAACACCCTACATTGATGATAACCTTCACGAATGTTTATCTCTTACCCCAGATCCTATGCCTTGCCCTATGAAACCGACCGTAAAACTTTAGGAACTGCCTAAAAACCTGAGATATGAATTTCTCGATGAAGATATGAATCGTCCAGTTATAGTCAGTGCTACCTTAAACCAAGAAGAAACCGATCAATTATTAGAAGTTTTACGTAGGTACCCCTCAGCCTTAGGATATAAGATCTCTGATCTAAAAGGAATAAGCCCATCCGTATGCATGCATCGGATTTTGCTTGAAGAAGATTCAAAACCTTCCAGAGAACACCAACGAAGAATAAATCCTATAATGAGTACTGTAGTTAAGACTGAAGTTCTTAAGTTACTAGAGGCAGGTATAATATATCAGATCTCGGACAGTAAATGGGTGAGTCCTGTGCATGTAGTACCTAAAAAGGGGGGCATCACAGTCGTGCAAAACGAGAAGGGCGAACCTGTAGCAAAAAGAACCGATGGAGGTTGGCGTATGTGCATAGATTATAGAAAATTAAATAAAGCAACTAGGAAGGACCATTTCCCATTACCATTCATAGACCAAATGTTGGAGCGCCTAGCCAGACACTCTTACTTTTGTTACTTAGATGGATATTCCGGATTCTTCCAAATACCTATTCACCCCGAAGATCAAGAAAAAACTACCTTTACATGCCCAGTTGGAACTTTTGCCTATAGAAGAATGCCTTTTGGACTTTGTAATGCTCCTGCAACTTTCCAACGCTGCATGATGTCTATCTTTGCTGATTATTTAGATGGAATTATGGAAGTATTTATGGACGATTTCTCAGTTTGTGGATCAGATTTCAAAAATTGTCTTGTCAACCTTGAGAAAATCCTGGAGAGATGTGTGGAGGTAAACCTTGTGCTAAATTGGGAGAAATGTCATTTCATGGTCACCGAAGGGATTGTTTTAGGACATATAGTTTCCGAAAAAGGTATAGAGGTAGATAAAGCAAAAATAGAAGTCATAGAGAATCTAAAACCGCCGAAGACTATCAGGGAGATAAGAAGTTTTCTTGGACATGCCGGATTTTACCGACGTTTTATCAAGGATTTCTCCAAAATAACAAAACCCTTAACTGGTCTTTTGATGAAAGATGTTGAATTCATCTTCGATGAAAAATGTACTGAAGCATTTAATCTTCTGAAGCAAGCTCTGATTTCAGCACCTATAATGAAACCCCCTGATTGGTCAGAACCGTTTGAGATAATGTGTGACACCAGTGATTACGCTGTTGGAGCCGTTCTAGGTCAAAGAAAAGATAAGAAGTTACATGTGATTTATTATGCCAGTAGAACCCTAGACGCTGCACAGCTCAACTACGCAACAACCGAAAAAGAGCTCCTAGCTGTAGTTTTTGCAATAGACAAATTTAGATCTTATCTAGTAGGAGCCAAGATTATAGTTTACACCGACCATGCTGCCATTCGTTACTTACTAAGCAAAAAGGATGCCAAGCCTAGGTTACTTCGATGGATTCTATTACTGCAAGAGTTTGATTTGGACATCCGTGATAAGAAAGGCACTGATAATGTGGTAGCTGATCACCTATCTAGGCTAGAATACCTGAAACCTGATCCAGTTCCCATAAATGACGATTTTGCCTATGATAGACTGATAGCCCAACTAGAAACCATTGAAGATGATAACCCAGACCCTCATGAGTATTTTCAAAAATCCTTAGCCATAAGTGATGTACCTTGGTATGCAGACTTTGTTAATTACCTAGCCGCTGACATCATACCCCCTGATCTAAACTACCACCGGAAGAAGAAGTTCTATAGTGATGTGAGAAACTTCTATTGGGACGAACCATTTCTTTTCAAGAGAGGTAAAGATGGCATTTTCCGCCGTTGTGTTCCAGAAGAAGAGGTAAATAGTATAATTGAGCATTGTCACTCTGCACCCTATGGTGGACATGCAAGCACATCTAAGACCTACGCCAAGATTCTTCAAGCTGGCCTATTCTGGCCTACTATGTGGCGTGATGTCCATGCTTTCATTGTCAAGTGTGATAGATGCCAACGCACAGGAAATATTTCAAGACGTAATGAAATGCCGTTAAGAAATATCCAAAAAGTAGAACTCTTCGACGTATGGGGTATAGACTTTATGGGACCGTTCCCACCATCTTTTGGAAATCAGTACATCTTAGTAGCAGTTGACTACGTGTCTAAATGGATTGAAGCTATCGCCGCACCCACAAACGACACCAGAGTAGTCATCAAATTATTCAAAAATTATATATTTCCCAGGTTTGGAACCCCCCGTTTATTCATAAGTGATGGAGGATCACACTTCATATCGAGAATATTTGATAAACTTTTAAGCAAGTATGGAGTTAAGCATAGAGTAGCAACACCATACCACCCACAGACCAATGGACAAGTGGAAGTATCTAATAGGGAGATAAAACAAATCCTCGAGAAGACTGTCTCTATATCTAGAAAGGATTGGTCACAGAAACTTCAAGAAGCATTATGGGCCTATAGAACCGCTTTCAAAACTCCTATAGGAACAACCCCTTATCAACTGGTCTATGGAAAATCATGTCACTTACCTTTTGAATTGGAGCATAAGGCCTATTGGGCCATCAAAACTTTGAATTTGGATTACTTGACAGCTGGTGAGAAACGTATCCTTGACATCCACAAATTAGAAGAGCTCAGACAATCTGCCTACGAAAATGCCATCATATACAAAGAAAGAACAAAAGCTTGGCATGACAAAAGAATCATAAGAAGAGACTTCAAAATAGGCGATCCTGTTCTCCTGTTCGATTCTAGGTTACGACTATTTCCAGGTAAACTCCGTTCGAGATGGACTGGCCCTTTCGAAGTATCTAAGATCCTGAGATCCGGTGCTATTGAAATCAAGAACCCGACATGTAAACCGTTCATCGTCAATGGACAGAGGTTGAAGCCCTACGAAGGAGGTGACATTCCAACAACATACACCTGCCATACTCTGAGTGATCCACCATATCCTTCCAATGATGTTTAATTATCGGTCGTCGAGCTAATGACGTTAAACAAGCGCTGCATGGGAGGCAACCCATGGTTTTTCTTATTTTTGTACTTTTTATTTTTTACTTTTACTTTATTTTGTTTATATTATTATTATTATGTCAGGACTAACGATTGAATGTTTTATGTGCTTTCAGGACTTGTTTGCTAACCTTGTACAGAATGCAGAACCCTGATGACATGCATGTGGCCTTTAGAGATGATGCACAGAGAGAGCGTTACTATGTCCACATGAGACGCCCTATGGCTCCTACCAGGTACCCTGACCATGACTGCATGGATGCCTTGGGGATAAAGCCAAGCGTCAGATTTTTATGCCATCAACTCCAGTGGGACCAGTTTGACGACAGGAACAACACTTATAGGAACTTGACTCTTGAGTTCCTCAGCTCGTTTCATTATGACCCTTGGGCTGGACCCGATGGACTCGCTGTTTTCAGGTTGTTCGGGATTGACTACTCATTCTCTCACAGAGAGTTTGGTGATTTGCTAGGTTTCCAGACTACTCCTGATGCTATTCCAGATACACCGATGGGGTATTTTATGAGCAGAGAAGTGGAAAAGTTTTGGACTAAAATATCCGGCGGAGGGAGCCAAGATCCTTCTACCCAGTTTTCTCAGGTAATCCACAACCCTGCATTGAGGTACTTCCAGATGATTCTAGCACATTCTTTCCTAGGTTTTCCAGATACAGAGACACTGCTAAGTGAAGAGGAGATTTTCCTACTGTTTTGTGCGACTCAGTCTCGCCCTGTTGCTTGTGGCAACTTTCTGTTAAAGGGCTTGGCTAGTGTTGCCAGATCATCCGTAGGCATCATCCATGTCGGTGGGATTGTTACACAGATAGCTACTGCATTGGGTTTGTCTCGCAAGTTATTGCACCTCAGGACCTTCTGCTGCTACACCACCCTGGATATTGATTTTTGTCTTGATAGAGGACTGATGAGGAGGGCTTCTTTTGAGCCCAACATGTTTAGATTGCTGATCGACGGCGAAGCGATACACTACTTTACATTACCAGATCAGCTGATGACCAGTGTCCATGCTCCTGCAAATTGGAGTTATGCTCTAGAGGGTTATGGAGAGACTGTCGAAGAGCCGAAATCGCCTCCCGCCGCTGAGTACACTCCTACACCTCTTACTCCCCAAATCACTGTTATGTCTAACAATATGTCTCTGCAGCCACCTAACCTACAAACACAGATTTATGAGCTTCGCAAGGAGACTGCCCTGCTCAAGCAGGAAGTGGCAGACTTAGAGTTACAGATGCAGGTTTCTGATCTCACTCATGCCTCAGAGACCGATGCTCTACATCAGGCGATTGAAGAGCTTCGGAGGGAGATAGCTGAGATTCGTGGATCAAGCCAGGAAAAGACGCCTACCACATGACTCATTCTACCCTGACAGCACTACCCTAGTATTTTATTTATCGCATTTTCAGACATATATTTTACTTTATTGCAGCTTTTATATTTTCATGCACTTTGAATTCCTTATATATATACATATTATGCACTAATTTTTCTTTTTCTTTTTTGATTTTTAATTATTTTATTTTTGTCGTGCAAAGAAAAAAATATAAGACAAAAATATTTTCATTTTTGTCTTCACAAAAAAAAATATGCAAGCCTCAAGCCTTGAAAAGAAGAAGAAAACGCTATCCAGACCCCCCGGAAGACCAAGGTGCAAGGAAGGCCCAAAGGAGGATCCAAAAACCACAAGGCCCAGGAATTGGCCTTGTGGCGGGCGCCATAGGCCCTGTGGCGGGCGCCACACCGTACCAACAACATATACGGGATTCAATCCCCATTTCCACCATTTTCATCCCTTTCTTCACCAAAAACCCATTTTTACAACCTTCCAAATCCTCCTTGAACCCCATTAAAGCTCACCCATTTCCAAAATACCCTTCATCCATAAAACATATCCAACATCCATTTCCATTTTCATCCATCAAAAACCAAAAAAATCAAAACTTTATCCTTCCCCTCATAAACCACTTTTCTACCATTTTCACTACCTAAGGAGCATTCAACAATGGAGTTCAACGGATTTCTTCTTCGTGATGGAAGACCGGGCGAAAGGCAACGGAAAATTATTCAGAGGCTTCAAAGTCGAGAAATTCTCTCGACTAGGTACGTCGACGATAACTGTCTGTATGCTTTGGGTATTTATCATAGTGTTTTTAATTTATTAGAATTTCTAGGCTTGCATAATATCTTCATCAATCAGGAACCTACCTTTGAGCGACTGACAACTGAGTTTTTGAGTTCTTTGATATACACTGTCAGTCCTAACACTGCTAGCACTGTTGGTACTGTTATTTTTAGACTGTTCGGAATTGAGTATGAATTCAGTACCGACGATCTAGCAGGTTTGTTAGGAATCCCTCATAGGGAAGGTGCAATTTGTGAGGCACCTTTGGATGCTGAGTGGTCGACCGAGGTATTTACCTTTTGGCAAAGGCTTTTAAGTACTTCAATTAATTCTTTTGAAGGGATACTTGCGTCGACCATTCACAACCCGACCATAAGAGTTTTTAGACTTCTTTTGGCATGTACTATTTTTGGCCGGGAAAGTCCAAACAAGGTAAATGCTCGTGAACTCCTATTTTTGCAAGGATGCCTCACTAGAACCCACATCAATCCGGTCCCGTTTATGCTTGCTCATATGACTTTATTTACTAACAAAACAGGACCGATTGTTTTTGGAGGACTTGTTACGTCTATTGCTCGGGCTCTTGGCCTGAACAATGAGATAGCTACACTTGAACCACTACCTCCTCGCACAATCAATTTAAAATTTCTGAAGGACATGAAATTGTGCCGAACGAGGAGAGAAGGTGGTTATGAGTTGATGGTTCATGGGGTAGCTATCCCATCTGTTGCTTTACCATGCAGTAGACGTACTGATGTACGTGATGAAAGGAACTGGACCTATGATCTTAATGCTCCACGTGTTTTGGGTCCACTTCCTCCTAATATTCCCGATGGGGAGGCACATGACACTGATGATGAGTATGATCGGAGAGAGCAGTCTCCCATCCCTCACATGTCCCCCCATCGTCCTTCACAGTCACACACTGCACCATCTTCCTCTAACCCTGTTGCAGGTACTGCTCCTGGATTCTTTGTCACCGAGGAGATGTGGCGTGATATGATAGCTAGAGAAGAAAGGCGTGATGGCCTTCTCTCTACTATTTCACAGCAGCTGACGGACAACATGAGCTTCATGCAACAATCGCGATTGGTTTCGGATCGTGCTTATAGCAACGTTTGCCGTACCTTGAACGGTATTTCATTAGAGCAGAACCGTCAGAGAGAGTTCAACAGCCGACACTACCAGCTTGTAGAGGCTACTCAGGGTTCCATCTTGGGTAACCTTCGAGAGGTCCGGAGTGCTCAGGCTGATTTATCAGCACGACTCGACCGGAGGGACCAGCATCGTAGTAGATCCCGTCGTTCCAGACCATCACATCAGGACGGCGAAGGCACCAGTGCCCCTCCTCAGTAGTCTTTTTCCAGGTTACCCCCCTTATCTTATTTCGAAACATTGGGGACAATGTTCGATTTAAGTGTGGGAGGGGATTTTATTGCTTTCTGTTATTTCCCTTCTTAGTTTATTTCCTTTCAGTTATTTCCCTTTTCAGTAATTTATTTTTCTTAGATAATGCATGAGTCTGACGAGTCACCAGTATAGTGTTTTTTTAGTTCAGATTCATTTTTTCCCATTTCCTTAGCCTTACCAGAAAAATTTTAAAAAGAAAACAATGTTGTTTCACATGTTTTTTGGGCTTTGAGACAGGTTTAGATTAGGATGTGGTGACTTAGGTCAACTTTTTGAAACATCAGAACCATTTTAGCACCATAGACCTCTTGAATATAGGAATCACTCCTAAACCCCACCACCATGGCCTTTACTATCATTTAAAAATTGTCCTAAGTAGTTTATTTTAGCAGTCAGCTCCGGCCTAAGCATGCTCTACGTAGGGGGCCGATGAATATAAGTGAATGATCCAGTGCTAATAAAAAAAAAAAAAAGGCAAACTCTGGTATAGGTGACCCTCACAAAGTCATTTAAACCGAAAAAAGAGAAGAAAAAAATTTTTGCCACAAAAAGAAAAAATTGCAAGTCACCTATTGTTAGTTGGTTCAGAGGTATCTGGCACTGAACTTGGTAGGGCGGATTACGATCCGATCCCCCGCAGCTACATTTAGGCGAAATAAAAACAGGTTTACACATGCTTATGTGCCAGAAACCTTATGTTATGGATCAGAATCACTAACCGGTCACTCTACTATGAAGCATGTACGGATAACGAGCTTAATGTGATTGCGCCTGAATGAAAAGGACACAAAAAGATGAGAAGATAGGCCTAGGTATCGTGGGATGATATGGAGTGGTTAATATAGGATTGAAGTTTGTGTTTGTGTTACTATGGTACCCTTGGTTCACTTAGTTAGTATCTGTCACTGCATCCTGACTTGAACTTAGAATCCCTTTAGCCCAAAGACACGTGTTGACACCATATTTTCTTGAGCTTTAATGTTTGCTTGAGGACAAGCAAAGGTTTAAGTGTGGGAGAATTTGATCACACTAAAATTCACCGTATTTCTGACTCCGATTTCGCATGCATTCTTAGCTTTTATTGTTGTTTTGCTTTGTTATTGCTTTGTTTTCTTATGTTTTCAGGTTTTTATAATAATCGGAGCTTGAATCAGGAAAAGGAGCGAAAAAGGAGTGAAAACGGACGAAAACCTAGAAATTCAGCGTTTTGCACTTGCGGCACCCACCGTGGCGGGCGCCATGGGGTTAGCCATGACGTGGCCACGTCTCAAGATCACTCCTCAACCTCCAAGACCCACGTTCCCCACTCCATCATCCCCTGTAGGGACCATGGCGGGCGCCATGATCTTGTGGCGGGCGCCACAAGGCAAAATTTCATAACCTCCACTTTTTAGTGGAGGGGCGTCCCGGTCATTTCATGCTTTCAGTTTCTCCTATAAATAGGACCTTAGATTTTCGTTTTTCTTCATCCAGAATTAGAATTCTCTAGGCATATATCAGTTATAAAGCAGTTGCCATTCCACATCGGGGTGCCTCTGCAATCGAGTGATCGAGTCTGTAATCTGTCTGTGGTTCGAGTTTTGGAGCACTCTGGAGGAAGTTAATCCTGCCGCCATTTTAATTCAAGTTCGTACTTTACTTTTATTTATTTCTGCCTCGCTTTTATTTTGTTTATTTCCCGCACTCGCACATTTACTTTGTTTATTTCCTGCACTCGCACATTTACGTTGTTTATTTCCTGCACTCGCACATTTACTTTGTTTATTTCCTGCACTCGCACATTTACGTTGTTTATTTCCTGCACTCGCACATTTACGTTGTTTATTTCCCGCACTCGCACTTTACTTTGTTTACTTTCCGCACTCGCTTTAAATTACTTTTATGAAAAACTATAAAAAGAATATTTACTTTATCATGTCTAACTAATTCCATAAAGGTTAGAATGTAAGGATCGTAATTAAACCAGTAATCAATATAATTGTTCGTGGAAACACCTAAGGGCTATTTTATCTTTCAATTCAAGTAATTGTTTTTAACTATTTCAAAAACAGCCAAAAGCGCTTTGTATAGTTCATTAGGAGATTTTAGATTAAAAAGAAAAGAGATTTTAAAACGATTTTCGGACGCGTTAGGAAGTTTAAACTCTGGTTCGCAAGAACCTCTTTTTGCTAAGAAGTCCAGGTTAAAATACTTTTCAACTTAGTTAAGATACTATATTTCTTAAAAATAGGTTTACTACTCTAACGCAGTACGCACCTTTTTATCCGTGACAATAGGAGGGGTTGATTAGAGAGTACAACTCGGTTCTGAATACGCGAAAGCGACAGTTCCTGTTAAATTAGTTCTTTTCAAAGAAGAAAACACTGCCCATAAGTAGTTCCACTAATAAGTACTGGATTATCATTGATTACGTGAATTACATTCGAGCCTGTCTTTATTTATTATTTAAAATTATAATTTTATTTACCATTGCACCCTTATTAAAACCCTTAAAAATAGTTGCCTTAGATACACACCATAACAACAGGTTTGATAGATTGACACTTGGTCTCTGTGGATTCGATAATCTTTTATATTACTTTGACGTGATTTGTACACTTGCGAAAAACACGCATCAGTTATCATCAATGTAGGGTTTTTTATAATTGTCATCTTCCAAAATAAGGGTTGATGGCAATTTTATAGATTCATTTTCTTCTTCTTGTTCTAATTCCCTAATGCATTCTTCGATGATATCTAAGGCATAACAAGCATCTCCTATCACAGGTGCCATAAGAAATTTTGAAAGTATAAATTCTATCTTCTCGTCACCTACCTCAAAAGTTAGTTTCCCTTTTTTAACATCTATTACGGCTCCAGCAGTCGATAAGAACGGTCTACCTAGGAGGATTGGTATGTCGTCATCTTCTTTAATGTCCATGACAACAAAATCAGTAGGTATAAACAGCTGACCTATCCTAATAGGGACGTCTTCAAGTATGCCTATAGGGTATTTAACGAATCTATCGGCTAGTTGAAGTGACATCTTAGTAGGTTGTAATTCTCCTAAGTTTAATCTCTCACAAACTGCTAAAGGCATTAAGCTCACACTAGCTCCTAAGTCTAGAAAAGCTTTTTCGATGACATGATTCCCCAAAATACATGGAATGGAAAAATTTCCGGGATCTTTATCTTTCTTTGCTAACCTATCTTCGGAAATAGAATTACATTCCACGGGTTTCGGATCTTCAAGTCTACGTTTATTTGTAAGTATGTCTTTGAGAAACTTAGCGTAAGAAGGTATTTGGGTGATGGCTTCTGTAAAGGGGATTTCTACGTGAAGTTTTTCTATAACCTTAACAAATTTTTGATATTGATTATCGATTTGGGTTTTCTTTAATCTTTGAGGGTAAGGTATTGGTGGTTTGTATGGCGGTGGTGGTACATAGGTTTTATTTTTAGGTTCTTCTCCTTTTGCTTGACTTTCCGGGATTTCAAACTTCTCTGGTTCCTTCTCCTCATTCCTCTCAGAAGTTTCGGGCTCACTCAATCTAGGGTTCAAAGGTTCCTTATAAGCGGTTCCACTTCGTAGAGTAATGGCATTAGCTTGCCCTTTCGGGTTTTGTTGAGGTTGTCCAGGGAACTGTCCTCCAGGTGTAGTCTGTGGGGCTTGGTTTAACGCTACCTGAGAGATCTGGGTTTCAAGCATCTTATTATGAGTAATAATTTGATCAACCTTGGTTCCTAACTGGGTAATTAGTTCGTTAACATGGACGTTTTGGTTCATGAACTCTTTGTTTTGTTGTTTTTGAGCAATGATAAAATCTTTTACAACTTCCTCAAAACTCGGGCTTGGTTGTACAGGTTGCATAGGTTGATTTGTTCTTGGGGCTTGGTAACCTTGTTGTCTCGGAGGTGCGGTATTTTGAATAGGGTTATTATTTTTGTAGGAGAAGTTTTGGTGATTCCTCCATCCATGGTTATATGAGTTTGAAAATGGGTTCCCTTGGGTATAGTTTACTTGCTCAGTGTTGGTTTCATTCAACAGATTGCATTCGGCGGATTGGTGTCCTTGCGTTCCACATATCTCACAATTCGGCGAAACTGCGGCTACAGTATTCGGAGTTGTACACATATGTTCGACTCTAAGGGCCAACGCGTCCATTTTAGCCTGCATCATGTCTATAGAGCTTAGCTCATGTATTCCTCCTTGGGCTTCCTTCTTTTCCACTGTCGCTCGTTCTACTCCCCATGATTGATGGTTTTGGGCCATGTCCTCGATAAGGGCACTAGCTTCAGGGTAAGGTTTGTTCATCAGTGCGCCACCAGCGGCAGCGTCGATGTTCATTTTAGTGTTATAATGAAGTCCATTATAGAAGGTTTGGATGATTAACCAATTCTCTAAGCCATGATGTGGGCATGCTCTTAATAGTTCTTTATATCTCTCCCAGGCTTCGAACAACGACTCTCCTTGGTGTTGGGTAAATCTAGTTATTAGGTTTCGAAGAAGAGCAGTCTTACTTGGGGGAAAATATCTAGAAAGGAAAACTTTCCTAAGGTCGTCCCAAGTTGTTATTGAATTGGGTGGAAGGGAATCTAACCATGATAGAGCTTTATCTCTGAGGGAAAAGGGAAATAATCTTAAGCGTATCGCCTCAGGAGAAGCTCCATTGGTTTTAAAGGTGTCTGCTAACTGAAGAAAGTTTTTTAAATGTTGGTTCGGGTTATCAGTAGCGAGACCTACGAATTGTCTCTGTTGCACTAATTGCAGCAGGGATGGTTTAAGTTCAAAATTATTGGCTGGGATAGCGGGGTTTACTATACTGGAACTAGGTTCCTCGTTTGATGGTTGGGCGAAGTCCTTAAGAGGTCTTCGGTTTTGATCTTCGGCCATAGCTCTCCTATTCCTATGGAAAAATAAACGTGCGCGAGCGTAACGTTCAGGTTCAGCTAGAGGGTCTACTAAACTTCCGGCACTGCGAGTCTTTCGCATTGACCGGTGGGTAACAACCTTAGTCTAAACGGTATAACTACAGGGTAATGAAATTTGATGAAATTGGTCCCCGGCAACGACGCCAAAAACTTGATGCGTGTTTTTCGCAAGTGTACGAACACGTCAGAGTAATATAAAAGATTGTCGAATCCACAGAGACCAAGTGTCAATCTATCGTACCTGTTGTTATGGTGTGTATCTAAGGCAACTAAATATAAGGGTTTTAATAAGGGTGCAATGGTAAATAAAATTATAATTTTAAATAATAAATAAAAGACAGGCTCGAATGTAATTCACGTAATCAATGATAATCCAGTACTTGTTAATGGAACTACTTATGGGCAATGTTTTCTCCTTTGAAAAGAACTAATTTAACAGGAACTGTCGCTTTCGCGTATTCAGAACCGAGTTGTACTCTCTAATCAACCCCTCCTATTGTCACGGATAAAAAGGTGCGTACTGCGTTAGAGTAGTAAACCTATTTTTAAGAAATATAGTATCTTAACTAAATTGAAAAGTATTTTAACCTGGACTTCTTAGCAAAAAGAGGTTCTTATGAACCAGACTTTAAATCTCATAACGCGTCCGAAAATCGTTTTAAAATCTCTTTTGTTTTTAATCTAAAAACTTCTAATAAACTAGACAAAGCGCTTTTGGCTGTTTTTGAAATAGTTAAAAAACAATTACTTGAATTGAAAGATAAAATAGCCCTTAGGTGTTTCCACGAACAATTATACTGATTACTGGTTTAATTACGATCCTTACATTCTAACCTTTATGGAATTAGTTAGACATGATAAAGTAAAGATTCTTTTTATAGTTTTTCATAAAAGTAATTTAGTGCGAGTGCGGAAAGTAAATGAATTTAGTGCGAGTGCGAGAAATAAAGGAATTTAAAGCGAGTGCGAGTAATAAACGAAATAAAGTGCGAGTGCGGATAATAAATAAAGTAAAGCAGTGCGAGAAATAAATGAAAGTAAAGCAATTCAAAAATAAATAAAGTAAAATACGAACTTGAATTAAAATGGCGGCAGGATTAACTTCCTCCAGAGTGCTCCAAAACTTCGATCACACAGACAGATTACAGACTCGATCACTCGATTGCAGAAGCACCCCGATGTGGAATGGCAACTGCTTTGAAACTGATATATGCCTAAAGAAATCTAAGTTTGGATGAAGAAAAACGAAAATATAAGGTCCTATTTATAGGAAAACTGAAAGCATGAAAAGACTGGGATGCCCCTCCACTAAAAAGTGGAGGTTACTGATTTTTGCCTTATGGCACCCGCCACAAGGTCATGGCGCCCGCCATGGTGCCTACAGGGGATTGGAGAGTGGGGATCGTGGGTCTTGGAGGTTGAGGAGTGGTCTTGAGTCGTGGCCACGTCATGGCTAACCCCATGGCGCCCGCCACGGTGGGTGCCGTAAGTGCAAAACGCTGAATTTCTAGGTTTTCGTCCGTTTTCACTCCTTTTTCGCTCCCTTTCTCGATTCAAGCCCCGATTATTATAAAAACCTGAAAACATAAGAAAACAAAGTAATAACATAACAAAATAACAATAAAAGCTAAGAATGCATGCGAAATCGGAGTCAGAAACACGGTGACTTTTAGTGTGATCAGAGAGTTGAATTATTTTGAGAATTTTGGAGAAAATGAGTATTTTTATATGATAAGGATAAATAGTGTTTTATTATGCTATTTTATTATTATTATTAAAAATATATTAAAGAAAAGGGTAAGGTAGTCTTTTTGTGAAATTATGAGGGTAAGATGGGAAAAGGCTAAACTGGGATAATATATCCAAAGAAGAGAATACGATCAGTTTCTCATTTTTTTTTTATCGTGTTTGGGAAGTGCTCTGAAGAAAGGAGAAGCTCAGAGTCAGGAGGCTGTGGAGAACCCCCGAGAAGAGTGTAAAGCGTCGAAATTCTCTAAGGTATGGGGAGTTTCCATAATCTATGATAAATGTATAGGAATTGGAATATGAATGGATTAGAATGGTATGAGTTTAGGGGTTTTGAGTTAGGTTGAGTTTTTATGAGAAATCTTGATAAATTAGAGCTATTAGAATGAGTTATAATCGTATATTTGTCTGTATAATTGTTGTCTGGATGTTGTTGAGGTTTAATTGATGTTTTTGAATGATTTTAGGGTGTTATGATGTGAAATCCATAATGGGGTTTTGGGAGTTTTTGGAATTGGAACAGTCTGCAATTGTATAACAGAGAATTGCTGGAAAACGTACGTTAACCGGTTAACGCTATGGGTTAACCGGTTAACCATTTTAATTTTTTGGAAATTCTGGAAATTCGTCAGCGTTAACCGGTTAACGCTATGGGTTAACCGGTTAACAATGTTGGGATAGCAAATTTTATTTCTTTAAAAATTCATATCTCTTAAACCGTAAGTCCGATTTGCATTCCGTTTGAAGCGTCAGAATGAGTACAAACTGAACTTTATTTTGATGAATAGAAACGAGAAAAATGCAACAGTTTTTGATAAATGAATTTGTGAAATAACCTTATAATTACCTTATAAATTACCGGGCACGGGTTAATTCTTGATGTGTCAGCGTGGTTAGGAAACCAGTGTTCAGGGTGTAATTTCATGATGATATATATGAATATTTGATGGTTGTTTTGCTGATTGAAATGAATGATACGAATTATTTTGGTGAATTTTTCGATGTAGCGCATCATTGCATTTCATAACATTCACGATGGGGCTTCGGCCTATTTATTTGCTTCAATCCCATTGTGTGGATTGAAGTGTCTCGATGATTATGGTGTGCTCCCTTGTGGAGGGTTGATGGTCATGTATCCATCTCATGGTGAAAATGGTACCACATGCATATTGCATATCAGGATGTTAGAATTGCATATTTCGGATGAATTTCATGACTGTGTTGGTGTTGATCTATTTTATGATAGTGTTGTGGTTGTTGCTGAATTTTGAAGTTGACGATGTCATGATATGTGTACTAATTTATTTATGATTCTATATTCTTGTAAGTTTATGATATATTATGATTACTCACCCTGCCTGCTTGGAAATGTTTTCTCCTTCGTGGGTAACTTGCAGATGTCGAAGAATAGTCCTGCAGTGCAATAGGAGTAATTCATGAGTCTCGGAGCGTGCTTTAGTGTTCTTTAGAAGTGGTTATGGTTTATGTGTCCTGCTCCGTGTCATGTAACACTGGGATGGGTTTTATTCTGTTAACTGTTTCAGTTATGTTATTAGTGGATAAATGTTTTCCATTTTATGATGTTAAATTCAGGATGGTGAAAATGATTTTTATGAAGTTTTGAATTATGAAGTAAAAAAAATTCCGCTGTGAAATGTTTATGATATTTTGATATTGATTAACCCGTGTTACGGGACAGGACACTGTTGTGTTGATTTTGATGATATGTAATACCCTTTTTGATGATTACTCTGATATTATTTAAATATTATGTTTTGGGGTAGAAGAGTGTTACAGTGGACGCATTTTGCATTGCCATATAAAAGAGATTTTCAACAAAAGATTGAGAGAGAGCTCCTCATTTTGCACACACATCACTCACATTCGAAAAATTCAGATCCAAAGTTTCTCACTATTTTCATTACACAATCTCTATATTCTCCTTGGATTCGCGTTGCTCATGCTCCATCACCATCACAGATGTGTCTAAGCAACATCTTCTAGCCAAGTCACCATTGTTGGAAGCTCGAGGAATCTTGTTGACAGATTAAAGATCAACCACAGTTTCAGATCTTTCACCTTTCCCGAAGTTTCAGGCCTTTAGTTGGCCTCCAACAAGCTTCAAGGACACAAGAGAACGTTTACACCATCTCTGGTTTTCTTTAGATCTCCAGAAGAAACTTCATCACAGGTTCGAATATCATGACTCGGTTGTCTTTGTTTCATTGTATTTTTGGTTATTTCATGTTTTAATTGATTAACTTAACTTAGTTGAAGTATCATGAGGCTTTATGTTGCATTTTATCTTGATTTACAACTTGGATGTTTAAGCTTGTTGGCTTTGTTACTCTGTGGTTTCTGAATATTTGTAAGAACTAATGGCGTGGTTTTGTTCCTTTTGTTTCGTAGTTTGATTTTGGTTTTAGGATTTTCTAATTTCGTTGAGATTTGGTGAAGTTATAAAGCTGTGTTGTTAGCTTGTTCTTGCTGTTTTTGTTCGTGATGCTTTTGCTCTGTTTACTGGTTTGTTGTTGTTTTTCATGGCGTGAAGTAGAAGACGCTGAGGTGTCAGCATGTGAGTGGTTGGGGCTTTGTTTTGGCTTGTAGTGATTTAAAAATAGAGTGGCCTATTGATCTGAGTTATGTGAGCCATGGTGTTGATGTGTCCGTTGCTTTTTCCTTTTATTTTGTTTATTTTGTTTTTATTTTATACAAAATAAACAATTAGATGAGCACTTATTGTGGCATGCTGGTTTTGCTGATTTTTTTGCGTGGGCCATCACAGTTTGATATTCGCACCCTACTCATGGGGCCCAAACAAATTTCCACGCAGCTCACTTGCTTCATACACCACCCTCTCATTTCCTTTTTTTTTCTTTTTTTTTTCTATTTTAATTTCATTTAATTCAGTTTCATTTTAATTCATATAAAATACTTCTAATCATCCAAAAATTCCCAAAAAAAATCATGAACCTTCTTTTGTGTCTCTAGTTTTTTATCATATTTTTATTTTATTTTTTTCATTGATCCACGTGTCAGAATTAATTCACCATTGCACCTAGCTTCTTTTTAAGTCTTTCTTGACCAGTCTGCCTTGTTCATTTTCCATAAGCTTCAATATTTTGAGTTTTGATCCCATTCTTTTTGCTTTGTGCTCCTAACACATTGTAGTTTTCATGTGATTTTTCTTTGGATTTTTAGAAACCTATTTCTTGAGTCTTGGTCTGGTAATTTGTGATGTAAGTTTTCTGTCCTAACTTGTGTTCTTGCCTCCATTTAACCTAGTTTTCTTCTGAATCTTTGCAAATCCTTTTGGCTAGTTGATATAACATGTTTGAGGATCATTTGATTTCAATTGTGGAATTTTTGTGTGGCTGGTTATTTTATTGTGGATTTTATCTTGAACCTTGTCCCGTTTTGCTTCTTTTGAACCTTTTGGTCTCTCATAAGCCTAGAAAGGCACTTGTGCCCATTTCTTCTTCTCATTTGGGGTTCCTTTGGGGTGTGGGTACCTTCCTGGTCCTAGAATAGGTCTTGTGTCTTCTGAATTTTTGAGTTTGCCTCTTCTTTTAAGTCATTTGTTTCCTTAAGTGTTCTAACTTCATCTTTTGGTTTCTTTTGCCTCCATTTTGATATTGTTTGGTCTTGTACCTCTTTTCTCTTCATCTTTTTGGCTTCCTAAGCCATTCTTCATATTGTTTAGGTTCTGGTCTTGAGCATTGTGTTCATTTTTGGTGCACTTTGCTTTGCATATTTCATAAGTGTTTCATGTTGCATCTTTTGCTCATAAAGTTTCTTCTCCTTATTTCTTTGAGTTGCATTTGCATTGTGCATTTGTTCATAGCATGTCACTTCTGATTGTGTGTTGTTATCATGTTATCTTGATCATTTTGTTTCATTTTTATGCATACTAACCTTGCAGGGGCTATGGTAAGTGTGAGATGTTGGAATTGAGTTCCACATCTCCAATTCTCATCTTCCTCTTATGTTTATGTGAACTAACCATTTTTTGTTGGGCTTAGGCCTTTCTCATCCCTTCTTCTATCTTCTTCTTTTCTTCTTTCCTTCTTTATTAGGATAGAAACTTCACTTACCCTTAGGACATCCATGCATGTTAACACTTAGGATTATTTTAGTCCCCTTTAGAATTTTTCCTTTGAGATCCTTTGGTGCTCTCTCTTCTCATCTTAAAACTTAATTCTAATTCACTTAATAAAGGTTGAGTACTTTCATGTGACATGAGACTTTGCTATGAGATGCTTGCACGCGTTCCGTTTCGGGGCGAGGTGTGAGTTATCACTCGTGGTGGATAGGTCTTAGCATGAGTGCCTCACAAAGAAAAAGCTAAAAAACACTTCTTAAGGAAGAATTAGAACCCTAATGCAAGGTCCAAGTTACAAGTTTGATGCCTTGATGATTACTAAGTGGATTAATTAAAGGATTTAAACACATTAAGGGTTTAACACTTAGGATTAAAGTTATACACTCCATCCTAATCGAAGGATGCAGGCATAAACTTAATCACAAAGCCTTAAAACCTTTAAGGTTTAGTCCTTGATTATGAGATGAGAAGAGAAGACTCAATGATGACACAAAGGTAAAAGCTAAGTGGGGGGACTAATCAAACCCTAATTATTATCATGCTTGGTTGTTCCTAGGGTTTATAAGGTTTGCAATAAGATCTTCAGAGAAACCACCAGGAAGGAAGCAGATGAAAGGAGCAAGAAGCAGAGAGAAGCAAAACAACTTGCTTCACTCAAGAAGACAAGTTGCTTGAAGAAAGAAAGTAGGAGATGAACATGAATGAGCAAGCTCACTCTAATACACATACAAAATGCAGCAAAGAAGGTATGAGAGAGATGAAGAGAGATAGTGAGAAGTGAAGGCAAATTCACTTCTCAAACAACTTACCACCTGAAAAGTTAGCAAAAGAAATGAAATGCAATGAGAATGGGATGAAATGCCATGGTGCAAACCAAAACCAGAAGCATGAACATGATGTTAATGATGCTAAGGGATGATGCCAACACAATACAAGAGATGAGAGTGATCAAACAAGCATAAGGATGCAAAGGAGGCATGCTTTGAACCATGGAAGTTCATGAATACTTATGAGATGAAATGAACATATGACATAGCAAAGGAATGATGCAATGATCAAACATGATTCTAATATGTCCTAAGATGTATTATGAATCATGTGGATACACAAAATGTTATGGCAAGTCATTGAATGCAAACAAATGAAAGATGGATGCAAAGGAAGGCACAAATTAGGGTTTATGGTCAACACACAAAGCAAAATTCAAAATCAGAAGCAAATGACATGATAAAAAATTGAAAATGCAATCAAAGATACCCTAAACCTATACAAGTTCACTGTCCAAAGGAGGGGACCCTACTCTTAACCTAATGAAAGTTATGAATTTCTCAAGTTGGATAGGGTTTTAAGGTACCTCACAAAGAAAAATACCAAACAAATTGAAAATGCAAGATCAATTCAAACCAAATTTATTCTATAAACTACATGCCATGAAGGATGCAATGCAAGAAGAACCATCATCAAACTCTCAAAGGTTAGGCAGAATGGATTTTTCAAAGTTTGTACAAAAATATTGCCTTAAAATGGATTTAATTCCAAAGAAACTGATCAAAATGTATCAAGAACCAAAAAGAAATTTGTTTTGAGAGTTGGATAATGTTTCTAAATGTTTTTAAATGCAATGTGAATTTTTTGGTGATTTTTAAATACCTAAATGCATTTTTAATTAATTAATCTTCATTAACTAATTAAAAATAAACATTTAAATAATATAGAAATGATTTTTAATGCAAAAAATAAAAATAAAAATATTTTTGGGTTCTTAAAAATAATGAAATGCTTGACAAAAATTTTCAGAATTTTTAAATGTATTTTACTATTTTAAATAATTCATGCAAATTAAATGAAAAGAAAATGAAATTAAAATTAAAATATGAGAAGTATGCAGGATGAAGAGTCCAGATTGAATCTGGGCTTGGGACCATTGACTTGGCGCCACATCCAAGGGCCCAAGTTCAAACTTCATTAATCCAAATTAATTAAATAAATAATCCTAAATTAAGACTAATCATGAAATCCAGGCCACACAAACACGCGCGGGAAGGATCAATCGCATGGCCCAGATTCAAACTTTGCCCTAATCCCAGATTAAGCCCTAATTACATTCAGGTCACCAGAGAAGAGCTTCGGTCGTCTTCTCCGGTGACAAACCTCCCTGAGAATTTCAAACTCACTCTCTAGGTCATTTCTGGAGCTCTAAAGCTCCAGATCACTTCCTCTCTCCATTCTAAACCCAACCCCACTCTCAAATGGAATTTATTTCTCACCATTAACAAGATTCGAAGCAAGGTACAAAAATGGCAGAAATTTCAGACAAGTCATACATCCTCAAATCTTCATCATTTTCAAAAATTTAAAGCTCAACATGTTCAGGGGATCACACTTAATCATTTAGTAACTTAAAACAAGGTTTCTGGAAAAATGATTTCGTGAAGCTACCTGAGATGAAGCTTTCAGTTTGGAGCTTTCAGACTGCCTCCCTGCTTCAAAGCTACTCCAATGATCTCCTGAATATACTTTGAGGCTTGGTTTGAGTGTATGGTGGCTAGTTTGTGAGATTGATGGAGTTCTGTTCAGAGAGGGGGGGAAATCGTGTTTGAGTTTCAGGGACTTTCAAGGCAAGGTGAAGGGTGGTTTATGCTCTATGAAGCTTTTCTGAATGAATGGTGAAGTTGGTTTTGAGGTTTGATGATTGTGTGATGAGATTCGAAGGAAAGTGCATAAGAGGTGAAATTTTGAAACTATGGCTTATGAGAGAGATCAGGCTGTGTTGTGCTATCTGCTGGGTTGCTTTTGGTACACATATCAATCCTTGATAGGTCAGAGAGTTGTTGTGGAGCAGTGTGATTGGTATGGAGCAAAATGCATAAAGTCAACTTTTTGTGTAAGAGAGGTATGGGCTATGGCAGTCAAGGTACAAGGCATGGCTTGGCTGCAGCTTGAATAAGGGAGAACCATGGAAATGGATTAGAGGCAATGCAGCAAGTGGATTAGGGTTTGTGGGAGTTTTTGCAATTTCACAAAGTCTTGGCCCTTTTGAAGTTTCTTAATGCATAAGTCATGAAATGGGACAATTCTTTGGTGCATTCTGACTTTTAGGTCATGGCTCATGTTTGTGTGATGCATAGAAGTCAATTTGAAGTCACATAAAGGCTTGGCATAAGGTTTTGCAACTTTGCCTCTTTGGTACAAAACTTGAAATTATGTGATTTTGTCCAACTTTGGCAAGCCATAACTTTTGATCCATGATGAATTAGAATGAGTTCTTGTACTTTTTGAAAAGGGAATGATCCAATCTACAACTTTCATGACCAAAGTTTTCTCATTTGAAGCATTTTTGAATCAATTTGAGGAGGTTGAAAAACTTTCCCAAAATGGCAAGTTTTCATTACAAGTCACTTTCCCAAAAAAGGCAACTTTGCAAATGACTTGAAATTCTTCAATTTTGTGAACTTCTAACATCTTCTATGATCAAATAAAGATCATACACAATCAAAATGATGGAGAACACCCTTTGGTTGGGTCATTGGGGGCCTCAGATGCCCTGATTTTTCACTGACTTGCTCAGGAAGTCATCTTGTGATCAGATGCCTTCCCCATGGAATTTCTTCATGAAAATTGATATGTATGATCCTCATAACATATAGAGACCAATAGAAACAAGAATGACCAAAAAATTTGGAGTTATGGCCTTTGAAACCAAAACCCTAATTCTAGGTCATCTGTGCAGTTAAACCTGGCTCTATTTCCATGCCATTCTCAGTTCTTGTGATTCTTTGATTTCCTTGACTTGGTGAGGATATGATATGATGTTTGAACATACATGGACCCCTTTGAAGTGATTGATGACCTTTGGAGTGGCTCAGGGATGGCTCAGATCACAAACCCTAGATGCAGATGACTTTGAATCAATGCAGTGAATCAAAAATGGGATATGAGATGCTATGATTGAACTTATGCAAATGTGAAAGTTCACAAGCCATGGTGTGAACTTAGTGAGGGCAAATTTGGGGTGTTTACAGCTGCCCCTATTCAAACATGAGTTAGCTGTGCAGGATGTACGCAACGGCTTAACAGGCGAACAAGATAACTTGTGGTTGAATACCAAAGACAGTCCAAAATTTGCACTCACAGAATGAAGAAGAAAAGGGATATAGATTGTAAAAGAAAATAAAGTATAAATATAAAGTGCGAGTGACGGAGGACGACCGTCGAGCAGAGGACGACTGCTGGGGATGAAGCAATGACGGGGACGACCGACATGCTGGGGATATAAGAGATTTTGATGGGGACGGCCATCAAGTAAAGCTGTAAGACTCTCTGGGGATTATAGGTATAGTGAATGATGGGGACGACCATCAAGTAAAGTTGTATGAATGAAATAAATGATGAGGTACGGTCATCAGAGGTGAAGGACGATCACCTAGCAGGAGACGGCTGCTCTGTTGGAGATAAGATGAGGGACGGTCATCTAAGGTGAAGGACGATCACCTGGCAGGGTACGGCTGCCGAAAGTATCCCGACACAGGACGTATGTCGGGTGAAAAAGTCGACGATGGGGACGGCCATCGGATCAGCATGATGAAGGACGATCATCAAGAGGTGAAGGATGATCACCTAGCAGGGTACGGCTGCTCTCAGGGTTTATCATGACATAGGACGAATGTCAGATAACAAGATCAACGATGGGGACGGCCATCGGATAAAATGATGAAGGACGATCATCAGGAGGTGAAGGACGATCACCTAGCAGGGGACGGCTGCTGAAAATATCACGACATAGGACGAATGTCGGATAGAAAAAGGGGTTCTAATGAATAGAGACTCCAGTGGGGAATGATGAAGCACAATCATCAAAAGGGGTGAAGGACGATCACCTGGCAGGGTACGGCTGCCGAAAGGTATTATGACATAGGACGAATGTCAAATAAAAAGGTAATGGCTTAACAAGCTTTGTTGGGGACTCTTCAGGGGGAAGGGTAGACACAGACGAGTGTCTAAATCCAAGAGATGAAGGTATAAGTGTTTGACACGGTGTATAGATTAAAGATGCGGACGAGCATCCTTAAGACTATGATACGGACGGGTATCAGGTAGAAACAAACGCTTGGCGCATGTTCAGAGATGATGATATGGACGAGTACCAACTGGTTAACAAAGAACACGGACGAGTTTCGGATCTGAGGGGATTTAAGTGATATATACAAGATACGGACGAGTATCTGTATGAGTAAAAAGTATGAGTGAGACACAGACGAGTGTTCAACTTGCTGGGGAGAGCATGACACGGACGAGTGTCAGGAAAAGTGTATTATAAACAAGTGTGTGGTTTTCAAAGTGTTTGGGTAACTATGCTGGGGGAAGGTGACACGGACGAGTGTCAAGGAATTGTATAGATATGCATCTGCGTTAGTGAGTGCAAAGGGGACGCTTTGGCTTTCTGCTGGGGATATGACACGGACGGGTGTCAGGAAGTATCTGTATCTTTAGGGAAAGTTCCTTGGCTCTCTGCCGGGGAATTTGGGAAGTTTTCTGTATATCGTTGATGGATTGTCAGTATTTACAAGTGTTTGATTTAGAACATGGCTTATGATTATGCAATATGTTTGATTTTTGCCGTAATGCTCCGTATTAGACGGAATGCTACGCTTTGTGGGGAAAATATGATGCGAATGTTATGTTTATGCAAAGATACCGATCCGGGACTCGGATCCCGCTGCTGAGGAGATCTCTGGCTGATCTGCTTGAAGTGGATTTCCCAGCTGGGGATAAGATCATTGGTAGATCTGATAAGATGTATCTGCATGGGGAAACAGATCACTAATAGACCCGTCTCAGTAATGGGGGACCCAACTGGGGCTTGTAGAAGCTTTCTTCACTCTGTTGTGATTTCTTCACGCGTTGCTTTTCTGGATAGAGGTTGAAACTCTGTGGGGAGATGATTCCCGGTCTTTTGCACTTGGCTGAGGAGGAATGATGAATGGCAAATCAACTGGGGAGAAAGCACCTCCGGTGTTAATCGGAAGGTAGATTGAGTAGATAATGATTTGCCAGCTTGCTGGGAGAAGCTTTCATGCCCCATGTTATGCTCTGAACACCTGCAATCCTGTAAAGACAAAGAAATGCACAAGTATCCCGAGGTATCCCTTACTGGATCCCATTATAGGAGTTTTAGGCATTCCCGAGAGTAAGTATATTCCCTGCAAGCATGTATTCTTAGAAGGGAAACATCTGTATTTATGCAATCAATATTTCAAAGACATCAGACATTTTTGCAAATGAAAATAAAATGTACGAGACGAAACATGACTGAAAATCTGATTTTATTAATTCGAGTGCCCTGAATTGGCAAATACAGTCAAAGAAACGGACCCCCTGAAATGAGGAAATCATTACAAATTGAGAAACAAAAAGATGCTGGCAACGCTGATGACGCTTCAGGGAGCTTCCCTTTGCTATGACTCGTACGACTTTGACGTTCTTCTCATCTTGCTTTCTGAAGAAGGCTGATTCTAACCGAAGCTTGATCTTTTCGGAGTTTAACACGTTGTAAGTGATATAGACGAATTCAGAATGCAGTTGTTCGCTTATTCCCTTATTTTGCGTGGATCGCCCTTTTGGGGTTTCAATCCACCGGGATACCCATTCTTGCCTGAGTTGTCCAAGGCGGCTTTTAACCTCAGCGGGTGTACATTTTTCAATTTATTTTCCCTTATTTTTGCCCGAGTCTTTTATTCTGTTTTTGACTCGCCGGGAGGCCCTATTTTTGCCTGGACTTACATTCTGTTTTTATGTCCAGCGGGTCATTTTATGCGAAGTATTTTTTAACTGCATCTGAATTCACAGGGGACTGGAAATCTTCACCATCCATAGTACTGAGCATCAGCACTCCGCCAGAGAAAACTTTCTTTACTACGAATGGCCCTTCATAGTTCGGAGTCCACTTGCCCCTGTGGTCTGTATAAGGAGGAAGGAGTCTTTTCAGCACAAGATCTCCTACTTGGTACTCTCGGAGCCTGACTTTCTGATCGAAGGCCTTCTTCATTCTTTTCTGATACAGCTGCCCATGACAGATTGCAGCCAATCTCTTCTCTTCAATCAGATTCAGTTGTTCGTATCGGGACCAGACCCATTCTGCTTCATTCAGTTTAACATCCATCAATACCCGCAGAGAGGGTAGTTCAACTTCAACAGGTAGGACTGCCTCCATGTCGTAAACAAGCTGATACGGTGTTGACCCAGTGAATGTTCTGATTGACGTACAGTATCCATGCAAGGCAAATGGTAGCATTTCATGCCAGTCTTTGTAGGTAACCACCATCTTCTGCACAATCTTCTTGATATTTTTGTTAGCTGCCTCGATAGCGCCATTCATCTTTGGCCTGTAAGGAGAAGAATTGTGGTGTTGGATCTTGAAGTCCCGACATAGTTCTGCCATCATTTTGTTGTTTAAATTGGAACCATTATCAGTAATGATTCGCTCGGGCACTCCATATCGACAGATGATGTCTCTTTTCAGAAATCGGGCTACCACTTGTCTGGTTACATTTGCATATGAAGCTGCTTCAACCCACTTGGTAAAATAGTCAATGGAAACCAGGATGAATCTGTGGCCATTGGAGGCAGTCGGTTCAATCTTGCCAATCATATCAATGCCCCACATGGCAAAGGGCCAGGGTGAGGACATTACATTCAAAGGATTGGGAGGTACGTGCACTTTATCTGCATAAATCTGGCATTTATGACATTTTCTGGCATAGGCACAACAGTCTGCGTCCATTGTGATCCAGTAATAGCCTGATCTTAGCAACTTTTTAGCCATTGCGTGCCCTCCCGCATGGGTACCAAAGGATCCTTCGTGCACCTCGTGCATCAACAAGTTTGCTTCTGTCCTATCAACGCATATGAGAAGTACCATATCAAAGTTTCTCTTGTACAGGGAACCGTCAGTATTCAAGAAGAAACTACCAGCTACCCTTCTTAATGTCTTCTTGTCATTGGATGATGCCCCAGGTGGGTATGTTTGATCCTCCAAGAAGCATTTGATATCATGGAACCAAGGCTTATCATCTTTAACAACATCTGCTGAGAACACGTATGCTGGTCTGTCAAGTCTGGATACTGAGATCCGAGGTACAAAGTTGGCAGCTTGAACTTTGATCATGGATGAAATGGTAGCCAGAGCATCTGCAAACTGATTTTCATCTCGGGGGATATACTCAAGCCTGACTGTTGTGAAGAAAGTCAACAACCTCCTTGTATAGTCCCGATAAGGTATCAGATGATCTTGGTGCGTGTACCATTTGCCGTTGGTTTGATTAACTACCAGAGCTGAATCTCCGAACACAGTCAAAGTCTTGATCCTGAGGTCAATGGCTTCCTCAAGACCCATAATACAAGCTTCGTATTCAGCTTCGTTGTTAGTGCAGTTGAAGGTGAGTTTTGCCGAGAAAGGCATGTGAACTCCTTTAGGTGTAATGAGTACTGAACCAACACCACGACCATTCATATTAACAGCCCCATCAAACATCATAGTCCATTCTTCTTCTGGGTCAGGCCCTTCAGTGTGAACAGGCTCTTCATGATCTTTTGCTTTTATGAACATGATGTCTTCATCAGGGAAGTCAAATCTCATAGGCTGGTAATCATCAATAGTTTGCTCAGCAAGATAATCAGACAATACACTGCCTTTGATGGCTTTTTGAGATGTGTATTGAATGTCATATTCTGTGAGGATCATTTGCCATCTTGCAACCCGTCCGGTAAGTGTTGGCTTCTCAAAAATGTACTTAACTGGATCCATCTTGGAGATTAATAAGGTGGTGTGGCCAATATATACTGCCTTAGTCGGCGAGAAGCCCACGCTAAAGCACAACAAGTTTTCTCGAGCAGTGAATAACATTGTTCACAGTCGGTAAACCTTTTGCTTAGGTAGTATATTGCATACTCTTTTCGACCAGACTCGTCATGCTGGCCCAGCACACACCCCATTGACTCTTCTAATACTGTCAAGTACATTATTAGAGGTCTTCCTTCAACTGGAGGCATAAGGATAGGAGGCTCTTGCAAGTATTCCTTGATTTTGTCAAAAGCCCTCTGGCAGTCTTCGTTCCACCTGACCGTTTGTTCTTTTCTAAACAGCTTGAACAAAGGTTCACAGGTTGCTGTAAGGTGAGATATGAACCTTGAAATGTAGTTCAATCTACCTAGAAACCCCCGAACTTCTTTTTCTGATTTTGGTGCAGGCATTTCTTGAATGGCTTTGACTTTATCAGGGTCAACTTCAATCCCTTTCTCACTTACAATAAATCCCAGCAACTTACCAGATCGCACCCCGAATGTGCATTTGTTGGGGTTTAACTTCAACTGGTACTTCCTTAGACGCTTGAATAACTTAAACAGATTCACCAGGTGGTCTTCTTCTGTGAGGGATTTGGGAATCATGTCATCCACATAACATTCAATTTCTTTATGGATCATGTCATGGAATAATGTTACCATAGCCCGTTGATAAGTTGCACCAGCATTCTTCAGTCCGAATGGCATCACCTTGTAACAAAATGTGCCCCAGGGTGTGATGAAAGTTGTCTTCTCCATGTCTTCAGGTGACATTTTGATCTGATTGTATCCTGAAAATCCATCCATGAAGGAGAACACCGAGAACTGAGTCGTATTATCAACCAATACATCAATGTGAGGTAAAGGGAAGTCATCTTTCGGGCTGGCCCTGTTCAGATCCCGGTAATCCACACACATCCTCACTTTTCCGTTTTTCTTAGGCACAGGTACAATATTAGCAACCCACGGCGGATAGCTAGTCACAGCAAGGAAACCGGCGTCCCATTGCTTTTGTACCTCTTCCTTTATCTTCATTGCCATATCTGGGCGAGTACGGCGCAACTTCTGTTTTACTGGAGGGCAATCTTCTTTCAAAGGCAGCTTGTGCATGACGATATCAGTGTCCAACCCTGTCATATCTTGATATGACCAAGCGAAGACATCCACGTACTCCCGAAGCATATCAATCAGTTTCTCTTTTACTGAATCTTGTAGACAGGCCCCGATCTTAACCTCTTTCACGTCTTCTTCCGTACCAAGATTAACCGTTTCAACCTCCTCCTGATGAGGAGTGATAACCTTCTCCTCTTGCCTTAACAACCTGGCTAGCTCTTCAGGCAGCTCATAATCTTCTTCAACCCCTTCATCAGCTTGGTTGATTGGATTGTCAAAGTCATACGAAGTCATACGAAGTCATAGCAGTGTTGTTGTCGGTGCAGTCTGAAAGGCACTCTCTGCAAGGGTTTAGATTGGTTTATTTTAGTGATCAATTTTAATCTTGTTTAGAAAAAGTGAAATGAAGTTACCATTTTGGAAAACATTGTCATTTTATTTTTTTACAAAAAGAAAAATGAAAAACAGTGAGCGGAAAAGGAAAATACTCATTTGCAAAAGATGTCCGATATTCATTGATTGATCTGTTTGCACAAAATTACAAGATGGCCCGATTACAAAATGAGTCTTGACATCTTGGGCAAGACGCAAGACTTGATGCATGCTTAAAAATACAGGAAATAATAATTACTCTGCAGGGGTAACCCTTATAATTTCCTGGGAAGACCAGTTAAGGACTTGGCTCCCCGGGATCCTTGGACGTATCCAGCTCTCCAGGTTGCGGTCGCTTTCCTCCTTGTCTTCCAAGTTGTTCACAGCATCCGGGGTGAGCATTCCCCCGCTGACAAAATTGGGCTCTTTTGCAGCCTCTGATTGATCTTGTTGAGTTGGTCTGTAACCCAACCCAAATCTGTCTTCCTTCTTTTCCACGGGCAGCAGCTTGCCCCAACCTTGGGCAGTACCCTCTTCAACAACCTTCCTGGCTTGCTGATAAGACGTCATGGAAGTTCCTAGTACAACAGATGCTTCATTAATGTTCAGGGCCTCAAATCCCTGGCTCATAGTTTCATGGATTTCTCCATCCATCTCTATGTACTTATATGTAGCCAGATGGCTAACAAAGATGTCTTCTTCCCCACAGACGGTGATGATCTGGCCTTCCAACTCGAATTTCAGCTTCTGGTGAAGGGTAGACGTAACAGCGCCAGCGGCATGGATCCAGGGTCTACCCAACAAACAGCTGTAGGCCGGCTGAATGTCCATCACATAGAAGGTAATTTTGAAGGTCTGGGGGCCAATCATTACAGGCAGATCAATCTCCCCAAGCACTGATCTTTTAGAGCCATCAAATGCTCTTACCACCAAATTACTCGGACGCAATGCTAAGCCATCATACTCCAGCTTCACCAAGGCTTTCTTTGGTAGAATATTGAGTGACGACCCAGTGTCCACCAGTACATGAGATAAAACAGCACCTTTGCATTCCAAGGTGATATGTAAAGCCTTGTTGTGGTTACGTCCCTGACTTGTTAAGTCAGCATTGGTAAAACCCAGTCCATGACTGGTGTTGACATTTGCTACCACAGTTTCTAGCTGATTAACAGTAATCTCCTCTGGCACGTATGCTGCGTGCAGGACCTTCAATAATGCATTCCTGTGAGCTTCAGAACACATCAGCAGGGATAGTATGGAGATCTTTGAGGGAGTTTGGTGAAGCTGATCCACCACCTTGTAATCAATTCTCTTTATGATTCTCATAAACTCGTCTACATCTTGTTCAAAAGATGTCTTCTGAGTTTCTTTGACAACCGGCTCTTCAAGCACCACACTCTTTCCTTTTGCTTTGGCAGCAGCTTCTGCTTCAGCATTAGGTCTTTGCACTTGTGAGGCAAAAAGGCATCCGCTTCTGGTGAAGCCTCCGCCTCCCCCAACATTATCAATTTGTGGAGAAGAGGTTGAAGAATCCAAAGTGATTTTCTCCCCGTTGTAGTAAAGATCAGAGCCATAATGCCAAGGTATGGCATTACTACTTTCATATGGAACGGGTCCAGGTACCGTGATGGTAATCGGACTGACTGCTGCAGAGGAGGGTACTGTAACGGTGTGCGGATCGTAGTAAAATGTGACTGGTGATCTGGCAGGAGGTGCCACTGTTTGTTGCTGAAAGTTGCTATCTGGAGGAACAATTGATGGATCATAGTAGATGGTGACTGCTGAGATATCTTCATTAATTTCTGTTGATGTTGTAGAAGATTCGGCTGAATAAATGGATGCTGATGTTGTAGAAGACAGGGTTGTTGACATTTGATTTGTTGAAGTGATGGACAGAGCCATTGTTGATGATATTGATGAATCGGTAGGAATGATTGTTGCTGTTGTTGTAAAAGAATCAGGAATTGTTGTTAAAGGAATTGCTGGATTTGTAGGCGCCGTTGTTGAGATCTGAAGGATTCCATCCTTGATAAGACCATCTATGCCGCTTCTCAAATTATTACACCCATTGACTGCAATGTTGCAATATCCACAACCGAGCTCACACCCGGGAAACAACTGGCACTCTAGAAGTTGAGCTTTAATTTTGACCAGAGGTGTCCGAATTTGTGTAACACTGGTGATGAAGGTAGATGGTTTGTCTTCCTCAATGGCATTAATCCTCGGCACGCCATGATGAGGCATAGGATTCTTGTTGACATTTGGAGGGGGTGCAAAGTTGAGGGCTTTAGAATCCACCAGATCTTGGACTTTCATTTGCAAGGCCCTGCATTTTTCCGTATTGTGGCCAGGTGCATTGGAGTGGAATGCACATCTGGCGTTGACATCGTAATTCTTCGGGAGATTGGAGGGATCGGGAGGTGCCAATGTCCTTAACTTAACCAAATTAAGTTTCAGGAGTTGTGGCAATAAGGCATCATATGGCATAGGGATGGGATCAATCACCCTATTTGCCTGTGACGGTCTTTGCTGAAAAGGTCTTTGTTGTTGATTGTTGTTGTTGTTGTTATAGGTTCTTTGTGGCGGGTACTGAACTTGTTGTTGATAATGTGGTTGTTGTTGTGGTTGATATGCCGGTTGCTGAGGAATCGGAGCTGGAAATAGTGACAGCTGCCACTGATCTGTGAACATACTGAGGTCTGCCCCTGTTGGTGTGAATGGCATTTGTCTCACCGGTTCTTCTAGGTCCCACAAAAGGCTTCCTGGGATTACTGGATGAACTTGCACCATTATCAGAAATCTTACCCATTTTCAACAGGCTTTCAATCCTTTCCCCAGCTATAACTACGTCAGCAAAACTGGTGGAAGAAAAGGCAGCTAGCCTATCAATATATGTTCCTTGCAGAGTATTCATGAACATGTCGGCCATTTCTCTTTCCGACATGGGTGGTTGGACAGCAGTAGCAAGCTGTCTCCACCTTTGGGCATATTCCCTGAAGCTTTCTCTGGAGGACTGAGACATTCCCATCAGAAGGGTTCTGTTAGGAGCCATGTCCAGATTGTATTGGTACTTCCTGATGAAAGCTTCAGCTAGGTCCTTCCAACACCTGATAGTAGCCCTGGTCAAGTGTGAATACCACTCTCTTGAAGCTCCAGTCAAGCTATCTTCAAAGTAAAACATCCACAGTTTTTCATCCATGGTATATGCCTTAAGTCTTCCCAGGAAGGACTGTAAGTGAGTTCGTGGACAGGAAGTTCCATTGTACTTCTCGAAGTATGAGGCTGACCTCCCTCATTATTACTAGTCCCTCCAGTCCTAGGATGAGGTTCCTCGGGGTTTTGTCTTTCTACCAATGCCATCAGCCTTTCCCGACTCTGGGCCAAGCCAGTCATTACAGTCATGAATTGGGCCATTTGGTTTCTCATCTCCACTCTTTCATTAGCCATCTGAGTTCTGACCTCTGTCAGGTCCTACTGTACTTGATCCATTTGAATACCAGGAAGGTTGTTGCGAGTAGGATACCGGTGCGTACGGTTGAGAGGGAACACCCGGCGGCGAGCAATATTTCCTGAACCACAACAGAGTTAGAAACAAACATAATAAAGGCAAAACCTACAAAATAAAGCAAAAGTTAGTATGCAATGCAGTATGCTTATTTGTTTTCCAAGGTATCCGGCTTAGTTCTTGGTTTTGACCTTTCCAGACCTCGAGGAAAATGCTTTGATGTTGTTGAGAAAAGAAACCCCACCATGGGAACAAACTAAAATATATTACAAATGGTGAATCATACATAGTTTGCTTTACAACATATGCCCCTGAAGGGTCAAAATATAACAAAAGAAAAGTACATCAAATGAAAACAACAACAATCAAAAAGGTCAGACATCTAGCCCAAACTCATCCTCCTTAACCTCCTTCAGAAGTGCCTCGGT
Organism: Lathyrus aphaca; assembly: GCA_963966055.1. Taxonomy (NCBI): domain Eukaryota; kingdom Viridiplantae; phylum Streptophyta; class Magnoliopsida; order Fabales; family Fabaceae; genus Lathyrus; species Lathyrus aphaca. The sequence continues at coordinate 15,773,984 of OZ014524.1, forward strand.
CACTGGACCAGCTGGATGCTCTGTGATGTTTCTGATGAGGAGGTTTCTGGTGGCAATGGCAGTGGTCAGCTTCTTGTGCCTGTCCTGATCCTTTGATCTCTTCAATCCAGCCCTAAGCTTCAACTCTGAAATCTCCTTCTGGGCTGCCAGCAAAGCTTCCTGCTGCTTCTTTTCATTGGCCTCTAACTGCTCAATCCTGGCTTGAGTTCTTTGATCTTCTTGAGTACGGACTTCAGTGATCCTGACCCACCTAGCCTGACTTTCTTGCAGATAGAGATCAGTCCTAGCCTTCTGAAGCTTGGCCTCTTTACAGGCATTCTTCAATATTTGTTCTCCAGCTCTTGCTTTTTTGATGTAGTCCTCTGTTTTCTCAATTTTAGCCAGATGCTCCAACTTAAGCTTTTCCAACCTCTCAATGTGCAGACGACCATCACTCCTTTCCCAAAGGGTCTTCTTCAGAGCTTGAGACAGGTTCTCATTCCTTTCCTTCAGCTTCTCAAATTCTTCCAGGCTGGCAGTTGCTGATGGCTGAGTAGTGGATGGTCCAGGTATATCTTCAATGGCGAAGGGCATTCCAGTAATCTGAGCTCTAGCATGGGACCAGTCATAGTACTGAGCTGAAGCAACATTATTGCACCTCCCAAGAATAGCCATCCCTTTGTCTGGATGTTGTCCCAAGCCCAAGATGCTTGTCTGACAGCAGCTACATTAGGCTTTATCTCACAATACAGGGTCTCAGCTAAATCTTGCACTCTAGGAGGGTGAACCAAAGCATAGCCCAGTTGTCTCTTAAACAGTAAAGGATTGTAGTTGATGCAACCCTTCACTCCTATTAGAGCTACATTTGGGTATTGCCCACAGCTAGTGATTATGACCTTGCCTTTGGTGCTCTGGATGCACCATCTAATGTTATCTGAAGTCAAAGCAATGAGCCTCTTGGCCCAATTCTTCTGTTGGTGGGGATTCAAGAAGGCATATGTCTTAGGTAGGTGTTTGAGCAGCCAAGTGTGAAAAAGAGGAGCACAACATCTCACCAACTTCCCTCTTTGCTTCTCATTCCTCTGATGAATGGAGTAATAGAAATCTCCCAACAATGTGGGTACTGGGTTCCTCAGAAAGAAAAGATGAATGGCATTCTTGCTGATAAATTTGGGCTCATCTGCAAACAGTACAACCCCATATATGCTGAGAGCTAGCAATGCACAAACTGCCCTCCATTCTCCCAAAGAGGCCTTCAGGATGGCCTGAGAAATCAAGAAGTCTAAGTGTAAACCAGGGATCCCAGCCTTTGTTGTCATATTCTGCTCAATCAAAGTAGGCTCCAGGTACAGTGCTTTTGCCACTTCTCCATTGATGGGAGAAGTCATCTCTGGGTTGAAGGGGATCCCACCCCTGACAGGTACTCCAATTAATGATGAAAATTCCTCCAAAAGAGGTCCTAGCTGGAAGTCTGAAAATGTGAAGCATCTCAAAGGAGGGTCATAAAACTGTAGGCAAGTGTGGATCATACTCCTCTGAGAAGGATCCAGGTCCATAACCATATCAAGGATGTCTCCATAATGTTCTCTGAATAATGGGATGTGGTCTGGAGTGATAAGTGCCCGGACCTGCCTGATACCAGTCAACACAGGCTCACAGAAATGATATGAAATGTTGCTCTTCCTGGGTGGGGCCATGACTGCTGATGAAGGGCTGAAGACAAGTTCTGATGAAGATCAAGACTGGTACTGGAGATGAGCCACTGATAGGCTAGTGTTGGTGATGAAGGCAGCTGAAGCAGACAACTGATGAAGATAGCTGAAGCAGATAACTGATGAAACAGAGGTTTATGCAGATGAAGGGGTCAAAACCAAGCCAGATATAATGTGGATACCCTGAAAAACAAATAAACAAATGTTAAATGATGCAATGATGATGTATGCAAATGATATGCAAGGGTTTGTGATCAAGCCGGATCTAATTATCTGTCTTGATGTATAAGGCCCATGTATGTTCAGGAAATCCAGATGGAGGTTCAGAAATCCAGTAACCAAGGTGGGGGACTCAAATAAAGATTCACATGTCCAGGGTTAAATCACAAGAACTGTCCAAAATGAGGTACTCTTAAACCAAATAGTAACAGGGTATGATGTGGCCAATGGTTCCTGCAAACCTGTAAACAGCCCAACCCCCTCACAGGTAGTGTTCTAAAACAAGGATCCTCAGACTTGGATCAGTTATGAGAAGTGTAAACACTTCTAACCAGGAGGTACAGTGTTTACAATAACCATAAAAGACTCTCCTCTAATTCACCTCAGTTTCTGAAGGTCATAAATAAAGGTCATCCAGACTTAGCAGGCTTCCCAGATAGCCCTAGCACAACAGGAAATCTGTAGCACAGAGTTCTCAAGAAGAAACCCATATCTGAACTGTGTTTCATATTCCCGCACCTGACCGAAATGGAATGGGAAAGAACATGAACCACTCTAGCCTAGGTGTCACTCAGGTCCCAGGTATAGGACCTCAAACTCTCAATAGAACCCCACCCACCAAAGAAAACCAGATCCAGCAATGACAGTATGACAGTATGATGTATAAAAATGTAAAGGAGGCAATAAATAACTATACATAAAGCAGTAAATAAAGCAACTATATAAACACAATTAGCACATAACACCCCAGTAAACACAAATCAATCAAGCGTTAGGAGGAACCCACAAAAAGAACCAGAAGCCCTGGTTACAGTATAAGGTTCCCAAGCAGAGTCGCCAAGCTGTCGCTCCCACCTGATGACACAGGGGCCAAGAGGGGTACAGACGCGAACAGTCGGTGAAAGAAGAGAGTACACACAAGGGTGAACTCAAAAGACAAGAGTCACCAGCTAGGCATTTTTATCCCGAAGGAAAGGTAATGCTGCATAAACCTAGAAAGATAGATAAGACGGTTGCGAACCAGAGAGACTGAGAAAGGGGGTTGGTTACAACCTGGGAAGGTATTAGCACCCAGATTGTCCGTCGTACTCGACGGGATCCACGCTTGAAAGTTTGTGTTTAAAGGGGTAGTGTCAGTGCTATTTTGTATGCAAAAGCTGGAAAAGAATGCAAGTATCAGTGCAAAAGAAATGTGAAGTGAAATAAAGGATGTGTCAGTGTAAGGAAAGAGTGTAATGCTCAAGACAATGAGGCTCAAAGAATAATGTTGGAAAAGGGGGGGGGGAATATACAGAGACTTTTGTTCGATAACAGTTAAGTTATGCCTACGTATCCTCTCGTGCAATGAGGAAGTCAGAACACCGTAGTTCGACTGAAAGAGACTGAAAGATAAATTGACTCGTGAACTGCTTACTTGTCTATGCTCAAGTGTATGACCTGTCTGGCTCAGGTGAAAACTGTCTTGCATTAGACGGAAGAAGCAAGTTCTCGTTTATGAGTGAATGAGATGAGAAAAGAATCCCGGAGGAGACGATTATTGTTTGTTTTTTTGTGTTTTCAATCATTTATTGCTTTTTGGAGTTTGTCATAGGAAAATGAGCTTAAGACTAAACCAAGGGTTAGTAAACTCATCACATCCTCCCTCTGATTAGGGGTAATGAGAATACCTTAAGTATGAAGTAAGCACCTCACACTTAATCACCATGATGTAGGATTAAGATCATTAACCTACTTGTGATTATTTAGATGCCTTTTGTTGTTTTTGTTTAGTGTTAAGTAATGAGTTAAAGCCATAATAAAGGATTTAATGGACCCATTACACCATCCTAATAGAAGGATAATATATGAGAACATTTAAGCTGAGGAAGATACCTCAACTTAACCCATGATTAGGGATTAACCTCATGAAAAAACAAAGCCTTTATTAAAGTGGATTTTAGTTAATGGTAAGATTAAGAAGTGATTTTTAGGGTTTGTAAGACAACTTGAGGGGGACTTGTCCATTAACACTAGGGTTAGTCCTTCTTAACCAGTTAAGGAAGAATAAGAACCCTAATGCAAGGCCCAAGTTACAAGTTTGATGCCTTGATGATTACTAAGTGGATTAATTAAAGGATTTAAACACATTAAGGGTTTAACACTTAGGATTAAAGTTATACACTCCATCCTAATAGAAGGATGCAGGCATAAACTTAATCACAAAGCCTTAAAACCTTTAGGGTTTAGTCCTTGATTATGAGATGAGAAGAGAAGACTCAATGATGACACAAAGGTAAAAACTAAGTGGGGGGACTAATCAAACCCTAATTATTATCATGCTTGGTTGTTCCAAGGGTTTATGAGGTTTGCAAGAAGATCTTCAGAGAAACCACCAGGAAGGAAGCAGATGAAAGGAGCAAGAAGCAGAGAGAAGCAAAACAATTTGCTTCACTCAAGAAGACAAGTTGCTTGAAGAAAGAAAGTAGGAGATGAACATGAATGAGCAAGCTCACTCTAATACACATACAAAATGCAGCAAAGAAGGTATGAGAGAGATGAAAAGAGATTGTGAGAAGTGAAGGCAAATTCACTTCTCAAACAACTTACCACCTGAAAAGTTAGCAAAAGAAATGAAATGCAATGAGAATGGGATGAAATTCCATGGTGCAAACCAAAACCAGAAGCATGAACATGATGTTAATGATGCTAAGGGATGATGCCAACACAAGACAAGAGATGAGAGTGATCAAACAAGCATAAGGATGCAAAGGAGGCATGCTTTGAACCATGGAAGTTCATGAATACTTATGAGATGAAATGAACATATGACATAGCAAAGGAATGATGCAATGATCAAACATGATTCTAATATGTCCTAAGATGTATTATGAATCATGTGGATACACAAAATGTCATGGCAAGTCATTGAATGCAAACAAATGAAAGATGGATGCAAAGGAAAGCCCAAATTAGGGTTTATGGTCAACACACAAAGAAAAATTCAAAATCAGAAGCAAATGACATGATAAAAAATTGAAAATGCAATCAAAGATACCCTAAACCTATACAAGTTCACTTCCCAAAAGAGGGGACCCAACTCTTAACCTAATGAAAGTTATGAATTTCTCAAGTTGGCTTGGGTTTTAAGGTACCTCACAAAGAAAAATACCAAACAAATTGAAAATGCAAGATCAATTCAAACCAAATTTATCCTATAAACTACATGCCATGAAGGATGCAATGCAAGAAGAACCATCATCAAACTCTCAAAGGTTAGGCATAATGGATTTTTCAAAGTTTGTACAAAAATATTGCCTTAAAATGGATTTAATTCCAAAGAAAATGATCAAAATGTATCAAGAACCAAAAAGAAATTTGTTTTGAGAGATGGATAATGTTTCTAAATGTTTTTAAATGCAATGTGAATGTTTTGGTGATTTTTAAATACCTAAATGCATTTTTAATTAATTAATCTTCATTAACTAATTAAAAATAAACATTTAAATGATTTAAAAATGATTTTTAATGCAAAAAATAAAAATAAAAATATTTTTGGGTTCTGAAAAATAATGAAATGCTTGACAAAAAGTTTCAGAATTTTTAAATGTATTTTACTATTTTAAATAATTCGTGCAAATTAAATGAAAAGAAAATGAAATTAAAATTAAAATATGAGAAGTATGCAGGATGAAGAGTCCAGATTGAATCTGGGCTTGGGACCATTGACTTGGCGCCACATCCAAGGGCCCAAGTTCAAACTTCATTAATCCAGATTAATTAAATAAATAATCCTAAATTAAGACTAATCATGAAATCCAGGCCACACAAACACGCCCGGGAAGGATCAATCGCATGGCCCAGATTCAAACTTTGCCCTAATCCCAAATTAAGCCCTAATTACATTCAGGTCACCGGAGAAGAGCTCCGGTCGTCTTCTCCGGTGACAAACCTCCCTGAGAATTTCAAACTCACTCTCTAGGTCATTTCTGGAGCTCTAAAGCTCCAGATCACTTCCTCTCTCCATTCTAAACCCAACCCCACCCTCAAATGGAATTTATTTCTCACCACTAACAAGATTCGAAGCAAGGTACAAAAATGGCAGAAATTTCAGACAAGTCATACATGCTCAAATCTTCATCATTTTCAAAAATTTAAAGCTCAACATGTTCAGGGGATCCACTTAATCATTTAGTAACTTAAAACAAGGTTTCTGGAAAAATGATTTCGTGAAGCTACCTGAGATGAAGCTTTCAGTTTGGAGCTTTCAGACTGCCTCCCTGCTTCAAAGCTACTCCAATGATCTCCCTGAATATACTTTGAGGCTTGGTTTGAGTGTATGGTGGCTAGTTTGTGAGATTTATGGAGTTCTGTTCAGAGAGGGGGGGAAATCGTGTTTGAGTTTCAGGGACTTTCAAGGCAAGGTGAAGGGTGGTTTATGCTCTATGAAGCTTTTCTGAATGAATGGTGAAGTTGGTTTTGAGGTTTGATGATTGTGTGATGAGATTCGAAGGAAAGTGCATAAGAGGTGAAATTTTGAAACTATGGCTTATGAGAGAGATCAGGCTGTGTTGTGCTATCTGCTGGGTTGCTTTTGGTACACATATCAATCCTTGATAGGTCAGAGAGTTGTTGTGGAGAGTGTGATTGGTATGGAGCAAAATGCATAAAGTCAACTTTTTGTGTAAGAGAGGTATGGGCTATGGCAGTCAAGGTACAAGGCATGGCTTGGCTGCAGCTTGAATAAGGGAGAACCATGGAAATGGATTAGAGGCAATGCAGCAAGTGGATTAGGGTTTGTGGGAGTTTTTGCAATTTCACAAAGTCTTGGCCCTTTTGAAGTTTCTTAATGCATAAGTCATGAAATGGGACAATTCTTTGGTGCATTCTGACTTTTAGGTCATGGCTCATGTTTGTGTGATGCATAGAAGTCAATTTGAAGTCACATAAAGGCTTGGCATAAGGTTTTGCAACTTTGCCTCTTTGGTACAAAACTTGAAATTATGTGATTTTGTCCAACTTTGGCAAGCCATAACTTTTGATCCATGATGAATTAGAATGAGTTCTTGTACTTTTTGAAAAGGGAATGATCCAATCTACAACTTTCATGACCAAAGTTTTCTCATTTGAAGCATTATTGAATCAATTTGAGGAGGTTGAAAAACTTTCCCAAAATGGCAAGTTTTCATTACAAGTCACTTTCCCAAAAAAGGCAACTTTGCAAATGGCTTGAAATTCTTCAATTTTGTGAAATTCTAACATCTTCTATGATCAAATAAAGATCATACACAATCAAAATGATGGAGAACACCCTTTGGTTGGGTCATTGGGGGCCTCAGATGCCCTGATTTTACACTGACTTGCTCAAAAAGTCATCTTATGATCAGATGCCTTCCCCATGGAATTTCTTCATGAAAATTGATATGCATGATCCTCATAACATATAAAGACCATTAGAAACAAGAATGACCAAAAAATTTGGAGTTATGGCCTTTGAAACCAAAACCCTAATTCTAGGTCATCTGTGCAGTTAAACCTGGCTCTGCTTCCATGCCATTCTCAGTTCTTGTGATTCTTTGATTTCCTTGAATTTGTGAGGATATGATATGATGTTTGAACATACATGGACCCCTTTTAAGTGATTGATGACCTTTGGAGTGGCTCAAATGGCTCAGGGATGGCTCAGATCACAAACCCTAGATGCAGATGACTTTGAATCAATGCAATGAATAAAAAATGGGATATGAGATGCTATGATTGAACTTATGCAAATGTGAAAGTTCACAAGCCATGGTGTGAACTTAGTGAGGGAAAATTTGGGGTGTTTACACTAACCATCCTTGTTTCAGCTCCCGTAGCTTGCATCTTCATATCCTTAGCATCATGAGCATATTTCTGCATCTTGCATCATTTGCATTGCATCTTCATGCCGCATGGTTTCTGTTTTCTCTCTGATATGGGGAAGAGCCATTTCAAGATGCAGTCTGGGGAAGTTATCTTAAGATCTGATGAATTTATGCGAGAGTTTGAAAACACTAGGGCAATTCTGGATGTCGGGTGTTCTGTAAAATGCTCTAAAGACGATCTTTTCATAGACGGTGCAGTCTGGGACAATTTCAGGAGTAAGGAATGCTCATGCACTCATGATAATCAGTATGAAACAGTTGAGCTCAGAAGCTTGAAGCACTGTGTTAACTTTCAGGGAATATCTGGTATTTATTTTACCGGCAGGGCATTGGAAGTTTATTTCTTCCCCGAGCAGAGAATATCCCTTCAACCAACAAGATTTCCTCATGAGGAGTTGATATTCTTGTTCACCTTCAAAGTCCAATTTTCATTGGCATACTTTTCCAACACAGTCGTTATACTATACCCGGGGCATAATTTGGCTTAACTTGATCAACATTCCCCAGCAAAGTCTCTCCTCAGCAGAGCAGCACCAAATCTTTTTCTCAACCATGCCAGAAGGTTGACATCCCCAGCTGAGGTAGACCAGATGGTATCCCCAATAGAACTTCAAGGCTAATTGAATTATTCTCATCCCCGAGCGGATTTATCTTTTCACAGTGAAGTTTTCCCAGCATGCAGCTGAAGGTTATGCTCCCCACAGAGTTAGAATTTCCACAATTCTATCCCCAGCAAGGGTCACAACCAGAGCTTAGAATTATCAGAATTCTCTCCCCAGCAAGAGTATTGTTCAAGCAGCTTCCCCAGCCAAGTCTGAAGATGATCCTGTCCCCACAGAGTTCATATTTGATTTTCACCGCCGTCAGTGAAATATTCCCCAGCAAAGTTGCCATAATGTTGGGTATTTGATGATACAGTCAGGTATTCATCACCTTAGTCAGAGTTAGGTATCCAGACCTCTTGACTTGTCTTCCTCTGCAGAGTTGTAACTCTTGTAGCCAATCAGGCATTTGTCTACCACTCGTCTGCGTCTGTCAACACTCGTCTGTGTTATCCCTAAGCAAAGTTTTCCCCAGCAGGGGCATATTACTGCTTTATTGCTGCTCGTCTGCATCTTTCAGCACTCGTCTGTGTTATCCCTAAGCAGAGTTTTCCCCAGCAGTGACATATTATTGCTTGCTTTACAGTTGCTCGTCTGCAATGTTCAACACTCGTCTGTGTTGTGATTATCTCTTTGTGATTGCTCGTCTGCAAATTTCCAACACTCGTCTGTGTCGTGATATCTCATATGTTGTTGTTCATCTGCAACTTCCAACACTCGTCTATGTTTGTTATTGGATCTTTTGCTGCACTCGTCTGTGTTCTGATATGATATTTTCTATTGCTCGTCTGCAAGTTCCAACACTCGTTTGTGTTGAGACATCTCATATGTTGTTGCTCGTTTGCAACTTCCCAACGCTCGTCTGTGTTTGGTATGCTTGATATTTGTGGATACTTGTCTGTATCATCCCCAGCACTCTTCTGTGTTATGCCCATATCTGTATTGTGAGGATTTGCTGTTTATCCTGATATTCTGTATTGCTACTGCAAATGCTCGTCTGTGTTTGAATTTCTGGTATTCATCTATACCAGTTGCTGATACTCGTCTGTATCATTGCCTGAAGCAGTCGTCTGTGTTTCTCAGATCATCGTCTGATACTCGTCTGTATCATGGACTTTTGACACTCGTCTGTGTTATCTTGATGATTATCCAATACTCGTCTGTATTGAAGAGGTTTCAAATCCTGACAGTGGGAATTAATGTCAAAATGGTTACCGGTCCTGGCGTAACAGGTAAATCCGAAGGAGGCTCGTCTGTCTCAGGCACTAATTATTGTTGTTGCACCTGGCGTCACAGGTTTGCTCAAAGAAGACTCGTCTGTCTTATTCCATATATTCGCGGATAATATATGAAGAAGGTTCATCTACCTTGATTGCATGTCTATCCCACAGACTTTAGTGCATTTCCGGTCTTGGCGTAACAGGTAAATCCGAAGGAGACTCGTCTGTCTCAGTCTACGTTCTTGAAGAGTTTGAGGACTCGTATGTCCAGCTCCTGGCGTCATAGGATTGCTTGAAGACTCGTATGTCTCAGTATATGTATTTGAAGTGTTTGAAGACTCGTCTGTCAACTTGTTCTTATTACCAGATATCAATTGCAACTTGGAAGAAGCTCGTCTGCTTTTCCTCTCATTCTTATCCCCAGAGCGTCATCTGGTTGGGTTTATTTCCCGGGGTTGCATTCTTCGTCCTAGTGCAAATTTATGGTCTTCTTGGTATTCAACCACAGTTTATCTCGAATGGTCGATAGCCCGTACTATCGTCCTTTTCAGATTAACTGATGATTGAATAGGGGCACTTAGCACCAGCACTTTTTACCTGTGCGGAGGCGTTGCTAACCTCCTTTTTTTGTTGTGCGAAGGCGTTGCTAACCTCCTTTTCTTGAAGCTACATATCATATAAATAGTTAGATCAAATTAAGAATGTAACAACTTCCATGAATATAATTGTATTGTACCTGTTTTCTTGAAACCACGGACTCGGTATGTCGCGGAATAACATTATCTTTTGATTTGGATTTTGTGGGAGTCTATTTAACATAACCAAGGAAAATATGTACGTAAAATGCGCGTAAAAACTTTGAATATACACATTAAAGTTAACATAGGTTTTAGGCATACCTCATATCCTACGCATATGAGGTTTGTCGGCCATGCAACAAACGAACCTATTGCTTCGTCCACCGTTGTTGCATCCGAATCATCGTTAGGATATGGTAATGATGCATTCGGCTCAACTGCAATATCAACCGATACTTTCAAACATCCAGCAGGGAGCTCTCTAGTGTGGAGTAATACTCTGCTAACGTTATGCACTTTTCCCTTGCCAACCATCCGATAGTATGGTGACGACAAATATAGTTGACAATGGAAAATGCCCTAAAACCAATAATAACAAGAAATTGTTAATGTGTATATATGTCAAATACATAATTTAAGAAAATAGTTCAATTTAAGACAATTATATGTAATTACCTCTGGAATGTTCGGCTGAAAGGTACAGTTGATACTGTCTTTGTCCGAACCATCTTTGAAACATGCTGAGGCGCTAGCCTCTCTTTCTCTCCTGAATGCATCAAGCTCAGCTTGCATGGCTTCCAATTTTGCATGAAGCTCCCGATTACTAGGAGCCTTTCCTTTTTTAACACTCAGGGAGGTCGGAGTGACTCCAAATCCCTTACCCCTCACCCGACCAGAATACTCAGGGACATCTAATGCCCGACTAAGTATGCTCCTAGTATCATCGGGAGATAAAGACTGAGATAGCGCCTCCTGAAAAATCAGATGAATGTCGTATACTTGTCAAATATTTGTGTATAAAAATGTTATTCAATTAATGAAAATTATTTATACTTACACATTTCTGGTATACGTGTAAAACGTCTTCTTGAGGAACTCCAGATTTGCCCACACGGGCTTCCTTTCACAAAACATGTGCAGGAAGAGATGATTCTGAACTTTTCTCCTTCTTCAGCTACACATTAAGTCATACAATTTGATCAGATAAAACTAATATATGATGAACAAATTTTTTATCGCAATTTATAAATACTTACCATGGATTGTTCTAAGCGTCCATATCCGACACGTCCTTTTCGGTACGGATATGCGGGACTTGATGCTCTTTCCCGATTTGTGGCACTTATTCTTTTAAAAGCCGGGTCTTGTTGTTTGGATTTGAAAGCTTCCCATTCTTCAGCTGATATCAAACTTTCATATTTTTTAGGAAGCTCTGCATCCACATAATTACCATCCGCATCCCTAAGGAACTTGGATGATAAAAATGATCGAAACCCTCTTAAGAGCTTTCCGGCCAACTTCATACAGAAACCTCTTCTTTCTTCTTCGATGTTAAAACATCGCTAAGAAAAACATACAAATTGATAGTTAGTATCGGTAATTGAAAAAACATAATTGATACCGTATAATTAAGGGCCAAATGATTGTACCTTTATCTCACTCCAAATTTTTTCTTTGGAGTCATTCAACTATTTGTTTCTCCAATCATCACAGGTAATAGGAATTTCATTCCTTACTAGTGCACCGATAAAACTAGTTAAGGTATGCCCATTAGGTTCTACAAGCTGTCCTTGGTGGCTCCAATGCACATCTAGTATGATGCCTCAAGATCTTCCTTGGACCACCCTTCTCATTACTGTTATGCCTCTTCGAATCTCTTCTTGCGCTGATACTTTTTTACTAACTTCCTCATGTTGGTTATCAGCCATGTCTAACCTGTAATAAACCAAGGAAACCATCAAATATCAAATATAACTTATAATCAAAGCAATTAAAAACAAAAAAATAAAGAAATCATGCATTATCAGATATAACTTATAATCAAAACAATTGAAAAAAAAAATATAACGAAATCATGCATTATCAAATATAACTTATAATCAAAGCAATTGAAAACAAAAATATAACGAAATCATGCATTATCAAATATAACTTATAATCAAATCAATTGAAAACAAAAAAAAATAAAGAAACTATGCATTATCAAATATAACTTATAATCAAAGCAATTGAAAACAAAAAAATAAAGAAACCATGCATTATCAAATATAACTTATAATCAAAGCAATTGAAAACAAAAATATAACGAAATCATGCATTATCAGATATAACTTATAATCAAAGCAATTGAAAACAAAAAAAAATAAAGAAACCATGCATAATTTACCTCAGTCACTAACATCTCTTTCTTTTCTTTGTTGGAATATTAATCACTTGTTTCTTAGCAATGCGTACGGATGAATTGATCCAAATTCCCTCATTATGATCGTTTCTTATATATGACTCATCCGGTATAAGATCCTCAACTTCATCATTTTTATTCAACTCATTCCGTCTAATGCATGACTCATTCTCAATATCAATATCACATTGATCGACACCGCTATCATCAGTCACTTTGTTAGAGAAAAGCACTATAGACCATTTTGTACTCTTCGGGTCATTCACATAGAACACTTGTTTAGCTTGAGATGCTAGAATAAAAGGTTCATCTTTGTACCCCACCCTAGTAAGATCAACTTGCAAAAATCCAGACTTATCCATTCATATGCCACTACTATTCACCCACTTGCAACCAAAGATGGGAATCTGAAACTTCTCGTAATCAAACACCCAAATGTGCTCAATAACTCCAAAATATGACAAATTTGCATATTTGGGGTTTAAGTCCTTCATACTTGATATATGCATTGCTTCAGCTAGCACGGTGACACCACTATTTTGCATAGTACTCTTATCATCTTGTTCTTTGGTATAAAATGTGTATCTATTAATTGAGTATGCGCTATGAGAAAACACATGCAAACTTGGACCATATGCCAAACATCTCAACCTTTCTGTTACCGAAGAAGGATCTGAAGAGCGCTTCGAATAAATATAATCCTTCAACCATTGTATGAAACTTTGATTGTGCTCTATAACAATCCAATTTTCATTTCTGTTCGGATTTAACCTTTGGAGTACATCCTTGTGCATTTCAACATATGGCTCAACCTCATTATTATTGTGCAGAACATACAAATGAACTTGATCCCGTTCATCCCTTGATATTGTCACAATTTTATTCCCAATTAATTTTTTACCTTCCATTTTTTCGAAAATCTGAGCTCTGGGGAGTCCAATCGATTGAACGTTAGACAAATATTCAGTACAAAACTCAACAGCTTCTTCAACAATGTATCGTTCAACAATACAACCCTCTGGTCGACTTTGGGATTTCACGTACCCTTTTAATATTTTCATATACCGTTCAGCAAGGTACATCCATCTCATATAAGCTGGTCCACACAACTGTGTCTCTTTCACAAGATGAACAACTAGATGAACCATTATGTCAAAAAAAGACGGAGGAAAATACATTTCAAGCTCACACAAGGTAATTACAATCTCTTTTTGTAGGGTTGGTAAGATCTCGGGATCGATCACCTTACTACAGATTGACCTAAAGAAAAAACAGAATTTAGTTATGGCACTTCTTACTTTTTCTGGCAAAATAGAACGTATACCTATCGGTAGAAAATGTTCCATTATAACATGGCAATCATGTGTCTTCAAATTCTTCAACTTGAGGTCTTTCATAGAAACAAGTCTTCTGATATCTGATGAGTATCCTTCTGGAACCTTAACTTCACTCAGAGACTTACACAAATTTTTTTTCTCCTTTCTAGATAAAGTAAAAGCAGCAGGTGGTAGATATGTTCGTCTTCCTTTCTTCACGGGTGCTAATTCAGTTCTCATTCCCATTTTTAACATGTCCTCCCTTGCTTTAAGGCCATCCTTAGACTTGCCTTTTATATTGAGTAATGTACCGATAACACTTTCAAATATGTTTTTTTCAATATGCATAACATCGAGAAAATGTCTCACGTATAAAGACTTCCAATATGGCAATTCAAAAAATATCGACCTTTTCTTCCACCCACCTTTCACAACCTTATGTGCAAAAGGCTTGCCAAACTCAGTACGCACATCTTTCACCTTTTCAAAAACTTGTTCACCTAACAATGCGGGTGGAGCTCTACGATGTTTGGTGTCTCCATTGAATGCTTTTCTCCACCCACGGTAGTGATGTTTAGAATGTAAGAATCTACGATGACCGAGAAACACATTCTTTTGGCAAAGTTCCAATCGAATCGTATCGGTTCCGTCTTCACTAACAGGACACACACGTTGAACTTTAATGCTATACCCAGATAGATTCTCGTATGCTGGAAAATCATTAATTGTGCCAAACAACATTGCCCTCAAATTGAAACGTTTTTTCCTATATCCATCATAAACCTCCACACCGTTCTCCCACAAAATCTTTAAATCTTCGATCAAAGGTGTCAAGTATACGTCTATGTCATTCCCTGGTTGTTTAGGCCCAGAGATTAACATAGATAACATCATGTACTTACGCTTCATACATAGCCACGGAGGTAGGTTATAAATCATAAGAATCACAGGCCATGTGGTATGTGAGATACTTTGAAGACCATGTGGGTTCATTCCATCAGTAGATAATGCCAATCGAAGGTTTCTTGCTTCTGATCCAAACTCAGGATAATCATTATCAATCTTCGACCACTGTGGTGAATCAGCCGGATGCCGATACTTTCCATCAATAATTCTTTCATCTGCATGCCAAGTAAGATGTCTTGCATCGGTTTCACTACGAAACATGCGCCTAAATCTCAGAATTATCGTAAAATACCATAAGACTTTTGCGGGAGACAATCTTTTCTTATATCGAGACAAACCGCATTTAGGGCACTCAATTAACGTTGCATATTCGTTACGAAACAAAATGCAATCGTTAGGACAAGCATGTATCTTATCATAGCTCATGCCAATAGAGCACAACATTTTTTTTGCCTCATAGGTTCGATTAGGAAGAACATTATCATCCGGTAGCATTTCTCTCATAAGGGCCAACAACTCTGTGAAACTTTTATCCGACCATCCATTGCCCGCCTTTAAGTTGTACAACTTTAATACCGCAGACAGTCTTGAGAATTTAGTGCAACCTTTGTACAACGGTTTCTCTACATCGCTTACCATCCTCTCAAACATTTCAGGACAATCATGAAGATCTTCTTCCAGTGCTTCTACAATCTCTTCAACTCGATCACAATCGTATGTTTCCGTGTCTTTGTCGTATGAAGCATAGGTCGTATTACTTTTTCCACTCGATTCAACATTCTCGTTAATTTTCTCACCATGAAATATCCAACACTGATAACTTTGATCAATTCCATGCCTCAGCAAATGCGATTTCAATCCATGTGCGTCAACCTTACCAATATAACAACAATGCAAGCAAGGACAATGCATTCGTCTGGGGTTTTCAGCGTGTTGAACAACATACTTAACGAATTCCGCAACCCCACTCTCGTACTATTTGGTCATTCGATCGGCACAGATCCATGTTTTATCCATGGTTTTCCTACTTATTAAGGTAAACAATCAATCCAGACGAAAATACATAACTAAGGTAGTATCTTTGAATATTCTAACAATTTTAAAGTTCAATTCATTTTAAACTTCAATAACGTATACATAACCAATGTTAATATAAACTTCAATAACGTATCCGATACGCCGATATACCAACTTTAATTACCTCATCACTTTCATTTTTTCTATTACAAGAATCAAACTTTTTCAATTACAATATACCTATAACTATACCTATAACACGTTAATTTTTCTATAACTAACTTTAATTTTCTATTAGAATATACCTATAACTATACATATAACTATAACTATACCTATAATTTTCTACAACTTTAAATTTTCTATAACTAATGTTAATTACTTATCAAACATTTTTCTATTATCAAACATTTTTCTATTACAACATTTTTCTATTACCAAACATTTTTGTATTACAACATTTTTCAAGGAAGAACATTTTTCTATTACAACATTATTACTTATCAAACATAACAACTTTAATTACCTCATCACTTTTATTTTTTCTATTACAAGAATCAAACTTTTTCTTCCATTACTTTTCTCTTATAAACATTATTCTATTATCAACATTATTACTTATCAAACATAACAACAACAATGAACCTTATGAGTCAAAACTCAGATTCTACAATAAGGGTTCTAAACTCAACTTTTAAACTCAGTTTTTACAAAAATAGCTAGAATGAATCAAAACAACTTCAACAAGAATAATACACTAAACTCAGTCAACAAGATTATGCACATTCTAAACAGTAGTAAACTACTTCTAAACTCAGTAGAAAGATTAATAACAACTTATAAAAACCATAAGAAATGAAGAACATACCGCAAGAAATGAAGAACGGTAGAAACGAAAAACGAAGTCAACACCCAAATGTCGAGACACGTACGATTCTTCAAACATGTTCAATGATTGAAACCGAAAAATGGAAGTGTATTCGTGTTCGCTATTATGGTTTTCGCTGTTAGGGTTTCAACGTTCGCGGGAGGGAAAACAAAAGAACAGAGAACGAAAATAGAAATGGAGTCTGAAATTTTATTTTAATTAGACCTTAGACAGCGCTTTTGTGGAAAGCGCTTTCTAAGGTATGCCCTAGACAGCGCTTTCCAAAAGCGCTTTCTAAAACCCCCCTTAGACAGCGCTTTTGGTTTTAATTTTTTTTTTTAATTTAAAGACTTTAGACAGCGCTTTTTCAAAAGCGCTGTCTAAGGTCTATCTTTAAAAGCGCTTTCTAAAAGCGCTGTCTAAGGGGGGGTCTTAGACAGCGCTTTTGAGAAAGCGCTGTCTAAGACCCCCCCTTAGACAGCGCTTTCATTATTTTTTTGGAACATTTTCCGTGTTTTATTTTAATTTTAACCTTAGACAGCGCTTTCTTTTAAAAGCGCTGTCTAAGATGCGCTGTTAAAAGTCATTTTTGGCGTAGTGGGGGTAGCTATTATTGGAAGATGTAACAATGTTGCTTCAACTCAGTATATAGATTAGTCCCGTACTAGAGCTCAGATTATCAGAATGCTTTTCACCTTGGAAGACATACCTGGACCATCCACAGTACAGTCTGCAACAACAGCTAGCCTGGAGGAATTTGAAAAGTTGAAAGAAAGGAATGAGCAGCTATCCCAGGCCTTGAAGAAGACCCTTTGGGAAAGGAGTGATGGTCGTCTGGACATTGAGAGATTGGAAAAGCTCAAGGTTGAACACCTTGCCAAAATTGAAAAAACAGAAGACTACATAAGGAAAGCAAGGGTTGGGGAACAGATATTGAAGAATGCCTGTAAAGAGGCCAAGATTCAGAAAGCTAGGGCTGAGCACTATCTGCAAGAAAGTCAGGCTAGGTGGGTCAGGATCACCGAAGCCCGTACACAAGAAGACCAGAAGACTCAAGCCAAGATTGAACAGCTAGAGGCCAATGAGAAGAAGCAGCAGGAAGCTTTGTTGGCAGCTCAGAAGGAGATTTAAGAATTAAAGCTCATAGCAAGATTGAAGAGATCAAAGGACCAAGACAGGCATAAGAAGCTGACTACTGCCATTGCTACCAGGAACCTCCTCATTAGGACCATTATAGAGCACCCAGCTGGTCCAGTGACTGAGGCACTCCTGAAGGAGGTCAGAGAAGATGAGTTTAGACTGGATGTCTGATTCTTTGCTTGTTGTTTGTTTCCCTTTGATGTATTTTTTTCCTTTTGTTGTATTTTGACCATCCATGGGCGTGTATTGTAAAACAAACTATGTATTGTTCATCATTTGTAATATATTTTAGTTTGTTCTCATTTGGGTTTTCTCTCAACAACATCAAGCATCTTCCTCGAGGTCTGGAAAGGTCAAAACCAAGAACCAAACCGGATACCTTGGAAAACAAATAAGCATACTGCATTGCATACTAACTTTGTTTTTGTTTTGTAGGTTTTGTTATTATTATTGTTTCTAACTTTGTTGTCAGTTCAGGAAACATTGCTCGTCGCCGAGTGTTCCTTGTCAACCGCACGCACCGGTACCCGACTCGTAACAACCTTCCCGGCATTCAAATGGAGCAAGTACAGCAGGACCTGACTGAGGTCAGAAATCAGATGGCCAATGAGAGAGTAGAGATGAGAAATCAGATGTCTCAGTTCATGGCAGTGATGAATGGCTTAGCCCAGAGTCAAGAAAGGTTAAGAGAGCTGGTGGAAAGACAAACTCCTAAGGAGCCTCATCTTGGAACCGGAGGAACTAGCAACAATGAACGGGGTCAGCCTCGTATTGACCCACCGGAGTATGGACCTCATCTGAATCCAGAAGTTAATATCCCGAGGAATGGTCAAGGTAATACTGTTGGGGGCCAAATCATGCAGGAGGATCCCCAGGGAGAACAGTTTACTGTTATAGGAGCTGGAGATGAGGTATACGATAGAAGATTGGACGAGATTGCTGAAAAGTTAAGATCTTTGGAATCTCAGAATTCTTTGGGTTTCGATGTTATGGATATGGGACTAGTAGATGGGGTGAGAATTTCCCACAAATTTAAACCCCCATGCTTTGAAAAGTACAATGGTACCTCCTGTCCTCGCACTCATCTGCAGTCTTTCTTGGGAAGGCTCAAAGCTTATACCATGGATGAAAAGTTATGGATGTTCTACTTTGAGGACAGTCTGACTGGAGCTTCGAGAGAATGGTATTCGCATTTGTCTAGGGCCACCATAAGATGTTGGAAGGATCTAGCCGAGGCTTTCATCCGTCAATATCAGTACAACCTGGACATGGCTCCCAATAGAACTCTTCTAATGGGCATGTCTCAGTCTTCTAGGGAGAGCTTCAGGGATTATGCTCAAAGGTGGAGACAGCTTGTTGCTGCTGTCCAACCACTCATGTCATAAAGGGAAATGGCTTACATGTTCATGAACACATTGCAAGGGACCTATATTGATAGACTGACTGCTTTCTCCTCTACCAGTTTTGCTGATGTTGTCATAGCCGGGGAGAGGATTTAAAGTCTCTTAAAGATGGGAAAAATCTCCGAAAGTGGTGCAAGTTCCTCCAGCAATCCCAGAAAACCCTTTGCAGGACCCCGAAGGACGGGTGAAACAAATTCCATTCATACAAGCAGGGGCAGGCCTCAATATGCTCACCGGTCAGTAGTAGCTATTACCATCCCAGCTCCAATTCCACAACAATCATCATATCCTCAACAACAACAACCACAGTATCAACAACAAGCTCATTATCCACAACAAAGGTCGTACAACAGCAGCAATAGCAACCAACAGCAGCGTCCCTTCCAACAAAGGCCATCACAAGCAAACAGGGTAATTGACCCAATCCCAATGTCGTATGCTGCACTCTTGCCACAACTCCTAAAGCTCAACCTAGTTGAGTTAAGGACGTTGGCTCCTCCAGATCCTCTCAATATGCCAAAGAACTATGATGCAAATGCCAGGTGTGCATTCCACTCAAACGCACCGGGGCATAATACTGAAAAGTGCAGGGCCCTACAGATGAAAGTCCAGGATTTGGTGGACTCAAAAGCTCTCAATTTTGCACCTCCTCCGAACGTCACAAGAAATCCAATGCATAGTTACAACGGGCCTAGGATTAATGCTATTGAGAAGGGCAAACCATCCACATTAATTAGCAGTGTTGCACAAACCCGAACATCCTTGGTTGAAATCAAAGCTCAGCTGTTAGAATGCCAAGTGTTCCCTGGGTGTGAGGTCGGCTGTGGATATTGCAATATTGTCGTTAATGGATGTGAGAGACTGAGATACGACATAGATAGCCTCATTAGAGATGGCACTCTTCAGATTACAACAACAACAACTACAACTCTAACAATTCCTTCATCAACAATCGCAGATACTCCTACAACATCAGCAACCCTTGTTCCAACAGATTCTGCTACAACTCCAACAGTTACTCAATCAATCACTTCAACGAATACAAGTTCAGTCACAATTCCTTCTACAACGACAACATCCATTACTCTATCAGTTCCTGCTACAACTCCAACACCCGTCCAGTCAACAATACCGTCTACAACATCAGCAACAGTTAATGAAAGCGTCTCAACGGTTACGATATACTACGATCCCGCAAATGTTCCTTCCAACAACTCACAGCAAAATGCTACTCCTGTCAGAGCTCCAGTTACCATATATTATGATCCACACACCATTGTGGTCCCCTCTGCAGCTGCTATCAGTCTAGTCACTATCACAGTGCCTGGGCCAATTCCTTACGAAAGCAATAATGCCATCCCTTGGCATTATGGCTCAGATCTATACTGCGAGGGGCAGAAAATCACTTTAGAGTCATCTTCTTCACCTCAGATAGACAACGTGGGGGGAGGCGGAGGCTTCACTAGAAGCGGACGTCTCTTTGCCTCGCAAATACCAAGACCCATTGCTGAAGCAGAAGCTGCTGCTAAGGCAAAAGGGAAGAACATGGTGCAAGAAGAACCAGTTGCTAAAGAAACTTTGAAGACTCCTTTTGATCAAGAGGTTGATGAATTCATGCGGATAATCAAGAAAAGTGATTATAATGTGGTGGACCAGCTTCACCAGACACCTTCCAAGATCTCCATACTATCATTGCTAATGTGCTCTGAGGCTCATCGGAACGCACTATTAAAAGTCCTGCACGCAGCTTATGTGCCGGAGGAGATTACTGTCAATCAGTTAGAGGCTGTGGTTGGAAATGTCAACGCTAGTCATGGACTAGGATTTACTAACACTGATCTGACAGCGGAAGGTCACAATCACAACAAGGCTTTGCACATTACCTTGGAGTGTAAGGGTGCAGTTCTTTCTCACGTATTGGTGGACATATGGTCATCACTTAATGTCCTACCCAAGAAAGCCCTTGTGAAGCTGGAACATGATGGATTGGAACTACGACCAAGCAACTTGGTAGTGAGAGCCTTTGACGGTTCTAAAAGATCAGTTCTGGGAGAGATAGAGTTGCCAATAATGATTGGCCCACAGGTTTTCAAAACGACCTTCTTTGTGATGGATATACAGCCTGCCTACAGCTGTCTATTGGGTAGACCATGGATACACGCCGCTGGCGCTGTGACGTTAACCCTTCACCAGAAGTTAAAATTTGAGTGGGAGGGCCAAGTCATTACCATTTGTGGGGAAGAGGATATCTTCGTTAGCCAGCTGGCTACTTTCAAATACATTGAAATGGATGGGGAGATCCATGAGACCATGAGTCAAGGGTTTGAAGCCCTTAATATCAATGAAGCATTTGCTGTGTCTGGGACTTCCATCATATCATATCAACAAGCCCGGAAGGTTGTTGAAGAAGGTACCACTCAAGGCTGGGGCAAGCTGCTGCCAGTAGAAAAGAAAGAAGACCGATTCAGGTTGGGTTACAGACCAACTCGACAAGATCAACCAGAGGCTGCAACGGAGCCCAAGTTTGTCAGCAGGGGAATGCTCACCCCGGATACTGTGAATAGTTTGGAAGATGAGTCAGAAGACGAGCGCAACCTGGAAAGCTGGATACGTCCAAGGATCCCGGGGAACCATGTCTCAAACTGGTCTTCCCAGGAAATTATAAGAGTTACTCCTGCAGAGTAATTATTATTTCCTGTCTTTAAAGAATGCATCAAGTCCTGCATCTTGCCCAAGATGTCAGGGCTCATTTTGTAATTGGGCCATCTTGTATTTTGTGCAAACGATCAATTAATGAATATCAGGACATCTTTTGCAAATGAGTCTTTTCTTTTCCGCTCACTGTTTTTCATTTTTCATTTTTTGTACAAAAATAAAATGGCAATGTTTTTCATAATAACAACTTCATTTTCACTCTTTCTAAACAAGATAAAACTGATCACTAAAATAAACCGATCTAAACCCTTGCAGAGAATACCCTCCAGATTGCACCGACAACAACACTGCTATGACTTCATATGACTTTGACAATCCGATTAATCAAGCTGATGAAGGGGTTGAAGAATATTATGAGCTACTTGAAGAATTAGCCAGGTTGTTGAGACAAGAGGAGAAGGTTATCACTCCTCATCAGGAGGAAGTTGAGACGGTTAATCTTGGTACAAAAGAAGACTTGAAAGAAGTTAAGATTGGGGCCTGTCTGTAAGAGTCAGTAAATGAGTAACTTATTGACATGCTTCGGGAGTATGTGGATGTTTTTGCTTGGTCTTATCAGGATATGCCAGGGTTGGACACCGACATTGTTATGCACAAGCTGCCTCTGAAAGAAGACTGTCCGCCAGTAAATCAGAAGCTGCGCCGTACTCGTCCAGATATGGCCATGAAGATAAAAGAAGAGGTACAAAAACAGTGGGACGCCGGTTTCCTTGCTGTGACCAGTTACCCGCCATGGGTTGCTAACATCGTACATGTGCCTAAGAAGGATGGAAAGGTGAGGATGTGTGTGGATTACCGGGACTTGAACAGCGCCAGCCCGAAAGATGACTTCCCATTACCTCACATTGATGTATTGTCGACAATACGACTCAGTTCTCGGTATTCTCCTTCATGGATGGATTTTCAGGATATAATCAGATCAAAATGTCACCTGAAGACATGGAGAAGACAACTTTCATCACACCTTGGGGCACGTTCTGTTATAAGGTAATGCCATTCGGACTGAAGAATACTGGTGCCACTTATCAACGGGCTATGGTAACATTATTCCATGACATGATCCACAAAGAAATTGAATGTTATGTGGATGACATGATTTCCAAGTCCCTCACAGAAGAAGACCACCTGGTGAATCTGTTGAAGCTATTCAAGCGTCTGAGGAAGTATCAATTGAAGTTAAACCCCAACAAGTGTACATTCGGGGTGCGATCCGGAAAACTGCTGGGATTTATTGTAAGTGAGAAAGGGATTGAAGTTGACCCTGATAAAGTCAAAGCCATCCAGGAGATGCCTGCACCGAAGACTGAAAAAGAAGTTCGAGGGTTCCTGGGTAGATTGAACTACATTTCGCGGTTCATATCTCATCTGACTGCAACCTGTAAGCCTTTGTTCAAGCTGTTAAGAAAAGAACAAACAGTCAGGTGGAATGAAGACTGCCAAAGGGCTTTTGACAAAATCAAGGAATATTTACAAGAGCCTCCAATCCTCATGCCTCCAGTGGAAGGAAGACCTCTAATCATGTACTTGACAGTATTAGAAGAGTCAATGGGGTGTGTGCTGGGCCAACATGACGAGTCTGGTCGAAAAGAGTATGCAATATACTACCTAAGCAAAACGTTTACCGACTGTGAACAATGTTATTCACTGCTCGAGAAAACTTGGTGTGCTTTAGCGTGGGCTGCTCGCCGACTGAGACAGTATATGTTGACCCACACTACTTTATTGATCTCCAAGATGGACCCAGTCAAGTACATTTTTGAGAAGCCAGCACTTACCGGACGGGTTGCAAGAGGGCAAATGATTCTCATAGAAAATAATATTCAGTACACATCTTAGAAAGCCATCAAAGGCAGTGTATTGTCTGATTATCTTGGCTAGCAACCCATTGATGATTACCAGCCTATGAGATTTGACTTCCCTGATGAAGACATCATGTTCATAAAAGCAAAAGATCATGAAGAGCCTATTCACACTAAAGGGCCTGACCCAAAAGAGGAATGGACAATGATGTTCGATGGGGCTATTAATATGAATGGTCGTGGTGTTGGTGCAGTACTCATTACACCTAAGGGAGTTCACATGCCTTTCTCAGCAAAACTCACCTTTAACTGCACTAATAACGAAGCTGAATACGAAGCTTGTATCATGGGTCTTGAGGAAGCCATTGACCTCAGGATCAAGACTTTAACTGTGTTCGGAGATTCAGCTCTGGTAATTAATCAAACCAACGGCAAATGGTATACTCACCAGGAACATCTGATACCTTACCGGGACTATACGAGGAGGTTGCTAACATTCTTCACAATAGTCAAACTTGAGTATATCCCTCGAGATGAAAATCAGTTTGCAGATGCTCGGCTACCATTTCATCCATGATCAAAGTTCAAGCTGCCAACTTTGTGCCTCGGATTTCAGTGTCCAGACTTGACAGACCAGCATACGTATTCTCAACAGACCTTGCCGAAGATGATAAGCCTTGGTTCTACGACATCAAATGCTTCTTGGAGGATCAAACATACCCACCTGGGGCATCTTCCAATGACAAGAAGACATTAAGAAGGTTGGCTGGTAGTTTCTTCCTGAATGCTGATGGTTCCTTGTACAAGAGAAACTTTGATATGGTACTTCTCAGATGTGTTGATAAGACAGAAGCAGACTTGCTGATGCACGAGGTGCACGAAGGATCTTTTGGTACCCATGCTTGAGGGCATGCTATGGCTAAAAAGTTGTTAAGATCAAGCTATTATTGGATCACAATGGATGCAGACTATTGTGCTTAGGCCAGGAAGTGTCATAAATGTCAGATTTATGCAGATAAAGTGCATGTGCCTCCGAATCCTTTGAATGTGATGTCTTCACCCTGGCCTTTTGCCATGTGGGGCATTGATATGATTGGGAAGATTGAACCGACTGCTTCAAATGGCCACAGATTCATCCTGGTTGCCATTGACTATTTTACCAAGTGGATTGAGGCAGCTTCGTATGCAAATGTCACCAGACAAGTGGTAGCCCGATTCCTGAAGAGAGACATCATCTGTCGATATGGAGTGCCCGAGCGAATCATTACTGATAATGGTTCCAACTTGAATAACAAAATGATGACAGAACTATGTCGGGACTTCAAGATCCAACACCACAATTCTTCTCCTTACAGGCCAAAGATGAATGGCGTTGTAGAGACAGCTAACAAGAATATCAAGAAGATTGTACAGAAGATGGTGGTCACCTATAAATACTGGCATGAAATGCTACCATTTGCCTTGCATGGGTACCGTACCTCAATCAGAACATCCACTGGGGCAACACCGTATCGGCTTGTTTATGGTATGGAGGCAGTCCTACCTGTTGAAGTTGAATTACCCTCCTTGCGGGTACTAATGGATGTCAAATTAAATGAAGCAGAATGGGTCTGATCCTGATACGAACAACTGAATCTGATTGAAGAGAAGAGATTGGCTGCAATCTGTCATGGGCAGCTGTATCAGAAAAGAATGAAGAAGGCCTTCGATCAGAAAGTCAGGCTCCGAGAGTACCAAGTAGGAGATCTTATGCTGAAAAGACTCCTTCCTCCTCATACAGACCACAGGGGCAATTGGACTCCGAACTATGAAGGGCCATTCGTAGTAAAGAAAGTTTTCTCTGGCGGAGCGCTGATGCTCAGTACTATGGATGGTGAAGATTTCCAGTCCCCTGTGAATTCAGATGCAGTTAAAAAATATTTCGCATAAAATGACTCGCTGGACATAAAAACAGAATGTAAGTCCAGGAAAAAATAGGGCATCCCGGCGAGTCAAAAAAAGAATAAAAGACTCGGGCAAAAATAAGGGAAAATAAAAAAAAATGTACACCCGCTGAGTTGAAAAGCCACATTGGACAGCTCAGGCAAAAATGGGTATCCCGGTGGATTGAAAACCCGAAAGGGCGATCCACGCAAAATAAGGGAATAAGCGAACAACTGCATTCTGAATTCGTCTGTATCACTTATAACATGGTGAACTTCGGAAGGTTAAAGCATCGATCAGAATCAACCTTCTTCAAAAAGCAAGATAAGAAGAACGTCAATGTCATACGAGTCATAACAAAGGGAAGCTCATTGAAGCGTCATCAACATTGCCAGCATCTTTTTTGTTTCTCAATTTGTAACAATCGCCTCATTTCAGGGGATCTGTTTCTTTGACTGTACTTGCCAATTCAGGGCACAAAAATAATAAAATCAGATTTTCAGTTACACTTTGTCTCGTACATTTTATTTTTCATTTGCAAAAATGTCTGATGTCCTTAATATAATGGTTGCATAAATACAGATGTGTCTTTTCTAAATTACATGCTTGCAGGAAATATATTTCTTACTCCTAGGAGTGTCTAAATTCCTATGATGGAATCCAGTAAAGGACACCTCGGGGCACTTGTACGTTTCTTTGTCATAACAGGATTGCAGGTATTCAAAGTGCAACATGGGACATGAAAGGTTTTCCCTAACGAGCTGCCAAATCATTATTTCCTCAGCACGTCTTCCAAACAACATCAGAGGTGCTCTCTCCCCATCAAGAGTTGTTGGACACCACTTCTCCAGCACTTTCTCCAGGACAGCATCAGAAGGGGCACATTTCCCCAACTGAGTTTATCATCCTCAGCAGAATCCCCACAGAAATCTCTAGGAAGATCGTTCAGTGATCATTCCTCCCCAGCCAAGTGTCAGGCAGGGAATCATCTCCCCGCAGAGTTTCAACCTCTATCCAGAAGAGCAATGTCTGAAGATCTCACAACAAAGTGACGAAAGCTTCCACAGACCCCAGCTGGGCTCCTCATCACCAAAGATAGGTCTATCAGTGACTTGTTTCCCCAAGCAAAGTCATATCAGATCTACCAATGATCTTTTCCCCCAGCTGGGATATTCTTTCCAAGCAGATCAGCCAGGGATCTTCACCGCAACGGGATCCGAATCCTGGATCGGTATCTTTGCACAATCATAGCATTCGCATTATATTTCCCCTCAGAGCGTAGCATTCCACCTAATACGGAGCATTACGGAAAAAATCAAACATACTGCATAATCATAAGCCATGCTTTGAATCAAGCACCTGTATGTACCAATATTTCATCAGCAATATATATATATACAAAGACTCACAGTCCCGGCAAAAAGCCAAAGCGTCCCCTTTGCACTCACTAATACATGTTAATATATACCTTTTTCCGATACTCGTCTGTGTCGTATCACTCCCCTGCAGATATAAACCACAAACATATATCTATACATTCTTTGGACACTCGTCCGTGTCACTTTTCCCCAGCATGGTTGCCCAAACACTTATTGTAAATCAAACACTTGTTTATAACACATTTCTTCTGACACCCGTCCGTGTCATCTTATCCCCACATGTCTTCAGAATGTCTCTTACATTTATAAGTTCATAAATTATACATTCCCTTTCATGATACTCGTCCGTATCATACTCTCCCCAGTAAGTTGAACACTCGGCTGTGTCTCACTCATGCTTATTTTTTACTTATACAAATACTCGTTCGTATCTTGTATACACCACTTATCTTTTCCCAGATTCAACACTCGTCTGTGTTCTTTGTTAACCAGTTGGTACTCGTCCTTACCATCATCTCTGAACATGCGTCAGCGTTTGTTTCTACCGATACTCGTCCGTATCGTAGTCTTAAGGATGCTCGTCCGCATATTTAATCTATACACAGTGTCAAACATTTATACCTTTTCTTTCTTGAATGTAGACACCCGTCTGTGTTTACCATTCCCCAGTAGAATTACTTTTCTTCTATCTGACATTCGTCCCATGTCATGATACTTTCGGCAGTCGTACCCTGCCAGGTTATCTTCCTTCACCTTTTGATGATCGTCCTTCATCATTCCCCCAGTGGAGTCTCCATTATTGGAACCCTTTCGTATCCGACATTCGTCCTATGTCATGATATTTTTAGCAGTCGTACCCTGCTAGGTGATCCTCCTTCAGCTTTTGATGATCGTCCTTCATCATTTTATCCGATGGCCGTCCCCATCGTTGATCTTGTTATCTGACATTCATCCTATGTCATGATAAACCCCGAGAGCAGTCGTACCCTTCTAAGTGATTGTCCTTCACCTCTTGATGATCTTCCTTCATCATGCTTATCTGGTGGTCGTCCCCATCGTCGACTCTTTCTATCTGACATTCCTCCTATGTCATGATACTTCCGGCAGCCATACCCTGCCAGGTGATCGTCCTTCACCTTGGATGACCGTCCCCCATCCTTATCCCCAACAGAGTAGCCGTCCCCTGCTAGGTGATCGTCCTTCACCTTTGATTTCACTAACCCGGTGGCCGTCCCCACCGTTCTTTACCCGTTACTCTATAAACCTGATGGTCGTCCCCATCATGATACTTCCAGCATGTCGGCCGTCCCCGTCATTACTTTATCCCCAGCAGTTGTCCTCTGCTCGACGGTCGTCCTCCGTCACCCATAATTTATAATCATACTTTACTTCCTTTTACAATCTATATCCCTTTTCTTCTTCACAACCAGTGAGTGCAAATTTTGGACTGTCTTTGGTATTCAACCATAAGTTATCTTGTTTGTCTGTTAAGCCGTTGCTTACATCCTGCACAGCTAACTCATGCTTGAATAGGGGCAGCTGTAAACACCCCAAATTTTCCCTTACTCATTTCATCATGGCTTGTGACTCTTTTCATTTGCATAAGTTCAATCATATCATCTCATATTGCATTTTTGCTTCACTGCATTGGTTCAAAGTCATCTGCATCTAGGGTTTGTGATCTGAGCAATTCCTGAGCTATCTGAGCCACTCCAAGAGTCTCCAATCATCTCAAGAGGGTCCATGTATGTTCAAGCATCATATTATATCCTCCCAAGATCAAGAAAGTCAGAAAATCACAAGAACTGAGGAAGGCATGGAAGCAGAGCCAAGTTTAACTACACAGATGACCTAAAATTAGGGTTTTGGTTTCAGAGGCCATAACTCCAAATTTTTTGGTCATTCTTGTTTCTATTGGTCTCTATATGATATAAGGATCATGCATACCAATTTTCATGAATAAATTCAATGGGGAAGGCATTTGATCAATAAATGACTTCTTGAACAAGTCAGTGCAAAATCAGGGCATCTAAGGCCCCCAATCATCCAACCAAAGGGTCTTCTCCATCATTTTGGGTGTATATGATCTTTATTTGGTCTTAGAAGAGGTTAGAAGTTCACAAAATTGAAGAATTTCAAGCCATTTGCAAAGTTGCCATTTTGGGAAAGTGACTTGTAATGCAAACTTGCCATTTTGGGAAAGTTTTTCAACCTCCTCTTTTTGATTCAAAAATGCTTCAAATGAAAAATTATTGGTCATGAAAGTTGTAGATTGGATCATTCCTTTTTCAAAAAGTACAAGAACTTGATCTAATTCATCATAGAACTCAAGTTATGGCCTTGCAAAGTTGGGAAAAATCACAAAATTTCACTTATGTACCAAAGAGGGAAACTTGCAAAAACTCATGTCAAACCAATTTGTAGCCTCAAAGTGACTTCTAACCATTACACAAACATAATACATGACCTATAATTCAGAATTTCCCAAAGAATTCTCAAGTTTCATGCCTTGATCATCAAGTATTTCAAAAGGGGCCAAAACCTTCACAAATTGCAAAACCACCCACAAACTTCATTCCACTTGATATTTTGCCTCAATCTGAATTCCATGGTTGCCCATGAATCAAGTTGAGCTAGACACCCCCTTGTCCCCAGCCTGCCATGAGCCCATACCTCAAAGGACAACTTTCTTGACTTTTTGCAAATTGAGCCATACCAATCAAACTGCTCCACAACAACTCTCTGACCTATCCAGGATTGATACATGGACCAAAAGCAACTCAACACACACAAAAACAAAAGCTGAATCCTCACACAACTCAGCATTCATCAAAACTTCCCCTTTTGCATTTCTCTTCGAAACTCATAGCTCATCCAACAAAACTCCAAACTTTTTCCACCATTCAACTCCACATTCATCACTGATCATTTCCCACCCTTCATTTTGCCTTTAAACACCCCATATCAAAAATACGATTTTCACCTCCTTTGACCTGAGCTTCAGCAAACTTCACATAGAGGCCATATAAACTCCAACCAAGCATTGCAAACTCTTGAGGGGGATCATTGGAGGTGATTTGAAGCAAAGAAGCAGCCAGCCAGTGCCATTTTCGAAAGCTTCAGTTCAGGTAACCTCAAGAACAAATTTTCCAGAAACTTGATTTTAGGTTATAGATTTGTTCCTCATGTTGCATTGATCATGCTGATGCTTTTCTTTTTGAAAATGGTTGAGTTTTAAGGATTTTATGTTGCTCTGAAACTTTTCCCGTAAAATGTGTTTTGATTCGATTCTCAAGATTTACGAAAAATAAATGAGTTTTGTTGTGTGGTTTGTGTTTAATGATGTTCAAGGAATGATTCTGGAGAGTTTGATGAGTTTTTGTGGCGTTTTGAGAGAGATTGAATGAGAGTGCTGCCGGAGAAGATGACCGGAACATTGTTCCGGTCACCTGAAAGTCATTAGGGTTCAGATTAGGGCTTTAATCATAATTAGCATAGTTTGAATGGCAGTCGTCCAGATGCGCGCGGGGTCAATTCCCTCAAATCTGACTTTAAACCTCAGCCCTAGGATTAGCTGATTTTCCCCTTTTTTCTCATTTATTTAATATTTATTTCATTTGTTTCTATTTTATTTGAACGAATTTTTAAAAAATAGCAAATGACATCAAAAAATTCTGAAAATTTTTATCCAAACCTTTATTAATTTTCAGAACCCCAAAATATTTTTATTTTTATTTTTTGCATTAAAAATTATTTTTAAATAATTTAAATGTTTATTTTTAATTAGTTAATGAAAATTAATTAATTAAAAATACATTTAGGTATTTAAAAATCCCAAAAATATTCAGAAAGCATTTCAAAATATTTACAAACATTTACAAACTCACAAAGCAAATTTCTTTTTGGTTTTGATCTTACTTTGACAATTTTCATTTGAATTAGGGTTCTTTAATTTGAATATTTTTAACCCTAACTTCAAAAATTCATAACTTTTGATCCAAGTTGAGTTTGTGAATGGTTCTTTTTTGCATTGTGTTATGCATCCTTTCAAGCATTTAAAAATATTTTTGTTTCATTTTTATCTTTCATTTTCAATTTGTTTGACATTTTCCCTTTAGGATCACCCTTAAAACCCTAGAAATTTAGGAAAATCATAAGTCCTTTAGGGTTTAGCTTCTGACCTTCCCCTTTGGGCAGTGAACTTGTATAGGTTCAGGGTACCTTTGATCCCATTTTCAATTTTTTATCTCATGTTTTGCTTCTGATTTTGAATTTTGCATTGCATCTTGTACATAAACCCTAATCTTTGCCTTCATTTTCATTCATCCTTCATATGCTTGCATACATGAACTTGCCATGACATTTTGTGCTTTCACATGACTTCTAAGACATCTTAGGACACATTAGACTCATGTTTGATCATTGCATCATCCATTTGCCATGCTTTTTCTTTCATTTGATGTCATATGTATTCATGAACTTTCATGCCTCCTTTCATGTCACATTTGCATCTTCATTACTTGTATGATCATCCACATCTCATGACATCCATTTGTATCATCTCTTAGCATCATTTACATCATGAATATGCTTCTGACTTTGGCTTTTATCTTTGCATTTCATCTCATTTTTATTTCATTTCATTTCCTTCTGCTAACTTTTCAGGTGGTAAGTGTTTGAGAAGTGAATTTGCCTTCACTTCTCATAACCTCTTCTCATCCCTTTTATGCATCATTGCTGCATTTTTACTTGTGAATTAGAGTGATATTACTCATTCATGCTCCTTCTCCTCTTTCTGTCTTCAAGCAACTTATCTTCTTAAGTGAAGTAAGTTGTCTTGCTTCTTGCTGCTTCTTTTCCTTCCATCCTGCTTCTTCCTTGGTGGCTCTCTTGAGGATCTTCTTGCAAGCTTCATAAACCCTAGGAACACCCAAGCATGATCACAATTAGGGTTTGATTAGTCCCCCATTAGTTTTACCTTTGTGTCATCTTTGAGTCTTCTCTTCTCATCTCCTAATCAAGGACTAAACCTTAAAGGTTTTAAGGCTTTGTGATTAAGGTTATGTCTGTATCCTTCTATTAGGATGGAGTCTATAACTTTAATCCTAAGTGTTAAACCCTTAATGTGTTTAAAACCTTTAATCAATTCACCTAATAATCACTAAGACATCAAGCTTGTAACTTGGGCCTTGCATTAGGGTTCTAATTCTTCCTTGATTGGTTAAGAAGGACTAACCCTAGTGTTAATGGACAAGTCCCCATCAAGTTGTCTTACAAACCATAAAATCCACTTCTTAATCTTACCATTAACTAAAATCCACTTTAATAAAGGCTTTGTTTTATCATGAGGTTAATCCCTAATCATGGATTAAGTTGAGGAGCCTTCCTCAGCTTAAATGTTCTCATCTATTATCCTTCTATTAGGATGGTGTAATGGGTCCATTAAATCTTTGATTATGGCTTAAACTCATTACTTAACACTAAACAAAAATACCAAAAACATCTAAATGATTGCAAATAAGTTAATGATCTTAATCCTATATCATGGTGATTAAGTGTGAGGTGTTTACTTCATACTTAAGGTATTCTCATTACCCCTAATCAGAGGGAAGATGTGATGAGTTTACTAATCCTCGGTTTAGGCTTAAGCTCATTTTCTTATGACAAACTCCAAAAGCAATAAAAGACTGAAAACACCGAAAACAAACAATAATCGTCTCATTCGGGATTCTTTTCTCATCACACTCATTCACAAATGAGAACTTGCTTCTTCCGTCTAATGCAAGACAGTTTGCACCTGAGCCAGACAGGTCATACACTTGAGCATAGACAAGTAAACAGTTCACAAGTCAATTTGTTTTTCAGTCTCTTTGAGTCGAACTATGGTGTTCTGACTTCCTCATTGCACGAGAGGATACGTAGGCATAACTTAACAGTTATCGAACAAAAGTCTTTGTATATTCCCCCCTCTTCCAGTATTATTCTTTAAGCCTCATAATCTTGAGCTTCATACTCTCTCCTTGCACTGACACTCTCTTATTTCACTTCACATTTCTTTTTGCATTGACACTTGCATTCTTTTCCAGCTTTTGCACACAAAATAGCACTGACACTACCCCCTTAAACACAAACTTTCAAGCGTGGATCCCGTCGGGTACGACGGACAATCTGTGTGCTAATACCTTCCCAGGTTGTAACCAACCCCCTTTCTCAGTTTCTCTGGTTCGCAACCGTCATATCCATATCTTTTCTTAGGTCTATGCAGCATTACCTTTCCTTCGGGATAAAAATGCCTAGCTGGCGACTCTTTTCAGTTCACCCTTGTGTCCTCTTTTTCGCCGACCGTTCGCGTCTGTACCCCTCTTGACCAGGTGTCATTTGGTGGGAGCGACAGGAGTGAGAACATGTTTGTAAGTTAAAATTAATTTAGAATGACTTACTTAATAAGATAAATATATGAATATGAACACTCACACACGTAAGTCGATCTTTGATCGCCGTCTTGCACTTTCTAAGGTTACTCCTCATGTTGCCTAATTATAAGGTCAAGTAAGGTGTCTTAAAGAAAAGTCCCTTCATTAATATCATCAAGTCCCTTTAAGTTTATAAGATCAAGTCCCTTCGATGTTGCCTACGGTAAATGATCTTGTCCCTTCGAATAAAAGATGATAAGTCCCTATGAATTGCTAAAGACACCTTACAGTTTCCTATACTCAGATGTCCCTTATCACATCCCAGGTAATGACTACCTATTCCTTAATAATAGGGCTAGTCTTACCATTGAAAGAACACATAAGAACAGTGAAGACTTAGCATAGGGTAGGTTCCTCTTAAGTACTTGCTCACTTTTCTTCAAAATTACTCTTTTACACTTCACATTTCAAACAAATTTTCAAAACAAAGTCTTTATATACATCCATACGAGGATCATTATAAAGTACTTAGAAAATTTTTAATCGCACACTACACTTTCTCAAAAAAACAATTTAAAGTGAGCTAAGTAACTAAGAGCCCATGGATAACCATGGATATAAAGGATGCTAACACCTTCCCTTTATATAACCTACCCCCCGAACTCAAAATCTTTAAGGTCTTTCATGTTCTTTTATGCCCTTTCCTTTTGGATAAAATAAAAGTCGGTGGCGACTCTTACTATCCGCAACATTTAACTAAAGTCAGTTCTCCCACCGTGTTACAGAACTGGCGACTCTGCTGGGGATTTAATAAAAGAGGGGTACCCTTAGGAATTAGATCACTTTAAACTTGTTTGCTTTGTTTGCTTTACTTTACTTGTTGGGTGCTCTTATGTGTGAAAGATCCTAACCCGGATCTAGTGTACCTTAGGTAAATGGCAATAGACCAAGGAAATTGTACGGCGTATACCGATATGGTTGATCTGGTGGCCATAGTTAGTGTGACTTATTGGTTGGTGCTTATGTTCCTTAAGCAAGTTGAGGATAATATGAGGCTGCCATATGTTGTCAATACACTAACTGACTTTTAGAACCCTAGTCATCCCATCTTGGCCTTTAGAAAGTAGTGAGATAACCGGCTTTGGTGAATACTGAAGTTGGTTGATACTCGATACTATGCTCATTGAGATCCTAAACTTGGAGGGTTTTGGTTGGCAATTAAGTTGCCTACTGAACAACCAACCTTATGAAGGATCAATGATATTGAGATCCCTTAGAACCTGGTTACTTTTGTAGGACAGGATGAACCAACTAAACTTCAGGGGAGGGTACTTACCTTTAAACCTCATGCAAGCCTTCAAACCTAGGGCTTTTGTGTGACTTGTTTGTGTGTGCCACATGTTTGTGATTGAGCATAACATCATGACATCATGCATCATAAGCATAGCATTTTCACTAACCATTTCAAGGACCAAAGGATTTATCTTTGTTCTTTGTTGCAGGTCATGGCTTCTGCTCGTAGGAATACTATCCGGATCAACTTTGTAGGAATACCTCCTAAGCTTAAGGAATTGGTCTCTCAAGTTTCTGAAAACTCCCAATTCATCAAGAGGCATGGTCACCTATTGGATCTAGTCACTTCAGGGTTCAATGAAGACATGATGAGTGTCCTATTTCAGTTCTTTGATCCTAAACATCACTGTTTTACATTCCCCGACTATCAGCTGGTTCCTACAATGGAAGAGTTCTCCAAGCTTCTGGGTATACCTATCCTTGATCAGAAACCCTTCACAGGCTTAGAAAAAAAGCCTAAACCTGAGGTTATTTTTGCAGCCCTACATCTGGAAAAATCAGACATTGTCCTGGAAACAAGAAGTGGAGTTAAGGGTATCCTTGCTAAGGTATTGATGGAGAAAGCTCAAGTGTTCCTGAAGGCTATGAGTTATGATGCTTTTGAGGAGATCCTAGCCCTATTGATCTATGGCCTAGTTTTGTTCCCCAATCCAGACCAGTTCATAGACGTACACGCCATCAACATATTTCTGACTCGCAATCCAGTGCCTACATTACTTGGAGACATCTTACACTCTCTTCATACCCGTACTACAAAAGCACGAGGAACTCTGATGTGTTGTATACCTTTACTATCTAGGTGGTTTATTTCTCACCTTCCTCGATCAGTGATGAAGAATGAACAAGGGTTCAGGTGGTCCAAGAGGATTATGTCACTTTCTCATTCAGATATTCATTGGTGCTCTCGATCTATGGAGAATGTTACTATCATTGACTGTTGTGGGGAGTTCCCTAATGTGCCACTCCTTGGCATAAGAGGGGGCATTACTTACAACCCTTCTTTAGCTCTACGTCAGTTTGGTTACGCTCGGAGTGATGGTCCTCATGACATGCTTATTCAGGGTATTGTGTTCGACTACGACAACGATCTGCAAGGTTACCGTCAGAGGTTTATACGAGCATGGGGTAAAGTGAACAAGGTTGACAGCAAGACTCTGGAACCCAAGTACATTATTCCTATGGAACCTTATCTCAGATGGGTGCGAACTCGTGCTCAGACTCTTATGATGCCATATCCTGCCATCCTGCCAGTTACCATGGAGCCTGTTGCTGAAGGAAATACTTCTTATGTCATTCTTCATCCAGATATGCCCACTGACATGGAGGAGTTACAAAGGTCCTGGATCCAGTTGAAGGAGCAAAGAGATACTTTTGAGACTCATTATAAAGAAAGTCAAGAAAGAATCTTAGAGCTAACAAAACAACTTCACGAGGAGCGGAATCTCAACTCATACCTCAACACAAAGAGGAAACGCCCATGGGAGACTTAAAACCCCATATTTGTATTCATTTCATTTTATTTGTAAGCCCAAGGGGCAAACAAGTTTATTTGATTACTAATAAAAGTTTACTTTATGGTTGTTTAAACAAATTTAAATCCTGCGATCCTTGAAAACATTGCATACGCATTTACATACCATATCATTGCATCACAGGTTTCTTACGTACAAGTATCTTATCTTCTCGCTGTTTATTTCAGCAGAAATGGCTCTTGAAAAGACTGTCAAAGACCTCCAGGCACAGAATGCACAATTCCAAGAGTTGATTTTGAACTTGTCCAAGGGACAAGATGAGTTAAAGACACTGTTGGCTAAGAAGAATAAGAAGACTAGAAGATCAGGAGGCTTTATTAATCTGGGAAGAGGATTCAAAGGTCTTGTCAAGACCAAGGAACAGATTGATGATTCTGAGTCTCAAAATTTTGAGAAACAGGGAGGCAGTCTTCATGATACTGTGGGAGATTCTGATTCTGAAGCCAATTATTATCATGATCCTAATGAAAATAAGTACAAGATGCTGGTAGACAGGATGAATGGCATGGAGTTACAAAAATCTTCTGGGCTTGATTTTGATGATCTGAGCTTAATATCTGGACTGGTTATACCTATTGGTTTCAAGGTTCCTGCTTTTGTGGTGTATGATGGTGTCTCATGTCCCAAGCTACATTTAAGATCCTATGTCCGTAGGATTCAACCACATACTGCTGATAAGAAGTTATGGATTCATTTCTTCCAAGAGAGCTTGTCTGGAGCTCAATTGGAATGGTACTATCAACTGGAAAGCATCAATATTCGTGATTGGAATGATCTTGTTGAGGCCTTCTATAGGCAATACCAATATAATGCTTATTTAGCACCTACTCGCATGCAGCTCCAAAGCATGTCCATGGGTGCTAAGGAGAATTTCAAGGAATATGCCCAAAAATGGAGAGACCTGGCTGGCAGAGTTCAACCTCCTCTGACTGACAGGGAGCTAGTGGATATGTTTATGAGTACGTTGAATGGTCCGTTCTATAGTCACCTCATTGGAAGCTCATCATCTGGTTTCACTGAGCTGATAATGACTAGAGAACGTGTGGAGAGTGGTATAAGAAGTGGTAAGATACAGGTGGGTACCTCTGCATCAAGCATTGCCAAGAAGCCCCCTAGTGGGAAGAAGGAGTCTAATGTTGTGTATGGTCAACCTAGTCGTAACAAAAGTCACCAATCTGTGGGAGCAGTTCACATCTCCAATCCTACTCCTACAGCACCAGAGCTACCACAAAACCATCAACAGAAGCCTAGAAGACAATTCACCAAGATCAACATGTCACTGGCCCAAGCCTTGCAACACATATTGAAAGGGGAACTCATTACTTTGAAGGACCCTCCTCAGAATCCTAATACTTCCTCTCCTTGATACAACCCTAATGCACGATGTGCCTACCATTCTAATTGTCCAGGACATGACACCAACAACTGCTGGATATTGAAAAACAAGATTCAAGATATGATTGAAGCTGGAGAGATTGAATTTGACCCTCTTGGGACTCCAAATGTGATTACTGCTCCCATGCCCAATCATGAGAAGACTGTTAATGCTATTGATGAAGTTTCATATGTGTCCTCAGTAGCAGATGTGACTACTCCCCTATCTATTATTAAAAAGAAGCTGGTACAGGCTGGATTTTTTCCAGGTTGCAATGAAGACTGTTTTTACTGTGCTTACAAACCTGATAGTTGCTGGAAGTTGAAGGATGGTATTCAATGCCTCATGGACAATTACACTATATTGTTTGAGAGGACACCTTCTATGGAAAGTATGTGTGAACATATGACTCGAGGTACGAAGGTTGAAGATGTGGACATGGTTGATAAAGTGCCAGTGAAGATTACCTCCAAAGGCCCTGTCAAGATCACTTCCAAAGGACCTATCAAGATTACTGCTGAAGGCCTTGTGAAGACTGTTGCTAAAGTTAGGGTGCCTCCCATGATTATTACCACTCCTGGTCCTATTCCTTATACTTCTGATAAAGCTATACCCTGGAATTACGGTTCTGATATTTATATCCATGGCGTTAAACAAGAACCTTTGACTGATACACATGTTACTGATGATAACCTTGATGTTGATAATATTGCTGGATCTAGTAAGATCACTAGAAGTGGAAGAATTTTCTCTTCTCCGGCTACCTCCAAGAGTGCAGTTACTCCAACTACTACCTCCACTTCTGAGCCAAGTGCTGATGCTCGGGGCAAAGGTCTTGTGGTTGAACCTATGCAAACTGAGGCACCGGATGCTGAAAATCTTTCTAAACAGATGGAAGAAGTGCTGAAGATCATTTGCAAGAGTGATTATGATATTGTTGACCAGTTGGGGCATACTCCCTCCAAAATTTCCATGTTGTCTTTGTTGTTGTGTTCTGAGGCTTATGCTAAAGCCTTGATCAAGTTCTTGAAGACTGCTCATGTGCCAAATGAAATTTTTGTGGATCAATTTGAAAATTGTGTTGCACATCTGACTTATGATAATGGGTTAGGCTTTTCTGATGCTGACTTAACTCCTGCCAAGAAAAACCATAACAGAGCTTTGCATATCTCTATTGAATGTAGGGGCACTACCCTGTCTCATGTGTTGATAGACAATGGCTCTTCATTGAATGTACTTCCCAAAGAGGTTCTGAACAAGCTCAGTCCTGAAGATGCTGTGTTAAGACCAAGTAATATAGTGGTGAGGGCCTTTGATGGTTCAAGAAGGGTGGTGCATGGAGAAATAGATCTCCCGATCAAAGTAGGCTCTCAAATCTTCAATTCTACCTTCTATGTAATGGATATTCGTCCTGCGTACTCCTGTTTGCTTGGGCGCCCCTGGATCCACGGGGCAGGTGCTGTGACCTCCACTCTACATCAGAAGTTGAGATATCCAGTGAAGGGAAGATCGTCACTATTTACGGAGAGGAAGAATATATGGTCAGTCATGTGAATACATTTAAGTATGTTGAAGTGGAAGGTGAATATGTTGAGACTCCTTGCCAGACATTTAAAGTAGTTCCTTGGGTCGTTCCTGCTACTGAAGCTCCTCCTGTTGTCAAAAGAGTTCCTGTGGTTACCAGAGTACCTCCTACAATGGCTTCCCTCAAAGATGCTAGAGTTGTGGTTGAAGAAGGTGGTTGTACTATTTGGGGTCAGCTTCCTAACATTCCTTACAAATATGACAAGTTTGGTTTGGGTTTCACTGTAGAGTCCCAGAAGGCTGTTCGTCGTGCTCGTGTTGTTCGTATCACCAATCAAGGGATCATGAAGGATCAAATCAATGTTGTGGGTGACTATAATGAAGACTACAATCTGGATAACTGGATCTTTCCTACTGTGGGTGATGGGCTCAACAATTGGAAGACTGAAGACATTATTCCTATCTCCTTTAGTCAGGAGTAAATACTATTACTGTGTTGTTATTTTTTAAGTTTGTAATTTTGAACAATTAAACTTTTAAGCCTTGTGTCTTACCCGGGGCACAATGGTATGCTTGTAACGGGATGTCATTTCATTTGCATACTTCATTCAATAAAAATCAATGGACGTTTCGTTTTCGTAAATATTGTGTTCCTTTGTCTTTCTTTTATTTTATTCTTGTTTTATCAGCTATGTGTTCTTACACACACTCACATCACTAAAATGCAGATCCTCATCCACTCTGGATCCTGTTGATAACAGTTCTACTATTGCCAATTATAATTTCGAGAATCCGATCTATCAAGCTGAAGATGGAAAGGAGGAAGATTGTGAAGTACCTGTAGAGCTTGCTAGGTTGTTACAACAAGAAGAGAAAGCTATACAGCCACATGAAGAGCCAATCGAAGTTGTGAATCTGGGAACTGAAGAAAACAGGAAAGAGGTCAAGATAGGGGCTGAATTAGAGGATGGTGTTAAGAGCAGATTAATTCAGATGTTATGTGATTATGTGGAGATCTTTGCTTGGTCCTATGAAGATATGCCAGGGTTGGATACAGACATTGTGGTTCACCGTTTACCGGTAAAAGAAGATTGTCGTCCAAAGAAGCAGAAGGTTCATCGCATGCGTCCTGAAATGTCAGAAAAGATTAAAGCAGAGGTAATGAAACAGTTTGATGCAGGGTTCTTAGCTGTGACTTCTTATCCTCAATGGGTTGCAAATGTGGTACCGGTACCTAAGAAAGATGGTAAGGTACATATGTGTGTAGACTACAGGGATTTGAATAAGGCCAGCCCTAAAGATGAATTTCCACTTCCTCATATTGATGTTCTGGTAGACAACACTGCTCAGCATAAAGTATTCTCTTTCAAGGATGGTTTCTATGGTTACAATCAAATCAAGATGGCACCTGAAGATATGGAGAAGACTACATTTGTTACACATTGGGGCACTTTTTGTTATAAAGTGATGCCATTTGGTTTGAAGAATGTCGAGGCAACATATCAGCGTGCTATGGTGGCTTTGTTTCATGATATGATTCATCATGAGATAGAGGTATATGTGGATGATATGATAGCCAGGTCCCAGGATGAAGAGAAACACCTTGATCATCTGCATAAGTTGTTTGAAAGGTTGAAAAAATACAAGTTGAGATTGAATCCAAACAAGTGTACTTTTGGAGTTAGGTCTGGTAAACTCCTGGGTCTCATTGTCAGTGGAAAAGGTATTGAAGTAGATCCTGCAAAAGTGAAAGCTATACAAGAGATGCCAGCTCCCCGTTGTAAACACCCCAAATTTGCCCTCACCCATTCACACCATGGCTTGTGATCATTCTCATATGCATAAACACAATCATAAGATCTCATATCCCATTTTTGTTTCACTGCATAGTTTCTAAGTCATCTGCACCTAGGGTTTGTGATCTGAGCAATCCAAGAACCTTTTGAGCCACTCCAAAGATCACCAATCACTTCAAAGGGATCCATGTGTGTTCTTATATCATATTACACCCTCTCAAAGTCAAGAATGCCAAAGAATCACAAGAACTAGGGTTTGTATGGAAGCAGAGTCAGGCTAGACTGCACAGTTGACCTAAAATTAGGGTTTTGGTTTCAGAGGCCATAACTCCAATTTTTTTGGTCATTCTTGTTTCTATTGGGCTCTATATGGTATAGGGAGTATGCATATCAATTTTCATGAAGAAATTCCATGGGGAAGTCATCTGATCAAGAGTTGACTTTCCAGACAAGTCAGTGCAAAATCAGGGCATCTGAGGCCCCCAATGACCCAACCAATGGGTGATCTTCATCATTTTGAGTGTATATGATCTTTATTTGATCATGGAAGAAGGTTGAAGTTCACAAAAATCAAGAATTTGGAGTTTTTGCAAATGTTGACTTTTTGGGCATAGTTGACTTTTCAAGAATGTGTCATTTTAGGTCATTTTTCAAGCCTTGATTCTTGATCCAAAAATGCTTCAAATGGAAAAACTTTGGTCATGAAAGTTGTAGAATACATCTTTCCCTTTCCAAAAAGTACAAGAACATGATCAGATTCTTCTTGGATCAAAAGTTATGGTGTGACAAAGTTGGCAAAAATCATTGATTTTCAAGGCATGCCCCAAATGTGAATTTTGCAAAATCATGAACCAAGGCTGTTTGTAACTTCTAGTTGACATCAAACCAATGTACAAACATCACATAAGCCCTAAAAGTCAGATTTGGACCAAAAGATCACATGATTATGGTTTATGTAACAAGGCATTTTCATGAAGAACCAAAATAAGACAACTTGCAAAAACTCATGATCATTCTTTCCACCACTTGCTACATTGGTTACTGCACTTTGCTAGCCCTTCCCCTCACCCTTGCTGCACATCCCCATGCCTTGTACTAGCCTAGAACCAAGCCATGCCTTCCTTACACAAAAAGTTGACTTTTGGCAAAAGCAAACATCCCAATCACAGCAGGCCATGTCACATCCTCTGGCCACTTGCAATTGTTTATACTTTCCATCTGCTAGCAAAACATATCAAGAGGCCAAGCAAAAACAGACCATAGCATCACATTCCAAAAACCACCCCATTTGGCATTTCTCTTCGAATCTGCCTCCAAAAACCTCAAACACTCAAACCATTTTCATACATCAACCCACAGTGCCTCATTGAGTAGAAACCAGCAAGAAACAAGCTTGAATCAGACAAGAACACTCCATTACCATTTTTCACCTCAGCCTACATTTTTCTTCGAATCCCTTTATCCAGTCATCAAACACACCATTTTTCTTCACCAACAAGTCAAGCACATCACAAGGAGTCAAAACCACCCTTCACATTGATCTGAAGCTGCCTATACACAGAGCTCATTTTCTGCTATATCAGATTGGAACCTCTCAAAATAGCTTGCTTAAGCTTATTCCAAGCCTGCCATTAGCATCAGGAGGATCAATGGAGTAAGTTGGCACCAAGAAGCAGTCCAGAAAGCCTAGAAATTGAAGTTTCCAGCTCAGGTATGAACATGAACACTTTCTCCCAAAGCTTGCATTTTAAGTTATAATATGATTGTTTATGCTTTGCTGGTCATGGGGATGCTTTCAGAATCAAAAATGAGTGAAAAATGAGTTTGTATGATCCTTCTGAAATTTTGCCCGTGGATTTTGTTTCTTTCGATTCGTTTGATTCATGGTGTTTAAATGATGCTTGAGCATAGATTCGTGTCCTAGGATGTTAGAGGATCACTTGGGTGTGCTTAATTTGTGGAATAGGTGCCTGAATCATGTTTTAGGGTTTTTGGGGTGCCGGAGAAGATGACCGAAGCTTCTCTCCGGTCACCTGAATGTGATTAGCCCTAAACTCAGGTCATTAAGGGTGTTTGAATGTGGAGCGTTAGATTGGTTGACTTAGTGGACTTCCCGCGCGCATGAGTGGCCCAGATCACTTTGCTTTGCCCTAATCCACTTTAATTAATTAAATAAATCATAATTAGTTTAATTAACTCAGATGCAATCCCAGCCGTCCAGATGCGCGCTGGTCAACCCTTTCAAACCCAGGATCAATCTCAGCCTTTCCTTTCGTTTACTTTTCCATTTATTTTAATTTAATTCCATTTCTTTTTATTTTATTTGCATAATTTATTAAAAATAGTAAAAAATGTCTAAAAATTATGAAACTTTTTCTTGAGAGTTTTATTAATTTTTAGGACACAAAAATATTTTTGTTTTTATTTTTAGCATTAAAAAAGTATTTTTAAATATTTAAAAGATTATTTTTAATTGATTAATGGAAATTAATTTATTAAAAATACTTTTAAGTATCTAAAAATCACCAAAAAATTCATGAAATGTTCTAAGACATTTAGAAGCATTGTCCAACCTTCAAACCAAATTTATTTTTTGATCTTGATGCATTTTGAGAATTTCTCATTGAATTAAAATCATTTTTGTGCATTATTTTGATCCAAAGTTCAAAAAATCATTTCTGCCTATTCATGAGGAGTTGGACATTGATTCTTTTTGCATTGCATTGTGTTTAACATGTAGTTTGTAAGATTAAATTGGCATGATTTGATCTTTCATTTTCAAATTGTTTGGCATTTCTTTTGTTTAGGAACCCTAAAAACCCTAGAAACTTGTGAAAATCATAACTTAAGATTGGTTAAGAGTTGAGACCTCTCCTTTGGGCAGTGGTCTAGTGTGGGATTAGGGGTCTTTTGTGTGGCATTTTCCATTTTTTATCATAGGGTTTGCTTCTGATTTTGACTTTTGTTTGATGTATGGTTCATAAACCCTAATTTGGGCTTCCATATGCATCCATCTTGCATTCTCTTGCATAACATGGCTTGCCATGACATTCCATGCTTCCATGTGATTCATTTGACATCATAAGGCATATAGAAAACATGTTTGATCATTGCATCATGTATTTGCCATGTTGTATGTCATGTGCACTTCATAACTTTTCATGTGTTTTCATGGTTCCTAACTTGCTTCATTTGCATTCATAAGCTTGTATGGTCATTTCCATGTGCTGCCTCATGTTTGTAGCATCTCATAACATCATTAGCATCATGTATGTGCTTCTGGTTTTGTTTCTCATCATGTCATGCCATCCCATTTTGCATTGCATTGTATTCTTTTCTAACTTTTCAGGTGGTAAGTGACTTTGAGAAGTGAATTTGCCTTCACTTCTCATAACTTTTCTTTTCATCTCTCTTGCATCCATTGCTGCATTTTTATATGTGTTTGAGTTTGAGCTTGCTCATTCTTCTTCTTCCCACTTTCTTTCTTCAAGTGACTTGACTTCTTGAATGAAGCAAGTTGCTTTGCTTCTCTTGATCCTTTCATCTGCTTCCTGGTGGTTCCATTGAAGATTTTTCTTCAAAACCTCACAAACCTTAGGAACAACCAAGCATGACAATGATTAGGGTTTTGATTAGTCCCCCCTCTTAGTTTTCACCTTTGTGTCTCTTTGAGTCTTCTTTTCTCACCTCATAATCAGGGACTAAACCCTAAAGGCTTTAAGGCTTTGTGATTAAGCTTATGCCTGCATCCTTCTCTTAGGATGGAGTGTATAACTTTAATCCTAAGTGTTAAACCCTTAATGTGTTTAAATCCTTTAATCAATTCACTTAATAAGTATCAAGACACCAAGCTTGTAACTTGGGCCTTGCATTAGGGTTCTAATTCTTCCTTAATTGGTTAATAAGGACTAACCC
The DNA here is from genome assembly GCA_963966055.1 of Lathyrus aphaca. NCBI lineage: Eukaryota > Viridiplantae > Streptophyta > Magnoliopsida > Fabales > Fabaceae > Lathyrus > Lathyrus aphaca. The sequence goes on from OZ014524.1 coordinate 15,818,951, forward strand.
TAGTGTTAATGGATAAGTCCCCCTCAAGTTGTCTTACAAACCATAAAACTCACTTCATCATCATATCACTAAATAAAATCCACTTAATAAAAGGCTTGTTTTGTCATGAGTTTAATCCCTAATCATGGATTAAGTTGAGGAGTTTTCCTCAGCTTAAACATTCTCATCTATTATCCTTCTATTAGGATGGTGTAATGAGTCTGTTCAATCCTTGATTATGGCTTAACCTCATTACTCAACACTAAACAAAAAAACACCAAAAACATCTAAATAATCACAAGTAGGTTAATGATCTTAATCCTACACCAAAGGTGATTAAGTGTGAGAATCTGACTTCACACTTAAGGTATTCTCATTACCCCTAATCAGAGGGAAGATGTGATGAGTTTACTAAATCCATTGGTTTAGACTTAAGCTCATTAACTTATGACAAACTTCAAAAAGCAATAAAAGACTGAAAACACAAAAACAAACAATAATCGTTTCCTCCGGGATTCTTTTCTCATCATCTTCACTCACAAACGAGAACTCGCTTCTTCCGTCTAATGCAAGACAGTTTGCACCTGAGCCAGACAGGTCATACACTTGAGCATAGACAAGTAAGCAGTTCACAAGTCAATTCATCTTTCAGTCTCTTTGGGTCGAACTACGGTGTTCTGACTTCCTCATTGCACGAGAGGATACGTAGGCATAACTTAACAGTTATCGAACAAAAGTCTCTGTATATTCCCCCTCCTTCCAGCATTATTCTTTTCAGCCTCATTATCTTGAGCATTTCATCTTTGTCCTTAAACTGACACTTCACTTATATACTTCACTTCTCTTACACTGACACCTGTACATCCTTTTCCAGCTCTTTATACACAAATTGCACTGACACTACCCCTTTAAAACACAAATCTTTTAAGCGTGGATCCCGTCGAGTACGGCGGACAATCTGGGTGCTAATACCTTCCCAGGTTGTAACCAACCCCCTTTCTCAGTCTCTCTGGTTCGCAACCGTCTTATCCATCTCTTTCTAGGTCTATGCAGCATTGCCTTTCCTCCGGGATAAAAATGCCTAGCTGGCGACTCTATTCATCTCCAGTGAGTTCACGGCTGTGTGTTCTCATTGTCCCTCTCGCCGACCGTTCGCGTCTGTACCTTTATCTGGGCCTGGTTCCATTTATCGGGAGCGACACCCGTACTGAGAAGGAAGTTAGAGGTTTCTTGGGACGACTGAATTACATTGCAAGATTTATTTCTCAATTAACTGCTACTTGTGAACCAATCTTCAAGTTGTTGAAAAAGGATCAGGTGATGGAATGGAATGATGAATGCCAGACAGCCTTTGATGAAATCAAGAGATATCTTCTAGAACCTCCAATTTTGATGCCACTAGTTGATGGAAGACCCTTGATTATGTACTTAATAGTATTAGACAACTCAATGGGGTGTGTATTAGGGAAACATGACGAGTCTGGTCGAAAAGAGCAGGCAATATACTACCTTAGAAAAAAGTTTACCGACTGTGAAACAAGATACTCACTGCTCGAGAAAACTTGTTGCGCTTTGGCATGGGCTGCTCGCTGACTAAGATAGTATATGTTGACTCATACTACCTTGTTGATTTCAAAGATGGATCCAATCAAGTACATATTCGAGAAACCTGCTCTCTCCGGACGAATAGCGAGATGGAAAATGATCTTAACAGAATATGATATACAGTACACTACTCAGAAGGCCATTAAAGGAAGTGTTGTAGCTGATCAATTGGCTCATCAGGCAGTGGATGATTATCAGTCAATGAGTTTTGAGTTCCCTGATGAAGACATTATGATTATTACCAAAGAACCTGGACAATATGACGGACCTGAACAAGGATCCCGATGGACTATGGTTTTTGATGGAGCTTCTAATGCACTTGGTAATGGTGTTGGTGTTGTAATCATTTCCCCTGAAGGTTGTCATACCCCCGATTACTGCAAGAATTTGTTTCTATTGTACTAATAACAGGGTTGAGTATGAGGCATGCATCATGGGTGTCAAAGCTGCCATTGATATGAAGGTCCAGTTCCTGGACGTATAAGGAAATTCTGCCCTGGTAGTAAGTCAGATTAAAGGAGATTGGGATACCAAGCATGAAAATCTTATTCCTTACAGAGAGCATGTGTTGTCTTTGATCCCATATTTTGAAGAGATTACCTTTGGACATATTCCACGAGGAGAGAATCAGTTGGCAGACGCACTAGCCACCATGGCATCTATGTTTGAGATTAGTTGGGATGATGAAGCTCCCAAGATTACTATTGATAGATTTGAGAAGCCTGCATACTGCAATGAGATTGACATTGAGCAAGCAGAGGGGAAGCCTTGGTTCTATGAAGTGAAAAGATATCTCGAAACTCAGGATTTCCCTTGAGAGTTAAGGTCCTATACTTGGGACCTGAGTGACACCTAGGCTAGAGTGAATCATATTCTTTCCCATTCCATCTCGGTCTGGTGCGGGAATATGAAACACGGTTCAGATATGGGTTTCTTCTTGAGAACTCTGTGCTGCAGATTTCCTGCAATGCTAGGGCTATCTGGGAAGCCTGCTAAGTCTGGATGACCTTTTAGTATTGACCTTCAGAAACTGAGGTGAATTAGAGGAGGAACTTTTATGGTTATTGTAAACACTGTACCTCCGGGTTAGAAGTGTTTACACTTCTCATAACTGATCCAAGTCTGAGGATCCTTGTTTTAGAACACCACCTGTGAGGGGGTTGGGCTGTTTACAGGTTTGCAGGTACCTTGACCTCAGAATACCCTGTTACTCTGACTTGATTAAGAATACTCCATGTTGGAACAGTTCTTGTGATTCTAAAACCCTGGACATGTGGCTCTTTATTTGAGTCCCCTACCTTGGTTACTGGATTTATAGACCCCCAACTGGAATTCTTGAACACACTTGGACCTATATCAGGGCATTTGATCAGATCCAGCTCAGTCACAAACCCTTGCATATCATTTGCATACATACTCATTGCATCATATTGACATTTGCTTATTTGTGTTTCAGGGTATCCATCTTCATTTGGTTCTGGTTTTGACCCCATCTTCAGTACTGACCTATCTTCATCAGCATTTGCTTCAGCTACCCACTTCAGTTGTCTGCACCAGCCAATCAGTGGCTCATTCTTCAGTGTTATCATCAGCACCTGTCAGCATCATGGCTCCCAAAAAGAGCAACATCACCTATCACTTCTTCCAGCCAGAGCTATCTGACATCAGGAGGATTCAAACCCTGATCACTCCAGATCACATACCATTGTTCAGGGAACACTACGGAGATATACTTGATACGGTTATGGATCTGGACCCTTCACAGAGAAGCCTGATCCACACTTGCATTCAGTTCTATGATCCCCCACTGAGATGCTTTACTTTTCAGGACTTTCAGCTAGGCCCTCTATTGGAAGAATACTCATCATTGGTTGGTCTGCCTATCAGGGGTGGAATCCCTTTCAACCCTGAGATGGTCTTTCCTGGTAATGGAGAGGTAGCAAAGGCTTTGCATCTGGAACCTGTCCTGATTGAGCAGCATATGACTTCTAAAGCTGGAATCCCTGGTTTCCATCTAGATTTCTTGATCTCTCAAGCTACCCTGAAAGCTTCTTTAGGAGAGTGGAAAGCTGTCTGTGCTTTATTGGCCTTGAGTATATATGGAATTGTATTGTTTGCAGATGAGCCTCGATTCATTAGCAAGAATGCAATCCATCTGTTCATCTTGAAGAACCCAGTGCCCACTTTATTGGGGGATCTCTATTACTCAGTGCATCAGAGGAATGAAAAGCAGAGGGGAAGGTTAGTAAGGTGTTGTGCTCCATTGTTCCACACTTGGCTTCTCAGGCATCTACCCAGGACAGATGTATTTTTGAACCCTCATCAGCAGAGAAACTGGGCAAAGAGACTCACTGCTCTAACTTCAGCCGATATCAGATGGTGCACCCAAAGCACCGAGGGCAGGGATATCATCACCAGCTGTGGGCATTTCCCCAATGTGCCCCTAATAGGAGTTAAGGGTAGTATCAATTACAACCCTCTGCTGTTTAGAAGACAACTGGGCTATGCCCTGGTCCACACTCCTAAGGCACAGGACTTGGTTGAAACCCTTTATTGTGAGAACAAGATTAATCTGGCTATTGTTAGGCAGGCAGCCTGGGCCTGGGATAATGTTCAGACCAAGGGAATAACCATTTTGGGGAAGTGCAACAATGTGGCATCAGCACAATATTATGAATGGTCCCGTGCCAGGGCCCAATTCTCTGGGATGCCCTTTACCATAGAAGATATGCATGAATCATCTTCAGCACCACCTGCCACTGTCAGTTTAGAGGAGTTTGAGAGTTTGAAAGAAAGAAATGAGAAGTTAACTCAAGCTTCGCAGAAGACCCTCCGGGAGAGGAGTGATGGTATGAGGGAGGTGGAGAGGTTGGAGAAGTTGAGAGTGGAGCATTTGGATAAGATTGAGAAGTCTGGGGATTATATCAAGAAGTCCAAAGCTGGAGAACAAATTCTGAAGAATGCTTGTAAAGAAGCCCAGTTCCAGAGAGCAAGGACAGACTTGTATCTGAAGGAGAGTCAAGCTCGGTGGGTCAGGATCACCGAGGCTCGGACTCTAGAAGACAAGAGAGTTCAAGACAAGATGGAGCAAATGGAAGCTAGTGCAAAAGAACAGCAAGAAGCCCTGGCAGCAGCCCAGAGGGAGATATCAGAGCTGAAGATCAAAGCAGGAGTGAAGAGGTCAAAAGACCAAAACCAACACAAGAAGTTAACAGCAGCTGTTACGACCCGGAATCTCCTCATCAGGAATCTCACGGAGCGCCCGGCTGATCCTGTGACCGAAGCACTTCTCAAGGAAGTTCGTGAGGATGAGTTTGGTCTTGGTGTTTGACCATTTGTTTGTTGTTGCTTTCTTTCCATGTACTTTTATTTTCCTGTGATGTATTTTGACCCCTCAGAGGGCTTGTATTTGTAAACAAACTATGTATCATTCTGCTTTTGTAATATATGTATTAGTTTGTTCCATCCGAGTTTCACTTCAAAAGCAACATCAACAGCATCTTCAAGGGTCTGGAAGGGTCAAAACTGAATGCCAAACCGGATACCTTAGGAGCAAATAAGCATAACTGCATTGCATGCTAACACTTTTGTTTGTTTTGTAGGTTTTTGTTTTATTGCCACTAACTCTGTTGTGATGTTCAGGAACTATTGCTCGGCGCCGGGTATTTCCCCTCAATCGACCGCACCGTTATCCGACCCGTAGCAATCTTCCGGGCATTCAAATGGATCAGATGCAGCAGGACCTTACTGAGGTCAGAAATCAAATGGCAAACGAAAGGCTAGAAATGAGGAATCAAATGACTCAGTTTATGGAAGTGATGAACAACATGGCTCAGAGCCAGGAAAGATTGAGGGCCATGGTGGAAAGGCAGAATCAAGAAGATCCACATATAGGGACTGCCGGCACCAGCAACAATGAAAGGGTCCAACCTCATGTAAATCCCCCTGTACTTGGACCACACCTCCATCCTGAGGTCAATATTCCTGCAAATGTTCAAGGGACTGCCACCGCAGCTAGGGTACTTCAAGAAGACCCCCAAGAGGACCAGTTCACGGTAATGGGTGCTGGGGAAGAGGCTTATGGTAGGAGGTTGGATGAGATAGCTGAGAAGTTGAGGTCCTTAGAGTCTCAAAACTCTTTGGGATTCGATGTCATGGATATGGGCTTGGTAGACGGGGTCAGGATTCCCCACAAGTTTAAGCCTCCATGCTTTGAAAAGTATAATGGGACCTCCTGTCCCCGAACCCATCTGCAATCTTTTCTCGGGAGATTAAAAGCTTATACTATGGACGAGAAGCTCTGGATGTTCTATTTCGAGGATAGCTTGACTGGAGCGTCAAGAGAATGGTACTCTCACTTGACAAGGGCAACTATTATATGCTGGAAGGACCTGGCAGAGGCCTTCATCAGACAGTATCAGTATAATCTGGATATGGCACCCAACAGGACTCTCCTAATGGGAATGTCACAGTCATCTAGAGAGAGTTTCAGAGAATATGCTCAAAGATGGAGACAGCTTGTTGCTGCTGTCCAGCCACCTATGTCTGAAAGAGAGATGGCTGATATGTTCATGAACACCCTTCAGGGAACCTATATTGATAGGCTAGCTTCCTTCTCATCCACCAGCTTTGCAGATGTTGTCATAGCAAGGGAGAGAATTGAAAGCCTATTGAAAATGGGGAAGATCTCAGACAATGGTGCAAGCTCATCCAGTAATGCCAGAAAGCCTTTTGCAGGCCCGAGAAGGACTGGTGAGACTAATGCCATCCACACCAGCAGGGGTAGGCCCCAATATGTTCACAGATCTGTGGCTGCAGTCACCATCCCTGCTCCAGCTCACCCACCACCAGCCTATCAACCTCCTCAGCAAAAATATCAACAACAACCTCAGTACCATCAACAGAATCAGTATCCTCCGAGAAATTACAACAACAGCAACACCAACAACAATAACCAGCAAAGGCCATTCCAACAGAGGCCATCTCAAGCTAACAGAGTGATCGATCCGATCCCCATGCCATATGCTACATTGCTGCCACAGCTCCTGAAACTCAACCTAGTTGAGCTAAGGACGTTGGCACCTCCATATCCCAACAGTCTACCCAGGAATTATGACTCCAACGCTAGGTGTGCTTTTCATTCCAACGCACCTGGCCACAGTACAGAAAAGTGCAGAGCTCTGCACATGAAGGTACAAGACCTGGTAGAATCGAAAGCTCTGAATTTCGCACCACCACCTAATGTCAATAAGAACCCCATGCCAAATCACGGTGGTCCCAGAATTAACGCTATTGAAGAAGACAAGCCGTCTTATTTAATAACCAGTGTGGGTCAGATCCGAACACCGTTGGTAGAAATCAAGGCTCAACTCCTAGAATGTCAAATGTTCCCAGGATGTGAGTTGGGGTGTGCCTACTGCAATATCTCAGTAAATGGGTGCGATAACCTGAGGAATGGCATAAATGGTCTCATTCAGAGTGGCCAACTTCAGATCACCACATCATTTCCTACAAACCCAGCAACCTCATCAGCAACAACTCCAGAACCTCCTACAACTGCAACAACCATTGTTCCTGACAATTCTTCGGTTTCATCAACAAGTACTTCATCTATTATCTCAACTGATCAGTTATCAACAAATTGTTCTTCTACAACTCCAGCACCACTCCATTTTGAAACTCCTACAACAACAACATCCATCCTTCCACCAATGTCTCCTACAACACCAGCAACAAATCATGAAGATGTCTCAACAGTCACAATATTTTATGATCCTGAAAACAACTCTGTCTACAACTCAGAAAGTGCTGCTCCCATCAGGGCACCGGTCACAATTTATTATGATCCACGGACTATCACAATTCCTTCCGCAGCTGCAGTCAGTCCAGTCACTATCACGGTGCCTGGACCAGTACCTTATGAAAGCAGCAATGCTATCCCGTGGCATTACGGCTCTGACCTGTACTGTGAAGGACAAAAGATCACTTTTGAATCATCAACCCCTGCACCACAAATTGACAATGTGGGAGGAGGCGGAGGCTTCACTCGAAGCGGACGTCTTTTCGCTCCACAAATTCAAAGACCCACTGCCGAAGCAGGAGCTGCTGCCAAGGCAAAAGGAAAGAGCCCTGTGCAGGAAGATCAAGCTGTTAAAGAAGCTTTGAAGACACCCTTCGATCAAGAGGTTGATGAGTTCATGCGAATCATCAAGAAGAGTGATTACAAAATTGTGGATCAGCTTCACCAGACGCCATCCAAGATCTCTATCCTCTCACTGCTTATGTGCTCCGAAGCCCATCGAAATGCATTACTCAAAGTCTTGCACGCAGCTTACGTGCCTGAAGAGATCACTGTCAATCAATTGGAAACCGTGGTTGGAAATGTTACTGCTAGCAATGGGCTAGGGTTCACCAATACTGACTTGACAACGGATGGCCGCAACCATAACAAAGCCTTGCACATCACCATGGAATGCAAAGGAGCAGTCCTTTCTCATGTGCTGGTGGACACAGGGTCATCCCTTAATGTCTTACCAAAGAAGGCCCTGGTGAAGCTAGAATACGATGGATTGGCATTAAGACCCAGCAACCTGGTGGTGAGAGCCTTTGATGGTTCAAAGAGATCGGTTCTGGGAGAGATCGAGTTGCCCATAACGATTGGCCCGCAGACCTTCAAAACGATCTTCTACGTGATGGATATACAGCCTGCCTACAGCTGTCTATTGGGTAGGCCATGGATTCACGCCGCTGGCGCCGTGACCTCTACCCTTCACCAGAAGTTAAAATATGAGTGGGAGGGTCAAATCGTTACAATCTGTGGAGAGGAGGATATATTTGTTAGCCATCTGGCTACTTATAAGTATATTGAGATGGATGGGGAGATCCATGAAACAATGAGCCAAGGATTTGAGGCCTTGAATGTCAATGAAGCATCTGCTGTATCTGGAATCTCCATGGCATCTTATCAACAGGCTCGGAAGGTTGTCGAAGAAGGAACTGCCCAAGGCTGGGGCAAGGTTTTATCTGTGGAGGAGAAGAAAGACAAATTTGGGTTGGGTTACAGACCAACGCAACAGAATCAAGCAAAGGCTGCTGAGAAGCCCGGTTTTGTCAGTGGGGGATGCTCACCCCTGATGCTATCAACCATTTGGAAGACGAGCTGGAAGAGGAGCGCAATCTGGAGAATTGGATTCGTCCAAAGATCCCGGGGAGCAGTATCTCGAACTGGTCTTCCCAGGAAATTATAAGAGTTACTCATGCAGAGTAATTATTATTTCCTGTATTTTTATAGCATGCATCAAAGTCTTGCATCTTGCCCAAGATGACAAGACTCATTTTGTAATCAGGGCCATCTATACTTTTTGTGCAAACAAGATTAATTAATGAAATATCAGACATCTTTTTTGCAAACGAGTCTTTTTCTTTTCTGCTCACTGTTTTCCATTTTTCTTTTTTGTACAAAAATAAATGGCGATGTTTTCAAAATGATAACTTTATTTCACTTTTTCTAAGCAAGATTAAAATCAATCACTAAAATAAACAAACTGAACCCCTGCAGAGAGTGCCTTCCAGACAGCACCGACAACAGCACGGCTATGACATCGTATGACTTTGACAATCCGATCAATCAAGCTGATGAAGGGGTTGAAGAAGAGTATGAGCTTCCTGAAGAGCTAGCCAGATTGTTGAGACAGGAGGAGAAGGTTATTACTCCTCACCAGGAGGAGGTTGAAGTGATTAATCTTGGTACAGACGAAGACGTGAAAGAGGTTAAAATCGGGGCCTGCCTGCAAGACTCAGTGAAGAGACAACTGATTGATCTGCTTCAAGAGTATGTGGACGTGTTTGCTTGGTCTTACCAAGATATGCCAGGGTTGGATACCAATATTGTCGTGCACAAGCTGCCTTTGAGAGAAGAATGCCCGCCGGTTAAACAGAAGCTGCGCCGTACTCGCCCGGACATGGCAATGAAAATCAAAGAAGAGGTACAAAAGCAATGGGACGCCGGGTTCCTTGCTGTAACTAGCTATCCACCGTGGGTTGCTAACATAGTACCTGTGCCCAAGAAAGACGGCAAAGTAAGAATGTGTGTTGACTACCGGGATCTGAACAGAGCTAGCCCAAAAGATGACTTCCCATTACCTCACATTGACGTATTGGTGGATAACACAGCTCAGTTCTCGGTATTCTCCTTCATGGACGGATTTTCAGGATATAATCAGATTAAAATGTCACCTAAAGACATGGAGAAGACAACCTTCATCACACCCTGGGGCACATTCTGCTACAAGGTAATGCCATTCGGACTGAAGAATGCCGGTGCGACATATCAACGGGCTATGGTGACATTATTCCACGATATGATCCATAAAGAAATAGAATGTTATGTGGATGACATGATCGCCAAGTCCCTCACTGAAGAAGATCACTTGGTAAATCTGCTGAAACTGTTCAAGCGCCTGAGGAAGTACCAACTGAAGTTGAACCCAAACAAGTGCACATTCGGGGTGCGATCCGGTAAGTTGTTGGGATTTATCGTGAGCGAGAAAGGGATTGAGGTTGACCCTGATAAAGTCAAAGCTATTCAAGAGATGCCTGCACCAAAGACAGAGAAAGAAGTTCGAGGGTTCTTAGGTCGATTGAACTACATTTCAAGGTTCATATCTCACCTTACAGCAACCTGTGAACCCTTGTTCAAGCTGTTAAGGAAAGAACAGACGGTCAGATGGAACAAAGATTGCCAGAAGGCTTTTGACAAGATCAAAGAATACTTACAAGAACCTCCAATCCTTATGCCTCCAGTTGAAGGAAGACCTATGATAATGTATTTGACGGTATTAGAAGAGTCAATGGGGTGTGTGTTGGGCCAGCATGACGAGTCTGGTCGAAAAGAGTATGCAATATACTACCTAAGAAAAAAGTTTACCGACTGTGAACAACGTTATTCACTGCTCGAGAAAACTTGCTGTGCTTTAGCGTGGGCTGCTCGCCGACTGAGACAGTATATGTTGACCCACACTACTTTATTGATCTCAAAGATGGACCCAGTCAAGTACATTTTCGAGAAGCCAGCTCTTACCGGACGGGTTGCAAGATGGCAAATGATTCTCACGGAATATGACATCCAGTACACGTCTCAGAAAGCCATCAAGGGCAGTGTACTATCTGAATATCTTGCTGAGCAACCCATTGATGACTACCAGCCTATGAGGTTTGACTTCCCTGATGAAGACATCATGTTCATAAAAGCAAAAGATCATGAAGAGCCTATTCACACTGAAGGGCCTGACCCGGAAGAAGAATGGACTATGATGTTTGACGGGGCTGTTAACATGAATGGTCGTGGTGTTGGTGCAGTACTCATTTCACCAAAAGGAGTTCACATGCCTTTCTCGGCGAAACTCACTTTCAACTGCACTAACAACGAAGCTGAATACGAAGCTTGCATTATGGGTCTTGAGGAAGCCATTGACCTCAGGATCAAGACATTGACTGTATTCGGAGATTCAGCTCTGGTAGTTAATCAAACCAACGGAAAATGGTACACTCACCAGGATCATCTAATACCTTACAGGGATTATACAAGAAGGTTATTGACTTTCTTCACAACAGTCAAGCTTGAGTATATCCCTCGGGACGAGAATCAGTTTGCAGATGCTCTCTCTACCATTTCATCCATGATCAAAGTTCAAGCTGCTAACTTTATACCTCAGATTTCAGTGTCCAGACTTGATAGACCAGCATATGTGTTTGCAGCAGAAGTTGTCAAAGATGATAAGCCTTGGTTCCATGACATTAAATGCTTCTTGGAGGATCAGACGTACCCACCCGGGGCATCTTCCAATAATAAGAAGACTTTGAGAAGGCTTGCTGGTAGTTTCTTTCTGAACACTGATGGGTCTTTATACAAAAGGAACTTTGATATGGTACTCCTCAGATGTGTTGATAAGACAGAAGCAGATTTGTTGATGCATGAAGTGCACGAAGGATCCTTTGGTACCCATGCCGGAGGGCATGCCATGGCTAAGAAATTGTTAAGATCAGGCTATTACTGGATCACCATGGATGCAGACTGTTGTGCCTATGCCAGAAAATGCCACAAATGCCAGATCTATGCAGATAAAGTGCATGTACCTCCCAATCCTTTGAACATCATGTCTTCACCATGGCCCTTTGCCATGTGGGGCATTGATATGATCGGCAAGATTGAGCCAACTGCTTCAAATGGACACAGATTCATCCTGGTCTCCATTGACTATTTCACTAAGTGGGTCGAAGCAGCCTCATATGCAAACGTCACAAGACAAGTGGTAGCCAGATTTCTGAAGAGAGATATCATCTGTCGATATGGAGTGCCCGAGCGAATCATTACTGATAATGGTTCCAATCTAAACAACAAAATGATGGCAGAGCTATGCCGGGACTTCAAGATTCAACATCACAATTCTTCTCCTTACAGGCCAAAGATGAATGGCGCTGTTGAGGCAGCAAATAAGAATATCAAGAAGATTGTGCAGAAGATGGTAGTCACGTACAAAGACTGGCATGAGATGCTACCGTTTGCCTTGCATGGGTACCGCACATCAATCAGGACATCCACTGGGGCAACACCGTATCAACTTGTGTTTGGTATGGAAGCAGTCCTACCAGTTGAAGTTGAATTACCCTCTCTGCGGGTATTAATGGATGTTAAACTGAACGAAGCAGAATGGGTTCGGTCCCGATACGAACAACTGAGCCTGATCGAAGAGAAAAGATTGGCTGCAATCTGTCATGGGCAGTTATATCAGAAAAGAATGAAGAAAGCCTTCGATCAGAAAGTCAGGCATCGAGAGTACCAAGTAGGAGATCTTGTGCTGAAGAGAATCCTCCCTCCTCATACAGACCACAGGGGCAAATGGACTCCAAATTATGAAGGACCATTTGTGGTAAAGAAAGTTTTTTCCGGTGGAGCACTGATGCTCAGCACCATGGATGGTGAGGATTTCCCGTCCCCTATGAATTCAGATGCAGTTAAAAAATACTTCGCATAAAAATGACCTGCTGGACATAAAAACAGAATGTAAGTCCAGGCAAAAATAGGGCATCCCGGCGAGTCAAAAACAGAATAAAAGACTCGGGCAAAAATAAGGGAAAATAAACAAAAAAATGTGTACACCCACTGAGTTGAAAAGCCGCATTGGACAACTCAGGCAAAAATGGGTATCCCGATGGATTGAAAACCCGAAAGGGCGATCCATGCAAGATAAGGGAATAAGCGAATGACTGCATTCTGAATTCGTCTGTATCACTTGGAGAGCTTCGAAAGGATCAAGCTTCAATCAGAATCAGCCTTCTTCAGAAAGCGAGACGAGAAGAACGTCATTGTCATACGAGTCATAGTAGAAGAGGAAGCTCTTTAAAGCGTCGTCAACATCGACAGCACTTTGTTTCTCAATTTGTAACAGCCTCCTCCTTTCAGGAGATATGTTTCTTTGACTGTATCTTGCCAATTCAGGGCGCGTGAACTAATAAAATCAGATTTTTCAGTCATGTTTCGTTTTGTACATTTTTATTTGCAAAAGATTTGTCTGATGTCTCTAAAAATATAATTGCATAAGTACAGATGCTCTTCTCTAAAAATAAAAGCACATGCTTGCAGGGAATGTAATTGCTCTCGAAAGTAATTAACTCCTATGACGGAATCCAGTAGAGGATGCCTCGGGACCTTTTGTGCGTTTCCTTATCTTTGCAGGATTGCAGGTATCCAGAACGCAACTTGGGGCATGCAAGTTACATCCCAGCAAGCTGGCAAACCAACAAACAGTCTTAGCACTCAAGGTGCTTTCTCCCCAGTTGAGTTGCCTCTCATTACTCTCCCCAGCTGAGTTACCTACAACTCTCCCAGCCGTAGTACCAATCATTCCTCCTCAGCAGAATGCAAGAATCAGGGAATCATCTCCCCACAGAGTCTCAGCCTCTATTCAGAAGAGCAACGCATGAGGGAGTCACAACAGAGTATAGGAGACTTCTACAAACCCCAGCTGGGTCCCTATATTACAAGGATATGTCAATCAGTGGCTTGTATCCCCAAGCAGATACGTCATCAGATCTATCAATGATCTCATCCCCAGCTGGGATGTCCACTTCAAACAGATCGACCAGAGATCTTCATGGCAACGGGATCCGAATCCCGGATCGGTATCTTTGCATAATCATAGCATTCGCATCATATCCACCCACAAAACGTAGCATTCCGTTTAATACGGAGCATTACGGCAAAAATCAAATACATAGCATAATCATAAGTCATGTTGTGAATCGAACGCTTGTAAATATTGACAGTCAATCAACAATACGCAAAAATCCCCCAGAGTCCCAGCAAAAGCAGTTGCCTCACAATTCACAAACACCAGTTGATACCCGTCCGTGTCATCACCCCCCAGTAAAGTCGCCTGAACACTCTTTACAAACAAAATCACCTGTATCACGGATACTTCCTGACACCCATCCGTGTCAGATCACCAACAGAAAGCCAAAGACATCCTCTTTGCACTCACTTGTATATTCATTTTCTTGACACCCGTCCGTGTCATATCCCCAGCGCAGTCACTTACACTTTTACGACCCAGATACTTGTTGATATTATTACACTTTTCTCTTGACACTCGTCCGTGTCACTCTCCCCAGCAGATTAAACACTCATTTGTACAATACTCATACTCACTACTCATGTTACACTCATACAGATACTCGTCCGTATTTTGCATACACCACTTATATACCCACAGATTCAACAGTAGTCTTTGTTCTTTGTTAACCAGTTGGTACTCGTCCGTACCATCATCTCAGAACATTGCGTCTAGTGTTTGTTTCTACATGATACTCGTCCGTATCATAGTCTTAAGGATGCTCGTCCGCATCTTTAATCCATACACCGTGTCAAAAACTTGTGTCTTCTTGAATATAGATACTCGTCTGTGTCCACTATTCCCCAGAGGAGTCCCTTCAGATTCAACACTCGTCCGTGTTCTTTGTTAACCCGTTGATACTCGCCCGTATCATCATCTCTGAACATGTGTCAGTTTGTTTCTACCCGATACTCGTCCGTATCGTAGTCTTAAGGATGCTCGTCCGCATCTTTAATCTATACACAAACATCTAAACACTTATACCTTTCTTTTCTTGGTTGTAAACGCTCGTCCGTGTTTACTATATCCCCAGTAGATCGCCAACGAAGCAAATCTTCCTTCTTATCTGACCCTCGTCCTGTGTTATGATAAACCTTGAGAGCAGCCGTCCCCTGCTAGGTGGTCGTCCTCCACCTCTTGATGGTCGTCCTCCATCATGCTCATCCGATGGCCGTCCCCATCGTTGTTTTATTTAGCAGCCGTCCCCTGCTAGGTGGTCGTCCTCCACCTCTTGATGATCGTCCTTCATCATTTTATCCAATGGCCGTCCCCATTGTTGATTTTTGGTTATCTGGCACTCGTCCTGTGTCATGAGAAACCTTGAGAGCAGCCGTCCCCTGCTAGGTGGTCGTCCTCCACCTCTTGATGGTCGTCTTCCATCATGCTCGTCCGATGGCCGTCCCCATCGTTGACCTTTTTATCCGGCATTCGTCCTATGTCGCGATATTTTTGGCAGACGTACCCTGCCAGGTGGTCGTCCTCCACCTTAGATGACCGTACCTCATCATCTGTTTATTTCATTTATTCTTTAACCCGGTGGTCGTCCCCGTCGTGGTCCC
This sequence comes from Lathyrus aphaca, assembly GCA_963966055.1. NCBI lineage: Eukaryota > Viridiplantae > Streptophyta > Magnoliopsida > Fabales > Fabaceae > Lathyrus > Lathyrus aphaca. The sequence continues at coordinate 15,834,264 of OZ014524.1, forward strand.
TTTTCCTTTTTAGCCCGATGGCCGTCCCCATCGTAGGTTACTTTGCTTTATGAACTTGATGGTCGTCCCCGTCATGTTTCATTAGTTCCCAGAGAATTTTACAGCTTTATCTTGATGGCCGTCCCCATCATAATTCCTTATTTTTTTCCCAGCTAGTCGGCCGTCCCCGTCTTGGCTTTGCCTTCTTTCCCCAACATGTCGGTTGTCCCCGTCATTGCCTATTTACCTGCAGTCGTCCTCTGCTCGACGGTCGTCCTCCGTCGCTCACCTTTACAATATACTTTATTTTCCTTTTACAATCTATATCCCTTTTCTTCTTCATTCCGTGAATGCAAATTTTGGACTGTCTTTGGTATTCAACCACAAGTTATCTTGTTTGCCTATTAAGCCGTCGCTTACAACCTGCACAGCTAACTCATGATTGAATAGGGGCAGCTGTAAACACCCCAAATTTGCCCTCACCCATTCACACCATGGCTTGTGATCATTCTCATATGCATAAACACAATCATAAGATCTCATATCCCATTTTTGTTTCACTGCATAGTTTCTAAGTCATCTGCACCTAGGGTTTGTGATCTGAGCAATCCAAGAACCTTTTGAGCCACTCCAAAGATCACCAATCACTTCAAAGGGATCCATGTGTGTTCTTATATCATATTACACCCTTTCAAAGTCAAGAATGCCAAAGAATCACAAGAACTAGGGTTTGTATGGAAGCAGAGTCAGGCTAGACTGCACAGTTGACCTAAAATTAGGGTTTTGGTTTCAGAGGCCATAACTCCAATTTTTTTGGTCATTCTTGTTTCTATTGGGCTCTATATGGTATAGGGAGTATGCATATCAATTTTCATGAAGAAATTCCATGGGGAAGTCATCTGATCAAGAGTTGACTTTCCAGACAAGTCAGTGCAAAATCAGGGCATCTGAGGCCCCCAATGACCCAACCAATGGGTGATCTTCATCATTTTGAGTGTATATGATCTTTATTTGATCATGGAAGAAGGTTGAAGTTCACAAAAATCAAGAATTTGGAGTTTTTGCAAATGTTGACTTTTTGGGCATAGTTGACTTTTCAAGAATGTGTCATTTTAGGTCATTTTTCAAGCCTTGATTCTTGATCCAAAAATGCTTCAAATGGAAAAACTTTGGTCATGAAAGTTGTAGAATACATCTTTCCCTTTCCAAAAAGTACAAGAACATGATCAGATTCTTCTTGGATCAAAAGTTATGGTGTGACAAAGTTGGCAAAAATCATTGATTTTCAAGGCATGCCCCAAATGTGAATTTTGCAAAATCATGAACCAAGGCTGTTTGTAACTTCTAGTTGACATCAAACCAATGTACAAACATCACATAAGCCCTAAAAGTCAGATTTGGACCAAAAGATCACATGATTATGGTTTATGTAACAAGGCATTTTCATGAAGAACCAAAATAAGACAACTTGCAAAAACTCATGATCATTCTTTCCACCACTTGCTACATTGGTTACTGCACTTTGCTAGCCCTTCCCCTCACCCTTGCTGCACAGACCCATGCCTTGTACTAGCCTAGAACCAAGCCATGCCTTCCTTACACAAAAAGTTGACTTTTGGCAAAAGCAAACATCCCAATCACAGCAGGCCATGTCACATCCTCTGGCCACTTGCAATTGTTTATACTTTCCATCTGCTAGCAAAACATATCAAGAGGCCAAGCAAAAACAGACCATAGCATCACATTCCAAAAACCACCCCATTTGGCATTTCTCTTTGAATCTGCCTCCAAAAACCTCAAACACTCAAACCATTTTCATACATCAACCCACAGTGCCTCATTGAGTAGAAACCAGCAAGAAACAAGCTTGAATCAGACAAGAACACTCCATTACCATTTTTCACCTCAGCCTGCATTTTTCTTCGAATCCCTTTATCCAGTCATCAAACACACCATTTTTCTTCACCAACAAGTCAAGCACATCACAAGGAGTCAAAACCACCCTTCACATTGATCTGAAGCTGCCTATACACAGAGCTCATTTTCTGCTATATCAGATTGGAACCTCTCAAAATAGCTTGCTTAAGCTTATTCCAAGCCTGCCATTAGCATCAGGAGGATCAATGGAGTAAGTTGGCACCAAGAAGCAGTCCAGAAAGCCCAGAAATTGAAGTTTCCAGCTCAGGTATGAACATGAACACTTTCTCCCAAAGCTTGCATTTTAAGTTATAATATGATTGTTTATGCTTTGCTGGTCATGGGGATGCTTTCAGAATCAAAAATGAGTGAAAAATGAGTTTGTATGATCCTTCTGAAATTTTGCCCGTGGATTTTGTTTCTTTCGATTCGTTTGATTCATGGTGTTTAAATGATGCTTGAGCATAGATTCGTGTCCTAGGATGTTAGAGGATCACTTGGGTGTGCTTAATTTGTGGAATAGGTGCTTGAATCATGTTTTAGGGTTTTTGGGGTGCCGGAGAAGATGACCGGAGCTTCTCTCCGGTCACCTGAATGTGATTAGCCCTAAACTCAGGTCATTAAGGGTGTTTGAATGTGGAGCGTTAGATTGGTTGACTTAGTGGACTTCCCGCGCGCATGAGTGGCCCAGATCACTTTGCTTTGCCCTAATCCACTTTAATTAATTAAATAAATCATAATTAGTTTAATTAACTCAGATGCAATCCCAGCCGTCCAGATGCGCGCTGGTCAACCCTTTCAAACCCAGGATCAATCTCAGCCTTTCCTTTCGTTTACTTTTCCATTTATTTTAATTTAATTCCATTTCTTTTTATTTTATTTGCATAATTTATTAAAAATAGTAAAAAATGTCTAAAAATTATGAAACTTTTTCTTGAGAGTTTTATTAATTTTTAGGACACAAAAATATTTTTTTTTTTATTTTTAGCATTAAAAAAGTATTTTTAAATATTTAAAAGATTATTTTTAATTGATTAATGGAAATTAATTTATTAAAAATACTTTTAAGTATCTAAAAATCACCAAAAAATTCATGAAATGTTCTAAGACATTTAGAAGCATTGTCCAACCTTCAAACCAAATTTCTTTTTTGATCTTGATGCATTTTGAGAATTTCTCATTGAATTAAAATCATTTTTGTGCATTATTTTGATCCAAAGTTCAAAAAATCATTTCTGCCTATTCATGAGGAGTTGGACATTGATTCTTTTTGCATTGCATTGTGTTTAACATTTAGTTTGTAAGATTAAATTGGCATGATTTGATCTTTCATTTTCAAATTGTTTGGCATTTCTTTTGTTTAGGAACCCTAAAAACCCTAGAAACTTGTGAAAATCATAACTTAAGATTGGTTAAGAGTTGAGACCTCTCCTTTGGGCAGTGGTCTAGTGTGGGATTAGGGGTATTTTGTGTGGCATTTTCCATTTTTTATCTTAGGGTTTGCTTCTGATTTTGACTTTTGTTTGATGTATGGTTCATAAACCCTAATTTGGGCTTCCATATGCATCCATCTTGCATTCTCTTGCATAACATGGCTTGCCATGACATTCCATGCTTCCATGTGATTCATTTGACATCATAAGGCATATAGAAAACATGTTTGATCATTGCATCATGTATTTGCCATGTTGTATGTCATGTGCACTTCATAACTTTTCATGTGTTTTCATGGTTCCTAACTTGCTTCATTTGCATTCATAAGCTTGTATGATCATTTCCATGTGCTGCCTCATGTTTGTAGCATCTCATAACATCATTAGCATCATGTATGTGCTTCTGGTTTTGTTTCTCATCATGTCATGCCATCCCATTTTGCATTGCATTGTATTCTTTTCTAACTTTTCAGGTGGTAAGTGACTTTGAGAAGTGAATTTGCCTTCACTTCTCATAACTTTTCTTTTCATCTCTCTTGCATCCATTGCTGCATTTTTATATGTGTTTGAGTTTGAGCTTGCTCATTCTTCTTCTTCCCACTTTCTTTCTTCAAGTGACTTGACTTCTTGAATGAAGCAAGTTGCTTTGCTTCTCTTGATCCTTTCATCTGCTTCCTGGTGGTTCCATTGAAGATTTTTCTTGAAAACCTCACAAACCTTAGGAACAACCAAGCATGACAATGATTAGGGTTTTGATTAGTCCCCCCTCTTAGTTTTCACCTTTGTGTCTCTTTGAGTCTTCTTTTCTCACCTCATAATCAGGGACTAAACCCTAAAGGCTTTAAGGCTTTGTGATTAAGCTTATGCCTGCATCCTTCTCTTAGGATGGAGTGTATAACTTTAATCCTAAGTGTTAAACCCTTAATGTGTTTAAATCCTTTAATCAATTCACTTAATAAAACCATAAAACTCACTTCATCATCATATCACTAAATAAAATCCACTTAATAAAAGGCTTGTTTTGTCATGAGTTTAATCCCTAATCATGGATTAAGTTGAGGAGTTTTCCTCAGCTTAAACATTCTCATCTATTATCCTTCTATTAGGATGGTGTAATGAGTCTGTTCAATCCTTGATTATGGCTTAACCTCATTACTCAACACTAAACAAAAAAACACCAAAAACATCTAAATAATCACAAGTAGGTTAATGATCTTAATCCTACACCAAAGGTGATTAAGTGTGAGAATCTGACTTCACACTTAAGGTATTCTCATTACCCCTAATCAGAGGGAAGATGTGATGAGTTTACTAAATCCATTGGTTTAGACTTAAGCTCATTAACTTATGACAAACTTCAAAAAGCAATAAAAGACTGAAAACACAAAAACAAACAATAATCGTTTCCTCCGGGATTCTTTTCTCATCATCTTCACTCACAAACGAGAACTCGCTTCTTCCGTCTAATGCAAGACAGTTTGCACCTGAGCCAGACAGGTCATACACTTGAGCATAGACAAGTAAGCAGTTCACAAGTCAATTCATCTTTCAGTCTCTTTGGGTCGAACTACGGTGTTCTGACTTCCTCATTGCACGAGAGGATACGTAGGCATAACTTAACAGTTATCGAACAAAAGTCTCTGTATATTCCCCCTCCTTCCAGCATTATTCTTTTCAGCCTCATTATCTTGAGCATTTCATCTTTGTCCTTACACTGACACTTCACTTATATACTTCACTTCTCTTACACTGACACCTGTACATCCTTTTCCAGCTCTTTATACACAAATTGCACTGACACTACCCCTTTAAAACACAAATCTTTTAAGCGTGGATCCCGTCGAGTACGGCGGACAATCTGGGTGCTAATACCTTCCCAGGTTGTAACCAACCCCCTTTCTCAGTCTCTCTGGTTCGCAACCGTCTTATCCATCTCTTTCTAGGTCTATGCAGCATTGCCTTTCCTCCGGGATAAAAATGCCTAGCTGGCGACTCTATTCATCTCCAGTGAGTTCACGGCTGTGTGTTCTCATTGTCCCTCTCGCCGACCGTTCGCGTCTGTACCTTTATCTGGGCCTGGTTCCATTTATCGGGAGTGACACCCGTACTGAGAAGGAAGTTAGAGGTTTCTTGGGACGACTGAATTACATTGCAAGATTTATTTCTCAATTAACTGCTACTTATGAACCAATCTTCAAGTTGTTGAAAAAGGATCAGGTGATGGAATGGAATGATGAATGCCAGACAGCCTTTGATGAAATCAAGAGATATCTTCTAGAACCTCCAATTTTGATGCCACTAGTTGATGGAAGACCCTTGATTATGTACTTAATAGTATTAGACAACTCAATGGGGTGTGTATTAGGGAAACATGACGAGTCTGGTCGAAAAGAGCAGGCAATATACTACCTTAGAAAAAAGTTTACCGACTGTGAAACAAGATACTCACTGCTCGAGAAAACTTGCTGCGCTTTGGCATGGGCTGCTCGCTGACTAAGATAGTATATGTTGACTCATACTACCTTGTTGATTTCAAAGATGGATCCAATCAAGTACATATTCGAGAAACCTGCTCTCTCCGGACGAATAGCGAGATGGCAAATGATCTTAACAGAATATGATATACAGTACACTACTCAGAAGGCCATTAAAGGAAGTGTTGTAGCTGATCAATTGGCTCATCAGGCAGTGGATGATTATCAGTCAATGAGTTTTGAGTTCCCTGATGAAGACATTATGATTATTACCAAAGAACCTGGACAATATGACGGACCTGAACAAGGATCCCGATGGACTATGGTTTTTGATGGAGCTTCTAATGCACTTGGTAATGGTGTTGGTGTTGTGATCATTTCCCCTGAAGGTTGTCATACCCCGATTACTGCAAGAATTTGTTTCTATTGTACTAATAACAGGGTTGAGTATGAGGCATGCATCATGGGTGTCAAAGCTGCCATTGATATGAAGGTCCAGTTCCTGGACGTATAAGGAAATTCTGCCCTGGTAGTAAGTCAGATTAAAGGAGATTGGGATACCAAGCATGAAAATCTTATTCCTTACAGAGAGCATGTGTTGTCTTTGATCCCATATTTTGAAGAGATTACCTTTGGACATATTCCACGAGGAGAGAATCAGTTGGCAGACGCACTAGCCACCATGGCATCTATGTTTGAGATTAGTTGGGATGATGAAGCTCCCAAGATTACTATTGATAGATTTGAGAAGCCTGCATACTGCAATGAGATTGACATTGAGCAAGCAGAGGGGAAGCCTTGGTTCTATGAAGTGAAAAGATATCTCGAAACTCAGGAGTTCCCTGAAGGGGCATCTGTCAAAGATAAGAAGTTTCTGAGGAGGTTTTCTGCTAAGTTCTTCTTGAGTAATGGAATTTTGTACAAGCGCAATCATGATTCAACTTTGCTTCGTTGTGTGGATAAGAAGGAAGCAACATAGATTATGGAAGATATGCATGATGGGATCTTTGGCACTCATTCTAGTGGTCATACCATGGCAAAGAAGATATTGAGAGCAGGTTACTATTGGTCTACTATGGAAGCTGACTGCTATCAACATTCCAGAATATGTCACAAGTGTCAAATCTATGCTGATAAAGTGCATATACCTCCAGCTCAATTGAATGTGTTGACTGCTCCTTGGCCTTTTTCCATGCGGGGCATTGATATGATTGGTGAGATCAAACCTACTGCTTCTAATGGGCATCGTTTCATCCTGGTCGCTATTGATTACTTTACAAAGTGGGTAGAGGCAGCCTCATTTTCATCTGTTACTAAGAATGTGGTGGCTCGATTCATTAAGAATAATCTCATATGTAGGTATGGCATCCCTGAGAGGATTATTACTGACAATGGCTCTAATCTGAACAACACTATGATTACTGATCTCTGCACGCAGTTCAAGATTAAGCATCACAACTCTTCTCCGTATCGTCCGAAGATGAATGGGGCAGTAGAAGCTGCTAATAAAAACATTAAGAAGATTTTACAGAAGATGACTGTTACTTACAAAGATTGGCACGAGATGTTACCATTTGCTCTTCATGGTTATCGTACTACAATACGTACTTCAACAGGGGAAACCGCATTCTCCTTAGTCTATGGCATGGAAGCAGTTTTGCCCATTGAAGTTCAGACCCCTTCCTTAAGAATCATGAAGGATGCAGGATTGGATGAAAATGAGTGGGTTCAAACTCGACTTGACCAGATAAATTTGATTGATGAGAAAAGGTTGGCAGCTGTTTGTCATGGCCAGATGTACCAGAAACGGATGATCAAAGCTTTTAATAAGAAGGTTAAGCAAAAGGTATATCAGGTTGGTGACTTGGTAATCAAACGTATCATACTACCACAGGGTGATCCTAGGGGCAAGTGGACTCCTACATATGAAGGACCGTTTGTGGTCAAAAGAGTATTCTTAGGAGGTGCCATGATGCTTACTACTATGGATGGTGAAGACTTCCCACAGCCTGTAAACGCAGACATAGTTAAAAAATACTATGCATAAAAAGAGACCCGCTAGGTTGACTAGCCTAGGAAAAAATAAGGGCATCCCGGCAAACCAAAAGGGTTCGGGAAAAAATTAGGGATATATATATAAAAAAAATGTACACCCAGCAAGTCGAAAACCTGAAAGGGCGGCTTGGGCAAAAAAGGGTATCCCGGTGGATTGAAATCCTGAAAGGGCAATCCAGGAAAAAGTTAGGGATTAAAGCGTATGGCTATGTCTCGTTTGGATCACTCATATAGCCCAACTAGTTGTGCTACTTAGCTCAAGCTCGAACAGATAAAGCTCAATCCAATCGTTTCCATCTCAACAGCAGAAGATGAGATACTTGAAGATAATGGCAATAGTGGAATTGAAACTCAATAAGGATTATTTCTCACATAGCTGATTTTCTTTGTTTTGTAAAAGATTTTACGACGAATTCCTCTTACTAGGATTTTCGTCTCCTTATACAAACTAGCCTATGTATAGGTCACTTTGTAATATAAATAAAATTTCATCTTTGAATCCAGATTTACTTTTACCCTATTTACATAAGCGAAAACGTCCATTGGTTGTGTTTGAATGTATGTATGCTTTTGAATATGATTGATGTTTACCAGAAATGCATGAAATGCAATAATAGTATTTACTAAGGACGAACGAGGATGGTAGTTCAACAAAGCTTCGCCGGTTCATCCCCACAAGACAACTACAAATCCCCAGTGGAGCAAATCTATCATTATAGATACTTCGAGTTACATCTTCTCTTGAATTTATGTCCATCTCTTTTATCCTCAATCGGGATACTACGGAACTTATTCCTTCAATAGAAGTACGACGAACGAAGACGGGAAGTTATAAATATTATACTATCAAACAAGACGGGAACGAGGTCCTCATATTCTTCAGCAACGAATCGGGATTTATTTTCCCTAGCCAGTAGTTGTTATACAAAGATATCCAGACGCTTCAGGCTGCATGATTCATACATACATCATTTACATCATACTATAACATATCCATAAATGCATAATACATTTACTTAGATGCACCATGCCATGCATGCATACATATTGCATAAACTAACCTTTTCCTTGCAGGATGGTTATATGCAGATAAAACAATATCAACAATTCACAATAGGTCAGAAACGATTTATACGAAGGTCTAGTGCTGATACTTAATCATTACTCAAGATGTCCTTGGATAATAGGCAAACGGTCTATACGAAGATCCATTCCCTAGTCCAGGATATTTTCAGGAGATTTAATCCTGATACTCTTTTGTCCTTGGATAATAGGCAAACGGTCTATATGAAGATCCATTCCCTAGTCCAGGATATTTTCAAGAGATTTAATCCTGATACTCTTTTGTCCTTGGATAATAGGCAAACGGTCTATACGAAGATCCATTCCCTAGTCCAGGATATTTTCAGGAGATTTAATCCTGATACTCTTTTGTCCTTGGATAATAGGCAAACGGTTTATACGAAGATCCATTCCCTAGTCCAGGATATTTTCAGAAGATTTAATCTATTTGTTCTTGGATATTAGGCAAACGGTCTATACGAAGATCCATTCCCTAGTCCAGGATATTTTCAGAAGATTTAATCTATTTGTTCTTGGATAGTAGGCAAACGATCTACACGAAGATCTATTCCCTAATCCAGGATATTTCCAGAAGAGATAATCGTCACGAAGATTTATTTCTACTGGTCTATTCAACAATTCAAACCATGTTGCATAAACGATTCAGAGACGGCCTATACAAAGACCTAGTACTGATATCCAGTACCAACATCAAGATATTATCACCTCCTGATATTATGGATGGCATCTATAAGCCCATCTCCATTTCTTCCACGTGGCATCTTGAAGCCCACTCAAGCATATACAATTAATAATTAGTGTTACTTTATGCACCGGCGAGTGCAAATTTTTGGGCTTTTGTGTTCAATCCCCTTCAACCTACCAGGTCACGAATGGCACATGTACCAATCTAACCCCTCAGGTTTCAGAAAATTGAACAGGGGCAGCTGTTGCACCCCAAAATTTGCGCTCCCCAGGACAAGACATTGTGCACTAAGAGGTTCACAAGGTTCAAAAGGTTCACAAGACATCTCATGAGGTTCATAAGGTTCACAAGATTCACAATTAGTCAGAAAGTTTGGCAATTCCCTCAAACAATGCATCCTCCTAAGCAATGCATCTTAAACTAGGGTTTTGACTTTCATCAGGCTAAATGGACTTCCAAGACTTCAAGTGAGCTTCATAGTATCCTATATGTGTTCAAGAATCACCATGTCAAGTTTCAAGACTTTCCCAAAAGATTTGCTCAGTCAGATGATCATATAGGCTAAAATCAGTCAAAGCAGTTAAAAAGTGAAACTGAGGTCAATTGTGGTCAAACCAAAGTCAAACTTCATGATTTTTTGACAACATCAAGTATATGAAGTAAAATTCATCATTTTATCAAGGGTTCATCATGATTCATCAAGGATATTTCAGATCATCAAGAATCATGAGTTTCTAAATAGGGTTTTCATAGGAAAAGTCAACTGAACTTTGACCAGCCATAACTTTCACATGCTTCATCAAAAATTTTCCATCCAAAGCTCATTTTGAAGTAAATTTAATTCTCTACAACTTTGTGTCTCACAAGCCAATCCCAAAAATGCTTCATTTGGAAGGTATGAGCTAAGACATTATAGGTCTTTTTAAAAGTCAACAAAAAGTCAACATCTTCCAAAGAGCATAACTTAAGAATGGTAAAAGATATGGACATGAAACCAAAGAGGTTGGTTAGAGGACTCTCTAAGATTTCTAAAAAGTCCAAGAACACCTTCATAGCATTAAAATTGAAGGATTTGTTCCCTTGCAAAGTTGGGAAATTTTTGGGAAGTTTATGAAGCAAATGAGGCCTTAAAACCAATTTTTGCTAAATGGGCCTACCAAATTGCCATCCAATCTTCATAATGTCATCAAGCACGAACCAAACCATGCCTTTTCTGATTTTTTATATTTTATTTAATATTTATTTGAATTTTATTCATTAAAATACAAATTAAATCAAAATAAAATATGAAATCAAATATTTGGATGAGATTATGATTCTAGAAAGTCATAAACATCAATTATAGATGATTGATCTGATCCAAATTCGTGCTAGCTTGATTTGGCAAGGTTAGATGTGATCTTTTTCAATATTTGAAAGAAGGAAACTTCATGATCAAGCAATCAATACAAAGCCCATAAATCCATAACTTTTTGACCTAATTTTGATCTCTACATATACCTGAATACATCCCAATCACAAGAGGACGATTTTCCAGCCTCCACACATATCCTTCAAACTTCAAAATATCAAGAAAAAGTCACATATGGTTTTGGACTTAGAAGGACTTTCAAGACTAAATAAAGGTTGCAAATCATTCCTTGAAGATCACTGAATGTTTCTGGATCATAAAACCATCCATTCATGCACTGAATCATGCTAACCGAATCACTCTTATTCATGTTTTACATTTTTTTCGATTTCATACTCCCATGCGTTATTAACTGATTTTGCTTGTTGATTCATGTTTGTTTTGAAGCATAGAAGCTTTATGGATAAACCAATTGAAGTTTCATGGCCTAAATCATTAGATGCCATTGTTAGGGTTTGAGACTCGAATTTGGGATCTTAGTGTTTAGGGCGTCTAAATGAATTCTAAGAACATGGCCATAACGTATAAACTTCATGTAATTGATATGGGTTGCTAATTTGCATTAATATTGTGGTTTGCTTGATGTTTCAAAAACATAGGTTTTCTGGTTCATGAACACGCAGGTGAATTCGCAGGAAATGGCGTATGAAAATTCGCAGGAAATTCAAATGAGGAAGATGAAGTTGCGCGCCAAATTCCAGTTTTAAATTCTAACATTATATTTTATTTTATTGTTGTTATATATATTTCAGAAAGACTAGTTGGCTCAGTTGGTTGGACGCGCATGTGAACGGCTTCAGTACCTGGGTTCGAATCCCAGGTTTTGCGTTTTTTTTCATTTTATTTATCATATTTACCAGTTTGTATATTTAATAATTGTTGTTCATCCTGTGTTTGCTAGCACGCGCTAGCCCAGTGGCAGGGTTTTAGGTATGGTAAGGGGGGGTCCTAGGATCAAAACCAGGCCTCCCCACCTCTCTTTTTACCATTTGTTTCTTTTTTTTTGTATATTAATTAACTTGTTTTTATAATTATTAATTTTATTTAAATACTAATTAAACCTTTATATTTTATATTAATCTTATAATGTTTTTGATAAATCATTTTAATTAATTTAATAAACAATTTTGTATGTAAAAATGTTTTTCTTCTAAGTTGTAAATAATTTATGTAAATATAATTTAATTTCTAAATTTAAAAAATAACCCTAATTTTTTTTATATATATATAATTAAGACCCTAGTTTTCTAAAACCCTAATTTTCTCTAACCCTAACCATAACCCTAATTCTTGTTAACTTTAATATTTAAATTATAATCTAATAATTATTATTATGATTGTTTATTATTATTCTAATTACTTTATTATTTTCTTTTTTTAAAAATTCTACAAAATTATTTGTTTAATTTAATAATATTCTCTTAAATTGTATATATTTTGTTTATTTGTGCTAACCTCTTTTTCTTATAATTATTTTATTACTAACCATTTTAATTATATTTTCTTTATTATATATTTATTATTAATTATTTCTATTATAATGTAATTGCGAAAGCCTTGTAATAGTCGTAGTTTTATTTTTGTCTCTATTTTATTATTGATAAATATTTTTGCCATGGTAGTAACTATAGGGAGTGATAACATGTTTGTAAGTTAAAATTAATTTAGAATGACTTACTTAATAAGATAAATATATGAATATGAACACTCACACACGTAAGTCGATCTTTGATCGCCGTCTTGCACTTTCTAAGGTTACTCCTCATGTTGCCTAATTATAAGATCAAGTAAGGTGTCTTAAAGCAAAGTCCCTTCATTAATATCATCAAGTCCCTTTAAGTTTATAAGATCAAGTCCCTTCGATGTTGCCTACTGTCGCTCCCACCTGATGACACAGGGCCAAGAGGGGTACAGACACGAACGGTCGGCGAGAGGAGAGAGAACACACAAGGATGAACTCAGAAGAAAAGAGTCGCCAGCTATGCATTTTTATCCCGGAGGAAAGGTAATGTTGCGTAAACCTGAGAAGAGATATGGACAAGACGGTTGCGAACCAGAGAGACTGAGAAAGGGGGTTGGTTACAACCTGGGAAGGTATTAGCACCCAGATTGTCCGTCGTACTCGACGGGATCCATGCTTAAAAGATTTGTGTTTTAAAGGGGTAGTGTCAGTGCAATTTGTGTATCAAAGCAGGAAAGAATGCAAGTGTCAGTGTAAAAGAAATGTGAGGTGCATAAGAGAAGTGTCTATGTAAGAACAAGAATGAAATGCTCAAGATAATGAGGCTAAAAGAATAAAGCTGGAAAAGGGGGGATATACAAAGACTTTTGTTCGATAACTGTTAAGTTATGCCTACGTATCCTCTCATGCAATGAGGAAGTCAGAACACCGTAGTTCGACCCAAAGAGACTGAAAGATAAATTAACTTATGAACTGCTTGCTTGTCCATGCTCAAGTATATGACCTGTCTGGCTCAGGTGCAAACTGTCTTGCATTAGACGGAAGAAGCGAGTTCTCGTTTGTGAGTGAATGAGATGAGAAAAGAATCCCGGAGGAGATGATTATTGTTTGTTTTTGATGTTTTCAGTCTTTTATTGATTTTTGGAGTTTGTCATAAGTTGATGAGCTTAAGCCTAAACCAATGGGTTAGTAAACTCATCACATCCTCCCTCTGATTAGGGGTAATGAGAATACCTTAAGTATGAGATAAACACCTCACACTTAATCACTATGGTGTAGGATTAAGATCATTAACCTACTTGCATTTATTTAGATGTTTTTGGTGTTTTTGTTTAGTGTTAAGTAATGAGTTTAAGCCATAATCAAGGATTTAATGGAACCATTACACCATCCTAATAGAAGGATAATAGATGAGAACATTTAAGCTGAGGAAGATACCTCAACTTAATCCATGATTAGGGATTAACCTCATGACAAAACAAAGCCTTTATTAAGTGGATTTTAGTTAATGGTAAGATGAAGAAGTGGATTTTATGGTTAGTAAGACAACTTGAGGGGGACTTGTCCATTAACACTAGGGTTAGTCCTTCTTAACCAGTTAAGGAAGAATTAGAACCCTAATGCAAGGACCAAGTTACAAGTTTGATGTCTTGATGATTATTAGATGGATTGATTAAAGGATTTAAACACATTAAGGGTTTAATACTTAGGATTAAAGTTATACACTCCATCCTAATAGAAGGATGCAGGCATAAGCTTAATCACAAAGCCTTAAAACCTTTAGGGTTTAGTCCTGGATTATGAGATGAGAAGAGAAGACTCAATGATGACACAAAGGTAAAAGCTAAATGGGGGGGACTAATAAAACCCTAATTGTGATCATGCTTGGGTATCCTAGGGTTTGTGAGGCTTAAGAGAGAAAGAAATCTTCAAAGAGCCACCAAGGAGAGGAACAGATGAAAGGATCAAGAAGTAGAGAAAAGCAAAACAACTTGCTTCACTTAAGAAGACAAGTTGCTTGAAGGAAGAAAGTAGGAAGGAGCATGAATGAGCAAGTTCACTCAAAGGCAAAGATAAAATGCAGCAATGATGCATAAGAGAGATGAAAAGAAATTGTGAGAAGTGAAGGCAAATTCACTTCCCAAAATAACTTACCACCTGAAAAGTTAGCAAAAGAAATGAAATGCAATACAAATGAGATGAAATACAAAGATGGAAACCAAAATCAGAAGCATGAACATGATGTTAATGATGCTAAGAGATGATGCAAACACATGTCAAGAGTTGTGGATGATCATACAAGGATGAGGATGCAAAGGAAACATGCTTTGAACCATAAAGATTCATGAAAGTTTATGAAATGCAATGGACATATGACCTGGCAAGTGAGAGATGCAATGATCAAACATGATTCTAATATGTACTAAGATGTATTATGAATCATGTGGATGCACAAAATGTCATGGCAAGTTCTTAAATGCAAGCAAATGAGAGATGGATGCAAAGGAAGGCACAAATTAGGGTTTACATACAACATACAATGCAAAAATTCAAAACCAGAAGCAAATGATGTGATAAAAATTGAAAATGGGATCAAAGGACCCTAACCCTACACAAGTTCACTGCCCAAAGGAGGGGACCTAACTCTTAACCTAATGCAAGTTATGAATCTTCTAAGTCAACTAGGGTTTCAAGGTACCTCACAAAGAAAAATACAAAACAAATTGAAAATGGGAAATGAATTCAAACCAAATTTATCCTATAAACTACATGCTATGAAGGATGCAATGCAGGAAGAACCATCATCAAACTCTCAAAGGTTAGGCAGAATGGATTTTTCCAAGTTTGAATAAAAATATTGCCTTTAAAAGAATTTAATTCCAATGAAAATGGTCAAAATGCATCAAGAACCAAAAAGAAATTTGTTTTGAGGGTTTGATAATGTTTCTAAATGTTTTAAAATGCAATGTGAATTTTTTGGTGATTTTTAAATACTTAAATGCATTTTTAATTAATTAATTCTCATTAACTAATTAAAAATAAACATTTAAATGATTTAAAAATAATTTTTAATGCAAAAAATAAAAATAAAAATATTTTTGGGTTCTAAAAATTAATGAAATATTTGACAAAAATTTTCAGAATTTTTAAATGTGTTTTACTATTTTTTAAAATTCGTGCAAATAAAATGAAAAAGAAATGAAATAAAATAAAAATAAAAGAAAGTAAGCTAAAGGAGAGGCCATGATTTGATCTGGGTTTGAAGGTGTTGACTTGGCGCCACATCCA
Source organism: Lathyrus aphaca (assembly GCA_963966055.1). Taxonomy (NCBI): domain Eukaryota; kingdom Viridiplantae; phylum Streptophyta; class Magnoliopsida; order Fabales; family Fabaceae; genus Lathyrus; species Lathyrus aphaca. Next base: position 15,850,051 of record OZ014524.1, read on the forward strand.
ATGGCCCAAGTTCAAACCTGGCTAATATTTATTTAATAATTAATTAAACCTAGGTTAAGTTAATTAATTACTGATTAGGGCTTAATGAGCCATCTGGACCGTCCAAGTGCGCGCGGGAAGCATGATCCTGAGGCCATTATTCAAAGTTACTAATTAAACACAATTAGGGCAAATGACTTTTAGATGACCGGAACAGTGGTTTCGGTCATCTTCTCCGGCAAGCCCAAACCCTAGATTCTTCTACAGGTCACCAAACATGAAATTTCTTCCACTAAAATGATCCTCTCATCAATCTAAACCTAAACCCTCATCTCAAATCCATTTATTTTCTCTCACAAGCCTGAATCGAAGCAAAACACAAAACACGGGCAAATGTTCAGAGATGTCATACATGCTGGTTTCTTCACCATTTCAAAAAATAAATACATATTCATGATCAGGAGAACACATAGCATCATAAAAGAACTCAAAAATTAGTTTCTGGGAAAAATGTTCTTCATGTTACCTGAGATGGAGCTTCTCTGACTTTGAGCTTTCTGGACTGTTCTCTTATGCAAGCCTGCTTCCTTGAACCTCCTGATGATGGAATGAAGCTTAGAAAACTTGGGGAGTAGCTGGTTTGCAAGATTCAGCTCTGGTGTAGCAGAAATGGAGGTCTTTGTGTGTGATGTTTCAGGCTATTTTAAGGGGTGATTCTTGTTCTATGAGTGGTTTGTGGTTTGTGGGTGAAGAAATTTTTGATGTTTGAAGGCTGTGTGAAGAGATTCGAAGAGGAGTAGTTTTTGACAGATTTTGTGGATGCTGGATTGTGTCTTGTTTCAATGCCCAATGAGTTACTATATCACTCCCATAATGTTTGAGTAGGCTATGGAGCAGGTTAGTAGAGGCTGTTGATCACTATTCCAAGAGTATGGGAGAAATTGCAAAAAGTCAAGGTTTGGTGTACTTGAGGCATGGGCTGTGGCAGAGATGGTTTCTTGGCCTATACTGCATCAGCTGAGTTCAAGGATGACTCTTGGATCAGTTGTGGTGAGCTGTATGGCTTGGATCATAAGTTTGAAATGATTTTGCATTTTGGCAACTTGTCACATTTTGTGGTTTTTGGTCATGAACATGTGATATCGCTTGCTGCATTTTTGGTGTGAGATTGTAAACACCCCAAATTTTCCCTCACCCATTCACACCATGGCTTGTGATATTTTCATATGCATAAATTCAATCATAGCATCTCATACCACATTTTTGATCCATTGCATTGCTTGTAAGTCATCTGCATCTAGGGTTTGTGATTTGAGCTATCCAAGAGCCACTTGAGCCACTCTAAAGGTCTTCAATCACTTCAAAGGGGTCCATGTGTGTTCAAGCATCATATTGTATCCTCACAAAGTCAAGAAAGTCAAAGAATCACAAGAACTGAGAAAGGCATTGAAGCAGAGCCAGGTTTAACTACACAGATGACCTAGAATTAGGGTTTTGGTTTCAAAGGCCATAACTCCATTTTTTGGTCATTCTTGTTTCTATTGGTCTCTATATGTTATAAGGATCATGCATATTAAGTTTCATGAAGAAATTCCATGGGGAAGGCATCTAATCAAGAGTTGACTTCTTGAACAAGTCAGTGCAAAATCAGGGCATCTGAGGCCCCCAATGACCCAACCAAAGGGTGTTCTTCATCATTTTGATTGTGTATGATCTTTATTTGATCATAGAATATGTTAGAAGTTCACAAAATTGAAGGATTTCAAGCCATTTGCAAAGTTGCCTTTTTGGGAAAATGACTTGTAATGAAAACTTGCCATTTTGGGAAACTTTTTCAAACCTTGCTTTTTGATTCAAAAATGCTTCAAATGGGAAAACTTTGGTCATGAAAGTTGTAGAATGGATCATTCCCTTTTCAAAAAGTACAAGAACTCATTCTAATTCATTTTGTATCAAAAGTTATGGCTTGTCAATGTTGGAAAAAATCACATAATTTCAAGTTATGTACCAAAGAGGCAAAGTTGCAAAATCCCTTGCCAAGGCAAAATGAGACCTCAAAGTGACTTCTAATCTTTGCACAAACATAAACCATTGCCTAAAGCTCAGAATGCACCAAGACTTTGTCCATTTTCATGACTTGTGGATCAAGAAACTTCAAAAGGACCAAAGTTGATTAAAGTTGCAAAACATCATACAAACCCTAATCCATTTGTTAATTGGATGCAAAACTGATCCCATGGCCCTCCTCATTCCTTGCTGCGCAGGACACCCCTCTTGTACTTGGCCTACCATTGACCCATACCTCTCTTACACAAAACTTGACTTTTTGCATAAAGACCCATACCAATCACAATAGGGCACAACCACTCCACAAACCTATCACAAGTTGATATGTGGATCAAACCCAAGCCATAACACACATGAACACAAGCTGAGCCCTAAGAATCTCCAAGTTACACAAAACTCTCCCTCTTGCAAAAGCTTTCGAATCTCCCAACTCAACCATTCAATCTTCAAACAAACACCACCATTCATTTCTGAATCATTCACTGACCCAAAACCACCCATCAAAACAGCCAAGAACACACCACAAGCCAGATACGATTTTTGACCAGTTGGAGTGCAAACTCCCAAATCAGCCAAAAGAAATTCCTTCCAAGCATCAAAACCTCATCAGGGGTTCAAGAGGAGTGGATTGCACAAAGAGAGAGAGCCTGAAAGTCCAGAACTGAGAAAGCTCAAGCTCAGGTACCTCCTTGAAACATTTTTCCAGAACTCTTATTTTTTGTTTCAAAATGATTAAGCATGTTCCCTTGAGTGCACTGAACTTTATATTTTTGAAAATGGTGGAGAGATGAGTATTTACTGAGCTTCTGAAGTTTTTACCATTTTTGATGTTTTCTTCGAATCTTGGTTTTGGGTGAAAAGAAATGAAGTTTGGGGATGGATTTGATCTTAGGGGAGTGAGAGGAGTGAATCTGGAGCTTTAGAGCTCCAGAAAGTGCCTAGGGAAGAAGTTGGCAACTTTCAGGTGAGGGTCTGGTCGGAGAAGATGACCGGAGGTCTTCTCCGGCCACCTGAAAGTCATTAGTGACTTAATTAGGTTTAGGGCTCAGTTTGAATTTAGGCCTTAGATCTGGTTGACTTCCATTGACCCGCGCGCAAACAGATGGCCAGGATGGTTTCACTTAAGCCCTAATCCACGTCATTAGTTAATTAATTAGGTTTTTAAATTAATCCACTCAGTTTGAATTTCAGCCACAAGATCTGGCGCCAGTCAACTCCCGCGTGTTAAGTTTAAATCTCAGCCATGGATTGTGCATACTTCTCATTAATTCATTTTTATTTTCATTTTATTTGATTTATTTTGTACATTTTATTTAAAATAGCAAAAATCATTTAAAAATTATGAAAATTTTTGTCAAGGTTTTCATTAATTTTTAAAACCCAAAAATATTTTTATTTTTATTTTTTGCATTAAAAATTATTTTTAAAACATTTAAATGTTTATTTTTAATTAGTTAATGAAAATTAATTAATTAAAAATACATTTAGGTATTTAAAAATCACAAAAAAATTCATGTTGCATTTAGAAACATTTAGAAACATTGTCCAACTCTCAAACCAAATTTATTTTTTGTTCTTGATGCCTTTTGATCATTTTCATTGGAATTAATTTCATTTTAAGGCAATATTTTGGTTCAATCTTTGAAAAATCCTTTCTGCCTAACCATTGAGAGTTGGATGATGATTCTTCTTGCATTGCATCTTGAATAGCATGTAGTTTATAGGATAAAATTGGTTTGAATTGATCTTGCATTTTCAATTTGTTTAGTATTTTTCTTGACAAGGTACCCCAAAACCCTAGCAATCTTAGGAAATTCATAACTTTCATTAGGTTAAGAGTTGGATCCTCTCCTTTGGGCAGTGAAATTGTATAGGTTTAGGGTATCTTTGATTGCATTTTAAAATTTTTATCATGTCATTTGCTTCTGGTTTTGGATTTTTGCTTTGTGTGATGCATGTAACCCTAATTTGTGCCTTCCTTTGCATCCATTTCTCATTTGCTTGCATCCATTGGCTTGCCATGACATTTTGTGCATTAATTTGATTCATAAGAAATCTTAGAGCATATTAGAATCATGTTTGATCATTGCATCTTTCATTTTCCATGTTGAATGTCCATTGCATCTCATAACTTTTCATGTATGTCCATGGTTCAATACATGCCTCATTTGCATCCTTATGCTTGCTTGATCATTCTCATGCCTTGCCTCATGTTTGTATCATCTCTTAGCATCATTAACATCATGTATTTGTTTCTGACCTTGTCTTGCATCATTCCATTTCATCTCATTTGCATTGCACTTCTTTTCTTTTGGCTAACTTTTCAGGTGGTAAGTTGTTTGAGAAGTGAATTTGCCTTCACTTATCACATTCTCTTTTCATCTCTTTCATACTTCCCTTGCTGCATTTTGTATGTGTTTTGGATTGAGCTTGCTCATTCTTGTTCATCTTACTTTCTTTCTTCAAGCAACTTGTCTTCTTAAGTGAAGCAAGTTGTTTTGCTTCTCTCTGCTCCTTCCTCCTTTCATCTGCTTCTCTCCTTGGTGGTTCTTTGAAGATTTCTTTCTTAAGCCTCATAAACCTTAGGATTTCCAAGCATGATCACAATTAGGGTTTTTGATTAGTCCCCCCATTTAGCTTTTACCTTTGTGTCATCATTGAGTCTTCTCTTCTCACCTCATAATCAGGGACTAAACCCTAAAGGCTTTAAGGCTTTGTGATTAAGCTTATGCTTGCATCCTTCTATTAGGATGGAGTGTATAAATTTAATCCTAAGTGTTAAACCCTTAATGTGTTTAAATCCTTTAATCAATTCATTTAATAATCATCAAGACATCAAGCTTGTAACTTGGGCCTTGCATTAGGGTTCTAATTCTTCCTTAATTGGTTAAGTAGGACTAACCCTAGTGTTAATGGACAAGTCCCCCTCAAGTTGTCTTACAAACCATAAAATCCACTTCTTAATCTTATCATTAACTAAAATCCACCTAATAAAGGTTTTGTTTTGTCATGAGGTTAATCCCTAATCATGGATTAAGTTGAGGAGCTTTCCTCAGCTTAAATGTTCTCATCTATTATCCTTCTATTAGGATGGTGTAATGAGTCCATTATATCCTTAATTATGGCTTAATCTCATTACTTAACACTAAACAAAAACAACAAAAACATATAAATAATCACAAGTGGGTTAATGATCTTAATCCTACATCAGGGTGATTAAGTGTGAGATGCTGACTTCACACTTAAGGTATTCTCATTACCCCTAATCAGATGGATGATGTGATGAGTTTACTAACCCATTGGTTTATGCTTAAGCTCATTTTCTTATGACAAACTTCCAAAAGCAATAAAAGACTGAAAACACAAAAACAAACAATAATCGTCTCATACGGGATTCTTTTCTCATCTCATTCACTCATAAACGAGAACTTGCTTCTTCCGTCTAATGCAAGACAGTTTGCACCTGAGCCAGACAGGTCATACACTTGAGCATAGACAAGTAAGCAGTTCACAAGTCAATTTATCTTTCAGTCTCTTTGAGTCGAACTACGGTGTTCTGACTTCCTCATTGCACGAGAGGATACGTAGGCATAACTTAACAGTTATCGAACAAAAGTCTCTGTATATTCCCCCTCTTCCAGCATTATTCTTTAATCCTCATAGTCTTGAGCATTTCACCCCTGTTCTTACACTGACACTTCACTTATACACTTCACTTTTCTTTTACACTGACACTTGCATTCTTTTTCCAGCTTTGATACACAAATTGCACTGACACTACCCCTTTAAAACACAAATCTTTTAAGCGTGGATCCCGTCGAGTACGACGGACAATATGGGTGTTAATACCTTCCCAGGTTGTAACCAATCCCCTTTCTCAGTCTCTCTGGTTCGCAACCGTCTTATCCATCCTTTTTAGGTTTATGCAGCATTACCTTTCCTTCGGGATAAAAATGCCTAGCTGGCGACTCTATTCATTCTTTCTCCTTCGCCGACCGTTCGCGTCTGTACCCCCTTTGACCCTGTGTCATCAGGTGGGAGCGACAGAGATGTCTCATGAGGTTATGGTAATGTCTTGAGACCAGCTAGAGATCATACAAACCTTTGGGAATCATTTTGCAAGAATTCCCCCTTTTGCACTTTTATGGAAAATGGCTTATGGAACTTTATGATTTATGGCATGAACCTTGAAACCTCTTGGGCAATTCTGATTTTGCTAAGTTGTAACATGTTATAATGATGCAAAGAAGTCATTTAGAAGTCTTGGAAGTGCTTGGAATTTGAATTTGCAAAAATCCCTCTTTGGTGCCAAAAGTGGAAATTTCATGATTTTTCCCAACTTTGCAAAGCCATAACTTTTGATCCAAAATGAATTAGAAAAAGTTCTTGTACTTTTTGAAAAGGGAATGATCCAATATACAAATTTTATGACCAAAGTTTTCTCATTTGAAGCATTTTTGAATCAAAAAGAGGAGGTTGAAAAACTTTCCCAAAATGGCAAGTTTCCATTACAAGTTACTTTCCCAAAAAGGCAATTTTGCAAATGGCTTGAAATTTTCCAATTTTGTGAACTTCTAACATCTTATATGATCAAATAAAGATCATAAACATTCAAAATGATGGAGAACACCCTTTGGTTGGGTTATTGGGGGCCTCAGATGCCCTGATTTTGCACTGACTTGCTCAAGAAGTCATCCATTGATCAGATGCCTTCCCTATGGAATTTCTTCATGAAAATTGATATGCATGATCCTTATAACATATAGAGACCAATAGAAACAAGAATGACCAAAAATTTTGGAGTTATGGCCTCTGAAACCAAAACCCTAATTCTAGGTCATCTGTGCAGTTAAACCTGGCTCTGCTTCCATGCCTTTCTCAGTTCTTGTGATTTTCTGACTTCTTTGATCTTGAGAGGACATAATATGATGCTTGAACATACATGGACCCCCTTGAGATGATTGAAGACCTTTGGAGTGGCTCAAATGGCTCAGGGATGGCTCAGATCACAAACCCTAGATGCAGATGACTTTGAATCAATGCAGTGAAGCAAAAATGCAATATGAGATGTTATGACTGAACTTATGCACATCAAAAGATCATAAGCCATGGTGAAATGAGTGAGGGAAAATTTGGGGTGTTTACAGCTGCCCCTATTCAAGCATGGGTTAGTTGTGCAGGATGTAAGCAACGGCTTAACGGTCAAACAAGATAACTTGTGGTTGAATACCAAAGACAGTCCAAAATTTGCACTCACAGAATGAAGAAGAAAAGGGATATAGATTGTAAAAGAAAATAAAGTATGATTATAAAGTGCGGGCGACGGAGGACGACCGCAAGCAGAGGACGACTGCTGGGGGATGAAGCAATGACGGGGACGACCGACATGCTGGGGAAAATGCGGGAAATAAATCAACGACGGGGACGGCCGACAAGTTAGGGATATAAGAGATCATGATGGGGACGACCATCAAATAAAGCTATAAAACTCTCTGGGGATTAAAAATAAATGATGGGGACGGCCATCGGGTTGAGGAAATGAATGAAACAGATGATGAGGTACGGTCATCAAGGGTGAAGGACGATCACCTAGCAGGGGACGGCTGCTTTGTTGGGGATAAGATGAGGGACGGTCATCTGAGGTGAAGGACGATCACCTGGCAAGGTACGGTTGCCAAAAGCATCACGACATAGGACGAATGTCGGATAAAAGGTCGACGATGGGGACGGCCATCAGATAAGTATGATGAAGGACGATCATCAAGAGGTGAAGGACGATCACCTAGCAGGGGACGGCTGCTAAAAGCATCACGACATAGGACGAATGTCGGATAGGAAGGGGTTCTAATGAATAGAGACTCCACTGGGGGTGATGAAGGACGATCATCAAAGAGGTGAAGGACGATCACCTGGCAGGATACGGCTGCCGGAAGGTATCATTACATAGGACGAATGTCAGATAGAAAGAAAAAAAGCTTAACAAGTTTTGTTGGGGACTCTCCTGGGGAAGGGTAGACACAGACGAGTGTCTAAAATTCAAGAAAATATAAGTGTTTGACACTGTGTATAGATTAAAGATGCGGACGAGCATGCTTAAGACGATGATACGGACAAGTATCAGTAGAAACAAACGCTTGACGCATGTTCAGAGATGATGATACAGACGAGTACCAACTAGTTAACAAAGAACACGGACGAGTGCCGAATCTGAGGGGATATGAGGGGTGTATACAAGATACAGACGAGTATCTGTATGAGTAAAAAGTAGGAGTGAAACTCATACGAGTGTTTAACCTGCTGTGGAGAGCATGACACTGACGGATGTCGGAAAGAGTGTATTATAAACAAGTATTTGATTTACAGAGTGTTCAGGCAACTATGTTGGGGAAGGTGACACGGACGAGTGTCAAGGAATTGTGTATATATATGTATCTGTATAGTGAGTGCAAAGGGGACGCTTTGGCTTTCTGCTGGGGATATGACACGGACGGGTGTCAAGAAGGGTGTTTCTGTATTTGTAAGGGAAATGCTTTGGCTCTCTGGTGGAGAATTGGGAAATATTTTGTATATCGTTTGATGGACTGTCAGTATTTACAAGTGTTCAGAACACGGCTTATGATCATGCAACATGTTTGATTTCTGCCGCAATGCTCCGCATAAGACGGAATGCTACGCTCTGGGGGAAAATATGATGCAGATGCTATAATTATGCAAAGATACCAATTCGGGATTCGGATCCCGTTGCTGTGAAAATCTCTGGCTGATCTGCTTGAAGTGGATATCCCAGCTGGGGATAAGATCACTGGTAGATCTGACGTATATGAATCTGCATGGGGAAGTAGGTCGTTGATAAACCTATCTTGGTGATGAGAGACCCAGTTGGGGTTTGTAGAAGCTTTCGTCACTCTGTTGTGAGATCTTCAGGTGTTGCTCTTCTGGATAGAGGCTGAAACTCTGTGGGAATATGGTTCCCTGTCTTTGCACTTGGCTGGAGAAGAAGAAAGATCACTGGAAGATCTTTCTAGAGATTTCTATGGGGATCCTGCTGAGGATGATACTTGACGACTCAGCTGGGGATATGAACACCCCCTGGTGCTACCCTTTGAAGGAAATGTTGGAGAAGTGATGCCTGGCAACTCTGATGGGGAGAAAGCATCTCTGGTGCTGTTTGGAAGGCGTGCTGAGGAAACAATGATTTGGCAGCCTACTGGGGAGAAACTTTCATGCCCCATGTTGTGCCTTGAATACCTGCAATCCTGTAAAGACAAAGAAACGCACAAGTACCCCGAGGTGTCCCTTACTGGATTCCATCATAGGAGTTCAGACACTCCCGGGAGTAAGTATATTTCCTGTAAACACGTATTTTTAGAAGGGAAGCATTTGTATTTATGCAATCAATATTTTAAATACATCGGACATTTTCGCAAACGAAAATAAAATGTACGAGACGAAACATAACTGAAAATCTGATTTTATTAAATTGAGTGCCCTGAATTGGCAAGATACAGTCAAAGAAACGGATCCCCTGGAATGAGGAAATCGTTATAAATTGAGAAACAAAGAGATGCTGGCAATGCTGATGATGTTTCAAGGAGCTTCCATTTTGCTATGACTCGTATGACTTTTGACGTTCTTCTCGCCTTGCTTTCTGAAGAAGGCTGATTCTGACAGACGCTCGAACCTTTCGAAGCTTACCAAGTTGTAAGTGATACAGACAAATTCAGAATGCAGTTGTTCGCTTATTCCCTTATTTTGCATGGATCGCCCTTTCGGGTTTTCAATCCATCGGGATACCCTTTTTTGCCTGAGTCGTCCAATGCGGCTTTTCAACTCAGCGGGTGTACATTTTTTCATTTTAATTTCCCTTATTTTTGCCCGAGTCTTTTTATTCTGTTTTTGACTCGCCGGGATGCCCTATTTTGCCTGGACTTACATTCTGTTTTTGCGTCCAGCGGGTCATTTTATGCGAAGTATTTTTTAACTGCATCCGAATTCACAGGGGACGGGAAGTCTTCACCATCCATAGTACTGAGCATCAGTGCTCCGCCAGAGAAAACTTTCTTTACCACGAAAGGTCCTTCATAGTTCGGAGTCCACTTGCCCCTGTGCTCTGTATGAGGAGGGAGGAGTCTCTTCAGCACAAGATCTCCTACTTGGTACTCCCGGAGCCTGACTTTCTGATCGAAGGCTTTCTTCATTCTTTTCTGATATAGCTGCCCATGACAGATTGCAACCAATCTCTTCTCTTCAATCAGATTCAGCTGTTCGTATCGGGACCGGACCCATTCTGCTTCGTTCAGCTTAACATCCATCAGTACCCGCAGGGAGGGTAATTCAACTTCAACAAGTAGGACTGCCTCCATACCATACACAAGCTGATACGGTGTTGCCCCAGTGGATTTTCTGATTGACGTACGGTACCCATGCAAGGCAAATGGTAGCATTTCATGCCAATCTTTATAGGTGACCACCATCTTCTGTACAATCTTCTTGATATTCTTTTTAGCTGCCTCTACAGCGCCATTCATCTTTGGCCTGTAAGGAGAAGAATTGTGGTGTTGGATCTTGAAGTCCCGGCACAGCTCTGCCATCATTTTGTTGTTCAAGTTGGAACCATTATCAGTAATGATTCGTTCGGGCACTCCGTACCGACAAATGATATCTCTCTTCAGAAATCGGGCTACCACTTGCCTGGTAACATTTGCATAGGAAGCTGCTTCAACCCACTTGGTAAAATAGTCAATGGCTACCAGGATGAATCTGTGGCCGTTTGAAGCAGTCGGTTCAATCTTGCCAATCATATCAATGCCCCACATAGCAAAGGGCCAGGGTGAAGACATCACATTCAAAGGATTCGGAGGCACATGCACTTTATCCGCGTAAATCTGGCACTTATGGCATTTTCTGGCATAGGCGCAACAGTCTGCATCCATTGTGATCCAGTAATAGCCTGATCTTAACAACTTTTTAGCCATGGCATGTCCTCCTGCATGGGTACCAAAGGATCCCTCATGCACCTCGTGCATTAGCAAGTCTGATTTTGTCTTATCAACACATCTGAGGAGTACCATATCAAAGTTTCTCTTGTACAAGGAACCGTCAGTATTCAGGAAGAAACTACCAGCTAGCCTTCTTAATGTCTTCTTATCATTGGAAGATGCCCCAGGTGGGTATGTCTGATCCTCCAAGAAGCATTTGATATCATGGAACCAAGGCTTATCATCTTTAACAACATCTGTTGCAAATACGTATGTTGGTCTATCAAGTCTGGATACTGCAATTTGAGGTGCAAAGTTGGCAGCTTGAACCTTGATCATAGATGAAATGGTATCCAGAGCATCTGCAAATTGATTTTAGTCTCGAGGGATGTACTCAAGCTTGACCGTTGTGAAGAAAGTCAATAACCTTCTTGTATAATCCCTGTAAGGTATCAGATGATCTTGGTGCGTGTACCATTTGCCATTGGTTTGATTAATTACCAGAGCTGAATCTCCAAACACAGTCAAAGTCTTGATCCTAAGGTCAATGGCTTCCTCAAGACCCATAATGCAAGCTTCGTATTCAGCTTCGTTGTTAGTGCAGTTAAAGGTGAGTTTTGCTGAGAAAGGCATGTGAACTCCCTTAGGTGTAATGAGTACTGCACCAACACCACGACCATTCGTATTAACAGCCCCGTCAAACATCATAGTCCATTCTTCTTCCGGTTCAGGCCCTTCAGTGTGAACAGGCTCTTCATGATCTTTTGCTTTTATGAACATGATGTCTTCATCAGGGAAGTCAAATCTCATAGGCTGGTAATCATCGATGGGTTGCTCAGCAAGATAATCAGACAATACATTGCCCTTGATGGCTTTCTGAGATGTGTACTGAATCTCATATTCGGTGAGGATCATTTGCCATCTTGCAACCCGTCCGGTAAGTGCTGGCTTCTCAAAAATGTACTTAACTGGGTCCATCTTAGAGATCAATAAGGTAGTGTGAGTCAACATATACTGCCTTAGTCGGCGAGCAGCCCACGCTAAAGCACAACAAGTTTTCTCGAGCAGTGAATAACGTTGTTCACAGTCGGTAAACTTTTTGCTTAGGTAGTATATCGTATACTCTTTTCGACCAGACTCGTCATGCTGGCCCAGCACACACCCCATTGACTCTTCTAATACTGTCAAGTACATGATTAGAGGTCTTCCTTCAACTGGAGGCATAAGGATTGGAGGCTCTTGTAAGTATTCTTTGATTTTGTCAAAAGCCCTCTGGCAGTCTTCATTCCACCTGACGGTTTGTTCTTTCCTTAACAATTTGAACAAAGGCTCACAGGTTGCTGTGAGGTGAGATATGAACCTTGAAATGTAGTTCAATCTACCTAGGAACCCCCGAACTTCTTTTTCTGACTTCGGTGCAGGCATTTCTTGAATGGCTTTAACTTTGTCAGGGTCAACTTCAATCCCTTTTTCACTTACAATAAACCCCAGCAACTTACCGGATCGCACCCCGAATGTGCACTTGTTGGGGTTCAGCTTCAGTTGGTACTTCCTCAGACGCTTGAATAACTTTAGCAGATTTACCAGGTGGTCTTCTTCTGTGAGGGACTTGGCAATCATGTCATCCACATAACATTCAATTTCTTTATGGATCATGTCGTGGAATAATGTTACCATAGCTCGTTGATAAGTTGCACCTGCATTCTTCAGTCCGAACGGCATCACCTTGTAACAGAATGTGCCCCAGGGTGTGATGAAAGTTGTCTTCTCCATGTCCTCAGGTGACATCTTGATCTTATTGTATCCTGAAAATCCGTCCATGAAGGAGAACACCGAGAACTGAGCCGTATTGTCGACCAATACATAAATGTGAGGTAAAGGGAAGTCATCTTTCGGGATGGCTTTGTTCAGATCCCGGTAATCTACACACATCCTTACCTTGCCGTCTTTCCTAGGCACAGGTACAATATTAGCGACCCACGGCGGATAGCTAGTCACAACAAGGAAACCGGCGTCCCATTGCTTTTGCACCTCTTCCTTTATCTTCATTGCCATATCTGGGAGAGTACGGCGCAGCTTCTGTTTTACTGGCGGGCAGTCTTCTCTTAAAGGCAGCTTGTGCATGACAATATCGGTGTCCAACCCTGGCATATCCTGATAAGACCAAGCAAAGACATCCACATACTCCCAAAGCATATCAATCAGTTGCTCTTTTACTGAATCTTGTAGGCAGGCCCCAATCTTAACTTCTTTCACGTCTTCTTCTGTACCAAGATTAATCGTTTCAATCTCCTCCTGATGAGGAGTGATAATCTTCTCCTCTTGCCTTAACAACCTGGCTAATTCTTCAGGTAGCTCATAATCTTCTTCAACCCCTTCATCAGCTTGATTGATTGGATTGTCAAAGTCATACGAAGTCATAGCAGTGTTGTTGTCGGTGCAATCTGAAAGGCACTCTCTGCAAGGGTTTAGATTGTTTATTTTAGTGATCAGTTTTAATCTTGTTTAGAAAAAGTGAAAATGAAGTTATTTATTTTGAAAACATTGCCATTTTATTTTTGTACAAAAAGAAAAATGAAAAGACAGTGAGCGGAAAAAAGAGACTTGTTTGCAAAAAATGTCTGATATTCTTGATTAATCCATTTGCACAAAATTACAAGATGGCCCAATTACAAAATGAGTCTTGACATCTTGGGCAAGATGCAAGACTTGATGCATGCTTTAAAATACAGGAAATAATAATTACTCTGCAGGAGTAACCCTTATAATTTCCTGGGAAGACCAGTTAAGGACTTGGCTCCCCGGGATCCTTGGACGTATCCAGCTCTCCAGGTTGCGGTCGCTTTCCTCCTCGTCTTCCAAATTGTTCACAGCATCCGGGGTGAGCATTCCCCCGCTGACAAAATTGGGCTCCCTTGCAGCCTCCGATTGATCTTGTTGAGTTGGTTTGTAACCCAACCCAAATTTGTCTTCTTTATTTTCCACGGGTAGCAGCTTGCCCCAGCCTTGGGCAGTACCCTCTTCAACAACCCTCCGGGCTTGCTGATAAGACGTCATGGAAGTTCCCAGTACAGTAGATGCTTCATTAATGTTCAGGGCTTCAAACCCCTGGCTCATGGTTTCATGGATCTCTCCATCCATTTCAATGTACTTATACATAGCCAGATGGCTAAAAAAAGATGTCTTCCTCCCCACAGATGGTGATGATCTGGCCTTCCCACTCGAATTTCAGCTTCTGGTGAAGAGTAGACGTAACAGCGCCAGCGGCATGGATCCAGGGTCTACCCAACAAACAGCTGTAGGCCAGCTGAATGTCCATCACATAGAAGGTAGTTTTAAAAGTCTGCGGGCCAATCATCACAGGCAGATCAATCTCCCCAAGCACTGATCTTTTAGAGCCATCAAATGCTCTCACCACCAAATTACTCGGACGTAATGCTAAGCCGTCATACTCCAGCTTCACTAAGGCTTTCTTTGGTAGAACATTGAGTGAAGACCCAATGTCCACCAATACATGAGACAAAACAGCACCCTTGCATTCCAAGGGGATATGCAAAGCCTTGTTGTGGTTACGTCCCTCTGTTGTTAAGTCAACATCGGTAAATCCCAGTTCATGACTGGTATTGACATTTGCCACCACGGTTTCTAGCTGATTAACGGTGATCTCCTCTGGCACGTATGCTGCATGCAGGACTTTCAATAATGCATTCCTGTGAGCTTCAGAACACATCAACAGGGATAATATGGAGATTTTTGAGGGAGTTTGGTGAAGCTGATCCACTACTTTGTAATCACTTCTCTTTATGATTCTCATGAACTCGTCTACATCTTGTTCAAAAGATGTCTTCTGAGTTTCTTTGGCAGCCGGCTCTTCAAATACCACACTCTTTCCTTTTGCTTTGGCAGCAGCTTCTGCTTCAACATTAGGTCTTTGAGTTTGTGAGGTAAAAAGGCGTCCGCTTCTGGTGAAGCCTCCGCCTCCCCCAACATTATCAATTTGTGGAGAAGAGGTCGATGAATCCAAAGTGATTTTCTCCCTGTTGCAGTAGAGATTAGAGCCATAATGCCAAGGTATGGCATTACTGCTTTAATAAGGCACGGGTCCAGGCACTGTGATAGTAACTGGACTGACTGCTGCAGAGGAGGGTATTGAAATGGTGTGCGGATCATAGTAAATTGTGACTGGTGACCTGGCAGGAGGTGCCACTGTTAGTTGTTGGAAATTATTGTTTGGAGGAACATCTGATGGATCATAGTAGATGGTGACTGCTGAGACATCTTCATTAATTTCTATTGGCGTTGTAGAAGATTCTGCTAGTAAAATGGATGTTGATGTTGTAGAAGAAATGGTTGTTGAAATCTGGTTTGTTGAAGTGATGGACGGAGCCGTTGCTGATGATATTGATGAATCGGTTGGAATGATTGTCGCTGCTAATGTAGAAGAATCGGGAATTGTTGTCAAAGGAATTGTTGGATTTGTAGGCGCCGTTGTTGAGATCTGAAGGATACCATCTTTGATAAGACCATCTATGCCGCTTCTCAAATTATCACACCCGTTGACCGCAATGTTGCAATACCCATAACCAAGCTCACACCCGGGGAACACCTGACACTCTAGAAGCTGAGCTTTAATTTCGACCAGAGGTGTCCGAATTTGTGCAACGCTGGTGATCAAAGTAGATGGCCTGTCTTCCTCAATGGCATTAATCCTCGGCCCGCCATGATTAGGCATAGGATTCTTGTTGACATTTGGAGGAGGTGCAAAGTTGAGGGCTTTAGAATCCACCAGGTCTTGGACTTTCATTTGCAATGCCCGACACTTCTCCGTGTTGTGGCCAGGTGCATTGGAGTGGAAAGCACATCTGGCGTTGACATCATAATTTCTCGGGAGATTGGAGGGATCTGGTGGTCCCAATGTCCTTAACTCAACCAAGTTGAGCTTCAGGAGTTGTGGCAATAAAGCCACATAAGGCATAGGGATAGGGTCAATCACCTTGTTTGCCTGTGATGGTCTTTGCTGGAAGGGTCTTTGTTGTTGATTGCTATTGCTGTTGTTGTAGGTTCTCTGTTGCGGATATTGAACTTGCTGTTGATAGTGGGGTTGTTGTGGTTGTTGATATGTTGGTTGCTGAGGAATCGGAGCTGGAATAGTGACAGCTGCTACTGATCTGTGGACATACCGAGGTCTGCCCCTGCTGGCATGAATGGCATTTGTCTCACCGGTTCTTCGAGGTCCCACAAAAGGCTTCCTGGGATTACTGGACGAACTTGCACCATTATCAGAAATTTTGCCCATTTTTAAAAGGCTTTCAATCCTTTCCCCAGCTATAACTACGTCAGCAAAACTGGTGGAAGAAAAGGCAGCCAGTCTGTCAATATATGTTCCTTGCAAAGTATTCATGAACATGTCGGCCATTTCTCTTTCCAACATGGGTGGCTGGACAGCAGCAACAAGCTGTCTCCACCTCTGGGCATATTCCCTGAAGCTTTCTCTGGAGGATTGAGACATTCCCATTAGGAGGGTCCTGTTAGGAGCCATGTCCAGATTGTATTGATATTTCCTGATGAAGGCTTCAGCTAAGTCCTTCCAGCATCTGATAGTAGCTCTGGTCAAGTGTGAATACCACTCTCTTGAAGCTCCAGTTAAACTGTCTTCAAAATAGAACATCCACAGCTTTTCATCCATGGTATATGCTTTAAGCCTCCCCAGAAAGGACTGCAGGTGAGTTCGTGGACAGGAGGTTCCATTGTATTTCTCGAAGCACGAAGGTTTAAACTTGTGGGGAATTCTCACCCCATCCACTAACCCCATATCCATTACATCGAAACCCAAGGAGTTCTGAGACTCCAAAGATCTCAATTTCTCAGCAATTTCATCAAACCTTCTATCATAGATTTCATCTCCAGCTCCCATGACAGTGAACTGCTCCTCCTGGGGATCCTCTTGCAGGATTCTCCCCCCAGTAGTATTTCCTTGTACATTACCCGGGATGTTGACTTCCGGATCTAGATGAGGTCCAAATACAGGTGGATTAACATGAGGCTGGCCCCTCTCATTATTACTAGTTCCTCCAGTCCCAGGATGAGGTTCCTCGGGAGTTTGTCTTTCTACCAATTCCCTTAACCTTTCTTGACTCTGGGCCAAGACAGTCATCACAGTCATGAATTGGGCCATTTGGTTCCTCAACTCCACTCTTTCATTAGCCATCTGGGTCCTGACCTCAGTCAGGTCTTGCTGTACTTACTCCATTAAAATACCCGGAAGGTTGTTGCGAGTAGGATACCGGTGTGCACGGTTGACAGGGAACACTCTTCTGCGAGAAATATTTCCTGAACCACAACAGAGTTAGAAACAACACAAAATAATAACAAAACCTACAAAACAAAACAAAAGTTAGTATGCAATGCAGTATGCTTATTTGTTTTCCAAGGTATCCGGCTTGGCTCTTGGTTTTGACCTTTCCAGACCTCGAGGAAGATGCTTTGATGTTGTTGAGAAAAGAAAACCCAAATTGAAACAAACTAAAATATATTACAAATGGTGAATAATACATAGTCTGTTTTTACAACATATGCCCCTGAAGGGTCAAAATACAACACAAAAGAAAAGTACATCAAATGAAAACAACAACAATCAAAAAGTCAGACATCTAGTCCAAACTCATCCTCCTTAATCTCCTTCAGAAGTGCCTCAGTCACTGGACCAGCTGGATGCTCTGTAATAGTCCTGATGAGGAGGTTTCTGGTGGCAATGGCAGTGGTCAGCTTCTTGTGCCTGTCCTGATCCTTTGATCTCTTCAGCCCATCCCTAAGCTTCAACTCTGAAATCTCCATCTGGGCTGCCAGCAAAGCTTCATGTTGCTTCTTTTCATTGGCCTCTAACTGCTCAATCTTGGCTTGAGTTATCTTGTCTTCTTGTGTCCGGGCTTCAGTGATCCTGACCCACCTAGCCTGACTTTCCTGCAGATAGAGTTCAGTCCTAGCCTTCTGAAGCTTGGCCTCCTTACAGGCATTCTTCAATATTTGCTCCCCAGCTCTTGCCTTTCTGATGTAGTCCTCTGTTTTCTCAATCTTGGCCAGATGCTCCACCCTAAGCTTCTCCAACCTCTCAATGTCCAGGCGACCATCACTCCTCTCCCAGAGGGTCTTCTTCAGAGCTTGAGACAGATTCTCATTCCTTTCCTTCAGCTTCTCAAATTCTTCCAGGCTGACAGTGGCTGCTGGCTATACTTTAGATGGTCCAAGTGTATCCTCAATGGTGAAGGGCATTCCAGTAATCTGAGCTCTAGCATGAGACCAGTCATAGTACTGAGCTGAAGCAACATTATTGCACCTTCCAAGAATAGTCATCCCTTTTATTTGGATGTTGTCCCAAGCCCAGGATGTCTGTCTGACAGCAGCTAGATTAGGCTTTATCTCACAATACAGGGTCTCAGCTAAATCCTGAACTCTAGGAGGGTGAACCAAAGCATAGCCCAGTTGTCTCTTAAACAGCAAAGGATTGTAGTTGATGCAACCCTTTACTCCTATTAGAGGTACATTTGGGTACTGCCCACAGCTAGTGAATTATGTCCTTGCCTTTGGTGCTCTGGGTGCACCATCTGATGTCATCTGAAGTCAAAGCAATGAGCCTTTTGGCCCAATTATTCTGTTGGTGGGGATTCAGGAAGGCATCTGTCTTAGGCAGGTGTTTGAGCAGCCAGGTGTGAAACAAAGGAGCACAGCATCTCACTAACTTCCCCCTTTGTTTCTCATTCCTCTGATGGATGGAATAGTAGAAATCTCCCAGCAATGTGGGTACTGGGTTCCTCAGAAAAAAAAGATGAATGGCCTTCTTGCTGATAAACTTGGGCTCATCTGCAAACAATATAACCCCATATATGCTGAGGGCTAACAATGCACAGACTTCCCTCCATTCTCCCAAAGAGGCCTTCAGGATGGCCTGAGAAATCAAGAAATCCAAATGCAAACCAGGGATCCCAGCCTTTGTTGTCATATTCTGCTTAATCAAAGTAGGCTCTAGGTATAGTGCTTTTGCTACTTCTCCATTGCTGGGAGAAGTCATCTCTGGGTTGAAGGGGACACCACCCCTAACAGGTACTCCAATCAATGATGAAAACTCCTCCAATAGAGGTCCTAGCTGAAAGTCTGGGAAAGTGAAGCATCTCAAAGGCGGGTCATAAAACTGTAGGCAGGTGTGGATCATGCTCCTCTGAGAAGGGTCCAGGTCCATAACCACATCCAGGATACCTCCATAATGCTCTCTGAATAATGGGATGTGGTCAGGGGTGATAAGTCACTGGACCTGCCTGATACCAGTCAACACAGGCTCAAAGAAATGGTATGATATGTTGCTCTTCCTGGGTGTAGCCATGACTGCTGATGAAGAGCTGAAGACAAGTGCTGATGAAGATCAAGACTGGTACTGGAGATGAGCCACTGATAGGCTAGTGCTGGTGATGAAGGCAGCTGAAGCAGACAACTGATGAAGATAGCTGAAGCAGATCACTGATGAAACAAAGGTCTATGCAGATGAAGGGGTCAAAACCAAGCCAGATACAATGTGGATACCCTGAAAAACAAATAAACAAATGTTAAATGATGCAAATGATGAGTATGCAAATGATATGCAAGGGTTTGTGATCAAGCTGGATCTAATTATCTATCCTGATATAAAGCCCATGTATGCTAAAGAAGTCCCGATGGGGGTTCAGAAATCCAGTAACCAAGGTGGGGGACTCAAATAAAGAGCCACATGTCCAGGGTTAAATCACAAAATGAGGTACTCTTAATCAAATAATAACAGGGTATGATGTGGCCAAATGTACCTGCAAACCTGTAAATAGCCCAACCCCCTCACAGGTAATGTTCTAAAACAAGGATCCTCAGACTTGGATCAGTTATGAGAAGTGTAAACACTTCTAACCCGGAGGTACAGTGTTTACAATAACCATAAAAGATCCTCCTCTAATTCACCTCAGTTTCTGAAGGTCATAATAAAGGTCATCCAGACATAGCAGGCTTCCCAGATAGCCCTAACACTACAGGAAATTTGTAGCACAGAGTTCTCAAGAAGAAACCCACATCTGAACCGTGTTTCATATTCCCGCACCAGACCGAAATGGAATGGGAAAGAACATGAACCACTCTAGCCTAGGTGTCACTCAGGTCCCAGGTATAGGACCTCAAACTCTCAATAGAACCCCACCCATCAAAACAACAAACCAGATCCAACAAGATGACAGTATGACAGTGTGATGTATAAAACTGTAAGGAAAGCAGTAAACAAGACTGTACATAAAGCAAAAATAAATACATAACACATATAGCACATAACACCCCAGTAAACACAAATCAAACAAGCGCTAGGAGGAACCCACAAAAAGAACCAGAAGCCCTGGTTACAGTATAAGGGTCCCCAGCAGAGTCGCCAAGCTGTCGCTCCCACCTGATGACACAGGGCCAAGAGGGGTACAGACGCGAACGGTCGGCGAGAGGAGAGAGAACACACAAGGGTGAACTCAGAAGAAAAGAGTCGCCAGCTATGCATTTTTATCCCGGAGGAAAGGTAATGCTGCGTAAACCTGAGAAGAGATATGGACAAGACGGTTGCGAACCAGAGAGACTAAGAAAGGGGGTTGGTTACAACCTGGGAAGGTATTAGCACCCAGATTGTCCGTCGTACTCGACGGGATCCACGCTTAAAAGATTTGTGTTTTAAAGGGGTAGTGTCAGTGCAATTTGTGTATCAAGGCAGGAAAGAATGCAAGTATCAGTGTAAAAGAAATGTGAGGTGCATAAGAGAAGTGTCTGTGTAAGAACAAGAATGAAATGATCAAGATAATGAGGCTAAAAGAATAAAGCTGGAAAAGGGGGGATATACAGAGACTTTTGTTCGATAACTGTTAAGTTATGCCTACGTATCCTCTCGTGCAATGAGGAAGTCAGAACACCGTAGTTTGACCCAAAGAGACTGAAAGATAAATTGACTTATGAACTGCTTGCTTGTCCATGCTCAAGTATATGACCTGTCTGGCTCAGGTGCAAACTGTCTTGCATTAGACGGAAGAAGCGAGTTCTCGTTTGTGAGTGAATGAGATGAGAAAAGAATCCCGGAGGAGATGATTATTGTTTGTTTTTGATGTTTTCAGTCTTTTATTGATTTTTGGAGTTTGTCATAAGTTGATGAGCTTAAGCCTAAACCAATGGGTTAGTAAACTCATCACATCCTCCCTCTGATTAGGGGTAATGAGAATACCTTAAGTATGAGGTAAACACCTCACACTTAATCACTATGGTGTAGGATTAAGATCATTAACCTACTTGCATTTATTTAGATGTTTTTGGTGTTTTTGTTTAGTGTTAAGTAATGAGTTTAAGCCATAATCAAGGATTTAATGGACCCATTACACCATCCTAATAGAAGGATAATAGATGAGAACATTTAAGCTGAGGAAGATACCTCAACTTAATCCATGATTAGGGATTAACCTCATGACAAAACAAAGCCTTTATTAAGTGGATTTTAGTTAATGGTAAGATGAAGAAGTGGATTTTATGGTTAGTAAGACAACTTGAGGGGGACTTGTCCATTAACACTAGGGTTAGTCCTTCTTAACCAGTTAAGGAAGAATTAGAACCCTAATACAAGGCCCAAGTTACAAGTTTGATGTCTTGATGATTATTAGATGGATTGATTAAAGGTTTTAAACACATTAAGGGTTTAACACTTAGGATTAAAGTTATACACTCCATCCTAATAGAAGGATGCAGGCATAAGCTTAATCACAAAGCCTTAAAACCTTTAGGGTTTAGTCCTGGATTATGAGATGAGAAGAGAAGACTCAATGATGACACAAAGGTAAAAGCTAAATGGGGGGGACTAATCAAACCCTAATTTTGATCATGCTTGGGTATCCTAGGGTTTGTGAGGCTTAAGAGAGAAATAAATCTTCAAAGAGCCACCAAGGAGAGGAACAGATGAAAGGATCAAGAAGCAGAGAAAAGCAAAACAACTTGCTTCACTTAAGAAGACAAGTTGCTTGAAGGAAGAAAGTAGGAAGGAGCATGAATGAGCAAGTTCACTCAAAGGCAAAGATAAAATGCAGCAATGATGCATAAGAGAGATGAAAAGAAATTGTGAGAAGTGAAGGCAAATTCACTTCCCAAAATAACTTACCACCTGAAAAGTTAGCAAAAGAAATGAAATGCAATACAAATGAGATGAAATACAAAGATGGAAACCAAAATCAGAAGCATGAACATGATGTTAATGATTCTAAGAGATGATGCAAACACATGTCAAGAGTTGTGGATGATCATACAAGGATGAGGATGCAAAGGAAACATGCTTTGAACCATAAAGATTCATGAAAGTTTATGAAATGCAATGGACATATGAACTGGCAAGTGAGAGATGCAATGATCAAACATGATTCTAATATGTACTAAGATGTATTATGAATCATGTGGATGCACAAAATGTCATGGCAAGCTCATAAATGCAAGCAAATGAGAGATGGATGCAAAGGAAGGCACAAATTAGGGTTTACATACAACATACAATGAAAAAATTCAAAACCAGAAGCAAATGATGGGATAAAAAATTTAAAATGGGATCAAAGGAACCCTAACCCTACACAAGTTCACTGCCCAAAGGAGGGGACCTAACTCTTAACCTAATGCAAGTTATGAATCTTCTAAGTCAACTAGGGTTTCAAGGTACCTCACAAAGAAAAATACAAAACAAATTGAAAATGGGAAATGAATTCAAACCAAATTTATCCTATAAACTACATGCTATGAAGGATGCAATGCAGGAAGAACCATCATCAAACTCTCAAAGGTTAGGCAGAATGGATTTTTCCAAGTTTGAACAAAAATATTGCCTTTAAAAGAATTTAATTCCAATGAAAATGGTCAAAATGCATCAAGAACCAAAACGAAATTTGTTTTGAGGGTTTGATAATGTTTTAAAATGCAATGTGAATTTTTTGGTGATTTTTAAATACCTAAATGCATTTTTAATTAATTAATTCTCATTAACTAATAAAAAATAAACATTTAAATGATTTAAAAATAATTTTTAATGCAAAAAATAAAAAGAAAAATATTTTTGGGTTCTAAAAATTAATGAAATATTTGACAAAAATTTTCAGAATTTTTAAATGTGTTTTACTATTTTTTAAAATTCGTGCAAATAAAATGAAAAAGAAATGAAATAAAATAAAAATAAAAGAAAGTAAGCTAAAGGAGAGGCCAGGATTTGATCTGGGTTTGAAGGTGTTGACTTGGCGCCACATCCAATGGCCCAAGTTCAAACCTGGCTAATATTTATTTAATAATTAATTAAACCTAGGTTAAGTTAATTAATTACTGATTAGGGCTTAATGAGCCATCTGGACCGTCCAAGTGCGCGCGGGAAGCATGATCCTGAGGCCATTATTCAAAGTTACTAATTAAACACAATTAGGGCAAATGACTTTCAGATGACCGGAACAGTGGTTCCGGTCATCTTCTCCGGCAAGCCCAAACCCTAGATTCTTCTACAGGTCACCAAACATGAAATTTCTTCCACTAAAATGATCCTCTCATCAATCTAAACCTAAACCCTCATCTCAAATCCATTTATTTTCTCTCACAAGCCTGAATCGAAGCAAAACACAAAACACGGGCAAATGTTCAGAGATGTCATACATGCTGGTTTCTTCACCATTTCAAAAAATAAATACATATTCATGATCAGGAGAACACATAGCATCATAAAAGAACTCAAAAATTAGTTTCTGGGAAAAATGTTCTTCATGTTACCTGAGATGGAGCTTCTCTGACTTTGAGCTTTCTGGACTGTTCTCTTGTGCAAGCCTGCTTCCTTGAACCTCCTGATGATGGAATGAAGCTTAGAAAACTTGCGGAGTAGCAGGTTTGCAAGATTCAACTCTGGTGTAGCAGAAATGGAGGTCTTTGTGTGTGATGTTTCAGGCTGTTTTAAGGGGTGATTCTTGTTCTATGAGTGGTTTGTGGTTTGTGGGTGAAGAAATTTTTGATGTTTGAAGGCTGTGTGAAGAGATTCGAAGAGGAGTAGTTTTTGACAGATTTTGTGGATGCTGGATTGTGTCTTGTTTCAATGCCCAATGAGTTACTATATCACTCCCATAATGTTTGAGTAGGCTATGGAGCAGGTTAGTAGAGGCTGCTGATCATTATTCCAAGAGTATGGGAGAAATTGCAAAAAGTCAAGGTTTGGTGTACTTGAGGCATGGGCTGTGGCTGAGATGGTTTCTTGGCCTATACTGCATCAGCTGAGTTCAAGGATGACTCTTGGATCAGTTGTGGTGAGCTGTATGGCTTGGATCATAAGTTTGAAATGATTTTGCATTTTGGCAACTTGTCACATTTCGTGGTTTTTGGTCATGAACATGTGATATCCCTTGCTGCATTTTTGGTGTGAGATGTCTCATGAGGTTATGGTAATGTCTTGAGACCAGCTAGAGATCATACAAACCTTTGGGAATCATTTTGCAAGAATTCCCCCTTTTGCACTTTTATGGAAAATGGCTTATGGAAGTTTATGATTTATGGCATGAACCTTGAAAACTCTTGGGCAATTCTGATTTTGCTAAGTTGTAACATGTTATAATGATGCAAAGAAGTCATTTAGAAGTCTTGGAAGTGCTTGGAATTTGAATTTGCAAAAATCCCTCTTTGGTGCCAAAAGTGGAAATTTCATGATTTTTCCCAACTTTGCAAAGCCATAACTTTTGATCCAAAATGAATTAGGAAAAGTTCTTGTACTTTTTGAAAAGGGAATGATCCAATATACAAATTTTATGACCAAAGTTTTCTCATTTGAAGCATTTTTGAATCAAAAAGAGGAGGTTGAAAAACTTTCGCAAAATGGCAAGTTTCCATTACAAGTTACTTTCCCAAAAAGGCAATTTTGCAAATGGCTTGAAATTTTCCAATTTTGTGAACTTATAACATCTTCTATGATCAAATAAAGATCATACACATTCAAAATGATGGAGAACACCCTTTGGTTGGGTCATTGGGGGCCTCAGATTCCCTGATTTTGCACTGACTTGCTCAAGAAGTCATACATTGATCAGATGCCTTCCCTATGGAATTTCTTCATGAAAATTGATATGCATGATCCTTATAACATATAGAGACCAATAGAAACAAGAATGACCAAAAAATTTGGAGTTATGGCCTCTGAAACCAAAACCCTAATTCTGGGTCATCTGTGCAGTTAAACCTGGCTCTGCTTCCATGCCTTTCTCAGTTCTTGTGATTTTATGACTTCTTTGATCTTGAAAGGAAATAATATGATGCTTGAACATACATGGACCCCCTTGAGATGATTAAAGACCTTTGGAGTGGCTCAAATGGCTCAGGGATGGCTCAGATCACAAACCCTAGATGCTGATGACTTTAAATCAATGCAGTGAAGCAAAAATGCAATATGAGATGTTATGACTAAACTTATGCACATGAAAAGATCATAAGCCATGGTGAAATGAGTGAGGGAAAATTTGGGGTGTTTACACCTACGGTAAATGATCTTGTCCCTTCGAATAAAGGATGATAAGTCCCTATGAATTGCTAAAAACACCTTACAGTTGCCTATACTCAGATGTCCCTTCATATGTCCCTTATCACATCCCAGGTAATGACTACCTATTCCTTAATAATAGGGCTAGTCTTACCATTGAAAGAACACATAAGAACAGTAAAGACTTAGCATAGGGTAGGTTCCTCTTAAGTACTTGCTCACTTTTCTTCAAAAATACTCTTTTACACTTCACATTTCAAACAAATTTTCAAAACAAAGTCTTTATATACATCCATACGAGGATCATTATAAAGTACTTAGAAAATTTTTAATCACACACTACACTTTCTCAAAAAAACAATTTAAAGTGAGCTAAGTAACTAAAAGCCCATGGATAACCATGGATATAAAAGGTGCTAACACCTTCCCTTTATATAACCTACCCCCCGAACTCAAAATCTTTAAGGTCTTTCCTGTTCTTTTATGCCCTTTCCTTTTGGATAAAATAAAAGTCGGTGGCGACTCTTGCTATCCGCAACATTTAACTAAAGTCAGTTCTCCCACCGTGTTACAGTGAGCAACTATGTATAATTAAAATAACTTAGAATAACTAATTTAAACAAGATAAATACATGAATACAAACACTCACACACGTAAGTCGATCTTTGACCGCCATCTCACACTTTCTAGGGTTACTCCTCATGTTGCCTAAATCTAAGGTCAAGTAAGGTGTCTTAAGCAAAGTCCCTTCATAAAATCATCAAGTCCCTACAGTTTAAAAGATCAAGTCCCTTCGAGGTTGCCTACGATAAATGATCTTGTCCCTTCGAATAAAAGATGATAAGTCCCTACGAATTGCTAAAGACACCTTGAAGTTGCCTAAATTCAAATGTCCCTTCACATGTCCCTTATCACATCCAAGGTAATGACTACATATTCCTTAATAATAGGGATAGTTTTACCATTAAAAGAACATATAAGAACAGTAAAGATTTAACATAGGGTAGGTTCCTCTTAAGTACTTGCTCACCTTTTCAAAATATTCATTACACTTCACATTTCAAACAAATTTTCAAAACAAAGTCTTTATATACATCCATACGAGGATCATTATAAAGTACTTAGAAAATTTTAATCATACACTACACCTTTCCCAAAACAGTTTAAAGTGAGCTAAGTAACTAAGAGCCCATGGATAACCATGGATATAAAGGGTGCTAACACCTTCCCTTTATATAACCTACCCCCCGAACTTAAAATCTTTTTAAGGTCTTTCCTGTTCTTTTATGTCCTTTCCTTTTGGATAAAATAAAAGTCGGTGGCGACTCTTGCTATCCACAACACATGCCTAAAAGTCAGTTCTCCCACCGTGTTACACATCCCGATGAGCTTCGGAACACAATAGCAGGTATAATATAGAGATCTTAGAAGGCGTCTGGTGGAGCTGATCCACAACTTTGTAGTCACTTATTTTAATTATCCTCATAAACTCATCCACATCCTGATCAAAGGATGATTTATGAGTCTCTTTTGGTGCAGGTTCTTCAGGTGCCACACTTTTCCCTTTGGCTTTGGCAACAGCCTCTGCCTCAGTATTAGTTCTGGGAGCTTGTGACGCAAAGAGGCGTCCGCTTCGGGTGAAGCCTCCGCCTCCCCCAACATTATCCACTTGAGGAGTAGGGACTGAAGAATCAAGAAGGATTTTTTCTCCGTTGCAGTAAAGGTCAGCACCATAATGCCATGGTACAACATTGTCTTTATCATATGGAATAGGCCCTGGCACCGTGATGGTGACTGGGCTCACTGCAGCAGAAGTTGGAACCATTATGGTCTGTGGATCATAAAAGATGGTGACCGGGCTTCTTGTGGAAGTTGGAGGTGATGAATTGAAGCTTGGTTGTTGCTGAAACTGTTGTTGAGATTGTTGAAAGTTGCTGGAGTTTGGGACCGTTGTACGGTCATAATAAATAGTAACTATAGAGACATCATTGTTGGTGGTTGTTGAAGTTGTAGAAGGTGATGAAATGGAACTGTTGTTTGTTGAAGTAATGGAAGAAGTGGTTGCTGAAGTTGTAGACGAGTCGGTAGTGTAACACGGTGGAAGAACTGACTTTAGTTATGTTGCGGATCGCAAGAGTCGCCACCGACTTTTATTTTATCCAATGGAAAGGGAATAAAAGAACAGGAAAGACCTTAAAAGATTTTTGAGTTCGGGGGGTAGGTTATGTAAAGGGAAGGTGTTAGCACCCTTTACATCCATGGTTATCCATGGGCTCTTAGTTACTTAGCTCACTTTAAACTGTTTTGAGAAGTATAGTGTGTATTTGAAAAATTCTCTAAGTACTTTATAATGATCCTTGTATGGATGTATATAAAGACTTTGTTTTGAAAATTTGTTTGAAAATGTGAAGTGTAATGAAGTATTTTTGAAGAAAAGTGAGCAAGTACTTAAGAGGAACCTACCCTATGTTAAATCTTTACTGTTCTTATATGTTCTTTCAATGGTAAGACTATCCCTATTATTAAGGAATAGGTAGTCATTACCTTGGATATTATAAGGGACATGTGAAGGGTCATCTGTGTTTAGGCAACTGTAAGGTGTCTTAGCAATACGAAGGGACTTATCATCTTTTATTCGAAGGGACAAGATCTTTTACCGTAGGCAACATCGAAGGGACTTGATCTTATAATCTTAAAGGGACTTGATGATATTTCATGAGAAGGGGCTTTGCTTTTTAGACACCTTACTTGACCTTTTGATTTAGGCAACATGAGGGATAACCTTAGGAAGTGAGATGGAGATCCAAAGATCGACTTACGTGTGTGCGTGTATATGTTCATATATTTATCTTATGAAATTAGTGATTCTAAATTATTTTTAATTTGTAAATATGTTATCACCCCCTATATTTACTAACCATGGCAATATAAACATTTATAGATAATAAAATAAGGACAGAAAATAAAACCTACGACTATTACAAGGCTTTCGCATTTATATAAATATAGAAACGATTAAATAATAAATATATAACAAAATAATAAAAAGGGTTAGTAATAAAAATAATTATAAGAAAGAAAATGTTAGCACAAATATACAAAACATATATAAATTAAATAAACATTTTTAAAGAATTTTTTGAAATAATATAATAAGAATAATAATAATAAATCATAGAATAAATTTTTACAAAGAAAACATTATTAATTATTTAATTAAATATTAGAAACAAAATTTAGTTAATTTTAATATTTAAATTAAATAAGAACTAGGGTTAGAGATTTAAAAAAAAATAAAGTTAGGGTTTTAGAAATTAGGGTTAGAATTTTAGAAAATAGAATTAGGGTTTATAATTTAATTTACAATATTAATTTGACTATTTACAAAAAATAAACTATATAGTAATAATATTTAAATAAAAAACTAGGGTTAAAATTTTTAGAAAATAAATTTGAGATCTTTTAGAAAATATGAAGTTAATATATATATATATATATATATATATATATATATATATATATATATATATATATATATATATATATATATATATATTTACATATGATTATTTAAATATATTTTTATCATAAGAAATATAATTAGAATTATTTATAAAATAAATTAACAAAACAGAATAATTAAAAAATGAAATCAAAACTTACCTGGGACAGGGATCGAACCCACGCCCTAGGCCTTTCCACCCTTGGACCAGCAAGGCTACCACCAGGCCAGATGCGTGCTGGTGATAAGGTTTGGGTAGTGATCCTTTTATGATTAACCTGCAAAATAAAGGAATTTTCAAGCAAAAAAAAAACATAACCTGGGGATCGAACTCACCCCCCAAGCTTACCAACACAGAGTCTCAACCACTGGGACAAACGCGCGTTTGTAATAACACTATCAAACAAAATATTAATAAAATAAGTCAAATATTTGAAATCCTGATTCGCGCCAACCAGCTTCATCTTCAATCTCCAGCCTTGCGAATTTTCCTGCGAAATTTGCAACCAATTTTCCTGCGAAATTTCAAATGGCAGGAAACCCTACGAAATTCAAACATCATCATTTACGTAAAATTTTGTTAAATTGAACACACAAATATAATCCAGATGTCATTTACAATTGATCTACGGTTTTAGAATTCGTTTATATTCGTTTAATCATGAAACCCTAACTTGAAGGTCATGAACCCTAGAATGGCATTACACGATTCGGCCATGGTTTCTTCAATTAAACTGCCCAGAATTCATCACAAACCTTCATTAAACACAAATCAATAAGCAAAATCCAATAATAACATATGAATGATTATGAACGAAAAAATCAAAAAAACGTGAAAAATTGAATTCGGGTTTGTCAATGTGAGATGCTATAGAGCAATGTAATGATCAGGTTATGTTCCATGATGTCTAGGGAATCTGTCTCAACCTTTACAATGCTTTGAAAAGCCTTCTATCAAAGAATCCGAATCAAGGTTTTTAGGTGAATTTTTGAAGTTTGAATGTGCACTTGGAGGCTCTGAATTCGTGTCCCTTTGCTTGCTTAATGTTCTATGTATATAAGTGAATGAAATTAGGTCAAGAAAAGTCATAGCTCTTTGGGCTTTTTGGATAGTTAGAGATTGATAAAGATTGATCATTAAAATTTGAATTTTCTTTGATCTATCATTGCTATTTTGGTATGATTAGAATTATATTGGTATCAATCAAGTTTAAATAAGTTTTAAGACCTTCTAGAATCCAAATCTTTTCCAAATATATGATTTTCATATTTTATTTTAATTTAATTTGTATTTTAATGAATAAAATTCAAATAAATATTATATAAAATATAAAAAATCAAAAAATGTGTGGGTTGGGTCGTGCTTGATGATTTTGTAAAGATTGGATGGCAATTTGGTGGGCTCATTTAGCAAAAATTGGTTTTAAGGCCTTAGTTGCTTCATAAACTTCCCAAAAATTTCCCAACTTTGCAAGGGCACAAATCCTTCAATTTTAATGCTATGAAGGTGTTCTTGGACATTTTGGAAATATTAAAGAGTCATCTAGCCAACCTCTTTGGTCTCATGTCCTTATCTTTTACCATTCTCAAGTTATGCTCTTTGGAAGTTGTTGACTTTTTGTTGACTTTTAAAAGGACCTATAATGTCTTAGCTCATACCTTCCAAATGAAGCATTTTTGGGCTTGGCTTGTGAGACACAAAGTTTTAGAGAATTAAATATCCTTCAAAATGAGCTTTGGATGGAAAAAATTTGATGAAGCATGTGAAAGTTATGGCTGGTCAAAGTTCAATTGACTTTTCCTGTGAAAACCCTAATTTAGAAACTCCTGATTCTTGATGATCTGAAATCTCCTTGATGAATCATGATCAACCCTTGGTCAAATGATGAATTTTACTTCATATAATTTATGTTGGCAAAAAATCATGAAGTTTGACTTTGGTTTGACCACAGTTGACCTCAGTTTGACTTTTTGGCTGCCTTGACTGATTTTAACCCTTCTGATCATCTGACTGAGCAAATCTTTTGGGAAAGTCTTGAAACTTGATATGGGGATTATTGAACACTTATAGGATGCTATGAAGCTCACTTGAAGTCTTGGAAGTCCATTTAGCCTGATGAAAGTCAAAACCCTAGTTTAAGATGCATTGCTTATGAGGATGCATTGTCTGAGGGAATTGTCAAATTTTCTGACTAATTGTGAACCTTGTGAACCTCATGAGATGTCTTGTGAACATTGTGAACCTTTTGAACCTCTTGGGACATAATGTATTGTCTTGTGGAGGGCAAATTTTTGGGTGCAACAGCTGCCCCTGTTCAATTTTCTGAAACCTGAGGGGTTAGATTGGTATATGTGCCATTCGTGACCTGGTAGGTTTAAGGGGATTGAACACAAAAGCCCAAAAATTTGCACTCACCGGTGCGTAAAGTAACACTGATGATTAGTTGTATATGCTTGAGTGGGCTTGAAGATGCCACTTGGAAGAACTGGAGATGGGCTTATAGATGCCATCCAAAATATCAGGAGGTGATAATATCTTTATGTTGATACTGGATATCAGTACTAGGTCTTCGTATAGGCCGTCTCTGAATAGTTTATGCAACATAGTTTGAATTGTTGAATAGACTAGTAGAAATAAATCTTCGTGACGATTATCTCTTCTGGGAATGTCTTGGATTAGGGAATGGGTCTTTGTACAAACCGTTTGCCTACTCTCCAAGGACAAAAGAATATCAGGATTAATTCTACTGAAAAATATCTTGAACTAGGGAATGGATCTTTGTACAGACCGTTTGCCTACTATTCAAGAGCGAATAGATTAAATCTTCTGAAAATATCTTGAACTAGGGAATGGATCTTTTTACAGACCGTTTGCCTACTATTCAAGACCAGATAGATGAAATCTTCTGGAAATATCCTGGACTAGGGAATGGATCTTTGTACAGACCGTTTTCCTACTCTCCGAGGACAAAAGAGTGTCAGGATTAAATCTCCTGAAAAATATCTTGAACTAGGGAATGGATCTTTGTACAGGCCGTTTGCCTACTATTCAAGAGCGAATAGATTAAATCTTCTGAAGATATCTTGAACTAGGGAATGGATCTTTGTACAGACCGTTTGCCTACTATTCAAGACCAGATAGATGAAATCTTCTGGAAATATCCTGGACTAGGGAATGGATCTTTGTACAGACCGTTTGCCTACTCTCCGAGGATAAAAGAGTGTCAGGATTAAATCTCCTGAAAATATCATGGATTAGGGAATGGATCTTTGTACAGACCGTTTGCCTATTCTCGGAGGACAAAAGAGTGTCAGGATTAAATCTCCTGAAAATATCATGGATTAGGGAATGGATCTTTGTACAGACCGTTTGCCTACTCTCCGAGGACATCTTGAGTAATGTATAGATCATTTCTGACCTGTTGTGGAATTGTTGATATTGTTTTATCTGCATATAACTATCCTGCAAAGAAAAGGTTAGTTTATGCAATATGTATGCATGCATGGCATGGTGCATCTATGTAAATGTATTATGCATTTATGGATATGTTATGGTATGATGTAAATGATGTATGTATGAATCAGGCAGCCTGAAGCGTCTGGATATCTTTGTATAACAACTGATGGCTAGGGAAAATAAATCCCGATTCGTTGCTGAAGAATATGAGGACCTCGTTCCCGTCTTGTTTGATAGTATTTCTATTGAAGGAGTAAATTTCTGAGTATCCTGACTGAGGATAAAAGAGATGGACATAAATTCAAGGGGAGATGTAATTCTAAGTATCTATAAAATATAGATTTGCCCTGCTGGGGATTTGTAGTTATCTTGTGGGGATGAACCGACAAAGCTTCGTTGAATTCCTACCCTCGTTCGTCCTTAGTAAATACTATTGCTGCATTTTATGCATTTCTGGTAAACATCAATCATATTCAAAAGCATACATACATTCAAACACAACCAATGGACGTTCCGCTTATGTAAATAGGGTAAAAGGTAAATCTGGATTTAAAGATGGAATTTTATTTATATCACAAAGTGACCTATACATAGGCAAGTTTGTACAAGGAGACAGAAATCCTAGTAAGAGGAATTCGTCGTAAAATTTTTATAAAACAAAGAAAACAACTATGTGAGAAATAATCCTATTGAGTTTCAATTCTACTATTGCCATTATCTTCAAGTATCTCATCTTCTGCTGTTGAGACGAAAACGATTGGATTGATCTTTATCTGTTCGAGCTTGAGTTAAGTAGCACAACTGGTTGGAGTTACATAGGTGACCCAAACGAGACATAGTCATACGCTTTAATCCCTAACTTTTGCCTGGATTTCCCTTTCAGGTTTTCAATCCACCGGGATACCCTTTTTTTCCCAAGCCGCCTTTTCAGGTTTTCGACTTGCCGGGTGTACATTTTTTTTATATATATCCCTAATTTTTGCCCGAACCCTTTTGGTTCGCCGGGATGCCCTTATTTTTGCCTAGGCCAGTCAACCTAGCGGGTCTCTTTTTATGCATAGTATTTTTTAACTATGTCTGCGTTTACAGGTTATGGAAAGTCTTCACCATCCATAGTAGTAAGCATCATGGCACCTCCTGAGAATACTGTTTTGACCACAAATGGCCCTTCATATGTAGGATTCCACTTGCCCCTAGGATCACCCTGTGGTAATATGATACGCTTGATTACCAAGTCACCAGCCTGATATACCTTTGGCTTAACCTTCTTATTAAAAGCTTTGATCATCCGTTTCTGGTACATCTGGCCATGACAAACAGCTGCCAACCTTTTCTCATCAATCACATTTATCTGGTCAAGTCGAGTCTGAATCCACTCATCTTCATCCAAGCCTGCATCCTTCATGATTCTTAAGGATGGTATCTGAACTTCAATGGGCAGAACTGCTTCCATACCGTAAACTAAGGAGAATGGGGTTGCCCCTATTGAAGTACGTATTGTAGTACGATAGCCATGAAGAGCAAATGGTAACATCTCGTGCCAATCCTTGTAATTAACAGTCATCTTCTGTAGAATCTTCTTGATGTTCTTATTAGCAGCTTCTACTGCCCCATTCATCTTCGGACGATACAGAGAAGAGTTGTGATGCTTAATCTTGAACTACGTGCAAAGATCAGTAATCATAGTGTTGTTCAGATTAGAGTCATTGTCAGTAATAATCCTTTCAGGGATGACATGCCTATATATGAGATTGTTCTTAATGAATCGAGCCACCACATTCTTAGTAACAGATGCAAATGAAGCTGCCTCCACCCACTTTGTGAAGTAATCAATAGCAACCAGGATGAAACGATGCCCATTAGAAGCAGTAGGCTTGATCTCACCAATCATATCAATGCCCTACATGGCAAAAGGCCAAGGAGCTGTCAACACATTCAATGGTGATGGAGGTATATGTACTTTATCAGCATAGATTTGACACTTGTGACATGTCCTGGAATGTTGATAGCAGTCAGCTTCCATGGTAGACCAATAGTAACCTGCTCTCAATATCTTCTTTGCCATAGTATGAACACTAGAATGAGTGCCAAAGATTCCATCATGCATGTCTTCCATAATTTCTGTTGCTTCCTTCTTATCCACACAACGAAACAAAGTTGAATCATGATTGCGCTTGTACAACATTCCATTACTCAAGAAGAACTTAGCAGAAAACCTCCTCAGTAACTTCTTATCTTTGACAGATGCCCCTTTAGGGAACTCCTGAGCTTCAAGGTATCTTTTCACTTCATAGAACCAAGGCTTTCCCTTTGCTTCTTCAGTATCATTCTCATTGCAGTATGCAGGCTTCTCAAATCTATCAATAGTAATCTTAGGAGCTTCATCATCCCAGCTAATCTCAAACATAGATGCCATGGTGGCTAATGCATCTGCCAACTGATTTTCTCTTCGTGGAATATGTCCAAAGGTAATCTCTTCAAAATATGGGATCAAAGACAACACATGCTCTCTGTATGGAATGAGATTATCATGCTTGGTATCCCAATCTCCTTTGATCTGACTTACTACCAAGGCTGAATCTCCATATACGTCTAGGAACTGAATCTTCATATCAATGGCAACTTTGATACCTAGGATACATGCCTCATACTCAGCTATGTTATTGGTACAATAGAAACAAAGTCTTGCAGTAATCAGGGTATTACAACCTTCAGGGGAAATGATCACAACACCAACACCATTACCAAGTGCATTAGAAGCTCCATCAAAAACCATAGTCGATCGGGATCCTTGTTCAGGTCCGTCATATTGTCTAGGTTCTTTGGTAATAATCATAATATCTTCATCAGGGAATTCAAAACTCATTGACTGATAATCATCCACTGCTTGATGAGCCAAATGATCAGCTACTACACTTCCCTTAATGGCTTTCTGAGTAGTATACTGTATATCATATTCTGTTAAGATCATTTTCCATCTCGCTATTCGTCCGGAGAGAGCAGGTTTCTCGAATATGTACTTGATTGGATCCATCTTTGAAATCAACAAGGTAGTATGAGTCAACATATACTGTCTTAGTCGGCGAGCAGCCCATGCCAAAGCACAACAAGTTTTCTCGAGCAGTGAGTATCTTGTTTCACAGTCGGTAAACTTTTTGCTAAGGTAGTATATTGCCTGCTCTTTTCGACCAGACTCGTCATGTTGCCCCAACACACACCCCATTGAGTTGTCTAATACTGTTAAGTACATAATCAAGGGTCTTCCATCAACTGGTGGCATCAAAATTGGAGGTTCTAGAAGATATCTCTTGATTTCATCAAAGGCAGTCTGGCACTCATCATTCCACTCCATTACCTGATCTTTCTTCAACAACTTGAAGATTGGCTCACAGGTAGCAGTTAATTGGGAAATAAATCTTGCAATGTAATTCAATCGTCCTAAGAAACCTCTAACTTCCTTCTCAGTGCGGGGAGCTGGCATCTCTTGTATAGCTTTCACTTTTGCAGGATCCACTTTTATACCTTTTCCACTGACAATGAAACCCAGGAGTTTACCAGATCTAACTCCAAAAGTACACTTGTTTGGGTTCAATCTCAACTTGTATTTCTTCAACCTGTCAAACAACTTATGCAGATGATCAAGATGTTGTTCTTCATTCTGGGACCTGGCTATCATATCATCCACATATACCTCTATCTCATGATGAATCATATCGTGAAACAAAGCTACCATAGCACGCTGATATGTTGCTCCGGCGTTCTTCAAACCAAATGGCATCACTTTATAACAAAAAGTCCCCCATTGTGTAACAAATCTAGTCTTCTCCATATCTTCAAGTGCCATCTTGATTTGATTGTAACCAGAGAAACCATCCATAAAAGAGAATACCTTATGCTGAGCAGTGTTGTCTACCAGAACATCAATATGAGGAAGTGGAAAGTCATCTTTGGGGTTGGCCTTGTTCAAATCCCTGTAATCTACACACATATGTACCTTACCATCTTTCTTAGGTATCGGGACCACATTTGCAACCCATTGAGGATAAGAAGTCACAGCTAAGAACCCTGCATCAAACTGTTTCATTACCTCTGCTTTAATCTTTTCTGACATTTCAAGACACATGCGATGAACCTTCTGCTTCTTTGGACGACAATCTTCTTTTACCGGTAAACGGTGAACTACAATGTCTGTATCCAACCCTGGCATATCTTCATAGGGCCAAGCAAAGATCTCCACATAATCATGTAACATCTGAATTAATCTGCTCTTAACACCATCCTCTAGTTCATCCCCTATCTTGACTTCTTTCCTGTTTTCTTCAGTTCCCAAATTCACAACTTCGATTATCTCTTCATGTGGCTGTATAGCTTCTCTTCTTGTTGTAACAACCTAGCAAGCTCTACAGATACCTCACAATCTTCCTCCTTTCCATCTTCAGCTTGATAGATCGGATTCTCGAAATTATAATCGGCAATAGTAGAACTGTTATCAACATGATCCAGAGTGGATGAGGATCTGCATTTTAGTGATATGGGTATGTGTAAGAACACATAGCTGATAAACAAAAATAAAAATAAAAGAAAGACAAGGAGCACAATATTTACGAAAACGAAACGTCCATTGATTTTTATTGAATGAAGTATGCAAATGAAATGACATCCCGAAACAAGCATACCATTGTGCCCCGGGTAAGGCACAAGGCTTAAAAGTTTAATTGTTCAAAATTACAAACTTAAAAATAACAACACAGTAATAGTATTTACTCCTGACTAAAGGAGATAGGAATAACATCTTCAGCCTTCCAATTATTGAGCCCGTCACCCACAGTAGGAAAGATCCAGTCATCCAGGTTGTAGTCTTCACTATAGTCACCCACAGCATTGATCTGATCTCTCATGACCCCTTGATTGGTGATACGAACAACACGAGCACGACGAACAGGCTTCTGGGACTCTGCAGTGAAACCCAAACCAAACTTCTCAGACTTGTAAGGAATGTCAGGAAGCTGACCCCAAATAGTACAACCACCTTCTTTAACCACAACTCTAGCATCTTTAAGGGAGGCCATTGTAGGAGTTACTCTGGTAACTACAGGAAGAGCTTCAGTAGCAGGAACGACCCAAGGAACTACTTCAAATGTCTGGAAAGGAGTCTCAACATATTCACCTTCCACTTCAACATACTTAAACGTATTCACATGACTGATCATATATTCTTCCTCTCCGTAAACAGTGACGACCTTTCCCTTTACTGGGTATCTCAACTTCTGGTGTAGAGTGGAGGTCACAGCACCTGCCCCGTGGATCCAGGGGCACCCAAGAAAACAGGAGTACGCAGGATGAATATCCATTACATAGAAGGTAGAATTAAAGACTTGAGAGCCTACTTTAATCGGGAGATCTATTTCTCCATGCACCACTCTTCTTGAACCATCAAAGGCCCTCACCATTATATTACTTGGTCTTAACACAGCATCTTCAGGACTGAGCTTGTTCAGAACCTCTTTGGGAAGTACATTCAGTGAAGAACCATTGTCTATCAACACATGAGACAGGGTAGTGCCCCTACATTCAATGGAGATATGCATAGCTCTATTATGGTTTCTCTTGGCAGGAGTCAAGTCAGCATCAGAAAAGCCCAACCCATTATCATAAGTTAGATGTGAAACACAATTTTCAAATTGATCCACAGAAATCTCATTTGGTACATGAGCAGTCTTCAAGAACTTAATCAAGGCTTTAGCATGAGCCTTAGAATACAACAACAAAGACAACGTGGATATTTTGGAGGGAGTATGCCCCAACTGGTCAACAATATCATAATCACTCTTGCGAATGACCTTCAGCCCTTCTTCCATCTATTTAGAAAGATTCTCAGCAGTCGGTGCCTCAGCTTGCACAGGTTCAACCACATGACCTTTGCCCCGAGCATCAGCATTTGGCTCAGAAGTGGAGGTAGTAGTTGGGGTAGCTATATTTTTTGAGGTAACCGGAGGAGAGAAAATTCTTCCACTTCTTGTGATCTTACTAGATCCAGCAATATTATCAACATCAAGGTTATCATCAGTAGCAGGGGTGTCAGTCAAAGGTTCTTGTTTAACACCATGGATATAAACATCGGAACCATAATTCCAGTGTATAGCTTTATCAGAAGTATACGGAATAGGGCCAGGAGCGGTAATAATCATGGGAGCCACTCTAGCTTCAGCAACAGTCTTCACAGGGCCTTCAGCAGTAATCTTGATAGGACCCTTATGAGTGATCTTGACAGGGCCTTTGGAGGTAATCTTCACTGGCACTTTATCAACCATGTCCACATCTTCAACCTTCGTACCTTGAGTTAGATGTTCAACCATGATTTCCACAGAAGGTGTCCTCTCAAACAATATAGTGTAATTGTCCATGAGGCGTTGAATACCATCTTTCAACTTCCAGCAGCTATCAGGTTTGTAAGCACAATAGAAACAATCTTCATTACAACCTGGAGAGAATCCAGCTTGTACCAACTTCTTCTTGATAACGGATAATGGAGTAGTCACATCTGCAACTGAGGAGATATATGAAACTTCATCAATGGCATTAACAGTCTTCTCATGATTTGACATGGGAGCAGTAATCAAATTTGGAGTCCCAGGAGGGTCAAATTCAATCTCTCCAGCATCAATCATATCTTGAATCTTGTTTTTCAATATCCAGCAGTTGTTGGTGTCATGTCCCAGACAATTAGAATGATAGGCACATCGTGCATTAGAGTTGTACCGAGGAGAGGAAGTATTAGGATTCTGAGGAGGGTCCTTCAGAGTGATGAGTTCCCCTTTCAACAAGTGTTGCAAGGCTTGGGCCAGTGACATGTTGATCTTGGTGAACTGTCTTCTAGGCTTCTGCTGATTGCTCTGTGGTGGCTCTGGTGTTGCAGGAGTAGGATTGGAAATGTGAACTGCTCCTACGGATTGGTGACTTCTGTTACGGCCAGGTTGACCATACACAACATTAGACTCCTTCTTTCCACTAGGGGGCTTCTTTGCAGTGCTTGATGAAGAGGCACCCACCTTTATCTTACCACTTCTTATACCACTCTCCATATGTTCTCCAGTCATTATCAGCTCGGTGAAACCAGATGATGAGCTTCCAATGAGATGACTATAGAAAGGACCATTCAGTGTACTCATAAACATATCCACTAGCTCCCTGTCAGTCAGAGGAGGTTGAACTCAGCCAGCCAGGTCTCTCCATTTCTGGGCATACTCCTTGAAATTCTCCTTAGCACCCATTGACATGCTTTGGAGTTGCATGCGAGTAGGTGATAAATCAACATTGTATTGGTATTTCCTGTAGAAGGCCTCAGCAAGATCATTCAATCACGGATATTGACACTCTCCAATTGATAGTACCATTCCAATTAAGCTCCAGACAAGCTCTCTTGGAAGAAATGAATCCAAAATTTCTTGTCAGTGGTATGTGGTTGAATCCTCCGGACATAGGACCTTAGATGCAGCTTGGGACACGAGACACCATCATATACCACAAAAGCAGGAACTTTGAAACCAATAGGTATAACCACTCCAGATATTAAACTCAGATCTTCAAAATCCAGCCCAGAAGATTTTTGTAATTCCATGGCATTCATTCTATCCACCAGCATCTTGAACTTATCTTCATTAGGATCATGATAATAATTTGCTTAAGAATCAGAATCTCCCATAGTATTATGGAGGCTGCCTCCCTCTTTCTCAAACTCTTCAGACTCATAATCTTCAACCTGTTCCTTGGTCTTGATAGGACCTCTGAACCTTCTTCCCAGATTGATAAGGCCTCCTGATCTTCTAGCCTTCTTAATCTTCTTAGCCAGCAGTGTCTTCAACTCATCTTGTCCCTTGGACAAGTTCAGGATCAGCTCTTGGAATTGTGCATTCTGAGCCTGGAGATCTTTGACAGTCTGTTCAAGAGCCATTTCTGCTGAAATAAACAGCGAGAAGATAAGATACCTGTACATAAGAAACCTGTGATGCAATGATATGATATGTAAATGCGTATGCAATGTTTTCAAGGACCGCAGGATTTAAATTTGTTTAAACAACCAAAAAGTAAACTTTTATTAGTAATAAATTTGTTTGCCCCTTGGGCTTACAATAAAAAATGAAATGAATACAAATATGGGGTTTTAAGTCTCCCATGGACGTTTCCTCTTTGTGTTGAGGTATGAGTTGAGATTCCGCTCCTCGTGAAGTTGCTTTGTTAGCTCCAGGATTCTTTCTTGACTTGCTTTGTAATGAGTCTCAAAAGTATCTCTTTGCTCCTTCAACTGGATCCAAGACCTCTGTAACTCTTCCATGTCAGTGGGCATGTCTGGGTGAAGGATGGTATAAAAGGTATCTCCTTCAGCAATAGGCTCCATAGTAACTGGCAGGATAGCAGGATATGGCATCATAAGAGTCTGAGCACGAGATTGCACCCATCTGAGATAAGCTTCCATAGGAATAGTGTACTTGGGCTCCAGAGTCTTGCTGTCAACCTTGTTCACTTTACCCCATGCTCGTATGAACCTTTGACGATAACCTTGAAGATCGTTGTCGTAGTCAAACACAATGCCTTGAATCAACATGTCATGAGGACCATCACTCCGAGCGTAACCAAACTGACGTAAAGCTAAGGAAGGGTTGTAAGTAATGCCCCCTCTTATGCCAAGGAGTGGCACATTAGGAAACTCCCCACAACGGTCAATGATAGTAACATTTTCCATAGATCGAGAGCACCAATGAATATCTGAATGAGAGAGTGACATAATCCTCTTGGACCACCTGAACCCTTGTTCATTCTTCATCACTGATCGAGGAAGGTGAGAAATAAACCACCTAGATAGTAAAGGTATGCAACACATCAGAGTTCCTCGTGCCTTTTTAGTACGAGTATGGAGAGAATGTAAGATGTCTCCAAGTAATGTAGGCACTGGATTATGAGTCAGAAATATGTTGATGGCGTGTACGTCTATGAACTAGTCTTGATTGGGGAATAACACTAAGCCATAGATCAATAGGGCTAAGATCTCCTCAAAAGCATCATAACTCATAGCCTTCAAGAACATTTGAGTTTTCTCCATCAATACCTTAGCAAGAATACCCTTAACTCCACTTCTTGTTTCTAGGACAATGTCTGATTTCTTCAGATGTAGGGCTGCAGCAATGACTTCAGGTTTAGGCTCTTTTTCCAAGCCTGTGAAGGGTTTCTGATCAAGGATAGGTATACCCAGAAGCTTGGAGAATTCTTCCATTGTAGGAACCAGCTGATAATCGGGGAATGTGAAGCAATGATGTTTAGGATCAAAGAACTGAAATAGAACACTCATCATGTCTTCATTGAACCCTGAAGTGACTAGATCCAGTAGGTGACCATGCCTCTTGATGAACTGGGAGTTTTCAGAAACTTGAGAGACCAATTCTTTAAGCTTAGGAGGTATTCCTACAAAGTTGATCCAGATAGTATTCCTACGAGCAGAAGCCATGACCTGCAACAAAGAACAAAGATAAATCCTTTGGTCCTTGAAATGGTTAGTGAAAATGCTATGCTTATGATGCATGATGATACTATGATGTCATGCTCAATCACAGACATGTGGCACACACAAACAAGTCACATCATAGCCTTAGGTTTAGAGGCTTGCATGAGGTTTAAAGGTAAGTACCCTCCCCTGAAGTTTAGTTGGTTCATCCTGTCCTACAAAACTAACTGAGTTCTAAGGGATCTCAATATCATTGATCCTTCCCAAGGGTGGTTGTTCAGTAGGCAACTTACTTACCAACCAAAACCCTCCAAGTTTAGAATCTCAATGAGCGTAGTATCGAGTATCAACCAACTTCAGTCTTCACCAAAGCCGGTTATCTCACTACTTTCTAAAGGCCAAGATGGGATTACTAGGGTTCTAAAAGTCAGTTAGTGTATTGATAACATATGGAAGCCTCATATTATCCTCAACTTTACTTAAGGAACATAAGCACCAACCAAGAAGTCACATTAACTATGGCCACCAGATCAATCATATCGGTATACGCCGTATAGTTTCCTTGGTCTATTGCCATTTACCTAAGGTACACTAGATCCGGGTTAGGATCTTTCACACATAAGAACACCCAACAAGTAAAGTAAAGCAAACAAAGCAAACAATTTTAAAGTGAACTAATTCCTAAGGGTACCCCTCTTTAATATTAGTCCCCAGCAGAGTCGCCAGTTCTGTAACACGGTGGAAGAACTGACTTTAGTTATGTTGCGGATAGCAAGAGTCGCCACCGACTTTTATTTTATCCAAAGGAAAGGGCATAAAAGAACAGGAAAGACCTTAAAATATTTTTGAGTTCGGGGGGTAGGTTATGTAAAGGGAAGGTGTTAACACCCTTTACATCCATGGTTATCCATGGGCTCTTAGTTACTTAGCTCACTTTAAACTGTTTTGAGAAGTATAGTGTGTATTTGAAAAATTCTCTAAGTACTTTATAATGATCCTTGTATGGATGTATATAAAGACTTTGTTTTGAAAATTTGTTTGAAAATGTGAAGTGTAATGAAGTATTTTTGAAGAAAAGTGAGAAAGTACTTAAGAGGAACCTACCCTATGTTAAATCTTTACTGTTCTTATATGTTCTTTCAATGGTAAGACTATCCCTATTATTAAGGAATAGGTAATCATTACCTTGGATGTTATAAGGGACATGTGAAGGGTCATCTGTGTTTAGGCAACTGTAAGGTGTCTTAGCAATACGAAGGGACTTATCATCTTTTGTTCGAAGGGACAAGATCTTTTACCGTAGGCAACATCGAAGGGACTTGATCTTATAATCTTAAAGGGACTTGATGATATTTCATGAGAAGGGGCTTTGCTTTTTAGACACCTTACTTGACCTTTTGATTTAGGCAACATGAGGGATAACCTTAGGAAGTGAGATGGCGATCCAAAGATCGACTTACGTGTGTGCGTGTATATGTTCATATATTTATCTTATGAAATTAGTGATTCTAAATTATTTTTAATTTGCAAATATGTTATCACTCCCTATATTTACTAACCATGGCAATATAAACATTTATAGATAATAAAATAAGGACAAAAAATAAAACCTACGACTATTACAAGGCTTTCGCATTTACATAAATATAGAAACGATTAAATAATAAATATATAACTAAATAATAAAAAGGGTTAGTAATAAAAATAATTATAAGAAAGAAAATATTAGCACAAATATACAAAACATATATAAATTAAATAAACATTTTTAAAGAATTTTTGAAATAATATAATAAGAATAATAATAATAAATCATAGAATAAATTTTTACAAAGAAAACATTATTAATTATTTAATTAAATATTAGAAACAAAATTTAGTTAATTTTAATATTTAAATTAAATAAGAACTAGGGTTAGATATTTAAAAAAAATAAAGTTAGGGTTTTAGAAATTAGGGTTAGAATTTTAGAAAATAGAATTAGGGTTTTAAATTTAATTTACAATATTAATTTGACTATTTACAAAAAATAAACTATATAGTAATAATA
The DNA here is from genome assembly GCA_963966055.1 of Lathyrus aphaca. Lineage (NCBI taxonomy): Eukaryota > Viridiplantae > Streptophyta > Magnoliopsida > Fabales > Fabaceae > Lathyrus > Lathyrus aphaca. Next base: position 15,894,135 of record OZ014524.1, read on the forward strand.
TTTAAATAAAAAACTAGGGTTAAAAATTTTAGAAAATAAATTAGAGATCTATTAGAAAATATGAAGTTAATATATATATATATATATATATATATATATATATATATATATATATATATATATATATATATATATATATATATATATATATATATATATATATATATATATATATATATATATATATATATATATATATATATATATATATATTTACATATGATTATTTAAATATATTTTTATTATAAGAAATATAATTAGAATTATTTATAAAAAAAATTAACAAAACAGAATAATTAAAAAAATGAAATCAAAACTTACCTGGGGCAGGGATCGAACCCACGCCCTAGGCCTTTCCACCCTTGGACCAGCAAGGCTACCACCAGGTGTAAACACCCCAAATTTTCCCTCTCCCATTCACACCATGGCTTGTGATCTTTTCATATGCATAATTCAATCATACCATTCTCATATTGCATCTTTGCTTCACTGCATGGCTTCTAAGTCATCTGCATCTAGGGTTTGTGATCTGAGCAATCCAAGAGCCATTTGAGCCACTCCAAAGGTCTTAAATCACTTCAAAGGGGTCCATGTATGTTCAGGCATCATATTATATCCTCTCAAGATCAAAGAAGTCAAAGAATCACAAGAACTGAGAAAGGCATGGAAGCAGAGCCAGGTTTAACTACACAGATGACCTAGAATTAGGGTTTTGGTTTCAAAGGCCATGACTCCAATTTTTTTGGTCATTCTTGTTTCTATTGGTCTCTATATGGTATAGGGATCATTCATATCAATTTTCATGAAGAAATTCCATGGGGAAGGCATCTGATCAAGAGTTGACTTCTTGAGCAAGTCAGTGTAAAATCAGGGCATCTGAGGCCCCCAATGACCCAACCAAAGGGTGTTCTTCATCATTTTGAATGTGTATGATCTTTATTTGATCATAGAAGATATTATAAGTTCACAAAATTGAAGAATTTCAAGCCATTGCAAAGTTGCCTTTTTGGGAAAATGACTTGTAATGGAAACTTGCCATTTTGGGAAACTTTTTCAACCCTTTCTTTTTGATTCAAAAATGCTTCAAATGAGAAAACTTTGATCATGAAAGTTGTAGAATGGATCATTCCCTTTTCAAAAAGTACAAGAACACTTCCTAATTCATTTTGGATCAAAAGTTATGGCTCGTCAAAGTTGGGAAAAATCACATAATTTCAAGTTTGGTACCAAAGAGGCATTTTGCAAAATGGTATGATCAAGCATTCTAAAGACTTCGAATGTGCACAAACTCATCACAACATGCTCATGTGACTTCTAAAAACCAGAATTGGCCCAAGAATTATGCATTTTTGTGCCTTGAACTTCATGAATTCACAAAGGGGCCAAAGATGTACCAACTTGCAAAAACTCATGAAGCCATGCCTCTACATGTTACAGCTCATAAGATCTGATCCACAAGAACTCCTTGATCTTAGCTGAGCCAAACCATGCCCCTATCACAACCTCACACTTGCCCATACCTCAAGTACACCTAACTTGGACTTTATGCAAAAACACCCATACCAATCCCACAGTGCCACACCAACTTCTCTGACCCATCCAAGTGTGATAAGTGGACCAAAAGGGATTCAACACAACACACACACACAAGCCTGAAACATCCCCCAAGACATAGTTCCAAGTTTTCACCTCTTATGCATTTTCATTCGAAACTCATTAGACAAGACACAAACACCAAAACAAACTTCATAGAATCTCTCAGCATGTACCACTGATCTTCCCTGACCCTTCACCTTGCCCTGAAACCCCCTGAAATCAAAACACGATTCCTTCCCCTCTCTGAACAGAACCTCTTCAAACTCACAAACCAGCCACTTTAAACTCCAACCAAGCTTCTAAACATCATCAAGAGGATCATTGAAGCCATTTTGAAGCAAAGAAGCAAGCAGAAAGCTCCTGGTTTGAAAGCTCCATTTCAGGTGAGCTCAAGAACTTTTTTTCCAGAAATGCATTTTTAAGTTCCTAAATGAATCTATGTGATGTGCTAATCATGCTGATATGTTTAGTTTTGCAAATGGTTAAGTATTAAGTACGTATGAAGCTTCTGAAATTTTTTGACCTAAAAACCTTTTGATTCGATTCATCTTTGATACGAAAAATAAATGTGTTTTGGTTGATGATTCTTGTTGTATGATGTATGGGGTTGGATTCTGGGCAGAGAGATCAAGTTTTAGTGACCTAGGGAGTGAGTTAGCAATTTTCAGGGAAGGAGGTGGCCGGAGAAGATGACCGGAGGTCATTTCCGGCCACCTGAATGTCATTAAGTCTTTAATTACGATTAGGGTTTGGTTTGAATGTGGACCTTAGATCTTGTGGACTTTTGTTGACTCCCGCGCGAATGGATGGCCTGGATCTCTCATTAACACCCTAATCTTATTTAATTAGTTTAATTAATCCAGTTTAAATTAATTGACTCAGTTTGAATTCCAGCCACAGGATCTGGCGCGCAGTCAAACCCCCCTTCCCCAGAATCAATCCTGGCCCTTCCCTTTGCATACTTCCATTTATTTTAATTTTTATTTCATTAAATTTGATTTATCTTTTACATTTTATTTAAAATAGCAAAAACCATTTAAAAATTATGAAAATTTTTGTCAAAGATTTCATTAATTTTTAAAACCCAAAAATATTTTTATTTTTATTTTTTGCACTGAAAATTATTTTTAAACCATTTAAATGTTTATTTTTAATTAGTTAATGAAAATTAATTAATTAAAAATGCATTTAGGTATTTAAAAATCACTAAAAAATTCACATTGCATTTTAAAACATTTAGAAACATTGTCCAACTCTCAAACCAAATTTCGTTTTTGTTCTTGATGCCTTTTGATTCTTTTCATTAGAATTAATTTCATTTTTAAGGCAATATTTTGTTTCAAACTTCAAAAATTCCTTTCTGCCTAACCATTGAGAGTTGGATGATGATTCTTCTTGCATTGCACTCTTCATAGCATGTAGTTTATAGGATTAAATTGGCTTGATTTGATCTTGCATTTTCAATTTGTTTGGTATTTTTCTTGTTGAGGTACCCCAAAACCCTAGCAATCTTAGGAAATTCATAACTTTCATTAGGTTAAGAGTTGGATCCTCTCCTTTGGGCAGTGAGCTTGTATAGGTTTAGGGTATCTTTGATTGCATTTTCAAATTTTTATCATGTCATTTGCTTCTGGTTTTGGATTTTTGCTTTGCATGATGCATGTAACCCTAATTTGTGCCTTCCTTTGCATCCATTTCTCATTTGCTTGCATCCAATGACTTGCCATGACATTTTGTGCATCCACATGATTCATGATACATCTTAGGACATATTAGAATCATGTTTGATCATTGCATCTTTCATTTGCCATGTTATATGTCCATTGCATTTCATAACTTTTCATGTACATTCATGGTTCAATGCATGCTTCATTTGCATCATTATGTTTGTTTGATCATTCTCATGTCTTGCCTCATGCTTGTATCATCTCTTAGCATCACTAACATCATGTAATTGCTTCTGACTTTGGTTTGCATCTTGACATTTCATCACATTTTCATTTCATTTCATTTCTTTTGGCTAACTTTTCAGGTGGTAAGTTGTTTTGAGAAGTGAATTTGCCTTAACTTCTCACAACCTCTCCTCATCTCTCTTGCATCATTTCTGCATTTTGAATTTGTCTTAGAGTGAGCTTGCTCATTCATGCTCTCTCCTTACTTTCTTCCTTCAAGCAACTTGACTTCTTAAGTGAAGCAAGTTGTCTTGCTTCTCTCTGCTTCTTCCTCCTTTCATCTGCTTCCTTCCTGGTGGTTTCTCTAAAGATCTTCTTGCAACCCTCATTAACCCTAGGAATGACCAAGCATGATAATAATTAGGGTTTGATTAGTCCCCCATTTAGTTTTACCTTTGTGTCATCTTTGAGTCTCCTCTTCTCATCTCATAATCAAGGACTAAACCTTAAAGGTTTTAAGGCTTTGTGATTAAGCTTATGCCTGCATCCTTCTATTAGGATGGAGTGTATAACTTTAATCCTAAGTGTTAAACCCTTAATGTGTTTAAATCCTTTAATCAATTCACTTAATAATCATCAAGACATCAAGCTTGTAACTTGGGCCTTGCATTAGGGTTCTAATTCTTCCTTAATTGGTTAAGAAGGACTAACCCTAGTGTTAATGGACAAGTCCCCCTCAAGTTGTCTTACAAACCATAAAAATCACTTATTAATCTTATCATTAACTAAAATCCACTTTAATAAAGGCTTTGTTATGTCATGAGGTTAATCCATAATCATGGATTAAGTTGAGGAGCCTTCCTCAGCTTAAATGTTCTCATCTATTATCCTTCTTTTAGGATGGTGTAATGGGTCCATTAAATCCTTGATTATGGCTTAAACTCATTACTTAACACTAAACAAAAAAAAACTCCAAAAACATCTAAATAATCACAAGTAGGTTAATGATCTTAATCCTACATCATGGTGATTAAGTGTGAGGTGCTTACTTCATACTTAAGGTATTCTCATTACCCCTAATCAGAGGGAGGATGTGATGAGTTTACTAACCCTTAGTTTAGGCTTAAGCTCATTTTCTTATGACAAACCTCAAAAAGCAATAAAAGATTGAAAATACCAAAAACAAACAATAATCGTCTCCTCCGGGATTCTTTTCTCATCTCATTCACTCATAATCGAGAACTTGCTTCTTCCGTCTAATGCAAGACAGTTTGCACCTGAGCCAGACAGGTCATACACTTGAGCATAGATAAGTAAGCAGTTCACAAGTCAATTCATCTTTCAGTCTATTTGAGTCGAACTACGGTGTTCTGACTTCCTCATTGCACGAGAGGATACGTAGGCATAACTTAACAGTTATCGAACAAAAGTCTCTGTGTACCCCCCTCTTTCCAGCTTTATTCTTTTAGCCTCATTGGTCTTGGGCATTTCATTCTTGTTCTTACACTGACACTACATTTATACACTTCACACTTCTTTTACACTGACACTTGCATTCTTTCCAGCTTTGATACACAAATTGCACTGACACTACCCCTTTAAAACACAAATCTTGTAAGCGTGGATCCCGTCGAGTACGGCGGACAATCTGGGTGCTAATACCTTCCTAGGTTGTAAACAATCCCCTTTCTCAGTTTCTCTGGTTCGCGACCGTCTTATCCATCTTTCCTTAGGTTTATGCAGCATTACCTTTCCTTCGGGATAAAAATGCCTAGTTGGCGACTCTATTCATTTCCTTCCTCCTTCGCCGACCGTTCGCGTCTGTACCCTATTTGACTCGGCCTCATTTAGTGGGAGCGACACCAGGCCAGATGCATGCTGGTGATAAGGTTTGGGTAGTGATCCTTTTATCATTAACCTGCAAAATAAAGGAATTTTCAAGCAAAAAAAAACATAACCTGGGGATTGAACTCGCCCCCCAAGCTTACCAACACAGAGTCTCAACCACTGGGACAAACGCGCATTTGTAATAACACAATCAAACAAAATCTTAATAAAATAAGTCAAATATTTAAAATCCTGATTCGCGCCAACCAGCTTCATCTTCAACCTCCAGCCTTGCGAATTTTCCTGCGAAATTTGCAACCAATTTTCCTGCGAAATTTCAAATGGCAGGAAACCCTACGAAATTCAAACATCATCATTTATGTAAAATTTTGTTAAATTGAACACACAAATATAATCCAGATGTCATTTACAATTGATCTACGGTTTTAGAATTCGTTTATATTCGTTTAATCATGAAACCCTAACTTGAAGGTCATGAACCCTAGAATGGCATTACACGATTCGGCCATGGTTTCTTCAATTAAACTGCCCAGAATTCATCACAAACCTTAATTAAACACAAATCAATAAACAAAATCCATTAATAACATATGAATGATTATGAACGAAAAAATCAAAAAAACGTGAAAAATTGAATTCGGGTTTGTCAATGTGAGATGCTATAGAGCAATGTAATGATCAGGTTATGTTCCATGATGTCCAGGGAATCTGTCTCAACCTTTACAATGCTTTGAAAAGCCTTCTATCAAAGAATCTGAATTAAGTTTTTTAGGTGAATTTTTTAAGTTTGAATGTGCACTTGGAGGCTCTGAATTCTTGTCCCTTTGCTTGCTTAATGTTCTATGTATATAAGTGAATGAAATTAGGTCAAGAAAAGTCATAGCTCTTTGGGCTTTTTGGATAGTTAGAGATTGAAAAAGATTGATCATTAAAGTTTGAATTTTCTTTGATCTATCATTGCTATTTTGGTATGATATGAATTATATTGGTATCAATCAAGTTTAAATAAGTTTTAAGACCTTCTAGAATCCAAATCTTTTCCAAATATATGATTTTCATATTTTATTTTAATTTAATTTGTATTTTAATGAATAAAATTCAAATAAATATTATATAAAATATAAAAAATCAAAAAATGTGTGGGTTGGGTCGTGCTTGATGATTTTGTAAAGATTGGATGGCAATTTGGTGGGCTCATTTAGCAAAAATTGGTTTTAAGGCCTTATTTGCTTCATAAACTTCCCAAAAATTTCCCAACTTTGCAAGGGCACAAATCCTTCAATTTTAATGATATGTAGGTGTTCTTGGACATTTTGGAAAGCTTAAAGAGTCATCTAACCAACCTCTTTGGTCTCATGTCCTTATCTTTTACCATTCTCAAGTTATGCTCTTTGGAAGTTGTTGACTTTTTGTTGACTTTTAAAAGGACCTATAATGTCTTAGCTCATACCTTCCAAATGAAGCATTTTTGGGCTTGGCTTGTGAGATACAAAGTTTTAGAGAATTCAATTTCCTTCAAAATGAGCTTTGAATTGAAATTTTTTGATGAAGCATGTGAAAGTTATGGCTGGTCAAAGTTCAGTTGACTTTTCCTGTGAAAACCCTAATTTAGAAACTCCTGATTCTTGATGATCTGAAATCTCCTTGATGAATCATGATCAACCCTTGGTCAAATGATGAATTTTTCTTCATATACTAGATGTTGGAAAAAAATCATGAAGTTTGACTTTGGTTTGACCACAGTTGACCTCAGTTTGACTTTTTGGCTGCCTTGACTGATTTTAACCCTTCTGATCATCTGACTGGGCAAATCTTTTGGGAAAGTCTTGAAACTTGATATGGGGATTCTTGAACACATATAGGATGCTATGAAGCTCAATTGAAGTCTTGGAAGTCCATTTAGCTTGATGAAAGTCAAAACCCTAGTTTAAGATGCATTGCTTAGGAGGATGCATTGTCTGAGGGAATTGTCAAATTTTCTGACTAATTGTGAACCCTGTGAACCTCATGAGATGTCTTGTGAACATTGTGAACCTTGTGAACCTTGTTAACCTCTTGGGACATAATGTATTGTCTTGTGGAGGGAAAATTTTGGGGTGCAACAGGTAGGAACAATTGTTGTTGAAGTTGTAGAAGAATCACTTGTTGTTGGCAAAGGTGTTGCTGGTGTTGTAGAAGCAGTTGTGGTTATTTGCAGAATGCCTTCTCTAATAAAGCCATTGATTCCATTCCTCATGCTTGTACACCCATTTACGGAAATCTGGCAAGATTCACAACAGGCCTCACAACCTTGAAACACTTGGCATTTTAAAAGCTGGGCTTTAACCTCTTCAAGAGGTGTCTGAATACTTGTAATATCTTCAATGGGAATCATGGGTGGGCCTTCCTCTATAGCATTAATACTTGGCCCACTGTGGCCTGGCATAGGATTTTTCATGACATTGGGAGGTGGTGCAAAGTTCAGGGCCTTTGAATCTACCAGATCCTGGACCTTCATATGCAGATCCCTGCATTTTTCCATGGAGTGGCCAGGTGCGTTAGAATGAAAAGCACACATAACGTTGACATCATAATTTCTTGGAAGGTTCTGAGGATCAGGTGGAGCCAATGTCCTCAACTCAACAAGATTGAGCTTTAGGAGTTGTGGCAGCAGTGTGGCATATGGCATTGGAATAGGGTCAATCACGTTGTTGATCTGAGATGGTCGCTGTTGAAAAAGGCGTTGTTGTTGATTGTTGTTATTGTTGTTGTAGGATCTCTGTTGCGGAAACTGTGGCTGTTGAGGAAAGTGTTGTGGTTGTTGAGTATACAGAGGAGGTGGAGTAGGAATAGTGACGGCAGCAATTGATCTGGGCAGATATTTGGGTCTCCCTCTTCCCATGTGTACAGAATTTGTTTCACCAGATCTACGGGGCCCAGCAAATGGCTTCCTTGCACTGCTTGAACTGGCACCGTTGTCGGAGATCTTTCCCATCTTCAGTAAGCTCTCAATTCTTTCCCCAGCTATCACCACGTCTGCAAAGCTGGTGGAAGAAAAGGTAGCCAATCTGTCAATATAGGTACCCTGGAGAGTATTCATGAACATGTCTGCCATCTCCCTTTCTGACATCGGGGGTTGAACGGCAGCAACTAGTTACCTCCACCTTTGGGCATACTCTCTAAAGCTTTCACGGGAAGACTGTGAAATTCCTATCAAAAGTTTCTTGTTTGGAGCCATGTCCAGATTATACTGATATTGACGGATGAAAGCTTCAGCCAAGTCTTTCCAATTCCTAACTGTGGCTCTGGTCAAGTGGGAGTACCATTATCGGGATGCCCCTGTCAAGCTATCCTCAAAGTAAAACATCCACAGCTTCTCATCCATGGTGTAGGCTTTCAATATTCCCAGGAAAGATTGAATATGGGTACGTGGGCAGGATGTGCCATTGTATCTTTCAAAACAATGAGGTTTGAACTTGTGAGGAATTCTAACCCCTTCCACCAATCCCATGTCCATGACATCAAATCCTAGAGAATTTTGGGATTCAAGAGACCTTAGCTTCTCTGCAATTTCATCCAACCGACGGTCGTAAACTTCGTCTCCAACCCCAACCACAGTAAACTGCTCTTCTTGAGGGTCCTCCTGCAAGGCCCTTCCTCCAGTAGTGTTACCTTGGGTGTTTCTTATAGCATTGATGTATGGGTTCAGGTGAGGTCCAAACTCTGGGGGATCAGTGTGAGGCTACACGTGATCGTTGTTACTGGTACTCCCTGTACCTGGATGGTGTTCCTCAGGAGTTTGTCGCTCAACCAACTCCCTCAATCTCTCCTGGCTCTGAGCCAAACCAGTCATCACTGTCATAAATTGATTCATTTGGGCCCTCATTTCTTTCCTTTCATTGGCCATCTGGGCCCTCACTTCAGTCAAGTCTTGTTGAACCTGATCCATTTGTAGTCCCGGAAGGTTGTTTCTTGTCGGATACCGGTGCACTCTATTGACATGGAACACTCTTCTGCGAGCAATGTTTCCTAAGACCACAACAAAGTGAGAAACAACAAAACAAAAACCTACAAAACAAAGAAATGATGTTAGTATGCAATGCAGGATGCCTATTTGTCTTCCAAGGGTATCCAGTTTGGTTCTTTGGTTTTGACCTTTCCAGACCTCGAGGAAATGCTGATGTTGAAGAGAGATTAAGCCCACCAAAATAATACAAACCATATATTACAAAAATGTGAAAATACATAGTTTGATTACAATAAAGTTCCCATGGCGGGTCAAAATACATCAACAAAAGAAAATACAATCAAAATGGAGTACAAACAAAAAGAGTCAAACATCCAATCTAAAGTCATCTTCTCTGACTTCCTTTAGGAGAGCCTCAGTCACTGGACCTACTGGGTGCTCTGTAATGGTCCTGATGAGGAGGTTCCTGGTGGCAATGGCATTGGTCAACTTCTTGTGCTTTTCCTGATCCTTTGACCTCTTTAACCCTTCCCGAAGTTTCAACTCAGAGATCTCCTTTTGTGCTGCTAACAAAGCTGCCTGATTCTTCTTCTCACTAGCCTCCAACTGCTCCATCCTAGCTTGGGTTCTCTGATCTTCTTGTGCACGAGCCTCAGTGATCCTGATCCACCTAGCCTGGCTCTCCTCTAAGTAATGCTCAGCTCTAGTTTTCTGAGTCTTAGCTTCTTTGCAAGCATTCTTCAGTAATAACTCTCCTGCTCTAGCCTTTCTGATGTAGTCATTCGTCCTCTCAATTTTGGTCAAGTGCTCAATCCGAAGCTTTTCTATCCTCTCATTATCTAGACGACTGTCATTCCTCTCCCAGAGGGTCTTCTTCAAAGCTTTAGAGAGCTGAGCATTCCTTTCCTTCAATTTCTCGAATTCCTCTAAACTAACAGTAGCTGCAGGCTCCACTGTTGAAGGTCTAGGTACATCTTCTAAGGTGAATGGCATCCGGGTGATCTGCCCCCTGACACGAAACCAGTCAAGATACTGAGCTGAAGCTATATTGTTTCACTTGCCCAGGATAGTTGTCCCCTTAGTTTGAATATTGTCTCAAGCCCAGGCAGCTTGTCTGACAATAACTGAGTTGTGCTGGATGTCACAATAGAGGGTTTCCATCAAATCTTACCCTCTTGGAGGATGAACCAAAGCATACCTTAATTGCCTCTTAAAAAGCAAGGGGTTGTAGTTGATGCAACCTTTTACTCCAATCAAAGGCACATTAGGATATTGCCCACAACTAGTAATGATATCCTTGCCTTTGGTGCTCTGAGTGCACCATCTGATGTCTTCTGATGTAAGGGAAATCAATCTCTTAGCCCAGTTCCTTGGCTGATGAAGATTAAGGAAAGTGTCTGACTTTGGTAAGTGTCTTAACAACCAACATTAGAAGAGGGGTGCACAACATCTGACCAATCTCCCTCTTTGCTTCTCATTCCTCTGGTGCACTGAATAATAGAAGTCTCCAAGCAGGGTAGGAACTGGGTTCCTTAGTAAGAACATGTGAATAGCACTCTTGCTCACAAACTTGGGCTCGTCTGCAAACAAGATAACTCCATATATGCTGAGTGCCAAGAGGGCACAAACAGTATCCCACTTCCCTGCTGCAGCATGCAGGGTGGCCTAGGAGATCAAGAAATCTAAGTGAAGGCCTGGAATCTCAGCTTTAGTGGTCATGCTCTGATCAATGAGAGTGAGCTCCAAGTGCAAGGCCTTAGCTATATCTTCATTCTTGGGAGAAACCATCTTAGGGTTGAAAGGAATCCCTCTCCTGATAGGGACACCTAACAACATGGAGAACTCTTCCATTAATGGTCCTAGCTGAAAGTCTGGGAAAGTGAAACATCTGAGAGGAGGATCATAAAACTGCAAGCAAGTGGGGATCATGCTCCTCTGGGATGCATCCAGGTCCATGATCATGTCCAAGATGCCTCTATAATGTTCCCTAAATAAAGGGACAAGATCAGGAGTGATGAGAGACTGGATCTGTCTGATGTCTGTCAGAGTAGGCTCAAAGAAATGATAGGTGATGTTGCTCTTTCTGGAAGTGTCCATGCTGACTATGGATGCTGGTGAAGAAAACTGAGGGTAACTGTTGATGAAGGTTGTAGATGTTTAGAATTGGCAGAATTTTTGACCAACAAGAAATGTTGAATTTAGTTCAGGATGTCACATCAGATGTTGGGACATTATCAAACAGAGTATAAGTAAATGAACTTAATTCAGGATGTCACACCAGATGTTGGGACATTGTATCAGTTAATGAAGTAAGTTCAGTTTACAGGATGTCACATCAGATGTTGTGACATTGTATCAGTAAATGAAGTAAGTTCAGTTTTTCAGGATGTCACACCAGATGTTATGACATCTCAAACCTGCTACCAGAATTAATTAATGAATAATAGAACTGAGTAAATTAAGGAAAGTTATCTGGAATTAATTATGGATGAATGAAACAGAATAAGGCGCATCTGTAGGGAGTTTTGTTATGTGACTTCAGCATTATCAGAAGAACTGAATCACCTAGAATATAGGAAGTAACAAACCCTAATTCAAGGTGATGACAGCATGCGTATCAAGATTGGATAAACCTACAGAAAGCCCAAAACCCAAACACCTATTTAAGCAACAGAGACTCTCAGAATAGAGTACGAATTTAAGAAGACAAAATAGGGTGTTCTGTGTTTTAATAGCAGGTTGTTTAATTGTTCCACTTTATGAGCTTTTAAGCAAAAGTGTATTTGTGTCTTGATTGAAACTGTGAAGTAAGATCAAGCTGTTTTGTTTGAAGTATGACTTCAATTTTATTAAACTTGTAAACAGATCACTGTGTGATTGAGGGGGAGTGAGTTGGTACTCATATCTAAGTTGTGTCTTAGGTAGAAATTGCATTGGGTAGATATTAAGTGAAAGATTAAACTGAGTGGTTTAAGTCTAGAATTAATATTACTTATATTGGATTTCCTCCTGGCTTGGTAGCCTCCAGATGTAAGTGTGGTTATACACTGAACTGGGTTAACAAATTCTTGTGTTGTTTAATTTTCCTGCACTTTAAGTTTTAGTTAAGTCTTCAAGTGTTTAAACATCTCATTCGAAATCTCGTACCTGATCACAGAATTTCAATTGGCATCAGAGCAGGCACCCTGCCTGTTTATACTGGGTGAGATCTAGGGACTGCAAATTCTGGAAACATGGACAGAGATGTAGGATCTGTAAACAGACCACCTATATTGGATGGATCTAATTATGACTACTGGAAGCCAAGAATGGTAGCATTCTTAAGATCACTTGACAATAGGGCCTGGAAAGCAGTCAACAATGGATGGGAGCATCCTGTCCAAGACACCAAAGATGGAGCAAAAGTGTTGAAACCTGAAGAAGAATGGAGTAAGGAGGAAGAAGATTCAGCACTTGGCAACTCCAAGGCCTTAAATGCTTTATTCAATGGCATTGATAGGAACATCTTTAGACTTGTGCATCACTGTGAGCTGGCCAAAGATGTTTGGGACACTCTCAAAACAACTCATGAAGGAACATCAAAGGTAAAGATGTCAAGACTTCAACTTCTCACCACCAAGTTTGAAAACTTGAGAATGAAGGAAGATGAGACAATTCATGAGTTCTACATGAACATCTTAGAAATTGCCAATACTTCTGGAGCTTTGGGAGAAAAGATGACTGATGAAAAGCTTGTAAGAAAGATTCTCAGATCTTTGCCAAAAAGATTTGACATGAAAGTCACAGCAATAGAAGAAGCTCAAGACATATGCACAGTGAAAGTTGAAGAGCTCATTGGTTCCCTTCAAACATTTGAGATGGGAATGAATGACACAGTTGTAAAGAAGAACAAAAGCATAGCCTTGGTGTCAAATACTGATAAAGAAGAAGAAGATAATGAATCATAGCCTGAAGAAAATTTATCAGAAAACATTGCTATGCTTGGAAGACAATTCAAAAAGATTCTCAAAAAGATGGAAGACAAGTCCAGACCAAGTGGAAGATACACAAACTCTTCAGAGAACAAAAGACCTTATGATGCAAATAGAAGGTCAAATTATGATGAAAAGACCAGTCAAGAAAAAGGGATTAAATGTCATGGATGTGAAGGATATGGACACATCAGAAATGAATGTCCTACCTATTTAAAAAGACAAAAGAAAGGTCTCTCTGTAACCTGGTCGGATGAAGACTCAGGATGTGATTCAGAAGAAGAATCAGCTAAGCATATCACTGCTCTAGCTGGATTATGTGAATCTGAAAGTGAATCCAGTGATGGAGAGCTTACTTTTGAAGAGCTTGAGCAATCATACAAAGAACTGGTTAAAAGGAGCACTGAAATATGCATGGAGAGTATAAAGCAAAAGAAGCAGATTGAGGCACTAAAGGATGAAAAAACAAGTGATCTAGAGATCATTGACACCTTGAAAAGTGAAGTAAATCTTCTCAACTCCAAGTTGGAGCATATGTCCAAATCTGTTAGAATGCTGAATAGTAGCTCAAGCACACTGGATGTTATTCTCAACAACAATAAGCATTCAGGTGATAGAAGTGGACTGGGATTTAACAAAGTTCATAAGGTTGAAGCTAGCACCAGCAAAACTACTTCAAATTCCATACAGTCAAACAAGATGTCCCAACAGATGCTTCAACATCATGAAAAGAACACAATGTTCCAACAGATGTCTCAACATCATGAAAAGAACATAATGAAGAAGAAGTATCAAAGATGGAGATGTCATCATTGTGGAAGGTTTGTACATATCAAACCTCATTGCTACAAGTTGCATGGATATCCAAATCAGATGTATCAGCAACCTCCTAAGCAGAAGATAGAGGTTACCAAGAAAGTGCTGCATAGACATCAATATCAAAGATATCAGCACCCCCCTAAGCAGAAGACAGAGGTCATCAAGAAAGTATGGGTACCAAAAGCTAGTCTTCATGCTGATCAAAGCTACATGCCCAAGAACAAGATCAACAAACAACCTTGGAGCTCTACTGATGAACAATGCACAGGGCAGAGGTATCAAAAGAAATCTCAATACAAATGGTCAAAGAAGGGTGTTGCATATATAGCTCATACATCTCTAAGAGTATCAGCTAAAGAAGACTGGTACTTTGACAGTGGATGTTCAAGACACATGACTGGATTGAAGAATCTGCTAGTAGACTTAAAGTCATATTCATCCAGATATGTAACCTTTGGAGATGGAGCTAAAGGAGAAATCAAGGGAGTTGGGACCTTGGACTGTCCAGATGTACCAAGACTAGATGATGTGCTGCTGGTAAAAGGTTTGACTGCTAACTTGATCAGCATAAGTCAATTATGTGATCAAGGGTACAGTGTAAACTTTACCAAAACTGAATGCATAGTGTCTAATAAAGAACAAAAGGTTGTCATGAGAGGAGCCAGATCTAAAGACAACTGTTACATGTGGGAACCTCAAGACTTCAGTCTCACTTCAACTTGTTCTTTAGCCAAAGAAGAAGAAGTGAAACTATGGCACCAAAGACTAGGTCATCTTCATTTCAGAGGCATAAAGAAAATCATATCTATGGAAGCTGTGAGAGGTATTCCTAAACTGAAGATTGATGATGGCAAAATATGTGGTGAATGTCAAATAGGCAAGCAAACCAAGATGTCCCATCCAAAGCTCCAACATCTGACAAATTCCAAAGTTTTGGAATTATTGCATATGGATCTTATGGGACCTATGCAGGTTGAGAGCCTTGGTGGTAAGAGGTATGCCTATGTGGTGGTTGATGACTTTTCAAGGTATACATGGATAAATTTTATCAAAGAAAAGTCTGATGTATTTGATGTATTCAAGGACTTATGCCAAAGAATACAAAGAGAAAAGGCCAGCTGTGTGATCAGAATAAGAAGTGACCATGGAAAGGAGTTTGAGAATCAAAAATTCTTAGATTTTTGTTCTTCAGAAGGAATAAATCATGAATACTCTTCACCAATCACTCCTCAACAGAATGAGATTGTTGAGAGGAAGAATAGAACTATCCAAGAATCAGCAAGAGCTATGATCCATGCTAAAAAGTTACCTTTGTACTTCTGGGCTGAAGCTATGAACACAGCTTGTTACATCCATAATAGAGTCACTCTAAGGAAAGGAACCTTGTCCACAATATATGAAGTCTGGAAGGGCAGAAAACCCACAGTTAAGTACTTCCATGTGTTTGGAAGTAATTGTTATATTCTGGCTGATAGGGAGCAAAGAAGAAAAATGGATCCTAAAAGTGATGAAGGGATTTTTCTTGGATACTCTATAAACAGCAGAGCATATAAAGTATTTAACTCTAGAACCAAGGTTATCATGGAGTCCATAAATGTGATAATTGATGATGCTCCTACAGATGTTACAGAAGATGTTGGAACATCTGCTGACAGACAAACTGAAACTGAAGAAAAGAGTGATAATCCTGACTTCACTCAAACTGATGCAAGGACAGAACAATTCAGCAAACCTCCCTCCATCAGAATCCAGAAGGATCATCCCAAAGATTTAATAATTGGGGATCCCAACAGAGGTGTAAGCACTAGATCAAGAGAGGTGATTTCAGGTTCTTGTTTTGTCTCAAAAATAGAACCTAAAAACATCAAGGAAGCTCTTACTGATGAGTACTGGATTTGTGCTATGCAAGATGAATTAGGTCAATTCACAAGGAATGAAGTGTGGAACCTTGTTCCTAGACCTGATGACATAAATGTGATTGGAACTAAATGGGTGTATAAGAACAAGTCAAATGAGCAAGGAGTTGTTACAAAGAACAAAGCTAGACTTGTAGCTCAAGGATACACACAAATTGAAGGAGTAGACTTTGATGAAACCTATGCACCAGTAGAAAGGCTTGAATCAATCAGACTACTTTTGGGAATTGCTTGTATCTTGAAGTTCAAGCTATTTCAAATGGATGTGAAAAGTGCCTTTCTAAATGGATATCTTAATGAAGAGGTATATGTAGAACAGCCTAAAGGATTTGTTGATCCAAGCTGTCCAAATCATGTATACAAACTAAAGAAGGACTCTTTATGGTCTGAAGCAAGCTCCAAGAGCATGGTATGAAAGGCTGACTACTTTTCTTATCAAGCAAGGGTACAGGAAAGGTGGAATAGACAAAACCTTGTTTGTTAAAGATGAAGAAGGAAATGTCATGATTGCTCAAATATATGTAGATGACATTGTTTTTGGTGGGATGTCAGATAGGATGGTTAAACATTTTGTCACTCAGATGGAATCTGAATTTGAAATGAGCCTAGTAGGAGAATTAACCTACTTTCTTGGACTGCAAATAAAGCAAATGGAGGACTCCATGTACATTTCCCAAAGCAAGTATGCTAAGAACATTGTCAAGAAATTTGGGATGGACAATGCTACTCATAAGAGAACTCCTGCCCCCACACATTTAAAGCTGACTAAAGATGACAAGGGTGAGAATGTAGACCAAAGCCTATACAGAAGTATGATTGGAAGCTTATTATATCTGACTGCTAGCAGACCAGACATAGCATTTGCAGTAGGTGTATGTGCAAGATATCAAGCTGATCCAAAAGTTAGTAATCTAAACCAAGTCAAGAGAATTCTGAAATATGTTAATGGTACTTGTGACTATGGCATAATGTACTTTCATGGATGCAAACCAATTCTCACTGGCTTCTGTGATGCTGATTGGGCTGGAAGTGCTGATGACAGAAAAAGCAGTTCAGGAGGATGCTTCTTCCTAGGAAACAATTTGATTTCTTGGTTCAGTAAGAAACAAAATTGTGTATCTTTATCTACTGCTAAAGCTGAATATATTGCAGCTGGAAGCAGTTGTTCACAGTTGGTTTGGATGAAGCAAATGCTCACTGAGTACAATGTCCCACAAGATGTCATGACATTGTACTGTGACAACTTAAGTGCTATTAACATATCAAAGAATCCTATCCAACATAGCAGGACCAAGCATATTGATATCAGGCATCATTTCATCAGAGATCTTGTGGAAGAGAAAGTCATCTCATTGGAACATGTAACTACAAATCTGCAATTAGCTGATATATTTACTAAAGCTTTAGATGCTACCCAATTTGAAAACCTAAGGGGTAAATTGGGAATCTGCTTATGTGAAGTTTAGCAGTTATGGAGATGTGCCAACATGTCATATGACATCGTGTGGCATGATCACCAGATGGCAACACCAGTCTGGTCAAGCACTTTGTGTATTCCTCTCCTAGAAATTCTCCAAGTAACGGCTCTTATAAGAATATCAGCTCACTTTCAGCTATTCATCTTCTCATCATTCTCTCACAACAACTTGCTTGCTATAGCTAACTTTTAGAGATCATCAAACTCAACCAATCTCAATATCTTTCTTCACCACATTCTAAAATGGCTCAACACCAAAACCCTAACATCTCTGAAGAAATCCTCAACAAGGAAGATGTGGTGCATGCAACCCCCATCTCTGTGGTACCCATGGATTCAACTCCAATGGACGAAATCAGAGGAAGTGTTCCTCTTGCTCAAAAGCCAAGAACTCCTTATGTGAGAAGGGCAAAGGAACCTGTATTCAGCAAGGCCAAAGGCATGCCTTCATCATCAAACACCACTCCAAAAGCTTCAGAATATGTTGATGATTCTATAAAGGAACTGGTGAACAGGATCTTGTCTGAGCAAAGAGTTGTGAGTGGCATCTCTATCCCTCTGAACACCATGCCAGCTCCACAGGAAGAACAACAAAATCAGGCTGAAGAGGACACTCCTGCCAAACAGGATGTCCCAATAGATGTTGAAACATCTGAGGAGCAACAAAAGACCTCCATTGATGATGCTGAAGAAACATCTGAGAACCAGCAAAAGGCATCCACTAATAGTGATGATGAAACATCTGAGGACCAGCACAAGGCCTCCACTGAAGATCAAGCCTCTGTTGATCCATCTGCTGAAGAGGAGACTGCTCAACCTCCTCCTGTGGTAAACATAGAGCATGATTCTGATACAGAAATCATTGCTTCTGTAAACCCTAGCATAGCCAAAAGGCTTAGAACTAGGAAGGAAAAGAAGAATGCAGGACATGCAACTCCTGAGAAGAAGCAAGATACACCAAAGAAGGACAAAGCTAAAGTAGTTTTTGGTCCTACAAAACAATAGAGCAAGGTGCAAACACAGAAGAGGAAAGTTGTCACCCCTCCAGATTCAGATGTTGAAGAGGATGTCCCAACATCCCCACCAAAGAAGAAACCAGCACCCTCAAGGTCATCAACTGCTGTTCATGAAGCTCCTCTGGACAACATCTCTTTCCATCATGTTTCAAGTGTGAACATATGGAAGTTTGTCTATCAAAGAAGGGTAGCACTTGAAAGAGAGCTGAGCAGTAATGAACTTGAGTGCACAGAGGTAATTGATCTCATCTCTTCTGCTGGCCTATTCAAAACTGTATCCAACTTCTCTCCTTTCTATGAGCTGCTAGTCAAGGAATTCATTGTAAACCTCCAAGAAGATTGTGCTGATGGTAAGTCTGCTGACTTCAGAAAGGTATATGTAAGAGGGAGATGTGTGGAATTCTCTCCTAGGGTGATCAACCACTATCTAGGAAGAGAATCTGATGGTCCAAATGAGTTAGGGAAGACAGATAAC
Source organism: Lathyrus aphaca (assembly GCA_963966055.1). Classification (NCBI taxonomy): domain Eukaryota; kingdom Viridiplantae; phylum Streptophyta; class Magnoliopsida; order Fabales; family Fabaceae; genus Lathyrus; species Lathyrus aphaca. The sequence goes on from OZ014524.1 coordinate 15,913,091, forward strand.
CAGGTTTGCAAGGTCATCACTGCAAATCAGGTAAAGACTTGGCCAGTTAAAGGGAAACTGTCTGTGAGTTTGCTGACAAGAAAATATGCAATGCTGCATAGGATTGGCACTGCAAACTTGGTTCCTACCAACCACACCTCCTCAATAGCAACTGGATTGGGCAGGTTTATATATGATGTGGGCACCGAAACAAAGCTGGATTATGGTGCTTATATATTTGATCAGACATTGAAGTATGCTGGATCATCTACAACTAAGCTGCCAATTGCCTTCCCTTCCTTGCTGTGTGGAATTATGCTTAATCAATATCCAGGTATCCTCACTGAGAAGGACTCCATTTGCAAAAGAGAAAATCCTCTGGCCTTCCACTAAAAGCTGTTCTTGAGTCATCATGCAGCTGATGTTGAAGCTCCCTCTGGGACATCTGCTGGTCCTTCAAAGGCAAAGTCTCCAATCTCCAAAGCTGCCTTGATTGCTGAGCTGAAGAACACATGCAAAGAACTGGATGCAAGGAAGCAGAAGCTTGAGGAGATTATCCAAAGGCTGGAGATTGAAGAGAGTGCTCAGAAAGCTGCTACTTCTGATGAGGAGACTGAGGAAGAGGAAGACACTGAATATGAGGAGTCTGAGTGAAAATTGTATGTGAGGAATATGTAATGACTGCTTCTGCATTGTAATTTTGAATTAGTAATTTTGGCCCCAAATTTATGTCTAACAAGGGGGAGAACTGAACAACAACAACAATGTATGATGCTGATTACTGATTAATGAAAAAACTTCTGTTTGCTTCTGAACTAAAATTGTGATTTTAATGAAAAATTTCTGTTGCAACAAGTCTGAACAAATGTAGAATTGAGGGGGAGTAAACTCTCACATGACTCAACAGAAAAGAACTGTTGTACTATGGGAAAAGAACTTCTGCTGCACTCTGATAACCAGAAAAGTATGTTAGCCAAAAATTAGCCAAAGGGGGAGTTTGTAGATGTTTAGAATTGGCAGAATTGTTGACCAACAAGAAATGTTGAATTTAGTTCAGGATGTCACATCAGATGTTGGGACATTATCAAACAGAGTATAAGTAAATGAACTTAATTCAGGATGTCACACCAAATGTTGGGACATTGTATCAGTTAATGAAGTAAGTTCAGTTTACAGGATGTCACATAAAATGTTGTGACATTGTATCAGTAAATGAAGTAATTTCAGTTTTTCAGGATGTCACACCAGATGTTGTGACATCTCAAACCTGCTACCAGAATTAATTAATGACTAACAGAACTGAGTAAATTAAGGAAAGTTATCTGGAATTAATTATGGATGAATGAAACAGAATAAGGCGCATCTGTAGGGAGTTTTGTTATGTGACTTCAGCATTATCAGAAGAACTGAATCACCTAGAATCTAGGAAGTAACAAACCCTAATTCAAGGTGATGACAACATGCGTATCAGGATTGGATAAACCTACAGAAAGCCCAAAACCCAAACACCTATTTAAGCAACAGAGACTCTCAGAATAGATTACGAATTTAAGAAGACACAATAGGGTGTTCTGTGTTTTAATAGCAGGTTGTTTAATTGTACCACTTTATGAGCTTTTAAGCAAAAGTGTATTTGTGTCTTGATTGAAATTGTGAAGTAAGATCAAGCTGTTTTGTTTGAAGTATGACTTCAATTTTATTAAACTTGTAAACAGATCACTGTGTGATTGAGGGGGAGTGAGTTGGTACTCATATCTAAGTTGTGCCTTAGGTAGAAATTGCATTGGGTAGATATTAAGTGAAAGATTAAACTGAGTGGTTTAAGTCTAGAATTAATATTACTTATATTGGATTTCCTCCTGGCTTGGTAGCCTCCAGATGTAAGTGTGGTTATACACTGAACTGGGTTAACAAATTCTTGTGTTGTTTAATTTTCCTGCACTTTAAGTTTTAGTTAAATCTTCAAGTGTTTAAACATCTCATTCGACATCTCGTACCTGATCATAGAATTTCAAAGGTCACTGAAGAAGATGCTGAAGAAGTGTCTCTGATGAAGATAGCTGATGGAGAGAACTGGGAAGGATCTTTGGTGAAAATGCTGGTGAAGAGTCCTTGATGAAGATAAACTAATGAAGGTGATGGAGAGGGAACTCTGATGAAGATGCTGGTGCAGATAACTGAAGAAGTTTGAGCAGCATAACATGTCAAAACCAAATCAAAGATAAGAAGGTGGATACCCTGTAAAACAAATAGGCAAATGTTAAATGATGAAAAATGATGTATGCAGAATGATATGCAAAGGGTTTGTGATCAAGTGCTGGATCTGTTATCAACCTTGATAGGGTTCATGTGTGTTCGTAAGTCCGGATGGAGGCTTAGAAAACCAGTAACTAGGTGGGGGACTCAAATAAAGAGTCACAAGTCCAGGGTTTCACAAGAACTGTCCAAAATGATGCATTCTTAAAAAAAATTGGTAACAGGGTATGATGAGGCCAATGGTTCCTGCAAACCTGTAAACATCCCAATCCCCTCACATGTATTGTTCTAGAACAAGGATCCTCAGACTTGGATCAGTTATGATAAGTGTAAACACTTCTAACCCGGAGGTACAGTGTTTACAATAACCATAAAAGATCCTCCTCTAATTCACCTCAGATGTTGGAGGTCATTGATAACACTAAATTTCACCGTATTTCTGACTCCGATTTCGCATGCATTCTTAGGTTTTATTGTTATTTTGTTATGTTATTACTTTGTTTTTCTTTATTTTCAGGTTTTCTATGTAATCGGGGCCTAAATCGAGAAAGGGAGCGAAAAAGGAGTTGAAACGGACGAAATCCAGGAAATTCAGCTTTTTACACTTACGGCATCCACCATGGCTGGCGCCATGGGGTCTGCCATGACGTGGCCACGTCTCATGACCACTCCACAACTGACAAGAACCCACGATCCCCACTTTCTCCACCAGTTTACACCCATGGCGGGCGCCATAGGCCTGTGGCGGGCGCCACAAGGCAAAACGTTTTCCCTCCACTTTTTAGTGGAGGGGGCATCCTGGTCTTTTCTTACTATTTGTTTTCCTATAAATAGGGCCTTAGATTTTCGTTTTCAATCATCCAAACTTAGAATCTCTTAGGCATATATCATTTTTAAAGTAGTTATCATTCCACATCAGGGTGTTACTACAATCGAGTGATCGAGTCTGTATACGTCTATGTGATCGAGTTTTGGAGCACTCTGGGAGGAAGTTAATCCTGCCGCCATTTTAATTCAAGTTCGTATTTTATTTTGCCGCATTCGCTTTATTTTATTTACTTTCCGCATTGCCTTACTTTATTTATTTCCTGGGCTCGCTTTACTTTATTTATTTCTCGCACTGATGGGCTAAAGACGTATCTAATTATGTGTCTAGCGGTATCTTAACTGCAAGTGCACAGCCTATCGAAGTAATATTTAAGATTATCGATCCACAGGGACTCTATGGTTACTTAGTGCTAGAGGAATTTCTAGTTTAGCTAAGGTGAGGGGTTGTCACGATTTTTTGTTGTTTTTAAAGATTAAAAGCGGGAATTAAATTTAAGTTTAATAAATAATTCTAAGGCGGTCGGTATGTAATTTTGCTAACTTAGGCGGGTCAATCTACCCTAGGCTTATAAAGGTGTTCACTTAATCTATTCTGTAGAGGTTACCAGCTTAAATATCTTTAACTCACACTCTCGTGGTCTTATCTCAGATCTTACCCCTAAAGCCCTATGCCTGCTCTCGCTAGCCCATAAGTGTTTAGAGATAATTTTTGGAAACTTAGTAATTCTAATTTATTTTAAAGCGCTCTCGCTGTGTTTAATTTAAATGCCTAACTTTAGCTATCTGGTTAAAATCTCACACTCTCGTTGTCTTGACCTAACCTAATACACTTTCCTTACTCTCGTAACAAAAAGGTTGATTTTATAATAAAAAGTATCAGCCAGAATATTAAGCTCTTAATTATTTTAAACCTAGAGTTGATTTTACCGATTTAGTTTGTTTTAATTACATACCGCCCTAAGGTATTTAGCTACTCATTATTATTGAACCAGACAGAGGCAGAGAAACATAAAACGAAATATGCATGGCAGAAAAATAAATATTAAACATAAATAAAATTGCAAATTAATATAAACCTGGTTAACAATAAAAGTGGCAGACTCCTTCTTCCACAGACCGAAAAGCTCGGAGTATTCGGCGGAATCGGAAATAAATTCTAAAAATTCAGAAGGCTTTGAAACAAATAAATTTATAACAATTTCCTGATGTTGGAAATTGTTATAAGGTTGGTTGGGATACAAGAAAAATAAAGCAATGAAAATAATGCTAGAAAAATATAAAGGGTGCAAAATAATTCGGCAGAGCTTCCGCAAGAAATTGATAAAAATAAAAACTGCGTATTGTTCATAAAATTTAAGCTATTTATAGAAGATTGAATGGGCTTGGTAGTTGGTTTGTTGCTTGGGCCTCGTAGGAGCATTGAGAGAATCCAGGGACGTGTGGATACAGGGTCAGCTGGAAAATAGCCACTTCATATGTAGCGTAACGTTATGACCAAGTCTTCAGTCAAATAACATATTTTCCCCTTGTCACGGTCGTGACAAGGGCATCACGTTCGTGTCCCTTGTATAATAAGTGTCACGGTCGTGAGGGATATGTCACGGTCGTGATTGCTCCTTTTGGGGTGTCACGGTCGTGACACCTAGGTGACGACCGTGAGTGCAACAAAATATGCAGTTATGCAGAATTCTTCATTTCTTCATCTTTTAACGGTTGTTTTTGCTCATTTCACTCGTGGCTCTCGATTTAGCTCTGTATATGATATACCTGCAAAATGGCAAAGAAAACTCGAGGAATCGGGTGTTAAAACGATGATTATGCGATAAAACGGTAATGAAACATAGCAATATAATCGATACATTTTCTCGTTATCATACTTCCCCAAACTTAAACCTTTGCTTGTCCTCAAGCAAATAGTCGGTTGAAAATTGTCAGACAAGTTTTTATCGACGCACACACATAACAAACCGTACGAGGGATCGTTTTGTCGGATAGACCGGTACTTTGATAAAACACTAACGATACACTAATGACACAAGCAACAAGCTAAGTCGTCGACTTCCCGTTAAACGAAACATTCGGGAATCACTTTACGATTTCACCTAGAGTCTTTCGATCTTATTTCGCCCGGTTTCATTCTAGAGCAATCACATTAAGCCCTTTGCCTTAGCACGCACGTAGTGGTGTAGCCGGTTAGCGACTTTGATCCTTTTTAAGCACGAGGTCTGGTACACGAGTGCGGTAACCCTACATACATTATCCGATTTGGAGGTTGTGGGGGATCGAGTCGTAGCACGCCCTACCAAGTTCAGAACTAGTACCTCTGAACCAACCCGCAATGGACTCCTTCTCATATTTCTCGTTTCTTATATGTGACCGTGTACTTTGGTGCAATTTCTTTTCATTTGCATCGAGATATGAAGGATTATTTTAGATTAGGCATCAAACGCTTATATTCATCGGCTCCCCACGTGGTTTGTGTTCAGACGGTGCTGACTGCTAGTATAAACTACTAGGGGTTACTTTTGAACTGAAACTTAAGGTGTACTCGTAACGATAATCGGAACAGAATCGCTTAAGTGAGAAGTCTAAGGTGTCAAGATTGTATTGGTCTTGTTGAATCGTTCTCAGCTTCCTAATGATTTCGTAGGTAAGTCGGGTAATGCGAAGAATTAATTAAAGATTTTTTTCGGTATGGCTAAATAAACGGGGAAAGTTCGAAACTAAAGAAAATAGCATAAAAATCGCTCGTTTCATTAACTTACGAAAAGGAAAATACAACGGAATGGAAAAATGCGGAAAGGGAAAAATGCGGAAAATGAAAGGTACCTCTCCCACACTATATCAGACATTGTCCTCAATGTTGTGATATAATAGCGGTGAAAGTACAATACAAACAACGGAATGGAAAAACAATAAACTAAAACTAAAACTAAGGCTGCTGATGACCGCGACCTCGGCTTCTGGTGCGGGAGCGTCTGGTCGGAGTCGCTTCAGGATCAGAACCGGTACCGGTGATAGCAGTAATGTCAATGCGCAAAGCCTCTAGCTCGCTAAGGATTTCTCCGAGCTTCTCATCAGTAGCCTGCTGGTTTGTGGCAACAGTGCAGAGTAATGCATCATACTGCTCCTTCTGCCTTCGCTCCAGTGCAACATTCATCTGGTTTTGCTGATGAATCGCACGGAGGACTTCCTCAAGTGTGTATTCCTGTGCAGGAGGCTGTCGGGTGGATGTCTCTGGAATGTCCTGGACAGGCTCAGCTGCATCCATAGCGTCTTGCATCTCGTCCGCGGTTGGATCGGCCTGCTCATCATGAATGGGGGCGTGGCCGGCAGCATCCGGTAAAGCAAAGAGCCAGTTGGCTCGGCTAGACAAATCGATGCGGTCACGGGATGGCAGAATAATGTGGTGATAAATAGTGTCGTGGATAATAGGGCTATACCTGCCATCCTCTCTCTGCGCAATCAAGTGTGCGGACCTGCAATAATTCTTGGTTAGGAACTCGGCGTTTCTGAAAGGCAAATCAAGTGGGCTGGGGCTGACTGCAAAGATCCCACAGACCGACTTTTTGAAGCAGGCTCTTGACACTGTTAAGCATTCCCAATTCTCTCAAACAGACAGTGTCGATATAACGCGTGGGTTGCACACCGCGGTTCTGGAATCAGATGAATCTTTCTCTCTGGTTTTCTCCATTCTCACCCTCTCTAAATTGAATAGCTTCCATTGCATGCAAGAACAAGAGTGGGAGGTGAGGAGTTTGGATTTTTGTGAGAAAAGTGATAAAATGAGAGAAAATAGGTTCGGATAAATAATTGAAGATGAGAATGTGGTAGGTGTGGTGATAATGGAGAGGTTAATGGGGTTTAATTTGGTAATGGGAGGTTACGGAAGTTGGTGGAGATAATGGGTGGTTTTGAAAGTTATGGAAGAAGAGAGATGAAGAGGTTCCGAAGAAGAAACAGTTCTGTTTCTTTCGAATTCTATAATTAGGGCCGTCACGGTCGTGACAAGGAGATGACGGTCGTGACGCGCTAATTAGCTTGTCACGATCGTAAGGGGGGTGATGAAGACCGTGAGGACTTAAAACCTTGGATAATTTCCAGAAAGCATATTATCTCTCACGCTTCATATAATTTATATAATATTTTTGATCACTTCTCACTCAATATTAAATATAAACACCATATAATAAATAATATCAACATAGTACTTGTAAATTTGCATCACACGAGAGGTTGATAAAATATTAATCAATTCAAGCATAACAGTATATAGATTGAAAGCATATAAATTGATTAAATTGGAAAAATTTGAAAACTAGAAGTGCTTTGCATTTGGTAATTGAAATGAAATTACATTAATGAAAATACGGTACGGAAATGTTTGCGAAATGTAAAATTAACTAGAAACGAAAACAATAAATAAAATAAGCTAGATCACTACAGCATTTTCAAAAGTGCTTCTTCAAATCTTCGATTGCGGAGTTCAGGTGGTAGAATTGCTCACATGTTATGTCAGTTAATCCTATAATGTCCAATCGCATGCTCTTAATCTCATCCTTAACAGTATTTATGTCGGTTTGGTAAGCTTCAAGAGTGTTCATGATATTCTTTAAGTTATCAGCATATTCTACTTGATTCACTTCAGGGGTTTCAATTACTTCGTCAGTGTGGTCAATGTCATGGTAACCAGGAGGTGTCTCAGGGTCACTTTCTACATCGGTCATTATATCATCCTTTATCTTGTAAGATTGAGGTGTTTCAGGAGTAGATGGATAGTCAGGTGGGGTTAACTCATAAAGCCAGCTATCCTTATTGTGAACACTTACTCTAGCATGGTTTGGTAGTGTGAACAGGGTTACTACTTCATTCCGGATTAGGTACTCGAAAGGTGGATGTCCTAAATTCCTTATGATATGGCGATTAAAGCAAAAGTTAAGATTCATAGGACGGATGGTACCTAAACGGTTACACCTGTGCAATTGGTATCTAAGTCCTAAGGCATCAACAATCATGGTTACAAGCCCTCCTACTAATATAGGTAATTCAGGTTCTTCTTGGATTCGGGTGAAGGTTTGCATCATGAAAGGTACACCATTGACTGGCTGTCCATTAGTGAAACAAGACATAATGAATATCTCATCTTTAGATACTCCAGTAAGGTTTTCTTCTTTTCCAAAGAAGGTGTGGGCAAGGATCTTATGGAAGTAACGGAGAGCAGGGTTATGTATCTCATCATTGTTCATGTTATTTGGTTCAGGGTGGTAGTTTCCGGTTAATGTTCCCCAAAAGAAATCCAGCTCAATGTCCATCAATTCTACCTGTGTGGTAGTAAAAGCAAAGGGTCCACTAGGGAATCCTAATAAGTCATCTAGTTCTTTATGGTTAAAGTCATATTCTATTCCAAATAGGCGGAAACTGATAAATCCTTTCCTGAATCCAAAACCGCGCTCGGGTAGGTAAACTAAGGAGCTAAGGAACTCAAGGGTGAGCTCGCGGTAAGTCACAAACTTTTGTTGAATCAGTGCGTTCTCCCATCCAAGTCGATTAAACAAGTATAGGATGCTATCATGTATCCCTAAGGTTTCCATAGTCATATCATCCGGGTACAGAGTCAAATCCATTGGTCTCTGTGATAACTCTTCAAATTTCATTCTTTGGTTCCTACCTCTAAATTTGGTTTCCATAAGGTTTATTGGTTGGTTAGCCATAGTTAGTGCAAATACGGAGGAAACAAATCAGGGGGAGAAGGAAAGTGGAAAAGACTTTAGAAAATCTGTAAAAGTGATTTAAAATTAAAATAGGGAAAGATAAGAAAATAAAATACATAAATTAAAAGCAATAATAGTAATGTTGAAATAAAACTATAAAATGACAAAACAAATAAATGAATAATAAAACGATAAATGACAAAAATAATAGAATGATAAAAATGATTTAAATAATTAAATGATTAAATGGGTTGCCTCCCACTAAGCGTTGTTTTTATCGTCTAAAGCCTGACGTAATGCTTAGGTTAGATTAATCAGGGAAATTAGTGGACAACTCTAAAAGCCTTAGACTATTTGCATAATCTCTATTTTCAACTTTATGATAATGTTTTAAACATTGTCCGTTTACTGTGAATGGTTCACTATTCCTACCCTTAATTTCTATCGCTCCACTTGGGAATACTTTAGTTATTTCAAAGGGTCCTGACCATCTAGATTTTAGTTTTCCAGGAAAGAGCCTAAGTCTTGAATTAAAGAGGAGTACAACGTCTCCCACACTAAATTCTTTCCTAGAAAGGCGTTTATCATGCCATCGCTTAGTTCTTTCTTTATATATCTTAGCATTCTCATAAGCATCTAGCCTTAATTCTTCTAATTCGTTAATGTCTAGGATTCGCTTTTCTCCTGCGGAATTATAGTTTATATTGAGAGTTTTGATCGCCCAATAAGCTTTGTGTTCTAGTTCTACCGGGAGGTGACAAGATTTTCCATAAACTAATTTGAAAGGTGTAGTTCCTATGGGTGTCTTGTAAGCGGTCCTATAAGCCCATAAAGCTTCATTAAGTTTAGATGACCAATCTTTCCGAGATATGGCGACAGTCTTTTCTAAGATTTGTTTGATTTCTCTGTTTGAGACTTCGACTTGTCCACTTGTTTGTGGATGATATGGTGTTGCCACACGGTGTCTTACTCCATACTTAGATAGTAATTTGTCAAAGATTTTTGAAATGAAGTGCGAGCCACCGTCACTTATGACGAGTCTAGGCACACCAAATCTGGGAAAGATTATATTTTTGAAAAGCTTTATTACTACTCGTGTGTCATTTGTAGGAGAAGTTATAGCTTCAATCCATTTTGAAACATAATCAACGGCTACGAGTATGTAATTATTACCGAAAGATGATGGGAATGGTCCCATGAAATCTATTCCCCAGACGTCAAAGATTTCTACTTCTAATATTCCTTTTTGAGGCATTTCATCTCTTCTTGAAATATTGTCGGTGCGTTGACACCGATCGCAATTTATAACAGCGATGTGGACATCTTTCCATAGATTGGGCCAGAATAGGCCGGCTTGTAAGATTTTTGCACAAGTCTTGGAAGTGCTTGCATGTCCACCATAAGGAGATGAATGGCAATGAGCAATGACATCTTCTATTTCTTCCTCGGGAATACATCGACGAAAGATTCCATCGGGTCCTCTTTTGAACAATAATGGGTCATCCCAATAGCAATGTTTGAGATTGTGAAAGAATTTCTTTTTCTGCTGATAGGTTAAATCAGGTGGAAGAGCTCCTGCAGCTAGGTAGTTGACAATGTCAGCGTACCATGGCAGTCCTACAGTTGTCTGGATTGTTTCCACGGGTTCTGGTTCATCTAAGTCTAACTGAACTGGGTCGCTTCCTATTTGTGCTATCAGCTGTTCATACGGAAAATCATCGTTAATCGGCACTTGTTCGGGTTTAATACCTTCTATTCTAGATAAATGGTCCGCTACGACGTTTTCAGTACCCTTCTTATCTTTTATTTCGATATCAAACTCTTGTAAGAGTAAAATCCATCTCAAGAGTCTTGGTTTAGCATCTTTCTTAGTTAATAGATGTCGGATAGCAGCATGGTTTGTGTAGACTATTATTTTCGCTCCTACTAGGTAAGAACGGAATTTGTCCAGCGCAAAGACAACTGCTAACAATTCTTTTTCAGTAGTGGCGTAGTTCATCTGAGCAGAATCTAAGGTTCTACTGGCATAGTAAATCGCATGAAGTTTCTTTTCCTTCCTCTGGCCTAGAACTGCACCTACATCATAGTCACTCGCATCGCACATGATTTCGAAAGGTAATCTCCAGTAAGGGGGTTGCATGATTGGTGCGGTGATGAGGGCTGTCTTTAGAGTTTCGAATGCTTTAAGACAATCTTCATTGAATATGAACTCAGCGTCTTTCATTAATAAACCAGTAAGAGGTTTAGTGATTTTCGAGAAATCTTTGATGAATCGTCGGTAGAAACCGGCGTGTCCTAAAAAGCATCGTATTTCTCTAACGGTTTTAGGGGGTTGAAGATCTTTTATGACTTCTATCTTAGCTTTATCAACTTCAATTCCCTTGTCAGATATAACGTGTCCTAATACGATTCCTTCTCTGACCATAAAATGACATTTCTCCCAGTTAAGCACGTGGTTTACTTTTACACATCTTTCTAACACCATTTCTAAATTTGATAGGCATCCTTCAAAACTTTGCCCGCATACAAAGAAGTCATCCATGAACACTTCCATGATGTTGTCTATAAAATCTGCGAAGATTGACATCATACATCTTTGAAAGGTTGCAGGAGCGTTGCATAATCCAAAGGGCATTCGTCTATAAGCGAACGTTCCTTAGGGGCATGTGAATGTAGTCTTCTCTTGATCATCTGGGTGGATAGGGATTTGGAAAAATCCTGAGTAACCATCAAGATAACAAAAATAAGAGTGCTTGGCTAATCGTTCTAACATTTGATCTATAAAAGGTAGTGGGAAATGATATTTTCGAGTGGCTTTGTTTAGTTTACGATAATCGATGCACACTCTATGTCCCGTCACTACTCTTTGCGATATCGATTCGCCTTTAGCGTTTTTCACAACAGTGATACCTCCTTTCTTTGGTACTACATGTACTGGACTAACCCATTTACTATCAGAGATTGGATATATTATTCCGGCATCTAGTAGTTTCTTAACTTCTTCTTTCACTATAGTGCTAAGGATTGGGTTAATTCTTCTTTGAGATTCTCTGGAGGTTTTGCAATCTTCTTCTAGCAGAATACGATGCATACAGATTGAAGGGCATATTCCTTTGAGATCAGATATGTTATATCCCAATGCAGTTGGATATTTCTTTAAGACATCTAAAAGTTTCTTTGTTTCGATTGTTCCTAAACTGGAATTTATTATAACTGGTCTTTTACATTCAATGTCTAAGAATTCGTATCTTAGGTTATTAGGTAAAGTTTTTAATCTTAATGTAGGTTTATCCTTACTTGTCATGGGATCCGGTGTAAGTGCTAAACTTTCGCTTAGACTATCATCCTGATATGGTGCACGCCAATTATCATCTTCGAAAATCGGAGGGATTTGAATTTTCATAATTTCAGAATAGGTAGTTTCTTTCATTTCCATTTCTCTTACACATTCGTCAATTACGTCCAATAGATAGCATGTATCCTCTATAGCTGGTGATTGTAAGAATTGTGTTAAAATAAATTCAACTTTCTCTTCACCTACTTCAAAGGTTAACTTTCCTCTCTTTACGTCTATTATAGCTCCGGCGGTAGCTAAGAATGGTCTTCCTAGTATGATAGGTGTAGTGGAGTCTTCAGAGATGTCCATGATTATGAAATCAGTAGGGATGTAGAATTGTCCTATACGTACTGGGACGTTTTCTAGTATGCCTACAGGATATTTAACAGAGTGATCGGCTAGTTGAACAGACATTTTAGTTGGTCTTAGGTCTCCCATGTCTAGCCTTTTGCAAATCGTTAAGGGCATAACACTGATACTGGCTCCTAAATCGCATAGAGCTTTGTCAATGACGAATTTTCCTATTACACAGGGTATAGAGAAACTTCCTGGATCTTTTAGCTTAGGAGGCATATTATTCTGAATTATGGCGCTACACTCAGCAGTAAGTGTAACTGTTCCGTTACCCTCTATCTTTTTCTTATTGGATAAGATTTCTTTTAAAAACTTAACATACGAGGGCATTTGAGTGATAGCTTCTGTAAACGGAATAGTAATATTCAACTGTTTCAGAAGTTCGACAAATTTCTTAAACTGGCCCATCGTCTTGGAATTGGTTAATCTCTGAGGGTACGGAATCGGTGGTTTATAGGGTGGTGGAGGCACATAAGGCTTTTCTTTCTCCACTGCCTCTTGATTATCACCTTCCTTTTCTTCTGGATCATTCACCATTTCAGTCGGTTTATCCGGTTTTTGGTACATGGCTGGATTGTCAAGTCTTGGATCGGTAGGTCCGTCAAGTTCCTTGACACTTCTTAATATTACAGCATTGGCTTGTCCTTTCGGATTAGGTTGAGGTTGTCCAGGAAATACTCCAGCTGGTGTAGCGGTAGGTGCTTGTTGTTGAGCTACTTGTGAAATCTGAGTTTCAAGCATTTTGTTATGTGTAGCTAATGCATCTACTTTGCTTACTAATTGTTTAATCTGCTCACTAGTGTGTATGTTTTGGTTTAAGAAGTCCTTGTTTGTCTGAGATTGGTTAGCTATAAAGTTCTCCATCATCAATTCAAGGTTCGATTTTCTAGGGACATTAGGAGCAGTCTTTTGATATCCTAGTGGTGTAGCTGGTGCTTGACCTGGTGCGTATAAAGCATTGTTATTCTTATAGGAGAAGTTCGGATGATTCTTCCAACCTGGGTTGTATGTGTTTGAGTACGGGTTTCCTTGAGCATAATTCACTTGATCTGTGGGAATTCCTGTTAAGAGTTGACAATCAGGAACTTCATGTCCTGGAACTCCACATAACTCACAGTTAGGTGTTACTGCAGCCACGATGGTTGTTGGTGTTATGGCCAAGTTGTCGATCTTTTGGTTTAGTTGGTCAAACTTTGCATTGACTTGGTCCATACTACTCACTTCGTACATACCTCCTTTTGTTGGTTTCTCAGTTGCGACTCTCTCGCTTCCCCATTGGTAATGGTTTTGAGCCATACTTTCGATAAGTGCATAGGCATCGTTATATTCTTTGTCCATTAGTGCACCGCCTGCGGCAACGTCAATTGTCATTCTTGTATTGTACAAGAGTCCATTATAGAAGGTATGGATGATCATCCATTCTACTAATCCGTGATGTGGACAAAGTCTCAGCATATCCTTATAGCGTTCCCAAGCTTCGAAAAGTGATTCGTTTTCCCTTTGCTTAAATCCGTTGATCTGAGCTCTCAGCATAGTTGTCTTGCTAGGTGGGAAATATCTGGTTAAGAAAACTCTCTTTAGTTCCTCCCACATAGTTACTGAGTTCGAAGGCAGAGATTGAAGCCAGGCTCTTGCTCTGTCTCGAAGTGAAAAAGGAAACAAACGTAGTCTAATAGCTTCTTGGGTAACTCCATTGGCTTTTACGGTATCTGTGTATTGCACAAAGATCGAAAGATGAAGGTTCGGATCCTCGGTAGGATTTCCGGCGAATTGATTTTGTTGCACGGCTGATATCAACGAAGGTTTTAGTTCGAAATCATTTCGGTTGATAGCCGGTGCGGCAATGCTGGAATGCGGTTCAGCTTGCGAAGGACTAGCGTAATACTTGAGTGGGTGATTCTATTCTTCAGCCATCTCTGCGTCCTTTGATGTTACGACTGGTTTAGGCGGATCTAATTGAAGATCTGGAATATTGTAATTTTGTTCGTAATCGAATATCCGTCTTCTTACGTGTAAGAAGCGTTCCGATTCTGGGATTAGAGGTTGCAAGTCTTCGCCTTGAGAGCGAGTACTTGGCATACACTCGGGAATTTAGATTAAGAAAAGAGAATAGTTGTTACCTTAGTCTAGACAATGCTACCCTAAAGTGCACTAGTAACTAAATTAAGGTCCTCGGCAACGGCGCCAAAAACTTGATGGGCTAAAGACGTATCTAATTATGTGTCTAGCGGTATCTTAACTGCAAGTGCACAGCCTATCAAAGTAATATTTAAGATTATCGATCCACAGGGACTCTATGGTTACTTAGTGCTAGAGGAATTTCTAGTTTAGCTAAGGTGAGGGGTTGTCACGATTTTTTGTTGTTTTTAAAGATTAAAAGCGGGAATTAAATTTAAGTTTAATAAATAATTCTAAGGCGGTCGGTATGTAATTTTGCTAACTTAGGCGGGTCAATCTACCCTAGGCTTATAAAGGTGTTCACTTAATCTATTCTGTAGAGGTTACCAGCTTAAATATCTTTAACTCACACTCTCGTGGTCTTATCTCAGATCTTACCCCTAAAGCCCTATGCCTGCTCTCGCTAGCCCATAAGTGTTTAGAGATAATTTTTGGAAACTTAGTAATTCTAATTTATTTTAAAGCGCTCTCGCTGTGTTTAATTTAAATGCCTAACTTTAGCTATCTGGTTAAAATCTCACACTCTCGTGGTCTTGACCTAACCTAATACACTTTCCTTACTCTCGTAACAAAAAGGTTGATTTTATAATAAAAAGTATCAGCCAGAATATTAAGCTCTTAATTATTTTAAACCTAGAGTTGATTTTACCGATTTAGTTTGTTTTAATTACATACCGCCCTAAGGTATTTAGCTACTCATTATTGTTGAACCAGACAGAGGCAGAGAAACATAAAACGAAATATGCATGGCAGAAAAATAAATATTAAACATAAATAAAATTGCAAATTAATATAAACCTGGTTAACAATAAAAGTGGCAGACTCCTTCTTCCACAGACCGAAAAGCTCGGAGTATTCGGCGGAATCGGAAATAAATTCTAAAAATTCAGAAGGCTTTGAAACAAATAAATTTATAACAATTTCCTGATGTTGGAAATTGTTATAAGGTTGGTTGGGATACAAGAAAAATAAAGCAATGAAAATAATGCTAGAAAAATATAAAGGGTGCAAAATAATTCGGCAGAGCTTCCGCAAGAAATTGATAAAAATAAAAACTGTGTATTGTTCATAAAATTTAAGCTATTTATAGAAGATTGAATGGGCTTGGTAGTTGGTTTGTTGCTTGGGCCTCGTAGGAGCATTGAGAGAATCCAGGGACGTGTGGATACAGGGTCAGCTGGAAAATAGCCACTTCATATGTAGCGTAACGTTATGACCAAGTCTTCAGTCAAATAACCTATTTTTCCCTTGTCACGGTCGTGACAAGGGCATCACGTTCGTGTCCCTTGTATAATAAGTGTCACGGTCGTGAGGGATATGTCACGGTCGTGATTGCTCCTTTTGGGGTGTCACGGTTGTGACACCTAGGTGACGACCGTGAGTGCAACAAAATATGCAGTTATGCAGAATTCTTCATTTCTTCATCTTTTAACGGTTGTTTTTGCTCATTTCACTCGTGGCTCTCGATTTAGCTCTGTATATGATGTACCTGCAAAATGGAAAAGAAAACTCGAGGAATCGGGTGTTAAAATGACGATTATGCGATAAAACGGTAATGAAACATAGCAATATAATCGATACATTTTCTCGTTATCACACACTCGCACTACTTTCGTTTATTTTCCGCACTCGCTTTACTTTCTTCATTATCCGCACTCGCACTACTTTTATTTACTTTCCGCACTCGCACTACTTTTATTTACTTTCCGCACTCGCACTAATTACTTTTATGAAAAATAATAAAAAGAACTTTTACTTTACCATGTCTAACTAAATCCATAAAGGTTAGAATGTAAGGATCGTAATTGAACCAGTAATCCGTACAATTGTTTGTAGAAACACTTAAGGGCTATTTTAACTTTCAATATAAGTTTAATTGTTTTTAACTATTTCAAAAACAGCCAAAAGCGCTTTGTCTAGTTCATTAGGAGTTTTTAGATTAAAAAAGAAAAAGGATTTTAAAACGATTTTTGGACGTGTTAAGAAGTTTAGAGTCTGATTCGTGAGAACCTCTTTTTGCTAAGAAATCCAGGTTAAAATACTTTTCAACTTAGTTAAGATACTATATTTCTTAAATATAGGTTTACTACTCTAACGCAGTACGCACCTTTTTATCCGTGACAATAGGAGGGGTTGATTAGAGAGTACAACTCGGTTCTGAATACGCGAAAGCGACAGTTCCTGTTAAATTAGTTCTTTTCAAAGTAGGAAACATTGCCCATAAGTAGTTCTATAAACAAGTATCGGATTATCAATTGATTATGTGAATTACATTCGAGCCTGTCTTTATTAATTGTTTAAAATTATTATTTTATTTACTATTGCGCACTCCTTAAAACCATTATATTCAGTTGCCTTAGATACACACCATAACAACAGGTACGATAGATTGACACTTGGTCTCTGTGGATTCAACAATCTTTTATATTACTCTGACGTGTTTGTACACTTGCGAAAAACATGCATCAAGTTTTTGGCGTCGTTGCCAGGGACCAATTTCGTCAAATTTCACACCCTGTAGTTATACCGTTTAGACTAAGGTTGTTACCTGCCGGTCAATGCGAAAGACTCACAGTGCCGGAAGCCTAGTAGACCCTCTAGCTGAACCTGAACGTTACGCTCGCGCACGTTTGTTTTTCCATAGGAATAGGAGAGCTATGGCCGAAGATCAAAACCGAAGACCTCTTAAGGACTTCGCCCAACCATCAAACGAGGAACCTAGTTCCAGTATAGTAAACCCCGTTATCCCAGCCAATAATTTTGAACTTAAACCATCCCTGCTGCAATTAGTGCAACAGAGACAATTCGCAGGTCTTGCTACCGAGAACCCAAACCAACATTTAAAAAACATTCTCCGGTTAGCAGACACCTTTAAAACTAATGGAGCTCCTCCTGAGGCAATACGCTTAAGATTATTTCCTTTTTCCCACAGAGATAAAGCTCTATCATGGTTAGATTCCCTTCCACCCAATTCCATAACAACTTGGGAAGACCTTAGAAAAGTATTCCTTGCTAGATATTTTCCCCCAAGTAAGACTGCTCTTCTTCGAAACCTAATAACAGATTTACCCAATACCAAGGAGAATCGTTGTTCGAAGCCTGGGAGAGATATAAAGAGCTATTAAGAGCCTTCCCACATCATGGCTTAGAGAATTGGCTAATCATTCAAACCTTCTATAATGGACTTCATTATAACACTAAGATGACCATCGACGCTGCCGCTGGTGGCGCACTGATGAACAAACCTTACCCTGAAGCTAGTGCCCTTATCGAAGATATGGCCCAAAACCATCAATCATGGGGAGTAGAACGAGCAACAGTGGAAAAGAAGGAAGCCCAAGGAGGAATACATGAGCTAAGCTCTATGGACATGATGCAAACTAAAATGGACGCGTTGGCCCTTAGAGTCGAACATATGTGTACAACTCTGAATACTGTAGTTGCAGTTTCGCCGAATTGTGAGATATGTGGGACGCAAGGACACCAATCCGCCGAATTCAATTTGTTAAATGAGACCAACCCTGAGCAAGTGAGCTACACCCAAGGGAAACCATTTTCAAACACATACAACCCTGGATGGAGGAATCACCCAAACTTCTCCTATAAAAATAATAACCTTATCCAAAATACCGCACCTCCGAGACAACAAGGTTACCAAGCCCCGAGAACAAATCAACATATGCAACTTGTACCACCAAATCCGAGCCTTGAGAAAATTGTGGAAAATTTTATCACCGCTCAAACACAACAAAACAAAGAGTTCATGAACCAAAATGTCCATGTTAACGAACTAATTACCCATTTAGGAACCAAGGTTGACCAAATTATTACTCATAATAAGATGCTTGAAACCCAGATCTCTCAGGTAGCTTTAAACCAAGCCCCTCGTAGAGTAATGGCATTTGCTTGCCCTTTCGGGTTTTGTTGAGGTTGTCCAGGGAACTGTCCTCCAGGTGTAGTCTGAGGGGCTTGGTTTAAAGCTACCTGAGAGATCTGGGTTTCAAGCATCTTATTAGGCAGTTCCTTAAGTTTTACGGTTGGTTTCATAGGGCAAGGCCTAGATTAAGTGATCCCGAAACTTCTGAGAGAAATAAAGAGAAGGAACCAGAGGAATCTGAAAACCCGGAAAGTCAAGAAAAAGGAGAAGAACCTAAAAACAAAACCTATGTACTACCACCGCCATACAAACCACCAATACCATACCCTCAAAGACTAAAGAAAACCCAAATCGATAATCAGTATCAAAAATTCATTAAGGTTATAGAAAAAATTCACGTAGAAATCCCCTTTACAGAAGCCATCACCCAAATACCTTCTTACGCAAAGTTTCTCAAAGATATACTTACAAATAAACGTAGACTTGAAGATCCGAAACTCATGGAATGTAATTCTATTTCTGAAAATAGGTTAGCAAAGAAAGATAAAGATCCCGGAAATTTTTCCATTCCTTGTATTTCGGGGAATCATGTCATCGAAAAAGCTTTTCTAGACTTAGGAGCTAGTGTGAGCTTAATGCCTTTAGCAGTTTGTGAGAGATTAAACTTGGGAGAATTACAACCTACTAAGATGTCACTTCAATTAGCCGATAGATCCGTTAAATACCCTATAGGCATACTTGAAGACGTCCCTGTTAGGATAGGTCAGTTGTTTATACCTACTGATTTTGTTGTCATGGACATTAAAGAAGATGACGACATACCAATCCTCCTAGGTAGACCGTTCTTATCAACTGCTGGAGCCGTAATAGATGTTAAAAAAGGGAAACTAACCTTCGAGGTAGGTGACGAGAAGATAGAATTTGTACTTTCGAAATTCCTTATGGCACCTGAAATAGGAGATGCGTGTTATGCCTTAGATATCAGTGATGAATGCATTAGGGAATTAGAACAAGAAGAAGAAACTGAATCTATAAAATTGCCATCAACCCTTATTTGGGAAGATGACGGTTATAAAAAACCCTACATTGATGATAACCTTCACGAATGTTTATCTCTTACCCCAGATCCTATGCCTTGCCCTATGAAACCAACCGTAAAACTTAAGGAACTGCCTAAGAACCTGAGATACGAATTTCTTGATGAAGAAATGGACCGTCCAGTTATAGTCAGTGCTATATTAAACCAAGAAGAAACCAACCAATTGTTAGATGTTTTACGAAGGTACCCATCAGCCTTAGGATATAAGATCTCAGATCTAAAAGGAATAAGCCCATCCGTATGCATGCATCAGATTTTGCTTGAAGAAGATTCAAAACCCTCCAGAGAACACCAACGAAGAATAAATCCTATGATGAGTGAAGTAGTTAAAACTGAAGTTCTTAAGTTACTAGAGGCAGGTATAATATATTAGATCTCGGACAGTAAATGGGTGAGTCATGTGCATGTAGTACCTAAAAAGGGAGGAATCACAGTCGTGCAAAACGAGAGAAGGGCGAACCTGTAGCAAAAAGGACCGATGGAGGTTGGCGTATGTGCATAGACTATAGAAAATTAAATAAACCAACTAGGAAGGACCATTTCCCATTACCATTCATAGACCAAATGTTGGAGCGCCTAGCCAGACACTCTTACTTTTGTTACCTAGATGGATATTCAGGATTCTTCCAAATACCTATTTGTAACACAGTGGGAGAACTGACTTTCTATAAATGTTGCGGATAGCAAGAGTCGCCACCGAATTTTATTTTATCCAAAAGGAAAGGACATAAAAGAACAAGAAAGACCTTAAAAAGATTTTGGGTTCGGGGGGTAGGTTATACAAAGGGAAGGTGTTAGCACCCTTTATATCCATGGTTATCCATGGGCTCTTAGTTACTTAGCTCACTTTAAATTGTTTTGAAAAGGTGTAGTGTGTGATTAGAAACTTCCTAAGTACTTTATAATGATCCTCGTATGGATGTATATAAAGACTTGTTTTTGAAAATTTGTTTGAAAAGTGTGGTGTAAAGAGTATTTTGAAATGTGAGCAAGAAACGTAAGAGAAACCTACCCTAGATTAAGTCTTTACTGTTCTTATGTTCTTTCAATGGTAAGACTATCCCCATTATTAAGGAATAGGTAGTCATTACCTTGGATGTATAAGGGACATGTGTAGGGACATCTGAATATAGGCAACTGCAAGGTGTCTTTAGCAATTCGTAGGGACTTATCATCTTTTATTCGAAGGGACAAGATCATTTATCGTAGGCAACCTCGAAGAAACTTGATCTTATAGAATGAAGGGACTTGATGATATTTGTGAAGGGACTTTGCTCAAGACACCTTACTTGACCTTTTGAAATAGGCAACATGAGAGGTAACCCTAGAAAGTGCAAGATGGCGATCAAAGATCGACTTATGTGTGTGCGTGTTCATATTCAGACATTTATCTTATTTAAGTTAATTATTCTAAGTCAATTTTAATTACAAGTATGTTATTCACACCCTAGAATTACTAACCACACAATAAATATATTCATAATAGAAATAAAGCAAAAAATATAAATCTAAACTATTACAAAGCTTCGGGACAATTACAATATAATCGAGAAATATAATAAATATAAACAATAATAAATAAACAATAATAATAAGAATTAAGATAAAAGGTTAGAAAAATAAAAATAAGAGAAATAAGAAATTAGCCAAAACAAATTAATATTAGAAAATATTTTTTTAGATTTAATTAAGAAAATAGATTTTAATAATAATAAATAAATATTGAATTATTCACATATTTAACAAATGATTAATGATTAATTACAATTTTTAAAGAAAATTAGATTTAATTCTAGAATTAAGAAAAATTAGGGTTAGGGTTATAACAATTAGGGTTAGGGTTATAATCATGAGAATTAGGGTTTTTAATTATTAATTTAAAGATAATCAATTTATTTACAAAATATATACAATAATAATAATATAAAGTTATAAAAGAAACAATTATAAACAATTTTATTTTTTGAGAAAATAAATTATGAATTTTTAAAATATAGGTTTTTTATATAAGAAAATAATATAAACATTTTATTTTAGAAATTGTTTTTTAAGAGATTAATTAGATTAAATAAATATAATATAAACAAAAACAAAATAAATAAATAAATAAAATTGAGAAAAAGAACATACCTGGGGCTGGGATTCGAACCTAGGCCCTAGGCTCTCCTCACTCTGGACCAACAACATCACCACCAGGCCAAGCGCATTTTGGTGTTAACATCATGGGTAACAATCATTTTGTTATAATCCTGTGAAAATCAAATAAAATACAACAAAACAAAATGGCCTGGGGGGAATCGAACCCAGGACCATCACATTCACAAGCAAACACACAAACAAGCTGACCCACATGGGGCGCGTTCAGCATATAATCAGTAAACAAACATTATATTTTAAAAACAGTTTTTGAATTTTGTTTTTGGCGCCACTGAACTTCATCTTCTTCCTTGGTTGCTGCGAAAATTCCTACGGAATTACATACAAACTTTCCTGCGAATTTTCATGCACACAAAAACCTACAAAATTCGTAACATCTTATATACATACAATTTTGCCAAATTGATCATGCCAACATGATCAATACAGTTCATTTAACTTATTTATGTTATTAAAATGTATTTATATTAGCTGAATCAAGAAACCCTAATTCAAAGCTTGAAACCCTAACATGGCTGAATTCGTATTAGTCAATGAATCTTCAGGATATTTGCCTAGAATCCATCCTCACATGATAACAAACAAAGTTAGATACACAAAAACAGTTTATGACACATGAATAAGAGGAATCAGAACTTTCAAAAATATGAACAAGATAGAATCGCTATGCATGGTTCAACATGATTTGAATGCAAATAAAGATTGAAATAGCATTAGGGAACCCTAGGGATCATGTCTCAACCTTCAAAATTCCTTAATACCTCCTGCAAATCAAAATCCGAATTGGTGTTTTTCTTTGAATTTTTGAAGTTTGGTTCTTATATTGGAGGCCGCCAATTCGTCCCTTTGTACTTGTGATCAGTTTGTGCATATGTATGGAGTTGAATTAGGTCAAAAGTTTTTGGATTTGTGGGCTTTGTGGTGATTACTGGATCATGAAGATTTAATTTGCTATTTTGGTCAAAAAATCACACAAATCCTTTCCTCTTTGGTTTAGCACGAATTTAAATCTCCCAATCAACTTTAAATCATGTTTATGAATTTCTAGAATGAAAATCATATCAAATATTGAGACTTTCATATTTTATTTTGATTTAAAATGATTTTTAATGTATAAAATCAAAATTAATAAAATAAAATTAATAAAAATCTGAATAAATGATATTTGGTTCGTGCATGATGTCATGGTAGTGATTGGGTCATAAAAATGCAAGCCCATGTGGAAAGAATTGGTTCTAAGACCCCATTTGCTCAATAAACCCCTCAAATATTTCCCAACTTTGCAAAGACAAAAATCCCTCAATTTTAAGGCTAAGAAGGTGTTCTTGGACATTTTAGAAAGCTTAAAGAGTACTCTAACAAACCTCTTTTGTCTCATGTCCATATCGTTTACCATTTTCAAGTTATGCCCTTTGGAAGATGTTGACTTTTTGTTGACTTTTAAAATGACCTATAATGTCTTAGCCCATACCTTCCAAATGAAGCATTTTTGGGCTTGGCTTGTGAGACACAAAGTTGTAGAGAATTCAATTTCCTTCAAAATTAGCTTTGGATGGAAAATTATTGATGAAGTATGTGAAAGTTATGGCTGGTCAAAGTTCAGTTGACTTTTCCTATGAAAACCCTAATTTAGAAACTCCTGATTCTTGATGATCTGAAATATCCTTGATGAATCATGATCAACCCTTGATCAAATGATGAAGTTTACTTCATATACTTGATTTTGGAAAAAAAATCATGAAATTTGACTTTGGTTTTGTCGCTCCCACCAAATGACACCAGGTCAAATGGGGTACAGACGCGAACGGTCGGCGAAAGGGATGAGAACACACAAGGGTGAACTCAGGAGAAAAGAGTCGCCAGCTAGGCATTTTTATCCCGGAGGAAAGGTAATGCTGCATAGACCTGAGAAAAGATGGATAAGACGGTTGTGAACCAGAGAGACTGAGAAAGGGGGTTGGTTACAACCTGGGAAGGTATTAGCACCCAGATTGTCCGCCGTACTCGACGGGATCCACGCTTAAAAGATTTGTGTTCAAAGGGGTAGTGTCAGTGCATTTTGTGTATCAAAGCTGGAAAGAATGCAAGTGTCAGTGTCAAAGAAAAGTGAAGTGAATAAAAGAAGTGTCAGTGCAAGGAAAGAGTGTGAAGCTCAAGACTATGAGGCTTAAAGAGTAATGCTGGAAGGAGGGGGAATATACAGAGACTTTTGTTCGATAACTGTTAAGTTATGCCTACGTATCCTCTTGTGCAATGAGGAAGTCAGAACACCGTAGTTCGACTCAAAGAGAAAGGTAAATTGACTTGTGAACTGCTTACTTGTTTATGCTCAAGTGTATGACCTGTCTGGCTCAGGTGCTAACTGTCTTGCATTAGACGGAAGAAGCAAGTTCTCGCTTGTGAGTGAATGAGATGAGAAAAGAATCCCGAAGGAGACGATTATTGTTTGTTTTTGTGTTTTCAATCTTTTATTGCTTTTTTGTGTTTGTCATAAGTTGATGAGCTTAAGCCTAAACCAAGGGTTAGTAAGCTCATCACATCCTCCCTCTGATTAGGGGTAATGAGAATACCTTAAGTGTGAAGTAAGCACCTCACACTTAATCACCATGATGTAGGATTAAGATCATTAACCTACTTGTAATTATTTAGATGTTTTTGGTATTTTTGTTTAGTGTTAAGTAATGAGTTTAAGCCATAATCAGGGATTTAATGGACTCATTACACCATCCTAATAGAAGGATAATAGATGAGAACATTTAAGCTGAGTAAGGCTCCTCAACTTAATCCATGATTAGGGATTAACCTCATGACAAAACAAAGCCTTTATTAAAGTGGATTTTAGTTAATGGTAAGATTAAGAAATGGATTTTATGGTTTGTAAGACAACTTGAGGGGGACTTGTCCATTAACACTAGGGTTAGTCCTTCTTAACCAATTAAGGAAGAATAAGAACCCTAATGCAAGGCCCAAGTTACAAGCTTGATGTCTTGATGATTATTAAGTAAATTTATTAAAGGATTTAAACACATTAAGGGTTTAACACTTAGGATTAAAGTTATACACTCCATCCTAATAGAAGGATGCAGGCATAACCTTAATCACAAAGCCTTAAAACCTTTAAGGTTTAGTCCTTGATTATGAGATGAGAAGAGAAGACACAAAGGTAAAAACCAAAAGGGGGACTAATCAAAACCCTAATTATTGTCATGCTTGGTTATTCCTAGGGTTAATGAGGTTTGCAAGAAGATCTTCAGAGAAACCACCAGGAAGGAAGCAGATGAAAGGTGCAAGAAGCAAAGAGAAGCAAAACAACTTGCTTCACTTAAGAAGAAAAGTTGCTTGAAGAAAGAAAATGAGGAGAGATCATGAATGAGCAAGCTCACTCTAATAAAAAATTAAAATGCAGCAATGAATGCATAAGAGAGATGAGAAGAGATTGTGAGAAGTGAAGGCAAATTCACTTCTCAAAATAACTTACCACCTGAAAAGTTAGCAAAAGAAATGAGATGCAATGCAAATGAGATGAAATGCCATGGTGCAAACCAAAGTCAGAAGCATAAACATGATGTTAATGATGTTAAGAGATGACACAAACATAAGGCAAGACATGAGAATGATCATACAAGGACATGGATGCAGATGAAGCATGCTTTGAACCATAGAAGTTCATGAATGTTTATGAAATGAAATGAACATATAACATGGCAAATGAAAGATGCAATGATCAAACATGATTCCAATATGTCCTAAGATGCATTATGAATCATGTGGATGCACAAAATGTCATGGCAAGTCATTGGATGCAAGCAAATGAAAGGTGGATGCAAAGGAAAGCACAAATTAGGGTTTACATGCAACATACAAGGCAAAATTCAAAACTAGAAGCAAATGATATGATAAAAAATTGAAAATGCAATCAAAGATAACCTAAACCTATGCAAGTTCACTGCCCAAAGGAGGGGACCTAACTCTTAACCTAGTGAAAGTTATGAATTTCTTGAGTTGGCTAGGGTTTTGGGGTACCTTATCATGAAAAATGCAAAACAAATTGAAAATGGAAGATCAATTCAAACCAAATTTATCCTATAAACTACCTGCCATGAAGGATGCAATGCAAGAAGAACCATCATCAAACTCTCAAAGGTTAGGCATAATGGATTTTTCAAAGTTTGCACAAAAATAATGCCTTAAAATGAATTTAATTCCATGGAAAATTGTCAAAATGCATCAAGAACTAAAAAGAAATTTGCTTTGAGAGTTGGATAATGTTTCTAAATGTTTTAAAATGCAATGTGAATTTTTTGTGATTTTTAAATACCTAAATGTATTTTTAATTAATTAATTTCCATTAACTAATTAAAAATAAACATTTAAATGATTTAAAAATGATTTTTAATGCAAAAAATAAAAATAAAAATATTTTTGGGTTCTGAAAATTAATGAAATGCTTGACAAAAATTTTCAGAATTTTTAAATGCTTTTTTGCTATTTTAAATAATTCGTAAAAGATAAATCAAATAAAATGAAAATAAAAATGAATTAATGAGAAGTATGCACATCCACTGGCTGAGATTCAAAGAGAAAAGGAGGGAATTGACCCGCGCGCATCTGGACGGCCCACATTTGAACTGACTGAATTAAACTAAACTTAATTAATTAATCTAATTAATTAGGATTAGGGTTTAATGAAATGATCCAGGCCTTTCAAACACGCGGGAGTCAAACCTAGTCAACTAAATCCACGGTCCAAATTCAAACTAAGCCCTAAACGTGATTAATACACTAATGACTTTCAGGTGGCCGGAAATGACCTCCGGTCATCTTCTCCGGCCACACCCCTCCCTGAAAATTGCTAACTTCTTCCCTAGGTCACTAAAATCCAATCTCTCTTCCCAGAAATGATCCCCATACATCATACATCAAGAATCACCAAACAAACAACATTTAAAACACATCAACAAGGAGAATCGAATCAAAACAGTTTTAGGTCAAAAAGTTTCAGAACACGAATACATACTCATTTCTCCACCATTTTCAAAACAAAACATATCAACATGATCAGTGAAGCATAGAGAATCATTTAGGAACTTAAAAACATGTTTCTGGAAAAAATGTTCTTGAGCTCACCTTAACTGGAGCTTTGATCTTTGGAACTTTCTGGCTCCCTCTTTGATCCAAAACGCCTCTAATGAACCTCCTGAGAAGCTTGCAATGCTTGGTTGGGGTTTCTTTTGGCTGGTTTGAGAGATTGATAGAGTTCTGTTCAGGAGAGGTGAGAAATCGTGTTTCTGCTTGAGGTGGTTTCAGGGACAAATGAGGGTTGGGAAATGATCAGAGGAACATGTTGAGTGATTCTATGAAGTTTGTTTTGAAGTTTGTGTCTTGTGTGATGAGTTTCGAAACAAAATGCATAAGAGGTGAAATTTTGAAACTATGGCTTCTGTGAGGTTTCAGGCTGTGTTGTGTTATGTGTTGGGTTGCTTTTGGTACACATATCAATCCTTGATAGGTCAGAGAGTTGTTGTGGAGCAGTGTGATTGGTATGGAGCAAAATGCATAAAGTCAACTTTTTGTGTAAGAGAGGTATGGGCTATGGCAGTCAAGGTACAAGGCATGGCTTGGCTGCAGCTTGAATCAGGGAGAACCATGGAAATGGATTAGAGGCAATGCAGCAAGTGGATTAGGGTTTGTGGGAGTTTTTGCAATTTCACAAAGTCTTGGCCCTTTTGAAGTTTCTTAATGCACAAGTCATGAAATGGGACAATTCTTTGGTGCATTCTGACTTTTAGGCCATGGTTCATGTTTGTGCAAAGGTTAGAAGTCACATTGAAGTCATATTTTGCCTTGGCAAGAGGTTTTGCAACTTTGCCTCTTTGGTACAAAACTTGAAATTATGTGATTTTGTCCAACTTTGAAAAGCCATAACTTTTGATCAAAAATGAATTAGAATGAGTTATTGTACTTTTTGAAAAGGGAATGATCCATTCTACAACTTTCATGACCAAAGTTTTCTCATTTGAAGCATTTTTGAATAAAAAAGAGGAGGTTGAAAAACTTTCCCAAAATGGCAAGTTTTCATTACAAGTCACTTTCCCAAAAAGGCAATCTTGCAAATGGCTTGGAATTCTTCAATTTTGTGAACTTCTAACATCCTATATGATCAAATAAAGATCATACACATTAAAAATGATGAAGAACCCCCTTTGGTTGGGTCATTGGGGGCCTCAGATGCCCTGATTTTGCACTGACTTGCTCAAGAAGTCAACTCTTGATTAGATGCCTTCCCCATGGAATTTCTTCATGAAACTTGATATGCATGATCCTTATAACATATAGAAACCAATAGAAACAAGAATGACCAAAAATTTTGGTGTTGTGGCCTCTGAAACCAAAACCCTAATTCTAGGTCATCTGTGTAGTTAAACCTGGCTCTGCTTCCATGCCTTTCTCAGTTCTTGTGATTCTTTGACTTCCATGACTTTGTGAGGATATAATATGATACTTGAACATAAATGGACCCCTTTGAAGTGATTGAAGACCCTTGAAGTGGCTCAAATGGCTCAGGGATGGCTCAGATCACAAACCCTAGATGCAGATGACTTAGAAACAATGCAGTGAATCAAAAATGTGGTATGAGATGCTATGATTGAACTTATGCACATGAAAAGATCACAAGCCATGGTGAAATGGGTGAGGGAAAATTTGGGGTGTTTACAGCTTCCCCTATTCAAGCATGAGTTAGCTGTGCAGGATGTAAGCGACGACTTAACAGGCAAACAAGATAACTTGTGGTTGAATACCAAAGACAGTCCAAAATTTGCACTCACAGAATGAAGAAGAAAAGGGATATAGATTGTAAAAGAAAATAAAGTATGATTATAAAGTGCGGGCGAAGGAGGACGACCGTCAAGCAGAGGACGACTGCTGGGGATATGAAGCAATGACGGGGACGACCGACATGCTGAGGGAAAAATGCAGGAAATAAAGCAATGGCGGGGACGGCCGACAAGCTGGGGATATGAGAGATTGTGATGGGGACAACCATCAAGTAAAGCTATAAGACTCTCTGGGAATTATAGGTAAATGAAATAAATGATGAGGTACGGTCATCAAAGGTGAAGGGCGATCACCTAGCAGGGGACGACTGCTCTATTGGGGATAAGATGAGGGACGGTCATCTAAGGTGAAGGATGATCACCTGGCAGGGTACGGCTGCCGAAAGTATCACGGCATAGGACGAATGTCGGATAAAAAGGTCGACGATGGGGACGGCCATCGGATAAGCATGATGAAGGTTGATCATCAAGAGGTGAAGGACGATCACCTAGCAGGGTACGGCTGCTCTCAGGGTTTATCATGACATAGGACGAATGTTAGATAACAAGATCAACGATGGGGACGGCCATCGGATAAAATGATGAAGGACGATCATCAGGAGGTGAAGGACGATCACCTAGCAGGAGACGACTGCTCTGAGTATCACGACATAGGACGAATGTCGGATAAGAAGGGGTTCTAATAAATAGAGACTCCACTGGGGATGATGAAGGACGATCATCAAAAAGAGGTGAAGGACGATCACCTGGCAGGGTACGGCTGCCGAAAAGGTATCATGACATAGGACGAATGCCAGATAGATAAGAAATAAATCAACAAGATTTTTTGGGGATTCCCTTGGGGAAGGGTAGGAACAGACGAGTGTTTAAATTCAAGAAGACATAAGTGTTTGGCACGGTGTATAGATTAAAGATGCGGACGAGCATCCTTAAGACTTATGATACGGACGGGTATCAGGTAGAAACAAACGCTTGACGCATGTTCAGAGATGATGATACGGACGAGTACCAACTGGTTAACAAAGAACACAGACGAGTGTCGGATCTGAGGGGATCTAAGTGGTATATACAAGATACGGACGAGTATCTGTATGAGTAAAAAGATGATGAGTAACAAGTATGAGTGAAACACGGACGAGTGTTTAACTGGCTGAGGAGAACATGATACAGACGGGTGTCGGAAAAAGTGTATTATAAACAAGTGTATGGTTTCCAAAGTGTTTGGGTAACTATGCTGGGGAAAGTGACACGGACGGGCATCAAGGAATTGTGTACATATGTATCTGTGAGTGCAAAGGGGACGCTTTGGCCTTCCACTGGGGATATGACACGGACGGGTGTCAAGAAGTATCTGTATCTTTAGGGAAAATGCCTTGGCTCTCTGCCGGGGAATTTGGGAAGTTTTCTGTATATTGTTGATGGATTGTCAGTATTTACAAGTGTTTGATTCAGAACATGGCTTATGTTTATGCAATATGTTTGATTTTTGCCGTAATGCTCCGTATTAGACGGAATGCTACGCTTTGTGGGGAAAATATGATGTGAATGCTATGATTATGCAAAGATAACGATCCGGGATTCGGATCCCGCTGCTGTGGAGATCTCTGGCTTATCTGCTTGAAGTGGATTTCCCAGCTAGGGATGAGATCATTGATAGATCTGACATATATGACTCTGCATGGGGAAGTAGGTCACTGATAGTCCTATCTTGGTAATGAGAGACCCAGTTGGGGGTTGTAGAAGCTTTCGTCACTCTGTCGTGAGATCTTCAGGTGTTGCCCCTCTGGATAGAGGTTGAAACTCTGTGGGGAGATGGTTCCCTGTCTAGCATTTGGCTGGGGAAGAAGAAAGATCACTGAAAGATCTTCCCAGAGATTTCTGTGGGGATCCCGCTGAGGATGATATTTGACAACTCAGCTGGGGATGTGAACACCTTCAGTGCTGCTCTGGGAAGGATGCATCTCTGGTGCTGTTTGGAAGGTGTGCTGAGGAAATAATGGTTTGGGCAGCTTGCTGGGGAGAAGCCTTCACGCCCCATGCTGCGCTTTGGATACCTGCAATCCTGTAAAGACAAAGAAACACACAAGTACCCCGAGGTATCCCTTACTGGATTCCATCACAGAAGTTTAGACGCTCCCGGGAGTAAGTATATTTCCTGAAAGCACGTATTTTTAGAAGGGAAGCATCTGTATTTATGCGAATCAATATCTTAAAGTCATCGGACATTTTTGCAAACGAAAATAAAATGTACGAGACGAGACATGACTGAAAATCTGATTTTATTAATTCATGTGCCTTGAATTGGCGAGATACAGTCAGAGAAATAGATCCCCTGAAATGAGGAGATCGTTACAAATTGAAAGACAAAAAAGGTGTTGGCAATGTTGATGACGCTTCAAGGAGCTTCCCCTTTTGCTATGACTCGTATGACATTTGACGTTCTTCTCGTCTTGCTTTCTGAAGAAGGCTGATTCTGACCGACGCTCGAACCTTTCGAAGCTTGCCAGGTTGTAAGTGATACAGATGAATTCAGAATGTAGTTGTTCGCTTATTCCATTATTTTGTGTGGATCGCCCTTTCGGGTTTTCAATCCACCGGGATACCCATTTTTGCCTGAGTTGTCCAATGCGGCTTTTCAACTCAGCGGGTGTACATTTTTTTTATTTATTTTCCCTTATTTTTTCCCGAGTCTTTTATTCTGTTTTTGACTCGCCGGGATGCCCTATTTTTGCCTGGACTTACATTCTGTTTTTACGTCCAGCGGGTCATTTTTATGCGAAGTATTTTTTAACTGCATCTGAATTCACAGGGGACTGGAAATTTTCACCATCCATAGTACTGAGCATCAGCGCTCCACCAGAGAAAACTTTCTTTACTACGAATGGCCCTTCATAGTTCGGAGTCCACTTTCCCCTGTGGTCTGTATGAGGAGGAAGGAGTCTTTTCAGCACAAGATCTCCTACTTGGTACTCTCGGAGCCTGACTTTTTGATCGAAGGCTTTCTTCATTCTTTTCTGATACAGTTGCCCATGACAAATTGCAGCTAATCTCTTCTCTTCAATCAGACTCAGTTGTTCGTATCGGGATCGGACCCATTCTGCTTCATTCAGTTTAACATCCATCAATACCCGCAGAGAGGGTAGTTCAACTTCAACAGGTAGGACTGCTTCCATACCATACACAAGCTGATACGGTGTTGCCCCGGTGGATGTTCGGATCGACGTACGGTACCCATGCAAGGCAAACGGTAGCATTTCATGCCAGTCTTTTTATGTAACTACCATCTTCTGCACAATCTTCTTGATATTCTTGTTAGATGCTTCAACAGCGCCATTCATCTTTGGCCTGTAAGGAGAAGAATTGTGGTGTTGGATCTTGAAGTCCCGGCATAATTCTGCCATCATTTTGTTGTTCAAGTTGGAACCATTATCAGTAATGATTCGCTCGGGCACTCCATACCGACAGATGATGTCTCTCTTCAGAAATGGGGCTACCACCTGCCTTGTAACATTTGCATAAGAAGCTGCTTCGACCCATTTGGTAAAATAGTCAATAGCAACCAGGATGAATCTGTGGCCATTTGAAGCAGTCGGTTCAATCTTGCCAATCATATTGATGCCCCACATGGAAAAGGGCCAGGGTGAAGACATCACATTCAAGGGATTCGGAGGCACATGCACTTTATCCGCATAAATCTGGCATTTATGACATTTTCTGGCATAAGCACAACAGTCTGCATTCATTGTGATCCAGTAGTAACCTGATCTCAACAATTTCTTAGCCATTGCATGCCCTCCTGCATGGGTACCAAAGGGTCCTTCGTGCACCTCGTGCATCAACAAGTCTGCTTCTGCCCTATCAACACATCTGAGAAGTACGATATCAAAGTTTCTCTTGTACAGGGAACCGTCAGTATTCAGGAAGAAACTACCAGCTAACCTTCTTAATGTCTTCTTGTCATTGGAAGATGCCCCGGGGGTGGGTATGTTTGATCCTCCAAGAAGCACTTAATGTCGTGGAACCAAGGCTTATCATCTTTGACAACATCTGCTGCAAATACATACGCTGGTCTGTCAAGTCTGGATACTGAAATCCAAGGCACAAAGTTGGCAGTTTGTACTTTGATCATGGATGAAATGGTAGCCAGAGCATCTGCAAACTGATTTTCGTCTCGAGGGATATACTCAAGCTTGACCGTTGTGAAGAAAGTCAATAACCTCCTTGTATAATCCCGATAAGGTATCAGATGATCTTGATGGGTGTACCATTTGCCGTTGGTTTGATTGATTACCAGAGTTGAATCTCCGAACACAGTTAATGTCTTGATCCTGAGGTCAATGGATTCCTCAAGACCCATGATACAAGCTTCATATTCAGCTTCGTTGTTAGTGCAGTTAAAAGTGAGTTTTTCCGAGAAAGGCATGTGAACTCCTTTAGGTGTAATGAGTACTGCACCAACACCACGACCATTCATATTAACAGCCCCATCAAACATCATAGTCCATTCTTCTTCTGGGTCAGGCCCTTCAGTGTGAACAGGCTCTTCATGATCTTTTGCTGTTATGAACATGATGTCTTCTGATGCGTATTTTTCGCAAGTGTACGAACACGTCAGAGTAATATAAAAGATTGTTGAATCCATAGAGACCAAGTGTCAATCTATCGTACCTGTTGTTATGGTGTGTATCTAAGGCAACTAAATATAAGGGTTTTAAGAAGGGTGCAATGGTAAATAAAATAATAATTTTAAATAATAAATAAAAGACAGGCTCGAATGTAATTCACATAATCAATGATAATCCAGTACTTGTTAATGGAACTACTTATGGGCAATGTTTTCTTCTTTGAAAAGAACTAATTTAACAGGAACTGTCGCTTTCGCGTATTCAGAACCGAGTTGTACTCTCTAATCAACCCCTCCTATTGTCACGGATAAAAAGGTGCGTACTGCGTTAGAGTAGTAAACCTATTTTTAAGAAATATAGTATCTTAACTAAGTTGAAAAGTATTTTAACCTGGACTTCTTAGCAAAAAGAGGTTCTTATGAACCAGACTCTAAATCTCATAACGCGTCCAAAAATCGTTTTAAAATCTCTTTTCTTTTTAATCTAAAAACTCCTAATAAACTAGACAAAGCGCTTTTGGCTGTTTTTGAAATAGTTAAAAACAATTACTTGAATTGAAAGATAAAATAGCCCTTAGGTGTTTCCACGAACAATTATACTGATTACTGGTTTAATTACGATCCTTACATTCTAACCTTTATGGAATTAGTTAGACATGATAAAGTAAAGATTCTTTTTATAGTTTTTCATAAAAGTAATTTAGTGTGAGTGCGAGAAATAAAGTAATTTAAAGCGAGTGCGGGAAATAAAGTAATTTAAAGCGAGTGCGGGAAATAAACGAAATAAAGTGCGAGTGCGGATAATAAAGAAAGTAAAGCAGTGCGAGAAATAAATGAAAGTAAAGCAATGCAAAAATAAATAAAGTAAAATACGAACTTGAATTAAAATGGCGGCAGGATTAACTTCCTCCAGAGTGCTCCAAAACTTTGATCACACAGACAGATTACAGACTCGATCACTCGATTGCAGAAACACCCCGATGTGGAATGGCAACTGCTTTGAAACTGATATATGCCTAAAGAAATCTAAGTTTGGATGATGAAAAACGAAAATCTAAGGTCCTATTTATAGGAAAACTGAAAGCATGAAAAGACTGGGATGCCCCTCCACTATAAAGTGGAGGTTACTGAAATTTGCCTTGTGGCGCCCGCCACAAGGTCATGGCGCCCGCCATGGTGTCTATAGGGGATTGGAGAGTGGGGATCGTGGGTCTTGGAGGTTGAGGAGTGGTCTTGAGTCGTGGCCACGTCATGGCTAACCCCATGGCGCCCGCCACGGTGGGTGCCGTAAGTGCAAAACGCTGAATTTCTAGGTTTTCGTCCGTTTTCACTCCTTTTTCACTCCCTTTCTCGATTCAAGCCCCGATTATTATAAAAACCTGAAAACATAAGAAAACAAAGTAATAACATAACAAAATAACAATAAAAGCTAAGAATGCATGCGAAATCGGAGTCAGAAACACGGTGAATTTTAGTGTGATCAAATTCTCCCACACTTAAACCTTTGCTTGTCCTCAAGCAAACATTAAAGCTTAAGAAAATATGGTGTCAACACGTGTCTTTGGGCTAAAGGGCTTCTAAGTTCAAGTCAGGATGCAGTGACAGGTACTAACTAAGTGAACCAAGGGTACCATAGTAACACAAACACAAACTTCAATCCTATATTAACCACTCCATATCATCCCACAATACCTAGGCCTATCTTCTCATCTTTTTGTGTCCTTTTCATTCAGGCGCAATCACATTAAGCCCGTTATCCGTACATGCTTCATAGTAGAGTGACCG
The DNA here is from genome assembly GCA_963966055.1 of Lathyrus aphaca. NCBI lineage: Eukaryota > Viridiplantae > Streptophyta > Magnoliopsida > Fabales > Fabaceae > Lathyrus > Lathyrus aphaca. Next base: position 15,948,112 of record OZ014524.1, read on the forward strand.
GTTAGTGATTCTGATCCATAACATAAGGTTTCTGGCACATAAGCATGTGTAAACCTGTTTTATTTGACCTAATTGTAGTTGCGGGGGATCGGATCGTAATCCGCCCTACCAAGTTCAGTGCCAGATACCTCTGAACCAACTAACAATAGGTGACTTGCAATTTTTTTCTTTTTGTGGCAAAAAAAATTTTTCTTCTCTTTTTTCGGTTTAAATGACTTTGTGAGGGTCACCTATACCAGAGTTTTGCCTTTTTTTTCTTTTTTCTTTTTTTTTTTTTTATTAGCACTGGATCATTCACTTATGTTCATCGGCCCCCTACGTAGAGCATGCTTAGGCCGGAGCTGACTGCTAAAATAAACTACTTAGGACAATTTTTTTTAAATGATAATAAAGGCCAAGGTGGTGGGGTTTAAGAGTGATTCCTATATTCAAGAGGTCTATGGTGCTAAAATGGTGCTGATGTTTCAAAAAGTTGACCTAAGTCACCACATCCTAATCTAAACCTGTCTCAAAGCCCAAAAAACATGTGAAACAACATTATTTTCTTTTTAAAATTTTTCTGGTAAGGCTAAGGAAATGGGAAAAATGAAGATGAACTAAAAATACACTATACTGGTGACTCGTCAGACTCATGCATTTATCTAAGAAAAATAAATTACTGAAAAGAGAAATAACTGAAAGGAAATAATTAACTAAAAAGGGAAATGACAGAAAGCAATAAAATCCCCTCCCACACTTAAATCGAACATTGTCCCCAATGTTTCGAAATAAGATAAGGGGGGTAACCTGAAAAAGACTACTGAGGAGGAGCACTGGTGCCCTTGCCGTCCTGCTGTGATGGTCTGGAACGACGGGATCTACTACGATGCTGGTCCCTCCGGTCGAGTCGTGCTGATAAAGCAGCCTGAGCACTCCGGACCTCTCGAAGGTTACCTAAGATGGAACCCTGAGTGGCCTCTACAAGCTGGTAGTGTCGGCTGTTGAACTCTCTCTGACGGTTCTGCTCTAATGAGATATCGTTCAAGGTACGACAAACGTTGCTATAAGCACGGTCCGAAACCAATCGTGATTGTTGCATGAAGCTCATGTTGTCCGTCAGCTGTTGTGAAATAGTAGAGAGAAGGCCATCACGCCTTTCTTCTCTAGCTGTCATATCACGCCACATCTCCTCGGTGACATAGAATCCAGGAGCAGTACCTGCAACAGGGTTAGAGGAAGATGGTGCAGTGTGTGACTGTGAAGGACGATGGGGGGACATGTGAGAGATGGGAGACTACTCTCTCCGATCATACTCTTCATCAGTGTCATGTGCCTCCCCATCGGGAATATTAGGAGGAAGTGGACCCAAAACACGTGGAGCATTAAGATCATAGGTCCAGTTCCTTTCATCACGTACATCAGTACGTCTACTGCATGGTAAAGCAACAGATAGGATAGCTACCCCATGAACCATCAACTCATAACCACCTTCTCTCCTCGTTCGGCGCAATTTCATGTCTTTCAGAAATTTTAAATTAATTGTGCGAGGAGGTAGTGGTTCAAGTGTAGCTATCTCATTGTTCAGGCCAAGAGCCCGAGCAATAAACGTAACAAGCCCTCCAAAAATAATCGGTCCTGTTTTATTAGTAAATAAAGTCATGTGTGCAAGCATAAACGGGACCGGATTGATGTGGGTTCTAGTGAGGCATCCTTGCAAAAATAGGAGTTCTCGAGCATTTACCTTGTTTGGACTTTCCCGGCCAAAAATAGTACATGCCAAAAGAAGTCTAAAAACTCTTATGGCCGGGTTATGAATGGTCGACGCAAGTATCCCTTCAAAAGAATTAATTGAAGTACTTGAAAGCCTTTGCCAGAAGGTAAATACCTCGGCCGACCATTTCGCATCCAAAGGTGCCTCACAAATCGCACCTTCCCTATGAGGGATTCCTAACAAACCTGCTAGCTCGTTGGTACTGAATTCATATTCAATTCCAAACAGTCTAAAAATAACAGTACCGACAGTGCTAGCAATGTTAGGACTGACAGTGTATATCAAAGAACTCAAAAACTCAATTGTCAGCCTCTCATAGGTAGGTTCCTGATTAATGAAAATATTATGCAAGCCTAGAAATTCTAATAAATTAAAAACACTATGATAAATACCCAAAGCATACAGACAGTTATCGTCGACGTACCTAGTCGAGAGAATTTCTCGACTCTGAAGCCTCTGAATAATTTTCCGTTGCCTATCGCCCGGTCTTCCATCACGAAGAAGAAATCCATTGAACTCCATTGTTGGTAGCTCCTTAGGTAGTGAAAATGGTAGAAAAAATGGTTTATGAGGGGAATGATAAAGTTTTGATTTTTATGGTTTTTGGTGGATGAAAATGAAAATGGATGTTGGATATGTTTTATGGATGGAGGGTATTTTGGAAATGGGGGAGCTTTAATGGGGTTCAAGGAGGTTTTGGAAGGTTGCAAAAATGGGTTTTTGGAGAAGAAAGGGATGAAAATGGTGGAAATGGGGAATCAGCCCCGTATTTGTTGTGGGACGGTGTGGCGCCCGCCACAGGGCCTATGGCGCCCGCCATAAGGCCATTTCCTGGGCCTTGGATTTTTAAATCCTCCTTTTTGGGCCTTCCTTGCACCTTTGGTCTTCGGGGGGGTCTGGATAGCGTTTTCTTCTTCTTTTCAAGGCATGAGGCTTGCATATTTTTTTGTGAAGACAAAAATGAAAATATTTTTGTCTTATATTTTTTTTTCTTTGCACGACAAAAATAAAATAATTAAAAATCAAAAAAGAAAAAGAAAAATTAACATTAGTGCATAATATGTATATATAGGAGGAATTCAAAGTACACGAAAATATAATAGATGCAAGAAAAATAATATATGTCTGGAAATGCGATAAATAAAATAAAGCATATAAAAGGAAATTAAATACTAGGGTAGCGCTGTCAGTGTAGAATGAGTCATGTGGTAGGCTTCTTTTCCTGGCTCGATCCACGAATCTCAGCTATCTCCCTCCGAAGCTCTTCAATCGCCTGATATAGAGCATCGGCCTCTGAGGCATGAGTGAGATCAGAAACCTGCATCTGTAACTCTAAGTCTGCCACTTCCTGCTTGAGCAGGGCAGTCTCCTTGCGGAGCTCATAAATCTGTGTTTGTAGGTCAGGTGGCTGCAGAGACATATTGTTAGACATAACAGTGATTCGGGGAGTAAGAGGTGTAGGAGTGTACTCAGCGGCGGGAGGCGATTTCGGCTCTTCGACAGTCTCTCCATAACCCTCTAGAGCATAACTCCAATTTTCAGGATCATGGACACTGGTCATCAGCGAATCTGGTAATGTAAAATAGTGTATCGCTTCGCCGTCGATCAGCAATCTAAACATGTTGGGCTCAAAAGAAGCCCTCCTCATCAGTCCTCTATCAAGACAAAAATCAATATCCAGGGTGGTGTAGCAGCAGAAGGTCCTGAGGTGCAATAATTTGCGAGACAAACCCAATGCAGTAGCTATCTGTGTAACAATCCCACCGACATGGATGATGCCTACTGATGATCTGGCAACACTAGCCAGGCCCTTCAACAGAAAGTTGCCACAAGCAACTGAGCGAGACTGAGTCGCACAAAACAGTAGGAAAATCTCCTCTTCACTTAGCAAGGTCTCTGTATCTGGCAAACCTTGGAAAGAATGTGCTAGAATCATCTGGAAGTACCTCAATGCAGGGTTGTGGATTACCTAAGAGAACTGGGTAGAAGGATCTTGACTCCCTCCACCTGATATTTTAGTCCAAAACTTTTCCACTTCTCTGCTCATAAAATACCCCATCGGTGTCTCTGGAATAGCATCAGGAGTAGTCTGGAAACCTAGCAAATCACCAAACTCTTTGTGAGAGAATGAGTAGTCAATCCCGAACAACCTGAAAACAGCGAGTCCATCGGGTCCAGCCCAAGGGTCATGATGAAACGAGCTGAGGAACTCAAGAGTCAAGTTCCTATAGGTGTTGTTCCTGTCGTCAAACTGGTCCCACTGGAGCTGATGGCATAAGAATCTGATGCTTGGCTCTATCCCCAAGGCATCCATGCAGTCATGGTCGGGGTACCTGGTAGGAGCCATAGGGCGTCTCATGTGGACATAGTAACGCTCTCTCTGTGCGTCGTCTCTAAAGGCCACGTGCATGTCATCAGGGTTCTGCATTCTGTACAAGGTTAGCAAACAAGTCCTGAAAGCACATAAAACATTCAATCGTTAGTCCTGACATAATAATAAAATAAACAAAAATAAAGTAAAAATAAATAAATAAAAAGTACATAAATAAGAAAAACCATGGGTTGCCTCCCATGCAGCGCTTGTTTAACGTCATTAGCTCGACGACCGATATTTAAACATCATTGGAAGGATATGGTGGATCACTCAGAGTATGACAGGTGTATGTTGTTGGGATGTCACCTCCTTCGTAGGGCTTCAACCTCTGTCCATTGACGATGAACGGTTTACATGTTTGGTTCTTGATTTCAATAGCACCGGATCTTAGGATCTTAGATACTTCGAAAGGGCCAGTCCATCTCGAACGAAGCTTCCCTAGAAAAAGTCGTAACCTAGAATCGAACAAGAGAACAGGATCGCCTATTTTGAAGTCTCTTCTTATGATTCTTTTGTCATGCCAAGCTTTTGTTCTTTCTTTGTATATGATGGAATTCTCGTAGGCGGATTGTCTGAGCTCTTCTAATTTGTGGATATCAAGGATACGTTTCTCACCAGCAGTCAAGTAATCCAAATTCATAGTTTTGATGGCCCAATAGGCCTTATGCTCCAACTCAAAAGGTAAGTGACATGATTTTCCATAGACCAGTTGATAAGGGGTTGTTCCTATAGGAGTTTTGAAAGCGGTTCTATAGGCCCACAATGCTTCTTGAAGTTTCTGTGACCAATCCTTTCTAGATATAGAGACAGTCTTCTCGAGGATTTGTTTGATCTCCCTATTAGATACTTCCACTTGTCCATTGGTCTGTGGGTGGTATGGTGTTGCTACTCTATGCTTAACTCCATACTTGCTTAAAAGTTTATCAAATATTCTTGATATGAAGTGTGATCCTCCATCACTTATGACTAAACGGGGTGTTCCAAACCTGGGAAATATATAGTTTTTGAATAATTTGATGACTACTCTGGTGTCGTTTGTGGGTGCGGCGATAGCTTCAATCCATTTAGACACGTAGTCAACTGCTACTAAGATGTACTGATTTCCAAAAGATGGTGGGAACGGTCCCATAAAGTCTATACCCCATACGTCGAAAAGTTCTACTTCTTGGATATTTCTTAACGGCATTTCATTGCGTCTTGAAATATTTCCTATGCGTTGGCATCTATCACACTTGACAATGAAAGCATGGACATCACGCCACATAGTAGGCCAGAATAGGCCAGCTTGAAGAATCTTGGCGTAGGTCTTAGATGTGCTCGCATGTCCACCATAGGGTGCAGAGTGACAATGCTCAATTATATTATTTACCTCTTCTTCTGGAACACAACGGCGGAAAATGCCATCTTTACCTCTCTTGAAAAGAAACGGTTCGTCCCAATAGAAGTTTCTCACATCACTGTAGAACTTCTTCTTCCGGTGGTAGTTTAGATCAGGGGGTATGATGTCAGCGGCTAGGTAATTAACAAAGTCTGCATACCAAGGTACATTGCTCATAGCTAAGGATTTATGAGAATGCTCATGAGGGTCTGGGTTATCATCTTCAATAGTTTCTAGTTGGGCTATCAGTCTATCATAGGCAAAATCGTCATTTATGGGTACTGAATCAGGTTTCAGGTATTCTAGCCTAGATAGGTGATCAGCTACCACATTATCAGTGCCTTTCTTATCACGGATATCCAAATCAAACTCTTGCAGTAATAGAATCCATCGAAGTAACCTAGGCTTGGCATCCTTTTTGCTTAGCAAGTAACGAATGGCAGCATGGTCGGTGTAAACTATAATCTTGGCTCCTACTAGATAAGATCTAAATTTGTCTATTGCGAAAACTACAGCTAGGAGCTCTTTTTCGGTTGTTGCGTAGTTGAGCTGTGCAGCGTCTAGGGTTCTACTGACATAATAAATTACGTGTAACTTCTTATCTTTTCTCTGACTTAGAACGGCTCCAACAGCATAATCACTGGCGTCACACATTATCTCAAACGGTTCTGACCAATCAGGGGGTTTCATTATAGGTGCTGAAATTAGAGCTTGCTTCAGAAGATTAAATGCTTCAGTACATTTTTCATCGAAGATAAATTCAGCATCTTTCATTAAAAGACTAGTTAAGGGCTTTGTTATTTTGGAGAAATCCTTGATGAAACGTCGGTAAAATCCGGCATGTCCAAGAAAACTTCTTATCTCCCTGATAGTCTTCGGCGGTTTTAGATTCTCTATGACTTCTATTTTTGCTTTATCTACCTCTATACCTTTTTCGGAAACTATATGTCCTAAAACAATCCCTTCGGTGACCATGAAATGACATTTCTCCCAATTTAGCACAAGGTTTACCTCCACACATCTCTCCAGGATTTTCTCAAGGTTGACAAGACAATTTTTGAAATCTGATCCACAAACTGAGAAATCGTCCATAAATACTTCCATAATTCCATCTAAATAATCAGCAAAGATAGACATCATGCAGCGTTGGAAAGTGGCAGGAGCATTACAAAGTCCAAAAGGCATTCTTCTATAGGCAAAAGTTCCAACTGGGCATGTAAAGGTAGTTTTTTCTTGATCTTCGGGGTGAATAGGTATTTGGAAGAATCCTGAATATCCATCTAAATAGCAAAAGTAAGAGTGTCTGGCTAGGCGCTCCAACATTTGGTCTATGAATGGTAATGGGAAATGGTCCTTCCTAGTTGCTTTATTTAATTTTCTATAATCTATGCACATACGCCAACCTCCATCGGTTCTTTTTGCTACAGGTTCGCCCTTCTCGTTTTGCACGACTGTGATGCCTCCCTTTTTAGGTACTACATGCACAGGACTCACCCATTTACTGTCCGAGATCTGATATATTATACCTGCCTCTAATAACTTAAGAACTTCAGTCTTAACTACGGTACTCATTATAGGATTTATTCTTCGTTGGTGTTCTCTGGAAGGTTTTGAATCTTCTTCAAGCAAAATCCGATGCATGCATACGGATGGGCTTATTCCTTTTAGATCAGAGATCTTATATCCTAAGGCTGAGGGGTACCTACGTAAAACTTCTAATAATTGATCGGTTTCTTCTTGGTTTAAGGTAGCACTAACTATAACTGGACGGTTCATATCTTCATCGAGAAATTCATATCTCAAGTTTTTAGGCAGTTCCTTAAGTTTTACGGTCGGTTTCATAGGGCAAGGCATAGGATCTGGGGTAAGAGATAAACATTCGTGAAGGTTATCATCAATGTAGGGTTTTTTATAATTGTCATCTTCTAAAATAAGGGTTGATGGCAATTTTATAGATTCATTTTCTTCTTCTTGTTCTAATTCCCTAATGCATTCTTCGATGATATCTAAGGCATAACAAGCATCTCCTATCACAGGTGCCATAAGAAATTTTGACAATATAAATTCTATCTTCTCGTCACCTACCTCAAAAGTTAGTTTCCCTTTTTTAACATCTATTACGGCTCCAGCAGTCGATAAGAACGGTCTACCTAGGAGGATTGGTATGTCGTCATCTTCTTTAATGTCCATGACAACAAAATCAGTAGGTATAAACAGCTGACCTATCCTAACAGGGACGTCTTCAAGTATGCCTATAGGGTATTTAACGGATCTATCGGCTAATTGAAGTGACATCTTAGTAGGTTGTAATTCTCCTAAGTTTAATCTCTCACAAACTGCCAAAGGCATTAAGCTCACACTAGCTCCTAAGTCTAGAAAAGCTTTTTCGATGACATGATTCCCCAAAATACAAGGAATGGAAAAATTTTCGGGATCTTTATCTTTCTTTGCTAACCTATTTTCGGAAATAGAATTACATTCCACGGGTTTCGGATCTTCAAGTCTACGTTTATTCGTAAGTATGTCTTTGAGAAACTTAGCATAAGAAGGTATTTGGGTGATGGCTTATGTAAAGGGGATTTCTACGTGAAGTTTTTCTATAACCTTAACGAATTTTTGATATTGATTATCGATTTGGGTTTTCTTTAATCTTTGAGGGTAAGGAATTGGTGGTTTGTATGGCGGTGGTGGTACATAGGTTTTATTTTTAGGTTCTTCTCCTTTTTCTTGACTTTCCGGGGTTTCAGGCTTCTCTGGTTCCTTCTCCTCATTCCTCTCAGAAGTTTCGGGCTCACTCAATCTAGGGTTTAAAGGCTCCTTATAAGCGGTTCCACTTCGTAGAGTAATGGCATTGGCTTGCCCTTTCGGGTTTTGTTGAGGTTGTCCAGGGAACTGTCCTCCAGGTGTAGTCTGTGGGGCTTGGTTTAACGCTACCTGAGAGATCTGGGTTTCAAGCATCTTATTATGAGTAATAATTTGATCAACCTTGGTTCTTAACTGGGTAATTAGTTCGTTAACATGGACGTTTTGGTTCATGAACTCTTTGTTTTGTTATGTTTGAGCAGTGATAAAGTTTTTTACAACTTCCTCAAAGCTCGGACTTGGTGGTACAGGTTGCATAGGTTGATTTGTTCTTGGGGCTTGGTAACCTTGTTGTCTCGGAGGTGCGGTATTTTGAATAGGGTTATTATTTTTGTAGGAGAAGTTTGGGTGATTCCTCCATCTAGGGTTATATGTGTTTGAAAATGGGTTCCCTTGGGTATAGTTCACTTGCTCAGTGTTGGTTTCATTCAACAGATTGCATTCGGCGGATTGGTGTCCTTGCGTTCCACATATCTCACAATTCGGCGAAACTGCGGCTACAGTATTCGGAGTTGTACACATATGTTCGACTCTAAGGGCCAACGCGTCCATTTTAGCCTGCATCATGTCTATAGAGCTTAGCTCATGTATTCCTCCATGGGCTTCCTTCTTTTCCACTGTCGCTCGTTCTACTCCCCATGATTGATGGTTTTGGGCCATATCCTCGATAAGGGCACTAGCTTCAGGGTAAGGTTTGTTCATCAGTGCGCCACCAGCGGCAGCGTCGATGGTCATCTTAGTGTTATAATGAAGTCCATTATAGAAGGTTTGGATGATTAGCCAATTCTCTAAGCCATGATGTGGGCATGCTCTTAATAGTTCTTTATATCTCTCCCAGGCTTCGAACAACGACTCTCCTTGGTGTTGGGTAAATCTAGTTATTAGGTTTCGAAGAAGAGCGGTCTTACTCGGGGGAAAATATCTAGCAAGGAAAACTTTTCTAAGGTCATCCCAAGTTGTTATTGAATTGGGTGGAAGGGAATCTAACCATAATAGAGCTTTATCTCTGAGGGAAATGGGAAATAATCTTAAGCGTATCGCCTCAGGAGAAGCTCCATTGGTTTTAAAGGTGTCTGCTAACTGAAGAAAGTTTTTTAAATGTTGGTTCGGGTTATCAGTAGCGAGACCTGCGAATTGTCTCTGTTGCACTAATTGCAGCAGGGATGGTTTAAGTTCAAAATTATTGGCTGGGATAGCGGGGTTTACTATACTGGAACTAGGTTCCTCGTTTGATGGTTGGGCGAATTCCTTAAGAGGTCTTCGGTTTTGATCTTCGGCCATAGCTTTCCTATTCCTATGGAAAAATAAACGTGCGCGAGCGTAACGTTCAGGTTCAGCTAGAGGGTCTACTAAACTTCTGGCACTGCGAGTCTTTCGCATTGACCGGTGGGTAACAACCTTAGTCTAAACGGTATAAATACAGGGTAATGAAATTTGACGATATTGGTCCCCGGCAACGGCGCCAAAAACTTGATGCGTGTTTTTCACAAGTGTACGAACACGTCAGAGTAATATAAAAGATTGTCGAATCCACAGAGACCAAGTGTCAATCTATCGTACCTGTTGTTATGGTGTGTATCTAAGGCAACTAAATATAAGGGTTTTAAGAAGGGTGCAATGGTAAATAAAATAATAATTTTAAATAATAAATAAAATAGAGGCTCGAATGTAATTCACGTAATCAATGATAATCCAGTACTTGTTAATGGAACTACTTATGGGCAATGTTTTCTTCTTTGAAAAGAACTAATTTAACAGGAACTGTCGCTTTCGCGTATTCAGAACCGAGTTGTACTCTCTAATAAACCCCTCCTATTGTCACGGATAAAAAGGTGCGTACTGCGTTAGAGTAGTAAACCTATTTTTAAGAAATATAGTATCTTAACTAAGTTGAAAAGTATTTTAACCTGGACTTCTTAGCAAAAAGAGGTTCTTATGAACCAGACTCTAAATCTCATAACGCGTCCGAAAATCATTTTAAAATCTCTTTTCTTTTTAATCTAAAAACTCCTAATAAACTAGACAAAGCGCTTTTGGCTGTTTTTGAAATAGTTAAAAACAACTACTTGAATTGAAAGATAAAATAGCCCTTAGGTGTTTCCACGAACAATTATACTGATTACTGGTTTAATTACGATCCTTACATTCTAACCTTTATGGAATTAGTTAGACATGATAAAGTAAAGATTCTTTTTATAGTTTTTCATAAAAGTAATTTAGTGCGAGTGCGAGAAATAAAGTAATTTAAAGCGAGTGCGGGAAATAAAGTAATTTAAAGCGAGTGCGGGAAATAAACGAAATAAAGTGCGAGTGCGGATAATAATGAAAGTAAAGCAGTGCGAGAAATAAATGAAAGTAAAGCAATGCAGAAATAAATAAAGTAAAATACGAACTTGAATTAAAATGGCGGCAGGATTAACTTCCTCCAGAGTGCTCCAAAACTTCGATCACACAGACAGATTATAGACTCGATCACTCGATTGCAGAAACACCCCGATGTGGAATGGAAACTGCTTTGAAACTGATATATGCCTAAAGAAATCTAAGTTTGGATGATGAAAAACGAAAATCTAAGGTCCTATTTATAGGAAAACTGAAAGCATGAAAAGACTAGGATGCCCCTCCACTAAAAAGTGGAGGTTACTGAAATTTTCCTTGTGGCGCCCGCCACAAGGTCATGGCGCCCGCCATGGTGTCTATAGGGGATTGGAGAGTGGGGATCGTGGGTCTTGGAGGTTGAGGAGTGGTCTTGAGTCGTGGCCACGTCATGGCTAACCCCATGGCGCCTGCCACGGTGGGTGTCGTAAGTGCAAAACGCTGAATTTCTAGGTTTTCGTCCGTTTTCACTCCTTTTTCGCTCCCTTTCTCGATTCAAGCCCCGATTATTATAAAAACCTGAAAACATAAGAAAACAAAGTAATAACATAACAAAATAACAATAAAAGCTAAGAATGCATGCGAAATCGGAGTCAGAAACACGGTGAATTTTAGTGTGTTCATCTTCATCAGGGAAGTCAAATCTCATAGGCTGGTAATCAATAATAGGTTGCTCAGCAAGATAATCAGACAATACACTGCCCTTGATGGCTTTTTGAGATGTGTACTGAATGTCATATTCTATGAGGATCATTTGCCATCTTGCAACCCATCCGGTAAGTGCTGGCTTCTCAAAAATGTACTTAACTGGATCCATCTTTGAGATCAATAAAGTAGTGTGGGTCAACATATACTGCCTTAGTCGGCGAGCAGCCCACGCTAAAGCACAGCAAGTTTTCTCGAGCAGTGAATAACGTTGTTCACAGTCGGTAAACGTTTTGCTTAGGTAGTATATTGCATACTCTTTTCGACCAGACTCGTCATGCTGGCCCAACACACACCCCATTGACTCTTCTAATACTGTCAAGTACATGATTAGAGGTCTTCCTTCAATTGGAGGCATAAGGATAGGAGGCTCTTGCAAGTATTCCTTGATTTTGTCAAAAGCCCTCTGGCAGTCTTCGTTCCACCTGACCGTTTGTTCTTTTCTTAACAGCTTGAACAAAGGTTCACAGGTTGCTGTAAGGTGAGATATGAACCGTGAAATGTAGTTCAATATACCTAAGAAACCCCGAACTTCTTTTTCAGTCTTCGGTGCAGGCATTTCTTGAATGGCTTTGACTTTATCAGGGTCAACTTCAATCCCTTTCTCACTTACAATAAATCCCAGCAGCTTACCGGATCGCACCCCGAATTGTACATTTGTTGGGGTTTAACTTCAGTTGGTATTTCCTCAGACGCTTGAATAACTTCAACAGATTTACCAGGTGGTCTTCTTCTGCGAGGGACTTGGCAATCATGTCATCCACATAACATTCAATTTCCTTGTGGATCATGTCATAGAATAATGTTACCATAGCCCGTTGATAGGTTGCGCCAGCGTTCTTCAGTCCAAATGGCATCACCTTATAACAGAATGTGCCCCAGGGTGTGATGAAAGTTGTCTTCTCCATGTCTTCAGGTGACATTTTGATTTGATTGTATCCTGAAAATCCATCCATGAATGAGAACACCGAGAACTGAGCCGTATTATCCACCAATACATCAATGTGATGTAAAGGGAAGTCATCTTTCGGGCTGGCTCTGTTCAGATCCCGGTAATCCACACACATTCTTACCTTGCCGTCTTTCTTAGGCACAGGTACAATGTTATCAACCCACGGCGGGTAACTAGTCACAACAAGGAAACCGGCGTCCCACTGCTTTTGTACCTCTTCTTTTATCTTCATTGCCATATCTGGACGAGTACGGCGCAACTTCTGTTTTACTGGCGGGAAATCTTCTTTTAAAGGCAGCTTGTGCATGACAATATTGGTGTCCAACCCTGGCATATCCTGATAAGACCAAGCAAAAACATCCACGTACTCCTGAAGTATGTCAATCAGTTGCTCTTTTACTGAATCCTGCAGGCAGGCCCCGATCTTAACTTCTTTCACGTCCTCTTCCGTACCAAGATTAACCGTTTCAATCTCCTCCTGATGAGGAGTGATGACCTTCTCCTCTTGCCTTAACAACCTGGCTAGCTCTTCAGGTAGCTCATAATCTTCTTCAACCCCTTCATTGGCTTGATTGATTGGATTGTCAAAGTCATACGAAGTCATAGCAGTGTTGTTGTCGGTGCATTCTGAAAGGCACTCTCTGCAAGGGGTTAGATTGGTTTATTTTAGTGATCAATTTTAATCTTGTTTAGAAAAAGTGAAATGAAGTTACCATTTTGGAAAACATTGCCATTTTATTTTTGTACAAAAAGAAAAATGAAAAACAGTGAGCGGAAAAGGAAAAGACTCATTTGCAAAAGATGTCCGATATTCATTGATTGATCTGTTTGCACAAAATTACAAGATGGCCCGATTACAAAATGAGTCTTGACATCTTGGGCAAGATGCAAGACTTGATGCATGCTTAAAAATACAGGAAATAATAATTACTCTGCAGGAGTAACCCTTATAATTTCCTGGGAAGACCAGTTAAGGACTTGGTTCCCCGGGATCCTTGGATGTATCCAGCTCTCCAGGTTGCGGTCGCTTTCCTCCTCGTCTTCCAAGTTGTTCACAGCATCTGGGGTGAGCATTCCCCCGCTGACAAAATTGGGCTCTTTTGCAGCCTCTGATTGATCTTGTTGAGTTGGTTTGTAACCCAACCCAAATCTGTCTTCCTTCTTTTCCACGGGCAGCAGCTTGCCCCAGCCTTGGGCAGTACCCTCTTCAACAACCTTCCTGGCTTGCTGATAAGACGTCATGGAAGTTCCCAGTACAGCAGATGCTTCATTAATGTTCAGGGCCTCAAACCCCTGGCTCATGGTTTCATGGATTTCTCCATCCATCTCTATGTACTTATACGTAGCCAGATGGCTAACAAAGATGTCTTCTTCCCCACAGATGGTGATGATCTGGCCTTCCCACTCGAATTTCAGCTTCTGGTGAAGGGTAGACGTAATAGCGCCAGCGGTGTGGATCCAGGGTCTACCCAACAAACAACTGTAGGCCGGCTGAATGTCCATCACATAGAAGGTAATTTTAAAATTCTGCGGGCCAATCAACACAGGCAGATCAATCTCCCCAAGCACTGATCTTTTAGAGCCATCAAATGCTCTTACCACCAAATTACTCGGACGCAATGCTAAGCCATTGTACTCTAGCTTCACCAAGGCTTTCTTTGGTAGAACATTGAGTGACGACCCAGTGTCCACCAGTACATGAGATAAAACAGCACCTTTGCATTCTAGGGTGATGTGTAAAGCCTTGTTGTGGTTACGTCCCTCAGTTGTTAAGTCAGCATTGGTAAAGCCCAGTCGGTGACTGGTGTTGACATTTGCTGCCACAATTTCTAGTTGATTAACGGTAATCTCCTCTGGCACGTATGCTGCGTGCAGGACTTTTAGTAATGCGTTCCTGTGAGCTTGGAACACATCAACAGTGATAATATGGAGATTTTTGAGGGAGTTTGGTGAAGCTGATCCACCACCTTGTAATCACTTATCTTTATGATTCTCATAAACTCGTCTACATCTTGTTCAAAAGATGTCTTCTGAGTTTCTTTGATAGCTGGCTCTTCAAGCACCACACTCTTCCCTTTTGCTTTGGCAGCAGCTTCTGCTTCAGCATTAGGTCTTTTCACTTGTGAGACAAAAAGGCGTCCGCTTCTGGTGAAGCCTCCGCCTCCCCCAACATTATCAATTTGTGGAGAAGAGTTTGAAGAATCCAAAGTGATTTTCTCCCCGTTGCAGTAAAGATCAGAGCCATAATGCCAAGGTATGGCATTACTGCTTTCATATGGAACGGGTCCAGGCACCGTAATGGTGACTGGACTGACTGCCGCAGAGGAGGGTACTGAAATGGTGTGCGGATCGTAGTAAATTGTGACTGGTGACCTGGCAGGAGGTGCCACTGCTTGTTGCTGAAAGTTGTTATTTGGAGGAACATTTGACGGATCATAGTAGATGGTGACTGCTGAGATATCTTCATTAATTTCTGTTGATGTTGTAGAAGATTCGGCCGAATAAATGGATGCTGATATTGTAGAAGAAAGAGTTGTTGACATTTGATTTGTTGAAGTGATGGACGGAGCCATTGTTGATGATATTGATGAATCGGTAGGAATGATTGTTGCTGCAGTTGTAGGAGAATCAGGAATTGTTGTCAAAGGAATTGCTGGATTTGTAGGCGCTGTTGTTGAGATCTGAAGTATACCATCCTTGATAAGACCATCTATGTCGCTTCTCAAATTATCACACCCATTGACTGCAATGTTGTAATACCCACAACCGAGCTCGCACCCGGGAAACACCTGGAACTCTAGAAGCTGAGCTTTAATTTCGACCAGAGGTGTCCGAATCTGTGCAACACTGGTGATCAAAGTAGATGGTTTGTCTTCCTCTATGGCATTAATCCTCGGTCCTCCATGATGAGGCATAGGATTCTTGTTGACATTTGGAGGAGGTGCAAAGTTGAGGGCTTTAGAATCCACCAAATCTTGGACTTTCATTTGCAAGGCCCTGCACTTTTCTGTATTATGGCCAGGTGCATTGGAGTGGAAAGCACATCTGGCGTTGACATCATAATTCCTTGGGAGATTGGAGGGATCTGGTGGTGCCAATGTCCTTAATTCAACCAAGTTGAGTTTCAGGAGTTGTGGCAATAAGGTGGCATAAGGCATAGGGATAGGGTCAATCACCCTGTTTGCCTGTGACGGTCTTTGCTGAAAAGGTCTTTGTTGTTGATTGCTGTTGTTGTTGTAGGTTCTTTGTGGTGGGTACCGAACTTGCTGTTAATAATGTGGTTGTTGTGGTTGTTGATATGTTGGTTGTTGAGGGATCGAAGCTGGAATAGTGACAGCTGCCATTGATCTGTGAACATACTGAGGCCTGCCCCTGCTGGCATGGATGGCATTTGTCTCACCGGTTCTTCGAGGTTCCACAAAAGGCTTCCTGGGATTACTGGACGAACTTGCACCATTATCAGAAATTTTGCCCATTTTTAATAGACTCTCAATTCTTTCACCGGCTATAACTACGTCAGCAAAACTGGTGGAAGAAAAGGCAGCCAGCCTATCAATATATGTTCCTTGCAGAGTATTCATGAACATGTCGGCCGTTTCTCTTTCCGACATGGGTGGTTGGACAGTAGCAGCAAGTTGTCTCAACCTTTGGGCATATTCCCTGAAGCTCTCTCTGGAGGACTGAGACATTCCCATCAGAAGGGTTCTGTTAGGAGCCATGTCCAGATTGTATTGGTACTGCCTGATGAAAGCTTCAGCTAGGTCCTTCCAACACCTGATAGTAGCTCTGGTCAAGTGTGAATACCACTCTCTTGAAGCTCCAGTCAAGCTATCTTCAAAATAGAACATCCACAGTTTTTCATCCATGGTATATGCTTTAAGTCTCCCCAGGAAGGACTGTAAGTGAGTTCGTGGACAGGAAGTTCCATTGTACTTCTCGAAGCACGGGGGTTTAAACTTGTGGGGAATTCTTACCCCATCCACTAACCCATATCCATTACATCGAAGCCTAAGGAATTTTGAGACTCCAGAGATCTCAACTTCTCAGCAATTTCATCAAACCTCCTATCATAGACTTCATCCCCAGCTCCCATTACAGTAAACTACTCCTCTTAGGATCTTCTTGCAAGATCCTGCCTGCAGCAGTGTTGCCCTGTACATTTCTTGGGATGTTGAATTCAGGATCTATATGAGGTCCAAATACTGGTGGGCTAACATGAGGCTGACCTCCCTCATTATTACTAGTCCCTCCAGTCCCAGGATGAGGTTCCTCGGGGGTTTGTCTTTCTACCAATGCTCTTAACCTCTCTTGGCTCTGAGCCAATCCAGTTATCACAGTCATAAATTGGGCCATTTGGTTTCTCATCTCCACTCTTTCATTAGCCATCTGAGTTCTGACCTCTGTCAGGTCCTGCTGTACTTGATCCATTTGGATACCAGGAAGGTTGTTGCGAGTAGGATACCGGTGCGTACGTTTGAGAGGGAACACCCGGCGGCGAGCAATATTTCCTGAACCACAACAGAGTTAGAAACAAACATAATAAAGGCAAAACCTACAAAATAAAGCAAAAGTTAGTATGCAATGCATTATGCTTATTTGTTTTCCAAGGTATCCGGCTTTGGTTCTTGGTTTTGACCTTTCCAGACCCCGAGGAAGATGCTTTGATGTTGTTGAGAAAAAAGAAACCCCACAATGGAAACAAACTAAAGATATATTACAAATGGTGAATCATACATAGTTTGTTTTACAACATATGCCCCTTAAGGGTCAAAATACAACAAAAGAAAAAGTACATCAAATGAAAACAACAATCAAAAGATCAGACATCTAGTCCAAACTCATCCTCCTTAACCTCCTTCAGAAGTGCCTCGGTCACTGGACCAGCTGGATGCTCTGTAATAGTCCTGATGAGGAGGTTTCTGGTGGCAATGGTAGTGGTCAGCTTCTTGTGCCTGTCCTGGTCCTTTGATCTCTTCAATCCAGCCCTAAGCTTCAACTCTGAAATCTCCTTCTGGGCCGCCAGCAAAGCTTCCTGCTGCTTCTTTTCATTGGCCTCTAACTGCTCAATCCTGGCTTGAGTTCTCTGATCTTCTTGAGTACGGGCTTCAGTGATCCTGACCCACCTAGCCTGACTCTCTTGCAGATAGAGATCAGTCCTAGCCTTCTGAAGCTTGGCCTCTTTACAGGCATTCTTCAATATTTTCTCCCCAGCTCTTGCTTTCTTGATGTAGTCCTCTGCTTTCTCAATCTTGGTCAGATGCTCCACCTTAAGCTTCTCCAACCTCTCAATGTCCAGACGACCATCACTCCTTTCCCAAAGGGTCTTCTTCAGAGCTTGAGACAGATTCTCATTCCTTTCCTTCAGCTTCTCAAATTCTTCCAGGCTGACAGTGGATGTTGGCTGTACTGTTGATGGTCCAGGTGTATCCTCAATGGTGAAGGGAATTCCAGTAATCTGAGCTCTAATATGAGACCAATCATAGTACTGGGCTGAAGCAACATTATTACACTTTCCAAGAATAGCCACCCCCTTTGTCTGGATGTTGTCCCAAGCCCAGGATGCTTGCCTGACAACAGCTAGATTAGGCTTTATCTCACAATACAGGGTCTCAGCTAAATCTTGCACTCTAGGAGGGTGGACCAAAGCATAGCCCAATTGTCTCTTAAACAGCAAAGGATTGTAGTTGATGCAACCCTTCACTCCTACCAGAGGTACATTTGGGTATTGCCCACGGCTAGTGATGATGTTCTTGCCCTTGATGCTCTGGGTGCACCATCTGATGTCATCTGAAGTCAAAGTAATAAGTCTCTTAGCCCAATTCTTCTGTTGGTGAGGATTCAGGAAGGCATCAGTCTTAGGTAAGTGTTTGAGCAGCCAGGTGTGAAACAAAGGAGCACAGCATCTCACCAACTTCCCCATTTGCTTCTCATTCCTCTGATGGATGGAATAATAGAAATCTCTCAGCAATGCGGGTACTGGGTTCCTCAGAAGGAAAAGATGAATGGCATTCTTGCTGATAAACTTGGGCTCATCTGCAAACAATATAACCCCATATATACTGAGGGCTAACAATGCACAAACGGCCCTCCATTCTCCCAAGGAGGCCTTCAGGATGGCCTGAGAAGTCAAAAAGTCTAAGTGCAAACCAGGGATCCCAGCCTTTGTTGTCATATTCTGCTTAATCAAAGTAGGCTCCAGGTACAGCGCTTTTTCCACTTCTCCATTGCTGGGAGAAGTCATCTCTGGGTTGAAGGGGACTCCACCCCTGACAGGCACTCCAATCAATGATGAAAATTCCTCCAACAGAGGTCCTAGCTGGAAGTCTGAAAATGTGAAGCATCTCAAAGGAGAGTCATAAAACTGTAAGCATGTGTGGATCATTCTCCTCTGAGAAGGGTCTAGGTCCATGACCATATCAAGGATACCTCCATAATGCTCTCTGAATAATGGGATGTGGTCAGGGGTGATGAGTGACCGGACCTGCTTGATACCAGTCAACATAGGCTCAAAGAAATGGTATGAAATGTTGCTTTTCCTGGGAGTAGCCATGAATGCTGATGAAGAGCTGGAGACAAGTGCTGGTGAGGATCCAGACTGATACTGGGGATGAGCCACTGATAGGCTGGTGTTGGTGATGAAGGCAGCTGAAGCAGGCAACTGATGAAGATAGCTGAAGCAGATAGCTGATGAAACAGAGGTCTATGCAGATGAAGGGGTCAAAACCAAGCCAGATATAATGTGGATACCCTGAAAAACAAATAAACAAATGTTAAATGATGCAATGATGATGTATGCAAATGATGTGCAAGGGTTTGTGATCAAGCTAGATCTGATTAATCTGTCTTGATATAAAGTCCATGTATGTTCAATAAGTCCAGATGGAGGTTCAAAAATCCGGTAACCAAGGTGGGGGACTCAAATAAAGAGTCACATGTCCAGGGTTAAATCACAAGAACTGTCCAAAGTGAGGTACTCTTAATCCAAACAAGTAACAGGGTATGATGTGGCCAATGGTACCTGTAAACACCCCAAATTTTCCCTCACCCATTTCATCATGGCTTGTGATCTTTTCATATGCATAAGTTCAATCATACCATCTCATATTGCATATTTGTTTCACTGCATTGTTTCTAAGTCATCTGCATCTAGGGTTTGTGATCTGAGCTATCCAAGAGCTATTTGAGCCACTCCAAAGGTCTTCAATCACTTCAAAGGGGTCCATGTATGTTTAAACATCATATTATATCCTCACAAAGTCAAGAAAGTCAAAGAATCACAAGAGCTGGGAATGGCATGGAAGCAGAGCCAGGTTTAACTGCACAGATGACCTAGAATTAGGGTTTTGGTTTCAAAGGCCATAACTCCAAATTTTTTGGTAATTCTTGTTTCTATTGGTCTCTATATGTTATAAGGATCATGCATATCAATTTTCATGAAGAAATTCCATGGGGAAGGCATTTAATCAAGAGTTGACTTCTTGAGCAAGTCAGTGTAAAATCAGGGCATCTAAGGCCCCCAATGACCCAACCAAAGGGTGTTCTTCATCATTTTGAATGTGTATGATCTTTATTTGATCATAGAATATGTTATAAGTTCACAAAATTGAAGAATTTCAAGCCATTTGCAAAGTTGCCTTTTTGGGAAAATGACTTGTAATGGAAACTTGCCATTTTGGGAAACTTTTTCAACCCTTTCTTTTTGATTCAAAAATGCTTCAAATGAGAAAACTTTGGTCATGAAAGTTATAGAATGGATCATTCCCTTTTCAAAAAGTACAAGAACTTGTCCTAATTCAATTTGAATCAAAAGTTATGGTTTGTCAAAGTTGGGAAAAATCACATAATTTCAAGTTTTGTACCAAAGAGGCATTTTGCAAAATGGTATGATCAAGCATTCTAAAGACTTCTAATTTGCACAAAATCTTCACAACATGCTTATGTGACTTCTAAAAACCAGAATTGGCCCAAGAATTATGCATTTTTGTGCCTTGAACTTCATGAATTCACAAAGGGGCCAAAGATGTACCAACTTGCAAAAACTCATGAAGCCATGCCTCTACTTGTTACAGCTCATAGAATCTGATCCACAAGAATTCCATGATCTCAGCTGAGCCCAACCATGCCCCTATCACAACCTCACACTTGCCCATACCTCAAGTACACCTAACTTGGACTTTATGCAAAAACACCCATACCAATCAGCCTGTGCCACACCAACTATTCTGACCAATCAAGACTTTACAAACACACTTCAAGCAAGCCATTTCATATGATCTTGAAGCCTGAACACACACACAAGCCAGCATACAAAAAAATCCCTCCCTTTGCATTTTCTATCGAATCTCTCAACCCAGCAACAAAAACTTGAAATTTCTTTCACCATTCAACTCACAATGACCCACTGATCATTTCCCACCCCTCACTTGCCCCTGAAACCACCATAAACAGAAATACGATTTCTTCCCCTCATTGACCAGAACTTCTTCAAACTCACAAACCAGCCAAAATAAACTCCAAACAAGCTTTGCAAACACTTGAGGGAGGTCAGTAGAGGTGATTGGAAGCAAGGAGACAGGCTGAAAGCTCCAAACTGAAAGCTTCACCTCAGGTAGCTTCGAAATTTATTTTTTCCAAAAGCTCCATTTTAAGTTCTCAACTTGTTAAGTTTGATCCCCTGAGTTCATTGAACTTTTTATTTTTGAAAATGATGAAGAATTGAGAGTGTATTGTCTGCCTGAAATTTCTGCCATTTTTGTTCATAGCTTCGAATCTTGTTAATGGTGAGAAATAAATTCCAGTTGAGGGCAGGGATGAGTTTAGGGAGGTGAGAGGAAGTGATCCGGAGCTTTAGAGCTCCAGAAATGACCTAGAGAGTGAGATTGAAAATTTCAGGGAAGGATGTCACCGGAGAAGACGACCGGAGCTTTTCTCCGGTGACCTGAATGTCATTAAGTCTTTAATTACGATTAGGGTTTGGTTTGAATATAGGTCGTAGATCCAGTTGACTGGCATTGACTCGCGCGCAAACGAATGGTTCAGATTCATCACTTAAGCCCTAATCCACGTCATTAGTCTAATTAATTAGATTTTTAAATTAATCTGGTCAGTTTGAATGGCAGCCGTTGGATGACGCGCCAGTCAATTCCCTCCTTTTCCATTTGAATGTCAGCCTTCAGATTTGCATACTTTCCATTATTTTCATTTTTAATTCATTTGTTTCATATTTAATTTATACGAATTATTAAAAATAGTAAAAATCATTTAAAAATTCTGAAATTTTTTGTCAAAGATTTAATTAATTTTCAGAACCCAAAAATATTTTTATTTTTATTTTTTGCATTAAAAATCATTTTTAAATTATTTAAATGTTTATTTTTAATTAGTTAATGCAAATTAATTAATAAAAAAATACATTTAGGTATTTAAAAATCACAAAAAAATTCACATAGCATTTAGGAACATTTAGAAACATTGTTCAACTCTCAAACCAAATTTCTTTTTTGTTCTTGATGCCTTTTGATCATTTTCATTGGATTTAATTTCATTTCAAGGCAATATTTTGTTTCAAACTTCAAAAATTTCTTTCTGCCTAACCATTGAGAGTTGAATGATGATTCTTCTTGCATTGCACTCTTCATAGCATGTAGTTTATAGGATAAAATTAGTTTGAATTGATCTTGCATTTTCAATTTGTTTAGCATTTTTCTTGATGAAGTACCCCAAAACCCTAGCAATCTTAAGAAATTCATAACTTTCACTAGGTTAAGAGTTGGATCCTCTCCTTTGGGAAGTGAGTTTGTATAGGTTTAGGGTATCCCTGATTGCATTTTCAAATTTTTATCATGTCATTTGCTTCTGGTTTTGGATTTTTGCTTTGCATGATGCATGTAACCCTAATTTGTGCCTTCCTTTACATTCATTTCTCATTTGCTTGCATCCAATGACTTGTCATGGCATTTTGTGCATCCACATGATTCATAATACATCTTAGGACATATTAGAATCATGTTTGATCATTGCATATTTCATTTGCCATGATATATGTTCATTGCATTTCATAAACTTTCTTGAACTTCCATGGTTCAAGCATGCTTTATCTGCATCCATATCCTTGTATGATCATTCTCATGTCTTGCCTTGTGTTTGCATCTTCTCCTAGCATCATCAACATCATGTTTATGCTTCTGACTTTGGTTTGCATCATGACATTTCATCTCATTTGCATTGCATTTCATTTCTTTTGCTAACTTTCCAGGTGATAAGTTGTTTTGGGAAGTGAATTTGCCTTCACTTCTCACAATCTCTCTTCATCTCTCTTATGCATCATTACTGCATTTTATCCTTGTATTTGAGTGAGCTTGCTCATTCATGCTCTTTCCCACTTTCTTCCTTCAAGCAACTTGTCTTCTTAGGTGAAGCAAGTTGTTTTGCTTCTCTCTGCTTCCTCCTCCTTTCATCTGCTTCTTTCCTGGTGGCTTCTCTCTTGAAGATCTCTTGCAAGCTTCATAAACCCTAGGAACAACCAAGCATGATAACAATTAGGGTTTGATTAGTCCCCCTTTAGCTTTACCTTTGAGTCATCTTTGAGTCTTCTCCTCCCATCTCATAATCAAGGACTAAACCCTAAAGGTTTTAAGGCTTTGTGATTAGGGTTATGCCTGCATCATTCTATTAGGATGGAGTGTATAACTTTAATCCTAAGTGTTAAACCCTTAATGTGTTTAAATCTTTTAATCAATCCATCTAATAATCACTAAGACATCAAGCTTGTAACTTAGGCCTTGCATTAGGGTTCTAATTCTTCCTTAATTGGTTAAGAAGGACTAACTCTAGTGTTAATGGACAAGTCCCCCTCAAGTTGTCTTACAAACCATAAAATCCACTTCTTAATCTCACCATTAACTAAAATCCACTTTAATAAAGGTTTTGTTTTGTCATGAGGTTAATCCCTAATCATGGATTAAGTTGAGGAGTCTTCCTCGGCTTAAATGTTCTCATCTATTATCCTTCTATTAGGATAGTGTAATGAGTCCATTAAATCTTTGATTATGGCTTAATCTCATTACTTAACACTAAACAAAAACAACAAAAACATCTAAATAATCACAAGTAGGTTAATGATCTTAATCCTACATCATGGTGTTTAAGTGTGAGGTGCTTACTTCACACTTAAGGTATTCTCATTACCCCTAATCAGAGGGAGGATGTGATGAGTCTACTAACCCTTGGTTTAGTCTTAAGCTCCTTTTCCTATGACAAACTTCAAAAAGCAATAAAAGACTGAAAACTCAAAAACAAACAATAATCGTCTCCTCCGGGATTCTTTTCTCATCTCATTCACTCACAAACAAGAACTTGTTTCTTCCGTCTAATGCAAGACAGTTTGCACCTGAGCCAGACAGGTCATACACTTGAGCATAGACAAGCAAGCAGTTCATCAGTCAATTTATCTTTCAGTCTCTTTGGGTCGAACTACGGTGTTCTGACTTCCTCATTGCACGAGAGGATACGTAGGCATAACTTAACAGTTATCGAACAAAAGTCTCTGTATATTCCCCCTTTTCCAGCATCATTCTTTTAGCCTCATATTCTTGAGCATTTCATTCCTGTTCTTACACTGACACTTCTCTTACACACTTCACATTCTTTTGCACTGACATTTGCGTTCTTTCCAGCTTTGATACACAGATTGCACTGACACTACCCCTTTAAAACACAAATCTTTTAAGCGTGGATCCCGTCGAGTACGACGGACAATCTGGGTGCTAATACCTTCTCAGGTTGTAACCAACCCCCTTTCTCAGTCTCTCTGGTTCGCAACCGTCTTATCCATCTTTTCTTAGGTTCATGCAGCATTACCTTTCCTTCGGGATAAAAATGCCTAGCTGGCGACTCTATTCATTCATTTCTCCTTTCGCCGACCGTTCGCGTCTGAACCCCTTATAACTTAGCCTCATTTGGTGGGAGCGACAGTACCTGCAAACCTGTAAACAGCCCAACCCCCTCACAGGTAGTGTTCTAAAACAAGGATCCTTAGACTTGGATCAGTTATGAGAAGTGTAAACACTTCTAACCCGGAGGTACAGTGTTTACAATAACCATAAAAGATCCTCCTCTAATTCACCTCAGTTTCTGAAGGTCATAATAAAGGTCATCCAGACTTAGCAGGCTTCCCAGATAGCCCTAGCACTACAGGAAATCTGTAGCACAGTTCTCAAGAAGAAACCCACATCTGAACCGTGTTTCATATTCCCGCACCAGACCGAAATGGAATGGGAAAGAACATGAACCACTCTAGCCTAGGTGTCACTCAGGTCCCAGGTATAGGACCTCAAACTCTCAATAGAAACCCCACCCACCAAAACAAAAGACTAGATCCAGCTAGATGACAGTATGACAGTATGATGTATAAAGCTGTAAGTAAAACAATAAATAACACTGTACATAAAGCAAAAATAAATACATAGCACATATAGCACATAACACCCCAGTAAACACAAATCAAACAAGCGCTAGGAGGAACCCACAAAAAGAACCAGAAGCCCTGGTTACAGTATAAGGGTCCCCAGCAGAGTCGCCAAGCTGTCGCTCCCACCAAATGACACCAGGTCAAATGGGGTACAGACGCGAACGGTCGACGAAAGGGATGAGAACACACAAGGGTGAACTCAGGAGAAAAGTGTCGCCAGCTAGGCATTTTTATCCCGAAGGAAAGGTAATGCTGCATAGACCTTAGAAAAGATGGATAAGACGGTTGCGAACTAGAGAGACTGAGAAAGGGGGTTGGTTACAACCTGGGAAGGTATTAGCACCCAGATTGTCCGCCGTACTCGACGGGATCCACGCTTAAAAGATTTGTGTTCAAAGGGGTAGTGTCAGTGCATTTTGTGTATCAAATCTGGAAAGAATGCAAGTGTCAGTGTCAAAGAAAAGTGAAGTGAATAAAAGAAGTGCCAGTGCAAGGAAAGAGTGTGAAGCTCAAGACTATGAGGCTTAAAGAGTAATGCTGGAAGGAGGGGGAATATACAGAGACTTTTGTTCGATAACTGTTAAGTTATGCCTACGTATCCTCTTGTGCAATGAGGAAGTCAGAACACCGTAGTTCGACTCAAAGAGAAAGGTAAATTGACTTGTGAACTGCTTACTTGTCTATGCTCAAGTGTATGACCTGTCTGGCTCAGGTGCTAACTGTCTTGCATTAGACGGAAGAAGCAATTTCTCGCTTGTGAGTGAATGAGATGAGAAAAGAATCCCGAAGGAGACGATTATTGTTTGTTTTTGTGTTTTCAATCTTTTATTGTTTTTTTGTGTTTGTCATAAGTTGATGAGCTTAAGCCTAAACCAAGGGTTAGTAAGCTCATCACATCCTCCCTCTGATTAGGGGTAATGAGAATACCTTAAGTGTGAAGTAAGCACCTCACACTTAATCACCATGATGTAGGATTAAGATCATTAACCTACTTGTAATTATTTAGATGTTTTTGGTATTTTTGTTTAGTGTTAAGTAATGAGTTTAAGCCATAATCAGGGATTTAATGGACTCATTACACCATCCTAATAGAAGGATAATAGATGAGAACATTTAAGCTGAGTAAGGCTCCTCAACTTAATCCATGATTAGGGATTAACCTCATGACAAAACAAAGCCTTTATTAAAGTGGATTTTAGTTAATGGTCAGATTAAGAAATGGATTTTATGGTTTGTAAGACAACTTGAGGGGGACTTGTCCATTAACACTAGGGTTAGTCCTTCTTAACCAATTAAGGAAGAATTAGAACCCTAATGCATGGCCCAAGTTACAAGCTTGATGTCTTGATGATTATTAAGTAAATTGATTAAAGGATTTAAACACATTAAGGGTTTAACACTTAGGATTAAAGTTATACACTCCATCCTAATAGAAGGATGCAGGCATAACCTTAATCACAAAGCCTTAAAACCTTTAAGGTTTAGTCCTTGATTATGAGATGAGAAGAGAAGACACAAAGAAGACACAAAGGTAAAAACCAAAAGGGGGACTAATCAAAACCCTAATTATTGTCATGCTTGGTTATTCCTAGGTTTAATGAGGTTTTCAAGAAGATCTTCAGAGAAACCACCAGGAAGGAAGCAGATGAAAGGTGCAAGAAGCAAAGAGAAGCAAAACAACTTGCTTCACTTAAGAAGACAAGTTGCTTGAAGAAAGAAAATGAGGAGAGATCATGAATGAGCAAGCTCACTCTAATAAAAAAGTAAAATGCAGCAATGAATGCATAAGAGAGATGAGAAGAGATTGTGAGAAGTGAAGGCAAATTCACTTCTCAAAATAACTTACCACCTGAAAAGTTAGCAAAAGAAATGAGATGCAATGCAAATGAGATGAAATGCCATGGTGCAAACCAAAGTCAGAAGCATAAACATGATGTTAATGATGTTAAGAGATGACACAAACATAAGGCAAGACATGAGAATGATCATACAAGGACATGGATGCAGATGAAGCATGCTTTGAACCATAGAAGTTCATGAATGTTTATGAAATGAAATGAACATATAACATGGCAAATGAAAGATGCAATGATCAAACATGATTCTAATATGTCCTAAGATGCATTATGAATCATGTGGATGCACAAAATGTCATGGCAAGTCATTGGATGCAAGCAAATGAAAGGTGGATGCAAAGGAAAGCACAAATTAGGGTTTACATGCAACATACAAGGCAAAATTCAAAACCAGAAGCAAATGATGTGATAAAAAATTGAAAATGCAATCAAAGATAACCTAAACCTATGCAAGTTCGCTGCCCAAAGGAGGGGACCTAACTCTTAACCTAGTGAAAGTTATGAATTTCTTGAGTTGGCTAGGGTTTTGGGGTACCTTATCATGAAAAATGCAAAAAAAATTGAAAATGGAAGATCAATTCAAACCAAATTTATCCTATAAACTACCTGCCATGAAGGATGCAATGCAAGAAGAACCATCATCAAACTCTCAAAGGTTAGGCAAAATGGATTTTTCAAAGTTTGCACAAAAATAATGCCTTAAAATGAATTTAATTCCATGGAAAATTGTCAAAATGCATCAAGAACTAAAAAGAAATTTGCTTTGAGAGTTGGATAATGTTTCTAAATGTTTTAAAATGCAATGTGAATTTTTTGTGATTTTTAAATACCTAAATGTATTTTTAATTAATTAATTTCCATTAACTAATTAAAAATAAACATTTAAATGATTTAAAAATGATTTTTAATGCAAAAAATAAAAATAAAAATATTTTTGGGTTCTGAAAATTAATGAAATGCTTGACAAAAATTTTCAGAATTTTTAAATGCTTTTTTGCTATTTTAAATAATTCGTAAAAGATAAATCAAATAAAATGAAAATAAAAATGAATTAATGAGAAGTATGCACATCCACTGGCTAAGATTCCAAGAGAAAAGGAAGGAATTGACCCGCGTGCATCTGGACGGCCCACATTTGAACTGACTGAATTAAACTAAACTTAATTAATTAATCTAATTAATTAGGATTAGGGTTTAATGAAATGATCCAGGCCTTTCAAACACGCGGGAGTCAAACCTAGTCAACTAAATCCACGGTCCAAATTCAAACTAAGCCCTAAACGTGATTAATACACTAATGACTTTCAGGTGGCCGAAAATGACCTCCGGTCATCTTCTCCGGCCACACCCCTCCCTGAAAATTGCTAACTTCTTCCCTAGGTCACTAAAATCCAATCTCTCTGCCCAGAAATGATCCCCATACATCATACATCAAGAATCACCAAACAAACAACATTTAAAACACATCAACAAGGAGAATCGAATCAAAACACTTTTAGGTCAAAAAGTTTCAGAACACGAATACATACTCATTTCTCCACCATTTTCAAAACAAAACATATCAACATGATCAGTGAAGCATAGAGAATCATTTAGGAACTTAAAAACATGTTTCTGGAAAAAATGTTCTTGAGCTCACCTTAACTGGAGCTTTGATCTTTGGAACTTTCTGGCTGCCTCTTTGATCCAAAACGCCTCTAATGAACCTCCTGAGAAGCTTGCAATGCTTGGTTGGGGTTTCTTTTGGCTGGTTTGAGAGATTGATAGAGTTCTGTTCAGGAGAGGTGAGAAATCGTGTTTCTGCTTGAGGTAGTTTCAGGGACAAATGAGGGTTGGGAAATGATCAGAGGAACATGTTGAGTGATTCTATGAAGTTTGTTTTGATGTTTGTGTCTTGTGTGATGAGTTTCGAAACAAAATGCATAAGAGGTGAAATTTTGAAACTATGGCTTCTGTGAGGTTTCAGGCTGTGTTGTGTTATGTGTTGGGTTGCTTTTGGTACACATATCAATCCTTGATAGGTCAGAGAGTTGTTGTGGAGCAGTGTGATTGGTATGGAGCAAAATGCATAAAGTCAACTTTTTGTGTAAGAGAGGTATGGGCTATGGCAGTCAAGGTACAACGCATGGCTTGGCTGCAGCTTGAATCAGGGAGAACCATGGAAATAGATTAGAGGCAATGCAGCAAGTGGATTAGGGTTTGTGGGAGTTTTTGCAATTTCACAAAGTCTTGGCCCTTTTGAAGTTTCTTAATGCACAAGTCATGAAATGGGACAATTCTTTGGTGCATTCTGACTTTTAGGCCATGGTTCATGTTTTTGCAGAGGTTAGAAGTCACATTGAAATCATATTTTTCCTTGGCAAGAGGTTTTGCAACTTTGCCTCTTTGGTACAAAACTTGAAATTATGTGATTTTGTCCAACTTTGACAAGCCATAACTTTTGATCAAAAATGAATTAGAATGAGTTCTTGTACTTTTTGAAAAGGGAATGATCCATTCTACAACTTTCATGACCAAAGTTTTCTCATTTGAAGCATTTTTGAATCAAAAATAGGAGGTTGAAAAACTTTCCCAAAATGGCAAGTTTTCATTACAAGTCACTTTCCCAAAAAGGCAATCTTGCAAATGGCTTGAAATTCTTCAATTTTGTGAACTTCTAACATCCTCTATGATCAAATAAAGATCATACACATTCAAAATGATGAAGAACCCCCTTTGGTTGGGTCATTGGGGGCCTCAGATGCCCTGATTTTGCACTGACTTGCTCAAGAAGTCAACTCTTGATTAGATACCTTCCCCATGGAATTTCTTCATGAAACTTGATATGCATGATCCTTATAACATATAGAAACCAATAGAAACAAGAATGACCAAAAAATTTGGTGTTGTGGCCTCTGAAACCAAAACCCTAATTCTAGGTCATCTGTGCAGTTAAACCTGGCTCTGCTTCCATGCCTTTCTCAGTTCTTGTGATTCTTTGACTTCCATGACTTTGTGAGGATATAATATGATACTTGAACATACATGGACCCCTTTGAAGTGATTGAAGACCTTTGAAATGGCTCAAATGGCTCAGGGATGGCTCAGATCACAAACCCTAGATGCAGATGACTTAGAAACAATGTAGTGAATAAAAAATGTGGTATGAGATGCTATGATTGAACTTATGCACATGAAAATATCACAAGCCATAGTGAAATGGGTGAGGGCAAATTTGGGGTGTTTACAGGTTTGACCACAGTTGACCTTAGTTTGACTTTTTAACTACTTTGACTGATTTTAGCCTATCTGATCATCTGACTGAGCAAACCTTTTGGGAAAGCCTTGAAACTTGACATAGGGATTCTTGAAGAAATATAGGATGTTATGAAGCTCACTTGAAGCCTTGGAAATCCATTTAGCCTGATGAAACTCAAAACCCTCATTTAGGATGCATTGCTTAGGAGGATGCTTTGTTGAGGGAACTTCCAAGCTTTCTGACTAATTGTGAACCTTGTGAACCTCTTGAGATACCTTGTCAAACTTGTAAACCTTGTGAACCTCTTGGGACACCTTAGTACACAATGTCTTGTCTAGATGAGGGAAAATTTTGGGGTGCAACACTATTCACCCCGAAGATCAAGAAAAAACTACCTTTACATGCCCTGTTGGAACTTTTGCCTTCAGAAGAATGCCTTTTGGACTCTGTAATGCCCCTGCCACTTTCCAACGCTGCATGATGTCTATCTTTGCAGAATATTTAGATGGAATCATGGAAGTATTTATGGAAGATTTTTCGGTTTGTGGATCTGATTTCAAAAATTGTCTTATCAACCTTGAGAAAATCCTGGAAAGATGTGTGGAGGTAAACCTTGTGCTAAATTGGGAAAAATGTCATTTCATGGTCACCGAAGGGATTGTTTTAAGACATATAGTTTCCGAAAAAGGTATAGAGGTAGACAAAGCTAAAATAGAAGTCATAGAGAATCTAAAACCTCCGAAGACTATCAGGGAGATAAGAAGTTTTCTTGGACATGCCGGATTTTACCGACGTTTTATCAAGGACTTCTCCAAAATAACAAAGCCCTTAATTGGTCTTTTAATGAAAGATGTTGAATTCATCTTCGATGAAAAATGTACTGAAGCATTTAATCTTCTGAAGCAAGCTCTTATTTCAGCACCTATAATGAAACCCCCTGATTGGTCAGAACCGTTTGAGATAATGTGTGACGCTAGTGACTATGTTGTAGGAGCCGTTCTAGGTCAGAGAAAAGATAAAAAGTCACACGTAGTTTATTATGCCAGTAGAATCCTAGACGCTGCACAGCTCAACTACGCAACAACCGAAAAAGAGCTCCTAGCTGTAGTTTTCGCCATAGACAAATTTAGATCTTATCTAGTAGGAGCCAAAATTATAGTTTACACTGACCATGCTGCCATTCGTTACTTACTAAGTAAAAAGGATGCCAAACCTAGGTTACTTCGATGGATTCTATTACTGCAAGAGTTTGATTTAGATATCCGTGATAAGAAAGGCACAAATAATGTAGTAGTTGATCACCTTTCTAGGCTAGAATACCTGAAACCTGACTCAGTACCCATAAATGACGATTTTGCCTATGATAGACTGATAGCCCAACTAGAAACTATTGAAGATGATAACCCAGACCCATATGAGCATTCTCATAAATCCTTAGCTATAAGTAATGTACCTTGGTATGCTGACTTTTTTAATTACCTAGCCGCTGACATTATACCCCCCGATCTAAATTACCAGTGGAAGAAGAAGTTCTACAGTGATGTGAGAAACTTCTATTGGGACGAACCATTTCTTTTCAAGAGAGGTAAAGATGGCATTTTCCGCCGTTGCGTTCCAGAAGAAGAGGTTCATAATATAATTGAGCATTGTCACTCTACACCCTATGGTGGACATGCAAGCACATCTAAGACCTACGCCAAGATTCTTCAAGCTGGCCTATTCTGGCCTACCATGTGGCGTGATGTCCATGCTTTCATTGTCAAATGTGACAGATGCCAACGTACAGGAAATATTTCAAGACGTAATGAAATGCCTCTAAGAAATATCCAAGAAGTAGAACTCTTCGACGTATGGGGTATAGACTTTATGGGACCGTTCCTACCATCTTTAGGAAATCAGTACATCTTAGTAGTTGTTGACACGTGTCTGAATGGATTGAAGCTATCGCCGTACCCACGAATGACACCAGAGTAGTCATCAATTGTTTAAAAACTATATATTTCCCAGGTTTGGATCCCCCCGTTTAGTCATAAGTGATGGAGGATCACACTTCATATCGAGAATATTTGATAAACTTTTAAGCAAGTATGGAGTTAAGCATAGAGTAGCAGCACCATACCACCCACAGACCAATGGACAAGTGGAAGTATCTAATAGGGAGATCAAACAAATTCTTGAGAAGACTGTCTCTATATCTAGAAAAGATTGGTCGCAGAAACTTCAAGAAGCGTTATGGGCATATAGAACCGCTTTCAAAACCCCTATAGGAACAACCCCTTATCAACTAGTCTATGGAAAATCATGTCACTCACCTTTTGAGTTGGAGCATAAGGCCTATTGAGCCATCAAAACTTTGAATTTGGATTACTTAACTGCTGGTGAAAAACGTATCCTTGATATCCACAAATTAGAAGAGCTCAGACAATCTGCCTACGAAAATTCCATCATATACAAAGAAAGAACAAAATCTTGGCATGACAAAAGAATCATAAGAAAAGACTTCAAAATAGGCGATCCTGTTCTCCTGTTCGATTCTAGGTTACGACTTTTTCCAGGGAAGCTTTGTTCGAGATGGACTGGCCCTTTCGAAGTATCTAAGATTCTAAGATCTGGTGCTATTGAAATCAAGAACCAAACATGTAAACCGTTCATCGTCAATGGACAGAGGTTGAAACCCTACGAAGGAGGTGACATCCCAACAACATACTCCTGCCATACTCTGAGTGATCCACCAAATCCTTCGAATGATGTGTAAAATCCGGTCGTTGAGCTAATGACGTTAAACAAGCGTTGCATGGGAGGCAACCCATGATTTTCTTATCTTACGTACTTTTTATTTATTTTTACTTTATTTTAAATTTGTTTACTTTATTATTCTGTCAGGACTAACGATTGAATGTTTTATGTGATTTCAGGACCCTTGTTTGCTAACCTTGTGCAGAATGCAGAACCCCGATGACATGCACGTGGCCTTCAGAGACGACGCACAGAGAGAGTGTTACTATATCCACATGAGACGCCCTACCTAGACCAAGATTGCATGGATGCCTTGGGGATAGATCCAAGCGTCATATTCTTATGCCACCAACTCCAGTGGGACCAATTCGACGATATGAACAACACTTACAGGAACTTGACTCTAGAGTTCCTCAGCTCGTTTGACTATGATCCTTGGGTTGGACCCGATGGACATGTTGTTTTCAGGTTGTTCGGGACTGATTACTCCTTCTCTCACAAAGAGTTTGGTGATTTACTAGGTTTTCAGACAACTCCTGATGCTATTCCAGAGACACCGATGGGGTATTTTATGAGCAGAGAAGTGGAAAAGTTTTGGTCTAACATCTCAGGTGGAGGGAGCTAAGATCCTTCCACTCAGTTTTCTCAGGTAATCCACAACCCTGCGTTAAGGTACTTCTAGATGATTCTATCACACTCTTTCCTCGGTTTTCCAGATACAGAGACTCTACTGAGTGAAGAGGATATTTTCCTACTGTTTTGTGCAACTCAGTCACGCCCAGTTGCTTGTGGAAACTTTATGTTGAAGGGCCTTGCTAGTGTCGCCAGATCATCTGTAGGCATTATACACATCGGTGGGGTTTTTACACATATTGCTACTACATTGGGTTTGTCTCGCAAATTATTGCACCTCAGGACCTTCTGCTGCTACACCACCCTGGATGTTGACTTTTGTCTTGACAGAGGATTGATGAGGAGGGCCTCTTTTGAGCCCAACACGTTTAGATTACTGATCAACGGCGAAGTGATACATTACTTTACACTACCAGACCCGCTGATGACCAGTGTCCACAACCCTGCTAATTGGAGTTATGCTTTAGAGTGTTATGGAGAGACTATCGAAGAGCCAAAATCACCTATCACCGTTGAGTACACTCCTACACCTCTTTCTCCCCGAATCACTATTATGTCTAACAATATGTCTTTGCAGCTGCCTGATCTACAAACCCAGATTTATGAGCTCCGCAAGGAGACTGCCCTGCTCAAGCAGGAAGTAGCGGACTTGGCATTACAGATCGAAGTATCTGATCTCACTCACGCCTCAGAGGCCGATGCTCTATATCAGGAGATTGAAGAGCTTCGGAGGGAGATAACTAAGATTCGTGGATCGAACCAGGAAGAGAGGCCTACCACATGATCGTTTTACACTGACATTATTACCCTAGTATTTAATTTCTTTTCCATGCTTTATTTTATTTCTCGCATCTCCAAACATATTTTATATTATCGCATATATTACACTTTTTTCATGTACTTTGATTTTATCTTATATATTATTTCATGCACTAATCTCATTTTTCTCTTTTCTTTTGTTTTATTTTATGTCGAATAAAGAAAAAAAATATAAAGACAAAAATATTTTCATTTTTGTCTTCATAAAAAAATATGCAAGCTTCATGCCTTAGAAGAGAGAAGAAACGCTATCCGGACCCCCCCCCCCCCCCCGAAGACTGAAGGTGTAAAAGGCCCAAAAGAAGAATTGAAAATTCCAAGGCCCAAAGGCAAAATAGGCTTATGGCGGGCGCCATGCCGTCCTCCCTTATTTCGGGGCTGAATCTTCTTCCCCACCATTTTCACACCTTCAAACTTCCAAAACCCATTTTCCAACTTCCAAAAACCCCATTGAACCCCATTAAACCTCCCACATTTCCAAAACATTCACCATCTATAAAACCCATCCAAAATCCATTTTTATTTTCATCCACCACAAACCATAAAAATCCAACCTTTACCATTTCTCACGTAAACCATTCTTTACCACTTTTCACTTCTCAAGGAGCAACAACAATGGAGTTCAACGGATATCTTCTTCGCGATGGAAGACCGGGAGATAGGCAAAGGAAAATTATTCAAAGGCTTCAGAGTCGAGAAATTCTCTCGACTAGGTACGTCGATGATAACTGTCTTTACTCTTTGGGTCTGTATCATAGTGTTTTTCATTTACTAGATTTTCAAGGCTTGCATAATATTTTTGTTAATCAGGAACCTACCTATGAGAGGCTGACAGTTGAGTTTTAAGTTCATTGATATACACTGTCAGTCCTAACACTGCTAGCACAGTCGGTACTGTTAATTTTAGACTGTTTGGAATTGGATACAAATACATTACCGGCGAACTAACAGGCTTGTTAGGAATCCCTCATAGGGAAGGTGCGATATGTGAGGCACCTTTGGATGCGGAATGGTCGGCCGAGGTATTTTCCTTCTGGCAGAGGCTGTCAAGTACTTCAATAATTTTTTTTGAAGGAATACTTGCGTCGACCATCCATAACCCGGCCATAAGAGTTTTCAGATATCTTTTGGCATGTACTATTTTTGGCCGGGAGAGTCCAAATAAGGTAAACGCTAAAGAGCTCCTATTTTTGCAAGGATGCCTCACTAATTCTCATATCAATCCGGTCCCGTTTATGCTGGCACACATGGATTTAACTATTAATAAAACAGGACCGATTGTTTTTGCTGGACTTGTTACGTCTATTGCTCGGGCTCTTGACCTGAACAATGAGATAGCTACACTTGAACCCCTACCTCCTCGCACAATTAATATAAAATTTCTAAAATACATGAAATTGTGTCGAACGAGGAGAGCAAGGTGGTTATGAGTTGATGGTTCATGGGGTAGTTATCCCATCTGTTGCTTTACCTTGCAGTAGACGTACCGATGTACATAATGAAAGGAACTGGACTTATGATCTGAATGCTCCACCTGTTTTGGGTCCACTTCCTCCTAATATTCCTGATGGGGAGGCACGTGACACTGATGAAGAATATGATCGGAGAGAACATTCTTCTGTACCTCACATGTCCCCTCATCGTCCTTCACAGTCACACACCGCACCATCTTCCTCTAACTCTGTTGCAGGTGCTGCTCCTGGATTCTATGTCATTGAGGAGATGTGATGTGATATGAAGGCTAGAGAGGAAAGGCGAGACAACCTACTCTCTACTATTTCACAACAACTGATGAACAACATGAGCTTCATGCAACAATCACGATCGGTTTTGGATCGTGCTTACAGTAACATTTGTCGTGCCTTGACCGACATCACATCAGAGCAGGCCCGTCAGCGAGAAGTCAACCGCTGGCACCACCAGCTTATGGAGGCCACCTAGGGTTCCATCCTAGGTAACCTTCGAGAAGTCTAGGGTTCCCAGGCTGCCTTATCAACACGACTTGACCGGAGGGACCAGCAGCGCAGTAGTTCCTGTCGTTCCAGACCATCACAGCAGGACGGCGAGGGCACCAGTGCTCCTCCGCAGTAGTTTTCCGGGTTACTCTCCTTATCTTATTTTGAAACATTGGGGACAATGTTTGATTTAAGTGTGGGAGGGGATTTTATTGATTTCTGTCATTTCCCTTTCTAGCTATTTATTTGCTTTCTGTTATTTTCCTTTTCAGTAAGTTATTTAGTTTAACTTTTCTTAGATAATGCATGAGTCTGACGAGTCACCAGTATAGTGTATCTTTAGTACATCCTCATTTTTCCCATTTCCTTAGCCTTACCAAAAAAAAATTTATGAAAACAATGTTGTTTCACATGTTTTTTGGGCTTTGAGACAGGTTTGGATTAGGATGTGGTGACTTAGGTCAACTTTTTGAAACATCAGTACCATTTTAGCACCATAGACCTCTTGAATATAGGAATCACTCATAAACCCCGCACACCATGGCCTTTATTATCATTCAAAAATTGTCCTAAGTAGTTTATTCTAGCAGTTAGCTCCGGCCTAAGCATGCTCTACGTAGGGGGGCGATGAACATAAGTGAATGATCCAGTGCTAATAAAAAAGAAAAAGGCAAACTCTGGGATAGGTGACCCTCACAAAGTCATTTAAACCGAAAAAAGAGAAGAAAAAAATTGTTGCCACAAAAAGAAAAAAATTGCAGTCACCTATTGCTAGTTGGTTCAGAGGTATCTGGCACTGAACTTGGTAGGGTGGATTACGATCCAATCCCCCGCAGCTACATTTAGGCAAAATAAAACGGGTTTACACGTGCTTATGTGCCAGAAACCCTATGTTTTGGATCAGAATCACTAACCAGTCACTCTACTATGAAGCATGTATGGATAACGGGCTTAATGTGATTGCGCCTGAATGAGAAGGACCCAAAAAGAGATGAGAAGATAGGCCTAGGTATTGTGGGATGACATGGCGTGGTTAATATAGGATTGAAGTCCGTGTCTGTGTTATTATGGTACCCTTGGTTCACTTAGTTAGTACCTGTCACTGCATCTTGACTTGAACTTAGAATCCCTCTTAGCCCAAATCACGTGTTGACACAAGTTTTCTTCTTTTTTGAGCTTTAAATGTTTGCTTGAGGACAAGCAAAGGTCTAAGTGTGGGAGGATTTGATAACACTAAATTTCACTGTATTTCTGGCTCTGATTTCGCATGCATTCTTAGGTTTTATTGTTATTTTGTTATGTTATTACTTTATTTTTCTTTATTTTCAGGTTTTCTATGTAATCGAGGCCTAAATCGAGAAAAGGAGCGAAAATGGAGTTGAAACGGACGAAAACCAAGAAATTCAGCTTTTTACACTTACGGCATCCACCATGGCTGGCGCCATGGGGTCTGCCATGACGTGGCCACGTATCAAGACCACTCCACAACTGCCAAGAACCCACGATCCCCACTTTCTCCACCAGTTTACACCCATGGCGAGCGCCATAGGCCTGTGGCGGGCGCCACAAGGCAAAAAGTTTTCCCTCCACCTTTTAGTGGAGGGGGCATCCTGGTATTTTCTTACTATTTGTTTTCCTATAAATAGGGCCTTAAATTTTCGTTTTCAATCATCCAAACTTAGAATCTCTTAGGCATATATCAGTTTTAAAGTAGTTATCATTCCACATCGGGGTGTTACTACAATCGAGTGATCGAGTCTGTATACGTCTATGTGATCGAGTTTTGGAGCACTCTGGGAGGAAGTTAATCCTGCCGCCATTTTAATTCCAGTTCGTATTTTATTTTTCCACATTCGCTTTATTTTATTTACTTTCCGCATTGCTTTACTTAATTTATTTCCCGCACTCGCTTTACTTTATTTATTTCTCGCACTCGCACTACTTTCGTTTATTTTCCGCACTCGCTTTACTTTCTTTATTATCCGCACTCGCACTACTTTTATTTACTTTCTGCACTCACACTACTTTTATTTACTTTCCGCACTCGCACTAATTACTTTTATGAAAAATAATAAAAAGAACTTTTACTTTACCATGTCTAACTAAATCCATAAAGGTTAGAATGTAAGGATCGTAATTGAACCAGTAATCCGTACAATTGTTTGTAGAAACACTTAAGGGCTATTTTAACTTTCAATATAAGTTTAATTGTTTTTAACTATTTCAAAAACAGCCAAAAGCGCTTTGTCTAGTTCATTAGGAGTTTTTAGATTAAAAAAGAAAAGGGATTTTAAAACGGTTTTCGGACGCGTTAAGAAGTTTAGAGTCTGGTTCGTGAGAACCTCTTTTTGCTAAGAAATCCAGGTTAAAATACTTTTCAACTTAGTTAAGATACTATATTTCTTAAAAATAGGTTTACTACTCTAATGCAGTACACACCTTTTTATCCGTGACAATAGGAGGGGTTGATTAGAGAGTACAACTCGGTTCTGAATACGCGAAAGCAACAGTTCCTGTTAAATTAGTTCTTTTCAAAGTTGACAACATTGCCCATAAGTAGTTCTATAAACAAGTACCGGATTATGAATTGATTATGTGAATTACATTCGAGCCTGTCTTTATTAATTGTTTAAAATTATTATTTTATTTACCATTGCGCACTCCTTAAAACCATTATATTCAGTTGCCTTAGATACACACCATAACAACAGGTACGATAGATTGACACTTGGTCTCTGTGGATTCGACAATCTTTTATATTACTCTGACGTGTTCGTACACTTGCGAAAAACACGCATCAGTCATAAAAGGTCATCCAGACTTAGCAGGCTTCCCAGATAGCCCTAGTACTACAGGAAATCCGTAGCATAGAGTTCTCAAGAAGAAACCCATGTCTGAACCGTGTTTCATATTCCCGCGCCAGACCGAAATGGAATGGGAAATAATATGAAGCCACTATATCATATGTGTCACTCATGTCCCCGGTATGTAACCTTAATCACTCAACAATCCCACCCACCAAAGCAGACAGGAGATCCAGCACCAATGATATGATAATAATAGTATGAAATGCATAAAACTGTAAATGAAAGCAATAAATAAAGCTGTACAGAAAGCAATAAATAAAGCAATAAACAAATAAGCACAGGTAGCATATAACACCCCCGTAAACACAAATCAAACAAGCGCTAGGAGAAACCCACAAAAAGAACCAGAAGCCCTGGTTGCAATATAAGGATCCCCAGCAGAGTCGCCAAGCTGTCGCTCTCGAAGATTTGCATCCCGGTACAAGCGCGAACGGTCGGCGAAAGGAGAGAATGAATTGAAGTGAATAGAGTCGCCATCTAGGAATTTTTATCCCGGAGGAAGGGTAATGCTTCATAAACCTAGAAATAGATGGATAAGACGGTTGCGAACCAGAGAAACTGAGAAAGGAGGTTGGTTACAACCTGGGAAGGTATTAACACCCAGATTGTCCGTCGTACTCGACGAGATCCACGCTTAAAAGATTGTGTTTAAAGGGGTAGTGTATGTGTTATCTGTGTGCAAAAGTTGGAAAAGAATATACAAGTGTCAGTGCAAAAAGTGAATGTTCATGGACTGAGGCTTTAAGAGAGAATGCTGAAAGAGGGGGGAGACACAAAGACTTTTTGTTCGATAACTGTTAAGTTATGCCTACGTATCCTCTCATGCAATGAGGAAGTCAGAACACCGTAGTTCGACTCAAAGAGACTGAAAGATAAATTGACTGATGAAATGCTTTCTTGTCTATGCTCAAGTGTATGACTCGTCTGGCTCGAGTGCTAACTGTCTTGCATTAGACGGAAGAAGCAAGTTCTCGTTTATAGAGTGAATGTGATGAGAAAAGAATCCCGGAGGAGACGATTATTGTTTGTTTTTTGTGTTTTCAGTTTTGTTATTGTTTTTGGTGTTTTTCATAAGTTAATGAGCTTAAGCCTACATCAAGGGCTTGTAAACTCATTATATCCTCCCTGATTAGGGATAATGAGAATACTTAAGTATGAGATAAGCATCTCCACTTAATTGCCATGATGATGTAGGATTAAGATCATTAACCTACTTGTGATTAATTAGATGTTTTCTTTTTTTTGTTCAGTGTTAAGTAATGAGTTTAATCTCTAATCACAGATTAGTGGGCTCATTACACCATCCTAATAGAATGATAATAGATGAGAACACTTAAGCTGAGGAAGATACCTCAACTTAATCCATGGTTAGTGATTAAATTCATTATATAACAAGCCTTTATTAAGTGGATTTTAATTCAGGGATGAGATTAAGAAGTGAGTTTTATGGTTTGTAAGACAACTTGAGGGGGACTTCTCCATTAAACACTAGGGTTAGTCCTTCTTAACCATAAAGGAAGAATTAGAACCCTAATGTAACGCCCAAGTTACAAGAGGAAGTCTTAGTGATTATTAAGGTGATTTGATTAAGAGGTTTAAACAAATTAAAGATTTAACACTTAGGATTAAAGTTATACACTCCATCCTAATAGAAGGATACAAGCATAACCCTAATTCCAAAGTCCTAAAACTTTTAAGAGTTTAGTCTCTGATTAAGAGATGAGAAGAGAGACTCCAAGAAGACTCAAAGGTAAAAGACTAATGGGGGACTATATACAACCCTAAAGTTATCATGCTTGGTTATCCTATGGTTTGTGAAGCTCAAGAGAAGTCTTCAAGATGGCCACCAATGGAAGAAGCAGGTGAAAAGAGAAAGAGAAGAAAGGAAGGTTACTTACTTCATTTAAGAAGATAAGTAATCCCAAGAGAAAGAAAATAGGGGAAAGGGCACAATTGAATGGGATTCACTTCAAACACAAGTATAATGTACAAGAATAAGAGAGAAAGAGAAGTTAGATGTGGATGCACATCCACACCTTAAACAACCTACCATAAGCCCTTAAAATGTTAGTTGAACATGTAAAGAAAGAGATGAAATTCAAATGCATCAAACAAAGGTGCTATGATTAAAGTCAGAAGTGCATATGCAAGGCAAATGAGTCATGAGGTGCTGAAAAGTCACACATGATGCATATGTATGCTTATATGAGAGATGGGATGCAAAAGAAGGAAGTTAGAAGCATGGAAACACATGGATGTTCATGAAATGTTATGAATGCAAAGCATACCAAATGAATGAATAAATGATCAATAAATGTTCTAACATGTCCTAGGATGTCTAAGATGACATACAAATGCTTGAGATGTCATGGCAAGTTCATGTATTGATGTTTATGCAAAGATGAATGCATATGAACATGATAAATTAGAGTTTTATGGATGTATGAGATGCATATGACCAAAACAGATGCAATATACAAGATAAAAAATTGAAAATTCACTCAAAGGAACCCTAAACCTATACTAGGTTACCATCCAAAGGGGGAGGTCAGAAGCTAAACCTATGAGGAGTTGTGAATTTTCTAAGTTTCTAGGGTTTTTTGGGTGATCCTCAATGTAAAATGCCAAATAATTTGAAAATGCAAGATAAAAATGAAACAAAAATGTTTTTAGAAACTAGAGGCCATGTATGAAATAATGCAAAAAGAACCATTCACAAACTCAACTTGGTTTAAAAGTTATGAATTTTTGAAGTTAGGGTTAGAAAATAGGTCATTTTAGGAACCCTAATTCAATGAAAAATGTCAAAGTGTGATCAAAACCAAAAAGAAATCTGCATGATGAGTTTGTAAATGTTTATAAATGCTCTCTGAATTTTTTTTGTGATTTTTAAATACTTAAATGTATTTTTAATTAATTAAAATGGATTAATTAATTAAATAAAACATTTAAATGATTTAAAAATACCTTTTTTATGCAAAAAATAAAAATAAAAATATTTTTGGTTTCTGAAAATTAATAAAAGTCTTGATAAAAATTTCCAGAATTTTTAAATCATTTTTGCTATTTTTAATAAATATGTGAAATAAAATACAAAGAAAAGAAATAAAAATCAAATAAAAGGGGAAGTATGCAGATCCAAAGGCCAGGATTTAAACTCAAGGGGGGAGGGTTGACTGGCGCGTGAATGGGTGGCTGAGATTCCACCTGGCTAATTAATTTGGATTAATTTAATTAAACAGAAATTAGGGCTAATGAAAGGATCTGGACCATTGAATCATGCGCGGGAACTCAAATCTAAGGGTCATTATTCAAAGTTCACTAATTACACTGATTAAACCCTAACCACCTTCAGATGACCGGAACAGTGCTCCGATCATCTTCTTCGGCGAGTCAAAACCTCAACTCTCTCCCTAGGTCTCTAAAACTCAATCTCTCTGCCCAGAATCAAACCCCAAACATCATACAACAAGAATCATCCAACAAATCACATTTATTTCACGTATTAAAGCTGAATCGAATCAAATTGTTTTTAGGTCAAAAACTTTCAGAGAACTCATACATGCTTAATAATCAATCATTTTCAAAACTAAACACATTAGGATCATCAGCACATCATGAAGATTCATCTAAGAACTTAAAAATGAATTTCTTGAAAAATTTTCTTGAGGTTACCTGAGATGAAGCTTTGCTATCTGGAGCTTTCTGGCCACTTCCTTGGTGCTTTTCCACTCCAATGAACCCCTTGATGCTTCTGGCAAGCTTGAAACAAGTTTATGTTGGCTGCTTTTGAGGTTTCAGTTCAGAGGAAGCTGAAATCGTGTTTTTGTTTGAGATGGTTTCAGGTCAATGTGAGGGGTGGGAAATGATCCTGGGGTTGTGTGGAGATGATTGGTGAAATAATTTTGAAGTTTTGATGGCTGAGTTGGGAGATTCGAAGAGATGAAGTTTTGAGAGGATTTTGTGTAATCTGAGCTTGGGTGTGTTTCAGGTTTGTGTGTTATATCAAATGTGTTCCATAATGTTAGTATATGCAGTTGTGATTGGTCAGAGGAGTTGGTGTGGCATAGTGTGATTGGTATGGGTGATTTTGCAAAAAGTCAACATTGGTTGTACTTGAGGCATGGGCACGGGTCAGGGCTGGATTTGGGCATGTCTGGCCTCAGCTGAGATCAAGGAAATCTTATGGATCAGATTTGATGAGCTGGAATTCATGGAGCTAGGGTTTGTATGAGTTTTGCATATTTTCCCTCTTTGGTGTATCTTGTGATTCAAGGCATGAAATGACCCAATTCTTGGGCTAATTCTGATGCTTTGAAGTTGTTTTATCATGACATGAAGTATTTGTACACATTTGAAGTCATTAGAAGCCTTGGCAAGTGGTTTTGCAAAAATCCCTCTTTGGTGCATTCTTGAAAATTATAGGATTTTTGCCAACTTTGAAGGATCATAACTTGAGTTCTATAATGAATCAGAATATGTTCTTGTACGTTTTGAAAAGGGAAAGACCTAATCTACAATTTTCATGACCAATAATTTTTCATTTGAAGCATTTTTTATCAAGAAAGAGGAGGTTGAAAAACTTTCCCAAAATGGAAAGTTTCCATTACAAGTCATTTCCATTTTTGGCAACTTTGCAAATGGCTCAAAATTCTTCAATCTTGTGAACTTCCAACCTCTTATAAAATCAAATAAAGATAATAGAACTTCATTTTGATGAAAATACCCCTTTGGTTCCCTTGTTGGGGGCCTCAGATGCCCTGATTTTGACTTAACTTGCTCAAGAAGTTACCCAATGAACAAATGACTTCCACAATGAATTTATTCATCAAACTTGGTACACATGATCCTTATAACATCTTAAGAACATTAGAAACAAGAATGACCCAAAAATTTGGAGTTGAGGCCTCTGAAACCAAAACCCTAATTTTGGTCATCTGTAGTGAAAACCATAGCTCTGCTTCCATGCTTTTCCAGTTCTTGTGATTTCTTGACTTCCTTGAACTTTGAGAGGCATAATATGATGATAGAACACACATGGACCCTCTTGGAAAGTTGTGAGACCTTTGGGATGGCTCAGATGGAATATTTGGATTGCTCAGATCACAAACCCTAGATGCAGATGAACTTGAACTATGTAGATGAAGCAAATATGCAATATGAGGTGGTATGCTTATGCTTATGCAAATATGAGAGATCACAAGCCATGGTGTGAAATGAGTGAGGGAAAATTTAGGGTGTTTACATAACGGCCAGAAGCAAGAGTTGGCCACATCTAGCACTACCCCGGCTCAAGTAGAAAACGTTGGAGT
Source organism: Lathyrus aphaca (assembly GCA_963966055.1). Taxonomy (NCBI): domain Eukaryota; kingdom Viridiplantae; phylum Streptophyta; class Magnoliopsida; order Fabales; family Fabaceae; genus Lathyrus; species Lathyrus aphaca. Next base: position 15,992,394 of record OZ014524.1, read on the forward strand.
AGGGGGCTTTACTAGAAGTAGAAAACGTTGGAGTAGGGGGCTTTACTAAGAAATAGTGTGATACCACTCAGAGACACCACAGAAGCCTAGGCTAAAGCAAGGGGAAGCAGCCAGTGGTTGTCAACGAGCCCGCACCAGTGACTGATCCAGACGTTGCCTTTGATAAAGAAGCTGGAGAATTTATGAGGATTATCAAAAAGAGCGACTACAAGATTGTGGACCATCTGCAGCAGACTCCGTCGAAGATTTCCATCTTGTCCTTACTAATGTGTTCTGACTCCCATAGGAGGGCTCTCTTGAATATTCTGAACAAGGCGTATGTGCCTCAGGATATTTCAGTAAATCAGTTGGAAGCGGTGGTATCTAGTGTCAATGCCAGTCACGGATTGGGCTTTACAGACATGGATCTAACATCTGAAGGGCGTGCTCATAATCGGGCACTGCATATCTCTTTAGAATGTAAAGGAGCGGTACTTTCTCACGTGTTGGTAGATACTGGATCATCGCTGACTGTTCTTCCTAAGAAAGCATTGATGAAGTTGGATTATGATGGAGTAGTTCTAAAGCCTAGCGACCTGGTAGTTAGAGCATTTGATGGGTCGAGGAGATCGGTGTTCGGGGAGGTGGAGTTACCAATTAAAGTAGGTCCATAAATCTTCAATAGCCTCTTATAAGCAAGCTCTTGAAGTGGTAGAATCTAGGATACGAGAAGGCTGGGGCAGTTCAGTAGAAGTTCCAGAAAAGAAAGACATGTTTGGGGTTGGTTACCATCCTGGGCAGTCATCATCTGGACCGAGTGCTAGAGGTCGTCAAAGCCCGATTACTTTCACGAGTGCGGGAGTGGTGGATTATGGAAACATCAGTGTCGTGCAGGATGACGCAGTTGATAGTGACTGTGACTTAGATGAGTGGATCAGGCCTGCTGTTCCAGGGACTCAACTTGGCAACTGGACATCTGAAAGGCTTATCTCAGTCACCTCTTTCGAAGAGTAATAATCTTTGTTTCTCTTTTTTATGTATTCAAGCACTATGTCTTGCCCGGGGCATAGTGGCTCTTTGTAAGGGCTCTTTTGTTCCTAACACAATTCATAATCATAAATAAAGTTGACGTTTCACATTCATCCATGTTGTTCTTTGTCTTTCATTTTTTGCTTTTGTTTTTCAAAAAGAAAGAAAAGTTTTAAAAATGGCAATGTTTCTCATTTTCTCAAGCTCTTTCTAAAGCCTTGCATGAATCACCATTCATGCAGGTGCTCATCACCGGATCTTATCAATAACGGCCTTGTTATGGCTGAGTATGACTTTGAGAATCCAATTTATCAAGTCTATGAGGAGGGTGAAGAGGATTGCGAACTACCTGAAGAATTGGCCAGACTACTTAAACAGGAGGAGAAGATGATTCAGCCGCAATGAAGAAGCCGTCGAAGTGATAAACCTGGGTACCGAAGAAGACAAGAAATATGTTAAGATCAGGGCCGCATTAGAGTAATCTACCAAGACTCGTTTAATTGCTATGCTTTGAGAGTATGTTGATGTCTTTGCATGGTCCTACCAAGATATGCCTGGTTTAGACACTGGCATTGTGGTGCACAAGTTACCTCTGAGAGAAGATTGTCCTCCAGTGAAGCAGAAGTTGAGGCGCACACGCCCTGATATGGCAATCAAAATAAAAGAAGAAGTACAAAAGCAAATTGATGTTGGTTTCTTGGCCGTGACCAGTTACCCTCCGTGGGTTGCCAACATTGTGCCGGTCCCTAAGAAATACGGTAAGGTCAGGATGTGTGTAGACTACAGGGATTTGAATAGGGCCAACCCCAAGGATGACTTCCCTCTTCCTCACATAGATGTGCTCGTCGATAATACTGCTCAGTTTTCTGTGTTCTCTGTCATGGATGGGTTTTCCGGTTATAACCAGATTAAGATGTCTCCCGATGATATGGAAAAGACAACCTTCATCACCCCTTGGGGCACCTTTTGTTACAAGGTTATGCCATTTGGTTTGAAGAATGCAGGAGCCACTTATCAATGGGCGATGGTGATGCTATTTCACGACATGATTCATATTGAAATTGAGGTTTATGTTGATGATATGATAGCAAAATCCCAAACAGAAGAAGAGCACTTGGTCAATCTAGCAAAGTTGTTTGACAAACTCCGGAAGTTCAGATTGAGGTTGAATCCAAATAAGTGCACCTTTGGGGTCCGTTCTGGCAAGTTACTTGGTTTCATTGTTAGTGAGCGGGGAATTGAGGTTGATCCAGCCAAAGTAAAAGTCATCCAAGAGATGCCTGAGCCAAAGACTGAAAAGCAAGTGCATGGTTTCTTAGGGAGACTAAACTACATTGCACGATTTATCTCTCACCTAACGGCCACGTGTGAGCCCATCTTTAAGCTTCTGAGGAAGAATCAAGCCATTAAATGGAATGAAGACTGCCAGCAAGCCTTTGACCGAATCAAAGAATACCTGCTAGAACCTCCAATTCTCATGCCTCCGGTACCAGGGAGACCTTTGATCATGTATCTTACCGTGCTTGAAGGATCGATGGAATGTGTGATGGGTCAGTAGGATGAGTCTGGTAGAAAAGAGCACGCCATTTATTACCTTAGCAAAATGTTTAACGATTGTGAGATACGCTACTCATTACTCGAGAAAACTTGATGCGCTTTGGCATGGGCTGCTCGCCGACTAAGACAGTACATGCTGACTCACACCACTCTCTTAATTTTCAAGATGGATCCTGTGAAATACATTTTCGAGAAGCCGACTCTGACAGGAAGGGTAGCCCGGTGGCAGATGATATTAACAGAGTATGATATCCATTACACTTCGCAAAAGGAAATCAAAGGAAGTGTATTGTCAGAATACTTGGCTCAGCAGCCAATCGATGATTATAAACCCATGAAGTTCGAGTTTCCGGATGAGGACATCATGTTCCTCAAGTTGAAAGACTGTGAAGAACCACTTCTGGAGGAGAGGCCAGACCCTGAATCCAAATGGAAGTTGATGTTTGACGGAGCTGTGAACATGAACGGAAGTGGAGTAGGTGTTGTTATCATCTCACCAGAAGGGGTCCAAACACCTTTAGTTGCTCGGTTGACTTTCGAATGCACTAACAATGAGGCAGAGTATGAATCTTGCATCATGGGGGTCGAAGAGGCAATCAACTTGCGAGTCAAGAACCTCGAGATCTTCGAAGATTCTGCTCTGGTGGTGAATCAAGTCAATGGCAAATGGCTAGTTCATCAAACTCACTTGGTTCCTTATAGAGATTATGTCAGGAGGCTGTTAACTTTCTTCACCAAAGTCAAGTTGAATTATATTCCTCGAGATGAAAACCAGTTCGCCGATGCTCTAGCAACTTTGTCATCTATGATTAAATTTTTTCAAGAGAATTTCGTGCCTCGAATCATGGTCTCCCGTCTTGAAAGACCCGCTTATGTCTTTGTGGTTGATAGTGGTGAAGATAACAAACTTTGGTATCATGATATCAACCATTTCTTGAAGGCTCAAGAATACCCGGCTGGGGCATCCAGTAAGGACAAGAAGACCCTCAGAATACTGGCAGGAGGTTTCTTCTTGAATCAAGATGGTGTGCTATACAAGCGAAACTTCGATATGGTTCTGCTCAGATGCGTGGATATACACGAAGCAGACCTATTGATGCAAGAGGTTCATGAAGGCTCCTTTGGTACCCATGCTGGAGGACATGCTATGGCCAAGAAATTGTTGAGATCGGGATATTATTGGATCACCAGGGAATCCGATTGCTGTAAATACTCCTGTAAATGTCACAAGTGTCAGATTTATGCTGATATGGTCCATGTGCCTCCGAATCCATTAAGTGTCATGTCTTCACCATGGTCGTTCGTCATTTGGGGCATTGATATGATTGGCAAGATCGAGCCGACAGCTTCCAACGGTCACCGCTTCATTCGGGTTGCTATAGACTATTTCACGAAGTGGGTCGAAGCGGCATCTTATGCCAATGTTACTAAACAAGTGGCAGCCCAGTTTATTAAAAGAGACATCATTTGTCAGTACAGAATTATTGAAAGAATCATCATTGATAATGGTTCTAATCTCAACAACAAGATGATGGCTGACTTATGTCGGGATTTCAAAATAGAACATCACAACTCTTCTCCATATCGCCCGAAGATGAATGGTGTCGTCGAGGCGGCCAACAATAACATCAAGAAGATCGTGTAGAAGATGGTTGTAACATACAAAGACTGGCATGAGATGCTACCATTTGCATTGCATGGGTACAGAATGTCAGTGCGTACTTCAACAGGGGCAACCTCGTTCTCACTGGTGTATGGTATGGAGGCAGTCCTACCAATTGAAGTGGAAATCCCCATGTTGAGGTTAATGATGGACATTAAGCTAGTTGAAGCTGAGTGGCTCTGATCCAGATATAATCAATTGAGCCTCATTGAAGAAAAACGTCTAGCAGCTGCATGCCATGGACAGTTATATCATCGGCGGATGAAGCAGGCTTTTGATAAGAAGGTACGACCACAAGGGTACATACCAAGTGACCTGGTGCTGAAAAGGATTCTTCCTCCTCTTAACGATTACAGGGGCAAATGGACACCTAATTATGAATGACCGTTCGTGGTTTAAAAAGGTTTTCCCTGGTGGAGCCTTGATGCTGACAACCATGGACGGAGAAGACTTCCAATCCCCTATCAACACAGACGCAGTAAGAAAATACTTCGTGTAAAAAGGACCCGCTGGATAAAAACAGAATAAAGATCCAGGAAAAAATAGGCATCCCGGCGAGCCAAAAACAGAATAAAAGGCTCGAGCAAAAATTAGGGAAATCTTGAAAAAAAATGTACACCCGCTGAGTTGAAAAGCCACATCGGACAGCTCAGGCAAAAAAGGGTATCTTGGTGGATTGAAAACCTGAAAGGGCGATCCACGCAAAAGAGGGACTAACACGAACGACTGTGATCTGCAAAATCCGTAACCTATCTGCAGCTGGGGTTATTCTAAGGGTTAAAGATCAGTTCAATTACCTTTCTCAAAAGGCAGAGCGAGCGGATCGTCTCCAAGATATACGAGTCATAACCGGGTTGGAACTTGATGAGATCTACTTCTCACATTACCAATAGGATAGTTTGTTTTCCTTTTTGGTTGTTTCCTCTTTCCAGGGAACTGCTTCCTTTGTATTGCCTATTCATGGCCATTTTTCCAAATTAATCAAAGTTCAACTTCAGTCAACTTGTGACTAACTGCTTCTCGTTTTTGTTTTTCATCTAGCATCGATTGATTCTGAAAACATCCAACAAATTGTGATTTATATTGTGTTGTGAACATTTGAATGCTTTCTTACTCATGCAGGAGGACAAAAATATTTAATACAACTCTGAAAAGGTGTCAAGATGCCCAGATAATAATTCATGCTATGAGCCTGGGACATACAGGTCCCAAACTAACTCTCCATGTTGCAGGCACTATCGATTGTGTTTATGCAGGTACAGGTACAGGTGTTGCTAACAGAGCTAAAAGCAGATTCCTAGGAGGAACATTTCTTTATGCTTGAACAAGAACAGGTGTCTCCAGTCATCCCCAGTAAAATTGGAAGTTGAAATCTATCCCAGTAAGGAAGCAAAATGTGGGTGTCCTCCCCAAGCAGAAATCTTCCTTCAATCACATGGGCAATTCCCAGGCAGTACAAGGAGTGTCTTTCCTCCCCAGCAGGTTGCTTCCTCAGCAATGTCATGCCTCTGGTTCCCAGCTAAGTCAGGAGGTCTCCACTTCCCCACTAGAGTACAAGAAGGGTCCATCTCCAGCAGGGTATTGGCACTCCAATCTCAAAGTCCAATTTATTTTTGGCAATGCCGGCTGTTCAGAGCCGGTGTATCATTGACAGCTTTCCCCACAGAGTTGTCTCCTCCTCATCAGGATGGATCAGATCAGTGCAGTGATCATCAATTCTCCCCAGTCAAGCCACCCGGGATATTTGAAGTCTCCTTGTCAGGAGATCCTTTGCATTTGCATACGCATAATCATCATTACATTTGCATTCTCCAAAGCGTAGCATTTCCATCCTCATGGAGCATGATGCCGTAAACCCAAGCATACGCATGCCAGCATGGGCCAGTTTAGAGTTACATTACATATAACCCGGAGTGTCACACCCCAAATTTTACCCCTAACTTTCATTCACGCGTTTCGTCTCATTATTAACGTATCGTTGTGCATATTAGTCATGTTGGGAATGTCAGAGCAGGATTTTGGTTGTGAAGTAAGAAGTGGGGTTTGTGTGGATTATGTATTCATTCATGATCTATTTTTAAATGGGAGGTTGACCTAATTCATGGTTACAAGGCCGAGACCATTTGGCTCCATGCAAGTTTAGAACATATTGCTAGTTTTAATTTCCATACTATTTTCAAGATAATTTCAAGTTCATTTTTTTATCCTTCATGATTCAAGTTCAATTCATGTTCCTTTACATATTCAATTGCTTTTTTTAAATTTCAACTTCTACTCCAGGTTTAATTTTCAAATTCAGGTTATCTTTTCTTTTTTCCTTTTTATTATTCCAAGTTCAAATTCCAAAATTCATTCCAAATTTCTAATCCCATTTTTTTTTTAGTTTTAGTTTATTCCTACATTTCAAGATTTATTTTCGTTCCAATTCATTTTTTATTTAAGATTCAAATTCCATTCAAGTCTAAATACAATTTCTCAATTTAATCTTTTTGTCTTCATTTTCAAATCCCAATCCAATTCTTTTTTTATTCAATCTCAATTCTTATTCTAATTTTAAGATTTCATTTCAATTTCTATATCCCATTTTAAGTCATGTTTCTATATCCCATTTTTCTTCCCCTCTTATGATGCTGTCCCAAGAAGGGAATCATTTGTCACAAAGCAGTTTAACATTAGAAATTTTAAAGTTAACACCATACTTGGAAATTATGGCTGAAGTTAGTATCAAAGTTGAAGGCAAGGTGGGAAGACTAGTTACAATAGAGAAAGTACCCGAGGAGATTGAAGCAGCAAAGTTAGACACGAAAAGTTGGATATGTTAAAACACTATATGGTGAAGCCAAACAATAACAATGAGATAAAGAGAAATAATAAATTAGAAGAGCATGATAGAAATAAGGAACATTCTAATGAATTGTCAAAATTCCAGAGTTCAAACAATTGCTCATTCTAATTCAGTGCCCCTTCTAGCCGCTGTATCAGGACCGGCGGGAAATCTCACTCCAATTGGATGCTCGCCTCCCTTGCAGACGGTTGTAGAGAAATATGGAACCGATGGATCATCAACAGCACAACATGTAACTTCCTTCTTCTCTCAACCGCAACGAAAGAGATGTGAAACCCATTATCAATGCTCGTAACATCCTACACCAGCAAGTTCACAAAGCCAGACCCCTTTATTCGACTTTCGTATATGGAAATTGTGGAAATACTGGAGGAATCTGTGAAGAATGTTAAGAAATTTGAGAATGAAGTAAGATGGAGGATTGATTTAGCTTCTGAGCATGAAAGATACCTTACAAAAGTTAAGTACTAGAAACCTGTCACAGTCTATAACCATCCAAAAGCCCCAAAGCTCAAGAGTGCATTTGAGTCCATAATAGCAGCAGTTTCAGCTACCGCCAACAGCAACAAAAGCCTTTCCTTTTCACATCATCATCCTAAGCACCTCATACAGGATAAGCAAAGGGGATTAGCATTCACAATCCAGCATTATCATTCAAACTCATGTTACTAAAGACAGTTAATTTTTACTTAAGGGTTAAATCTCTTCACACATACATGTTATACGTAACCAAAGCAGTTCATCATACTACTGTCATTTGAATGTTAACATTGCATTATATTAGCATTCCAAATGTCAAATTTGATTTCCAAAAATCATGTCATAACATTCGTCCATCTAGCATATTCAAATGTCGTTCACATAATCATACCATTTTTCATTGTATCATACTGTTTTTAAGAGGAGACCTACAAAGGGCAAGCGGTTACGGACCTAGGATTGTCGAAGGAGCATCAAAATCATCTCAAGACTTGGTCACCTCGCAAGACGACTTTGGTAGGGATTTCTGTGAATGATGTCATGGATAGGGAAGCCTGCAAATTCACATACGAAGCATGAGAGGCATATTATGACTTTAGGATCAATTGAAGTTTGTTTAACGACTTTAAGACGGTTACAATCTCACCTTGATAAAGCTTTGAGCTGCCTGTTTGCAGGCCCATCGTTTCTTCGGATTCCTGCAGCCCTTCGATGTTGGAGGTGCTCCGAAGGACGTGAGCTTCACACACCATTCCTGCACCACTTGTTCCAGCCCGTATTTCACCGGTGAGAAATGTTGTCTCAAGCTGTTTCTTTCCAACCCTGCAAAAGATTTTTTTTACCACAGTTAAAAAAGAGAACAGGATATCATGACAGTTAAAAAAACGTACACTGAATTAATTGAGAGACAAACTATCCCAATCTAAACTGAATTGTTTCAGTTCACTTCAAACTAGAGAAACCAAGTCAACAAGATGGCACAGTAATAAAGGTATAAGCAAGCAACTGTCAGCAGGGCTGCAGAATAAGTTTTCACATAAATGGCAAAAAAAAAGTTTTGATGCAAAAAGGTGAAATCAGACATAGCAAAGAAAAGAAATCCTTCACTTTTATTTCAAAATCACCAAACCCTAATCTGACCCTATTTAAAGAGTCGAAATTCACAAGAAAGGGGCGGCATAAAAAAAACACACCTGAGTGTCGTCGCAAGTTTGAACTACCTTTCGAACTGCGAAATCCAAACACTCTTCAACCACCAGCTGCCTCGTTTCCGTCGCCGGCCTTATAATCTACAAAATTCGAAGCGTTGTTGTGTAAGAATCCGAGCCGTAAGAAGAACAAAGCAAGAAGAAAGTGAAGGAAACATAGATTTCTCAGAGCAAACAAAGAACTAACCATAAACCATCAGAGATTTTGAATCGGTAGTCTTGTTTGTTTGTTTATTTTCATATTCGAACTTTTATCGTTGTTGTTTGTTGATTTTCGCGATTTTTTTGATTTTTTTTCTTCCCTTTTGAGAATGTGAACAGATTGTAAGTGTATTAAGCTTTGAGGGTTAAGGTTTCATATTTGGGGAAGATAGCCTATTTTCTTCGCTGAGTTTAAGGTTTTCCAGGGTGCATTCTTTTACTCTGGCCGTGTTGTTTTTGTTTAGGGTTTTCAACCCCTCGTTTCATTTTGACTAAGCTGGGTCAATTTAAAACCGACCCACACCCTCCGACCCGACCTGTGTACCTACGGCTGAGACCCTTTTGGGCCTATTGGATGTCCATTTGTTTGGTTTTGTCTTAGGTTTGTTTTTTTCATTTATTTACTTAGTTTTATAATTCATTTTTGATAGATTTTAGATTAAATTTTATATAATAAAAAGAGATAATAAATAATAAAATATCTTAACATTTTCTAAAAAAAGGGGAGTAAATTCAATTCCAAACTAATATTATTTAGTTTTATTAAGTTTTCTTAATTTAACTAAATAGTTGATCTTGTTGTCCATCGGTCGATTTTTTTATGCGATTAGTATATATCCTTTGCTCATTGTTTAGTCGTTGTGATTATGTATGACGTATTCGTACTTGTTCGTATTTTCACATTTTTAACCGTAATTTGCCAAGTAAAAAAAGGTATCTAATAATATAAATAAACACATACTAAAAATAATCATTTCAAGAAAATAATCTAAAATCTTGGTCCAACGCCAAGTAAACAATTGTCGCCTACATTTTTGCACACACGTAAGTCGGTCACTATATGATCGTCGTCTGCACGACTCTTACGCATCTTAATTAATTTAACAAAGAATAGAGCTCCGGAGTCTAGCACTCCGCACGTTCTAGAACGAACCATAACTGGGCTAGCCCCACGTGTAATGTTTCATTCGTTCCTTCGTTATTAATCGCGTTAAACCTAAAAAACGTCTAAAAAAACAATTATCCAGCTTATTTTACAAATTTAAATATGGAAACAGAACTCCGGAGTCTAGCACTCCGCACGTTCTAGAATGGACCGCTACTGGGCTAGCCCCACGCAATGTGGTTCATTCGCCTTCCGTATTTCGAAGTAAATAATCGCATATATTAACATACGAAAACAGAACTCCGGAGTCTAGCACTCCGCACATTCTGGATTGGATCATTCCTGGGCTAGCCCCACGCGACGTGATTCAATCACTATTCGTATTCCAAAATATCTCAATCACTTTTACAAACTAATTCACGAAAGAATAGAGCTCCGGATTCTGGAATTCCGCATGTTCTAGAATGAATCGTTCATGGGCTAGCCCCACCTGACGCGCTTCATTCGTTCTTTCATACTTAAAACAATTTAAAACTTACCAACCAATTTAAATCATTTTCATAATTAATCAGCGAAAGACGGAACTCCGAAGTCTAGCACTCCGCACGTTCTGGAATAGATCGCTCCTGGGCTAGCCCCACGCGACGTGATTCATTCTCCCTTTCGTTTAAAACACCTTAATAAAGGTCAAACATTTTGTCTAAACGAACGTTGTCTAAATCTTTCTATCTCGCAAACAAGCTAGCGTTTCAGCCTCCGCCGCGAGTATAAGTCAATGCTTAGCAGTAGATTGCGTTTTAAACAATCGTTCAATATAAAAATCACAAACTGTAGTAGCACGAACTACGAAGTTCTGAATTTCCCATTGCACAAGGGAATACGTAGGCACGGGGATTTTAATCCTTCGCGAGCACCCTAATAAAATTTAATTATTTCTCCGTCTGAAGCACAACATTTAAAAACATTTAATCTTTTCTCCATCTTAATAATAATTTAAAACTTTAAACAAACATATTAACAATAATTTAGAAGACAAAGACTTAAGATCAAACATTTAATCGCATAGATAGCTAAGAGGTTCCCGTTGAGTACAACGGACATGAGGGGTGCTAATACCTTCCCCTTGCGTAACCGACTCCCGAACTTAGAATTAGATTTCGATGACCATTTCTTATCCTTTATTAGGTTGTATCTATATCTCCCTTTTCTTTAATTAGAATAAATAGAATTAGGTGGCGACTTTTTTGTTTGTTTTAGTATCGTATTTTTCGAGGTACGACAGTTGGCGACTCTGCTGGGGACTAGCTCCATGCTAGAGAGAGTCGAGCCTAACTTAGCTTTGTGAGTTTATTTTTTTGATCTTGTCTCTTCTTGTCTTCTCTATGTTTATTATTTATGTTTGTTTATCTGTTCTTTTACCGCTTTTCTTTATTTGCTCATTATATTACTTGTCTGTGGGATATCAGGGTCACTTTACAAGTAAAATTTGAGTTGTGGAAAAAGCAGAGGGAACACCTAAGTTAGATTTGGATGTTATTAGTGTTAGTCTCCAAGGACTCGCTCCTTGCATGCCTAGCATGAAATCTCCCCCAGATAGTTAGACTTTTCGTAGATCTTGTCGCAACGCAGCTAGCCTGTTGCGTGACCTGATTCATGAAAGGGCTGTGATTCTGGGACCTCCTAGGACCTGTTTCAATTTTGGTGGTTGTGTAATGTTAGGCTCTGAGGGCTCGCCCCTTTATCATCCTTGTATGAGAACGCCACTCAGGGTAGACCTTATCGTCATTATCGTCAAAATGCAGCTAGCCTGCGGCGGGGCGTTAGTACGATAAACGTCCGTGACCTTGAGTTTCTTTAAAACATCACCGTAAAAACCCTCCCGTGAGTGGGACTTATCGGTAGTAAAACGTAGAACCAATCTCTTACAGCCCACCTGTTAAGAAGGCTCCTAATTTACCTGTGGCACCTTTCATCCTTGCATCTTTGCATCTTAGCATCATATGCATCATTTTAGTAAATGCTTCAAGGAACAAAGAGATTTTTGTTGCAAACCTCATATATTTTACTTAGAATGGACTTCAGTTTATTAGTTTTTGGAAAATAACAAGAAACTTTACCCATTTTGATGTTTTGCAATAACTTCTTGAGTCCCTTGAAGCATTTGCATTTTTTACTCATGAGTGCATCTCCGCATTTGCATTTGTCAAAAACTCATTCTCGTCAACTCCTTTCCAGCTGTCACACTGAGGATCTCACGCAAGTATTCCACCCGAGCTCAGACCAAGAAGAAGATGGCTGAAAGAGACCTAGAGATGGACAGAGTTAATGATGAGCTTTCTGATCTTCGTGGAAATATGGGTCAGATGATGGAAATGCTACAGGTTATTCGAGCAAAGTTAGATACCCAACAGACTGTGGTGTCTGAGATCGTCACTGCAACGACTGAGCCTACGCCATCAGTCACTACCCCTGTGACCTGGCCTCCTTTTGGGCTTCCTCATGGATTTGTACCTCCTCCTCAGGGTTTTGCTTCTCAAAGTTTTATACCTCCTTCCCAAGGACTTACTGCTCAGGGTTTCTTCCCTCCTTCCCAAGGTTTCTCTTCTCAAAGTTTCGCACTTCCTTCTCAGGGTTTTGCATTTCCTTCCCAAGGTTTTGTACCTCCCCCTCAAGGATTTGCTTCTCAGCAGACTATTCATGTGACTAATGAAGAGAACCATGTGGTTACTAATTTCACACCAGACATTGTGCACACCCGTGCCCAACCATACTTCAACGACCCTCAGGTGTATGATGTGCCAGATATGTCGGAGAATGGAAATGAGAAACATGAGAAGATGCAAGAGAATTTTGATACCCTTGAGAAAAGGTTAAGAGAAATTGAAGGCGATCAGATCTTTGGGGCTGCTGCTAGAGAGATGTGTATGGTGTCTGGTCTGGTAATTCCCCCAAAGTTCAAGATACCCACTTTTGACATGTACGAGGGCGCAACGTGTCCTAAGAACCACCTCTTAATGTACTATCGAAGAATGGCTGCGTAGGGGGACAATGATAAATTAATGATCCACTGCTTCCAGGGCAGTCTGAAGGGAATTTCCTCCAAGTGGTATTTAACGCTAGATCAGTCGAAGATTCGCAGTTTTCAAGACTTGATAGATGCTTTCATTCAGCAGTACAAGTACAATATGGACCTTGCTCCCGATAGGAGGCATCTGTTGAGTATGTCACAAATAGATTCTGAATCATTTAAAGAATATGCTCAGAGGTGGAGAGGGACCGCTTCTCAGGTAGATCCTCCGTTGTCTGAAAAGGAGTTAGTTGATTGGTTTGTTGACACAGTGCGACCAGAATTCTTTGAGAGAATGGTGGGAAGCGTAACTGCTAGCTTTTCTGACCTTGTAGCTGTGGGAATCAAGGTTGAACTTGGACTAAAAAATGGAAAGATGAGTGGTGCATCTAGCAGTTCCAACAATGGTAGTGGAAACAACGTCAAGAAATTTACCAACAATTTCCACAAGAAGAAAGAGGGTGAGACAAATGCAATAATGACGAGTCAAAGGAGAAATCCGCTTTGGCAGAGGCCTCCACCTGTGGCTCAACACCAGTATGTCTACCCACCACAGTATGTCCAACATCCTTATGTAGCGGCAGTCCATCCGTCATATAATGCACAAGTCCCAATGTATCGGCCAACTCAAGCAGTACCGATGTATCAGCAAGCAACTCCAGTGATTCCAGCTTATCAACCAACGCTCAACAATCCAGGCTATCAACGAGCACCCATTGCTTCAGCCTACCAACAAAGGACTCCACCTTGTAGATGTTTAAGAATTGGCAGAATTTTTGACCAAACAAGAAATGTTAAATTCAGTTCAGAATGTCCTATCAGATGTTGGGACATTATCAAACAGAGTATGTGAACTTAGTTCAGGATGTCTCATCAGATGTTGGGACATTGTGTAAATAACTTAAGTTCAGTTTTTCAGGATGTCCCAACAGATGTTGAGACATCTCAGACCTGCTACCAGAATTAATTATTGATTAACAGATCAGAGATATTTAAGGAGAGTTATCTGGAATTAATTAATGATGGATAAAAACAGAACAAGGCGCATCTGTAGGGAGATTTATATTGAAGATTCAGTTTAAAACAGAAGACCTAATGCACCTAGAATCTAGGAGGTAACAAACCCTAAATTTAAGGTGGAAGCTGCTGCGCATTAGGGCTGGACCATTCTACAGAAAGCCCAAAATTCAGATACCTATTTAATCAACAGAAACTCATAGAATTGAGTACGAATTTTAGAAGACCAAATAGGGTGTCTAGTGTTTTAATAGAAGGTTGTTTTTATGTACCACTTTATAAGCTTTTAAGCAAAAGTGCATTTGTGACTTGATTGAAACTGTTAAGTAAAATCAAGCTGTATTGTTTGAAGGATGTCTTCAATTTTTGTAAACTTGTAAACTTGATCACTGTGTGATTGAGGGGGAGTGAGTAGGGTACTCTTATCTAAGGTGTGTCTTAGGTAGAAATTGCATTGGGTAGTTATTAAGTGATAGATTAAACAGGGTGGTTTAAGTCTAGAATTAATAATACTTATAGTGGATTTCCTCCTGGCTTGGTAGCCTCCAGATGTAGGTGTGGTTATACACTGAACTGGGTTAACAAACTTCTGTGTTGTTTACTTTTCTTGCTATTTAAGTTTTGGTTAAATTTGTCAAGTGTCCTATCAAGTGTTGGGACATCTCTTAGGACATCTCATACCTGATCACAGAATTTCAATTGGCATCAGAGCAGGCACCCTGCCTGTTTATACTGGGTGAGATCTAGGGAATACAAATTCTGTAACATGGACAGAGATTTAGGGTCAGTAAATAGACCACCTATACTGGATGGATCTAATTATGACTACTGGAAGCCAAGAATGATTGCATTCTTAAGGTCACTTGACAACAGGGCATGGAGAGCAGTCAATGTTGGATGGGATCATCCTGTCCAAGACACCAAAGATGGATCAAAAGTGCTGAAACCTGAAGAAGAATGGAGTAAGGAGGAAGAAGACTCAGCACTAGGCAACTCAAAAGCCTTAAATGCTTTATTCAATGGCATTGATAGGAACATTTTCAGACTTGTGCATCATTGTGAGCTGGCCAAAGATGTTTGGGATACTCTCAAAACAACTCATGAAGGAACATCAAAAGTAAAAATGTCAAGACTTCAACTTCTCACCACCAAGTTTGAAAACTTGAGGATGAAGGAAGATGAATCAATTTATGAGTTCTACATGAACATCTTGGATATAGCCAATACTTCTGGAGCTTTGGGAGAAAAGATGACTGATGAAAAGCTGGTAAGAAAGATTCTCAGATCTTTGCCAAAAAGATTTGACATGAAAGTCACAGCAATAGAAGAAGCTCAAGACATATGCTCCATGAAAGTTGAAGAACTCATTGGCTCCCTTCAAACTTTTGAGATGGGAATGAATGAGACAAATGTTAAAAAGAACAAAAGCATAGCATTGGTGTCAAATACTGATGAAGAAGAAGATGATGAATCAGAAAATGGTAAAAGCTTATCAGAAAACCTAGCTATGCTTGGAAGACAAGTCAAACAGATTCTCAGAGGAATGGATGGCAAATCCAAATCCAATGGAAAATACACAAACTCTTCTGAGAACAGGAGACCTTATGATGCTAATAAAAAGTCAAATTATGCTGAAAAGACCAGTCAAGAAGGAATCAAGTGCCATGGATGTGAAGGATATGGACACATCAAGAAGGAATGTCCTACCTTCTTAAAAAGACAAAAGAAGGGACTATCTGTAACCTGGTCTGATGAAGACTCAGGAGGAGATTCAGAAGAAGAATCAGCTAAGCATTTTACTGCTTTAGCTGGACTGTGTGAATATGATAGTGATTCCAGTTGTGGAGAGCTTACGTATGCAGATCTTGAGCAAGCTTTCAAAGATCTATACAAGAGAAGCACTGAAATATGCAGTGAGGTTATAAATCTAAAGAAGCAGAATGAGGTATTAGAAGATGAAAAAGCAAGTGATCAAGTAATCATTGATACCTTGAAAAGTGAAGTAACTCTTCTCAACTCTAAGTTGGAACATATGTCCAAATCTGTTAAAATGTTGAACAGCAGCTCAAATACACTGGATGTTATTCTCAGCAATAATAAACATTCAGGGGACAAAAGTGGACTGGGATATAACAGAGATGAAGCCAGCTCTAGCAAAGCTACTGCAAAAACTACACAGTCAAACAAGATGTCCCAACAGATGCTTCAACATCAGAACACAAAGACAAACATAATGTTCCAACAGATGTCTCAACATTCTAGAAAGAACAAAATGAAGAAGAAGTATCAAAGATGGAGATGCCATCACTGTGGAAGATTTGGACATATCAAACCTCATTGTTATAAGTTGCATGGATATCCAAATCAGATGTATCAGCAACCTTCCAAGAAGAAAATAGAAGTTACCAAGAAAGTGCTGCATAAACATCATAGAAATCAGCAACCTCCTAAGCAGAAGACTGAAAACTTCAAGAAGGTATGGAAACCAAAAGCTAGCACTGAAGCTGATCAAAGCTACAAGAACAAGATCAACAATCAAGCTTGGAGATCAGCTGATAAACAACACACAGGGCAGAGGCATCAAAAGAAATCTCAACTCATCTGGTCAAAGAAAAGTACTGCATACATAGCACATACATCACTGAGAGTATCAGCTAAAGAAGACTAGTACTTTGACAGTGGATGTTCAAGACACATGACTGGATTGAAGAATTTGCTAGTAAACTTAAAATCACATTCATCCAGGTATGTGACCTTTGGAGATGGAGCTAAAGGAGAAATCAAGGGAGTTGGAACCTTGGATTATCAAGATGTTCCAAGACTAGATGATGTGCTGCTAGTTAAAGGTTTAACTGTTAACCTGATCAGCATAAGTCAGTTATGTGATCAAGGGTACAGTGTAAACTTTACCAAAACTGAATGCATAGTGACTAACAATGAACAAGAGGTTGTCATGAAAGGATCCAGATCTAAAGACAACTGTTACATGTGGGAACCACAAGTCTTCAGTCTCACTTCAACCTGCTCTCTAGCTAAAGAAGAAGAAGTGAAACTGTGGCACCAAAGACTAGGTCATCTTCATTTCAGAGGCATAAAGAAGATCATATCTATGGATGCTGTAAGAGGTATTCCTAAACTGAAGATTGATGATGGCAAAATATGTGGTGAATGTCAAATAGGCAAGCAAACCAAGATGTCCCATCCAAAGCTCCAACATCTGACAACTTCCAAAGTTTTGGAACTTTTACATATGGATCTTATGGGACCTATGCAGGTTGAAAGTCTTGGTGGTAAGAGGTATGCTTATGTGGTGGTTGATGACTTTTCAAGATATACATGGATAAATTTCATCAAAGAAAAGTCTGATGTATTTGATGTATTCAAAGAATTATGTCAAAGATTACAAAGGGAAAAATCCACCTGTGTGATTAGAATTAGAAGTGATCATGGAAAAGAATTTGAGAATCAAAAGTTCTTAGATTTCTGCTCTTCAGAAGGAATCAATCATGAGTATTCTTCACCTATCACTCCTCAACAGAATGGGATTGTTGAAAGAAAGAATAGAACTATTCAAGAATCAGCAAGAGCTATGATCCATGCTAAAAAGTTACCTCTGTATTTCTGGGCTGAAGCTATGAACACTGCCTGCTACATCCATAACAGAGTTACTTTGAGAAAAGGAACCCTGTCCACAATATATGAAGTCTGGAAGGGCAGAAAACCCACTGTGAAGTACTTTCATGTGTTTGGAAGTAAATGCTATATTCTGGCAGATAGGGAGCAAAGGAGAAAAATGGATCCTAAAAGTGATGAAGGGATTTTCCTTGGATACTCTATAAACAGCAGAGCATATAGAGTATTTAATTACAGAACAAAGGTTATCATGGAGTCCATAAATGTGGTAATTGATGATGTTTCTACAGATGTCCCAGAAGATGTTGGAACATCTGCTGATATCAAGATTGAAGCTGAAGAAAAGAATGATCAATATATCTTTACTCAAACTGATACAAGGACAGAAGAATCAAGCAAACCTCCCTCCATCAGAATACAGAAGGATCATCCCAAAGATTTAATAATTGGTGATCCCAACAGAGGTGTAAGCACTAGATCAAGAGAAGTGATTTCAGGTTCTTGTTTTGTTTCCAAAATAGAACCTAAAAATGTCAAGGAAGCTCTCACTGATGAATACTGGATTTGTGCTATGCAAGAGGAATTAGGTCAATTCACAAGGAATGAAGTGTGGAATCTTGTACCTAGACCTGATGACATAAATGTGATTGGTACAAAATGGGTGTATAAGAACAAGTCAAATGAACAAGGAATTGTTACAAAGAACAAAGCTAGACTTGTGGCTCAAGGATACACTCAAATTGAAGGAGTAGACTTTGATGAAACCTTTGCACCAGTAGCAAGGCTTGAATCAATAAGACTACTGTTGGGAATTGCTTGCATCTTGAAGTTCAAGCTATTTCAAATGGATGTGAAAAGTGCCTTTCTTAATGGTTATCTCAATGAAGAGGTATATGTAGAACAGCCTAAAGGATTTGTTGATCCAAGCTGTCCAAATCATGTATACAAATTAAAGAAAGCACTGTATGGTCTGAAGCAAGCTCCAAGGGCATGGTATGAAAGACTGACCACATTTCTTATCAAGCAAGGATATAGAAAAGGTGGAATTGACAAAACATTGTTTGTTAAAGATGAAGAAGGAAATGTCATGATTGCACAAATATATGTTGATGACATTGTGTTTGGTGGGATGTCTGATAAGATGGTCAAACATTTTGTCAAGCAGATGGAATCTGAATTTGAAATGAGTCTAGTAGGTGAATTAATCTACTTTCTTGGTCTGCAAGTAAAGCAAATGGAAGACTCAATGTTTATTTCCCAAAGTAAGTACTCCAAGAACATAGTGAAGAAATTTGGAATGGAAAATGCTTCTCATAAAAGAACTCCTGCTCCCACACATTTAAAGCTGACTAAAGATAAAAAGGGTGAGAATGTAGATCAAAGTTTATATAGAAGCATGATTGGAAGCTTGTTATACTTGACTGCTAGCAGACCAGACATTGCATTTGCAGTAGGAGTTTGTGCAAGATATCAAGCTGATCCAAAAGTCAGTCATCTCAATCAAGTCAAGAGAATCCTTAAATATGTTAATGGTACTTGTGACTATGGCATAATGTACTTTCATGGTTGCAAACCAATTCTCACTGGCTTCTGTGATGCTGATTGGGCAGGAAGTGCTGATGACAGAAAAAGCACTTCAGGAGGATGCTTCTTTCTAGGAAACAATCTGATTTCTTGGTTCAGTAAGAAACAGAATTGTGTATCCTTATCTACAGCTGAAGCTGAGTATATAGCAGCAGGTAGCAGTTGTTCTCAGTTGGTTTGGATGAAGCAGATGCTCACTGAGTACAATGTCCCACAGGATGTCATGACATTGTACTGTGACAACTTAAGTGCAATCAACATATCTAAGAATCCTATCCAACACAGCAGGATTAAGCATATTGATATCAGACATCACTTCATCAGAGATCTTGTAGAAGAAAAGGTGATTTCATTGGAGCATGTAGCTACAGATTTGCAATTAGCTGATATCTTTACCAAAGCATTGGATGCTACTCAATTTGAGAATTTAAGGGGTAAACTTGGAATCTGTTTATGTGATATTTAGCAGTTAATGAGATGTGCCAACATGTCATATGACATTGCATGGCATAAGTTCCAGATGGCAAATCTAGTCTGGTCTAGATCCTTGGGAATTCCATCCCTAATCATTTGGACTGTAACGGCTACATATTTAGTAACTACTTATAAGAAGCTATCAAGATTCTCATCATACCATCACAAGCGAATCACATTAACTCTCAATCCTTCAGAAATCATAAACCCTAAAGCTGTTCATCCATCTTCTCAACAATGTCTCAAAACCCTAAAACAGCTGAGGAAATTCTCAACAAGGAAGACGTTGTTCATGCCACTCCAATCTCTGTTGTGCCAATGCCATCAACACCATTGGACGAGCTCAGGGGAAGCGCCTCTCACACTAAAAAGGCAAGAACACCAAAGAGAGGTAAAGATCAAATCAGAAGCAAAGCTAAAGGCATTCCCTCTCCTACTAACATGTCCTCAAAATACTCCAAATATGTTGATGATTCCATCAAGGAGATTGTCAACCAAGTTTTTTCTGAACAAAGAGTGGTGAAAGGGATCTCTGTTCCTTTGAACACCATTCCTGCACCTCAAGAAGAACCAGCTCAAGATACAGAGGACACTGCTGCAGAACAAGATGTCCCAACAAATGTTGGAACATCTGAAGATAAGAAAAAGAACTCATCTGATGTTGATCTGGAACAAACTGAGGACAAAGCCTCAAATGAAAATGATGAAGAGGTCTCTGAAGAACAGGCTCAAGGCTCAAATGAAGATCAAATCCCTGCTGATCAACCAGCTGAAGAGGAGGCTGCCCAATCTCCTCCAGTGGTCAATCTGGAGCAGGACTCTGATGCAGAGATCATAGCATCTGTGAAACCCAGCATTGCTAAAAGACTCAGGTCCAGGAAGGGCAAGCTGCAAGCTGAAGCAGCAATTCCTGAAAAGAAGAAAGCCTCTCCAAAGAAAGGGAAGGCTAAAGTCTCTTTTGGGCCATCAAAACAATGGAGTAAAGTCCAAACTCAGAAAAGGAAAGCTGCCACATCATCAGATTCAGATGTTGGATCAGATGTCCCAACATCTCCTCCCAAGAAGAGACCAGCAACATCCAGAGCTTCAACTGCTGTACCAGAAGCTCCCTTGGACAACATATCATTTCACCATGTCTCTAGTGTGAACAGGTGGAAATATGTGTACCAAAGAAGGGTAGCCCTGGAAAGAGAACTGAGCAGCAATGCACTTGAGTGCACAGAACTGATAGACCTCATCTCTGCTGCAGGACTATTCAAGACAGTATCAGATCTCTCTCCCTGCTATGAACTTCTTGTCAAAGAGTTCATTGTGAATCTTCAGGAGGATTGCTCCAATGGTAAGTCCTCTGAGTTTCAAAAAGTTTATGTTAGAGGTAAATGTGTAGAGTTTTCTCCCCAAATCATAAATGAATACCTAGGAAGAGAAATAGATGGACCCAATGAGCTAGGTAAAACAGATAATCAAGTATGCAAGGTGATCACTGCAAACCAGGTCAAGGCATGGCCTGTGAAGGGAAAGCTTTCTGTGAGCATGCTTACCAGAAAGTATGCCATGCTGAACAGAATTGGTACTGCTAACTGGGTGCCTACCAACCACACTTCCTCAATCTCAACTGGTCTAGCCAGGTTTATATATGTTGTGGGAACTCAAACCAAGATGGACTATGGAGCTTTCATCTTTGATCAAACCATGAAGCATGCCATCTCTACTGCAACAAAGCTGCCAATAGCTTTTCCATCATTGCTGTGTGGTATTGTTCTAAGTCAATACCCTGGGATTTTAAATGAGAAGGACACAGTCTGCAAGAGAGAGAGCCCCCTGGCTTTTCATTACAAATTATTCCTCAGTCACCATGCTGCAGATGTTGAAGCACCTTCTGGGACATCTGCTGGTCCCTCAACTGCTAAGAATCCCATCTCCAAGAAGACTTTAATTGCTGAACTCAAAAGCACCTGCAAAGAGCTTGAAGCTAGAAAGAAGAAGCTTGAGGAAATCATTCAAAGGTTGGAGAATGAAGAAGACCAGAAAGCAAACTCTGATGAAGACAGTGATGCTGATGAAGAAACAGAAGCTGATGAAGAAACAGAAGTTGAGGAAGCAACTGAGAGTAATGAATCTGAGTGATCAATGTATGTGAGGCAAATGTAATGACAGCAATGTAATGACAGTAATAGTGTCTTTGGCCCCTAATTTTGTGTCTACCAAGGGGGAGAACAACATCAAATGTAATTGCTGTTTAAGTATAAATGAGAAAAAATCTGTTTGTTTCTGCCTGAACTGAATAAGTATGAATATTTCTGTTGAAACAAGACTGGATACATATATGTTTGAGGGGGAGTAATCTCAAATAAGAATCAACAGAAAAGTAATGATATACTCTGATAAAAAGAACTTCTGCTGCACTCTGAAAACCAGAAAAGATGTTAGCCAAAAATTAGCCAAAGGGGGAGTTTGTAGATGTTTAAGAATTGGCAGAATTTTTGACCAAACAAGAAATGTTAAATTCAGTTCAGAATGTCCTATCAGATGTTGGGACATTATCAAACAGAGTATGTGAACTTAGTTCAGGATGTCTCATCAGATGTTGGGACATTGTGTAAATAACTTAAGTTCAGTTTTTCAGGATGTCCCAACAGATGTTGAGACATCTCAGACCTGCTACCAGAATTAATTATTGATTAACAGATCAGAGATATTTAAGGAGAGTTATCTGGAATTAATTAATGATGGATAAAAACAGAACAAGGCGCATCTGTAGGGAGATTTATATTGAAGATTCAGTTTAAAACAGAAGACCTAATGCACCTAGAATCTAGGAGGTAACAAACCCTAAATTCAAGGTGGAAGTTGCTGCGCATTAGGGCTGGACCATTCTACAGAAAGCCCAAAATTCAGATACCTATTTAATCAACAGAAACTCATAGAATTGAGTACGAATTTTAGAAGACCAAATAGGGTGTCTAGTGTTTTAATAGCAGGTTGTTTTTATGTACCACTTTATAAGCTTTTAAGCAAAAGTGCATTTGTGACTTGATTGAAACTGTTAAGTAAAATCAAGCTGTATTGTTTGAAGGATGTCTTCAATTTTTGTAAACTTGTAAACTTGATCACTGTGTGATTGAGGGGGAGTGAGTAGGGTACTCTTATCTAAGGTGTGTCTTAGGTAGAAATTGCATTGGGTAGTTATTAAGTGATAGATTAAACAGGGTGGTTTAAGTCTAGAATTAATAATACTTATAGTGGATTTCCTCCTGGCTTGGTAGCCTTCAGATGTAGGTGTGGTTATACACTGAACTGGGTTAACAAACTTCTGTGTTGTTTACTTTTCTTGCTATTTAAGTTTTGGTTAAATTTGTCAAGTGTCCTATCAAGTGTTGGGACATCTCTTAGGACATCTCATACCTGATCACAGAATTTCACACCTCCTTATCCAAATTCCAACTTTCAGAATAGAAGACCAGGAGGAAGGCCTCCCCATCCTCGGATCCCTATGACCTATACTGAATTGTATCCCTCACTACTGAAGAAAGGTTTGGTTACTCCAAGGCCTTTGGGTCCTCCACCAGATCCGCTTCCACCAGGTTACAACTCAAGTGCCCACTGTTTGTTCCACGAAGGTGCTCCGGGGCATGATTTGGAAAATTGTATTGCTTTGAGGTATGTTGTGAAGGATCTAATAAATAAAAACATTTTGTCATTTGGAGATACTAGTCCGAATGTTAAAAATAATCCTTTACCTAAGCATGGGTCCATAAATGCCATTGTTGACGAGTCTGACGAAGATTTGATTTTCAATGCCACAGAGATCAAAACCCCGCTTAGAGACTTCCATGCGAAGTTAGTAGAGGTGGGTATGTTGAAGAACTGTCATAAGAATTGTGAAGTTTGTGCGAATAATCCAAAGGGATGTGAACTGGTTTTGAGAGATGTTCAAAGTTTGATTAATCTGGGTGTTTTACAAGTAAGCGGTCGTGTGAAGAGGAATGAAGTGGCAATGATTGAACCCATTTTCAACTTACCTGAATCTGATTCTACCATGGCACCGGTGTTTAACCTGCCTGAGTCCCCAAAAGTTCAACCCAACTTTAATATGCCAGAACCTGTGGTGCCCATTTTCAATATACCCGAACCAAGGTTTGAGCAAAGGAGTAACCCTTTCCTTTATGAAGATACCAAAGCAATTCCGTGGAAGTATGATACAGGTGGGGTTCATCAAAAGTTTGAACAGGCTGGTCAGAAGGAAGGTTCAAAAGTGGCAAGTGCTGACATAGCAGGTGCAAGTCGTTTAACTCGCAGTGGTCGTGTTTATACTCAGCAAGCCAATACAGTTCCACCTAAAGAAGTAATCCCCACTGTTGTCAACCAGGATAAAGGAATGGTCTTGGGAGAGGAGGATGCAGAATTTCTCAGAATCATTAAGAAGAGTGATTATAAGGTTATTGATCAGCTACATCAAACACCTTCCAAAATATCTATCTTATCACTTCTTATGCATTCACCAGCCCATCAGGGTGCTCTCTAGAAATTACTAGGCCAAGCCCATGTTACGCATGATATAACTGTGAATCAGTTTGATGGAGTCATTGCCAATATCACTGCATGTAACAATCTCAGCTTCAGTATGGAGGATCTTCCAAAAGATGGCTTGGACCATAACCGTGCTCTTCACATATCTGTAAAATGTCAGGAGGATACTTTAGAAAGAGTTCTTGTAGATACAGGATCTTCATTGAATGTTTTGCTGAAAAGAACGCTTGCCAAGTTATCTTATCAAGGGGAAGAGATGAGGCCCAGTGCCCTGATTGTAAAATCTTTTGATGGGTCAAAGAGGAATGTTATCGGAGAGGTAGACCTACCGATCTTGATTGGACCACAGGTTTTCAAAATCACTTTCCAGGTTATGGAAATTAACCCTAATTACAGTTGTTTGTTGGGAAGACCTTGGATCCATGTTGCTGGGGCAGTCACTTCTACCTTACACTTGAAGATGAAGTTTGTGGTCGATAATAAGCTGGTAACTGTGTCTGGTGAAGAAGATCTCATGGTTAGCAACCTTTCTTCCTTTAGTTACATTGAGGCTGATGAAGATGCTTTGGAAATTGCTTTCCAAGCTCTAGAGATAGCCAATGTTGTCCTTTTGGAAGTAGAGGAATCAAAGGGGAAAGGTATTCCATCTTAGGCATCATTGAAAAGTACCATTTCCACAATTGAAGAAGGAAGCCATGAAGGTTGGGGTGATGCCATTGAAGTCAAACAGAAGCTAGATCGCTACGGGTTAGGTTACAAACCAACTCATGTGAAGGAAGGAGCGTCAACCTCCGTCAAAGGACGTCCAAAGACCATTCAAGAGGTGTTTTCCAGTGCCGGCTATCAGATCAATGCAATTAATGGGGATGCTGAAGATGAAGATGTGGATCATTTGGTTTATCAGTGTGAAGCAGCTTTGGGCAATTGGGAGGCAGTTGAGATCCTATAATTTTTTCCATTGTCAAAGTAATTTATTGTTTTCTTTAAGTGTTTTCAAAGTTCCCTAACTCTGCCCAGGGCTATGGGATCATTTTGTAGGGCCCCTTCTCATTTTCAAGTTATTTAATCAATGAAGGCATTTTGTTAAATTCTTACTTTGTTTTTATTTACTGTTTTTTCTCTTTTCACTTTTAAAAAGAAAATGGCAATCTTTCAAAGCTAATAAAAAGTTTTTCTTGCATCCCTTTATTTTTACTTTTAATAAAAGCAAATCATTCCCATATGCAGAACAAATGAAAACCCTGTTGAATCCATTGACTCTATGCTCTCTCCTAACTTCGATTCGCCCATCTACCAAGCGGAAGATGAAAGTGAGGAAGATTGTGACATTCCCGAAGAACTGGCAAGATTAGTTGAGGATGAGCACACAGATCTTCAGCCCCATAAGGAGCAGATAGAGACCATCAACCTTGGCACCGATGAAGACAAGAAGGAAGTCAAGATTGGTACAACACTTGGGGCAGACATCAGAGAAAGATTGGTCAAGCTTCTCAAAGAGTATGTGGATGTGTTTGCATGGTCTTATCAGGATATGCCCGGGTTTGACACAGACATAGTTGTTCATAAGTTGTCGCTTCAACCAGATTGTCCTCTAGTAAAGCAAAAGCTCCGAAGAACAAGACCAGACATGGCTTTGAAGATTCGAGAAGAGGTTAAAAGACAGTTTGATGCTGGATTCCTCGCAGTTGCAAAGTACCCTGAGTGGGTAGCTAACATTGTGCCAGTCCCCAAGAAGGATGGCAAGGTTAGGATGTGCGTGGACTATAGAGATTTAAACAAGGCCAGTTCCAAGGATGATTTCCCTCTTCCGCACATTGATACTTTGCTTGACAACACTGCTAAGTTTGTTGTTTTCTCCTTCATGGATGGGTTTTCAGGATACAACCAGATTAAGATGGATCCTGACGATATGGAAAAGACCACTTTTATCACACCATGGGGTACTTATTATTACAAAGTTATGCCATTCGGTCTTAGAAATGCAGGAGCCACCTATCAAAGGGAAATGGTCACCCTTTTCCATGATATGATGCATAAGGAAATAGAAGTTTACGTAGATGATATGATTGCCAAATCACAGAGTGACGAGGATCATTTGAATCATCTCCTGAAGTTATTTGAGCATCTCAGAAAGTTCCAACTGCGTCTGAATCCAGCTAAGTGTGCCTTTGGTGTCCGATCAGGAAAGTTACTCGGTTTTATTGTTAGTCTGCAAGGAATTGAGGTAGATCCGGATAAGGTCAGAGCAATTCAAGAAATGTCAGCTCCAAAAACAGAAAAGCAAGTCAGAGGCTTCCTTGGGAGACTGAATTACATCTCCAGATTTATCTCCAACATGACTGCTACCTGTGAACCTTTATTCAAGTTGCTCCGGAAGAATCAAGCAATTGAGTGGAGTCCTGATTGTCAACTGGATTTTGAGAAGATCAAGGTTTACCTACAAGAACCTCCTATCTTAATCCCACCTACTCCAGGGAAGCCTCTCTTCATGTACCTGACTGTACTTGAGGGATCTATGGGTTTTGTATTAGGCCAACAGGATGAAACTGGTCGCAAGGAGCATGCCATTTATTACTTAAGAAAGAAGTTCACAGATTGTGAAAGCCGATATTCGCTTTTAGAAAAGACTTGTTGTGCTTTGGCATGGGCTGCCAGACATCTCAGGCAGTATATGATTTGTCATACTACTTTGTTGATCTCGAAAATGGATCCAATAAAGTACATTTTTGAGAAGCTTGCCTTGACAGGAAGACTCGCCCGTTGGCACATGTTGTTATCCGAATATGACATCCAGTATGTAACCCAGAAGTCTATCAAAGGCAGTGTTTTATCTGACTACCTTGCTGATCACCCTGTTAAGGACTATGAACCTTTGAAATTCGATTTCCCGGATTAGGACATTATGTTGATAAAGGACTGTGAAGTTCCAGGTCCAGATGAAGGTCCCGAGCCGGATTCTCGTTGGAAGATGATGTTTGATGGTTCCTCTAATTACATGGGGCATGGTGTGGGAGCTGTTTTGATGAATCCTGATGCTGGTTATACTCCCTTCACGGCCAGATTATGTTTTGAATGTACAAACAACATCGCTGAGTATGAAGCATGTGTTTTAGGTATCGAAGCTGCAATTGATACCAGAATCAAGATCCTTGAAGTATATGGAGACTCAGCTTTGGTAATCTACCAAGTCAAAGGTGAATGGGAGACTCGTGATGAGAAGTTGATCCCTTACCGTGCCCACATTGTGGAGTTAATTAAATACTTTGATGAAGTCACTTTCCATCATGTTCCAAGGGCAGAGAATCAAATTGCAGACGCTTTGGCTATGTTGGCCTCTATGTTTCAAGTCAGATTTCTTAATGAAGCTCCGCTCATTAAAATCGAGCGAAAAACTACACCAGCCTACTGTCCACTGGTCGAAGAAAAAACTGATAAGAAACCATGGTTCTATGACATCAAGAACTACTTGCAAAATCAAGAGTACCTAGCTGATGCAACAACGTTAGACAAGAAGACTTTGAGGAGATTGACATCCAAGTTTTTCCTCAGCAACAATGTGCTTTACAAGAGAAATCACGATATGGTTCTGCTCAGATGTGTGGACAAGCGCGAAGCAGACTTATTGATCAGGGAAATTCATGAAAGATCATTTGGAACACATGCCAATGGACATGCCATGTCCAGGAAGATTTTGAGAGCTGGATACTTCTGGTTGACCATGGAATCAGATTGTTTTAAGTACGCCAGGAAGTGTCATAAATGCCAGATTTATGCCGACAAGGTGCACATACCTCCGACCCTTTTGAATGTTCTATCATCGCCTTGGCCTTTCTCAATGTTGGGCATTGACATGATAGGGGCAATTGAGCCTAAAGCTTCCAATGGTCACCGGTTTATCTTAGTTGCAATCGATTACTTTACCAAGTGGGTAGAAGCAGCTTCCTACGCCAATGTGACAAAGCAAGTGGTCGCCCGCTTCATCAAGAACCAAATTATCTGCCGCTATGGGATCCCAAGCCGAATCATCACAGATAATGGGACCAACTTAAACAACAAGACGATGAAAGAATTATGTGATACATTCAAGATTGAACATCATAATTCTTCTCCTTACCGTCCAAAGATGAACGGAGCTGTTGAAGCTGCGAACAAGAACATCAAAAAGATCTTGCAGAAGATGGTGAAGACTTACAAAGACTAGCACGAGATGTTACCGTATGCCTTACACGGATACAGAACGTCAGTTCGCACTTCAACAGGGGCAACCCCTTTCTCTTTGGTGTATGGGATGGATGCAGTTCTCCCTATCGAAGTAGAGATACCATCTTTGAGGATCTTGATGGAAACCAAACTGGAGGAAGCTGAGTGGGTCCAAAACAGATATGATCAACTGAACCTCATTGATGAGAAGAGAATGACTGCCATGTGCCATGGCCAGTTGTACCAGAAGCGCATCAAAAGAGCATTTAACAAGAAAGTTCGTCTCCGAGAATTCAAAGAAGGAGACCTTGTACTCAAGAAAATCTTGCCAGTCCACAAAGACATGCGTGGAAAATGGAGACCTAACTATGAAGGTCCATATGTTGTGAAGGTGGCATTCTCCGGAGGTTCCCTAATCCTCACAACTATGGATGGTGAACAACTAAAACACCCGGTGATTTCTGATGCAGTCAAAAAATATTATTCCTAAATAAAGCCCGCTAGGTCGAAAACCAGAAATGGCGACCTAGGCAAAAATGGGTATCCCAGTGGATCATAACCTATGAAGGAGATCCAGGCAAAAGTTAGGGATAAAAACAAAAAAATAAGAGCTCGTTAAGTTGAAAACCCGAAAGGGCGGCTTAGGCAAAAAAGAGCGTCCCGGTGGATTGAAAACCCGAAAGGGAGGTCCAGGCAAAAATTAGGGACAAAGGCATTTGACTGTATCAGATTGTGTTTACCATTACGGAAGATCATTGCTTGAAGATCAATCCAGTCTCTCTTGTCAGAAGCAAGGTGTTGGGCGGTTTTAGTTATTAGGGATTATAATGGTCGTTGGATTCAATGTAGACCTTTCCCATTGTCATTTTCAAATTGTAATTTCCCATGGAGCTTTTGCTATTGCCAGGCTACCATTCTTGAATGAAATACAACCTTTGTCTTTAAACTTTGTCTTTCAGCTTCTTATTTTCTTTGTTATGCAAAATGTCTTTACTGAAATACAATTTAACTCTGAAAATGACAAAAAATTTAAAACAGTTTTTGAAAACATACTGGAAAACATTCGAATTTCTTTGACTTTAGAGAATATTAAAAGATTTTCTGTCTTCTAAAAAATCCTCTGGCTTGCAGCAACACTCTCATGCCATTATTACAGAAATCCCCAAGAGGATTAAAAGCTGGTAGCACTCTTGGATGGACCCTTGGACCAAACATTGATTTCCAAGTTTGAAGACATCTCCCCAGCATCTTTCATTTTGCTCGTCTGAGTATTGGCGTTGAGATCCTACTCTCCCCTGTTTTGTCAAAACCCTTTGTCTCCCTAGAGTCAGCATTTGCATATCATGATCATTCACATCATGTTCAATCATACGCATTTGACATAATCATCTGTCTATCCCCAGTTGTCGCTTGTCTAACTCCAGGTCCAGATTATTGTCTTTTGTTTTTTTAAAAGTCCATTGTTGTTGGTACCCCGCAGTGTGGTTAACCTAAGGTTTTTTCCAGCAACACTGGTATCCCCTGCAGAGGCCCTCATTGACATATACCTCTTTTAAGCCCGATCATCATCAGCATGAATCTTTTAAGCTTTATGCTTAAGATTTAAGGTCGTTAATTCAACATGCATCCGTGTTCTCCTGATAATTACTAAGAGTTTTTTCTTTGAATTCTTCGTTTAAGGAATCTCCGGAGGTTGGTCGTTTATCTCGTTGAAAACTCCAACATTTTTCTTAATTTTCCAGCTGGTCGCTTAGAACCGTTTGATTTATCTTTAAAATGCTTCGCATTCTGCTCCCGGTATCAGTTGGTCGCACAGAACCACTGCCCAAAAACTGTGTTTGTTTTCTTTACCCTCGGTATCAACAGTTACACTTGAACCTGTTGATTTATCACTAGGGATTATTTATCTGGTTATGTATTTCCCGACCGCCGCGTCGATGACAATTATTTATTTCTTCAACCGTAGTGTTGAATTTCATTTCCCGACCGCCGCGTCGATGACAATTATTTATTTCTTCAATCACCGTGTTGAATTATTTCCCGACCACCGTTGTCGACGACCGTTATTTATTTTCCGACCACCGTTGTCGATGTCTGCTAGTTTATTTTCCGACCACCGTTGTCGATGTCTGTTATTTTATTTTTCCGACCACCGTTGTCGATGTCTGTTGTTTTATTTTTCCTACCACCGTTGTCGATGTCTGTTTTTTTTTATTTTTCCGACCACCGTTGTCGATGCCTGTCATTTTTATTTTCCGACCACCGTTGTCGACGCCTGTCATTTTATTTTCCCGACCGCCGTTGTCGATATCTGTTATTTTATTCTCTCGACCACCGTTGTCGAGGTCTGTTATTTTATTTTCCCGATCACCGTGTCAATGTTTGTTATTTTATTTCCCGACCGCCGTGTCGATGTCTACTTCATTATTTCCTCAGCTATTGTGTTGAGTTTTTCTTTCCCGACCTCCGTGTCGATGTCTGTTACTTTTGTTTTCCCGACCGCCGAGTCGATGTCATTTCAACCTTTTTCTCAATTGCCGAGTTATTGTATTGGGATCCCCAGCATTCCTCCTCGAACTTGCTAACTCGTCACTTCAGATAGTCTGTTTTTGTTCATTGTATCAGTTTTGGTCACATCAAGCCATTACGTTTTCACTTTGAACCATTTTCTTGATATCATAGGGTGTCAGTCTGTCTTTAATCTTATGCTCTGGATTTTTGTTTGGTTTCCCGTCTTTTGTTATTCTTAGTGCCAGCAGTTACACTTGAACCTGCTGATCTACCACTTTGAATACTTCCTGTTTCCGTTTTGTCATCCCCAGCATATTGTTATCCCCCGTGAGTCTTCACCCTTAGTTTCGTTTCTGTGGATCACCATTACAATTTATTTTCATCATTTCTCGCATACCATTTTCAGCATATTCATCATAAAAAAATCAGCATGCTAGGATTTATTGCATCCCGCATGTCATATCCCCAGCAAAACAAGGAGTCCATCATAAGTTCATAGCATGTCATTGCATTTAGAGGTAAAATTTTCGGTTATTTCTATAATTAAATACCCTTACTACGATTTGTATGAGGATTAACATTTCTCATGTCATCTGGTAAAGTTATTTAAATAGGGGCAACTGTCACACCCCAAATTTTACCCCTAACTTTCATTCACGCATTTCGTCTCATTATTAACGTATCGTTGTGCATATTAGTCATGTTGGGAATGTCAGAGCAGGATTTTGGCTATGAAGTAAGAAGTGGGGTTTGTTTGGATTGTGTATTCATTCATGATCTATTTTTAAATGGGAGGTTGACCTAATTTATGGTTACAAGGCCGAGACCATTTGGCTCCATGCAAGTTTAGAACATATTGCTAGTTTTAATTTCCATTCTATTTTCAAGATAATTTCAAGTTCATTTTTTTATCCTTCATGATTCAAGTTCAATTCATGTTTCTTTACATATTCAATTGCTTTTTTTTTTTAATTTCAACTTCTACTCCAGGTTTAATTTTCAAATTCAGGTTGTCTTTTCTTTTTTCCTTTTTATTATTCCAAGTTCAAATTCCAAAATTCATTCCAAATTTCTAATCCCATTTTTTTTTTAGTTTTAGTTTATTCCTACATTTCAAGATTTATTTTTGTTCCAATCCATTTTTTATTTAAGATTCAAATTTCATTCAAGTCTAAATACAAGTTCTCAATTTAATCTTTTTGTCTTCATTTTCAAATCCCAATCCAATTCTTTTTTTTATTCAATCTCAATTCTTATTCTAATTTTAAGATTCCATTTCAATTTCTATATCCCATTTTAAGTCATGTTTCTATATCCCATTTTTCTTCCCCTCTTATGATGTTGTCCCAAGAAGGGAATCATTTGTCACAAAGCAGTTTAACATTAGAAATTTTAAAGTTAACACCAGACTTGGAAATGATGGCTGAAGTTAGTATCAAAGTTGAAGGCAAGGTGGGAAGACTAGTTACAATAGAGAAAGTACCCGAGGAGATTGAAGCAGCAAAGTTAGACACAAAAAGTTGGATGTGTTAAAACACTATATGGTGAAGCCAAACAATAACAATGAGATAAAGACAAATAATAAATTAGAAGAGAAGGATAGAAATAAGGAACATTCTACTGCATTGTCAAAATTCCAGAGTTCAAACAATTGCTTATTCTAATTCAGTGCCCCTTCTAGCCGCTGTATCAGGACCGACGGGCAATCTCTCTCTAATTGGATGCTCGCCTCCCTTGCAGACGGTTGTAGAGAAAGATGGAACCGCTGGGTCATCAATAGCACAACATGTAACTTCCGTCTTCTCTCAACCGCAATGAAAGAGATGTGCAACCCATTATCAATGCTCGTAACATCCTACACCAGCAAGTTCACAAAGCCAGACCCCTTTATTCGACTTTTGTATATGGAAGCTGTGGAAATACTGGAGGAATCTGTGAAGAATGTTAAGAAATTTAAGAATGAAGTAAGATGGGGGATTGATTTAGCTTCTGAGCATGAAAGATACCTTATAGAAGTTAAGTACTAGAAACCTGTCACAGTCTATAACCATCCAAAAGCCCCAAAGCTCAAGAGTGAATTTGAGTCCATAATAGTAGCAGTTTCAGCTACCGCCAACAGCAACAAAAGCCTTGCCTTTTTCACATCATCATCCTAAGCACCTCATACAGGATAAGCAAAGGGGATTAGCATTCACAATCCAACATTATCATTCAAACTCATGTTACTAAAGACAGTTACTTTTTACTTAAGGGTTAAATCTCTTCACACATACATGTTATACGTAACCAAAGCAGTTCATCATACTACTGTCATTTCAATGTTAACATTGCATTATATTAGCATTCCAAATGTCAAATTTGATTTCCAAAAATCATGTCATAACATTCTTCCATCTAGCATATTCAAATTTCGTTCACATAATCATACCCTTTTTCATTGTATCATACTGTTTTTAAGAGGAGACCTACAAAGGGCAAGCAGTTACGGACCTAGGATTGTCGAAGGGGCATCAAAATCATCTCAAGACTTGGTCACCTTGCAAGACGACTTTGGTAGGGATTTCTGTGAATGATGTCATGGATAGGGAAGCCTGCAAATTCACATACGAAGCATGAGAGGCATATTATGACTTTAGGATCAATTGAAGTTTGTTTAACGACTTTAAGACGGTTACAAATCTCAACTTGATAAAGCTTTGAGCTGCCTGTTTGCAGGCCCATCGTTTCTTCGAATTCCTGCAGCCCTTCGATGTTGGAGGTGCTCCGAAGGACGTGAGCTTCACACACCATTCCTGCACCGCTTGTTCAAGCCCGTATTTCACCGGTGAGAAATGTTGTCTCAAGTTGTTTCTTTCCAACCCTGCAAAATAATTTTTTTACCACAGTTAAAAAAGAGAACAGGATATCATGACAGTTAAAAAAACGTACACTGAATTAATTGAGAGACAAACTATCCCAATCTAAACTGAATTGTTTCAGTTCACTTCAAACTAGAGAAACCAAGTCAACAAGATGGCACAGTAATAAAGGTATAAGCAAGCAAATGTCAGCAGGGCTGTAGAATAAGTTTTCACATAAATGGCAAAAAAACATTTTGATGCAAAAAGGTGAAATCAGACATAGCAAAGAAAAGAAATCCTTCACTTTTATTTCAAAATCACCAAACCCTAATCTGACCCTATTTAAAGAGTCGAAATTCACAAGAAAGGGGCGGCATAAAAAAAACACACCTGAGTACCGTCGCAAGTTTGAACTACCTTTCGAACTGCGAAATCCAAACACCCTTCAACCACCAGCTGCCTCGTTTCCGTCGCCTGCCTTATAATCTACAAAATTTGAAGCGTTGTTGTGTAAGAATCTGAGCCGTAAGAAGAACAAAGCAAGAAGAAAGTGAAGGAAACAGAGATTTCTCAGAGCAAACAAAGAACTAACCATAAACCATCAGAGATTTTGAATCGGTAGTTTTGTTTGTTTGTTTATTTTCATATTCGAACTTTTATCGTTGTTGTTTGTTGATTTTCGCGATTTTTTTGATTTTTTTTATTCCCTTTTGAGAATGTGAACGGATTGTAAGTGTATTAAAATTTGAGGGTTAGGGTTTCATATTTGGGGAAGATAGCCTATTTTCTTCGCTGAGTTTTAGGTTTTCCAGGGTGCATTCTTTTACTCTGGCCGTGTCGTTTTTGTTTAGGGTTTTCAACCCCTCGTTTCATTTTGACTAAGCTGGGTCAATTTAAAACCGACCCACACCCTCCGACCCGACCTGTGTACCTACGGCTGAGACCCCTTTGGGCCTATTGGATGTCCCTTTGTTTGGTTTTGTCATAGGTTTGTTTTTTTCATTTATTTACTTAGTTTTATAATTCATTTTTGATAGATTTTAGATTAAATTTCATATAATAAAAAGAGATAATAAATAATAAAATATCTTAACATTTTCTAAAAAAAGGGGAGTAAATTCAATTCCAAACTAATATTATTTAGTTTTATTAAGTTTTCTTAATTTAACTAAATAGTTGATCTTGTTGTCCATCGGTCGATTTTTTTTATGCGATTAGTATATATCCTTTGCTCATTGTTTGGTCGTTGTGATTATGTATGACGTATTCGTACTTGTTTGTATTTTCACATTTTTAATCGTAATTTGCCAAGTAAAAAAGGTATCTAATAATATAAATAAACACATACTAAAAATAATCGTTTCAAGAAAATAATCTAAAATCTTGGTCCAACGCTAAGTAAACAATTCTCGCCTACATTTTTGCACACACGTAAGTCGGTCACTATATGATCGTCGTCTGCACGACTCTTACGCATCTTAATTAATTTAACAAAGAATAGAGCTCCGGAGTCTATCACTCCGCACGTTCTAGAACGAACCATAACTGGGCGAGCCCCACGCGTAATGTTTCGTTCGTTCCTTCGTTATTAATCGCGTTAAACCGAAAAAACGTCTAAAAAAACAATTATCCAGCTTATTTTACAAATTTAAATATGGAAACAGAACTCCGGAGTCTAGCACTCCGCACGTTCTAGAATGGACCGCTACTGGGCTAGCCCCACGCAATGTGGTCCATTCGCCTTTCGTATTTCGAAGTAAATAATCGCATAAATTATCATACGAAAACAGAACTCCGGAGTCTAGCACTCCGCACGTTCTGGATTGGATCATTCTTGGGCTAGCCCCACGCGACGTGATTCAATCACTATTCGTATCCCAAAATATCTCAATCACTTTTACAAACTAATTCACGAAAGATTAGAGCTCCGGAGTCTGGCATTCTGCACGTTCTAGAATGAATCGTTCATGGGCTAGCCCCACGTGACGCGCTTCATTCGTTCTTTCATACTTAAAACAATTTAAAACTTACCAACCAATTTAAATCATTTTCATAATTAATCAGCGAAAGACGGAACTCCGGAGTCTAGCACTCCGCACATTCTGGAATAGATCACTCTTGGGCTAGCCACACGCGACGTGATTCATTCGCCCTTTCGTTTAAAACACCTTAATAAAGGTCAAACATTTTGTCTAAACGAACGTTGTCTAAATCTTTCTATCTCGCAAACAAGCTAGCGCTTCAGCCTCCGCCGCGAGTATAAGTCAATGCTTAGCAGTAGATTGCGTTTTAAACAATCGTTCAATATAAAAATCACAAACTGTAGTAGCACGAACTACGAAGCTCTGAATTTCCCATTGCACAAGGGAATACGTAGGCACGGGGATTTTGATCCTTCGCGAGCACCCTAATAAAATTTAATTATTTCTCCGTCTGAAGCACAACATTTAAAAACATTTAATTTTTGCTCTGTCTTAATAATAATTTAAAACTTTAAACAAACATATTAACAATCATTTAGAAGACAAAGACTTAAGATCAAACATTTAATCGCATAGATAGCTAAGAGGTTCCCGTTGAGTACAACGGACATGAGGGGTGCTAATACCTTCCCCTTGCGTAACCGACTCCCGAACTTAGAATTTGATTTCGATGACCATTTCTTATCCTTTATTAGGTTGTATCTATATCTCCCTTTTCTTTAATTAGAATAAATAGAATTAGGTGGCGACTCTGTTGTTTGTTTTAGTATCGTATTTTTCGAGGTACGACACAGAGCATCTTTTCAACCTGAAGTATTCCCCGCAGAAGATACTTATACCATTTTCCAGACATCTTGGTCCTTCCAAGTCGATGTTGTTTTCTTTATGGCTTGGTCCTGCCCAGCAGTCATATTGTTGAGTTCCATTCCGCTAATGGTCTCGTTAAGCCCTGTTTCGCCAACAGGCACCTTCCGTGGCTTGGTCCTGCCCAGCAGTCGCGTGTTTTCTTTATGGCTTGGTCCTGCCCAGCAGTCATATTGTTGAGTTCCATTCTGCTAATGGTCTCGTAAAGCCCTGTTTCGCCAACATGCACCTTCCGTGGCTTGGTCCTGCCCAGCAGTCGCGTGTTTTCTTTATGGCTTAGTCCTACCCAGCAGTCATATTGTTGAGTTCCATTCCGCTAATGGTCTCGTTAAGCCCTATTTCACCAACAGGCACCTTCCGTGGCTTGGTCCTGCCCGGTAGTTGCATGTTTTCTTTATGGCTTGGTCCTGCCCAACAGCTATATTGTCGAGTTCCATTCTGCTAATGGTCTCGTTAAGCCATGTTTCGCCAGCAGGCACCTTCCTTGGCTTGGTCCTTCCCAGCAGTCGCGTGTTTTCTTTGTGGCTTGGTCCTGCCCAACAGTCACATTGTCAAGTTCTGTTTCGCTAACGGTCTCGTTAAGTCTTGTTTCGCCAACAGGCATCCTCGTTGTGGCTTGTTTCGCTCAGCATTCATAATGCAGGTTTTTGGCATTGATTCTAGTCCACATGGTTCTATTTCCGCTACCTATTCAGAGGTCGAAACAAAAAAAAAGGGAGAAAAAAAACAAAAACAAAAATATAAGTAAAGAGCATATGGCATTTCTACTATCCATCGAGTTCAAATTTCCAGGTTTTATTCGAGTATTCAATCACTCCAAACTTGAACGTCTAAAAGCTCTCGCAATTATTTGTTCAGGCCTGCAGATGATTGAATAGGGCAGCTGTAATACCTCAAAATTTTCCCTCTCATATCCTCAACATTTTGCATAGCATTTTGCATACATAGATTCATAAAATAACCAAAAACATTGCATCATGTGTAGCATAGTTGAGGCATAGGTATGTGGTCAGGGACTGGAGCAACTGAAGGCATTACAAAGGCAATCAAAGGGCCACAAAGCTTCTCAACCGTGTGCAAAGGGTCATAACATCCCACAAGTCTTCACTGGAAGCCACAAGCCATGGAAAGATTTGATTTGATCAAAGGAGGCAAGCAGTGCAACATTTCTTGATGAAAAGGGCCGAATTAGGGTTTCACTTCTACGGGGCTTCCGCGTGAAGTTATGATTCAAAGAGGATTCATTTGTCTTATATATGATGTCAAGTGTCTATGGTTCAAATCTCGTCCACAAATTCATTTTGGAAGAGGTTCGATTGGCCAGATGACTGAAAATTGAGGAATCGGGGAAAAAGGCAACCGAGCTGGGTAAAAACAAAGGGGGTCGACTCTTGACTTTTGAGATCAAAATCATGAAATTAGGGTTACAATGATCCTATGGTTCAAATTTGGTCAAGAAATGATGGAGGAATCATAAAAAAATCAAGAAAAAAAATCATTTGAAAAGTGGTTGATTTCACTTTTCCCTCCACTTTTCCTTCCACTTTCTTTCCACACTTCCTTCCA
Organism: Lathyrus aphaca; assembly: GCA_963966055.1. Lineage (NCBI taxonomy): Eukaryota > Viridiplantae > Streptophyta > Magnoliopsida > Fabales > Fabaceae > Lathyrus > Lathyrus aphaca. The sequence goes on from OZ014524.1 coordinate 16,030,510, forward strand.
CTCTTTCCCCTTTGTTTTTCCACTTCAATTCCACTCCATTTCCCTTGGAAGCTTCTACCATGTTCTACCATCTTCTAGAGTGTTCCAAGGAATATTCCAGGAATATTCCTTCTCCAACCCTAACCCTAACTAACTACTAACCTAGCTCCATTCCTAAACCTAACTCCATTTCCATACCTAGCTCCTAGCCTAGCCCCTATATAATCACTAATCACTTCATTGCAAAAGGGTTCCCAAGTTTCCAAATTTTTCATTCTCTCACAATCACTTTTTTCTCTCTCACTTTTCCTCCATTTTCCCTTTTTCACTAAGGCTTTTTTGAAGAAGCTCTTCAAGTTTCACATTGAAACTTGAAGATCTTGAAGCTTAGCCTCCAAACTCCATTGATTTTGTGGATTGTGGAAGAAGAAGCTACTGATTTTTTGTGAGGATTTCGGCTTATCGGAAGTGCACGAAGGTTCAAGCATCAAGAACACATTTATTTTAAGGTTTCGCAGTTTTCGTGGTTTTCTCTTCGATCACGCTCTGATTCTTGCAACATCCACCGAAGCACTTCTCCGCTTCGTAGGTTGGTGATCTAAATCACTTCTCCTTTAAGTTATTCTCTTCATCTTGCCGTTTTGGCGTTCTTTAATTGCTTTTTCACTTTGCTTGTGATCAATTTCGTTTCTGTTATGTGTTGCTTGCGGTTTATGATTTGTAATGGATTAGAAGTTAAGGCGTAGATAGTTATAGGATCTAGCATGTGTAAATAAGCTCCAATTGAGTAGAAATTCGTGTTAGCATGTCCATGTGTAGGTAAGGGATCATTAGAAGTGAGTTTGTGGCCAAAAGCACTTATTTCTTAACTTTTTTCACATCTGGTCCAGTGTTAACCGGGTAACCATTTGGTTAAATGGTTAACGCATGCGTTTTAGCCACAAAACAGTGCAGTTTTAGGTCCGTTAACCGATTAACCATTTGGTTAACCGGTTAACGCTGTTAATTTTTGGAATTTTTGCTTATTTGATAGCTTAGTCTTGCTTTCTAGTGCCTTTAATGTTCATACATGTTTAGGTATTGATTTTAGGGAATTTCCTAGGTTGGTTTCGACATCTCATTCCCCCATTTCGAGTCGTTTCAACGCGTTTCCGTTAATATTGCATATTATGCGTTTATATGTTCCTTTGTATATAATTTGGTTTCTTGCATTTTGTTGCTATGTTTATGCATCATTTGGCATGTGAATAATCATGTTGCATTCTGTTTTTACATCTTTCGCATTGCGTTAAATCATTTTGCATTTCATTGTATCAAGATATGTTGCATAATCATGTATGTATGTGCATTTAGTTGCATTTGGTTACATGTTTGATCATAGCATTCACATCAATTCAATTCTGAATTTTTCATTGAGCTTGGCATTTTTGTTGATCTATCATATTGCATGTTCATGATCAATGCTCATTATGTTCATATGTCATATTCATGTGCCATATTTTGCATACTTGTTGCATAATCAACCATGTGATGCATTCTTGTATAATCCCTTAAAAATGTTCATGTTCTTTCATTTATGTATGATGATTCATGTTCAAATGCATGTTCATGATGAAGTTGGTGCATGTTTCATTGAGTTTGTGCATTAAAAAATGAAAATAACCAAATATGTATTTTGCATTTCATAGCTGACTTTGCATATAGGTGTTGTAAAATACATGTTGTTTGTTATGTTTGCATGCTGTATTTGACTTTTTACACCTACCTTTTCATGTTGCATGCTGGCTGTAAAAATTTGCTTTGTGTTATGCATTGTTTTCATGGTTGTTTGTGTATTAGGGGCTGTAGTAGGTGCTGTATTTTTGTTTTAGCATATTTTTAGTTCTCTAGAATTAAAATAGAGTTTAGATTGAGTCATAGAGTCATTAGGATTTAATTAGTGTGTTTGCCTTATTATTTTTAATAAAATGCAACACTAATCTTTGTTTTGTAGGGAGGAAAAGGTATGTTTCCTTACACCTTATCCTTTTATTTTTTATGCATTTCTTTATGCATTTAATTCATCCTTTTATTTCCATACTTGTGATTGGTAGGCTTTCCCATTGTTAGGACCAACTTATCTTCCTTAGGAAGTAAGTTGCATCCTTTTTTCTTTTCTCTTTTCCTTTTGCTCTTTAGGATTAGAAAAGCCTAACTAACCATAGGACCACCATCTTAATAAATAACTTAGGGTTGTGTCTTAGTCTCCCTTAGTTTTACCCTTTTCTCCATTTGAGTCTTCTCTCCTCATCTTCAAACAAAATCCAAAAAGACTTAATAAATGCATGAAAGGATCCCTTGTGTATAGCCTTAATCCATGGGGCACTTGCATTCATTCCATCTTGGAATAGTGTAAGCTTGTTGTCGCTCCCACTAAATGAAGCCGGGTCAAATAGGGTACAGACGCAAACGGTCGGCGAAAGGAGGGTGTGAGAACACACAGGAGTGAACTCACAGGGAATGAATAGAGTCGCCAGCTAGGCATTTTTATCCCGAAGGAAAGGTAATGCTGCATAAACCTAGAAAGATATGGATAAGACGGTTGCGAACCAGAGAGACTGAGAAAGGGGGTTGGTTACAACCTGGGAAGGTATTAGCACCCAGATTGTCCGTCGTACTCGACGGGATCCACGCTTAAAAGATTTGTGTTTTAAAGGGGTAGTGTCAGTGCAATTTGTGTATAAAAGAGCTGGAAAAGGATGTACAGGTGTCAGTGTAAAAGAAGTGTGAAGTGTATAAGTGAAGTGTCAGTGTAAGAACAAAGATGAAATGCTCATGATAATGAGGCTAAAGAATAAGGCTAGAAAGAGGGGGGATATACAGAGACTTTTGTTCGATAACCGTTAAGTTATGCCTACGTATCCTCTCGTGCAATGAGGAAGTCAGAACACCGTAGTTAGACCCAAAGAGACTGAAAGATGAATTGACTTGTGAACTGCTTGCTTGTCTATGCTCAAGTGTAAGACCTGTCTGGCTCGGGTGCAAACTGTCTTGCATTAGACGGAAGAAGCAAGTTCTCGTTTGTGAGTGAAGGTGATGAGAAAAGAATCCCGAAGGAGACGATTATTGTTTGTTTTTGAGTTTTCAGTCTTTTATTGCTTTTGAGAATTTGTCATAAGTTAATGAGCTTAAGCCTAAACCAATGGGTTAGTAAACTCATCACATCCTCCCTCTGATTAGGGGTAATGAGAATACCTTAAGTGTGAAGTCAGTTTCTCACACTTAATCACCATGGTGTAGGATTAAAGATCATTAACCTACTTGTGATTATTTAGATGTTTTTGTTGTTTTTGTTTAGTGTTAAGTAATGAGATTAAGCCATAATCAGGGATTAAACAGACTCATTACACCATCCTAATAGAAGGATAATAGATGAGAGTGTTTAAGCTGAGGAAAGCTCCTCAGCTTAATCCATGATTAGGGATTAAACTCATGACAAAACAAAGCCTTTATTAAGTGGATTTTAGTTAATGATATGATGATGAAGTGAGTTTTAGGGTTTGTAAGACAACTTGAGGGGGACTTGTCCATTAACACTAGGGTTAGTCCTTCTTAACCAATTAATGGAAGAAATAGAACCCTAATGCAAGGCCCAAGTTACAAGTGTGATGTCCTGATGATTATTAAGTGAATTGATTAAGAGATTTAAACACATTAAGGGTTTAACACTTAGGATTAAAGTTATACACTCCATCCTAATAGAAGGATGCAGGCATAAGCTTAATCACAAAGCCTTAAAGCCTTTAGGGTTTAGTCCCTGATTATGAGGTGAGAAGAAATGACTCAATGAGACACAAAGGTAAAATCTAAATGGGGAACTAATCAAAACCCTAATAATTGTCATGCTTGGTTATTCCTAAGGTTTGTGAAGTTTGCAAGAGAAGTCTTCAATGGAACCACCAGGAAGCAGATGAAAGGAGCCAAGAGAAGCAAAGTAACTTGCTTCATTTAAGAAGACAAGTCACTTGAAGAAAGAAAGTAAGATAAAGAAGAATGAGCAAGCTCAATCTCAAACACAAGATAAAATGCAGCAATGATGCATAAGAGAGATGAAAAGAAATTGTGAGAAGTGAAGGCAAATTCACTTCTCAAAGTTACTTACCACCTGAAAAGTTAATGAAAAGAATGCAATGCAATGCAAGATGAGATGAAATGACATGATGCAAATCAAAACCAGAAGCACATACATGATGTTAATGATGCTATGAGATGATGCAAACATGAAACAAAGCATGGGGATGATCATACAAACTTATGGAGGCAAATGAAGAAAGTTAAGAACCATGATCATACATGAAAGGTTATGAAGTGCAAATGGCATACAACATGGCAAATACAAGATGAAATGATAAAACATGATTCTAATATTTCTTAAGATGTCAAATGAATCAAATGGATGCACAAAATGCTATGGCAAGTCATGGTATGCAAGAAAATGCAAGATGAATGCAAAAGGAAGCCCAAATTAGGGTTTATGATCAATGCAACAAACAAAAATCAAAACCAGAAGCAAACATCAAGATAAAAAATTGAAAATGCATTCAAGGGGACCCTAACCCTACACAAACTCACTGCCCAAAGGAGGGGTTCTAACTCTTAACCTAATTAGGGTTATGAATTTCCTAAAATTTCTAGGGTTTTTGGGTACCTTGTCAAGAAAAATGTCAAACAAATTGAAAATGCAAGATCAATTCATGCCAATTTAATCTCACAAACTACATGATATGCTAAACACAATGCAAAAAGAATCAAAGTCCAACTCTCAATGGTTAGGCAGAAATGATTTTTTGGAAGTTTGGATCAAAATAATGCTTTGAAAATGAATTAATTCCATGGAAAATTATCAAAATGCATCAAGATCAAAAAAGAAATTTGGTTTGAGGGTTGGAAAATGTTTCTAAATGGTTTTAAATGTTTCATGAATTTTTTGGTGATTTTTAAATACCTAAAAGTATTTTTAATTAATTAATTCTCATTAATTAATTAAAAATAAACTTTTAAATGATTTAAAAATATTTTTTTAATGCAAAAAATAAAAATAAAAATGTTTTTGGTTTCTGAAATTAAATAAAAGTTTGTATAAAAAATTTCAGAATTTTTAAAATGATTTTGCTATTTTTAATAAAATGGAGAAAAGAAATGAATTAATATGAAAAAGAAAATGAATTTAATCTGAAAAATGGAAAAGTAATCAGATCCAAGGGCCCAAGTTTGAACTGGCTGCGCGCGCGTTTGACCTGGCGCCATATCCAATGGCTGACATTCAAATTCACTAATTAGCTGATTAAGCCCTAATTCGTGCCCTAATGACTTTCAGGCGACCGGAACACTGTTCCAGTCGTCTTCTCCGGCTAGGTCATCTCCCAATCTCTCTCAATACGCCATGAAAGCATGCCAAACTCTCCAGATCAACTAAACTAACATCCCTAAACAATAATCCAGCAACAAAATCCATTTATTTCAACACAAAATCAAGATACGAATCAAACATCAAAAACTGCCAAAATTTCAGAAACACAATACAACCTCATTTCTCAATCTTTTTCAAAAGTAACAAGTTCAGTGAACTCAGGGAAGCATGCTTTATCATTTAGAAACTTAAAAAACAAGTTCTGGAAAAAAAGTTCATGAAGCTACCTGAGATTGAGCTTTCGATTCAAGAGCTTTCTGGCTGTTTCTTTGGCTCAAACAAGTCCCAATGATCCTCCTTAGAAGCTTTTGACCCTTAGTTGGAGTTTATGTGGCCTCTAGAGAAAGTTGGCAGAAGCTCGGGCCAAGGGAGTGTGAAAATCGTATTTGTGATGTGGGAGGTTTCAGGCCAAAACAATGGTTGGTTTGTGATCAGGGGAACCTCTTGAGATCAATGGTGAAGTTTGTTTTTGTGTTTTTTGCTTGTGCTATGAGTTTCGAATGGTTTTGCATAAGGGGTGAAAAATGAGAATGCTGACTTATGGGAGCTTTCAGGCTTAGTTCTTGTTATGTTTGGCTTGCATTTGATTAGCATAAACAATTGCCATTGGTCAGATGAAGTGACATGTGCTTTATTGATTAGTATGGGTGCTTTTGCAAAAATGTCAAAGTTGTGTAAGAAGGGCATGGGCTACTTGCTATCTGAGTACAAAAGGCATGTCCTGCGCAGCATGATGTGAGGAAAGGCCTAGGATTGATCAGCAAGCTAGCCAGCAAGTGGATGAGAAGCTATGATGAGTTTTGCAACTTGGTTCACTTTTGCCTCTTATGAAAAATCTTGTTCCATAAACCATAGAAATGTGTAATTCTTTGGTCCATTCTGAACTTTATATGTCACATGATCATGTTGTGTGGTTTAGAAGTCCATTTGATAGCTTTAGAACACTTGACCAAGTCATCTTGCAAAATACCTCTTTGATAGAAACTTTGAATTTTTGTGATTTTTGCCAACTTTGGTGAGCCATAACTTTTGATCCAAAATGAATTAGGTCATGTTCTTGTACTTTTTGAAAAGGGAAAGATCTATTCTACAAATTTCATGACCAAAGTTTTTCCATTTGAAGCTTTTTTGAATCAAAAAGTAAGGATTGAAAAAGTTGCCTAAAATGACAATTTCATTAAAAGTCAAACTTGCCCAAAAAGTCAACTTTGCAAAAGACTTGAAATTATTCAATTTTGTGAACTTCCAACCTCTTCTATGATAAAATAAAGATCATATACACTCAAAAGGATGAAGAATGCCCTTTGGTTGGGTCATTGGGGGCCTCAGGTGCCCTGATTTTGCACTGACTTGCTTGAAAAGTCAACTCTTGATCAGATGACTTCCCCATGGAATTTCTTCATGAAAATTGATATGCATACTCCCCATACCATATAGAGACCAATAGAAACAAGAATGACCAAAAAATTTGGAGTTATGGCCTCTGAAACCAAAACCCTAATTTTAGGTCATCTGTGCAGTCAAGCCTGGCTCTGCTTCCATACCATTCTCAGTTCTTGTGATTCTTTGACATTCTTGACTTTGAGAGGATGTAATATGATGCTTGAACACACATGGACCCCTTTGAAGTGATTGATGGCCTTTGGAGGGGCTCAAGAAGCTCTTGGATTGCTCAGATCACAAACCCTAGGTGCAGATGACTTAGAATCTATGCAGTGAATCAAAAATGTGGTATGAGATGCTATGATTGAGTTTATGCTTATGAAATGATCACAAGCCATGGTGTGAATGGGTGAGGGAAAATTTGGGGTGTTTACAGCTTCCCCTATTCAAACATGAGTTAGCTGTGCAGGATGTAAGCGACGGCTTATCAGGCAAACAAGATAACTTGTGGTTGAATACCAAAGACAGTCCAAAATTTGCACTCACAGAATGAAGAAGAAAAGGGATATAGATTGTAAAAGGAAAATAAAGTATAATATAAAGTGTGGGCGACGGAGGACGACCGTCGAGCAGAGGACGACTGCTGGGGAAATAGCAATGACGAGGACGGCCGACACGCTGGGAAAAGTGCGGGAAATAAAGCGATGACGGGGACGGCCGACGTGCTGGGGATAAAAGGGATTATGATGGGGACGGCCATCAAGTTCATAAAGCAAAGTAACCAACGATGGGGACGGCCATCGGGCTAAAAAAGAAAAGGGACCACGACGGGGACGGCCATCGGGTTAAAGAATAAATGAAATAAACAGATGATGAGGTACGGTCATCAAAGGTGAAGGACGATCACCTAGCAGGGGACGGCTGCTCTGTTGGGGATAAGATGAGGGACGGTCATCTAAGGTGGAGGACGACCACCTGGAAGGGTACGGCTGCCGAAAATATCACGACATAGGACAAATGCCGGATAAAAGGTCAACGATGGGGACGGCCATCGGACGAGCATGATGGAGGACGACCATCAAGAGGTGGAGGACGACCACCTAGCAGGGGACGGCTGCTCTCAAGGTTTATCATGACGTAGGACGAATGCCGGATAACCAAAATTAACAATGGGGACGCGGCCATTGGATAAAATGATGAAGGACGATCATCAAAAGGTGGAGGACGACCACCTAGCAGGGGACGGCTGCTCTCATATCACGACATAGGACGAATGTCGGATAAAAGGTCAACGATGGGGACGGCCATCGGATGAGCATGATGGAGGACGACCATCAAGAGGTGGAGGACGACCACCTAGCAGGGGACGGCTGCTCTCAGGGTTTATCATGACATAGGACGAATGTCAGATAAGAAGAAAATTCACTTTACTGGGGAATAGTAAACACGGACGAGTGTTTACATCCAAGAAATAAAAGGTATAAATGTTTAGATGTGTATAGGTTAAAGATGCGGACAAGCATCCTTAAGACTATGATACGGACGAGTATCAGGTAGAAATGAATACTGACACGTGTTCAGAGATGATGATACAGACGAGTATCAACTGGTTAACAAGGAACACGGACGAGTGTTGAATCTGATGGGACTCTTCTGGGGAATAGTAGACACAGGCGAGTGTCTATATTCAAGAAGACGTGAGTGTATGGATTAAAGATGCGGACGAGCATCCTTAAGACTATGATACGGACGAGTATCAAGTAGAAACAAACGCTTGACGCATGTTCTGAGATGATGGTACGGACGAGTACCAACTGGTTAACAAAGAACACGGACTAGTGTCGAATCTGCGGGGATGTAAATGGTGTATACAAGATACGGACGAGTATCTGTATAAGTAAAATAAGTATGTGTGGTGTATATTTAAGTATTCCACCCGCTGGGGAGAGTGTGACACGGACGAGTGTTAAGAGGAAAGTGTAGTATAAACAAATATCTGGTATACAAAGTTTTTATGCTACTGTACCGGGGACAATGACATGGACGGATGTCAAGGAAGTTATATATATATCTGTATCTGTGAGTGCAAAGGGGATACTTTGGCTTTCTGCTGGGAATATGACACGGACGGGTGTCGAGAAGTATCTGTAATATACAAGTGTTTGTTTGTAAAGAAAAACTCGGGCGACCTTACTGGGGAATGATGACACGGACGAGTGCCACAAGGAGGGTGTATTCGTATTGGTGAATATGAGGCAACTGCTTTTGCTGGGGAATCCGGGGGAGTATTATGTATATTGTTGATGGGTTGATAATATTCACAGGTGCTTGATTCAGACCATGACTTATGATTATGCAACATGTTTGATTTTTGCCGTAATGCTCCGTATTAAGACGGAATGCTATGCTTTGTTTGGTTAATATGATGCGAATGCTATGATTATACAAAGATACCGATCCGGGATTCGGATCCCATTGCTGCGAAGATCTCTGGTCGATCTGTCTGAAGTGATCATCCCAGCTGGGGATGAGATCATTGGTAGATCTGGTGAGATGTATTTGCTTGGGGAGATAAGTCACAGATAGACCCATCCTTGGTAATGAGGGGACCCAGCTGGGGTTTGTAGAAGCTTTCTGCACTCTGTTGTGATTCCTTCGTGTGTTGCTCTTCTGGATAGAGGCTGGGACTCTGTGGGGAAGCAGTTCCCTGGCTTCAGTGCTCGGCTGCGGAAGAATGATCGGCAACTCGGATGGGGGAGAAATAAGTGGCAACTCGGCTGGGAGAAACAGCAAGTGGCAACTCAGCTGGGGAGCAGGCACTTGGGTGCTAAGACTGAGTGAGTATCGATTTGCCAGCTTGCTGGGATGAAGCTTTTATGCCCCATGTTGCGCTTTTGAATACCTGCAATCCTGCAAAGACAGAGAAACGCACAAGTAGTCCCGATGCATCTCTTACCGGGTTCCGTCATAGGAGTGAGACACTTCTGAGAGTAAGTATATTCCCTGCAAGCACGTGCTTTATTTTTAAAGATAAACATATGTATTCGTGCACTCAGTTTTTCTTAAGACATCAGACATTCTTTGCAAAAAAATGTACAAAACGAAACATGACTGAAAAATCTGATTTTATTAATTCAAGTGCCCTGAATTGGCAAGATACAGTCAAAGAAACATATCCCCTGGAATTAGGAGATCGTTACAAAATGAGAAACAAAATGCTGGCAATGTTGACGACGCTTCAAGGAGCTTCCCTCTCGCTATGACTCGTATGACTTTTGACGTTCTTCTCGCCTTGCTTTTTGAAGGAGGTTGATTCTGATAGAAGCTTGATCCTTTCGAGGTTTACCAAGTTGCAGGTGATACAGACGAATTCAGAATGCAGTTGTTCGTTTATTCCCTTGTTTTGCATGGATCGCCCTTTCGGGTTTTCAATCCATCGGGATACCCATTTTTGCCTGAGCTGTCCAATGCGGCTTTTCAACTCAGCGGGTGTACAATTTTTTTGTTCATTTCCCTTATTTTTGCCCAAGTCTTTTATTCTGTTTTTGACTTGCCGGGATGCCCTGTTTTTGCCTGGACTTACATTCTGTTTTTATGTCCAGCGGGTCATTTTTATGCGAAGTATTTTTTAACTGCATCTGAATTTACAGGGGACGGGAAATCTTCACCATCCATGGTGCTGAGCATCAGTGCTCCACCAGAGAAAACTTTCTTTACTACAAATGGTCCTTCATAGTTTGGAGTCCATTTGCCCCTGTGGTCTGTATGAGGAGGGAGGATTCTTTTCAGCACAAGATCTCCTACTTGGTACTCTCGATGCCTGACTTTCTGATCGAAGGCTCTTTTCATTCTTTTCTGATACAACTGCCCATGACAGATTGCAGCCAATCTTTTCTCTTCAATCAGACTCAGTTGTCCGTATCGGGACCGAACCCATTCTGCTTCGTTCAGCTTAACATCCATCAATTCCCGTAGGGAGGGTAATTCGACTTCAACAGGTAGGACTGCCTCCATACCATACACAAGCTGATACGGTGTTGCCCCAGTGGATGTCCTGATTGACGTGCGGTACCCATGCAAGGCAAACGGTAGCATCTCATGCCAGTCTTTGTACGTAACTACCATCTTCTGCATAATCTTCTTGATATTCTTATTAGCTGCCTCAACAGCGCCGTTCATCTTTGGCCTGTAAGGAGAAGAATTGTGGTGTTGGATCTTGAAGTCTCGGCATAGTTCTGCCATTATTTTGTTGTTCAAGTTGGAACCATTATCAGTAATGATTCGCTCGGGAACTCCGTATCGACAGATGATATCTCTCTTTAGAAATCTGGCTACCACTTGCCTTGTAACATTTGCATATGAGGCTGCTTCAACCCACTTGGTGAAATAGTCAATGGCGACCAGGATGAATCTGTGGCCATTTGAAGTAGTTGGCTCAATTTTGCCAATCATATCAATGCCCCACATGGCAAAGGGCCAGGGTGAAGACATGATATTCAAAGGATTGGGAGGCACATGCACCTTATCCGCATAAATCTGGCATTTATGGCATTTTCTGGCATAGGCACAACAGTCGGCATCCATTGTGATCCAGTAATAACCTGATCTTAGCAATTTCTTAGCCATGGCATGCCCTCCAGCATGGGTACCAAAGGATCCTTCGTGCACTTCATGCATCAACAAGTCTGCTTCTGTTCTATCAACACATCTGAGGAGTGCCATATCAAAGTTTCTCTTGTATAGGGAACCATCAGTGTTCAGAAAGAAACTGTCAGCAAGCCTTCTTAAAGTCTTCTTATCATTGGAAGATGCCCCAGGTGGGTATGTTTGATCCTCCAAAAAGCACTTAATGTCATGGAACCAAGGCTTATCATCTTTGGCGACATCTGCTGCGAACACATATGCCGGTCTGTCAAGTCTGGACACTGAAATCTGAGGTACAAAGTTGGCAGCTTGAACTTTGATCATAGATGAAATGGTACCCAGAGCATCTGCAAACTAATTCTCATCTCGAGGGATATACTCAAGCTTGACCGTTGTAAAGAAAGTCAATAACCTCCTTGTATAATCCCTGTAAGGTATCAGATGATCCTGGTGTGTGTACCATTTGCCATTGGTTTGATTAACTACCAGAGCTGAATCTCCGAATACAGTCAACGTCTTGATCCTGAGGTCAATAGCTTCCTCAAGACCCATAATGCAAGCTTCGTATTCAGTTTCGTTGTTAGTGCAGTTAAAGGTGAGCTTTGCCGAGAAAGGCATGTGAACTCCTTTAGGTGTAATGAGCACTGCACCAACACCACGACCATGCATATTAACAGCCCCATCAAACATCATAGTCCACTCTTCTTCCGGGTCAGGCCCTTCAGTGTGAATAGGCTCTTCATGATCTTTCGCTTTTATGAACATGATGTCTTCATCAGGGAAGTCAAATCTCATAGGTTGGTAGTCATCAATAGGTTGCTCAGCAAGATATTCAGATAGTACACTGCCCTTGATGGCCTTCTGAGATGTGTACTGGATGTCATATTCTGTGAGGATCATTTGCCATCTTGCAACCCGTCCGGTAAGAGCTGGCTTCTCGAAAATGTACTTGACTGGGTCCATCTTTGAGATCAATAAAGTAGTGTGGGTCAACATATACTGTCTCAGTCGGCGAGCAGCCCACGCTAAAGCACAGGAAGTTTTCTCGAGCAGTGAATAACGTTGTTCACAGTCGGTAAACTTTTTGCTCAGGTAGTATATTGCATACTCTTTTTGACCAGACTCGTCATGCTGGCCCAACACACACCCCATTGACTCTTCTAATACTGTCAAGTACATTATCAGAGGTCTTCCTTCAACTGGAGGCATAAGGATTGGTGGTTCTTGCAGGTATTCTTTGATCTTGTCAAAAGCCTTCTGGCAGTCTTCATTCCACCTGGCCGTCTGTTCTTTTCTTAACAGTTTAAACAAGGGTTCACAGGTTGCTGTAAGGTGAGATATGAACCTTGAGATGTAGTTCAATCTACCTAGAAACCCTCAAACTTCTTTTTCTGACTTTGGTGCAGGAATCTCTTGAATGGCTTTGACTTTATCAGGGTCCACTTCAATCCCTTTCTCTCTTACAATAAAGCCCAACAGTTTACCAGATCGCACCCCGAATGTGCACTTGTTGGGGTTCAACTTTAGTTGGTACTTCCTCAGACGCTTGAATAGTTTCAGCAGGTTTACCAGGTGGTCTTCTTCTGTGACGGACTTGGCAATCATGTCATCCACATAACATTCGATTTCTTTATGGATCATATCGTGGAATAACGTTACCATAGCCCGTTGATATGTTGCACCAGCGTTCTTCAATCCGAATGGCATCACCTTATAACAGAAAGTGCCCCAGGGTGTGATGAAGGTTGTCTTCTCCATGTCTTCAGGTGACATTTTGATCTGATTGTATACTGAAAATCCGTCCATGAAGGAGAATACCGAGAACTGAGCCGTATTATCCACCAATACATCAATGTGAGGTAAAGGGAAGTCATCTTTTGGGCTGGCTCTGTTCAGATCCCGGTAGTCAACACACATCCTTACCTTGCCGTCTTTCTTAGGTACAGGTACTATATTAGTAACCCACGGTGGATAGCTAGTCACCGCAAGGAACCTGGCGTCCCATTGCTTTTGTACCTCTTCTTTGATCTTCATTGCCATGTCCGGGCGAGTACGGCGCAATTTCTGTTTGACCGGTGGGCAATCTTCTCTTAAAGGCAGCTTGTGCATAACAATATCGGTGTCCAATCCTGGCATATCCTGATAAGACCAAGCAAACACATCCACATATTCCTGAAGCAGGTCAATCAGTTGTCTCTTCACTGAGTCTTGTAAACAGACCCCGATTTTGACTTCTTTCACATCTTCATCTGTACCAAGATTAATTGTTTCGACCTCCTCCTGATGAGGAGTGATAACCTTCTCCTCTTGTCTCAACAATCTGGATAGCTCTTCAGGAAGCTCGTAATCTTCTTCAACCCCTTCATCAGCTTGATTGATCGGATTGTCAAAGTCATATGAAGTCATAGCCGTGCTGTTGTCGGTGCGGTCTGGAAGGCACTCTCTGCAAGGGTTCAGTTTGTTTATTTTAGTGATTGATTTTAATCTTGTTTTAGAAAAGTGAAATAAAGTTGCCATTTTGAAAACATTGCCATTTATTTTTTGTACAAAAAGAAAAACGGAAAAACAGTGAGCGAAAAAGAAAAAGACTCGTTTGCAAAAGATGTCTGATATTTCATTGATTAATCTTGTTGCACAAAAATTACAGATGGCCCGATTACAAAATGAGTCTTGTCATCTTGGGCAAGATGCAAGACTTGATGCATGCTTAAAATATGCAGGAAATAATAATTACTCTGCAGGAGTAACCCTTATAATTTCCTGGGAAGACCAGTTTGAGATACGGCTCCCCGGGATCCTTGGACGAATCCAGCTTTCCAGGTTGCGTTCATCTTCCGACTCATCTTCCAAGTTGTTGACAGCATCGGGGGTGAGCATCCCCCCACTAACAAAGTTGGGCTTCTTAGCAGCCTCTGCTTGATCTTGTTGAGTTGGTTTGTAACCCAACCCAAATCTATCTTCTTTCTTCTCCACAGGCAACAGTTTTCCCCAGCCTTGAGCATTCCCTTCTTCCACAACCCTCCGGGCTTGTTGGTAGGATGTCATGGAAGTCCCAAGTACAACAGATGTTTCATTAATATTCAGGGCCTCAAACCCTTGACTCATTGTCTCGTGGATCTCCCCATCCATCTCAATGTATTTGTATGTAGCCAGATGGCTAACAAAAATATCTTCCTCCCCACAGATAGTAACGACTTGGCCCTCCCACTCGAATTTTAACTTCTGGTGAAGGGTAGACGTAACTGCGCCAGCGGCATGAATCCATGGTCTACCCAACAAACAGCTGTAGGCAGGCTGAATGTCCATCACGTAGAAGATCGTTTTGAAAGTTTGTGGGCCAATTGTTACAGGCAACTCAATTTCTCCCAGAACTGATCTCTTAGAGCCGTCAAAAGCTCTCACTACCAAGTTATTGGGACGTAACGCCAATCCTTCATATTCCAGCTTTACAAGGGCCTTTTTAGGTAAGACATTGAGGGATGATCCTGTGTCTACCAGCACATGGGAAAGAACTGCACCCTTACATTCCATGGTAATGTGCAAAGCCTTGTTGTGATTGCGGCCTTCCGTAGTCAAATCAGTGTTGGTAAATCCTAGTCCATTACTAGCATTAACATTTCCAACCACAGCTTCCAACTGATTGACCGTGATCTCTTCTGGCACATAAGCTGCGTGCAAGACTTTTAGTAGTGCGTTCCGATGAGCCTCGGAGCACATAAGCAATGATAGAATGGAGATCTTGGAAGGCGTCTGGTGAAGTTGGTCCACTACCTTGTAATCACTCTTCTTGATGATTCTCATGAATTCATCAACTTCTTGATCAAAAGGTGTTTTCAAAGCTTCTTTAACAATTTGCTCTTCTTGCACCATGCTCTTCCCTTTTGCCTTGGCAGCAACTTCTGCTTCAGCAGTGGGTCTTTGAATTTGCGGGGCAAAGAGACGTCCGCTTCGAGTGAAGCCTCCGCCTCCTCCCACATTGTCTATTTGTGGTGAAGAAGTTGATGATTCAAAAGTGATTTTCTGTCCTTCGCAGTATAAATCGGAGCCGTAATGCCAAGGGATGGCATTACTGCTTTCATAAGGTACTGGCCCAGGCACTGTGATAGTGACTGGACTGATGGCAGCTGCAGAAGGGACCATGATAGTCTGTGGATCATAGTATATTGTGACTGGTGCTCTGGTAGGAGTGGCATTTTGTGAGTTGTAGGCGGAATCATTTGCAGGATCATAATAAATTGTAACTGTTGAGACACTTGCATTGCTTGCTGCTGATGTTGTAGGAGACATTGTTGACTGGATGGGTGTTGTTGTTGTAGGAGACTCTGAATGAAGGGGTGATGAAGTTGTAGAAGGGATGTTTTTCGATGTCTGGTCCGTTGAAGTAACAGATGAAGCGTTTGTTGATGAGATTGAAGAGTTGTTTGGAACAATGGTTGTTGCAGTTGTAGCAGATTCTGGAACTGTTGTTAAGGAGATTGTTGGATTGGTAGGTATTGATGTTGTGATTTGAAGCAGGCCACTCTGGATGAGACCATCTATGCCATCCCTCAAGTTATCACAACCATTCACTGAAATGTTGCAATAAGCACACCCCAGCTCACATCCCGGGAATATTTGACATTCAAGGAGTTGAGCTTTAATCTCCACCAAGGGTGTCCGAATCTGACCCACACTGGTTATCAAGTAAGACGGCTTGTCTTCTTCAATAGCATTGATTCTGGGACCACCATGGTGTGGCATAGGGTTCTTGTTAACATTTGGTGGTGGTGCAAAGTTCAGAGCTTTAGAATCTACCAAGTCCTGTACTTTCATGTGCAAAGCTCTGCACTTCTCTGTACTGTGGCCAGGTGCATTCGAATGAAAAGCACATTTGGCGCTGGCGTCGTAATTTCTAGGTAGACTGGCAGGATCTGGAGGTGCCAACGTCCTTAGCTCAACCAGGTTGAGTTTTAGGAGTTGTGGCAGTAATGTGGCATAGGGCATAGGGATCGGATCGATCACCCTATTGGCCTGAGAAGGTCTCTGTTGAAATGGTCTTTGCTGATTGTTGTTGCTGGTGTTGTTGTTGTTATAATTTCTCTGAGGAGGATACTGAGTTTGTTGCTGGTAATTTTGTTGTTGTGGTTGATAAGCTGGTTGAGGATGAATTGGAGCGGGAATGGTGACTGCTGCCACAGACCTATGAACATATTGGGGCCTGCCCCTGCTGGTATGGATAGCATTGGTCTCACCAGTTCTTCTTGGGCCTACAAAAGGCTTTCTTGGGTTGCTGGACGAGCTTGCACCGTTGTCAGAAATCTTACCCATCTTTAATAGGCTTTCAATTCTTTCCCCGGCTATGACCACATCAGTAAAGCTAGTGGAAGAAAAGGCAGTCAGCCTGTCAATGTATGTCCCTTGGAGGGTGTTCATAAACATATCAGCCATCTCCCTCTATGACATGGGTGGCTGGACAGCAGCAGCAAGCTGCCTCCATCTCTGAGCGTACTCCCGGAAGCTTTCCCTGGATGATTGAGACATCCCCATCAGGAGGGTCCTGTTGGGAGCCATATCCAAGTTGTACTGATATTGTCTGATAAAGGCCTAGGCCAGGTCCTTCCAGCATCTAATGGTTGCTCTAGTCAGGTGAGAGTACCATTCCCTTGAAGCTCCTGTTAAGCTATCCTCAAAATAAAATATCCATAGCTTTTCGTCCATGGTATACGCCTTCAGCCTCCCCAGAAAGGATTGTAAATGGGTCCGGGGACAGGAAGTTCCATTGTACTTCTCAAAGCATGGTGGTTTAAATTTGTGGGGAATCCTGACCCCGTCCACTAGACCCATGTCCATAACATCAAAGCCCAAAGAATTCTGGGACTCCAGGGACCTTAGTTTCTCAGCAATCTCATCTAGCCTTCTGTCATAGGCTTCCTCCCCAGCTCCCATCACTGTGAACTGATCTTCCTGGGGGTCTTCTTGCAGCACTCTACCTGCCGTGGCAGTCCCTTGCACATTAACAGGAATATTGATCTCTGGATGAAGGTGGGGTCCATAGACTGGAGGATTAACATGGGGTTGAACTCTCTCATTATTGCTTGTTCCAGCAGTCCCTGGATGAGGGTCTTCCTGATTCCTCCCTTCTACCAGTGCTCTTAATCTTTCTTGGCTTTGAGCCATATTATTCATCACCTCCATAAATTGTGTCATCTGATTCCTCATTTCCAATCTCTCATTGGCCATTTGAGTCCTGACCTCTGTAAGGTCCTGTTGTACTTGGTCCATCTGTATACCCGGAAGGTTGTTGCGGGTTGGATATCTGTGTGGACGGTTGAGTGGAAACACCCGACGTCGAGCAATAGTTCCTGAAGTCACAACAGAGTTAGTAACAATAAAACAAAAACCTACAAAACAAAACAAAAGGTTAGTATGCAATGCAGTATGCTTATTTGTATCCAAGGTATCCGGCTTGGCACTTGGTTTTGACCTTTCCAGACCCTTGAGGAAGATGCTTTTGATGTTGCTTGACAGAAACTCAGATAAAACAAACCCACACATATATTACAAAAAGTAAATGGTACATAGTTTGTTTCTTTTTACAATGCATGCCCTCTGAGGGGTCAAAAATACAACATAAAGAAAAGTACATGAAACGAAAGCAACAACAAGCAAAAGTCAGACACTAGGACCAAACTCATTCTCCTGAAATTCCTTTAGAAGTGCTTCAGTCACAGGATCAGCTGGACGCTCTGTAAGGTTCCTGATAAGGAGATTCCTTGTAGTAACAGCTGCAGTTAGCTTCTTGTGTCGACTCTGGTCCTTTGACCTCTTCACACCAGCTTTAATCTTCAACTCTAAGATCTCTCTCTGGGCTGCTTCCAGGGCTTCCTGTTGCTCTTTTGCACTAGCCTCCAATTGCTCAATCTTGTCCTGAGTCCTCTTATCCTCCTGAGTACGGGCTTCGGTGATCCTGACCCACCTAGCCTGACTCTCCTTCAGATACAAATCAGTCCTAGCTCTCTGGAATTGGGCCTCTTTGCAGGCATTCTTCAAGATCTACTCTCCAGCCCTTGCCTTCTTAATGTAGTCCTCTGACTTCTCAATTCTGGCTAGATGCTCCACCTTTAGCTTTTCTAACCTCTCAATGTCCAAGCGACCATCGCTCCTCTCCCAGAGGGTCTTCTGTAGAGCCTGAGTCAGATTCTCATTTCTCTCTTTCAATTTCTCAAACTCCTCTAAGCTGACAGTTGCTGGAGGTGGTGTTGTGGAGGGCCCAGGCACATCTTCAAGGGTGAAGGGCATCCCAGAAATTTGAGCCCTGGCATGAGACCACTCATAGTACTGGGCTGAGGCCACATTGTTGCATCTCCCAAGAATGGTTACCCCCTTAGTCTGCACATTGTCCCAGGCCCAGGATGCTTGCCTGACAATAGCCAGGTTAGGCTTGTTCTTACAATAAAGGGTCTCAGCTAGATCTTGTGCTCTAGGAGGGTGGACTAATGCATAGCCCAGTTGTCTTTTGAATAGCAGAGGGTTGTAGTTGATGCAACCCTTCACTCCTATCAGAGGCACATTGGGAAACTGCCCACAACTAGTAATGATGTCTCTGCCCTTGGTGCTCTGAGTGCACCACCTGATGTCATCTGAGGTTAGAGCAACAAGCCTCCTAGCCCAATTTTTCTGCTGGTGAGGGTTCAAGAATACATCAGTCTTTGGCAAATGTTTGAGCAGACAAGTATGGAACAAGGGAGCACAACATCTCACCAGTCTTCCCCTTTGCTTTTCATTCCTTTGGTGAACAGAGTAGTAGAGATCTCCCAGTAAGGTGGGCACTGGGTTCCTCAGGATGAAAAGATGGATTGCATTCTTGCTAACAAACTTAGGCTCATCTGCAAAAAGTATGACCCCATATATGCTAAGGGCCAACAAAGCACAGACTGCCTTCCACTCTCCCAAAGAAGCCTTCAGGGTAGCCTGAGAGGTCAAGAAATCCAGATGTAGACCAGAGATGCCTGCTTTGGTAGTCATATTCTGCCCAATTATAACTGGTTCCAGATACAAGGCTTTTTCCACCTCTTCATTACTAGGAAAAGCCATCTCAGGGTTGAAGGGGACTCCACCCCTGATAGGTACACCAATCAGTGATGAATACTCTTCCAACAAGGGTCCCAACTGAAAATTCTGGAAGGTGAAGCACCTCAGAGGGGGATCATAGAACTGCAAGCAAGTATGAATCAAGCTCCTCTGTGAAGGGTCCAAATCCATAACCACATCAAGGATTCCTCCATAATGTTCTCTGAAAAGTGGAATATGGTCTGGAGTAATCAGGGTTTGAATCTTCCTGATGCTAGCCAACTCAGGCTCAAAGAAATGATAGGAGATGTTACTCTTCTTAGGTGCCATATTGCTGAAGAAGAGCTGAGTCAGATGCTGAGAATATCACTGAAGATGGGCCACTGACAGGCTGAGACCGGTGATGCAGGTGACTGAAGCAGGTAGCTGATAACTGAAGCAAGTACTGATGAAAATAGGTCTATGCTGAAGAAGGGGTCAAAACCAAGCCAAAATACAGTATGGATACCCTGAAAAACAAATAAACACATGTTAAAATGATGCAATGATGATGTATGCAAATGATATGCAAGGGTTTGTGACTGAGCTGGATCTGAGTATCTGTCTTGATATAAAGTCCATGTATGTTCAAGAAGTCCAGATGGAGGTTCAGAAATCCCGTAACCAAGGTGGGGGACTCAAATAAAGAGTCACATGTCCAGGGTTAAAAATCACAAGAACTGTTCCAAAATGGAGTACTCTTAATCAAAACAAAGTAACAGGGTATGCTGAGGTCAAGGGTACCTGCAAACCTGTAAACAACCCAATCCCCCTCACAGGTGATGTTCTAAAACAAGGATCCTCAGACTTGGATCAGTTATGAGAAGTGTAAACACTTCTAACCCGGAGGCACAGTGTTTACAATAACCATAAAAGATCCTCCTCTAATTCACCTCAGTTTCTGAAGGTCAATACTAAAGGTCATTCAGACTTAGCAGGCTTCCCAGATAGCCCTAGCACTACAGGAAATCTGTAGCACAGAGTTCTCAAGAAGAAACCCATATCTGAACTGTGTTTCATATTCCCGCACCAGACCGAAATGGAATGGGAAAGAACATGAACCACTCTAGCCTAGGTGTCACTCAGGTCCCAGGTACAGGACCTCAACTCTCAATAGAGCACCCACCCATCAAAGCAACAAAACAGATCCAGCCAGCACAGTATGATAGTATGATATATGTAAAGCTATAAAGAAAGCAATAAAACAACTGTACATAAAGCAAAAATAAATACAAATACAAGCACAAATAGCACATAACACCCCAGTAAACACAAATCAAACAAACGCTAGGAGGAACCCACAAAAATCACCAGAAGCCCTGGTTGCAGTATAAGGTTCCCCAGCAGAGTCGCCAAGCTGTCGCTCCCACTAAATGAAGCCGGGTCAAATAGGGTACAGACGCGAACGGTCGGCGAAAGGAGGGTGTGAGAACACACAGGAGTGAACTCACAGGGAATGAATAGAGTCGCCAGCTAGGCATTTTTATCCCGAAGGAAAGGTAATGCTGCATAAACCTAGAAAGATATGGATAAGACGGTTGCGAACCAGAGAGACTGAGAAAGGGGGTTGGTTACAACCTGGGAAGGTATTAGCACCCAGATTGTCCGTCGTACTCGACGGGATCCACGCTTAAAAGATTTGTGTTTTAAAGGGGTAGTGTCAGTGCAATTTGTGTATAAAAGAGCTGGAAAAGGATGTACAGGTGTCAGTGTAAAAGAAGTGTGAAGTGTATAAGTGAAGTGTCAGTGTAAGAACAAAGATGAAATGCTCATGATAATGAGGCTAAAGAATAAGGCTAGAAAGAGGGGGGATATACAGAGACTTTTGTTCGATAACCGTTAAGTTATGCCTACGTATCCTCTCGTGCAATGAGGAAGTCAGAACACCGTAGTTCGACCCAAAGAGACTGAAAGATGAATTGACTTGTGAACTGCTTGCTTGTCTATGCTCAAGTGTAAGACCTGTCTGGCTCAGGTGCAAACTGTCTTGCATTAGACGGAAGAAGCAAGTTCTCGTTTGTGAGTGAAGGTGATGAGAAAAGAATCCCGAAGGAGACGATTATTGTTTGTTTTTGAGTTTTCAGTCTTTTATTGCTTTTGAGAATTTGTCATAAGTTAATGAGCTTAAGCCTAAACCAATGGGTTAGTAAACTCATCACATCCTCCCTCTGATTAGGGGTAATGAGAATACCTTAAGTGTGAAGTCAGTTTCTCACACTTAATCACCATGGTGTAGGATTAAAGATCATTAACCTACTTGTGATTATTTAGATGTTTTTGTTGTTTTTGTTTAGTGTTAAGTAATGAGATTAAGCCATAATCAGGGATTAAACAGACTCATTACACCATCCTAATAGAAGGATAATAGATGAGAGTGTTTAAGCTGAGGAAAGCTCCTCAGCTTAATCCATGATTAGGGATTAAACTCATGACAAAACAAAGCCTTTATTAAGTGGATTTTAGTTAATGATATGATGATGAAGTGAGTTTTAGGGTTTGTAAGACAACTTGAGGGGGACTTGTCCATTAACACTAGGGTTAGTCCTTCTTAACCAATTAATGGAAGAAATAGAACCCTAATGCAAGGCCCAAGTTACAAGTGTGATGTCCTGATGATTATTAAGTGAATTGATTAAGAGATTTAAACACATTAAGGGTTTAACACTTAGGATTAAAGTTATACACTCCATCCTAATAGAAGGATGCAGGCATAAGCTTAATCACAAAGCCTTAAAGCCTTTAGGGTTTAGTCCCTGATTATGAGGTGAGAAGAAATGACTCAATGAGACACAAAGGTAAAATCTAAATGGGGAACTACTCAAAACCCTAATAATTGTCATGCTTGGTTATTCCTAAGGTTTGTGAAGTTTGCAAGAGAAGTCTTCAATGGAACCACCAGGAAGCAGATGAAAGGAGCCAAGAGAAGCAAAGTAACTTGCTTCATTTAAGAAGACAAGTCACTTGAAGAAAGAAAGTAAGATAAAGAAGAATGAGCAAGCTCAATCTCAAACACAAGATAAAATGCAGCAATGATGCATAAGAGAGATGAAAAGAAATTGTGAGAAGTGAAGGCAAATTCACTTCTCAAAGTTACTTACCACCTGAAAAGTTAATGAAAAGAATGCAATGCAATGCAAGATGAGATGAAATGACATGATGCAAATCAAAACCAGAAGCACATACATGATGTTAATGATGCTATGATATGATGCAAACATGAAACAAAGCATGGGGATGATCATACAAACTTATGGAGGCAAATGAAGCAAGTTAAGAACCATGATCATACATGAAAGGTTATGAAGTGCAAATGGCATACAACATGGCAAATGCAAGATGCAATGATCAAACATGATTCTAATATTTCTTGAGATGTCAAATGAATCAAATGGATGCACAAAATGCTATGGCAAGTCATGGTATGCAAGCAAATGCAAGATGAATGCAAAAGGAAGCCCAAATTAGGGTTTATGATCAATGCAACAAACAAAAATCAAAACCAGAAGCAAACATCAAGATAAAAAATTTAAAATGCATTCAAGGGGACCCTAACCCTACACAAACTCACTGCCCAAAGGAGGGGTTCTAACTCTTAACCTAATTAGGGTTATGAATTTCCTAAAATTTCTAGGGTTTTTGGGTACCTTGTCAAGAAAAATGTCAAACAAATTGAAAATGCAAGATCAATTCATGCCAATTTAATCTCACAAACTACATGATATGCTAAACACAATGCAAAAAGAATCAAAGTCCAACTCTCAATGGTTAGGCAAAAATGATTTTTTGGAAGTTTGGATCAAAATAATGCTTTGAAAATGAATTAATTCCATGGAAAATTATCAAAATGCATCAAGATCAAAAAAGAAATTTGGTTTGAG
Source organism: Lathyrus aphaca (assembly GCA_963966055.1). Classification (NCBI taxonomy): domain Eukaryota; kingdom Viridiplantae; phylum Streptophyta; class Magnoliopsida; order Fabales; family Fabaceae; genus Lathyrus; species Lathyrus aphaca. The sequence goes on from OZ014524.1 coordinate 16,053,931, forward strand.
GGTTGGACAATGTTTCTAAATGGTTTTAAATGTTTCATGAATTTTTTGGTGATTTTTAAATACCTAAAAGTATTTTTAATTAATTAATTCTCATTAATTTATTAAAAATAAACTTTTAAATGATTTAAAAATATTTTTTTAATGCAAAAAATAAAAATAAAAATGTTTTTGGTTTCTGAAATTAAATAAAAGTTTGTATAAAAAATTTCAGAATTTTTAAAATGATTTTGCTATTTTTAATAAAATGGAGAAAAGAAATGAATTAATATGAAAAAGAAAATGAATTTAATCTGAAAAATGGAAAAGTAATCAGATCCAAGGGCCCAAGTTTGAACTGGCTGCGCGCGCGTTTGACCTGGCGCCATATCCAATGGCTGACATTCAAATTCACTAATTAGCTGATTAAGCCCTAATTCGTGCCCTAATGACTTTCAGGCGACCGGAACACTGTTCCGGTCGTCTTCTCCGGCTAGGTCATCTCCCAATCTCTCTCAATACGCCATGAAAGCATGCCAAACTCTCCAGATCAACTAAACTAACATCCCTAAACAATAATCCAGCAACAAAATCCATTTATTTCAACACAAAATCAAGATACGAATCAAACATCAAAAACTGCCAAAATTTCAGAAACACAATACAACCTCATTTCTCAATCTTTTTCAAAAGTAACAAGTTCAGTGAACTCAGGGAAGCATGCTTTATCATTTAGAAACTTAAAAAACAAGTTCTGGAAAAAAGTTCATGAAGCTACCTGAGATTGAGCTTTCGATTCAAGAGCTTTCTGGCTGTTTCTTTGGCTCAAACAAGTCCCAATGATCCTCCTTAGAAGCTTTTGACCCTTAGTTGGAGTTTATGTGGCCTCTAGAGAAAGTTGGCAGAAGCTCAGGCCAAGGGAGTGTGAAAATCGTATTTGTGATGTGGGAGGTTTCAGGCCAAAACAATGGTTGGTTTGTGATCAGGGGAACCTCTTGAGATCAATGGTGAAGTTTATTTTTGTGTTTTTTGCTTGTGCTATGAGTTTCGAATGGTTTTGCATAAGGGGTGAAAAATGAGAGTGCTGACTTATGGGAGCTTTCAGGCTTAGTTCTTGTTATGTTTGGCTTGCATTTGATTAGCATAAACAATTGCCATTGGTCAGATGAAGTGACATGTGCTTTATTGATTGGTATGGGTGCTTTTGCAAAAATGTCAAAGTTGTGTAAGAAGGGCATGGGTTACTTGCTAGCTGAGTACAAAAGGCATGTCCTGCGCAGCATGATGTGAGGAAAGGCCTAGGATTGATCAGCAAGCTAGCCAGCAAGTGGATGAGAAGCTATGATGAGTTTTGCAACTTGGTTCACTTTTGCCTCTTATGAAAAATCTTGTTCCATAAACCATAAAAATGTGTAATTCTTTGGTCCATTCTGAACTTTAGATGTCACATGATCATGTTGTATGGTTTAGAAGTCCATTTGATAGCTTTAGAACACTTGACCAAGTCATCTTGCAAAATACCTCTTTGATAGAAACTTTGAATTTTTGTGATTTTTGCCAACTTTGGTGAGCCATAACTTTTGATCCAAAATGAATTAGGTCATGTTCTTGTACTTTTTGAAAAGGGAAAGATCTATTCTACAACTTTCATGACCAAAGTTTTTCCATTTGAAGCTTTTTTGAATCAAAAAGTAAGGGTTGAAAAAGTTGCCTAAAATGACAATTTCATTAAAAGTCAAACTTGCCCAAAAAGTCAACTTTGCAAAAGACTTGAAATTCTTCAATTTTGTGAACTTCCAACCTATTCTATGATCAAATAAAGATCATATACACTCAAAATGATGAAGAATGCCCTTTGGTTGGGTCATTGGGGGCCTCAGGTGCCCTGATTTTGCACTGACTTGCTTGAAAAGTCAACTCTTGATCAGATGACTTCCCCATGGAATTTCTTCATGAAAATTGATATGCATACTCCCCATACCATATAGAGACCAATAGAAACAAGAATGACCAAAAAATTTGGAGTTATGGCCTCTGAAACCAAAACCCTAATTTTAGGTCATCTGTGCAGTCAAGCCTGGCTCTGCTTCCATACCATTCTCAGTTCTTGTGATTCTTTGACATTCTTGACTTTGAGAGGATGTAATATGATGCTTGAACACACATGGACCCCTTTGAAGTGATTGATGGCCTTTGGAGGGGCTCAATAAGCTCTTGGATTGCTCAGATCACAAACCCTAGGTGCAGATGACTTAGAATCTATGCAGTGAATCAAAAATGTGGTATGAGATGCTATGATTGAGTTTATGCTTATGAAATGATCACAAGCCATGGTGTGAATGGGTGAGGGAAAATTTGGGGTGTTTACACTTGTCTAGCATGATGTACAAGTCTCATCAAAGGGTTGTTTACATAAAAGACATTTCTTCATAAAAGCAACAAAAACACTTAATAAAGTTCAACAAGCTAGTGAACTTAAACCCTAATCCTAGGAAACAAGTCTTGGATAAATTCTCCTTACTTGGTGTGCTTGTTCTATTATTCCATCTTGGAATGTAGTAGAAAGTACACATTCCATGGAAAAGAGTTTGAATTCACTTCCTTGTGCCAAATTCATACAAAACTCTTAAAAGACAAAAACAAATAATAAGCGACTTTCCTGCGGGAACTTCTTTTCTCATCTCATTCATTCTAAACGCGAACTCGCGACGACTTGTCTCGCATGCAAGACGGTAAACGCACTCGTACCAGACGAGCCTGCAACACCTGAGCATAGACATACGCAGTTCCAGCATAAAAAAACACAAATAGTTCCCGCCTTAGTTAGGCGAACTACGTTGACTCTGATCCTCATTTTCCCGATGAGGTACGTAGGCAGCAGGGTAGGGCCCGTTCGAGCACATTCTTTATTTTCCCTACATTTTCCCCATTCTTTCTTTTTGTTCTCTTCTCCAGTTCCTTTCTCATTTCCATTCCCATTCCAGTTAGCAGTTCATTTGTTCAGCAGCATTCTTATTTCTCACCCTTTGAAACAAGAAAGCAAGCTTGGATCCCGTCGGGTACGGCGGACGATCTGGGGTGCTAATACCTTCCCAGGTCGTAACCGACTCCCAAACCCAGATCTTTGGTTCGCAGGACCTTGTCTTTTCCTTCTTCCTTAGGTTTGTGCAGCATTACCTTTCCCATTCCTTCGGGATAAAAATGCTTGGCTGGCGACTCTACCTTTTCCGCGCCACTTTCGCGTTTGTACTAGGATGAAAATCCTGGGAGCGACAAAACCCCCAACTGGTGTTTCTTATGGAAACTAGGGTGAAATCTGATGAACTGGTTACTATCAATCAAAGGTTACGTTTCAAGAACTTGGTTGTGGAGGATTGTAGAGGTAGCGGGAAAGAGAGGGCAGGGAGTTTGTGCTTGTTATGGACGGAGGCGGTGGACGTTAACATTTTCTCTCAGTCTCTTAACCATTTCTACAGTTCCTGCCAGGCTAAAGATGAAGAGGAGGTTTGGAGATTTGGAGGGATTTATGGCTATCCTGAGGAAGGCAAGAAGAGTGATACTTTGAGGCTTGTTAGCTCATTGGTTAGGGATGGTGAAGGATGTTCATTACTGTTTGGAGACTTCAACGACATTACCAAGGAAGTGGACAAAATAGGGGGCCTGAGGAGAACCATTAATCAACTCAATGTGAGTAGGATTGTGATAGTTGATGTTCGTTTAGTCGAATATCATTTTCAGGGGTATCCGTACACTTGGACCAACGGCAGAAGAGGTGAATCCAACATCCAATGCAGGTTGGGTAGAGTTTTGTATACCCAATGTTTTCATGATCTCTTTCCATGTTCACAAGTTACTCATTTTGGAAGGTTTAGTTCTGATCACGTTGCTCTGAGAATCATGATTAGACGGGATGTTGGGGAGCTTAGACGATCTCGTATTTTCAGATTTGAGGAAGCTTGGGCCAATGATTATAGGTGTGATGCAGTGGTTAAATAGTTGTGGAAAGGAAATTTTGGGCCGTTGATCCGTAAACTCAAAGAGTTACAAAAATTGCAAGACTATTTCAAGGAGTACCGTATTGGAAGCATAGCCAAAGAGCTCATCAGAATTGAGGATCTTCTTAAGGAGGAGAGGTGTTGGTCTAGCGAACCTAAGGATATTAATCATTTTCATGCTCTTAAAGCCCAAAGGGATAAGTTGATTAGAGTGGAGGAAGTTATGTGGAGACAAAGAAGCAGAGTTATGTGGCTAAAGGAATGGGATAGGAATACTAAATTCTTTCATGGCAAAGCGGATCAAAGGCGTAAAACTGATATGATTCAGAGGCTCAAAGATGATGGGGGTTCCTGGAAGTATGGTTGGGATAATTGTGAGAGGATTTTGGGCAATTACTTTTATGAGATTTTCAAGTCTTCTACACTTACCTCCATCAACGAGGTATGTTCTCAAGTTCAGGGTCGCCTTTCCGAAACCCAGAAGCTGGATTTTTTGGCTCCATTTACACCTCTTGAGGTCTTTAATATGGTTCAAGATATGCACCCTCTTAAAGCACCAGGTACTGATGGTTTGACGACATCTTTTTTTCAGAAATTTTGGCAGCATGTTGGTCCTGATATCACTAATATGACGCTGGAAATTCTTAATTGTGGTAGGAACCCTGCTGAACTCAATTCTACTTTTATCACCCTGATCCACAAACATAAGAATTCGTTTGTGCCAAGTAGTTTTCGTCCTATTAGCTTGTGAAACGTTTCAATGAAGATTGTAGCTAAGTGCATTGCTAATAGAATCAAAGGAGTCCTCCCGGATATTTTTAGTGCTGAACAAAGTGCATTTGTTAAAGGTAGATTAATTATGGACAATGCCCTTATAGCCATGGAGTGTTTTCATTGGATGAAGAATAAAAGGAAAGGGAAACAAGGCATAATGGCTCTCAAACTCGATATGTCTAAAGCCTATGATAGACTTGAGTGGGACTTCGTGATTGAAACCTTGAAAGTTATGGGATTTCCTGATATTTTTATCCAACTTATCAAGAGGTGTATTACTACGGTGACCTATAGAATCCTTATCAATGGTCATCCGAGCGAGAAAATAATTTCGTCCAGGGGTCTCCGTCAAGGGGACCCACTCTCACCATATTTGTTTGTTTTATGTGCAGATGTGTTATCTGGCATGTTGGGGAAGGCGGTTCAAGAGAAATGAATTCACATGCTATCTATAGAAAGGAAAAGTCCTTCTATATCCCATCTTTTTTTTTGCTGACGACGACCTTCTGTTCTCGAGGGAAAATATAAGAGAGGCTGATTGTATCAAGGACATTCTTCACCAATACCATGTGGCGTCGGAGCAGCTTGTTAATGTGGATAAATCTGAATTTTCCTTCACTAGGAATATGGATGAGATTAGTAAGGAAGAGATTTATAGCCGGTTAGGATTCAAAGGTGTTGGAGCTCATTCTCGTTATCTAGGACTTCCAGTGGTTATTGGAAGATCCAAAAAAAGGTGTTTCAAATGGTAGTTGATAGAGTTTGGAAGAAGGTAAAAGGTTGGAAGGAAAAGTTCTTATCGCGAGTCGGGAAAGAAGTATTGATCAAATCTGTAGCCCAAGCCATTCCAACATACATTATGAGTTGTTACAAATTGTCGGACCAAAGTTGTAAGGATATGGAAAGAATTCTGGCCAGGTTTTGGTGGGTTGCGAAAGGAGGTGATCAGAAAATTCATTGGCTCAGTTGGGAGAAGTTGTCTCAAAGGAAAGGTGATGGAGGTCTTGGATTTCGTAATATTCAGGAGTTTAATACGAGCTTGTTAGGTAAGCAATACTGGAGGCTGTTACAAGGGGATGACTCCCTGTTTGAGAGATTCTTTAAAGGTATATACTATCCTAGGATTTCTTTGTTAGACACTTCGATCGGTCATTTACCTAGCCATGGTTGGAAGAGCATATGCAATGCCAATGAGGTTGTTCTATGAGGCATGTGCTGGCAAATTGGGAACGAGCAATCTGTGAATGCTTTGGGGGACAATTGGGTCTCCACACTGTCTGGTTTCAAACCTCTGAGTAATAAAGGGATTACTGATTTCAAGGTTGCAGAATTGATCAATCTCAAGGATTTTTGTTGGGACAATCAAGCTTTGCAACGCCTCTTTTCTTCGGAAGAAATTATCCTCCTCCAAAGCATTCCTATTTCTTTAAGGCTTCCGCCGGACAAATTAATATGGACTCTTGAAAAAGATGGTAATTTTTCTGTTCGATCGGCCCATCACTTGTTAAAAGGGAATCGCGGGTCTTCTCTTCCCAGTTCAGCTACAGGCCACGACATTACTGACTAGAAATTCTTTTGGAAAGTGAACGTTAATCCGCGGGTCAAGATCTTTATGTGGAGGTTGGTTAAGAACATTATTCCTACCATGTCGAATCTCCATAATAAAGGTATGTTGATTGATAACTCTTGTCCTCTTTGTAATTATTTTTTTCGGAAACTGCTATTCCTCTCTTCCTCCATTGCAACATCACCAAGAGAGTCTTCTTTACTCTCCCTTTGAGTCTTCAGATTCCGGGAGAAGGAAACATTCTGGACTGGTTGAACATGCTTGTTGAATGCAAATAGAAGATCATTGTTGAGATGGTGTTCACAACTCTTTGGCATATCTGGAAGATGAGAAATGATGTTGTTTTTAAGGCTTCGAAGATAGAACCGACGGAGGTTGCGAGGAAGGTGTGGTTTCAAGTTAATGATTCTGGCAGGAGCCCTTCGGTAGTTAATGAATTTTCTTCTGGTTTTGGTGATGTGATCTCGTTTAGTGGCTGGAGAATCCAGACTGATGCAGGGTGTTTTGAGGATGGGAGTTTGGTTTTAGGGTGTGTCATATGGGATCCAGGTGATAATGTTTTCTATTCTACAACGCACAAGGAAGTCAGTGTCGCGGGTCCTTTGCAAGCTGAGGCACTGGGCATTCGATGGGGGTGCAATTGGCAACCATCTTTGGCCTTAAAGAAGTCACTTTCCAATCTGATGCCAAGGTTGTTGTCGACTGTATTAATGGATCTGATTTTTGTGCTAGTATTGACCCGATTGTACTAGACTGTAGGGGTTTTCTTAATTCTGTTTGTAATTCTGCTTTAGTTTTTATTAGTCGAACCTTGAATACGGGAGCTCATAGATTAGTTGGTATTGGTAAATCCTTGGGTTTTCGTTCTTGGTCCAACTCCTTCCCGACGGTGGACTCGGTTGTTGTAGCCCCAGTGGCGTTTTTTTTGGTTTAATGAAATCCTTTAGTTATAAAAAAAAATTATCTTAAATTATAAACTGGTGTCTACTTGGAGTACGGTGACTGCCACTGGCGTGGTGTCAAGGTTTTCCTAGCATGTGCTCCTCCTCATGCTCATCATCATCATCATATTTTATTCATATAAAATATGTCATACTTTCTTAAATATATCAACTACCTTTATATTAAAAGAAAAAAATACTATAAAAAAAATATAATAAACACTTTCTACTAAACTTTCAATGATTGAAAAGAAAGAAGAAAAAAAAAGAATCATGTGGTAATTTTCAAAGTTGATTGTGATTTAACAAACCTATTAGAGTAAGTTATAAACTTTTGTTAAAAAAAAAAGTCAATTCTTATTTATCAAATTCAAAAAAGTAGATAAAATTATTTTTAGTGTAACATGTTTTGGAAACAGTAAACAATTATATTATTTTATAAATAATTAAATAAATAAAAAATTAAATGATGTCATGTGATTGATTGAGTATACAATATTAATTTTTTTTATGATAGGTAGAGAAATTATTCTCTTAAAGATATGAATAGTTTTTAAGAAAATAAATTGGAAACGATAAGCATGATACATATTAAGTGCTTTCATCATTGTTTTACAATCTTGGAAACTATAATATTCAGGCTGCAACAGGTTTGGGAGCTGTTATTAACATCAACTATTTGCAATTATTAATTTACTTTTTGGCACAAAAGTTAGTTATTTAATAAAAAAGGTGTAGTTGTGATGTAATAAAACCATAATCAGTTGGATTTAGTTAGAATTAGAATTAGGAAATTTTTACTGTATTAACCATGTTTCAATGCATTAATGTCTATATTATCCAACTTTTTTTCAAATATTCCATAATACTCATGTTTCAAACAAAAAATCTGAAAATACATAGAGGGACGCCATTAGCAACTCAGCCCCCTTATATTTTAAAAGAGGGCGTCATCAGCAACCCAACCCCCTTATATTTTAAAAGGGGCGTCATCAGCAACTCAACCCCTTATATTTTAAAAGGGGCGCAATTGACATTGGCTACACCCTCTTTTACGAATTTTTAATTTTTTTTTTGCTAATATTATTGATATTTAATAAAAAAAAGTCTTAATTAATTTTATTTATTAATAAATAGATTACATTAGAGTAATAAATAGATTACATTAAAGTAATAATGCATTAATTTTTTGATATTATTATTAATTTTTTTATATTATTAATTATATTTATTAATAAATAGATTACATTACTAATAAATATTGCTATATTTAATATATTGTTATATAAGTTTAATATACTGGAAGTTTTATAAATTTGTAAGTTTTATATATTGTAATAAAATTAATTAAGTCTTTTTTTTTATTAAATATCAATAATATCAGGAAAAAAATTCGTAAAAGAGGGTGTAGCCAATGTCAATGGCGCCCCTTTTAAAATATAAGGGGGTTAGATTGCTGATGGCGCCCCTTTTAAAATAAAAGGGGGTTGAGTTGCTGATGACGCCCCCTTTTAAAATATAAGGGGCTCAGTTGCTAATGGCGTCCCCTTTTAAAATATAAGAGGATTCAGTTGTTAATGGCGCCCCTTATATATTTTCAGATTTTTTGTTTGAAACATGGGTATTATGGAATATTTGGAAAAAAAAAATTGGATAATATGGACATTAATGTATTAAAACATGGTTATTACAGTAAAAATTTCTTAGAATTAGTCCACCAATATTTTTCCTGTACGTCTAGATAGATTTGAAGCAGTAAATACATATGAATAGTTAATCACAATTGATTATACAAATATTAAATCTTACCAATATAATTCGACGACAATTACTTACACAGATATTAAATCTTACAAATATAACTCAATGATAAAATTATTATTTAAGGAGTTATTAATATAATACATTCATATTTCAATTTTTACAATACAACCTTTATCAGGGCCGGCCCAACACATTTCGAGGCCTAAGGCGAAATTTAAAATTAAATATTTTTAATATAATAATATATTTTTCTTAAAAATTAATATATTTTAAATTTTTAGGATGTAAAAGCATTAAATTATTATAATTAATTTTATTTAACATTTTATATGTTATTGATGATAAAATTAATTAATCTAAACACTCTTCTCACTATTTAAAAAATCTCAATTAAAAAACAATGTTAAATTAAAAAATATATAATTTCTCTTATGTCTTAAAGAACTAAAAAAAATTATTCATAAATGTGATATTTAAATTAATAAATCAAAGAATACACATTCTAAATCGATATTATTATTATATATTTTAAAATATATTATTATTTAATTGATATATTAAATATTTTTAAAAATCAATTTATTAAAGTTAAATAAATATAAAAATAAAATTTGAGGCCCTAAACGGTAGCATAGGTGACCTACCCCTAAGGCTGGCCCTGGCCTTCATACATAGAAAATCTTCTTCAGAATTAAAGTCATCATCAAGTCATAATGGACAATTGAAGAATTTATTCAGATTTTTTTTCTTATTATGGAATTGTTACCTGACACTCTTGGTATGGAATTGTTACTATTTTTTGTTCTTATTAAATATTTTCAGATTTTTTTTTTTTGAAGAAGTACTACAAATTTCAAAAAATTGTAGAAACACATTGATTCCGGATAATATTTGAAGAAATATTGAAAGGTACAACTACCAAATTTTTGGCTCGAAAAATCCAGTAAAATACAATATATTTTTAAAAATGTTTTGTAAACTATAATACTTTTTGAAAAATCCTATAAACTATAATACTTTTCGAAAAATTTGACAGTATTAAAAAAAATTATTTATTGAATATGAGCCATCATATTTCTTTTTAAATTTTAAAAACTATCAAAGATATCAAATTTATCAAAAAAATCCGATTTGCTAAACTTTATTTTTCAAAGAAACCACTAAAAATACATAAGGTACTTTTAAAATACACCATCAGATTTTTTTATTCCTATCAAATTATTCTTTGACTCTTTTTTTAATTAAATTTTTATAAAAGTATTTTTGTCATATAATTAAATTGAAAGGACCTAGAGGGAGCTGGGAGGGCATCACAGCTTTAAAATCACCACGTCATTTTTATTTTATTTTATGTTTTAAGTATTTAATTGAGTGATCCAGAATTCACTACTTCAAACTAACCAGAAACTCACAATTATGATACACTTATGACATCAATTTCAGCTCATCTGTATTTCCATCGACATCAATTTCAGCTCAGCTGTATTTCCATCGACATTAATTTCTATTTCTTATATTTAATTAATTTCACCATTTCTACTCTTGTATTGCAATTTGAATCTGCAGCAAAATCTTGGTTTGTAGTGTGATGATGGATTGGAGATGTAGCTTTGTTATGATAGTTACTATGATGCTTCTGCCACTCATGGTTTCTTCCGGTTCTATTGTCAACAGCCTGCCCGGTTTTGATGGCCAACTTCCATTCAACCTAGAAACCGGGTCTCTTTATTATTCATTGCTTCTCTATTTGTTTATAATTTTTTTAATTAAAAGTGATTATACCTTTTTCATTTCTATAACAATTAAACACCTTGAGTTACTGTTTGGTCACATCGAATAAGATACTCGGGTGAAAACATGAGTCAGGATCCATTAAACACCTGCCGGTATTAATGGATCTTGATTCCGAAAAAGATTTAACTAATTAGCTAATAATAAATGTGTATTGTGTAGGTATATAGGAGTGGGAGAAGGAGAAAAAGTGCAAATATTTTACTATTTTGTGGAGTCTCAAAGAAATCCTTTCATTGATCCAATTTTAGTTTGGTTAGTTGGAGGTCCAGGAATCACCGGCCTTACGGCATTCTTTTTCGAAAATGGTAAATCTTTGTTATTATATTTGTTCTAACTTGTGATATCATTCTTACTAATTAAAGATTGTGTTGTATCATGCACAATTTTATTTTATAATTGAATCAATAAGTCATATCATATTTCATTTGATTTATTGATTTGATGTATAAACAAACTTGTGCTTAATGTCCTTAATACAGCACCTACTTCAATTGTGTACTACAAAAACTAACTAGCTTAGAGAAAAATATTTCATTGAAAAATTGTGATTTAATTTTTTTAAAGCGTAAATATTAAAACTGATTTTTTAAGTTAGTTTTAAAAATGATAATAAATAAAAAACAAACTAAATAAAAGAGTTTAGTGACTAAGGAAAATATACATCAAATTTACTATGATTAGGTTTCAAATCCAAAGATAACACTTTGAATTTTTTATTATTATTAGAGATAGATTAGAGTTAGTTATTAGTTTAGTTAGGTTTATAACCACTTTTAGTTGTGTCAGCTTGCTGACTCTTTGTATATATTATATGCTCTTGTATTAAGGTGGTTAACGGAATAATAATAACACTTTATTTTTATTTTTGTTTCACTTCATCTTCTTCACAGAGCATAGAGTTTTAGAGAAACTCTTGATCTTGCAACCTAAATGCACATAGCAACATCACCATCACTGAGTGATTATGGTGAATGCTTGAACTCTTATGTGGTATCATTCGCTTCTCGATCAACTACACTTCCCTAATTTTCTTGCTTCGTGTGATTCGAGATTCATCTCCTTCAGTTCCAACTTGTTGATCTGCAACTTCAAGAAACGTCGAGCTTTGTTGTGGTCTTCATCAATGGCGTCTTCAGATAATCAAGAGTCATTTGTGCGTGTGTCGATTCCATCATATTAAGAAGTATCCAACGGATTTGGGGCTGCGGAATTTCAAGAAAATAATTATCTTCTGTGGAATCAACAGGTTGAATGTGTTATCTTATCTCAAAAGATGCACAAACTAGTGGTTAATCTGAAGATTCCGTCGAAGTACAAGTCAGATTCAGATCGTCTCGCAGGTACAATTTCTGAAGAGTATGTATCTTGGACCGTGCAAGATCAAGCATTGTTCATCTCGCTGTTATCAACAATATCCAAATCTTTCTTACCTATAGTTCTTGCGTGTAAGCATGCTTTCGAGGTGTGGGACAAGATTCTTTAGTTCTTTAATGCACAGATGAAGGCGAGAGTTCGTCAGCTGAGAGTTGAGATAAAGTCTACCAAGAAGGGCACCATATCTATCATAGAGTATGTGTTGCGCATCAAGGCTATTGCAAACTCACTTCTTGTTGTTGGTGATTCCATAATCGAACAAGATCAATTAGACTCTATCTTACAAGGGCTTTCTGAGGAGTATAACCCCTTTGTTATACAGATGTAAGGCTATCCAACACCACTTTCCTTGTGTGATGTTAAAGCCCTACTCTATGTGCAAGAAGCACAGTTAGAGAAATTTCGTGAAGAGCTTCCTACAGCAAATGTAGCTACCAATTTAGCTCACACAACTCCAGCTGATAATAGCTCTAGAGGAGCTTACTCTGGCAACCGAGACATGGGTCAATTCAATCATGGTAGAAGTAGAGGAAGAGGTCGCTCCACCACTGGAAACCGCCCAACCTGTCAGCTATATGGCAAATATGGTCACAAAGTTACTGCATGTTGGCACAGATTTGATGAAAACTTCATGCCATCCACTTCCAACAACAATGTTGTTGCAGGTTCTAATGCAAATCCTAACAGCAAGTATGAGACAAGCCCTGCAGTTTCACAAAATTCCCAAAGTGTAACCATGATGGCAACAACAAGTAAGTCTTCAGCCTATACACAAGAGTACAATTTGCCTTCTGGCTTGATTCCCAATCATGGTTTGCTGACTCAGGTGCACCCCATCACTTAACACCTTATGCTTGTGTTTTACAAAATAAAAAGTCTTACACAGGAACTAATAAGGTCTATGTTGGTAATGGACAAACTCTTACCATAGAATCAGTAGGCAATACAAAGTCTTACTCCAAACTTAATCCAAGTTGTGAACTCATTATTTCTAACATTTTACATGTACCCTCTATAACCAGGAATTTGCTCTATGTTTCAAAGTTCTCCCTTGATAACAGTGTTTTAAGAACCGGACTGGTCATCAAACAGGTGAGGGTACTGGGTCACTGGTTTATTGGTCGAAGTACTAGGTCACTGGTCGAACCGCATGACCAAACCAAATTAAACTGGATAACTCGGTGAATATATCGGTCTATATAACAAAACTATATAGGTATAAAATTGGTCGAACCGGATGATTCAGTTTCTATAAAATATAACTAACACTTAAATTTTTTTTAAATGTCATATCATAAGTTCACAAGTTCATAATCTAAATACAAATTTTAAACAAAGATATCACACATAATAAAATAGTATAAAATTACAAAGTATAATTGTAAACAAAGTCTATATAATCTAATTATATAGTTTATAGCAAAATAACTCTAATTTGTACCAAATTTAGTTCAAATGGGTAAAAATTGTTTCAATATTGAGATCTGCTTCTTCAATATTAAAATCATTTGCAGTAGAATTAACCGCATCCACAACAACTTCTCTGTTAATGATATCATTACTGTTTAATTTTTTATTTTTTAATTTAATTTAATTTAATTTTTTATTTCATTTATTTCATTTTTTATTTTAATTTTTTTATTAAAATAATCAAAACAACATTTTTTTATTTTTAAAAAAAAGCAATTGAACCGCCGGTTCAGGAAAATCGCCGGTTTTTTCGGTTCGTACCGGTTCAATGACATAAGTGATCTAACAATTGAACAAGACCGTTTACCTGGCCGGTTCCCGGTTCGACCGATCCGACCGGCCGGTCCGGTTTTTAAAACACTTCTTGATAATAATGTCTTTTTTTAGTTCCTTCCTAACAAGCGTTTTATAAAATCATAGGCTTTTAGGCATATCATTGCTGAAGGAGTTCTGGATGCTTGTGGTCTGTATTGTTTCTCTCAGCAGACTTTAGAAACCAAAGGTTCTCTAGGTCTCAATAATAGCTTGCGTTTGTCCAATAGTATTCAAACATATGTAGTTGCTAATTCTGATTCTTCTTGTGTAACCAAGTGTAATAATAACATACTTTGGCACCATAGGCTGGGGCATGCTAATTTCAATTTTGTTCATACGGTCCTAAACTTGTGTAATATTTCTCATCATAATAAAAGTGATAATTTTGTTTGTACATCTTGTAGTCTTGCTAAATCTCACAAATTGCTTGCTCCTCTTTCTAAGACTGTCTATCATAAGCCTTTTGATATGATATACACTGCTCTGTGGGGACCACCCCCAAAATTATCTAGTACATGCGCTAGATATTACATTGCCTTTGTTGATGCACACTCTAAATACACTTGGTTATATATGCTGAAACAAAAAGCCGAGGCATTACATGCTTCCAAACTCTTCAATGCTTTTGTTAACACACAATTTTAGACTCAAATTAAAGTTGTTCAGTCTGACTTTAGAGGTGAATTTAGGCCTTTTACCAAATACTTGACTGAGCTTGGTATTTTCCATAGACTGGCATATCCTCACACTTCCCATCAGAATGGGACAATTGAAAGGAAACATAGGAAGATTGTAGAAATGGGACTCGCTCTTCTTGCACATGCCTCACTCCCTATGTCATTTTGGGACTATAGTTTTACAACATTTGTTCATATAATCAACAGACTACCTTCTTTTGTATTGCCTAATTTTAGTTCTCCATTTCATGCTTTATACCATAAAAATCATGATTACTATACTCTAAGAGTTTTTGGCTACACATGCTTCCCTCATCTTAGGCCTTTTAACAAACACAAATTACAGCTTAGAAGCCAAGAATGTGTATACTTTGGCCCCTCCACACAAAACAAAGGTTTCATATGCATGAGCAGAGATGGTAGAATCTATATTTCTAAAGATATTATGTTCAAGGAACTAGATTTTCCTTATCCTACACTAATGACTGGTGACAAAGGCACATTGACTTCTAATGTTTCATCATCCAGTTCCATATTTCCTACTCACTTTTATCCAACTAGAGTTGTCTCAAATAATCATCTTAGTTCTCCATTGGATCAGGATAACTAGGTTGCTTCTCATACACTTAATGGGCTACTACATCAAAAGGTACTAGAGTAACTAATATTATCCAGTCTTTATCTAATCCAACTCAAAACATTGTACCGCAATCACATGACATCATTTCTGTTCAAAAATCCCCATCAGTACCTGTTGGTCTCAATCATACACAAAATATTCAGCCTGGCCTTGGTCTAAATATTGTTGACACTGCACAAAATTCAGATCAGTCTGTTTCTACTTCACCTTTATTCAATATCAGTGTGGGTCCAACTGTGCAACAAGTGGTAGACACTACACCTTAGAATGTAGGTATTAGTCCTCTTCAACCACTTCTCACTAATACATCTCAAGAGATATATCAGTCTACTACTTCACTCATATTTGTCTAACCAAATAATACTAAAGCTTCTAATCAAGTTGTCAAGACCAATATTCATCTTATTCCTCATGTATCATCTCATTCAGATCCAAGGTTTCCCTTTGATTCAATTGAAATGACTATCTCCTCTTGCATTCCAGTATCTGATTCATCTCATTCTACTTCTATTGGGTTTTGAGTATGCCTCTGGTTCCTATGGCGGACAACAATCATCCCATGCTAACCGGTTCTAAAACAGGTAAGTCTAAGCCTAAGGCATTTATTTCTATCACATAAACTAAACCTACTAGTCTCAAAAAGGCTATGTCTAAACCTGAATGGATGCAAGCCATGACTGAAGAGTTTAATGCTCTTCATGCAAATAATACTTGGATCTTAACTCCTCTTCCACCTGACAGACAAGTTGTAGGATGCAGATGGGTTTTCAAGATCAAGCAAAATGCTGATGGAACTATTCATAAATATAAAGTTATGCTTGTGGCTAAAGGCTTTCATCAATAACTTGGTTTTGACTACACTGAAACCTTCTCTCCAATGTTCAAACCTACAACCATCAGAGTCATTCTAACCCTTGCTATCACTCACAGGTGGGATATTCAACAAATAGATGTTAGCAATGCCTTTTTGAATGGCACACTTCAGATGAAGCCTATATGACACAACCCACTAGTTTTGTAAGTGCTGACAAATCCCTTGTGTATAAATTGCAAAAAGCCATCTATGGCCTCAAACAAGCCCCAAGGGCTTGGTATGAGAAGTTACATCAGTTCTTCATTCACTTTGGTTTAACTTCTTCAAAATGTGATCATTCTCTTTTTATCTATTCTAAGCTTGGTGTTACTTTGTATGCCTTAGTATATGTGATGATATACTTATCATAGGTTCAAGTAAGGAGTTAATTGACAAACTAATTACCAAGTTGCATCATGAGTTTGCCCTTAAAAGACTTGGCAGACCAAAATACTTTCTTGGTATTGAGGATCAGTATGGCAGCAATGGTTCTTTATGCTTGTCCCAATCCAAATATATCAAAGATCTTCTCAAGAGGGTTAATATGGATCAGGCAAATGGATTTCCAACTCCTATGTTGAGTACTTGTAAGCTGAGCAAGCATGGTTCTGATCATTTCCCATATCCTTCCTTATATAGATCCATAGTAGGAGCTTTGCAATATGTGACACTAACTAGACCAAATATCTCCTTCAATGTGAATAAATCTTGTGAATTCATGGCAAGTCCCATGGACACACATTGGGCTGCAGTAATGAGACAATTAAGATATCTCAGTGGAACTCATAGTCATGGTTTGCTTTTATCTCCCTCCATGACTTCTGATACATTTTACTTACACGCTTACAGTGATTCTGACTGGGCTACGGATCCGGATGATAGAAGGTCCTCTTCTGGATCTTGTATTTTCTTTGGTCCTAATTTGGTATCTTGGAGCTCGAAGAAACAGTCTCTTGTAGCTCGTTCTAGCATTGAAGTTGAGTATCAAGCTCTACCTCATACTACGACTGAGTTACTTTGGTTAGAGTCTTTACTATCAGAATTACATATTCCTATTCATCCTCCCATGTTGTTGTGTGATAATTTAAGGGTTATCATTCTTTCTCACAATATTGTTCTTCATGCTCGAACAAAACACATAGAACCCGACATACATTTTGTTAGAGAAAAAGTTGTTGTTGGAAACCTGCAAATCAAGCATGTTCCTGCTGCTTTTCAGATTGCTGATACGCTCACTAAGTCGCTTGGTTAAAAGTTAGTTAAAATCATTTGGAAAGCTTCCGTTAATGGTGATTTAAATGTTAAGGATGCTTATTTGCATTGTCATGGTAGAAGTCATGTTTCAGCTGCAGCAAACTTCTGGAATTCTTGCATCCCTCCCTCTTATTCCATTCTTTTTTGGAGGTTAAGGTTACACAGATTACCCACGGATGACGTTATGACTAAGTGTGGTGTTTACATGTCATCAGTTTGTAACCTGTGCTTTCGCCATGACGAATCCCTTCATCATTTTTTCTTTGGTTGCATTTATGCAGTGAAGGTGTGGTCTTGGCTTGGCAGAATGCTCAATATGCCTTCTATAATTGCTAATTTCGAGGATTGTTTGTCGGTTATGGAGAGTTCGGCTTCAGTTCAATGTTTGGTTCTTATTTGTGCTTTCGTTGTTGTTGTGATAAATGGGATTTGGAGGGCGCGTAATCAGACTCGGTTTCTTGACAAGAGCATTTCTTGGAGAATGACGACCTCTTTCATATTTTCGATTTCGCAGCTTGCTAGCAACTCCTCGGTTGGAGCTTCTCATGTTAATATGGCGGATTTCCAAATTCTGAAGAATTCTTCAGGGACTTTGAAGGTTCCCAAGCCTACAGTGTGCAGCGAAATTATTTGGTGCCCTCCTTCTAGCGGTTGGCTTAAGGTGAATGTTGACGGGGCATCCGACGGTGTTCCGTTAACGTCGACTTGCGGGGGTATTTTTAGAAACCATCTTGGAGATCATGTGGGGAGTTTTGCTTGCTTTTTTTGGAAACGAATCTGCTCTTTTTGCGGAAATTATGGGCGCTATTATGGCCATGGAACATGCCTTTACTTATGGATGGACTAATTTGTGGATTGAATCTGATTCTAAATTGGTTTTTTCTGCTTTCAGTAAACCATCTATTGTGCCTTGGAAAATCAGGAGTAGATGGGACCACTGTATGTATTTACTAGAGGATTTTAATTTTGTCGCTACTCATATTTACAGGGAAGGAAATCATTTCGCTGATAAGCTAGCTAGCTTAGGTTTAGATATCCCGAATTTTATTTGGCGGGATGATGTTCATACGGTGGTTAAACCGGACTTTTTTAGAAATAAGTTTGGTTTGCCTTATTTTAGAATCAGATAGGTTTGAGGTTTAGGCTTTTTGTCCCCCTCATTTATTTACCTTTTCTCTTATATATATATATATATATATATATATATATATATATATATATATATATATATATATATATATATATATATATATATATATATATATATATATATATATATATATATATATATATATATATATATATATATATATCCTGAGCAATTTCTCTTTTATTAAAAACAAAAAAAAAACTCTTCACGAGAATTTATTTTGCACAAAATAGTAAGAAAAATATAGAAAATAAAACAATGAATACTTAATATGAATTTCATTTTTTTCTCATTTTTATACAGGGCCTTTGGTAATGGAAGAGGATTACAGTGAAATTCTTCCAAAACTTAAATTAAATCCTTATAGTTGGACACATATGTTGAATATGATTTACGTAGATATGCCGGTTGGTGCTGGATTTTCTTACTCAGAAACACAAGAAGGCTACTATACTAGTGACACACTTTGGGTGGATCATGCATATTCCTTTTTACAAAAGGTGAACACTTATTTTACTTCCATTATTTTTAAAAAGATGCATTTCAAAAATGATTTTAATGAAAAATAATTAGAAATAGCTTTAAATTTAAGTAAATTTTTAAAATTTTGATATTATTTTTTTTTTAGTAAAATGATGAAATATTTAAAATCATATTTTAAGAAAATTTATTCAAATCGATTTTTTATTTGAAGCCTTCGTACAAAAAAAAATAAACAAAAATACATTAAACTATAAAAAATCATTTTTTAAAATGACTAAAACAAATAATTTATCCAATTGTATTTACATCCCCAGATGCAGAGTGGGTGCAGTTCCTTTTATGTTATTTAAACTTTAGATTACAAATTAAAAGAGTCAATGACTTAGCATTAAATCATATGAGTTTAGTATAATATTCTACCATTATTAATGAGTTTCATCTCTTTAAATGCAGTGGCTTATTGATCATTCAAAATTTAGTTCAAATCTGTTTTATATTGGCGGTGGTTCATATTCAGGAAAAATTATCGGTTCTCTTGTTCAAAAAGTATACGAAGGTAAATAAATACTAAGCAATTAGTGACAAATATTTAATTTGATGGAATTAAAATTTGGAATTATTCTGTATTTTTCCAATGCTTACTTGAACTTCAGGAAACCAAGAAGAACATGTGTCAAGCATAAACATCAAAGTAAGAAATATCACAATTTTCTATTTCGCTAAATATTTTTGAAACTACTATATATAACTAATTTTCATCATTAGGGTTATGTGATTTCTAGCCCAGTTGTTGACCTGAATCAGATTCAAAACACACAAGTTTTATATGCTTACCATATGTCTTTAATACCAAAAGAACTTTATGAGGTTATTTTTTGACTATGTCTCAGTTGTAATATTTTCTTACATTCAAATTACTTCCCATGTCCCACAATCATCATCACTATCGTTATATTATACAAATTTCCACTTATTGTTGCAGTCATTGAAAGAAAGTTGCAAGGGTAATTATGTGAACATCGATCCAGACAACACAAAGTGTGTCTCAAATTATAAAGAGTATTCTGAGGTTAGTATGATACTGCATGCACTCATATAGTTATGCATTTGATCTATTCATAGTAATAAAGTTATGTATGCTAACTTCAAAAATACTTAATCAAGTAAAACATTGATTTGTAGATGGTTCGCTTTATAAACAATGAACAGATTTTAGAGTCTGTCTGTATAACTACACCTGTTTTGAACCGAGTAATTCAACAACCAGTTCAAGATGATCAAGAATTACGGTGTAGAGTTAAGAAAATCTCTCCCTCTCCCTCTCCCTTTCCCTCTCTTCCTCCCAAATTATGCTCAGCTAACTTGATTAACTTATCATTTGTCTTTTAGAGTTATTATCTTATTCTTCTTAACATGTGGGGAAATGATGAAAATGTAAGGAAAGCCCTTCGCATAAGAGAGGTAATTTTGCATATTCTATCATTTATTATATAATGATTATTATTGACTGAAATTAATTGAATATTTCATTGAGTAGCTAAACATTTAATTCATTAATACAATTTAAATAGGGAACTAAAGGGGAGTTCTTCAGAAACAACAAAACTTTAGCATACATAAAAAATTTACCAGCTTCAGGTATAGATTATTATCGCAATCTCACCAATGCAAACATCCAAGCTCTCGTGTATAGGTATATTTTATTCATGCACACTTTGTAATATATGATATACTACAAGTTAGTTGGTTTCTTATTGTTGGGATGTATATTATATTTATGAGACTCATTCTTTAGTTGATAAACTGCAGTTCTGATCTTGATATGGTAGTACCTCAAATAAGTACACAAGAATGGATAAAGTCATTCAATATGAGCATACATGACAAATGGCGTGCATGGTTTGTTGAAGGTCAAGTTGCAGGGTAATTACATTTTTCTCAACTCTTTATTGGGTGAAAGAAAACACATGTACCATTTTATTAATTATATTGAATAATTCACACAGATTCACAGAAATATATAAAACGAAAGAAGACCGCTACTTAACATATGTGACTGTAAAGGTAAGTATAGTCTTAAATTTGAAAATGTTACTTTAAGTTATTTAATTTATCAGTTCAATTAACAGTAACCCATTTTTGATTAAATTTAATAGCAATATCATTTTATCATAATACTATTATTGTCAATCTATTATATGGCAGGGTGCTGGACATGTGGCCCAAAGTTATAAGCCCAAGGAAGTTTATAATATGATTAAGAGATGGTTTTCATATTCTCTTATCTAATTTTATTTTTGCATAATTGAATAAAAGAATCATGAGAACTCTAATTTTATTGGAAAGATAAGTAAAATTTGATTGTTCCTTCTAAGATTTAAATTGGGATTCTTTCCAACAAGTTTCTCTTATCTATTTGTGTTTTTATTTGATGGAGTTTTTTTTATCTATTCATATAAGAATTTAGACTATAAACTAATGTGGTGTTTTTGCAAGTATATGAATTGTGTCATAGTAATATAAAAGATTATCGATACCATAGGGACCAAACGTCAATCTATCAAATCATATCGCTACGATGTTTATCTAAGGCAAATAAAAATAAAGTATATAAGAGTGCACGGTAAAATTAAAGTAAAGTAAAGTGCGAAGATGTAGATTAAGATGAAAACATTAGACTTGAATGTAATTTACACAGTCAGATAACATTCCAATGCGTGTAAATAAAACTACTTATGGGGCAATGTTTACTACTTTATGAAAAGAACTAATTTAACCGAACTGTCGCTTTCGCGTATTCAGAACCGAGTTTAACCTTTAAACAAACCCTCTTATTGTCACTTATAAAAAAATGTGCATTGCGCTAAAGTGATAAACCTATTTTTAAGAGATATAGTTTCTTGACTAAGTTGAAGCGTATTTTGATCTGAAACTTTTGAACAAAAGAGGTTCAAACGAACCAGATTTTAAACCCACTAACGCGTCCAAAAATAGTTTTAAAATCGTTTTCCTAAAGTATTAAAAATTCCTACTTAACTGAATAAAGTGTTGTCGCTTCCTTTGAACAATTAAGACTAACCAAGTTTACTAAAGGTTGGACGGCTTTCGATCTTACCCAACATAATTAAAGTGCGGAAAACTTATATTAAAGACCACAATAGCCCCTAAGCATTTCTATCGACGCATTGTGTGAAATGTTATTTTAACTACGATCCTTACATTCTTGCCTTTTTAGATTTAGCCAGACATGGAAATGTAAATAGACATTTTGGATTTTGTCATATTGAAATAAATTCTTTTTAGATAAAAAGGGTTTTGAAAGTAAAGCACTGCGAGAAAATAAATAAAGTAAAAGCGAGTGCGGAAAGTAAATAAAGTAAAGCGGTGCGAGAAAATAAATAAAGTAAAAGTGAGTGCGGAAAATAAATAAAGTAAAGCAGTGCGAGAAATTAAATGAAAGTATAAGCGGAATTCATAAATAGAATCTTGCTCCAATCGGAGGCTTGATGTCTGAAAACAACGGGAAAATAACTTGAAATGAAAATGGTGGCAGGATTAACTTCCACTAAATGCTCCAAACTCAATTACACAAATGTGATAATTTCCCGGTGTGAGAAGATTATCACTTAAAAACTTTCGATTATTTATGTCTAAGTGTTGCAACTAAGTTTGGATGAAGAGAAATGAACAAGAGGCCATATATTTATAGGTTGAGGCATAAGAGAGGAAAGACTGAAGTGTCCCTCAACTTCTTTTGGGAGGGAAACAAAATGTGAAGGTGGCGCCCGCCACCCCCTCATGGTGCCCGCCATGTGAACCCATGTGGAAAGAAGCGGGAGACGTGGCAGTTGTCAGCAATTGAGTCATATCCAACTTATGGCCTACTCCATGGCACCCGCCATGTGGGGAGCCACATGTGCAATTCCTTCAAAAACTGGATTTTAGCTCAATTTCCTTCGTTTCTTCAAGAATGGATATGGAAACACTTAGAACCTGAAAACAAAATAAAACACAAACGTAATACAAGAAAACGATAATAAAAAACCTAAGAAACATGTGCAATTTGAGTAAAAAACACGGTGTAATTCAGTGTTATCAAATTCTCTCACACGTAGACCTTTAATTTTCCTCGAGCAAAACAATTTATGGCTCATGAAAGAAGATTGTATTAGTGAACAATTTGGGCCAAAGGGGCTTCTAAGTTTGAACTAGGATGAGGTGATAGGTACTTAACTAAATGGACCAAGGGTATCGTAATAACATTTTTCCGAAAATACGGACATAAACTTCATTCATACACAAACCAATCCATGACCTACTTTTTCATTTCTTTTGGGTCTCTTCATTCTGGCGCAATCACTTTAAGCCTGTTTTCTGTATATACTAATAATAAAGTGACCGGTTAGTGATTCTGTCTAAAATTCAGGGGTTGTGGTACACAAATTGGTGTAACCCCTTTTATTGACCCAATTGTAGCTGTGGGGATCAGATCGTAATCTGCCCTACCAAGTCCAACACCAGATACCTCTGAACCAACATACAATGGGAAACTCTTATTCTTTTTATTCTCTTTTTTTCTTCTTTTTTTGCAATTTTTTACAACTTTTTGGGTTAAATGACCTTGAGAGGGTCACCTATCCCGAGTTGCCTCTTTTATATGTTAAATAGCACAACAGACAGAAAATCACTTATGTTCATCGGTCTCCTACGTATAACATGCTTAGGTCGGAGCTGACAACTAGGATAAAATACTAAATGACCTATTCAAAAAATGATAATCTAGGTCATGGGATCAATTCCTATAAACATTAAGCCTATAGTGTTCGAATGATACTGATGTTTTGAAAAGTTTTCCCAAGTCCCCTACACCTTATCTCAAACTTGTCTTAAAGCCCAAAATTTTCAAAATAACACTATTTTTCTCTTTCAATTTTTTTTGCTAAGGCTAAGGAAATGGGGAAGTAAAGATACACTACACAGATGACTCGTCAGGCACATGCATGTTCTAAAAATAAACTAAAACAAGATAAACTAACTAGTTAGGAGTGAAAAGAAGAAGGAAAATAAAATGCAAAGAAATAAAATACAAGAAAACAAATAAAATCTCTCCTCTCACACTTAAATCGAACATTGTCCTCAATGTTTCGAAATAAGACAGAGAAGAGTAACCTGGTGAGTATACAACATATTGCTGGTACTTTCGTCACTGCACGGTGAGCGCCTGAGGTGACGAGATCGGTTGTGGCGACGCTCGCTGTGAGAATCCATGAACTCGTCGAATATGGTGTTCAGAGCAGCCTGAGATTGCATGATAGTTTGAAAGGAGTTGTTTTTCTGTTGTCGTGATTATTGAATATTGGTAGCCAATTTTTGTTGGATGGTGGATAGCAATTCATCATGTCTTTCTTCTCTTGCAAGCTGGTCGTGCCACATCTCTTTAGTGATATAGAAACCTGGGGTTGTAAATGTAACAGGGTGAGAAGAAGATAGTGCAGTGTGTGTTGGTGGTACATGATGGGGAGACATATGGTGATTGGGAGAGTGCTCTCTTTGATCATACTCGTCATCAGTCTCGTGTCCGCCCCAACAGGCACATTAGAAGGCATTAGACCTGTAACAGGTGGAGCATCTAAAACGTAGTTCAAGTTCCTCTCAAATTGAACATCGATACGTCTAGTGCAAGGCAACATAACAAATGTGATAGCCATGCCATGAACCATGAGTTCATAACCTCCCTCTCTCCTCACCCTTCAAAATTTCATGTATTTCAGAAATTTTAGGTTAATTGTGTGGAGAGGTAAAGGTACCAAGATGGTTATCTCAGTGTCGAGATTAAGGGTCCTTGCAATAGAAGTAATTAAGCCTCCAAATGAAATGAAATGAACTGAATAGAGTCGCCAGCTAGGCATTTTTATCCCAAAGGAAAGGTAATGCTGCATAAACCTAGAAAGATGGATAAGACGGTCGCGAACCAGAGAAACTGAGAAAGGGGGTTGGTTACAACCTGGGAAGGTATTAGTACCCAGATTGTCCGTCGTACTCGACGGGATCCACGCTTGAAAGTTTGTGTTTAAATGGGTAGTGTCTGTGTTATCTGTGTGCAAAAGCTGGAAAAGAATGTAAGTGTCAGTGCAAGAAAGTGAAGTGAGGTGCTCAGGAATGAGGCTTAAAAAAGGAGAACGCTGAAAGAGGGGAAAGACACAGAGGCTTTTGTTCGATAACAGTTAAGTTATGCATACGTATCCTCTCGCGCAATGAGGAAGTCAGAACACCGTAGTTCGACTCAAAGAGACTGAAAGATAAATTGACTGATGAACTGCTTGCTTGTCTATGCTCAAGTGTATGACATGTCTGGCTCAGGTGCTAACTGTCTTGCATTAGACGGAAGACGCGAGTTCTCGTTTGTGAGTGAAGATGATGAGAAAAGAATCCTGGAGGAGACGATTATTGTTTGTTTTTATGTTTTCAATCTTTTATTGCTTTTTTGTGTTTGTCATAAGTTAATGAGCTTAAGCCTAAACCAAGGGTTAGTAAACTCATCATATCCTCCCTTTGATTAGGGATAATGAGAATACCTTAAGTATGAGATAAACACCTCACACTTAATTACCATGATGTAGGATTAAAATCATTAACCTACTTGTGATTATTTTAGATGTTTTTGGTATTTTTGTTTAGTGTTAAGTAATGAGTTTAAGCCATAATCAAGGATTTAATGGACCCATTACACCATCCTAAAAGAAGGATAATAGATGAGCACACTTAAGCTGAGGAAGATACCTCAACTTAATCCATGATTAGGGATTAACCTCATGACAAAACAAACCTTTATTAAATTGGATTTTAATTAATGGTAAGATTAAGAAGTGGAATTTTATGGTTTGTAAGACAACTTGAGGGGGGACTTGTCCATTAACACTAGGGTTAGTCCTTCTTAACCAATTAAGGATGTATTGATTATTAGGATGTATTGATTAAGAGGTTTAAACAAGTTAAAGGTTTAACACTTAGGATTAAAGTTATACATTCCATCCTAAGAGAAGGATGCAGGCATAACCTTAATCACAAAGTCTTAAAACCTTAAAGGTTCAGTCTCTGATTATGAGATGAGAAGAGAGACACAAAGGAGACACAAAGGTAGAAGCTAAAGGGGGACTAATCAAAAACCCTAATTGTTGTCATGCTTGGGTGTTCCTATGGTTTGTAAGGCTTTCAAGAGATCTTCAAAGAAGCCACCAATGGAAGAAGCAGATGAAAGGAGGAGAAGTAGAAGAAACAAGTTACTTACTTCACTGAAGAAGATAAGTAACTTGAAGAAAGAAAGTGAATGAAGAACATGAATGAGAAAGCTCACTCTAAAGCAAAAGGAAAATGCAGCAAGGATGCATAAGACAAAGATGAAGAGAAATGAGAAGTGAAGGAAAATTCACTTCTCAATTACTTACCACCTGAAAATGTTAGCATAAAGAAAGGAATGAAGTGAAAATGAAATGAATGCAAAGATGCAAACCAAAACCAGAAGCATAAACATGATGCAAATGATGCTATGGGATTATGCAAAGACATGTCAAGTGTTGTGAATGTTCATACAAGAGATGAGAATGCAAATGAAGCATGCTTTGAAGTATGAAAACACATGAAAGTTCATGGAATAAAATGAATGCACATCATGGAAAATGAATGAAAAAATGATCAAGCATGATTCTAATGTGTCCTATGATGTCTTAGATGTCATGTGAATGCATGAAATGTCATGGCAAGTTCAAGTATGGATGCATATGCAAGATGAATTCAAATGAACATGAGAAAATTAGGGTTTTATGAAAGGATGAGATGCAAATGGCAAAGACAGAAGAAAATGACATGATAAAAAATTGAAAATGCATTCAAAGGAACCCTAAACCTATACTAGGTTACCATCCAAAGAGGGAGGTCATAAGCTAAACCTAGAAGGAGTTATGAATTTCCTAAGTTTCTAGGGTTTTTTGGGTGATCTTCAATGTAAAATGCCAAAAAAATTGAAAATGAAATATAAAAATGAAAAAAATTGTTTTTAGAAACTAGAGGCCATTCATAGAACAATGCAAAAAGAATCATTCACAAACTCAACTTGGTTTAAAAGTTATGAATTTTTGAAGTTAGGGTTAGAAAATGAACAATTTTAAGAACCCTAATTCATTGAAAAATGTCAAAGCATGATCAAAACCAAAAAGAAATTTGTATGGTGAGTTTGTAAATGTTTCTAAATGTCTAAGAATGTTCTCTGATTTTTTTGGTGATTTTTAAATACTTAAATGTATTTTTAATTAATTAAAACCACTTAACTAATTAAATAAAACATTTAAATGATTTAAAAATACTTTTTTAATGCGAAAAATAAAAATAAAAAAATTTTTGATTTCTGAAAATTAATAAAAGACTTGATAAAAAATTTCAGATTTTTTTGATCATTTTTACTATTTTTAATAATTATATGAAAAGAAATGGATAAAATATAAAATAAAATGAAATAAATGGAAAAGTATGCAGATCCTGTGGCCAAGATTTAAACTGGAGAATGGGAAGTTGACTAGCGCGTGATTCAATGGCTGAGATCTCTTCCTGGCTAATTAACCTAATTAATTAAATAAATTATGGATTAGGGTTAACTGAGTGCATCTGGACCGTCCACAAACGCGCGCGAAAAGCAATCTAACGGGTCCTAATTCAAACCTGGTTAATTAATGGGGATTAATCCTAATTAAACTCAGGTGGCCGGAGAAGATTTCCGGTCGTCTTCTCCGGCGTGTTCCACACCTCATCTCTCTCAAAACACCACAAAAACTCACTAAACTCTCCAGAATCAAACAATGGACATCATATAACACGAATCAAACAACAAAACTCATTTATATTCCAAGAACAGCATGAATCGAATCAAACATTATTTAGGTCAAAAAAATTCAGAAGCACGATACAAGCTCATTTCTCACTCATTTTTAAAACTAAACATATCCCAGTGATCAGGGCAACATATAGAACAATATTTTAACAAGAAAACAAGGTTCTGGAAAAAATGTTCATCATGTTACCTGAGGTTGAGCTTTCGAATTCTGGGCTTTCTGGCCTCCTCCCTTGTGCAAAAAGCTTCCTTTAATCCTCCTTAGGCTAGTGGAATGCTTGAAAAGCTTTGAGAGTGGCTGGTTTGTGTTATATGGTTCTGGTTTAGCAGAAATTGAGGTTTGTGTGTGTAGTGATTCAGGCCATTCCAAGGGTTGGGTTTTGTTCTATGGATGAAGAGTGATTTGTTGGTGAAAGAATTTCTGGATTTTGCTAAGGTTTGAGGGCTTTTCGAAGAGAACAAGTCTTGTGCATATTTTTGTGAATCTGATGTTGTTGTATGTTTCAAGCTCCAATCCTTCCTCTTATCTCTCCCCTATTGTTTGAATATAATATGGAGTAGGTTCTGAATGGCTGCAAAACACTATTCCAAGAGTATGGGAGTTTTTGCCAAAAAAGTCAAATATGTGTACCACAAGCATGGGCTGGAACATAAGTGGTTCAATGGGGTGTCTTGCTTCAGCATGGTTTATGGTGAGCCCTAGGGTCAGAAGAATACAGCTGGATGGCTTGGATAGCAAGATGGCATAAATTTTGCATTTTTCCCTCTTTGAAGTTTCTTGTGAACCAAGGCATGAAATCTTGTGAATTCTTATGCAATTCTGATCACAATGAGTCATGTGATGTTTTTATGAGGTTTAGAAGTCAATTAGAGGTCACTTAGAAGCTTGGCAAGTGGTTTTGCAAAAATCCCTCTTTGGTAAATTCTTGAAAATTATGTGATTTTTGCCAACTTTGGAAGATCATAACTTGAGTTCCTTAATGAATTAAAACTTGTTCTTGTACTTTTTGAAAAGGTAATGATCCAATCTAAAACTTTCATGACCAACAATTTTTCATTTGAAGCATTTTTGGTTGAGAAAGAGGAGGTTGAAAAACTTTCCCAAAATGGAAAGTTTACATTACAAGTCATTTCCCTTTTTGGCAACTTTTGGTTTAGCTCACTTTTCTTCAATTTTGTGAACTTCTAAGCACTTAAATGATCAAATAAAGATCATATAACTTCAATTTGATGAAAAATCCACTTTGGTTCCATTGTTGGGGGTCTCAGATGCCCTGATTTTGCTCTGACTTGCTCAAGAAGTTACCCAGTGAACAGATGACTTCCACAATGAATTTCTTCATCAAACTTGGTACACATGATCCTTATAATATATTGAGACTATTAGAAACAAGAATGACCAAAAAATTTGGAGTTATGGCCTCTGAAATCAAAACCCTAATTTCAGGTCATCTGTGTAGTGAAACCCTAGCTCTGCTTCCATGCTTTCCAAGTTCTTGTATCCAACCCTGGCATATCTTCATAGGACCAAGCAAAGATCTCCACATAATCATGTAACATCTGAATCAGCCTGCTCTTGACATTATCCTCTAATTCAGCCCCTATCTTGACCTCTTTCCTGTTTTCTTCAGTTCCCAAATTCACAACTTCGACTGGCTCTTCATGTGGCTGTATAGCTTTCTCTTCTTGTTGTAACAACCTAGAAAGCTCTATAGGTACTTCACAATTGTCCTCATTTCCGTCTTCAGCTTGATAGATTGGATTCTCGAAATTATAATTGGCAATAGTAGAACTGTTATCAACAGGATCCAGAGTGGATAAGGATCTGCATTTTAGTGATGTGGGTGTGTGTAAGAACACATAGCTGATAAAACAAAAATAAAAGAAAATAAAGACAAGGAACACAATATTTACGAAAACGAAACGTCCACTGATTTTTATTGAATGAAGTATGCAAATGAAATGACATCCCATAACAAGCATACCATTGTGCCCCGGGTAAGGCACAAGGCTTAAGAGTTTAAATTGTTCAAAAATTACAAACTTTAAAAGTAACAACACAGTAATAGTATTTACTCCTGACTAAAGGAGATAGGAATAACATCTTCAGCTTTCCAGTTATTGAGCCCAGCACCCCCAGTAGGAAAAATCCAAGCATCCAAGTTGTAGTCTTCATCATAGTCACCCACAACATTGATCTGATTCTTCATAATCCCCTGATTGGTGATACGAACAGCACGAGCACGACGAACAACCTTCTGAGACTCTGTAGTGAAACCCAAACCAAACTTGTCAGACTTGTAAGGAATGTCAGGAAGCTGACCCCAAATAGTACAACCACCTTCATCAACCACAGCTCTAGGATCTTTGAGGGATGCCATTGTAGGAGGCACTCTGGTGACCACAGGAACTCTCTTGACAACAGGAGGGGCTTCATAATTATTAACAACCCAAGGAACTACTTCGAATGTCTGGCACGGAGTTTCAACATATTCACCTTCCACTTCAAGATATTTAAAGGTGTTCACATGGCTAACTATGTATCCTTCCTCTCCGTAAACAGTGACAACTTTTCCTTCTACTGGATATCTCAACTTCTGATGTAAAGTGGAGGTTACAGCACCTGCCCCATGGATCCAGGGACGCCCAAGCAAACAAGAATACGAAGGACGAATATCCATCACATAAAAAGTAGCATTGAAGACCTAAGAACCTACTTTTATTGGGAGATCAATTTCTCCATGCACCACTCTTCTCGAGCCATCAAAAGCCTTCACCACTATATTACTGGGCTTCAACACAGCATCTTCAGGACTAAGCTTATTCAGAACTTCTTTGGGCAATACATTCAGCGAGGAACCATTGTCTATTAGCACATGTGACAGGGTAGTGCCCCTACATTCAATAGAGATATGTAGAGCCCTGTTATGATCCCTCTTGGAAGGAGTCAAATCAGCATCGGAGAAACCTAACCCATTATCATAGGTCAAGTGTGCAACACAATTTTCAAACTGATCTACAAAAATCTCATTTGGTACACGAGCAGTCTTCAGAAATTTAATCAGGGCTTTGGCATGAGCCTCAGAACACAACAATAAAGACAACATAGAAATCTTGGAGGGAGTATGCCCCAATTGGTCAACAATGTCATAATCACTCTTGCGAATGATCTTCAATACTTCTTCCATCTGCTTAGCAAGATCATCAGCAGCTGGCACATCATTTTGTATAGGTTCAATAACAGGACCTTTGCCCCGAGCATCCGCAATGGAGGTAGTAACTGGAGTAACTGTATTCTTGGTAGTAACTGGAGGAGAGAAAATTCTTCCGCTTCGTGTGATTTTACTAGATCCAGCAATATTATCAACATCAAGGTTTTCATCAGCAACAGGCGTATCAGCTAAGGGTTCCTGCTTAATCCCATGGATATAAACATCGGAACCATAATGCCAAGGCACAGCTTTATCAGAAGTATATGGAATAGGACCAGGAGTGGTAATGATCATAGGAGCCACTCTAGCTTCAACAACAATCTTCACAAGGCCTTCAACAGTAATCTTAATTGGACCCTTATGAGTGATTTTGACAGGACCCTTGGAAGTAATCCTCACCGGCACTTTATCAACCATATCCACCTCTTCAATCTTCGCACCTTTAGTTATATGATCCACCATACTTTCCACGGAAGGTGGAGTCCTCTCAAACACTATGGTGTAATTATTCATGAGGCGTTGAATTCCATCCTTCAACTTCCAGCAGCTATCCGGCTTATAGGTACAATATAAACAATCTTCACGATAACCTGGAAAGAATCCAGCTTGTACCAACTTCTTCTTAATAACAGACAATGGTGTAGTCAACTCTGCAACTGAGGAAATATGTGAATCTTCATCAATGGCATTGACAGTCTTCTCATGATTTGGCATGGGAGCAGTGATCACATTTGGAGTACCCGGAGGGTCAAACTCAATCTCTCCAGCATCAATCATATCTTGAATTTTGTTCTTCAATACCCAGCGACTATTGGTATCATGTCCCTGACAATTCGAATGATATGCACATCGTGCATTAGGATTATACCTGGGTGAGGTAACATTGGGATTTTGAGGAGGATCCCTCAAAGTGATAAGTTCGCCCTTCAACAAGTGTTGCAAGGCTTGGGCCAGTGACATGTTGATCTTAGTGAACTGCCTTTTATTCCTCTGTTGATTTCCCTGTGGCTGCTCTGGTGTTGTAGGAGTTGGATTGGAGATATGAACTGCACTCACAGACTGATGCCTCCTATTACGATCAGGTTGACCATAAACAGCATTTGACTCTTTCTTCCCACTGGGAGGTTTCTTTGCAGTACTTGATGAAGAAGCACCCACTTGAATCTTGCCACTCTTTATACCACTTTCTACGCGCTCTCCTGTCATTATCAACTCAGTGAAGCCAGATGATGAACTTCCAATGAGATGACTGTAAAAAGGACCATTCATCGTACACATGAACATATCAACTAACTCCCTGTCAGTTAGAGGGGGTTGCACCCTTTCCAGCCAAGTCTCTCCACTTCTGGGCATACTCCTTGAAATTTTCTTTAGCACCCATGGACATGCTC
The DNA here is from genome assembly GCA_963966055.1 of Lathyrus aphaca. Classification (NCBI taxonomy): domain Eukaryota; kingdom Viridiplantae; phylum Streptophyta; class Magnoliopsida; order Fabales; family Fabaceae; genus Lathyrus; species Lathyrus aphaca. Next base: position 16,086,442 of record OZ014524.1, read on the forward strand.
TGTAGTTGCATGCGAGTCGGGGCTAGATCAACATTGTATTGATATTGCTTATAAAAGGCTTCAGCAAGATCATTCCAATCACGGATGTTGACACTCTCCAACTGATAGTACCATTCCAATTGAGCTCCAGACAAGCTTTCTTGGAAGAAATGGATCCACAACTTTTTATCAGCAGTATGGGGTTGGATCCTCCGGACATAGGACCTCAGATGCAGCTTGGGGCAAGAAACACCATCATAAACTATGAAAGTAGGAACCTTGAAACCAATGGGTATAACCATCCCAGATATCAAACTCAGGTCTTCAAAATCCATCCCAGAAGACTTTTGCAATTCCATAGCATCCATTCTATCCACCAGCATTTTGAACTTATCTTCATTAGGCTCATGATAGTAATTAGCTTCAGAATCAGAGTCCCCCATAGTGTTGTGAAGACTGCCTCCCTCTTTCTCAGACTCTTCAGACTCATAATCTTCAACCTGTTCTTTGGTCTTGACAGGACCTCTGAACCTTCTTCCCATGTTGATCAGGCCACCTGACCTTCTAGTCTTCTTAGTCTTCTTGGCCAGCAGTGTCTTCAATTCATCTTGCCCCTTGGACAAATTCAGGATCAGCTCTTGGAACTGTGCATTTTGTGCCTGGAGATCCTTAACTGTTTGTTCAAGAGCCATTGCTGAAATAAACAGCAAGAAGATGAGAAACCTGTGCACAATAAACCTGTGATGCAATGATATGGTATGTGAATGTATATGCAATGTTTTCAAGGACCGCAGGATTTAAATTTGCTTAAACAAACAAGAAGGTAAACTTTTATTAGTAATAAATTTGTTTTCCCTTTGGGCTTACAAAATGAAATGAAGTAAATACAAAAGATAGGGTTTTAAGTCTCCCATGGACGTTTCCTCTTTGTGTTGAGGTATGAGTTGAGATTCCGCTCCTCGCGGAGTTGCTTTGTTAGCTCCAGGATTCTTTCTTGACTTGCTTCGTAATGAGTCTCGAAAGTATCCCTTTACTCCTTCAACTGAATCCAAGATCTCTGTAAGTCTTCCATGTCAGTGGGCATGTCTGGGTGAAGGATAGTATAAGAAGTATCCCCTTCAGCAACAGGCTCCATAGTAACTGGAAGGATGGCTGGATATGGCATCATGAGAGTCTGAGCACGAGATCGCACCCATCTGAGGTAAGCTTCCATAGGAATAGTGTACTTAGGCTCTAGAGTCTTGCTGTTAACCTTGTTCACTTTTCCCCATGCTCGTATGAACCTCTGACGGTAACCTTGCAAATCGTTGTCGTAATCAAACACAATACCCTGAATCAACATGTCATGTGGCACATCACTCCGAGCATAACCAAACTGTCGTAAAGCTAAGGAAGGGTTTTAAGTAATGCCTCCTCTTATGCCTAGAAGTGGCACATTAGGAAACTCCCCACAACGGTCAATGATAGTGACATTCTCCATAGATCTGGAGCACCAATGGATATCTGAATGAGAGAGTGACATGATCCGTTTAGACCACCTGAACCCTTGTTCATTCTTCATCACTGATCGAGGAAGGTGAGAAATAAACCACCTAGATAGAAAAGGTATGCAACACCTCAGAGTTCCTCGTGCCTTTGTAGTACGAGTATGAAGAGAGTGCAGAATGTCTCCAAGCAATGTAGGCACTGGATTGTGACTCAGAAATATATTGATGGCGTGAATGTCTATGAACTGATCTGGATTGGGGAACAACACTAAGCCATAAATCAACAAGGCTAAGATCTCCTCAAAAGCATCATAGCTCATAGCCTTCAGGAACATTTGAGCCTTCTCTATCAACACCTTAGCAAGAATACCCTTAACTCCGCTTCTCGTTTCTAGAACAATGTCTGACTTCTTCAGATGTAGAGCTGCAGCAATAACCTCAGGTTTAGGCTCTCTTTCCAAGCCTGTGAATGGTCTCTGATCAAGTACAGGTATACCCAGAAGTTTAGAGAACTCTTCCATTGTAGGAACCAGCTGGTAATCGGGGAATGTGAAGCAATGGTGCTTAGGATCAAAGAACTGAAACAGAACACTCATCATGTCTTCATTGAACCCTGAAGTGACTAGATCCAATAGGTGACCATGTCTCTTGATGAACTGGGAGTTTTCAGAAACCTGAGAGACCAATTCCTTAAGCTTAGGAGGTATTCCTACAAAATTGATCCGGATAGTATTCCTACGAGCAGAAGCCATGACCTGCAACAAAGAACAAAGATAAATCCTTTGGCCCTTGAAATGGTTAGTGAAAATGCTATGTTTATGATGCATGATGATGTCATGATGTTATGTTCACTCACAAACATGTGGCACACACAAACAAGTCACACAATAGCCCTAGGTTTGAAGGCTTGCATGAGGTTTAAAGGTAAGTACCCTCCCCTGAAGTTAGTTGGTTTATCCTGTCCTATAAAGTAACTAGGTTCTAAGGGATCTCAATATCATTGATCCTTCACAAGGGTGGTTGTTCAGTAGGCAACTTTCTTGCCAACCAAAACCCTCCAAATTTAGAATCTCAATGAGCGTAGTATCGAGTATCAACCAACTTCAGTCTTCACCAAAGCCGGTTATCTCACTACTTTTCTAAAGGCCAAGATGGGATAACTAGGGTTCTAAAAGTTAGTTAGTGCATTGACAACGTATGACAGCCTCATATTATCCTCAACTTGACTTAAGGAACATAAGCACCAACCAAGAAGTCACACTAACTATGGCCACCAGATCAACCATATCGGTATACCCCGTACAGTTTCCTTGGTCTATTTCCATTTACCTAAGGTACACTAGATCCGGGTTAGGATCTTTCACACATAAGAGCACCCAACAAGTAAAGTAAAGCAAACAAGGCAAACAATTTTAAAGTGATCTAATTCCTAAGGGTACTCCTCTTTTATTAAATCCCCAGCAGAGTCGCCAGTTCTGTAACACGGTGGGAGAACTGACTTTAGTTAAATGTTGCGGATAGCAAGAGTCGCCACCGACTTTTATTTTATCCAAAGGAAAGGGCATAAAAGAACAGGAAAGACCTTAAAAGATTTTTGGGTTCGGGGGGTAGGTTATGTAAAGGGAAGGTGTTAGCACCCTTTACATCCATGGTTATCTATGGGCTCTTAGTTACTTAGCTCACTTTAAACTGTTTTTGAAATGTGAAGTGTGTGAATATAAATTTTCTTAAGTGTTTTATAACGATCCATGTACGGATATATATAAAACCTTTGTTTTGAAAATCGCTTGAAAAATGTGAAGTGTTTGAAATGTTTTTGAAAAAAGTGAGCAAGTACATAAGAGGAACCTACCCTAAGTTAAGTCTTTTCTGTTCTTGAATATCCTTTAAATGGTAAGACTATCCCTATTATTAAGGAATAGGTAGTCATTACCTTGGATGTAAGGGACAAGTGAAGGGACATCTGTTATTTAGGCAACTGTGGGGTGTATAAGCAATTCGAAGGGACTTATCATCTTTATTCGAAAGGGACAAGATCATTACGAAGGCAACATTCGAAGGGACTTGATCTTTTTATCTGTTTAGGGACTAGATGATATAAGATGAGGGACTTTGCTTTATACACCCTACTTGACCTTTTGTTTAGGCAACTTGAGAGGTATCCTTAAGAAGGTGAGATGGCGATTCAGGATCGACTTACGTGTGTGAGTATACCAATTTAAATATTCATCTTTAAGATTAAATGATCTAATTTCAAATTTTAAATACAAACATATCTTGCACTCCCTATTTTACTAACCATAGCATTTAAAATTAAATATTAAAAATTACTACAACTATTACATATTAGATACAATTACATAATAATAATAATTAAAAATAAATAAGCAAATAAATAATGATAAATAATTGGGTTAGTAACAATAATAATAAAAATCATATAATAAATAAATGGGGTTAGTAATAATAAAATAAATAAGAATAAAAGAAATTAGCATAATAATGAATAAATTAAAAGTTCAAGTTTTAATAAACAATTATTTTTTTAAGATTTTAAGAAGAAAAATAAGCAATTCATATTATATACTAATTATTATAAAGATTTAAATTATATATACATGTTATAAAAATAATGGTTAGTCATAATTAAATAAACATATTATAAAAATAAATTATATTAATGAGATTAAATTAGGAGTTTTTTAATTGTTTTAAACATAATCTAAAATTATTTACATGCAAAAAACTATATTAAATAATAATTATAAACAAATTATAAAAATATGTACATAATTAAAGTTTTACAAATAAATAAATTAAAAGTTATAAGATAATTAAGTTTTATAAAAGAAAATTAGGGTTTGATTATTTAGAAAAATACATTAGATTTACTACTTAATTAAAATATAAACAAAAATTATGAAATTAAAATAAACAAATAAATTAATATTTACAATTAGGGTTTATAAAAATAATTAGGTTTTTTATAAAAATATTTTTAGGGTTTTAGAAAATATTAGGTTAACATAAATAATTTAGGGTTTATGATTATTTTAGAAAATAAAAATAAGGTTTTATTAATTTACAAAAAAACAAATTCAATTATTTACAAATTATATACATATTATGAAATAAACATACACAGAAATATTTTAATAATATTAGAAAACATTTTTTTTATAATTTATATTTATCAAATAAAATGTAAATAATATAATGAAAATAAGAAAAACATTGAAAATTGCTCAAAAAGAAAGGACCTGGGATTTGAACCCAAGTTCCTTACCTCACTTCTCAAGATGCAAAACCAGCCAGGCTACTTGCGCGCTTGTAGTAAGGAATGAGTACCATTTTGTTTTGTTTCATAACCTGAAAAAATCATAACAAAAAGCAAACAGCACAAAATGGCCTGGGGGGATTCGAACCCAGGACCATCAGCTTCCAACGCGCATACACAAACAAACTGAGCCAAGCTAACTGTTCTGAAATAATATTAACAATAAAACATAAAATATTATATCAAATATTTAAATGAAGATTTTGGCGCCACTGATCTTCGTCTTCCCCAAATTACCTACAAATTCCCTTGCGTTTTCTGCTGCGAACATACCTGCGAATTTCTCAATGTGCACAACCTGCGAAATTCAAACACCAAGCAAACGGTACAATTTCTTCCAATTTATTAGGGCATTGTGATTCCCAGAGCTCACACAATCATCCTATGTTTTTCAAATTCATTTATATTAGGTTTAGTGTGAAGCCCTAAAAGCTTGGCTGAAACCCTAAAAATGGTGGATCGCTCATTCTGTGTCAAAATTCAAATCAAAGCATCCAGAAACAATGGTTAGTTCATCACAAACAAGAATCAATGATCAAATGCGATTTATTTTACATCAATGTATGAAAACGAAAAACTCATGAATGTCAAAATAATTTGATTCGGTTTGGCCAATTCACGGGCTTTTAGAAGCATATGACCATCAGTATATGTTCAGAGATGTTCAAGGAAGGGATTGATATCCTTATTTCACCTGAAAAACCACAAAAAGTCAGAAACCGAATTTCAAATTTTGATGAACTTTGAACTTGTGAAACTTATCCTTGAGGCTGCCAATTTCGTCCCTGTGCATTGTGTTAGGTTTGTGTACTTATAGTAAATGAAATTAGGTCAAAAATTTGGATGGTTATTTGGACTTTTTGGATTCAAAAGATTGAAAAAGATCATGGCTTGAATTTCAAATATTTTTGAATGAAACCTTTCTATCTTAAGACAATCTCCATCAATTGCATATCAATCTGATCCAATTCATGTTTATGACTTTCTAGAATCAAAATATATTTTAAATCTTCATATTTTATATTTTATTTGAATTTAAAATGATTTTTAATATAAAAAATCATAATAAATAAAAAAAAATAAAAAAATTAAAATTATGAAAATATTAAATAAATTCCGTGCATGATGTCATGGAACACCTTGGGTCACAAAAAGTTTAGCCCATTTGAAGAATTATGGTTTTAAGACCCTATTTTCTTCATAAACCACCCAAAAATTTCCCAACTTTGCAAGGGCAAAAATCCTTCAATTTTAATGCTATGAGGGTGTTCTTGAACATTTTGGAAAGCTTAAAGAGTCCTCTAACCAACCCCATTGGTTTCATGTCCATGCCTTTCACCATTCTTAAGTTATGCTCTTTTGAAGTTGTTGACTTTTTGTTGACTTTTAAAAGGACCTATAATGTCTTAGCTCATACCTTCCAAATGAAGCATTTTTGGGCTTGGCTTGTGAGACACAAAGTTGTAGAGAATTCAATTTCCTTAAAAATGAGCTTTGGAAGGGAAAAATTTGATGAAGCATGTGAAAGTTATGGCTGGTCAAAGTTCAGTTGACTTTTCCTAAGGAAACCCTAATTTAGAAACTCCTGATTCTTGATGATCTGAAATCTCCTTGATGAATCATGATCAACCCTTGATCAAATGATGAATTTTACTTCATATACTTTATGTTGGCAAAAAATCATGAAATTTGACTTTGGTTTGACCACAGTTGATCTCAGTTTGACTTTTTAACTGCTTTGACTGATTTTGACTTATCTGATCATCTGACTGAGCAAACCTTTGGGAAAAGTTTTGAGACTTTACATGGGGGTTCTTAAACACATATAATATATTATGAAGCTCACTTGAAGTCTTGTAAATTCATTTAGCCTGATTAAAGTCAAAATCCTAGTTTAGGATGCATTGCTTAGGAGGATGCATTGTCTGAGGGAATTGTCAAATCTTCTGACCATTTGTGAACTTTGTGAACCTTGTGGGAGGTCTTGTGAACCTTGTGAACCTCATGGGAGGTCTTGTGAACCTTGTGAACCTCATGGGAGGTCTTGTGAACCTTGTGAACCTCATGGGAGGTCTTGTGAACTTTGTGAACCTCATGGGAGGTCTTGTGAACTTTGTGAACCTTGTGAGCCTCTTAGTACACAAAGTCTTGTTTTGTGAGGGCAAATTTTGGGGTGAAACAATGAGAAGATTTTGGAGAAATTGCAAGTTGTGCAAGAAGGTGAAAATTGAGAAATGAGAGAGAGATCAGGCTTAGCAAAACCCTGATTTCTTTTATATGATCTCATGACCTAATGCTGAAGAAATGGTGAAGTTTGCACGTGGGAATGAGGAGTATTTGGTGATTTTGCAATTTGAGCAAGTTTGGTGTGATATCACACAATCTTCATGCACTCTCTTTCCTTTATCCCATGTGCACTTCAATTTGCACCCTTAATCATAATCCAAAAGATCTTGGCCCTTAGATCAAAGTATCACACTATTTTCATGAATATGCAAAATTTGCATTTTTGAAGTAACATTCTTGCTTGGAACGAAATTGTAAATTTCTCTTGAGAAAAATGATCCATTTGCAATTCATTTTAACTTTGTAACCTCACTTGATCCATTCCAACACTTGAAATCAAGTTACAAGACTTTTGGCTCTTGGTGCATGCATGGAAATCAACTTTTGCCCTAATCTAAGCCAAATTTTCGAGGGCCATATATTCCAAACCATGAGGGATATGAAAAAGTACTTGTACTTTTTGAAAATGGGAGACCTTAATCTCCAACTTTCATGTTTGACTTTGGTCCATTTGAAGAATTTTTGATCATGTTAAGCTCACTTGAATTTTAGGGCAAAAGTTGCCAAAAATGGAATTTCCTTAAAACCAACTTTGTACCAATTTTGCAAAAACCCTCAAAAATTCATGATTCTTGATCTTTGAACTTGCCAAACCTCTTATAACATTGAAAGAACATCAATTGGCTAGAAAAGTTGGGTTGGACCCCTTGAAATCACACAGTTGACTTTTTAAAGGCACAATTGACCAATTACTTCATCTGCAAGCAACTGAAGAATTTCCTGACTTCCACAAGGAATTTTCTCATGAAAATTGGTACCTAGGATCCTCTTGATATATAAAAGACTTTTCACAAATGAAATGGCCAAATTTGTGAGGTTTTAAAGCTTGAATCTCAAACCCTAGTTTAGGGCCAATGCTTAGGAGCTTTGCCTTAGCCTGGATTCTCTAATGATCTTCCAACCTTCTGAGCTTTTGCAAATGAACTTGAACTTGTAAATGCAATGTAGACCCCTCATAGGACTTGCACAAATCCATTAGGACCCTTGTCATGACTTGTAATGCCTCAAGAACCTCCACAGATGATCATATACCTAATGCTAGGTCATGAGAAATGTTATGCCTCATCTTTCCATACTAGGATGCTAAGAAAATGATATGTTCATGATGAATATGATGTGATATGATGCTTAAAATGAAGAGGGAAAATTTAGGGTGTTACAGGGCATCCTGGTCTTTTCCTGCATTTTGTTTTCCTATAAATAGGACCTTAGATTTTCATTTTTCTGCATCCAAACTTAGAATCTCTTAGGCATATATCAGTTTTAAAGCAGTTATCATTCCACATCGGGGTGTTACTGCAATCGAGTGATCGAGTCTGTATACGTCTGTGTGATCGAGTTTTGGAGCACTCTGGGAGGAAGTTAATCTTGCCGCCATTTTAATTCCAGTTCGTATTTTACTTTTCCGCATTGCTTTACTTTTATTTATTTTCCGAATCGCTTTACTTTTGTTTATTTTCCCGCACTCACTTTACTTTATTTATTTCTCGCACTCGCTTTAAATTACTTAATTTCTCGCACTCGCACTACTTTTATTTACTTTCCGCACTCGCACTACTTTTATTTATTTTCCGCACTCGCACTAAATTACTTTTATGAAAAATTATAAAAAGAACTTTTACTTTATCATATCTAACTAAATCTATAAAGGTTAGAATGTAAGGATCGTAATTGAACCAGTAATCCGTACAATTGTTCGTGGAAACACTTAAGAGCTATTTTATCTTTCAATTTAAGTAATTGTTTTTAACTATTTCAAAAACAGCCAAAAGCGCTTTGTCTAGTTCATTAGGAGTTTTTAGATTAAAAAGAAAAGAGATTTTAAAACTATTTTCGGACGCGTTATGAAATTTAGAGCCTGGTTCGTGAGAACCTCTTTTTGCTAAGAAATACAGGTTAAAATACTTTTCAACTTAGTGAAGATACTATATTTCTTAAAAATAGGTTTACTACTCTAACGCAGTATGCACTTTTTTATCCGTGACAATAGGAGGGGTTGATTAGAGAGTACAACTCGGTTCTTAATACGCGAAAGCGACAGTTCCTGTTAAATTAGTTCTTTTCAAATGAGAAAACATTGCCCATAAGTAGTTCTATTAACAAGTACCGGATTATCAATTGATTACATGAATTACATTCGAGCCTGTCTTTTATTAATTGTTTAAAATTATTATTTTATTTACCATCGCGCACTTCTTAAAACCCTTATATTCAATTGCCTTAGATACACATCATAACAACAGGTACGATAGATTGACACTTGGTCTCTGTGGATTTGACAATCTTTTATATTACTCTGACATATTCGTACACTTGCGAAAAACACGCATCACTGCCCACAACTGGTAATAATGCCCTTGCCTTTGGTGCTCTGAGTGCACCACCTGATGTGATTTGTTGTCAAGGCAATGAATCTCTTAGCCTAATTCTTCTGCTGATGGGGGTTCAGGAAGGCATCTGATTTTGGAAAGTGTCTGAGCAGCCAAGAGTAGTACAGAGGGGCACAACATCTGACCAATTTTCCTCTTTGCTTCTCATTCCTCTGGTGAACTGAGTAGTAGAAGTCTCCCAGCAATGTAGGAACAGGGTTCCTCAATAAGAACAAGTGGATGGCATTCTTACTCACAAACTTGGGCTCATCTGCAAACAAAATAACCCCATATATACTGAGGGCTAAAAGTGCACAGACAGCCTTCCATTCTCCTATTGCAGCCTTCAGGGTGGCCTGAGAGATCAAGAAGTTCAGATGAAGGCCTGGAACCCCAGCTTTGGTTGTCATGTTCTGTTCAATGAGGGAAGGATCCAAATGCGATGCCCTGGCTATCTCTTCATTTCTGGGAGCAGTCATCTCTGGGTTGAAAGGAATCCCTCTCCTGATAGGAACTCCAATTAACAAGGAAAACTCTTCTAGCAATGGTCCCATCTAGAAATCAGGGAATGTGAAACACCTGAGTGGAGGATCATAAAACTGCAAGCATGTATGGATCATGCTCCTCTGGGATGCATCAAGATCCATGACCATGTCCAATATACCCCCATAGTGCTCTCTGAATAGTGGGATATGGTTAGGTGTAATGAGGGACTGGACCTGCTTGATGCCAGTCAAGGTGGGCTCAAAGAAGTGGTAAGAGATGTTGCTCTTTCTTGAAGTGTCCATGGGTACTGGTGAAGAAGCTGAGAACAACTGCTGATGAAGGTCACTGACTGAGAAGCTGGAGGTGAGTCTCTGATGGAGACAAAGCTGGAGATGAATCTCTGACAAACTAATGGAGGTGCTGGAGAAGATAGCTGAAGCAGCCTGAGTAGCAGAAGGGGTCAAAACCAAACCAAAGGTGAAAATGGATACCTTGTAAAACAAATAAGCAAATGTTAAATGATGCAATGATGATGTATGCAAATGATATGCAAAGGGTTTGTGATCAAGAGTTGGATCTGATTATCTGCCTTGGTAAAAGTCCATGTATGTTCAAAGGTCTGGATGGAGGCTCAGAAATCCAGTAACCAGGGTGGGGGACTCAAATAAAGAGCCACATGTTCAAGGTAATCACAAGAACTATCCAAAGTGATGCATTCTTAAAACAAAACAGTAACAGGGTATGATGTGGCCAAGGGTTCCTGCAAACCTGCAAATATCCCAACCCCCTCACAGGTAATGTTCTAGAACAAAGATCCTCAGACTTGGATCAGTTATGAGAAGTGTAAACACTTCTAACCCGGAGGGACGGTGTTTACAATAACCATAAAGGATCCTCCTCTAATTCACCCCAGATTCTGAAGGTCAAATAAAGGTCATCCAGACTTAGCAGGCTTCCCAGATAGCCCTAACACTACATGAAATCTGTAGCACAGAGTTCTCAAGAAGAAACCCACGTCTGAACCGTGTTTCATATTCCCGCACCAGACCGAAATGGAATGGGAAAGAATATGAAGCCACTTTAGCCTATGTGTCACTCAGGTCCCAGGTATAGGACCTTAATCACTCAATGAAAACCCCACCCACCAAGGAAAACCAGATCCAGCATAATGATAATGACAGCATGAAAATGCATAAAACTGTAAAGGAAAGCAATAAATAAAGTTGTACATAAAGTAATAAATAAAGCAAATAAATAAGCACAAGTAGCACATAACGCCCTTGTAAACACAAATCAAACAAGCGCTAGGAGGAACCCACAAAAAGAACCAGAAGCCCTGGTTGCATCATATTCCCCAGCAGAGTCGCCAAGCTGTCGCTCCCAAAGATTTGCATCCTGGTACAAGCGCGAACGGACGGCGAAAGGAAGAAATGAGGATGAACTGAAAAGAGTCGCAAGATAGGCATTTTTATCCCGAAGGAAAGGTAATGCTGCATAAACCTGGGAAAAGTTGAAGTAAACTCATCATATCCTCCCTTTGATTAGGGATAATGAGAATACCTTAAGTATGAAGTAAACACCTCAAACTTAATTACCATGATGTAGGATTAAGACCATTAACCTACTTGTGATTATTTAGATGTTTTTGGAGTTTTTTTTTTAGTTTTAAGTAATGAGTTTAAGCCATAGTCAAGGATTTAATGGACTCATTACACCATCCTAATAGAAGGATAATAGATGAGAGCATTTAAGCTGAGGAAGATACCTCAACTTAATCCATAATTAGGGATTAACCTCATGACAAAACAAAGCCTTTATTAAAGTGGATTTTAGTTAATGGTAAGATTAAGAAGTGGATTTTATGGTTTGTAAGACAACTTGAGGGGGACTTGTCCATTAACACTAGGGTTAGTCTTTCTTAACCAATTAAGGAAGAATTAGAACCCTAATGCAAGGCCCAAGTTACAAGCCATGGTCTTAGTGATTATTATGATGGATTAATTAAGAGGTTTAAACACATTAAGGGTTTAACACTTAGGATTAAAGTTATACACTCCATCCTAAGAGAAGGATGCAGGCATAACCTTAATCACAAAGCCTTAAAACCTTAAAGGTTTAGTCTCTGATTATGAGATGAGAAGAGAGACACAAAGGAAGATACAAAGGTAAAACTAATAGGGGACTAATCAAAACCCTAATTGTTATCATGCTTGGGTGTTCCTAGGGTTTATGAGGCTTGCAAGAGATCTTCAAGAATAGCCAACAAGGAAGAAGCAAATGAAAGGAGGGGAAGCAGAAGAAACAAGTTAGCTTACTTCACTTAAGAAGATAAGTTACTTGAAGAAAGAAAGTGAAGGAAGGACATGAATGAGCAAGCTCACTCTAAAGCAAAAGCAAAATTCAGCAATGATGCATAAAATATATGAGAAGATAAGTGAGAAGTGAAGGCAAATTCACTTCTCAAATTACTTACCACCTGAAAAGTTAGCAAAAGAAGGAAAAAATGAAATGAAAATGAGATGTATGCAAGAATGTAAACCATAACCAGAAGAATATTATTGATGTAAATGATGCTAAGAGATGATGTTAAAGCATGTCAAGAGTTATAAATGATCAAACAAGAGATGAGAATTCAAATGAAGCATGTAGGAAGCATGAAAGCACATGAAAGTTCATGGAATGAAATGAATACATATCATGGCAAATGGATGAAGAAATGGTCAAGTATGATTCTAATGTGTCCTAGGATGTCTTAGAAGTCATGTAAATGTATGAAATGTCATGGCAAGTTCATGAATGAATACATATGCAAGATGTATGCAAATGAACATGAGAAATTAGGGTTTTAATGCAACATGAGATGCAAAAGTAAAAAACAGAAGCAAATCATAAGATAAAAAATTGAAAATTCATTCAAAGAAACCCTAACCCCATATGATATCATACCCCAAAGGAGGAGACCTAATTCTTAACCTAATGAAAGTTATGATTTTTCTAAGTTATCTAGGGTTTTAAGGCACCTAAAGGGGAAAAAATGAAAATCAAATCAAAAATGCAGAAGAAATTTATGACAAAAATATGTTAGACACTACATGTCAAATTAAGAACAATGCAAAAAGAATCAAATTCATACCATTCATGGTTAGGCAGAAAAGAATTCTTGAAGTTAGGGTTCAAAAATAGGAATTTTATGAACCCTAAATTCAAGAAAATTGTCAAAGATTGTTCAAAACCAAAAAGAAATTTGTATGGATGGTACAAAAATGTTTCTAAATGTCCTAAGATGCAATTTGAATTTTTTGGGATTTTTAGAAACCTAAATGATATTTTAATTAATTAATTTCCATTAATTGATTAAAATAAACATTTAAATGTTTTAAAAATGATTTTTAAATGCAAAAAATAAAATATTTTTGGGTTAAGAAAATTATTTGAAGTGAAAATGCAAGAGAAAATATTTTTTTGGAATTTTCTAGCTATTTTAAATTAATTGTGCAAAATAAATAAGAAAATATGAAATAAAAATTAAATAAAGGATAAGTATGCTGATCCAAGGGTTTATATTGAAACTGGGGATTCTATGGTTGACTGCGCGCCACATCCTAGGGTTGAAATTCAAATTTAGTTAATCCTAATTAATTAATTAAATAATCCAGAATTATAACTAATGATCTAATCTCAACCATCCAACACACGCAGGAAGATCAAATCATACGGCCATAATTCAAAATTTTCCCTAACCCTAATTAGACAGCTAATCACTTTCAGGCCACCGGAGAAGAGCTTCGGTCATCTTCTCCGGCAGCCTCTTCCCCTGAAAATCTCAAAACCTCACCCCTAGGTCATTTCTAGAGCTCTAAAGCTCCAGATCAAACCCTCTCATCTTCCTAAACACGAATCTAACCTCAAAACAGATTTATAAAGGCTCAATCACAAGATTCGAAGAGAAAAATAAAAAATGGTAAAACTTTCAGAACATGCATACAAGCTCATTTCTCAACCATTCTCAAAAGTAAACACATCATGGTGATCAGCAAAGCATGTAGATCATTCTAAGAACTTAAAATAGCACTTTTGGAAAAAAGTTTGAAGAAGTTACCTGAGCTTGAGCTTTCTGGCCACTTCTCTTGTGCAAGCTGACTCCAATGACCTTCCTGATGAAGCTTTGATGCTTAGAGGAAGTTTGTTTTGGCTGGTTTGTGTGATTGCACTTCAACTGGCCAAGAATCGTGTTTTGGTTATGGGGTGTTTTTGGCTGTTTTAATGGTTGCTTTGTGGTCTATTGATGATTCTGAGATGAATGGTGAAAGAAGTTTTAAGATTGAGTATGTGAGCCGAGAGATTCGAAGGATTTTGCAAGTTGGAGTGATTTTATATATGCTGAGGATTCTGAGGTTTCAGCTTGCAATGTTATGTGTTCTGGCTTGGGTTTGATCCACATAACATGCTGTGATAGGCCAGAGAGTGGGTGGTGGCTGCAGCTGATTGGTATGGGCTTTTTGCCAAAAAGTCAAAAGTTTTGTACTTGAGGTATAGGCAATGGTGCAACTGGCTTCTTGGCTTGTCCATGTGCAGCATGGATCAAGGAGGTCCATGGAAATGGTTTTGAGGCAATTCAGCAAGTTGAAACAAAGTTATGTGTCATTTTGCAATTTGGAGAAAGTTTGGCCCCTTTGAGATTTCTTCATGGGCAAGGCATGAAATCTTTAAATTCTTTGGGAAATTCTGAGTTTTAGACAATGTGCTACGTTGGTATGATGGTTATAAGTGTGTTTGAAGTCACAAAATTCCTTGGCAAGTGGTTTTGCAAAAATCCCTCTTTGGTGCATTCTTGAAAATTATGTGATTTTTGCCAACTTTGACAAGCCATAAATTGAGTTCCATAATGAATTAGAAATTGTTATTGTACTTTTTGAAAAGGGAATGATCCAATCTACAACTTTCATGACCAACAATTTTTCATTTGAAGCATTTTTGGTTGAGAAAGAGGAGGTTGAAAAACTTTCCCAAAATGGAAAGTTTACATTACAAGTTATTTCCATTTTTGGCAACTTTTGGTTGGGCTAACTTTTCTTCAATTTTGTGAACTTCCAAGCACTTAAATGATAAAATAAAGATCATATAACTTCAATTTGATGAAAAATCCACTTTGGTTCCATTGATGGGGGCCTCAGATGCCCTGATTTTGCTCTGACTTGCTCAAGAAGTTACCCAGTGAATAGATGACTTCCACAATGAATTTCTTCATCAAACTTGGTACACATGATCCTTATAACATATTGAGACCCTTAGAAACAAGAATGTTCAAAAAAATTGGATTTATGTCCTCTGAAACCAAAACCCTAATTTCAGGTCATCTGTGTAGTGAAACCCTAGCTCAGCTTCCATGCTTTCTCATTCCTTGTGATTCTTTGACTTCCTTGAACTTTGAGGGATATAATATGATGATTTAACACTCATGTACCATCTTGTAATGATTGGAGGCCTTTGGAGTGGCTCAGATGGATCCTAGATTGCTCAGATCACAAACCCTAGATGCAGATGAATTTGAACTAATGTAGTGAAACAAAAATGCAATATGATATGGTATGCTTGAACTAATGCAAATATGAAAGATCACAAGCCATGGTGTGAACTTAGTGAGGGAAAATTTGGGGTGTTTACATCATGGAATAGAGTCACCATTGCTTGTTGGTATGTAGCTCTAACATTTTTGAAACCAAACGACATGACCTTGTAACAGAAGGTGCCCCATAGGGTAATGAATGTAGTCTTCTCCATATCCTCTAGCGACATTTTGATTTGGTTGTAGCCCTAGAAGCCATCCATGAAGGAAAATACATAAAACTGAGCAGTGTTGTCAACTAGCACATCAATGTGCGGCAACAGGAAGTCATCTTTGGGGCTGGCCCGATTCAAATCCCTATAGTCCACGCACATTCTGACTTTACCATCCTTTTTAGGGACTAGTACAATATTTGCAACCCATTGAGGATAGCTGGTTATGGCCAAGAATCCGACATCAAACTGCTTTTGAACCTCTTCTTTAATTTTGAGGTCCATGTCAGGACGCGTCCGTCTTAACTTTTGTTTAACCGGCGGGCAGTCTTCCTTGAGAGACAGCTTATGCACTACAATGTCGGTATCCAACCCAGGCATGTCCTGGTAGGACCAGGCGAAGACTTCGACCTACTTTCGAAGCATGGAGATCAAGCGGCTCTTGACAGTTTCTTCCAATGTGGCCCCGATCTTAACCTCTTTTTTGTCTTCTTTTGTACCCAGGTTTACCAGCTCAACGGCTTCCTCATGCGGCTGAATCATCTTCTCCTCTTTTTTAAGCAATTTGGCTAGCTCTTCGGGATGTTCACAATCTTCCTCACCTTCCTCATCGGCTAGGTAAATCGGATTGTCGAACAACGAGGAACATCTGCATGAATGTTGATTCATGCTAGATTTTAGAAACGGTGTGAGACACATAAAACATTGCCATTTATTTTTGAAAACAAAATGAAAATGAAAATGAAAATAAAAGACATGGAACAACATTATTGAATTCAAAAACTTCCACTTTATTGATGATTATGATATTGTATTATGAATAATGAGCCCTTACAGGGAGCTGCTATGCCCCGAGCAAGGCATAGAGCTTGAGTACAAGAGAGAAAAAACATAAAACCATTACTCTTCAAGCTCAGTGATGGAGATGAATGCTTCGGCCGACCAGTTGTTGAGCTGCATCCCTGGAACACAAGGCCTTATCCATTTATCCAATTCGCAATCGCTATCGATTGTTTCTTCCTACACGACATAGACATTGATGGGGTCAAACCATCCTACAATGTTGAAGGTAATTGGGCCTTTCTGACCTCTAGCACATTGCCCTGGTGTTGACTGACCAGGCTGGTAGCCAACTTCGAACATGTCTTTCTTCTCTGGGACTTCGATCATTTTGCCCCAGTTTTCCCTGGCGCCTGACTCTACCACCTCTAGGGCTTGTTTATAGGAGGCTATGGAAGCTCCTCTCTTCGTGTCCTCTGACAAAGCAGTTGATAGTGATGCATTCTCAGATTTGATGGGCTCAAAAGCTTGGCAAGGAGTCTCGACGATTTCTCCATCCATTTCTACATATTTGAACGAGGCTAGGTGGCTGATGATGATGTCTTCTTCTCAGTATACTATCACAATCTGCCCCTCCCATACAAATTTAAGCTTTTGATAGAGAGTAGAAGATACAACTCCTGCTGCATGTATCCATGGCCGCCCTAACAAGCAGCTATAGGCTGGCTGGATATCCATCACATAAAAAGTTGCATTGAAGACTTGTGGTCCCACCTTGATCAGTAGCTCCACCTCTCTGAACACTAACCTCCTCGAGCCATCGAAATCTCGGATGACCAAGTCACCTGGCCTCAGCACAACCCCATCATAGTCCAGCTTCATAAGGGCTTTCTTGGGAAGTACATTCAATGACGACCCTGTGTCAACTAGCACATGAGAGAGCACGGCCCTTTTGCATTCCATCGAAATTTGCAAGACGCGGTTGTGACTGCGACCCTCAGATGTTAGGTCCATATCTATGAAACCTAAGCCATGGCTAGAATTTACGCTCGACACTACTGTCTCCAATTGATTTATAGATATATCATGCGGCACATACGCGTTGTTCAGAATCTTCAATAGGGCTTTCCTATGCGGATCCGAACACATCAATAAGGGTAAGATCGAGATCTTAGAGGGAGTCTACTGTAAGTGATCGACAATCTTATAATCACTTTTATTGATAATCTTTAGGAACTCTTTTTCATCCTTATCAAAAGTAATGTCAGGATCTGTCAGTGGCGCATGTGCATCATTGGTCATGGGTTGTTTGCCCTTGGCTTTAGCCTGAGCCTCAGTATTGTCCTTTGGCGGTATCACATTGCTTCTCAGTGTTTCAGGAGCGGACAGTCTGCCGCTTCTGGTGAATCCTCTAACCCCAACGTTCTCGATTTTGTGCGTAGACGAATTGGATGCAGCCATGTTTTGTTTCTGACCATTGTAATAGACCTTTCCCCCAAAGTTCCAAGAGATCGCTTTATCACTCTGGTACGGGACGGATCCCGAAGTTGTAATGGTTATTGGATCCACCTTTGCCGATGCAGGAACTTGTGTCGCATTGTAGAAAATTGTCACAGTTGATACCACGTCTTATTTCACAATCTTATTAAATTGTATGCTTCCTTCGTCCATCATCTTCTGTATACCCGACCTCAATCGAGCACAACCATCAACGGACATAACACAGTCTGGGAAATTCTTATCACAACCTGGAAAGATGCTCTTTTCAGCCAAGCAAGCTTTTACGACCAACAATGAAGTTTTCAGGTTCCTGACATTAGATACCAAGTTCAAACATTCACCGCTATCGACAACCCCAATAGTCCTTCCATGATCAGGTATGGGATTCTGTATCATATTTGGAGTTGGAGCGAAGTTGATCGCCTTAGAGTCTATTAGGTCTTGGAAGACATGCTTTAGAGCCTGGAAGTTCTCGGTGCTATGACCAGGAGCCCTAGAGTGGAACTCACAACAGGCATTAGCATTGTAGCCTATTGGGAGCTGACCCGACTTCGGAGGCTGCATGGTTCTCAACTGAACCATCTGGAGTTGAAGGAGATTTTGCAGCAACTGGGAGTATGACATTGGAGGCGCCTCAAAATGTATATCCTTTGCTCTGGAAGGATAGTAAGGACGGGGAGCCCTCTGTTGTTGATAACCCTGTTGGCGCTGCTGTAGAGGTTGTTGAACCTGTTGTTGGTTAGCAGGAGCAGAAATGGTGACGAAAGCTGCATAAGCGTTTTGATTCCCTCTCTTCTTCTGAGCATAAACGGCCCCAGCTTCTCCTTTCCTTCTTTTTACGAAAAGCTTTTTAACTCTGGAGGTTGACGCTCCGTTGCCCTGAATTTTTCCTTGTTTCATCCAGATTTCTATTCTTTCACCTGTCAGAATGATATCATAAAATCCGCTGGAGAAACAGCCAGCCAATCTCTCCATGAAGTGCCCCGGGAGGGTGTCCATGAAGAGATCGACCATTTCTCTTTCCAGCAAGGGAGGTTGGACTCTGGCAGCAACCTCGCGCCATCTCTGTGCGTAGTCTTTAAAACTCTCCAAATTATTTTGAGACAGGTTCTGAAGTTGAGTCTGGATAGGAGCGATGTCGATGATATACGAATACTGCTTGAGAAAGGCTTCCCCAAGCTCCTTCCAGTTACTGACAGAGTTCTTCTCCAACTTCATATACCACTCTAGTGAGCCCCCAGATAGGTTGTCCTAGAAGTAATACTTCCAAAGCTTATGTATGTGCAGCAATTTTGCGGTAGAAGGCCTGCAAGTGAGTCTTTGGGCAAGAGTTGTCGTTATACTTGTCAAAAGTTGGTGATCGGAACTTTGGAGGGATAATCACCCCTAAAACCAAGCCCATATCGAAGACATCGATACCGAGAGTATCCTTGCATTCCAGTGCACGTACCTTCTCAACCAGGATCTGAAAATCCTGATTGTTGGTTCTTGTACCGAACCCCATATCTTCGTTGACCAGAGTGAACTGATCTTCCTGACGGTCTAGTACAAAGACGGGGGTCGGGCCAGCAACCTCTGGAGTCGGTGGTTTGTTCACCACAGGTGGGACAAGAGTGTCATTGATTGGATTTCCTTGGGCGTCCAAGGTAACCACTGGTGGATCTGTCTGTGGAGGGTTGAGCCTCTGCATAGCAGCCCTCATCTTCTGCTGCCCCAGGGCTATACCCTGCATCATCGTCATAAACTCCCCCATTCAGGTGCGAAGCTCGTTCAGTTCTGTCTGCACAATATCCATGAAATTCCTCTGATTTCAACGGGTAACATACCGGTGTGGCGGTAAATCTTTCCTGAGAGGACGAGTCTTGGTGGCTCTCGCAATCCTTCCTGAAAGTGCACATAAGTTAAGAACCTGAATAACCTGCAAAAGAGAAAAAAATGCAAATGATATGCATGCAATGCTATGTTCATTTCATTCTCAAGGTTTTTTTACGTTCCTATTCCGGTATTTGAGAATTCAGATAACTCTTTCAGATTTAGATAAGACCCCGCATGATGCTCAGATAAGATGATAGTCGTGGTGAACTGGTGCTTAATACCCCGTGTCAGTGCAAGAGATAACAACAAGAGATTCAAACCATATCAAGCATATCATAAACTGGAATCTGAATAACAAGAATCCCTGAAGGGTGTCAATTCATACATCAAAGAGTATCAAAGCAAAGGAATCCCATAATAAGCCTGTGGGTAATCCAGATACAAGAGTATGAAACTAAACCCTAGGAAGTTCCATGTCCTGTAACCTTCAGTTAAGGCGCTTGACTGCTTGGAACAGCTGGGCAATATCCGGATGACTCGGCTCCTGGTTGAGCTTCTGGATGAGAATGTCCCTTAGGTCAAAGGAAGCGTGCAGCTCGTTGATCTGTTGTAGGAATACTTCCTCTTTTTTTTGCTAGGACTCGGCTCAGTCTTGATCTTCTTGATATCAGCCCGAAGCTTCAGCTCTTCTAACTCCTTCTGGATGTTGTCCATCTGCTAAAATTGGTCTCTTCATTAATCGTGGGCTTTCTAGAGCTGCTTTCCTTGCTTATTCAGAGAATCTTGAAGGCCTTTGATCTTGAGCTTGTACTCGATCTCTTCCTCTTTCTATTCTCTCAGATGGTTTTCCCACTTCTCTTGCCAAAGGGTCACTGCTTCGTTAGCTTCATCCAAGGCTTTCTTATCCTTTTTGCGCTGACTCTCCCTGTGGATCTTATTCAAATCTCTCTTCCTGAAGTAGAGCTCTCGTTCTTCGAAGTCTTGCTACTTGAGTCTGACCAACTCTTCAGCTTGATAAGCTCTCTCTTCTAGCTTCTGGTTCTAAATCTTCAGCTTTTGACAGGAATTATTAGCCTCCTGATTTTCAACCCTGAGTTGTTTAACCAATGTTTCTAACTTCTGGTAGTCTTCCAAAGGAACGGTTGCAGGAGGTGGAGCTGGTGCAGAGAAAGGGATTAGAGATACCTGAGCTTTCTCCCTTATCCAATCTTCGAACTCGGGAAACATCTGGTTGTTGCTTCTGCCTAAGCGTGTTATTCCTTTCCTTCTAATCAATTTCCAGGAGCCTACGACTTTCCTAACCAACGGGAGATTATCCTTTGTCGAGAAATAGAAAGTTTGGTGTAACTTTGATTCATCGGGGACCTCTTTGAGAGCGTACCCAGACTGTTTTCTTAAGAGAATGGGGTTGTAGTTGATACCCCCTGATACTCCTAATAAAGGCATATTGAGATAGTTTCTGCATCTAGTGATGAAGCTCTTCCCTTTCATCCTCAAAGTAAACCATTTGATATCTCTGGAAGATAACGTACTTAGTTTCTGGCCCCAAACAACATTGGGATCAGTGAATACCTCAGTGGTAGGTAGGTGCCTCATAAACCACTTGTAAAAGAGAGGGGTACAACACTTAACCAAGCCACCCCATCTTTTCTCATTCTTGTAATGCATTGAATAATAGAGATCACCCAAGAGAGTGGGTACCAGATTCTTCAGCACAAACAGATGAATGGCGTTGATATCCACGAACTTGTCCATATCAGCAAACAGGATGATCCCGTATATGGACAATGCTAGGATGGCACAAACTGAATCCCATTGATTTGTCGCAGCAAGCTCTCTAGCTCTTCTAAACAGAAACTCTAGAGAGAAACCAAGCACTCCAGATTTGGTAGCAGTCAGATACTTCAGATGAGCTCAAATAAAGAGCTTTGGCGATGTCATAATGAGTTGGTCTGGTCATTTTTGAGTTGAAAGGAATCTGATCTTGGATTGGCACCCCTAGAATCTCAGCATACTCTTCAAGTAGAAGGCCTAACTGAAAGCTGTGAAAGGTGAAGCACCTGAGCTGTGAGTCGTAGTACTGCAACAAAGTATGAATGTCGCTCCTTTGAGAACTATCCAGATTGAACACTAAATCCAGAATATCACCATATTTCCCCTTGAAGTATCCCAGCTGACCCTGGGTAATAAGAGACACCATCTGGTTGATCATATCCACTTTGGTGTCGAAGAATTTGTAGTGCACAGTTCTTTTTATGATGTCTTCCATTCTGAAGTAGTAATATGACCGGGAATCAGGAGTAGTATGAACCCTGAGAATGAAAAAGAATAATGATTAATGATGTCATGATGCTTATGCAATGTAAGGCATGTGATTGGTGATGTGTCTGTGATGTTTCAATCATATAATCACGTGTCTATGCAGGGTCATAACATCACAACAACAGTTCCTCTGAATAGGAATCCAAGATCTCAGAACCACGAAACCAAAGAAACAAATCACAATAATGAACAATAATGGAAAAGGGGGTATGTTTGAAGTTTCAGGGTTCCTGCAAACCTGTAAACCCCTCCCATCTCATGGGTGTGTTACTCGGGTCAACATCATGGACTCTCAAAATCGAGCAGCAATAATACGTTCACCATCTCCGAGAAATGGCTCATGATAAATCAGGAAATCGGTTTGGCATTATGTAATACTCAGGGAGGACTCAGCCGAGTCCAAGGAAACAAGCATCCCTCATAAGTCCCCAGCTTCAAGCACTGAATCGAGAAACAATAGTACATTCAGCCCTTGGGATATAGTACTATCGTTATACGAATATTTTTGCTTTAACTGGATTCCTATGAGAGAACCAAGACATCCTATACGAGTTCCCAATGGACCATCGGATGCGAGTGGGTTTGCCAACAAATGTGGTCTACCACTGTCATCACTGGAGAGGGGTGCTTCCACTAAGGTCCTCAATGATCGGTCCCCAGATGCACATAACTATCGAGGTTGTACCCTGAAGTAAGGCAAGCCCCCCACACATAATAGTTCCAAGACGGTCGCAATCTGGGTGTGGAACACATCGCCACTCATCATGGTGAGATATCATGGAAGTACAATGTTTGTCCATGCTAATCCTATAGTGCACTCAAGCCGGGTGTTTGGCTTATCTCATAGTAACTCCCATCCCACAGAAAAAATGGAAACCAACACAGTCCATACAGTCTAGTATATATGATGCATGTGAAAATAAATATTGAAAGCAATAAATAAATGCTGTAAAGTAAAAACTGTAAATGAAAACAGTAAATAAACACTCAGCAGCACACACATAAACACCCAATGAAACGAAAACAAACAGGCACTAGGATTGAATCTCAAAGGGGAAACCAGAGATTCTGGGTTCGTTCCCCAGCAGAGTCGCCAGCTGTCGCTTCCGAGATTTTCATCCTAGTACAAACATGAAAGTGTCGTAAAAATTAAGAGTCGCCAGTGTAACACGGTGGGAGAACTGACTTTAGTTAAATGTTGCGGATAACAAGAGTCGCCACCGACTTTTATTTTATCCAAATGAAAGGGCATAAAAGAACAGGAAAGACCTTAAAAGATTTTTGGGTTCGGGGGTAGGTTATGTAAAGGGAAGGTGTTAGCACCCTTTACATCCATGGTTATCCATGGGCTCTTAGTTACTTAGCTCACTTTAAAATGTTTTTGAGAAGTGTAGTGTGTGTTTAGAAATTTTCTTAAGTACTTTATAATGATCCATGTACGGATATATATAAAACCTTTGTTTTGAAAATTGCTTGAAAAATGTGAAGTGTTTTGAAATGTTTTTGAAAAGTGAGCAAGTACATAAGAGGAACCTACCCTAAGTTAAGTCTTTTCTGTTCTTAAATATCCTTTAAGTGGTAAGACTATCCCTATTATTAAGGAATAGGTAGTCATTACCTTGGATGTATGAGGGACAAGTGAAGGGTCATCTGTGTTTAGGCAACTGTAAGGTGTCTTAGCAATACGAAGGGACTTATCATCTTTTATTCGAAAGGGACAAGATCATTTACGAAGGCAACACCGAAGGGACTTGATCTTATAATCGTAAAGGGACTTGATGATATTTTTAAGAGAAGGGACCTTGCTTTTAGACACCTTACTTGACCTTTTGGTTTAGGCAACATGAGGGATAACCCTTAAGGAAGTGAAATGGCGATCAAAGATCGACTTACGTGTGTGAGTATTTATTTTCAAATATTTATCTTATTTAATTAATTTTCTAAATTAATTTTAATCACAAACATGTTATACACACCCTATAGTTACTAACCACACAGTTAATATCCTTACAATAAAAATAAAGCAAAAATATAAACCTAAACTATTACAAAGCTTTGGGATAGTTACAATATAATCGGAAAAATAATAATAACGATAAAATAGAAAATAAATAAGCAATAATTTAAATGGTTAGTAATAATGAAATAATAATAATAAAAGGGTTAGTAAAAATATAAAGAAAAATAACAATTTAAGAGAAAATATTATTTTTTAAGTTAAATAAACATTTAGAAGAAAATAGAATAATTATAATAATAATAAACAAATACTAATTATATAAAAAAATGATTAATTATTTAATTATAGTTTATAACAAAATTAAATTAAATATTAAGGTTAATAAAAATTAGGGTTAGGGTTTGAGAAAAAAAATTTAAGGTTTAGGAAAAATTTTAGGGTAAAAATTATGGCGAAATTTGGGTTTTAAGATAAAAATTAGGGCTAAATTTTTAGGGTGTAAAGTTTATGAAAAAAATTAAGACTTAGGTTTAAAATTAAGGTTTAGGAAAAAAATTAAGGTTTATTATAAAAATATAAGTTTTTTAAAATAAAATAAAAAAAAAGGATTATGTTTTATCTTTTAAAAATTAGTTTAATAATAATTATAAGGAAATTCAAAGAAAATACATAATTTGAGGAAAAAGGGAAAAATAAAGTTAGAGATACCAAAAATATTGGGGGTTTGCCCTTTTTGCTTCATTGAGTTCTTTGCCACTGGGACACCCACGTTTCTTCATCAAAATGCTCCAAACCTCAGTTTCTTGCCACTAGGTTGTGGGCCTGCATATGAATAAGTGTAACAAATACCTATTATATAATAAAAATGAAAAAAAATTAGTAAAACAAAATTTTCCAAGGTTGAGTTTTACAAAAGAAAATATATAAACAGTTTATATTAAAATAGCCTAATAATTAAATAAATCTAAGAAAAATGAATTATGAGAATTAATTAAATTAAAAAACATTTAAAGGTTGATTAAGGTTTTTATAAAAAAAAGTTTGAGGTTTTAATAAACCTAAATATAAAAGTAATAATACTAATAAAAAATGCTAACCTAAATTTAATAAAAAAAAGATTTGTTAAAAAAAAGTTAATTAAAAATAATAGGTTAGCCATGTTTAAAAGATAAATTAAGGGAAAAAAAATGATGAAGAAGCCATGTTTCTTTGCCAAAATATTGAGAATGAGTGTTGAACCCATGCCCTCATACTTTCAACCTTAGGTCTTTGTCACTAGGCCAATCAACGCATGCCACACACCATCTTCTTCCTCCCACCTGCATATTTTTGGTATATACTGTTGGAAGAATTAAAAAAAAGAAATAAACAGGATCAAATAAAATTGCTGCAGATTTTAAAATAATGAAAAATAAGAAAAGCGATTAAAATAAAATCTAAAAAATATTAAAACGATGCTAAAAATCTAATAAAATCAAATAAAGAACGCACAATTTGTTTTAGATTTTTTTGAGAATATGAAAATAGAAAATAAATCAAACAAAATAGAAAAAAGAGGAATTTGCGATTTTGAGGGTCGAAATCTTTTAGAATTTTATTCTAAAAATGTATTGTTTGTCGATTTTTTTCTGAACTTCTGGAAAAAAATTCGGAGCAAATCGAAACAGTAGTACTTACCTGACTTACCTGTCAGCCTGTAATGTTTATCACTACTGCAGCCTTCGAAATATCGACGAAAACAGATTACAACAGATTAACCAATAGTTTAGTTCTCCATGGTGCCCTATGATTCCTGCATCGAAACTTAAATCCAACTATCCAAAAACCATCTACACAATCAAACAAACATATTATGTAATCAAAATCAATTAATCATGCGTAAATCATTGAAATTGAAAAAAAGCAAAAGAAAGGCAAGAATATGAATTTGGTTTGTATGATTTGGCATGAATTTGAAGATGAGGATGATTGGAATAGGTTCCGGAAACCTCAAGGATTCATTTGCAGCCTTTAATCAACTAGTAAAAGTGGTGGATTGTAGAACCTAATTTTGAATTATGTGAAATTTTAAAGTATGAATATCATCCTCTTGCTCTCCATCCTTTTTTTTGTCTTGTGATGTTGTTGTGGTTATATAATAAAAGAAAATTAGGTCAAAAAACCAATCTATTCTTTGGACTTTTGGATAGCTTAATCATGAAGAAAGATATGATTCAAATATTGAAAAAATCTAATATCTCCTTGCTATTTTGGTTGATCTAATTTTATATGATTACAATTAACTTTTAAATGAATATTAAGACCTTCTAGAACCAAAATCAAATCAAATATCCATCCTTTTATATTTTATTTTAATTTAAAATGATTTTTAACATAAAAAATTATAATAAATAAAATAAAATGAATAAAATTATGAATAAATAAATTTTAATTCGTGCATGATGTCATGGAAGTGTTTGGATCATAAAAAAGCAAGCCCATTTGGTGAATTATGGTTTTAAGACCCCATTTGCTTCATAAATCTCTCAAAAATTTCCCAACTTTGCAAGCGCACAAATCCCTCAATTTTAATGCTATGAAGGTGTTCTTGGACATTTTGGAAAGCTTAAAGAGTCTTCTAACCAACCTCTTTGGTCTCATGTCCATATCTTTTACCATTCTTAACTTATGCTCTTTGGAAGTTGTTGACTTTTTGTTGACTTTTAAAAGGACCTATAATGTCTTAGCTCATACCTTCCAAATGAAGCATTTTTGGGCTTGGCTTGTGATACACAAAGTTGTAGAGAATTCAATTTCCTTCAAAATGAGCTTTGGATAGAAAATTTTTGATGAAGCATGTGAAAGTTGTGGCTGGTCAAAGTTCAGTTGACTTTTCCTATGAAAACCCTAATTTAGAAACTCCTGATTCTTGATGATCTGAAATCTCCTTGATGAATCATGATAAAATGATGAATTTTACCTCATATACTTGATGTTGGCAAAAAATCATGAAGTTTGACTTTAGTTTGACCACAGTTGACCTCAGTTTGACTTTTTAACTACTTTGACTGATTTTAACTTATCTGATCATCTGACTGAGCAAACCTTTGGGAAAAGTCTTGAAACTTGTCATGGGGATTCTTAAACACATATAAGATGTTATGAAGCTCAATTGAAGTCTTGGAAGTCCATTTAGCCTGATTAAAGTCAAAACCCTAGTTTAGGATGCATTGCTTAGGAGGATGCATTGTCTGAGGGAAATGTCAAATCTTCTGACTAATTGTGAACCTTGTGAACCTCATGAACCTCATGAGAGGTCTTGTGAACCTTGTGAACCTCATGAGAGGTCTTGTGAACCTTGTGAACCTTGTGAGCCTCTTAGTACACAAAGTCTTGTCTTGTGAGGGCAAATTTTGGGGTGCAACAGCTGCCCCTGTTCAATTTTCTGAAACCTGAGGGGTTAGATTGGTATCTGTACCATTCGTGACCTGGAAGGTTGAAGGGGATTGAACACAAAAGCCCAAAAATTTGCACTCACCGGTGCGTAAAGTAATACTGATGATTAACTGTATATGCTCGAGTGGGCTTGAAGATGCCACTTGGAGAAAAGGAGATGGGCTTAAAGATGCCATCAGAATGAACTGGAGATGGGCTTAGAGATGCCATCTGGAGAAAAGTTCTTCAAATGTACTTCTTGGAGAATAAGGTAGTCCAAAGTATGAAGATATAGCTTTTGGGAAGATAAACAACGTCCCGACATTACCTTTGGGAAGATAAACAACTACCCAAGGTAAGGGTATGACTTTTGGGAAGATAAACAACGGCCCAAAGTCATGATAGCTTTCAGGAGGATTAACAACGTCCCGATGTATAATAGGGTACTTGGGAAGATAAACAACGGCCCAAGGTAAGGATATGACTTTTGGGAAGATAAACAACGACCCAAAGTAATGGTATAACTTTTGGGAAGATAAACAACGACCCAAAGTTATGATAGCTTTCAGGAGGATAAACAACGTCCCGAGGTAAGGGTATAACTTTTGGGAAGATAAACAACGGCCCAAAGTCATGATACAGCTTTTGAGAAGATAAACGACGTCTCAAGATAGCCCTCGGGAAGATAAACGACGTCCCAAGATAATGAGATAACCTTTGGGAAGATAAACAACGGCCCAAGGTAACAATATGGCTTTTGAGAAGATAAACGACGTCTCAAGATAGCCCTCGGGAAGATAAACGACGTCCCAAGATAATGAGATAACCTTTGGGAAGATAAACAACGGCCCAAAGTAATGGTATAACTTTTGGGAAGATAAACAACGGCCCAAAGTTATGATAGCTTTCAGGAGGATAAACAACGTCCCGAGGTAAGGGTATAACTTTTGGGAAGATAAACAACGGCCCAAAGTCATGATACGGCTTTTGAGAAGATAAACGACGTCTCAAGATAGCCCTCGGGAAGATAAACAACGTCCCAAGATAATGAGATAACCTTTGGGAAGATAAACAACGGCCCAAGGTAACAATATGGCTTTTGAGAAGATAAACGACGTCTCAAGATAGCCCTCGGGAAGATAAACGACGTCCCAAGATAATGAGATAACCTTTGGGAAGATAAACAACGGCCCAAGGTAACAAGTTGTTGATGAAGTTTGTCTGCTGGAGAATTAATCTGAAAAACAAGATTAGTTCGATGTATATAACATTCTGCAAGATAATATTAGTTTATGCATTATGTATGCATGTATAGTATGATGCGCTGAAGTAATGTATTATGTATTTATGGATATGTATGTTATGGTATGATGTAAATGATGTATGTATGAATCATGCAGCCTGAAGTGTCTGGATATCTTCGTATAACAACTGCTGGCCAGGGAAAATAAATCCCGATTTGTTGCTGAAGAATATGAGGAACTCGTTCCCGTCTCGTTTGATAATATAGTATTCATAACCTCCCATCTTCGTTTGATAGTAAGGTATCCATAACCTCCCGTCTTCGTTTGATAGTAAGGTGTCCATAACCTCCCGTCTTCGTTCGTCGTACTCCTATTGAAAGAGTAAATTCCCGATTATCCTTCTGACTCGAAGTATTTATGAAGATGGATTTGCCCTACTGGGGGATTTGTAGTTGTCTTGTGGGGATGAACCGGCGAAGCTTCGTTGAATTCCTTCCCTCGTCCGTCCTTAGTAAATACTATTACTGCATTTTCATGCATTTCTGGTAAACATCAATCATATTCAAAAGCATACATACATTCAAACACAACTAATGGACGTTCCGCTTATGTAAATAGGGTAAAAGTAAATCTGGATTTAAAGGGAAAAGTAAAGCTTGAACTTGAAAACAAAATCGTTTCAACTTCGAGGGTGTATAACCAATTGGATGTAGAGCTCCTGAGATTCTTAACTTTCCTGAATACCTCCCCAGAAATCCTCATGGCTGGATCTGAAGATATGATACTGACACCATCTGATTCTACTGGCGTAGACAATTAATTTCCACAATAGCTTCTGCTAATAACCCAATATCACATTAATATAATGAGAGGAACGTGTCTTCAAATTGTGATGGACCATATACGCTCCGGATATTAGATTTGAAAAGAAAGCATTGCCCCTTGGTTGAGGATGAATTGTCCCATAATGGAAGTATCTGAATGTAGTTACCTCAAGAGAAATAAGCAGAATGCCCCACAATAATATGCCCCTGACATCATGAACTTTATAATGTTACCCTTGGTAATTTAAATATATGAGGAGAGCTGCCCCTGGCTATTAAGCATTGTTGAATCTGGACCTGATTGCCCCGAATGAATTGAACAGTAAGTTGGTATGCCTCTTGATTGGGAAACAGTGACTATGCCCCTGGCATTATGAACTTTGTAATGTTACCCTTGGTAATTTAGATAGATGAGGAGATCTGCCCCTGGCTACTTAAACATAATTGAATCCTGTCCTGATTGCCCCAAATGAGTTAGGAAGTATCATGGCCTGCCCCCTTGATTGGGAGATAATGACTATGCCCCTTTGTATACATGAACTTTGATCCAGGAAGCAACTTTGTTTATCGGAAGGACTTTGGTTTATTGAACATTCATCCTGTAAGTTTCTCTGTTTATCAAACACTCAGGTATATGCAAACAAATATATTCAAAAATGCAATGCTTATGTCTGTCTTGAAGTTTTGAAAGAGTTATTTTAGAAAAACAGTTTTTGTGAAAACTGTGATATTAACTCAAGTTTTATAATAAGCCCTAAAGGAGTCAGGATACCTTTTTGTAGCAGTACGCTTTCGAACTAACCATGCTTCAGTTAGTACTTTTAAAGGGTTGTAATGTGGCCTGGTTCACGGTTTAAGAAACAAAGGATAAAGGCTCAAATTTTATTTGTACCCAACCCAATCTCCATGATGTTCTTCAGTCTTATGCTCAGTTAACTTATGCATTGAGGCTCAAAGGAGTTTGGAATTGTAACACTGACATTTGTGATGGTTCAGAAACCAAAAATTTATTTGAACATTCAGTCATCTTTCTTTGTTGAGGATTCATAGTGACCTTTTTTTTCTTTTGACTTTGTTAAATCTTCTTTTTGCCTGAACTGTTTGTTTCAAAATTACAGTCAGCGGAATTTCTCAATTTTTTTTTACTAAGTCTCCTTCATAGGTTTTGACTTAGTGGGTTTTTCTTTTGCTGGATATCGACTGTCAGGTTTAATGATTACAGAGAACCATCATTAGTTGTGTACAACACAGATAATTGGCATATTTGAGTTAACTGAGTAACTACCCTGCCCCGGGTTATGAATAAGGGTTTTAATTTGTGCGAGAATAAAAACTCCTACTTCATAGGCTCAAAAGGGTTGACTAGGGATTAACTTCCTTATATCTCCATTGTTTAGGAATTGAAACAATGCCTGTACATCGTCAGCATAGTCTGTTCAAAAGCATATTGCATAAGATTATGGTATTGTTTTCGTCATCCTCCCTCTACAGGCTTATAGCTTTATCAGGAGTTAAATATCACAAAATAGAAATATGAAGCATAGTTCAAAATATAGTGAAACGAATGGATTAATTCAAGACAAACATATGCAATGCATTAATGAAAACAAAAGTTTAACATAATAGTAAGTGTTTAAACAAACAAAAGAAATTACAAATGAAAATTCAAATGTTCTCAAAGCCTCTTCCTCTAAACCTGTCACTCCAGTTATCTGGAAACTTTGATGCTTGATGGACGATAGAAGAACTCAACCTGACCTTCTGAAGTAACCTCGAGTATTCCTTCGTCAATTAGGTCTTGAATCTTATTCTTCAATGCCCAACAGTTATTAGTGTCATGTCCAGGACAGTCGGAGTGATACATACACCTTGCCTTGGGATTATAGCGAGGAGAAGAGGTGTTAGGATTTTTAGAAGAATTTTCCAAGGAAATCAACTTCATCTCCAACAGGCATTGCAAAACTTGTGACATTGGTGTGCTGAACCGGATGAACTGTCTTCTACATTCCTTGTATAGAAGTGGATTAACCTTACAAGGCCTTCTTTCTTCCATTGAAGGATGGTCAGTAGTAGCCTGTCTATTTCCTTCTCTTATCCTTACTTTCCTTTCAGCCAAGTCAGCTTGTTTCAACGGAGGTTGACTGATGATTAGATTCCCAACTCTGTTATGCCGAAGCTTATTGACAAAGCTTCTCAGCTCTTCTTGCCCCTGGGCCAAACTCTGGATAAGAGCCATTTGGCCATTCATCTGAATCCTCATCTCTGCTATCTCAGCTTGTAGTTGTTTCAGCTGATCATCTTTGTTGTCCTCAGGATTCTTCTTCTTCATGTCCTTAGAGAGGAGTGCTTTCAACTCTTCTTGCCCCTTGGACAAATTCAGAATCACTTCTTGAAACTGAGCATTCCGAGCTTGAAGATCTTTGAAAGATTGTTCGAGAGCCATTTCTGCTGAAATAAACAGCGAGAAGATAAGATACATGTTCATAAGAAACCTGTGATGCAATGACATGGTATGTAAATGCATATGCAATGTTTTCAAGGACCGCAGGATTTAAATTTGTTTAAACAACCAGAAAGTAAACTTTTATTAGTAATCAATAAACTTGTTTGCCCCTTGGGCTTACAATAAAAATGAAATGAATTCAAAAATGGGGTTTTAAGTCTCCCATGGACGTTTCCTCTTTGTGTTGAGGTATGAATTGAGATTCCGCTCCTCGTGAAGTTGTTTTGTTAGCTCCAGAATTCTTTCTTGACTTGCTTTGTAATGAGTCTCAAAAGTATCTATTTGCTCCTTCAACTGGATCCAAGACCTTTGTAACTCCTCCATGTCAGTGGGCATGTATAGATGAAGAATGATATAAGAAGTATCTCCTTCAGCAACAGGCTCCATGGTAACTGGCAGGATAGCAGGATATGGCATCATAAGAGTCTGAGCACGAGATCGCACCCATCTGAGATAAGGTTCCATAGGAATAATGTACTTTGGTTCCAGAGTCTTGCTGTCAACCTTGTTCACTTTACCCCATGCTCGTATAAACCTTTGACGGTAATCTTGTAGATCGTTGTCGTAGTCGAACATAATACCCTGAATAAGCATGTCATGAGGACCATCACTCCGAGCATAACCAAACTGACGTAAAGCTAAGGAAGGATTGTAGGTAATGCCTCCTTTTATGCCAAGGAGTGGCACATTAGGGAACTCCCCACAACGGTCAATGATAGTAACATTCTCCATAGATCTAGAACTCCAATGAATATCTGAATGTTAAAGTGACATAATTCTCTTAGACCACCTTAACCCATGTTCATTCTTCATAACTGATCGAGGAAGGTGAGAAATAAACCACCTAGATAGCAAAGGTATGCAACACATCATTGTTCCTCGTGCTTTCGTAGTACGAGTATGAAGAGAGTGTAAGATGTATCTAAGTAATGTAGGCACTGGATTGTGACTCAGAAATATGTTGATGGCGTGTACGTCTATGAACTGGTCTGGATTGGGGAACAACACTAAGCCATAAATCAATAGGGCTAAGATCTCCTCAAAAGCCTCATAACTCATAGCCTTCAGGAACACTTGAGCTTTCTCCATCAATACCTTAGCAAGAATGCCCTTAACTCCACTCCTTGTTTCCAAGACAATGTCTGATTTCTTCAAATGTAGGGATGCAACAATGACTTCAGGTTTAGGCTCTTTTTCCAAGCCTGTGAAGGGTATCTGATCAAGGATAGGTACACCCAGAAGCTTGGAGAATTCTTCCATTGTAGGAACTAGCTGATAGTCGGGGAATATGAAGCAATGATGCTTAGGATCAAAGAACTGAAACAGAACACTCATCATGTCTTCATTGAACCCTGAAGTGAATAGATCCAATAGGTGACCATGTCTCTTGATGAACCGGGAGTTTTCAGAAACTTGAGAGACCAATTCTTTAAGCTTAGGAGGTATTCCTACAAAGTTGATCCGGATAGTATTCCTACGAGCAGAAGCCATGACCTGTAACAAAGAACAAAGATAAATCCTTTGGTCCTTGAAATGGTTAGTGAAAATGATATGCTTATGATGCATGATGATGATATGATGTTATGTTCAATCACAAACATGTGGCACACACAAACAAGTCACACCATAGCCCTAGGTGTAAAGGCTTGCATGAGGTTTAAAGGTAAGTACCCTCCCCTGAAGTTAGTTGGTTCATCCTGTCCTATAAAGTAACCAGGTTCTAAGGGATCTCAATATCATTGATCCTTCACAAGGGTGGTTGTTCAGTAGGCAACTTACTTGCCAACCAAAACCCTCCAAGTTTAGAATCTCAATGAGCGTAGTATCGAGTATCAACCAACTTCAGTCTTCACCAAAGCCGGTTATCTCACTACTTTTCTAAAGGCCAAGATGGGATGACTAAGGTTCTAAAAGTTAGTTAGTGTATTGACAACATATGGCAGCCTCATATTATCCTCAACTTGACTTAAGGAACATAAGCACCAACCAAGAAGTCACACTAACTATGACCACCAGATCAACCATATCGGTATACGCCGTACAGTTTCCTTGGTCTATTGCCATTTACCTAAGGTACACTAGATTCGGGTTAGGATCGTTCACACATAAGAGCACCCAACAAGTAAAGTAAAGCAAACAAAGCAAACAAGTTTAAAGTGATCTAATTCCTAAGGGTACCCCTCTTTTATTAAATCCCCAGCAGAGTCGCCAGTTCTGTAACACGGTGGGAGAACTGACTTTAGTTAAATGTTGCGGATAGCAAGAGTCGCCACCGAATTTTATTTTATCAAAGGAAAGAGCATAAAAGAACAGGAAAGACCTTAAAAGATTTTTGGGTTCGGGGGGTAGGTTATGTAAAGGGAAGGTGTTAGCACCCTTTACATTCATGGTTATCCATGGGCTCTTAGTTACTTAGCTCACTTTAAAATGTTTTTGAGAAGTGTAGTGTGTGTTTAGAAATTTTCTTAAGTACTTTATAATGATCCATGTACGGATATATATAAATCCTTTTTTTTGAAAATTGCTTGAAAAATGTGAAGTGTTTTGAAATGTTTTTGAAAAGTGAGGAAGTACATAAGAGGAACCTACCCTCAGTTAAGTCTTTTCTGTTCTTAAATATCCTTTAAGTAGTAAGACTATCCCTATTATTAAGGAATAGATAGTCATTACCTTGGATGTATGAGGGACAAGTGAAGGGTCATCTGTGTTTAGGCAA
Source organism: Lathyrus aphaca (assembly GCA_963966055.1). Lineage (NCBI taxonomy): Eukaryota > Viridiplantae > Streptophyta > Magnoliopsida > Fabales > Fabaceae > Lathyrus > Lathyrus aphaca. The sequence continues at coordinate 16,121,302 of OZ014524.1, forward strand.
CTGTAAGGTGTCTTAGCAATACGAAGGGACTTATCATCTTTTATTCGAAAGGGACAAGATCATTTACGAAGGCAACACCGAAGGGACTTGATCTTATAATCGTAAAGGGACTTGATGATATTTTTAGGAGAAGGGACCTTGCTTTTAGACACCTTACTTGACCTTTTGGTTTAGGCAACATGAGGGATAACCCTTAAGGAAGTGAAATGGCGATCAAAGATCGACTTACGTGTGTGAGTGTTTATTTTCAAATATTTATCTTATTTAATTAATTTTCTAAATTAATTTTAATCACAAACATGTTATGCACACCCTATAGTTACTAACCACACAGTTAATATCCTTACAATAAAAATAAAGCAAAAATATAAACCTAAACTATTACAAAGCTTTGGGATAGTTACAATATAATCGGAAAAATAATAATAACGATAAAATAGAAAATAAATAAGCAATAATTTAAATGGTTAGTAATAATGAAATAATAATAATAATAAAAGGGTTAGTAAAAATATAAAGAAAAATAACAATTTAAGAGAAAATATTATTTTTTAAGTTAAATAAACATTTAGAAGAAAATAGAATAATTATAATAATAATAAACAAATACTAATTATATAAAAAAATGATTAATTATTTAATTATAGTTTATAACAAAATTAAATTAAATATTAAGGTTAATAAAAATTAGGGTTAGGGTTTGAGAAAAAAAATTTAAGGTTTAGGAAAAATTTTAGGGTAAAAATTATGGCGAAATTTGGGTTTTAAGATAAAAATTAGGGCTAAATTTTTAGGGTGTAAAGTTTATGAAAAAAATTAAGACTTAGGTTTAAAATTAAGGTTTAGGAAAAAAATTAAGGTTTATTATAAAAATATAAGTTTTTTAAAATAAAATAAAATAAAAAGGATTATGTTTTATCTTTTAAAAATTAGTTTAATAATAATAATAAAGAAATTCAAAGAAAATACATAATTTGAGGAAAAAGGGAAAAATAAAGTTAGAGATACCAAAAATATTGGGGGTTTGCCCTTTTTGCTTCATTGAGTTCTTTGCCACTGAGACACCCACGTTTCTTCATCAAAATGCTCCAAACCTCAGTTCCTTGCCACTAGGTTGTGGGTCTGCATATGAATAAGTGTAACAAATACCTATTATATAATAAAAATGAAAAAAAATTAGTAAAACAAAATTTTCCAAGGTTGAGATTTACAAAAGAAAATATATAAACAGTTTATATTAAAATAGCCTAATAATTAAATAAATCTAAGAAAAATGAATTATGAGAATTAATTAAATTAAAAAACATTTAAAGGTTGATTAAGGTTTTTATAAAAAAAAAGTTTGAGGTTTTAATAAATCAAAACAGTAGTACTTAAAAAAGTTTTAAAAACAGTTTTAAAAAAGTTTGAGATTTTTTTGAGAATATGAACATAGAAAATAAATCAAATAAAATAGAAAAAAGAGGAATTTGCGATTTTGAGGGTCGAAATCTTTTAGAATTCTATTCTAAAAGAGTATTTTTTGTCGATTTTTTTCTGAACTTCTGGAAAACATTCGGAGCAAATCGAAACAGTAGTACTTACCTGACTTACCTGTTAGCCTGTAATGTTTATCACTACTGCAGCCTTCGAAATATCGACAAAAACAGATTACAGCAGATTAACCAATAGTTTAGTTCTCCATGGTGCCCTATGATTCCTGCATCGAAACTTAAATCCAACTATCCAAAAACCATCTACACAATCAAACAAACATATTATGTAATCAAAATCAATTAATCATGCGTAAATCATTGAAATTGAAAAAAATCAAAAGAAAGGCAAGAATATGAATTTGGTTTGTATGATTTGGCATGAATTTGATGATGAGGATGATTGGAATAGGTTCCGGAAACCTCAAGGATTCATTTGCAGCCTTTAATCAACTAGTAAAAGTGGTGGATTGTGGAAACCTAATTTTGAATTATGTGAAATTTTAAAGTATGAATATCATCCTCTTGCTCTCCATCCTTTTTTTTGTCTTGTGATGTTGTTGTGGTTATATAATAAAAGAAAATTAGGTCAAAAAACCAATCTATTCTTTGGACTTTTGGATAGCTTGATCATGAAGAAAGATATGATTCAAATATTGAAAAAATCTAATATCTCCTTGCTATTTTGGTTGATCTAATTTTATATGATTCCAATTAACTTTTAAATGAATATTAAGACCTTCTAGAACCAAAATCAAATCAAATATCCATCCTTTTATATTTTATTTTAATTTAAAATGTTTTTTAACATAAAAAATCATAATAAATAAAATAAAATGAATAAAATTATGAATAAATAAATTTTAATTCGTGCATGATGTCATGGAAGTGTTTGGATCATAAAAAAGCAAGCCCATTTGGTGAATTATGGTTTTAAGACCCCATTTGCTTCATAAATCTCTCAAAAATTTCCCAACTTTGCAAGCGCACAAATCCCTCAATTTTAATGCTATGAAGGTGTTCTTGGACATTTTGGAAAGCTTAAAGAGTCCTCTAACCAACCTCTTTGGTCTCATGTCCATATCTTTTACCATTCTTAACTTATGCTCTTTGGAAGTTGTTGACTTTTTGTTGACTTTTAAAAGGACCTATAATGTCTTAGCTCATACCTTCCAAATGAAGCATTTTTGGGCTTGGCTTGTGAGACACAAAGTTGTAGAGAATTCAATTTCCTTCAAAATGAGCTTTGGATAGAAATTTTTTGATGAAGCATGTGAAAGTTGTGGTTGGTCAAAGTTCAGTTGACTTTTCCTATGAAAACCCTAATTTAGAAACTCCTGATTCTTGATGATCTGAAATCTCCTTGATGAATCATGATAAAATGATGAATTTTACCTCATATACTTGATGTTGGCAAAAAATCATGAAGTTTGACTTTAGTTTGACCACAGTTGACCTCAGTTTGACTTTTTAACTACTTTGACTGATTTTAACTTATCTGATCATCTGACTGAGCAAACCTTTGGGAAAAGTCTTGAAACTTGTCATGGGGATTCTTAAACACATATAAGATGTTATGAAGCTCACTTGAAGTCTTGGAAGTCCATTTAGCCTGATTAAAGTCAAAACCCTAGTTTAGGATGCATTGCTTAGGAGGATGCATTGTCTGAGGGAAATGTCAAATCTTCTGACTAATTGTGAACCTTGTGAACCTCATGAACCTCATGAGAGGTCTTGTGAACCTTGTGAACCTCATGAGAGGTCTTGTGAACCTTGTGAACCTTGTGAGCCTCTTAGTACACAAAGTCTTGTCTTGTGAGGGCAAATTTTGGGGTGCAACAGCCAGCCAGGCATTTTTATCCCGAATGAATGGGAAAGGTAATGATGCACAAACCACAGAGAAAAGGAAAGGACGATGTCCTGCAAACCAAAGATCTAGGTTCGGGAGTCGGTTACGACTTGGGAAGGTATTAGCACCCCAGACCGTCCGCCGTACCCGACGGGATCCACGCTTGTTTGTATGTTTCAAAGGGTGAGAAAATAAGATACTGCTAACTGGAACTAGAAATGAGAGAGAATTGGAAAAAGAGAACGAAAAAGAACGGGAAAATGTAAGAAAAATAAACAGTGTGCTCGAACGGGCCATACCTCGTTGCCTACGTACCTCATCGGGAAAATGAGGATCAGAGTCGACGTAGTTTGCCTAACTAAGGTGGGAACTATTTGTTTGTGTTTTTTATACGTTGAAACTGCTTATGTTTATGCTCAGGTGTTGCAGGCTCGCCTTGAACGAGTGTGTTACCGTCTTGCAAAAGAGACAAGTCGTCGCAAGTTCGCGTTGAGAGTGAGTGAGGTGAGAAAAGAATTCCCGCAGGAAAAGACGATTCTTCTTTGTTGTTTTGTCCTTTATAGAAGTGTTTTATGTTTATTGTTTGTGAACCTTCTCATACTAAGACTTATTCATCATTGTAGATGACTTAGACCTCGTCCCGAGACAGGACGTGCATAAGTAACCCACGGCAAATTCTCGTGTCATACGAGAAAGTCAACCTTTATTATGTGTATTTTACTTTTCTTTGTAGATGAGAAAGAGAAAGAAAAGCGAGACAAAGGCAAAATGTCCAAGGGGATGACTAAGATCCTAGTGTTATCATACATGGATGAACCTAGGTTAGTGCGGTTTCTAATCCTAATGAGAAGGAAAAGAGAAAAAAAAGAAAAATAGAATACAACTTACTTCTTAATGAAGTTAAGTTGATTCAAACAAGGGATTAACATGAAGTTGTGAGAAAACCTAACAAACACAATTATGAAAGGTAAGGTAAAATGCAAATTAAATACATAAAGAAGTAAAAGGAATAAGTTGTGAGGAACTTACCTTAACCTCCCTACAAAACAAAGGTTAATGTTACATATTATCTAAAATAATAAGGCAAACAAAGTACCAATTAAATCCTAATGCGCTTAGAACCTAAACTAGACTCAATCCTATGTCTAAAGGGTACTAAAAAAATAATGCAAAGCAAAATCCCGCAGCCTACCACAGTTCTTAAATGCACAAACTGCAATGAAATGCAATGCACAATACACACAACTTTTTACAACTCACAAACAGCATGCAAAACAGGTGTAAAAAGTGTGAAAATGCAACAATCAACATACATTTTGTAGCTACTGCATAAATAAACAGCTATGAAATGCAAAAGGAAAATTTGATTTATTTCATTTTTATGCACATAATCAATGATAGATGCACAATTAACATGGATAAATTCAACATGAACATGGATCAATGAACATGATTATTTGAAACATGATTATGAATAATGAGTGATTATGGAAGGATGCACCAAATGATCAATATGCAACAAGCATACATTTCAAGTATGACACATGAACACATGGATATGGATAATGAACACATATACAAAATTAACACAATGAATCATACAACTTGATGCAAAAAATTGGAATTGAATTGATATGCAAATGTGATCAAAATGCAAACCAAATGCAAGCACATACATATTTTTGATTATGTGAAATGCAACATATAATATGTGATGCAATGATGCGCATGAGTTAACGAAACATGCAAGGGATGCAAAAACAGAATGTAGCATAATCGTTTACATGCTAAATGATGCATTGAACATAGCAACAATATGATCTTAATCACTTTATGCACTAATGAACAAATAAGCACAAAATATGCGAACAGAACGGAAACATGTCGAAACGACTCGAAACGATGGAATGAGATACCGAAAGTGGTCTTAAAAATTCCCTAAAATCATGATCTATCACTATATGAATGATCAAGACCCAATGCAATCAAACATGCAAAGAAACAAAAATATTTTTCCAAGTTTCAACAGCGTTAACCGGTTAACGCTATAGGTTAATCGGTTAACGCCCAAAAAATTTCAAATCCAGGGCATTTTTTAACGTGTTAACCAGTTAACACTGAACAAGAAGGTGAAAAAAGTTGAGAAATAAGCATTTATGGTCATAAACTCACTTCTAAGGACTCCTAACACATGCATGAACATGTTAGCACGAATTTTATACTTAAAAAAGGTTTTCTAACACCTATTAGGACCTAGATTAGGCTACGGATCTAGCTTCTAACAATCAAAATGCACAAATCGCAATCAAAACGAAATTGAACGGAAAAACACGATCGAAACGATAAACATACAAAGAATGTCGTTACAGCGAGATGAAGGGAATAAGTTAAAGAGAAAAATGGTTTTGGATCACCAACCTACGAAGCGGAGGATTACTTCGTTGAGTGTTGTGATGTGTAGATGTTTAGAATTGGCAGAATTTTTGACCAACAAGAAGTGTTGAACTTAGTTCAGGATGTCACATCAGATGTTGTGACATTATCAAACAGAGTATAAGTAAATGAACTTAATTCAGGATGTCACACAAGATGTTGTGACATTGTATCAGTTAATGAAGTAAGTTCAGTTTACAGGATATCACACCAGATGTTGTAACATTGTATCAGTTAATGAAGTAAGTTCAGTTTTCAGGATGTCACACCAGATGTTGTGACATCTCAAACCTGCTACCAGAATTAATTAATGATTAACAGAACTGAGTAAATTCAGGGAAGTTATCTGGAATTAATTATGAATGGATAAAACAGAAGAAGGCGCATCTGTAGGGAGATTGGTTATATGATTTCAGTATAAACAGAAAAACTGACTCACCTAGAATCAAGGAAGTAACAAACCCTAATTCAAGGTGTTAGCAACATGCGTATCAGGATTGGATAACCTATAGAAAGCCCAAAATCCAAGCATCTATTTAAGCAACAGAAACTCTCAGAATAGAGTACGAAATTAAGAAGACTAAATAGGGTGTTTGTGTTTTAATAGCAGGTTGTCTATGTGTATCACTTTATGAGCTTTTAAGCAAAAGTGTATTTGTGTCTTGATTGAAACTGTGAAGTAAGATCAAGCTGTTTTGTTTGAAGTATGACTTCAATTTTATTAAACTTGTAAACATATCACTGTGTGATTGAGGGGGAGTGAGTTGGTACTCATATCTAAGTTGTGTCTTAGGTAGAAATTGCCTTGGGTAGATATTAAGTGAAAGATTAAACTGAGTGGTTTAAGTCTAAAATTAATATTACTTATATTGGATTTCCTTCCTGGCTTGGTAGCCCCCAGATGTAAGTGTGGTTATACACTGAACTGGGTTAACAATTTCTTGTGTTGTTTAATTTTCCTGCACTTTAAGTTTTGTTCAAGTCTTCAAGTGTTTAAACATCTCATTCGACATCACGTACCTGATCCCAGAATTTCAATTGGCATCAGAGCAGGCACCCTGCCTGTTTAACTGGGTGAGATCTAGGGACTGCAAATTTTGGAAACATGGACAGAGATGTAGGATCTGTAAATAGACCACCTATATTGGATGGATCTAATTATGACTACTGGAAGCCAAGAATGGTAGCATTCTTAAGATCACTTGACAATAAGGCCTGGAAAGCAGTCAACAAAGGATGGGAGCACCCTATCCAAGACAACAAAGATGGAGCAAAAGTGTTGAAACCTGAAGAAGAATGGAGTAAGGAGGAAGAAGATTCAGCACTTGGCAATTCCAAGGCCTTAAATGCTTTATTCAATGGCATTGATAGGAACATCTTCAGACTTGTGCATCACTGTGAGCTGGCCAAGGATTTTTGGGACACTCTCAAAACAACTCATGAAGGAACATCAAAGGTGAAGATGTCAAGACTTCAACTTCTCACCACCAAGTTTGAAAACTTGAGAATGAAGGAAGATGAGACAATTCATGAGTTCTACATGAACATCTTGGAAATAGCCAATACTTCTGGTGCTTTGGGAGAAAAGATGACTGATGAAAAGCTTGTAAGAAAGATTCTCAGATCTTTACCAAAAAGATTTGACATGAAGGTCACAACAATAGAAGAAGCTCAAGACATATGCACAATGAAGGTTGAAGAGCTCATTGGTTCCCTTCAAACATTTGAGATGGGAATGAATGACACAATTGTAAAGAAGAACAAAAGCATAGCCTTGGTGTCAAATACTGATAAAGAAGAAGAAAATAATGAAGCAGAACCTGAAGAAAATTTATCAGAAACCATTGCTATGCTTGGAAGATAATTCAAAAAGATTCTCATAAAGATGGATGACAAGTCCAGACCAAGTGGAAGATACTCAAACTCTTCTGAGAATAAAAGACCTTATGATGCTAATAGAAGGTCAAATTATGATGAAAAGACCAATCAAGAAAAAGGGATTAAATGTCATGGTTGTGAAGGATATGGACACATCAGAAATGAATGCCCTACCTATTTAAAAAGGCAGAAGAAAGGTCTCTATGTAACCTGGTCTGATGAAGACTCAGGATGTGATTCAGAAGAAGAATCAGCAAAGCATATCACTGCTCTAGCTGGATTATGTGAATCTGAAAGTGGATCCAGTGATGAGGAGCTTACTTTTGAAGAGCTTGAACAATCATACAGAGAACTGGTTAAAAGGAGCACTGAAATATGCATGGAGAGTATAAAGCAGAAGAAGCAGATTGAGGCACTAAAGGCTGAAAAAACAAGTGACCTAGAGATCATTGACACTTTGAAAAGTGAAGTAAGCCTTCTCAACTCCAAGTTGGAGCATATGTCCAAATCTGTTAGAATGATGAACAGTAGCTCAAACACACTGGATGTTATTCTCAACAACAATAAGCATTCAGGGGATAGAACTGGACTGGGATTTAACAAAGTTCATAAGGTTGAGGCTAGCACCAGCAAAACTACTTCAAATTCCATAAAGTCAAACAAGATGTCCCAACAGATGCTCCAACATCATGAAAAGAACACAAAGCCAAACATAATGTTCCAACAGATGTCTCAACATCATGAAAAGAACATAATGAAGAAGAAGTATCAAAGATGGAGATGTCATCATTGTGGAAGGTTTGGACACATCAAACCTTATTTCTACAAGTTGCATGGATATCCAAATCAGATGTATCAGCAACCCCCTAAGCAGAAGATAGAGGTTACCAAGAAAGTGCTGCATAGACATCAACATCAAGATATCAGCAACCCCCTAAGCAAAAGACAGAGGTCATCAAGAAAGTATGGGTACCTAAAGCTAGTATTCATGCTGATCAAAGCTACATGCCCAAGAAAAAGTTCAACAAACAACCTTGGAGCTCTACAAATGGACACTACACAGGGTAGAGGCATCAAAGGAAACCTCAATACAAATGGTCAAAGAAGGGTGTTGCATATATAGCTCATACATCTCTAAGAGTATCCGCTAAAGAAGACTGGTACTTTGACAGTGGATGTTCAAGGCACATGACTGGATTGAAGAATCTGATAGTAGACTTAAAGTCATATTCATCCAGATATGTAACCTTTGGAGATGGAGCTAAAGGAGAAATCAAGGGAGTTGGGACCTTGGACTGTCCAGATGTACCAAGACTAGATGATGTGCTGCTGGTAAAAGGATTGACTGCTAACTTGGTCAGCATAAGTCAATTATGTGATCAAGGTTATAGTGTAAACTTTACCAAAACTGAATGCATAGTGTCTAATAAAGAACAAAAGGTTGTCATGAGAGGAGCCAGATCTAAAGACAACTGTTATATGTGGGAACCTCAATATTTCAGTCTCACTTCAACTTGCTCTTTAGCCAAAGAAAAAGAAGTGAAACTATGGCACCAAAGACTGGGTCATCTTCATTTCAGAGGTATAAAGAAAATCATATCTATGGAAGCTGTGAGAGGTATTCCTAAACTGAAGATTGATGATGGCAAAATATGTGGTGAATGTCAAATAGGCAAGCAAACCAAGATGTCCCATCCAAAGCTCCAACATCTGACAACTTCCAAAGTTTTGGAATTATTGCATATGGATCTTATGGGACCTATGCAGGTTGAGAGCCTTGGTGGTAAGAAGTATGCCTATGTGGTGGTTGATGACTTTTCAAGGTATACATGGATAAATTTTATCAAAGAAAAGTCTGATGTATTTGATGTATTCAAAGATTTGCGCCAAAGAATACAAAGAGAAAAAGCAAGTTGTGTGGTCAGAATAAGAAGTGACCATGGAAAGGAGTTTGAGAATAAAAAATTCTCAGATTTCTGTTCTTCAGAAGGAATCAATAATGAATACTCTTCACCTATCACCCCTAAATAGAATGGGATTGTTGAGAGGAAGAACAGAACTATCCAAGAATCAGCAAGAGCTATGATCCATGCTAAAAAGTTACCATTGTACTTCTGGGCTGAAGCTATGAACACAGCTTGTTACATTCATAATAGAGTCACTCTAAGGAAAGGAACCCTGTCCACAATCTATGAAGTCTGGAAGGGCAGAAAACCCACAGTTAAGTACTTCCATGTATTTGGAAGTAATTGTTATATTCTGGCTGATAGGGAGCAAAGAAGAAAAATGGATCCTAAAAGTGATGAAGGGATTTTCCTTGGATACTCTATAAATAGCAGAGCCTATAGAGTATTTAACTCTAGAACCAAGGTTATCATGGAGTCCATAAATGTGATAATTGATGATGCCCCTGCAGATGTTACAGATGATGTTGGAACATCTGCTGACAGTCAGACTGAAGCTGAAATAAAGAGTGATCATCCTGACTTCACTCAAACTGAAGCAAGGATAGAACAATCCAGCAAACCTCCCTCCATCAGAATCCAAAAGGATCATCCCAAAGATCTAATAATTGGTGATCCCAACAGAGGTGTAAGCACTAGATCAAGAGAGGTGATTTCAGGTTCATGTTTTGTCTCAAAAATAGAACCTAAAAACATCAAGGAAGCTCTTACTGATGAGTATTGGATTTGTGCTATGCAAGAAAAATTAGGTCAGTTCACAAGGAATGAAGTGTGGGATCTTGTTCCTAGACCTGATGACATAAATGTGATTGGCACTAAATGGGTGTATAAGAACAAGTCAAATGAGCAGGGAGTTGTTACAAAGAATAAAGCTAGACTTGTAGCTCAAGGATACACACAAATTGAGGGAGTAGACTTTGATGAAACCTTTGCACCAGTAGCAAGGCTTGAATCAATCAGACTACTTCTAGGAATTGCTTGTATTCTAAAGTTTAAGCTATTTCAAATGGATGTGAAAAGTGCCTTTCTAAATGGATATCTTAATGAAGAGGTATATGTGGAGCAGCCTAAGGGATTTGTTGATCCAAACTATCCAAATCATGTATACAAACTAAGGAAGGCTCTCTATGGTCTGAAGCAAGCACCAAGAGCATGGTATGAAAGGCTGACTACTTTTCTCATCAAGCAAGGGTACAGGAAAGGTGGAATAGACAAAACCTTGTTTGTGAAGGATGAAGAAGGAAATGTCATGATTGCTCAAATATATGTAGATGACATTGTCTTTGGTGGGATGTCAGACAGGATGGTTAAACATTTTGTCACTCAAATGGAATCTGAATTTGAGATGAGCCTAGTAGGAGAACTAACCTACTTTCTTGGACTGCAAATAAAGCAAATGGAGGACTCCATGTTCATTTCCCAAAGCAAGTATGCTAAGAACATTGTCAAGAAATTTGGGATGGACAATGCTACTCACAAAAGAACTCCTGCCCCCACTCATTTAAAGCTGCCAAAGGATGACAAGGGTGAGAATGTAGACCAAAGCCTATACAGAAGTATGATTGGAAGCTTATTATATATGACTGCTAGCAGACCAGACATAGCCTTTGCAGTAGGTGTATGTGCAAGATATCAAGCTGAGCCAAAAGTAAGTCATCTAAACCAGGTTAAGAGAATTCTGAAATATGTCAATGGTACTTGTGACTATGGCATAATGTACTCCCATGGATGTGAACCAATTCTCACTGGCTTCTGTGATGCTGATTGGGCTGGAAGTGTTGATGATAGAAAGAGCACATCAGGAGGATGCTTCTTTCTAGGAAACAATTTGATTTCTTGGTTCAGTAAGAAACAAAATTGTGTTTCCTTATCCACTACTGAAGCTGAATATATTGCAGCTGGTAGCAGTTGTTCACAGTTGGTTTGGATGAAGCAAATGCTCACAGAGTACAATGTCCCACAGGATGTCATGACATTGTATTGTGACAATTTAAGTGCTATCAACATATCAAAGAATCCTATCCAATATAGCAGGACCAAGCATATTGATATCATGCATCATTTCATCAGAGATCTTGTGGAAGAGAAAGTGATCTCATTGGAACATGTAGCTACAAATCTGCAATTGGCTGGTATATTTACTAAAGCTTTGGATGCTACCCAATTTGAAAACCTAAGGGGCAAATTGGGAATCTGCTTATGTGAAATATAGCAGTTATGGAGAAGTGCCAACATGTCCTATGACATCGTGTGGCATGATCACCAGATGGCAACACCAGTCTGGTCAAGAACTCTGTGTATTCCACTCCTTAAAATTCTCCAAGTAACGACTCTTATAAAAATACCAGCTTGCTCTCAGCTATTCATCTTCTCATCATTCTCTCAAAACAAATTGCATGCTATAGATGACTTTCAGAGCTCATCAAACTCAATCAATCTTAACCTCTTCCTCCAACACATTCGAAAATGTCTCAACATCAAAACCCTAACCTCTCTGATGAAATCCTCAACCAAGAAGATGTGGTGCATGCAACCCCCATCTCTGTGGTACCTATGGATTCAACTCCTATAGACGAAATCAGAGGAAGTGTTCCTCTTGCTCAAAAGCCAAGAACTCCTACTGTGAGAAGGGCAAAGGAACCTGTTTTCAGCAAAGTCAAAGGGATGCCTTCATCCTCAAACACCACTCCCAAAGCTTCTGAATATGTGGATGCTTCTATTAAGGATCTTGTGACCAGGATTCTATATGAACAAAGAGTTGTGAGGGGTATATCTATCCCTCTGAACACCATGCCAACTCCACAAGAAGAACATAGTAATCAAGCAGAAGAGGACACTCCTGCTCAACAGGATGTCCCAATAGATGTTGAAACATCTGAGGAACAACACAAGGCCTCCACAGATGATGGTGATGATGAAGCAACTGATGATCAAGCTTCTGTTGATCCACCTACTGAAGAGGAGAGTACCCAACCTCCTCCTGTTGTTGATATAGATAATGACTCTGACACAGAGATCATTGCTTCTGTGGACCCTAGCATAGCCAAAAGGCTTAGGGCTAGGAAAGAAAAGAAGACTGCAGGACATACAACTCCTGAAAAGAAGCATACAACTCCAAAGAAAGACAAGGCCAAAGTGGTATTTGGACCAACTAAACAATGGAGCAAGGTGAATACACAAAAGAGGAAAGTTGTCACTCCTCCAGATTCAGATGTTGAAGAGGATGTCCTAACATCCCCCACCAAAGAAGAAACCAGCACCTTCAAGGTCTTCCTCTGCTGTTCCAGAAGCTCCTCTGGACAATATTTCATTCCATCATGTGTCAAGTGTGAGCAGATGGAAGTTTGTATACCAGAGAAGGGTTGAACTTGAAAGAGAGTTGGGAAGCAATGCACTTGAGTGTACTGAGGTAATAGACCTCATATCATCTGCTCGCTTATTCAAAACAGTGTCAAACTTCTCACCTTGCTATGAGCTGCTAGTCAAGGAATTTATTGTCAACCTTCAAGAGGACTGTGCTAATGGTAAGTCAGATGAATTCAGAAAGGTGTATGTAAGAGGGAGATGTGTGGAATTCTCTCCTAGGGTTATCAACCATTACCTAGGGAGAGAATCTGATGGACCTAATGAGCTGGGAAAGACAGATAACCAAGTGTGCAAGGTCATTACTGCCAATCAAGTCAAAGCTTGGCCAGTCAAGGGGAAACTTTCTGTTAGCTTGCTAACAAGGAAGTATGCAATGCTGCATAGGATTGGTACTGTAAACTGGGTACCTACCAATCTTACCTCTTCAATTGCAACTACATTGGGCAGATTCATCTATGTTGTGGGCACCCAAACAAAGCTGGACTTTGGGGCTTACATTTTTGATCAAACATTGAAGCATGCTGGGACATCTGCAACAAAACTGCCTATTGCCTTCCCTTCCTTGCTGTGTGGAATAATCCTCAGCCAGTATACAGGTATCCTCACTGAGAAGGATTCAATCTGCAAAAGAGAGAGTCCTCTGGCCTTCCACTACAAGTTGTTCTTAAGCCATCATGCAGCTGATGTTGAAGCTCCCTCTGGGACATCTGCTGGACCTTCAAAGACAAAGTCTCCTATATCCAAAGCTGCTTTAATTGCTGAGCTGAAGAACACCTGAAAAGAGCTGGATGCCAGTAAGCAAAAGCTTGAGGAGATTATTCAAAGGCTGGAAGTGGAAGAAAGTGCTCAGAAGGCTGCTGATTCTGATGATGAAACTGAAGAAGAGGAAGACACTGAATATGAAGATTCTGAGTGAAAAATGTTTGTGAGGAATATGTATTGTCTGCTTCAGCATTGTATTTTGAGTTTGTATTTTTGTAATTCTCTCTGTCAATGAAAAATTTGGCCCAAATTTATGTCTAACAAGGGGGAGAAGAGAACTGAACAACAACAACAATGTCTCTTGCAACTTACTGATTAATGAAAAATGCATTTTGTTTGCTTCTGAACTAAGTTGTTTTTTTAATGAAAAATTTCTGTTGAAACAAGTCAGAACACATATATGTTTGAGGGGGAGTAAACTCACACATGACTCAACAGAAAAGAACTGATGTACTCTGATAAAAGAAACTCTGTTGCACTCTGATAAACCAGAAGATTATGTTAGCCAAAAATTAGCCAAAGGGGGAGTTTGTAGATGTTTAGAATTGGCAGAATTTTTGACCAACAAGAAGTGTTGAACTTAGTTCAGGATGTCACATCAGATGTTGTGACATTATCAAACAGAGTATAAGTAAATGAACTTAATTCAGGATGTCACACCAGATGTTGTGACATTGTATCAGTTAATGAAGTAAGTTCAGTTTACAGGATGTCACACCAGATGTTGTAACATTGTATCAGTTAATGAAGTAAGTTCAGTTTTCAGGATGTCACACCAGATGTTGTGACATCTCAAACCTGCTACCAGAATTAATTAATGATTAACAGAACTGAGTAAATTCAGGGAAGTTATCTGGAATTAATTATGAATGGATAAAACAGAAGAAGGCGCATCTGTAGGGAGATTGGTTATATGATTTCAGTATAAACAGAAAAACTGACTCACCTAGAATCAAGGAAGTAACAAACCCTAATTCAAGGTGTTAGCAGCATGCGTATCAGGATTGGATAACCTACAGAAAGCCCAAAATCCAAGAATCTATTTAAGCAACAGAAACTCTCAGAATAGAGTACGAAATTAAGAAGACTAAATAGGGTGTTTGTGTTTTAATAGCAGGTTGTCTATGTGTATCACTTTATGAGCTTTTAAGCAAAAGTGTATTTGTGTCTTGATTGAAACTGTGAAGTAAGATCAAGCTGTTTTGTTTGAAGTATGACTTCAATTTTATTAAACTTGTAAACATATCATTGTGTGATTGAGGGGGAGTGAGTTGGTACTCATATCTAAGTTGTGTCTTAGGTAGAAATTGCCTTGGGTAGATATTAAGTGAAAGATTAAACTGAGTGGTTTAAGTCTAGAATTAATATTACTTATATTGGATTTCCTTCCTGGCTTGGTAGCCCCCAGATGTAAGTGTGGTTATACACTGAACTGGGTTAACAATTTCCTGTGTTGTTTAATTTTCCTGCACTTTAAGTTTTGTTCAAGTCTTCAAGTGTTTAAACATCTCATTCGACATCACGTACCTGATCCCAGAATTTCATGATGAATCGGAATGCAAGCGAAGAAGAAAACCGAAGATCCGCGAATGCAAAATAAATGTGATTCGTTCTTGATGCTTCTTGATTAATCACTTACAATGCTCAAAATCACTCCAAAAATAGAATTGCTTCTTCAATTAAGCTCCAATGTTGATTATTGATGAAGGTTTAGCTTCAAGCTCTTCAAATTCCAATGACGAATTTGAAGAACTTCTTGAAAAAGCTCTTGGTGAAAGGTGAAAAAGTGGGAGATTTGAGAGAGAAATGAGAGATTGAAGATGAAAATGGTGAAAATGAAGTTCCAACCCCTTGCTTTGGAATGATTAGGGTTTATATAGTGTGTAGGTTTGGAGTTAGGTTAGGTTGGAAGCTTGCTTGGGCATTAGGCTAGGTTTTGAGCTAGGGTAGGAGTTAGTTAGGGTTAGTTTGAGTTCTAGAATATTCCTTGGAATATTCCTTGGAATATGCTAGAAGGATCTAGAAGATGGTAGAAAACTCCAATGTGAAGGGAGTGTAATGAAGTGTGAAAACAAAGTGAAAAATGGGAAGGAAAAAGAAATGGAGGGAAATGGCACAAATTGATTTTTAAAGCATTTATTCATTTTTCGTGCCCGTTGACCGGTTAACCAAATGCGTTAACTGGTTAACGGAATTAAAATTCCAATTCTTCTTTTCTTTGGATGTGCTTCATGGAATTGTCTTGAATTATTTTTGTAGTGTTATTTTCTCTTGAGCTCCAATGCTTGACAAGTCTTGCTCAATCACATGCCTCATATACATGCAAATGCTCATGATTTACTATTATTATTTTTTGAATGCAATGAGATGCTTGCAGAATGATGAAGCATAAACCATTTGAGGTTGGCAATAAATTAAGAGGACAAATTTTAGGATATTACAGCTATCAACATTAAAGAGTTAAAGAGAAATTTTATTTATTAATTAACAGTTAGATTTATTTTTAGTACATGTTACAAATATATGAAATGAAATGGAATAAATGGAGGAATGATAAATGGAGCAAAGCCGGACTCGTTGCAAATATATGAAATGAAATAGAATAAATGGAAAAATGATAAATGGAACAAAGTCGAACTCCTCGTTGTGGGAGAGAATATTAATCATATCATGTTTATTAATGATTATGACGAGGGTGGTGTAAAACTTGACATAAGTTTTAGTTCAAACTCATTAAGAGAATTACATTAGTTATAATTACTATAGAAGTACTAAAAGTTAAAGCATGACATGTTTTTTAGTCAAGACTCAATTTAAACGGTTGATCCTTTATTTTTGTTTATCAGCTATTCTGATAAATGAAACTAAACTGAGTGAAATTACATCTCATTGAATTTCTCACTTCAACTGTAAGTTATCCTTACATTAATTAGAAGATATTCAATTAGATGTAGGGTGTTCGCGAAGCGGCTTGGTTTGGTTTTGAGAAAATATGATTCCCAAACCGATAAAAAATATATGGATTGGTCTGGATTGAATTTTCATATTTTTTCGATAAAATTTAAACTAAACCAAATCGAGAAATAACGGATTGGTTTAAATTAGATTAATCAGATATACTGAATGTGTTAATTTTTTTTTTGAAAATTTCTAATTTACGAATTTTCTATAATAATATTAAAAAAATTCGTTTTTTATATAGGTTGTAAATGTCATTAGTGAAGTTTCATTTTTCTTCTTTTTTAAAGTTACTGATTTAATATCTAACTATTAAAAATAATCTTCACTAAAAATCAATTATACCATTCTGATTACATCCCTAATTATATTTAATCAAAACGGTATTAAGGACTAAATAAATTATTACTGCAATATTAGGATTTGACAATTAATGATGCTGATGTGACATTATTAGAAATTTTTGCAACGTGAAAATTTGAGTTTTTAGAGGAAAAAAAAAGTAGATGAAATGTCATTTTCAAAGTAGATGAAAAAAAATTATAATTAAAGTCTATTATTAATGCAACAACTCTTTATTAGCTAATATCAATATACTATCAATAGATTACGTAAAGTTATTTTAGATTTACAAATAATTAGATTTCCAGGAGCACGGTATATTAAAAATAAAATTACATTATTTTATAATAGTTAGTATCTAATTTTTATTTGCATATAAAATTACTTTGTAAACTATTTATATTATGTTTGTAATTATAGTATTAATTTTTTAATGAGAAATAGTAATAAAACATGTTTTATATTATTGTTTTTTAATGTTATCAGAAGATTTATTATGATCCCATTTATATATTAAAATAAGTAAGTTATTTTTAAACATCATTATAAAAATATGACTACTTATATATTAAGTTTAACATTTAACTTATAATTTAAATTAATTTTAGTACAAATGAATATAATAGTAACAATAGTAATGTCGTAGAAATAAAAAAATATTAGAGTTAAAAATAAATGTATTTATGTCAACAACAGTCTTATAGACATAATAATAATAATAATAATAATAATAATAATAATAATAATAATAATAATATATTCATATAACACTATTAAAATTAATAATGATTATAATAATAAAAATATAATAAATTTCAATTAAAATATTTAAAAATTAAAAATCCATACAAACAATATGAATTTTTAACAAATTCATAAAATTCATAAGAATAATATGAATTTTTAATAAATTAATAAAATAAAATCTCATAATAATTAAAATATAAGTTTTTAGATATGAATATTGTAACTTAACTATTAATAACAAATAAGTAACAACTCTAATATTAAAGCAAATATATAACAACTCTAATAATTGTTAATAGGTTATAGAATCTGAGAAGTGAGAAGTGTAATAACAATCCTAATAACAACTTCAATATTATTTTTTATTAGTAAAAAATGGTTATATATTTTCAATTTATTTGATATTTATATTTAAATTAAATATATATTTATAATTTTTGGTATTATTATTATTATTATTGTTATTTGAGAATTAAAAAATTTATATAAAAAATGAGGATAATAAGATATAATAGTGTTAATTGAATATATTATTATTACTATTTATAATTGTGGTAGTTGGTTATTATTATATTATTATTATTATTATTATTATTATTATTATTATTATTATTTACTATTATTATTATCTAGATATTGATGTAGCTAATATAAATGATAAATATATTATTCTTATTAACAATATTTATAGCTCATATTCATATTTTATTCAATTCTTTAAAATAATAACACTATAAGAAATTACATTATTAATTATTATAAGGATATTAATTATTACTGGGAAATTACATTATTAATTATTATAAGGATATTAATTATTAGTGGGTAATTTTAGATTATATAGTAGTAAACTTTATCATCATTTTTATTTTTATTTGTATGATTATATAGTAGTAATTTTTATTAATTTTATTTAAAATAATAATAATAATAATAATAATAACAACATGTGTTTCTCTTATTTGTGCTGGTGATGGAGTATCTTTATAGGATGTTCCAAACTTTGAATAATAACTCAAACTTCAATTTTCACCCCAAATGTGAAAAACTGAAGCTTATTGACATGTGTGTTGCTGATGATATTGTGATTTTTGTGAGAGGAGATGTTGTTTCTCTTCAACTCATTATGCAGGTGGTGGAAAATTTCACTAACTCAACTGGCTTGCAAATGAGCATTCCTAAAAGCAAGCTATTTGTGGGAGGGGTAGATGACATAACCAAAGGAAACTTGCAGCAAGCAACTGGCTTCTCATTGGGTCAGCTTCCTGTCAAGTATCTTGGAGTGCCTCTTAATAGTAGAAAGCTCACCATCAACAATTGTCAAGGGCTGATAGACAGGATGACTGTTAGAATTAACCATTGGTGTAGCCAATTTTTGTCTTATGCAGGAAAATTACAGTTGGTGAAAAGTGTGATGTTTGCTATAACCAATTATTGGATGCAAATATTTCTTCTACCCAAAAAGATCATTAGGCTCATTGAAAGCATGTGTAGAAGATTCATATGGGCTGGAAATGACGAGAAGAGTAAAAAAGCACCGGTGGCCTGGGATCATGTGTGTGATCCGATTGCAAATGGTGGAAGGAACATCACAACCTTAGGGGAGTGGAATAAAGCCACCATTGGCAAACTTCTCTGGAATTTGAGCGAGAAGAAAGATAAAATGTGGGTTAAATGGATGCATGTTTACTACTTGAAGAATGGAGAGATTGGGGAATACCAGCCCAACAATAATAGTTCATGGCTGATGAAGTCCATGTGTAAACATAAAGCTGAATTGATGTCTAATGATGTTTGGGCTTAATTCCAGGTTGATAATATGTATAACACTCTAAGAATGTATCGGCATTTGCGTGGGGACAAGCCAAGAGTTGATTGGAGGAGGTTAATGTACATGAACATGACTAGACCAAGGGTTGTTTTTACACTTTGGTTGGTCTGCCAGGACAGGTTGCAAACCAAAGACAGATTGATGAAACATGGGACTTATATTGATGGGAATTGTTTGTTTTGTGATTTGCAGGAAAATAGAGGCCATTTATTCTTTGAGTGTGCAATCACAAAGAATATTTGGAAGGAGGTTCTTAATAGATTTGGTCTTGGATATATCCCTTTTGATTGGAATGAGTCTACTGTTTGGCAACAAGCCAAAGGGAAGGGCAGCAAAATGTGTATTTTCAAAGCTGTGATGGCTGAAACGGTATACCACATTTGGTGGGTGAGAAACAAGATTTGTTTTCAACAGGGGAGAAAGGAAGAGCTTCAAAGCCAACATATTCATGACATACTAATGGATAGATTTAGAATGAATAGAAAATTGACAGCGTATTGTAATAGTCTTTAGTGGTCGTTGTTGTATCCTTGTCGAGTGGGGCCTGGATCTGCGGATCGGCGTGTAAGTCTTTGTTTTTTGGAAATAAAGATTATTATTATTATTCCAAAAAAAATAATAACATTTTAAAAATTTAAATTTAAATTTTATCATCCTTTTTATTTTAATTTTCATTAGTTGATTATATTATTAGTATTATTATTTTAATAATGTTAGTTGAATAATATATGATTATATATTTTCTATATAAAAAAATGAGAATTAGAGTAATAAGTGTAAACACCCCAAATTTTCCCTCACTAAGTTCACACCATGGCTTGTGATTTTTTTCATTTGCATTAGTTCAATCATATCATATCATGTTGCATTTTTGCTTCACTGCATTGATTCAAGTTCATCTGCATCTAGGGTTTGTGACCTGAGCAATTCAAGATTCATCTGAGTCACTCCAAAGGTCTTCAATCATCTCAAGAGGGTCCATGTATGTTCAATAATCATATTATATCCCTCAAAGATCAAGTAAGTCAAAGAATCACAAGAACTGGCAAGGCATGGAAGCTGAGTTAGGGTTTAACTACACAGATGACCTAAAATTAGGGTTTTGGTTTCAGAGGCCATAACTCCAAATTTTTTGGTCATTCTTGTTTCTATTGGTCTCAATATGATATAAGGATCATACATACCAAGTTTAATGAATAAATTCATTGTGGAAGTCATCTGATCACTGGGTAACTTCCTGAGCAAGTCAGAGCAAAATCAGGGCATCTGAGGCCCCCATCAATGGACCCAAAGGGGTATTTTCATCAAGTTAAAGTTATATGGTCTTTATTTGATTATTGAAGTCTTTATAAGTTCACAAAAATTGAAGAAAAGTGAGCTAAACCAAAAGTTGCCAAAAATGGAATTGACTTGTAATGTAAACTTTCCATTTTGGGAAAGTTTTTCAACCTCCTCTTTCTCAACCAAAAATGCTTCAAATGAAAAATTGTTGGTCATGAAAGTTGTAGATTGGATCATTCCCTTTTCAAAAAGTACAAGAACAAGATCTAATTCATTTTGGAACTCAAGATATGGCTTGTCAAAGTTGGCAAAAATCCCATAATTTTCAAGAATGCACCAAAAGGGATTCTTTGCAAAACCACTTGCCAAGGCTTTTTGTGACTTCAAACACACTTCAATGTATCATAACTGAAATTCTGGGATCAGGTACATGATGTCGAAGGAGATGTTTAAACACTTGAAGACTTAAACAAAACTTAAAGTGCAGGTAAATTAAATAACACAGGAAATTGTTAACCCAGTTCAGTGTATCTCCACACTTACATCTGGGGGCTACCAAGCCAGGAAGGAAATCCAATATAAGTAATATTAATTCTGGACTTAAACCACTCAGTTTAATCCTTCACTTAATATCTACCCAAGGCAATTTCTACCTAAGACACAACTTAGATATGATTACCAACTCACTCCCCCTCAATCACACAGTGATATGTTACAATGTTTAATAAAATTGAAGTCACACTTCAAATACAACAGCTTGATTTTACTTAACAGTTTCAATCAAGACATAATAAACTTTTTGCTTAAAAGCTCATAAAGTGATACACAACTAAAACCTGCTATTAAACACAAACACCTTATTTAGTCTTCTTAATTTCGTACTCTATTCTGAGAGTTTCTGTTCCTTAAATAGATGTTTGGATTTTGGGCTTTCTGTAGATTATCCAGTCCTGATAAGTCACGCTGTCATCACCTTGAATTAGGGTTTGTTACTTCCTTGATTCTAGGTGAAGTAGTTATTCTGTTATACTTAAATCAGATAACTAAGCTCCCTACAGATGCGCCTTGTATTGTTTATCCATTCACAATTAATTCCAGATAAATTCCCTGAATTTACTCAGTTCTGTTATGCATCATTTAAGTCTGGTAGCAGGTCTGAGATGTCACAACATCTGGTGTGACATCCTGATGTCTGAACTTAATTCATTAACTTATACAATGTCACAACATCTGGTGTGACATCCTGAACTAAGTTCATTAACTTATACTCTGTTTGATAATGTCACAACATCTGGTGTGACATCCTGAACTAAGTTCAACACTTCTTGTTTGTCAAAAATTCTGCCAATTCTAAACATCTACAATAACATCATAGTGCATGACTTAAAACTCAGAATTGCCCAAAGAATTTCACATTTCCATGACTTGCACATGAAGAAATTTCAAAAAGGCCAAAAGTTCATGAATTTGCAAAACCTCCCATAACTTTGTCACAACTTGCTGATTTGCCTCAAAGGGATTTCCATGGCTATCCTTGAATCTTGCTGCACCAGACACCCCTTTGTACTTGGCCTGAACCAGCCCATACCTCAAAGGACAACAAATGTTGACTTTTTGCAAAACAAGCCATACCAATCAGCATAACCCACACCAACTCCACAGACCTATCACAGCTTGATACATGGACATTATGCAACTCATTTCACACAAGAACCAAGCCTGAATCCTCAACATTCTCAAGTTACCAAAAATCATCCCCCTTTGCATTTTCATTCGAAACACTCAGCACAAACATCAAAACTTAAAATTTCGTCCACCAGTCATCTTCAAATCCATCACTGATCACAAAACACCCTTCACTTTGCCCTAAAAACCACCATACACCAAATACGATTTTTTCCCCTTTGAACTGAACTTTACTGAACTTCAAAGAGAGATCACAAACACTTCAGCAAAGCATCAAAGAAGCTCAAGGGTGATCAGAGGAGAGTGTTTGCATCAAGAAGAAGGCCCGGGCAACTCCATTGGCAAAGCTTCATCTCAGGTATCCTCTTGAAACATTTTTCCAGAAATCGTTTCTTTAGTTATGAGATGGTAGAGTTTGTTCTCCTGATTACAATGAGCATTTATTTTTGAAGAATGGTTGAGTATTGACTATGTATGCATGTTCTGAAATTTTGTCCATTTTTATGTTTTTGTTCGAATCATGATTTTGATGCAAGATAAATGAATTATGTTGCTGGATTCTTGTTCTATGGGGTTTGGGGATCATTTCTGGAGATTTAGGGGGTTTATCATGGCCTAGGGAGTGATTTGAGGATTTTCAGGGGAGAGGTTGGCCGGAGAAGATGACCGGAGGTCTTCTCCGGCCACCTGAAAGTAATTAAGTTGATTAATTAAGGTTAGGGCATTTTTTAAATGTGAGTCGTTAGATGGACCTTTCCCGCGTGCAGTGAATGGCTAGGATTAGATGATTAGTTATTAATTAGGTTTATTAAATTAATATAATCAGGATTAATGAAGTTTGAATCTGGGCCATAGGATAGCGCGTCAGTCAACCAGTTTAAACCCAGTTTCAATCTCAGCCATCCATTCAGCATACCTTTCCTTTTATTTTAATTTTTATTTCATTTTCTTATTTAATCTATCACGAATTTTTAAAAATAGTAAAAATAGTCAAAAAATTCTGAAATTTTTTATCAAACATTTTATTAATTTTCAGAACCCAAAAACATTTTTATTTTTATTTTTTGCATTAAAAAAATATTTTTAAATCATTTAAATGTTATTTTTAATTAGTTAATGGAAATTAATTAATTAAAAATACATTTAGGTATTTAAAAATCACAAAACAAATTCAGAGAACATTCTTAGGCATTTAGAAACATTTACAATCTCACCACACAAATTTCTTTTTGGTTTTGATCACACTTTGACATTTTTCAAATGAATTAAGGTTCTTAAATTTGCATATTTTCAACCCTAACTTCAAAAATCATAACTTTTAAACCAAGTTGAGTTTGTGAATGGTTCCTTTTGCATTGTTCTATACATGGTTTCTAGATTCTAAAAACATTTTTGTATCATTTTTATCTTGCATTTTCCATTTGTTTGGCATTTTACATTTAGGATCACCCTTAAAACCCTAGAAACTTAGAAAATTCATAACTCCTTCTAGGTTAAGCTTCTGACCTCCCCCTTTGGATGGTAACCTAGTATAGGTTTAGGGTCCCTTTGAGTGCATTTTCAATTTTTATCTTGTCATTTGCTTCTTGTTTTTGAGTTTTGCTTTCCATGTTGCATACAAACCCTAATTTTGCATATTCACTTGCATCCATCTTGCATATGCTTGCATCCATGAACTTGCCATGACATTTTATGCATTCACATGACTCATAAGACATCCTAGGACACATTAGAATCATGTTTGATCATTGCATCATCCATTTGCCATGTTATGCTTTCATTTCATTTCATGTGCATCCATGAACTTTCATGCTTCCTCTAAGCTTCATTTGCATCTTCATCACTTGTATGATCATCCACATATCATGACATACATTTGCATCATCTCTTAGCATCATTAGCATCTTGATCTTGCTTCTGGTTTTGGTTTGCATCATTGCATCCTTTTCATTTTCATTTCATTTTCATTTCCTTTTTTCTAACTTTTCAGGTGGTAAGTTACTTTGAGAAGTGAATTTGCCTTCACTTCTCACAATCTCTTCTCATCTCTCTTATGCATTCATTGCTGCATTTTGTATTTGTATTAGAGTGAGCTTGCTCATTCATGTCTCTTCCTCACTTCCTTTCTTCAAGCAACTTATCTTCTTAAGTGAAGTAAGTTGACTTGCTTCTTTCTGCTTCTCCTCCTTCCATCTTTCTTCTTCCTTGGTGGCTCATCTTGAAGACTTCTTGCAAGCCTCATAAACCCTAGGAATATCCAAGCATGATCACAATTAGGGTTTGATTAGTCCCCCATTAGTTTTACCTTTGTGTCATCTTTTGTGTCTCTCTTCTCATCTCTTAATCAGGGACTAAACCTTTAAGGTTTTAAGGCTTTGTGATTGAGATTATGCATGCATCCTTCTCTTAGGATGGAGTGTATAACTTTAATCCTAAGTGTTAAACCCTTAATATGTTTTAAATCCCTTAATTAATCTACCTAATAATCACTAAGCATCAAGCTTGTAACTTGGGCCTTGCATTAGGGTTCTAATTCTTCCTTAATTGGTCAAGAAGGACTAACCCTAGTGTTAATGGACAAGTCCTCCTCAAGTTGTCTTACAAACCATATAACTCACTTCTTAATCTTACCATTAATTAAAATCCATTCTAATAAAGGTTTTGTTTTGTCATGAGGTTAATCCCTAATCATGGATTAAGTTGAGGAGCCTTCCTCAGCTTAAATGTTCTCATCTATTATCCTTCTATTAGGATGGTGTAATGAGTCCATTAAATCCTTAATTATGGCTTAAACTCATTAATTAACACTAAACAAAAACTCCAAAAAACATCTAAATAAATGTAAGTAGGTTAATGATCTTAATCCTACATCAGGGTGATTAAGTGTGGGGTGTTTACTTCATACTTAAGGTATTCTCATTACCCCTAATCAGAGGGAGGATGTGATGAGTTTACTAGCCCTTGGTTTAGGCTTAAGCTCATTAACTTATGACAAACTCCAAAAGCAATAAAATATTGAAAACTAAAAAACAAACAATAATCGTCTCCTCCGGGATTCTTTTCTCATCATCTCCACTCACAAACGAGAACTCGCTTCTTCCGTCTAATGCAAGACAGTTTGCACCTGAGCCAGACAAGTCATACACTTGAGCATAGACAAGTAGGCAGTTCAT
This sequence comes from Lathyrus aphaca, assembly GCA_963966055.1. Lineage (NCBI taxonomy): Eukaryota > Viridiplantae > Streptophyta > Magnoliopsida > Fabales > Fabaceae > Lathyrus > Lathyrus aphaca. The sequence goes on from OZ014524.1 coordinate 16,147,044, forward strand.
AGGACAATTTATCTTTCAGTCCCTTTGAGTCGAACTACGGTGTTCTGACTTCCTCATTGCACGAGAGGATACGTAGGCATAACTTAACAGTTATCGAACAAAAGTCTCTGTATATTCCCCCTCTTCCAGCATTATTCTTTAAGCCTCATTGTCTTGAGCTTTGCACTCTTTCCTTACACTGACACTCCTTTATTTCACTTCACACTTCTTTTAGCACTGACACTTGCATTCTTTTCCAGCTTTGATACACAGATTGCACTGACGCTACCCCCTTTTAACACAAACTTTCAAGCGTGGATCCCGTCGAGTACGACGGACAATCTGGGTGCTAATACCTTCCCAGGTTGTAACCAACCCCCTTTCTCAGTTTCTCTGGTTCGCGACCGTCTTATCCATCTTTTCTTAGGTTTACGCAGCATAACCTTTCCTTCGGGATAAAAATGCCTAGCTGGGGACTCTTTTCATTTCTTCTCTTTCGCCGACCGTTCGCGCTTGTACAAGGATGCAAATCTTCGGGAGCGACAGCTTGGCGACTCTGCTGGGGACCCTTATACTGCAACCAGGGCTTCTGGTTCTTTTTGTGGGTTCCTCCTAGCGCTTGTTTGATTTGTGTTACGGGGGTGTTATGTGCTAATTGTGTTTATTTATTTGCTTTATTTACTGCTTTATGTACAACTTTATTTATTGCTTTCTTTACAGTCTTATGCATATTTCATACTGTCATTGCTGGATCTGGTTTTCTTTGGTGGGTGGGGTTCTACTGAGTGATTAAAGGTCTTATACCTGGGACCTGAGTGACACATAGGCTAGAGTGGTTCATGTTCTTTCCCATTCCATTTCGGTCTGGTGCGGGAATATGAAACACGGTTCAGATGTGGGTTTCTTCTTGAGAACTCTGTGCTACAGATTTCCTGTAGTGCTAGGGCTATCTGGGAAGCCTGCTAAGTCTGGATGACCTTTATTATGACCTTCAGAATCTGGGGTGAATTAGAGGAGGATTTTTTATGGTTATTGTAAACACCGTACCTCCGGGTTAGAAGTGTTTACACTTCTCATAACTGATCCAAGTCTGAGGATCCTTGTTCTAGAACACTACATGTGAGAGGGTTGGGTTGTTTACAGGTTTGCATGAGCCCTTGGCCACATCATACCCAGTTACTGTATTGTTTAAGAATACCCTATTTTGGACAGTTCTTGTGAAACCCTGGACTTGTGACTCTTTATTTGAGTCCCTCACCTTGGTTACTGGATTTCTGAGCCTTCATCTGGACCTTTGAACATACATGGACCTTATATCCAGACAGATAATCAGATCCAGCTCTTGATCACAACCCTTGCATATCATTTGCATACATCATCATTGTATCATTTAACATTTGTTTATTTGTTTTTCAGGGTATCCATCATATCTGGTTTGGTTTTGACCCCTTCTACTGCTTAGACCTCTGCTTCATTTATCTGCTTCAACATTTGCTTCGGCTACCTGCATCAGTCTGTCAGAGACCCATCTTCATCAGTATGCCAGAGACTCACCTCCAGCTTCTCAGTTTGTGATCTTCATCAGCACTTGTCTCCAGATTCTTCATCAGCACTCATGTCTACTCCAAGGAAAAGCAACATATCTTATCACTTCTTTGAGCCCTCTTTGACTGGTATCAGGCAGGTCCAGTCACTTATCACACCTGACCACATCCCACTATTCAGAGAGCACCATGGGGGAATTTTGGATATGGTTATGGATCTTGATCCATCTCAGAGGAGCATGATCCACACATGCATGCAGTTCTATGACCCTCCTTGTTGGATTTATTAATTCAGCGTCACCCTTAGGGATTCGATGGGCTTAACATCCCAACCCATGGCGCTTAATAGGCGCAGCCCCCTTGAAAGACTCTATACTATAAGGAAATAAAGTTGCGCCTTCACTAACAGCAATTGCTTTTAGTGCAGTGGTAAGCGCTTGATCCTACAAGTGGTATCAGAGCCAGGTCATGGGTTCGAATCCCCCCGGCTGACACTGGGGGGGAGATTGTTGGATTTATTAATTCAGCGTCACCCTTAGGGATTCGATGGGCTTAACATCCCAACCCATGGCGCTTAATAGGCGCAGCCCCTTGAAAGACTCTATACTATAAGGAAATAAAGTTGCGCCTTCACTAACAGCAATTGCTTTTAGTGCAGTGGTAAGCACTTGATCCTACACTCCTCTTAGATGCTTCACCTTTCCAGACTTTCAGATGGGACCACTGCTAGAGGAGTTTTCTTTATTGATTGGAGTTCCTATCAGAAAAGGAATTCCTTTCAACCCAAAGATGAATGCTCCCAGAAGTGAAGAGATAGCAAGGGCATTGTATTTGGAGACTGCCCTTATTGAGAAAAACATGACAACAAAAGCTGGGATCCCTGGTTTACATCTGGACTTCTTGGTTTCTCAGGCCACTCTGAAGGCTGCAGTGGGAGAATGGAAGGCAGTCTGTGCACTCTTAGCCCTCAGCATATATGGGGTTATACTGTTTGCAGATTAGCCCAAGTTTGTCAGTAAGAATGCCATCCACTTGTTCCTGCTGAAGAACCCAGTGCCTACATTGCTAGGGGTTTTTACTACTTCATCCACCAGAGAAATGAGAAGCAAAGGGGGAAGTTGGTTAGATGTTGTGCTCCTTTGTTATACTCTTGGCTACTCAGACACTTGCCTAAATCAGATGCTTTCTTGAACCCACATCAACAGAAGAATTGGGCCAAGAGGTTCATCTCCTTGACTTCAGATGACATCAGGTGGTGCACCCAGAGCACCAAAGGCAAGGATATTATCACCAGCTGTGGGCAATGCCCTAATGTGCCTCTAATAGGAGTAAAAGGTTGCATCAACTACAACCCTTTACTGTTTAAATGGAAATTGGGATATGCCTTGGTCCATCCTCCCAGGGAACAGGATTTAGCTGAGACCCTATACTGTGAGATCCATTCGGGCTCTACTGTTGTCAGGCAAGCTGTTTGGGCCTGGGACAACATCCAGACCAAGGGGACAGCTATTCTTGGGAGGTGTAACAATGTTGCTTCAGCTCAGTACTCTGACTGGTCCCGTACTAGAGCTCATATTACCAGGATGCCTTTCACCTTGGAAGACACACCTGGACCATCTACAGTACAGCCTGCAGCAACTGTTAGCCTGGAGGAATTTGAGAAGCTGAAGGAAAGGAATGAGCGGTTATCTGAGGCTCTAAAGAAGACTCTTTGGGAAAGAAGTGACGGTCGTCTGGACATTGAGAGATTGGAAAAGCTCAAGATTGAGCATCTGACCAAGATTGAAAGGACAGAGGACTACATCAGGAAAGCAAGAGTCGGGGAACAGATATTGAAGAATGCCTGCAAGGAGGCCAAGATTCAGAAAGCTAGAGCAGAGCATTATCTAGAAGAAAGTCAGGCTAGGTGGGTCAGGATCACCGAAGCCCATGCACTAGAATACCAGAGGACTCAAGCCAAGATTGAGTAGTTGGAAGCCAATGAGAAGAAGCAGCAGGAAGCTTTGTTGGCAGCACAGAAGGAGATATCAGAGTTAAAACTCCGTGCGGGGTTAAAGAGATCCAAAGATCAGGACAGGCATAAGAAGATGACTAATGCCATTGCTACCAGGAACCTTCTCATTCAGACTATTACAGAGCACCCAGCTGGTCCAGTGACGGAGGCTTTCCTGAAGGAAGTCAAGGAGAATGACTTCGGGTTGGATGTCTGATCCTGTTGTTTGTATTTCTTTTCTTTTTGATGTACTTTTGCTTTTGATTGTTGTATTTTTGACCCGCCACGGGTTTGTATTGTAAACAGACTATGTATTTCCATCATTTGTAATATATCAGTTTGTTTTATTTTGGTGGGCTTCCCCTCAACATCATCAAGCATCTCCTCGAGGTCTGGAAAGGTCAAAACCAAGAACCAAACCGGATACCTTGGAAAACAAATAAGCATAACTGCATTGCATACTAACCTTTTTTTCTTTGTTTTGTAGGTTTTGTTTATTATCTTGTTTCTCACTTTGTTGTGGTTTCAGGAAATATTGCTCGTCGCCGAGTGTTCCCTGTCAACCGTGCACACCGGTATCCTACCCGTAACAACCTTCTCGGCATTCAGATGGATCAGGTGCAGCAGGACCTGACTGAAGTGAGAAATCAGACGGCAAATGAAAGGGTCGAAATGAGAAACCAAATGACCCAGTTTATGGCAGTAATGACTGGCTTAGCCCAGAGCCAAGAAAGGCTGAGAGAGCCGGTGGAAAGACAAACACCTGAAGAGCCTCACCCTGGTACAGGAGGAACTAGCAATAATGAGTGCGGGCAGCGCCGCATTGACCCACCAGAGTTTGGACCCCATTTGAACCCTGATGTTAATAGGAATATTCCAGGAAACACAGTTGCAGGCAGGATATTGTAGGAAGATCCCCAAGAGGAACAGTTCACAGTTGTCGGAGCTGGGGATGAGGTTTATGACAGAAGACTGGATGAGATTGCTGAAAAGTTAAGATCTTTAGAATCTCAGAACTCCTTAGGCTTTGACGTAATGGATATGGGGCTGGTAGATGGGGTGAGGATCCCCCACAAATTCAAACCCCTTGCTTTGAGAAATATAATGGTACTTCATGCCCGCGTACTCATCTGCAATCTTTCTTAGGAAGACTCAAGGCTTATACCATGGATGAGAAGTTATGGATGTTCTATTTTGAGGACAACCTGAATGGAGCTTCAAGAGAATGGTATTCGCACCTGACAAGGGCCACTATAAGATGTTGGAAAGACTTGGCCGAGGCCTTTATCCGTCAGTACCAGTACAACCTAGACATGGCCCCCAATAGAACTCTTCTAATGGGCATGTCTCAGTCTTCAAGAGAGAGCTTTCGGGATTATGCTCAGAGGTGGAGACAGCTTGCTGCTGCTGTCCAGCCACCCATGTCTGAACGGGAGATGGCTGACATGTTTATGAACACCTTGCAGGGAACTTATATTGATAGACTTGCTGCTTTCTCTTCCACCAGTTTTGCCGATGTGGTTATAGCTGGTGAGAGAATTGAGAGTCTTCTGAAGATGGGCAAAATCTCTGACAATGGTGCAAGCTCTTCCAACAACCCCAAAAAACCTTTTGCAGGGCCCCAAAGGGCAGGAGAAACCAATGTTATCCATACCAGCAGGGGCAGACCCCAGTTTTCTCATAGATCAATAGCAGCTGTCACCAACAAACTCACTATCAGCAACAGTCTCATTTTCCGCAGCAAAGAACGTACAACAACAACGGCAGCAACCAACAGCAGCGCCCTTTTCAACAGAGGCCATCTCAAGCAAATAGGGTGATTGACCCAATCCCCATGCCTTATGCTGCTTTATTGCCATAACTCCTGAAACTTAACCTGGTTGAGTTAAGGACGTTGGCTCCACCAGATCCTCTCAATCTCCCGAAGAATTATGATGCCAATGCCAGGTGTGCCTTTCACTCCAACGCACCTGGTCAACATACTGAGAAGTGTAGAGCCTTACAGATGAAGGTTCAGGATTTGGTCGATTCCAAAGCTCTTAATTTCGCACCTCCTCCGAATGTTAACAGAAATCCTATGCCTAATCATGGTGGGCCCAGGACTAATGCTATAGAAAAGGACCAACCATCAACACTAATTGATAATGTTGCACAGATTCAAACACCGCTGGCTGAAGTCAAGACTCAACTCTTAAGATGCCAGGTGTTCCCAGGCTGTGGGGCCTGCTGTGAATTGTGCAAAGTTGCTGTTAATGGTTGTGAGGGGCTAAGGATGGGTATAGATGGCCTCATCAGAGATGGAACCATGCAAATCACTACAACAGCAACTCTTTCTTCAGCAACAATGGATTCTCCTTCAACATCAACAACTCTTTCTTCCGCAACAACAGACCTTCCTGCAACTGCAGCAACTATCATTCCCACCGATTCTTCAACAACACCAGCAATCACTCCATCCATTATTTCGACAGATCAAAAATCAACAACATTTACTGCTGCAGCATCAGCACCCATTTTATCAACAGAATCATCTACAACGCCAGCAAATATTAATGAAGATGTCTCAACGGTCACGATATACTATGACCCAGCAAATGTTCATCCCAACAATAATTCTCAACAGCAATCAGTCTGGTCACCATTACGGTACCTGGACCTGTTCCTTATGAAAGCAGTAATGCCATACCTTGGCACTACGGCTCTGATCTCTACTGCGAAGGAAAGAAGATCACTCTGGATTCATCAACCTCTTCACCACAAGTTGACAACGTTGGGGGAGGCGGAGGCTTCACCTGAAGCGGATGCCTTTTTGCCTCACAAACACCAAGACCCAATGCTGAAGCAGAGGCTGCTGCTAAAGCAAAAGGAAAGAATGTGGTGCTTGAAGAGCAAGCTGTTAAAGAAACTCAGAAGACGTCTTTTGAACAAGATGTGGATGAGTTCATGAGAATATTCAAAAAGAGTGATTACAAAATGGTGGACCAGCTTCATCAGACACCCTCCAAAATCTCTATATTATCACTGCTAATGTGTTCTGAAGCCCATAGGAATGCATTGTTAAAGGTCTTGCACGCATCATACGTGCCGGAAGAGATTACTGTTAATCAGTTAGAAACTATGGTGGCAAATGTTAACACCAGTCGTGGACTGGGCTTCACAGATGCTGATTTAACAACTGAGGGACGCAGTCATAACAAGGCTTTGCACATCACCTTAGAATGCAAGGGTGTTTTTCTTTCCCATGTACTGGTGGACACTGGGTCTTCGCTCAATGTTCTCCCAAAGAAAGCCTGGGTGAAGCTGGAGTATGATGGTTTGGCATTGCGTCCAAGTAACTTGGTGGTGAGAGCATTTGATGGCTCTAAAAGACCAGTGCTTGGAGAGATTGACTTACCTGTGTTGATTGGCCCATAGACCTTTAAAACTACCTTCTTCATGATGGACATACAGCCGGCCTACAACTGTTTGTTGGGTGGACCCTGGATTCACACCGCTGGCGCTGTTACATTTACCCTTCACCAGAATTTAAAATTTGAGTGGGAAGGCCAGATCATCAAAATCTGCGGAGAGGAAGACATTTTTGTTAGCCAGCTGGCTACTTATAAGTACATAGAGATGGATGGGGAGATCCATGAGACTATGAGTCAGGGGTTTGAGGTCCTTAACATCAATGAAGCAACTACTATGTCTAGAACTTCCATCACTTCATATCAACAAGCCCGAAAGGTTGTTGAAGAGGGTACCGCTCAAGGCTGGGGCAAGCTGCTGCCAGTTGAAAAGAAAGAAGACAGATTCGGGTTGGGTTACAGACCAACTCGACAAGATCAACCAGAGGCTGCAACAGAGCTCAAATTTGTCAGCGAGGGAATGCTTACCCCGGATGCTGTGAACAGTTTGGAAGACGAGGAAGAAGACGAACGCAACCTGGAAAGCTGGATACGTCCAAGGATCCCGGGGAACCAAGTCTCAAACTAGTCTTCCCAGGAAATTATAAGAGTTACTCCTGCAGAGTAATTATTATTTCCTGTCTTTAAGCATGCATCAAGTCCTGCATCTTGCCCAAGATGTCAGGGCTCATTTTGTAATCGGGCCATCTTGTATTTTGTGCAAACGATCAATTAATGAATATTAGGACATCTTTTGCAAATGAGTCTTTTTTTCGCTCACTGTTTTTCATTTTTCATTTTTTGTACAAAAATAAAATGGCAATGTTTTTCAAAATAATAACTTCATTTTCACTTTTTCTAAGCAAGATAAAACTGATCACTAAAATGAACCAATCTAAACCCTTGCAAAGAGTACCCTCCAGACTGCACCGACAACGACACTGCTATGACTTCGTATGACTTCGACAATCCGATTAATCAAGCCGATGAAGGGGTTGAAGAAGATTATGAGCTACCTGGAGAGATAGCTAGGATGTTAAGGCAAGAGGAGAAGTTTATCACTCCTCATCAGGAGGAAGTTGAGACAGTTAATCTTGGTACCGAAGAATACTTGAAAGAAGTGAAGATCGGGGTCTGTCTGCAAGATTCAGTGAAAGAGCAACTTATTGACATGCTTTGGGAGTATGTGGATGTTTTTGCATGTTCTTATCAAGATATGCCAGGTCTGGATACCGACATTGTTATGCACAAGCTGCCTCTAAAGGAAGACTGTCCTCCAGTAAAACAGAAGTTGCGCCGTACTCGTCCGGATATGGCTATGAAGATAAAAGAAGAGGTACAAAAACAGTGGGACGCCGGTTTCCTCGTTGTAACTAGTTACCCGCCGTGGGTTGCTAACATTGTACTTGTGCCTAAGAAGGATGGCAAAGTGCGGATGTGTGTGGATTACCGGGATCTGAACAGAGCCATCCCGAAAGATGACTTCCCATTACCTCACATTGATGTATTGGTCGACAACATGGCTCAGTTCTCGGTATTCTCCTTCATGGACGGATTTTCAGGATATAATCAGATCAAGATGTCACCTGAAGACATGGAAAATACTACTTTCATCACACCCTGGGGCACCTTCTGTTATAAGGTGATGCCGTTTGGACTGAAGAATGCTGGTGTCACTTATCAACAGGCTATGGTAACATTATTCCATGACATGATCCACAAAGAAATTGAATGTTATGTGGATGACATGATTTCCAAGTCCCTCACAGAAGAAAACCACCTGGTGAATCTGTTGAAACTATTCAAGCGTCTGAGAAAGTACCAGTTGAAGTTAAACCCCAACAAGTGCACATTCGGGGTGCGGTCCGGTAAGCTGCTGGGTTTCATTGTAAGCGAAAAAGGAATTGAAGTTGACCCCGACAAAGTCAAAGCCATTCAAGAGATGCTTGCGCCAAAGACTGAAAAAGAAGTTCGGGGGTTTCTAGGTAGATTGAACTACATTTTAAGGTTCATATCTCATCTTACAGCGACCTGCGAACCCTTGTTCAAGTTGTTAAGAAAAGAGCAAACGGTCAGGCGGAATGAAGACTGCCAGAGGGCTTTTGACAAAATCAAGGAATACTTACAAGAACCTCCAATCCTTATGCCTCCAGTTGAAGGAAGACCTCTAATAATGTACTTGACAGTATTAGAAGAGTCAATCGGGTGGAGGGATCAGCCAAGGATCGAACCCACCCTAGTTACCTCATACGCTTCACATTTAACCACTGGGACAAGCGTGCGTCTGGTGATATTGAACAAGTTTTAATCATCATATTTTAATCTTGCTAAAATAAATGATTAACAAAAATAATTGGCCTCAGCCGGATTCGAACACAAGTCATGGACATCACATGCGCGCTTGGTAACCACTGGACCATCCAACTTTTACTGAAACAAAATAGAAAACAATTCTAAAATTATTAAATCAAATTTTTGAATTTTCAGATGGCGCCAAGGAGGTCATCTTCTTCCTTGAGGCCTGTGGAATTTGCTGCGAAAATTCCTGGGAATTTTGTTGCGAAATTATTTTGGCAGGAAAACCTATATTATTCATACATTGCGCAACCTGCAAAATTTCACAAAATTGAATGCACCATTCCATTCCCCACAACGAAACCAATTCGTCTGCATTGTTAGAATGTATTTATACACGTTAATTTCAAAAACCCTAAATCCATGGCGCAAACCCTAACAATGGCAGAATGAGTTCTACGTTATGAAACTTCAAAAACAATGTCCAGGAACGATCTACGGGTCACCACAAACAAGAAAACAAAGTTAGAATCCATTGATAATGCTTAAATGTTCGGAATCGAAAAATTGAAAAAAACGAAGAACATGGATTCGGTTTATGCAATTGGAGATGTTTTTTATGATGATGATAATGTATTCACGTTCTAAATGTCTCAAAGAACACGATGACACCTTCAAAACTCCTTTAGAATGGCTAAAATGATGAAACCGAATTTGACAATTTCTTGATTTTTTGAAATTTTGATGTGTTCTTGGCTGCTAAAAAATCCGTCCTCTCCTCTTGGTCATATTCTATCCTTATAAGTGAATGAGATTAGGTTAATTTTTGGGCCTGGTCTTTGTGAAATTTGATTGCTTGATGTTGAAGAAATCTCCTTGCCAATTTGATGAATAAATCAAATATCTTCCTTCCTTAATGTTTTTACACGAATTTAAGTGACTGCAATCAATCTTAAATGATGTTTATGACCTTCTAGAATCAAAATCATGTCCAAATATTTGATTTTTATATTTGATTTTGATTTAATTTGCATTTTAATGAATAAAATTCAAATAAATACTAAATAAAAAATAAAAAATCAGATAATGCTTGGATTGAGTCGTGCTTGAGGCTATCATGAAGATTGGGTGGCAATTTGGTAGGCCCATTTGGCAAAAATTGGTTTTAAGGCCTCATTTGCTTCATATACCTCCCAAACATTTCCTAACTTTGACAAGGCACATATCCCTCAATTTTAAGGCTATGAAGGTGTTATTGGACTTTTTAGAAAGCTTAGAGAGTCCTCTAACCAATCCCTTTGGTCTCATTTCCATATCCTTTACCATTTTGAAATTATGCCCTTTGGAAGATGTTGACTTTTTGTTTACTTTTAAAATGGCCTATAATGTTTTGGTTCACACCTTCCAAATGAAGCATTTTTAGGCTTGGCTTGTGATACACAAATTTGTAGAGAATCCAATTTCCTTCAAAATGAACTTTGGATGGGAAATTTTTGATGAAGCATGTGAAAGTTATGGCTGGTCAAAGTTCAGTTGACTTTTCCTGTGAAAACCCTAATTAGAAACTCCTGATTCTTGATGATCTGAAATCTCTTTGATGAATCATGATCAACCCTTGATAAAATGATGAATTTTACTTCATAAACTTGATGTTGGCAAAAAATCATGAAGTTTGACTTTAATTTGACCATAGTTTACCTCAGTTTGACTTTTTAACCACTTTGACTGATTTTTACATATTTGATCATCTGACTGAGCAAACCTTTTGGGAAAGCCTTTAAACTTGACATAGGGATTCTTGAAGACATGTAGGATGTTATGAAGCTCACTTGAGGCCTTGAAAGTCCATTTAGCCTGATGAAAACCAAAAACCCTAGTTTAGGATGTATTGCTTAGGAGGAGGCTTTGTCTGGGGGAACTTCCAAACTTTCTGACTAATTGTGAACCTTGTGAACCTCTTGGGATACCTTGTGAACCTTGTGAACCTTGTGAACCTTTTGGTACACCTTGGTACACAATTCCTTGACTAGGGGAGGGCAAATTTTGGGGTTCAACAGCTGCCCCTGTTCAATTTTCTGAAACCTGAGGAGTTAGATTGGCCTGTGTGCCATTCGTGACTTGGAAGGTTGAAGGGGATTGAACACAAAAGCCCAAAAATTTGCACTCACCAGTGCGTAAAGTAACACTACTGATTGGTTATATATACTTGAATGGACTTAAATATGCCACTCGGAGGAACCGGAGATGGGCTTATAGATGCCATCCATAATATCAGAAGGTGATAGTATCTTTATGTTGTCACTAGATATCAGTACTAGGTCTTCGTATAGGCCGTCTCTGAATCATTCCTGTAACATGGTTTGAGTTGAATGTCAGCCCTAGATCTTCGTATAGATCGTCTCTGCATTATCTCTGGGGGAAAAGAATATCCTTCATTAGGTGTCAGTACTTAGATCTTCGTATAGATCGGCTCTGAACCATCTTTAGGAACATACTTTAATTTAAACATCAGAATCAAATCTTCGTGGCGATCTTTTCTGAATTGCTTTTGGTAATATCTTGGGCTAAGTACAAGATCTTCGTATCGATCATTTATGTACCATCCCACAGATAAACTGTTGCATAGACCATTAGAAATAAATCTTCGTAGCGATTATCTCTTCTGGAAATATCCCGGATTAGGTAATAGAGCTTCGTATAGACCATTTACATACCTTCCCAAGGACAAAAAGAATATCAGGATTAAATCTTCGGGGTGATTATCCCTGAACTTCTTCTGAAAGAATCTCTTGGATTAAGTGTTAGATCTTCGTATAGATCATTTACACACTATCCCAAAGATAGTTGACTATCAGAAATAAATCTTCGTACCGATTATCTCTTCTGGAAATATCCTGGATTAAGCACTAGATCTTCGTATAGATCATTTACGTACCCTTCCAAGGACAACTTGAGCATCAGGATTAAATCTTCGTGGCGATTACTCCTGAATTGCTTCTGGTAATATCCTGGACTAAATACTAGGTCTTCATATAGACCATTTATGTGCCATCTCAAGGACAACTTGTATTGATCATCAGAAATGAATCTTCGTAGCGATTATCTCTGAATTGTTTGATAGTGTTTATCTGCCTGCAACTATCCTGAAAAGAAAAAGTTAGTTTATGCAAGATTATTTGATGTATGCATGTATGGCATGATTCTCTTAAGTAAGGATGTCATATGGGTTATGGATGCGTATGCCATGATATAATGTAAATGATGTATGTATGAATCATGTAGCCTGAAGTGTCTGGGTATCTCTGTATGTCAACTGCTGGCTGGGGAAGATAAATCCCGGTTCGTTGTTGAGAAACATGGGGACTTCGTTCCCGTCTTGTTTAATAATATGGTACTTAGAACCACCCGTCTTCGTTCGTCGTGCTTCTTATTGAAGGAATAAGTTCTTGAATATCCTGACTGAGGATAAAAGAGATGGACATAGATCCGGGAGACTTAATTCTTCGGAGGATATGAAACTGCTTGAAGACTTCGTCGAGTGGGAAGTATAAGATATTACTTGAAGAGTTTGTATGGATATCCGTAAAGATTACCCTGTGGGGATGAACCGGCGAAGCTTCGTTGAATTCCTACCCTCATTCGTCCTAAGTAAATACTATTACTACCTTTTGTGCATTTCTGGTAAACATCAATCATATTCAAAAGCATACACACATTCAAATATAACCAATGGACGTTTTCGCTTAAGTAAACAAGGGAAAAGCAAACTTGAATTCAAAAAACGAGACTTTATTTATTTAGAAAATGGCCTATAAACAGGTAAGTTTATACAAGGAGACATAAATCCTAGTAAGAGGAATTTGCCATAAAAGTTTTACAAAAACAAAGAAAAGAAGTTATGTGAAAATAATCCTATTGAGTTCAACTTCTACTATTGCCATTATCTTCAAGTATCTCATCCTTTGTTGTCGAGATAGAAATGATTGGATTGATCTTTATCTGTTTGAACTTGATTCAGGTAGCACAACTGGTTGAGGTTACATGAGTGATCCAACGAGACATAGTCATACGCTTTAATCCCTAACTTTTGTCTGGATTGCCTTTTCAGGTTTTCAATCCACCGGGATACCCTTTTTTGCCCAAGCTTCCCTTTTGGATTTTCGACTTGCCGGGTGTACAATATTATATATATATATATATATATATATATATATATATATATATATATATATATATATCCCTAATTTTTGCCCGAACCCTTTTGGTTCGCCGGGATGCCCTTATTTTTGCTTAGGCCAGTCAACCTAGCGGGTCTCTTTTTATTCGTAGTATTTTTTAACTATGTCTACGTTTACGGGCTGTGGGAAATCTTCACCATCCATAGTAGTAAGCATCATGGCACCTTCTGAAAATACCCTTTTGACTACAAATGGTCCTTCATATGTAGGATTCCATTTGCCCCTAGGATCACCCTGTGGTAATACGATACGCTTGATTACCAAGTCTCTAGTCTGATATACCTTTTGCTTAACCTTCTTATTAAAAGCTCTGATCATCCGTTTCTGGTACATCTGACTGTGACAAACAGCTGCTAGCCTTTTCTCATCAATCAAATTTATCTGGTCAAGTCGAGTCTGAATCCACTCATCTTCATCCAAGCCTGCATCCTTCATGATTCTCAAGGAAGGGATCTGAACCTCAATGGGTAAAACTGCTTCCATACCGTAGACTAAGGAGAATGGGATTGCCCCTGTTGAAGTACGTATTGTAGTACGATAACCATGAAGAGCAAATGGTAACATCTCATGCCAATTGTAACACGGTGGGAGAAATGACTTTAGTTAAATGTTGCGGATAGCAAGAGTCGCCACCGACTTTTATTTTATCCAAAAGGAAAGGGCATAAAAGAACAGGAAAGACCTTTAAAAGATTTTTGGGTTCGGGGGGTAGGTTATGTAAAGGGAAGGTGTTAACACCCTTTACATCCATGGTTATCTATGGGCTCTTAGTTACTTAGCTCACTTTAAAATGTTTTGAGAAGTGTAGTGTGTGATTAAAAAATTTCTTAAGTACCTCATAATGATCCTTGTATGGATGTATATAAAGACTTTGTTTTTGAAAATTTGTTTGAAATGTGAAGTGTTTATGAAATGTTTTTGAAAGAGTGAGCAAGTACTTAAGAGGAACCTACCCTAATTTGAGTCTTTATCGTTCTTAAATGTTCTTTCAATGGTAAGACTATCCCTATTATTAAGGAATAGGTAGTCATTACCTTGGATGTTGTATGGGACATGTGAAGGGTCATCTGTGTTTAGGCAACTGTAAGGTGTCTTAGCAATTCGAAAGGACTTATCATCTTTTATTCGAAAGGGACAAGATCATTTACGAAGGCAACCTCGAAGGGACTTGATCTTATAATCGTAAGGGACTAGATGATTTTTTAGGAGAAGGGACTTTGCTTTTTAGACACATTACTTGACCATTTAGTTTAGGCAACATGAGAGGTAACCCTTAAGGAAGTGAGATGACGATCAAAGATCGACTTACGTGTACAAATTCATACATTTATCTTATAATTAGTGATCTAAATTAATTTTAAAATACAAACATGTTTTCACTCCCTATTTTACTAACCATAGCAATATATTTATAAATAAATAAACAACAAAATACTACGACTATTACACAGCTTGAACAGTTACATGATAATAAGAACAATTTAAATAATAATAAAATCAAATAATAAACATAAGTAATAAATAAAAGGGTTAGTAATAAAATAATGACAAAAAAAAGAGGTTAGCACAAAATATAAAATATATATAAGCTAATTAAAATTAAATAAACATTTATTAGATTTTTTGATATGAAAATAGAATAATAAAGATCATATATTAATTTATTTACAAAATAAACATGATTAATGATTTAATTATATATATTAGAAATATTTATTAAGTACAAAAATAATTAAAGTGAGAAATTAAAGTTTTAAAAGAAATTAGGGTTTTTAGAATTTAGAAAATAAATTAGGGTTTTTTTAAAAATATTAGGGTTTTATATATCAAAAATATTAGGATTTATAACTTAATTTTACATTACTAATTTAATTATTAAATAAATATACATATTTCAATTCAAATAAAAAAAATAGGTTTAGAATTTAGAAAATAATTTAGGGATTTTTTAGAAAATATAAAATATTTACATATTACTTTCCTAGAATTATTTAAACATATATATTAACATGATTATATTTAATTAACAATAAAACAATTAATAAAACAATTAAACAAAACAAGAATTAAAAAATTACCTGGGGCAGGGATTGAACCCACGCCCTAGGCTTTGCCACCATCTGGACGCACCAGGCTACCACTGGGCTGCGCGCGTGCTGTGAATAATGGATGGATACTGATTATTATATTTTAAACCTACAAATAAAATGGAATTTTCACCAAAAAATAACTGAGGACGGGTTTGAACCCCTGTCCTTGGCTTCTTTCATGCGCGTACCAACCACTAGGCCACTTAACATCCTGTGAAAACAAATACAACTAATACAATAAATATATAAATCAAATTTTAAAAATCTGAAGCGCGCGGAGATCTTCATCTTCAACCTTGGATTCGCAGGTTTTCCTGCGAATTTATCTATGAATTTTCCTGCGATTATTCTTGCGAACACCACCTGCGATTCTCAAACTTCATTCAAACATCAAAATTTCATGAAATTAAGGATACCATTGTATTCCTAATGATGTGAACGATTCTTCTACGTCTTTAGAAATCATTTATTTGGGCTAAATGGTTAAACCCTAAATGAAAGTCGAAAACCCTAACAATGGCTATTCTTCAAACCTGTACCAAAACTCAAATTAATTTGTCCAGAAACAATCACTAGCTTATCACAAACACAAAACAATGATCAAATTCAATTTATATGACATAAATATATAAGAACGAAAAATTCATAAAAGTGTTAGAAGTTTGATTCGGTTTGGGCCATTCATGAGGTTTGGGATGCATATGAGTATTGATACATGATCAGTGATGTCCAAGGATCCTTCCTATGTCCTTAAAATACCTTAAAATGCTTTGTAATGAAGAAACCGAATTTGATTTTTGAGTGATTTTTGTGAAGTTTGAATGAGGTGCAAGAGGCTCTGAATTCGTGCATTTGAGGCTGCTTCATGCTGTATATATAGGAGTGAATGAATTAGGTCAAAATCTTTAACAATTTGGTGGATATTTGATCTTTGGGAGATTGAAAAAGATTAGCTCTTAAATTTTGAAATATCTTGATCTAGCCTTGCTATTTTAAGATGATCCTCATTATTCTTGTATCAATCAAGTCCAAATATAATTTATGACCTTCTAGAAACCAAATCAATTTAAATATCCATTATTTTATATTTTATTTGAATTTAACATGATTTTTAACATAAAAAATCATAATAAATAAAAACAAAATGAATAAAATTATGAATAAATTAATTTAATTTCGTGCATGATGTCATGGAACTAATTGGAGTACAAAAAAGCAAGCCCATTTGGTGAATTTTGGTTTTAAGACCCCATTTGCTTCATAAACCTCTCAAAAATTTCCCAACTTTGCAAGGGCACAAATCCTTCAATTTTAATGCTATGAAGGTGTTCTTGGACATTTTAGAAAGCTTAAAGAGTCCTCTAACCAACCCCTTTGGTCTCATATCCATATCTTTTACCATTCTTAAGTTATGCTCTTTGGAAGTTGTTGACTTTTTGTTGACTTTTAAAAGGACCTATAATGTTTTAGCTCATACCTTCCAAATGAAGCATTTTTGGGCTTGGCTTGTGAGACACAAAGTTGTAGAGAATTCAATTTCCTTCAAAATTATTTTTGGATGGAAAATTTTTGATGAAGCATGTGAAAGTTATGGCTGGTCAAAGTTCAATTGACTTTTCCTATGAAAACCCTAATTTAGAAACTCCTGATTCTTGATGATCTGAAATCTCCTTGATGAATCATTATCAACCCTTGATCAAATGATGAATTTTACTTCATATACTTGATGTTGGCAAAAAAATCATGAAGTTTGACTTTGGTTTGACCACAGTTGACCTCAGTTTGACTTTTTAACTACTTTGACTGATTTTAACCTATCTGATCATCTGACTGAGCAAATCTTTTGGGAAAGTCTTGAAACTTGACATGGAGATTCTTGAACACATATAAGATGCTATGAAGCTCACTTGAAGTCTTGGAAGTCCATTTAGCCATATGAAAGTCAAAACCCTAATTTAGGATGCCTTGCTTAGGAGGATGCATTGCCTGAGGGAATTGTCAAATTTTCTAACTAATTGTGAATCTTGTGAACCTTGTGAACCTCATGAGATGTCTTGTGAACCTTGTGAATCTTGTGAACCTCTTAGTACACAAAGTCTTGTCTTGTGGAGGGCAAATTTTGGGGTGCAACAGCTGCCCCTGTTCAATTTTCTGAAACCTGAGGGGTTAGATTGGTATATGTGCCATTCGTGACCTGGAAGGTTGAAGGGGATTGAACACAAAAGCTCAAAAATTTGCACTCGCCGGTGCGTAAAGTAACACTGATGATTAGTTGTATATGCTTGAGTGGGCTTAAAGATGCCACTTGGAAGAACTGGAGATGGGCTTAGAGATGCCATCTAAAATATCAGGATGTGATGATGTCTTTATGTTGATACTGGATATCAGTACTAGGTCTTTGTATAGGCCGTCTCTGAATCGTTTATGCAACATAGTTTGAATTGTTGAATGGACCAATAGAAATAAATCTTCGTGATGATTATCTCTTCTGGAAGTATCTTGGATTAGGGAATGGATCTTTGTACAGACCGTTTGCCTACTCTCCAAGGTCAAAAGAACGTCAGGATTAGTTCTTCTGAAAAATATATTGAACCAGGGAATGGATCTTTGTACAGATTGTTTGCCTTCTATTCAAGGACCAATAGATTAAATCTTCTGAAAATATCTTGAACCAGGGAATGGATCTTTGTACAGACCGTTTGCCTGCTATTCAAGACCAGATAGATGAAATCTTCTGGAAGTATCCTGGATTAGGGAATGGATCTTTTTTACAGACCGTTTTCCTACTCTCCGAGGACATCTTGAGTAATGTATGGATCATTTCTGACCTGTTGTGAATTATTGATATTGTTTTACCTGCATATAACTTTCCTGCAAGGAGAATGTTAGTTTATGCAATATGTATGCATGCATAGTATGATGCACCTAAGTAAGTGTATTATGCATTTATGGATATGTATGTTATGATATGATGTAAATGATGTATGTATGAATCATGCAGCCTGAAGCATCTGGATATCTTCGTATAACAACTGCTGGCTAGGGAAAATAAATCCCAATTCGTTGCTGAAGAATATGAGGAACTTGTTCCCGTTTCGTTTGATAATATAGTATTTATAACCTCCCGTCTTTGTTCGTCGTACTTCTATTGAAAGAATAAGTTCCTGAGTATCCCGACTGAGGATAAAAGAGATGGACATAAATTCAAGGGGAGATGTAACTCGAAGCATGGATTTGCTGTACTGGGGATTTGTAGTTATCTTGTGGGGATGAACCGGCGAAGCTTCGTTGAATTCCTTCCCTCGTTCGTCCTTAGTAAATACTATTACTGCATTTTTATGCATTTCTGGTAAACATTAATCATATTCAAGCATTTATGCATTTCTGGTAAACATCAATCATATTCAAAAGCATACACACATTCAAACACAACAAATGGACGTTTCGCTTATGTAAATAGGGTAAAAGTAAATCTGGATTCAAAGATGAAATTTTATTTATATCACAAAGTGACCTATACATAGGCAAGTTTTTACAAGGAGACAAAAATCCTAGTAAGAGGACTTTGTCATAAAAAAATCTTTTACAAAACAAAGAAAACAGCTATGTGGGAAATAATCCTTATTGAGTTTCAATTCTACTATTGCCATTATCTTCAAGTATCCCATCTTCTGCTGTTGAGACGGAAACGATTGGATTGATCTTTATCTGTTCGAGCTTGAATTAAGTAGCACAACTGGTATGGGTGATCCAAACGAGACATAGTCATACGCCTTAATCCCTAACTTTTGCCTGGATTGCCCTTTCGGGTTTTCAATCCACCGGGATACCCTTTTTTGCCCAAGCCGCCTTTTCAGGTTTTCAACTTGTCGGGTGTACATTTTTTTATATATATATCCCTAATTTTTGCCCGAACCCTTTTGGTTCGCCGGGACACCCTTATTTTTGCCTAGGCCAGTCAACCTAGCGGGTCTCTTTTTATGCGTAGTATTTTTTAACTATGTCTGCGTTTACAGGCTGTGGGAAGTCTTCACCATCCATAGTAGTAAGTATCATGGCACCTCCTGAGAATACTGTCTTGACCATAAATGGCCCTTCATATGTAGGAGTCCACTTGCCCCTAGGATCACCCTGTGGTAATATGATACGCTTGATTACCAAGTCACCAGCCTGATATACCTTTGGCTTAACTTTCTTATTAAAAGCCTTAATCATCCGTTTATGGTACATCTGGCCATGACAAACAGCTGTTAACCTCTTCTCATCAATCAAATTTATTTGGTCAAGTCGAGTCTGAATCCACTCATCTTCATCCAAGCCTGCATCCTTCATGATTCTTAAGGAGGGTATCTGAGCTTCAATGGGCAAACCTGCTTCCATACCATAGACTAAGGAGAATGGAGTTGCCCCTGTTGAAGTACGTATTGTAGTACGATAACCATGAAGAGCAAATGATAACATCTCATGCCAATCCTTATAAGTAACAGTCATCTTCTGTAGAATCTTCTTGATGTTTTTATTAGCAGCTTCTACTGCCCCATTCATCTTCGGACGATACGGAGAAGAGTTGTGATGCTTAATCTTGAACTGTGTGCAGAGATCAGTAATCATAGTGTTGTTCAGATTAGAGCCATTATCTGAGATAATCCTTTCAGGGATGCCATACCTGCAGATGAGATTATTCTTAATGAATCGAGCCACCACATTCTTAGTAACAGATGCAAATGAAGCTGCCTCCACCCACTTTGTGAAGTAATCAATGGCAACCAGGATGAAACGATGCCCATTAGAAGCAGTAGGTTTGATCTCACCAATCATATCAATGCCCCACATGGCAAAAGGCCAAGGAGCAGTCAACACATTCAATGGTGATGGAGGTATATGTCCTTTATCAGCATAGATTTGGCACTTGTGACATGTTTTGGAATGTTGATAGCAGTCAGCTTCCATGGTGGACCAATAGTAACCTGCTCTCAATATCTTCTTTGCCATAGTATGACCACTAGAATGAGTGCCAAAGATCCCATCATGCATGTCTTCCATAATCTCTGTTGCTTCCTTCTTATCCACACAACGAAGCAAAGTTGAATCATGCTTGTGCTTGTACAAAATTCCATTACTTAAGAAGAACTTAGCAGAAAACCTCCTTAGAAACTTCTTGTCTTAGAAAGATGCCCCTTCAGGGAACTCCTGAGTTTCAAGATATCTTTTCACTTCATAGAACCAAGGTTTCTCCTCTGCTTCTTCAGTGTCAATCTCATTGCAGTATGCAGGCTTCTTAAATTTATCAATAGTAATCTTGGGAGCTTCATCATCCCAGCTAATCTCAAACATAGATGCCATGGTGGCTAATGCATCTGCCAACTGATTTTCTCTTCGTGGAATATGTCCAAAGGTAATCTCTTCAAAATATGGGATCAAAGACAACACATACTCTCTGTAAGGAATGAGGTTATCATGCTTGGTATCCCAATCTCCTTTGATCTGACTTACTACCAGGGCTGAATCTCTATATACGTCCAAGAACTGAATCTTCATATCAATGGCAGCTTTGATACCCAGGATACATGCCTCATACTCAGCCATGTTATTGGTACAATAGAAACAAAGTCTTGCAGTAATCGGGGTATGACAACCTTCAGGGGAACTGATTACAACACCAACACCATTACCAAGTGCATTAGAAGCTCCATCAAAAACCATAGTCCTCGGGATCCTTGTTCAGGTCCGTCATATTGTCCAGGTTCTTTGGTAATGATCATAATGTCTTCATCGGGGAACTCAAAACTCATTGACTGGTAATCATCCACTGCTTGATGGGCCAAATGATCAGCTACAACACTTCCTTTAATGGCCTTCTGGGTAGTATACTGTATATCATATTCTATTAAGATCATTTGCCATCTCGTTATTCGTCCGGAGAGAGCAGGTTTCTCGAATATGTACTTGATTGGATCCATCTTCGAAATTAATAAGGTAGTATGAGTCAACATATACTGTCTTAGTCGGCAAGCAGCCCATGCCAAAGCGCAGCAAGTTTTCTCGAGCAGTGAGTATCTTGTTTCACAGTCGGTAAACTTTTTGCTAAGGTAGTATATTGCCTGCTCTTTTCGACCAGACTCGTCATGTTGCCCCAATACACACCCTATTGATTTGTCTAACACTGTTAAGTACATAATCAAGGGTCTTCCATCAACTGGTGGCATCAAAATTGGAGGTTCTAGAAGATATTTCTTGATTCCATCAAAGGCTGTCTGACACTCATCATTCCACTCCATTACCTGATCTTTCTTCAACAACTTGAAGATTGGCTCACAGGTAGCAATTAATTGGGAAATAAATCTTGCAATGTAATTCAATCGTCCCAAGAAACCTCTAACTTCCTTCTCAGTACGGGGAGCTGGCATCTCTTGTATAGCTTTCACTTTTGCAGGATCCACTTCAATACCTTTTCCACTGACGATGAAACCCAGGAGTTTACCAGACCTAACTCCAAAAGTACATTTGTTTGGGTTCAATCTCAATTTGTATTTCTTCAACCTTTCAAACAACTTATGCAGATGATCAATATGTTGCTCTTCATTCTGGGACCTGGCTATCGTATCATCTACATACACCTCTATCTCATGATGTATCATATCATGAAACAAAGCCACCATAGCACGCTGATATGTTGCCCCGGCATTCTTCAAACCAAATGGCATCACTTTATAGCAAAAGGTGCCCCACTGTGTAACAAATGTTGTCTTCTCAATATCTTCAGGTGCCATCTTGGTTTGATTGTAACCGAAAAAACCTTCCATGAAAGAGAATACCTTATGTTGAGCAGTGTTGTCTACCAGAACATCAATATGAGGAAGTGGAAAGTCATCTTTGGGGCTAGCCTTGTTCAAATCCCTGTAGTCTACACACATGCGTACCTTACCATCTTTCTTAGGTACTGGTACCACATTTGCAACCCATTGAGGATAAGAAGTCACAGCTAAGAACCCTGCATCAAACCGTTTCATCACATCTACCTTAATTTTCTCTGACATTTTAGGACGCATGCGACGAACCTTCTGCTTCTTTGGACGACAGTCTTCTTTTACCGGTAAATGGTGCACCACAATGTCTGTATCCAACCCTAGCATATCTTCATAGGACCAAGCAAAGATCTCCACATAATCATGTAACATTTGAATTAATTTGCTCTTAACACCATCCTCTAATTCAGCCCCTATCTTGACTTCTTTCCTGTTTTCTTCAGTTCCCAAATTCACAACTTCGATTGGCTCTTCATGTGGTTGTATAGCTTTCTCTTCTTGTTGTAATAACCTAGCAAGCTCTACAGGTACTTCACAATCGTCCTCCTTTCCATATTCAGCTTGATAGATCGGATTCTCGAAATTATAATTGGCAATAGTAGAACTGTTATCAACAGGATCCAGAGTGGATGAGGATCTGCATTTTAGTGATGTGGGTGTGTGTAAGAACACATAGCTGATAAAAGAAAAATAAAATAAAAGAAAGACAAGGAACACAATATTTACGAAAACGAAACGTCCACTGATTTTTATTGAATGAAGTATGCAAATGAAATGACATCCCGAAACAAGCATACCATTGTGCCCCGGGTAAGGCACAAGGCTTAAGAGTTTAATTGTTCAAAAATTACAAACTTAAGAAATAACAACACAGTAATAGTATTTACTCCTGACTAAAGGAGATAGGAATAACATCTTCAGCCTTCCAATTATTGAGCCCATCACCCACAGTAGGAAAAATCCAAGCATCCAAGTTGTAGTCTTCATCATAGTCACCCACAACATTGATCTGATCTTTCATAATCCCTTGATTGGTGATACGAACAGCACGAGCACGACGAACAGCCTTCTGGGACTCTGCAGTGAAACCCAAACCAAACTTGTCAGACTTGTAAGGGATGTCAGGAAGTTGACCCCAAATAGTACAACCACCTTCTTCAACCACAACTCTAGCATCTTTGAGGGAGGCCATTGTAGGAGGTACTCTGGTGACCACAGGAACTCTTTTGACAACAGGAGGAGCTTCAGTATTAGGAACAACCCAAGGAACTACTTCAAACGTCTGACAGGGAGTTTCAACATATTCACCTTCCACTTCAAGATACTTGAAAGTATTCACATGACTGACTATATATTCTTCTTCTCCGTAAATAGTAACAACCTTTCCCTTTACTGGATATCTCAACTTTTGATGTAACGTGGAGGTAACGGCACCTGCCCCATGGATCCAGGGGCGCCCAAGCAAACAAGAGTACGAAGGACGAATATCTATTACATAGAAGGTTGAATTGAAGATCTGAGAACCTACTTTGATTAGGAGATCTATTTCTCCGTGCACCACTCTTCTTGAACCATCAAAGGCCTTCACCACTATATTACTTGGTCTCAACACAGCATCTTCAGGACTAAGCTTGTTCAGAACCTCTTTGGGCAGTACATTTAGTGAAGAACCATTGTCTATCAGCACATGAGATAGGGTAGTGCCCCTACATTCAATAGAGATATGTAAGGCTCTGTTATGATTTCGTTTGGCAGGAGTCAAATCGGCATCAGAAAAACCTAACCCATTATCATAAGTCAGGTGTGCAACACAGTTTTCAAACTGATCTACAGAAATCTCATTTGGTACGTGAGCAGTCTTCAAGAATTTAATCAAGGCTCTGGCATGAGCCTCAGAACACAGCAACAAAGACAACATGGAAATCTTGGAGGGAGTATGCCCCAATTGATCAACAATATCATAATCACTCTTGCGAATGATCTTCAGTACTTCTTCCATCTGCTTAGAAAGATCATCAGCAGTTGGTGCATCAGCTTGCACAGGTTCAATAATAAAACCTTTGCCCCGGGCATCAGTATTTGTCGCAGCAGTGGAGGTAGTAGTATTCTTGGAGGTAGCCGGAGGAGAGAAAATTCTTCCACTTCTTGTGATCTTACTAGATCCAGCAATATTATCAACAGTAAGGTTTTCATCAGCAACAGGTGTATCAGCTAAGGGTTCCTGTTTGACACCGTGGATATAAACATCAGAACCGTAGTTCAAGGGTATAGTTTTATCAGAAGTATACGGAATAGGACCAGGAGTGGTAATAATCATAGGAGCCACTCTAGCTTCAGCAATAGTCCTCACAGGGCCTTCAGCAGTAATCTTGATTGGTCCCTTATGAGTGATCTTGACAGGGCCCTTGGAATTAATCCTTACTGGCACTTTATCAACCATATCCACCTCTTCAACTTTCGCACCTTGAGTTATATGTTCAACCATACTCTCCACAGAAGGTGTCCTCTCAAACAATATGGTGTAATTTTTCATGAGGCGTTGAATACCATCCTTCAACTTCTAGCAGCTATCAGGTTTATAAGCACAATAAAAACAATCTTCATTACAACCTGGAAAGAACCCAGCTTGTACCAACTTCTTCTTAATAACAGACAATGGTGTAGTCACATCTGCAACTGAGGAAATATGTGAAACTTCATCAATGGCATTAACAGTCTTCTCATGATTTGGCATGGGAGCAGTAATCACATTTGGGGTACCAGGAGGATCAAACTCAATCTCTCCAGCATCAATCATATCTTGAATTTTGTTTTTCAATATCCAGCAATTGTTAGTATCATTTCCCTGACAATTAGAATGATATGCACATCGTGCATTAGGATTGTACCTAGGAGAGGTAACATTAGGATTCTGAGGAGGGTCCTTCAAAGTAATGAGTTCCCCTTTCAACAAGTGTTGCAAGGCTTGGGCCAGTGACATGTTGATCTTGGTGAACTGTCTTCTAGGCCTCTGTTGATTGCCATGTGGTGGCTCTGGTGCTGCAGGAGTAGGATTGGAGATGTGAATTGCACTCACAGATTGGTGCCTCCTATTATGATCAGATTGACCATAAACAGCATTTGACTCTTTCTTCCCACTAGGGGGATTCTTTGCAGTATTAGATGAAGAGGCACCCACCTGTATTTTGCCACTTCTTATGCCACTTTCTACACGCTCGCCCGTCATTATCAACTCAGTGAAGCCAGATGATGAGCTTCCAATGAGATGACTATAAAAAGGACCATTCAGCGTACTCATGAACATATCCACTAACTCCCTGTCAGTCAGAGGAGGTTGTACTCTACCAGCCAAGTCTCTCCACTTCTGGGCATACTCCTTGAAATTCTCTTTAGCACCCATAGACATGCTCTGTAGTTGCATGTGAGTAGGGGCTAGATCAGCATTGTATTGATATTTCATATAGAAGGCCTTAGCAAGATCATTCCAATCACGGATGTTGACACTCTCCAATTGATAGTACCATTCCAATTGAGCTCCAAACAAGCTTTCTTGGAAGAAATGAATCCACAGCTTCTTATCAGCAGTATGAGGTTGAATCCTCCGGACATAGGACCTTAGATGGAGCTTGGGACACGAGACACCATCATATACTACAAAAGCAGGGACCTTGAAACCAATGGGTATAACCACTCCAGATATCAAACTCAGATCTTCAAAATCCATCCCAGAAGACTTTTGCAATTCCATAACATCCATTCTATCCACCAGCATCTTGAACTTATCTTCATTAGGATCATGATAGTAATATGCTTCAGAATCAGAATCCCCCATAGTATTATGGAGACTGCCTCCCTCTTTCTCAGACTCCTCAGACTCATAATCTTCAACCTGTTCCTTGGTCTTGACAGGACCTCTGAACCTTCTTCCCATATTGATAAGGCCTCCTGACCTTCTAGTCTTCTTAGTCTTCTTAGCCAGCAGTGTCTTCAATTCATCCTGTCCCTTGGACAAGTTCAGGATCAGCTCCTGGAATTGTGCATTCTGTGCCTGGAGATCTTTGACTGTTTGTTCAAGAGCCATTTCTGCTGAAATAAATAGCGAGAAGATAAGATACCTGTACATAAGAAACCTGTGATGCAATGATATGGTGTATAAATGTGTATGCAATGTTTTCAAGGACCGCAGGATTTCAATTTGTTTAAACAACCAAAAAGTAAACTTTTATTAGTAATAAACTTGTTTGCCCTTTGGGCTTACAATAAAAATGAAATGAATACAAAAGATGGGGTTTTAAGTCTCCCATGGACGTTTCCTTTTTGTGTTGAGGTATGAGTTGAGATTCCGCTCCTCGTGAAGTTGCTTTGTTAGCTCCATGATTCTTTCTTGACTTGCTTTGTAATGAGTCTCAAAAGTATCCCTTTGCTCCTTCAACTGGATCCAGGACCTCTGTAAGTCTTCCATGTCAGTGGGCATGTCTGGATGAAGGATGGTATAAGAAGTATCCCCTTCAACAACAGGCTCCATAGTAACTGGCAGGATGGCAGGATATGGCATCATAAGAGTCTGAGCACGAGATCGCACCCATCTGAGATAAGCTTCCATAGGGATAGTGTACTTAGGCTCCAGAGTCTTGCTGTCAACTTTGTTCACTTTCCCCCATGCTCGTATAAACCTTTGACGATAACCTTGCAGATCGTTGTCGTAGTCAAACACAATACCCTGAATTAACATGTCATGAGGACCACCACTCCGAGCGTAACCAAACTGTCGTAAAGCTAAGGAAGGGTTGTAAGTAATGCCTCCTCTTATGCCTAGAAGTGGCACATTAGGAAACTCCCCACAACGGTCAATGATAGTAACATTCTCCATAGATCGAGAGCACCAATGAATATCTGAATGAGAGAGTGACATAATCCTCTTGGACCACCTGAACCCTTGTTCATTCTTCATCACTGATCGAGGAAGGTGAGAAATAAACCACCTAGATAGCAAAGGTATGCAGCACATCAGAGTTCCTCGTGCCTTCGTAGTACGAGTATGAAGAGAATGTAAGACATCTCCAAGTAATGTAGGCACTGGATTACGAGTCAGAAATATGTTGATGGCGTGAACGTCTATGAACTGATCTGGATTGGGGAACAATACTAAGCCATAAATCAACAAGGCTAAAATATCCTCAAAAGCATCATAGCTCATAGCCTTCAAGAACACTTGAGCCTTCTCTATCAACACCTTAGCAAGAATACCCTTAACTCCACTCCTCGTTTCTAGGACAATGTCTGATTTCTTCAAATGTAGGGCTGCAGCAATAACCTCAGGTTTAGGCTCTTTTTCCAAGCCTGTGAAGGGTTTCTGATCAAGGATAGGTATACCCAGAAGCTTGGAGAATTCTTCCATTATGAGAACCAACTGATAATCGGGAAATGTGAAGCAGTGGTGCTTAGGATCAAAGAACTGAAATAGAACACTCATCATGTCTTCATTGAACCCTGAAGTGACTAGATCCAGTAGGTGACCATGTCTCTTGATGAACTGGGAGTTTTCAGAAACTTGAGAGACTAATTCTTTAAGCTTAGAAGGTATTCCCACAAAGTTGATCCGGATAGTATTCCTACGAGCAGAAGCCATGACCTGCAACAAAGAACAAAGATAAATCCTTTGGTCCTTGAAATGGTTAGTGAAAATGTTATGCTTATGATGCATGATGATGCTATGATGTTATGCTCAATCACAAACACGTGGCACACACAAACAAGTCACATCATAGCCCTAGGTTTGAAGGCTTGCATGAGGTTTAAAGGTAAGTACCCTCCCCTGAAGTTTAGTTGGTTCATCCTGTCCTATAAAAGTAACCAGGTTCTAAGGGATCTCAATATCATTGATCCTTCACAAGGGTGGTTGTTCAGTAGGCAACTTACTTGCCAACCAAAACCCTCCAAGTTTAGAATCTCAATGAGTGTAGCATCGAGTATCAACCAACTTCAGTCTTCACCAAAGCCGGTTATCTCACTACTTTCTAAAGGCCAAGATGGGATGACTAGGGTTCTAAAAGTTAGTTAGTGCATTGACAACATATGGCAGCCTCATATTATCCTCAACTTGACTTAAGGAACATAAGCACCAACTAAGAAATCACACTAACTATGGCCACCAGATCAACCATATCGGTATATGTTGTACAGTTTCCTTGGTCTATTGCCATTTACCTAAGGTATACTAGATCCGGGTTAGGATCTTTCACACATAAGAGCACCCAACAAGTAATATAAAGCAAACAAAACAAACAATTTAAAGTGTTCTAATTCCTAAGGGTACCCCTCTTTAATATTATCCCCAACAGAGTCGCCAGTTCTGTAACACGGTGGGAGAACTGACTTTAGTTAAATGTTGCGGATAGCAAGAGTCGCCACCGACTTTTATTTTATCCAAAAGGAAAGGGCGTAAAAGAACAGGAAAGACCTTAAAAAGATTTTTGGGTTCGGGGGGTAGGTTATGTAAAGGGAAGGTGTTAGCACCCTTTACATCCATGGTTATCCATGGGCTCTTAGTTACTTAGCTCACTTTAAAATGTTTTGAGAAGTGTAGTGTGTGATTAAAAATTTTCTTAAGTACCTTATAATGATCCTTGTATGGATGTATATAAAGACTTTGTTTTTGAAAATTTGTTTGAAATGTGAAGTGTTTATGAAATGTTTTTGAAAGAGTGAGCAAGTACTTAAGAGGAACCTACCCTAATTTGAGTCTTTACCGTTCTTAAATGTTCTTTCAATGGTAAGACTATCCCTATTATTAAGGAATAGGTAGTCATTACCTTGGATGTTGTATGGGACATGTGAAGGGTCATCTGTGATTAGGCAACTGTAAGGTGTCTTAGCAATTCGAAGGGACTTATCATCTTTTATTCGAAAGGGACAAGATCATTTATGAAGGCAACCTCGAAGGGACTTAATCTTATAATCGTAAGGGACTAGATGATTTTTTAGGAGAAGGGACTTTGCTTTTTAGACACCTTACATGACCATTTAGTTTAGGCAACATGAGAGGTAACCCTTAAGGAAGTGAGATGGCGATCAAAGATCGACTTACGTGTGTGCGTGTACAAATTCATACATTTATCTTATAATTAGTGATCTAAATTAATTTTAAAATACAAACATGTTTTCACTCCCTATTTTACTAACCATAGCAATATATTTATAAATAAATAAACAACAAAATACTACGACTATTACACGGCTTGTACAGTTACATGATAATAAGAACAATTTAAATAATAATAAAATAAAATAATAAACATAAGCAATAAATAAAAGGGTTAGTAATAAAATAATGACAAAAAAAAGAGGTTAGCACAAAATATAAAATATATATAAGCTAATTAAAATTAAATAAACATTTTTTAGAATTTTTTGATATGAAAATAGAATAATAAAGATCATATATTAATTTATTTACAAAATAAACATGATTAATGATTTAATTAGATATATTAGAAATATTTATTAAGTACAAAAATAATTAAAGTGAGAAATTAATGTTTTAAAAGAAATTAGGGTTTTTAGAATTTAGAAAATAAATTAGGTTTTTTTTTAAAAATATTAGGGTTTTATATATAAAAAACATTAGGATTTATAACTTAATTTTACATTACTAATTTAATTATTAAATAAATATACATATTTCAATACAAATAAATAAATAAAAATAGGTTTAGAATTTAGAAAATAATTTAGGGATTTTTTAGAAAATATAAAATATTTACATATTATTTTCCTAGAATTATTTAAACATATATATTAACATGATTATATTTAATTAACAATTGTGCGGTGAGAATCGGATACCAAGCTATTAAATGAGCTTGAATCGCAAAACTTTTATGTTCACCACCGACTTTAATTTAATCCAAAGGGAAAAGGGAAAAAGATCGTAAAAACCCTAAATGAGGAGAAACTAGGTTCGGGGGTTGATTATACCTAGGGAAGGTGTTAGCATCTTAAGCATCCGCAGTATTCTACGGGAACCTCTTGTTAATATTTGTATTATTGTTGTTTATTGCTTGCTAAAATTATGGGAACCTAAGGTTTTATTTCTAATGGTGCTCGCACAACATCGCATCGATGCCTACGTATCGGGTATAGAATCAGAGCACTCGTAGTTCTCCTAAGGATTAACGAACACTTGGTTACGCTCAAGGTTCGCGGGGGAAAGTAAGTGTTATGGCAAACACTCACGTGACTTTAGCAAAGTCACCAAAAGTTGTAAAATAAAAATTCCTAATGGTTAAGGTTGAAAAGGAACTAGGGATGGCTAAACTTCCTATGACATTGAGTCAACTGCAGGAGTTCTTTCCCTTTTGGATTTAAATGCGAAAAAATAAAGTAAATAAATGAGGGTGCAAGCTCCTAAGTCTAAGGCATAGGTTGCTACTTGCAAAAATAAATTGAATAAATTAAATGGAAATGCAAAGGCTTAATAACTGGGTTATGGCTCGATATATGGATCGAGAATGCTGAGGTGGAAGACAAGCGTGGTGCGTCAATTTGTTTAAGTTAGAAAGCTGTGAAGTGTAAAGACTGTGCAGATGGCGATCGTAAAACGACCGACTTACGTGTGTGAGTGAAGTGTATGAAGTTCACTTGGCGTTGGACCAGGGATTTATTATCTTGAAGATTAAAGTTAATATGGTGCGAGTGCGAGAAATAAATAATAAATAAAGTGAAATAAATTGAAATAGAATAAATTAAATGGAATAAATTAAATAGAATAAAAATAAATAAATGAATGGCCTCATATTGGTCACGATTAATCGAAAACGATTTATCGTGACTTTTTGTCATATCATCGGCCCGAAATAACATAAAATGAAAGATTAAATATATATTTTTAGATATAATAGAAAAAGTTTAAAATATGGTAATAAAATTCCAAGGAAAATTCAAAACAAAACAAAAATACAAGATAAAACAATAATAAAAACAGAGAGTGCAGGTTGTATGAGGGAGTATATGTAGCAATTCAGATAGGCTTCCAAGATTTGTTAACAAGCCTAAAAAGATGAAACATAACCTAATTTATAATGTTAATATTAAAGAATAAAAGGAAATAAAAAAACTTGAAAATCAACAAAAATAAAATAGGAAAAGACTCATACGATTTACTTTGTTTCATATTCTCACCCTTTCTCGTTTCCAATGGGTTTTGTGCTTCGAGTCTCAGTCTCAGAAAAACTCACGAAGGATTTCGCCTCTCTCAAACGCTCTCTCAATCTCTCGGTCGCGGATTTCTCTGTCTCTCGGTTCACTTTGGTTCTTACGGTTCTGCTTTGAAGGTCTCGGTGGATGGTTTCTGCGATGATGGTGCGCTCAAGGTGTTGGGCGGTGGTTTCACAGTGGTGGTTCGGTTTTGGTGATAAATGGGTGTTTTTTTGTGGCGGATTCCGGCGACTGGTTTCGCTTGGTTTCTCGAGGTTCGTCGATTTTCAACGGTTGTGCGGTGGTTCGAATCGACCCGGTTTCAGGCGTTGTCCCGCGGTAATGGATGGCCGGTGTTCGTCTCAAGCTTTTTGAAGGTTGATGGTGGCTGAGTCACGGTGGGTGAATGGTGTTTCTGCAAATCTCAAGGTGGTGGTGGAGCTGTGGTAATGATAAGTTTTGATGGTTGTGCGTTCAAAGAGAGGTTTTGTTCTGTGTTTGAAGATGGTGATGAGAAAGGCTGGTTCAATGTTTCTGCGGATGCAATCAGGGACGTTGGCGAGGGAGAGTTCTGTCTTGAGGGCAATGTTAGAGTAAGCGCTTCAGTTGTTTGTATGGTAAGTATTTTTGCGAAGTTTTTCTGATTTTTGCGGCGGAGTTTTTTACAGTGGTGATGAAGGAGGATGATGGTTGTTTCGTTCTGCAGGTTTTGCTTCTAAACCTCTCTCAGCTTGGCTTCAGGTTCAGTGTTTGTGCAGAAAAGTTTCGGCCGAAT
Organism: Lathyrus aphaca; assembly: GCA_963966055.1. Lineage (NCBI taxonomy): Eukaryota > Viridiplantae > Streptophyta > Magnoliopsida > Fabales > Fabaceae > Lathyrus > Lathyrus aphaca. The sequence continues at coordinate 16,179,345 of OZ014524.1, forward strand.
GGTTTGTCACGGATTCACGTTTGGTTTTCACTCGATTAGCATTTGGTTTGTGATTCAGATCGGTGGCTTGGTGGTTCACGAGGTGGGTCGCTGGTTTCACGATTTGGTGGTGAAGTGTTTCGGTTTGACGGTGGCTGGTCTGTTTTGAAATGGTAGTTTGTGTTCTTGCGGTGAAGGATTCACGGTTTCTAGGTTAGTGGTGGTCGGCGGGGATGAAACGGGGGTTATCAAAGGTTCAAAGCTGGTGTTTTTCTATGGATTTTTCATAAGGTTGATCGCTTTCCTTTTTTTGTTTTTCTGTTGTGTTGTTGGCAGTAGTGAGGTTTGACGGTTACGACTGTTACGAATGTGAAGGTTAGGTTCTGACGGTGATAAATGGTGCTGTTTGAAGGTAGGAAGATGATGGTGGCTCGGTGAAATGGTGTGGTTTCGCGGAGGGTTTTGGTATGTGAACGGCGGCACGATTACGGATTCAAGTTTGTTTGGTTTGAGGCTCACGATCTGTTTCGTGAAAGGGATTCAAAGATTTTTGGTTTGTCAGTTTTTTTTTGGGTTGGCTTGAAGGTGATGACTTGATGCGGTGAAAGGTTGGAAGGGTTATTGGCTGGTTTGTGAAGGTTTATGCTGTGAGATTTGGTGGTTTGAAGGTGAAGTGAGTAAAGGTGGTTGAAGGTGTGTTTTCAGCTGTTTGTTTCGGTGAAAGGTGTTTGGGTCGCGGCTGTGATTTCGGCGGTAAAGGACGGCGAAGGGTGGAGCTTAAAGGTGATGGTGAGTTCTCAGTGGTGTTGTCGATGGTTTGCGAATAAGAGGTTTTGAAGAGTTTGAAGGTTGGTTTCGGTCTGTTGTTGTTGCTGGGCTTGTTGGTGGCAATGGTTCGTTTGGGGATTCGCGGGTCAAGTTCTCTTTTCTGGTTTTTGTGTTTCAGGTTAACTGAGGTTTAGGTGGTGATTTAAGGTTTGGTTTTGACGGAAGGATGGCGGTGCGAGCCACGGTGGGTTGTTAGCTCAGGTTTGTGTTCTTACTTCGACTCAGCTTCTCACTCTCCTCTCCTTTGTTTTCTCTCTGTTTTTATGGTTTTTTTTATGTGAATGAGTTTACGGTTTCAGTGAATGGTTCTCTGTTTGAAGGTTTACGGGATTGGTTTTTTGTGTGTTCTGTTTGTGTGTATGGCTGTTGTTTTTGTTTGTGTCAATTTTTTGAAATTTCTCTTTATGGTTTTGTGTGTGTAGGATGAAAAGTGATGAAATGAAATTGAAAAAAATGAACCTAGCTGTTCGGAATCAAAACATAAACATGGTCGCAAGATGAACAAAGCTGAAAAAAGTGAAGGAAAAAAGAGATATTACCGACCCGAAAGTTATCGGGGTGAAGAATCCACAATGGTAAGCCTTCTACTCCTTGCTGCTGCTGGTGTTGTTATTGTTTTTTTGATTTTGGAAATTGCTGAATTTTTTTGTGATGTCTTGTGTCAATCTCTCTTTTCTTCCTCTTCTTTTTTTTGTGGTTTTGCTGCTGATTTTTTTGGTGTTTTATATGGCTGTTCTGGTATTGTTTTTGGCTGAAATTTGTGGTTTTGATGACTGAAATTTGTGGCTGTTTTATATGCTGGATTTTGTGTTGTTTCTGGTGACTGTTTTGTGGATTTTTGGCTGAAATTTGTGGTTTTGATGACTGAAATTTGTGGCTGTTTTTGGTTGTAACAGGGTGGTTTATATGGCTGAATTTTGAGTTGTTTTTTGGGGCTGTTTGTAGTGTTGAGGGTTGATTTGTAATGTTTTTGAGGGCTGAGTTTGGGACTGTTTTGTAGAGTTTTTGTGTTGTGATTTTTGAATGTAACAGTGGTTGTTCTCAGTTGTGTTTTTGGTGGTTGTTTTTGGGGTTATTTGGTGCTGTTTTTATTGCTGAATTTTGTGTTGTTGCTTGTAGGTGAAGGGTTGGAGGAAAGGGGACAACATCTGAATGCTGCTGTAGTGGAGGAAGTGGAGCAGAGGCTATTGGTGGCTGCATGCTGCTGTTGAGGGGCTGTATGGAGCAGGCTGGAATTGCCTTGTGGTCCTGCTGAATTTTGTATTTTGTGTGGCTTTGTTGCTTGCTGAAATTTTCTGTTTGAGGGCTATTTTGTTGTACACTTTTTTGTGATTGTATTGCTGATTTTTTTTGTGGTTGTAACATAACATATATTTGGAATAAAGTTGGAGATTTACACTTGGTTATAATTTGAAATTGACACTTAATATTTGAAATGAGAACTTTAAATTAGAATCTAAATATAAGCTTAAATTAGAAGTGAATAAAAAAAAGAATTAAACTAAAAATTGAAAATAACTTAGAAACTAAATAATTAAACTTGGAATTAAAATTGACTTAGAACTTGAGAAATAAATTTAGAGTTTAGAAAATAAATATGTGGATATGAATTGAAATGGAAAAATGGGATAAAAATTAAAACTTGAATTAGAAGTGAATAAAAAAAGAATTAAACTTAAAATTGAAAATAACTTAGAAACTAAATAATTAAACTTGAAATCGAAAATGACTTAGAACTAAAGAAATAATTTTGGAGTTTATAAAATAAATACATGAATTAGAAATTGACATTAAATTTAGAAGTAACAACTTGAAAATGAAATAAAATTAAAAAAATTGAAGAATAGAAAATAAATTCAAAAATAAAACTTGAAAATGAAATAAAAATTAATTTAGAAATGAGAACTTGAAAATGAAATAAAATTAAAAAAATTGAAGAATAGAAAATAAATTCAAAAATAAAACTTGAAAATGAAATAAAAATTAATTTAGAAATGAGAACTTGAAAATGAATGGAAATAATAAATAAGTTTTAGAAAGAAAAAAATTGAAAATGAAATAAAAAATTAGAGGTAGAAATTGAAATAAAATTTTAAAATAGGAGCTTGAAAATAGAAACGAAAATAGAAATTAAAATTAAAAACACAAAAATGAATTAAAAAGTTATAAATGAGAAATAGAAATTAAATTAAAATGGAAGCTTATAAGTGAAAAGAAATTAAGAATCAAAAATTATAAATAGCTGGAAAGTGAGAAGAAAGCAACAGAAAATAAATCTGGAATTCTTGCTAAATGCGATGACTGTATGATGCGAGCAGTTAGGGGTAAAATTTGGGGTGTGACAGTTGCCCCTATTTAAATAACTTTACCAGATGGCATGAATGACGAAAGACACTCAGGCGATCAGGGTGAAAGGTATTTAAATACAGAAATAACCAGAAATTTTGCCCCTAAATGCAATGTTATGCTGGACTACAAACTATCTAACTCTGTAACAGCTATGCAATGAATGATGATTATGGTATGAATGACCAGAATGAGAAAATCGACGACCACAAGCCAAGACTCACTGGGGATGACAAACACCGGGGATGACAAACACTGGGGATGACAAACACTGGGGATGACAAACGAAAACGGGAAATATTCAAAGTGATAAATCAACAGGTTCAAGTGTAACTGTCGACACTAAGAATAACAAAAGACGGGAACAAAAGGAAATCCAAAGCGTTGGATCAACGAACACAGACAAAACAAAATAAAATTCAAAGTGACTGCACAGTGGCTCGATGCGACCAACTGACACCAAGAATACAAATAAGACAAGGAAATAAATCGAAGTGGTTGACCAATGGCTCTATGCGACCAATTGACTTGAGAAGTAAAAGGAAACAACAACATATTCGAAGTGAATGCGCAGCGGCTCGATGCGACCAACTGACACTAAGAATACAACAAAATAAACACTCAAAGTGAATGTGCAGCGGCTCTATGCGACCGGCTAGCATTGGGGATAAAAACGTAATATTCAAAGTGAATGCGCAGCGGCTCGATGCGACCAACTGACACTAAGAATAAAAACGACACAACATTCAAAGTGAATGCGCAGCGACTTGATGCGACCAACTGACACTAAGAAATGATAATCATAAAATTCAAAATGTATGCGCAGTGGCTCAAGGCGACCAACTGACACTAAGAATAAAATAAACATTCAAAGTGAATGCGCAGCGGCTCAATGCGACCAACTGACACTAAGAAATGATAATCATAAAATTCAAAATGTATGCGCAGTGGCTCAAGGCGACCAACTGACACTAAGAATAAAATAAACATTCAAAGTGAATGCGCAGCGGCTCAATGCGACCAACTGACACTAAGAATAATACCAACAAAAATATTCGAAGTGAAAGCGCAGCGGCCGCTGTCGGTCAACTGACACTAAGAATAAAAACGACACAACATTCAAAGTGAATGCGCAACAGGTTAGAAAAAGCCGGTTGACACTAAGAATGATGAAGACAAAGTAATCAAAATGAATGCGCAGTGGCTCAAGGCGACCAACTGACACTGAGAATGACAACAAGCTTATTCAAGGTGAATGCGCAGCGGCTCGATGCGACCAACTGACACCATGAATAACAACAAAAAAATATTCAAAGTGAATGCGCAATAGGTTCGAGACCTATTGACACTAAAAATAGAAGCCAAGATACACTCAAAGTGAATGCGCAACAGGTTAGAAAAAACCGGTTGACACTAAGAATGATAAAGACAAAGTAGTCAAAGTATTCAAAATGGTAAATTAGCAGGTTCAAATGTAACTGCCGACACCGAGGATAAGGAAGGAAATCACAGTGATTTAGCAGTGGCTCTATGCGACCAACTAACATTGGGAATAGAATGAAAATCAACCAAAGATAGATCAACGGCTCCAAGCGACCGGTTAACACGAAAAAGTAACAAGATATGTTGGAGTTTTCAAATAAGATAAGACATCCAACCTCTGGAAATTCCTTCAGGAACCATCAGGAGAAAAGGGTACAAGTATGTACAAAATCAAATGGACTTGGATTTTAAGCAAAAGGTTTCAGAACCTGCTTAAAAGATTTGTGCCAATGACAATTGGACTTCAAGGAGACATTGGTGGTCATAAAGGCAAATACCAACCACAATTAGAATTCCACGGGGGACACCAGCAATTACTGGGGACAAAACATTGGTAAACCAAACTTCGGGTACCAACAACAATGAATTCTCAAATTGAACACTAATGATATCTGGACTTGGAGTCAGACAGACGACAACTGGGGAAAGACAAATGCTAATGTCAAATGCGCATGATTGAGCATGATGCGAATGATCATGATATGCAAATGTTGACTCTAAAGAGACAAAGAGTTTTGACAAGACTCAAAGAGGAGTAGGCTCTCAACACCAATACTCAGATGAGCAATATGAAAATCACTGAGGAGATGTCTTCGAATTTTGGAAATCATGCTTGGTCCAGGGATCCATCCAAGAGTGTTATAAGTTTTGAACTTCCATGGGGATTTCTGTAATAATAGTATAAAAGTGTTGTTGCAAACCAGGACTTTTTGGGGAAACAGAAGGTTCTTTTTTTTTCAATTTTCCAAAGTCAAAGAAACTTAAAAGTTTTTCAGTATGTTTTCAAAAAAACATTTCCTTTTAAAAAACTTGTCATTTTCAGAGTTAAATTGTAATCAAGTGATGGCATTTTGCATAACAAAAGAAAATAAGAAGCTAAACAACAAAATTCATAGGCAAAGTTTGTATTTTATTCAAGAATGGTAGCTTGCCAATGGCAAAAACTCCATGGGAAATTACAATTTGAAAATGGCAATGGGGAAAGGTCTACATTGAATCCAACGACCACTACAATCCCTAATAACTAAGACTGCCCGACACCTTGCTTCCGACGAGAGCAAATGGATCGATCTTTCATTATGATTCTTCAGTAATGGTAAACACCATCTGACACAGTCAAATGCCTTTGTCCCTAACTTTTGCCTGGATCGCCCTTTCGGGTTTTCAATCCACTGGGATGCTCTTTTTTGCCTAAGTCGCCCTTTCAGGTTTTCAACTTAGCGAGCTCTTATTTTTTTCATTTTTATCCCTAACTTTTGCCTGGATCTCCTTCATAGGTTTTGATCCACCGGGATACCCTTTTTTGCCTAGGTCGCCATTTCTGGTTTTCGACCTATCGGGTTTTATTTAGGCATAATATTTTTTGACTGCATCAGAATTCACCGGGTGCTTCAGCTGTTCACCATCCATAGTTGTAAGGATTAAGGAACCTCCGGAGAATGCCACCTTCACAACATATGGGCCTTCATAGTTAGGACTCCATTTTCCACGCATGTCTTTGTGGACTGGCAAGATTTTCTTGAGTACAAGATCTCCTTCTTTGAATTCTCGGAGACGGACTTTCTTGTCAAAAGCTTTCTTGATGCGCTTCTGGTACAACTGGCCATGACACATGGCGGTCATTCTCTTCTCATCAATGAGGTTCAGTTGGTCAAACCTGTTCTGGACCCACTCAGCTTCCTCCAGTTTGGTTTCCATCAAGATTCTCAAAGATGGTATCTCTACTTCAATAGGGAGAACTGCATCCATCCCGTACACCAGAGAGAAAGGGGTTGCCCCTGTTGAAGTGCGAACTGATGTTCTGTATCCGTGTAAAGCATATGGTAACATCTCGTGCCAATCTTTGTAAGTTTTTACCATCTTCTGCAGAATCTTTTTGATGTTCTTGTTTGCAGCTTCAACAAATCCATTCATCTTCGGACGATATGGAGAAGAGTTATGATGTTCAATCTTGAATGTCTCACACAGCTCTTTCATTGTTTTGTTGTTCAAATTGGTCCCATTATCTGTTATGATTCGGCTTGGGATCCCATAACGGCAGATAATTTGGTTCTTGATGAAACGGGCAACCACTTGCTTTGTCACATTGGCGTAGGAAGCTGCTTCTACCCATTTGGTGAAGTAATCGATTGCGACCAAGATAAACCGATGACCATTGGAAGCTTTAGGCTCAATTTCCCCTATCATGTCAATGCCCCACATTGAGAAAGGCCAAGGCGATGACAGAACATTCAAAAGGGTTGGAGGTACATGCACCTTGTCGGCATAAATCTGGCAGTTATGACACTTCCTGGCATACTTGAAACAATCTGATTCCATGGTCAACCAGAAATATCCAGCTCTCAAAATCTTCCTAGACATGGCATGTCCATTGGCATGTGTTCCAAATGATCCTTCATGGATTTCCCTGATCAATAAGTCTGCTTCGCGCTTGTCCACACATCTGAGCAGAACCATATCATGATTTCTCTTGTAGAGCACATTGTTGCTGAGGAAAAACTTGGACGCCAATCTTCTTAAAGTCTTCTTGTCTAGAGCTGTTGCATCAGCTGGGTACTCTTGATTCTGCAAATAGTTCTTGATGTCATAGAACCACGGTTTCTCATCAGTTTCTTCTTCGACCAGTAGACAGTAGGCTGGTGCAGTTCTTCGCTCGATTGTAATGAGTGGAGCTTCATTAAGAAATCTGACTTGAAACATAGAAGCCAACATAGCCAAGGCGTCTGCTATTTGATTCTCTGCCCTTGGAACGTGATGGAAAGTGACTTCATCAAAGTATTTGATCAATTCCACAATGTGGGCACGGTATGGGATCAACTTCTCGTCACGGGTCTCCCATTCACCTTTGACTTGGTATATTACCAAAGCTGAGTCTCCATATACATCAAGGATCTTGATTCTGGTATCAATTGCAGCTTCGATACCCAAAACACACGCTTCATACTCAGCAATGTTGTTTGTACATTCGAAACATAATCTGGTTGTGAAAGGAGTATAACCGCCATCGGGGTTCATCAAGACAACCCCTACACCATGCCCCATGTAGTTAGAGGAACCATCAAACATCATCTTCCAACGAGAACCTGGCTCGGGACCTTCATCTGGACCTGGAACTTCATAGTCCTTTATCAACATAATGTCTTCGTCCGGGAAATCAAATTTCAAAGGTTCATAATCTTCGACAGGATGATCAGCAAGGTATTCAGATAAAACACTGCCTTTAATAGACTTCTGGGTTACATATTGGATGTCATATTCGGATAACAACATGTGCCAACGGGCGAGTCTTCCGGTCAAAGCAGGCTTCTCAAAGATGTACTTTATTGGATCCATTTTCGAGATCAACAAAGTAGTGTGACAAATCATGTACTACCTGAGGCGTCTGGCCGCCCATGCCAAAGCACAGCAAGTTTTCTCTAAAAGCGAATATCTGCTTTCACAGTTTGTGAACTTCTTGCTTAAGTAATAAATGGCGTGCTCCTTACGACCAGTTTCATCTTGTTGGCCTAATACGCAACCCATAGATCCCTCGAGCACAGTGAGATACATGAAAAGAGGCTTCCCTGGAATAGGTGGGATCAAGATAGGAGGTTCTTGTAGATAAACCTTAATCTTCTCAAAAGCCAATTGACAATCAGGACTCCACTCAATTGCTTGATTCTTCCGGAGCAACTTGAATAAAGGTTCACAGGTAGCAGTCATGTTGGAGATAAATCTGGAGATGTAGTTCAATCTTCCAAGGAAGCCTCTGACTTGCTTTTCTGTTTTGGGAGCTGGCATCTCTTGAATCGCTCTGACCTTATCCGGATCTACTTCAATTCCTTGCTGACTAACAATAAAACCAAGTAACTTTCCTGATCGGACACCAAAAGTACACTTAGCATAACCTTGTAACAATAAGTGCCCCATGGTGTGATGAATGTAGTCTTTTCCATATCGTCAGGATCCATCTTGATCTGGTTGTATCCTGAAAACCCATCCATGAAGGAGAAAACAGCAAATTTAGCAGTGTTGTCAACCAAAGTATCAATATGCGGAAGGGGGAAATCGTCTTTCGGACTGGCTTTGTTCAAATCCCTATAGTCCACACACATTCTGACTTTGCCATCCTTTTTAGGGACTGGCACAATATTAGCTACCCACTCAGGGTACTTTGCAACTGCAAGGAATCCAGCATCAAACTGTCTTTTGACCTCCTCTCGAATCTTCAGAGCCATGTCTGGTCTTGTTCTTCGAAGCTTTTGCTTGACAGGAGGACAATCTGGTCGAAGAGGTAACTTGTGGACCACTATGTCTGTGTCCAACCCGGGCATATCTTGATATGACCATGCAAACACATCTACGTACTCTCTGAGAAGCTTGACCAATCTTTCTCTGATGTCTGCCCCAAGTGTCGTACCAATCTTGACTTCCTTCTCATCTTCATCAGTGCCAAGGTTGATGGTCTCAACCTGCTCCTTATGTGGTTGAAGATCTGTGTGCTCATACTCAACTAATCTTGTCAGTTCTTCGGGAATATCACAATCTTCCTCACTTTCATCTTCCGCTTGGTAGATGGGCGAATCAAAGTTAGGAGAGAATGTAGAGTCATTGGATTCAACAGGGTTTTCGTTTATTCTGCATATGATTATGATTTGCTTTTATTAAAAAGTGGAAAATAGAGAAATGCAAGAGAAAAAAGCTCTTTTTTTTATTGGTTTTGAAAGATTGCCATTTTCTTTTAAAAGTGAAAAGAGAGAAAAACAGTAAATGATCAAAATAAGAGTTTAACAAAATGCCTTCATTGATAATAACTTTGGAAATGAGAAGGGGCCCTACAAAATACTCCCATAGCCTTGGGCAGAGCTAGGGAACTTTGAAAACATTTAAAAAAACAACAAATTACTTTGACAATGGAAAAAACTCTGGGATCTCGACTGCCTCCCAATTGTCCAAGGCTTCTTCACACTGATACACCAAATGATTCACATCTTCATCTTCAGAACCCCCATCAATTGCATTGATTTGATAACCAGCACTGGAAAACACTTCTTGAATGGTCTTCAGACGTCCTTTAACGGAGGTTGACGCTCCTTCCTTCACATGAGTTGGTTTGTAACCCAACCCGCAGCGATCTAGCTTCTGCTTGACTTCGATGACATCACCCCAACCTTCATAGCTTCTTTCTTCAATGGTGGAAATGGTACTCTTCAGCGATGCAAAAGATGGGATACCCTTCCCTTTTGGTTCCTCTACTTCCAAAAGAACAGCATTGGCTATCTCAAGAGCTTGGAAAGAAGTTTCCAAAGCATCTTCATCAGCCTCAATATAGCTAAAGGATGAAAGTTTGCTAACCATGAGATCTTCTTCCCCAGATACGGTTACCAGCTTGTTATCGACCACAAACTTCATCTTCTGATGTAGGGTAGAAGTGACTGCCCCAGCAGCATGGATCCAAGGTCTTCCTAGCAAACAACTGTAATTAGGATTGATGTCCATAACCTGGAAAGTGATTTTGAAGACCTGTGGCCCAATCAAGATCGGTAGGTCTACTTCTCCAATAACGGTTCTCCTTGACCCATCAAATGCTTTCACAATCAGTGCGCTGGGCATCATCTCTGCCCCTTGATAAGATAACTTGGCAAGCGTTCTTTTCGGCAAAACATTCAATGAAGATCCTGTATCCATAAGAACTCTTGCTAAAGTATCCTCTTGACACTTCACAGATATGTGGAGAGCACGGTTATGGTCCAAGCCCTCCTTTGGAAGATCCTCCATACTGAAGCTGAGATTGTTACATGCAGTGATATTGGCAATGACTCCATCAAACTGATCCACTGTTATATCATGCGTAACATGAGCTTGAGCTAGCAACTTCTGAAGCGCACTTCGATGAGCCGGAGAATGCATAAGAAGTGATAGGATAGATATTTTGGAAGGCGTTTGATGTAGCTGATCAATAACCTTATAATCACTCTTCTTAATGATTCTGAGAAATTCTGCATCCTCTTCTCCCAAGACTACTTCCTTATCCTTGTTGGCAACAGCTGGAATGACTTCTCTAGGCGGAGCCGTATTGGCTTGTTGAGTGTAAACACGACCACTGCGAGTTAAACGACCTGCACCCGCTATGTCAGCACTTGCCACTTTTGAACCTTCCTTCTGACTAGCTTTACCAATCTTCTGATGAACTTTCCCTGTATCATACTTCCATGGAACTACTTTAGTGTCTTCATAACGGAAAGGGTTACTCCTTTGTTCAAATCTTGGCTCAGGTATATTGAAAATTGGCACCACAGATTCTGGAGTATTGAAGATAGGTTGAACTCCTGAAGATTCAGGCAGGTTGAACACTGGCACCCAGGTAGAATCAGATTCAGGCAAGTTGAAAATGGGTTCAATCATTGCCACTTCATTCTTCTTCATATGACTGCTCACTTGTAAGACACCTTCATCAATCAAATCTTGAACATCTTTTAAGACCAATTCACATCCCTTTGGACTATCAACACAACCTTCACAATTCTTATGACAGCTTTTTAGTATACCCGCCCCCACTAATTTTGCATGGAAGTCTCGAAGCGGGGTCTTGATCTCTGAGGCGTTGAAAATCAAACCTTCATCAGACTCGCCAACAATAGCATTTATGGACCCATGCTTGGGTAAAGGATTATCTTTGACATTCGGACCAGTATTCCCAAATGACAGAATGTTCTTCTCCATCAAATCTTTCACTATGTACTTTAAAGCATAACAACCCTCCAAATCGTGCCCTGGGGCACCTTCATGGAATAAACAGTGAGCATTTGAGTTGTAATTTGGTGGGAGCGGATTTGGTGGAGGACCCAAAGGCCTGGGAGTAACCAAACCTTTCTTCAGCAGTGAAGGATATAACTCAGTATAAGTTATAGGGATTCGAGGATTAGGAGGCCTTCCTCCTAGTCTTCTATTCTGAAAGTTGGGATTTGGATGAGGAGCTGGAGTCCTCTGCTGGTAGGCTGAAGCATTGGACGCTTGTTGATAGTCTGGATTGTTGAGCATTGGTTGATAAGGTGGAACCACTGGAGCCGCTTGTTGATACATCGGTACTGCTTGAGTTGGCCGATACATAGGGACTTGTGGATTAAATGACGGTTGAACCGCCGCTACATAAGGATGTTGGACACACTGTTGTGGATGAGCATACTGCTGTTGAGCCATAGGTGGAGGTCTCTGCCAAAGCGGATTTCTTCTTTGACTTGTCATTATGGCATTCGTCTCAACTTCCTTCTTCTTGTGGAAATTACTGGTAAATTTCTTGTCAATATTTCCACTACCATTGCTGGAACTGCCAGATGCACCACTCATCTTTCCACTTTTCAAACCGAGTTCTACCTTGATTCCCACAGCCACTAAATCAGAGAAACTAGCAGTTATGCTTCCCACCATTCTCTCATAGAATTCTGGTCGCACAGTGTCAACAAACCAGTCAGCTAATTCTTTTTCAGTCAGCGGGGGCTCCACTTGAGAAGCGGTCCCTCTCCATCTCTGAGCATACTCTTTAAATGATTCAGAACCTTTTTGTGACATACTCAACAGTTGCCTCCTATCGGGAGCAAGATCCATATTGTATTTGTATTGCTGGATGAAAGCATCTGCCAAGTCTTGGAAACTGCGAATCTTCGACTGGTCCAGCGTTAGATACCATTTGGAGGAGATTCCCTTCAGACTGTCCTGGAAGCAGTGGATCATTAATTTATCGTTGTCCACCTGCGCAGCCATTCTTCGATAGTACATCAAGAGATGGTTCTTAGGACAAGTTGCACCCTCATACATATCAAACGTGGGTATCTTGAACTTTGGAGGTATTACCAATCCAGACACCAGACACATCTCTCTAGCAGCGGCCCCAAAGATCTGGTCACCTTCAATCGCTCTTAACCTTTTTTCAAGGGTATCAAAATTCTCTTGCATTTTCTCATGTTTCTCGTCTCCATTTTCAGACATAGCGGGCGCGTCATACGCCTGATGGTCATTAAAGTACGGTTGGGCACGGGTGTGCATAATGTCTTGTGTAAAATTAGCAACTGCATGGTTCTCTTCATTAGTCACAGGAACAGTTTGTTGAGCAGCAAATCCTTGAGGAGGAGGCACAAAACCTTGGAAAGGAAATGCCATGCCCTGAGAAGGAGGTGCAAAACTTTGAGAAGCTAATCCTTGAGACGGAGGGAAGAAACCCTGAGCAGCAAGTCCTTGGGAAGAAGGAATAAAACTTTGAGAAGCAAAGCCTTGAGAAGGAGGGAAGAAACCCTGAGTAGCAAGTCCTTGGGAAGAAGGAATAACACTTTGAGAAGCAAACCCTTGTGGAGGAGGAACGAATCCCTGAGGAAGCCCAAAAGGAGGCCAGGTCACAGGGGTAGTGACTGATGACGTAGGCTCAGTCGTTGCAGTGACAATTTCTGACACTACAATCTGCTGGGTATCCATCTTTGCTCGAATGACCTGCAACATTTCCATCATCTGACCCATATTTCCACGAATTTCAGTAAGCTCCTCGTTGACTCTGTCCATCTCTATGTCTCTTTCAGCCATCCTCTTTCTGGCTTGAGCTCGAGTGTAGTATTTGCATGAGAGCCTCAGTGTGAAAGCTGGAGAGCAGATGACGGGAATGAGTTTTATGTGAAAAATGCAAATGAAATGCCAAATGTATGAGTGCAATGCGAAAATAAAAAATTATTCAAGGAACTTAAGAAACAATTTGCAAATACCAAGGAAAACATAATAATCAAAAGGATATGATTTCATTAAATTCAAAAAGTGATACAAAGTCTTGAGTACACCTTCAAAAATCCCAAACAAAGCTTAATAAAAACAGAGACAAATTCCTAAGGAGATCCTCCTAAAAGCCTCAAGTTGAGCTTCTCGATTTGTGCCTTCATCTGAGCCCTTTCAAGCATAAGTTGATCCACGATCGACTTCCAAGAAATGTCCCCTTGAGTGCTGGAGGAAAATAAATCCTCTTGTGCTTTCCTTTTCTTGCTGGAGAGCTCTTCTTCTTCCTTCATCTTCAGTTGTCTTCTAAGCTCTTCATTCTCACTACTGATGATCTGATGTCGATTCTTCCATGCATTCTTCTCTCGAAGCTCTTTCTCCAAATCAATCTTCAGCTTCTCTGCATCGCCATAAAGATTAGAATGGGTTTCTTGAAGGTCATAGGATCCTGGCGAGGGTAAGGCATCTTCAGAATGATTGCCCTATCTCGTACCCATTGGAGATAGGGTTCCATAGAAACACAATTCGGCTTTCCCAAGCTACTCCTCCCCTTCCTATGGATGTACTTCCAAGCTTGCATAATCTGTTTCTTGAGCTCTGGTTCTTCGTCATCCTTAAAGAAAATTCCTTCCACTTCAACACTCTTAGGTTTGTCCCTCAACGGATACCCGAGTTGGCGGCGAGCCAAAACTGGATTATAGTTGATTCCTCCCTTAGTGCCAAGAAGAGGCACATTAGCAAAATCACCACAGCTATCAATAATTAATGCTCCATCATAAACACGATTGTACCAACTAATGTCAGAGTGGGTAAGAGACATGATCCTTTGTGACCACCACAAACCATCCTTAAGGTTCCAAAATGAAGATGACTTAGGCAAGTGCGAAATAAACCACTCATATAGCAATGATGCACAACAAGTAATCATCCCTCCCTTATGGTGATTCCTCAGATGGATGGAATGATAAGTGTCTCCGAGCAAAGTAGGGACCGGGTTCTTCTTCAGAAAGATTTTGATGGCGTTCAGGTCGACAAAGTCTTCAAAGTTTGGGAAAAGCAACACTCCATATATTAGCAGAATAAAGGTCGCCTCAAAAGCTTTCATATCCTTCACACCAAAAAATTCTTGGCCTTTTCTACCAAAAACTTTGTAGGGAATCCAAAAACCTTTCCTTTATAGGTCATATTTGCCTTGACCTCAGGAACACTCAAATATGTCGCCTTTGCAATCTCCGCTTCTTTAGGGTCCTTCTCTAGAACAGGGAATGGAAACTCATCCTTAACACGTGATCCCAACAGAAATGAATACTCTTCCAAAGTAGGCGCCAATTGGTAATCAGGGAACGTAAAACAATGGTAGAGAGGATCATAAAACTGGAGCATCACAGAGAGCAACCTTCCATCCCACTCAGTCTTAAGTAAGGCTAAAAGTCTCATATGCTTCTCCATGAAGGCTTCTTGATCCAAAACCAAATCTCTTAATTTCCTTAGGTCTTCGAGTTTGGGAGTTTTGAATGTGTACTTGACAGTCTTTCTTCTTCCAAAGTCCATGATGATACCTGTGATATTTGCAAAGATAAAGTTTCTGAGTTCCTTGAATAAATGGTAAAAATGATGCTTCATGATGCGTGAATGCAATGAATACACAAACACAAACAAGGCTTAGGTTCAAAGCTTGCATGAGGTCGAAGGTTCAACCCTCCCAAAAGGTATGTACTATGAGTTTATTTGTACCTGTACAACGGGTTCTAAAAGTTCCCAGAATCATTGTCCCATCTTTCGGATATTACCGACTTCCCAACTCAACTTGGTAATCAATAATATTCTCAAGAGAGTCTCATCCGAGTGTAGTATCGCGTATCAACTATTTTGGATTTGCACCCTCATAGTCATCGCACTACATCCCTAAAAGGCCAAGTGGGGGTAAATGTTCTACGGTCCTCAGCATTAATGGCTCTCAAGTCGAATATAGTAATGTTTTCACGACTGAACTCGATCAACAAAACTACATCCGAGGAGGCCTCCGCTGAGTGGTGGTGTCTCAAGTCAACTTGGTCTGGACTCAACTCCCTACAAGCCTTCTTGAATATACCACCGTCCTAACTTATTTTACACTCAAGTCCGGGTTAGGACTTATCTCACCACACATGGAACACCCAACAAAAATCCAAAATAATAACAAGCAATTCAACAACAAATATACAAATATACAAGGTGGGCTTAACCCTCAAAAATAGTGTCCCCAGTGAAGTCGCCATTTCTGTGCGGTGAGAATCGGATACCATGCTATTAAATGAGCTTGAATCGCAAAACTTTTATGTTCACCACCGACTTTAATTTAATCCAAAGGGAAAAGGGAAAAAGATCGTAAAAACCCTAAATGAGGAGAAACTAGGTTCGGGGGTTGATTATACCTAGGGAAGGTGTTAGCATCCTAAGCATCCGCAGTATTCTACGGGAACCTCTTGTTAATATTTGTATTATTGTTGTTTATTGCTTGCTAAAATTATGGGAACCTAAGGTTTTATTTCTAATGGTGCTCTCACAACATTGCATCGATGCCTACGTATCGGGTATAGAATCAGAGCACTCGTAGTTCTCCTAAGGATTAACGAACACTTGGTTACGCTCAAGGTTCGCGGGGGAAAGTAAGTGTTATGGCAAACACTCACGTGACTTTAGCAAAGTCACCAAAAGTTGTAAAATAAAAATTCCTAATGGTTAAGGTTGAAAAGGAACTAGGGATGGCTAAACTTCCTATGACATTGAGTCAACTGCAGGAGTTCTTTCCCTTTTGGATTTAAATGCGAAAAAATAAAGTAAATAAATGAGGGTGCAAGCTCCTAAGTCTAAGGCATAGGTTGCTACTTGCAAAAATAAATTGAATAAATTAAATGGAAATGCAAAGGCTTAATAACTGGGTTATGGCTCGATATATGGATCGAGAATGCTGAGGTGGAAGACAAGCGTGGTGCGTCAATTTGTTTAAGTTAGAAAGCTGTGAAGTGTAAAGACTGTGCAGATGGCGATCGTAAAACGACCGACTTACGTGTGTGAGTGAAGTGTATGAAGTTCACTTGGCGTTGGACCAGGGATTTATTATCTTGAAGATTAAAGTTAATATGGTGCGAGTGCGAGAAATAAATAATAAATAAAGTGAAATAAATTGAAATAGAATAAATTAAATGGAATAAATTAAATAGAATAAAAATAAATAAATGAATGGCCTCATATTGGTCACGATTAATCGAAAACGATTTATCGTGACTTTTTGTCATATCATCGGCCCGAAATAACATAAAATGAAAGATTAAATATATATTTTTAGATATAATAGAAAAAGTTTAAAATATGGTAATAAAATTCCAAGGAAAATTCAAAACAAAACAAAAATACAAGATAAAACAATAATAAAAACAGAGAGTGCAGGTTGTATGAGGGAGTATATGTAGCAATTCAGATAGGCTTCCAAGATTTGTTAACAAGCCCAAAAAGATGAAACATAACCTAATTTATAATGTTAATATTAAAGAATAAAAGGAAATAAAAAAACTTGAAAATCAACAAAAATAAAATAGGAAAAGACTCATACGATTTACTTTGTTTCATATTCTCATCCTTTCTCGTTTCCAATGGGTTTTGTGCTTCGAGTCTCAGTCTCAGAAAAACTCACGAAGGATTTCGCCTCTCTCAAACGCTCTCTCAATCTCTCGGTCGCGGATTTCTCTGTCTCTCGGTTCACTTTGGTTCTTACGGTTCTGCTTTGAAGGTCTCGGTGGATGGTTTCTGCGATGATGGTGCGCTCAAGGTGTTGGGCGGTGGTTTCACAGTGGTGGTTCGGTTTTGGTGATAAATGGGTGTTTTTTTGTGGCGGATTCCGGCGACTGGTTTCGCTTGGTTTCTCGAGGTTCGTCGATTTTCAACGGTTGTGCGGTGGTTCGAATCGACCCGGTTTCAGGCGTTGTCCCGCGGTAATGGATGGCCGGTGTTCGTCTCAAGCTTTTTGAAGGTTGATGGTGGCTGAGTCACGGTGGGTGAATGGTGTTTCTGCAAATCTCAAGGTGGTGGTGGAGTTGTGGTAATGATAAGTTTTGATGGTTGTGCGTTCAAAGAGAGGTTTTGTTCTGTGTTTGAAGATGGTGATGAGAAAGGCTGGTTCAATGTTTCTGCGGATGCAATCAGGGACGTTGGCGAGGGAGAGTTCTGTCTTGAGGGCAATGTTAGAGTAAGCGCTTCAGTTGTTTGTATGGTAAGTATTTTTGCGAAGTTTTTCTGATTTTTGCGGCGGAGTTTTTTACATTGGTGATGAAGGAGGATGATGGTTGTTTCGTTCTGCAGGTTTTGCTTCTAAACCTCTCTCAGCTTGGCTTCAGGTTCAGTGTTTGTGCAGAAAAGTTTCGGCCGAATGGTTTGTCACGGATTCACGTTTGGTTTTCACTCGATTAGCATTTGGTTTGTGATTCAGATCGGTGGCTTGGTGGTTCACGAGGTGGGTCGCTGGTTTCACGATTTGGTGGTGAAGTGTTTCGGTTTGACGGTGGCTGGTCTGTTTTGAAATGGTAGTTTGTGTTCTTGCGGTGAAGGATTCACGGTTTCTAGGTTAGTGGTGGTCGGCGGGGATGAAACGGGGGTTATCAAAGGTTCAAAGCTGGTGTTTTTCTATGGATTTTTCATAAGATTGATCGCTTTCCTTTTTTTGTTTTTCTGTTGTGTTGTTGGCAGCAGTGAGGTTTGACGGTTACAGCTGTTACGGATGTGAAGGTTAGGTTCTGACGGTGATAAATGGTGTTGTTTGAAGGTAGGAATATGATGGTGGCTCGGTGAAATGGTGTGGTTTCGCGGAGGGTTTTGGTATGTGAACGGCGGCACGATTACGGATTCAAGTTTGTTTGGTTTGAGGCTCACGATTTGTTTCGTGAAAGGGATTCAAAGATTTTTGGTTTGTCAGTTTTTTTTGGGTTGGCTTGAAGGTGATGACTTGATGCGGTGAAAGGTTGGAAGGGTTATTGGCTGGTTTGTGAAGGTTTATGCTGTGAGATTTGGTGGTTTGAAGGTGAAGTGAGTAAAGGTGGTTGAAGGTGTGTTTTCAGCTGTTTGTTTCGGTGAAAGGTGTTTGGGTCGCGACTGTGATTTCGGCGGTAAAGGACGGCGAAGGGTGGAGCTTAAAGGTGATGGTGAGTTCTCAGTGGTGTTGTCGATGGTTTGCGAATAAGAGGTTTTGAAGAGTTTGAAGGTTGGTTTCGGTCTGTTGTTGTTGCTGGGCTTGTTGGTGGCAATGGTTCGTTTGGGGATTCGCGGGTCAAGTTCTCTTTTCTGGTTTTTGTGTTTCAGGTTAACTGAGGTTTAGGTGGTGATTTAAGGTTTGGTTTTGACGGAAGGATGGCGGTGCGAGCCACGGTGGGTTGTTAGCTCAGGTTTGTGTTCTTACTTCGACTCAGCTTCTCACTCTCCTCTCCTTTGTTTTCTCTCTGTTTTTATGGTTTTTTTTTATGTGAATGAGTTTACGGTTTCAGTGAATGGTTCTCTGTTTGAAGGTTTACGGGATTGGTTTTTTGTGTGTTCTGTTTGTGTGTATGGCTGCTGTTTTTGTTTGTGTCAATTTTTTGAAATTTCTCTTTATGGTTTTGTGTGTGTAGGATGAAAAGTGATGAAATGAAATTGAAAAAAATGAACCTAGTTGTTCGAAATCAAAACATAAACATGGTCGCAAGATGAACAAAGCTGAAAAAAGTGAAGGAAAAAAGAGATATTACCGACCCGAAAGTTATCGGGGTGAAGAATCCACAATGTTAAGCCTTCTACTCCTTGCTGCTGCTGGTGTTGTTATTGTTTTTTTTATTTTGGAAATTGCTGAATTTTTTTGTGATGTCTTGTGTCAATCTCTCTTTTCTTCCTCTTCTTCTTTTTGTGGTTTTGCTGCTGATTTTTTTGGTGTTTTATATGGCTGTTCTGGTATTGTTTTTGGCTGAAATTTGTGGTTTTGATGACTGAAATTTGTGGCTGTTTTATATGCTGAATTTTGTGTTGTTTCTGGTGACTGTTTTGTGGATTTTTGGCTGAAATTTGTGGTTTTGATGACTGAAATTTGTGGCTGTTTTTGGTTGTAACAGGGTGGTTTATATGGCTGAATTTTGAGTTGTTTTTTGGGGCTGTTTGTAGTGTTGAGGGTTGATTTGTAGTGTTTTTTAGGGCTGGGTTTGGGACTGTTTTGTAGAGTTTTTGTGTTGTGATTTTTGAATGTAACAGTGGTTGTTCTCATTTGTGTTTTTGGTGGTTGTTTTTGGGGTTATTTGGTGCTGTTTTTATTGCTGAATTTTGTGTTGTTGCTTGTAGGTGAAGGGTTGGAGGAAAGGGGACTACATCTGAATGTTGCTGTAGTGGAGGAAGTGGAGCAGAGGCTGTTGGTGGCTGCATGCTGCTGTTGAGGGGCTGTATGGAGCAGGCTGGAATTGCCTTGTGGTCCTGCTGAATTTTGTATTTTGTGTGGCTTTGTTGCTTGCTGAAATTTTCTGTTTGAGGGCTATTTTGTTGTACACTTTTTTGTGATTGTATTGCTGATTTTTTTTGTGGTTGTAACATAACATATATTTGGAATAAAGTTGGAGATTTACACTTGGTTATAATTTGAAATTGACACTTAATATTTGAAATGAGAACTTTAAATTAGAATCTGAATATAAGCTTAAATTAGAAGTGAATAAAAAAAGAATTAAACTAAAAATTGAAAATAACTTAGAAACTAAATAATTAAACTTGGAATTAAAATTGACTTAGAACTTGAGAAATAAATTTAGAGTTTAGAAAATAAATATGTGGATATGAATTGAAATGGAAAAATGGGATAAAAATTAAAACTTGAATTAGAAGTGAATAAAAAAAGAATTAAACTTAAAATTGAAAATAACTTAGAAACTAAATAATTAAACTTGAAATCGAAAATGACTTAGAACTAAAGAAATAATTTTGGAGTTTATAAAATAAATACATGAATTAGAAATTGACATTAAATTTAGAAGTAACAACTTGAAAATGAAATAAAATTAAAAAAATTGAAGAATAGAAAATAAATTCAAAAATAAAACTTGAAAATGAAATAAAAATTAATTTAGAAATGAGAACTTGAAAATGAAATAAAATTAAAAAAATTGAAGAATAGAAAATAAATTCAAAAATAAAACTTGAAAATGAAATAAAAATTAATTTAGAAATGAGAACTTGAAAATGAATGGAAATAATAAATAAGTTTTAGAAAAAAAAATTGAAAATGAAATAAAAAATTAGAGGTAGAAATTGAAATAAAATTTTAAAATAGGAGCTTGAAAATAGAAACGAAAATAGAAATTAAAATTAAAAACACAAAAATGAATTAAAAAGTTATAAATGAGAAATAGAAATTAAATTAAAATGGAAGCTTATAAGTGAAAAGAAATTAAGAATCAAAAATTATAAATAGCTGGAAAGTGAGAAGAAAGCAACAGAAAATAAATCTGGAATTCTTGCTAAATGCGATGACTGTATGATGCGAGCAGTTAGGGGTAAAATTTGGGGTGTGACAACAATAAAAGAATTAATAAAACAATTAAACAAAACAAGAATTAAAAAATTACCTGGGGCAGGGATTGAACCCACGCCCTAGGCTTTGCCACCCTCTGGACGCACCAGGCTACCACTGGGCTGCGCGCGTGCTGTGAATAATGGATGGATACTGATTATTGTATTTTAAACCTGCAAATAAAATGGAATTTTCACCAAAAAATAACTGAGGACGGGTTCGAACCCCTGTCCTTGGCTTCTTTCATGCGCGTACCAACCACTAGGCCACTTAACATCCTGTGAAAACAAATACAACTAATACAATAAATATATAAATCAAATTTTAAAAATCTGAAGAGCGCGAAGATCTTCATCTTCAATCTTGGATTCGCAGGTTTTCCTGCGAATTTATCTATGAATTTTCCTACGATTATTCTTGCGAACACCACCTGCGATTCTCAAACTTCATTCAAACAGCAAAATTTCATGAGATTAAGGATACCATTGTATTCCTAATGATGTCTACGATTCTTCTACGTCTTTAGAAATCATTTATTTGGGCTAAATGGTTAAACCCTAAATGAAAGCCGAAAACCCTAACAATGGCTATTCTTCAAACCTGTACCAAAACTCAAATTAATTTGTCCAGAAACAATCATCAGCTTATCACAAACACAAAACAATGATCAAATTCAATTTATATTACATAAATATATAAGAACGAAAAATTCATAAAAGTGTTAGAAGTTTGATTCGGTTTGGGTCATTCATGAGGTTTGGGATGCATATGAGTATTGATACATGATCAGTGATGTCCAAGGATCCTTCCTATGTCCTTAAAATACCTTAAAATGCTTTGTAATGAAGAAACCGAATTTGATTTTTGAGTGATTTTTGTGAAGTTTGAATGAGGTGCAAGAGGCTCTGAATTCGTGCATTTGAGGCTGCTTCATGCTGTATATATAGGAGTGAATGAATTAGGTCAAAATCTTTAACAATTTGGTGGATATTTGATCTTTGGGAGATTGAAAAAGATTAGATCTTAAATTTTGAAATATCTTGATCTAGCCTTGCTATTTTAAGATGATCCTCATTATTCTTGTATCAATCAAGTCCAAATATAATTTATGACCTTCTAGAAACCAAATCAATTTAAATATCCATTATTTTATATTTTATTTGAATTTAAAATGATTTTTAACATAAAAAATCATAATAAATAAAAACAAAATGAATAAAATTATGAATAAATTAATTTAATTTCGTGCATGATGTCATGGAACTAATTGGATCACAAAAAAGCAAGCTCATTTGGTGAATTTTGGTTTTAAGACCCCATTTGCTTCATAAACCTCTAAAAAATTTCCCAACTTTGTAAGGGCACAAATCCTTAAATTTTAATGCTATGAAGGTGTTCTTGGACATTTTAGAAAGCTTAAAGAGTCCTCTAACCAACTCCTTTGGTCTCATGTCCATATCTTTTACCATTCTTAAGTTATGCTCTTTGGAAGTTGTTGACTTTTTGTTGACTTTTAAAAGGACCTATAATGTCTTAGCTCATACCTTCCAAATGAAGCATTTTTGGGCTTGGCTTGTGAGACACAAAGTTGTAGAGAATTCAATTTCCTTCAAAATGATTTTTAGATGGAAAATTTTTGATGAATCATGTGAAAGTTATGGCTGGTCAAAGTTCAGTTGACTTTTCCTGTGAAAACCCTAATTTAGAAACTCCTGATTCTTGATGATCTGAAATATCCTTGATGAATCATGATCAACCCTTGATCAAATGATGAATTTTACTTCATATACTTGATGTTGTCAAAAAATCATGAAGTTTGAATTTGGTTTGACCACAGTTGACCTCAGTTTGACTTTTTAACTACTTTGACTGATTTTAACCTATCTGATCATCTGACTGAGCAAATCTTTTGGGAAAGTCTTGAAACTTGACATGGGGATTCTTGAACACATATAAGATTCTATGAAGCTCACTTGAAGTCTTGGAAGTCCATTTAGCCTGATGAAAGTCAAAACCCTAATTTAGGATGCCTTGCTTAGGAGGATGCATTGCCTGAGGGATTGTCAAATTTTCTGACTAATTGTGAATCTTGTGAACCTTGTGAACCTCATGAGATGTCTTGTGAACCGTGTGAATCTTGTGAATCTTGTGAACCTCTTAGTACACAAATTCTTGTCTTGTGGAGGGCAAATTTTGGGGTACAACACCAATCCTTATACGTAACAATCATCTTCTGTAGAATCTTCTTGATGTTCCTATTGGAAGCTTCTACTGCACCATTCATCTTTGGACGATACGGAGAAGAATTATGATGCTTAATCTTGAAATGCGTACAGAGGTCACTAATCATAGTGTTGTTCAGATTAGAGCCATTATCTATGATAATCCTTTCAGGGATGCCATACCTACATATGAGATTATTCTTAATGAATCGAGCCACAACATTCTTAGTAACAGATGCAAATGAAGCTGCCTCCACCCATTTTGTGAAGTAATCAATGGCAACCAGGATAAAACTATGTCCATTAGAAGTAGTAGGCTTGATCTCACCAATCATATCAATGCCCCACATGACAAAAGGCCAAGGAGCAGTTAACACATTCAACGGAACTAGAGGTACATGCACCTTATCAGCATAAATCTGACACTTGTAACATGTTTTGGAATGTTGATAGCAGTCAGCTTCCATGGTAGACCAATAGTAACCTGCTCTCAATATCTTCTTTGCCATGGTATGACCACTAGAATGAGTTCCAAAGATCCCATCATGCATCTCTTCCATAATCGTTGTTGCTTCCTTCTTATCCACACAATGAAGCAAAGTTGAATCATGATTGCGCTTGTACAAAATTCCATTACTCAAAAAGAATTTAGCAGAAAACCTCCTAAAAAACTTTTTATCATTGACAGATGCCCATTCAGGGAACTCCTGAGCTTCAAGATACCTCTTCACCTCATAGAACCAAGGTTTTCCCTCTACTCCTTCAGTATCAATCTCATTACATTATGCAGGCTTCTCAAATCTATCAATAGTGATTCTGGGAGCTTCATCATCCCAACTAATCTCAAACATAGATGCCATTGTGGCTAATGCGTCTGCCAACTGATTCTTTTCTCGTGGAATATGTCCAAAGGTAATCTCTTTAAAATATGGGATCAAAGACAACACATGCTCTTTGTAAGGAATGAGATTTGGGTGCTTGGTATCCCAATCTCCTTTAATTTGACTAACTACCAGTGTTGAATCTCCATATACGTCCAGAAACTGAATCTTCATCTTAATGGCAGCTTTGATACCCATGATACATGCTTCATATTCAGCCATGTTATTGGTATAATAGAAACAAAGTCTAGCAGTAATTGGGGTATGACAACCTTCAGGGGAAATGATCACAACACCAACATCATTACCAAGCGCATTAGAAGCTCCATCAAAAACCATAGTCCATCGGGATCCTTGTTCAGGTCCGTCATATTGTCTAGGTTCTTTAGTAACAATCATAATGTCTTCATCCGGGAATTCAAAATTCATAGACTGATAATCATCCACTGCCTGATGAGCCAAATGATCAGCTACAACACTTCCTTTGATGGCCTTCTGAGTGGTGTACTGTATATCATATTCTGTTAAAATCATTTGCCATCTCGCTATTCGTCCGGAGAGAGCAGGTTTCTCGAATATGTACTTGATTGGATCCATCATTGAAATCAACAAGGTAGTATGAGTCAACATATACTGTCTTAGTCGGCGAGCAGCCCATGCCAAAGCGCAGCAAGTTTTCTCGAGCAGTGAGTATCTTAATTCACAGTCGGTAAACTTTTTGCTAAGGTAGTATATTGCTTGCTCTTTTCGACCAGACTCGTCATGTTGCCCCATCACACACCCCATTGAGTTGTCTAATACTGTTAAGTACATAATCAAGGGTCTTTCATCAACTGGTGGCATCAATATTGGAGGTTCTTGGAGGTATTTCTTGATCTCATCAAAGGCTACCTGGCACTCGTCATTCCATTCCATTACCTGATCTTTCTTCAACAACTTGAAGATAGGCTCACATGTAGCAGTTAACTGGAAAATAAATCTTGCAATGTAATTCAGTCGTCCCAAGAAACCTCTGACTTCCTTCTCATTACGGGGAGCAGGCATCTCTTGTATAGCTTTTACTTTTGCAGGATCCACTTCAATACCTTTTCCACTGACAATGAAACCCATGAGTTTACCAGACCTAATTCCAAAAGTACACTTGTTTGGATTCAATCTCAGTTTATACTTCTTCAACCTCTTAAACAACTTGCACAGATGATCAAGGTGTTGTTCCTCATTCTGGGACCTGGCTATCATATCATCCACATATACCTCTATCTCATGGTGAATCATATCATGAAACAAAGCCACCATAGCACGCTGATATGTTGCCGCAGCATTCTTCAAACCAAATGGCATCACCTTATAACAAAAAGTGCCCTATTGTGTAACAAATGTATTCTTCTCCATATCTTCTGGTGCCATCTTAATCTTATTATAACCAGAGAAACCATCCATGAAAGAGAATACCTTATGCTGAGCAGTGTTGTCTACCAAAACATCAATATGTGGAAGTGGAAATTCATCTTTAGGACTGGCCTTATTCAAATCCTTGTAATCCACACACATGCGTACCTTACCATCCTTCTTAGGTACCGGTACCACGTTTGCAACCCATTGAGGATAAGAATTCACAGCTAAGAACCCTGCATCAAATTGTTTCATCACCTCTGCTTTAATCTTTTCTGACATTTCAGGACGCATGCGACGAGCCTTTTGCTTCTTTGGACGACAGTCTTCTATTACCGGTAGACGGTGAACCACAATGTCAGTATCCAACCCTGGCATATCTTCATATGACCAAGCAAAGATCTCCACATAGTCACGTAACATCTGGATTAGTCTGTTCTTAACACCATCTTCTAGTTCAGCCCCTATCTTGACTTCTTTCCTGTTTTCCTTAGTTCCCAGATTCACAACTTCGATTGGCTCTTCATGTGGCTGTATAGCTTTCTCTTCTTGTTGCAACAACCTAGAAAGCTCTACAGGTACCTCACAATCTTCCTCCTTCCCATCTTTAGCTTGATAGATCGGATTCTCAAAATTATAATTGGCAATAGTGGAACTGTTATCAACAGGATCCAGAGTGGATGAAGATCTGCAGTTTAGTGATGTGGGTGTGTGTAAGAACACATAGCTGATAAAATATAAATAATAATAAAAGAAAGACAATGAGCAAAATATTTACTAAAACGAAACGTCCATTGATTTTATTGAATGAAGTATGCAAATGAAATGACATCCCAAAACAAGCATACCATTGTGTCCCGGGTAAGACACAAGGCTTAAAAGGTTTTATTGTTCGAAATTACAAACTTAAAACAAAACATAGTAATAGTATTTACTCCTGACTAAAGGAGATAGGAATAACGTCTTCAATATTCCAATTGTTGAGCCTATCACCAATGGTAGGAAAGATCCAATCATCCAGGTTGTAGTCTTCATTATAGTCACCCACAACATTGATTTGATCTCTTATGACCCCTTTATTAGTGATACGAACAACACGAGCACGACGAACAGCCCTTTGAGATTCTGCAGTGAAACCCAAACCAAACTTGTCAGACTTGTAAGGGATGTTGGGAAGCTGACCCCAAATAGCACAACCACCTTTTTCAACCACAACCTTAGCATCTTTGAGGTAGGCCATTGCAGGAGGTATTCTAGTAACCACATGAGCTCTTTCAGAAGCAGGGACAGACTGAGGAACAGGAGCAGAGCAAGGAACAACTTCAAATGTTTGACACGGAGTTTCAACCAATTCACCCTCCATTTCTACATATTTGAAAGTATTTACATGGCTAACCATGTACTCTTCTTCACCATAGACAGTGACAATTTTGTTTTTCACCGGATATTTCAACTTCTGATGCAAAGTGGAAGTCACAGCACCTGCCTCATGGATCCAGGGGCGCCCAAGCAAACAAGAATACGCAGGAAGAATATCCATCACATAGAAAGTAGAGTTGAAGACTTGAGAGCCTACTTTGATTGGGAGGTCTACTTCTCCATGTACCATTCTTCTTGAACCATCAAAGGCCCTTAACACCACATTACTTGGCCTTAACACAACATCTTCAGGACTGAGCTTGTCTAGAACCTCTTTAGGGATCACATTTAATGAAGAACCATTGTCCACAAGTACATGAGACAAAGTAGTGCCTCTACATTAAATGGAGATATGCAGAGCTATGTTATGGTTTCTCTTGGCAGGAGTCAGATCAGCATCAGAAAAGCCCAGACCATTATCACTAGTCTGATGTGCAACATAATTCTCAAACTGATCCACAGAAATTTCATCTGGCACATAAGCAGCCTTTAAGAACTTGATTAAGGCTTTAGCATGGGCCTCAGAACACAGCAACAAAGATAACATGGAGATTTTGGAGGGAGTATGCCCCAACTGGTCAACAATATCATAATCACTCTTGCGAATGATCTTCAGTACTTCTTCCATCTGTTTAGAAAGATTTTCAGCAGTTGGTGTCTCAGCTTGCACAGGTTCAATCATAGGACCTTTGCCCCGGGCATCAGTACTTGGCCCATAATTAGAGGTATAAGTTGGAGTAATTGTACTTTTAGAGGTGTCTTGAGAGGAGAAGATTCTTCCACTTCTGGTGACCTTACTAGATCCAGCAATATTATCAACATCAAGATTGTGGTTGGCAATAGGAGGGTCAGCCAGAGGCTCTTGCTTGATACCATGGATATACACATCAGAACCATAATTCTAAGGTATAGCTTTATCAGAAGTATAAGGAACAGGGCCAGGAGTGGTAATGATCATGGGAGCGACTCTAGCTTCAGCAACTGTCTTCACAGGGCCTTCAGCAGTAATCTTCACTAGTCATTTGGATGTAATCCTGACAGGACCTTTAGAGGTGATCCTGACAGGTACTTTATCAACCATAGCTATATCTTCAAGCTTCGTGTTTCGAGTCAGATGTTCACACATACTTTCCACATAAGGAGTCCTCTCAAACAATATAGTGTAATTGTCCATGAGGCGTTGAATACCATCCTTCAACTTCCAGCAGCTATCAGGTTTATAGGCACAGTAAAAACAATCTTCCTTGCAACCTTGAAAGAACCCAGCCTGCACCAGCTTCTTCTTGATAATGGATAATGGTGTAGTCAGATCTGCTACTGAGGAAATATATGAAACCTCATCAACAACATTAACAGTCTTCTCATGATTGGGCATAGGAGCAGTGATCACATTTGGGGTCCCAGGTGGGTCAAATTCAATTTCCCCAGCTTCGATCATGTCTTGAATCTTGTTTTTTAATACCCAACAGTTGTTGGTGTCATGTCCCGGACTATTAGAATGATATGCACATCTTACATTAGGATTGTACCGAGGAGAGGATGTATTAGGATTCTGAGGAGGATCCCTTAAAGTAATTAGCCCCCCTTTCAACATGTGTTGCAAGGCTTGGGCCAGTGACATGTTGATCTTGGTGAACTGTCTTCTAGGCTTATGTTGATTGTTCTGTTGTTAATCTGGTGTTGTAGGGGCAGGATTGGAGATGTGAACTGCTCCCACAGATTGGTGACTTCTGTTACGACTATGTTGACCATACACATCATTAGACTCCTTCTTTCCACTAGGGGGCTTCTTAGCAGTACTTGATGAAGAGGCACCCACATGTATCTTACCACTTCTTATTCCAGTTTCCACACGTTCTCCAGTCATTATCAGCTCAGTGAAACCAGATGATGAGCTTCCAATGAGGTCACTATAAAAAGGACCATTCAGCATACTCATAAACATATCCACCAGCTCCCTGTCAGTCAGAGGAGGTTGAACTCTACCAGCCAGGTCTCTCCATTTCTGGGCATACTCTTTGAAACTCTCCTTAGCACCCATATACATGCTTTGGAGCTGCATGCGAGTTGGTGCTAAATCAGCATTATATTGGTATTGCCTATAGAAGGCCTCAGCAAGATCATTCCAATCATGAATATTAACACTTTCAAGTTGATAATACCATTCCAATTGAGCTCCAGATAAACTCTCTTGGAAGAAATGAATCCACGGTTTCTTGTCAGCAGTATGTGGTTGAATCCTCCGGACATAGGACCTCAAGTGCAGTTTAGGACATGAAACACCATCATACACCACAAAAGCAGGAACCTTGAAGCCAATAGGTATAACCACTCCAGAAATTAAACTCAAATCTTCAAAATCAAGCCCAAAAGATTTTTGTAGTTCCATAGCGTTCATCCTGTCTACCAACATCTTATACTTCTCCTCACTAGCAGGATCATGATAATAGTTCTCCTCAGAATCAGAATCTTCCACAGTATCATGGAGACTACCTCCTTCTCTCTCAGAATTTTCAGACTCAAGATCCTCAACCTCTTCTTTTGTCTTGACAGGACCTCTGAATCTTCTACCCAGGTTGATGAGGCCCCCTGATTTTCTAGTCTTTTTCTTCTTCTTAGTCAGAAGTGCCTTCAGCTCATCTTGTCCCTTGGACAAGTTCAGGATCATTTCTTGAAATTGTGCATTATGAGCCTGGAGATCCTTAACAGTTTGTTCGAGAGCCATTTCTATTGAAATAAACAGTGAGAAGATAAGATTCCTATTCAAAAGAAACATGTGATGTGATGATATGGTATGTATATGTTTATGCAATGTTTTCAAGGACCGCAGAATTTAAATTTGTGTAAACAACCAAAAATGAAACTTTTATTAGTAAGCAATAAACTTGTTTGCCTCTTGGGCTTACAATAAAATGAAATAAATACAAAAATGGGGTTTTAAGTCTCCCATGGACGTTACATCTTTGTATGGAGGTATGTGTCGCTCCCACCAAATGAGGCTAGGTCAAATGGGGTACAGACGCGAACGGTCGGCGAAAGGGATGAGAACACACAAGGGTGAACTCAGGAGAAAAGAGTCGCCAGCTAGGCATTTTTATCCCAGAGGAAAGGTAATGTTGCATAAACCTAAGAAAAGATATGGATAAGACGGTCGCGAACCAGAGAGACTGAGGAAGGGGGTTGGTTACAACCTGGGAAGGTATTAGCACACAGATTGTCCGTCGTACTCGACGGGATCCACGCTTAAAAGATTTGTGTTTTAGAGGGGTAGTGTCAGTGCAATATGTGTATCAAAGCTGGAAAAGAATGCAAGTGTCAGTGTAAAAGAAGTGTGAAGTGTATAAGAGAAGTGTCGGTGTAAGAACAGGAGTATGAAGCTCAAGACTATGAGGCTTAAAGAATGATGCTGGAAGGAGGGGGAATATATAGAGACTTTTGTTCGATAACTGTTAAGTTATGCCTACGTATCCTCTCGTGCAATGAGGAAGTCAAAACACCGTAGTTCGACTCAAAGAGACTGAAAGATAAATTGACTTGTGAACTGCTTGCTTATCTATGCTCAAGTGTATGACCTATCTGGCTCAGGTGCAAACTGTCTTGCATTAGAAGGAAGAAGCAAGTTCTCGTTTGTGAGTGAATAAGATGAGAAAAGAATCCCGGAGGAGACAATTATTGTTTGTTTTTGTGCTTTCAATCTTTTATTGCTTTTGAAAGTTTGTCATAGGAAAATGAGCTTAAGCCTAAACCAAGGGTTAGTAAACTCATCACATCCTCCCTCTGATTAGGGGTAATGAGAATACCTCAAGTGTGAAGTAAGCACCTCACACTTAATCACCATGGTGTAGGATTAAGGTCATTAACCTGTTTGCATTTATTTAGATGTTTTTGTTGTTTTTGTTTAGTGTTAAGTAATGGTTTAAGCCATAATCAAGGATTTAATGGACTCATTACACCATCCTAATAGAAGGATAATAGATGAGAACATTTAAGTTGAGGAAGGCTCCTCAACTTAATCCATGATTAGGGATTAACCTCATGACAAAACAAAGCCTTTATTAGATGGATTTTAGTTAATGATAAGATGAAGAAGTGATTTTTATGATTTGTAAGACAACTTGAGGGGGACTTGTCCATTAA
This sequence comes from Lathyrus aphaca, assembly GCA_963966055.1. Classification (NCBI taxonomy): domain Eukaryota; kingdom Viridiplantae; phylum Streptophyta; class Magnoliopsida; order Fabales; family Fabaceae; genus Lathyrus; species Lathyrus aphaca. The sequence continues at coordinate 16,210,373 of OZ014524.1, forward strand.
CACTAGGGTTAGTCCTTCTTAACCAATTAAGGAAGAATTAGAACCCTAATGCAAGGCCCAAGTTACAAGCTTGATGTCTTAGTGGTTATTAGGTGAATTGATTAAAGGATTTAAACACATTAAGGGTTTAACACTTAGGATTAAAGTTATACATTTCATCCTAATAGAAGGATGCAGGCATAAGCTTAATCACAAAGCCTTAAAACCTTTAGGGTTTAGTCCCTGATTATGAGATGGGAAGAGAAGACTCAAAGATGACACAAAGGTAAAACTATATGGGGGACTAATAAAACCCTAATTGTTATCATACTTGGAGATCCTAGGGTTTATGGGGCTTAAGGGAGAAAGATCTTCAAAGAACCACCAAGGAGAGAAGGAGATGAAAGGAGAAAGAAGCAGAGAGAAGCAAGACAACTTGCTTCACTTAAGAAGACAAGTTACTTGAAGAAAGAAAGTAGGAGATGAACATGAATGAGCAAACTCACTCTAGTACACAAGATAAAATGCAGAAATGATGCAAGAGAGAGATGAAAAGAGATTGTGAGAAGTGAAGGCAAATTCACTTCTCAAAACAACTTACCACCTGAAAAGTTAGCAAAAGAAATGAAATGCAATGCAAATGAGATGGAATGCCATGGTGCAAACCAAAACCAGAAGCATAAATATGATGTTAATGATGCTAAGAGATGATGCAAACATATGGCAAGAGATGAGAGTGATCAAACAAGCATAAGGATGCAAATGAGGCATGCTTTGAACCATGGAAGTTCATGAATGTTTATGAAATGAAATGAACACATAACATGGAAAATGAAAGATGCAATGATCAAACATGGTTCTAAGATGTCCTAAGATGTATTATTAATCATGTGGATGCACAAAATGTCATGGCAAGTCATTGAATGCAAGCAAATGAGAGATGGATGCAAAGGAAGGCACAAATTAGGGTTTACATACAACATGCTTCACAAAAATCCAAAACCAGAAGCAAATGACATGAAAAAAAATTGAAAATGGGATCAAAGGAACCCTAAACCTACACAAGTTCACTGCCCAAAGGAGGGGATCCAACTCTTAACCTAGTGCAAGTTATGAATTTCCTAAGTTGGCTAGGGTTTTGGGGTGCCTCACAAAGAAAAATACAAAGCAAATTGAAAATGAAAGATAAATTCAAACCAATTTTATCCTATAAACTACATGCTATGGAGGATGCAATGCAAGAAGAACCATCATCAAACTCTCAAAGGTTAGGCAGAATGGATTTTTCAAAGTTTGAACCAAGATATTGCCTTAAAATGAATTTAATTCCAACAAAAATTGTCAAAATGAATCAAGAACAAAAAATAAATTTGGTTTGAGAGTTTGATAATGTTTCTAAATGTTTTGAAATGCAGTGTGAATTTTTTTGTGATTTTTAAATACCTAAATGTATTTTTAATTAATTAATTTTCATTAACTAATAAAAAATAAACATTTAAATGATTTAAAAATAATTTTTAATGCAAAAAATAAAAATAAAAATATTTTTGGGTTCTGAAAAATGATGAAATGTTTGACAAAAATTTTCAGAATTTTTAAATGTATTTTACTATTTTAAATAATTCGTGGAAATAAAATGCAAAACAAATAAAATTAAAATGAATTTAAAAGAAAAAAGAGAAAGTCAGCTAATATGAGGGTGTAAACACCCCAAATTTTCCCTCACCCATTCATACCATGGCTTGTGATCATCTCATATGCATAATCTCAATCATACCATCTCATATCACATTTTTGATTCACTGCATAGATTCAAAGTCATCTGCATCTAGGGTTTGTGATCTGAGCTATCCAAGAGCCTCTTGAGCCACTCCAAAGGTCATAAATCACTTCAAATGGGTCCATGTGTGTTCAAGTATCATATTATATCCTCTCAAAGTCAAGAATGCCAAAGAATCACAAGAACTGGGATTTGTATGAAAGCAGAGCCAGGCTTGACTGCACAGATGACCTAGAATTAGGGTTTTGGTTTCAGAGGCCATAACCCCAATTTTTTTGGTCATTCTTGTTTCTATTGGTCTCTATATGGTATAGGGAGTATGCATATCAATTTTCTTGAAGAAATTCCATGGGGAAGTCATCTGATCAAGAGTTGACTTTTCAAGCAAGTCAGTGCAAAATCAGGGCATCTGAGGCCCCCAATGACCCAACCAAAGGGAATTCTTCATCATTTTGATTGTATATGATCTTTATTTTATCATAGAAGAGGTTGGAAGTTCACAAAATTGAAGAATTTCAAGTCTTTTGCAAAGTTGACTTTTTGGGCAAGTTTGACTTTTAATGAAAATGTCATTTTATGCAACTTTTTCAACCCTTACTTTTTGATTCAAGAAAGCTTCAAATGGAAAAACTTTGGTCATGAAAGTTGTAGAATAGATCTTTCCCTTTTCAAAAAAGTACAAGAACATGACCTAATTCATTTTGGATCAAAAGTTATGGCTCATCAAAGTTGGCAAAAATCACTAAAATTCAAGTTATGCACCAAATGGAAAAACTTGCAAATTCTTGTACCAAGGCAATTTGTGACTTCAAATTGATGTCTAACCTTTACACAAACATCACACAACATTCAAAAATCAGAATGGGCCAAGAGATCACATGTTTATGACTTATGGAGCAAGACTTTTTCATAAAGAAACAAAGGCAAGCCAAGTTGCAAAAACTCATGATAGCATTTCATCCACTTGCTAGCTAGCTTGCTGATCAACCCTAGCCTTTTCCCTCACCATGCTGCGCAACATACCCTCCTTGTACTTGGCTAGAACATGACCCATGCCCTTCTTACACAAAAGTTGACATTTTGCAAAAGCAACCATACCTATCACAAAAGGACATGTCTTGTCATCTGACCAATAGCATTTGTTTATACAAACAAAATGCAAGCCAAACCACACAAGAAGAGAGCCTGAAACACACCACAAGCCAGTTTTCTCATTTTCACTCCTTTGAGCAAAATCTTTCGAAACTCAGCATACAAGCCACAAACACTCAAACAAACTTCACAAACCTTCTCACCATGCTTCACTGAACACAAAGCACCCTTCAAAGCAGCCTGAAACTCAAAGAAACAGAAATACGATTCTCACTTGACCTTGAACAGAACTGCCTCAAACTTCCAAACCAGCCATCACAAACTCTTTCTAAGCATCAAGACTTCATCAGGGGCCTAAAAGGAGTGGATTGCGCAAAGAGAAGAGGTCAGAAAGTTGCAAACTGAAAAGCTTCAAACTCAGGTAGCTTCATGAACTTTTTTCCAGAACGTGCATTTTAAGTTCCTAAATGAATCTACATGCTTCCCTGATCATGAATATGTGATTATTTTTGAAAATGGTTGAGAAACCAGGATGTATGAATGCTCTGAAACTTTTTGCCCTAAAACTGTTTTGATTCGATTTGGCTGATTTAGGAATGATAAATGTTGTTTAAATGAGGGGTTTGATTCGTGTGTGAGTGGGGAAGAGTTCTGGGCAGTTAGATTTCGTTTTAGATGCGTTTAGAGGGAGTTTGAAGTTTTGGTTGATCGGAGAAGACGACCGGAACAGTGTTCCGGTCGCCTGAAAGTCATTAGGGCACGAATTAGGGCTTAATCAGTGTAATTAGTGAGTTTGAATGCTGGCCCTTGGATGTGGCGCCAAGTCTCTTCCCGCGCGCGTATGTTTGAATCTGGATCATTGGATGTGCATACTTTTCTATTTTCAGTTTTATTTCATTTTTATTTTCCATTTAATTACATTGTTTTCTCCATTTTATAAAAAATAGCAAAATCATTTTAAAAATTCTGAAATTTTTTGTATAAACTTTTATTTAATTTCAGAAACCAAAAATATTTTTATTTTTATTTTTTGCATTTGAAAAATATTTTTAAATAATTAAAAGTTTATTTTTAATTAATTAATGAGAATTAATTAATTAAAAATGCTTTTAGGTATTTAAAAATCACCAAAAAATTCATGAAACATTTAAAATCATTTAGAAACATTGTCCAACCCTCAAACCAAATTTATTTTTTGATCTTGATGCATTTTGAGAATTTTTCATGGAATTAAAATCATTTTAATGCATTATTTTGATCCAAACTTCCAAAAATCATTTCTGCCTAACTATTGAGAGTTGGACCTTGATTCTTTTTGCATTGCATTGTGTTTAGCATGTAGTATGTGAGATTAAATTGGCATGAATTGATCTTTCATTTTCCATTTGTTTGACATTTTCCTTGTTAAGGAACCCTAAAACCCTAGAAAACTTAGGAAAATCATAACTTGAATTAGGTTAAGAGTTGGAACTTCTCCTTTGGGCAGTGAGTTAGTATAGGATTGGGGATCCTTTGAATGCATTTTCAATTTTTTATCTTGATGTTTGCTTCTGATTTTGGTTTTTGTTTGATGCTTTGATCATAAACCCTAATTTGGGCTTCCATATGCATCCATCTTGCATTTGCATTCATACCTTGACTTGCCATGACATTTTATGCACCCATTTGATTCATTTAACATCTTAATACATATTGGAAGCATGTTTGATCACTGCATCTTGCATTTGCCATGTTGTATGCCATCTGCATTTCATGACTTTTCATGTATGTTCATGGTTCTTAACTTGTTTCATTTGCATCCATAAGCTTGTATGATCATCCCCATGTGTTGTTTCATGTTTGTAGCATCCCATAGCATCATTATCATCATGTACATGCTTCTGGTTTTGATTTTCATCATGCCATTTCATCTCATTTTGTATTGCATTGCATTCCTTTCACTAACTTTTCAGGTGGTAAGTTATCTTTGAGAAGTGAATTTGCCTTCACTTCTCACAACTTCTTTTCATCTCTTTTATGCATCCATACTGAATTTTGTTATGTGTTTGAGATTGAGCTTGCTCATTCTTTTTCTTCTTACTTTCTTTCCTCAAGTGACTTGACTTCTTGAATGAAGCAAGTTGCTTTGCTTCTCCTGATCCTTTCATCTGCTTCCTGTTGGTTCCATTGAAGACTTCTCTTGTAAACCTCACAAACCTTAGGAACAACCAAGCATGATAATGATTAGGGTTTTGATTAGTCCCCCCACTTAGTTTTACCTTTGTGTCTCATTGAGTCCTCTCTACTCATCTCATAATCAGGTATTAAACCCTAAAGGCTTTAAGGCTTTGTGATTAAGCTTATGCCTGCATCCTTCTATTAGGATGGAGTGTATAACTTTAATCCTAAGTGTTAAACCCTTAATGTGTTTAACTCCTTTAATCAATCCACCTAATAATCATCAAGACATCAAGCTTGTAACTTGGGCCTTGCATTAGGGTTCTATTTCTTCCTTAATTGGTTAAGAAGGACTAACCCTAGTGTTAATGGACAAGTCCCCCTCAAGTTGTCTTACAAACCCTAAAAAACACTTCATCATCATATCATTAACTAAAATCCATTTAATAAAGGCCTTGTTTTGTCATGAGTTTAATCCCTAATCATGGATTAAGTTGAGGAGCTTTCCTCAGCTTAAACATTCTCATCTATTATCCTTCTATTAGGATGGTGTAATGAGTCTGTTTAATCCCTGATTATGGCTTAATCTCATTACTTAACACTAAACAAAAACAACAAAAACATCTAAATAATCACAAGTAGGTTAATGATCTTAATCCTACATCATGGTGATTAAGTGTGAGATGCTGACTTCACACTTAAGGTATTCTCATTACCCCTAATCAGAGGGAAGATGTGATGAGTTTACTAACCCATTGGTTTAGGCTTAAGCTCATTAACTTATGACAAACTTTCAAAAGCAATAAAAGACTGAAAACTCAAAAACAAACAATAATCGTCTCCTCCGGGATTCTTTTCTCATCTCATTCACTCATAAACGAGAACTTGCTTCTTCCGTCTAATGCAAGACAGTTTGCACCTGAGCCAGACAGGTCATACACTTGAGCATAGACAAGTAAGCAGTTCATGAATCAATTCATCTTTCAATCTCTTTGGGTCGAACTACGGTGTTCTGACTTCCTCATTGCACAAGAGGATACGTAGGCATAACTTAACAGTTATCGAACAAAAGTCTCTGTATATTCCCCCTCTTTCAGCATCATTCTTTTAGCCTCATGATCTTGAGCATTTCACTCTTATTCTTACACTGACACAATACATATCACACATCACTTTCTTTAGCACTGACACCTGTACATCCTTTTCCAGCTCTTTATACACAAATTGCACTGACACTACCCCTTTAAAACATAAGTCTTTCAAGCGTGGATCCCGTCGAGTACGACGGACAATCTGGGTGCTAATACCTTCCCAGGTTGTAAGCAACCCCTTTTCTCAGCCTCTCTGGTTCGCGACCGTCTTATCCATTTCTTTCTAGGCCTATGCAGCATTGCCTTTCCTCCGGGATAAAAATGCCTAGCTGGCGACTCTTTTCATTCCCTGTGAGTTCACTCCTGTGTGTTCTCACATCCCTCTTTCTCCGACCGTTCACGTTTGTACCTTTATCTGGGCCTAGCCTCATTTATCGGGAGCGACAGAGGGTTGAGATTCAAATTCAAGGAGGCGGGAGTTGACTGCGCGCGCGAACGAACGGCCCAAATTCAAACTTGCCTAATTAAGTCATTAGCCCTAATCCTAACCCTAATCACTTTCAGATGACCGGAACAGTGTTCCGGTCATCTTCTCCGGCCAACCAAATTCCCAATCTCACTCAAAACGCATAAAAAACTCACTAAATTCTCCAGAATTAATCTATGAACATCACTAAACATAAACCCTACTACAAACATCATTTATTTTTCATGAATCAAGAGAAATAAACAAAAACATTTTTACGGGCAAACTTTCAGACAGTCAATACATGCTTGTTTCTTGACCATTTTCAAAACCAAACACATTCCGATGATCAGTGCAACTCATAGAATCATTTTATAACAAGAAATTAAAGTTCTGGAAAAAATGTTCTTGAGCTCACCTGAACTGGAGCTTTCGAAACAGGGACTTTCTGGCTGCTTCTTTGGTCCAAACAAGCTCCAATGATCCTCCCCAGAAGTTTGTGATGCTTAGCTGGAGTTTATATGGTCTCTAGAGGAAGTTTGCAGAAGCTCAGGTCAATGAAGGAGGGAAATCGTGTTTTTATGTGGGAGGTTTCAGGCCAAAACAATGGTTGGGAAATGATCAGAGGACCATGGTGAGTGATTTGGTGAAGTTTGTTTTGATGTTTGAAGGCTGTGTGATGAGTTTCGAAACAAAATGCATAAGAGGTCAGTTTTGGGAACTATGGCTTGTGGGATGTTTCAGGCTGTGTTGTGCTATGTGTTGAGTCTCTTTTGGTACACATATCAATCCTTGATAGGTCAGAGAGTTGTTGTGGAGCAGTGTGATTGGTATGGAGCAAAATGCATAAAGTCAACTTTTTGTGTAAGAGAGATATGGGCCATTTCAGTCAAGGTACAAGGCATGGCTTGGCTGCATCTTGAATCAAGGAGAACCATGGAAATGAATTTGAGGCAATGCAGCAAGTGGATTAGGGTTTGTGAGAGTTTTTGCAATTTCACAAAGTCTTGGCCCTTTTGAAGTTTCTTAATGCACAAATCATGAAAATGGACAATTCTTTGGTGCATTATGACTTTTAGGTCATGGTTCATGTTTGTGCAAAGGTTAGAAGTCACATTGAAGTCATATTTTGCCTTGGCAAGAGGTTTTGCAACTTTGCCTCTTTGGTAAAAAACTTGAAATTATGTGATTTTGTCCAACTTTGACAAGCCATAACTTTTGATCCAAGATGAATTAGAATGAGTTCTTGTACTTTTTGAAAAGGGAATGATCCATTCTACAACTTTCATGACCAAAGTTTTCTCATTTGAAGCATTTTTGAATCAAAAAGAGAAGGTTGAAAAACTTTCCCAAAATGGCAATTTTACATTACAAGTCACTTTCCCAAAAAGGCAATTTTGCAAATGGCTTGAAATTCTTCAATTTTGTGAATTTCTAACATCTTCCATGATCAAATAAAGATCATACATATTCAAAATGATGGAGAATACCCTTTGGTTGGGTCATTGGGGGACTCAGATGCCCTGATTTTGCACTGACTTGCTCAAGAAGTCAACTCTTGATCAGATGCCTTTCCCATGGAATTTCTTCATGAAAATTGATATGCATGATCCCCACAACATATAGAGACCAATAGAAACAAGAATGACCAAAAAATTTGGAGTTATGGCCTCTGAAACCAAAACCCTAATTCTAGGTCATCTGTGCAGTTAACCCTGGCTCTGCTTCCATGCCTTTCTCAGTTCTTGTGATTCTTTGATTTCCTTGACTTGGTGAGGATATGATATGATGTTTGAACACACATGGACCCTCTTGAAGTGATTGATGACCTTTGGGGTGGCTCAAATGGCTCAGGGATGGCTCAGATCACAAACCCTAGATGCAGATGACTTTGAAACAAAGTAGTGAAACAAAAAATGCACTATGAGATGCTATGATTGAACTTATGCACATGAAAAGATCACAAGTCATGGTGAAATGAGTGAGGGAAAATTTGGGGTGTTTACAGCTGCCCCTATTCAAGCATGAGTTAGTTGTGCAGAATGTAAGCAACGGCTTAACAGGAAAACAAGATAACTTGTGGTTGAATACCAAAGACAGTCCAAAATTTGCACTCACAGAATGAAGAAGATAAGGGATATAGATTGTAAAAGAAAATAAAGTATGATTGTAAAGTGTGGGCGACGGAGGACGACCGTCGAGCAGAGGACGACTGCTGGGGATGAAGCGATGACGGGGACGACCGACATGCTGGGGATATAAGAGATTATGATGGGGACGGCCATCAAGCAAAGCTATAAGACTCTCTGGGGATTATAGGTAAATGAAACAAATGATGAGGTACAATCATCAAAGGTGAAGGACGATCACCTAGCAGGGGACGGCTGCTTTGTTGGGGATAAGATGAGGGACGATCATCTAAGGTGAAGGACGATCACCTGGCAGGGTACGGCTGCCGAACGTATCACGACATAGGACGAATGTCGGATGAAAAGGTCGACGATGGGGATGGCCATCTAATAAGCATGATGAAGGACGATCATCAAGAGGTGAAGGACGATCACCTAGCAGGGAACGACTGCTGAAAATATCGCGACATAGGACGAATGTCGGATAGGAAGGGGTTCTAATGAATAGAGACTTCACTGGGGGTGATGAAGGACGATCATCAAGAAGGTGAAGGACGATCACCTGGCAGGGTATGGCTGCCGAAAATACCGTGACATAGGACGAATGCCAGATAGAAAAGAAGTTTTGTCGGGGACTTCGCTGGGGAATAGTAAACACAGACGAGCGTTTACATCCAAGAAATGAAAGGTATAAGTGTTTGGCATTGTGTTTAGATTAAAGATATGGACGAGCATCCTTAAGACTATAATACGGACGGGTATCAGGTAGAAACAAACGCTTGACATATGTTCAGAGATGATGATACGGACGAGTACCAACTGGTTAACAAAGAACACGGACGAGTGTCGAATCTGAGGGGGTTTAAGTGGCGTATAAGTAAAAAGATGATGAGTAACAAGTGTGAGTGAAACACGGACGAGTGTCTAACTTGCTGGGGAGAGTGCGACACGGATGAGTGTCGAAAAAAGTGTATTATAAACAAGTGTATGGTTTCCAAGGTGTTTGGGTAACTATGCTGGGGAAGGTGACACGGACGGGCGTCAAGGAATTGTATATATATATATATATATATATATATATATATATATATATATATATATATATATATATCTGTGAGTGCAAAGGGGACGCTTTGGCTTTCTGCTGGGGATATGACACAGACGAGTGTCAAGAAGTATCTGTAATGTGTAAGTATCTGTTTGGGTGATTTTACTGGGGAATGATGACACGGACGAGTGCTGAAAGGAGCATGTATCTGTACTTGTGAGTGTGAAAGTAAATGCCTTGGCTCTCTGGTGAGGAATTGGGGAACGTTCTGTATATTGTTGATGGATTGTCAGTATTTACAAGTGTTTGTTTCAGAAAATGGCTTATGATTATGCAGTATGTTTGATTTTTGCAGTAATGCTCCGTATTAGATGGAATGCTACGCTTTGTGGGGGAAAACATGATGTGAATGCTATGATTATGCAAAGATAACGATCCGGGACTCGGATCCCGTTGCTGTGAAGATACCTGACTGATCTGTTTGACGTGGACATCCCAGCTGGGGATAAGATCATTGGTAGATCTGATAAGATGTATCTGCATGGGGAAACAGATCACTGATAGACCCATCTCAGTAATGGGGGACCCAGCTGGGGTTTGTAGAAGCTTTCTTCACTCTGTTGTGAGTTCTTCATGCGTTGCTCTTCTGGATAGAGGTTGAAACTCTGTGGGGAGGTAGTTCCCCGGTTGGCACTTGGCTGAAGAAGAAGAAAGATCACTGAAAGATCTTTCTAGAGATCTTTGTGGGGATTCTGCTGAGGATGATACTCGACAACTTAGCTGGGGAGAAAACACCTCCGGTGCTAATCTGGGAGATGGACTGATTAGATAATGATCTGACAGCTTGCTGGGGAGAAGCTTTCATGCCCCATGTCGCGCCTTGAACACCTACAGTCCTACATGACAAAGAAACGTACAAGTATCCCGAGGTATCCCTTACTGGATTCCATCATAAGAGTTTAAACACTCCCGGGAGTAAGTATATTTCCTGTAAGTATGTAATTCAGGAAAGACGCATCTGTATTTATGCGATCAACAAATTAATGACATCGGACGTTTTTGCAAATAAAAGAGTACGAGACAGTGTGTGACTGAAAATCTGATTTTATTAATTCGAGTGCCCTGAATTGGCAAGATACATCCAAAGAAACGGATCTCCTGAAATGAGGAAATTGTTACAAATTGAGAAACAAAAGATGTTGGCAATGTTGATGACGCTTCAAGGAGCTTCCCTTTTGCTATGACTCGTATGACTTTTGACATTCTTCTCGTCTTGCTTTCTGAAGAAGGCTGATTCTGACCGACGCTCGGACCTTTCAAAGCTTACCAAGTTGTAAGTGATACAGACGAATTCAGAATGCAGTTGTTCGCTTATTCCCTTATTTTGCGTGGATCGCCTTTTCAGGTTTTCAATCCACCGGGATACCCATTTTTTGCCTGAGTTGTCCAATGCGGCTTTTCAACTCAGCGGGTGTACATTTTTTCATTTATTTTCCCTTATTTTTGCCCGAGTCTTTTATTCTATTTTTGACTCGCCGGGATGCCCTATTTTTGCCTGGACTTACATTCTGTTTTTATATCCAGCGGGTCATTTTCATGCGAAGTATTTTTTAACTGCATCTGAATTCACAGGGGACAGGAAGTCTTCACCATCCATAGTACTGAGCATCAGTGCTCCACCAGAGAAAACTTTCTTTACTATGAACGACCCTTCATAGTTCGGAGTCCACTTGCCCCTGTGGTCTGTATGAGGAGGGAGGAGTCTTTTCAGCACAAGATCTCCTACTTGGTACTCTCGGAGCCTGACTTTCTGATCGAAGGCTTTCTTCATTCTTTTCTGATACAGCTGCCCATGACAGATTGCAGCTAATCTCTTCTCTTCAATCAGACTCAGTTGTTCGTATCGGGATCGGACCCATTCTGCTTCACTCAGTTTAACATCCATTAGTACCTGCAGGGAGGGTAATTCAACTTCAACAGGTAGGACTGCCTCCATACCATACACAAGTTGATACGGTGTTGCCCCAGTGGATGTTCTGATTGACGTACGGTACCCATGCAAGGCAAATGATAACATTTCATGCCAGTCTTTGTAGGTGACTACCATCTTCTGCACAATCTTCTTGATATTCTTGTTAGCTGCCTCTACAACGCCATTCATTTTTGGCCTGTAAGGAGAAGAATTGTGGTGTTGGACCTTGAAGTCCCGGCATAGCTCTGCCATCATTTTATTATTCAAGTTAGAACCATTGTCAGTAATGATTCTTTCGGGTACTCCGTATCTGCAAATAATGTCTCTTTTCAAAAATCTGGCTACCACTTGTCTGGTGACATTTGCATAAGAAGCCGGTTCAACCCATTTGGTAAAATAGTCAATGGCTACCAGGATGAATCTGTGGCCATTTGAAGCAGTCGGTTCAATCTTGCCAATCATATCAATGCCCCACATGGCAAAGGGCCAGGGTGAAGACATCACATTTAGAGGATTCGGAGGCACATGCACCTTATTTGCATAAATCTGGCATTTATGGCATTTTCTGGCATATGCACAACAGTCTGCATCCATTGTGATCCAGTAATAGCCTGATCTTAACAACTTTTTAGCCATGGCATGTCCTCCTGCATGGGTACCAAAGGATCCTTCGTGCACTTCGTGCATTAGCAAGTCTGCTTCTGTCTTATCAACACATCTGAGGAGTACCATATCAAAGTTTCTCTTGTACAAGGAACCGTCAGTATTCAGGAAGAAACCACCAGCTAGCCTTCTTAATGTCTTCTTATCATTGGAAGATGCCCCAGGTGGGTATGTCTGATCCTCCAAGAAGCATTTGATATCATGGAACCAAGGCTTATCATCTTTAACGACATCTGCTGCAAATACGTATGCTGGTCTGTCAAGTCTGGATACTGCAATCCGAGGCACAAAGTTGGCGGCTTGAACTTTGATCATCGATGAAATGGTAGCCAGGGCATCTGCAAACTGATTCTCGTCCTGAGGGATATACTCAAGCTTGACCGTTGTGAAGAAAGTCAATAACCTTCTTGTATAATCCCGATAAGGTATCAGATGATCCTGGTGTGTGTACCATTTGTCGTTGGTTTGATTAATTACCAGAGCTGAATCTCCGAACACAGTCAAATTTTTGATCCTGAGGTCAATGGCTTCCTCAAGTCCCATAATGCAAGCTTCGTATTCAGCTTCGTTGTTAGTGCAGTTGAAAGTGAGTTTTGCCGAGAAAGGCATGTGAACTCCTTTGGGTGTAATGAGTACTGCACCAACACCACGACCATTCATATTAATAGCCCCATCAAACATCATAGTCCATTCTTCTTCTGGGTTAGGCCCTTCAGTGTGAACAGGCTCTTCATGATCTTTTGCTTTTATGAACATGATGTCTTCATCAGGGAAGTCAAATCTCATAGGCTGGTAATCATCAATGGGTTGCTCAGCAAGATAATCAGACAATACATTGCCCTTGATGGCTTTCTGAGATGTGTACTGAATGTCATATTCTGTGAGGATCATCTGCCATCTTGCAACCCGTCCGGTAAGTGTTGGCTTCTCAAAAATGTACTTAACTGGATCCATCTTCGAGATCAATAAGGTAGTATGGGTCAACATATACTGTCTCAGTCGGCGAGCAGCCCACGCTAAAGCACAGCAAGTTTTCTCGAGCAGTGAATAACGTTGTTCACAGTCGGTAAACTTTTTGCTTAGGTAGTAAATTGCATACTCTTTTCGACCAGACTCGTCATGCTAGCCCAGCACACACCCCATTGACTCTTCTAATACTGTCAAGTACATGATTAGAGGTCTTCCTTCAACTGGAGGCATAAGGATTGGAGGCTCTTGTAAGTATTCCTTGATCTTGTCAAAAGCCCTCTGGCAGTCTTCATTCCACCTGACCGTTTGTTCTTTTCTTAACAGTTTGAACAAAGGCTCACAGGTTGCGGTAAGGTGAGATATGAACCTTGAAATGTAGTTCAATCTACCTAGAAACCCCCGAACTTCTTTTTCTGATTTTGGTGCAGGCATGTCTTGAATGGCTTTGACTTTATCAGGGTCAACTTCAATCCCTTTTTCACTTACAATAAATCCCAGCAGCTTACCGGATCGCACCCCGAATGTGCATTTGTTGGGGTTCAATTTTAGTTGGTACTTCCTTAGACGCTTGAATAGTTTCAGTAGATTTACCAGGTGGTCTTCTTCCGTAAGGGACTTGGCAATCATGTCATCCACATAACATTCAATTTCTTTATGGATCATGTCATGGAATAATGTTACCATAGCCCGTTGATAAGTGGCACCAGCATTCTTCAGTCCGAATGGCATTACCTTATAACAGAAAGTGCCCCAGGGTGTGATGAAAGTTGTCTTCTCCATGTCTTCAGGTGACATCTTGATCTGATTATATCCTGAAAATCCATCCATGAAGGAGAATACCGAGAACTGAGCCGTGTTATCAACCAATACATCAATGTGAGGTAAAGGGAAGTCATCTTTCGAGCTGGCACTGTTCAGATCCCGGTAATCCACACACATTCTCACCTTGCCATCCTTCTTAGGCACAGGTACAATATTAGCAACCCACGGCGGGTAGCTAGTCACAGCAAGAAAACCGGCGTCCCACTGTTTTTGTACCTCCTCCTTAATTTTCATTGCCATATCTGGGCGAGTACGGCGCAGCTTCTGTTTTATTGGCGGGCAATCTTCCTTTAAAGGCAGCTTGTGCATGACAATATCGGTGTCCAACCCTGGCATATCCTAATAAGACCAAGCAAAAACATCCACGTATTCCCGAAGCATATCAAACAGTTGCTCTTTTACTGAGTCTTGCAGGCAGGCCCCAATCTTAACTTCCTTCACGTCTTCTTCCGTACCAAGATTAACCGTTTCAATCTCCTCCTGATGAGGAGTGATAAACTTCTCCTCTTGCCTTAACAACCTGGCTAGCTCTTCAGGAAGCTCATAATCTTCTTCAACCCCTTCATCAGCTTGATTGATTGGATTGTCAAAGTCATACGAAGTCATAGCAGTGTTGTTGTCGGTGCAATCTGAAAGGCACTCTCTGCAAGGGTTTAGATTGTTTATTTTAGTGATCGATTTTATCTTATTTAGAAAAAGGTGAAATGAAGTTATCATTTTGAAAACATTGCCATTTTATTTTTTGTACAAAATGAAAAATGAAAAACAGTGAGCGAAAAAGAAAAAGACTCATTTGCAAAAGATGTCTGATATTCATTGATTGATCTATTTGCACAAAATTACAAGATGTCCCGATTACAAAATGAGTCTTGTCATCTTGCGCAAGATGCAAGACTTGATGCATGCTTTAAAATACAGGAAATAATAATTACTCTGCAGGAGTAACCCTTATAATTTCCTGGGAAGACCAGTTAAGGACTTGGCTCCCCGGGATCCTTGGACGTATCCAGCTCTCCAGGTTGCGGTCGCTTTCCTCCTCGTCTTCCAAGTTGTTCGCTGCATCCGGGGTGAGCATTCCCCCGCTGACAAAATTGGGCTTCTTGGCAGCCTCTGATTGATCTTGTTGAGTTGGTCTGTAACCCAACCCAAATTTGTCTTCTTTCTTCTCCACGGGCAACAACTTGCCCCAGCCTTGGGCAGTACCCTCTTCAACAACCTTCCGGGCTTGCTGATACGACGTTATGGAAGTTCCCAGTACAGAAGATGCTTCATTGATGTTCAGGGCTTCAAACCCCTGGCTCATAGTTTCATGGATCTCTCCATCCATCTCAATGTATTTATACATAGCCAAATGGCTAACAAAGATGTCTTCTTCCCCACAGATGGTGATGATCTGGCCTTCCCACTCGAATTTCAGCTTCTTGTGAAGGGTAGACGTAACAGCGCCAGCGGCATGAATCTAGGGTCTACCCAACAAACAGCTGTAGGCCGGCTGAATGTCCATCACATAGAAGGTAATCTTAAAAGTCTGCGGGCCAATCATCACAGGCAGATCAATCTCCCCAAGCACTGATCTTTTAGAGCCATTGAATGCTCTCACCACCAAATTACTCGGACGCAATGCCAAGCCATCATACTCCAGCTTCACCAAGGCTTTCTTTGGTAGAACATTGAGCGACGACCAGTGTCCACCAGTACATGAGATAGAACAACACCCTTGCATTCCAGGGTGATATGTAAAGCCTTGTTGTGGTTACATCCCTCAGTTGTTAAGTCAGCATTGGTGAAGCCTAGTCCATGACTGGTGTTGACATTTGCCACCACAGTTTTTAGCTGATTAACAGTGATCTCCTCTGGCACGTATGTTGCGTGCAGGACTTTCAATAATGCATTCCTGTGAGCTTCAGAACACATCAACAGGGATAATATGGAGATTTTTGAGGGAGTTTGGTGAAGTTGATCCACCACCTTATAATCACTTCTCTTTATGATTCTCATAAACTCGTCTACATCTTGCTCAAAAGATGTCTTCTGAGTTTCTCTGACAATTGGCTCTTCAGGTACCACATTCTTTCCTTTCGCTTTGGCAACAGCTTCTGCTTCGACATTAGGTCTTTGTAATTGTGAGGCAAAAAGGCGTCCGCTTCTGGTGAAGCCTCCGCCTCCCCCAACATTATCATTTTGTGGAGAAGAGGTTGAAGAATCCAAAGTGATTTTCTCCCCGTTGCAGTAAAGATCAGAGCCATAATGCCAAGGTATGGCATTGCTGCTTTCATAGGGAACTGGTCCAGGTACCCTGATGGTAACTGGACTGACTGCTGCAGAGGAGGGTACTGTAATGGTGTGCGGATCGTAGTAAATTGTGACTGGTGATCTGGCAGGAGGTGCCACTATTTGTTGCTGAAAGTTGCTATCTGGAGGAACAATTGATGGATCATAGTAGATGGTGACCGCTGAGATATCTTCATTAATTTCTATTGATGTTGTAGAAGATTCGGCTGAATAAATGGATGTTGATGTTGTAGAAGAAAGGGTTGTTGGCATTTGATTTGTTGAAGTGATGGATAGAGCCATTGTTGATGATATTGATGAATCGGTAGGAATGATTGTTGCTGCTGTTGTAGAAGAATCAGGAATTGTTGTCAAAGGAATTGCTGGATTTATAGGTGCCGTTGTTGAGATCTGAAGGATACCATCCTTGATAAGACCATTTATGTCGCTTCTCAAATTATCACACCCGTTGACCGCAATGTTGCAATACCCACAACCGAGTTCACACCCGGGAAACACCTGGCACTCTAGAAGCTGAGCTTTAATTTCGACTAGAGGTGTTCGAATTTGTGCAACACTGGTGATCAAAGTAGACGGTCTGTCTTCCTCGATGGCATTAATCCTCGGCCCACCATGGTTAGGCATAGGATTTCTGTTGATATTTGGAGGAGGTGTGAAGTTGAGGGCCTTAGAATCCACAAAATCTTGCACTTTCATTTGCAAAGCCCTGCATTTCTCAGTATTGTGGCCAGGTGCATTGGAGTGGAAAGCACACCTGGCGTTGACATCATAATTCTTCAGGAGATTAGAGGGATCTGGTGGTGCCAATGTCCTTAACTCAACCAAGTTAAGCTTCAGGAGTTGTGGCAATAAAGCAGCATAAGGCATAGGGATAGGGTCAATCACCCTATTTGCCTGTAATGGTCTTTGTGGAAAGGGTCTTTGCTGTTGATTGTTATTGTTGTTGTTATAGGCTCTTTATGGCGGATACTGAACTTGCTGCTGATAATGTGGTTGTTGTGGTTGTTGATATGTTGGTTGCTGAGGAATCGGAGCTGGAATAGTGACAGCTGCTACTGATCTGTGGACATACTGAGGTCTGCCCCTGCTGGCATGAATGGCATTTGTCTCACCGGTCCTTCGAGGTCCCACAAAAGGCTTCCTGGGATTACTGGACGAACTTGCACCATTATCAGAAATTTTGCCCATTTTTAATAGACTTTCAATTCTTTCTCCAGCTATAACTACGTCAGCAAAACTGGTGGAAGAAAAGGCAGCTAGCCTATCAATATATGTTCCTTGCAGCGTATTCATAAACATGTCGGCCATTTCTCTTTCCGACATGGGTGGCTGGACAGCAGCAGCAAGCTGTCTCCACCTTTGGGCATATTCCCTGAAGCTTTCTCTGGAGGATTGAGACATTCCCATTAGGAGGGTCCTGTTAGGAGCCATATCCAGGTTATATTGGTATTGTCGGATGAAGGCCTCAGCTAGGTCCTTCCAGCATCTGATAGTAGATCTGGTCAAGTGTGAATACCACTCTCTTGAAGCCCCAGTCAAACTGTCTTCAAAATAGAACATCCACAGTTTTTCATCCATGGTATATGCTTTAAGTCTTCCCAGAAAGGACTGTAGATGAGTTCGTGGACAGGAGGTTCCATTGTATTTCTCGAAGCACGGAGGTTTGAACTTGTGGGGAATTCTTACTCCATCCACTAACCCCATATCCATTACATCAAAACCCAAGGAGTTTTGAGACTCCAAGGACCTCAACTTTTTAGCAATTTCATCAAACCTTCGGTCATAGACTTCATCTCCAGCTCCCATTACAGTGAATTGCTCCTCTTGGGGGTCTTCTTGTAAATCCTCCCCCCAGTAGTATTTCCTTGCACATTACCCGGGATATTGACTTCCGGATCTAGATGTGGTCCAAATACAGGTGGGTTAACATGAGGCTGTCCCCTCTCATTGTTACTTGTTCCTCCAGTCCCAGGATGAGGCTCCTCGGGGGTCTGTCTTTCTACCAATGCCCTTAACCTCTCTTGGCTCTGAGCCAGACCAGTCATCACAGTCATGAATTGGGCCATTTGGTTTCTCATTTCCACCCTTTCATTAGCCATCTGGGTCCTGACCTCTGTCAGGTCTTGCTGTACTTGCTCCATTAGAATACCCGGAAGGTTGTTGCGAGTAGGATACCGGTGTGCACGGTTGACAGGGAACACTCTTCTGCGAGTAATATTTCCTGAACCACAACAGAGTTAGAAACAAACAAAATAATAACAAAACCTACAAAACAAACAAAAGTCAGTATGCAATGCAGTATGCTTATTTATTTTCCAAGGTATCCGGCTTGGTTATTGGTTTTGACCTTTCCAGACCTCGAGGAAGATGCTTTTGATGTTGCTTGAGAAAATAAACTCAATGAAAACAAACTAACAAATACATTACAAATGGTGGATCATACATAGTTTGTTTTTACAACATATGCCCCTGAAGGGTCAAAATACAACATAAAAAGAAAAGTACATCAAATGGAAATAACAACAATCAAAGAGTCAGACATCTAGTCCAAACTCATCCTCCTTAACCTCCTTCAGAAGAGCCTCAGTCACCGGACCAGCTGGATGCTCTGTAATAGTCCTGATGAGAAGGTTTCTGGTGGTGATGGCAGTGGTCAGCTTCTTGTGCCTATCTTGGTCCTTTGACCTCTTCAAACCAGCCCTAAGCTTCAACTCTGAAATCTCCTTCTGAGCTGCCAGCAAAGCTTCTTGTTGCTTCTTTTCAATGGCCTCTAACTGCTCAATCCTGGCTTGAGTTCTCTGATCTTCTTGAGTACGGGCTTCAGTGATCCTGACCCACCTAGCCTGACTTTCTTGCAGATAGAGATCAATCCTAGCCTTCTGAAGCTTGGCCTCTTTACAGGCATTCTTCAATATTTGCTCCCCAGCTCTTGCTTTCTTGATGTAGTCCTCTATTTTCTCAATCTTGGCCAGATGTTCCACCTTAAGCTTCTCCAACCTCTCAATGTCTAAATGACCATCACTCCTCTCCCAGAGGGTCTTCTTCAGAGCTTGAGACAGATTCTCATTCCTTTCCTTCAGCTTCTCAAATTCTTCCAGGCTGACAGTGGTTGTTGGCTGTACTGTGGATGGTCCAGGTATATCCTCAATGGTGAAGGGCATCCCAGAAATCTGAGCTCTAGCATGAGACCATTCATAATACTGAGCTGAAGCAACATTATTGCACCTTCCAAGAATAGCCATCCCCTTTGTCTGGATGTTGTCCCAAGCCCAGGATGATTGTCTGACAGCATCTAGATTAGGTTTTATCTCACAATACAGAGTCTCAGCTAAATCTTGCATTCTAGGAGGGTGGACCAAAGCATAGCCCAGTTGTCTCTTAAACAGCAAAGGATTGTAGTTAATGCAACCCTTCACTCCTATTAGAGGTACATTTGGGTACTGCCCACAGCTAGTGATTATGTCATTGCCCTTGGTGCTCTGGGTGCACCATCTGATGTCATCTGAAGTCAAAGCAATAAGTCTCTTAGCCCAATTCTTCTGTTGGTGGGGATTCAGGAATGCATCTAACTTAGGTAGGTGTTTGAGCAGCCAAGTATGAAACAGAGGAGCACAACATCTCACCAACTTTCCTCTTTGTTTCTCATTCCTCTGATGAATGGAGTAATAGAAATCTCCCAGCAAGGTGGGTACTGGGTTCCTCAGAAGGAAAAGATGAATGGCATTCTTGCTGATAAACTTGGGCTCATCTGCAAACAATATAACCCCATATATGCTGAGGGCTAACACTGCACAAACTGCCCTCCATTCTCCCAAAGAGGCCTTCAGGATGGCCTGAGAAATCAAGAAATCCAAGTGAAAACCAGGGATCCCAGCCTTTGTTGTCATGTTCTGCTCAATCAAAATAGGCTCCAGGTACAGTGCTTTTGCCACTTCTCCATTGCTGGGAGAAGTCATCTCTGGGTTGAAAGGGACACCACCCCTGACAGGTACTCCAATCAATGATGAAAACTCCTCCAAAAGAGGTCCTAGCTGAAAGTCTGGGAATGTAAAACATCTCAAAGGAGGGTCATAAAACTGTAGGCATGTGTGGATCATGCTCCTCTGAGAAGGGTCTAGGTCCATAACCATATCAAGGATACTTCCATAATGCTCTCTGAATAATGGGATGTGGTCTGGAGTGATAAGTGACTGGACCTACCTGATACTAGTCAACACAGGCTCAAAGAAATGGTATGAAATGTTGCTCTTCCTAGGTGTAGCCATGACTGCTGATAAAGAGCTGAAGACAAGTGCTGATGAAGATCGAGACTGGTACTGGAGATGAGCCACTGATAGGCTGATGCTGGTGATGAAGGCAACTAAAACAGACAACTGATGAAGATAGCTGAAGCAGATAACTGATGAAACAGAGGTCTATGCAGATGAAGGGGTCAAAACCAAGCCAGATATAATGTGGATACCCTGAAAAACAAATAAACAAATGTTAAATGATGCAAATGATGAGTATGCAAATGATATGCAAGGGTTTGTGATCAAGCTGGATCTGATTTATCTTTCTTTGATATAAAGTCCATGTGTGTTCAAGAAGTCCAGATGGAGGTCTAGAAAACCAATAACCAGGGTGGGGGACTCAAATAAAGAATCACATGTCCAGGGTTAAATCACAAGAACTGTCCAAAGTGAGGTACTCTTAAACCAAATAGTTACAGGGTATGATGTGGTCAAGGGTACCTGCAAACCTGTAAACAGCCCAACCCCCTCACAGGTGATGTTCTAAAACAAGGATCCTCAGACTTGGATCAATTATGAGAAGTGAAAACACTTCTAACCCGGAGGTACAGTGTTTACAATAACCATAAAAGATCCTCCTCTAATTCACCTCAGTTTCTGAAGGTCATAATAAAGGTCATCCAGACTTAGCAGGCTTCCTAGATAGCCCTAGCACTACAGGTGATCTGTAGCACAGAGTTCTCAAGAAGAAACCCACATCTGAACCGTGTTTCATATTCCCGCACCAGACCGAAATGGAATGGGAAAGAACATGAACCACTCTAGCCTAGGTGTCACTCAGGTCCCAGGTATAGGACCTCAAACTCTCAATAGAACCCCACCCATCAAAACAACAAACCAGATCCAGCAAGATGACAGTATGACAGTATGATATATAAAACTGTAAAGAAAGCAATAAACAAGACTGTACATAAAGCAATAAATAAAGCAAATAAATAAACACAATTAGCACATAACACCCCAGTAAACACAAATCAAACAAGCTCTAGGAGGAACCCACAAAAAGAACCAGAAGCCCTGGTTACAATATAAGGGTCCCCAGCAGAGTCGCCAAGCTGTCGCTCCCACCAAATGAGGCTAGGTCAAATGGGGTACAGACGCGAACGGTCGGCGAAAGGGATGAGAACACACAAGGGTGAACTCAGGAGAAAAGAGTCGCCAGCTAGGCATTTTTATCCTGGAGGAAAGGTAATGCTGCATAAACCTAAGAAAAGATATGGATAAGACGGTCGCGAACCAGAGAGACTGAGGAAGGGGGTTGGTTACAACCTGGGAAGGTATTAGCACCCAGATTGTCCGTCGTACTCGACGGGATCCACGCTTAAAAGATTTGTGTTTTAGAGGGGTAGTGTCAGTGCAATATGTGTATCAAAGCTGGAAATGAATGCAAGTGTCAGTGTAAAAGAAGTGTGAAGTGTATAAGAGAAGTGTCGGTGTAAGAACAGGAGTATGAAGCTCAAGACTATGAGGCTTAAAGAATGATGCTGGAAGGAGGGGGAATATACAGAGACTTTTGTTCGATAACTGTTAAGTTATGCCTACGTATCCTCTCGTGCAATGAGGAAGTCAGAACACCGTAGTTCGACTCAAAGAGACTGAAAGATAAATTGACTTGTGAACTGCTTGCTTATCTATGCTCAAGTGTATGGCCTGTCTGGCTCAGGTGCAAACTGTCTTGCATTAGACGGAAGAAGCAAGTTCTCGTTTGTGAGTGAATAAGATGAGAAAAGAATCCCGGAGGAGACGATTATTGTTTGTTTTTGTGCTTTCAATCTTTTATTGCTTTTGAAAGTTTGTCATAGGAAAATGAACTTAAGCCTAAACCAAGGGTTAGTAAACTCATCACATCCTCCCTCTGATTAGGGGTAATGAGAATACCTCAAGTGTGAAGTAAGCACCTCACACTTAATCACCATGGTGTAGGATTAAGGTCATTAACCTGTTTGCATTTATTTAGATGTTTTTGTTGTTTTTGTTTAGTGTTAAGTAATGAGTTTAAGCCATAATCAAGGATTTAATGGACTCATTACACCATCCTAATAGAAGGATAATAGATGAGAACATTTAAGCTGAGGAAGGCTCCTCAACTTAATCCATGATTAGGGATTAACCTCATGACAAAACAAAGCCTTTATTAGATGGATTTTAGTTAATGATAATATGAAGAAGTGATTTTTATGATTTGTAAGACAACTTGAGGGGGACTTGTCCATTAACACTAGGGTTAGTCCTTCTTAACCAATTAAGGAAGAATTAGAACCCTAATGCAAGGCCCAAGTTACAAGCTTGATGTCTTAGTGGTTATTAGGTGAATTGATTAAAGGATTTAAACACATTAAGGGTTTAACACTTAGGATTAAAGTTATACACTCCATCCTAATAGAAGGATGCAGGCATAAGCTTAATCACAAAGCCTTAAAACCTTTAGGGTTTAGTCCCTGATTATGAGATGGGAAGAGAAGACTCAAAGATGACACAAAGGTAAAACTAAATGGGGGAATAATCAAACCCTAATTGTTATCATACTTGGAGATCCTAGGGTTTATGGGGCTTAAGGGAGAAAGATCTTCAAAGAACCACCAAGGAGAGAAGCAGATGAAAGGAGAAAGAAGAAGAGAGAAGCAAGACAACTTGATTCACTTAAGAAGACAAGTTACTTGAAGAAAGAAAGTAGGAGATTAACATGAATGAGCAAGCTCACTCTAGTACATAAGATAAAATGCAGCAATGATGCAAGAGAGAGATGAAAAGAGATTGTGAGAAGTGAAGGCAAATTCACTTCTCAAAACAACTTACCACCTGAAAAGTTAGCAAAAGAAATGAAATTTAATGCAAATGAGATGGAATGCCATGGTGCAAACCAAAACCAGAAGCATAAATATGATGTTAATGATGCTAAGAGATGATGCAAACATATGGCAAGAGATGAGAGTGATCAAACAAGCATAAGGATGCAAATGAGGCATGCTTTGAACCATGGAAGTTCATGAATGTTTATGAAATGAAATGAACACATAACATGGCAAATGAAAGATGCAATGATCAAACATGGTTCTAAGATGTCCTAAGATGTATTATGAATCATGTGGATGCACAAAATGTCATGGCAAGTCATTGAATGCAAGCAAATGAGAGATGGATGCAAAGGAAGGCACAAATTAGGGTTTACATACAACATGCATCACAAAAATCCAAAACCAGAAGAAAATGACATGACAAAAAATTGAAAATGGGATCAAAGGAACCCTAAACCTACACAAGTTCACTGCCCAGAGGAGGGGATCCAACTCTTAACCTAGTGCAAGTTATGAATTTCCTAAGTTGGCTAGGGTTTTGGGGTGCCTCACAAAGAAAAATACAAAGCAAATTGAAAATGTAAGATCAATTCAAACCAATTTTATCCTATAAACTACATGCTATGGAGGATGCAATGCAAGAAGAACCATCATCAAACTCTCAAAGGTTAGGCAGAATGGATTTTTCAAAGTTTGAACCAAGATATTGCCTTAAAATGAATTTAATTCCAACAAAAATTGTCAAAATACATCAAGAACAAAAAAGAAATTTGGTTTGAGAGTTTGATAATGTTTTTAAATGTTTTGAAATGCAGTGTGAATTTTTTTGTGATTTTTAAATACCTAAATGTATTTTTAATTAATTAATTTTCATTAACTAATAAAAAATAAACATTTAAATGATTTAAAAATAATTTTTAATGCAAAAAATAAAAATAAAAATATTTTTGGGTTCTGAAAAATGATGAAATGTTTGACAAAAATTTTCAGAATTTTTAAATGTATTTTACTATTTTAAATAATTCGTGGAAATAAAATGCAAAACAAATAAAATTAAAATGAATTTAAAAGAAAAAAGAGAAAGTCAGCTAATATGAGGGCTGAGATTCAAATTCAAGGAGGTGGGAGTTGACTGCGCGCGCGAACGAACGGCCCAAATTCAAACTTGCCTAATTAAGTCATTAGCCCTAATCCTAATCCTAATCACTTTCAGACGACCGGAACAGTGTTCCGGTCATCTTCTTCGGCCAACCAAATTCCCAGTCTCACTCAAAACGCATAAAAACCACACTAAATTCTCCAGAATCAATCTATGAACATCACTAAACATAAACCCTACTACAAACATCATTTATTTTTCATGAATCAAGAGAAATAAACAAAAACATTTTTACGGGCAAACTTTCAGACAGTCAATACATGCTTGTTTCTTGACCATTTTCAAAACCAAACACATCCAGATGATCAGTGCAACTCATAGAATCATTTTATAACAAGAAATTAAAGTTCTGGAAAAAATGTTCTTGAGCTCACCTGAACTGGAGCTTTCGAAACAGGGACTTTCTGGCTGCTTCTTTGGTCCAAACAAGCTCCAATGATCCTCCCCAGAAGTTTGTGATGCTTAGCTGGAGTTTATATGGTCTCTAGAGGAAGTTTGCAGAAGCTCAGGTCAATGGAGGAGGGAAATCGTGTTTTTGATGTGGGAGGTTTCAGGCCAAAACAATGGTTGGGAAATGATCAGAGGACCATGGTGAGTGATTTGGTGAAGTTTGTTTTGATGTTTGAAGGCTGTGTGATGAGTTTCGAAACAAAATGCATAAGAGGTCAGTTTTGGGAACTATGGCTTGTGGGATGTTTCAGGCTGTGTTGTGCTATGTGTTGAGTCTCTTTTGGTACACATATCAATCCTTGATAGGTCAGAGAGTTGTTGTGGAGCAGTATGATTGGTAAGGAGCAAAATGCATAAAGTCAACTTTTTGTGTAAGAGAGGTATGGGCCATTTCAGTCAAGGTACAAGGCATGGCTTGGCTGCAGCTTGAATCAAGGAGAACCATGGAAATGAATTTGAGGCAATGCAGCAAGTGGATTAGGGTTTGTGAGAGTTTTTGCAATTTCACAAAGTCTTGGCCCTTTTGAAGTTTCTTAATGCACAAGTCATGAAAATGGACAATACTTTGGTGCATTTTGACTTTTAGGTCATGGTTCATGTTTGTGCAAAGGTTAGAAGTCACATTGAAGTCATATTTTGCCTTGGCAAGAGGTTTTGCAACTTTGCCTCTTTGGTACAAAACTTGTATTTTGTGATTTTGTCCAACTTTGACAAGCCATAACTTTTGATCCAAGATGAATTAGAATGAGTTCTTGTAGTTTTTGAAAAGGGAATGATCCATTCTACAACTTTCATGACCAAATTTTTCTCATTTGAAGCATTTTTGAATCAAAAAGAGAAGGTTGAAAAACTTTCCCAAAATGGCAAGTTTACATTACAAGTCACTTTCCCAAAAAGGCAATTTTGCAAATGGCTTGAAATTCTTCAATTTTATGAACTTCTAACATCTTACATGATCAAATAAATATCATACATATTCAAAATGATGGAGAATACCCTTTGGTTGGGTCATTGGGGGCCTCAGATGCCCTGATTTTGCACTGACTTGCTCAAGAAGTCAACTCTTGATCAGATGCCTTTCCCATGGAATTTCTTCATGAAAATTGATATGCATGATCCCCACAACATATAGAGACCAATAGAAACAAGAATTACCAAAAAATTTGGAGTTATGGCCTCTGAAACCAAAACCCTAATTCTAGGTCATCTATGCAGTTAACCCTGGCTCTGCTTCCATGCCTTTCTCAATTCTTGTGATTCTTTGATTTCCTTGACTTGGTGAGGATATGATATGATGTTTGAACACACATGGACCCTCTTGAAGTGATTGATGACCTTTGGGGTGGCTCAAATGGCTCAGGGATGGCTCAGATCACAAACCCTAGATGCAGATGACTTTGAAACAAAGTAGTGAAACAAAAAATGCAATATTAGATGCTATGATTGAACTTATGCACATGAAAAGATCACAAGCAATGGTGAAATGAGTGAGGGCAAATTTGGGGTGTTTACTGTATGTGTTGAGATTCCGCTCTTCGTGAAGTTGTCTTGTCAGCTCCAGGATTCTTTCTTGACTAGCTTTGAAATGAGTCTCAAAAGTATCCCTTTGTTCCTTCAACTAGATCCAGGACCACTGCAACTCTTCCATGTCAGTGGGCATGTCTAGATGAAGGATGATATAAGAAGTATCTCCTTCAGCAACAGGCTCCATGGTAACTGGCAGGATAGCAGGATATGGCATCATAAGAGTCTGAGCAGGTGCTCGTACCCATCTGAGATAAGGTTCCATAGGAATGGAGTACTTTGCTTCCAGAGTCTTGTTGTCAACCTTGTTCACTTTACCCCAAGCTCGTATGAACCTTTGACGGTAACCTTGTAGATCGTTTTCGTAGTCGAACATAATACCCTGAATAAGCATGTCATGAGGACCATTACTCCGAGCATAACCAAACTGGCGTAGAGCTAAAGAAGGGTTGTAAGTAATGCCCCCTCTTATGCCAAGGAGTGGCACATTAGGGAACTCCCCACAACGGTCAATGATAGTAACATTCTCCATGGATCTAGAGCACCAATGAACGCCTGAATGAGAAAGTGACATGATCCTCTTGGACCACCTTAACTCTTGTTCATTCTCATCACTAATCGAGGAAGGTGAGAAATAAACCACCTAGACAATAGAGGTATGCAGCACATCAAAGTTCCTCGTGCCTTCGTAGTACGGGTATGGAGAGAGTGTAAGATGTCTCCAAGTAATGTAGGCACTGGATTGCGAGTCAGAAATATGTTGATGGCGTGTACGTCTATGATCTGGTCTGGATTAGGGAACAACACTAGGCCATAGATTAATAAGTCCAAGATCTCCTCAAGGGCATCATAACTCATAGCCTTCAAGAATACCTAAGCTTTCTCTATCAATACCTTAGCAATAATACCCTTAACTCCGCTTCTCATTTCTAGGACAATGTCTGATTTCTTCAAATGTAAGGCTGCAGCAATAACCTCAGGTTTAGGCTTTTTTCTAAGCTTGTGAAAAGTCTTTGATCAAGGATAGGTATACCCAGTAGTTTAGAGAACTCCTCCATTGTAGGAACCAGCTGATAATCGGGGAATGTGAGGCAATGATGTTTAGGGTCAAAGAACTGAAACAGGACACTCATCATGTCTTCATCAAATCCTGAAGTAACCAAGTCAAGTAGGTGACCATGCTTCTTGATGAACTGGGATCTTTCAGAAACTTGGGAGACTAATTCCTTAAGCTTAGGAGGTATCCCTACAAAGTTGATCTGGATAGTATTCCGACGAGTAGAAGCTATGACCTGCAACAAAGAACAAAGATAAATCCTTTGGTCCTTGAAATGGTTAGTGAACATGATATGCTTATGATGTCATGATGTTATGATGTTATGCTCAATCACAAACATGTGGCACACACAAACAAGTCATGCCATAGCCCTAGGTTTAGAGGCTTGCATGAGGTTTTAAAGGTAAGTACCTTCCCCTGAAGTTAGTTGGTTCATCCTGTCCTACAAAAGTAATTGGGTTCTAAGGGATCTCAATATCACTGATCCTTCCCAAGGGTGGTTGTTCAGTAGGCAACTTACTTGCCAACCAAAACCCTCCAAGTTTAGGATCTCAATGAGTGTAGCATCGAGTATCAACCAACTTCAGTCTTCACCAAAGTCGGCTATCTCACTACTTTCTAAAGGCCAAGATGGAATGACTAGTGTTCTAAAAGTCAGTTAATGTATTGACAACATATGGCAGCCTCATATTATCCTCAACTTACTTAAGGAACATAAGCACCAACCAAGAAGTCACACTAACTATGGCCACTAGATCAACCATATCGGTATACGCCGTACAATTTCCTTGGTCTATTGCCATTTACCTAAGGTACACTAGATCCGGGTTAGGATCTTTCACACATAAAGCCCAACAAGTAATATAAAGCAAACAAGGCAAACAATTTAAAGTGATCTAATTCCTAAGGGTACCCCTCTTTTACTTAGTAAATCCCCAGCAGAGTCGCCAGTTCTGTAACACGGTGGGAGAACTGACTTTTTAGTCATGTTGCGGATAGCAAGAGTCGCCACCGACTTTTATTTTATCCAAGTGGAAAGGGCATAAAAGAACATGAAAGACCTATTTTAAAAGACTTAGGTTCGGGGGGTAGGTTATATAAAGGGAAGATGTTAGCACCCTTTATATCCATGGTTATCCATGGGCTCTTAGTTACTTAGCTCACTTTAATTGTTTTTGAAAAATGTAGTGTGTGATTAGAAAAATTTCTTTAAGTACTTTGTAATGACCCTCGTATGGGTGTATACAAAGCCTAGTTTAGAAATTGTGAGGTGTAAAAGTAATTTTGAAGGTGTGAGCAAGTAACTACGAGGTACCTACCCTAGATTAGTCTTTCTTATTCTTTTATGTTCTTTCAAAGGGTAAGATTATCCCTATTATTAAGGAATAGGTAGTCATTACCTTGGATTTTAAGGGACAAGCGTAGGGTCATCGTATGGTCATAGAAAGCAACTTAAGGGATGTCTTTAGTAATTCGTAGGGACTTATCATCATTTATTCGAATGGACAAGATCATTATTCCGTAGGCAACCTCGAAGGGACTTGATCTTTAAACCGTAGGGACTATGATGATTTATATTCGAAGGGACTTTGCTTAAGACACCCCCATTTTCAAGGGACTTGACCATTTGAATAAGGCAACAGAGAGGTAACCCTAGGAAGTGAAAACGGCGATCTTAGATCGACTTACGTGTGTGAGTGTTTTTAATTATTTATCTTATTTAATTAATTATCTAAGTTCAATATTAATTCAATTAATCTTTACCACGCCCTAAATTATTAACCACGCAAATTATCATAAAATAAAAGCAAAAATTAAAAGGCAAAAGAAAATAAATAATTCCTAAGCTATTACAAGACTTATGGGCAAATACATAATAATCGGATAAAAATAAATAAAAATAAATATAATAATAGCAAGAATAATAAAGCAATTAGTAATAATAATAAGGTTAGAGAAAAAATAAATAATAAACAAGATTAGAAATTTAATTAGAGGAATAATTTAGGGTTAATTAGAAATTATTAGGAAAATATAAATTGAATTAATTAATTATTACTAATGAAAAGAAAAAAAAATAGAAAATATTAAATAATTAGGTTAATAGGTTATTTATAAATTATATACAAAAAAATTTAGAATTATTATTATAAAAAAATATATAAAAATAGTCAATTAGATTTTATTTACAAATATATAAATTATAAACAAATTGTTATATACAAAAAATTGATGAATTCATAAATAGATTATATAAAAAAAATATTAATATGTTTTTATTATAAATTATTTGTAAAAGAAATAATTGATTAAAAATATTAGTGAGTTACTTAATTAATATAATAAATAATTATAGTATAATAATAATTAATTAAAATATTTAAAAAAAAGTAAGAAAACAAAACACTAAAAAAAATGGGGTGGAGGGATCAGCCAAGGATCGAACCCACCCCAGTTATCTCATACGCTTCACATTTAACCACTGGGACAAGCGTGCGTCTGGTGATATTGAACAGCTTCTAATCATCATATTTTAATCTTGCTAAAATAAATGATTAACAAAAATAATTGGCCTCAGCCGGATTCGAACACAAGTCATGGACATCACATGCGCGCTTGGTAACCACTGGACCATCCAACTTTTACTGAAACAAAATAGAAAACAATTCTAAAATTATTAAATCAAATTTTTGAATTTTCAGATGGTGCCAAGGAGGTCATCTTCTTCCTTGAGGCCTGTGGAATTTGCTGCGAAAATTCCTGGGAATTTTGTTGCGAAACTATTTTGGCAGGAAAACCTATATTATTCATACATTGCGCAACCTGCAAAATTTCACAAAATTGAATGCACTATTGCATTCCCCACAACGAAACCAATTCGTATGCATTGTTAGAATGTAGTTATACATGTTAATTTCAAAAACCCTAAATCCATGGCGCAAACCCTAACAATGGCAGAATGAGTTATACGCTATGAAACTTCAAAAACAATGTCCAGGAACGATCTATGGGTCACCACAAACAAGAAAACAAATTTAGAATCCATTGATAATGCTAAAATGTTCGGAATCGAAAAATTGAAAAAAACAAAGAACATGGATTCGGTTTATGCAATTGGAGATGTTTTTGATGATGATGATAATGTATTCACGTTCTAAATGTCTCAAGGAACACGATGACACCTTCAAAACTCCTTTAGAATGGCTAAAATGATGAAACCGAATTTGACAATTTCTTGATTTTTTGAACTTTTGATATGTGTTCTTGGCTGCTAAAAAAATCCGTCCTCTCCTCTTGGTCATATTCTATCCTTATAAGTGAATGAGATTAGGTTAATTTTTGGGTCTGGTCTTTGTGAAATTTGATTGCTTGATGTTGAAGAAATCTCCTTGCCAATTTGATGAATAAATCAAATATCTTCCTTCCTTAATGTTTTTACATGAATTTAAGTAACTCCAGTCAATCTTAAATGATGTTTATGACCTTCTAGAATCAAAATCATGTCCAAATATTTGATTTTTATATTTTATTTTGATTTAATTTGCATTTTAATGAATAAAATTCAAATAAATACTAAATAAAAAATAAAAAATCAGATAATGCTTGGATTGGGTCGTGCTTGAGGCTATCATGAAGATTGGGTGACAATTTGGTAGGCCCATTTGGCAAAATTTGGTTTTAAGGCCTCATTTGCTTCATATACCTCCCAAAAATTTCTCAACTTTGACAAGGCACATATCCCTCAATTTTAAGGCTATGAAGGTGTTATTGGACTTTTTAGAAATCTTAGAGAGTCCTCTAACCAACTCCTTTGGTCTCATGGCCATATCCTTTACCATTTTCAAATTATGCCCTTTGGAAGATGTTGACTTTTAAAATGACCTATAATGTTTTGGTTCACACCTTCCAAATGAAGCATTTTTAGGATTGTCTTGTGAGACACAAAGTTGTATAGAATCCAATTTCCTTCAAAATGAACTTTGGATGGTAAATTTTTGATGAAGCATGTGAAAGTTATGGCTGGTCAAAGTTCAGTTGACTTTTCCTATGAAAACCCTAATTTAGAAACTCCTGATTCTTGATGATCTGAAATCTCTTTGATGAATCATGATCAAACCTTGATAAAATGATGAATTTTACTTCATAAACTTGATGTTGGCAAAAAATCATGAAGTTTGACTTTGATTTGACTATAGTTGACCTCAGTTTGACTTTTTAACCACTTTGACTGATTTTTACATATCTGATCATCTGACTGAGCAAACCTTTTGGGAAAGCCTTGAAACTTGACATAGGGATTCTTGAAGACATGTAGGATGTTATGAAACTCACTTGAGGTCTTGAAAGTCCATTTAGCCTGATGAAATCCAAAAACCCTAGTTTATGATGTATTGCTTAGGAGGAGGCTTTGTCTGAGGGAACTTCCAAACTTTCTGACTAATTGTGAACCTTGTGAACCTCTTGGGATACCTTGTGAACCTTGTGAACCTCTTGGGATACCTTGGTACACAATTTCTTGACTAGGGGAGGGTAAATTTTGGGGTGCAACAGTATGGAATTCATCTGAACTCCATTATGGGGAGTATTGGAGATAAATCATTGTCGGGTGGGTGTATGTGATTTATCCGGATTCTTTTATGAATCAGGTTCGATTGAATGAACCATGGTGATTTGGTACCACATGCATTATGTCATTGTTGAGTCACTTTAAATTATTGATGTTGTTGAATCATAAACTATGTTTATAATTGTTGTTGTAGATATGTGTTATTTATGTTGAGTGTGTGAGATATTACTCCTTAACATGTATTATACACCATTAATTATTTAATGTAGTTCTCACCCCTTTGTTGTTTGTTGTGTTTGTGCTTCGTTGGAAGTACAAATGGTTCAGGTA
The DNA here is from genome assembly GCA_963966055.1 of Lathyrus aphaca. Classification (NCBI taxonomy): domain Eukaryota; kingdom Viridiplantae; phylum Streptophyta; class Magnoliopsida; order Fabales; family Fabaceae; genus Lathyrus; species Lathyrus aphaca. The sequence continues at coordinate 16,243,007 of OZ014524.1, forward strand.
CTTGAGTATGCCTGAAGTACAAGTTGCTTGATCGAGTCTTAGGAGTCACTCTGATATGTAACACGGGACTCGGGGATTTTGATATTTACTTGTTTTCATTATTTTTTACATATCGTATTTTTGTTGAAACTTTATAAATTAAGAGATGCTGATGAATATTGTTGAGGTTGACAGTTTATCATGGGTTGAATAAAATGATTTTTTTTTCCGCTGTGAGTAATTATTTAATAATAAAGAGGTTTTGATATTGACTTTATTTTTGAGGTGTGGCATTCCACTATTGGTGTTAAAAACTCTAAATTTTGTATTATTTTAAATTATTTTCTAAATTGGGAACAGTGGGGTGTTACACTTATCACCACCCTAAATTTCCACTATATAAGCATTCAATCATTGGCAGCAGAGGAGACCTACACACAGAAGTCCTAGCAAAAAAAACAACAGAGTCACCACTCCAAAAACCCTAATCAATAAAAGCTCTTAATCAAAAAATTACTCAGAGTTTCTCTCTGAAACTCTGAGATAATTTGAGCTAAAACCTCACCCATTTCAATACTAAAAACAACAACATGCAAAGAAATGTTTCAGAAGAGGATTTCAAACAAAAGCATAACAACAACACAATACAGAAGGAGGAGAAGAGGACAAGTCGTAAAAGCAAAAAAGGAGATGAAGAAGTCACCCAAACCCGGTCTATAAGAGGTAGTTTATGAATTTAAACATTATGCTTAATTTTGTATTGTTCTATGATCTGTGTATCTTCTTGTTGTTGTTGTTTCGTTGCGTTTTGGGGCGTCTTAAACCTTTGTTTTTGTTTCGGAAAACCTTTGATCCAGACGTTTGAAGGGTTTTTGCGAAATCCAATACTGGAATTGGATAGAGGAGAGAAAGTTGATAGGGCTTCATGTTGGTTATTTTTAAAATGGAGTGAGATTCATCGGAGAAGACGACGACGGCCATCGTGTGTCACCGCCTTCTTCGATGGGTTTTGGATTCCGGTGGTGTTTTTTATTTTTGTAGGGTGAGAGCGTTGAGAGAGAGAAAGAATTATGAGAAAGAGTGAGATAACATTAGACTTGTTCTTCTTTTTATTACTGGTGCATTTAATGATTGGGTAATGTGTTGGGGCCGGTGACACTTTTCCCGACCTAGGACAGGTGTTACCGACCAGTTGACTCTTCCACTTTTATCATGTGTGCGTATGTCCTTCTTGCTACCATGCACCATCACTTCTTACACCCCTGATTCATAGTCAAATATTGACTCTATAACCATCTAACGCACCTGATTCATTCCAGGAGTCAACATTTACTGATCGAAACTCCATGTTATGCACCATTCCCTGCACAGGCCTCTATGCTTATTGGGCCTGGGACGGATTTCTAAACACACCCTCCTGTTTGCTGATTTCAAACCAAGCCCATTTACCTTTTTTTAAAATTTTATTGTATTTTGTTTTGTTTTATTTTTTATTAAAAAATATAAAAACCAAAAAAAAACATTTTTTATTAATTAATTATTTTAAATAATTTTATTTAATCTAATTAATTAATTTTATTAAATAATTTATTTAATTAATTATTTTGTTGAATAATTATTTTAAATAGTTTTATTTAATATCAATTAACTAACTTGTTAATTAATCCTATTAAATATTTCTATTTAACTTGGATAATTAAGTTTTCTCCTTTGTTTGATTTTATGTGTGTGATGAATACTTGTGTATGCTTGATTATCATTACTTGTGGTTTGGTTGTATGCTTACGATATGATATGCTCATTTGTGTGATTTATTTTTGCATTTCGACCATAAATTGATAAGTAAAATATGAAAGCGCACATTAAGTCAAAAAAAATTGTTTCAAAGATAATTAAATCTTTTGGTCCAATGCCGAGTAAATCTTCACACATACTTCATACACACACGTAAGTCGGTCGTTCTACGATCGCCCTCAGAACTACTTTGCACTTCACACTTCATCATCTTTTCAACTTAATTAAATGAACGCATCACGCTTGTTTTCCATAGCTAGTCTTTCATCCATAGCATACTTGATCCATATATCAAGTCCTAACCTTGTGAGTCGAGCGCATTGTGCCTCGCTATCAAACCAAACAATAAACTTCCATTTGCATTACCTTGGTAAGTCGAGCGCATTGTACCACGCCATCGACCTAAAAAAACCAAGACGTCTCTTTTAGACCCAAACCCTTGATCCAACATCAAGCGGTCTTACGTAATAAAACACTTTAATAATACAAGAAGAATTGTACGCCACGAGCCTTAAGTGGTAGAAAGGATGATAATGAATATTTGTTACTCGCTCTGATTATTTCGACGCAAGACACTCGTCGTGTTGGGCAGAATAATCACCTCTACTCATAGTCTTTGGTACGATTCGACTCCTAAATCCTTTTTTTAAAGAAAGGTAATAAAAACAACAATCAATCACCCATAGTGGGCCGAACTACGAAGCTCTGACTTTCTCATTGCACGAGGGAGTACGTAGGCACGAGGATCTCAGTCTTTGCTGAGGACCTTAGGATCAATCAACCTTTAGTTTAGCAAGTAACTCATTAGGCATAAACATCCTTTCTTGTGTGACAACTTAGATGGTTCCAATCGAGTACGATGGATGTGAGGGGTGTTAACACATTTCCCTTACATAACCAACTTCTGAACCCAGGAAATGGTTGCATGACCTTTGTCTTTATCCTCTTTTTTCAAAAGGGTTTTATCTATATCTTTTCTTTCCCATTTTGGGAATAAATCAGAATTAGGTGGCAACTCTCATGTCAGCCCAACGTATGATCTTTTATCGCAAGGTCGTATTTTTCGAGGAGCGACACTACGCGTAAGGCCTGGCCCCCATACGCGTAACATTACGTGTATTGGCAGATGGTCATTCTAGACTCAGCTTGTTACGTAGAATTCCCACGTAACACCCTAGCCATACACGTATTACCTTGCCCCGTACGCGTATGGACAATGGAATCCCTGAAATTCAGTTTTTCACACCAGTTCGAATTTGTTCACTATGATCTCACTTCTACCACTCAAACTTGTCCTAAAATCGTTTCTACATTTATTTTATGACTCATAATCTCATATTATCTCATTATCCTCTTATTACTAATCAAAATAAGGTTTCCTAGATCTAAGTTCAACACTCCCGACCTGCAACCAAAACCAGATCTGCAAACACAGTTATGCAACAACAATACCACATAGTTCAATCATCATAATCGTACAAATATCATATCTATTTCAACACCAACATCAAAAAATTCATAGTAATCACACACATACAACCAGACAGATATTCAGATTCAAACATAATGAAATTCTAAGAGGGAAAGGAACCCCCACTACCCTCTCATGATATCAACACCTATTATGAATCCATTTTCCCCCTTACCTCGAATTTGTGATCAAAAATCCTGTGGAAATTGATGATGCAGAATTCCCTAGCCTTCCTCTTGTTCTTCCTTCTCTAACACTCTCTAAGTGAAATTATGTTTTATGACTAATTTTGTCCCTAAACCTTGATTAAGATTCATTTTCCTTATTTTCCTCCCACTCACCATTTACTAATTAAATTCAGATTTTAATTAATAATAATAATAAAATTAATGATAATAATATACTTTATACTAATATTATTAAATATGCCCACTCATTATCCAATATTACACTGTTAACCCGATATCTCTAATTTCCCCGTTTCGTTAAAGATACCACTCCTACGCGTTCAACTGCACACACCCTAAATAAGACCAAACAAACAAAATTACACCGATGATTAAATAATTTAAAATGGGGTGTTACAATTTGTACTATTCAAAATTTACCATTTATCTATGTAACTTTTATCCTATATATACCTAATTGCCCATTTAATTTACTGTCAGTAAGTCATTTAATTTGTTCCCTTAATTGTTCTATCACCTTTACTAATAGTAATGTTACCCTGCATGATCGGAGTTTGGGACAAACAATTGGTGTCGGATGTGAGTCTCAAGACCTCTACTGCTTTTTTACGTCATTTACCACATGCTCCACCACAGAATTCACTCATTATACATGCGCAATTAGGTCATCCAGATCTTCCCAAGCTACAAAAGTTGGTGTCTAGTTTATCTAAATTATCCACTTTACATTGTGAGTCTTGTTAGTTAGGGAAACATACACGTAGTCACTTTCCCGATTAAGTCAATAAACAGGTTGTGTCCCCTTTTGCTTTAGTTCACTTCGATGTTTGGGGTCCCTCACGTATCGTGTCTACTTTTGAGTCTAGGTATTTTGTAACTTTTATTGATGATTTTTCACGTTGCACGTGGTTATTTTTAATGAAGAACATATCTGAATTGTTTTCCATTTTTGAACAATTTTATCGAGAAATAAGAACCCAATTTGGTTTGTCTATTCGTACCTTAAGAAATGACAATCCACGTGAATATTTATCCCAACAATTTCAAACATTTATGTCATACAATGGTACCAAGAGCTTCAATTAAAATCCGGTGGACCACATACTATAGCTTTCGCTATAGGCCACCCACCATTTATTTCCATGCTCTAGTTGTCTAGTCCTGAGCATGAGGGGTGTGTTAAGAGTCTCACATCGAATAATATATGTCATGATCATGTGTTTATAAGTGGGGGAAATCCTCACCCTACCAACTGGTTTTGTAAGGTTGAGTTAGGTCCAACCACATTTCTTAATAGATGTTATCGCAACAATTTAAGTCGCTAAGATTAGTTATATATGTTCCGGACTGGCCCAATTTTTAGACTCGGGCCCAATCCATCTTTTGGCCCCAGACGACCCAATAACTCTTTGGCACCCAATACATCCTCAGTCCGCACGGGAAGTTCCTTCCGACCGGCCACCAGTGCCACCAATCATGATTTGGACCCAGCAAGGGTCGAATCCCCCAGGATCAGCCGAGGAACGCTTGCCTGACAAGCCCTTCGCTCGGTATTAACGTCATCCGAGCAGGGTCTCGTCCGAGCAGTCCAAGCGTCACACCAACGGCTAGTTTCTTGCAGTTACCAATTATTGGGGGATCCACGATCCAGGCCCAATAACAGGGACCAATAGCCATGCGTTGGGGGTATTATATAAACCCTCTCATATGAGAGGGTCAGGTATTCAATTCTCACTCTAAAATCTCGTACTTTCTCACTCTTTGCTCGGTCTCTTACTTTAGCATCGAAGTGTCTTGTAGGTACACCCCACTCCTCTCTCCATCAACCGTGCTTCAACCACGCTCGACGTCAGCCACATCGGATCCTGATCTCCAGGTATGATCAATATATAACAATAATTTGATTAGAAAAATTTAGGTTTAATACCCTTTTTGGTCCCGTACCTATGACTCGGGGTCCCTTTTGGTCCTCTTTCTTTTAAAAGTTCCAAATTAGTCCCCTATGTTATTTAACATAATCAAAATGGTCGTTTCTATCAAATACTGGAAAACGATGTTAGTTTAGATGATGTGTAAGCGGAGGTGGACTGGTGGATTGTCTATTAACGCCTTTTTCTTCCTTGTTATTATAAACACTTTACCAATTTCCCCCAAATTGCAACCTAACGAGAGCTTCCCAAAATCCCCTAATTATTTGTTTAGTTATTTAGTTATGTTGAATTGAGTTGTAACATTCCAGCAATCAAGAGAGTGGTGATTAATGTAGTGATATTCTACTGTGGTGAATGAAGATTTACTGATAACTTTACATATTTCAATTTCTTAATTTGGACAGCTTATGTTTGGGGATTTTATTTTGAGCTCATACTCAAGTTGTCTGGGTCTATTATTTTTCCTTTTAAGAAAGAAAACCTTTTAACTTTAAGCAAATCATGATTACATGGTTACTTTATCTTGTCAATTAAAGACTATCGTTGGACTACAGGCCTACAATTCATTATGCACATTATTTCTCAAAATCACTCTAAAGGTCTTTTATCAATCAATGGAAAAACATTGATTGATCCTCTTTGTTTGTGTTTCCAAATCTATTTTTGTCTAGAGAATGACTTCAAAAGAATTAGATTGGTAACAACTTCGTCAAAATTAAAATCACATAACAAATTAAATTCAGGTGCAACATAAATTGGAGAAAGAGGAAGGGGAACAAAAATTGGAGAAAGATTGAAATTGGAATTGAAATAAAAAGCCATATGCAAATTAAAACCCATATGCAATATGGAGAAAGAGGAATTGAAGTTAAAACCCATAAACAAATTATAGATATGATTGAAGATGAATTTTGGGAACGGTGGCGACGATGCTTTTGATTTGGATTTTCATGAACATGAACTCAGGTTAAAGAACAACACCACTTTTTTAATGAACATGAACCCAGGTTAAAGAAAAACACCATTAAATTTATTTTCTGTATTTTTTTAATGAATACAATATTGAGTTTATTTTAAATTTTAATCAATCTAACTTGAAAAAAATATTATTATAAATTTGATTAAATTATTATTTTAGTTAATATTATTATTCAATTTGAATTGCCACATCATTGTTGTGTATTAAAAAACATGTCATATATGCTAAAGAGAACAATTCAACGTCTACCTCAGTTGTCACATCATTTTCTTTTAACGTTGTTTGCTAGTATTTGATAGAAAGGACCACTTTGATTTTGTTAGACATCGTAAGGGATGGAACTTTTAAAAGAAGAGGACCAAAATAGACCCTGAAACATAGGTACGGAACCAAAAAGGATATTAAGTCAAAAATTTACTTATTCCAACAAAAACTTAAAAAATGGCGGCAAATATTATTGTTGGAAAAGTTATTAATGACAACAAAATCAAATTTTGCTGCAAAACATTTTACAACAGGGCTTATCGCAATAACCAACACTGAAATTTTTGTTGTTGTCGTAAAGCTCTTTTGCAACAACTTTATGTGTTTTGCCACAAATTTTATCGCTACAAAAAACATTTATTCTTGTAATTTTATACAAACATGTCATGTCGTGTTGTATGAGTTGACCCTAAAACCCACTCCAGGAGAATGTAGTATGAGTTGAGTATCTGCAATATAAGGAAGTCATTCGAAGATTAAATCGAAGTTACTATATATTAGCTATAATTTTACCTGCCGATTAGCTACAAATTTTTCTGGGTTCATGAACAATATTGACTTTGACCATGTGGTATGTCACCTCAGCATCTTGCCACGCTGACATTGTCATGTGTATGCACAGTCACAAAAAAAAACTTTCATGTAAATGTTGTTGGAATTAACCCAAACTCTATGGGAATTGCAAACCTTTCGTGATGAGCAAGAAGGGTTCTTGCGCAACAACAATAACAAAGAAGAAATTTTGAAAGGAAATTTGGGAGAGATAAAGTTTGTTACCCACAACTGTGGGATTTTTCTTTCTATTATTACTCACTCTACAAATGCAGATTCATGAGTGTAATAATATTGTGATGATATTTGATTACAAGAGGGATACTCCATATTTATAGAATTAGGTTTGCTTGCACCGCAAGCCAAAAGCCCAAAAACTATAAAAGCCCAAAAATATCTATTTTGGAACTAAATCAAATATAGGTCTAAAACCAAATCTAAATCAAATATAAATCAAATATGACATAATGAATTACACTTTTAACACACCACCTACTTCGTTGTGTCTAAGCTATCTACATTCATCATAGTTCTTATTCTTCTAAATACTTCGACATGCACTCCCTTAGTCATGATATCTGCAATCTGATTCTCAGTTATACAATGTTCCAAGTTCATCTCCCCTTCTGCTACCTGCTCTCGAATATAATGGAACCTCATTTCAATTTTCTTGCTTCGACCATGCGCTATCGGATTCTTCTCCAGATTGATAGCTGATATGTTGTCAATCTTCATGGTGATTGCTCCATGACTCTTTGTTGTAATCTCTTCGACCAAATTCACCATCCATGTTGTTTGACATGCACAAAGAGAAGCAATTATGTACTCTACTTTGCATGGCGACAATGCCAATACTGGTTCCTTTCTCGAACTCCAAGCAACTGGTGAACCACCTAACATAAACACATATTCAGCCGAGGATTTTCGATCCTCAGTGTCACTACACCAACTTGAATTAGTGTATCCCACTAACTTGCATTATTTTCCTTCATCGGCTGCTGGAAACAAAATGCCACAGTCGAGAGTTCCTTTCAGATACCTCAGTATCCTCTTCGCTGCTGCTAGGTGTGATACCTTTGGCTTCTGCATGAATATACTCACCATACCAACATTGTATGCTAAGTCAAGCCTTGTGTGACAAAGGTATCGAAGTGACCCAATAAGTCTTATGTATTGGGTTAGGTTGACATCATCTTCATTTGAATCTTTCAATAGTTGAAATCTAGGCCCAGTTGAAGTCGAAGTTGGGTTGCAATCTTGCATCTCAAATTTCTTTAGTATTTCTCCTACATATCTTCTTTGGTGCATCATAAAACCTCTACCACTCTTATAGAATTCGAGGCCAATGAATATGAGAGATTTCCCAAGTCTAACATTTCAAACTCCTCACTCAAGTCACGTTTGAAATCTTCTATCTCCTTTTTGCAACTTCCTGTTATCAACATATCATCAACATAGAGACATAGTATAAGCAATTCGTCATTGCTTCTTCTTACATACACTTCATGCTCTGTTGTGCACTTCACAAATTCATTCTCCCTTATAAAGCTATCAATCTTCTTATTCCAAGCTATTAGAGCTTTCTTAAGTTCGTACAAGGTTTTATGCAACCTGTACACCTTTCTCTATTCACCTTGTTTCACAAACCCAACTAGTTATGCAACATAAACTTATTCTTCTAAGGGGACATTAAGGAATGCATATTTCTCATCCATTTGACATGTGCGCCAATTATTTATATTCGTTAGACCAACAACCAATCTAATTGTTTCGATTTTAGCAATGGGTGCAAATACTTCCTCGAAGTCAATTCCTTCCTTCTGAAGAAATCCTTTTGCCACAAGTCTACCTTGTGTCGAGTCACTTCCCCTCTAGGATTTAACTTCACCTTGTATACCCATTTCACATCAATTGCCTTCTTTCCTTAAGGCAATTCGACAAGTGACCAAGTGTTGTTGACTTTGATTGACTTCATCTCCTCATTCATTGATTTCACCTACTTTGAATCTTTCAATGCCTCAACTGCATTGACAGGTTTGAAATCTACATAGAAAGCATAATGTACCAGCTCAACTTCTTCATCGACCATATCATCTAATGTAATCACACATTCATGCAACCTTGTAGGCATGTGTCTTGTTATTTGAGGTCTGCTTGGGCCTGCTTCACCTCTAACATCTTCTCGTCGAACATATCTTTCGACTTCACTAGCTGGTTCTTCATATAAATTCCAACTGAATCTTTCTTGACATTTTTCAGTCAAATCCCATTCATTAAGCTCATTTATGATCATGTCCCTGTTGATCACAACCTGCTTATTTACTGGGTCGGACAACTTGAAACCTCTAGTTGAATGATATTCTATCATAATCATTTGACTAGACTTGTCATCAAGTTTCCTTCTCAGCTGATCTGGAACATGCCTATGTGTTATAGATCCAAATACCTTCAGATGACTCAAGCTAGGCTTGACACCAGACTAATACTCTTCTGGTGTAACTCCTTTTAGCTTCTTCGTCGGACATCTGTTCAAAATATATGTTGCAGTAGACATAACTTCTCCCCATAGTTCTTTAGGTAGATGATTGCCATTCAACATACCTCTCACCATGTTCATAATGGTTCAATTCTTCCTTTCTGCAATTCCATTATGTTGTGAAGTGTAGAGTGGCACCACCTCATGCAAAATCCCTTCTTTTTCACATAATGCATCAAAATATTTTGACATACTCTCCACCACCATCAGTCCTCAGAATCTTGAACTTTCAACCAATTTGTCTTTCGACCATAGATTTAAACTTGGCAAATACCTCGATCACTTCACTTTTCTTTTTGATCAGGTAAGTCAACAATTTTCGACTAAAATCATCTATGAAACTGACAAAGTATCTGTTACCTCCAATCGAATCCACCTAGATAAGACCACATACATCAGAGTATATAACTTCAAGATTTGCCTTCGACATGCTTCCTGCATATTTGCTGAAGTTATTCTTATGTTGTTTCGGCTGAACACATTCTTCACACACTTGGTTTAAGATGTCGATTTCTGGAAACCCTAAAACCATATTTCTTCTCTTCAAATATATGATGTTTTTGAAATTGAGATGGCCAAGTATATAGTACCATATCCATTCATATTTGCTAGCTGCATTTACAAGCTACTTATGCTCCATCACATTAAGTTTAATCTTAAAGGTCCTATTTTGAGACATTAGAGCCTTCAAGATCAACCTACCACATGTGTCGATAATCATCTTGTCTTCGATCAACACATTGTAGTTCTTTTCGACCAACTTCCCTATACTAAGCAAATTTCTCTTCATGCCTGGTATGTATAACATATTGGAAATTACTGACTTATTTCCATCTTTCCTCATAATCAGAATGTCACCAATACATTCAGTTGTTAGATTATTGTTATTTTCAAATTTCACCATGTTCTTCATCGAGGGTTTCATGTTGACAAACCAATCTTTCCTACCAATCATGTGTGATGAGCATCCTGAGTCCAAGTACCATTAATCTTGGAATCTCTCTTCATCTCTTGTTGTGACCATCAATAACATATATTCTTCTTTATGTTTCTCCATCTTTGCATCAGCTTCTTGATTTTTCTGTTTTTCAGGACAATCACTAAAATAATGACCATACCTCTGACAATTGTAACACTGAATGTGACTCTTGTCTGGATTTTGACCACCACCTCTTCCTCTACCTGCAGCACCACCTCTTTGGTTTCCTTGGTTCTAGGGTTTTCTTTGATTCAAACAGCCTCCTTCTTGCTGATTTCAACCAGTCGAATTGTTGTAGCCACATTTGCCTTTGTTGTCGAACATTTTTCCTTTGCCTTTCTTATATCTTGTTGATTGAGTCTGCAGAGCCACGTCACTCTTCGACTTTCCTGCTGATCTTTAAGCCATTCTTTATTCATGAGATTCAAGTGTTCCTTGAAGCTCTTCCTTTGTCAATACTGACAAGTCTTTCGACTCTTCTATGGCTACTACCACGTGGTCGAACTTTGGATCCAATGATCTCAAAATCTTTGAGACAACTACTTTCGTCGTCAGCACTTTTCCATATACTTTGATTTGATTCATAAGTTTCATAACTCATATGATGAAATCTGTTATGCTTTTATCGTCTTCCATCTGAAGCAATTCATAAGCCCTTTTGTGAGTTTTTAACCTCACATCTTTCACCTTCTCTGCACCTTCAAAATACTTTTCAAGAATCTCTCATGCTTCTTTTGCATATTCAACATCACTAACCTTTTCAAAGTTATTTGGATCAACACATTGATGGATTATAAAGAGAGCTTTATAATCTTTCTTCAATTATTTGTGCGCAACCTTTTCTTGATATGTTGCGTTCTCTGCAAGTGTTGTTATTCCTTCTTTAACAAGATCCCATAAATCTTGATAACAAATAAAATAGCTTTAATATGCTTGCACCAATTCTCATAATTATCTTTCTTGAGAATTGAAAGGTTTGCTGGAAAGTGCCTATTCAGATGATTCATCTCCATCACTTTTGCTTCCCACGAATCGTTCAAACCGGAGCTCTAGATACCAGATGTTAGAATTAAACCAAACTCTATAGGAATTCTGAATCTTTCTTGATGAGCAAGAAAGGTTCTTGCGCATTAGGAGGGCATTTAGGGTAAACCATGGGGAAACGAGGGGTTGGCCGGTCAAAAGCTCGGGTGGCAACCACTCGTAAGGGGTGGAGAGGACCATCATCATGCAGGTTGTGATGGAACACGATGATACGCATACAGAGTTGGAAGAGGAACCGGAGAATTCAAACACACCACAGTTGAAGGTTAATCAAATCCCTAAATTGAAGACACCAGAGGTGACGACTTTGCGGGAGAGCTGAACAATACGGAGGATAATATTGTGGTGAATCAGAAACCCTGGGTTGATGTCATTCAAGGCAATATAAACCTAAATCGAGGGATGATGGTGAAGTTTATTGCGCCAATAATTGTTAACAGTGCAATGGAAGTCCAAATTGATAAAGATGTTCAAGAGGAACTGGAATTTTGGGGAAATGCCATGATTTTGTTTGCCCTATGAGACCAATTGTCAATGAACGCGGTTAAGAGGTTCATGGAAAAGGCATGGAACTTTGTTGCTTTACCTGAGCTATATTTCAATGAGGAGAGTTTTTTCATTGTTCGGTTCACCACAAGTGAGGATATGGAGGAGGTCGTGGCCAAAAGGCCCTACTTTATCTTTGGAAAACCGATATTCATCAGGAAATTGAATGAAGACTTTGAAATGAAGGAGGGCATTCTGAGGGTGATGCCACTCTGGATTATAATGTCGAATCTACCATTACATCTCTGGGGTAAAAATAGTATCTCAAAGATTACAAGTGTAGTTGGGAAACCTGCTACCACTGATGAGTGCACAACTAAGAAGCTTAGAATCTCTTATGCAAGAGTTCTAGTAGAGGTTGATGTCACTCAGAAGCCAAAGGACTCGGTGACTATACGATACCACAAAGGGAAATAATTGAGCAGCCAATTGAATATGAATGGCTCCCAAGTTATTTTCACTCTTGCCTCAAGATTGGACATAACAGTACTGAGAAAAAGAAGAAGATGGTGAAGAAGAAAGTGTGAAAGCCGGTTCCAATAGCTCATGAAGTTCAAAATGATATTGCTTTAGTTGCTAGTACAAGTGAGAATCACAAGGAGGCAACACCATAAGTGATTACCAAAGAAGCAGATTGGACTGTTGTGGCATCTAAAAGAGTGGATAGATGGAATAAAGTGATCAGCCAATCACCCAAAAGTTCCTCATGCATTTTCAGAACTATTTTACTCCCTTAAGGATTGGAGAGAGTCCTGTAGGGAATACACTGCCTGAGAAATGATGGCAACTTGGAATGTTAGAGGTATCAATAAGGAAGTTAAGCATAGGGAGGTAAGATCTTATGTTTCCAATTTTAATGTACATATTGTAGCTTTGCTTAAGACTAGAATTAAGAAGAAAAATGCTGAGAAGATTAGAAAATCCTTTGGTAATAAATGGCAATTTATTGATAACTATGACCACCATGATAATGGAAGAATATGGATTCTCTGGAATCAGAATAATGTTGATGTTCAAGTCTCTAGGAACACTGCTCAGTTTATCCATATTGGCATCTTTGGCTTAGATAGAATCTTGCTCTATAGTGCCACTATTATCTATGCTTTTAATCGGCTTGAGCATAGGAAGCTTTTGTGGGGTGATATTGGGATGACCAGTCCCAACATTAATGGACCTTAGATAGTTATAGGGGATTTTAACAATGTTATTACTAGTCAAGATAGAATTTGGGGAAATCCAATTACCATTCATGAGTATAAGTACCTTGAGGACATGATGCATCTGGATGGTTTGTTTGAGGCTCCTACCAAGGAATGTTATTACACTTGGACCAATAAACACACCAATGGTGTGATTTATTCAAGAATTGATAGGATGATGGGAAATGCATAGTGGTTTTAGAAGTTCCAAGATGCTGCGGTAGTGAACCTGGATCCAAACATTTCAGATCATAACCCTGTCAAGATTGATTGTCTGAACCCAGAGACCTAGACACAAATCCATGTTCAAGTTCCTAAATTTTACTACTCAAAACCCTTCTTTTAGGCAGTTGGTAAGGGATAGCTGGATCCAGGGGGTGGAGGGAAGACCTATGTATAAAGTTTGGGTTAAAATGAAGAGGCTGCATCCTATCCTAAAGCAATTGGCTAGAAAATTTTCTAATATTCAGATCCAAATTGTCCACGCCAGATAGGAGTTACAAGCTGCCTAAGAATCCCTGCAGCAAAATATGTTTAATGCACAGAAGATTGAGCAGGTTAAGGGTTGTATTGAACAACTTATTCATCTGAATCAAGTGGAGGAGAATATTTTGATGCAGAAGACAAAAATCAATTGGCTTAAATTGGGTGACAGCAATTCAACTTGCTTACATGCTTCTCTGAAAGATAGAACCGAGAACAACTACCTAAATTCTCTTGAATCTCTGAATGAAGAAGTCTTGCATACTTAGGAGTTGATTGAAAAGGAGATCATCACTTTCTACACCAATCTGGATGGTACTAGCAGAAATAAATTGAAGAGTATAGACATTCCCTGCATTAGAAATGGTAAGTATATATATGTTGATGATGCTCACAAGCTGATCAAACTCGTGTCTGAAAAGGAAATTTGGTATGACCTGGCTAGTATTGGCAACAATAAAGCCCCAGGCATTGATGGTTTCAATGCATACTTCTTTAAAACTGCATGGTTAATTATTAAGGGTGACATTCAGGATGTTATATGGGAGTTCTTCCAGTCTGGTAGAATGCTGAAAGCTCTGAATTGTTCTTTAGTCACACTTATCCCCAAGTCCCCAGATGCCAATACAGTGAAGGATTTAAGACATATTGCTTGTTGCAGCACCATATACAAAATCATCTCCAAAATTATCACAACAAGATTATGTGGAATCATAGGGAATATTATTGATCAATCTTAAACTGCTTTTGTGCCAGGGAGAATCATCCAAGATAGCATCCTCTTGGCCCAAGAGTTGATTAGAGGATATAATAGAAAATTCATGTCTTCTAGATGCATGGTCCAGATGAACATTCAGAAAGCCTGTGATACATTTGAGTGGGAAGCTCTGGCTCAGATGATGAAGGAGATGGGATTCCCTCAGATTTTCACTAATTGGGTTATGGAATGTGTCACTATTGTATCCTATAGATTCTCTATGAATGGTGCACACTCTTCTCTTCTGGTAGCAAAGAGAGGCCTTAGGAAGAGGGATCAAATTTCCCCCTCCTATTTGTTCTTGTGATGGAGTATTTACATGGACTCCTTCTGGATCTGAAACTGAATCTTAACTTCAATTTTCACCCTAAGTGTGAGAAATTGAACATTATTAGCTTGTGCTTTGCAGATGACATTTTGATGTTTGTTAGAGGAGATATGGAATCCATCAAGCTGATGATGTAAAAGGTCCAGGACTTCTCCTTGACAACTGGGTTGATCATGAGTTTTCAAAAGAGCAAGTTGTTTTATGGATGAGTTGATAGTAACACCAGAAATTAACTTCAGCAAGCAGCATGGTTTGATTTTTGGGAACCCCCTTTAAATATTTAGGGGTCCCTCTAGATAGTAAGAAGCTGAGTATTCAAAAGTGTCAACCTCTGATTGATAAGATGACAGCTAAGCTTAAGCAGTGGGGTACCAAATTGTTATCATATGCTGGTAGGATGTGGCTTGTCAAGAGTGTCCTATTTTCCATAGCAAACTATTGGCTCCAAGTATTTCCCCTCCCTAAAAAGCTTATTAATCATATAGAGAATCTGTGCAGGAGATTTTTGTGGATAGGACATGATGTTGTCAGTAGGAAATCACCCATTGGGACCATATTTGTGACTCAGTGGCAGCAGGAGGTTACTATGTGATCTCCTTGAAAGAGTGGAGTAAAGCTTGTATTGGGAAGTTGCTTTGGAACCTCTGCAATAAACAAGACAGCTTATGGATTAGATGGGTGCACATCTACCATATGAAAGGCAAAAGCATTACT
This sequence comes from Lathyrus aphaca, assembly GCA_963966055.1. Classification (NCBI taxonomy): domain Eukaryota; kingdom Viridiplantae; phylum Streptophyta; class Magnoliopsida; order Fabales; family Fabaceae; genus Lathyrus; species Lathyrus aphaca. The sequence continues at coordinate 16,258,751 of OZ014524.1, forward strand.
GAATTTTAACCTGGAATACAAAGTTCCTGGATCATTAAAGCTATTTTTAAGGTCATGAGTTTAATGATAAGTAATGCTTGGCAATCTTTGAACACTAAATACAAAACTAGATGGAGCTATAGCCCCCTTAGAGGGATTAAACCTAAGGTGGGGTGGAGAAAACTGATCTATGGAAATCTTGCTAGGCCAAGGTCAGTATTCCTTTTATGGATGGTATGTCAGCAGAGAATCTACACAAAGGGCAGGCTGCGGAGGCATGGTGTTATGGTGAATGATGAGTGTGTATTTTGTGGTCTTAATGAAAGTTGTGATCACATATTTTTTGCTTGTGCGGGTACAAGGATTATTTGGAAACAAGTGCTTAATGCGTTTGGTTTTCATCATGAACCACAAGAGTGGAGTGGGGAAATCAAATGGATAATCCTCAATAGCAAAGGTAGAATTCTCAAAGTAATCATTGTTGAAACTTTGTACATGGATGCTGAGAAATAGGGTGGTCTTCCAAAAGGGTCCTAAGGATAACCTGAGTAGAGGATGCATCAAAGAGAGTATCATTAGATGTCTAGAGAAGGACACTGGATTAGAAGAGTATTGCAAACGCATGAACTTCCCTTTATAATTTGGTTTGTTTGTCACTTTGAAGCATGGATTGGTTGATCGGCTTGTAGTTATCTATTTTGGCAATAAATAAATTCTTTATTCCAAAAGAAATAATAATAATAATAATTTGGCATTACAAATGACTAAATTAAAAGCTTTGATTTCCATCACAAAAATAATAAATAAAAAACAACAAAAATAATGAAAACGACATATAATATAACCGATTTTCGTTGTAAACCGCGTTTCATCAACACCGTTGAACATGTGAAAAAGCAATCAATTATAACGAAATTGAAAAATTGAGATGATTATTAGAAAAATGCAGTGGAAGAAGTTTAATAAATACTTTATATCATGAAAAACGTTACCATAAATAAAAGAATGAAATGATACTGTGGATCTTGCCATGGCTGATCTTCTTTCTCTTTCATCTTTTCTCTTCTCAATCACCGTCTACTTCCTCTCTTCTTCTCAAGATCTCTTCTTCGTTAATGGCCAATTTGTCAACAATTTCACTCAATATTCAGTTACACCAATCAACTACGATCTCTATCACTCTAGGTTTCACTCTCTTCTCTTCAATCTCTCATCTATCTTCCTAATTTATTGGAATCGCCGTTTTTTCAATTTCGCTATTCAATTATGCAAATTGATGTTCCTTTCGCAGTTTAGATCACGTTTTTAGTTATAGTTTAAATTCAGTTACGATTTTGTTGAATGAATCTCAATCTGTTAGTATATTAGTTTCTGTAGTCAAATTTCAGTTACGATTTTGTTGAATGAATCTCAATCTGTAGTGTTTTAGTTTCTATAGTTAAATTTCAGTTACGATTTTGTTGAATGAATCTCAATCTGTAGTATATTAGTTTCTGTAGTTAAATTTCAGTTACGATTTTGTTGAATGAATCTCAATCTGTAGTATATTAGTTTCTATAGTTAAATTTCAATTACGATTTTGTTGAAGAATCTCAATCTGTAGTATATTAGTTTCTGTAGTTAAATTTTAGTTGCGATTTTGTTGAATGAATCTCAGTCTGTTGTATAATAGTTTCTATAGTTAAAATTTAGTTACAATTTTGTTGTATTAATCTCAATCGGTAGTATATTAGTTTCTATAGTTAAATTTCTGATAGGATTTTGTTGAATGAATCTCAATATGTAGCATATTAGTTTCTATAGTTAAATTTCAGTTACGATTTTGTTGAATGAATCTCAATACGTAGTATATTAATTTTCATTGAATTTACAATTCGTTTATATTGTGTCTTTTTACCATGCTTGATTTCTTAATTGTCACGCTTTCTGCAATGTTTTGATATTCTTCTTGTGCTTATTTCGAGTTTTGATTTTATGGAGTACTGCAGTGTTTTTTTTCTTTCAATTACTTGATTTGTTCTGTAATTTTGTGGAATTGCTTATTGTTTGTTTTTGTGGAATTCTGCAGTGGAAAATTGATGGAAGAGATCAAGGATTTGGTACATCGACATCCAGATAAGCTCTCTGTGAGTAGTCAATAATGTATTTAGATTTGGCTACTGTGTTTTGGTATTTGAGTATACATAGTTCTTATCCTCGATGTTTCAACGTAGATGGAGACATTTAAAGCTGGAAACAAAGGCTATGGTGCTGAGATTGCGGTGGTTACTTACTGTAAGGGAAAGAAAGATACTGCCGAGAGGCCAAAGATTCGGATCCTTCTTGTAAGATTTCTATGTTCATTACGAGTTGTTTAGTGATGGAAACAGTTGTATGTTAATATTTGCAAGTGATGAAGTTGTAATACTATAATTACAATGTGTTGTTGTTTTACACAAAGTTGTAATTTGGCATGTAGTGGATAGTTTTCTCAAATTGGTTATTCTGGTTTTTTTGACAGATGATTCATTGTCTTCCAGAGTTTTGGACAGCATGGAAGGGAGCTGATTACCTCAGAACTTGCTTTAAAGATTTTGTCTATTCTTACTGAAGAACAATTTCTACCCGGCTTGAATAAAGCTTCCTTGAACAGTACACTCGACCAGCTTGTAATAAAGGTAAGTGAAATTTCTGCCATTAGTATGCAAGAATCATGAAATTAATTGTGGAATTGGGCTCTAACTATCAAGGTGCTTATGAAGTTCCATAATCATATATGTGCAGTATTACAAATATGTCCCAATTGATTCACATTTGATTTTGGGTGTGTATTAAAGTTTTAAAATTTTGAAGTACTTTTTTATAAATGTAGGAAAAATATAGATGAGTTATGTGCATTGGTGGAATAATAGAATTAACAGGAGAGATTGGTATCTTCATAATGTTGGTGTTAATTATTTATAGGTGATTCCTATGGAAAACTTTAATGGCCGCAAGCTTGTTGAAGCTGGAGATCTCTGTGAGAGAAGAAATGGTATTGTATTTATCCTGTATGATACTTAGTACAGTGGTTACTAGTTTTGAAATTCCTGAAGTGTATATTATGTGGCAGGCAGAGGAGTTGATCTCAACCGTAATTGGAGCGTAGATTGGGGCAAAAAGGAAAAGGTTTGTTACATGTCTTCAATCTCTTTGTTGGTACTGTGAAATTTTATTAATGTTGCTTGTACTGTGTCCATTGTCGGCTTGCACCTTTTAGTTAGTTTGAGATAGCAATATAATGTGATGCTAAAAGAGGCTTTAACTAGATTACACTTCTCATTCTTGATATCTGTCAATCTATGCACTGGCCTTTCTTTTCCAGCGAAATGGAAAATTGTTTTATATATATTTTTTTAAGCTTTTTATTCATTTGCATTATTGTTCAAAACAATAGGATTATGATCCCTACGAGGAGAATCCCGGAATTGCCCCATTTAGTGAGCCTGAAAGTCAAATTATGAGGAAACTTGCCATATCTTTTGAACCACATATATGGGTCAATGTGCACTCTGGAATGAAGGTAAGCTATTTCACCTTTTTTGAAAAATAAAATGATTACTACCTTATGTTTCTTATCTATTTCTGTGCTATAAATCCAGATGTGCACATTATATAAACCCAAGCGGGAGTTAGAAATTTCAATTTAATTGCTGACATAATCAGTTGATAATCTAGTAGATTATATTTACCTTTTTCAACTTTATCAATGATATTATTTCTTTATGGGATGCTAATCTTAATTTCTTCAACTCTATCAATGATATTATTTCTTTATGGGATACTAATCTTAATTTCTATTTATTTTTGTTAAACTTATAAACCAACAAGTTTACCAATATATAACAACAACCGAGTCTTATCCCACTTAGTGGAGTCGGTTACATGAATCAATTTTCGCCATAATGTTCTATTAAGGATCATATTTTTATCCAAATCATTAATTTTGATATCTTTCTTAATAATTTTTCTGATAGTCGTTTTAGGTCTTTCCCTTCCTCTAATTGTTTATCTTCTCTTCATCTGGTATATCCTTCTTACAATAGACTCTCCTGGTCTTCTCTCTATATGTCCAAACTACCTAAGTCTATTTTTTACCATCTTTTCCATTATAAGTGGTACGGTTAAAGAATACAGCATTTTAAAAAAACCTAAGGTACGGGAATGTCATTGTAATTTTATTAAAAATATAATTGTAAATATAACATAAAATAGTTAAATTGTGAAAAAATAATTTGAAGGAATTATAATGTTCAAATGATAACAAAACATCAAAATTAAAAAATATTTTGTTCAAAAAAAGTCAAGATCAATAACATAAAAAAATTACATTGGAAACGTGCCAATAATTCATGAAGTCAAAGGCTGAAATCTAAAATTGCATAGGAGCGGCCCATGCAGAAAAAAGTGTTAGACTATATAGAATTGGTTTTTTTTCTTCTCCTTTTATAAATAAATTAAAAATTTAATGACTTTTTTAGCCTGAAATTGTATGGACCGAAGAAAAAAAACTATGATTTTTATGGATACGTGTACCAATCATGTACCAACGTGCATACCAAACATGAAAGAAAAAAAAGTACGATCTATAGATTTGGTACATACCATACACGTACCGGTACCCGGTATTGGTACTTTGTCTAAAACGGTGTACTCGTGCTTCATAGGTCTGACATTCTCTAATATTTTCAATTATAATTCTATCATGTCTAGTCGTATCACATATCCACCGCAGTATCTTCGTCTCTGCTGCACTTACTTTATTCTCGTGTTGATTTTTAACCGCCCAACATTCTGTATAAAATTGCAAGTCTTACCGCCATCCGATAAAACTTTCTCTTCAACTTGAGTGGTACCATTACATCACATAAAATAAAACACCTGATGTTCTTCTCCATTTCAACCACTCAGCATGATTTCGATGATTTACACCCCTTTTATTTCTCCATAATTTTGTATTATAGACTCAAGTTATTTAAACTGTGTTACTTGCGGGCGAATATGGTCTCCAACTTTCACCTCTAGGTTAGAAACGTTTCTTTTTTTAGTGAACTTACTCTGTTTTATTTCTACTTCAGAGAAAACCATGTGCTTCTAAAGCTAGTTTCTAAGTTTCCAACCTCTCATTAAATACTTCTTCGACTTTCCAAAGAAGAACTATATCATTTGTAAAAAACATGTATCTTGGTGCTTGCTCTTGGATGTGCTCCGTGAGTACATCCAAGATTAAGGTAAGAAGGTAGGGGCTTATGATTGAACCTTGATGCAAATCAACTGTAATGAAAAAATCGCATGTCTCTTCAACTTGTGTCCGCACACTGGTCGATACCCCTTCATACATATTTTGGATAGCTCGAATATATACAATCCTAACCATTTTCTTCTTTAAGGGCTTTCCACAAAATCTCTAGGAACTCTATCATATGTCTTCTCCAAGTCAATAAAAATTAAGTGTAGGTCTTGTTGGTCCATCCGATACTGCTCCATCACACACCGTAATAGATAAATTGCTTCCATGATCGACCTTTCAGGCATAAACCAAATTGATTCTCTGAGCCTTAAGTCTCTTTTTTTAATCGATGTTCAATCACTCTTTCCCATAATTTCATGGTATGAATCATAAGCTTAATCCCCCTATAATTTGCACAATTTTGTATATTCCCCTTGTTCTTATATATTGGAATTAAAGTGTTTCTTTTTCATTCCTCCGGTATGCGCTTTGACATCATAATTTCATTAAAGAGTTTGGTGAGGCACTCAATACCTCTATCTCCAAGAATTTTCCACACTTCAATAGGTATGTTGTCTGGTTCAACCGCCTTACTATTACTCATTCTTCTCAACGCTTCATTTACCTCTTGTTTTTGGATCTAACAGTAGTAATTATAGTTTCGATCTGCTTCTCTAATTTCGAGTCTGCTAGAGTCCGGTGTGATATCATATCCTTCGTTAAATAGGTTGTTGAAATACGTCTTCCACATATCCTTTATATCTTTTTCCTAAGCCAAGACCTTGTCTTCTTCATCTTTAACGCACTTCACTTGATCCAAATCTCTAGTCTTTCTTTCTCTTCCCATAGCAAGCCTGTATATAGATTTTTCTCCCTTCATAGTTCCTAGAGATTGGTATAATCCATCAAAAGTTTGGGTTCTTGCTTCACTCACCGCCTTCTTGGTCTCATTCTTAGCTTTTTTTGTACTTTCTCCATGTTCCGGCATTTTTACACATAAACCAAACTTTAAATCAGTTCTTTTTTACTCTAACTTTACTTTGGACACTTGCATTCCACCACTGTAATTCTTTACCCCTAGGTCCTAAACCTCTTGATTCACCCGATGTCTCTTTAGCTATTTTTCTAAATTCTTGGATCATCTTATTCCACGTATCACTTGCACTTCCTTATGGTTGTCCAAACCCTCCCTCCAAGATCTTGTGTTGGAAAATTTCTTGTTTTCACCCTTCAAATGCCACCGCTTGATCCTTGGCGCTACCCTATGACTTTTTCTCTTTGTTCTCCCCTTGATTTTTACATCCATAACTAAAACTCTATGTTGAGCAGTCAAGCTCTCTCCCAGAATAACTTTACAGTCCAAGGTTACCAATATCATGTTGAAAAATACACAAGAACTGGCATCAGTTGGAATTCTGCCAACCCAATGCATATTACAGCTGCAGCCTGCATCTTTCTAAAACATGAATTTTTTGAAATTTAATCCCCTGCAGTCAAATTTTTCTCACATTCACTTTGTCAAGATAATATTGACCGTATGATCTCGATCGCATGGGAAGAAAAAACATATTTGATTTTTTCAAAATCACCTGTTTTAAATCTGAGTTCTCCAATCTTGATCGGACGATCAGATACATTTGAATGTGTGAATGTGGGGTTTTTTTACTGCAGGAACCTGGGTCCGAATTTTTCTCAAGAATCAACCTGCTCAAGATAACATAGTCGAGTAAGCTTGTAGGCATGCAAAACGAGACTCTCATTTAAAAAATGGCTACTGGAATCCATTTGTCTTAATTATGTTTTTTATTTTGATGTCTCACCAGTAACACAAGCTTCACATTTGATACTTTAGCTAACAAACCGTGCTACCACTACTATTGTACTATCCTTCTTAAATTAAAAATTAAAAATTAAAAAAATTAAAAAAATCTTGAAAGCAAAGTTATGTTTTAGACTCCAAGATTTGTCATATTTGTCATATTGTTATGCGGCTGAAAAAAAGATGTGATAGAAACTGTTATAATCTTTTTTGGAAACAGAAGTATCAGATGCAAATGTTAATATATGAATATATTATTAACATTGTAGTACTTGACTCTGACCAAGGATGGAGTCTACATTTGGCAATACCGGAGGCACATAACCCCACTCTATTTTTAAAAAGACTAATACAGTAATACTACAATTGTTAGGTTATCATTTAAGCCTTGTTTTGTGGTTAAAACTTTGCCCCTTATCATACTAAATTTTCGTATGTCAAGTAGGTGATATTTTCTCACCCCACGGCTCCTAAAATTTACTTCTGTTGTTTTTTTAACTATTATACTTGCTGCTTTACAATACTTGACTTTATGTTTAATTTCATTCTTCTTCTGCGTCAAATTTGATAATTTATGTAATTTGGTACAGATGTTCTGGAACCATCATCATACACGAACTTATATGACAAATATTACTGTCCCTTTTCCAATCCTCTTTGCAGGCTCTTTTTATGCCATATGATCACAAAAATACAACACCTGATGGAATGCCATTGCAACAGATGAAGTCGTTGCTTGAACAAGTTAATCAGCTTCATTGCGAAAAGCGCTGTGTGATTGGGTCTGGAGGCGGCTCTGTAGGGTTAGTTAATTCTTATTTGAATCTCATGATGATAGTACTGATACAAATTTTACACTAGGCCAAATGTGTGGGATTTATATATCTGTTTTCTTCTGTTATCTATCTTCAGTGCTAAAAAAATGAACAGTTGGTCTTCGTTAGTTTATTTTAATGACTGTCAAAGTTCTTGTCTGTATCTATCTTCAGTGCTAAAAAAATGAACAGTTGGTCTCTGTTAGTATATTTTAATGACTGTCAAAGTTCCTGTCTGTATTTTCTTCTGTTTTATTTTCCTACCTCATGAATGATGTCACTCATGACAAGAGGATAAATTTGACTATTGCAGTTTTTATGTCTATTTTATTTATTTTGGATGTATCCAAATATGAAACTTAAACCTAGTGCATGTAAGATGGAGAGATACTCTTGCTCAAAACACAGTAAACCCGTGATGAACTTGTTGGTTGTCAAGTTGTTCATGAATCTATGTTTGGCTAATTAACATCTTAGGGAATCATGCTTTTTTCGTTGTTATAATTGGAAGTTGCAAGTGGTTGCTCTGTACTACATTTTAGGTGCCAAAAGTGTTAAATTGGAAATATTAAAATTTAAAAGTATAACATACATATGAACTGTTTTAGTGCTTCGGATTTACTAGTCTTAAGGCAGAAAAATGCCTTTATATTGATGTCCATAGTTTATGTGTCAATCCTTCCTCAAATAAGAACTTCTTCTCCAGGTATTTTGCGCATGGGACAGCAACCGATTTCATGTATGACGTTGTGAGGGTTCCCTTGGCCTTCACCTTTGAGGTATGCATGTTTACTAGCTATTCCCATTTTGTACTAGCAGATTTGACTGTGGTGTCCTAATGTCTTGTATTGACCGACAGATATATGGGGATGCAACTGCTGCATCAAATGACTGTTTTAAAATGTTTAATCCCACTGACCGTGATAGCTACAATGTAAGTTACTTGAAATCTTCACTGCAGTTATCACTTCATTCCTTCCAAGTTTATTCTAGAGTTGTTTCCTATTCCTTTCAAGTAATTTATTAAGAATATAGGGTCTGTTTGTTTTGGCTTTTTTTTTAAATGATTTTTATAGTGTAACATAATTGTGGAAAAAAAATTTACAAAGAAACTTTTCATAAAAGCTTCAAATGAAAATTTGGTTTGAATTGTTATTCTTAAAATGTCATTTTATATATTTCATCATTTTATCAGGAAAAAAAAAATTAGATATCAAATTTTCAAAAAATCCCTTAATTTTGAAACTATTTCAAATAGATTTTCAGAAAAATCATTTTTTAGATACAATATTTTTCAAAAATTGTGATTTCGACTATATTTTGATCTTCAATAGTATTTAGGTTGTACTATGTCAAAATTAGTCCTGCAATTTAGAAAAAATGAATAGAGAAAAACTTAATATTTTGAAAAACGGTTTTATCAAATTCATTTTTGAAAATACAAAGAAAAAATCCATTAAGAAGAGGAATATGACAAGTTGAACATCGATGATCCTAATATCTTAAATTATATTTTACAGACTGTTCTCGAGGACTGGTCTGCAGCTTTCTTTACAATATTTAAATTGGGGCCACACCAGCTTGGTGAGATCCAATCAAAAGCATCTGTGGTTAAGTTGGATAAGTTAGTTTCAATAGATGAATATCTAGATGGGTATTTGATGGAGAGAAGGAATAGGTATGGAAAAAAGATGGAGGTACTTGAGCTTGGAATGCAAGAAATAAGAACATATTATAGGCTCTTTTTACTATCGTCAGTTTTACTATTGTGCATGTTCTGTTCTAGAATTTCAAAAACTAAAACTAAGGGGAGTAGACCAATTGTTTCTGCTATTCCCCTTAAAAACTAGGTCGTAGCAGAAACTGTATATCCAATTTTGAGAAAAAAGTTGTTAATTTATTATTATTGGCTGTACTACTCTGTATTGTCCCTTTCTTCCCATGCTATATATTATAATCCTGTATCGTGCCCACCTCGGGGGATGATCGTTTATTGTTATTATAAGAGAATGAAAAGATGTGCTGCATAAAATACATTAATCTAGCTTTAGATAAAGAACTGACACCGTTTGATTATATTGCTTCTTAGAATACATAAAATTTATCATATGAACAATATAGTTTGTTGGTTTTTATGTTATCAAATATTGTTAGTTTTTATGTTACCAAATGAAACAAATTGAAAATAACATGTGAATTTGTTGTAAGCTATTTCACAAAAAAATTGAAGAACAGATGTTTATATGATATAATATAATCTCTCATTTTTGACAAAATGCTATACTATAAACCTAAAACAAGCTGTAAATAACTGTTTCAAACGGCCTGCAGCAATGCTTCCACGCTCATGGTAAAAAAAACATTTTTTCTGACAAAATGACAGAAGATAAACCTATATAAACTGTAAATAAAAGGTTTCAAATTTACTTGAATGCAGCATTGAGGATGAGATTGAAATGAATGCCCACTTACTATTCCTTTTTCTAATTTACAGGGACTCCCGCTTATGAACATGAAATACATGTCCTTTAATGTATAAACTTTACTTACATAAGTTACATTACAATGTGAAAAGGATATAAAATACATTAATCCCCAAGACTGATACTAGATGGTACAACATTAGGAGAAGCCAATAGTGTCTCGGCATGTTTTTTCATTTTTTTGAGTTTCGGGTGGGTTCCATGTGATTTCAGAGACTTCATTTCTTGTTCTGTCACAGCAGGAACGTACATTTCCAGAATGGTAAACACTGCAGATATTTCTGCGACACCATCTATACTAAGCCGCGGCTGTAATCATACTATCATTATTAGATTAACTGATAATTATAAGTTTCATCACAATTTAAATTATTACAGATAAGTAATGCGGTAAATTTTAAAACAAACTTGAAACACTCTTATCGTGTTTCTTCCAAGGGCAAATGCTTGCAAATTATGAAGGCAAAAGACCAATTTAATATAAAATGCAGATTGATTTAAGGCAAACCCTCATGTGGTTACAGAGTATATATTATTCATTAAAAAGCCAAAGCATGTATGTTATGCAATTGTAAGCAGAGAGGTAGCAAGTTAGCACTAACCTTCAGAATTAGAACCACGAATACCAGGTGACCAAAATCGACATTATTTTACCGATTACAACTCTGTATAGGCTTTATTAATGTGCTTAATAATTTATGAACTTAGTATCTCTTTCATGTATTTAAGAGCAGACCGCAGCATTGCTCTAGCTTTTCTATCTGGAGTACATCCAGACCTAACCATTTCTTCATACACTGCTGGAACCTGAAATCCAAATGATGCAGCATATTTGTGCAATGAAGTTGACTGATTGTAAGTGACAAAATAAGTTGGAAAATCAGGATCTACAATTTTTAACCAATTGTTTTACTTCTATAAAAAATCACACTACCATCTATCTATATTAGAGATAAGGTGGAATGTGGATGGTATGGTGCTTAACATATCAAAAAAATGGACTCAAACCAATTTATGAATTTAGGTATATTATCTTTCCTTAACTATTAATTTACTGTGAATCACCATGGCTTTCGAACTGCAAAACCAATATAGACAAGAACTACAGAAAAAAAATCAGAGTTGGAGTTCTAAGAACATCGGAGCTAAATAAGCTATACGGCAAATTTCATTGACCAGATGCAAGAGTGAAGAGTTCTAAAAACATAGACAACACATATTGATTACAATTATGGTATATTAGGTACCTTGCTGAACTTCTCAACACGAATCAAAGCTTTCATGAGCGTAGTATAAGTAACTACATCAGGTTCGACACCCTGTAGTTCACAAAAGATAAGTAACATTTAACTAATTTAGCGCCCAGAGAGGGGGGGATATAGAAAAGAGTAAAGACATACATTATCTTTCATGTACTGCAGTACAGCAAAGGCTTCCGCGTCTCTACTATCTTCACCAAAAGCATTGATTAAGGAATTAAGAGCTGGAAGACTGGGAGTAAGACCCTCGGCTGACATCATCCTAAATGCATTTACTGCTTGATGGGACAGACCCTGCCCAAATTCATGCAAAGTATTACCAAAAATACAAATATACTAACTAACCAATCCACTTAAGATGAAATATCCTAGATACAAATATGGTGCATTTCCCACCCGGTCCCAAAGCCAATGCCTCAGCGTGTTTTTCAATTCAAGAATAACAATAACAATTCAGATAATAACATGCATATGTAACATACCCTTTGTGCATAGGCATTGATTAGGGCATTATACATGGTCGAAGTTGGCTTGAATCCCATAGATTTCAAGACCTCGAGGCACTCGATGGCTTCATTAAACCTTCCAGATTTTCCATAAATATCGACGAGAGTTGTATAAGTAATAACATTGGGCAACAATCCTTGACTCTGCATTCTGCTCAACAAATCACTCACACGTTCCCATCTTTCCTGTGCACCCATAGAATTAATCATAATGTTATAAGTCGTAACACAAGGTGAATACCCACTCTGCTGCATTTCCTCAAACAATTCTTCCGCCCTATTATGTTGCCCAGACTTAAAATGACAATCAATCAAGGTATTCCATGTAACTGTGTCCGGTCGAATCCCCTCAGACATCATTCGTTCAAAGGTCGCCATCGCATGATCAAGACAATTACACTTCCCAAAAGTATCAATCATCACATTATAAAAATGTCTATCAGGCTGCACACCACAACTCTTCATCTCCTTCAAAACCTCAAAAGATTTCTGCCACTCCCCTTTATCCCGATGACTCGCCAACATTCGACTAAAAATAAACGAATTCAGCTGCAAATTACTCGCTTCCATTTCTTTCAACATAATCCTTGCACTCTCCCATCTTCCTGCCTGAGAATATGCATCAATCAACAAACCATAAGTATGTTCATCAGGCAAAACACCACAGTTCTCCATTTCAGAAACAACAAACTCTGCATCTTTAAGAGAACCAGTTTTCACATAACCTTTAAGCAATGCATTATAAGCCCTAGTTCTCGGTTCCAAACCATTTTCTTTTATCTCCTCAAACAACGCCTCTGCCTCATCCGTTCTACCCGAATTTCCCAGAGCTAATATAACCGCAACAAGAGTTCTCGATTTAGGGCTCAAACCTTTACCCTGAGCAACAGCAAGAAATTGCATTGCTCGTGTTGCGTCACCAGCTTTCGAAAAACCGAGGATTATATCATTCAATAGTAGAGCGTCGGCTTCAATTTTATCCGATTCGATTTCGGCGTAAAGCTTTAGAAGAATCGGAGAATCAATTCGATTGGAACGAGTTAGGGATTTGATAATTGAACTATAATTGACAAAATCAGGTTGAAAACCGTCACGACGCATTCTAGATATTAGGTTAAGTGCTTTTTCTAGGTCACCATTACGAGCACAAGCACCGATTAAAGCGTTATAGGTTAACGGAGTTAGAACCTGTTGTTGAGAGAGTAAGAAAGCTTCGTAGAGCTTTTCGTTTCGTCCAAGCGCGTGGATGAGGATTGAGTAGAGAAGCTCGTAGGAGAAACAGACGTTGTGTTTCTGGAGCCATGAAACGACGGCGTATGCTAGGTTGATGGAGGAGGGAGAGGAACAGAGCGATTTGAGAAGCGCGTGCCAGAGTGGAGCTGGAACGGCTCGGTATGACTCGGCGAGTTGGAACTCGGTTGAGTCGAGGGAAGTGGGAGAGGGCGAGCCTGTGTTGTTGTTGTTGGAGTTGGAATCGTTGGAGAGGAATTGGAGGAGGGGAGCGAAGTCATAACGGCGGTTTTGGAGGGAAAGGATGTCGTCGGGACCGTCTTCTTTGATTATTAGGTTGTCGAATGAGAAGGATGTGGCGGCGGATGGAGGTTGTTGAGAGATGGCACGGTGGTAGTGGCGGCGGCGGCGATGGATTGGGAAAATTTTAACGCGGGTTGAATGGATCGGTAACGGAGTAGCGGTTAGTTGTGGTTGCAAAAGCATGTTAATTAATGAGTTAATGTTATCATAAAGAAATGAGGTGGGTGAAGGAGAGAACAGGAGCAACTCATTCACCAGCTCCCAGTGGATGAAGCCTTTATCACCTCACCACACAGACGCATCAAGCTTGGTAACTTGGTAAGAGTAGGATTTGATTTTTGTTACTTTTTATTTTAAAAAATTGTTTCACAAAGATTTTAGTTGCTCGGTTTTTTGAGAAAAAAGTAGTTAAGTTAACCAGCGGAAAAGAAAAAGAAAAAGAAAAAAATATATATAATTCACAAAGACACTTATTTACTGTAATATTTATATGATTTTATATTAAAATAAATAAATAAATAGAAGTATCGAATAGGATGGAATGAACTCGAATAAGATAATATGAGATGATATTTTATTGTTTGGATCAATTAAAATAAAATAGTGCAGAAATTAGAGGTATAAATTAAATAGAGCAGAATATAAGAAAATTAGATGTTCTGAAAAAAAATATAAATTTGTTTTTTTCTTCCATATTCGGCCACGTTTTCAATTTATCAAAAACTCAAATGCACCTCTTCATTTTCTTTGCTTTGGAACTACTGTTTGTTTTGCAATCGCATTTAATCTGATTCTCTCAACTCTCTCTCTCTCTCTCTCTCTCTCTCTCTCTCTCTCTCTCTCTCTCTCTCTCTCTCTCTCTCTCTCTCTCTCTCTACTTTGAAACCTAACATGTATTTCATTTTTATTCTCTCAACTTTCTTCATCATATTCTCTCTGAATATATCATCTCTTTGCATTTCGGTGGAAGATCTGTGTTTTCGTGGGGTGATGGTGGTCAGAGATGAAACACAAACGGTGATAGTTGTGTTTTGGTGATGGATTCTTTATTGATTTTGGTTCGCGGGGGCCGATGGTGATTATTCTAAATCAAAATTGATTTCAGCCTTCTATTTTTTTTTATTTGCTCTGTTAATATGTTTGGTATTTGATGGATTTAGAGACTTTCTATCAAGAATGTTCTTTGGTGTTACTTGAAAAGTTGTTGTTAATGTATGATGTTGTTTATATGTGCGGATTTTTTACAAATATTTTTTATATGTGTAGATTTTAGGGTTTCATACCCTGAGATTCAATTTTATAATGGTTTTCCCTTCTGATTGGTAATTCAAATTGCAAGTAATGCTTAGTTTGTTATTGTTTTTATATAATCATGCATTTTACATGTTCGATGAAAGTCTCGTTAAATAGAAAAACATTTTGATATGCTCTGATTTGATGTGCAATTTTATTAGTACATGTATTTCATTTTAATGGATTCCACAAATATTTGATATTGGTAATTATTGAGTGGTTTTTATGGTTTTCATTTTAATGGATGATGTGTTTGCAAGTGCACTGAAATATCGAAATTTGAAGTAATATAAAAGATTGTTGAACCCACTGAGACCAATGTCAACCTACCGTAATCTATCGTCGCTTTGTAAAGTTAAGGTTAATGATATTCGATAAGAGGGAAACTAAGCCTGTAACTAAAATAAGACTAATAAAAATATAATAAAAAAGAGAGACGAAATGTGGATTTCATGCACCTCAGGCACTCTGTAATTAATTGGCGTTAATTTACGCATGTTCCGTAGAAAATATTGATCTAAAGACTCTCCCTCACACTATTGCACTATTGACTAAAGCCACATCTCCTAACCGTATGATTTTGCTCTCACTCGCTCGTTTTAATTAGAAAACATATTTTAAAATTCAATCAGATCCTAATCAATACCTAAAGCGCTCTCGTTGTTTTTAGGATCAATGTCTAGTTTTCACTATCCGGATCGACCCTCACACTCTCACAGTGTCGACTCTAACATTTACTTACTTCTCACTCTGGTGACGAAACAATGTTAAATAATCTCTCACTATCGTGACAAAACTATTTAAATTAAACTTGGAAACAGAGACCAAAACATAATTTATTATAAGTTAACATCAATTTCATTACTGAGTCTCGTTGGAAGAACGACCCTCGCATACCGGACTCTAAATTATTTAGTTGAACATAGTGACAGAAACAAATAAACAATTTTGGGCTTTTGAATTAGACGAAAACATAATAAGCAGTTTAAAATGATTTAAATTAATGTTTGCAAAATAAAGTAAATTGATAAACGATTAAAGCAATAACAATGGCAGAACGTGAAAGTAGAATATAAACGGCGGAAAATAAAAGCAGGAAAATAGAAGTGTAAAAGTAAATGAACATGAAGATAAAACTGGAAATAAAACTGAATTAAATATCTTGAAATAATTGCGACAAGATTGATCCAAACATTACATAGATGTAGGCCTAACACTAATGGTGTAGTAGTTCTTCGATGTGAGACATTATCATTTTTACAAAAGTAATTTATGCTTAAAACTATGAAATAAATTTGACAGCGCTTCCGCGCACAAACTTGGATCCCTTAAACTGAAGATGAACTCCCTCTTTTATACTCAACTTTCTTCCCTTGAAAGTTTGACAGTAGGCGTGAAACTCGGATGGTTGGGTTGAACGAGGAAGACGAAACATGGAGAGAATATAGGAGAGAGTGGTTTGTGATAACTCGATTATGTATCGTATATTTCGATTCGTTTCGTGCATTTCTAGTTGTATTTGCATCGAGTCTTTACTATATTGTATGTTATTTGCTTATGTTTCTTTTCCTTTTGTCTTGACATGTGTATTATCAGTCATTTGGAAGAATAGAGCAAAGGTTGAGTTGAAGAGTGAAGAAAGCAACAAATTATGGACATTTCACCCCAGTCAGTTGAATGGTGTTCGCCATATGGCCTTCTTAGGGGAATGGTGATCGCCATTTCCTCAGAAAGGAGGGAATTCTCAATTTCAAACCAATGGCGGTCACCATATACCTAATGACGATCGTTGTTATGCGCGGGAGCAGTTTTACAACAGTTTTGCAGCTTTCAAATTCAAATTTTGAATCCTAACAGTTGGAGCCAGATTTCTCTATAAATAGGGACCTCTATGGATCAGATTGGACATCCAAGAACTTTGTGGAAGTGTTGTCAAAATCACTTTAGCCTTTAACCATAAATTTACCTTCCCAAGTGATAATTGCTTGCATTGAGTGATTGTCATGCTACTATACTTATTTCATTTCCATTTTGCGTTGTTGTACATTTGAATCAAGTATTTTAATACAAGCTTTATTTCAGTTTTATCTTCTTTGCAAAATTTACAGGTTTATTTAATTTATGCTTTCACTGCTTTATCAATGTATGTATCTCAATCTGTTTTTCATAAATAAAAAATCCTAAAAATATATCTTTGATAAAATTAACCAAAATCTATGATTTATTTTCCAGCAATGTTAACTTGGTAGTATCAGGTTTCAATATGATAGGCTAGACTTACATGATCTCGTAGATCGAGGATCATCATCTCGACGGGACTCTATAGGAACCACCAGTGTTGATCTTGTATGTTCATTATTTTGGTTTTAGTGTCTAAGGTTTATTTAGGCTGCTTAGTCGTGAGAGCGAGAGGCTACTTAACAACGTTTAGTCACGAGAGTGAGAAATGAATTAAGGTGTGTCTAATAGATCGAGAGTTCGAGGTAATCGCCAGATAGTGGACACTGAGCACTGAACCTAAACACATCGAGAGCACTTTAGGCTTCACTTAGGTTTTATTGGTTTTCAAATAGCGTATTTTAATTACCGAGCGAGCGAGAGCAAAATCTTGGGGTTATTAGGTGTGGCTTTGTCAATAGCCGAAAGTGTGAGATCGAATCTTTAGACCAGTATTGCCTACGGAATCGTTTTGAGATCCTTTTTAGCACCTAGAACTTACGGAGTCCCTTAGGAGCACAGAAATCTTTCTTCGGTCTCATTTTATCATTATTCCAAATTCCCGTTAGAGTTAAGATCTTTTTATGCCGAATTCAAGCCTTAGATTTACACCGTAATATTGATCACTCTAGGTTTCTTATTAGTCTTTGTGGGTTCGACAATCTTTTAAAACTACGTGATAGACTGTATACTTGCAGTGTAAATCCCACTAATACGCAGAGTCGCGATCAAGTTTTTAGCGCCGTTGTCGGGGACTAATTTAGTAAATATTGTGATTTCCTTATTGCACAATATAGACTAACGCAACTTTTTTATTTACGGAATTTTGTCGAATGTATGTCAAACACTCGTTCTCAAGGCGATGAGTTGGTAGTACCAATTGACGAAATCGAGCGTTTTACTAACTTAAGATGTTGAATTCAAGAATACCGTATTAGATACGATCTTCTAGAAACTTTAGTTCTTTACTCAGATTCGAAAACTGAATTGGATCCATAACCAAACATGGTCGAAGGACCAAGAGACCGTCCTCTTAAGGATTTCGTTATTCCATCGCAAGAAGAACCACATAATAGCATTGTTACCCCTATTATTAACCACAATGATTTTGAACTGAAACCTTCACTAATTTCAGCAGTTCAACAAAACCAGTTCTCATGTAATGTTACGGAAAACCCAAACCTTCACTTATCAATATTCGTGAAATATGTCGACACGGTAAAAACTAATGTTGTCACTCAAGAAGAAATAAGATTAAGATTGTTTCCTTTCTCATTGAGAGATAGAGCTAGATCCTGGCTTCAGTCTCTGTCACCGGACTCAATGAAGACATGGAGCAAATTAAAGAAAGTCTTTTTAGTCTGATATTTCCCACCAAGAAAGATAGCTATGCTAAGAGCTCAAATTAACGGATTTAAGCAGAAAGACAATGAATCCTTATTCGATGCTTGGGAGAGATTCAATGAGATATTGAGGATGTGACCACACCATAGTCTTGTGGAATGGATGATACTACACATCTTTTACAGCGGACTATTGTACAACACTAAGATGAACTTATGTGTTGTCGCAGACGGCGCTTTAATGGACAAATCATACACAGAAGTCTATGAACTTATATAGAATATGGCTCAAAACCATTTCCAATAGGGAGGTGTCGTACCTCGAAAAATACGATCCTTGTAACACCTCATTTTCTACCCAAAGAATAATATAAAAATCAGAGTTTGTAAAAACTTTCCACAAAACAGGGTATCACATTTCCAACATACAAAAATCTCAAATTAAAGAATATCTGCATAATACATAACACTTTTTGAAAATAATCCTAAAACAACTTCATAATATTCAATAGTTCGACTTCATAAAAATTTACGCAGCAGATTCATAAACAACTAGTAGCATCTTCGTTCAACATAAAACAACTCCCAAAATAATCAACAAATGGTCTATAGTACTTCAACTAAAATAAAATTCAGCATGTAAACAAAATCAACAAAATAGACAAGCGTCAACCCCCCCCCCCCCGAGTGCTACGTATCAGAGTGATTGACCACCAACTATAATAAAGGTAACCGGCTACTCTTCTTGATTACCTGCATGTTGCCAACCAAGGACAACATTCAAACAGAAGGGGTGAGATATCAAATTTTATAAACGAAGTATGATAAATAATACATGGATAGGAATCAATAAATTATCACCACTTCACATCAACAACCAAAACAACAATCAACAACCGCTTGAATAATGCAACTTTAATGCGACTCGACTATGTTATACATGCGGTACCATTTGGAGTAAAACTCTCAACTTAAAACTACCAGATTATCGAGGCATAAGCCTTCAACTTTCAACTTGTGCCAATCCAGGCCAACGTGGTGCGAGCAACAGCCCCAACCTAATGCAAATGTCCTACATGACATACATGACTCTACAACACAAACAACATAACAACATGAGCAACATAGCAACTTATACGACATCGGCAATTTAGAAATCAACTTTGGCTTGAAAGCCTTCAACATAGCAACTTCAGAATTGTTTCATAAACCGGAACCATATAACAACTTAAATGTGCCGGCAATCGACTATACAACACAATTTCGACAAAACAACATGATAAAACCAACTCTTAAGTTACCCGACTTACCCCGACAAATTTCGTTAAATTCCGGGCAACTTCGTATCCCGCCTAATTCGGCTAAACCGGCTAAATCAACATTGTTTTAACATTATGTTATTACTACTATTTACCACACTGCTACTGCTAAATTGGTCTACTAATATCGAGTAAATCCATGCTATCAAACTACATTGTCAGTAATTAAGTTGTCCTGCCAGAATTGCTTAATTGCTATTTTTACCTGTTATGCTAAATACTACTCTATCAGTCTGTTTATTTTACTCTTATTCATTTACTAAGTATAAACATGATGTTAGTTGTTATTACTTTATTTAAAATAAATTAGAAAAAGTAGTACAAGAGTATGTATTATATAAAGTTGTCTCAACAAGAAATAAGGTGATAGAAAACAAAACAATTCTCTCAATTTAATAGCAGTAGCCTACGCCAATAGTTTACGCCACTTTAAGCTATTAAGCATACTCCATTTACCAAGTTTTGTTCAAATCACTAAAACAACCAAACTACATGTATTTAATTAAACCACCTTTTTTTTGTGAATACTATTCTAATATATATCTATGTAACACTATTCATTACTATCAATTGATGAAGAAAACAATCTGTGGACCCATGCGCTACAGTGCTGATGAGGAAAACAACATATATACGCTACTTTTTCTTTTCTTTGTTTTGTTTCTACAATCAACCAATTAAGAATGGGTCTCTATAATATACCAAAATACTAATTCCAAACCTAATTAATTTATCATATTTTCAGTTATAAAATCTGAATCTCACCCTTACCTTGGATTAAAGGCAGCTCAAAATTTTCGATTGGATTTCGGGGACTTTGGCACCGGTAGCAGCTTTCTCTCGATCTCTTTCTCACATTTTCGTTCTCTTCTTGTTTCTTCTTACTGCTACTTCACAACCCTGGTTCTATTTCTTTTATTTATATTATTTAATTATAATAATATTATTATAATAGTATTATCTAATGGGCCAAATTCTTACACTCTTTAAATTACTACTTCCAACATAATTCTAAGTCCACTTAAATAAAACACTTCCTACAACTATAATATTATTTCTAATATTATTTCTACGACTTACCGACTTAAAAGACCGACTTAACGACTTAATTCACTGTAACACCAAATCGACCGAAAAATAATCGCAATAAAATAATTAAATATTTAATTAAATAAATAATTAAATATTTGGGCGTTACAATCCTCGCGATGGACGCGGAAAAAACAACATAGTCGCCACCTAATTTTATTTATTCTAACAAGAGAAAAGAAAGATATAGACACAACATAATAAGGATAAGAAATGGTCGTTGGAACCAAAATTCTAAGTTCGGAAGTCGAATACGCAAGAGGAAGGTATTAGCACCCCTTACGTCCGTTGTACTCAACGGGAACCTCTTAGTCTAATTTGCGATTGAATGCTAACTTATGTTATTGTCTTCTTCTAATGATAAAGGTTTGCTAAGATTGTTTATTAAAGGGAAAATGAATGTGCTTTTTTTATTATTATTTGTTATGGAGAAATGGTTACTTTTTTATTAGTGTGCTCGCCAATGGTTGAAATTCGTGTGCCTACATATTCCCTTGTACAATGAGAAAGTTAGAGCTTCGTAGTTCGTGCAACTACGATTTGTTGGTTTGTGTCTTTTAACGAACAAGTACTTAGTTCGCGTGCTAACTGTTAAACATTGGTTGGTCCACTCTCGAGGAGGCTTAAACACTGGTTTATATACGCGTTAGCAAGGATCTAAACAGAGTTCTTTCGAGAAAGATGTTTGATCTTAATTAAGGTGTTTTGAGGCGAAAGGTTGGATGAATCACAACCCAAGGGTTAGCCTCAAGAGCGACCACCCAAGAATTAAAGGAATGCAAGATTCCAAAACTCAGTTCTTTCGTTAATTAATCATGAAATTGATTTTGTATTTGTTTTAGGGATTTTAAGTTGAGTTTTAAAAGAAAGAGACAAATCGTCATCTTTAAGGGAGATGTCTCGCCTATTCCACCACAAATATTTGAGCAAGAAAATAAAATCGGAAGAAGCTTTAAACTAGGATATAAGGATCAACAACCAATGTCACATTCTTCCTTTGAGAATAATTGTTTGAAAGATTTGATTTATGTTTTGTGGGGATAAAAGAAATTTCTCTCCTATGAAGATGAATCATGTATAGTCCTTTGGGGAGTTTTAGGTGTTTTTGAGGTGAAAGGTTGAATGAATCACAACCCAAGGGCTAGCCTCAAGAGCGATTATCCAAGAACCCAAGGAATGCTAGATTCCAAAATCTCAATTCTTTCGTTATTTGATATGTGAATTAAGAGTTTGATGGCTTAAGCGTTTTAGAAACAAAAGATCGAATGAGACACAACCCAAGGGCTATCCTCAAAAGCGATCATTCAAAAACCCAAGGAATGCTAGATTCCAAAAGTTTAGTTCTTCTGTTGTTTGTTTATGATGATATTTGGTAAGTTGGAGGGTTTAAGTGTTTTAGAAACGAAAGAGCGAATGAAACACAACCCAAGGGCTAACCTCAAAAGCGATCATTAAAAAACCTGAGGAATGCTAGATTCTAAAATTTAGTTCTTTCGTTGTTTGATTAGGAAGATACTTTGATAAGAAACGTGTTTGTTTTATTTAAGTTGAAGAGTTGAAGGAAGTTTGAAATACAATAATCGTGCAGATGGCGATCGTAAGGGTAAATATGTTAACCTCAAATCCTTTACACCTCCTACTTTCACTTTTCTGGATTTGTTGAAATGTCAAAAGATAGATGAGTTTGTTACTGATAATGGAAAATGTTACCCGGATTTGGTGAAATCCTTTATGAATTTTTTTACTCTTAAATTGGATGATAATGGCAAACACAAGCTTAAGACTATTGTTAGGAATTGTGTGATTGAGGAAGATTTAGCTAGTCTTGCAGCTTCTCTTTAGATTGCATATTCCGGCTGTTTTCTCCGAAAGGGCGTAAACCATACTGATGGTATTTGGTCTAGGTATGATAAGATGGAATACTACTACAAAATTTCCAGGTTTCCAAAAGAAGTGGTATTGTCGGGTCAGCCTACATCCTGTGTGTTGTGTTATGCAAAAACAATTGTCGGTTGATGACTGTATGCTCCATTATGTCATTTGTTATGTTCTGCTACCCAAGGACTCAAACCAATCACAAATCAACGACCTGGAGATGCAGATTTTGTTTGCCATCAAGAACAAAATCAAGGTGAATTGGCTCCTAGCCATGATGTATCACCTCTAACAACAACTCACTCTTTCAACAAGGCTCCCATACGCTCGACTAATTTCAAGTTTTCTCCATATCTTCAGGATCCATCTTAATTTGATTGTAACCAGAGAAACCATCCATAAAAGAGAATACCTTATGTTGAGCAGTGGTGTCTACCAGAACATCAATATGTGGAAGTGGAAAATCATCTTTGGGGATGGCTTTGTTTAAATCCCTGTAATCTACACACATGCGTACTTTACCATCTTTCTTAGGCACCGATACCACATTTGCAACCCATTGAGGATAGGAAATGACAGATAGGAACCCTACATTAAATTGTTTCATCACTTATGCTTTAATCGTTTTTGACATTTTAGGACGCATACGACGAACTTTCTGCTTTATTGGACGACAACCTTCCTTCATTGGAAGACGGTGAACTACAATATCAGTATCAAGTCCCGACATATCCTCATAAGACCAAGCAAAAATCTCCACATAGTCATGTAGCATCCGAATCAATATGTTCTTAACATTGTCTTCTAATTCAGCTACTATCTTGACCTCTTTCATGTCTTTCTCAGTTCCTATATTCACAACTTCAATTGGTTCTTCATGTGATTGTATAACTTTCTCTTCTTGATGTAGCAACCTAACAAGCTCTACAAGCACTTCACAATCTTCCTCATTTCCATCCTCGGCTTGGTAGATCGGATTCTCGAAGTTATAATTGTCAATAGCAGAATTGTTATCAACAAGATCCAGAGTGGATGAGGATCTACATTTTAGTGACGTGGGTGTGTGTAAGAACACATAGCTTTTGGTAAAGGAAAAATAAAAGAAAGACAAAGAGCACAATATTTACGAAAGCAAAAACGTCCATTGATTTTATTGAATGAAAATATGCAAATAAAATGACATCCCTAACAAGCATACCATTGTGCCCCGGCAAGACACAAGGATTAAAAGTTTAATTGTTCAAAATTACAAACTTAAAAATAAGAAGAAAAAAAAGTAATAGCATTTACTCCTGACTGAAGGAGATAGGAATAACATCTCCAGCTTTCCAATTATTGAGCCCACTGCCAATGGTAGGAAAGATCCAGTTATCCAAGTTGTAGTCTTCATCAGAATCCTCCACAGCATTGACTTGATCCTTCTGAACTCCCTTGGTGATACGAATAGCACGAGCACGACGAACAACCTACTGAGATTCTGCAGTAAAACCCAAACCAAACTTGTCATACTTGTAAGGAATGTCAGGAAGCTGACCCCAAATAGTACAACCACCTTCTTCAACTACAACTCTAGTGTTGTACCTCGAAAAATACGATCCTCGCAATGGACGCGGAAAAAACAACAGAGTCGCCACCTAATCCTATTTATTCTACGAGAGAAAAGGGAGATATAGATACAACCTAAAGGAAGGATAAGAAATGGTCAACGAAACCAAATTCTAAGTTCGGGAGTCGGTTACGCAAGGGGAAGGTATTAGCACCCCTCACGTCCGTTGTACTCAACGGGAACCTCTTAGTCAACTATGCGATTAAATGTTGATTATGTCTTTGTCTTCTAAATGGTTTGCTAAAAATGTTTATTCTAAAGAAATAGTTACTTTAAATTATTATTATTATTATTATTAAGGAGAACAAATTAATTTTTTTTATTATTATGCTCGTGAAGGATTAAAATCCATGTGCCTATGTATTCCCGTGTGCAATAGGAAAGTCAGAGCTCCGTAGTTCGTGCAACTACGGTTTGTGTTTTTTATGAACAATTGTTTGAAACGCTTTCTAAGTGCTAAGTGTTGGCTTTTACTCACAGTGGAGGCTGAAGCCCTAGCTTGTTTGCGAGATAGAAAAAGCTTAAACAATGTTCGTTTAGAGAAAGATAGTTGACCTTTGTTAAGGTGTTTTAAAACGAAAGGGCGAATGGACCACAACGCGTGGGGCTAGCCCAGGAGTGATTTCATTCAAGAACCCAATGAATGCTAGATTCCTGAGTTCAGTTCTTCGTTAATTAATTATGAAAATGATTTGTATTTGTTGGTAGATTTTAAGTTGTATTTTGAAAGAGACAAGTCGTCATCTTTAAGGGAGATATCTCACCTATTTCACCACAAACATTTGAGAAAATGAAATCGAAAGAAGCTTTAAACTTAGATACGAGGATTGACAAGCAATGCCATATTCTTTCTTTGAGAAATAAAATCGGAAGAAGCTTTGAACTTGGATATATGATCAACAAGTGATTGTCACATTCTTCCTTGAGAGAAATTGTTTGATAGAATTTGATTTATGTTTGTGGAGGTAGGAGGGACATCTTTCCTATGGAGATGAATCATGTCTCATCTTTTCGAGGAAGTTTGAATGTTTTAAGTGTGTTGAATACAAAAGAGTGAATGGATCACAACCCAATGGCTAGCCTCAAGAGTGATTCAATTCAAGAACCCGAGGAATGCTAGATTCCTGAGTTCAGTTCTTTCGCATAATTAATTGAAAGATTTCCCGTATTTTAGGAACGAGATGGTGAATAAACCATAACTCGAAGGTTAGCCTCAAGAATGATTTATTCAAGAACTACGTGGAGTGCTAGACTCTAGAATTCATTTCCTACGTTATTTGATATATGAATTAAGTATTTCCGTTTGTTTTTGATGATTTAGGGTTTATAATTTTAGAAACGAATGAGTAAATAAAACACAACTAGAAAGCTAGCCTCAAGAGTGGTTCATTAAAGAACCCGAGGAATGCTAGATTTATGAGTTCAGTTCCTCGTTAATTATTAAATTAAAAGAGTAAGATGGCGAGGCGCAGAGCACTCGACTTACGGGTAAAATGTAAATGGAGGTTGGTTGTTTGATTATGCGGATTCGAATCTTAGTCCATAAGGGTGCTCCTAGTAATACGAAAACCCTAATCGAAAGAAATGTGCAAGTGTGTGAGTGAAATAAAAGCAATAAATATGGAGAAATAAATAAATTGCGTACAATGTAATCGGGAGAGGGGTACAAAATAATTACAAGGGATTGCGATGAAATAAAGGGTCTCGTTGTAATTTGCCCATGAGAAAGCGTGTGTGTAGTGTATTAATTATTCGAAACTGTTAGAACTTGATATTGTATAAAATACGAAGAAAAAAAAATAAACACAATAAATAGACTAGATAAAATAAAATAAATTAGACTCCGGAATAAAAATAAAATAAACTAAATAAAATGAAATGGCCTCATATTAGTCACAATTTGTCGATTTATCGGGATCAACTTAATCGCGACTTTTTATTATATCATCGCCCCCCAAAATAAAAATCAAGATAAAATATGAAAAAAAACAAATAAAAGGGACTTAAGAAATAAAGGATCTACATAAAAAAATACTAGCTATAAAAGACTTAAAATGAACTTGACATAGAGAAAATATAACCAAAAATAAAAAATAAAACAGGAGGGAGTATGCGGTGAACAGGGGTCTGTGAGTAACAAAAGAACATAATTCACGAGCCTCTTCAAAGGCCATCTCCAACTCATGATAAAAAAAAAGTAAAAAAGTAAAAAATAAATAAAAATAAAATAACAAATAAGAGAATCAAGAAAACATAATCCCTATCTAAAAAAAACCAAACGTGAAAAGGAAACACTATGCAACCATCGTTCTTTATACATTTTCAGAAAACGATGCATAGAAGAAAAATAACGACACCCACTATGTCAATGCTAATCGGCAGTTTCGTCTCTCACACTCGCTCCGTCGGATTCCAAACTCTCTCTCGTTCACTCGCGGTTTCATGATTGCCTTTCGCGGTGGTTTTGTGCGGTTTTGCGGTTGAAGCGGAGAGGTCACGGCGATTGTAAAGGGAGCGTTGTGATGGATTTTTGTGCAGCGGTTTTGTGGAGTTCTGAGCGGTGCATTGTTGATTTCGTGCGTGTTGTTTTCGATTGGGTTTTTGGAGGTGAGCGACGACGGTTTGATGGAGGTTTGCGGATGGGTGGTGGTTCTCACGGTGTGCGGTTCGTGTTTGGGGGTGGTTTGGCGGCGCGATGGCTGAAAGTGTAAGGAGGGATCGCTGGTATCAGTTTGTGCGTGAATGGAAAGAGATGATGATATGTTTGAGTGAATAGTTCTGGTTTGTGGTGATTTATGAAGAACAGGGGTGGTGATGAAGAAGGAAAAACCTTTTTTTTTGCGTAAAAATCTGTCTTTTGTCTGTTTTTTTGCTACTCCCCCCGTTTTTGTTTGTGAACCTCCTTCTATATTCATAGCATTAGGGTTTTTGAACCGGATTTGAAAACTTGTTGGAGAAACTTATGTTCAGAAATTGTTTGTTTGATACTGATGTTGTCCCTTTTAGTTTGCAGGTTTTGCTCATGGGGGAGAGAGTCTTTCATTCTTTGGTGTAAGATGGATTGTTGCAGGCTCTGGTTACATTGGTGTGTACATAGTGGATAGTAGTTTTTATGTTTTGGAATGAGACAGATGAGTGTAGTAGGTTTATGCTTGTGGAGCAAATAAAAACATACATTATATATATATATATATATATATATATATATATATATATATATATATATATATATATATATATATATATATATATATATATATATATATATATTTAAAATAAAGAAAAGAAAAGAAAATAATTAACTTATACTTATTAAGAAAACAACTAGTTAAAATTAAACTATTAGTCTAATAAATAAATAATCTAATAAAACTAACTAATTAAAATAAATTCAATAATAAAACAAACCAAATTAAATACTATTTAACTAATTAAAATTAATCTTAAATAAAATTTGACTAATTACAGTTAAACTAAACAAATATTTTTTTTATAAAAATAGACTAACTAACAAACCAAACTAAAAAAAAAGGTTAAATAAAAATCTAAATTATAAACTGAGTTAAAATCGAATTAAATCTAATACAAAACTAAATAAATGTTAACTAATTAAAAATTAAAAATTAATTAAAAATTAAACTTAACCAATATTAAACTATGCTAAAAGAAACTAAAATTTTAAAATTAGACTAAACTAAATTATATGAAATCTAATAATAAATTAACAAAATGAGACATCAAATTCTAAATAAATCTAAAATTACGAATAAAAAATGAGAGTGACATAGAAATCGACTAAACAATGCATGATTGAATTTTAATGGACAAAAATGCAAAGATGATTGATTATCAAATAATTCGATAAAAATGCGTCAGATGAATGAAAATTTTCTGAAAAAGTCCGGTCAAAATTTAGGGTGTGACAGATGTCTCTATTTAATCATCTTAAACATGAATGTGCGAGTAGAAAAAAAGTTTTTTTTTAACATTCAAGGTAGAAGAGGATTAAATATTAGAATACCTAGAATTTTGACTGAATGCGGATGAAATGCAATGTGAATGGATGTATGAAAGATTGAATCATGCAGGGAATGATGCCACATGAAACAGGCTAACAAAAGAGGATTCCAACGGGAAAAGGGTTTGAGAACACTGAGGATGCATAAACGGAGACAAGAAGTATTCAGAGTGATAAATCAACATGTTCACGTGTAATTACTGACACTAAGAATAACAAAAGACGGAAACAAAAGGAAATCCAAAGCGTTGGTTCAACTAACACGGGTAAAGTCAAGTTAACACTTAAGATGACAAGAATATATTCAAAGTGAATGCACGGTGGCACGATACGACCAACTGACACTAAGAATAGTAACAAAGAAGAAATAACGTCCATGGATTGGATTGGACGAAGTCGAATAAAAATAAACATCCATGGATTATATTGGATGACAAAGAAGAAACCACGTCCATGGATTGGATTGGACGAAGTGGAATGAAAACTGACATCCATGGGTTGTATTGGATGACAAAGAGGAACAACGTCCATGTATTGGACGAATGTAAAGTAAGAGATTCACAATCATGGATTTGAACAAAAGGCAAGACATCCAATCATAACTTTAGACAAGGGACATAATATCCAAGAATGGCATTGGATAAGGTGAGAAATTAATTTCAGGAATGACACTGAAGTTAAAGACAAAACACTATTTTTAGGAGTGAAACTGAATATAAATATAAAATTTTCAGGAATGGCACTGAAGATAAAGGGAAAAATCACTATATTCAGGAATGGCACTGAATATACAAATAAAACTTTCAGGAATGACACTGAAGGTAAAGGAAACAACTATATTTAGGAATGACACTGAATATACAGATAAAACTTCCAGGAATGACACTGAAGGTAAAGGCAAATCGCTACATCCAGGAATGACACTGGATATACGGATAAAACTTTCAGGAATGACACTGAAGGTAAAGCCAAATTACTATATTCAGGAATGACACTTAATATACGGATAAAAATTTCAGGAATGACACTGATGGTAAAGGCAAATCGCTATATTCAGGAATGACACTGAATATACAAATAAAAATTTCAGGAATGACACTGAAGGAATAATACAAAGACCCAGGAATAACACTGGAGGAATAATACAAAGACCCAGGAATAACATTGGAGAATAATACAAAGACTCAGGAATAACACTGGAGGAAAGAAAGGTAAGTTTTTGGTAGGCACCAAGAAGTTAGACTTTCAAAGTGAGGTAAATGTTGACCACAGCATGACCTATGGTAAATGCAAACGAGGATAAAACACTCCTGTTATGGATAATATATGAACTTATTATGATGTATGATCAAATACATGTAATGCAGATGCTGACAACAAGGCTTGACTCTTTTGTGGAGATGACAAGATTGGAAGACCGGTTCTTCAACACTGTGAGATCACTGTTATTCTTCTTGGGGACTAAGGATGTTGATGTTGAACAGACCTCTGCAACACTAATAAATTGTACCAAGTTGATGATCCTTGGAGAAGGGATGAAAAGTTTCTTTAGGGATTATTCCAATGTATTGCCCCAGATAAGTTGACTGTTGTAGATGAGTTGATCGTTGCTTCAGCTTGACTGGTTCTGAAAATGATTGCCTTATGATGCACGTGGAAGCTTGCCTCAGTATGAGCCTTGTAAATTCTTCTGGATAAACCAACTCTGAGATGGACTTGCACTGAACAACAAACTTGAATTGATTCTCAACATGGTCTGGAAGGAACTTGCCCCTGATAGGATCACCAACCAAGTTCTTAACTGTTTGAAAATTCCTTGCTAGAAAAGATATTTTACGAACAAAAACATTTATACAATCATGGTAATTAAAAGCAAATGCAACTTTTGAAATCAAAATCATTGTTGGAAGAAAAGAAAATGAATCACGAGTCAAAACACGACGGTTTATGACATTCAAAGTGAAAGGTAAAGCAAAGATATGTACAAACAAAATGACTTTCAAAGATCTTTTTGGAGTCAGTTTATGCAACCTTATTGAAGTATGCTTTAAGAATAACCTTTCCTCAATTAGGTGTTTTAAGGGTTGTATCGTGGTGAGGTTCACGGTTTATAAAACAAAGGATAAAAGCTTAAAATTGTGTTTGTACCCACCCTTCTTCATGATGAATCTTCAGTCCTACATTCAGTTAAATCTACACACATATATCTTGACAATGTAAGGGTAAAGATGATGATTTAAGGTTCATTCGAAATGACAGTCATTTTATTTGGCTTTGATGGATGTTTGTAGTGACCCATTGGTTTTGATTTGATGATCACAAAATCTTATATGTTTGATGTTGAGTATTTGAAGGCCTCTTTTGCTTGATTTTCGTTTTTTGGACTGATCCCTAACTTTTTCCTAAGTCCCTCTTTTTTATGTTTGACTTAGCAGGATTTTTATTTTATTTTTTTGTATTTTTTTTGAAATATTGAAAGCTATGACTGCCAAACCATTGGTTGTAATGGATCATCTTGTAATTTGAATGTGTAATCAAAATAAATGAACAACTACCCTGCCTCCAGGTTAAGCATAAGTGTTTAGATCCGAAAGGAACTCCTACTTCTAGGCTCGGAGTGGTGAACTAGGTATTAACTCATTATCTCTCCAGTGTTTGGGAATTGAAACAATGCATGTACATCATCGGCAAGATTTTATCAGAAAGCAAACCACAATAGCTATGGGTATTTGTTTTCATCATCCTCCCTCAAACATTTGCATAATCAAAAGTTTTGAACAAAAGGTATATATGTATTTTTTTGAAATAGAAAATGTAAAGACATAAATAAACATATGAACTGAATTCAAAAGATTGCAAATGCTTATTTCATTAATTAAAGAAGTACAAACATAATTGAAAGGAAAATTGTCGTTACGAATACAAGGAAAATACAAACATAAAGGAAACAAAGGCCTAATGACAAATCAGTAAACAAGGATGAGTTGTCATGTCTTGAAACACTGGCTTTAGGGAGAACTGGCTGAAGTTGACTGAAGCTTCAAGTTGCATGCCCTGGCAAAGGATTGTCCTAGACATTTGGATGGGTATCACGGAAGGAGAGGATCTTGTCTCTGATCAACTCTTTCACTCTTGTCTTCAAAGCAAAACAATGTTCCAAATCATGGCCTGCTCCACCCTGATGAAATTCACAATGAAGATCTGTCATGTAGCCTGGGGGAGAGGATCTGGAGGAGGAGACACATGTCTAGTGGTAATCAAACCTCTGTGAACCAAACTAGGATATAACTTAGTGTACATCATGGGAATACGGTCAAAGTGAACCCTATCACGATTTTGAGCTTGTCTCGCATCTGGATGTTGGGGAGCTCTAGCTGGTTGAGCAACAATCACAGGAGCAACAACGGCAACATAAGCTTGATTATCATGTTGAGCCTTGTATTAAGGTCTTCTACCCACAGCGAAAATAACATTGGTCTGATCTTCCCTCTTCCTTTGGAAATTACCAAAAGGTTTCTTAGCAGCATTGGAAGACTCAACAACTTTGGACACTTTTCCATTCTTAATTCCTTCTTCAAGCTTTTGTCCAATGGTAACCAGATAAGTGAAACTGGAAGAGACACTTCCGATCATCTTTTCCCAATAGAAGGGAGCCAAAGTATCTATGAACATTCCAGTCATTTCTTTCTCAACTAGAGGAGGTTCAACATGAGATGCTAACTCTCTCCAACGTTGATAATATTCCTTGAAGGATTCCCTCTCTTTCTGAGACATATTCTGCAATTGACGGCGATCAGGTTCCATGTCCAAGTTGTACTTGTATTGTTTCACGAAAGCATCACCCAAATCCTCCCAACTATGGATATGATCTTTCTCAAGTCCCATGTACCACTTCATAGAGGCACCGCTCAAACTGTCTTGAAAACAATGAATAAGTATTTTGTCGTTCTTGGCGTAAGCAGCCATCTTGCGACAATACATCGTTAAATGGAGTTTTGAGCAAGTGTTCCCCTTGTACTTCTCAAATTCTAGAATCTTGAACTTGGCAGGCACGATGAGATCGGATACCAAACACATATCACCTGCACCAGCATTGAAGAAGTCATTACCCTCTACAACCCTTAATCGCTTGTGAATAGCTCAATATTGCTTACGACCAACTTAAGGTTCAACATAATCTTCAAGATCATCACCCTGAGCACTAGCAACATTGTGTTCATAGGGAATTTGGCCAGTATGAATCACAGGTCTGGATTCAGTGAAAATAGGAACTTGAAAAGCGGGTTTGGACGCCTAACCGACCACAAAAGTAGTAACGTGAGGTGAAGAGTAGTTGTGTGGCAAACCAAACTCCGGCTAAGTCGAAGGTGGTAATTAGATAGGTTGAGGCTAGACAACAAAATTTTCAACCTCTTGGATCACAGTCCTCTGAGGCGGCTCTCCTCTAGCAATCAAAACTTGAAGCATCTCAGTCAGCATCGTCACACTCGTCTTCAACTCATCAATTTCCATTCAAACCTCAGCATTGTGAACCTCCTGTTCTGACATCCTGCGTCTGCGGTAACTCGAGTTCTGTATCAGCTACAAAGCTTCAGTTTGACGGTTGACAGATAACTGGAAGACAGAGACAACTTGAATGAATTGACGAACAACTCGGGTGTATGAATTAATGCAAATGATGCAAATTGTATGCAATGCCACGCAATGCAGGTATGCTTAGGGTCACAAGCACAAACAGACTCGGAAGCTGGAAATAACTCGAAACTTCCTAAATGGTAGACTGTAAGAGATTGATACTTTATTATGTACCCATAAATCCCACTCACAAGATAGTTTCTACGGTGGTGGTATAGGAAACTAAAGGTCAAAGACGTTCATCGTACTAACGCCCTGCCGCAGGCTAGCTGCATTTTGACTATAATAACAATAAGGTCTACCTTGAGTGAAGTTCTCGTGTTAGGCCCTCAAGAGGAGAGCCCTTGGAGACTAACACTACATAACAACTAATATAGAAACTGGTTCTAGGGGGTCCCAAAGTCACTGCCCTTTCATGAATCAGGTCACGTGACAGGCTAGATGCGTTGCGACAAGATCTATGAAAAGTCTAACTATCTGGAGGAGCTTTCATGCTAGGCCCTCAAGAATCAAGTTCTTGGAGACTAACACTAATAACTACCAATTCTAACCTAGGCGTTCCCTCTTCTTTTTCCACATCTCATATTTTACTCGTGATGTAGTCCCAAGACCCCACAGGCAAGTATAATAATGAGCATATAAGAGAAAGCGAATAAAAGAACAAATAGACAAAACATAAATAACAAACATAGAGAAGACAAAAAGACAATATCAAACAAATAAATGCGCAAAGCTAAGTTAGGCTCGACTCTCACTAGCATGGAGCTACGCCCCCAGTAGAGTCACCAACTTTCGTACCACGAAAAATACGATCTTCGCGATGGACGCAGAAAGAACAACAGAGTCGCCACCTAATTCTATTTATTCTACAAGAGAAAAGGGAGATATAAATACACCCTAAAGGAAGGATAAGAAGTGGTCAACGAAACCAAATTCTAAGTTCGGGAGTCGGTTACGCAAGGGGAAGGTATTAACATTCCTCACGTCCATTGTACTCAACGGGAACCTCTTAGTCAACTATGCGATTAAATGGTGATTATGTCTTTGTCTTCTAAATGGTTTGCTAAAAATGTTTGTTCTAAAGAAATTATTACTTAAAATTATTATTATTATTAAGGAGAACATATTACAATTTTGTATTATTGTGCTCGCGAAGGATTAAAATCCTTGTGCCTACGTATTCCCTTGTGAAATGGGAAAGTCAGAGCTTCGTAGTTCGTGAAACTACGGTTTGTGTTTTTTATGAACAATTGTTTGAAACGCTTTCTAACTGCTAAGCGTTGGCTTTTACTCGCGGTGGAGAATGAAGCGCTAGCTTGTTTGCAAGATAGAAAGAGCTTAAACAATGTCTGTTTAGAGAAAGATATTTGACTTTTGTTAAGGTGTTTTAAAACGAAAGGGAGAATGGACCACAACGCGTGGGGCTAGCCCATGAGTGATTTCATTCAAGAACCCGAGGAATGCTAGATTCTTGAGTTCAGTTCTTCGTTAATTAATCATGAAAATGATTTGTATTTGTTGGTAGATTTTAAGTTGTATATTGAAAGAGACAAGTCGTCATCTTTAAGGGAGATATCTCACCTATTTCACCACAAACATTTGAGGAAATGAAATCGAAATAAGCTTTAAACTTGGATACGGGGATCGACAAGCAAAGCCGCATTCTTTCTTTGAAAAATAAAATCGGAAGAAGCTTCAAACTTGGATATATAATCAACAAGTGATTGCCAAATTCTTCTTTGAGAGAAATTTTTTGATAGAGTTTGATTTATGTTTGTGGGGGTAGGAGGGACATCTTTCCTATGGAGATGAATTATGTCTCATCTTTTCGAGGAAGTTTGAATGTTTTAAGTGTGTTGAATACGGAAGAGTGAATGGATCACAATCCAAGGGCTAGCCTCAAGAGTGATTCAATTAAAGAACCCGAGGAAAGCTAGATTCCTCAGTTCAGTTCTTTCACATAATTAATTGAAAGATTTTCGGTACTTTAGGAACGAGAGGGCGAATAAACCACAACTCGAAGGCTAGCCTCAAGAATGATTTATTCAAGAACTACATGGAGTGCTAGACTCCAGAATTCAGTTTGTCCGTTATTTGATATATGAATTAAGTATTTGCATTTGTTTTTGATGATTTAGGGTTTATAATTTTAGAAACGAATGAGTAAATGAAACAAAACTCGAAGGCTATCCTCAAGAGTGGTTCATTAAAGAACCCGCGGAATGCTAGATTCCTGAGTTCAGTTCCTCGTTAATTATTAAATTAAAAGAGTTAGATGGCGAGGCGTGAAGCACTCGACTTACGGGTAAAATGCAAATGGAGGTTGGTTGTTTGATTATGAAGATTTGAATCTTAGTCCCTAAGGGTGCTCCTAGTAATACGAAAACCCTAATCGAAAGAAATGTGCAAGTGTGCGAGTAAAATAAAAGCAATAAATACGGAGAAATAAATAAATTGCGTACAATGTAATCGGGAGAGGGGTACAAAATAATTACAAGGGATTGAGATGAAATAAATGGTCTCGTTGTAATTTGCCCAAGAGAAAGCGTGTGTGCAGTGTATTAATTATTCGGAACCGTTAGAACTTGATATTGTATAAAATGCGAAAAAATAAATCAATACAATAGATAGACTAGATAAAATAAAATAAATTAGACTCCGGAATAAAAGTAAAATAAACTAAATAAAATGAAATGACCTCATATTAGTCACAATTTGTCGATTTATCGGGATCGACTTAATCGCGACTTTTTATTATATCATCGGCCCCCAAAATAAAAATCAAGATAAAATATGAAAAAAAAAACAAATAAAAGGGATTTAAGAAATAATGGATCTATATAAAAAGACTAGCTATAGAAGACTTAAAATGAACTTGACATAGAGAAAATATAACAAAAAAAAGAAATAAAACAGGAGGGAGTATGCGGTGAATAAGGGTCTGTGAGTAACAAAAAACCATAATTCACGGGCCTCTTCAAAGCCCGTCACCAACTCATGATAAAAATGAGTAAAAAATAAATAAATAAATAAAAATAAAATAACAAATAAGATAATCAAGAAAAATATAATCCCTATCTAAAAAAACCAAAACTTGAAAGGAAACAATATGCAACCATCGTTCTTTATCCATTTTCAGAAAACGATGCATAAAAGAAAAATAACGACACTCACTCTGTCAATGCTAATCGGCGGTTTCGTCTCTCACACTCGCTCCGTCGGATTCCAAGGTCTCTCTCGTTCTCTCGCGGTTTCATGGTTGCCTTTCGCGGTGGTTTTGTGCAGTTTTGCGGTTGAAGCGGAAAGGTCGCGGCGGTTGTAAATGGAGCGTTGTGATGGATTTTTTGTGGCGGTTTTGTGGAGTTCTGAGCGGTGCATTGTTGATTTCGTGCGGGTTGTTTTTGACTGGGTTTTTGGAGGTGAGCGACGGCGGTTTGATGGAGGTTTGCTGATGGGTGGTGGTTCTCGCGGTGTGCGGTTCATGTTTAGGGGTGGTTTGGCAGTGCGATGGCTGGAAGTGTAAGGAGGGATCGCTGGTTTCAGTTTGTGCGTGAATTGAAATAGATGATGATATGTTTGAGTGAATAGTTCTGGTTTGTGGTGATTTATGAAGAACAGGGGTGGTGAAGAAGAAGAAGGAAAAACCTCTTTTTTTTCGTAAAAATCTGTCTTCTGTCTGTTTTTTTGCTACTCCCCCCGTTTTTGTTTGTGAACCTACTTCTATATTCATAGCATTAGGGTTTTTGAACCGGATTTTAAAACTTGTTGGAGAAGCTTATGTTTAGAAATTTTGTGTTTGATACTAATGCTGCCCCTGTCAGTTTGCAGGTTTTGCTCATGGGGGAGAAAGTCTTTCATTCTTTGGTGTAAGCTGGATTGCTGCAGTCTCTGGTTACATTGGTGTGTACATAGTGGATAGCAATTTTTATGTTTTGGAATGGGACAGATGAGTATAGTAGATTAATGCTTGTGGAACAAATAAAATTATATATATATATATATATATATATATATATATATATATATATATATATAAGAAAATAAAATAATTAACTTATACTTATTAAGAAAACAACTAGTTAAAATTAAACTATTAATCTAATAAATAAATAATCTAATAAAACTAACAAATTAAAATAAATTCAATAATAAAACAAATCAAACTAAATACTATTTAACTAATTAAAATTAATCTTAAATAAAAGTTGATTAATTACAGTCTTAAACTAAACAAATAACTTTTTATAAAAATATACTAACTAACTAACCAAACTAAAAAAAGGGTTAAATAAAAATCTAAATTATAAACTCAGTTAAAATCGAATTAAATCTAATACTAAACTAAATAAATGTTAACTAATTAAAAATTAAAAATAATTCAAAATTAAATCGAACCAATATTTACCTATGCTAAAAGAAACTGTTCTGGACTGGGCCATGACGATATGCACGACATGGCCCAATGCTCGTCGGGTCCAGGCCCAAACGTCCAGGCACATGAATGCGTCGGGCAAAGGTCCTTCCACCCACGTCGGAGGGACGTCACCTCGACGACTTGACTATGTGTCGGGCAAAGAGTGCGTTGCCCGCTCAATGATCTTCATCCACATATCACCAACCTATATCACGGGCACCTAAGCTATGTCGGGCAGAACCACGTCTGCCACCTCATCTAGCACGTCACCCAACTCCCCTGTATTATCTCCTTAGGGATAGGGGCAGTTGGACCAGGGAGCAGACCTTTGGTCTAGGTCTTCACGCTTCTTACGCGTCCCCTGGCAGCTCTTTCTTGGGCCTAGCTAATCCATCTCATTAGGAGCCTTGGCCCAGCGCTGTGGGCTCAATATAAATACCCTTTCATAGCAGAGGGTCAGGTATTCTAACTTACTTTCTAATAACCTTACTCTGTACCTCTTCTGACTCAAGCATTGGAGCACCTTGCAGGTACACCCCCCTCCTCATTTCATTCTCTGGCCCATTCACCAAGACCTTGGAAGGCCCGTCTGATCAGGTAAGATCAGTGGCGCCGTCTGTGGGAACTTGCTATCCCCGTCTTCATCAACAGAAGATCAAAGCTCATCCATCCCTATCCTTCCAACATGGCCGGAGAACAACCTAGCGAGCGCGGTCGTCCCCTTGTCTACTACACTATGGACGATGACCCGCAGCCCCATGAAGCAGACGCTCGAGACGGTCATCCATCTACCCCGTCTCCAGAGCCTCAAAACAACGGAGACGTCTCTCACACCCAAAACCAAGGGGCAGAGACATTTCATCCCATCCCCGTTCCCGTTGAAGGAGACGCCACAATGATTGCCACGGTAAATGCCCTCAACCAGGCCGGTTCTATGCTCTACCAGCAGCACGAAAGAATCATAGCCCTCGAAGCCGAGCGACAAGAGGCCCGACCCCAACAGGAAAGGAGGACACAGCAACGTCCAGAGCCAACAAAGAAGCGCGGGCGTCGCTCTCCCGAACCTCACGTCAGCAGGGCACGCGCCTGTCGTGACAACAATCGAACAGGAGCATCACCAAGGCGCGGGCGCAGCCCCGACAACAGTGAATTATCTCCATTGAGGAGCGACGAGGAAGACTTGCATTGCCCCCTGTCTCGGGCAATAATGGAAGCCCCGCTCCCCAAAGGCATGGAGAAACCGCCCAATCTAGCTGTGTACGACGGGACCACAGATCCCGACGACCACGTCGACAACGTGAACGCAATGCTCGACTACCGCAATGATATCACCGGTCATCTCAAATGCCGACTGTTTTCAACGACCCTAAGGAAAGGGGCCATGGCTTGGTACAAAAGCTTGGCTCCCGAATCCATCACATCTTGGAGAGTCATGAGGTCCATGTTCACCGGGCACTTCACGACTTCCTGTCGTCATCCCAAGACTGAGGCGACCCTTGAAGCCATAGTGCAAAAGAAGAATGAAACACTGCGCTCGTATATCGAGCGATTCAACCAAGAAGATGTCAAGGTGGATACCACCGAACACATGAAGAAGTACCTCCTCGAAAGAGGACTCTTGCCCGGCAGTGAGCTTAGCAGAGCCGTCGGGATCGAGCCTCCCCGCACCTTGAACGAACTTCTGCACAAGGCCCAGGCCTACATCAAATATGAGGAAAAACAGGTAGCACACAATGCCCGCAGCGGCCGTAATGCTGGGGATACCGAGCATTCCAAACGCGAGGACCCAAACATTCCCCGTCGCAATGGGGACAAGCGAAGGGAAGAAAGACCTCGCGAGCTCCGAGAAGGAAGAGGCCCCGCGGGCCGATACAGCAAGTACACCTTGCTGACAGCTCCTCGAGAGCGCATCCTCGCGGAATGCATCAACTCTGAATTTAAACAGGGCAGAGTCAGGTTCCCAAAACCATCTGCGCCAAAGCCTCACACCGACAAATCTAAGTACTGCCGGTTCCACAGAAGCCACAGGCACGTGACCGAAGACTGCGTCCACCTGAAGGATGCAATAGAGATTTTAATTCAAGAAGGTCACCTAAAACAGTATACGAGGAAGAACGAAACCCCCAGACATGACGAGGCAGAGAAGAAGAGACCCCGGGAAGAAACACCCCCCGACAACTCTCCTTACCAAGTGGCCCTCTGCGTGTCACGCCCGAAAGATTTCTTCCTCCCCGAGCCATTGCCCGAAGGTAGAATCGCAGCACTCAGCCCTTGGGAAGACTTCCCAACCGCGCTGGTAATATCAGGTGGGGGAATTAACGGTGAAGCCGCTGCCCTCTCGGTCAAACGCAAGTTCGACGAGCTCCTACTGACTGCCCCTGAGCAAAAGGCGACGCTGACAAAATATCGGGGTAAATCCAACCCAATATCCTTCTTCCTGGAGGAACTTCCAGGCGGATCCCCGAATTCGGGCATCCCACTATTGATCAGGGCAAAGATGGCCCAGTTCGACGTCCGACGCATCCTGGTCGACCAGGGCAGCTCGGTGGATATCATGTATGTCCACCTCTTCAAGACTCTGAAATTAGACAAGACCAACCTGGCCCCCTACGTCGGATCCGACCTCCAAGGATTCAATGGAGCAACAACAAGGCCGTGGGGATATGTCGAGCTCCTCGTCACCTTCGGGGAGCAGGAAACGGCCAGGGAAATCAAGATCCAATTCCTGGTCGTGGACTGTCCATCCCTTTACAATTGCATCTTTGGACGCCCGACACTGGCCGAACTCACCGCGGTCCCATCCACCGTCCACCTGAAGATGAAATACTACACCAAATTGGGTCGCGTGGTCACTGTAACACGGTGGAAGAACTGACTTTAGTTAAATGTTGCGGATAGCAAGAGTCACCACCGACTTTTATTTTATCCATAAGGAAAGGGTATAAAAGAACAGGAAAGACCTTAAGAGAATATTTTGGGTCCGGGGGTTAGGTTATGTAAAGGGAAGGTGTTAGCACCCTTTACATCCATGGTTATCCATGGGCTCTTAGTTACTTAGCTCACTTTTGAATTGTTTTTGAAAGTGTAGTGTGTGAATAGAAAAATTTTCATAATAGTTAATAATAATCCATATACGGATGTGTAAAAACTTGTTTTTTTGAAAATTTGTTTGAA
The DNA here is from genome assembly GCA_963966055.1 of Lathyrus aphaca. Lineage (NCBI taxonomy): Eukaryota > Viridiplantae > Streptophyta > Magnoliopsida > Fabales > Fabaceae > Lathyrus > Lathyrus aphaca. The sequence continues at coordinate 16,299,376 of OZ014524.1, forward strand.
ATTGTGGAAAGTTTGTAAAGTTTTTGAAGTGAGCAAGTACATAAGAGGAACCTACCCTAAAGTTTTAAGTCTTTCTTATTCTTTCTCCTTTCATTGGTAAGACTATCCCTACTATTAAGGAGTAGGTAGTCATTACCTTGGATGTAAGGGACACGAGAGGGACATTCTGTTTTTATGAAGGCAACTGTGGGGTGTAATAAGCATATAGGAGGGACTATCATCATTATTCGAAGGGACTCGATTCGTAAAGGCAACCATGAGGGACTTGATGATTTTTTATTTTTAGAGGGACTTGCTTTATACACCCCACTTGACCTTATGATTTAGGCAACTTGAGGGATAACCTTAGAAAGTGAGACGGCGATTAAAAATCGACTTACGTGTGTGAGTGTACAATTTTAATTATCTTATGATTAAAGTGATCTAAATTAATTTTTAAATTGAATACATGTTTTGCACTCCCTAATTACTAACCATAGTAAAAAAAAAATAATTACAAAATTTACATCCAGGAGCATTTACATAATAATTATAATAATGAACAAATTAAAATAAATAGCAAAAAAAAAAATAATAAGCAAATTAAAAAAATATATAAGCAAAATAATACACAATAAATAAATAAATATTGGGTTAGTGATAAATAATAATATTTAAATAATAAGCAAAAAGTTAATAATAATAAAATAAGAGAGATTAGTAAAATATAATTAGTAACATATTATAAGAACAAAATTAGAATAATAAATAAAAGTTAGATTATAAACAATTATTTAATCATATGAAAGAATATAGACAATTAAGTAATACAAATTATTAATTTATTTTTTTAGATATATTTTAATTACAAGATTTAATTTTTAATAACATGAAGTATGTTTTACATCTTATATGAGAAAAATAATTTATAATTATATCCACATGAATCATATTAAATAAATAAATATACATAATAATTACATTAAGAATTAGAAAATAAAATTATTTAGAAACAAAATAGAATTTAGGTTTTATTTTAGAAAATATTTTAGGGTTTGTTTAAAAAAATTAGGGTTTATTTAGATACAAAGTTATTTTAACTAATATATACCTATATATTATAATTACATAAAATAATAAAATAAATATTTGAATTAAAAAAAAAATAGAAGATTTAGAATTTTTAGAGAACAAGATATTATTTTGAATTTTGAATATATATGATTTTTATCAATAACATAAAACAAATAAGCTAATTAATTAAAGAAAATAGAAAAAAATGATAAAAAATTTAGAACTTACCTTGGCTGGGTTTGAACCCAGGTCTTCAAGCCTGCCAGTACAAAAAACTTTCCACTAGACCAACCATGCGTTGGTGACAATGAATGAGCTTCAATTGGTTTTATTTCATGCCTTGAAAAATCCAGAAAAAATGATGAAAACAAAAGGCCTGGGGTGGGAATCGTACCCAGGACCTCATGTATACAAGCATGCGCGCATTACCACCTGGCTGGAAGAGCCCATCTGATTATTGAATGGCAAGAAACTATAATATATTCAATCTTCTTTTATCCTGAAAAATAGAACAAAAAAATATGGTACAAGCCAGATTCGAACTCATGCCATCATCCAACAAGCCTGCAAGCCTTACCACTGAGACACACACGCGCGTGTGATAAACAAATTAACAATTAAAGATAAAATATTTCATTAATATTTGAATTTTCAAACGCGCGGGAGGCCTTCTTCTTCCCCAAATTTCCTGCGAAATTCCTTTTGAATTTTCCTGCGAATATTGTTGCAAGTTCTTCATGGTTCTTGACCTGCGAAAATCAAACTCACACCAAACAGTAATGATTCATGAAATTGATTACAGTTTTATGATCCTTAGGTCTCATAGGACATTCTTATGTGTCCAGAATTCATTTATATTTGCTCAATCATCAAACCCTAAAATTTAGCTCTAAACCCTAATAATGGCCGCGGGTGATATAGGTCATGAAGCTTCAATCTAATTGCCCAGAATCGTTCCTTGGAACCTCACAAACACAAAAGCATAAACAAAATTCATTAAAATGCACAAATAAGTAGAATCGAAAAATTGAAATTCAAGGTAAAACTTGATTCGGGTTCATCAATGTGTGATGCTACGAGGCAATGTAATGATCTTGTTATGTTCCATGATGATCAAGGAAGCCAACCATGTTCTTATTTTACCTTTTAGAGCCTTGGAAGAGGGAATCCGAATTTCACTTTTTTGATGAATTTTTGATTTTTGAAACTTACCCTTGGCTGCTGGAATTCGTGTCCTAGGGTTATGCTTATGCTTGATACTTATATGTGAGTGAATTAGGTCAGAAGAATTCATTGGTTGTGTGAAGATTTGATCCAAAAAAGATTGAAAAAGATCATGGTGTAAAAGTCAAATATTTGTTCATGAAGACTTGCTATTCTTGTATCAATCTTATGATTTCTTTCCTCCTTAACTCCAATCACCAATTAAGACTTTCTAGAAGCATTATCCAAATAAAATCTTTAATTTTCATATTTTATTTTTATTTAAAATGATTTTTAATGATTTAAATCAAATTAAATAGAAATAAAAATAATAAAAATCAGATTTTCAATGGTTTGGGTCGTGCATAGTACTAGGGTATGGATTGGATCACAATTTGGGCAGCCCATTTGGAAAGAATTACTTTTAGGCCTCCATTTTCAACATAAACCATCTCAAAATTTCCCAACTTTGCAAGGGCACATCTCCCTCAATTTTAAAGGTATGAGGGTGTTCTTGGACATTTTGGAAAGCTTGAAGAGTCCTCTAAACAACCCCATTGGTTTCAGGTCCATATCATTTACCAATCTCAAGTTATGCCCTTTTGAAGTTGTTGACTTTTTGTTGACTTTTTAAATGACCTATAATGTCTTAAATCATATCTTCCAAATGAAGCATTTTTGGGCTTAACTTGCAACATAAAAGTTGTAGGGAATTCAATTTCCTTCAAAATGAGCTTTGGATGGAGACTTGGTGATGAAGCATGTGAAAGTTATGGCTGGTCAAAGTTCAGTTGACTTTTACTGAGGAAACCCTAATTTAGAAACTCCTGATTATTGATGATCTGGAATCTCCTTGATGAATCATGATCAACCCTTGATCAAATGATGAATTTTACTTCATATACTTGATGTTGGCAAAAAATCATGAAGTTTGACTTTGGTTTGACCACAGTTGACCTCAGTTTGACTTTTTAACTGCTTCGACTGATTTTGACTTATCTGATCATCTGACTGAGCAAACCTTTGAGAAAAGTCTTGAAACTTGTCATGGGGGTTCTTACACACATATAAGATGTTATGAAACTCACTTGAGGTATTGGAAGTCCATTTAGCCTGATTAAAGTAAAAACCCTAGTTTTGGATGCACTGCCTAGGAGGTGCATTGTTTGAGGGAGTTGTCAACTCTTTTGACCAATTGTGAACTTTGTGAACCTTGTGACTCTTCATAAAGTGTCTTGTGATACTAATAGGAGGTATTGTGAAACTTGTGAACCTCATGAAGTGGCTTGTAGACTTCATGAACCTCATGAAAGGTCTTGTATATGTTGAGAAACTTGTGAACCTTGTGAACCTTCAAGAAGTGACTTGTAGACTTCATGAACCTCATGAAAGGTATTGAAAGCATTGTGGGACTTGTGAACCTTGTGAACCTTCATAAAGTAACTTGTAGACTTCATGAACCTCATGAAAGGCCTTGTAAGTGTTGGGGAAACTTGTGAACCTTGTGAACCTTCTTAGAACACAAAGTCTTGTATTGTGAGGGCAAATTTTGGGGTGCAACAGCTGCCCCTGTTCAATTTTCTGAAACCTGAGGGGTTAGATTGGTATATTTGCCAGTCGTGACCTGGAAGGTTGAAGGGGATTGAACACAAAAGCCCAAAAATTTGCACTCACCAGTGCATAGAGTGATATTGATGGTTGGTTGAATATGATTGAGTGGGCTTAAAGATACCACTAGGGGAAAGTTCTTCAGATATATTTCTTGGAAGATAAAGCAGTCCAAAATATGGAGGTATAATGAAAGCTGTCAGGAGTCTGGAGCAGTCCTGAGGTATTGATGATATGTTTTCAGGATACTGGAGTAATCCTGATGTAACAGCATGTCTTCATGAGGATAGAGCAATCAATAATGATAACCCTAAAGCAGTCTTGAAGTAATAATATGATTTCAGGAGGATAGAGCGATCAATAATGATAACTCTAAAGCAGTCTTGAAGTAATGATTTCAGGAGGATAGAGCCATTAATAATGATAACTCTAAAGCAGTCTTGAAGTAATGATTTCAGGAGGATAGAGCCATCAATAATGATAACTCTAAAGCAGTCTTGAAGTAATGATTTCAGGAGGATAGAGCCATCAATAATGATAACTCTAAAGCAGTCTTGAAGTAATGATTTCAGGAGGATAGAGCCATCAATAATGATAACTCTAAAGCAGTCTTGAAGTAATGATTTCAGGAGGATAGAGCCATCAATAATGATAACTCTAAAGCAGTCTTGAAATAATAATATGATTTCAGGAGGATAGAGCAATCAATAATGATAACTCTAAAGCAGTCTTGAAGTCATGAGACGTTATCAGGAGGATAAAGTAACCCTGAGGTGACGATAAAGCAGTCCCAAAGTAATAAGAAGCTTATCAGGAGGGTAGAGCAGTCCTGATGATCATAAGTTTGTTTGTTGGGTAATTAACCTGAAAACAAGGTAGCATTCTGTATAATAACATTAGTTTATGTTTTATGTATGCATGTATGATATGATGCACTTAGGTAATGTACTATATGTCTATGGATATATATGCTATGGTATGATGTAAATGATGTATGTATGATATGATACTGCCGGAAGCGTCTGGATATCTTCGTATAACAACTGCTGGCCAGGGAAAATAAATCCCGATTCGTTGCTGAAGAATATATAACCCTCCGTCTGCTGGGGATAACAGGGTATAGACAACTTCCCGTATGCTGGGGATAACAATTCTGCAGGTTTTAAACTCTTGTCCTTCATGGACGCGTACAGTGGATACAACCAAATCCCTATGTCGCCCACAGACAAGAGACACACAGCATTTATGACCCCAACGGGCAATTACTATTACAACGTAATGCCGTTCGGGCTCAAAAACGCTGGTGCCACGTACCAACGCATGATGAACAAAGTCTTCAAGGAAGAAATAGGGGACATGCTCGAAGTGTACATGGACGACATGATTGTCAAGTCACACAAGGAGGTTACCCATGCTCGACACCTATCCAAAGTGTTCGAGCAGGCGAGGCAGTGCAAAATGAGGTTCAATCCTAAAAAATGCACGTTCGGGGTACGGTCAGGAAAGTTCCTGGGGTTCTACCTCACCGAAAGAGGGATCGAAGCCAACCCCGACAAATGCCGGGCATTCTCAGAATTCCCGACCCCGAGGACCAAGAAATCAATCCAATCCCTCAATGGAGTGCTCGCCTCACTCTCCCGTTTCATCGCCAAGTCCGCCCAGCATGCACTGCCATTCTTCAGACTCCTTCGCAAAGAAGCCAGCTTCGACTGGACCGACGAATGCGAGCAAGCATTACTCCATTTGAAAAAGGTTCTCTCCGAACCCCCGGTCTTATCACGACCATTGGAAAAAGAAACTCTATACCTATATCTATCAGTGGCGACCGAGGCCGTCAGCGCCGTTCTAATAAGGGAGACCGACGAGGGACAAAAACCCATCTATTTTACGAGCAAAGCACTCCAAGGCCCCGAGCTCCGATATCAGCAAATCGAAAAGGTCGCCATGGCCCTCATAAATGCGGCGAGGAGGCTACGTCATTACTTCCTCGCACATACGATAAAAGTACAAACCGACCAGCCGATCAAACAGTTGCTTGGGCGGCCAGATATGGCCGGGAGAATGCTCAAGTGGTCACTGGAACTCTCTGAATTCGACATACAATACGAAAATAGGAAAGCCTTGAAAGCCCAAGCACTGGCTGACTTCGTCGCGGAAATGACCCACTGCCCAACACCAGCAGATGGCGCCCACAAGTGGACGATCTTCGTCGACGGCGCCTCTAGCACATCAGGCAGCGGAGTCGGGATCATCCTCGAGAATGAGGATGGGATCCTGATTGAGGTCTCACTAGCATTGGCTTTCCCGACGTCGAACAACCAGGCCGAATACGAAGCTTTTATCGCCGGTCTGAGATTAGCCGAGGACCTAGGGGCAAAAGAAGTGACAATATCCACGGACTCCCAGCTCGTGGCATCACAAGTACGAGGAGAATACCAAACCAAGAACGACAACCTCGTCGAATACTTGTCCCTTGTCAAAGAAAAACTTGAGAAATTCGAGAAGTGGGAAGTTCAACACGTACCTCGCGAGCACAATACACGGGCAGATATCCTCTCAAAACTAGCCAGCACGAGGAAAAAGGGCGGAAACAAATCCGTAATTCAAGAAATCCTTCCTCGACCTAGCATCGAAAAATTACCCCCTCCATTCGAGGTCAACGCGATCGGGGATGCTCACTGTTGGATGACGCCCATCTACAATTACCTAACAAGAGACGAACTCCCAGTCGACCCAAAAGAGGCGGCCACAACCAAACGACGGGCATGCTCATACGTACTCCTCGAAGGTAAACTCTACCGTAGAGGGTTCTCCATCCCGTTACTCAAGTGTGTCGAGGAAGAGAAAGTTCCCGACATACTTGGAGAAATACACCGGGGAATTAACGCTCAACACCTCGGCGGGCGATCGCTCGCACGAAAAGCCCTTCGAGCAGGCTACTATTGGCCGACCATGCAAAACGACTCAAAAGAGCACGTAAAAAGATGCGACAAATGCCAACGACACGCCGACATGCACCTCGCACCCCCGAATGACCTAAAATCACTGTCTTCCCCATGGCCCTTCGCATGGTGGGGCATGGACATCCTCGGACCTTTCGTCACCAGAATAAATACCTCATTGTAGGGGTAGATTATTTTACAAAATGGGTCGAAGCAGAAGCATTAGCCAAAATAACCGCACAGAACATTCTCCGGTTTTTTAAACGCAACATCCTCGCTCGGTTCGGCGTACCCCAGGCCCTCGTCACGGACAATGGGACACAATTCACGGACGGAGGATTCCAAGACATCGTCGCCAGCCTAGGTACTAAACAACATTTCACGTCTGTCGAACATCCACAGACGAACGGGCAAGCGGAGGCGGCCAACAGGATAATCTTACGTGGCCTTAAACGAAGACTCGACGAGGCGAAACGAGCATGGGTCGAAGAACTACACAGCGTCCTATGGGCTTACCGCACGACACCACACTCCACCACCGGGGAGACCCCATTCCGACTGACTTACGGCACCGAAGCAGTCATCCCGGTGGAAATACGGGAACCAACTAGGAGGATAGAAGAGCCCCTAGACGAGGAAATAAACTACGAGACCCTTAGAGTCGAGCTCGACCTAGTCGAAGAGATCCGTTCCGAGGCAGCCCTAAGGGAAATATCCCTCAAACAAAAAATAGCACTACGCCACGACGCGAAGGTCATAAGAAGAGAGTTCCAGGTCGACACCCTGGTCCTCAGAAGAAACCAGAAAAACCCAAAAGAGGGCAAACTGGCCGCCAACTGGGAAGGCCCCTACCGCGTCCGCGACAAGACAAGTAACGGGGCCTATTACCTAGAAAACCTACAAGAGGAAGAACTCGCTCGACCATGGAACGCAGAAAAACTTAGACAATATTACAGTTAGATGTATCACGGGGAGACGTGGGAGGTACGACCACGCTCTTCGTCTCCAAAACCCCAAAGAGGAACCGCAAGACCCGGGGACGAACCGGGCCACACAGCGAACACAACCCTCCCCGACGATTGGAACCTCGATCGAGACCTAACGTCGAAGTACCACGGCAGGCAGGGCACCCAACTCGCGATGGGAGAGCCCAAGCCTCGAGGCCAGAGTCCGAACAACGAACCCGGGCTTCGATCCCAACGGACACAAAGTCCGACGCTTCGTCGGTTCCCTAAACCGAGGAGACTAACGAGGTCAAGTAGAGTATAAATTCATACAAAAGAGAATATAACGCATACACGAACACAATGAATGACAACAGAAAACATTCATATATTTAAATAATATAACAACGGCCGAGGCCAAGTACGCCCGAAGGCCATATTACATATGCCCGAAGGCTAAAATACATAACGGGCACGCAGGCCACACAACAAGGCACGCAGGCCATAACAAAACAACAAATCAAAATAATCAAGTCTCCGCCCGAAGCACTTCCTCAGCATCCTCCGCCTCCTCCTCGTCATTCCCCAGCTCATCCTCAGCTTCGAAGGGGCATACGATCTCTCCCTCCCGGACACAGTAATTATGGGCCGACCCCTCTGTCACCAACTCAGGATTCAGCACCCTCAGTTGCTCGACAGCATTGTCGAAACCCTCCTTGAAAACAGCCACGAGGTCCTGGTTGAGAGAGCGTATATGCCCCAGCAGCTCGCCACGGGAACCAAGGGCAAGCTCCTCCTCGGTCTCATCAGCCAATGGACGGACCTTGTCCTCGAGAGATTCAAGCTGAGCCCGCAGTCCAGCATTGTCCTCGATCTGCTTCTGGTGCCCGGCCACCTGCTCCTCCAAGTTCACCTTGGCTGCCTTCAGTTGGTCCCGCTCTTGTTCTGCCTCTTCCAATTTCTTCTTCAGCCCCTCCTGCAGCTGATGCTCTTCCTTGTAGTCCGACAGATCTTTGGACAGCTTGTCCTTCTCCGACCGAACCTGCACGAGAGCATCCTCCAGGGAGGCAGTGGAGACCGAGGTATCAGTCAAGACCATGGCCGTCTCCATCACCCGGATGACAGCTACCGGGTCCCTAGCCAGCTCCTTACGTCGGGCACCAGCATCTTGGTCCAGAATAGCCTTGGCCTCAGGCGCCGGCACAGCGATCGCATCCTCGGCTTTGAAGAACGACCGCTCCACATAGCAGGGAGGTAACAAATAGCTGCCCGGTCCACCCGGACTTCCCAAGGATGACCTCGAAAGAGTCCCCGCCGGACGTTTCCGTTTGTGGAGAGGAGAGGCCGATGGCGACGGACTATCAGGTATGTCTATCGGAAAACCCCGAGGAGGAGAGGAAGGGGTCGAGCTTTCCGCGTTCGAAGTCCCGATCCCAGCATCAGCAGCGGTCGCCAGAACACGAGCCACGGTTTTCTTTTTCTTCTTCGGCACCCGATCAGCCGCACCGGCCTGGTTGGCCAGCTTCAGGACTCGATCACGCGTACTTGGCATGGCACCTGCGAAACATTACATATAAACATTAGCGAGCGAAAACATAGACAAAAATAAAAGAATAAGAAAAATCTGCCTACTCAATAATGCTAGAGCCTCCTCCTCAGTCCCACACTCGAGCAAGGCCTTTGTGTTAATATAGCGCGTCTCAGTAATTGGCGCTCCGGCCTCGTCAAGATAGGGCACGCCCTGTCGATTCGCCCAGACCCCCAAACTGAAACTCTGCACGTAATCAACCAGCCTCTTGTACGCGAGCCTATCCTCGACACCGAGCATCACATACTTGATCCTATAATGGGCAGTGGAGAGGTCGAAATGATCGCGCTGCCACCTCAGCGGTATCTTCGACATCAATTTTTCCTCCCCGTTTGATGCTCGTTGATAGTAGTACAGGGAGTGAAGGGCAGCACGAGTGATCGGTCTCACCACATACCAACGACCCTTGAAATGACGGGCAGAGTCCATGTACGTCTTGAACAGGCGCACGGGCTGTTTGAAAGAAACCCAACTATGGCGCCCGCGGAGGCCAGACCGCTGGAGGTGGAAGACGTGGAAGAAGAGAGCTCGAGTACACCCAATGCCGAGGAAGTGGCAGACCAACTCGAACGCCCGCATGAAGGCGAGAGCGTTGGGATGCAATTGGGACGGCGCCAGCCGAAGCCATTTGAAGATCGACATCTGGAAAGAATTGAAGGGCAGTCTGATCCCCGCCTCCCGGAAAGCGAACTCATACATAGTGAACTGCTTCCCCGGGAAATGATGGCATATACGGTCCTCCTCCTTAGGGGCACAGCAATACCAATTCGGCGGATCTTCCCGGCTTATGTTTTCGACCATGGCGTAAGCAGGGACAGCCTAATCACAGAAATACGATTCCTCCTCCAAAGGTTCGTCCGCAACCCAGGAGAAATCAACCTGCCCGGAAGATGAGGCGTGCTCAGTACCGTCCCTGACACTCCCATCCCCTACAGGTAGTCGGGCGATGGACGCATCTTCAGTTGAGGACCCAGAATCTTCCCCCCTCGGTCGTAAACGCCCGGTAGCACCTGAAACGCAGACAGAAAGAGTGAATTCGACGTCATATCAAATCCACCCTTCCACCGCAGGTCAAGTGAAAGGGCGTAGCAGCAACGAACACTAACGGTGCTCGACGCGAAGATACGCACGTTCTTAAGAGACTGGGCAGAAAGTTCATACAGCTTATGCAAATATTGCCCGGTATATGTAATTTCTGCCCGGGACAGTATAACCCTGACCCTATTTTCTGCCATCTATAGTCCATCTACAGTCCATTATACTATTCCTAAGTCAAATCTAACCACATACTACGAATATGACATACATTTATAGACATTTGACATAAAACAGAAAGGAAAATGGTGGATTACGGAAGCAAAATGGTACCTGACATATAGAAGTTGAAAAGGAGACGGTGGCGCACGGGCAGAGACGGTGGTTCAGGCAATGAGACGATCGGAGGCGGCGGTTCAGACGGCCAAACGAGCAGACACAGGAGAAATATTCAGAACTTCCGGTGAACGTAGGAGCAAAAAAGTGAAAATGAACTTACTCAACTTCCTTTTATAGTCCCTGGCGCGTGGGCCAACGTGCTAGGTCATCATTACCTACTACCTACGCCGTCTTTGCACACAAAACGAAGCGACGCCATTAAGTCTGAGACACGTCTATCCAAAAAAGAAACTGAAACGACACCAGGAATCTGTCCACCTCCCTGACTCATCAAGACGCCATATCCCCGCGTCGAGCCCTCGGCCGTTACGAGGAAGATGCGTACCCATCGATCACTTTCCATCCCCGACACTACCGTGGAAAGAGGAGCTCGCGAGCAAGTCTATTACAACCTCACATGCCGAAAGACCGCACCTCTCCCTCAACACGGGGAACCCCCAGTTGCAATATAAGTCATCACTCTGACTCAGAGACTCGACTTGGGGGGCTCCTGTTCTGGACTGGGCCATGACGATATGCACGGCATGGCCCAATGCTCGTCAGGTCCAGGCCCAAACGTCCAGGCACATGAATGCGTCGGGCAAAGGTCCTTCCACCCACGTCGGAGGGACGTCACCTCGACGACTTGACTATGTGTCGGGCAAAGAGTGCGTTGCCCGCTCAATGATCTTCATCCACATATCACCAACCTATATCACAGGCACCTAAGTTATGTCGGGCAGAACCACGTCTGCCACCTCATCTAGCACGTCACCGAACTCCCCTGTATTATCTCCTTAGGGATAGGGGCAGTTGGACCAGGGAGCAGACCTTTGGTCTAGGTCTTCACGCTTCTTACGCGTCCCCTGGCAGCTCTTTCTTGGGCCTAGCTAATCCAGCCCATTAGGAGCCTTGGCCCAGCGCTGGGGGCTCAATATAAATACCCTTTCATAGCAGAGGGTCAGGTATTCTAACTTACTCTCTAATAACCTTACTCTGTACCTCTTCTGACTCAAGCATTGGAGCACCTTGCAGGTACACCCCCCCTCCTCATTTCATTCTCTGGCCCATTCACCAAGACCTTGGAAGGCCCGTCTGATCAGGTAAGATCAAAAACTAAAATTTTAAAATTAGACTAAACTAAATTCTATGAAATCTAATAATAAATTAACAAAATGAGACATCAAATTCTAAATAAATCTAAAATTACAAATAAAAAATGAGAGTGACATAGAAATCGACTAAACAATGCATGATTGAATATTAATGGACAAAAATGCAAAGATGATTGATTATCAAATAATTCGATAAAAATGCGTCAGATAAATGAAAATTTTCTGAAAAAGTCCGGTCAAAATTTAGGATGTGACATCTAGCATCCTTTAGAGAAGCCATTGTAGGAGGTACTCTAGTAGCAGCAGGGACTGGTTTAACAATAGGGATAGACTCGGCAACATGAATAATTTGAGGAACCACTTCAAATGTCTGGCAAGGAGTCTCAATAAATTCACCCTCCATCTCAACATACTTGAAAGTGTTTACATGACTGACCATATACTCTTCCTCACTATAAAGAATGATAATCTTACTTTTCATTGGATATTTCAGCTTCTGGTGTAAAGTGGAAGTCACAACACCTACCCCATGTATCCAAGGACGCCCAAGCAGGCAGGAATAGGAAAGACGAATATCCATCACATAGAATGTATAATCAAAGACTTAAGAACCCACTTTGATTGGGAGGTCAACTTCTTCGTGCATCATTCTTCTTGATCCATCAAAGGCTTTCACCACCACATTACTGGGCCTTAGCATAATATTTTCAAAGTTGAGTTTGTCCATAACATCCTTTGGTAACACATTTAATGAATAACCACTATCCACCAAAACATGAGACAGAATAGTTCTCCTACATCAATACCATGTGGACTTCCTTCTTCTTCAGTAGAATCTTTATCTCCAGGGTTTTCAACCTCATCATCTGTCTTGATTAGAGCTCTGAATCTTCTTCCCAAATGGATGAAGCCAGCTAGTTTTTTGGTATTCTTCTTCTTCTTGGTCACGAGTGCTTTCAACTCTTCTTGTCCCTTGGACAAGTTCAGGATCATCTCTTGAAAATGGGCATTTTGAACTTGAATATCTTTGACGGATTGTTCGAGATCCATTTCTGCTAAAATAAACAGCGAGAGGATGAGAAACATATGAAAACCTGTCATGTAATGATATGGTATGAAGATGCATATGGAATGTTTTCAAGGACCGCATGATTTAAATCTGTTAAATCAAACAAAAACAAAACTCTTATTAGTAGGTATAAAGTAATGTTGCCTTTTGGGTTTTACAAATTAAAGAGAACAAAATTTATAAAGAAAATAAAACATCTGAGATTCAAGTCTCCCATGGCCGCTTCCTCTTTGTGTTGAGGTAGGTGTTGAGATTCCGCTCCTCGTGAAGTTGCTTTGTCAACTTCAAAACTCTTTCTTGGCTAACCCTGAACTGATTTTCAAAGGTATATCTTTGGTCCTTCAGTTGGATCCAGGACTTCTACAATTCTTCTAGATCACTAGGCATATCCGGATGAAGGATGATGTAAGGAACATCTCCTTTAGCAATAGGCTCCATAGTAATCGGTAGAACGACAGGATATGGCATCATATAAGTCTGAGCACAAGACCGCACCCATCTGAGGTAAGGCTCCATAGGAATGGAGTATGTTGGTTCCAGAGTCTTATTATCAATCTTGTTCACCTTACTTCAAGCTCGTATTAATCTTTGACGGTAACCTTGAAGATCGTTGTCGTAGTCAAACACAATACCTTGAATAAGCATGTCATGACGACCATTACTCTGAGCATAACCAAACTGATGTAAAGCTAAAGAAGGGTTGTAAGTAATGCCCCCTCTTATACCAAGGAGTGACACATTAGGGAACTTTCCACAACGGTCAATGATAATGACATTTTCCATAGATCGGGAACACCAGTAAATATCTGAATGAGAGAGTGACATCATCCTTTTAGACCACCTCAAACCTTGTTCATTCTTTATCATAGATCGAGGAAGGTGAAAAATAACCCACCTAGATAGTAGAGGTATGCAACACACCAGAGTCCCTCGTGACTTCATAGTACGAGTGTGGAGATAATGTAAGATATCTCCAAGCAAGGTAGGCACTGGATTGTGAGTCAGAAATATGTTGATGACGTGTACATCTATGAATTGGTCTGCATTAGGGAATAACACCAAACCATAAATCAACAAGACTAAGATTTCCTCAAAAGAATCATAACTCATGGCATCCAAGAACACATGAGCTTTCTCTATCAATACTCTGACAAGAATACCATTAACTATGCTTCTTGTTTCTAGGACAATGTCTGATTTCTTCAAATGTAGGGTTGCAACAATGATTTTAGGTTTAAGCTCCTTCTCTAAGCATGTGAAGGGTTTCTAATCAAGGATAGGTATCCCAAGTAACTCGGATAATTCTTCCATTATAGGCACTGACTGATAATCGGGGAATGTGAAGCAGTGATGTTTTGGATCAAAGAAATGGAACAGGACACTCATCATATCTACATCAAACCCTGAGGTAACCAAGTCAAGTAGATAGTCATGCTTATTGATGAATTGAGAGCTTTCAGGAAGTTTTGAGACCAAATCCTTAAGCTTGGAAGGTATCCCTACAAAGTTGATTCAGATAATGTTCCTACGAGTGAAAGCCATAACCTATAACAAAGAACAAAGCTAAATCCTTTGGTCCTTGAAAATGGTTAGTGAGAATGTTATGCTTATGATGTCATGATGTTATGATATTATATTCAATCACAAACATGTGGCACACACAAGCAAGTCACACAATAGCCCTAGGTTTAGAGGCTTGCATGAGGTTTAAAGGAAAGTACCCTCCCCCTGAAGTTTAGTTGGTTCATCCTATCCTAGTAAAAGTAACCGGGTTCTAAGGGATCTCAATATCATTGATCCTTCTCAAGGGTTGTTGTTCAGTAAGAAACTAGCTTACCAACCAAAACCCCCAAAGATTAGAATCTCAATGAGCGTAGCATCGAGTATCAACCAACTTTAGACTTCTCCAAAGCTGGCTATCTCACTACTTTCTAAAGGCCAAGATGGGTCAATTAAGGTTCTAAAGGATAGTTAGTGTTAATGACAACGTATGTCAGCCTCATATTATCCCCAACTTACTTAAGGAACATAAGCACCAACCAAGAAGTCACACTAACTGTAGTCACCAAATCAACCATATCGGTATACGTCGTACAGTTTCCTTGCTCTATTGCCACTTACCTAAGGTACACTAGATCCGGGTTAGGATCTTTCACACAGTAACCCCACAACAATCCCTTAAAGATAAAGCAAACAACGCAAACAAGTAAGTGATCTTAATTCCTATGGTAACCCCTCTTTTACTAAGTAGTCCCCAGCAGAGTCGTCAGTTCTGTAACACGGTGGGAGAACTGACTTGGACATTTTTGTTTCCAAAAACTATGTTGCGGATAGCAAGAGTAGCCACCGACTTTTATTTTATCTAATAGGAAAGGGTATAAAAGAACAAGAAAAACCTTTTAAATTTTGAGTTCGGGGGGTAGGTTATACAAAGGGAAGGTGTTAGCACCCTTTATATCCATGGTTATCCATGGGCTCTTAGTTACTTAGCTCACTTATTTGTTTGAAAAGTGTGAAGCGTGTGTTTATAAAAGATTTTTAGAAGTTCTTTATAATGATCCTCGTATGGATGTATACAAAGTCTTGAGTTTGAAAATATTTTGAAAGTGGGGTGTGAATAAGAGTTTTTGAAAAATGTGAGCAAGTAATTAAGTGCTACTTACCATAGATTGGTCTTTCATGTTTCTTTATTTCCTTTCAGGGGTAAGATTGTCCTTACTATTAAGGAGTAAGTAGTCATTTACCTTGGATTTGTTAAGGGACGGGCGTAGGGTAATCATATGGTCAACGAAGTCAACTTGTAGGGGTCTTTAGCAATTCATAGGGACTATCATCATTTATTTCGCAGGGTCATCGAGGGAAAAGATCATTATTTCGTAGGCAACTTCGAAGGGACTATGATCTTATGAACTTTGAGAGGACTTGATGATTTATTTTGTAGGGATATTTGCTTAAGACACCCCTACGTTTGAGGGACTTGACCATTTATGAAGGTAACCAAAAGGGGAAACCCTAGGAGGTGCAGATGGCGATCGCAGAACGATCGACTTATGTGTGTGAATCTTATTTTCAATATTGATCTTATTATTAATTATCTAAGTCTAAATTTGTTCAATTATTTCTTTTCACATCCTATATTACTAACCGCGCAATTATTTATAAAATAAAGGCAGAAAATTAAAAGGTCAGAAGAACAAATAGTCCTTAAGCTATTATGAGACTTCGGGGCAGTTACATAATAGTAATGGCAAAAAATAAAACTAAATTATTACAAGTATGAAACAATTACATAATCGGGCAAACCATAATGAATAACATAAAAATGAGCTAAAGGAATAAATTAGGACTAGGGTTAAAAAATTATAAGTTTAAAAGAAACTTTTAGGGTTTAGGGAAAAACTTTAGGGTTTTAAGGTTTTAAAAAACCAGGGTTAAGGTTTAAACAAAATATATTTAAGTTTAGAAAATGTTCTAAGGTTTATATAAAAAAATAGGGTTTTATGAAGAAAAAAAATAGGTTTAGGTTTAAGGTTTATAAAAAAATAGATTTTATGAAAAAAATAGGTTTAAAACTAATTGAAAACATATAATCAGTTTTTTTAATAATTAAAGGAATTAAGGAAGAAAAAAAAAAGAACCAAAAAAATGGTTGAGGGGGGATTGAACCCCTGACTTTCCACTCCAAACCTCAGCCCATTGTCGCTAGGCTATGCGTGCATCTGAGATATAATATGAGAAAAACCAAATATATATTAAACATAGAAATAAAACAAAGTAATAAAAAAAGAAAGGGGAAACCTGGGATTCGAACCCAGGCCCCTATAGTCATACGCGCATGCCCTGGCCACTGGGCTATCAATCCTGCAATGTAAATAATTAGAAACGAATAATTATATTATAAAGCTAAAAAATAGATGGCGCCAAAACTCCATCTTCAACCTTCATCCGTCCATTAAACTTATAGCTACAGTTGGTCCGTCGCTATAGCTTATATTGACGCTTTCTTCCGTCACTAAAAGACTTGCATCTTGAAAAATCATCAACAAACAACATAAATCAATTCCAAAAACATCAATCGGTTGCAAATGATTTCCTGAATTCAAAAAGCCTATTAATTTGTACTAAAATCTCCTTTAACCGAAGATCCCAAATTTGAAATTCTAAACCCTAATAATGGCAACTATCGAATTCGGCCATGAAACCTCAAATGGTTTATCCAGAAAGCTCATATGCTTCAAAACAAACATGAATCAATGATCGAATATGATTTATAATGTCAAAATGCATGATATCGAAAAGCATAAATATAAAGAAAAAAACGGTTTGGTTTGCATATTTGAGGATGATGTTGATGATTGGGATAATGTCAAGAAGCCTCGAGGAACATATTTAGACCTTTAAAACACCTTTAGAACCTATGGAATACCAAAACCGAAAATCAGTTTTATGGAGAAATTTTGAAGTTCTTGAAGTGATTTGTTCTCTGAAAAACTGTCCCCAACCCCTGTCCACTTGTTATGTTTATGTAGTAGAATGTATTAGGTTAAAAAGAATGGGCCTTGTGTGAGGTTTGTGAGTTGCTTCTGAATGAAGAAATCAATCCTCCATAATTGTCAAAAAATCAAATATACACATACTATTTTGGTCTTGCCTGATTTTGAATGCCATATCTTTGATCCCAAAATAAGTATTAGATCAAATATTTGATTTTCATATTTTATTTATATTAAAATTGAATTTTAATAATTAAAATTGAATTTTAATAATTAAAATCCAAAATAATATAAAATAAATGATAAAAATCACAATAATTTACCATTGGGTCATGCATGACCTCATCTTCAAGTTTGGGTGGCAATATTATGTGCCCATTTGACAAAATTTTGAATTTAGACCCTTTTTGCTTCATATACCTCTTCAAAATTTTCCAACTTTGACAATGCATAACTTCCTCAATTTTAATTCCATGAAGGTTTTCTAGGACTTTTTAGAAATATAAGAGTGTCCTATAATCAACCATTTGGTCCCATGTCCATATCATTTACCATTTTCAAATTATGAGCTTTGGAAAAAGTTGACTTTTTGTTGACTTTCAAAAATACCTATAATGTTTTGGCTCATACCTTTCAAATGGAGCATTTTTGGACTTGGATTGCGAGACACAAAGTTGTAGAGAATTGAATTCTCTTCAAAATGAGCTTTGGATGAGAAATGTTTGATGAAGTATGTGAAAGTTATGGCTGGTCAAAGTTCAGTTGATTTTTCCTGCACAAAACCCTAATTTAGCAACTCCTGATTCTTGATGATCTGAGATTTCCTTGATGAATCATGATGAACCCTTGATCAAATGATGATTTTTACTTCATAATATTGATGTTGACCAAAAATGTTGAAGTTTGACTTTGAGTTGACCATAATTGACCTCATTATACGTTTTGACCAAGTTAACTAATTTTTAGGTATCTGAGCATTTGACTGACCAAACTTGTTGGGAAAGCTTTGAAACTTGACATGAGAATTCTTTAAGGTATATGGGATGTTATGAAGTCCACTTGAGGCTTTGGAAGTTCACTTTGCTTAGGTAAACTCAAAACCCTAGTTCTAAGATCCATTGTTCAAGAGGAGGTTATGTCTGGTGAAACCTTCAATCCCTTTGACCAACTGAGATTCTTGTGACTATTGATAGAACTCTTGAGACATACTATCTTAAATATGGGAGGTAAAATTTTGGGGTACAACAATATCAATCTTACAACTGACCTTTGGTGGTCAGGTCAACTGACCTATGGCCAATTCTGTTACCTCCTTGTTACTTTAGTTGCCTATGATGAAATGTTATTCTGAAGCAAATAGACTTTGAAAATAATTTATGCAAATAGGTATAGATGAATTTAAGTTGGTTGACAACTCTACTTGTTCAAATAGGTATAAAATTATCTTCATCAAATGGGTATATCCCTTCTTGCATCCAAATTCCACTCAAGCTACTACCTATGAACAAGAGTTGGCAACCAACTTAAAATCACTCTTCCAATTGTATCAAGATACCCATGGAACTAATGATGAGATTGTGCATGTATCTGAAGTAGGATCTAGTTCTGGTTTGGGAAGGAGAAGATTTGAGATGTTTTAGAAACTGTTGTTGGTAATACTAATTCAAAATTTGATCTTGAATTATATCTTGAAGTGCCTCCTTTGAAAGTTCCTCCTACATCTAAGTTTGATGTTTTAACATGGTGGATGGGGAATGAAGCCAAATATCCAGTTCTTAGTAAGCTAGCAAAAGATATCTTAAATGTTCTGGTTACAATTGTTGCTTCAGAAGCAACCTTTAGTGCTGGTAAAAGGGTTATTGATTTGAAACAATCTTCTTTGAAAACTATGACGATTGAAATGGTACTTCGTGTCGGTGATTGGGTGAAGGAAAATTATTGAATTAAAAAGGGATGCACTGCTATTATAGTAAGTATCTTTTGCCTATGATCTATTTTAGTTCAACATTTATATAGCTTATGCTTTTCCATTTAACTTATGCTTTAATTGATGTAGCTTGAAGAACCACGTGGTGAACCTTTAGCATATCATTTTGGTGAGGATTCTGGCGCCGCTTCGTCGACGCGAGCAACTTTGCAAAGCCAATGATGATTTTGTTCTGAGGCATATCATTAACATATGTAATAATATTATTTTGTTGTAATTTGATAACATAAGTTTCCTAACTTATGTTTTAACAAGTTTATTTTGAAAATGGTTTTGAGAATGATATTTAGATGCATGTAATATTTTGAGAACAAGTTTATTTTGAACAAGTTGATTTTGAATGTAATATTTTAAATTTAAATTGAAGTTTCTGCATTAAAAAAATTATAATTCAAGTTTTCGGATATACCGAGTACCTAAACCGTTTATTTTCGGTTCGGTTTCGAATCTCCTTACTCAAAAAATTATTTAACTAGTTCGGTTCTGGATGACCCGAACATACTGGATCAGATTCGGGTAAAAAATTTAACCATTACTATTTTGGTCCGATTCCAGTTTACCCGACAGGGTCTTCGGTCCAATTTTTGGGAACTCAAATAGCCGATCTGATTCGGACTGAAAACAACCCTAGGTGTGACATTAGTTATCCTGCTCCCTTGGCATATGCAAGTAGTTTCATGAATGTTATTGGGGATTATATGGGATGTTTTGACTATCCCATTGGTAAGCATAATACCTTGTATGCAGGCTTTTCTATTGAACTTTCTCACCCTAGACATCGACATAGGCAAGAACGAATTTAAGTACATCGGCATAGGCAAGAACGAATTTAAGTTAAATGAAATGAGGCCTGCTGACCCATTAATACAATTTTTTATTACCCAGTTATATAATATTTGATGTTTTGACCCCACTTTAACTAATACTTTATCCCCACAATTAATGTACCCACAATTAATGGTAGGAGTGGTAAAACGGGTCGCCCGCCCCGCCCCGCCTAAATCCCGCCAAGTTGAAATGGGCATAAAAGTCTAGCCCGCTTTTTTTTAGTATTTTTTTTTAAATAAATTAAAAGACTCATTTTTTTACATTTCAATAAAAAAATCAAACCAACATTTAAAAAACATAAATTTTATTAGTCTAAAACATCAACTTTCACTGCAATAATTCTTTTATAACATATATCATTACTTTTAGTATATTACATGATCTAAATTCATATTTCGATCCCAGTTTTGTCATTTTTCATTAGTAGAATTCAAAATACTTGCCCACCAATAAAGACAGAGAAAGTAGATTAGTCATAATATTATAAAATCAATGTATGTACATATCACAAGCTACTTTCATAAGCTCTTTCAAATACTTAAAAAGTGTTATTAGATATGTGCGATGGACTTTGACGAGCGACGGGTTTTGGCGAGACGAACATTAGTAGATGGCGGATTTTAGCGGGGCGGACTTTGGTGGACTGTGAGCCCAAAATCCCAAATCAACCCACCATTTTTTGGCATGTGCGAGGACCGATCCAACGGACCACGATCCATTTTGACACCCCTAATTAATGGTAACTTTTATGCCTAAATTAAAAAATATAATGAGTATACAATGTGATTTCTCAATATATAAAATAAATTAGGAAAGTTAATTAACATCCACAATACAATAGAATAAGTGTAAGTATTTTTACTTTCTTATGTGTCTTTGAATTTAAGTTGAAAACTTCTTTTAATTCTTTTTCAAAATTATCATATGAAAATGTAAGATTTAGTTTTGAATTTAGCATAATTTTTGTTTGTGGATTTGAAATAAGCCAATATCTTTTGTTGTAAATATAATCAATAATCAAATCGAAAAATGAATATGATGAAATATGAATAAAAAATAAAACAAACTTTAACATAATTTAAAGTCAAGTATATTTTGTTTATAATTAAGTCTGATATAATTGATAAGGATCATGATCATATCAAGTGCAAATTTATTTCTAATCGAATCTAGTCTAATTACCAAGGAAACATGATCTTAGCAAGTGAAAGTCTATGATGGATAAATCAATAGTGGCAAGCTTGTTGTGCAATAATTTATCTCCTTAAACATATGAATTATCATAAAATACAAGTGACTTGTTAGAACTATGATGTTCAACAATTTCCAATGAATAGGATGATGAAACTTACATGTAACTATAAGAAACCAAAGTCTATGTTCAGGGACAAATTAGGATGATGAAACTTACAAGTAACTAATAAGAAACTAAAGTCTATGTATAGCCGTTCAGGGATATATATATATATATATATATATATATATATATATATATATATATATATATATATATATATATATATATATATATATATATATATATCCCTGAATGGCTAAACACACACACACACACACACACACATATATATATATATATATATATATATATATATATATATATATATATATATATATATATATATATATATATATATATATATATATATATATATATATATATATATATATATATATATATATATATATCCTTGAACGACTATACATAGACGTTAGTTTCTTAGTAGTTACTTGTAAGTTTCATCATCTTAATTTGTCACTGAACATATACTTTGGTTTCTTATAGTTACATGTAAGTTTCATCATCCTATTCCTTGAGAAATCGTTGAACATCATAGTTCTAACAAGTCACTTGTATTTTATGATAATTCATATGTTTAAGGAGATAAATTATTGCATAACAAGCTTGCCACTATTGATTTATCCATCATAGACTTTCACTTGCTAAGATCATGTTTCCTTGGTAATTAGACTAGATTCGATTAGAAATAAATTTGCACTTGATAGGATCATGATCCTTATCCATTATATCAGATTTAATTATAAACAAAATATACTTGACTTTAAATTATGTTAAAGTTTGTTTTATTTTTGATTCAAGGTCCAAACTTAGTCTTCAATTTCCTTTATTTTCTATATTAAATTATTATTTATGTGCGTACGTGTGAATTTTTTTTTTGTATTTCATTGTTAATGTAAAATTATAATAAATTAAATTTTATATATTTAAATTCAATGTAAAATTATAATAAATTAACTTTTATATAAACATCTATTTATAAATTATAAATTAGTTTAAAAACCTATTTAAATTTTATAAAATATCATGTCATGTCATGTTACTATTGACTAACAATCATTTAACAATTAATCTAATTAAAAGAATCAAATAGTTTAGCCCCTGTAATATATGCGAATTTTGTTTTACCCCTTTTAATTTTTTTTAAATATATGGGTAATAATATTTTTGGTTTAAATTCACTTTTGGTTCCCAGACTTTGTAAGCTATTGATCCCCTATTACAAAACCTGCGATTTTGATCCCTTAATTTTGATGGTCTTTACATTTTTATAGTCCCCTTTATTTTTGTTGATCTGTCATTGATGATTGGGATAAAAAAATATTTTTTTTTATTAGCTGACAATGATGACTATGATATTTTATTAAAATATTGATACCAAATTTTGGACCTAAGCCCATTTACTTAGAGTACCACTCAAATACCACTTGAACATAAAATCTATATACGAGACATATAAAATCTATACACCCTTTTTTTGTTGATATTGGGTGTAAATGTTTACATATATACCTTCATAAGTGGTATATTACACCTTGTTTTATAGAAATTAGGTGTAAATGTTTACATGTATACATTTATAAATGGTATATTACACTTTTTTGTTTGTTTAAAACGGATGCATAAATATGTAATAATACATTGTTTTCTTATAAAACGGGTGTAAATTTTTTAATAATTGAATTTAAATTAAACATAATTACTTCCCATTTGATAAAACTCGGGTGTAAAATGAGCAATGTATACTTTAGATATTGGCAAGTTTACACTCTATTTTCTTTAAATAGTGTAAAAATATGATATATTACACCCAAATTTACCATAGATATTGACAAATTTACACCATATTTTCATGATACATTACACCCGAATTTACCATGGATATTGACAAATTTACACCCTATTTTCTTTAAATAGAATATGTTTGTTTTATTTTCAGAATTATATTATATTTAATTTGATTTAAATCTACTACATTTAATCAAATATTTTTGTTTACTGTTAAACATTTGGTAAACAAAAAATACAACCAAAACAAACATATCCTAATAAATGATAAATGATTTGTTATTGCATCTTTAAACAATAGCAAAATCCACAACCAGAAAGAGAGAATCGACCATAGTTCCTACCACTATTTCTAGAGCCAAAAGCCAAGTAGGTCCTGAAGCTCCGTGATGCTTGTATGCATGATAGGCTATTTGGTGATATTGATTGCTTGACATTGGCTAACTCTTAGCAAGTGAAGTACCACCACATTGTATGGAAGGGCACTGCTTTGGATCATTGTTCTAGAGGAAGTTTCCTTGAAAGCTTAACCTATATTAACAAAGTAAGTATATATGATTTTAACCTATATTAACAAAGTAAGTATATATGATTTCTAAGGTTGATGACAAAAATGCTAACATCAAATGAGAATCGGAAGATACTCCAGGCATTTTGCTATGCTACCGACTAAAAAGTTATATGAAAAGTGTGCTAGTTTTAACTGGGGTGAACGACACAAGCCATCTGAATTCTCTATAGAAACATACCTGTAGAAATTGTAAAAACCATGAGATATAGATTAACAGAATCCAAACTTTGATTGGTGTAATAACCTGGCATTGTATGTTTAATACAAAACTTGACTATATAATTTATAACCCATCAGTTTTAAGAGACCTTAATCAAGAATCATATTGTACATTGAAAGGCTACTAAATACACTAAAAACATAACATTTATCATTACCAAAAAATAAATCCCCCTATCCAAATTTCGTCTATACCTAATATATCTCCTTAACAGTAGATATCATAATGATATCCTGTTAAAGAACATAATTCTTTATGTGATTTGATAAACTATAAAGAAACATTTGTAAGCGAACCTCCTCTCAATTATCACTATATAACACACATAATTTACACCTACATTCCATGCATAGTTGAAGCAAAATTATAAGTACCACTAGCAGGAATGAGTTATTGAAGCCTGTTCCTATCGAGCCAAAGTTCTTGAAGGTATCTCAAATTTCCAAGCTTAGTAGGTAATCTCCCAATCAACCCATTGATCTGCAAGTTTTTATAAGAACCATACCACCATTGTAATCTTTTGAGCTAGCATAGTTGATGACTCATACAGTTGACGAAGTACCACGAGAACACTTCATGTCTAAGAATATCACAAACACGCTGAAGTTAATTAACATTGGATGAAAATACATATGCAACAAAGTTAAATTATTGTACCTCCAAATCGATATGATCAACAATGTGGATGATGGAACCACCTCCTTCACAAGGTCTTATCAAGTACCCACTGGGCAACATGTCAGCTATAACAAAATGTTGCATATGAGGCATATTTGGACCATTTTGTGTGTTTTTAAGAGACCTCTCACATATCTAAAAAAATGAAAACATTAAAAAGAAAAGATTTAAATGTACTGATGTACTTTTGAATTAGGAGGACAATTTTTATAAAAACCATAGAGCTAGCCATTACATATAAAAGATGCCTGTTATAACTGCACTATCAAATTAAATAGAAATATTAAAGATTTTTTACATTGACTTACTGTTGCACCCCAAAATTTGCCCTCCACAAGACAATACATTGTGAACCAAGAGGTTCATAAGGTTCACAATGTTCACAAGACATCTCATGAGGTTCGCAAGGTTCACAGGGTTCACAATTAGTCAGAAAGTTTGACAATTCCCTCAGACAATGCATCCTCCTAAGCACTGCATCTTAAACTAGGGTTTTGACTTTCATCAGGCTAAATGGACTTCCAAGACTTCAAGTAAGCTTCATAGTACCCTATATGTGTTAAATAATCCCCATGTCAAGTTTCAAGACTTTCCCAAAAGATTTGCTCAGTCAGATGATCAGATAGGTTAAAATCAGTCAAAGTAGTTAAAAAGTCAAACTGAGGTCAACTGTGGTCAAACCAAAGTCAAACTTCATGATTTTTTGCCAACATCAATTATATGAAGTAAAATTCATCATTTTATCAAAGGTTGATCATGATTCATCAAGGAGATTTCAGATCATCAAGAATCAAAAGTTTCTAGATTAGGGTTTTCATAGGAAAAGTCAACTGAACTTTGACCAGCCATAACTTTCACATGCTTCATCAAAAAATTTCCATCCAAAGCTCATTTTGAAAGAAATTGAATTCTCTACAACTTTGTGTCTCACAAGCCAAGCCCAAAAATGCTTCATTTGGAAGGTATGAGCTAAGACATTATAGGTCCTTTTAAAAGTCAACAAAAAGTCAACAACTTCCAAAGAGCATAACTTAAGAATGGTAAAAGATATGGACATGAGACCAAAGAGATTGGTTAAAGTACTCTTTAAGATTTCCAAAATGTCCAATAACACCTTCATAGCATTAAAATTGAAGGATTTGTGCCCTTGCAAAGTTGGGAAATTTTGAGAGGTTTATGAAGCAAATGGGGTCTTAAAACCATAAATCACCAAATGGGCTTGCTTTTTTATGATCCAAACACTTCCATGACATCATGCACGAATTAAAATTTATTTATTCATAATTTTATTCATTTTATTTTATTTATTATGATTTTTTATGTTAAAAATCATTTTAAATTAAAATAAAATATAAAAGGATGGATATTTGATTTGATTTTGGTTCTATAAGGTCTTAATATTCATTTAAAAGTTAATTGGAATCATATAAAATCAGATCAACCAAAATAGCAAGGAGATATTAGATTTTTTTTCAATATTTGAATCATATATTTCTTCATGATCAAGCTATCCAAAAGTCCAAAGAATAGATTGGTTTTTTGACCTAATTTTCTTTTACTATATAACCACAACAACATCACAAGACAAGAAAAAAAGGATGGAGAGCAAGAGGATGATATTCATACTTTAAAATTTCACAATCCACCACTTTTACTAGTTGATTAAAGGCTGCAAATGAATCCTTGAGGTTTCCTGAACCTATTCCAATCATCCTCATCATCAAATTCATGCCAAATCATACAAACCAAATTCATATTCTTGCCTTTCTTTTGATTTTTTTCAATTTCAATGATTTACGCATGATTAATTGATTTTGATTACATAATATGTTTGTTTGATTGTGTAGATGGTTTTTGGATAGTTGGATTTAAGTTTCGATGCAGGAATCATAGGGCACCATGGAGAACTAAAATATTGGTTAATCTGCTGTAATCTGTTTCGTCGATACTTCGAAGGTTGCAGTAGTGATAAGCATTACAGGCTGACAGGTAAGTCAGGTAAGTACTATTGTTTCGATTTACTCCAAAATTTTTCCAGAAGTTCAGAAAAAAATCGACAAACAATACTCTTTTAGAATAGAATTCTAAAAGATTTCGACCCTCAAAATCGCAAATTCCTCTTTTTCTATTTTATTTTATTTATTTTCTATTTTCATATTCTCAAAAAAATCTAAAAAAAATTGTGCGTTCTTTATTTGATTTTATTAGATTTTTAGCATCGTTTTAATATTTTTTAGATTTTATTTTAATCGCTTTTCTTATTTTTCATTATTTTAAAATCTGCAGCAATTTTACTTGATCCTGTTTATTTCTTTTTTTTATTCTTCCAACAGTATATACCAAAAATATGTTTTTATGTAACAGCCCGGGTCCTTCGCAAGGCAATCCCGGCACTGCCACCTCACGATCTTCTCTACCCCCTCACTAGTAGAGTTTTTGCCTTCAAGTGGTAGTGGGAATGGAATGAACATGTACTTGAACCCCAGGGTACAGGGTTCGATTCCCACGGAAGGCAAAAACTCTACTAGTGAGGGGGATAGAGAAGATCGTGAGGTGGCAGTGCCGGGATTGCCTTGCGAAGGACCCGGGCTGTTACATAAAAAGATGAAGAAGATGGTGTGTGGCATGCGCTGATTGGCCTAGTGACAAAGACCTAAGGTTGAAAGTATGAGGGCATGGGTTCAACACTCATTCTCAATATTTTGGCAAAGAAACATGGGTTCTTCATCATTTTTTTTCCTTAATTTATCTTTTAAACATGGCTAACCTATTATTTTTAATTAACTTTTTTTAACAAATCTTTTTTTTATAATTAAATTTAGGTTAGCATTTTTTATTAGTATTATTACTTTTATATTTAGGTTTATTAAAACCTCAAACTTTTTTTTTATAAAAACCTTAATCAACCTTTAAATGTTTTTTAATTTAATTAATTCTCATAATTCATTTTTCTTATATTTATTTAATTATTAGGCTATTTTAATATAAACTGTTTATATATTTTCTTTTGTAAAACTCAATCTTGAAAAATTTTGTTTTACTAACATGTTTTTTTTTTCATTTTTATTATATAATAGGTATTTGTTACACTTATTCATATGCAAGGCCACAACCTAGTAGCAAGGAACTGAGGTTTGAAGCATTTTGATGAAGAAACATGGGTGTCCCAGTGGCAAAGAACCCAATGAAGCAAAAAGGGCAAACCCTCAATATTTTGGGTATCTCTAACTTTATTTTTCCCTTTTTCATCAAATTATGTATTTTCTTTGAATTTCCTTATTATTATTATTAAACTAATTTCTAAAAGATAAAACATAATCTTTTTTTATTTTATTTTTAAAACTTACATAAACCTTAATTTTTTTTCATAAACCTTAATTTTTTCCCTAAACCCTAATTTTATTAACCCTAATTTTTATTAACTTTAATATTTAACTTAATTAAATAATTAATCATTTTTTATTATAAGTAATTATTATTTGTTTATTATTATAATTGTTATAATTTTCTTCTAAATTTTTTCTAAATCATTTATTTAACTTAAAAAATAATATTTTCTCTTAGATTGTTATTTTTCTTTATATTTTTGCTAACCCTTTTATTGTTATTATTATTTCATTATTACTAACCATTTAAATTATTGCTTATTTATTATTATTATTTATCATTGTTTATATTTCTCGATTATATTGTAACTATCCCAAAGCTTTGTAATAGTTTAGGTTCATATTTTTGTTTTATTTTTATTGTAAAGATATTAACTGTGTGGTTAGTAACTATAGGGTGTGCATAACATGTTTGTGATTAAAATTAATTTAGAAAATTAATTAAATAAGATAAATACTTGAAAATAAACACTCACACGCGATCTTTGATCGCCATCCTACACTTTCTAAGGTTACCTCTCATGTTGCCTATTTTTAAGGTCAAGTAAGGTGTCTTAAGCAAAGTCCCTTCATAAATATCATCAAGTCCCTTCAGTTTATAAGATCAAGTCCCTTCGAGGTTGCCTACGATAAATGATCTTGTCCCTTCGAATAAAAGATGATAAGTCCCTACGAATTGCTAAAGACACCTTACAGTTGCCTAAATTCAGATTGTCCTTATACATATCCCTTCTCACATCCAAGGTAATGACTACCTATTCCTTAATAATAGGGATAGTCTTACCATTGAAAGAACATATAAGAACAATAAAGACTTATTATAGGGTAGGTTCCTCTTAAGTACTTGCTCACTTTTTCAAAATACTTCATTACATTTCACATTTCAAACAAATTTTCAAAACAAAGTCTTTATATACATCCATACGAGGATCATTATAAAGTACTTAAAATTTTTTTATCACACACTACACCTTTCTCAAAACAGTTTAAAGTGAGCTAAGTAACTAAGAGCCCATGGATAACCATGGATATAAAGAGTACTAACACCTTCCCTTTGTATAACCTACCCCCCGAACTCAAAATCTTTTTAAGGTCTTTCCTGTTCTTTTATGCCCTTTCCTTTTGGATAAAATAAAAGTCGGTGGCGACTCTTGCTATCCGCAACATTTAACTAAAGTCAGTTCTCCCACCGTGTTACAGAACTGGCGACTCTGTTGGGGACTTAATAAAAGAGGGTTACCCTTAGGAATTAGATCACTTTAAAATTATTTGCCTTGTTTGCTTTATACTTATCTGTTGGGTGCTCTTATGTGTGAAAGATCCTAACCCGGATCTAGTGTACCTTAGGTAAATGGCAATAGACCAAGAAAACTGTACGGCATATACCGATATGGTTGATTTGGTGGCCATAGTTAGTGTGACTTCTTGGTTGGTGCTTATGTTCCTTAAGTCAAGTTGAGGATAATATGAGGCTGCCATATGTTGTCAATGCACTAACTAACTTTTAGAACCCTAGCTATCCCATCTTGGCCTTTAGAAAAGTAGTGAGATAACCGGATTTGGTGCAGACTGAAGTTGGTTGATACTCGATGCTACACTCATTGAGATCCTAAACTTGGAGGGTTTTGGTTGGCAAGTAAGTTGCCTACTGAACAACCACCCTTGTGAAGGATCAATGATATTGAGATTCCTTAGAACCTAATTACTTTTGTAGGACAGGATGAACCAACTAAACTTCAGGGGAGGGTACTTACCTTTAAACCTCATGCAAGCCTTCAAACCTAAGGCTATTGTGTGACTTGTTTGTGTTTGCCACATGTTTGTGATTGAGCATAACATCATAGCATCATCATGCATCATAAGCATAGCATTTTCACTAACCATTTCAAGGACCAAAGGATTTATCTTTGTTCTTTGTTGCAGGTCATGGCTTCTGCTCGTAGGAATACTATCCGGATCAACTTTGTAGGAATACCTTCTAAGCTTAAAGAATTGGTCTCTCAAGTTTCTGAAAACTCCCAGTTCATCAAGAGACATGTTCACCTGCTAGATCTAGTCACTTCAGGGTTCAATGAAGACATGATGAGTGTTCTGTTTCAGTTCTTTGATCCTAAACATCATTGCTTCACATTCCCTGACTATCAGCTGGTTCCTACAATGGAAGAGTTCTCCAAGCTTCTGGGTATACATATCCTTGATCAGAAACCCTTCACAGGCTTGGAAAAAAAGCCTAAACCCGAAGTCATTGTTGCAGCTCTACATCTGAAGAAATCAGACATTGTCCTAGAAACAAGGAGTGGAGTTAAGGGTATTCTTGCTAAGGTATTAATGGAGAAAGCTCAAATGTTCCTGAAGGCTATAAGTTATGATGCTTTTGAGGAGATCTTAGCCCTATTGATTTATGGCTTAGTATTGCTCCCCAATCCAGATCAGTTCATAGACGTATACGCCATCAACATATTTCTGACTCATAATCCAGTGCCTACATTACTTGGAGACATCTTACACTCTCTTCATACCCGTACTACAAAGGCACGAGGAACTCTGATGTGCTGCATACCTTTGCAATCTAGGTGGTTTATTTCTCACTTTCCTCGATCAGTGATGAAGAATGAACAAGGGTTCAGGTGGTCCAAGAGGATTATGTCACTCTCTCATTCAGATATTCATTGGTGCTCTAGATTTATGGAGAATGTTACTATCATTGACCGTTGCGGGGAGTTCCCCAATGTGCCACTCCTTGGCATAAGAGGGGGCATTACCTACAATCCTTCTTTAGCTCTACGTCAGTTTGGTTATGCTCGGAGCAATGATCCTCATGACATGCTTATTCAAGGAATTATGTTCAACTACAACAACGATCTTCAAGGTTACCGTCAAAGGTTTATACGAGCATGAGGTAAAGTGAACAAGGTTGACAGCAAGACTCTGGAACCAAAGTACTAAATTCCTATGGAACCTTACCTCAGATGGGTGCGATCTCGTGCTCAGACTCTTATGATGCCATATCCTGCCATCCTACCAGTTACTATGGAGCCCGTTGCTGAAGGAGATACTTCCTATATCATTCTTCATCCAGACATGCCCACTGACATGGAGGAGTTACAGAGGTCCTGGATCCAGTTGAAGGAGCAAAGGGATACTTTTGAGACTCATTACAAAGTAAGTCAAGAAAGAATCTTGGAGTTAACAAAACAACTTCACGAGGAGCGGAATCTCAACTCATACCTCAACACAAAGAGGAAACGTCCATGGGAGACTTAAAACCCCATTTTTTGAATTCATTTCATTTTTATTGTAAGCCCAAGGGGCAAACAAGTTTATTGATTGCTAATAAAAGTTTACTTTTTGGTTGTTTAAACAAATTTAAATCCTACGGTCCTTGAAAACATTGCATATGCATACCATATCATTGCATCACAGGTTTCTTATGATACTTAGAAATTTTTTATCACACACTACACCTTTCTCAAAACAGTTTAAAGTGAGCTAAGTAACTAAGAGCCCATGGATAACCATGGATATAAAGGGTGCTAACACCTTCCCTTTGTATAATCTACCCCCCGAACTCAAAATATTTTTAAGGTCTTTCCTGTTCTTTTATGCCCTTTCCTTTTGGATAAAATAAAAGTCGGTGGCGACTCTTGCTATCAGCAACATTTAACTAAAGTCAGTTCTCCCACCGTGTTACACTTACCACTAGGCTTCCATCTTCTAAAACAAATGTGTAACACAACAACCATAACTCCCGCGTAGGAGCCAATATGGTTGGCGCATATAGCTGATCATAAAAAAATATGCAAATAAGAAATTTAATCTAATATGTTACAGGGTCACCATTCATACACACTAGGTTTGAGTTGCTTTACATGCATGTAAAACATCTCAATGTAAAGAACCTTTGCACTAGTGATAAGAAAATTAATCATAATTGGAAATTTGTATTCATGCATAATGCATTCAATTCCATCAAAACTACTTAAAAAATAGGCAAAATACCCAAATTGCTCCCTTAACTCCATCACTAGGTCCAAT
The DNA here is from genome assembly GCA_963966055.1 of Lathyrus aphaca. NCBI lineage: Eukaryota > Viridiplantae > Streptophyta > Magnoliopsida > Fabales > Fabaceae > Lathyrus > Lathyrus aphaca. The sequence goes on from OZ014524.1 coordinate 16,331,615, forward strand.
TTGATCCCTTATGTCTAAAAAGTGACAAAAAGGTCCTTTAAGTTTTTAAATTGTACCAAATAGATCATTTTCGTCCACCACCCCCAAATAGACGTTAACTTTGTCATATGTGGCAGCTGACATGGCATTTGAAGTCTTCTTCCTCCTTTAAACTGAGTTTGTTCATCCCTAATTAGTGTCATGCTTTTCTAGGGTTGCTGAAAAATTTCCCTTCATCCCCAAATTGATTCAAGCAAAATGGCTAGACCTAAGGTAAACAGCCTCATCCCACCACATCCCCAAAAGTAATACATCCAATATCAGGTTCAAATCCTGGTGATGGTGTATCCAATCTAACAAATATTGGTTTCTATCAATTGAACTAAAACTTGTAGACAATCATATGTTTTATTTTTTGTACAGATTAAAAACTGGTAGAGAAGACCAAAAAATTGTTCAAATTGATATGAAAAACTTAGGGATTAAAATCACAAGAGATTGTAAAAGAAGAATTAAAACACCTAAAATAAAAGTAACTTAACATTATAGCAACCTATACTGGGTTTAATAGACTGGATATAAGAGTGCTGGAAAATAAAATCAGAGCCCAGAATTATTTTTGGCTCAATAAGCTCAGAAAGACCTTGTTAACTTAAGGCTAGCTCATAATAAGCTTTTAAACAAGTACCTTCATTGCATTAAGTCAAATACATGTTTATCACAGGTTCATGGAAATCATAACCAAGATCAAACCATTACAATAACATGTATATCATCAAAATACAACCAAAAATATCTTCCATTTTATAAAACCAGTAAAACAACAAACTACCATGCTATTTCTTTCTACAAAGAAATGGACCATTGTTGTCATCACTCTGTCATAACAAGCTTGTTCTCATTGGCTTTGAATCTTTGTTCTTTAGGCTTATGCTTTTCGTTCTTCAGAATGTTGTTAATAAAACAAATAAAAATACAATCATCATGTCGAATCGGGGATAACTGATCACAAAATGATAATAATCAAACACATGAAGTTTTGGTGAAGGAATGATTTATACAAGTTCATTAACAACTGATGCAATTTTGATTTTGAAATGCAATTTGATCGTCCAACTTCAAACCAAGTTTCACCACCACTTCGTTGTGTAACAGTTGCGGGATACACAGTTGCAGACCCATTTGACAGGTTAGCACTAGATGCAGACGAGGATAAACTGGTATTGATTGACCCTTTAATGGTAGCTAGGGTTCCTTCTTTCTATTTTCACTAAGTTTCATACATATGACTGAAATTGGTTTGTATACATCCTACATGGCAGATGAGTCACCCAGATTAAGCTCCACACGTGTAAGATAATTGACTTTGACTAACGGTTGGTGACAGAAGGACAAACATGGTACAATTTAAAAAATTAAAGAACCTTTTTGTCACTTTTTAGAGATAAGGGACTAAATTGGACCCAGTGATGGAGTTAAGGGACCAATTTGAATATTTTGCCTAAAAAATATTGTTTTGTTTATAATAGCAAAAAATAAATGAATATAATTAACACATGGTGCTGAGTAATGGTGTCTCTCACAAGCCACCAACAATGATTAGGATGACAAATAATGGGTCTATGATACTTGAATATACATATAAATTTGCTTTATGATATCTAAATCAATATAGTGTCAATTCTTACATCAAATATATATAAAATATTATCTAATCTTCATAATATATATATATATATATATATATATATATATATATATATATATGTCTTACTTTTATTGGTGAGTAAAGTCTTTCAAATTGTTTGTGATATTATATATTAATGATAAATAATATTACGTCATGTTAGCAAAGTTGTTGCCTGGTCGGTGCCACATACCTCTATTTAAGGGAGATGATGATATAAATTAATCATTTGTGCTACCGGTTATTTGATTATTTAATATCATAGTAATTTCTTAATTGAACGTATGTTTGGGTATATGCTCATTGGCAATCCAAGTGAATTCATCTTAATAGGTTGGGCTTTAATAAAATATTGGTAAAGATCAGTCAAGCCATAAAATAATTTCAGGTAATTCTACATCTACAAGAGGTTCAACGAAAGCTATAATGAAATACATCCTAATATTACATTTTTCAATAATGAAGCTTAAAACAAGAATATTCATACCAGAGTTGTCCAACAAAAGCAAATGCAATACCGCCAAAAGTTGTCGAAATAATGGCAAATACCAAGTCTGAAAAAAGTTCTAATTGTCAAACCCTGTGTCATGAGAATATGTTTTAGGTAATGAGTAGTTAGAAGGCTCAATACTTTCTCTGTTACATACCTCAACATAAATATGCCAATTATTTGCACAAAATCCAAACCGACTTATTATAAGACAAAATTGACATATTTGAAATCAAGTAATTGTAAATTTAATAAAATGTGTACTCTTTTTAACACTATAGACTCTGATATGTTATTAATTTAAGTTGAAATCCTTAATGACACTGTCAAGAGTAGCTTTCACAACAACTGTTATGTATACCTTTGGATCTGCGACACTGGGGAGAGTACTGAGACATTACTACAATTATGATTTAGCACTTAAATAAGTTCAAATAAGAAGAGATAAAAGTATATTTTGTACCACACCTTATGATAAGTCAATTCATCAACCCATTTTTCAATTATAGGACTAAATAATGCACTGGAAGCAGTTTCAACATCAATATATATTGATGCACACAACAAGTCTAGCCAGATATTGATCAATATACAAACCAACTGAGAATTCCCATATTATGCAAACAAACAAAACATTGCAACAGTCACCACACATTCTGCAAAGACTTGTTTGTGCTATCTATAACATTGTTAGCGAATATTCTCTCGAGCTTCTATTATCACTTATAATTTCTTTTGATGACAAGGAAAACTTTTTGTACCAGATCTCAAGAACTACAAAGGAAGAAATATACGTCTTGCTTAGTAATTAGAGTAATATATTCACTTTTATACACTAATAAAGATTATTGTATTCAATATAATTGATAAGCATAACCAATCTTTGAATAACTATTGTAGATGTTTAGAATTGGCAGAATTTTTGACCAACAAGAAATATGGAATTAAGTTCAGAATGTCCTATCAGATGTTGGGACATTATCAAACAGAGTATAAGAACTTATTTCAGGATGTCACACCAGATGTTGGGACATTGTGTAAATGATTTAAGTTCAGTTTTTCAGGATGTCCCAATAGATGTTGAGACATCTCAAACCTGCTACCAGAATTAATTAATGACTAACTGATCTGAGAAATTTAAGGAGAGTTATTTGGAATTTAATTATGGATGGACAAAAACAGAATAAGGCGCATCTGTAGGGAGTGTTATTATGAGGCTTCAGCATAATCAGAAGAACTAAATCACCTAGAATCTAGGAAGTAACAAACCCTAATTCTAAGTGGAAGTTGCATGCGTTTTAGGATTGGATTAATCTACAGAAAGCCCAAATTACAAACACCTATTTAATCAACAGAAACTCACAGAATTGAGTACGAATTTAAGAAGACCAAATAGAGTGTTTTGTGTTTTAAATAGCAGGTTGTTTTATTGTACCACTTGATGAGCTTTTAAGCATAAGTGCATTTGTGACTTGATTGAAACTGTGAAGTAAGATCAAGCTGTTTTGTTTGAAGTATGACTTCAATTTTATTAAACTTGTAAACTAGATCACTGTGTGATTGAGGGGGAGTGAGTTGGTACACATATCTAAGTAGTGTCTTGGGTAGAAATTGCATTGGGTAGATATTAAGTGAAAGATTAAACTGGGTTGTTTAAGTCTAGAATTAATATTACTTATAGTGGATTTCCTCCTGGCTTGGTAGCCTCCAGATGTAAGTGTGGTTATACACTGAACTGGGTTAACAAACTACTGTGTTGTTTAATTTTCTTGCACTTTAAGTTTTGGTTAAATCTGTCAAGTGTTGGAACATCTCATAGGACATCTCATACCTGATCACATAATTTCAATTGGCATCAGAGCAGGCACCCTGCCTGTTTATACTGGGTGAGATCTAGGGAATACAAATTCTGGAAACATGGACAAAGATATAGGATCAGTAAATAGACCACCTATACTGGATGGATCTAATTATGATTACTGGAAACCAAGAATGATTGCATTCTTAAGATCACTTGACAACAGGGCCTGGAGAGCAGTCAACATTGGATGGGAACACCCTATCCAAGACACCAAAGATGGATCAAAAGTGTTGAAACCTGAAGAAGAATGGAGTAAGGAGGAAGAAGATTCAGCACTAGGCAACTCCAAGGCCTTAAATGCTTTATTCAATGGCATTGATAGGAACATCTTTAGACTTGTGCATCACTGTGAGCTGGCCAAAGATGTGTGGGATACTCTCAAAACAACTCATGAAGGAACATCAAAGGTAAAGATGTCAAGACTTCAACTTCTCACCACCAAGTTTGAGAACTTGAGAATGAAGGAAGATGAGACAGTTCATGAATTCTACATGAACATCTTAGAAATAGCCAATACTTCTGGAGCCTTGGGAGAAAAGATGACTGATGAAAAGCTTGTAAGAAAGATTCTCAGATCTTTGCCAAAAAGATTTGACATGAAAGTCACAGCAATAGAAGAAGCTCAAGACATATGCACAATGAAAGTTGAAGAGCTCATTGGTTCTCTTCAAACATTTGAGATGGGAATGAATGACACAAATGTTAAGAAGAACAAAAGCATAGCCTTGGTGACAAATACTGATGAAGAAGAAGATGATGAATCAGAAACTGGTGAAAGCTTATCAGACAACATTGCTATGCTTGGAAGACAATTCAAAAAGATTCTCAAAAATATGGAAAACAAGTCCAGACCAAGTGGAAGATACACAAACTCTTATGAGAACAAAAGACCTAATGATAGAAGGTCAACTTATGATGAAAAGACCAGTCAAGAAAAAGGAATTAAATGCCATGGATGTGAAGGATATGGACACATCAGGAATGAATGTCCTACCTACTTAAAAAGGCAAAAGAAAGGACTTTCTGTAACCTGGTCTGATGAAGACTCAGGAGGTGATTCAGAAGAAGAATCAGCTAAGCATATCACTGCTCTAGCTGGATTATGTGAATCTGAAAGTGAATCCAGTGATGGGGAGCTTACTTTTGAAGAACTTGAGCAAGCATACAAAGATTTATTCAAAAGAAGCACTGAAATATGCAGTGAGACTATAAAGCTAAAGAAGCAGAATGAAGCACTAAAGAGTGAAAAAACAAGTGATCAAGAGATCATTGATACCTTGAAAAGTGAAGTAAGTCTTCTCAACTGCAAGTTGGAACACATGTCCAAATCTGTTAGAATGCTGAACAGTAGCTCAAGTACACTAGATGTTATTCTCAACAACAATAAGCATTCAGGGGATAAAAGTGGACTGGGATTTAACAGAGTTCATAATGATGAAGCTAGCTCTAGCAAAACTACTTCAAAGTCCATACAGTCAAACAAGATGTCCCAACAGATGCTTCAACATCATGAAAAGAACACAAAGTCAAACATAATGTTCAAACAGATGTCTCAACATTCTGAAAAGAACATAATGAAGAAGAAATATCAAAGATGGAGATGTCATCATTGTGGAAGATTTGGACATATCAAACCTCATTGCTATAAGTTGCATGGATATCCAAATCAGATGTATCAGCAACCTCCTAAACAGAAGATAGAAGTTACCAAGAAAGTGCTGCATAAACATCAAAGAGATCAGCAACCTCCTAAGCATAAGACAGAAGTCATCAAGAAGGTATGGAGACCAAAAGCTAGTCTTCATGCTGATCAAAGCTACATATCCAAGAACAAGTTCAACAAACAACCTTGGAGCTCTACTGATGAACAATACACAGGGCAGAGTTATCAAAAGAAATCTCAACTCAAATGGTCAAAGAAAGGTGTTGCATATATAACACATACATCACTAAGAGTATCAGCCAAAGAAGACTGGTACTTTGACAGTGGATGTTCAAGACACATGACTGGATTGAAGAATTTGCTAGTAGACTTAAAGTCACATTCATCCAGATATGTAACCTTTGGAGATGGAGCTAAAGGAGAAATCAAGGGAGTTGGGACCTTGGACTGTCAAGATGTACCAAGACTAAATAATGTCTTGCTGGTTAAAGGTTTAACTGCTAACCTGATCAGCATAAGTCAATTATGTGATCAAGGGTACAGTGTAAACTTTACCAAATCTGAATGCATAGTGTCTAACAAAGAACAAGAGGTTGTCATGAGAGGAGCCAGATCTAAAGACAACTGTTACATGTGGGAACCTCAAGACTTCAATCTCACTTCAACCTGCTCTTTAGCTAAAGAAGAAGAAGTGAAACTATGGCACCAAAGACTGGGTCATCTTCATTTCAGAGGCATAAAGAAGATCATATCTATGGATGCTGTGAGAGGTATTCCTAAACTGAAGATTGATGATGGCAAAATATGTGGTGAATGTCAAATAGGCAAGCAAACCAAGATGTCCCATCCAAAGCTTCAACATTTGACAACTTCCAAAGTTTTGGAACTATTACATATGGATCTTATGGGACCTATGCAGGTTGAGAGCCTTGGTGGTAAGAGGTATGCCTATGTGGTGGTTGATGACTTTTCAAGGTATACATGGATAAATTTCATCAAAGAAAAGTCTGATGTATTTGATGTATTCAAAGATTTATGCCAAAGAATACAAAGGGAAAAAGCCAGCTGTGTGATCAGAATAAGAAGTGATCATGGAAAAGAATTTGAGAACCAAAAATTCTTAGATTTCTGTTCTTCAGAAGGAATCAATCATGAATATTCTTCACCTATCACTCCTCAACAGAATGGGATTGTTGAGAGGAAAAATAGAACTATTCAAGAATCAGCAAGAGCTATGATCCATGCTAAAAAGTTACCTTTGTACTTCTGGGCTGAAGCTATGAACACAGCTTGTTACATCCATAACAGAGTTACTCTAAGGAAAGGAACTTTGTCCACAATCTATGAAGTCTGGAATGGCAGAAAACCCACAGTTAAGTACTTCCATGTGTTTGGAAGTAACTGTTATATTCTGGCAGATAGGGAGCAAAGAAGAAAAATGGATCCTAAAAGTGATGAAGGGATTTTTCTTGGATACTCTATAAACAGCAGAACATATAGAGTATTTAATTCCAGAACCAAGGTTATCATGGAGTCCATAAATGTGATAATTGATGATGCTCCTACAGATGTCCCAGAAGATGTTGGAACATCTGCTGATATCAAGATTGAAGCTGAAGACAAGAGTGATCATTATGACTTCACTCAAACTGATGCAAGGACAAAACAATCCAGCAAACCTCCCTCCATCAGAATCCAGAAGGATCATCCCAAAGACTTGATAATTGGTGATCCCAACAGAGGTGTAAGCACTAGATCAAGAGAAGTGATTTCAGGGTCCTGTTTTGTTTCTAAAATAGAACCTAAAAACATCAAGGAAGCTCTTACTGATGAATACTGGATTTGTGCTATGCAGGAGGAATTAGGTCAATTCACAAGGAATGAAGTGTGGAACCTTGTTCCTAGACTTGATGACATAAATGTGATTGGAACTAAATGGGTGTATAAGAACAAGTCAAATGAGCAAGGAGTTGTTACAAAGAACAAAGCTAGACTTGTAGCTCAAGGATACACTCAAATTGAAGGAGTAGACTTTGATGAAACCTTTGCACCAGTAGCAAGACTTGAATCAATCAGACTACTTTTGAGAATTGCTTGTATCTTAAAGTTCAAGCTATTTCAAATGGATGTGAAAAGTGCCTTTTTAAATGGTTATCTTAATGAAGAGGTATATGTAGAACAGCCTAAAGGATTTGTTGATCCAAGCTGTCCAAATCATGTATACAAACTAAAGAAGGCTCTTTATGGTCTGAAGCAAGCTCCAAGAGCATGGTATGAAAGGCTAACTACTTTTCTTATCAAGCAAGGGTACAGGAAAGGTGGAATTGACAAAACCTTGTTTGTTAAAGATGAAGAAGGAAATGTCATGATTGCTCAAATATATGTAGATGACATTGTCTTTGGTGGGATGTCAGACAGGATGGTCAAACATTTTGTCGACCAGATGGAATCTGAATTTGAAATGAGCCTAGTAGGTGAGTTAACCTACTTTCTTGGACTGCAAATAAAGCAAATGGAGGACTCCATGTTCATTTCCCAAAGCAAGTATGCTAAGAACATAGTCAAGAAATTTGGAATGGATAGTGCTACTCATAAGAGAACTCCTGCCCCCACACATTTAAAGCTAACTAAAGATGACAAGGGTGAGAATGTAGATTAAAGCCTATACAGAAGTATGATTGGAAGCTTGTTATATCTGACTGCTAGCAGACCAGACATAGCATTTGCAGTAGGTGTATGTGCAAGATATCAAGCTGAACCAAAAGTTAGTCATCTTAACCAAGTCAAGAGAATTATGAAATATGTTAATGGTACTTGTGACTATGACATAATGTACTTTCATGGATGCAAACCAATTCTCACTGGCTTCTGTGATGCTGATTGGGCTGGAAGTGCTGATGACAGAAAAAGCACTTCAGGAGGATGCTTCTTTCTAGGAAACAATCTGATTTCTTGGTTCAGTAAGAAACAAAATTGTGTATCCTTATCTACAACTGAAGCTAAATATATAGCAGCTGGAAGCAGTTGTTCACAGTTGGTTTGGATGAAGCAAATGCTCACTGAGTACAATGTCCCACAAGATGTCATGACATTGTACTGTGACAACTTAAGTGCAATTAACATATCAAAGAATCCTATCCAACATAGTAGGACTAAGCATATTGATATAAGACATCATTTCATCAGAGATCTTGTAGAAGAGAAAGTGATTTCATTAGAACATGTAGCTACAAATCTGCAGTTGGCTGATATCTTTACCAAAGCATTGGATGCTACTCAATTTGAGAACTTAAGGGGCAAATTGGGAATCTGCTTATGTGAGATTTAGCAGTTATGGAAATGTGCCAACATGTCATATGACATTGTGTGGCATAAGCACCAGATGGCAACACCAGTCTGGTCAAGCACCTTGGGTATTCCATTCCTAATAATTTTTCAAGTAACGGCTACTTATATAATAACAGATTCTTTCAGCTATCCATATTCTCATCATACTCTAAAAAACGAATTACATTCTCTAGCTGTTCTTCAGAAATCATCAACCCTAAAACTCTTCATCCACCTTCTTCGAAAATGTCTCAAAACCCTAACATTCCTGAAGAAATCCTCAACAAGGAAGATGTGGTTCATGCAACCCCCATTTCTGTGGTACCCATGGATTCAACTCCAATGGACGAAATCAGAGGAAGTGTTTCTCATGCTAAAAAGCCAAGAACTCCAAAAAGAACAAAAGATCAAGTTTGCAGCAAATCCAAAGGCATTCCTTCACCAGCAAACATACCTCCAAAATCTTCTGAATATGTGGATGCTTCCATAAAGGAGTTGGTAACCAAGATCCTATCTGAGAAAAGAGTGGTAAGTGGCATATCTATCCCTCTGAACACCATGCCAGCCCCACAAGAAGATCAACAAACTCAGGCTGCAAAGGACACTCCTGCTCAACAGGATGTCCCAATAGATATTGAAACATCTGAGGATCAACAAAAGGCCTCATCTGATGCTGTTGTTGAAACATCTGAGGACCAGAAAAAGGCCTCAAATGATAGTGATGAAGAAGCATCTGAGGACCAAACCAAGGCCTTAACTGAAGAGCACATCTCTGTTGATCCACCAGCTGAAGAGGAGACTGCTCAATCTCCTCCTGTTGTGATCCTAGAGCATGATTCTGATACAGAAATCATTGCCTCTGTAAAACCTAGCATAGCCAAAAGGCTCAGAACTAGGAAAGAAAAGATGCATGCAGGACATGCAATTCCTGAGAAGAAGCAAGCTACCCCAAAGAAGGACAAAGCTAAAACTGTCTTTGGTCCTACAAAACAATGGAGCAAAGTCCAAACACAAAAGAGGAAAGCTGTCACTCCTTCAGATTCAGATGTTGAAGCAGATGTCCCAACATCTCCTCCAAAGAAGAAACCAGCACCCTCAAGGGCATCAACTACTGTTCCAGAAGCTCCATTGGACAACATCTCCTTTCATCATGTTTCAAGTGTGAATAGATGGAAGTTTGTCTATCAAAGAAGGGTAGCACTTGAAAGAGAGCTGAGCAGTAATGCACTTGAGTGCACTGAGTTAATTGATCTCATCTCCTCTGCTGGCCTCTTCAAAACTGTCTCCAACTTCTCTCCATGCTATGAGCTGCTTGTCAAGGAATTCATAGTCAACCTTCAGGAAGATTGTGCAAATGGTAAGTCTGCTGAATTTAGAAAAGTATTTGTTAGAGGCAGGTGTGTAGAATTCTCTCCTCAGATCATCAACCAATACCTTGGAAGAGAATCTGATGGTCCAAATGAGTTAGGGAAAACTGATAACCAGGTCTGCAAGGTTATCACTGCTAACCAGGTCAAGGCTTGGCCAGTTAAAGGAAAGCTCTCAGTGAGCATGCTGACAAGAAAATATGCCATGCTGAACAGGATTGGTACAACAAATTGGGTACCTACCAATCATACATCATCAATATCCACTGGCCTGGGCAGGTTCATTTATGCTGTGGGCACTCAAACTAAGCTGGATTATGGAGCCTACATCTTTGATCAAACATTGAAGCATGCTAGCTCATCTGCAACAAAGCTGCCAATTGACTTCCCTTCCCTGCTGTGTGGAATAGTGCTGAGTCAGTACCCTGGGATCCTCACTGAGAAGGACACAGTTTGCAAAAGAGAAAGCTCTGTGGCCTTTCACTACAAGCTGTTCCTAAGTCATCATGCAGCAGATGTTGAAGCACCCTCTGGGACATCTGCAGGTCCTTCAAATGCAAAGTCTCCAATCTCCAAGGCTGCATTGATTGCTGAACTGAATAGCACTTGCAAAGAACTTGAAGCAAGGAAGCAGAAGCTTGAGGAGATTATCCAAAGGTTGGAGAGTGAAAGTGATCAGAAAGCTGCTTCTTCTGATGAGGAAACTGAGGATGATGAAGAAACTGACTGTGAGGAATCTGAGTGAAAATTGTATGTGAGGATTTTGTAATGACAGCTTCTGCATTGTATTTTTGAATTAGTCTCTTTGGCCCCAAATTTATGTCTAACAAGGGGGAGAACAACAACAACAACAACAATGTGTAATGCTGTTTGATTATGAATGAAAAATCTCTGTTTGTTTCTGAACTAAATCTGTAAAATATTTCTGTTGCAACAAGACTGGATACATGTATGTTTGAGGGGGAGTAATCTCAAATATGATTCAACAGAAAAGTAATGCTATACTCTGATAAAAGAACTTCTGCTGCACTCTGAAAATCAGAAAAGAATGTTAGCCAAAAATTAGCCAAAGGGGGAGTTTGTAGATGTTTAGAATTGGCAGAATTTTTGACCAACAAGAAATATGGAATTAAGTTCAGAATGTCCTATCAGATGTTGGGACATTATCAAACAGAGTATAAGAACTTATTTCAGGATGTCACACCAGATGTTGGGACATTGTGTAAATGATTTAAGTTCAGTTTTTCAGGATGTCCCAATAGATGTTGAGACATCTCAAACCTGCTACCAGAATTAATTAATGACTAACTGATCTGAGAAATTTAAGGAGAGTTATTTGGAATTTAATTATGGATGGACAAAAACAGAATAAGGCGCATCTGTAGGGAGTGTTATTATGAGGCTTCAGCATAATCAGAAGAACTAAATCACCTAGAATCTAGGAAGTAACAAACCCTAATTCTAAGTGGAAGTTGCATGCGTTTTAGGATTGGATTAATCTACAGAAAGCCCAAATTACAAACACCTATTTAATCAACAGAAACTCACAGAATTGAGTACGAATTTAAGAAGACCAAATAGAGTGTTTTGTGTTTTAAATAGCAGGTTGTTTTATTGTACCACTTGATGAGCTTTTAAGCATAAGTGCATTTGTGACTTGATTGAAACTGTGAAGTAAGATCAAGCTGTTTTGTTTGAAGTATGACTTCAATTTTATTAAACTTGTAAACTAGATCACTGTGTGATTGAGGGGGAGTGAGTTGGTACACATATCTAAGTAGTGTCTTGGGTAGAAATTGCATTGGGTAGATATTAAGTGAAAGATTAAACTGGGTTGTTTAAGTCTAGAATTAATATTACTTATAGTGGATTTCCTCCTGGCTTGGTAGCCTCCAGATGTAAGTGTGGTTATACACTGAACTGGGTTAACAAACTACTGTGTTGTTTAATTTTCTTGCACTTTAAGTTTTGGTTAAATCTGTCAAGTGTTGGAACATCTCATAGGACATCTCATACCTGATCACAGAATTTCAATTGGCATCAGAGCAGGCACCCTGCCTGTTTATACTGGGTGAGATCTAGGGAATACAAATTCTGGAAACATGGACAAAGATATAGGATCAGTAAATAGACCACCTATACTGGATGGATCTAATTATGATTACTGGAAACCAAGAATGATTGCATTCTTAAGATCACTTGACAACAGGGCCTGGAGAGCAGTCAACATTGGATGGGAACACCCTATCCAAGACACCAAAGATGGATCAAAAGTGTTGAAACCTGAAGAAGAATGGAGTAAGGAGGAAGAAGATTCAGCACTAGGCAACTCCAAGGCCTTAAATGCTTTATTCAATGGCATTGATAGGAACATCTTTAGACTTGTGCATCACTGTGAGCTGGCCAAAGATGTGTGGGATACTCTCAAAACAACTCATGAAGGAACATCAAAGGTAAAGATGTCAAGACTTCAACTTCTCACCACCAAGTTTGAGAACTTGAGAATGAAGGAAGATGAGACAGTTCATGAATTCTACATGAACATCTTAGAAATAGCCAATACTTCTGGAGCCTTGGGAGAAAAGATGACTGATGAAAAGCTTGTAAGAAAGATTCTCAGATCTTTGCCAAAAAGATTTGACATGAAAGTCACAGCAATAGAAGAAGCTCAAGACATATGCACAATGAAAGTTGAAGAGCTCATTGGTTCTCTTCAAACATTTGAGATGGGAATGAATGACACAAATGTTAAGAAGAACAAAAGCATAGCCTTGGTGACAAATACTGATGAAGAAGAAGATGATGAATCAGAAACTGGTGAAAGCTTATCAGACAACATTGCTATGCTTGGAAGACAATTCAAAAAGATTCTCAAAAATATGGAAAACAAGTCCAGACCAAGTGGAAGATACACAAACTCTTATGAGAACAAAAGACCTAATGATAGAAGGTCAACTTATGATGAAAAGACCAGTCAAGAAAAAGGAATTAAATGCCATGGATGTGAAGGATATGGACACATCAGGAATGAATGTCCTACCTACTTAAAAAGGCAAAAGAAAGGACTTTCTGTAACCTGGTCTGATGAAGACTCAGGAGGTGATTCAGAAGAAGAATCAGCTAAGCATATCACTGCTCTAGCTGGATTATGTGAATCTGAAAGTGAATCCAGTGATGGGGAGCTTACTTTTGAAGAACTTGAGCAAGCATACAAAGATTTATTCAAAAGAAGCACTGAAATATGCAGTGAGACTATAAAGCTAAAGAAGCATAATGAAGCACTAAAGAGTGAAAAAACAAGTGATCAAGAGATCATTGATACCTTGAAAAGTGAAGTAAGTCTTCTCAACTGCAAGTTGGAACACATGTCCAAATCTGTTAGAATGCTGAACAGTAGCTCAAGTACACTAGATGTTATTCTCAACAACAATAAGCATTCAGGGGATAAAAGTGGACTGGGATTTAACAGAGTTCATAATGATGAAGCTAGCTCTAGCAAAACTACTTCAAAGTCCATACAGTCAAACAAGATGTCCCAACAGATGCTTCAACATCATGAAAAGAACACAAAGTCAAACATAATGTTCAAACAGATGTCTCAACATTCTGAAAAGAACATAATGAAGAAGAAATATCAAAGATGGAGATGTCATCATTGTGGAAGATTTGGACATATCAAACCTCATTGCTATAAGTTGCATGGATATCCAAATCAGATGTATCAGCAACCTCCTAAACAGAAGATAGAAGTTACCAAGAAAGTGCTGCATAAACATCAAAGAGATCAGCAACCTCCTAAGCATAAGACAGAAGTCATCAAGAAGGTATGGAGACCAAAAGCTAGTCTTCATGCTGATCAAAGCTACATATCCAAGAACAAGTTCAACAAACAACCTTGGAGCTCTACTGATGAACAATACACAGGGCAGAGTTATCAAAAGAAATCTCAACTCAAATGGTCAAAGAAAGGTGTTGCATATATAACACATACATCACTAAGAGTATCAGCCAAAGAAGACTGGTACTTTGACAGTGGATGTTCAAGACACATGACTGGATTGAAGAATTTGCTAGTAGACTTAAAGTCACATTCATCCAGATATGTAACCTTTGGAGATGGAGCTAAAGGAGAAATCAAGGGAGTTGGGACCTTGGACTGTCAAGATGTACCAAGACTAAATAATGTCTTGCTGGTTAAAGGTTTAACTGCTAACCTGATCAGCATAAGTCAATTATGTGATCAAGGGTACAGTGTAAACTTTACCAAATCTGAATGCATAGTGTCTAACAAAGAACAAGAGGTTGTCATGAGAGGAGCCAGATCTAAAGACAACTGTTACATGTGGGAACCTCAAGACTTCAATCTCACTTCAACCTGCTCTTTAGCTAAAGAAGAAGAAGTGAAACTATGGCACCAAAGACTGGGTCATCTTCATTTCAGAGGCATAAAGAAGATCATATCTATGGATGCTGTGAGAGGTATTCCTAAACTGAAGATTGATGATGGCAAAATATGTGGTGAATGTCAAATAGGCAAGCAAACCAAGATGTCCCATCCAAAGCTTCAACATTTGACAACTTCCAAAGTTTTGGAACTATTACATATGGATCTTATGGGACCTATGCAGGTTGAGAGCCTTGGTGGTAAGAGGTATGCCTATGTGGTGGTTGATGACTTTTCAAGGTATACATGGATAAATTTCATCAAAGAAAAGTCTGATGTATTTGATGTATTCAAAGATTTATGCCAAAGAATACAAAGGGAAAAAGCCAGCTGTGTGATCAGAATAAGAAGTGATCATGGAAAAGAATTTGAGAACCAAAAATTCTTAGATTTCTGTTCTTCAGAAGGAATCAATCATGAATATTCTTCACCTATCACTCCTCAACAGAATGGGATTGTTGAGAGGAAAAATAGAACTATTCAAGAATCAGCAAGAGCTATGATCCATGCTAAAAAGTTACCTTTGTACTTCTGGGCTGAAGCTATGAACACAGCTTGTTACATCCATAACAGAGTTACTCTAAGGAAAGGAACTTTGTCCACAATCTATGAAGTCTGGAATGGCAGAAAACCCACAGTTAAGTACTTCCATGTGTTTGGAAGTAACTGTTATATTCTGGCAGATAGGGAGCAAAGAAGAAAAATGGATCCTAAAAGTGATGAAGGGATTTTTCTTGGATACTCTATAAACAGCAGAACATATAGAGTATTTAATTCCAGAACCAAGGTTATCATGGAGTCCATAAATGTGATAATTGATGATGCTCCTACAGATGTCCCAGAAGATGTTGGAACATCTGCTGATATCAAGATTGAAGCTGAAGACAAGAGTGATCATTATGACTTCACTCAAACTGATGCAAGGACAAAACAATCCAGCAAACCTCCCTCCATCAGAATCCAGAAGGATCATCCCAAAGACTTGATAATTGGTGATCCCAACAGAGGTGTAAGCACTAGATCAAGAGAAGTGATTTCAGGGTCCTGTTTTGTTTCTAAAATAGAACCTAAAAACATCAAGGAAGCTCTTACTGATGAATACTGGATTTGTGCTATGCAGGAGGAATTAGGTCAATTCACAAGGAATGAAGTGTGGAACCTTGTTCCTAGACTTGATGACATAAATGTGATTGGAACTAAATGGGTGTATAAGAACAAGTCAAATGAGCAAGGAGTTGTTACAAAGAACAAAGCTAGACTTGTAGCTCAAGGATACACTCAAATTGAAGGAGTAGACTTTGATGAAACCTTTGCACCAGTAGCAAGACTTGAATCAATCAGACTACTTTTGAGAATTGCTTGTATCTTAAAGTTCAAGCTATTTCAAATGGATGTGAAAAGTGCCTTTTTAAATGGTTATCTTAATGAAGAGGTATATGTAGAACAGCCTAAAGGATTTGTTGATCCAAGCTGTCCAAATCATGTATACAAACTAAAGAAGGCTCTTTATGGTCTGAAGCAAGCTCCAAGAGCATGGTATGAAAGGCTAACTACTTTTCTTATCAAGCAAGGGTACAGGAAAGGTGGAATTGACAAAACCTTGTTTGTTAAAGATGAAGAAGGAAATGTCATGATTGCTCAAATATATGTAGATGACATTGTCTTTGGTGGGATGTCAGACAGGATGGTCAAACATTTTGTCGACCAGATGGAATCTGAATTTGAAATGAGCCTAGTAGGTGAGTTAACCTACTTTCTTGGACTGCAAATAAAGCAAATGGAGGACTCCATGTTCATTTCCCAAAGCAAGTATGCTAAGAACATAGTCAAGAAATTTGGAATGGATAGTGCTACTCATAAGAGAACTCCTGCCCCCACACATTTAAAGCTAACTAAAGATGACAAGGGTGAGAATGTAGATTAAAGCCTATACAGAAGTATGATTGGAAGCTTGTTATATCTGACTGCTAGCAGACCAGACATAGCATTTGCAGTAGGTGTATGTGCAAGATATCAAGCTGAACCAAAAGTTAGTCATCTTAACCAAGTCAAGAGAATTCTGAAATATGTTAATGGTACTTGTGACTATGACATAATGTACTTTCATGGATGCAAACCAATTCTCACTGGCTTCTGTGATGCTGATTGGGCTGGAAGTGCTGATGACAGAAAAAGCACTTCAGGAGGATGCTTCTTTCTAGGAAACAATCTGATTTCTTGGTTCAGTAAGAAACAAAATTGTGTATCCTTATCTACAACTGAAGCTAAATATATAGCAGCTGGAAGCAGTTGTTCACAGTTGGTTTGGATGAAGCAAATGCTCACTGAGTACAATGTCCCACAAGATGTCATGACATTGTACTGTGACAACTTAAGTGCAATTAACATATCAAAGAATCCTATCCAACATAGTAGGACTAAGCATATTGATATAAGACATCATTTCATCAGAGATCTTGTAGAAGAGAAAGTGATTTCATTAGAACATGTAGCTACAAATCTGCAGTTGGCTGATATCTTTACCAAAGCATTGGATGCTACTCAATTTGAGAACTTAAGGGACAAATTGGGAATCTGCTTATGTGAGATTTAGCAGTTATGGAAATGTGCCAACATGTCATATGACATTGTGTGGCATAAGCACCAGATGGCAACACCAGTCTGGTCAAGCACCTTGGGTATTCCATTCCTAATAATTTTTCAAGTAACGGCTACTTATATAATAACAGATTCTTTCAGCTATCCATATTCTCATCATACTCTCAAAAACGAATTACATTCTCTAGCTGTTCTTCAGAAATCATCAACCCTAAAACTCTTCATCCACCTTCTTCGAAAATGTCTCAAAACCCTAACATTCCTGAAGAAATCCTCAACAAGGAAGATGTGGTTCATGCAACCCCCATTTCTGTGGTACCCATGGATTCAACTCCAATGGACGAAATCAGAGGAAGTGTTTCTCATGCTAAAAAGCCAAGAACTCCAAAAAGAACAAAAGATCAAGTTTGCAGCAAATCCAAAGGCATTCCTTCACCAGCAAACATACCTCCAAAATCTTCTGAATATGTGGATGCTTCCATAAAGGAGTTGGTAACCAAGATCCTATCTGAGCAAAGAGTGGTAAGTGGCATATCTATCCCTCTGAACACCATGCCAGCCCCACAAGAAGATCAACAAACTCAGGCTGCAAAGGACACTCCTGCTCAACAGGATGTCCCAATAGATATTGAAACATCTGAGGATCAACAAAAGGCCTCATCTGATGCTGTTGTTGAAACATCTGAGGACCAGAAAAAGGCCTCAAATGATAGTGATGAAGAAGCATCTGAGGACCAAACCAAGGCCTTAACTGAAGAGCACATCTCTGTTGATCCACCAGCTGAAGAGGAGACTGCTCAATCTCCTCCTGTTGTGATCCTAGAGCATGATTCTGATACAGAAATCATTGCCTCTGTAAAACCTAGCATAGCCAAAAGGCTCAGAACTAGGAAAGAAAAGATGCATGCAGGACATGCAATTCCTGAGAAGAAGCAAGCTACCCCAAAGAAGGACAAAGCTAAAACTGTCTTTGGTCCTACAAAACAATGGAGCAAAGTCCAAACACAAAAGAGGAAAGCTGTCACTCCTTCAGATTCAGATGTTGAAGCAGATGTCCCAACATCTCCTCCAAAGAAGAAACCAGCACCCTCAAGGGCATCAACTACTGTTCCAGAAGCTCCATTGGACAACATCTCCTTTCATCATGTTTCAAGTGTGAATAGATGGAAGTTTGTCTATCAAAGAAGGGTAGCACTTGAAAGAGAGCTGAGCAGTAATGCACTTGAGTGCACTGAGTTAATTGATCTCATCTCCTCTGCTGGCCTCTTCAAAACTGTCTCCAACTTCTCTCCATGCTATGAGCTGCTTGTCAAGGAATTCATAGTCAACCTTCAGGAAGATTGTGCAAATGGTAAGTCTGCTGAATTTAGAAAAGTATTTGTTAGAGGCAGGTGTGTAGAATTCTCTCCTCAGATCATCAACCAATACCTTGGAAGAGAATCTGATGGTCCAAATGAGTTAGGGAAAACTGATAACCAGGTCTGCAAGGTTATCACTGCTAACCAGGTCAAGGCTTGGCCAGTTAAAGGAAAGCTCTCAGTGAGCATGCTGACAAGAAAATATGCCATGCTGAACAGGATTGGTACAACAAATTGGGTACCTACCAATCATACATCATCAATATCCACTGGCCTGGGCAGGTTCATTTATGCTGTGGGCACTCAAACTAAGCTGGATTATGGAGCCTACATCTTTGATCAAACATTGAAGCATGCTAGCTCATCTGCAACAAAGCTGCCAATTGACTTCCCTTCCCTGCTGTGTGGAATAGTGCTGAGTCAGTACCCTGGGATCCTCACTGAGAAGGACACAGTTTGCAAAAGAGAAAGCTCTGTGGCCTTTCACTACAAGCTGTTCCTAAGTCATCATGCAGCAGATGTTGAAGCACCCTCTGGGACATCTGCAGGTCCTTCAAATGCAAAGTCTCCAATCTCCAAGGCTGCATTGATTGCTGAACTGAATAGCACTTGCAAAGAACTTGAAGCAAGGAAGCAGAAGCTTGAGGAGATTATCCAAAGGTTGGAGAGTGAAAGTGATCAGAAAGCTGCTTCTTCTGATGAGGAAACTGAGGATGATGAAGAAACTGACTGTGAGGAATCTGAGTGAAAATTGTATGTGAGGATTTTGTAATGACAGCTTCTGCATTGTATTTTTGAATTAGTCTCTTTGGCCCCAAATTTATGTCTAACAAGGGGGAGAACAACAACAACAACAACAATGTGTAATGCTGTTTGATTATGAATGAAAAATCTCTGTTTGTTTCTGAACTAAATCTGTAAAATATTTCTGTTGCAACAAGACTGGATACATGTATGTTTGAGGGGGAGTAATCTCAAATATGATTCAACAGAAAAGTAATGCTATACTCTGATAAAAGAACTTCTGCTGCACTCTGAAAATCAGAAAAGAATGTTAGCCAAAAATTAGCCAAAGGGGGAGTTTGTAGATGTTTAGAATTGGCAGAATTTTTGACCAACAAGAAATATGGAATTAAGTTCAGAATGTCCTATCAGATGTTGGGACATTATCAAACAGAGTATAAGAACTTATTTCAGGATGTCACACCAGATGTTGGGACATTGTGTAAATGATTTAAGTTCAGTTTTTCAGGATGTCCCAATAGATGTTGAGACATCTCAAACCTGCTACCAGAATTAATTAATGACTAACTGATCTGAGAAATTTAAGGAGAGTTATTTGGAATTTAATTATGGATGGACAAAAACAGAATAAGGCGCATCTGTAGGGAGTGTTATTATGAGGCTTCAGCATAATCAGAAGAACTAAATCACCTAGAATCTAGGAAGTAACAAACCCTAATTCTAAGTGGAAGTTGCATGCGTTTTAGGATTGGATTAATCTACAGAAAGCCCAAATTACAAACACCTATTTAATCAACAGAAACTCACAGAATTGAGTACGAATTTAAGAAGACCAAATAGAGTGTTTTGTGTTTTAAATAGCAGGTTGTTTTATTGTACCACTTGATGAGCTTTTAAGCATAAGTGCATTTGTGACTTGATTGAAACTGTGAAGTAAGATCAAGCTGTTTTGTTTGAAGTATGACTTCAATTTTATTAAACTTGTAAACTAGATCACTGTGTGATTGAGGGGGAGTGAGTTGGTACACATATCTAAGTAGTGTCTTGGGTAGAAATTGCATTGGGTAGATATTAAGTGAAAGATTAAACTGGGTTGTTTAAGTCTAGAATTAATATTACTTATAGTGGATTTCCTCCTGGCTTGGTAGCCTCCAGATGTAAGTGTGGTTATACACTGAACTGGGTTAACAAACTACTGTGTTGTTTAATTTTCTTGCACTTTAAGTTTTGGTTAAATCTGTCAAGTGTTGGAACATCTCATAGGACATCTCATACCTGATCACAGAATTTCAATTGGCATCAGAGCAGGCACCCTGCCTGTTTATACTGGGTGAGATCTAGGGAATACAAATTCTGGAAACATGGACAAAGATATAGGATCAGTAAATAGACCACCTATACTGGATGGATCTAATTATGATTACTGGAAACCAAGAATGATTGCATTCGTAAGATCACTTGACAACAGGGCCTGGAGAGCAGTCAACATTGGATGGGAACACCCTATCCAAGACACCAAAGATGGATCAAAAGTGTTGAAACCTGAAGAAGAATGGAGTAAGGAGGAAGAAGATTCAGCACTAGGCAACTCCAAGGCCTTAAATGCTTTATTCAATGGCATTGATAGGAACATCTTTAGACTTGTGCATCACTGTGAGCTGGCCAAAGATGTGTGGGATACTCTCAAAACAACTCATGAAGGAACATCAAAGGTAAAGATGTCAAGACTTCAACTTCTCACCACCAAGTTTGAGAACTTGAGAATGAAGGAAGATGAGACAGTTCATGAATTCTACATGAACATCTTAGAAATAGCCAATACTTCTGGAGCCTTGGGAGAAAAGATGACTGATGAAAAGCTTGTAAGAAAGATTCTCAGATCTTTGCCAAAAAGATTTGACATGAAAGTCACAGCAATAGAAGAAGCTCAAGACATATGCACAATGAAAGTTGAAGAGCTCATTGGTTCTCTTCAAACATTTGAGATGGGAATGAATGACACAAATGTTAAGAAGAACAAAAGCATAGCCTTGGTGACAAATACTGATGAAGAAGAAGATGATGAATCAGAAACTGGTGAAAGCTTATCAGACAACATTGCTATGCTTGGAAGACAATTCAAAAAGATTCTCAAAAATATGGAAAACAAGTCCAGACCAAGTGGAAGATACACAAACTCTTATGAGAACAAAAGACCTAATGATAGAAGGTCAACTTATGATGAAAAGACCAGTCAAGAAAAAGGAATTAAATGCCATGGATGTGAAGGATATGGACACATCAGGAATGAATGTCCTACCTACTTAAAAAGGCAAAAGAAAGGACTTTCTGTAACCTGGTCTGATGAAGACTCAGGAGGTGATTCAGAAGAAGAATCAGCTAAGCATATCACTGCTCTAGCTGGATTATGTGAATCTGAAAGTGAATCCAGTGATGGGGAGCTTACTTTTGAAGAACTTGAGCAAGCATACAAAGATTTATTCAAAAGAAGCACTGAAATATGCAGTGAGACTATAAAGCTAAAGAAGCAGAATGAAGCACTAAAGAGTGAAAAAACAAGTGATCAAGAGATCATTGATACCTTGAAAAGTGAAGTAAGTCTTCTCAACTGCAAGTTGGAACACATGTCCAAATCTGTTAGAATGCTGAACAGTAGCTCAAGTACACTAGATGTTATTCTCAACAACAATAAGCATTCAGGGGATAAAAGTGGACTGGGATTTAACAGAGTTCATAATGATGAAGCTAGCTCTAGCAAAACTACTTCAAAGTCCATACAGTCAAACAAGATGTCCCAACAGATGCTTCAACATCATGAAAAGAACACAAAGTCAAACATAATGTTCAAACAGATGTCTCAACATTCTGAAAAGAACATAATGAAGAAGAAATATCAAAGATGGAGATGTCATCATTGTGGAAGATTTGGACATATCAAACCTCATTGCTATAAGTTGCATGGATATCCAAATCAGATGTATCAGCAACCTCCTAAACAGAAGATAGAAGTTACCAAGAAAGTGCTGCATAAACATCAAAGAGATCAGCAACCTCCTAAGCATAAGACAGAAGTCATCAAGAAGGTATGGAGACCAAAAGCTAGTCTTCATGCTGATCAAAGCTACATATCCAAGAACAAGTTCAACAAACAACCTTGGAGCTCTACTGATGAACAATACACAGGGCAGAGTTATCAAAAGAAATCTCAACTCAAATGGTCAAAGAAAGGTGTTGCATATATAACACATACATCACTAAGAGTATCAGCCAAAGAAGACTGGTACTTTGACAGTGGATGTTCAAGACACATGACTGGATTGAAGAATTTGCTAGTAGACTTAAAGTCACATTCATCCAGATATGTAACCTTTGGAGATGGAGCTAAAGGAGAAATCAAGGGAGTTGGGACCTTGGACTGTCAAGATGTACCAAGACTAAATAATGTCTTGCTGGTTAAAGGTTTAACTGCTAACCTGATCAGCATAAGTCAATTATGTGATCAAGGGTACAGTGTAAACTTTACCAAATCTGAATGCATAGTGTCTAACAAAGAACAAGAGGTTGTCATGAGAGGAGCCAGATCTAAAGACAACTGTTACATGTGGGAACCTCAAGACTTCAATCTCACTTCAACCTGCTCTTTAGCTAAAGAAGAAGAAGTGAAACTATGGCACCAAAGACTGGGTCATCTTCATTTCAGAGGCATAAAGAAGATCATATCTATGGATGCTGTGAGAGGTATTCCTAAACTGAAGATTGATGATGGCAAAATATGTGGTGAATGTCAAATAGGCAAGCAAACCAAGATGTCCCATCCAAAGCTTCAACATTTGACAACTTCCAAAGTTTTGGAACTATTACATATGGATCTTATGGGACCTATGCAGGTTGAGAGCCTTGGTGGTAAGAGGTATGCCTATGTGGTGGTTGATGACTTTTCAAGGTATACATGGATAAATTTCATCAAAGAAAAGTCTGATGTATTTGATGTATTCAAAGATTTATGCCAAAGAATACAAAGGGAAAAAGCCAGCTGTGTGATCAGAATAAGAAGTGATCATGGAAAAGAATTTGAGAACCAAAAATTCTTAGATTTCTGTTCTTCAGAAGGAATCAATCATGAATATTCTTCACCTATCACTCCTCAACAGAATGGGATTGTTGAGAGGAAAAATAGAACTATTCAAGAATCAGCAAGAGCTATGATCCATGCTAAAAAGTTACCTTTGTACTTCTGGGCTGAAGCTATGAACACAGCTTGTTACATCCATAACAGAGTTACTCTAAGGAAAGGAACTTTGTCCACAATCTATGAAGTCTGGAATGGCAGAAAACCCACAGTTAAGTACTTCCATGTGTTTGGAAGTAACTGTTATATTCTGGCAGATAGGGAGCAAAGAAGAAAAATGGATCCTAAAAGTGATGAAGGGATTTTTCTTGGATACTCTATAAACAGCAGAACATATAGAGTATTTAATTCCAGAACCAAGGTTATCATGGAGTCCATAAATGTGATAATTGATGATGCTCCTACAGATGTCCCAGAAGATGTTGGAACATCTGCTGATATCAAGATTGAAGCTGAAGACAAGAGTGATCATTATGACTTCACTCAAACTGATGCAAGGACAAAACAATCCAGCAAACCTCCCTCCATCAGAATCCAGAAGGATCATCCCAAAGACTTGATAATTGGTGATCCCAACAGAGGTGTAAGCACTAGATCAAGAGAAGTGATTTCAGGGTCCTGTTTTGTTTCTAAAATAGAACCTAAAAACATCAAGGAAGCTCTTACTGATGAATACTGGATTTGTGCTATGCAGGAGGAATTAGGTCAATTCACAAGGAATGAAGTGTGGAACCTTGTTCCTAGACTTGATGACATAAATGTGATTGGAACTAAATGGGTGTATAAGAACAAGTCAAATGAGCAAGGAGTTGTTACAAAGAACAAAGCTAGACTTGTAGCTCAAGGATACACTCAAATTGAAGGAGTAGACTTTGATGAAACCTTTGCACCAGTAGCAAGACTTGAATCAATCAGACTACTTTTGAGAATTGCTTGTATCTTAAAGTTCAAGCTATTTCAAATGGATGTGAAAAGTGCCTTTTTAAATGGTTATCTTAATGAAGAGGTATATGTAGAACAGCCTAAAGGATTTGTTGATCCAAGCTGTCCAAATCATGTATACAAACTAAAGAAGGCTCTTTATGGTCTGAAGCAAGCTCCAAGAGCATGGTATGAAAGGCTAACTACTTTTCTTATCAAGCAAGGGTACAGGAAAGGTGGAATTGACAAAACCTTGTTTGTTAAAGATGAAGAAGGAAATGTCATGATTGCTCAAATATATGTAGATGACATTGTCTTTGGTGGGATGTCAGACAGGATGGTCAAACATTTTGTCGACCAGATGGAATCTGAATTTGAAATGAGCCTAGTAGGTGAGTTAACCTACTTTCTTGGACTGCAAATAAAGCAAATGGAGGACTCCATGTTCATTTCCCAAAGCAAGTATGCTAAGAACATAGTCAAGAAATTTGGAATGGATAGTGCTACTCATAAGAGAACTCCTGCCCCCACACATTTAAAGCTAACTAAAGATGACAAGGGTGAGAATGTAGATTAAAGCCTATACAGAAGTATGATTGGAAGCTTGTTATATCTGACTGCTAGCAGACCAGACATAGCATTTGCAGTAGGTGTATGTGCAAGATATCAAGCTGAACCAAAAGTTAGTCATCTTAACCAAGTCAAGAGAATTCTGAAATATGTTAATGGTACTTGTGACTATGACATAATGTACTTTCATGGATGCAAACCAATTCTCACTGGCTTCTGTGATGCTGATTGGGCTGGAAGTGCTGATGACAGAAAAAGCACTTCAGGAGGATGCTTCTTTCTAGGAAACAATCTGATTTCTTGGTTCAGTAAGAAACAAAATTGTGTATCCTTATCTACAACTGAAGCTAAATATATAGCAGCTGGAAGCAGTTGTTCACAGTTGGTTTGGATGAAGCAAATGCTCACTGAGTACAATGTCCCACAAGATGTCATGACATTGTACTGTGACAACTTAAGTGCAATTAACATATCAAAGAATCCTATCCAACATAGTAGGACTAAGCATATTGATATAAGACATCATTTCATCAGAGATCTTGTAGAAGAGAAAGTGATTTCATTAGAACATGTAGCTACAAATCTGCAGTTGGCTGATATCTTTACCAAAGCATTGGATGCTACTCAATTTGAGAACTTAAGGGGCAAATTGGGAATCTGCTTATGTGAGATTTAGCAGTTATGGAAATGTGCCAACATGTCATATGACATTGTGTGGCATAAGCACCAGATGGCAACACCAGTCTGGTCAAGCACCTTGGGTATTCCATTCCTAATAATTTTTCAAGTAACGGCTACTTATATAATAACAGATTCTTTCAGCTATCCATATTCTCATCATACTCTCAAAAACGAATTACATTCTCTAGCTGTTCTTCAGAAATCATCAACCCTAAAACTCTTCATCCACCTTCTTCGAAAATGTCTCAAAACCCTAACATTCCTGAAGAAATCCTCAACAAGGAAGATGTGGTTCATGCAACCCCCATTTCTGTGGTACCCATGGATTCAACTCCAATGGACGAAATCAGAGGAAGTGTTTCTCATGCTAAAAAGCCAAGAACTCCAAAAAGAACAAAAGATCAAGTTTGCAGCAAATCCAAAGGCATTCCTTCACCAGCAAACATACCTCCAAAATCTTCTGAATATGTGGATGCTTCCATAAAGGAGTTGGTAACCAAGATCCTATCTGAGCAAAGAGTGGTAAGTGGCATATCTATCCCTCTGAACACCATGCCAGCCCCACAAGAAGATCAACAAACTCAGGCTGCAAAGGACACTCCTGCTCAACAGGATGTCCCAATAGATATTGAAACATCTGAGGATCAACAAAAGGCCTCATCTGATGCTGTTGTTGAAACATCTGAGGACCAGAAAAAGGCCTCAAATGATAGTGATGAAGAAGCATCTGAGGACCAAACCAAGGCCTTAACTGAAGAGCACATCTCTGTTGATCCACCAGCTGAAGAGGAGACTGCTCAATCTCCTCCTGTTGTGATCCTAGAGCATGATTCTGATACAGAAATCATTGCCTCTGTAAAACCTAGCATAGCCAAAAGGCTCAGAACTAGGAAAGAAAAGATGCATGCAGGACATGCAATTCCTGAGAAGAAGCAAGCTACCCCAAAGAAGGACAAAGCTAAAACTGTCTTTGGTCCTACAAAACAATGGAGCAAAGTCCAAACACAAAAGAGGAAAGTTGTCACTCCTTCAGATTTAGATGTTGAAGCAGATGTCCCAACATCTCCTCCAAAGAAGAAACCAGCACCCTCAAGGGCATCAACTACTGTTCCAGAAGCTCCATTGGACAACATCTCCTTTCATCATGTTTCAAGTGTGAATAGATGGAAGTTTGTCTATCAAAGAAGGGTAGCACTTGAAAGAGAGCTGAGCAGTAATGCACTTGAGTGCACTGAGTTAATTGATCTCATCTCCTCTGCTGGCCTCTTCAAAACTGTCTCCAACTTCTCTCCATGCTATGAGCTGCTTGTCAAGGAATTCATAGTCAACCTTCAGGAAGATTGTGCAAATGGTAAGTCTGCTGAATTTAGAAAAGTATTTGTTAGAGGCAGGTGTGTAGAATTCTCTCCTCAGATCATCAACCAATACCTTGGAAGAGAATCTGATGGTCCAAATGAGTTAGGGAAAACTGATAACCAGGTCTGCAAGGTTATCACTGCTAACCAGGTCAAGGCTTGGCCAGTTAAAGGAAAGCTCTCAGTGAGCATGCTGACAAGAAAATATGCCATGCTGAACAGGATTGGTACAACAAATTGGGTACCTACCAATCATACATCATCAATATCCACTGGCCTGGGCAGGTTCATTTATGCTGTGGGCACTCAAACTAAGCTGGATTATGGAGCCTACATCTTTGATCAAACATTGAAGCATGCTAGCTCATCTGCAACAAAGCTGCCAATTGACTTCCCTTCCCTGCTGTGTGGAATAGTGCTGAGTCAGTACCCTGGGATCCTCACTGAGAAGGACACAGTTTGCAAAAGAGAAAGCTCTGTGGCCTTTCACTACAAGCTGTTCCTAAGTCATCATGCAGCAGATGTTGAAGCACCCTCTGGGACATCTGCAGGTCCTTCAAATGCAAAGTCTCCAATCTCCAAGGCTGCATTGATTGCTGAACTGAATAGCACTTGCAAAGAACTTGAAGCAAGGAAGCAGAAGCTTGAGGAGATTATCCAAAGGTTGGAGAGTGAAAGTGATCAGAAAGCTGCTTCTTCTGATGAGGAAACTGAGGATGATGAAGAAACTGACTGTGAGGAATCTGAGTGAAAATTGTATGTGAGGATTTTGTAATGACAGCTTCTGCATTGTATTTTTGAATTAGTCTCTTTGGCCCCAAATTTATGTCTAACAAGGGGGAGAACAACAACAACAACAACAATGTGTAATGCTGTTTGATTATGAATGAAAAATCTCTGTTTGTTTCTGAACTAAATCTGTAAAATATTTCTGTTGCAACAAGACTGGATACATGTATGTTTGAGGGGGAGTAATCTCAAATATGATTCAACAGAAAAGTAATGCTATACTCTGATAAAAGAACTTCTGCTGCACTCTGAAAATCAGAAAAGAATGTTAGCCAAAAATTAGCCAAAGGGGGAGTTTGTAGATGTTTAGAATTGGCAGAATTTTTGACCAACAAGAAATATGGAATTAAGTTCAGAATGTCCTATCAGATGTTGGGACATTATCAAACAGAGTATAAGAACTTATTTCAGGATGTCACACCAGATGTTGGGACATTGTGTAAATGATTTAAGTTCAGTTTTTCAGGATGTCCCAATAGATGTTGAGACATCTCAAACCTGCTACCAGAATTAATTAATGACTAACTGATCTGAGAAATTTAAGGAGAGTTATTTGGAATTTAATTATGGATGGACAAAAACAGAATAAGGCGCATCTGTAGGGAGTGTTATTATGAGGCTTCAGCATAATCAGAAGAACTAAATCACCTAGAATCTAGGAAGTAACAAACCCTAATTCTAAGTGGAAGTTGCATGCGTTTTAGGATTGGATTAATCTACAGAAAGCCCAAATTACAAACACCTATTTAATCAACAGAAACTCACAGAATTGAGTACGAATTTAAGAAGACCAAATAGAGTGTTTTGTGTTTTAAATAGCAGGTTGTTTTATTGTACCACTTGATGAGCTTTTAAGCATAAGTGCATTTGTGACTTGATTGAAACTGTGAAGTAAGATCAAGCTGTTTTGTTTGAAGTATGACTTCAATTTTATTAAACTTGTAAACTAGATCACTGTGTGATTGAGGGGGAGTGAGTTGGTACTCATATCTAAGTAGTGTCTTAGGTAGAAATTGCATTGGGTAGATATTAAGTGAAAGATTAAACTGGGTTGTTTAAGTCTAGAATTAATATTACTTATAGTGGATTTCCTCCTGGCTTGGTAGCCTCCAGATGTAAGTGTGGTTATACACTGAACTGGGTTAACAAACTACTGTGTTGTTTAATTTTCTTGCACTTTAAGTTTTGGTTAAATCTGTCAAGTGTTGGAACATCTCATAGGACATCTCATACCTGATCACAGAATTTCAACTATGATAACTATTATAAACAATACTTCATCTTCTTATTAGGAAATAAATAAAAACATAGATCTCACTGGCAATTATGCTGAACGGGAGAGCAACAATAGCATTAAAGACAAGAAAGAAAAAATGTCAGAAACAACGGTTCACAAAAAAAGGCATCTCATCAATAGCAGATTCTGAACATGTCATGATTGAAGAACGATGAAGAAATCACGAATTACTTAAAACAAGTTCAAATTTAATGGGCACTGAACCCAGGAAATAGTACAACTCCTTAGCATTGCAAAGGCCTAGTAAAAATAGCAAAGAATGACACAACATGATGAAGGAATCCATTTTGGTATGAAATATTCACAGAAGCATGATAGAAGAAAATGAAAATAACAACCTTGAAGCCAAAAAAGCAGTATGGTGGCGTGTGTCTTCTACATCTATTAGCAACAAAAGCTGAGCTTAGTGAAAATCAAACAACACAATCGCAATTACATAACAGAAAGAAACAAAATTGTACCACAAAAATATGTGTGAAAATAGGCGATACCGGTATTGAAAGTGAATTCAGATGGTGAAGCAAGATATATAGATATAGAGAGGCTATACCGGTCTGACTTGTTCCATGCGATGCGATGAATGAGAGGTTGGTCGATTCATTGACAACCGAAACGATCTATGAGTTTGTCGTAGTCGATTTTTCCTCTATCTCTGCAGGAAACCTCTCATGGAGTCACCACTTGCTCGCCGAGGGTGGGTTTCATTTCAGGGGCGCGAATTTCTATTTCTACGTTGTTTTCGTTTTCATGTTTTTTTCAATTCCATTGTTTTTGGTGTGTAAAACAAAAATGGAGATTAGGGGTTGACCATCTTTTTTCTCTCTCGTTTCCTTCCCTTTTATATTCTTCTCATTTAGTATATAATAATTTTTTGTTTTAATTAATTAATAAGAAAAAATATTATATTTTGGTCAAAATAAAAGTGAGAGAAGTGCAAAAAGTAACGAAAATATGAAAATACAATGGATTCTTTTTAGGGAAAAAGAGAAAAAATTGGATAGATTTGTTTACCTTCAAAATTAATAGAAGAAATAAAAAGAATTTAATTGATTAAAAATATAAGTTTTTTTTTTAATTCGATTAATTTTTTTTCAATCCTTCTAAGTTTACGCTCATTTTAAATTTAAAGGGAGTAATTGAGATTTGATTATAATAATATTTTGAATTTACACTCATTTTTATAAAATAAGGTGTCTATGGTCATGTGTTAATAATTAAAATGATACTTTATTTACAAAATTGCCACCGTGTTTCTTATTTACACCCATTTTTAATATAACAGGTGTAAAATTTTAAATTATATTCTTCTTTTTGCACTAGTGATTCAATACAATCATTTAAATCATTTCATCCATCATATCGTGCTACTATGTCTACTACATGACATTTCATCCATCATCATCTACATCAACATCATCACTTGTCATTTTTATTCAACAAAGAAACAAGAGTGAGTTCCCTGTACAATTTTCTGTTACAGTACTTCCTCTATTACAGAAGCGAATATGCATTTAGTACCAATTATGATGATTGAGTTGAATCTTTTAATAATGTGTTAGTCTTGGAAAAACCAACTAATAACAATTATGATGATTAGGTTAAGTCTCTGAAAATTAATGTTTTTTGTGATATTGAAAATGCCAGAGTTTCTTGAAATATTCACTGGGGTTTAATTCATGGCATCTAATTAATGGGGTTTAATTCATGGAGTTTCATATTGAAAAAACTAACTAATACCAGTCATGACATCCAATTACTATTACTATAAGGATTCTTAGGTTTTTAAATAGTGTTTGTTATTGGTATAATCATCCAGGTTTGTTTGTATAAATGGACGTAGCCACAATTGATTTTGTTTGCCATCTTTTTTTGCTTGGGTGTATCTGCTATTGAACTCACTTGAGTGAAAATTAGTTTTTAAAAATCGTATCAATTATATCTTAGACATGTTTGCCAAATCTTGATAATGATATTTATGCTTAAATCAATTTCCTGGAGGCATCCAACTTTCACCATCCATTATGTCACAAAAGTTTACATGAAACTGATCATAATATTTAGAAACTTGACGAAAACTCTTGGTTGCATATATGCACCTCAGGTAGTATTTATTGTTGTAATATACTTATTGCATATGTGGCCTAAGTCTCTATTGTGTTTCTGCAATAATCTCTTCCATGTTATTGGAAATAAAACGAACATATGCTCTTTCAAAATATCCTTTATGTTTCCTGATTCTATTACATGTAATGGAATGTTGGAGTTTTGTTTTCAATGTGAATCAAGGTTCTGAAGAAATGGGGTTTTGTAAAATTTTAGGGAAATAATTTTCAGCTGATTTCAATTTCATTAGGAATGTTTCAACCAATAAGTCTGAAGGTAAGAATTTTATAAACTCTGATCAACTATTGAAAAATGTATAAGTGGATTGTGATGGAATTAACCCTTTGAGTGCTAAGTATTGCTCCTAACAAAATGGGCCTTGGGCCTTGAAACTCTCCAAAATTTTGATTAATTAAATTTCAATTTAAATGATTAACTCTTTTAAAAAATATTAAAATTATTAAGTTAATTAAAAATATTATTAAATATTAAAATAACCTGGTCATCAATGACATGTAATTAAAATAGTTTTTATCCTAATCACCATGTCTACATATGCAAAAATAAAAAGAGACCACAAAAATGCAAAATGCATCTAACTTAGGGAACCAAAATCGTAAGTTTTGTAATAGGGAACTAAAAGTTTAAAAAGTCTAAACTAGGGGACCAAAAATGCCTTTAAGCCTATTTTTTTTAATTACCCCCTAGGGTACAATGTTAACATTGAATCTGGGGTAAATTAATTTTTTTCACTGAGGTAATTTTTGCATTTAGTGACCAAAAGACTTAAGATTTTAAAATTTTAAGAAGCATTTAAAAAAAATCAATTAAAGGGATAAATCGAAACTCAACTATATTGCATGGAGAATTGTACATTTAACTGTGTTTAAATTGATCAAATGCGATGAAATTGAATAAATCTTTTTGATTAGAACTTTTTAGTTTAAAAACTCATTTAAAAATTAGGTTAGTTTAGTTTAAGGTGCTTTTTAAATGTAAATTAGGTTAGTTATAAATTGGAAAGTTGGTTGGACCGGGTTTAAATAGGCCAAGACTCCGGTTTAATTGATACTAGTATATAAATATAAACCCAAGAATTGTTGGATAAAAAGGGTTTAGTTGAATTAAGTGTGGTCTCCAGAATAGGGTTTTGCAAACTGCAACTCACATCACCATAACAACGAAGCATTTAGAACGAAAATCTGAAACCTGATCGGTGCGAGCACGATGGGAGCGACGCATCAAGTCAATAAGCCTCACAAGTCACGTTTCTCTTCAAAGTCTTCTCGCAACATTCACAAAACCTCCGTCAAAGGTTCGTATTTTCAAGTTATGAATGCTTTTAGTTTGTTTTTACATCGATTATTAATGTTAGGGTTTTCAATTGAGTTGTTTAGATAGACTTGCGATCGTAAAATCGTCGCGCAATGTTGGCAAAGGTGCTCGCGCAACTCGACTTCAGAGGAATAAAATGGTATTTTGATTTGAATATGTTTATATGTTCATATTGTTCCTTGTGTGTTGTATTGTGTTTACTTTCATGTTACTGATTTGTAATTATGCAGATTCGTGAACAAAAAAAGGCTGCGGTTTTGAAAGAAAAAAGAGAATTGAGTGGATCAAAATGTCCTCCTCGAGTAATTGTGAGTGAATTGATTCTGCCTTAATTTTTTGGAACTGAATTGGATATTATATTTATGCACAGTTTGGATAAATAAACAACTTAATTTAGCGCCATAAGTTCTTCCTAGTAGTCTAACAAGTGCTTATGCCTTGTGATTGTAGTTAAAAGCTCAAATAAGCCAATTCGAACAAACTCTTATTTATTGCATTGTCATTTTTATTTCACTTTTATTGACCCGTATTAACTTTTTGTTCCTCCCAGGTTCTTTTTGCCCTTTGTGATACGGTGGATTTAGAACCAGTTGCAGTTGATCTTTTATCATTGTTATCCACTGATTCTTCTGCAGTGCTGTCAGAGACTGTTGCTTCTTCTGAATATAGGACCAGAGTAACGGTATTCCTCATTCTCAGTAAATTAGTTAATTTCTTGGGTCTGTTTTATACAACATGGATTGTGTTAATTGGTGTTGATAAGAAAAACTTTTATACTTAATATTTAATAGTAGTTGTAAATATATCTAGTAATGAATTTAAAAATCTATTGTTAGAAGTTAAATGGCCCATTTGTTTTGTTGTTTTTCAAAAATGATTTTTTTTAGTGTAACATAATTCTGGAAAAAAAAATTTACAAAGAAACTTTTCATAAAAACTTCAAATGAAAATTTTGTTTGAATAGTTATTCTTAAAATGTTATTTTAGTCATTTCATCATTTTATCGAAAAAAAATTTGGATATCAAAATTTCAAAAAATCACTTAATTTTGAAGCTATTTTAAATAGAATTTCATAAAAATCATTTTTGAGATACAACTTTTTAAAAAAATTGTGATTTCGACTATGTTTTGATCTTCAACAATGTGTATTTATGTTGTATGATGTCAAAATTAGTCTTCCAATTTAGAAAAAATAAATATAGAATAATTTGTAATATTTTGAAAAACGATTTTACAAAATCCATTTCCGAAAATACAAAAAAATAATCCATTTTTTTAAAGCTATAACAAACTGGCCCTATACATACACCTGGTTAGTTGAGAAATAAGGAACCAGTTGTAATTTAGACATCTGTTCAATGGGTATTTAAAGGCGTTTTTTGTAGTCATTTTCCCAACTTTGTTTTGACGGATGTTATTTTACACTGATGTTATTTACGCCGCAGGTACTAAAAGCACCTCACGGTGACTTACAGTCTTGTCTGGAAATGGCTAAGGTATTATCTTTTGTTTTTATTCTTCTTTTCTCAAGGATTTTAGTGTGTGGAAGTGGAGAATGTTGGTTGTGGTTACTGTAAAAACACTGTTTGTGTTGTAGGTTGCCGATCTACTGGTTTTTGTCGCCTCTGTAACTGCAAGGTCTCTGTGTGAAGAAACTGATTCTTACTTTATTGATTCATTTGGAAAGCATTGCCTTTCTATATTTAAATCACTTGGTTTACCAAGCACTGCAGTTTTTGTTCGGGTAAGTTATGGCGGTTCTTATTTTTGGAGCTTATGGATGAACTTACACGAGCTTACAATCATTTCATGAAGAAATTGAGTTTTAATCATTTACGTGGAATTTCCATGTAAAACACGTTCAGGATTTGCCAACCGAGCTAAAACAAAGAAATGAACTAAAGAAGGTTTGCACTTCTAGTCTTGCCTCTGAATTTCCCGAGGACTGTAAATTTTATCCAGCTGATACAAAGGATGATCTTCACAAGGTAATTATTTCACCCATTGATGACTGAAAATTTCGATTGCACCTGCTGAATTTATCACCCATTCTATGATCATTTTGATTGTCTAAGCCTTCCACTTTTCTCATCTCTGTAATTGCAGTTCCTGTCACTTTTTAAAGAGCAGAGGCTTAAAACTCCTCATTGGAGAACTCAACGACCTTACCTAATGACTAACAAGGTTTGAATTCATTAGTTTGATCCAGACGTTGTTTGACTCGATCAATTTACATATAGTTTCTCATATTGAGCTATTTTGCAACCATAAATTACAGGTCGACGCAGTATATGATGCCAATTCTGACAAATGCACCCTCGTTCTCAGTGGTTACCTTCGTGCTCGTAACCTCTCTGTGAATCAACTGGTAATCAGCGATGTCATTCAATAAATTTTAGTTGCATTTAGTTGTTTGTTGTCTCACATTTTGCTTGTTTAGGTTCATGTATCAGGTGCAGGAGATTTCCAACTGGGTAAAATTGAGGTTCTTAAGGATCCCTTTTCCTTGAATTCAAAGAAAAAACAAGACTTAATGGATTCTGATGAAATGCATGACGGGGAGGTACAGATTATTTCCTAATTTTCAAAACTAGACTGGTTAGGAACTCTTAAAGGAAGTGCCCTTTAAGGTTTTGAGTTTCAATCTGGTTTTGCCCATATATTATGTAAATATTAAGCAGTGTGTCAAAATCTATAATATGCACATGTTCAGGTAAGGTAATTATATAAATATATATCTATATGTTGAAATGTATAATATGCAAACGTTCAGACAGTAAGTAAAATGTTGTAAATTAATATTGAAATATAACTGTATATTTAAATGTATAATACACACATGTTCAGAAGATAAGTAAAATATTGTAAATTAATATTGAAATATAACAATTTAAATTGGCAAAGACTGTTTTTGTCAATCTGGAAACACCAACACAGTTCCATTTTAATTTTGATATACTGAAAGTTAAAATCTTCTGTTTGTATATTATGATCTTTTTTACTCATTTAGTCTTGAACCATTTATTTATATTTACACATTTACTTTTTTCTCATTTCCCTCCACCTTATAATGTTGTAGGTCATTCGTTCTCTAGTTCCAGATCCTGAAATTCAAGAATCTTTAGTTGTCGAGAATACTCCCGATCTTATTGCTGGAGAGCAGGTAGATATTAAAATCTCATTTCTACTATTTGTAAACTTTAATATTTGATTTATGAGCTTCCGTATTCCTAATTTCTTGATTGACATCTTTTTAGTTGATGATTAGAGTATTTTCTAATTTTATTTTTTCTATTGTTGTATAGTATGACAAAACATGCTCTGATGGTTATCTTATAATTCCATCAGTTGTAGCCCGTTAACCAAGTTCACTCCTTTTAGCTTAGAATCAGCCCCCCTTTCCCTGAACAAAGTGCTTTAACAAGTTTTTGGGTGCATTAGAGTATTTTCTAATTTTACTTTTTATAATATAGTATGACAGAGCATGCTGTGATGATTATCTTGTAATTCAATCGGTTGTAGCCTGTTATCTAAGCAGTGTTATCAAATTGCGGCGCCATGACCGCTATGGCCGATATACATGGCGGTTTTTGGACTTGCTGCAATGGTAAATATCGTCCGCTATTGCAGGTTTTTCTGCCATAGTCCGCAATAGCGACGCCACAAAGCAGCCGTTATGGCGGGATTTTGGCTCTCCGCAATGGACCGCCGTCCGCCATCAACGACACTGTATCTAAGTGCACTCTTTTTAGCTTAAAATCAGCCTCCCTTTCCCTAAACAAAGCGCTTTAACAAGTTTGTGGGGGCATTATCTTAATAGTATGTGTTCATTTAGTCGTAGCTAGTTATCTAAGTTCACTCTTTTTAGCTTAGAATCAGCCTCCCTTTCCCTTAACAAAGCGCTTTAACAAGTTTGTGGGGGCATTATCTTAATTGCATGTGCTTATTTATTTGCAAGAATGTTTTGTTAAGTAGTGTTTTGGTATGACACTATTACTTGTTGACAGACATGGCCAACGGAGGCTGAAATGGCACAGGCTGATGAAGATAGAAAGCAAAAAAAGTTAAGAAAGAGGAAGCTTCCTGCTGGCACTTCAGAGTACCAGGCATGTACTTGATTCACTTCTGATTACCTATAGTTATTCCTCACATTTCTGCTCACCATGTATTTAGTAAGGAAATTATAGGTAACTAGTATTTATTTTTATTTTCAGGCTGCATGGATTGTTGATGACTCTGATGAAGAGCAGTCAGACTGTGACAATGAAGATGAGGATGGTATGATGTTGGATGAAGAAAATGGGTTTCCTGGTCAAGAAGGAAATAAGTACGTAGATCTCGATGGTGATGGAGCTTCACTAAGATTTGGAGATTCTGATGACGAAACTGACAATGATTCTGTAATGATGGTGAGCTTGCTAATACTTTTGTAATACTAAAATATTTATCCTTTAGACCTTTGGCCTCACCTGACAATTTCTCGTCCTTTATTTTATCCTATGTTGTTAATCTCGGATAGTGATTCGTAGCACTGACCCTCTAAAATGCTATAGCAGGATAGCGAGATATCGGGATAGCAGTTATTATAAAGACTAAAAACCAGTCTGCAAAGTAAACATAAGTACTCAAAATAGACTAGTTTACACATTTAAAGAGATCATCATACTTAATAGTTATATAACCTGTTAAATAACCTAAAGTATAGAGTAGTAATACTTATGCAGAAAGAAAGAATAAAACAGAACTGAACTAAAAGTAGGAAGAACAAAAAGATTATTTTGAGCATGAACATAACATTACTCTTCAAAGGTGTTGGATTGAAATTTATACCCTAAAAAAAGACTGCAGTTAAAAAAAGAAAATAATTTGTCCCCAAAATTCTACCACTGCTAACGCCGTTCTGTTTGCGTGCTATTGACAGCGACTTGCAAACCAAATGCATCGCGGCGAACCCTCCAACCGCTATGTAATTTCGTTATAGTACCGCTATCGTGTGCTATTGACAACATAGATTCTGTTCCCTGTATTTGAACACTGTATGTGGACAGTGCCACTATTATGGATATTCAGTTATTTTTCGGAGTTTTGTGATTATAGGATTTCAAATATGTTCAGGACTTGCATTATGATAATACTGGCCATAGCTGTGTGTCTGATTATCTTTTTCTAATTTTTTTGAAAGGTATTCATTCTTTTAAATGCATGTGTATGCGTGTGTATGTGTTTGGTATTAATTGGTGCTGATGTAAGACTTGATGAACTTGTACCATTGAAAAAGTTTATATAGGAAATATGACTATGACAAATCCAAATGTTTATTTTTAACTAACTATAATTTAGATCTTACATTACATTACATCTTCAGATTAATGTATTTTGTGGTTAATAAAGTTTTTTGTCTGCATACATAATGGGCTTGTAAAAATATAAACTCTATTATTACCCAATAATTTTTTCAAACTCTGGCTATTTTCGTTTACTTTAAAAGTATATTAGTCAGTAATATTAAGACACTTCTCTCTAAGTAAACAATGTTTGGTTTCCTTGGTGTCAGTGGATCATGATATATATCTTTAATTGTATGATTACTATTTTGGTGTTACAGGAAGTTGACAACATGACTACAGAGAAGATACAAGATGAACTTAAGGAACTTAAAGAAGCACATGCTGCAGATGAGGGTATTTTTTTTTTTTCATTTATGTTTTTATCAATTTTATCACTAAAAACGTGTGCTGTGTGTCACACTCACCTTTTTTTCGAGAAAGGCATGAGAATTTGGTATGCACGTTGTATGTGAACTGTTTTTGGTTTCTACTTGTATTTTCATGTCCTGCCTTTTGCAATTTGTTGGGAATTTTTTCCTTAGATACCGTATTTTATTGTTTCCACTTTCTGGTTCCTACCTTTTGCATTGTTTGAGAATTTGCCTTAGATAAGCAAAAACGACCTTTATCGACACTTGGCTGTTTTATTGCTCATATATTGTTACTCTTTTTTGTTTACTGCTTGCCATTTGTTTGTTGTTGTAGAGTATCCTGATGAAGTTGATACACCATTGGATGTTCCGGCTAGAAAGCGGTTTGCAAAATATAGGGGACTCAAGTCCTTCAGGACTTCTTCATGGGATCCTAAAGTATGTTTGTCTTTTGGAGATTCTTTACAGTGATAGATTTCTACTTAAAATAAAAACTAATCTGACATTTCGAATAATATCAGGAGTCTCTACCCCAAGATTATGCCAAAATTTTTGAGTTTGATAATTTTAAAAGAACACAGAAGCATGTTCATGCTAAAGCCTTAGAATTGGAAGACGAAAGCAGAGAGGACAATATTCCAGTTGGCTCATATGCAAGGTTGCATATCAAAGAAGTGCCCTGTATTGTTGTCTCAAAGCTACGTTCGCTTGCACAGACGACCCCAGTTACAACATGTGGCCTGTTGAAACATGAGTCAAAAGTATCTGTCCTTCATTTCAGGTGCATATATGCTACATCATTTTTGCTCCCTCTCATCAAAAGTGGTTCTATCTGAATATTCAATAAATGTGTCATGAACTAAATCACCTGTGTTCTGCAGCGTGAAGAAGCACGAAACATATGATGCCCCCATCAAATCCAAGGAAGAGTTAATATTCCATGTTGGGTTTCGGCAATTTGTTGGCCGACCTACTTTCTCTAGTGAGTTCATAAACACAGACAAGAACAAGATGGAGAGGTTTCTCCATGCCGGGCGCTTTTCAATTGCTTCAATTTATGCTCCAATTTCATTTCCTCCTCTTCCTACTATAGTCCTAAAGACAGTTGGAGATGGTGCCGCACCAGTAGTGGCTGCTGTTGGCTCACTGAAAACTGTTGATCCAGATAGGATAATCCTTAAGCGTCTTATTTTGACAGGGTATGTCTATTTATTTGTTTATTTATTTGCCAAAATTCATAATTTAAAATTTTTTTTATAATATTAAATTATTTCATTATATCTCAATAGTCAATATTATCTTAGAGCATCTTATTTATCTGTTGGTGTTAGTTTCCATATCGATTAGTGAGAGAAATATAGTTGTAATTTGTTCCCCATTTATTCTTTTTCTCTGTTCTTTTCTGAAACCCTATAATCTCAACAAAAACATTGCATATCATTTATATGTTTTATAGTCTTGTTGGTTGAAGTTTTTGCATACAAAAACTGGAAAAAATTACTTATTTTCATTTCAGAATTCTGACATTTATTATGATGATCCACAGTAAAAATACTGTTATGGTAATTTGAAGTTTTTGAACATTTTGTGATGCAGCTACCCCCAAAGGGTATCAAAACGTAAAGCTTCCGTAAGACATATGTTCTATAATCCAGAGGATGTTAAATGGTTCAAGGTAAAATCCAATTGTATCCCATTTTCTGAAATATGATTTGTAGAGTATCGAGACAACTTATTCTCTAGAAGTTATTCTCAACTATCATCCTAACGTGATTTCTTAACGTGGGTGATGATTGCAGCCTGTAGAGATATATACCAAACGTGGTCTTCGTGGCCGAATTAAAGAACCAGTTGGTACACACGGTATGTTATTTCCACACCCTTAGTGCTAATATTACTAGAAACATGCAGGCATCTTATTTTAGGGAGAAACTGATTATTTATTGCTTCATTAATGATGCACTGTGCATTCCATGTTTCTCATCTTGACTCATTTTTTAAAAATGTTTTATCCTAATTTTCTCATCCTGGGAAAATGTTTAATATGGATTTTGCTATGCTGTCAATGTCAATTTGAATTTTCCTCCTACCTCAGGATCTTCTTGTTTGTCAATGTCAATTTAAATTTACCTCCTACCTCAGGATCTTGTTCGAAGACGAGTAGTATATAGAAACTTGGGAAATAATGAACTAGTCAGATAATTATAACTATTTGATCCGGCCCTTTATTGAATAT
This sequence comes from Lathyrus aphaca, assembly GCA_963966055.1. Taxonomy (NCBI): domain Eukaryota; kingdom Viridiplantae; phylum Streptophyta; class Magnoliopsida; order Fabales; family Fabaceae; genus Lathyrus; species Lathyrus aphaca. Next base: position 16,372,248 of record OZ014524.1, read on the forward strand.
TGATTGCAATGGGGTTGTCCATAAAAATTAATCTTACAGACTAATGATAGTGAATTACTTAGTTTATTGTTTTCTAGACTAACTTAAATTCCCTGGGTAAGTTTCTTGGTTCATATTTCAGCTTGTAATCATCACTAACCTTCAAATAAATGTGGGACACTTTTTGATCGTAATCTGTTTATTGTTCAGGAGCAATGAAATGTCTTCTCAATGGAGTGCTCTCACAGAGTGATACTGTATGTTTGAATTTATTCAAACGTTCATACCCAAAGTGGCCTACCCGTTATTTTCCTTTACTAGAATAGATTGTTGATGGGATGGCAGTTGAATTCTGTTATTGATCAGTTCAGTAGAAAGCCAGTTGTATATTGATTGGGAATGAAGCATTGGTTCAGATTGACTTCCTTGGGCGGAGGATGCAGTTTTGTGGCTCTTTATTAACTTAAAAAAATGAGATATCAAATTTTGTATTAATTTTTTTATAATGAAATTTGCATACAGAAACACCGTGGACAATCGTATTATGATTCATATATATCCTATCACTGTATGATGAACTTCATTTCAGCTAAGGCTACTTTGTTTATGCACGCATATTCTTTTGTATTGTAGCTGTTGATTGGTTTGGACTTTTAACCACAATGGCTATAATCACCATTCAACTGTGAAATTAGTTGTGGGTTGGATCCCAGATCCAGCAGAGAGATGCCTCAGGGTTAAGACTACTTAAATAAATAATTTAATTAAGTGCCTGTGTTATTATGGCATGTTTGCTTATTAATTGTTTACGTGTACTCCTTCCATTATTTAATATTTATACATAATTCAAATACATTATTTATTCAATGTATTAAAAAAAAAATCAAAATTTGCTTATAAAGGAGAATCGTGGAAGTATTTCTATATCAAGAGATAAAATAAAACAAAACTAGTCAAATATAAATTGTTTTTGTATTAAATTCTTATGAAAATTAATTCAAAACCTCGTATTTTGTAGACATATTATAAACTTGTATCCATGTTGTTTGGATTGATTTTATCTGATATAAAAATAGTTTGGATCAAATGGATTCATTGCTACGTGAAAAGTATACCTGTTGAGAACTTCCAGCCCCCAGCCAATAGTTCTTGGCTTTTAAAGACAATGTTCAAACATAAAGAGGTCCTGCTGAATACTGACATTGGGAGGGAGTTTGACAGTTTGGAAAAATATAACACTAGAAGAATGTACTAGGAAATTAGAGGGGAAAGACCCAAGGTGGGGTGGAGGAAGCTGATGTACTCAAACAAGGCAAGGCCTAGAGCAAGATTCTGTTTGTGGATGGCTTGCAACTCAAACAAGGCAAGGCCTAGAGCAAGATTCTGTTTGTGGATGGCTTGCAACAATCGACTCCCAACCAAAGATAGATTAATCCGGATTCTGTTTATGGATGACTTGCAACAATCGACTCCCAACCAAAGATAGATTAATCCGGTTTGGACTTGATGTCAATGGGGAATGTGTGTTTTGTGGGATGATGGAAAACATAAATCATCTTTTGTTTGAGTGTGATTGATAAAACAAAAATTGTGTGTAAAGATATTCTGGCTTGGATTGGTATTAGCCATATACCTCTCAAGTGGCAGCAAAAGCTTCCATGGGCGTGTCATGTGAGCAAAGGGAAAAGTTACAGAAGTAAACTGATGAAAATAGTGGCGGTAGAATCTGTGTATCAGATTTGGACAGTTAGAAATAGAGTTGTTTTTTAAAACGGGAAACCGGAAGACCTTAGGATGGAGGAAATCAAAGAGATGGTTCTAATCCGAACTATTAATAATAGAAAAATTAGCACAATTCTGTAATAGATTATAAGTGATTGTTTGTCTACTTGTAGCCTGGATCCGAGGATCGGCAATGCATTGTAATTGTTTTTTGTTAATAATATATATTTTATTCCAAAAAAAAAGAAGTTATTTAGATTAAATTATGATCGTCTTTATTGATAAACTAGTAATACATGTGCATTAAATATAATAAAAATACAAAAATAATAAATAAGTATGTATAATTTTTTTCGTATATAAAACTATTTGAATTAATAGTATTTTTTTCTGTAGTTTTACTATTTTTTTTGTATGTAAATATTATTTTGTAAGTTTGATATATGAGGAGTGAATTATGATTGTTGGAAACATAAGAAAACAATCCTTTCCTTTTTATTCACTTGTTTTCAACAATCCTGGACAACAACGAATATAACAAGAGTTTTCTTAAGAATAATAAAATTTGTAGAACAGTTATCACTTTGAGTGATGTATCAATATAATTGATCTTCCCTTTCAAACAAGCAACTTATAATGATAAAATATAGTGCTCAAGTGTTTGTAAATATTGTGAATTTTTTTAGATTGATAATGAAATACATGCAGAAAAATTCCTTGTGAAAGTTCAAGAACACAAACATTTATTTTGAAAATTGAATGATTATAATGATGTTAAATTGCAATGGAAGAGGTTTTATTTAATTTGAAATTTCAGTATTTATAAGTGCATAATACCTCTATGAAACATGATAAAGTTAGCAAAAATATCATGAACAATTGTCAAGTTAAAAGAAATGGTTTCATGAAAAGACGCATGAAAACGTGTTAAAAAAATTAGTTGAACATTCCAGTACCGTTGAATTTAGTTGGGTATCGGTACTTTCAACCAATCAAAACCTATTATTCAATGTCACGCCACTTTTTTATTTTATTTTATTTTAAAATAAATTAAAGCTTTACCACAATTTGTACTAAAGGTACCGATACCCAATTTGCCAAAAAATTATTGTTTTTCCAAATTCGTACATGACTTGTTACGTTAGTTTTAAAGGATACCTAACTTGACAAATGTTGAACAATTTTTGAATTTCAAAATTAAAATATTGCTTCAGACGGGTGCAAATTATGGCGTTTTTTAGTACTGTTACGGCAATTCAAAAGACCATAATTTATCAAACACGACATGTTTAAAAAAATTGAAAAATTAAAAATTAATCTAAATATTTGAACCAATCTTATGCAACATCTATTGATTTATCCAAGTCAATAGATTATATTTGAAAGTGATTTAACATAGTTCAAATATGAAAAATAAAATTTCAAATGTATTATATATATATATATATATATATATATATATATATATATATATATATATATATATATATATATATATATATATATATATATATATATATATATATATATATATATATATATATATATATAAATATTGATATATTTTCAACCAAATGAACCATGCATGCAAGTGAAGTTTGGAGATTATTTTGAGCACTATTTTATCTATATATATTGCATGCTTATACCTCAATAAATAAAGATCAATGCAAGTCTTCAAAATATTGCAATCTTGATCCATAGTCATATTTCTTCATGATATTTTTTCTCATCATTTGATAAATGCACATAGTAGTTGTCTTCATCAAAACATGATGTTGAAGAAGTTTGACTTCACATTCTCCCTCTTTTTGATGATGATAACCATTGAAAATTGAGATGCTTGAATTTTTTAGAATGAATGAGAATTTCTTATTTGAACGCCCCCTATCTTTGATAACTCCCCCTTGATCAAAGCTCTCCCTTAATTCATAGAGAATTTGCATCTTTTGATCTACAATTGTTAGAGAAAAGCATATACATACATTACATACTTCATCCATGATCATTGCATATTATTTTATAGACTTTTTTTTCTTCAAAATTTGACCAGTGCAAATCGATTTGCATAAGGGTGCATTCGATTTGCATATGCATGCTGCCTTTGAAATTATGCTGAATTTTTCACTTTTTTTCACTGTGCAATCGATTGCATGCTGCAGTTTTTTGAAAAATTATTACATTAGACACGTGCAATTGATTTGCACCTGGATAAAACTGAAAAATCACTAGTTTTCATAGCACCTCTTCATGCCTATTGTGTCTAATGAATCATGACATTCATTGGTGAATCATACCCTTTTGTATAGGCATCTAGACATTATATAAACATCATTTTTTCAGAATTTCATTTTTACCTCCTTGCAAATAATTTCATAAAATCATTACATCTCAAAACTTTATTTTTTTCATTAAGTGTTCATAAACTTTCAAAAAGACTGAAACTTTTTGCATCAAACTTTAATATATTCATCATATAAGTTTCATTCATCCTTAAACACTTGATTGTACAATATTGTAGTGATTGTCACAAAAGGAGAAGATCAATCTTTAGATTAATAAAGGTTCATAAGTTTCATCTTATTACTTATTACAAAAATCAGAATTATTATTCCTTGTTGTCTAAGATTGTTGGAAACAAGAAAGTAGAAAGGAAATAATTGTTTTCTTGTTCTACTTGGGTGATTTTTCTTGTTATCCGAATTGTGGACACAAGAGGTCCATTTGTGAGAGGTTGATTCTCGATTGGAGTTTAAGCTTGTAAAATCCAAGAGGTTGTTCTTGATGGGTTGTTGTTAGAAGATTGTAGGATAAGTCTTGGGTTTAGGCTTGCACAAAGATCTAACAATAATGGAAATCTCTTACATGTGGTAAGGGGATTGAAGTACTCTCTGATATTGAGGGAACCAATATAACTCTCTTGCGTTCTTTACTTTACTCACTTTATCGCATTTCAATACTTAGTAATTTAAAGATAAGTAAAATAAAAACCGGTGATAAATCAAGAAAAACTCTAAAGGCCTAGTTCATCCCCCTCTTAGGCATAACTCAAACTTACAATTGACGTCAGATCAAGTTATAGGTAACTTATTCCTAAAATATACAGAATGACTTCCGCAACCCCGATTTTCAAAGACGGTGACAGTAGTAACAAGCTTCCTCTATTTTCTAGAGAATATTTTAATTTTTGGAATATTTGAATGAATACTCACTTAGAAGCATAAGGAGAAGGAGTATGGGAAACTATTGAAAATGGTCCACACATTACGGTCACTGTGATAAATTGTGAATACTTTGATAAAACAAAAAGTGCACTCAATGAAGATGATAAGAAAAGAATTCTAAATGAAAATAAGGCTATCAATATTCTTCAAAGTTCTTTAAGTATGAATGAATTCTTCCGCATTTCTTAATGTAAATCGGCAAAGCAAATATGGGATACCTTGGTGGAGACTCATGAAGGAACCACTGAAGTAAAAAGATCAAGATTGAATATATTGAGTCAAGAATACAAGATTTTCAGAATGCAGTCCCGAGAATCAATACTTGCTCTACAAAAGAGATTTGTTCACTTAACCAATCACCTAATCGCTCTTGGTAAGAATTTTACTAACAATGAATTAAATCTTAAAGTGCTTAGGTCTTTAAACAGGGAATTAAAACTTGTTTGGAAAATTTAAAGAGCACGAGGTTCAAGTAAATGATTCAAAAGAGCATGAATTAAAACTTGAAAGATTGGAAAAGCATGAATTAAAACTTAAAGAGCGTGAATTAAAGACAAGAGTAAAATATTATGATAACAAGCAAGAGGATGAATCCAATAATGATGAAGATGATGAACTTATCAAGAAATTTGGAAAAAAATTGAGAAAAGAAAGGAAAAAGGAAATCATTAAAGAAGAAACACCAACAAGGAAGATTAAATGCTTTGAATGTGGTGAAAAAGGTCATGTTAAAAGTGAATGCCCTACACTTAAAAAGAAATATAAGTAATTCAAAAGAAAGAAGAACAAAAGGCCAAAGAAAGCATATGTTCCATGGGATGAAAATGAAATAAGTTCATCTTCAGACGAAGATCTTGCAAACAAGACATTGATGGCCTCACATCATTCAAGGGATGGAGAACATGAGGTTAGTGATTCCGAAACTAATGATATTTCATCTTACGATGAATTGCAAAGTGTTTTTCATGAATTATATGATGAACTTTTGAAACTTTCTAGAAAATGTTCAAGTCAAAAGAAACAAATAACATCCTTGGAAGATAAAATTGTTAATATGGAAAAAAATGCTAAGGATGGAAAATAAAAGATTATAAGTGAAGAAAGACAAAATTTTGTATGTAAAAATTGCGAGTCACTATCTTTTCAAATTGTCCAATTGAAACGAGTCCTTGAAAGATATGAGAAAGAACATGTTGGATTGGAAATGATGTTTACCCAACAAAGATACTCAAATGACAAAAGTGGACTTGGTTACTCTAAATTTTCTAAACCGAGTTCCAATAAAACAATCTTTGTCAAGACAAGTAACCAAACAATTAAAGAGAATGTGAACAAGCCTAAAGTAATTCATCATCATCCTAAAAGAAAAAGAGTTGTTAAGAATAAGCCGTATGATCCTAGGTATAAAAGCAACTTTGAACAAACATGTTTTTATTGTGGAATAATTGGCCATACACCTAATGCATGCTATGTGAGAAATTTTACTGTAGCACAAGGACATTATGTGTGGGTCAAGAAAGAAACTAACTATGATGGACCCAAAGCACCTTGGGTACAAAATAAAACTTAATTGTTTTTTAGGTTTACTTGGAGACCACTTCAAAAATCTATGCTTTATTGATAAAAGTGGTTGTTCTAAGTTTTTTGATGGGAGGTATAAACTAACTTTCAAACCTAGTTCCAAAGTCCAAGGGTTATTTCACATGAGGAATACCTTAAAGGAAGAATTCTTGGCATTGACAAAGTTGAAGCACTAACTTTCACATCCATTGAAGATGTATTTTAAGTTGACAAACTAAAGCATAATCTTTCCGGTATAAATTAACTTTGTGACAAAGACTTCAAAATCATGTTTCGATATTGATAAATGTTTGATGAAGTCTCTCATGAAATAAAACTCATAGGTAAAAAATATTTTTATTTTTCAAGATTTCTTTATATACTTCAAGTCTTTTCCCATCCTCTTTATTAATGACAAAGGGAGAGATCATTTAAGATAAGATCATTTAAAAATATTTGGATCAACAATATATTTTGTTAAGTATATATTGAATTGATAAATTTATATTATTCAAAATTTGAATAATAGTCTTATTTTTTCCGTTTATATAATTTTTTTAAACATGTGGTTATACATGTACTGATTTGTTACACATGTTTGTTTTTAAAATGTAATAAAAAAAACAAAATTGCTTAATTAAAAGAATTTATTATATTTTAAAAGAAAGATATATTTTTATTTATAATTGGATCATAAATGGTATATACAAATATTTTGGACCAACAATATATTTTAACGTATTTTTTCATATGTAAATATTATTTTTTTGTCTTATTTGTCTTACTTTTACGTATTCCGTGTCTCTTATTTTTCATTATGAATTTAATGTCTAATTCCTAAAATATATTAATTTTTATTTTCTTATCAAAAAATAATTACAAATATTTCATATTATTATATAATTTTAATATTATTTAATTTATATATTACTTATGTATTTATTCTATATCTACTATAGCATATAATAAATTGCAGCAAAAATTGTCATTAATTTGAAGTTACAGTGATTGCAATCAATATTTTTTTTTTTAATTTTAAAACCAGACCCTATTCTCTTTGCAAGATAAATGTATGTCAATTGTCAAATACAAAGTAAAAAAAATATCATTTCAAATAATTCATGCTTTCAATATCATTTATTCATAAATATTCATTTAAAATAGTTTAATTTCTCTATTATTTCACAAATATAGTTTAATTACCATTTAAAATATGCTCATTTTTCTTAATTAAAAATTATTGCATATTTATCACTTTTATGATAATTAAAAACATGTTTATTAATTATTTAATAATTTTCTTATTTTTTATATATAAGTATTACTTATAAATAGACAATAAAAAATATATTTTTATAGTTTGTATAAAATTATTAGTTATACAATTAAATACATAATACATATAAAATTAAAAAATATTTTTGTATTAATAAATAAAATATAATTAATAATTATTCAAATGAATTTTCTATAAACTTATCAATTTCTCACTATATTTTGTATTGGTGCTTCTAGAGTGTTTGAGTTTAAGTGAGAACCATTTTTCTGGGTGAGAGTTTAATTGTAATTTAATAAATATCTCTTGAGTAAAATATTCTTTTATAAGTTGTTTGATTGCGAGCCAAACCAGCTAAAACTCTTGTTTGGTTGTGAGATTATCTTAGGAAGTCTCCATTTGAAAGACTCGATAGTTGATTGGAAACAATTGTCCATTTACGATTCTTTTTGCATGTTTACTGATATTAACGTCATATTACCTATGCTACGTTGTTCTTTTACTAATTTTTTATCTGAACAATTTTCAAGTATTTCCATATCTTGCCGACTGGGCATGTGGATGACTACTCTGAGACCCTGTCACGTGCATGCTCAATCATCCCATTCATAGGGGACGAGGCAACCAAGCTGTTTTGAGTTGCTCTCGACTGCATCATGGTTAACGATATTAATTGAATGTCGTACAACGATCATCGTGATTCATGACCTTTAGAGGTAATGCCATTGTACTATGTATGCATGGGTTGTAGGTCCCGTCTTATGCAATCTAATCTACCCGAGTAAGTCATGTGCCAATTTGGATATATCTAGGGTATACCCATAGACCACAATGTTGTTGCTCCTGCCACTGTCCACCATAAAGATATTGGTGAGATCTTTGCATCGTACTTTGATCATTTGGTGTCTGAGGATATACGACGTGTGTCAACTCTTCGTCCATAGAGTATGGTATATGGTTGCATCTAATTGTTTTATAGTGTGATCCTTTCATGAATCCATATCTATAGGGAGATCCTTCGAGACCAATTCATCAGAATATCTTAGAGAAGGAGGATGAGGAGAGGGTGAATATTGGCGACATAAGAGGAACACGAGTGTTAGATATATCCGGTAGTGAGATTTTATTTTGTATATTTTGAATGATTTTGTAATATGATTTATACTTGGATTTTATATATATATATATATATATATATATATATATATATATATATATATATATATATATATATATATATATATATATATATATATATATATATATATATATATAACTTACCATCAAAAGCTGAAACACTATCAAAGGGTGAATCCGGAAATTGAAATCTAGATCTACGATATAGTAATTGAAATTCAAACTAATTTTGTAACAAACATGAGATATCTCAATCATAAAGTGATTTAGTTGAAAAATAGTAGCGAAGACATTTTGAAGTTTTTATAAAGTGTTTGATCACGGATGTAGTGAAGACCACTCGAGCTATTTGAGATCTTACAGCAACATAAACAATGACTATTTTCTCACTCCTTTCTCTTTCATTTTCCTTTACACCGTCAATCGCTAATCTCTTTTGCATTGTATTACCCATTTGGTAAGTTTGAGATATTCTTTATCCCAAAAGAAAGGAGGAAAATATGTTCCATACCATGCTTTTCGCAAACAAAGGAAGTGGAATATGTGCTTTTTGTGGAAGGGCAATTTGCTATGAATTTCCCAACCATGAAACAAGCTGCTGCTATTAAACGAACCAACAATCTTTTCTGTATTTAAATAATTCACCATAGTTTTAGGCTGTCAAAGAAGTTACATATAAATCAAAAGATAATACATCTTCAAGAATAAACTTCGATATCATGTCAGTATAACTTGGAAGAGAAGTTCCGTTCTACTAAGAGGAAGAAAAAAAGATGATCCATCACATGAACTATTAGGAGACCAATAATTCCGGAACTCTAAAAATGCAGCCCTATCCTATATGTCATGACCAAAGCCTTCAGCCAATCAATAAAAAGTGCAAAATCTAATAAAGGCACTTGGTTCCAACTTGGGCAAAAACAGTATTTCGATGACCGACTTCATTAATGCTGCTTAAACAATTTCACCTGGCGGCAATTCAGCCAGCTTTGGAGGAGTTCCGAGTACTCTTTCCATGTCATAACGAACTTCAATGTTGCGAATGCTGTACCCAACCACCATCAACCAATAAAGCAGTTTGGCAAGTTCAGGTGCACTAGTCTCAGTCACACTAGTCTATAAAAATCAGAATTGAAACAAACGTTAAACAAATATCAGAAATGAGTAATAGCAAGCAAAAAGAGGCTGTTAATCCACTCAAACTCATATCAGAAATGAGTAATAGCAAGCAAAAAGAGGCTGTTAATCCACTCAAACTCATATCAGAAATGAGTAATAGCAAGCAAAAAGAGGCTGTTGATCCACTCAAACTCGTGAAACAATTTGAAAAAAATCTAGTTGTAGTGATTGCCTTAGTTCACATAAATACAAATCTAATTTACCTATAATGTCTATATGAGATCAGTTCTTTGGCAAGTTAGAGAGTTACTATGATTATATTAATAAGAGGAAGGAATTTGAGAGAGGGAATCTTGTCAAGTGAGACAATAAGGGCAATTGAGCATTGGAAAGGGCAGACTGCTGCAAATCCTCGGAAGTTTTTCAATTCATGAAGTAAAAAAATTACAATTCCTATCAGTATCTTACAACAAATTTATCAGGCAAGACACGAGAAATCTTACCTCTGTCATGTATGCTTTAAAAAAGGTGTACAAAAATCCTTTATTTAAAGTGATATGTTAGTTCAGAAATGAATAACTGTTTCAGTCAAATGTGTGAGATAGATCAATTTTCCAATCAGGTAATAAAAGTTCAGTCTTAAGTACTTAAAACAACAACACAGAGTGAGTTATATTAATCCAAGTTAAACACTAAACACACACAGGCCATAGAAAGAAAATGATTTTAAAATTAAATTCAATATTAACCAAAATAATAAGTGCGAGCAGGGCAATACTAATTTGAAAAGGACGACTTTGACAGAGGACATGGGCAATGGAGTGAAGTCTCCTTTAATAATGGGACGTGGAAAAAAAAACACATTAGGAATCACCGAATCAGAGATACTGAGACAAACCTTCATTTGACTAGGATCTGCAACAGCCAGCAGGCGCTTTATGAATGTATTCATTGCAAACACAACGTCCTCCCCAGCACTACTAGTTAAATCCTACATGAAAAAAGAAGAGTTACTTACTATGGCACATAATTGATTCTAATAGTACAAAATGAGAGTAAAACTTGAAGACTGAAGTGATTTAGTTTAATTATTCGGACGTGATGTTAAATTAACAACCGAGATACTTTTTGTTTTAGTGAGTACAGTAACGCCATGCTAATACTAGCGCTGAACAGAAATGCAATTCAAAATACCGGTTCAAGTTCATCAATTCCAAAAATCAATACTCATTAGATATTAAATTTTGCATTATCCCATATTTTTAGAACTAACCCCAATAAATGATACAGTACAGGAGGTCAGCATAGAGAAGTGTATATTAAACAGACAGTACGCATCAGCTGGAAAGAGGCAAAAAAGTATTGTATAACGACAAAGCAAAGTAGAATCAACCTTCAAATTTCGAGGCTCAAGAGATTTTAGGAATTCCAATAGTTCATTTGGCGCATTATTAGACTGTCTTCCAACTTGACGATTTAGCTCCTCAATCTCTGCTTCAAGTATTTCAATGTACTTTTTAGCATCCATTTTTTCAGGCCCAGAAATGTTGTTCCACCGAATGACTTCACCTGAAACATTCTTTTGCGTCCCAGGAGCATAGTCTGGAATATCCTGCAACATTTTATGAGTGTAACTTAGAGAATACACAGACTACAACATTTACTTGGTGTCTTAAATCATGAAGTAATTCTCGAAAGGAATAAAGTCATTTAGCAAGCGAAGAAGTTTTTGAAAACCAAATCTTCAAGGCTTAATACTCTTCATTCTTAGGCCTGAACTGATCTACTTAACAAAATTTTTCTTTTCCGCTAGCTGACACCACACGAAAGAAAGTCCTATACTATTTTCTTTTTCTTTCTTATATACTAAATAGTCAAGGGTATTAAAGGACAGAAACTACTGGACTAAAAGGTCCGAATAAGTCATCTGACCACCAGAATGAGTTACACACCCTTGAGTTATTCAAACACGTCAATAACTTCTGCATCACATAATCCCAAAAAGACAAGAGAAGTGGTGTACCTTTTTATCTTGCACATCAGGAAGGGCAACTTGTTCCAAACTTTCTTGCAGTTCCAAACGGTATTGTGCATTTCTAAACATGTATCCAGTCATCATGACACTGTACATAAGCTGTGCAAGGTTCTCAGCTACCTGAATAAAAAACCAAATGGTTCCCAATGAAATAAGTAAGTAGCATGGAGAAAATATGAAACAGAAATGAAGAACTGCAATTCAACCCAGCTACGTGGCTTGATGTTGCTTTACCAATTATACCATATAGTGCTAAAACTGTCACTCATCCACCAGCAGAAAAAAAAAATATATATATTGAGACTATATAAAATCGACTCTGCTTGGTAGTTAAAACACGCAGTTTCACAGTATCATGTCTGTTTTCTCTCCATCAACATGGTATCACAGTCTGGTTGAGGCAACTTAAAACCATGATTAACAAGTGGACCCACACCCCTAGACCCAGCTCCAAACAAGCTCTTACGTGCCCACATACAATCATGTCAGTGACCAGTCCCTTATGCCAGTACGTGGGTGCGCCGTTGCCAGCAATCTGAACACTTTTGTTACTGGTCACAATGCACAAATCCCTTTCTAGGTAGGATTTAATTCACATACACCGGATGTGTAAAATCACAATTGTCAAATCTTTAAAAATATTTAAGTTTTACTCTTACCAAGTTACCACTTCTAAAGTAACACTTATGAATGATTGTGATAGACTGACAGTGTAAAACTTTTATTAGGGAAGTGTATAGAAGTTAAACACTTTTTAACACTGTTTTTCGTTTTCTCTTATACAAAATGCTCTGGAATTGAGCCTAACTAGGTAATACATGATAAGTGTAATTTCACCAGTGCAGCCAAGAAATTAGCATCTACCATTCCATCCAAACATAACCAGCTTGTAGAAACTGCTTATCATTAAATCATAAAATGACAGTAACCACAAGTCAAGAAGGGAGAAAATAAACTCATAATCTTACAGTGGTGACTGTTATAGAAAAAAATTGAGGAGGCAGTGTTCCAATCATATTCGTCACAGTTTGTCGCATTGCATCCACAACCTAACCACCAAAAACGAATCCCATTCAAATATAGGAAACTAACATCCATCTGTACACAACAATCAAAACGTTTCACTAATGTTCATAACAAGACAACACATTACCGGTTTAGGCGCTCTTTTCACAAACAATTCCATAAATTCCGGCTGCACGTTCTTAACATATTCCAGTAAGATTTCTCTCCTGCTCTTCGACTGACAATTTCAAAACATATAATTAATCACAAATCAGAAACACAGAAACATATATAACTTTTTAACAATTCATTCATTCATTAGAGTACTATACCCCATCCTACTTCAATTAAATTTAATATTGAAGAAACTTATGATTTCATACATAATCAATAGAAATTCCAAGTAATAATTCAATAACGAAGTACATTAATCAATAGAAAAATTATTAATTATGTTAATTTTCAGATAAAGAAAAGAGGATAAGGAATCAGTACCAGAGTGCCGTTAGGGGATTTGGAGTCGCCGGAACTAGCAGAATTGGGAGAATCATTTTTGGATGATTCAACTCTGAAACTGAGTCTTCCTTTATGGTTTGAATTTCTCGGAAAGGTGATTGATGAAGGTGAACGAGTTGGGAAGGAAAATCGAGAAATTGAAGATGAAGATAACGAAGTAGAAGTTGAAGAAGAAGAAGAAAGTGTTAATTGAGGTTTGAATGAGGGTTTCGCTGTCAATAAATACATGGTGATAAAGAAAAGGTATATGCGAAGGAATTGATTCTGTGAAGTGTTGGTTATGGTTTGTATCGGAGTTCAGTTGTGAGGGTTTGCTCTGCTTCCCACTTCAGACAGGGATGAGCTTCGCACGTGACTTGCAACTGCCCGTGCGGTTAAATAACCACACTTGAGAATGTGAGTGGATTCTTAGAACTCGCGAAGACAACAATGTCCAATTAAATGGAACCATGTGAATATTGGTTTATTACATTATATATTTTAATTTAAAATATTTAATTAACTATTTTGTAATTTTTTTTAGGATAACCTATTTTTTTAAATCAATTATCATATAAATCATATTTTGAAAAAATTCACCATATGAAAAATGAAATGGCGCATGAGACACATGATTAAAAAATAAATATTTTTTCAAAACATAATTTATTTAGTAATTGATTTGAAAAAAGATTATATTCTAAAAAATATTCCTATTTTGTTTGATATATTTATTCACTAAACAATATATTTTTACTATTAATATATAAAATATTAATATTTATGAATCATATAATGAAAAGGAGAAGCAATATATTTTTACTATTAATATATAAAATATTAATATTTATTCACTAAACAAGTATTAAGTCTTTTTGAGGTTTAAAGACTTTCGACTAAGAATAATCATTAAAACTAGGTAGAAGCTCAATTGGCACAAAGATAAAGCATGAATCTTGGGCTTAGGAATATTTCTAAGTATCTGAACTTTGTTGCGAAAGCGAATGCTACTGAGGACATTCGACATGAGGAATCCAAATTCAAATAAAAGAGAGAATTTGCTCTTATCCATTTGCAAACAAGATAAGTGACACACATCTAAGACAAGACATGCAAGGCGCCATTTGTCTTTATCTTAGTGAATAAGTTGTTAATGACAATTATTTAGATTATTATAATAAGAGTCTTAACAATAGTATTTGTGTATGGTTAATTTGTACGAGTAACTCAAATCAAAACTCAAAGTACCGATGTAGAGAAAAGAGTTGTGTGAGAATGTATGTGATGAACACCACCATTTATCTTTCAAATGCAATTTAAGTGGTTTCTTTAAAAATGTTTCTTTATTTTATGCAAGTTACATTCATGCAGTTTCATTGAGTCTTTTACGCATTGTTTAACTTCCTTTTGATTTCAGTCATTCATTTATCTTCCTTTCAAAATCTTTTTATTTAATCTTCTTGATTTAATAGTTTCCCTTGCATTCCTTTATTGTTTACCCTTCCCTTGCATTTTGAACAAGTTACTTATGAATGTTGTCGAAGTGTTCATTACATTTTCTTAGATTTTAAGTAATTAACATTTATAGCACATGTCCTAGGATCAATCTGATCGATCCTGTAAGTCACTAGAAACTTTGATGTTTTTAGAAGATCAACAGTTATTTACCAATTTTCACGGCAAATAAATTGGCACACCCGGTGGGACGATGCTATAACCGTCAGTAGATGTTTTATAACTTCCTTAAAATATTTTGTCTGCGTTTTCATTGGTCAAAAGCATTGTGAAAAGTTTGTTGCATGCAATTAAAAAGTGGAAAAGTAGCCACTACAAACGAATATACACCAAAAAGAAGACAAACAAGGAGAATGACATCGAATCAGAGTAACCCAAATGATCTTAATCCTCAAGCGAGTGGAACAAACTTTCAATCAAGTAGTTCGAACACTCAATTTGGCAACACCAATTCTCAAGGTATTCCCAGAAGTGATGTGGTGCCACCCTTATTCCTTCGACGAGAGGACAAATAGTGCCAGCCATGGTATCCAAACCAAAACCTTCGATGACAGGGCCTAGAGCGACGTATACGAGGGCATATACTCAACTTGTATTGGAGTATATTAGGGTCAATCCTCAGACTCTTCCACCAGGAACTTTTGCGTTCAGACCTTTCCCTCCCCTTAGGTTCTCACAGGCGTTACCTAGGAATCCAATTTATGGTATGCCGACTTCGATGATGCAAAACTTGTGTAGTGCACCCCCAATATTTTCAGAGAATGTGATTTCTTCGCCACTGCAAGAGTCAGGTTCTGGAATAAACATGGGACAAAACAACCAAACCATAGGGTTGGGGCACTCTACCCAAGGCCCTGACTTGACGAATGAGTCTGCAGCATATTTGAGGCAACAAATGGATGAAATCAACATGAAAATGGTACATACCTTGTCTCAAACCATGAGAGAGATCTTCCAGCCATTGATCCAGAATACTACTCAAACTAACCAACAAATGGCATCCCAAATGACGCAGATAGCAGAATTTATGGGTGTACTTGTCCCTGTTCGACACCCAACTAGGGAATACATGAGGGAAAACCAAGGTGTTGAAATAAGGGAAAACGTCCAATTGGTGAATCCATAAAATCAGGAGATAACCGAACCACCTAGGGTCGAGCCTCCTAGAAATCAAATATCAGTTCCTTAAGAAGAGGAACCAAGGGTAGTGCTAGTAAACAGAAACCAAAACGTTGATAATGTGGTACATCAGGTTCAATGTAACAACATAGCAGCGAAGAATAACTTGGCAGCCATGGTCGAAAGCATAACAACTCGAAATGCGATGAATATGAGCTTTGTCGGGCCGAATTTTACTTCACCCATAGTAGACTATATACTTCAGTCTGAAGGTTCCAAAGTTTACTACATTCTCAGGGACACTACTGAGTGTATTGTCGAACATGTGGCACATTACCTGTTCGAAGCCAGGGAAATTGCAAATGATGAGAGCCTTATGGTTAAATATTTTCCTAGTTCCCTCACCAAAAATGAATTTACCTGGTTCACCACATTGCCACATGGTTCGATTTGCAACTAGACCCAGTTAAAACGTTTGTTCCATGAACAATTTTACATGGGACAAACTGAGATTAGTTTGAAGGAGTTGGCTAGTATTAAACGAAAGTTTAGTGAGTCAATAGATGACTAATTGAATAGGTTTCGATTACTCAAGGCTAGGTGTTTATCACAAGTTCCTGAGCATGAACTTGTCGAAATGGCCGTTGGTGGCTTAAATTACTCTATTAAAAAGAGGTTGGATACCTAATACTTGAGAGATATGGCCCAATTGGCCGATATAGTTCGACAATTAGAACGCCTGAAGGACGAAAAAGCTAAGGCAAATAAGAACAAAAGAATAGCCTATATCGAGTATAATGAAAGTGAGGAGGTTCAGTATGATGAGCCTTTGAGTTTCGACGCCAACAAGATAGATCTTGCAAAATTGAAATAGGGTCCCCCTTATTCTTGTAAAATGCTAGTCCATTCAAATGGAAAATATCTTGTCAAAACTAAAAGGAATGATAGGTTTCCAAAGAAAACATACACTTTTGACATCACTAAATGTGACGAAATATTTGATTTGTTAGTTAAGGATGGTCAAATACTAGTGCCTCATGGCGCTAAAATACCACCTTTAGAACAAACAAAAAGAGAGGTTTTTATAAATACCATAATTTTGGGGTCATAAAACTTCTCAGTGTTTTCTTTTCAGGGACATGGTGCAGAACACTATACATGAGGGAAGGCTCAAGTTTGAGGAGAAACCCAAGAACCAAATTAAGATTAATGCTGACCCCCTGCAGGTAGCAGAAACAAATTATACAGAGCACAATGAAGTAAACATGATTGAAATGGCCAAAGATCCTGACAACAACACAAACAATATCGACACCAACAAGGCTTTTAGTCACAATGTTGTCGTGAGTGAAGTTATTGAAGACTTCACCAATGATGTTGTTTGTTTCAAGCTCAATAAGGATATTGACGGTAGCCAAATGAAGCACTTTATATGCGTAGCGAATGAGTTTTTCTTCAGGATATCAACTGATGTCAAGAGGGTTGGCGATGAGGTTACTGTTGATCTTCATGTTGAACTTGAGGGGTTCAGATTATAACAAAAGAAACTGTTGATAGTTTTATGTGAATGAACAAGGCTACTAAGGGCCTTGATATGGACTTCTCCAAACTAGGTCTGAAGGATGGAATTGATATAAACATGGTCGAAATAACAGAAGAACAGACTATGGACTTTGACGAACAGACTCATCAAGAAGAATATAATAAAGTAGCTTACCTCGAGGAAGAAAAAACTATTGTTGACTTTTTACAAAGATGCCAGGGGAAGAATTCTGAGGTAATGTTGTGCCCTAAGTCTAGTGCCATCTTCGACAAGAAGGCTGCCCACAACCTTCAAGAAGTGAGGAAGGCCAGAGAAAGACATGGGAAAAGAATTGCTCAAAGACAAAGGGGGTTCGATCCAATGGGATCTGCTCAGAGACAACATGGTGGAAGACCTCAAATTCCGGGAGCCAGGAAGGCCACTTTCAAGCCCAGTGGTGAGGTTCCAAATGGAAAGTTGGTTAAACCCGTCGAAGCAAAAGAAAATGGATAGAAGAAATGGGGGAAGTTCGACCTAGAAAGAGGCTCTTTGATGGAGTACTGAAAAGAGTTCAAATCATCCAACAAATATGCATACGTCTTTGAAAATTACAAAGACAAGAACCCTATGTCTAAGTCGCAATGGAGAAGGGAGCAAAGATGTAGGAAGGCACAGAGAGAAGCCTAGATAAAAGACCAAACTGAATCCAACACCAATGTTCTGGTTGACAATAATGGAGGCTATAGAGCAAAGACAATTAATAAGATGCCTATAGGGCGAAAACTATTTGCCTATAAGGAGGAGGAGACTAAGAAGAAATCTTCTCATGAAGTTGTCGAAGATGAGAACATGACCGATAACTTTGATTCAGATTCAGAGGCTTCACTAGACATTATTGTGAATGTGGTGTCGGTGATGCCAAGGGAGTACGACATAATAATTGAGGTCGAAAACCTAGATGCAAACACTAAGGCTGAGATGGAAACACATAAACCTGTGTGTTATTGTGTCATGAACAATGTCTGGGTAGAGGAGAAAAATGCCTTCTTCGAGAGGCCAACTGAATCCATGAAAGGACACTTGAAACCTCTCTATATTACTGGGAAGGTGGATAATGTGGCTGTAAACAAAACATTGGTAGATTGCAGTGCGACGATTAATTTGATGCCATATTTCTTGCTAATTAAAATTGGCAAATTCAACACTGATCTGAAACCTCATAATATGGTCCTTTCAAATTATGAGGATAAAATTGGCACCACTTAAGGTGTTCTACAAGTTGATTTAACTGTAGAATGGTGATAAGACCCATTGTGTTCATGGTCATAGAAAGAAAGGCCAATTATAACCTTCTGCTGGGAAGGAAATGAATCCATGGTGTCGGAGCAGTACCTTCTTCGATGCACCAGAAAGCAACAATTTGGAGACCTGATAGGATCGTAAAAAATATTGAAGGAGATCAAGGATACTTCAGGTTTCAGTTAACCATGTTGATGGAACTGAATTCGACAAGAACTTGACGCACATTACGCCTTATACCCCAACAGACTTCGATTTCACCCATGATGATCATGCCTTTTACTCACTGTACTTGCATCCCATTGAGGGGTTCCGTTGGGATAGAGAGGTGATAGGGGAAAAAGGAAATTTCCCCATATTTTGGGGAGCTTGTTATACACCTCATAGGTTGGGGAAGCAAAGGCAGTAATAATGACTGAGTTCGACACACCGAGAAGAATTTTGCCCTACGTGGCTGAAACTAAGTTACAAGCGGCCTTGGAGGTTGCAGAAAAACACATGGCTGTCGAAGCCAACACAAAGTTCCATGAAGAAGGTCCTGGTAAGGACTTCGATCCTGAGCCACATGACAAGGCTCAAACTGAAGAACAAGACCAAAGGCTTGATTCCATTTATGACAACGAACCTTTAGGTTTTGAAAAAGATCCATTGGAAGGTAACATAAAAATGTTGGCTCAAGATCCTTTAGAAGATATTGACTTGGGAGAAGTGGTAATGAAGAGGCATATCTACATCAGTGCCAATCTTGACCCACAACTCAAGGTCGAAGTAGTCCAGTTGTTGAAGGAAATCAAAGATTGTTTTGCCTGGGACTACGATGAAATGACTAGTTTAAAGAGAGAACTTGTTGAACACAAACGACCAATCATAATTTCAATAACAGTCTCTCTTTATATAAACCTCCTCAAGAAATTAATCTTGACTAGTTTAAAGGCCATCATAAGAAGGAATTACAATAATTACTAGGCAAGATTAATTTCTTGAGGAGGTTTATATAAAACATATATGGAAAGACGCAAGCCTTCTCACCTTTGCTTCAATTCAACAAAGATGGATTCGAATGAGGGAAGCTCAACAGGAAGCCTTCGACAAGATCAAGGAATACCTGAGTCACCCTCCAATTCTTTCACCACCTTGTAGGAAGAAGAGCATGAGATTGTACTTAGCCACGTCAGATAAAACTTTAGGGAGCATGTTGGCTCAAGAGGATGATGATGGCGCCGAAAGAGCCCTTTATTACCTTACTAGAGTCTTAAATGTTGAATAAACTAGGTATATCATGATAGAAAAATTGTGCTTATGATTGTATTTTCTTGTACAAAATTGAAGCAATATATAAAACTAGTTGATGTGTGTGTTTCGTCTAGTTGTAATGTTATTAAACATATGTTGTCTAAGCCTATTTTGCATAGTCGAATTGACAAGTAGGCATTAGCATTGACTGAATATTCTTTAACGCATAAGCCTTTAAAGACTGTTAAGGGACAAGTGGTGGCAGAATTTATAGTCGACCACTCTATTAATGAAAATGCTTTGAACTATCTAGAGGTGGAACCTTGGAAGTTATACTTCGACGGGTCTAGCCATAAAGATGGGACAATCATATGATTATTGGTTATTTCTCATAATAAAATTCCAACAAAACTCAAGTGTAAAATTGAAGGCCGTTGTTCAAACAATGAGGTTGAATATGAGGCTTTAATAGTTGGACTTGAAGTATTGTTGGAATTGAGGGCAACTCATGTCGAAATAATGGGAGACTCAGAGTTGGTTATAAGACAAATTACAAAAGAATAAAAATGCATAAAGGAAAATCTAATTATATACTTTGTAGTGGCAAATCGACTGTTGAAGAAATTCAAAGCAGTTAGCTTTCAACACATCCCTAAACTGGAAAACCAGGTTGCAAATGACTTGGCCCAAATTGCATCAGGTTATAAAATTTTGAAGGAAAAATTGCAAGATGAAATCTAAGTTAGAGGGAAGGTAGTGTCAGTTGGGATATGATGACGAAGATAATTTCACCATCTTAGTGTAACACCCCAAAATTTGCTATCTCTTTTCATAGCACTTAGCATATCATCTTGCATACATACTTTGCATTGCATCTTTGCATAGAAAAATTGAAGCATAGCATATAGCATGACAGTGATCACCTTAGATGTCGTGGTTCAGTTATATTTTGATTAAGATGGATGTTTGACCTAATCTTGGTCAAACTATTTAGGGATTACTTCAACTACAAGCTATCTGTGCCAGTGGTTATCTCTCAGTCAGCGCGTTTTAAAGTTCAAATGGTGTTGTGTGCGAAGTTTCTCTGGCCACCAAGTAAGGGTGAGTGAGAAGTTTGGTCTGGATTATCTCGATGGAGTGTTCATCAGTTTGTCAGTGGTTCATCTGTAGATTTATTTACTCAGAGAATGATTTAGGAGAATTCAAAGTGATTCAGAGTTTATTTTCTCAGAGACTCGGAGATTGATTGATTCAAAGGATTTGTTTCAAGTGCAGTGGCAGTTGTGTTCATTGTATCAGAGATTGTGGAATAATGCAAATCGAGGTTTCTGGCTATGTGCGTATTGATGGTGGTTGATTCACTTTATTTGATTAATTCTAATCCGAAACCAAGTTTTCGAGTTTATTTTCTATATTTCATTCTCATTCCCAGTTTAAATCATTTCCTTTTTTTTCACATCCCATTCATTTTTCCAAATTTTATTCGTTAACTTTTTTTTTTCCGATTATCCAACTATTCAAATATCAATAACTATTTTCCATCCTCCATATTTTTGAATTCATTTAGTGTCCAATTTTTTTAATATGCAATTAATGCCCATTCATTATTCCATAAGCCATTTTTTTAATATCCATTGCCCATATAATGCAAATATTCTGTTACATAAACTTTAGCTTCTAAATACCATAAATACCATGAATCATTTACATATACATCCAGCCATATTATGATTTCATTGTGGAAAAAAAAAAGTCACTAGCCTTCATGTGCCAATTTCTATACAGGTCCCACACCATACAAGTAGCCATCACATTTTTACCTCCATCAAAAGTCAGTTTCTTCAAGCCAAACCAATTTCAACCAACACGCACAACCCCACACAACAATTTTCTTGCACGCGTCACACACTTAAAATACACTGCAATTGGAATAAAATGCATCCTCCCACGTGAGAAAACCAAGCACACAACGCAATATTTCTGCAGCAGTAGACACGCAATAGGCCCAAATGTAACATACATGCTTTCCGGATGAGCATAAAAAACGCGTTGAAAAATAACAGAATGATACAAAAAATAAAAGGGGGGTATTTCATGGAATGATAGAGGGTGAGCATAAAAACAGAAAAAATATTATCACACTTCGATGGAAAAAACGTAACAGAAAAAAATCATCATAACTTCACAAAACAACCAAAACCGATTTGATTCTTCATCATCACAACCAACAAAAATCGAATTGATACATTTCATAACAGAAAAAACAGAAAACTCAATCAACTTCACTTCTCAACAAAAACAAGAACAGAATTTCGTTCCTCACCTTAATCAATAAGAAAATTCTTCATCATTCATTCATTTATCATCTTCATGAGAAAATCAGAACTCATCACTTCAATTCACCATAGTTGAGTTCAATTGCTCTTCTTCATCATTCTCAGGTTGAACACAAAAAAACAAATCTCAATCACTCTTCTTCTTCGCACGACTCAATCTCCTTCATCAACCTAATAAGAACTCATCATTCTTCCTCATCAAACAAAACCAGAATCCATCAATCCTTTTCATAAAGCATAACTGAATGGATAATCTCTCTTCAAAAAGCTACATCACCATTCGATTGCATCATAATCGGATTCTTCATTGAACATCAATTTTGAGGTGTATGAAGCAAAAATGACCAAAACTCAAGTTTCTTCCAAATGAGCCCATATTTTACCAACCTAAACTCAATTATAAGATTATGCACGACCCATAGATCATAATACCTGATTTTTTTATATTTATTTTATATTATATTAGATTTATTTTATTTAAATTTAATTTTAATTAAGATAAATATTGAAAAATCAAATATTTGATCTTAGGTCTATTTTGGGATCAAATATTTGATGTTTATGATGATTGTAAGTGTCTAAAATCGTGCAAGACCAAAAGAGTATGATTTCGTTTATTTTTTTGACCAAATTGGAAATATCTTTTCTTCATCCTCAACTAACCTCTTAATCCATCACAAAAGCCCAAAATATGACCTAAATTTCACCCTCTATAAATACTTATCATTTCCACAAGTCAAGAGGACGAACTTTTTTATCAAAGAGAGCATACAAAACTTCAAAAAACTCAAGAGTAAGTTGGATTCGGTTTTAGGGTTGCAGTCATTCTCAAGGAGGTTTAAAGGTTCAAGAACATTCCTTAGACTCTTTTGAAGGCGTACCAATCATCACATTGCTCAAAAACCTCATAAAGCGCCATAACCGAATTTGCTTTTTTTCTTCTTCAGTTTTTCGATTTCATATTTATACGCATGAGACATCTAATCTCTTTGTATATTTGTGTTTTGTATGATGTGAGCAAGCTATATGGACGATCGAATTGAAGTTTAGGGCACCATGTAGAACTAAATTGTTGGTTAATCTATTGTAATCTGTTTCCGCCGATACTTTGAAGGTTGCGGTAGTGATAAGAATTTCAATCTTACAGGTAAGTCAAGTAAGTGTTACTGTTTTGATTTACTCCGAATTTTTTTCAGAAGTTCAGAAAATTTTCGACCCTCAAAATCGCAAATTCCTCTTTTTTCTATTTTATTTGATTTATTTTCTATTTCCATATTTTCAAACAAATCTGAAAAAAATTGTGCACTCTTTATTTGATTTTATTAGATTTTTAGCATCGTTTTAATATTTTTTAGATTTTATTTTAATTGCTTTTCTTATTTTTCATATTTTAAAATCTGCAGTGATTTTATCTAACTTTGTTTTTTTTCTTCTTCTAATAACATGATAAAAACATATCCTCCTCTCATCTCAAAGACTTAATATTCTTCCGATCTTTTCGTTTCGATTATTTTACAATTTCTAAAGATAATGTAACTGTTAAAGCCTTGTAATAGTTTAGGTTTATTTTCCGCACTTTATATTTTCTGTCAGGATTTTTTATATTTATGTATCTCACCCAAAGCCATGTAATAGTTTAAACTAGGGTTTTATTTTTCTGCAAAAAATATAAACTGCGTGGTTAGTAAACCTAGGGTGTGAAAAGAATGAATGCAAAATTAATTGGACCTAGTCCACTAAATTCAAAAGATAAATATCTGAAATTAATATTCACACACGTAAGTCAATCGTTATATGATTGCCATCTGCACCTCCTAGGGTTTCTCCTCTTGGTTGCCTTACGAAATATGGTCAAGTCCCTCGAACGTGGGGGTATCTTAGTAAAAGTTGCCTACGAACAAAAATCATCAAGTCCCTTCAAGATAAAAGATCATAGTCCCTTAGAGTTGCCTACGAATAAATGATCTCGTCCCTTGATGACACTACGAAAATGATCATCCCTTCGAATTACTAAGATACCTCTACTGGTTGCCTTCTATGACCATACGATGACCTTACGCCCGTCCCTTCAAACATCCAAGGTAAAGACTACTTACTCACTAATAGTAAGGACAGTCTTACCCCTAAAGGAAATAAATAACAAGAAAGACCTTACAAACTTAGGGTAAATAGTTCTTAAGTACTTGCTCATTTCTTTTCAAAACACTTTTTACACCCCACTTTTCAAAATACTTTCAAACTAAACACTTTGTATATATCCATACGAGGATCATTGCAAAGTTAAAGATTTATGAAAATATTTTCTAAACACACACTACATTATTTTTCAAACAAAAGTAAAGTGAGCTAAGCAATTAAGAGCCCATGGATAACCATGGATACAAAGGGTGCTAACACCTTCCCTTTGTATAACTTACCTCCCGAACTCAAATCTTCTTAAAGGTCTTTCCTGTTCTTTTATTCCTTTTCCTTAATGGATAAAATAAAAGTCGATGGCGACTCTTGCTATCTGCAACATAGATTTTGAAAACAAAAACGCTCAAGTCAGTCCTCCCACCGTGTTACAAACACATATAAATAGGAGATCAATCCAACACAGTACAGAAGACTCAATGGATCACTTCGATACCTTTGTCAGAGAAGGTATGATCTAGTATACAGTGTAAGTATGATGAGCAGGTTCATGCATAAA
Organism: Lathyrus aphaca; assembly: GCA_963966055.1. NCBI lineage: Eukaryota > Viridiplantae > Streptophyta > Magnoliopsida > Fabales > Fabaceae > Lathyrus > Lathyrus aphaca. Next base: position 16,397,516 of record OZ014524.1, read on the forward strand.
CCAAAGGAATCACATCTAGCAGCGACGAAAAGGATACTAAGGTATCTGAAAGAAATTCTCAACTATGGAATTTTATTTCCTTCAGCTGATGATGGAAAAGAATGCAGGCTAGTGGGATACACCGACTCAAGTTAATGTAGTGATGTTGATGATAGAAAATCCACAGTTTGCTATGTGTTTATGTTAGGTAGTGCACTAGTTGCTTGGAGTTCAAGAAAAGAACCAGTAGTAGCATTGTTGTCTTGTGATGCCGAATACATAACTGCTTCTCTTATGCATGTCAAGCAACGTGGATGGTGAATCTGGTCGAAGAGATTACAAGGAAGGATCATGAAGCAGTTACCATGAAGATCGACATTATGTCTGCTATCAATATGACAAAGAATCCAATAGCATAAGGAAGAAGCAAGAACATTGAAATAAAATTACATTATCTTCGAGAACAGGTGGCAAAAGCGAAGCTGAACTTGGAACATTACAGAATTGCGAATAAGATTGTAGACATCATGACGAAAGGAGTGCAGGTCAAAGTTTTCAAGAAATTAAGGTCTATGATGGATGTAGATAGCTTAGACACAATGAATTAGGTGGTGTGTTAAATTGTAATTTCTTGTGTCGAAGCATGTTGCTCAACACAATTAAGGAAGTGTCGAAATTGTGTGAGTGTCGAAACGTCGAAGTAGTGTACTTCGACAATTTCTTTGACTTAGGTCTAATTTTGAAGTGTTAGCAAAATTAGGTATTTTGGGTATTGCTTAAGGAGCAAACAAGCCCAAAATCTATAAATAGGGAATAACTCTTGTCATTGTAAAAGAACTTGTAGTTGCAAAGAATAAAAATAATTCATTTTGAGAAGCATAGAGAAACTCTGAAGAGTTAGAACAAGAGGGATAATCAATCAAGAAGATTGATTCTTATTTATCAAGATTTGATTCGTACTTCATCAAGTTTTGGTGAAATTTTTTAATGCAAATCAAGTGGATTTCCAACACATCCTAGGGTTCAAAGATAATGAAAAAGTAGGGAGAATCCTCAATAAATTATTTTCTTTAGTGATAACACCCACCATGACGAACTTTGATGTTTCAAAGATCCTCATTGATGGAGGAAGCTCAAGCGATATTATGCACACAAAACGTTTCACCAAGTTAAGCATAAAGAAAAAGGTTTCAACTAATCAGTGACCCACCACTGGGGTTTCCTTAAACTTATGGCCTTTGGAGAAGGAAGAGACTTCAGGACAATGCATATTTTATTCCTGGTGGCCCATTGCAAACACTGACTAAAGTATTAGATTGCTAACCTTACAGGAATCCATCTCAGATCATCTGAGACCTCAACCACCCTCAGAAGTCTTTCCACAATGGTCATCTTCAACCTTTCCTCCATTCTCTATACTAATAAATCTATTTTGCTTATCACCTCATTAAACTTCAAATTCTGGTGAAAATCATAGAGTTGAAACAAAAATACATTATGCTAGTTGCCTTTTTATGTTAATACTACCTTGGGAGGAGTAGAGTTGCAATAAGCTCTGACTTCTTTGGGCTAACAAATCAACGTATGATACGGACACACCTATGCAAATGTAACCATTCATCAATAGTGCCGTATTAAAACTGAAAAAAGTATGCAGTCTTCTTTATTAATATCATACAGTAAAAGTGAAAGTGGAGAAAATTAAATTACCATTTCTATGCAACATCATTCTGTAGAATATTCTATGTTTTGTCCTTCAATAGATATCATCTACACTGCCGTTTAGACAAAGGGTGATTGTCTCCATTAAACCTTTCATGATTAATATTATTTTCTTGTTGAGTGTTTGTAGTTGTGAATAAGATATTCTCGGTTGTGTTTTCTTGTCTATACACATGAATTCCATACCATTTTACAATTGCCATTCTTCTAAGTCCATGAACAGCTTGTGCCATCAAATGCTCATCTTGACAATCCTCGCATGAAATTTCCACATGATTCCAACCACGTTTCAACCATATTTTTCTACTGCCAATAAAATCTCTTAGATTAAACATCCACACATGTTCTTTTACAATTGACCAACTAGAACATTGCGATAGTATTGTTTTATGGCCGTTGATGATTAAACAGATGTTAACTAGAAAATGGTGAGGCAGTTTTTCCAACACTCCAAAAACAACACACACACAGATACTAGGGAATGTCTCACGAGCATGAAAGGAAATGGATCTTTCACTGCTGCGATGATCAAACCATTCTGGTATACTTGATCCTGGAAGCATTACACTTTTTTCTCCAGTTTCATGAAATGCCTGATCACACATAAAATAATCAAAATTTGAAGGCAAATGATTCACAAAACAAACATACACTAAATGGTTGAGATAATAAGGGGTTATATATCGGTCTAGAGTCTGATCCTGCTACTATTGAGAATATTCTATCCTTATTTACACGATTCGATTTTTTTCTTAACAACTACTAACATATCCCCTTCCCTTTAACAAGCTAACTCCTAACATTTGTTTATAGAAAAAAATTGAAATATGTTTTCGGCCATTACACATATACCACTTTGCTCTTAGTCTCTAAAAATATTTCTGCGCAAATATATGACTTAATAACTTTGGTCATTGTTATTTTGGCCCATGAAAATTTTGTTTATGTTGAAATTGATCTCTATAATTTGTGATGTATTTGCTGACTGAGTAAAACCATATTTAAACCTTGAAAAAGTATACTTAGTACAAGCAAATTCAATCATGAAAGATTATAGAGGAAAACCTTACTTGGCTTACTAGTACACTTTGTGACTGTGATGTCAGTGATGTGCAATTCAATGCATCTATATTTCTCAACTTTGGTGGAATTTCTGAGATTTCTTGAAGCAGATTGCAGTTTGTTAACAGAAGAGTGTTCAAGTTGATACATTCTTTAATGCATGGTGGAAGGATAGTGAAATTACTGTAAGATAGGTCCAAGTGTACAACGTTGGCGAAACCACGGAGGCAGATAAAAAGATGTTCATTTGTTAAATTGCAAGAGCTCAAATACAGATGAATCTTGTTTGGAGACACAGTGAATTTCATTGGTCCATTATTATCTTCACATTCAGTAGAAATGCCAAACCCTTTACATGAGTCAGCTTGAATTTCTTCAAGTCTTGGTAGTGTAAAAATGCTACTAGGTAGCTTATCAAGCCTAGTACAATCCATCAGTGTTAAAACTTCAAGTCCTGTCACATTTCCAATTGAAAATGGTAATTCCTCAATGCCAGTTTGCCACAAGTTGATGTGTCGCAGGTTTTCGATCTTGCACAATATTTCTGGGAACCTCACAAGTCTCGGGCACTCGGAGAAAGAGAGAACTTTAAGAGATGCCAACTCGAATGAATCAGGGATTTTTTCTAGATTAGTGCATCCTGTGGCTGTCAGCTCTTTAAGGTTATCAAGAAATCCAACAGAATCATGAATGTTTGTAACATTTATACAATTATCAAGATACAATGCCCTTAGGTTTGGGATACCAGACATATCAGGTACTTCTGTTACATATATACAGTCAGTGAAATCAAGGCTAATCAAACACTTCATATTCTGTAACAAAAAATACCAACAATTAGACAATACATTTGATGCTATTATTTGCCATTTAAGCTCAAAGGGAATATTTCACATAGCACTTATACATACCTTGAATTTGTTGAAAATGAGACAACTAGAAGGCAAATTGACAAAATCAGGTGGCAAACAGCATGAAGGATATCCACTCCAATCCAGAACTCTTAAGCTATCAGGGAGATGTTGGAGGACTTCGGAATATACTGCATCCTTAATAATTAGTATTCTCAGGCTTTTCATCTCTTTGAAGGCTTTGTCATTTAACTTCTCTACACTTCCTTGCGGTAAGTTGTCCAATATCATGACTTCGATTTTATCATTTTCCTTTCCAAACAAAAATATGTTAACGACTGCAACTGTTTTTTCAAGTTTTCACAGAAAAGAGAAGCATTTGTTCACAAAAATTAAAGAGCACTTCTATTTCTAAGGATTTCTACAAGAGATAGAAGAACACGTAAAAATAGGGCATTTGACCTTGGTTGATCATATATGGAGAAGTGATTGATTATTATTTTTTGAAGTGGTACTTCCTTCTTGAGTTTCTTGCGAGACTCGTTCGTAACAATAATCAAATTATAGAAAAAAAGTTGTATTTGTTCATACTAACATAATTACATAATAAATGTTGTCAGCTAAACAAAATTTGGCAATGAGACTTAACTAAAAGGCTTGTTTGTTTCACATATCTTTGTTTAAAAACTAAAAAGTAAATAGAGCAAATAAAATAGTTCTTACCGCAGTTTCGTCTAAAACTCGAAGAACATCCTCGGGTAGCCATACCCTACTTCGCTTGCAAGGATTTGTGGGTGATTCTTGTTGTACTATATTTATAGCCATGTCTATTATATGATCATGCACCATCAAACTTCCACTGGGAGTGATTGATATAAGGGATCTATCCTTAAGTCTGTCAATACCAGATTGTGTAAAGAAACCACAAGCGGATAATACTTCTTTGACATATGAAAATGGTTCTCCAGAAAAGAAACATGCAATGTCGGTGAAAATTCTCTTCTCTTGTTCGTTCAAACTATTACAACTCACTTCAAGTATACTTTGAGTTTTTTCATTGCAGATTTTTTCATATCTGCCTAATGAAATCTCCCATTCATCTGGTGATTTTTCTGATAAATCAGAACCAATAATCTTTAAGACCAATGGAAGACCATGCGAATATCTGATTGCGCGACCCCATACTTCTTCAAGATTAGGTCTTTTTGATATGGAACTTAAAAGTACAAGAGCTTCATGATAACTAAATACAGGTACATCATATAAATTTCCAACTCCATGAGCAACTAGAATATCTTTACGCCTAGTAGTTATGATAATCCTACTTCCACAACCAAACCAACTAGGTGTTCCTGCTAAATTCTTCAATTGATCCAATTTGTCAACATCATCAAGTATCAAAAGAATCCTTTTATTTTGCAACTTCTTGACCAGGGTTGGAATTCCTTCATTCTCATTACGCAGCTTGATACTCTCGCCAATTGTATCAGAAAGAATTACCTGTTGTAGATATGTCAATCCATATTTGGTTGAATTTACTCTAACATCATGGAGGAAGCAAAGACCCTCAAATTGTTGGCCAATGGAATCGCACACCGCCCTTGCCAAAGTAGTTTTTCCTATTCCACCAACCCCACATATTCCTATCATGATAACAGTGGGATCAAGCATTTGTAAACGGTATAGTATATTAGGCACACGTATCTCAAGTCCAACTGCATGATAATCAACATGTGAAAGGTTTTGTTTTGATGTTTTGTGCACCGTGTCGGCGATCCTTTGGATAAACTCATATTCATATTCATGTCTGTCAAAGTACAAAATGTTATGAATACTCAACTAAATTCATCGTGTCTAGTTTTATTTGTTCCAAAGAAAGGAAGATTGTGAAGAATTTCTCTATTGAACTGATTCAACTTAACCATCATTTACAATTCATGTACAATATATAAAGACGCGGGAATGTGAAGACTGAAGCTAACTTGCTATGACAGAAAGCTAATTAACAAATGTGAAGTCTAACATTTCATCAAACACGTGACTTGCAGCTTAAGAAAGAAAAGAGAACATACATACCCATCTTTAAAAGTCCATCCAGCCAGATTAGAAGCTTCACGTAAAGCCAACTTATAACTTGGCACTTCCTCCTTCATTTTCTCTTCATGCATAGACAATTGATGTCCATAATTCCCGGTATGATTTCGAACCTCTGATGGATCCACTTTGTAAAACACGGGAATCACCGTTAGTTCCTTGTCTTTGTAACACCCGATGATTTTGACAAGTTCTTGAAGGCACCATTTTGAGGATGCATAGGTTTTAGAGAAAACAACTATGGCTATTCTAGACTCTTGAATTGCTTTGAAAATGGTGGGTGAAATCTCTTGTCCTCTCTTAATGACTTCATTGTCCATGAAAGTTTTGATTCCTTTTAGGTGTAAAGCACGGTAGAGATGACCGGTGAAACCATAGCGAGTATCTTCTCCTCGGAAACTGAGGAAAACATCGTAAGTACAAGTTCCGTTGGAAGAAGGAAACACTGCTTGTTGTAGCTCCATTTTTCATACACGCACCTCTTTTGTTGAACGTTAATGGGTGATATTTAAAAATGTTGAAAGAGTTGAGTGTTAATGGGTATAAAAGTCATTAATGTAACATCGCAGAAGTTTCATGGAAGGAGTTGTGATTCTTCTTCGTCAAACAGTACTAATTCTGCGTCGTTAAACATATGGTGCTAACGATAGTGATTCCATTAAGTGCTTTCAATTATGTTAATCACTTTACTATGTTTAGATTGGTGGACCTTAAAGGAGCTGAAGTGAATGAAGTTGAGTGGGGTGGACTAGAATATCTCAATATTTTAGTATTGTTAGAAAAAATAAGTGTGTTCGTATTAGTTGAAAAATTTTATTAGACCAAGAATGACAATTATACTCATAATACTCAATGGGTATCCGTTAAAAGATACCAAAAAAAAAAAAAGTTCTGGTTATCTAATACTTGTTCCCATCCTGGGCTAGAGATTTTTCTGTTATCCCTGGTCCATATTTGGAAAATGAGGGGGAGATGAGGATATGATGATATTCAATAAAGGATGTTACTCATATAAAGTGTTCATAAGAAGTTGTATATTGGTATCCAAAGAATGTCTAGAAGAATGTGAGTAGCACCATGGTTGTTTGCAGTATCTATTGTTGGTTTGTTGGTTTTTTCATTTGTTTTTTTTTATGTACTCACTTGTTTTGAATTTTATAAGTTGTTGTTGCTTTTTGATGGTGGTCTTATGTCATTTGTCGATTTTGAGGCGAATAAGAGGAGAAAAAGAGAATGACACACTTTTTTGATAATCTTTGTCTTTTGTATACTATATGTGGTGTGTTTTCTTGAAGAAGTGTTAATATGTGTTTTGCTTAAAAAAATAGACAAATTGAGAGATTATTGTTCCTTTGATTGGCTTTTTTTTTGTAGTCAACTTGTTGAGGAAGATGGCTTGACATGTTGTATGACATTTTGGCCTAGGTGTTGTTCATACTGCTCAGACTGAGTTTTGTTGTTTCAAGTAATTGGATAATTTCTGTAGGAAACTTGTCGAGCAAGATGTTAAGCACATGTTGTTTGACATCTTGGGTGTGTTACACTGATTGGATTTTAATGCATTTCATATTTGTTTCAAGATTTGGTCCAAGTTTTTACTAAAGTTGTTTGATATAAAGATTTGGTTATAAGAAACTTGTTATGCAAGATGTCTATAACATGTTACGTGACATCTTGACACGTGGACTGCTCTTACTACATGTTTGATTCGTAGTAAAAGGGGGTGGTTTTGTTATCGCCTCCACAAGAATTGTTTTGATATAGGATGTTTGTCGTTCAGTAGTTTATCGTTTCAAGAAAGGGGTTTTCAAAGTTTGTTTCATAAATTGTCACGATTTAGTAGCAAAGATTAAATTTTAAGTTGCTTGTTTAACAAAAGTATATCAAAAGTAGTTTTCATTCATCCTAACTTATACATATTCTCTTATTCTTATATGTGAAGTCGGATCCGATTAATATCATTGTGTATTATCTCAATACCGTCTATGTCTAGATCGGTTTCGTGAGAAATATCCTATTCATCGCTACATGATCTCTTCATATAACAATTGTGAGATATTGGAACGAAATGTAGATTTAACATGTCTTCGAAGTCCGCTCACATGTTGTCAAATTGTACCCTAAGTTAGCTTGTAATGGGTAATTGTTAAAAAGCTCATTAGACTAGTATGTTAGTTTTCTTATAAATAACATATTAGTCTCTCATCTTTTGTATAAGGGAAAATAGGAAGATAAAATCCTAATTCAAAAGTGAGAGAGGTTATTTGTTATTCTTGTATACTTGTAATCTTGTTTCAAGAGAAAGGAAAGAATAACAGTTTATAACCAATCCTTATTGTTATCCTTGGTTACCCTAACCCTTGTGGGTTTATTGATCATAAAGAAACCTATTTTACTTTATTTCTAAGGTATCTGATTCACAATAAATTGGTGCGGTGAGCATGGAGAAGATGCCTTCAACAAAGTATGAGATTGAAAAATTCACCGGAGTGTGATTTCGGTCTGTGGCACTTGAAGATGAAAGCCCTACTTGTTCAGCAGGGTTGCTTAGAATCGTTGAAGGGAGAGGCAGTCATGAATGATGCGTTAACGACAACTAAAAATACCGTCATGATTGAGAAAGCACACAACGCAATATTGTTGAGCCTTGGTGATGAGGTTCTTCGACAAGTATCAAAGGAGACGACGACATCAGGGTTATGGTTGAAACTTGAAGGTTTGTACATGACCAAATCGTTGGTGAACCGACTCTACCTGAAGCAATATTTGTATTCATTCAAGATGAGTGAAGATAAAGTGTTGGCTGAGCAGTTGGGTATGTTCAACAAGCTGACTTTTGATCTTGAAAATATTGATATGAAGATCAAGCATTGTTACAGTTATACGTTTTTCCCAGAACACGTGCTCACTTCAAATAAACCCTCTTGTATGGAAGAGAGTCTCTGACCTCTGAAGATGTTCAATCTGCCTTGTATTATAAGGACCCGAACGAATAAAAGGAGCACAAACCTTAGATGGTAGGTGAAGGTTTGGTCGTTAAGGAGAAATTCTTGCAAAGGATGGTAAGTTCGACAAGAAGAAGGGTAAAAGTCAGTAGAAGTCTTATAGTGGTAAAGTATATGGTGTTCAATACTATCATTGTAAGAAGGAGGGTCACATTCGAAAGGTGTGCCCTGAACGCCTAAAAGATCATGGAGGTAAGGATAATGGCAATGCTGCCATTGTTCAAGATGATTTTGACTCATCTGATGTTCTTGTGGTTTCAAGCGGCGACTCAAGAAAATAGTGGATTATGGATTCAGGTTACACTTGGAACATGACTCCAAACAAAGATTTTTTCTAGGAACTATGTGATCAAGATGGTGGATCGATGCTGCTGGGAAACAACAAAGCTTGTAAAATTGCAGGTATTGGATCTGTGAGATTCAATCTCCATGATGAGTTAATAAGACTATTGACTAAAGTTAGGTATGTACCTGGCTTGAAGAGAAATCTGATTTCTCTTGGTGAATTCGACAAGAAGGGATATGTCTTTCAAGGAGATAAAAATATCCTAAGAGTCATGAAGGGGTCGAAGGAAGTCTTGAGAGACGTGAAGAAACAAGGCTTGTATACTTTTGAGGCTGAAGTTGTAAGTGGTTCAGCAAATGTTGCAACCACGAAACTCATGTCGAAGATAAAATTATGGCACGTGAGATTGGGCCATGTCAGCGAAAGAGACCTAGTCGAACTAGGGAAATTAAACCTACTAGGTGGTGACAAAGTCGAGAAGTTGGAGTTTTGTGAACCTCGTGTATTTGGTAAATCCTATAGGGTGAAGTTTAACAAAGGTAAACAAAGAACATGTGGATCCCTTGATTACATCCATGCTGATATTTGGGGGCCTACAAGGAATCTTTCACATTCAAGAGTGTAACGCGGTGGGAGAAATGAATTGGGTGATTTTGTTTCCAAAAACTATGTTGCGGATAGCAAGAGTCGCCACCAACTTTTATTTTATCTAATAAAGAAAAGGAATAAAAGAACAGGAAAGACCTTTTAAAAAGATTTGAGTTCGGGGGTAAGTTATACAAAGGGAAGGTGTTAACATCCTTTGTATCCATGGTTATCCATAGGCTCTTAACTACTTAGCTCACTTTACTTTTGTTTGAAAAATAGTGTAGTGTGTGATTAGAAAATATTTTCATAAGTCTTTAACTTTGTAATGATCCTCGTATGGATGTATACAAAGTGTTTCGTGTGAAAGTATTTTGAAAAGTGGGGTGTAAAGAGTATTTTCAAAGAATGAGCAAGTACTTAAGAACTAATTACCCTAAGTTTGTAAGGTCTTTCTTGTTATTTATTTCCTTTAAGGGTAGGATTGTCCTTACTATTGGTGAGTAAGTAGTCTTTACCTTGGATGTTTAAAGGACGGGCGTATGGTCATCGTATGGTCATAGAAGGCAACTTGTAAGGGTATCTTAGTAATTCGAAGGGACTATCATCATTTTCATAGGTTCATCGAGGGACGAGATTATTTATTCGTAGGCAACTCGAAGGGACTATTATCTTTTATCTGAAGGGACTATGATGATTTTTTAGTCGTAGGCAGCTTTTACTAAGATACCCCCACGTTCGAGGGACTTGACCATATTTTTGTAAGGTACGCAAGAGAGGAAACCCTGGGAGGTGAAAATGAAAATCGTAAAACGATCGACTTACGTGTATGAATATCAGTTTCAGTTATTTATCTTGTACTTAGTGGGCTAGGTCCAATTTATTTATCATACAAGTCTTTGCACTCCCTAGGTTACTAACCATGCAGTAATATCATGCAAAAATTAAAAGCAGAAATTAAAGTCCCACGCTATTACATCGGGGAGGGGGTACATTTGTCTTTTAGGGGGATTGCAGAAATTAAAATGCGGAAAATTAAACCTAAAATATTACATAGGAGGAGCAGTTACATAATCGGGAATAAAAGCAAGAACATAAATTACATAGTCGTGCGGCCTATACAATTTTTCTAATAAAATAAATAATTAAGACAAAATTAAATTAAATTAAGAAAAGAAATTAATCGGTTTTTATGGAAAATTAGGGTTTTGAAAAAGTTAAGGTTTAGAAAAAAAAAACAGGATTGCTTAGGGTTAGCAAAAAAAATTAGGGTTTAAATTAATCTAAACCTAATTAATTAATTTAATTTACAAATTTAATAAAAAACTAATAAACTAATTTTTATGAAAAATATTATGTAAGAAAAAATATTAAGAATTAATTATAAAAATTGTTTTATTTAAAAGGAATTAGGATGATTAATTTTGATTAATTTGAGGTTAGTGATAATTAATTATGGTTAATTAAAGAAAATAATAACAAAATATGAAAAAGAAAAAGAAAACGCCTAAAAAGAAAGGGTGGAGGCCTGGATTCGAACCCAGGACCTCCACCTCCCAGCTTCAGCACGTTACCACCAGGCCACATGCACTTCTGTGACAAATAAGTGCAACGAATTAATTATAAAAAAAAACGAAATTCAAATCCTGAAAAACGCGCGCTGATGGTCATCTTCTTCCTCCAGCCCTTTTGATTTTGCTACGAAATACCTACAAATTTGCTACGATTTTTTCGTAGCTAATTCCCTGTGTTTTTTAAACAATAAAAAATATGTGAAATTAGGTCAATCTAAATACACCAACCAATTGCGCATAAGTTTTACAATCCAAATATGTCATCAAATCGTCTTGAAAACGTCTCAATCGAAAGTCTCCAATTTCAAACTCCAAACCCTAGTTATGGCATTTTTGTATCCTGCATTGAAACTCAAAACCAATTGCCCAGAAAGATTCTAAACTTCAAAACAAACAAGAATATGTGATCAAATGCAATTTATAATACGCATACGTAATAAATCGAAATTCAAGAAAACAAGAAAAGGTATGGAATCGATTTATGCATTTTGTCATGTTTTTGATGATGGTGATGATCGAGGCATGTCTAGAATGCTTCAAGGAAGTGATTTCCACCTTCAAAATGCTTGGAGAATGGATGGAACAAAGAAACCGAATTTGAGGTTTTTTGTGAAACTTTGAAATTTTGAAAGTGGTTATTTTGCTCTCCAAAATTCGTCCCTTGTAATGTGATGATGTTGTATACTTATAGTAGTGTAATTTAGGTCAGAAATTTGGGCCTTGAGGGATTGTTCTTGGGTTGCTTGTGTGTGAAGAAACAAGGTTTCCAAATTTGTTAAAAATCACATGTAATCATACTTGTTTGCTTGTGTGTGAAGAAACAAGGTTTCCAAATTTGACCAAACTTGTAGGGAAGGCCTTGAAACTTGACATGAGGATTCTTTGAGGTATATAGGATGTCATGAAGCCCACTTGAGGCTTTGGAAGTCCATTTTGCTTTGTGAAACTCAAAACCCTGGTTTCAGATCCATTTCTTAGGAGGAGGCTTTGTCTGATAAAACCTTGAATCCTTTTGAGAAATTGTGAATCTTGTGACCATTAGGAGACCTCTTGAGACACATTATCTTGAATATGGGAGGGAAAATGTTGGGTTACAACAAAAAGCAAGGTATTTTATATCCATAATTGATGATTATTCGAGAAAGTTATGGGTATTCATTCAGAAGATAAAGGATGAAACTTTTAAGAATTTCAAGAGTTGGAAGGTTCTGGTCGAAACTCAAACTGGAAGAAAAGTCAAGAGGTTGATAAACAGATGTCCTTCGACCGCGTTAGATATGAAGGCACCTGAAGAAGTTTGGTCGGGACATCCACAAGATCTCGACAAACTAAGAGTACTTGAATGTGTAGCATATGCTCACATTAGGCAAGACAGGGTCAAACTTAAAGCTATGAAAAGCATGTTCATGGGATACCCTGAAGGAGTCAAAGCTTATAGGCTATGGTGCCTAGAGAAAGGTAACATGAGGTGTATCACTAGTCGAGATGTAGTTTTCAATGAAGCTGAGATGGCTTTCAAGAATACTAGTGATGTTATCAAAGAGCTAGAACAGGGAGAAACTCCTATTGAGGTTGAGCATAGTGATGCTGAATTACATGACCCAAATGAAGTCGAAGAAGAAGCAAAAACTATTGTAGAAGATAAGGAGACTGATAATTACTTTCGACTGGAAAGAGACAGGTTGATAAGAGTCATCAATCCACCTCATAGACTTGGTTATGCAGATCTTATAACTTATGCCTTAATCTCTGTTGGTGAGGTTCTAGAAGAAGAACTTAGAGATTATAAGGAATTTATGAGGAGTCGAAATAAGACTGAATGGCTGAAGGCCATGGATGATGAGATGAAGTTTCTTCATGATAATAACACATGGGAACTTATCGAAAAACCTGTTGGAGTCTGGTTAGTCATTTGTAAATGGATTTTAAAAGTTAAGGAAGGAATCGAAGGAGTGGTGTCGAAGAGATACAATGCAAGGTTGGTTGCAATGGGTTTCACTTAGAAAGAAGATGTCGACTTCAATGATGTGTTCTCTCCTATTGTGAAGCACATGCCTATTTGAATGTTTCTTGCCATGGTGGCACAATTCGACCTTGAACTGGAACAAATGGATGTGAAGATTGCGTTCTTGTATGGTGATCTTGATGAAACAATCCTGATGAGGAAACCTGAAGGGTATATCAAAGAGGGGAAAGAAGAGTATGTGTGCAAACTAAAGAGATCTTTATATGGGCTGAAACAATCTCCTCGACAGTGGAATAGGAGATTCGACAAGTTCATGGCACGCATAATTTTCATCAGAAGTCAGCTCGACCACTGTGTTTACTTCAGATTTCGACCAGGTAATTCATTTGCTATTTTGTTGCTTTATGTGGATGATATTATAATATAAAGCAACAATGAAGGATATGGGAGTTGCGTCCAGGATTCTTGGGATTGACATCTGAAGAGATAGAAAGCAGTCAAAATTATGTTTGCTCAAGAGGCATACCTACTGAAGATTCTAAAAACGTTTGGTACGTCTAATTCAAAGCCTGTTGTGACTCAGACAACCCCTCAATTCAAGCTGAATATAGATCAGTGTCCTAGTACTGATGTCGAAATAACTTAGATGGATAGCATTCCATATGCTAATATAGTAGGTTCTTTGATGTATGTTATGGTATGTACTAGACCCGACATATCATATGCAATAAGTCTTGTAAGCAGGTACATCGCGAATCCTGGAAAGGCACACTGTCAAACATTGAAGTGTATTATAAAGTGCATAAATGGGTCTCTGAGCAGAGTCCTAATTTATGGTGAAGCCTTGGGTGAAGATAGTAAAGCAACAATCAAAGGATATGTCGACTCTGATTATACAGGTTGTATGGATTCCAAAAAATCTATTTCTGGATATGTTTTGACTATGTTTGGCATAACAACTAGTTGGAAAGCAACTCTTCAGAAGGTTGTTGCCTTATCAACCACTGAAGCGGAATACATCGCCCTAACTGAAGTTTTAAAGGGAGCATTGTGGCTTGAAGGTTTTGCAAAGGAGTTAAAACTTCAAGGTCTAGGTATTACTGGTAAATGTGATAGGCAAAGTGCAATACACCTGTCGAAGAACTCGGCCTATCGTGAGCGAACCAAGCACATTGATGTAAGGCCGCATTTCATCAAAGGGGTAATCGAGTGTGGAGAAATCCAAGTGTTGAACGTTTCGAGAGATCATAATGTTACTGGTATGATCACCAAGACGTTGTCCAACTGCAAGTTGTTTTACTGTATGCAGTTGATAAAGCTACATAAAGAAAGCTAGTTTGTTTCTTGTTGTTATAGAGTTTGTTCCAAGGTGGAGATTTGTGAGATATTGGAACGAATTATAGGTTTAGCATGTCGTCAAATTCTGCTCACATGCTGTTATCAAATTGGGCCTTGTGTTATGGATCTAGTTGTTTAAGTTAGCTTGTACCCTAAGTTAGCTTGTAATGGGTAATTGTTAAAAAGCATAATAGGTTAGTATGTTAGTTTTCTTATAAATAACATATTAGTCTCTCATATTTTGTATAAGGGAAAATAGGAAAATAAAACCCTAATTCAAAAGTAAGAGAGATTATTTGTTATCCTTGTATACTTGTAATCTTGTTTCAAGAGAATGGAAAGAATAACAGTTTATAACCAAACCTTATTGTTATCCTTGGTTACCCTAAATCCTAACCCTTATGGGTTTCTTGATCACAAAGAAATATATTATACTTTGTTTCTAAGGTATCTGATTCACAACAACAACCAATATAGTAAGTTTTAAGCTTAACACAAAGCAAATACCAACCACAAACCAATCTTTCCAATTTGTGCATTGATAGATGAATATTTTAGGTCAAGTTCTATAAAATCTATGTCAAGAGTTTTACAAAACAAGAATGGATCATTAAGAACAAAAATATTCATCATATTGTCATTGTAATACGGTGGGAGAACCGACTTTGTCGTTTTTGTTTTCACAAAAATAATATTGCAGATAGCAAGAGTCGTCACCGACTTTTCTTTTATCCAAATAGGAAAGGTGGAAAAGAACATGAAAGACCTTGGTTTAGATTTTAAGTTCGCGGGGTAGGTTATACAAAGGGAAGGTGTTAGCACCCTTTGTATCCATGGTTATCCATGGGCTCTTAACTGCTTAGCTCACGTTGTTTTTTGTTTGAAAATAATGGTAGTGTTTTTTGGGAAAAAGCTCAACTTTGTAATGATTCTCGTATAAATGTATACTAAGTGATTTTTTGAAAGATGTTTTCAAAGTGTGAGGTGTAAAGAGTATCTGAAATTGTGAGCAAACAGTTAAAGGATCCTACCTACTCAAGGTCATTCATATTATTCTCCTTTTTCCTTAGAGATAGGACTGCCCTTACTATTAGTTAGTAAGTAGTCATATATTTGGATGTAAGGGACATGCGTAGGGTCATCGAATGATCATAGAAGACAACATGTGAGGATACCTTAGTAATTCGAAGGGACTATTATCATTTTTCCGTAGGGTCATCGAGTGACGAAATCATCTTTATGTAGGCAACTCGAAGGGTCATCAAGAGACTATGATCTTTTTTCGTAGGCAACTCGAAGAGTCGTCGAGGGACTATGATATTTTTTCTGTAGGCAACTATGATGATTTATTCGTAAGCGTCTTTTGCTAAGATACGCCTACGTTCGAGGGACATGACCAATATTTGTAAGGCAACAAGAGAGGCTACCCTAAAGGTGCAAGTGTGCAAGGTGTGTTATTTTCAGTTATTCGATCTTTTATTAAGGTTTTCTAATTTGTTTTTAGTCTTATCATACAATCCTATTAATCATACATCTAAGTAATTTATAGGTTCGGAAAGTAAAAATGTGGAAAATAAAATCCTAGACTATTACAAGGCCTTGGGAGAGTTACATAATTGAGGAGTGCATAAAGTAAAATCCTAATTAGACTATTACATTACATAGCCAGTTACATAAGTAAAAAGAAATTGTGGAAAGAATAAATTATAAGTCTTTTTGGCAACTATACATTTTCTAGAAATCGTAAAATAATCGAAACGAAAAGATCGGAAGAATATTGAGTCTTTGAGATGAGACGAGGATATATTTTTTTATTATGGAGAATATTTTTATTTTTTTGATATATACTATTAGAAGGATAATAAAAAAAACATAATCAAATAAAATCATTGTAGATTTTAAAATAATGAAAAATAAGAAATGCGATTAAAATAAAATCTAAAAAATATTAAAACAATGCTAAAAATCTAATAAAATCAAATAAAGAGCACACAATTTTTTTCAGATTTTTTTTTAATATGGAAATAGAAAATAAATCAAATAAAATAGAAAAAAGAGAAATTTGAGATTTTGAGGGTCAAAATATTTTGGAATTTTATTCTAAAAGAGTATTGTTCTTCGATTTTTTCTGAACTTCTGGAAAAAAATTCGGAGTAAATCAAAACAGTAGCACTTCCAAACTTACCTGACAGGCTGAAATTCTTATCACTACTGCAGCCCTCAAAGTGTCAGCGAAAACTGATTACAGCAGATTAACCAACAGTTTAGTTCTCCATGGAATAAGTAAAAAGAAAAAGAAACATCGTAGTTCTTTTAGATCAAGCTTTTTTTTGGAATGAAATTTGAAAATATTTTAGGGTTTGTGGAGGCAAGGATTTCGTGAATTGTGGGTGAGGAAAATATGAGAAAAATAGGGTCTATTTATAGATAAAGGATTAAGTCAGAAATTTAATGTGATTGTCTAAATTAAGAAAGATTTAATCTGACTTGATTTTCCCCATTTCTTAAAGTCCAAGCCAAGAATCTGGATGGATTCATGGCTCGATGAATTTAAATAAAAAATATATTTAAAATAATAATCTAATAATGATGATGATGAAAAACATATTTTATTTTTGTGATTTTTTGAGATTTTTTCCATAAAATAACGATTTTAATGGAAAAATAATATTTTTAAAAATGCATTAAATGCAAATGCGAAAATTAAAAAATAAATAATAATAAATGTTTTTTTTTATGATTTTTTTTATAAAAAAAAATAAAAATAGAAAAAGTTATTAGTAAAGGAAAAATAAAATTAAAAAATTAAAAAGAGAGGAAGATGAGATTTGAACTAACAACCTCTCACATTTATATCCCTTATACCCATCTTTCTACCAATTGTGTTATTTTATTTATTCAAAATAAAGAGGCACCATAAAGCATATGAAGCGGGTCAAAATTTGGGTACGACTAGTGTGAGGAGACCTTTTGAATCAATTTGTCTAAAATATGTGAGGGCAAATTTTGGGGTACAACAGCTGCCCTTGTTCAATCTTCTTAGACCTGAGGAGTTAGATTGGTATGCGTGCCAATCGTGATCTGAAGGTGGAAGAGGATTGAACATATAAGTGCCCAGAAATTTGCACTGTTGGTTGACT
Organism: Lathyrus aphaca; assembly: GCA_963966055.1. Classification (NCBI taxonomy): domain Eukaryota; kingdom Viridiplantae; phylum Streptophyta; class Magnoliopsida; order Fabales; family Fabaceae; genus Lathyrus; species Lathyrus aphaca. Next base: position 16,415,118 of record OZ014524.1, read on the forward strand.
GTATTGCTTGGATGGGCTTAAAGATGTCATCTGATGAGCTGACTGAAGGGTTTCAGAGATGGGCTTAAAGATGTCATACAGTAAGTTGACGGAGTATTTTTCGGAGATGGGCTTAAAGATGTCATCCATAGTAATGGATATCCATGGGTTTATAGCAGCCCAAGATATATGTAGATATAATCCAGGGGGTTTATAGCAGCCAAATATGGAGATAGATGTAATCCTAGGGGTTTATAGCAACCCAAGATATTGGTAAATGTAATCTTGGGGGTTTATAGCAACCCAAGATATCAGTAAATGTAATCTGGTGGTTTATAGCAGCACAAGATATTGGTAAATGTGATCTTGGGGGTTTATAGCTGCCCAATATATTGGTAAATGTAGTCCTGGGGATTTATAGCAGCCCAAGATAGACACAAATACAATCTTAGGGGTTTATAGCAGCCCAAGACGTTGGTAGATATGATCCTGGAGGTTTATAGCAACCCAAGATATTGGTAAATGTAATTCTAGGGATTTATAGCAGCCCAAGATATTTATCAATGTAATATTGGGGGTTTATAGCAGCCCAAGAATAAGTTGTTGATGACATTCGTCTGCTAGGGAATTAACCTGAAAAAACAAGGTTTCTATGCAGTGTCATGATGTATGTAATGCGTTGCAAGACGATGTTCTTAACATAAATGAGAATGTTGTATACGTTGTGGATGCGTATGTCATGATATGTTGTAGATGATGTATGGATAAATTATGTGGTTGAAGCACATTAGTAGCTTCATGTAACAACTGCTAGCTGGGGAAAATAGATCCCTGTTCATTGCTGAGGATGATGAAAACATTACTTCAAATCCCAGTCGAGGAAAGTCGATCGTTCGTCATAAAAGAGATGGGCATTCCTCCGATGTACTATCTGACCAGGTGTCAACCCTTCTGAGGGATAACATGCTTCATTGAATTTTGTTGGAGAAGAGAATCTTCCCGAGGCTTTGTAGTGTTGGAAATACAATCTATGTTGGGGAAAAGACTGCTTGAAATGATTTGTTGGAACAACTCTGTAGATATTACTCTATGGGGATGAGCTTGTGGAGATCTGTTGGACATGAGCTCTGTTGGGGATTCCAACCTCCAAGAGTCCTTAGTAAATGCTATTATTGTAATTTTATACTTTTTTTGGTAAACAACAATCGTATTCAAAAGTATATATTCATTCAAAATAACCAATGGATTCAAAACTTCTGATATTATCGACTTCCCCGAGTAATTTTCTATGAATTATCATGACTGAATCCGAAGACATGATACTGACACCATCTGATAATATTGAATCGGATAATTAATTTCCACAATGTCTTTTGCTGAAACCCGGTATCAAGGAAATGTAATGAGAGGAATGTGTTTTCAGACTACGGTGGATCGTGTACACCCTGGGTAATGGTTAAGGAGCTTGCAACTGAATTTGATCTGATTTGATTTGAAAAGAGAGTGTTTCCCCTAGCTGAGGATGATTTATCCCATAATGGAAGTATTTGAAAAGATCTGCCTCAAGATAAATAAACGAGATGCCCCATAATAATATGCCCCTGGCATCGTGAACTCGGTAATGTTACCTCTGGAAATTCAGATAAGGATACATGCCCCTGGCTATTAAGCATCGTTGAATCTTGACCTGATTTCCCCAGATGAATTGTATAATAACATGGCATGACCCTTGATTTGAATATAGTGACTATGCCCCTTGTATACATTGGCTTTGATCCAACTGAGTCAGGCCTAGGAAGCAACTTTGTCTGTCGGGAGGACTTTGGTTTATTGAATGTCCATCATGTAAACTTCTCTGTTGTCAAACACTTAGTTATATACAAACAATGATATTCAAAATGCAATGTTTATGTCTGTCTTGAAGTTTTGAAAAAGAATTATTTTAGAAAAACAATGTTTGTAAAAATTGTGATATTAACTCAAGATTTATAATAAGCCCTAAAGGAGTCAGGATACCTTTTTGTAGCAGTACGCTTTCGAACTAACCATGCTTCAGTTAGGACTTTTAAAGGGTTGTAACTTGGCCTAGTTCACGGTTTAAGAAACAAAGGATAAAGGCTCAAATTTTATTTGTACCCAACCATCCTTCGTGATGTTCTCTAGTCCTATGTTCAGTTAACTTATGCATTGAGGCTCCAAAGGAGTTTTGGAATTGTAACACTGACATTTGTGATGGTTCAGAAACAAGAAGTTTATTTGAAAAGTCACTCATCTTGTTTTTTGAGGAGTTGTAGTGGCCTCTTTTTCTTTTGACTTTGTTATCCCTTCCTTTTGTCTGAACTGTTTGTTTCAAGATTACAGTCAACGGGATGTCTCAATTTTTACTAAGTCTCCTTCATAGGTTTTGACTTAGTGAGCTTTTCTTTTTCTAGATATTGACTGTCGGACTTAGTGATTACAGGGAACAATCATTAGTTGTGTACAAAAAGGACAATTGGCATGATTGAGTTAACCGAGGAACTACCCTGCCCCAGGTTATGATTAAGGGTTTTAATTTGCTTGAGAATGAAAACTCCTACTTCATAGGCTCAAAAGGGTTGACTAAGGATTAACTTCCTTATATCTCCACTGTTTAGGAATTGAAACAATGCCTACACATCGTCGACATAGTCTTTTCAAAAGCATATTGTATGAAATTATGTATCGTCTTCGTCATCCTCCCTCTAAAGGCTTACAGATTTAACAAGAGTTAAATATCACAAAAGAGAAGTAAGAAGCATAGTTTAAATATAGTGAAGTGAATGGATTAATTCAAAACAAACATATGCAACACATTAATGTGAAAACAAAATTTTGACATAATAGTAAGTGTTTAAGCCAACAAAAGAAATTACAAATGAAAATTCAAATGTTCTCAAAGCCTCCTCCTCTAAACTTGTCACTCCGGATGTCTGGAAGCTTTGATGTTTGATGAACGATTTGAGGAAGTCAGGCATTGGTTCAGTTACTTGTAAATGAAGAAAGAGGTCAACTATGCAGAAGAAAAGTCAACCATGGGATCTCAAGGATTCCAATCATGATTTTCAAGCTTATGGACCTTCATAAGGGCAAATAATAGCTTTGGTGATCTCAAGAATCAAGAATCAAGAGTTTGGAAGAAAGTTACCAAATTTGGAAAGTGACTTGTAATAAAACTTTTTATTTTTGGCAATTTTTGCCCTAACTTCATTCAATTCTTTCATGATCAAGATGGCTTCAAATTAATCTTCCTCAAACATGAAATTTATAGGTCTTACGCTCCCTTTTCCAAAAAGTCTTAGAACTCCTCTATATCATTTGTGGTTTGAAAGTTATGGTCATTGTTGCACCCCAAAATTTGCCCTCACCTAGACAAGACATTGTGTACTAAGGTGTTCCAAGAGGTTCACGAGGTTCACAAGGTATCTAAAGAGGTTCACAAGGTTCACAATTAGTCAGAACGTTTGACAATTCCCTTAGACAAAGCATCCTCCTAAGCAATGCATCCTAAACCAGGGTTTTGGATTTCATCAGGATAAATGGACTTTCAAGGCCTCAAGTGATCTTCATAGCATCCTATATATCTTCAAGAATCCCTATGTCAAGTTTCAAGATTTTCCCAAAAGGTTTGCTCAGTCAGATGATCAGATGGGCTAAAATCAGTCAAAGTAGTTAAAAAGTCAAACTAAGGTCAACTATGGTCAAACCAAAGTCAAACTTCATGATTTTTTGCCAACATCAATTATATGAAGTAAAATTCATCATTTTATCAAAGGTTGATCATGATTCATCAAGGAAGTTTCAGATCATCAAGAATCAGGAGTTTCTAAATTAGGGTTTTCATAGGAAAAGTCAACTGAACTTTGACCAGCCATAACTTTCACATGCTTCATAAAAAAAAATTCCATCCAAATCTCATTTTGAAGGAAATTGAATTCTCTACAACTTTGTGTCTCACAATCCAAGCCTAAAAATGCTTCATTTGGAAGGTATGAGTTAAGACATTATAGGTCATTTTAAAAGTCAACATCTTCCAAAGGGCATAATTTGAAAATGGTAAAGTATATGGACATGAGACCAAAGAGGTTGGTTAGAGGACTCTCTAAGATTTCCAAAATGTCCAAGAAAACCTTCATAGCCTTAAAATTGAGGGATTTGTGCCTTTGCAAAGTTGGGAAATTTTTGGGAGGTATATTGAGCAAATGGGGTCTTAGGACCAATTCTTTCCACACGGGCCTGCATTTTTATGACCCAATCTCTACCATGACATCATGCACGAATCAAATATCATTTATTCATATTTTTATAGTTTATTTTTTATTTATTTTGATTTTATTCATTAAAAATCAATTTAAATTAAAATAAAATATGAAAACTCAATATTTAAATTTGATTCTTGATCTAGAAGGTCATAAACATTATTTAGAGATGATTGATCTGATCCAAATTCGTGCTAGAATAAATTGGTATGCAAAGATTTCATTTTTCATATATTTTGATCATGACATTCCTTCACACTCAAGTTACTCAAGAAATCCCACAAATCCACAAAGTTTTGACCTAATTCAGATCACTATAAGTTCACAAACCTATTACAAACTCAAGGGACGAAATTCAGAGCCTCCAAGAACATCATTCAACTTCAAAATTTCATACAAAAAGTCACATTCGGATTTTTAATTGCAGGCCATATCAAGAAGTTTTGAAGGTTGTAATACATTCCTGGATGATCATTGAATCTATTTGAATCATTTGCAGCATCCAAATCATCACTAATTACATAAACCGAACCACACTTGTTCGTGTTTTATTTTTTTTCGATTCTAATTGTTTGTGTGTTGTTGATTAATTCTAACCATATATTCTTGTTAGCAATGATGATTAGATTGTTTTTGGGCAAAGAGATTGAAGAACCATGACCTGAATCGAAAACCACCATTGTTAGGGTTTATGGTGGCCGTTTAGGGTTTCTCAATTAAACCAATATAAATAAATTCTAATGACATCAATGAACTGTGTATGATGCGTGGATCACAATGATATGATATATTTGATGAAATTTTGCATATTATGGAAGATCCAATTTTCGCAGGTTCTTGAAATTCAAAATTAGCAGGAAAATTTGTGGATAAATTTGCAGGTGTTTTCGCAGGAAAAAGGAAGAAGATGAAGTCAGTTGGCGCCAAGGCTGGATTTCAAATTTGAGTTTAATATTTTATTAAATTGTTTTCATATTATTTCAACAGATGTTGCTTGGCCCAGTGGTGTTGGCGTGTGCGTGTTATTGGTTGTAACCTGTGTTCGATCCTTGGTGACAACAATATTTTGTTCAATTTTTCACTTATTCAACTAACTTAATATATTATGTTTGTTTATTGATTAGCTTGCAGATGCGCCCCATGTGGCTCAGTTGGTTAAAGTGTTTGGTTGTTGTTGTGAGGGTCCTAGGTTCGAATATGGCCGCAGGCCATTTTGTTTTTAATTTCTTTTGTTTTGCAGGTTTATAATATAAGGATTGCATTGCACATAGCTTTCACCAGCGCATGCTGGCTCAACTGGTTTTGTGTGTTGCTGTTCAGGTAAAGGACCTGGGTTCAAATCCCAGGTCCTATCTTTTTAGGGTTGTTTCCATATTTTCCTTATTTTTACTATTTTCTTATTTTTAATTTAAATTAATATAATTAAAATAATTTCTAAATAATAACCAATAATATTTTCATAAAACTTTATATTTTCTAAAATTCTTATTTTATTTTCTTAAATGTAAATTATTTGTATTAATTTTATAACATGTTTATATATAATTATTATGTATTTTTGTAAATAAATTAATAATGTATTTTAATTATAATTAAAAACCCTAATTTTCTTAATTTAAATACTAACCCTAATTTTTTCTTAACCCTAATTTTCTCCTAACCCTCAAAATTAACCTAATTTTGCTAAACCCTAATTAAATTATTAATCTTTATTTTTATTAATATGTAAATAATTTGTTATTTGTTTATTATTATTAAAATTATTTTCTTAATTAACTTCTAAAACTTTTCTAATATTAATTTTTCTTTTTAAATTCTTATTTCCTTTATTTATTTTTTCTAACCATTATTTTTATTATCTTATTATTACTAACATTTGATTATTGTTTATTTATTATTCTTATTATATTTATTATTATCATTATTATTTTTATTATTATGTAATTGCTAAAGCCATGTAATAGGTTTATTTTATATCTTTGCTTTATTTTTGTAATTATTTTTATTGTATGGTTAGTAACCTTAGGGTGTGCATAACTTATATGTAATTAATTGAACTTAGAAAATTAATTTAAATAAGATAAATACTTGAATATAAACACTCACACACGTAAGTCGATCTTTGATCGCCACCTTGCACTTCCTAAGTTATCCCTCTTGGTTGCCTTAAATATGGTCAAGTCCCTCGAATATAGGGGTGTCTTAAGCAAAGTCCCTTCACGTATAAATCATCAAGTCCCTACAGATTTAAAAGATCAAGTCCCTTCGAGGTTGCCTACGGAATAATGATCTTGTCCCTTCGAATAAATGATGATAGTCCCTACGAATTGCTAAAGACACCCTTACCTGTTGCTTTTTATGACTATACGATGACCCTACACTTGTCTCTTACACATCCAAGGTAATGATTACTTATTCCTTAATAATAGGGATAGTCTTACCATTGAAAGAACATACGAGAACATGAAAGACTTAATCTAGGGTAGGTACCTCATAGTTACTTGCTCACACTTTTCAAACTTACTTTTACACCTCACAATTTCTAAACTAGGCTTTGTATACACCCATACGAGGGTCATTACCAAGTACTTAAAGAAATTTTTCTAATCACACACTACACCCTTGCAAACAAACAAAGTGAGCTAAGTAACTAAGAGCCCATGGATAACCATGGATATAAAGGGTGCTGACACCTTCCCTTTGTATAACCTACCCCCCGAACTCAAGTCTTTTAAAATAGGTCTTTCTTGTTCTTTTATGTCCTTTCCTTTTGGATAAAATAAAAGTCGGTGGCGACTCTTGCTATCCGCAACATTTATAGAAAGTCAGTTCTCCCACCGTGTTACAGAACTGGCGACTCTGCTGGGGATTTAATAAAAGAGGGGTAACCTTAGGAATTAGATCACTTAAATTTTTTGCCTTGTTTGCTTTATACTTATCTGTTGGGTGCTCTTATGTGTGAAAGATCCTAACCCGGATCTAGTGTACCTTAGGTAAATGGCAATAGACCAAGGAAACTATACGGCGTATACCGATATGGTTGATCTGGTGGCCATAGTTAGTGTGACTTCTTGGTTGGTGCTTATGTTCCTTAAGAAAGTTGAGGATAATATGAGGCTGCCATATGTTGTCAACACACTAAGTGACTTTTAGAACCCTAGTCATCCCATCTTGGCCTTTAGAAAGTAGTGAGATAACCGGCTTTGGTGAAGACTGAAGTTGGTTGACACTCGATACTACGCTCATTGAGATCCTAAACTTGGAGGGTTTTGGTTGGCAAATAAGTTGCCTACTGAACAACCACCCTTGGGAAGGATCAGTGATATTAAGATCCCTTAGAACCTGGTTACTTTTGTAGGACAGGATGAACCAACTAACTTCAGGGGAGGGTACTTACCTTTAAACCTCATGCAAGCCTTCAAACCTAGGGTTATTGTGTGACTTGTTTGTGTGTGCCACATGTTTGTGATTGAGCATAACATCATAACGTCATCATGCATCATAAGCATAGCATTTTCACTAACTATTTCAAGGACCAAAGGATTTATCTTTGTTCTTTGTTGCAGGTCATGGCTTCTGCTCGTAGGAATACTATCTGAATCAACTTTGTAGGGATACCTCCTAAGCTTAAGGAATTGGTCTCTCAAGTTTCTGAAAAATCCCAATTCAATAAGAGGCATGATCACCTACTAGATCTAGTCACTTCAGGGTTCAATGAAGACATGATGAGTGTCCTATATCAGTTCTTTGATCCTAAACATCATTGCTTCACATTCCCCGACTATCAGTTGGTTCCTACAATGGAGGAGTTCTCCAAATTACTGGGTATACCTATCCTTGATCAGAGACCCTTCACAGGCTTAGAAAAAGAGCCTAAACCTGAAGTCATTGCTACAACCCTACATTTGAAGAAATCAGACATTGTCCTAGAAACAAGAAGTGGAGTTAAGGGTATTCTTGCTAAGGTATTGATGGAGAAAGCTCATGTGTTCTTGAAGGCTATGAGCTATGATGCTTTTGAGGAGATCATAGCCCTATTGATTTATGGCTTAGTGTTGTTCCCTAATCCAGACCAATTCATAGATGTACATGCCATCAACATATTTCTGACTCGCAATCCAGTGCCTACATTACTTGGAGACATCTTACATTCTCTCCATACCCGTACTACGAAGGCACGAGGAACTCTGATGTGCTGCATACCTCTATTGTCCAGGTGGTTTATTTCTCACCTTCCTCGATTAGTAATGAAGAATGAACAAAGGTTAAGGTGGTCTAAGAGGATTATGTCACTTTCTCATTCAGATATTCATTGGTGCTCTAGATCCATGGAGAATGTTACTATCATTGACCGTTGTGGGGAGTTCCCTAATGTGCCACTCCTTGGCATAAGAGGGGGCATTACTTACAACCCTTCTTTAGCTCTACACCAGTTTGGTTATGCTCGGAGTAATGGTCCTCATGACATGTTTATTCAGGGTATTATGTTCGACTATGACAACGATCTGCAGGGTGACCGTCAAAGGTTTATACGAGCTTGGGGTAAGGTGAACAAGGTTGACAGCAAGACTCTGGAACTAAAATACTCCATTCCCATGGAACCTTATCTTAGATGGGTACGAGCACGTGCTCGGACTCATATGATGCCATATCCTGCTATCCTGCCAGTTGCCATGGAGCCTGTGGCTGAAAGAGATACTCCTTATATCATCCTCCATCCAGACATGCCCACTGACATGGAAGAGTTGCAGAGATCCTGGATCCAGTTGAAGGAACAAAGGGATACTTTGAGACTCATTTAAAATCTAGTCAAGAAAGAATCTTGGAGCTGACGAGACAACTTCAAGAGGAGCGGAATCTCAACACATACCTCAATATAAAGAGGAAACGTCCATGGGAGACTTAAAACCCCATCTTTGTATTTATTTCATTTTGTTGTAAGCCCAAGGGGAAAACAAGTTTATTGCTTACTAATAAAAGTTTACTTTCTGGTTGTTTAAACAAATTTAAATCCTGCGGTCCTTGAAAACATTGCATATGCATTTACATACCATATCATTGCATCACAGGTTTCTTATGAACAGGTATCTTAGCTTCTCACTATTTATTTCAGCAGAAATGGCTCTCGAACATACTGTCAAGGATCTCCAGGCTCAGAATGCACAATTTCAAGAGCTGATCCTGAACTTGTCCAAGGGACAGGATGAGCTGAAGACACTGCTGGCTAAGAAGAAAAAGAAGACTAGAAAATAAGGGGGCCTCATCAACCTAGGTAGAAGATTCAGAGGTCCTATCAAGACAAAAGAAGAGGTTGAGGATTTTGAGTCTGAAAATTCTGAGAAAGAGGGAGGTAGTCTCCATGATACTGTGGAAGATTCTGATTCTGAGGCAAACTATTATCATGATCCTGCTAGTAAGGAGAAGTACAAGATGTTGGTAGACAAAATGAACGCTATAGAACTACAAAAATCTTCTGGGCTTGATTTTGAAGACTTGAGTTTAGTTTCTGGAGTGGTTATACCTATTGGCTTCAAGGTTCCTGTTTTTGTGGTGTATGATGGTGTTTCATGTCCTAAATTGCATTTGAGATCCTATGTCTGGAGGATTCAACCACATACTGCTGATATGAAACTGTGGATTCATTTCTTCCAAGAGAGTTTATCTGGAGCTCAATTGGAATGGTATTATCAACTTGAAAGTGTTAACATTCATGATTGGAATGATCTTGTTGAGGCCTTCTATAGGCAATACCAATATAATGCTGATTTAGCACTGACTCGCATGCAGCTCCAAAGCATGTCTATGGATGATAAGGAGAGCTTCAAAGAGTATGCCCAGAAATGGAGAGACCTGGCTGGCAGAGTTCAACCTCCTTTGGCTAATAGGGAGCTGGTGGATATGTTTATGAGTACGCTAAATGGTCATTTTATAGTCACCTCATTGGAAGCTCATCATCTGGTTTCACTGAGCTGATAATGACTGGAGAGTGTGTGGAAAGTGGTATAAGAAGTGGTAAGATACAGGTGGGTGCCTCTTCATCAAGCACTGCTAAGAAGCCCCCTAGTGGAAAGAAGGAGTCTAATGATGTGTATGGTCAACATAGTCGTAACAGGAGTCACCAATCTGTGGGAGCAGTTCACATCTCCAATCCTGCCCCTATAGCACCAGAGCAACAACAAAACAATCAACGGAAACCTAGAAGACAGTTCACCAAGATCAACATGTCACTGGCCCAAGCCTTGCAACACATGTTGAAAGGGGAGCTAATTACTTTAAGGGATCCTCCTCAGAATCCTAATACATCCTCTCCTCGGTACAATCATAATGCAAGATGTGCATATCATTCTAATTGTCCGGGGCATGACACCAACAACGGTTGGGTGTTGAAAAACAAGATTCAAGACATGATCAAAGCTGGGGAAATTGAATTTGACCCTCCTGGGACCCCAAATGTGATCACTGGTCCTATGCCCAATCATGAGAAGACTGTTAATGCTGTTGATGAGGTTTCCTATGTTTCCTCAGTAGCAAATGTGACTACTCCCCTATCCATTATCAAGAAGAAGCTGGTGCAGGCTGGTTTCTTTCCCAGTTGCAATGAAGACTATCTTTACTATGCCTATAAACCTGATAGTTCCTGGAAGTTGAAGGATGGCATTCAACGCCTCATGGACAATTACACTATATTGATTGAAAGGACTCCTTCTGTAGAAAGTATGTGTGAACATTTGACTCGAAACGCTAAGCTTGAAGATGTAGCTATGGTTGATAAAGTACCAGTGAAGATTACCTCCAAAGGTCTTGTCAGGATCACCTCTAAAGGTCCTGTCAGGATTACTGCTGAAGGTCCTGTGAAGACTGTTGCTGAAGCTAGAGTGGCTCCCATGATCATTACCTCTCCTGGCCCTGTTCCCTATACTTCTAATAAAGCTATACCCTAGAATTATGGTTCTGATGTTTATATCCATGGTGTCAAACAAGAGCCTTTGATTGATGCACCTGCTACTGATGTGGACAACATTGCTGGATCTAGTAAGATCACCAGAAGTGGAAGAATTTTCTCCCCTCAAGATACCTCTAAAAATGCAGTTACTCCTGGGCCAAGTACTGAGGCCCGGGGAAAAGGTCCTGTGACTGAACCTGTACAAGCTGAGGCACCAACTGCTGAAAATCTTTCTAAACAGATGGAAGAAGTACTGAAGATCATTCGCAATAGTGATTATGATATTGTTGACCAATTGGGGCATACTCCCTCCAAGATCTCCATGTTATCTTTGATGTTGTGTTCTGAGGCCCATGCCAAAGCCTTAATCAAGTTCTTAAAGGCTGCTCATGTGCCAAATGATATTTCTGTGGATCAATTTGAGAATTGTGTTGCACATCTGACTAGTGATAATGGTATGGGTTTTTCTGATGCTGATCTGACTACTGCCAAGAGAAACCATAACAGAGCTCTGCATATCTCCATTGAATGTAGGGGCACTACTTTGTCTCATGTACTGGTGGAAAATGGTTCTTCATTAAATGTGCTCCCTAAAGAGGTTCTGGACAAGCTCAGTCCAGAAGATGTTGTATTAAGGCCAAGTGATGTAATGGTAAGGGCCTTTGATGGTTCAAGAAGAGTGGTACATGGAGAAGTAGACCTCCCAATAAAAGTAGGCTCTCAAGTCTTTAACTCTACTTTCTATGTAATGGATATTCGTCCTGCGTATTCTTGTTTGCTTGGGCGCCCCTGGATCCATGGGGCAGGTGCTGTGACTTCCACTTTACATCAGAAGTTGAAATATCCGGTGAAAAACAAAATTCTCACTGTGTATGGTGAATAAGAGTACATGGTTAGCCATGTGAATACTTTCAAATATGTAGAAATGGAGGGTGAAATGGTTGAAACTCTGTGTCAGACATTTGAAGTTGTTCCTTGCTCTGCTCTTATTCCTCAGTCTGTCCCTGCTTCTGAAAGAGTTCTTATGGTTACTAAAATACCTCCTGCAATGGCCTCCCTCAAAGATGTTAAGGTTGTGGTTGCAAAAGGTGGTTCTGCTATTTGGGGTCAGCTTCCCAACACCCCTTACAAGTCTGACAAGTTTGGTTTGAGTTTTACTGCAGAATCTCAGAAAGTTGTCTGTCGTGCTTGTGCTGTTCGTATCACTAATCAAGGGGTCATAAGAGATCAAATCAATGTTGTGGGTGACCATAATAAAGACTACCACCTAGATGATTGGATCTTTACTACCATGGGTGATAGGCTCAACAATTAGAAGGCTGAAGATGTTATTCATATCTCCTTTAGTCAGGAGTAAATACTATTACTGTGTTCTGTTTTAAGTTTGTAATTTCGAACAATAAAACCTTTTAAGCCTTGTGTCTTACCCGGGGCACAATGGTATGCTTGTTTCGGGATGTCATTTCATTTGCATACTTCATTCAATAAAATCAATGGACATTTTGTTTTCGTAAATATTGTGCTCTTGTCCGTCTTTTATTATTATTTCTGTTTTATCAGCTATGTGTTCTTACACACACCCACATCACTAAAATGTAGATCCTCATCCACTCTGGATCCTGTTGATAACAGTTCTACTATTGCCAATTATGACTTTGAGAATCCGATCTATCAAGCTGAAGATGGAAAGGAGGAAGATTGTGAAGTACCTATAGAGCTTGCTAGGTTGTTACAACAAGAAGAAAAAGTTATACAGCCACATGAAGAGCCAATCGAAGTTGTGAATCTGGGAATTGAGGAAAACGGGAAAGAGGTCAAGATAGGGGCTGAATTAAAAGATGGTGTTAAGAACAGACTAATCCAGATGTTACGTGACTATGTGGAGATCTTTGCTTGGTCATATGAAGATATGCCAGGGTTGGATACTGACATTGTGGTTCACCGTCTACCGGTAAAAGAAGACTGTCGTCCAAAGAAGCAAAAGGTTCGTCGCATGCGTCCTAAAATGTCAGAAAAGATTAAAGCAGATGTAATGAAACAATTTGATGCGGGGTTCTTAGCTGTGACTTCTTATCCTCAATGGGTTGCAAACGTGGTATCGGTACCTAAGAAGGATGGTAAGGTACGCATGTGTGTGGATTACATGGATTTGAATAAAGCCAGTCCTAAAGATGACTTTCCACTTCCGCATATTGATGTTTTGGTAGACAACACTGCTCATCATAAGGTATTCTCTTTCATGGATGGCTTCTCTGGTTATAATCAGATCAAGATGGCACCTGAAGATATGGAGAAGACTACATTTGTTACACAATGGGGCACTTTTTGTTATAAGGTGATGCCATTTGGTTTGAAGAACGTCGGGGCAACATATCAGCGTGCTATGGTGGCTTTGTTTCACGATATGATTCATCATGAGATAGAGGTATATGTGGATGATATGATAGCCAGGTCCCAGAATGATGAATAACACCTTGATCACCTGCACAAGTTATTTGAGAGGTTGAAGAAATACAAGTTGAGGTTAAATCCAAACAAGTGTACTTTCGGAGTTAGGTCCAGTAAACTCTTGGGTTTCATTATCAGTGGAAAAGGTATTGAAGTGGATCCCGCAAAAGTAAAAGTTATACAAGAGATGCTGTCTCCCCGTACTAAAAAGGAAGTCAGAGGTTTCTTGGGACGACTGAATTACATTGCAAGATTTATTTCCCAGCTAACTGCTACCTGTGAGCCAATCTTCAAGTTGTTGAAGAAAGATCAGGTAATGGAATGGAATGACGAGTGCCAGGTAGCCTTTGATGAAATCAAGAGATATCTCCTAGAACCTCCAATTTTGATGCCACCAGTTGATGGAAGACCCTTAATTATGTACTTAACAATATTAGACAACTCAATGGGGTGTGTGATGGGGAAACATGACGAGTCTGGTCGAAAAGAGAAGGCAATATACTACCTTAGCAAAAAGTTTACCGACTGTGAAACAAGATACTCACTGCTCGAGAAAACTTGTTGTGCTTTGGCATGGGCTGCTCGCCGACTAAGACAATATATGTTGACTCATACTACCTTGTTGATTTCAAAAATGGATCCAATCAAGTACATATTCGAGAAACCTGCTCTCTCTGGACGAATAGTAAGATGGCAAATGATCTTAACAGAATATGATATACAATACACCACTCAAAAGGCCATTAAAGGCAGTGTGGTAGCTGATCATTTAGCTCATCAGGCAGTGGATGATTATCAGTCTATGAATTTTAAGTTCCCAGATGAAGACATCATGATTATTACCAAAGAACCTGGACAATATGACGGACCTGAACAAGGATCCCGATGGACTATGGTTTTTTATGGAGCTTCTAATGCGCTTGGTAATCGTGTTAGTGTTGTGATCATTTCTCCTGAAGGTTGTCATACTCCAATTACTGCAAGACTTTGTTTCTATTGTACCAACAACATGGCTGAATATGAATCATGTATCATGGGTATCAAAGCTACCATTGAGATGAAGATTCAGTTTCTGGAAGTATATGGAGATTCATCCCTGGTATTTAGTCAGATTAAAGGAGACTGGGATACCAAGCATGCAAATCTCATTCCTTACAGAGAGCATGTGTTGTCTTTGACCCCATATTTTGAAGAGATTACCTTTGGACATATTCCACGAGGAGAGAATTAGTTGGCTGACGCATTAACCACCATGGCATTTATGTTTGAGATTAGCTGGGATGATGAAGCTCCCAAGATCACTATTGATAGATTTGAGAAGCCTGTATATTGTAATGAGATTAACACTGAAGGAGTAGAGGGAAATCCTTGGTTCTATGAAGTGAAAAGGTATCTTGAAGCTTGGGAGTTCCCTGAAGGGGCATCTGTCAATGATAAGAAGTTTCTGAGGAGGTTGTTTGCTAAGTTCTTCTTGAGTAATGGAATTTTATACAAGCGCAATCATGATTCGACTTAGCTTCGTTGTGTGGATAAGAAGGAAGCAACAAAGATTATGGAAGCCATGCATGACGTGATCTTTGGCACTCATTCTAGTGGTCATACCATGGCAAAGAAGATATTGAGAGCATGTTACTATTGGTCTACCATGGAAGCTGACTACTACCAACATTCCAAAACATGTCACAAGTGTCAGATTTATGCTGATAAGGTGCATATACCTCCAGTTCCATTGAATTTGTTGACTGCTCCTTGGCCTTTTGCCATGTGGGGCATTGATATAATTGGTGAGATCAAGCCTACTACTTCTAATGGACATCATTTCATCCTTGTTTCCATTGACTACTTTACAAAGTGGGTGGAGGCAGCCTCATTTGCATCTGTTACGAAGAATGTTGTGGCTCGATTCATTAAGAATAATATCATATGTAGGTATGGCATCCCTGAGAGGATTATCACAGACAATGACTCTAATCTGAACAACACTATGATTACTAATCTCTGCACGCAGTTCAAGATTAAGCATCACAACTTTTCTCTGTATCGTCCAAAGATGAATGGGGCGGTATAAGCTGCCAATAAGAACATCAAGAAGATTCTATAGAAGATGACTGTTACGTATAAGGATTGGCATGAGATGTTACCATTTTCTCTTCATGGTTATCGTACCACCATACGTACTTCAACAGGGAAACCCCATTCTCCTTAGTCTATGGTATGGAAGCAATTCTACCCATTGAAGTTCAGATCCCCTCCTTAAGAATCATGAAGGATGCAGGCTTGGATGAAGATGAGTGGATTCAGACTCGTCTCGACCAGATAAATTTGATTGATGAGAAAAGGTTGGCAGTTGTTTGTCACGGTCAGATGTACCATAAACGGATGATTAAAGCTTTTAATAAGAAGGTTAAGCAAAAGGTATATCAGGCTGGTGACTTGGTAATCAAGCGTATCATATTACCACAGGGTGATCCTAGGGGCAAGTGGACTCCTACATATGAAGGACCATTTGTAGTCAAAAGGGTATTTTCAGGAGGTGCCATGATGCTTACTACTATGGATGATGAAGATTTCCCACAACCTGTAAACGCATACATAGTTAAAAAATACTACGCATAAAAAGAGACCCGCTAGGTTGACTGGCCTAGGCAAAAATAAGGGTATCCCGGCGAACCAAAAAGGTTCGGGCAAAAATTAGGGATATATATATAAAAAAATGTACACCCGGAAAGTCGAAAACCTGAAAAGGCGGCTTGGCCAAAAAAGGGTATCCCGGTGGATTGAAAACCTGAAAAGGCAATCCAGGCAAAAGTTAGGGATTAAAGCGTATGACTATGTCTCGTTGGATCACTCATGTAACCCCAACTAGTTGTGCTACCTGAATCAAGTTCAAACAGATAAAGATCAATCCAATCATTTCTATCTCGACAACAAAGGATGAGATACTCGAAGATAATGGCAATAGTAGAATTGGAACTCAATAGGATTATTTTTCACATAGCTGTTTTTCTTCGTTTTTGTAAAACTTTTATGATGAATTCCTCTTACTAGGACTTCTGTCTCCTTGTACAAACTTTCCTGTGTATAGGCCACTTTCTAAAATAAATAAAGTCTCGTCTTTGAGTTCAAATTTACTTTTACCTTGTTTACTTAAACGAAAATGTCCATTGGTTGTGTTTGAATGTGTGTATGCTTTTGAATATGATTGATGTTTACCAGAAATGCATAAAATGCAGTAATAGTATTTACTAAGGACGAACGAAGGTAGGAATTCAACGAAGTTTTGTCGGTCCATCCCCACGGAATAATCTTTATGGATATCCTTACGGAACTATTCAAGTAATATCTTATACTCCCCACTCAACTAAGTCTTCAAGTAGTTTCACATCCTCTGAAGAATTAAGTCTCTCGGATTTATGTCCATATCTTTTATCCTCAGTTAGGATATTCAGGAACTTATTCCTTCAATAAAAAGCACGACGAACGAAGACGGGAGGTTCTGAGTACCATACTATTAAGCAAGACGGGAACGAAGTCCTCTTATTCCTCGGTAACAAGCCGGGATTTATTTTCCCTAGCCAGCAGTTGTTATACAGAGATATCCAGATGCTTCAGGCTACATGATTCATACATACATCATTTACATCATATCACAGCATAGACATCCATAGTGCATTAGACATTTACTTAGGTACATCATGACATACATGCATACATCTTGCATAAACTAACTTTCTCTTTTCAGGATAATTATAGACAAGATAAACACTATCAGCAACTCGAAACAGTTCAGAGACGATCTATACGAAGATCTAGTAATGATACTTAATTCAGAGATAATCTCTACGAAGATTTATTTCTGATTATCAATACTCAAGTTGTCCTTGGAAGGGTACGTAAATGATCTATACGAAGATCTAGTGCTTAATCCAGGATATTTCCAGAAGAGATAATTGTTACGAAGATTTATTTCTGATGGTCAACTATCTTTGGGATAGTGTGTAAATGATCTATACGAAGATCTAGCACTTAATCCAAAAGATTCTTTCATAAAAAAGTTTAGGGATAATCGCCACGAAGACTTGATTCTGATATTGTTTTTATCCTTGGGAAGGTATGTAAATGGTCTATACGAAGATCTATTACCTAATACGGGATATTTACAGAAGAGATAATCGCTACGAAGATTTATTTCTAATGGTCTATGCAACAGTTTATCTGTGGGATGGTACGTAAATGATCGATACGAAGATTTTGTACTTAACCCAAAATATTACCAAAGGCAATTCCGAAAAGATCGCCACGAAGATTTGATTCTGATGCTTAAATTAAAGTATGTTCCTAAAGATGGTACAAAACCAATCTATACGAAAATCTAAATACTAACACCTAATGAAGGATATTATTTTCCCCAGAGATAATGCAGAGACGATCTATACGAAGATCTAGTGCTGACATTCAACTCAAACCATGTTACAGGAATGATTCAGAGACGGCCTGTACGAAGACCTAGTACTAATATCCAGTGACAACATAAAGATACTATCACCTCTTGATATTATGGATGGAATCTATAAGCCCATCTCCGGTTCCTCCGAGTGGCATCTTTTAAGCCTACTCCAGCATATACAACCAATCAGCAGTATTACTTTACGCACCGGCGAGTGCAAATTTTTGGGCTTTTGTGTTCAATCCCCTTCAACCTTCCAAGTCACTAATGGCACACATGCCAATCTAACTCCTCAGGTTTCAGAAAATTGAACAGGGGCAGTCATTTGAATTAGGCATATTTTTAGGATTTTTCACATTTTCAAAGTTTCCACCATTTGCAAAAAGGTTCATGGTGCATTTTCTTGACCTCTAATGTATCAATGCTGGTTACTACATCCAAATACATCTCATAAGAATAAAATTTTCCCAAGGAATCACTCAAATTCGTGGTTTGCTTACAAGTATTCTCACCATGTGCATTTTTGCAAAATCATCCATAATACATGATCCATGGATTCCTAAGCCCTAAGATCAATCCAAGGGTGCTAAGGGATTCAAAATAAATCAGATTGTGAACATTGATATAATTTTGCACGCACAAATTACCCCATCACAACTTTCATGCAAATTTGCAAATCACTCCCTATCACACATTCCATGCTCACATTGCTTCTAAAACCCTACACATGTATAAACACTCATAATATTTAAGCAAACTTTGCCCTTGATTAAGCCTCATGCACCTTCATTTTCTCAGTTTCACACTTTTTGCTCCATTTGCAATTTCTTTCGAATCTCACAAATCTTCCACACATTGTTCCTTTTCTTTTCATATTCATGATCAGTGAGGTCTAAGGAGTGTGAATCCACCAATGGTTTGAGCTCTAAGCAAGGATTCTTCATAGTTCAATTCAGAAGCAAAAGCATTTGAATCTCAAGATCCAGGTTGATTTGAAGATCTATTTGCATTTATTTTGCAAATAGAAGTTCTAAGGAGGGGATCTGCACCATTTTAGTGGATTTCTTGGCATATTATACTTATCTTCATCTCAGGTTATCTTCAAAATTCATCACTCTAGATCTTGTTTTTAATGTGTGTATATTGATTTGTATGCTTCACTGAGCTTACTGATGTATTTTGTTTGTGAATTGCACATGAATTGGGTTTGTATTGTTGATTTGAAAGTTTGATGTTCATTTTTGTTTTCTTCGATCCATGAGATATGTTAATTGTTTGGTAATTTTGATCTCGGATTCATAATCAGCATTTGAAATTGTGTGGATCTGGAGCTTTATATGAATTTCTGGATAGTTTTGTTCTTGGTATGAATTTACCGGTGACCGGAGCCCTAGCTCTAGCACCGGCTGTGTTTCAGGTGATATGAAGTGGCTGGAGGATGAAGATGAAGTGTGTCCATTGGATCTGGCCATCTAAGGGCTTGTGTGGTGACAACGCATTAAAAATGTGTGTGTGTGTGTGTGTGTCACGTGTTTTTATTTCCACAATAATGTTGAATGTTTGCCAACCTAGGGTTGTTAATGTGTGCGTGCATTTGGATGTTTTGATTGTGTTGACTTGCTGATTAGTTGACTTCATCTGCGTGCGTTTGATCAATCCCGAGGTTTAGATTAGAGGATGACTTTGACTGGGGTTCATAGTAATTCGGTTGACTGCGTTGACCTTGTAGTGGGCTTGGGTTACTTTTCACACCCCCTTTCCTTGGCTTGTTTGTATTTTCAACATATTTGGGCTGCTATCTGCAACTCCTTAGCTTTATTTCTTTTTATTTTCATATTTTTTTTCTTATTTCATTTCTAATTTTTAAAAATAGTTATAGGTATTAAAAAATTCCAAAAAAAAAATCATGAACTTTATTTTTAGTTTTCTAAAATTTATCCAAATTTTATTTTTCATTTTTCTTTTATTTTGATAAACTGAATTAATTTTGCTTTTAATTTCTTCTTATTTGCTTTATAACTTGCACACTATGGTTTGTAGAATTTTTATCGAGTTTAAAAATAGGTATGATGCTGGTTGTTTTTGCTATGCTTTTCTAACATGTTGAAGCAATTAGGTGTCTTTTATCATAATTTTTAGGCTTTTTTTGGTTACCTTTTGCCTTGTTGATTTAGGTGTAAGATAATGAAACCCTAATTGTGTTGTGACTAATTTTTTGATTGAATTTGCTTTTGATTTTAGTCATGTGACTTTTCCATGTTGATTGTATGAGTTTGAGATGCTTTGTTGCTTCTTGGTCTAATTTTAAGGCATGTTCACTAATTGTTTGAGTTTTGTTCTTTAAATGTCTAATTTGAAGTGCTTTTTAACCATGCTTGCTTGCTTGAGTAGAGAGGCACTTGTGCCACCTTGTAACACGGTGGGAGAACTGACTTGGGCCTTTTTGTTTCCAAAAACTATGTTGCGGTTAGCAAGAGTGTGAAGAGAGTGCAAGATATCTCCAAGCAAGGTAGGCACCAGATTGTGAGTCAAAAATATGTTGATGGCGTGTACATCTATGAATTGGTCTGGATTAGGGAACAATACCAAACCATAAATCAGCAAGGCTAAGATCTCCTCAAAAGCATCTTAACTCATAACATCCAAAAACACCTGAGCTTTCTCTATCAATACCTTAGCAAGAATACCCTTAGTTCCACTTCTGGATTCCGGTACAATGTCTGATTTCTTCAAATGCAAGGCTGATGAAATAAATTTAGGTTTAGGCTCTTTCTTTAAGCCTGTGAAAGGTTTCTGATCAAGGATAGGCACACTAAGTAATTTGGAGAATTCTTCCATTGTGGACACCAGCTGATAATTGGGAAATGTGAAGTAGTGATGTTTAGGATCAAAGAACTGGAACAGAACACTCCTCATATCTTCATCAAACCCTGGAGTAACCAAATCAAGTAGATGACCATGCTTTTTGATGAACTGAGAGCTTTCAGAAACGTTTGAGACCAATTCCTTAAGCCTAGAAGGTATCCTTACAAAGTTGACTCGGATAATGTTCCTACGAGCGGAAGCCATAACCTGTAACAAAGAATAAAGATAAATCCTTTGGTCCTTGAAATGGTTAGTGAAAATTCTATGTTATGATGTCATGTTCAAACAAGCATATGGAAAACACAAATAAGTCACACAATGGCCTTAGGTTTAAAAGCTTGCATGAAGTTCATAGGTAAGGCTTGTATGAAGTTCATAGGTAAGTACCCTCCCCACCGAAGTTAGTTGGTTCAACTTGTTCTAGCAATAGTAATCGGGTTCTAAGGGATCTCAATATCGTTGATTCTTTTCAAAGGATGTTGTTCAGTATGGCAACTGACTTGCCAACCAAAACATCCCAAGATTAGAATCTTAATGAGAGTAGCATCGAGTATCAACCAACTTTAGACTGCACCAAAGCCGATTATCTCACTACTTTCTAATGGCCAAGATGGGTTAATTAGGATTATAAAGGGTAGTTAGTGTTAATGACAACATATGGCAGCCTCATGTTATCCTCAACTGACTTAAGGAACATCAAAACCAATCAATAAGTTACACTAACTGTAGCCACCAGATCAACCATATCGATATATGTCATACAATTTCCTTGGTCTATTGCTACTTACCTAAGGTACACTAGATCCGGGTTAGGATCTTTCACACAGTAGCCCAACAAATAAGCCCTTAAAGATAAAGAAAACAATTCAAACAAGTATATTGATCTAATCCTAAGTTAACCCCTCTTTTAACTAGTACTCCCAACATAGTCGCCGGTTCTGTAACACGGTGAGAGAACTGACTTGGGCGTTTTTGTTTCCAAAAACTATGTTGTGGATAGCAAGAGTCGCCACTGACTTTTATTTTATCCAATAAGGAAAAGGAATAAAAGAACAGGAAAAACCATTAAAAAGATTTTGAGTTCGGGGGGTAAGTTATACAAAGGGAAGGTGTTAGCATCATTTGTATCCATGGTTATCCATGGGCTCTTAACTACTTAGCTCACTTTACTTTTGTTTGAAAGAAAATAGTGTAGTGTGTGTTTAGAAAATATTTTCATAAGTCTTTAACTTTGCAATGATCCTCGTATGGATATATAAAAAGTGTTTAGTTTAAAAATATTTGAAAGTGTGAGGTGTGGAAAGTATTTTGAAAAAGGAATGAGCAAGCACTTAAAAAACTACTTACCCTAAGTTTGTAAGGTCTTTCTTGTTATTTATTTCCTTTAGGGGTAAGATTGTTCTTACTATTAGTGAGTAAGTAGTATTTACCTTGAATGTTTAAAGGGACGGGCGTAGGGTCATCGTATGGTCATAGAAGGCAACCTTGTAAGGGTATCTTAGTAATGCGAAGGGACAATCATCATTTTCGTAGGGTCATTGAGGGACTAGATCTTTTGTTCGTAGTCAACTCGTAGGGACTATCACCTTTTATCTGAAGGGACTTGATGAATTTGTGCGTAGGCAGCTTTACTAAGATACACCCACGTTCGACGGACTTGACCATGTTTATTGTAAGGCAACCAAGAGAGGATACCCTAGGAGGTGCAGATGGAATCGTAAAACGATCGACTTACGTGTGTGAATATTGATTTCAAATATTTTATCTTGTGAATTAGGGTTAGATAATGGTTGATTTTAGTCTTGCCATACAATCCCATTAGGTATACATCTAACAGTTTATAGTGCAGAAAAATAAAACCCTAGTTTAAACTATTACATGGCTTTTGGAGAGATGCATAAATATAAAAAATCATGACAGAAAATGTAAAGTGCGGAAAATAAACCTAAATTATTACAAGGCTTTAATAGTTACATTATCTTTAGAAATTGTAAAATAATCGAAACGAAAAGATCAGAAGAATATTGAGTCTTTGAGATGAGAGGAGGATATGGTTTTTATCATGCTATTAGAAGAATAAAAAATAATAAACAAAGTCAGATAAAATCACTATAGATTTTAAAATAACGGAAAATAAGAAAAATGATTAAAATAAAATCTAAATAATATTAAAACGATGCTAAAAATATAATAAAATCAAATAAAGAACGCACAATTTTTTCCAGATGTTTTTGAAAATATGGAAATAGAAAATAAATCAAATAAAATAGAAAAAAGAGGAATTTGTGATTTTGAGGGTCGAAATCTTTTAGAATTTTATTCTAAAAGAGTATTGTTCTTCGATTTTTTCTGAACTTTTGAAAAAATTTGGAGTAAATCAAAATAATTGCACTTACCTGACTTACCTGTCAGACTAGAATTCTTATCACTACTACAACCTTCAAAGTATCGGCGGAAACATATTACAACATATTAACCAACAGTTTAGTTCTCCATGGTGCCCTAAACTTCAATTCGATCGCCCAGATAGCTTGCTCACATCATACAAAACACAAATATACAAAGAGATCGGATGTATTATGCGTATAAATATAAAATCGAAAAATAGAGAAAAAAACCAAAAAAAAAAAACAAATTTGGTTATGGCGTTTTATGAGGTTTTGGAGCAATGTGATGATTGGTACGCCTTCAGAAGAGTCTAAGGAATGTTCTTGGACCTTCAAACGTCATTTAGAATGACTGCAACCCTAAAATCGAATCCAACTTGTAGATGTCTAGAATTGGCAGAATTTTTGACCAACAAGAAATATTGAATTCAGTTCAGAATGTCCTATCAAATGTTGGGACATTATCAAACAGAGTATAAGAACTTATTTCAGGATGTCTCACCAGATGTTGGGACATTGTGTAAATGATTTAAGTTCAGTTTTTCAGGATGTCCCAACAGATGTTGAGACATCTCAAACCTGCTACCAGAATTAATTAATGACTAACTGATCTGAGATATTTAAGGAGAGTTATCTGGAATTAATTATGGATGGATAAAAACAGAACAAGGCGCATCTGTAGGGAGTTTTATTATGAGGATTCAGATTAATCAGAAGAACTAAATCACCTAGAATATAGGAAGTAACAAACCCTAAATTCAAGGTGGAAGCTGCATGCTTTTAGGACTGGATTAACCTACAGAAAGCCCAAATTACAAACACCTATTTAATCAACAGAAACTCATAGAATTGAGTACGAATTTCAGAAGACCAAATAGGTTGTTTATTGTTTTAATAGCAGGTTGTTTTTATTGTACCACTATATGAGCTTTTAAGCAAAAGTGCATTTGTGACTTGATTGAAACTGTGAAGTAAGATCAAGCTGTATTGTTTGAAGAATGTCTTCAATTTTATCAAACTTGTAAACTTGATCACTGTGTGATTGAGGGGGAGTGAGTAGGGTACTCTTATCTAAGTTGTGTCTTAGGTAGAAATTGCATTGGGTAGTTATTAAGTGATAGATTAAACAGGGTGGTTTAAGTCTAGAATTAATATTACTTATAGTGGATTTCCTCCTGGCTTGGTAGCCTCCAGATGTAAGTGTGTTTATACACTGAACTGGGATAACAAACTTCTGTGTTGTTTATGTTTTCTTGCTATTTATGTTTTGGTTAAATCTGTCAAGTGTTGGGACATCTCTTAGGACATCTCATACCTGATCACAGAATTTCAATTGGTATCAGAGCAGGCACCCTGCCTGTTTATACTGGGTGAGATCTAGGGAATACAAATTCTGGAAACATGGACAGAGATATAGGATCAGTAAATAGACCACCTATTTTGGATGGTTCTAATTATGACTACTGGAAGCCAAGAATGATTGCATTCTTAAGATCACTTGACAACAGGGCCTGGAGAGCAGTCAACATTGGATGGGAACATCCTATCCAAGACACCAAAGATGGATCAAAAGTGTTGAAACCTGAAGAAGAATGGAGTAAGGAGGAAGAAGATTAAGCACTAGGCAATTCCAAGGCCTTAAATGCTCTATTCAATGGCATTGATAGGAACATCTTTAGACTTGTGCATCACTGTGAGCTAGCCAAAGATGTGTGGGATACTCTCAAAACAACTCATGAAGGAACATCAAAGGTAAAGATGTCAAGACTTCAACTTCTCACCACCAAGTTTGAAAACTTGAGAATGAAGGAAGATGAGACAGTTCATGAATTCTACATGAACATCTTAGAAGTAGCTAATACTTCTGGAGCTTTGGGAGAAAAGATGACTGATGAAAAGCTTGTAAGAAAGATCCTCAGATCTTTGCCAAAAAGATTTGACATGAAAGTCACAGCAATAGAAGAAGCTCAAGACATATGCACTATGAAAGTTGAAGAACTCATTGGTTCCCTTCAAACATTTGAGATGGGAATGAATGACACAAATGTTAAGAAGAACAAAAGCATAGCCTTGGTGACAAATACTGATGAAGAAGAAGATGATGAATCAGAAACTGGTAAAAGCTTATCAGACAACATTGCTATGCTTGGAAGACAATTCAAAAAGATTCTCAGAGGGATGGAAGGCAAATCCAATCCCAGTGGAAGATACACAAACTCTTCTGAGAACAAGAGACCTTATGATACTAACAGAAGGTCAAATTATGCTGAAAAGACCAGTCAAGAAAAAGGAATCAAATGCCATGGATGTGAAGGATATGGACACATCAAGAATGAATGTCCTACCTACTTAAAAAGGCAAAAGAAAGGACTATCTGTAACCTGGTCTGATGAAGACTCAGGAGGTGATTCAGAAGAAGAATCAGCTAAGCATATCACTGCCTTAGCTGGACTATGTGAATCTGAAAGTGATTCCAGTGATGGGGAGCTTACTGCTGAAGAACTTGAGCAAACCTACAAGGATCTGTACAAAAGAAGTATTGAAATATGCAGTGAGGTTATAAAGCTAAAGAAGCTGAATGAGGCACTAGAAGATGAAAAAGCAAGTGATCAAGAGATCATTGACACCTTGAAAAGTGAAGTAAGTCTTCTCAACTCCAAATTGGAACACATGTCCAAATCTGTTAGAATGTTGAACAACAGCTCAAATACACTGGATGTTATTCTCAACAACAATAAGCATTCAGGGGATAAAAGTGGACTGGGATTTAACAGAGTACATAAAGATGAAGCCAGCTCTAGCAAAACTACTTCAAAATTCATACAGTCAAACAAGATGTCCCAACAGATGCTTCAACATCAGGAAAAGAACACAAAGTCAAACATAATGTTCCAACAGATGTCTCAACATTCTGTAAAGAACAAAATGAAGAAGAAGTATCAAAGATGGAGATGCCATCACTGTGGAAGATTTGGACATATCAAACCTCATTGTTATAAGCTGCATGGATATCCAAATCAGATGTATCAGCAACCTTCTAAGCAGAAAATAGAAGTTACCAAGAAAGTGTTGCATAAACATCAAAGAAATCAGCAACCTTCTAAGCAGAAGACAGAAGTCATCAAGAAGGTATGGAGACCAAAAGCTAGCATTCAGACTGATCAAAGCTACAAGAACAACAATCAATCTTGGATATCTACTAATGAACAACACACAGGGCAGAGGCATCAAAAGAAATCTCAACTCAAATGGTCAAAGAAAAGTGTTGCATATATAGCACATACATCACTAAGAGTATCAGCTAAAGAAGACTGGTATTTTGACAGTGGATGTTCAAGACACATGACTGGATTGAAGAATCTGCTAGTAAACTTAAAATCACATTCATCCAGGTATGTAACCTTTGGAGATGGAGCTAAAGGAGAAATCAAGGGAGTTGGGACCTTGGACTGTCAAGATGTTCCAAGACTAGATGATGTGCTGCTAGTTAAAGGTTTAACTGCTAACCTGATCAGCATAAGTCAATTATGTGATCAAGGGTACAGTGTAAACTTTACTAAAACTGAATGCATAGTGACTAATAAAGAAAAAGAGGTTGTCATGAAAGGAGCCAGATCTAAAGACAACTGTTACACGTGGGAATCTCAAGACTTCAGTCTTACTTCAACTTGCTCCTTAGCTAAAGAAGAAGAAGTGAAACTATGGCACCAAAGGCTAGGTCATCTTCATTTCAGAGGCATAAAGAAGATAATATCTATGGATGCTGTAAGAGGTATTCCTAAACTGAAGATTGATGATGGTAAAATATGTGGTGAATGTCAAATAGGCAAGCAAACCAAGATGTCCCATCCAAAGCTCCAACATCTGACAACTTCCAAAGTTTTGGAACTATTGCATATGGATCTTATGGGACCTATGCAAGTTGAAAGCCTTGGTGGCAAGAGGTATGCTTATGTGATGGTTGATGACTTTTCCAGGTATACATGGATAAATTTTATCAAAGAAAAGTCTGATGTATTTGATGTATTCAAAGACTTATGCCAAAGAATACAAAGGGAAAAAGCCAGCTGTGTGATCAGAATAAGAAGTGATCATGGAAAAGAATTTGAGAACCAAAAGTTCTTAGATTTCTGTTCTTCAGAAGGAATCAATCATGAATATTCTTCACCAATCACTCCTCAACAGAATGGGATTGTTGAGAGGAAGAATAAAACTATTCAAGAATCAGCAAGAGCTATGATCCATGCTAAAAAGTTACCTTTGTACTTCTGGGCTGAAGCTATGAACACAGCTTGTTACATCCACAACAGAGTTACTCTAAGAAAAGGAACTTTGTCCACAATCTATGAAGTCTGGAAGGGCAGAAAACCCACAGTTAAGTACTTCCATGTGTTTGGAAGTAACTGTTATATTCTGGCAGATAGGGAGCAAAGAAGAAAAATGGATCCTAAAAGTGATGAAGGGATTTTTCTTGGATACTCTATAAACAGCAGAGCATATAGAGTATTTAATTCTAGAACCAAGGTTATCATGGAGTCTATAAATGTGATAATTGATGATGCTCCTACAGATGTCCCAGAAGATGTTGGAACATCTGCTGATATCAAGATTGAAGCTGAAGAAAAGAGTGATCATTATGACTTCACTCAAACTGATGCAAGGACAGAACAATCCAGCAAACCTCCCTCCATCAGAATACAGAAGGATCATCCCAAAGATTTGATAATTGGTGATCCCAACAGAGGTGTGAGCACTAGATCAAGAGAAGTGATTTCAGGTTCTTGTTTTGTTTCTAAAATAGAACCTAAAAACATCAAGGAAGCTCTTACTGATGAATACTGGATTTGTGCTATGCAAGAGGAATTAGGTCAATTCACAAGGAATGAAGTGTGGAATCTTGTTCCTAGACCTGATGACATAAATGTGATTGGAACAAAATGGGTGTATAAGAACAAGTCAAATGAACAAGGAGTTGTTACAAAGAACAAAGCTAGACTTGTAGCTCAAGGATACACTCAAATTGAAGGAGTAGACTTTGATGAAACCTTTGCACCAGTAGCAAGACTTGAATCAATCAGACTACTTTTGGGAATTGCTTGTATCTTAAAGTTCAAGCTATTTCAAATGGATGTGAAAAGTGCCTTTTTAAATGGCTATCTTAATGAAGAAGTATATGTAGAACAGCCTAAAGGATTTGTTGATCCAAGCTGTCCTAATCATGTATACAAACTAAAGAAGGCTCTTTATGGTCTGAAGCAAGCTCCAAGAGCATGGTATGAAAGATTGACTACTTTTCTTATCAAGCAAGGGTACAGGAAAGGTGGAATTGACAAAACCTTGTTTGTTAAAGATGAAGAAGGAAATGTCATGATTGCTCAAATATATGTTGATGACATTGTCTTTGGTGGGATGTCTGACAGAATGGTCAAACATTTTGTCAAGCAGATGGAATCTGAATTTGAAATGAGCCTAGTAGGAGACTTAACCTACTTTCTTGGTCTGCAAATAAAGCAAATGGAAGACTCAATGTTCATTTCCCAGAGCAAGTATACCAAGAACATAGTCAAGAAATTTGGAATGGAAAGTGCTACTCATAAGAGAACTCCTGCTCCCACACATTTAATGCTGACTAAAGATGAAAAAGGTGAGAATGTAGATCAAAGCTTATACAGAAGCATGATTGGAAGCTTGTTATACTTGACTGCTAGCAGACCAGACATAGCATTTGCAGTAGGTGTATGTGCAAGATATCAAGCTGATCCAAAAGTCAGTCATCTCAATCAAGTCAAGAGAATTCTTAAATATGTTAATGGTACTTGTGACTATGGCATAATGTAATTTCATGGATGCAAACCAATTCTCACTGGCTTCTGTGATGCTGATTGGGCTGGAAGTGCTGATGACAGAAAAAGCACTTCAGGAGGATGCTTCTTTCTAGGAAACAATTTGATTTCTTGGTTCAGTAAGAAACAAAATTGTGTATCCTTATCTACAGCTGAAGCTGAATATATAGCAGCTGGAAGCAGTTGTTCTCAGTTGGTTTGGATGAAGCAAATGCTCACTGAGTACAATGTCCCACAGGATGTCATGACATTGTACTGTGACAACTTAAGTGCAATCAACATATCAAAAAATCCTATCCAACATAGTAGGACCAAGCATATTGATAT
This sequence comes from Lathyrus aphaca, assembly GCA_963966055.1. Classification (NCBI taxonomy): domain Eukaryota; kingdom Viridiplantae; phylum Streptophyta; class Magnoliopsida; order Fabales; family Fabaceae; genus Lathyrus; species Lathyrus aphaca. The sequence continues at coordinate 16,444,634 of OZ014524.1, forward strand.
CAGACATCATTTCATTAGAGATCTTGTAGAAGAAAAGGTGATTTCATTGGAACATGTAGCTACAAATTTGCAGTTGGCTGATATCTTTACCAAAGCATTGGATGCTACACAATTTGAGAACTTAAGGGGCAAACTGGGAATCTGTTTATGTGAGATTTAGCAGTTAATGAAATGTGCCAACATGTCATATGACATTGTATGGCATAAGTTCCAGATGGCAACACCAGTCTGGTCAAGAACCTTGGGTATTCCATTCCTAATAATTTGCAATGTAACGGCTACTTATTTAGTAACAGCTTATAATCAGCTATCAACATTCTCATCATACTATCAAAAGCGAATCACACTATCTAGTTGTTCTTCAGAAATCATCAACCCTAAAACTCTTCATCCATCTTCTTTGACAATGTCTCAAAACCCTAACATTCCTGAAGAAATTCTCAACAAAGAAGACGTGGTTCATGCAACCCCTATTTCTGTAGTTCCCATGGAGTCAACCCCACTGGACGAAATAAGAGGAAGTGTTCCTCATGCTAAGAAGCCAAGAACTCCAAAAAGAGCTAAAGATCAAGTCTGCAGCAAATCCAAAGGCATTCCTTCTCCAGCAAACATGCCTCAAAAATCTTATGAATATGTGGATGCTTCAATAAAGGAGTTGGTTACCAAGATCCTATCTGAACAAAGAGTGGTTAGTGGGATTTCTATTCCTCTGAACACCATGTCTGCCCCTCAAGAAGAACAAACTCAAGCTGCAAAGGACACTCCTGCTCAACAGGATGTCCCAATAGATGTTGGAACATCTGAGGATGAGAAAAAGACCTCATCTGATGCTGATATTGAACCAACTGAGGACCAGAAAAAGGCCTCAAATGAAAGTGATGAAGAAGAATCTGAGGATCAGACCAAAGCCTCAACTGAAGATCATATCTCTGCTGATCAACCAGCTGAAGAGGAGACTGCTCAATCTCCTCCTGTGGTGAATCTGGAGCAGGATTCTGATACAGAGATCATTGCCTCTGTAAGACCTAGCATAGCCAAAAGGCTCAGGACTAGGAAAGGAAAGATGCAAGCAGGACATACAGTTCCTGAGAAGAAGAAAACTACCCCAAAGAAAGACAAGGCCAAAACTGTCTTTGGTCCAACAAAACAATGGAGTAAAGTCCAAACCCAGAAGAGGAAAGCTGTCACTCCTCCAGACTCAGATGTTGAAACAGATGTCCCAACATCTCCTCCAAAGAAGAAAACAGCACCCTCTAGGGCTTCAACTGCTGTTCCAGAAGCTCCTTTGGACAATATCTCATTCCATCATGTCTCTAGTGTTAACAGATGGAAGTTTGTGTAGCAAAGAAGGGTTGCCCTTGAAAGAGAGCTGAGCAGTAATGCACTTGAGTGCACTGATCTGATTGATCTCATCTCTGCTGCAGGCCTCTTCAAAACAGTCTCCAATCTCTCTCCCTGCTATGAACTTCTTGTCAAAGAATTCATTGTCAATCTTCAGGAAGATTGTGCCAATGGTAAGTCTTCTAAATTTAGAAAAGTCTTTGTTAGAGGTAGGTGTGTAGAGTTCTCTCCTCAGATCATCAACCAATACCTTGGAAGAGAAACAGATGGACCAAATGAACTAGGAAAGACTGATAACCAAGTCTGCAAGGTTATCACTGCAAACCAGGTCAAGGCATGGCCAGTTAAAGGAAAGCTCTCAGTGAGCATGCTAACAAGAAAATATGCCATGCTGAACAGGATTGGTACAGCAAACTGGGTGCCTACCAATCACACATCTTCAATATCCACTGGCTTGGGCAGGTTTATCTATGCTGTGGGGACTCAGACTAAGCTGGATTATGGTGCCTACATATTTGATCAGACCTTGAAGCATGCTAGCTCTTCTGCAACAAAGCTGCCAATAGCTTTTCCCTCCTTGCTGTGTGGTATAGTGCTAAGTCAATACCTTGGGATCCTCACTGAGAAGGACATAGTTTGCAAAAGAGAAAGCCCTTTGGCTTTTCACTACAAACTGTTCCTAAGTCATCATGCAACAGATGTTGAAGCACCCTCTGGGACATCTGCAGGTCCTTCAACTTCCAAGACTCCAATCTCCAAGGCTGCATTGATTGCTGAACTAAAGAGCACCTGCAAAGAACTTGAAGCAAGGAAGTTGAAACTTGAAGAAATCATCCAAAGGCTGGAAAGTGAAGGTGATCAGAAAGCTGCTTCTGATGAAGAAACTGAGGATGCTGAAGAAACTGAGGATGATGAAGCAACTGAATGTGATGAGTCTGAGTGATTATCTGTATGTGAGGCAAATGTAATGACATCACTGCATTATAATTCTGGATTAGTGTCTTTGGCCCCAAAATTTGTGTCTAACAAGGGGGAGAACAACAACAACAAAATGTATTGCTGTTTGATTATGAATGAAATATCTGTTTGTTTGTTTCTGAACTGAATTAGTGTGTTTTGATAAATATTTCTGTTGCAACAAGACTGGATACATGTATGTTTGAGGGGGAGTAATCTCAAATATGAATCAACAGAAAAGTAATGTTATACTCTGATAAAAGAACTTCTGATGCACTCTGAAAAACAGAAAAGATGTTAGCCAAAAATTAGCCAAAGGGGGAGTTTGTAGATGTCTAGAATTGGCAGAATTTTTGACCAACAAGAAATATTGAATTCAGTTCAGAATGTCCTATCAAATGTTGGGACATTATCAAACAGAGTATAAGAACTTATTTCAGGATGTCTCACCAGATGTTGGGACATTGTGTAAATGATTTAAGTTCAGTTTTTCAGGATGTCCCAACAGATGTTGAGACATCTCAAACCTGCTACCAGAATTAATTAATGACTAACTGATCTGAGATATTTAAGGAGAGTTATCTGGAATTAATTATGGATGGATAAAAACAGAACAAGGCGCATCTGTAGGGAGTTTTATTATGAGGATTCAGATTAATCAGAAGAACTAAATCACCTAGAATATAGGAAGTAACAAACCCTAAATTCAAGGTGGAAGCTGCATGCTTTTAGGACTGGATTAACCTACAGAAAGCCCAAATTACAAACACCTATTTAATCAACAGAAACTCATAGAATTGAGTACGAATTTCAGAAGAGCAAATAGGTTGTTTATTGTTTTAATAGCAGGTTGTTTTTATTGTACCACTTTATGAGCTTTTAAGCAAAAGTGCATTTGTGACTTGATTGAAACTGTGAAGTAAGATCAAGCTGTATTGTTTGAAGAATGTCTTCAATTTTATCAAACTTGTAAACTTGATCACTGTGTGATTGAGGGGGAGTGAGTAGGGTACTCTTATCTAAGTTGTGTCTTAGGTAGAAATTGCATTGGGTAGTTATTAAGTGATAGATTAAACAGGGTGGTTTAAGTCTAGAATTAATATTACTTATAGTGGATTTCCTCCTGGCTTGGTAGCCTCCAGATGTAAGTGTGTTTATACACTGAACTGGGTTAACAAACTTCTGTGTTGTTTATGTTTTCTTGCTATTTAAGTTTTGGTTAAATCTGTCAAGTGTTGGGACATCTCTTAGGACATCTCATACCTGATCACAGAATTTCACAACTTACTCTTGAGTTTTTTTGAAGTTTTGTATGCTCTCTTTGATAAAAAATTTCGTTCTCTTGACTTGTGGAGATGATAAGTATTTATAGAGGTGTAATTTAGGTTAGATTTTGGGCTTTTGTGATGGATTGAGAGGTTACTTGAGGATGAAAAAAAGATGTTTCCAACTTGGTAAAAAAATTAGATGAAATTATACTCTTTTGGTCTTGTACGAATTTGGACACTTACAATCATCATAAACATCAAATATTTGATCTCAAAATAGACCTAGGATAAAATATTTGATTTTTCAATATTTATCTTAATTAAAATTGAATTTAAATGAAATAAATCATATATAATATAAAATAAATATATAAATCAGATATTATGATCTATGGGTCGTGTATGATCTTACAATTGAGTTTGGATTGGAAAAATATGGGCCCATTTGGAAGAAACTTGAGATTTGGCCATTTTTGCTTTATACATCTCCTCAAAATTGCCCAACTTCAACAATGCATAACTCTCTCAATTTTTATCCCATGTATGTGTTCTAGGACTTTTTAGAAATCTTAGAGTGTCCTCTAACTACTCCTTTTGGTCCCATGTCCATTTGATCTTCCATTTTCAAGTTATGAGCTTTGGAAAAAGTTGACTTTTTGTTGACTTTTAAAGGACATGTAATGTCTTGGCTCATATCTCTCAAATGAGGCATTTTTTTGCCTTGGCTTGTGAGACACAAATTTATAGAGAATTGAATTTCATTAAAACGAGCTTTGGATGGGAAATTTTTTATGAAGTATGTGAAAGTTATGGCTGGTCAAAGTACAATTGACTTTTCCTGCAAAAACCCTAATTTAGTAACTTCTGATTCTTGATGATACCGAGGTTTCCTTGATGAATCATGATCGACCCTTAATCATATGATGAATTTTACCTCATAATCTTGATGTTGACCAAGAATCTTTAAGTTTGACTTTGTGTTGACCACAATTGACTTTTTGACCAAGTTAATTGATTTTTGATTATCTAAGCATCTGACTGACCAAACTTGTAGGGAAAGCCTTGAAACTTGACATGAGGATTCTCTGAGGTATATAAGATGTCATGAAGTCCACTTGAGGCTTTGTAAGTCCACTTTGCTTTGTGAAACTCAAAACCCTAGTTTCAGATCCATTGCTTAGGAGGAGGCTTTGTCTGATGAAACCTTGAATCCTTCTGAGCAATTGTGAATCTTTTGACTATTAGGAGACCTCTTGAGACAAGTTGTCTTGAATATGGGAGAGAAAATTTTGGGGCACAACAGCTGCCCCTGTTCAATTATCTGAAACCTAAGGAGTTAGATTGACATATACGTCTTTGTGACCTGAAGGTGGAAGAGGATTGAACACTAAAGCCCAAAAATTTGCACTCGCCGATGCGCAAAATAATATTGTTGATTGATTGTATTGCTTGAATGTGCTTAGAGATGCCATTATAAGTATTTGGAGATGGGTTTATATATGTCATCCAAAGTGTCTGTTGATAGGAGTATCAAAATATGTCTACTTTTGACTCTATCTGAATGTCGTTACTGCACTAAATATCAGAACTAAATCTTCGTCTCGAACATATCCTGAACTAAGTATCAGCACTAGATCTTCGTTTCGACCATATCTGAATTGTCTCTAGGAAAATATCTTGAATTAAGCATCAGAACTAAATCTTTGTTTCGATTATCTCTGAATTGCCTTTGGAAAAATATCCTGTGCTAGGTATTAGCACTAGATCTTTGTTTAGATCGTCTCTGAACTGTCTCTGGAAAAATATCTTAAGTTAAGTATCAGAAATAAATCTTCATTTTGATTATCTATGAACTACTTATGGAAAGTATCCTGCACTAAGTATCAGCACTAGATCTTCGTTTAGATTGTCTTTGAACAGTCTCTAGGACAATATCTTGAATTAAGCATCAGAACTAAATCTTCGTTTAGATTAACTCTAAATTGCTTCTGGAAAATATCATGCACTAAGTATCAGCACTAGATCTTCGTTTAGATCGTCTCTGAACTGTCTCTAGGACAATATCTTAAATTAAGCATCAGAACTAAATATTCGTTTAGATTATCTCTGAATTGCTTCTGGAAAATATATTGCACTAAGTATCAACACTAGATCTTCGTTTAGATCGTATCTGAACTGTATCTAGGATAATATCTTGAATTAAGCATCAGAACTCTTCGTTTAGATTATCTCTGAATTGCTTCGGGAAAATATCATGCACTAAGTATCAGCACTAGATCTTTGTTTAGATCGTCTATGAACTGTCTCAGGAGAGTGTCAGTACTAAGTACCAGGACTAGATCTTCATATAGATCGTCTCTGTACTGTCTTTGGAAAGAAAAGCATCTAGAACGAAGCATCAGCACTAGATATTTGTTTAGATCGTCTCTGAACTGTCTCAGGAAAATGTCAGCACTAAGTACCAGGACCAGATCTTCGTATAGATCGTCTTCGTACTGTCTCATGAAAGAAAAGCATCATGCACTAAGCATCAACACTAGATCTTCGTTTAGATCGTCTCTGAACTGTCTCAAGGAGTTGGTAATGTTTATTTGACTACAAACTATCCTGAAAAGGAAAGGTTAGTTTTATGCAAGATTATTTTATGTATGTATGTATGACATGATGTTCCTAATGTCAGTGAGAATGTCATATGCATTATGGATGTGTATGGCATGATATGATGCAAATGATGTATGTATGAATTATATAGTTGAAGCCCACTAGCATCTTCATGTAACAACTGCTAGCTGGGGAAAATAAATCCCGATTTGTTACTGAGGAATACGAAGACATCGTTCCGTCTTGTTTCAGAATATTGTATTTAGGATTTTTCGACTTCCGTTCGTTGTACTTTATATTGGAAGATTAAATTCCTAAATACCCTAACTAGGGATAAAAGAGACAGACATTCCCATGAGAGACTTATCTGTACAAGTGTCAATTCTTCAGTGGATATCAGGCTTGAGAGAAATTTGTATGAGACTTTGTAGAGCTGGAAGTACAAGAGACTACTTAGAATACTTTGCTGAAATAAATCCGTAACGATCATTATGTGGGGATGAATCTGTGAAGATCTGTTGGATATGAACTTTGTTCGGGATTCCTACCTCTGAGAGTCCTTAGTAAATGCTATTATTGTAATTTTATATTATTTTATATGCATTTTTTGTAAACATTAATCATATTCAAAATCATATATACATTCAAACATAATCAATGGATTCACAACTTCTGATATTCTCGACTTCCCCGAGTAATTTTCAAGGAATTATCATGACTGAATCCGAAGACATGATACTGACACCATCTGATACTATTGGCACAGACAATCAATTTCCATAATGGCTTCTACTGAAACCTAGTATCAAGGCAATGTAATAAGAGGAATGTGCTTTCAGATTGCGGTGGATCGTGTACACCCTGGGTAATAGTTAAGGATCTTGCAACTGAATTTGATATGATTAGATTTGAAAAGAGAGTGTTTCTCCTAGATGAGGATGATTTGTCCCATAATGGATGTATTTGAAAAGAACTGCCTCGAGATAAATAAACGGGATGCCCCATAATAACATGCCCCTGGCATCGTGAACTCGATAATTTTACTTATGGAAATTCAGATTAGGAGATTATCCCCTGGCTATTTAAGCATTGTTGAATCTTGACCTAATTGCCCCAGATGATTTGGACAGTTACATGGAATACCCCCTTGATTGGAAGATAGTGAGCATACCCCTTGAATACATTGGCTTTGATACAACTGAGTCAGGCCCAAGAAGCAACTTTGTCTGTCAGAAGGAATTTAGTTTATTGAATGTTCATCATGTAAGCTTATCTGTTGTCAAACACTTAGTTATATGCAAACAATGATATTCAAAATGCAACGCTTATATCTGTCTTATAATAAGCGCTAAAGGAGTCAGGATACCTTTTTGTAGTAGTATGCTTTCGAACTAACCATGCTTTAGTTAGGACTTTTAAAGAGTTGTAACGTGGCCTGGTTCACGGTTTAAGAAACAAAGGATAAAGGCTCAAATTTTATTTGTACCCAACCCATCCTTTGTGATGTTCTTTAGTCCTATGTTCAGTTAACTTATGCATTGAGGCTCCAAAGGAGTTTAGAATTGTAACACTGACAACAGTTTATTTGAAAAGCCAATCATCTTTTTTTTTGTTGAGGATTTGTAGTGACCTTTTTTTTTTACTTTGTTATCCCTTCCTTTTGCCTGAACTGTTTGTTTCAAGATTACAGTAAGCGGGATGCCTCAATTTTTTTTACTAAGTCTCCTTCATAGGTTTTGACTTAGTGAGATTTTCTTTTGCTAGATATTGACTGTCGGACTTAATGATTATAGGGAACCATCATTAGTTGTGTACAAAAAGAACAACGGCCATAATTGAGTTAACGGAAGAACTACCCTGCCCCAGGTTATGATTAAAGGTTTTAATTTGCGTGAGAATGAAAACTCCTACTTCATAAGCTCAAAAGGGTTGACTAGGGATTAACTTCCTTATATCTCCACTATTTAGGAATCGAAACAATGCCTGCACATCATCAATATAGTCTGTTGAAAAGCATACTATATGAAATTATGGTATTGTCTTTGTCATCCTCCCTCTAAAGGCTTACAACTTTAACTAGAGTTAAATATCACAAAAGAGAATAAGATGCATATTTTAAATATAGTGAAACGAATGGATTAATTCAAGACAAACATATGCAATGCATTATCGTGAAAACAAAAGTCTAGCATAATAGTAAGTGTTTAAGTCGATAAAAGAAATTACAAATGAAAATTCAAATGTTCTCAAAGCCTCTTCCTCAAAACTTGTCACTACGGATCTCTGGCAGCTTCGGTGTTTGATGGATGATAAGAGAATTCAATCTGGTCTTATGGCATAACCTTGAGGATTCCCTCGTCAACCAGGTCTTGAATCTTATTCCTCAATGCCCAACAGTTATCAATGTCATGTCAAGGACAATTGGAGTCACATGCACACCTTGCATTGGGATGATAGTCAGAAGAGGAAGTATTGGGATTCAGAGGAGAGTTTTTCAAGGTGATTAGCTTCATCTCTGTTGTACCCCAAAAGTTTCCCTCCCACAATCAAAGCAATTTGTACCTAGAGTTCTCTCAAGGTTCACAAGGTTCACAATTGGTCAGAAATTTTGAAAGTTATCTCAGACAAAGCATCCTCCTAAGCAATGGATCCACAACTAGGGTTTTGAGTTTATCTGAGCTAATTGGACTTTTAAGGCTTCAAGTGAGCGTCATAACATCCCACATGTATTCAAGAATCCCCATGTCAAGTTTCAAGGCTTTCCCAATAAGTTTGACCAGTCAAATGATCAGATATGCAAAAATCAGTCAAAGTAGTTAAAAAGTCAAACTGAGGTCAACTGTGGTCAAATTAAAGTCAAACTTCAATATGTTTTGACAACATCAAGGTTATGAAGTAAAATTCATCATTTGATCAAGGTTTGATCATGATTCATCAAGGAAGTCTCAGATCATCAAGAATCAGGAAGTTTCTAAATTAGGGTTTCCTAGGAAAAGTCAACTGAACTTTGACTAGCCATAACTTTCACATGCTTCATAAAAAAATTCCCATCCAAAGCTCATTTTGAAGAAAATTTAATTCTCTACAACTTTGTGTCTCACAAGCCAATCCTAAAAATGCTTCATTTGGAAGGTATGAGCTAAAACATTACAGGTCATTTCAAAAGTCAACAAAAAGTCAACCTTTTCCAAAGAGCATAATTTGAAAATGGTAAAATATATGGACATGAGACAAAATATGTTTCTTAGAGGACTCTTTAATATTTCCAAAATGTCCAAGAACACCTTCATAGATTTAAAATTTAGGGATTTATGCCTTGTCAAAGTTGGGAGATTTTCAAGGGGTGTTTGAAGCAAATAAGGTCTTAAATCCAAATATTTCCAAATGGGCCTATCATTTTGCAACCCAATCTTAACAATAACCCCAAGCAAGACCCAATTCAAATAATTTTTTATTTTTATAATTTATTTATTATTTATTTGGATTTTATTCATTAAAATTCATTTTAAATCAAAATAAAATATAAAAATACAAATATTTGAGTTGATTCTTATTCTAGAAGCTCTTAAATGACATTCAAGATGATTATATGCTATCCAATTTCATGCACCACCAATTGGGAAGGATATCATTTTATTTTTGGACAAAATTATGGATGAGATTTCTTCACACTGAAGAAACCACAAAAGCCCAATGATCTATGAATCTTTTGACCTAATTTGACTCTCTTACTTATTGTAAACACCCCAAATTTGACCTCACCCATTCACACCATGGCTTGTGATCATTTCATATGCATAAACACAATCATAGCATCTCACCACATTTTTGATTCACTGCATTGATCCTAAGTCATCTGCATCTAGGGTTTGTGATCTGAGCAATCCAAGAGCTTCTTGAGCCACTCCAAATGTCATCAATCACTTAAAAAGGGGTCCATGTATGTTCTATCATCATATTGTATCCTCTCAAAGTCAAGAATATCAAAAAATCACAAGAACTGGAAATGGCATAGAAGCAGAGCCAGGTTTGACTGCACAGATGACCTAGAATTAGGGTTTTGGTTTCAAAGGCCATAACTCCAAATTTTTTGGTCATTCTTGTTTCTATTGGTCTCTATATGGTATAGGGAGCATGCATATCAATTTGCATGAAAAAATTCCATGGGGAAGTCATCTGATCAAGAGTTGACTTTTCAAGCAAGTCAGTGCAAAATCAGGGCATCTGAGGCCCCCAATGACCCAACCAAAGGGTGTTAGTCATCATTTTGATTGTATATGATCTTTATTTGATCATAGAAGAAGTTGGAAGTTCACAAAATTGAAGGATTTCAAGTCTTTTGCAAAGTTGACTTTTTGGAAAAGTTTGACTTTTAATGAAATTGCCATTTTAAGAAACTTTTTCAACCTTTACTTTTTGATTCAAAAATGCTTCAAATGGAAAAACTTTGGTCATGAAAGTTGTAGAATGGATCATTCCCTTTTCAAAAAGTACAAGAACATGATCTAATTCATTTTTGATCAAAAGTTATGGCTTGTCAAAGTTGGCAAAAATCACAAAATTTCAAGGTTTCTACCAAAGAGGCAAAGTTGCAAATTCACTTGTCAAGGCAAATTGAGCTATCAAATACACTTCTAATCTTCATACAAGCATGTACCAAGACCTAAAAGTCAGATTGCACCAAAAGATCTCTCATTTTTATGGCTTATGGAGCAAGATGTCTCAAAGGAACCAAACTAGAATCAACTTGCAAAACTCATCATAAGTTACAAACCACTTGCTGCCTAGCTTCTAAACTATTTTCACAGCATTCCTTGATTCAAGCTGAGCCCAAGCATGCCAAGAAGCAAGTGGTACCATAGCCCATTGCACAAGTCTCAAACACAAAAACCAATTCCACAAATCAACTCAGCACACTTCCCTGGTCACAAATCACCCATCACCATAGCCTGAAAGTTACATAATCACAAACACTATTTCCACCCCACCTTGAGCAGAACCTCTGTGATCTTCCAAACCAGCCACCACAAACTTATTCTAAGCATCAAGACTTCATCAGGGGCCTAAGAGGAGTGGTTTGCACAAAGAGAGAGGGTCAGAAAGTTGCAAACTGAGAAAGCTCAAAGCTCAGGTATATCAAGAACTTTTTTTCCAGAAATGAGTTTTTAAGTTTCTAATTTGTTCCTCATGCTTTGCTGATCACTCTGATGTTCTTAGTTTTGAAAATGGTGGAGAAATGAGCATTTAATCTTGTTCTGAAACTTTTCTGACCTAAACATGTTTGGCTTCGATTCGCATGATTAATGAATGAAAAATGGATTTTGTTTGGGGGTTTTGGTTTAGTTTCGAATGGGGATGATTTCTGGGTGATTAGTTTTCATTTTCATGGTGTTTTGAAGGATTTAGAAATTTTCAGGTGGGAGTCCCACCGGAGAAGACGACCGGAAGTCTTCTCCGGCCACCTGAATCTGTTTAGCCCTAATCTGAGTGATTAATGAAGTTTGAATAATAGCCCTTGGATGCGTTGACCCGCGCGCATTTGGACGTCCATGATCTCTCTATTTTGCCCTAATCCTCATTTGACTTTATTAATTCAGATTAATTAATTTTTAATTGGAATTAATGAAGTTTGAATGTCAGCCTTTGGATGTGGCGCCAGTCAACGCGCGCGTTTCCCAGTTTAAACCTCAGCCATTGATCTTGGTTACTTCTCATTTTATTTCATTTTATTTTCTTTTTATTTCATTTGTTTTCCATAATTTATTTAAAATAGTAAAAATCATTTAAAAATTCTGAAAATTTTTGTACAAACTTTTATGAATTTCCAGAAACCAAAAGCATTTTTATTTTTATTTTTTGCATTAAAAAATATTTTTAAATCATTTAAAAGTTTATCTTTAATTAATTAATGAGAATTAATTAATTAAAAATACTTTTAGGTATTTAAAAATCACCAAAAAATTCATGAAACCTTTAAAACCATTTAGAAACATTGTCCAACCCTCAAACCAAATTTCATTTTTGATCTTGATGTCTTTTGACAATTTTTCATGGAATTAATTTCATTTCAAGGCAATATTTTGTTCCAAACTTCCAAAATTCATTTCTGCCTAACCATTGAGAGTTGGACTTTGATTCTTTTTGCATTGTGTCTTGCATATCATGTAGTTCATAGGATTAAATTGGCATGAATTGATCTAGTATTTCCTATTTGTTTGGCATTTTCCTTGACAAGGTACCTTAAAACCCTAGCAATCTTAGGAAATTCATAACTTTCACTAGGTTAAGAGTTGGATCCCCTCCTTTGGGTAGTGAGTTTGTATAGGTTTAGGGTTCCTTTGAATGCATTTTCAATTTTTTTATCTTGATGTTTCCTTCTGTTTTTGGTTTTTGTTTGGTGCATTGATCATAAACCCTAATTTGGGCTTCCTTTTGCATTCATCTACCATTTGCTTGCATACCATGACTTGCCATGACATTTTATGCATCCATTTGATTCATTAGACATCTTAAGACATGTTAGATTCATGTTTGATCATTGTATCATCCATTTGTCATGTTGTATGTCATTTGCATTCCATAACTTTTCATGTATGTTCATGGTTCTAAGCATGCTTCTCTTGCATCCATATGTTCATATGATCATCCTCATGCCTTGATTCATGTTTGCATCATCTCATAGCATCATTAGCATCATGTGTATGCTTCTGGTTTTGATTTGCATCATGTCATTTCATCTCATCTTGCATTGCATTGCATTCCTTTCATCAACTTTTCAGGTGGTAAGTAACTTTGAGGAGTGAATTTGCCTTCACTTCTCACATTTTTCTTTTCATCCCTCTTATGCATCATTGCTGCATTTTGTCTTGTGTTTGAGATTGAGCTTGCTCATTCTTCTTCATCTTACTTTCTTTCTTCAAGTGACTTGTCTTCTTGAATGAAGCAAGTTACTTTGCTTTTCTCTGCTCCTTTCATCTGCTTCCTGGTGGTTCCTCTGAAGATTTCCCTTGTAAACCTCACACACCTAGGAACAACCAAGCATGACAATAATTAGGGTTTTGATTAGTCCCCCATTTAGCTTTTACCTTTGTGTCTCTTTGATTCTTCTCTTCTCATCTCATAGTCAGGGATTAAACCCTAAAGGCTTTAAGGCTTTGTGATTAAGCTTATGCTTGCATCCTTCTATTAGGATGGAGTGCATAACTTTAATCCTAAGTGTTAAACCCTTAATGTGTTTAAATCCTTTAATCAATTCACTTAATAATCATTAAGACATCAAGCTTGTAACTTGGGCCTTGCATTAGGGTTCTAATTCTTCCTTAATTGGTTAAGAAGGACTAACCCTAGTGTTAATGGACAAGTCCCCCTCAAGTTGTCTTACAAATCATAAAACTCACTTCTCAATCATATCATTAACTAAAATCCACCTAATAAAGTCTTTGTTTTGTCATGAGGTTAATCCCTAATCATGGATTAAGTTGAGGAGTCTTCCTCAGTTTAAACATTCTCATTTGTTATCCTTCTATTAGGATGGTGTAATGAGTCTGTTTAATCCCTGATTATGGCTTAGTCTCATTACTTAACACTAAACAAAAACACCAAAACATCTAAATAATCACAAGTAGGTTAATGATCTTAATCCTACACCATGGTGATTAAGTGTGAGAAGCTGACTTCACACTTAAGGCATTCTCATTACCCCTAATCAGAGGGAAGATGTGATGAGTTTACTAAATCCATTGGTTTAGGCTTAAGCTCATTGGTTTATGACAAACTTTCAAAAGCAATAAAAGACTAAAAACTTAAAAACAAACAATAATCGTCTCCTACGGGATTCTTTCCTTATCTCATTCACTCACAAACGAGAACTTGCTTCTTCCGTCTAATGCAAGACAGTTTGCACCTGAGCCAGACAAGTCATACACTTGAGCATAGATAAGTAAGCAGTTCATCAGTCAATTTATCTTTCAGTCTCTTTGGGTCGAACTACGGTGTTCTAACTTCCTCATTGCACGAGAGGATACGTAGGCATAACTTAACAGTTATCGAACAAAAGTCTCTGTATATTCCCCCTCTTTCCAGCATCATTCTTTAAGCCTCATAGTCCTGAGCATTTTACTCTTATTCTTACACTGATACCTCATTTATACACTTCACTTCTCTTACACTGACACTTGCATTCTTTTCCAGCTTTGATACACAAATTGCACTGACACTACCCCTTTAAAACACAAATCTTTTAAGCGTGGATCCCGTCGAGTACGACGGACAATCTGGGTGCTAATACCTTCCCAGTTTGTAACCAACCCCCTTTCTCAGTCTCTCTGGTTCGCAACCGTCTTATCCATATCTTTCTAGGTCTATGCAGCATTGCCTTTCCTTCGGGATAAAAATGCCTAGCTGGCGACTCTTTCCTTCTCATGAGTTCACTCCTGTGTGTTCTCATTTCTCCTTTCGCCGACCGTTCACGTCTGTACCTTTATTTGGGCCATTCCCATTTATCTGGAGCGACAGCTTGGCGACTCTGCTGGGGATCCTTATACTGTAACCAGGGCTTCTGGTTCTTTTTGTGGGTTCCTCCTAGCGCTTGATTGATTTGTGTTCACTGGGGTGTTATGTGCTATTTGTGTTTGTATATTTTATTTATTGCTTTATGTACAATTTTGTTTATTGCTTTCTTTACAGCTTTATATATATCATACTATCATACTGCTTTGGCTGGATCTGGTTTTGTTGCTTTGGTGGGTGGGATTCTATTGAGAGTTAAGGTCCTATACCTGGGACCTGAGTGACACCTAGGCTAGAGTGGTTCATGTTCTTTCCCATTCCATTTCGGTCTGGTGCGGGAATATGAAACACGGTTCAGATATGGGTTTCTTCTTGAGAACTCTGTGCTACAGATTTCCTGTAGTGCTAGGGCTATCTGGGAAGCCTGCTAAGTCTGGATGACCTTTATTATGACCTTCAGAAATTGAGGTGAATTAGAGGAGGATCTTTTATGGTTATTGTAAACACTGTACCTCCGGGTTAGAAGTGTTTACACTTCTCATAACTGATCCAAGTCTGAGGATCCTTGTTTTAGAATACCACCTGTGAGGGGGTTGGGCTGTTTACAGGTTTGCAGGTACCCTTGACCTCAGCATACCCTGTTACTTTGTTTTGATTAAGAGTACTCCATTTTGGAACAGTTCTTGTGATTTTAACCCTGGACATGTGACTCTTTATTTGAGTCCCCCACCTTGGTTACTGGACTTATGAACCTCCATCTGGATTTCTTGAACATACATGGACCTATATCAAGGCAGTAATCAGATCCAGCTTGATCACAAGCCCTTGCATATCATTTGCATACATCATCATTGCATCATTTAACATTTGCTTATTTGTTTTTCAGGGTATCCATACTGTATTTTGGCGTGGTTTTGACCCCTTCATCTGCATAGACCTATCTTCACCAGCATCTGCTTCAGCTATTCCTCATCAGCTACCTGCTTCAGTCGCCTGCATCACCAGTCTCAGCCTGTCAGTGGCCCATCTTCTAGTATCAGTCACCATCACCAGCATCTGTTCTTCAGCAACATGGCACCTAAGAAGAGCAACATCTCCTATCATTTCTTTGAGCCTGAGCTAGCTGGCATCAGGAAGGTCCAGGCCCTGATTACTCCAGACCATATACCACTATTCAGAGAACATTATGGAGGAATCCTTGACGTGGTTATGGATTTGGACCCTTCACAGAGAAGCTTGATTCATACTTGCCTGCAGTTCTATGATCCCCCTCTGAGGTGCTTCACCTTCCAGAATTTTCAGTTGGGACCCTTGTTGAAAGAGTATTCATCACTGATTGGTGTACCCATCAGGGGTGGAGTCCCCTTCAACCCTGAGATGGATTTCCCTAGTAATGAAGAGGTGGCAAAGGCATTGTATCTGGAACCAGTTCTGATTGGGCAGAACATGACAACAAAGGCTGGAATCTCTGGTCTACACTTGGATTTCTTGACCTCTCAGGCTATTCTGAAGGCCTCCTTGGGGGAGTGGAAAGCAGTCTGTGCACTATTAGCCCTTAGCATATATGGGGTTATGTTATTTGCAGATGAGCCTAAGTTTGTTAGCAAGAATGCAATCCATCTTTTCATTCTAAGGAACCCAGTGCCCACCTTACTGGGAGATTTCTACTACTCTGTTCACCAAAGGAATGAAAAGCAAAGGGGAAGATTGGTAAGATGCTGTGCTCCCTTGTTCCATACCTGGCTGCTCAAACATTTGCCCAAGACTGATGCATTCTTGAACCCTCACCAGCAGAAGAACTGGTCTAGGAGGCTTGTTGCTTTAACCTCAGATGATATCAGGTGGTGCACTCAGAGCACTAAGGGCAGGGACATCATTACTAGTTGTGGGCAGTTCCCTAATGTACCTCTGATAGGAGTGAAGGGTTGCATCAACTACAACCCTCTGCTATTCAAAAGACAACTGGGCTATGCATTGGTCCACCCTCCTAGAGTACAGGATCTAGCTGAGACCCTTTATTGTGAGATCAAGCCTAATCTGGCTATTGTCAGGCAAGCATCCTGGGCTTGGGACAATGTCCAGACCAAAGGGGTAACCATTCTTGAGAGATGCAACAATGTGGCCTCAGCTCAATACTATGAGTGGTCTCATGCCAGGGCTCAAATTTCTGGGATGCCCTTCACCATCGAAGATGTGCCTGGACCTTCCACAGCACCACCTCCAGCCACTGTCAGCCTGGAGGAGTTTGAAAAGCTCAAAGAGAGGAATGAGAATTTGTCTGAAGCCTTGAAGAGAACCCTCTGGGAGAGGAGTGATGGTCGTCTGGACATTGAAAGGTTAGAAAAGCTTAAGGTGGAGCATCTAGCTAGGATTGAAAAGTCAGAGGACTACATCAAGAAGTCAAGGGCTGGAGAACATATTTTGAAGAATGCCTGCAAAGAGGCCCAGTTCCAGAGAGCTAGGACTGATCTTTACCTGAAGGAGAGCCAAGCTAGGTGGGTCAGGATCACTGAAGCTCGCACTCAGGAGGATAAGAGAACCCAGAACAAAATTGAGCAGTTGGAGGCTAATGCAAAGGAGCAACAGGAATCCCTATTAGCAGCCCAGAGGGAGATCTCAGAGTTGAAACTCAGAGCTGGTGTAAAGAGGTCAAAGGACCAGGGCAGACACAAGAAGCTAACTGCAGCTATTGCCACCAGGAATCTTCTCATCCGGAACCTCACAGAGCATCCAGCTGACCCTGTGACTGAAGCACTTCTGAAGGAAGTCCAGGAGGATGAGTTTGGTCTTGGTGTCTGACTTTTGCTTGTTGTTGCTTTCATTTCATGTACTTTTCTTTTTCTTATGTTGTATTTTGACTCCTCAGAGGGCATGCATTGTAAAGAACAAACTATGTATCATTCACTTTTTTGTAATATATTAGTTTGTTATCTGAGTTCTCAAGCAACATCAAACAGCATCTTCCTCGGGGTCTGGAAAGGTCAAAACCAAATGCCAAGTCGGATACCTTGGAAACAAATAAGCATACTGCATTGCATACTGACCCTTTGTTTTGTTTTGTAGGTTTTGTTTTGTTACTAACTCTGTTGTGATTCAGGAACTATTGCTCGACGTCGGGTGTTCCCACTCAACCGTCCACACAGATATCCCACCCGCAACAACCTTCCGGGTATGCAAATGGACCAAGTACAGCAGGACCTTACAGAGGTCAGGACTCAAATGGCCAATGAGAGACTGGAAATGAGGAATCAGATGACCCAGTTTATGGAGGTGATGAATGGATTGGCACAGAGCCAAGAGAGATTAAGGGCACTAGTAGAAAGGCAAACCCAGGAGGAACCCCATCTAGGGACTGGGGGGACGAGCAACAATGAGAGAGTTCAGCCTCATGTTAACCCTCCAGTGTATGGACCCCACCTTCATCCAGAGATCAACATCCCTGCTAATGTGAAAGGGAATGCCACTGCAGGCAGAGTATTACAGGAAGACCCCCAGGAAGATCAATTTACTGTGATGGGAGCTGGGGATGAAGCCTATGACAGAAGGCTAAATGAAATTGCTGAAAAATTGAGATCCCTGGAGTCTCAGAATTCCTTGGGCTTTGATGTTATGGACATGGGTCTAGCGGACGGGGTAAGGATTCCCCACAAGTTTAAACCTCCGTGCTTTGAGAAGTACAACGGAACTTCCTGTCCACGAACCCACTTACAATTCTTTTTGGGGAGGCTGAAGGCATATACCATGGACGAAAAGCTATGGATGTTTTATTTTGAAGACAGCTTAACAGGAGCTTCGAGGGAATGGTACTCTCACTTGACTAGAGCAACCATTAGATGCTGGAAGGACTTGGCTGAGGCCTTTATCAGACAATACCAGTACAACTTGGATATGGCACCCAACAGGACCCTCCTGATGGGAATGTCTCAATCATCCAGGGAAAGCTTCCGGGAGTACGCCCAGAGGTGGAGACAGCTTGCTGCTACTGTCCAGCCACCCATGTCAGAGAGGGAAATGGCTGATATGTTTATGAACACCCTCCAAGGGACATACATTGACAGGCTAACTGCCTTTTCTTCCACTAGCTTTGCTGACGTAGTCATAGCCGGGGAAAGAATTGAGAGCCTATTAAAGATGGGCAAGATTTCCGACAACGGTGCAAGCTCGTCCATTAACCCTAGAAAACCTTTCGTAGGTCCAAGAAGAACCGGTGAGACCAATGCTATTCAGGCCAGCAGGAGCAGACCACAATATGTTCATAGGTCAGTGGCAGCAGTCACCATTCCCTCTCCGCTTCCTCAGCAATCAGTATATCAACCACAGCAACAAACCCATTACCCGCAACAAACTCAGTATCCTCCTCAAAGAAACTACAACAACAACAACAACAGTCAACAAAGACCATTTCAACAGAGACCGTCTCAGGCCAATAGGGTGATCGATCCGATCCCTATGACTTATGTCGCTTTACTGCCACAGCTCCTGAAGCTCAACCTGATTGAGTTAAGGACGTTGGCACCACCAGATCCGACCAGTTTGCCAAGAAATTACGACGCCAACGCCAGATGCGCTTTTCATTCTAACGCACCTGGCCACAGTACAGAGAAGTGCAGAGCTTTACAGATGAAAGTGCAAGACCTGGTAGATTCTAAAGCTCTAAACTTTGCACCCCCGCCAAATGTTAACAAGAACCCTATGCCCAACCATGGAGGGCCCAGAATCAATGCTATTGAGGAAGATATGTCGTCTTTCTTAATAACCAGTGTTGGGCAGATCCGGACACCCCTGGTAGAGATAAAAGCTCAACTCCTTGAATGTCAGATATTCCCTGGGTGTGAACTTGGGTGCGGTTATTGCAACATTTCGGTAAATGGGTGTGACAATCTGAGAAGCGGCATAGACAGTCTTATCCAGAATGGTCTACTTCAAATCACAACATCAATACCTTCAAATCCGGCAATCTCTCCAACAACAGTTCCAGAGTCTCCTACAACTGCAACAACAATTATTCCAAACAATTCTTCAGTTTCATCAACAAATGCTTCAAATATCACTTCAACAAGTCATCTATCAACAAACATCTCTTCTACAACTTCAGCACCCCTTCATTCAGAATCTCCTACAACAGTAACACTCATCCAGTCAACAGTGTCTCCTACAACATCAACAGCAAATAATGAAAGTGTCTCAACAGTTACAATTTATTATGATCCTGCAAATGATTCTGCCTACAACTCACAGAATGCCGCTCCTGTCAGAGCACCAGTTACTATCTACTATGATCCACATACTATTGCAACACCCTCATCTGTTGCAGTCAACCCGGTTACCATCACGGTACCTGGGCCCATCCCATATGAAAGCAGTAATGCCATTCCTTGGCATTATGGCTCTGACTTATACTGCGAGGGGCAGAGAATCACTCTTGAATCATCAACTTCTTCACCACAAATAGACAATGTGGGGGGAGGCGGAGGCTTCACTCGAAGCGGACGTCTTTTTGCCCCACAAATTCCAAGACCCATTGCTGAAGCAGAAGCTGCTGCCAAGGCAAAAGGGAAGAGCATGGTGCAAGAAGAACAAGTTGCTAAAGAAGCTTTAAAGACCCCTTTTGATCAGGAGGTTGATGAATTCATGAGAATCATCAAGAAAAGTGATTACAAGATAGTGGACCAGCTTCACCAGACACCTTCCAAGATCTCCATTTTATCATTGCTAATGTGCTCCGAGGCTCATCGGAACGCACTACTAAAAGTCTTGCACGCAGCTTATGTGCCAGAGGAGATTACCGTCAATCAGTTGGAGGCTGTAGTTGGGAATGTTAACGCTAGTCATGGACTAGGATTTTCCAACACTGATTTGACAACGGAAGGCCGCAATCACAACAAGGCTTTGCACATTACCTTGGAGTGTAAGGGTGCAGTTCTTTCTCATGTATTAGTGGACACAGGGTCATCCCTCAATGTCCTACCTAAGAAAGCCCTTGTGAAGCTGGAGTATGAAGGATTGGCATTACGCCCCAGCAACTTGGTAGTAAGGGCCTTTGACGGCTCTAAGAGATCAGTTCTGGGAGAAATTGAGTTGCCTATAACGATTGGCCCACAAACTTTCAAAACGACCTTCTTCGTGATGGATATACAGCCTGCCTACAGCTGTTTATTGGGTAGACCATGGATACACGCCGCTGGCGTCGTGACCTCAACCCTTCACCAGAAGTTAAAATTCGAGTGGGAGGGCCAAGTCGTTACTATTTGTGGAGAGGAAGATATTTTTGTTAGCCATCTGGCTACATACAAATATATTGAGATGGATGGGGAGATCCATGAAACCATGAGTCAGGGATTTGAAGCCCTAAACATTAATGAAGCATCTGCTGTACTTGGGACTTCCATAACATCCTACCAGCAAGCCAGGAAGGTTGTTGAAGAAGGGACCGCTCAAGGCTGGGGCAAGCTGTTGCCCGTAGAAAAGAAAGAGGACAGATTTGGGTTGGGTTACAAACCAACTCAACAAGATCAAGCAGAGGCTGCTAAGAAGCCCAACTTTGTCAGTGGGGGGATGCTCACCCCCGATGCAGTAAACAACTTGGAAGATGAGTCGGAAGATGAGCGCAACCTGGAGAGCTGGATACGTCCAAGGATCCCGGGGAGTCGTATCTCAAACTGGTCTTCCCAGGAAATTATAAGGGTTACTCCTGCAGAGTAATTATTATTTCCTGTATATTTTAAGCATGCATCAAGTCTTGCGTCTTGTCCAAGATGACAAGACTCATTTTGTAATCGGGCCATCTGTAATTTTGTGCAAACAGATCAATCAATGATAATCAGACATCTTTTGCAAATGGGTCTTTTTTCTTTTCCGCTCACTGTTTTTCCATTTTTCTTTTTGTACAAAAATAAAATGGCAATGTTTTCAAAATGATAATTTCATTTCACTTTTTCTAAACAAGATTAAAATCAATCACTAAAATGAACAAACTAAACTCTTGCAGAGAGTGCCTTCCAGACCGCACCGACAACAACACAGCTATGGCTTCGTATGACTTTGACAATCCAATCAATCAAGCCGATGAAGGGGTTGAAGAAGATTTTGAGCTTCCTGAAGAGCTAGCCAGGTTATTGAGGCAAGAGGAGAAGGTTATCACTCCTCATCAGGAGGAGATTGAAACAGTTAATCTTGGTACAGATGAAGATGTGAAAGAGATTAAGATCGGGGCCTACCTACAAAACTCAGTGAAAGAACAACTGATTGATCTGCTTCGGGAGTATGCGGATGTGTTTGCTTGGTCTTACCAGGACATGCCAGGGTTGGATACCGATATCGTCATGCACAAGCTGCCATTAAAAGAAGACTGCCCGCCAGTAAAACAGAAGTTGCACCGTACTCGCCCAGATATGGCAATGAAGATAAAGGAAAAGGTACAAAAGCAGTGGGACGCCGGTTTCCTTGCTGTAACTAGCTATCCACCGTGGGTTGCTAATATAGTACCTGTGCCTAAGAAAGACGGCAAAGTAAAGATGTGTGTTGACTACCGGGACCTGAACAGAGCCAGCCTGAAAGATGATTTCCCATTACCTCACATTGATGTATTGGTAGATAATACGGCTCAGTTCTCAGTGTTCTCCTTCATGGACGTATTTTCAGGATACAATCAGATCAAAATGTCACCTGAAGACATGGAGAAGACAACTTTCATCACACCCTGGGGCACGTTCTGTTATAAGGTGATGTCGTTCGGATTAAAGAATGCAGGTGCAACATATCAACGGGCTATGGTAACATTATTCCACGATATGATCCATAAAGAAATCGAGTGTTATGTGGATGACATGATTGCCAAGTCCCTCACAGAAGAAGACCACTTGGTGAATCTGCTGAAACTATTCAAGCGTCTGAGGAAATACCAACTGAAGTTGAACCCCAACAAGTGCACATTCGGGGTGTGATCGGGTAAGCTGCTGGGTTTTATTGTAAGCGAGAAAGGGATTGAGGTTGACCCTGATAAAGTCAAAGCCATTCAAGAAATTCCTGCGCCGAAGTCAGAAAAAGAAGTTCGAGGGTTCTTAGGTAGACTAAACTACATTTCACGGTTCATATCTCACCTTACTACAACCTGTGAACCTTTGTTCAAGCTGTTAAGAAAAGAACAGACGGTCAGGTGGAATGAAGACTGCCAGAGGGCTTTTGACAAGATCAAAGAATACCTGCAAGAACCACCAATCCTTATGCCTCCAGTTGAAGGAAGACCTCTAATAATGTACTTGACAGTATTAGAAGAGTCAATGGGGTGTGTGCTGGGCCAGCATGACGAGTCTGGTCGAAAAGAGTATGTAATATACTACCTAAGCAAAAAGTTTACCGACTGTGAACAACGTTATTCACTGCTCGAGAAAACTTGCTGTGCTTTAGCGTGGGCTGCTCGCCGACTGAGACAGTATATGTTGACCCACACTACCTTATTGATCTCAAAGATGGACCCAGTCAAGTACATATTTAAGAAGCCAGCACTTACCGGACGGGTTGCAAGATGGCAAATGATACTCACAGAATATGACATCCAGTACACTTCTCAGAAAGCCATCAAGGGCAGTGTATTGTCTGATTATCTTGCTGAGCAACCTATTGATGATTACCAGTCTATGAGATTTGACTTCCCTGATGAAGACATCATGTTCATAAAAGCGAAAGATCATGAAGAGCCTGTTCACACTGAAGGGCCTGACCCGGAAGAAGAATGGACTATGATGTTTGATGGGGCTGTCAATATGAATGGTCGTGGTGTTGGTGCAGTACTCATTACACCTAAGGGAGTTCACATGCCTTTCTCGGCAAAACTCACCTTTAACTGCACTAACAACGAAGCTGAATACGAAGCTTGCATTATGGGTCTTGAGGAAGCCATTGACCTCAGGATCAAGACATTGACTGTATTCGGAGATTCAGCTCTGGTAGTTAATCAAACCAACGACAAATGGTACACCCACCAGGATCATCTGATACCTTACAGGGATTATACAAGAAGGTTATTGACTTTCTTCACAACAGTCAAACTTGAGTATATCCCTCGAGACGAGAATCAGTTTGCAGATGCTCTGGCTACCATTTCATCCATGATCAAAGTTCAAGCTGCCAACTTTGTGCCTCGGATTTCAGTATCCAGACTTGACAGACCAGCATATGTATTTGCAGCAGACGTTGTCAAAGATGATAAGCCTTGGTTCCATGACATTAAATGTTTCTTGGAGGATCAAACATACCCACCTGGGGCATCTTCCAATGATAAGAAGACTTTAAGAAGGCTTGCTGGTAGTTTCTTCCTGAATACTGATGGTTCCCTGTACAAGAGAAACTTTGATATGGTACTCCTCAGATGCATTGATAGAACAGAAGCCGACTTACTGATGCACGAGGTGAACGAAGGATCCTTTGGTACCCATGCAGGAGGGCATGCCATGGCTAAGAAATTGCTAAGATCGGGTTACTACTGGATCACAATGGATGCCGACTGTTGTGCCTACGCCAGAAAATGCCATAAATGCCAGATCTATGCGGATAAGGTGCATGTGCCTCCCAATCCTCTGAATGTGATGTCTTCACCATGGCCCTTTGCTATGTGGGGCATTGATATGATTGGCAAGATTGAGCCGACTGCTTCGAATGGCCACAGATTCATCCTGGTTTCCATTGACTATTTTACCAAGTGGGTCGAAGCAGCTTCCTATGCAAATGTTACAAGGAAAGTGGTAGCCCGATTTCTGAAGAGAGATATCATTTGTCGATACGGAGTTCCCGAGCGAATCATTACTGATAATGGTTCCAACTTAAAAAACAAAATGATGGCAGAACTATGCCGGGACTTCAAGATTCAACACCACAATTCTTCTCCTTACAGGCCAAAGATGAACGGCGCTGTTGAGGCGGCTAATAAAAATATCAAGAAGATTGTGCAGAAGATGGTAGTCACCTACAAAGACTGGCATGAAATGCTACCATTTGCCTTACATGGGTACCGCACGTCAATTAGAACATCCACTGGGGCAACACCGTATCAGCTTGTGTATGGTATGGAAGCAGTCCTACCGGTTGAAGTTGAACTACCCTCCCTACGGGTACTGATAGATGTTAAGCTGAACGAAGCAGAATGGGTCCGATCTCGATACAAACAACTGAGTCTGATTGAAGAGAAAAGATTGGATGCAATCTGTCATGGGCAGTTATATCAAAGAAGAATGAAGAAAGCCTTTGATCAGAAAGTCAGGCACCGAGAGTACCAAGTAGGAGATCTTGTGCTGAAAAGAATCCTCCCTCCTCATACAGACCACAGGGGCAAGTGGACCCCAAACTATGAAGGACCATTCGTGGTAAAGAAAGTTTTCTCTGGTGGAGCACTGATGCTCAGCACCATGGATGGTGAAGACTTCCCGTCCCCTGTGAATTCAGATGCAGTTAAAAAATACTTCGCATAAAAGTGACCCGCTGGACATAAAAACAGAATGTAAGTCCAGGCAAAAATAGGGCATCCCGGCGAGTCAAAAACAGAATAAAAGACTCGGGCAAAAATAAGGGAAAATAAACAAAAAAATGTACACCCGCTGAGTTGAAAAGCCGCATTGGACAGCTCAGGCAAAAATGGGTATCCCGATGGATTGAAAACCCGAGAGGGCGATCCATGCAAAATAAGGGAATAAGCGAACAACTGCATTCTGAATTCGTCTGTATCGCTTACAACTTGGTAAGCTTCGAAAGGATCAAGCTTCTTTCAGAATCAGCCTTCTTTAGAAAGCAAGACGAGAAGAACGTCAAATGTCATACGAGTCATAGCAAAAGG
The DNA here is from genome assembly GCA_963966055.1 of Lathyrus aphaca. NCBI lineage: Eukaryota > Viridiplantae > Streptophyta > Magnoliopsida > Fabales > Fabaceae > Lathyrus > Lathyrus aphaca. The sequence continues at coordinate 16,470,134 of OZ014524.1, forward strand.
GAAGCTCCTTGAAAGCGTCGTCAACATTGCCAGCATTTTGTTTCTCAATTTGTAACAAATCTCCTCATTTCAGGGGATCTATTTCTTTGACTGTATCTTGCCAATTCATGGCGTATGAATCAATAAAATCAGATTTTCAGTCATGATTTGTCTCGTACATTTTATTTTCATTTGCAAAATGTCCGATGTCCTTAAGATATTGATTGCATAAATACAGATGCTTCTCTTAAAACACGTGCTTGCAGGAAATATGCTTACTCCCGGGGGTGTCTGAATTCCTATGATGGAATCCGGTAAGGGATACCTCGGGATTACTTGTATGTTTCTCTATCTTTTCAGGATTGCAGGCATTCGAAGCACAACATGAGGCATGAAAGTTTCATCCCAACAAGCTGGCAAATCAACACTCAGTCTTAGCACCCAAAGTGTTCTCTCCCCAGCTGAGTTGCCACTTGTTGTTTCTCCCCAACCGAGGTGCCAATCATTCTTCCTCTTCAGCCAAGTACAAAAGTCGGGGAACCACTTCCCCACAGAGTCTCAGCCTCTATCCAGAAGAGCAGCACACGAAGGAATCACAACAGAGTGACGAGAGCTTCTACAAACCCCAGCTGGGTCCCTCATTACCGGGAATAGGTCTATCAGTGACCTCTTTCCCCAAGCAGAGTCATATATACAAGATCTACCAACAATCTCATCCCCAGCTGGGATGTCCACTTCAAACAGATCAACCAGAGATCTTCACAACAACGGGATCCGAATCCCGGATTGGTATCTTTGCATAATCATAGCATTCGCATCATATTCACCCAACAAAGCGTAGCATTCTGTCTAATACGGAGCATTACGGCAAAAATCAAACATATTGCATAATCATAAGTCATGGTCTGAATCAAACACTTGTGAATAATAGCAATCCATCAACAATACACAGAATGCTCCCCAGATTCCCCATCAAAGAGCTAAAGCAGTTGCCTTACACCCACAAACATCAGTACATACTCCTGGTGGCACCCGTCCGTGTCATATCCCCAGCAGAAAGCCAAAGCGTCCCCTTTGCACTCACAGATACTTATATATAACTTTCTTGACACTCGTCCATGTCACTTTCCAGCACAATTACCTCAACACTTTGAATAGCATATACTTGTTTATACTATACTTTCCTCCTTTTGACACTCGTCCGTGTCACTCTCTCCAGCAAGTTGAACGCTCATCTATACACCACTCATACTTATTTATACAGATACTCGTCCGTATCTTGTATACACCATTTACATCCCCGCAGATTCGACACTCGTCCGTGTTCTTTGTTAACCAGTTGATACTCGTCCGTACCATCATCTCAGAACATGCGTCTAGCGTTTGTTTCTACTTGATACTCGTCCGTATCATAGTCTTAAGGATGCTCGTCCTCATCTTTAAATCCATACACTGTGTCAAACACTCTTGTCTTCTTGAATTTAGACATTCGTCTGTGTCTACTATTCCTAGAAGAGTCCCATCAGAATCAACACTCGTCCGTGTTCCTTGTTAACCAGTTGATACTCGTCCGTATCATCATCTCTGAACACGTGTCAGTATTTGTTTCTACCTGATACTCGTCCGTATCATAGCCTTAAGGATGCTCGTCCGCATCTTTAATCTATACACAACGCCAAACACTTATACCTTTTATTTCTTGGATATAAACACTCGTCCGTGTTTTCTATTCCCCAGTAGAGTAAATTTTCTTTTATCTGACATTCGTCCTGTGTGTCATAATAAACCCTGAGAGCAGCCGTACCCTGCTAGGTGATCGTCCTTCACCTCTTGATGATCGTCCTTCATCATGCTCATCCGATGGCCGTCCCCATCGTCGACCTTTTATCCGACATTCGTCCTATGTCGTGATATTTAGCAGCCGTCCCCTGCTAGGTGATCGTCCTTCACCTCTTGATGATCGTCCTTCATCATTTTATCCGATGGCCGTCCCCATCGTTGATTTGTTATCTGAAATTCGTCCTATGTCATGATAAACCTTGAGAGCAGCCGTCCCCTGCTAGGTGATCGTCCTTCACCTCTTGATGATCATCCTTCATCATGCTCGTCCGATGGCCGTCCCCATCGTTGACCTTTTATCCGGCATTCGTCCTATGTCGCGATATTTTCGGCAGCCGTACCCTGCCAGGTGATCGTCCTTCACCTTAGATGATTGTCCCTCATCTTACCCCTTTCAGAGCAGCCATCCCCTTCCAGGTGATCGTCCTTCACCTTTGATGACCGTCCCTCATCATTATTTCATTTATTCTTTAACCCGATGGTCGTCCCCGTCGTGGTCCCTTTTTCTTTTCAGTTTAGCCCGATGGCCGTCCCCATCGTTGGTTACTTTACTTTATGAACTTGATGGCTGTCCCCATCATTTTTCATTAACCACCAGAGAATCTTATAGCTTTACTTGATGGCCGTCCCCATCATAATCTCCGGTATCCCCAGCATGTCGGCCGTCCCCGTCATTGCTTTACTTCACACGTTCTCCCCAGCATGTCGGCCGTCCCCGTCATTACTCTTTCCCCAGCAGTCGTCCTCTGCTCGACGGTCGTCTTCTGTCGCCCATACTCTATAATATAATTTATTTTCTTTTACAATCTATATCCCTTTTATTCTTCATTCTGTGAGTGCAAATTTTGGACTGTCTTTGGTATTCAACCACAAGTTATCTTGTTTGCCTGATAAGCCGTCGCTTACATCCTGCACAGCTAACTCATGTTTGAATAGGGGCAGCTGTAAACACCCCAAATTTTCCCTCACCCATTCACACCATGGCTTGTGATCATTTCATATGCATAAACACAATCATAGCATCTCACCACATTTTTGATTCACTGCATTGATCCTAAGTCATCTGCATCTAGGGTTTGTGATCTGAGCAATCCAAGAGCTTCTTGAGCCACTCCAAATGCCATCAATCACTTAAAAAGGGGTCCATGTATGTTCTAGCATCATATTGTATCCTCTCAAAGTCAAGAATATCAAAAAATCACAAGAACTGGAAATGGCATAGAAGCAGAGCCAGGTTTGACTGCACAGATGACCTAGAATTAGGGTTTTGGTTTCAAAGGCCATAACTCCAAATTTTTTGGTCATTCTTGTTTCTATTGGTCTCTATATGGTATAGGGAGCATGCATATCAATTTGCATGAAGAAATTCCATGGGGAAGTCATCTGATCAAGAGTTGACTTTTCAAGCAAGTCAGTGCAAAATCAGGGCATCTGAGGCCCCCAATGACCCAACCAAAGGGTGTTCTTCATCATTTTGATTGTATATGATCTTTATTTGATCATAGAAGAAGTTGGAAGTTCACAAAATTGAAGGATTTCAAGTCTTTTGCAAAGTTGACTTTTTGGAAAAGTTTGACTTTTAATGAAATTGCCATTTTAAGAAACTTTTTCAACCTTTACTTTTTGATTCAAAAATGCTTCAAATGGAAAAACTTTGGTCATAAAAGTTGTAGAATGGATCATTCCCTTTTCAAAAAGTACAAGAACATGACCTAATTCATTTTTGATCAAAAGTTATGGCTTGTCAAAGTTGGCAAAAATCACAAAATTTCAAGGTTTCTACCAAAGAGGCAAAGTTGCAAATTCACTTGTCAAGGCAAATTGAGCTATCAAATACACTTCTAATCTTCATACAAGCATGTACCAAGACCTAAAAGTCAGATTGCACCAAAAGATATCTCATTTTTATGGCTTATGGAGCAAGATGTCTCAAAGGAACCAAACTAGAATCAACTTGCAAAACTCATCATAAGTTACAAACCACTTGCTGCCTAGCTTCTAAACTATTTTCACAACATTCCTTGATTCAAGCTGAGCCCAAGCATGCCAAGAAGCAAGTGGTACCATAGCCCATACCTCAAGTACACATCAAGTTGACATTTTGGCCAAAGACCCATACCAATCACCATAGGCCACCAACAACTTTCTGACCTATCCCCTTTTGATACATGGACCAAAGCCAGCATAACACACCACACATTGCAAGCTGAAACACACCCAAGACATAGTTATCACTTTTTGCTCCAAATTGCAAGAGCTTTCGAAACTGATTGCACAAGTCTCAAACACAAAAACCAATTCCACAAATCAACTCAGCACACTTCCCTGGTCACAAATCACCCATCACCATAGCCTGAAAGTTACAGAATCACAAACACGATTTCCACCCCACCTTGAGCAGAACCTCTGTGATCTTCCAAACCAGCCACCACAAACTTCTTCTAAGCATCAAGACTTCATCAGGGGCCTAAGAGGAGTGGTTTGCACAAAGAGAGAGGGTCAGAAAGTTGCAAACTGAGAAAGCTCAAAGCTCAGGTATATCAAGAACTTTTTTTCCAGAAATGAGTTTTTAAGTTTCTAATTTGTTCCTCATGCTTTGCTGATCACTCTGATGTTCTTAGTTTTGAAAATGGTGGAGAAATGAGCATTTAATCTTGTTCTGAAACTTTTCTGACCTAAACATGTTTAGCTTCGATTCGCATGATTAATGAATGAAAAATGGATTTTGTTTGGGGCTTTTGGTTTAGTTTCGAATGGGGATGATTTCTGGGTGATTAGTTTTCATTTTCATGGTGTTTTGAAGGATTTAGAAATTTTCAGGTGGGAGTCCCACCGGAGAAGACGACCGGAAGTCTTCTCCGGCCACCTGAATCTGTTTAGCCCTAATATGAGTGATTAATGAAGTTTGAATAATAGCCCTTGGATGCGTTGACCCACGCGCATTTGGACGTCTAGGATCTCTCTATTTTGCCCTAATCCTCATTTGACTTTATTAATTCAGATTAATTAATTTTTAATTGGAATTAATGAAGTTTGAATGTCAGCCTTTGGATGTGGCGCCAGTCAACGCACGCGTTTCCCAGTTTAAACCTCAGCCATTGATCTTGCTTACTTCTCATTTTATTTCATTTTATTTTCTTTTTATTTCATTTGTTTTCCATAATTTATTTAAAATAGTAAAAATCATTTAAAAATTCTGAAAATTTTTGTACAAACTTTTATGAATTTTCAGAAACCAAAAGCATTTTTATATTTATTTTTTGCATTAAAAAATATTTTTAAATCATTTAAAAGTTTATCTTTAATTAATTAATGAGAATTAATTAATTAAAAATACTTTTAGGTATTTAAAAATCACCAAAAAATTCATGAAACCTTTAAAACCATTTAGAAACATTGTCCAACCCTCAAACCAAATTTCTTTTTTGATCTTGATGTCTTTTGACAATTTTTCATGGAATTAATTTCATTTCAAGGCAATATTTTGTTCCAAACTTCCAAAATTCATTTCTGCCTAACCATTGAGAGTTGGACTTTGATTCTTTTTGCATTGTGTCTCGCATATCATGTAGTTCATAGGATTAAATTGGCATGAATTGATCTTGCATTTCCTATTTTTTTGGCATTTTCCTTGACAAGGTACCTTAAAACCCTAGCAATCTTAGGAAATTCATAACTTTCACTAGGTTAAGAGTTGGATCCCCTCCTTTGGGAAGTGAGTTTGTATAGGTTTAGGGTTCGTTTGAATGCATTTTCAATTTTTTTATCTTGATGTTTGCTTCTGGTTTTGGTTTTTGTTTGGTGCATTGATCATAAACCCTAATTTGGGCTTCCTTTTGCATTCATCTACCATTTGCTTGCATACCATGACTTTCCATGACATTTTATGCATCCATTTGATTAATTAGACATCTTAAGACATGTTAGATTCATGTTTGATCATTGTATCATCCATTTGTCATGTTGTATGTCATTTGCATTCCATAACTTTTCATGTATGTTCATGGTTCTAAGCATGCTTCTCTTGCATCCATATGTTCATATGATCATCCTCATGACTTGATTCATGTTTGCATCATCTCATAGCATAATTAGAATCATGTGTATGCTTCTGGTTTTGATTTGCATCATGTCATTTCATCTCATCTTGCATTGCATTGCATTCCTTTCATCAACTTTTCAGGTGGTAAGTAACTTTGAGGAGTGAATTTGCCTTCACTTCTCACATTTTTCTTTTCATCCCTCTTATGCATCATTGCTGAATTTTGTCTTGTGTTTGATATTGAGCTTGCTCATTCTTCTTCATCTTACTTTATTTCTTCAAGTGACTTGTCTTCTTGAATGAAGCAAGTTACTTTGCTTTTCTCTGCTCCTTTCATCTGCTTCCTGGTGGTTCCTCTGAAGATTTCCCTTGTAAACCTCACACACCTAGGAACAACCAAGCATGACAATAATTAGGGTTTTGATTAGTCCCCCATTTAGCTTTTACCTTTGTGTCTCTTTGAGTCTTCTCTTCTCATCTCATAGTCAGGGATTAAACCCTAAAGGCTTTAAGGCTTTGTGATTAAGCTTATGCTTGCATCCTTCTATTAGGATGGAGTGCATAACTTTAATCCTAAGTGTTAAACCCTTAATGTGTTTAAATCCTTTAATCAATTCACTTAATAATCATTAAGACATCAAGCTTGTAACTTGGGCCTTGCATTAGGGTTCTAATTCTTCCTTAATTGGTTAAGAAGGACTAACCCTAGTGTTAATGGACAAGTCCCCCTCAAGTTGTCTTACAAATCATAAAACTCACTTCTCAATCATATCATTAACTAAAATCCACCTAATAAAGGCTTTGTTTTGTCATGAGGTTAATCCCTAATCATGGATTAAGTTGAGGAGTCTTCCTCAGTTTAAACATTCTCATCTGTTATCCTTCTATTAGGATGGTGTAATGAGTCTGTTTAATCCCTGATTATGGCTTAGTCTCATTACTTAACACTAAACAAAAACACCAAAAACATCTAAATAATCACAAGTAGGTTAATGATCTTAATCCTACACCATGGTGATTAAGTGTGAGAAGCTGACTTCACACTTAAGGCATTCTCATTACCCCTAATCAGAGGGAAGATGTGATGAGTTTACTAAATCCATTGGTTTAGGCTTAAGCTCATTGGTTTATGACAAACTTTCAAAAGCAATAAAAGACTGAAAACTTAAAAACAAACAATAATCGTCTCCTACGGGATTCTTTCCTTATCTCATTCACTCACAAACGAGAACTTGCTTCTTCCGTCTAATGCAAGACAGTTTGCACCTGAGCCAGACAGGTCATACACTTGAGCATAGATAAGCAAGTAGTTCATCAGTCAATTTATCTTTCAGTCTCTTTGGGTCGAACTACGGTGTTCTGACTTCCTCATTGCACGAGAGGATACGTAGGCATAACTTAACAGTTATCGAACAAAAGTCTCTGTATATTCCCCCTCTTTCCAGCATCATTCTTTAAGCCTCATAGTCCTGAGCATTTTACTCTTATTCTTACACTGATACCTCATTTATACACTTCACTTCTCTTACACTGACACTTGCATTCTTTTCCAGCTTTGATACACAAATTGCACTGACACTACCCCTTTAAAACACAAATCTTTTAAGCGTGGATCCCGTCGAGTACGACGGACAATCTGGGTGCTAATACCTTCCCAGTTTGTAACCAACCCCCTTTCTCAGTCTCTCTGGTTCGCAACCGTCTTATCCATATCTTTCTAGGTCTATGCAGCATTGCCTTTCCTTCGGGATAAAAATGCCTAGCTGGCGACTCTTTCCTTCTCATGAGTTCACTCCTGTGTGTTCTCATTTCTCCTTTCGCCGACCGTTCACGTCTGTACCTTTATTTGGGCCATTCCCATTTATCTGGAGCGACACTTATAGACAATTGAACACAAACACAAGGGACGGATTTGGCAGCCAAGAACATCACATTCAACTTCAAAAAATCACACAAAAAAGTTTGATTCAGTTTCAATCCTAGAGGCATTCTCAAGACCAAACAAAGGTGGCAAATTGTTTCTGGACATTCATAGAGTGAATATGCATCATCACATTGCTCTATAACATCTCATATTGACGAATCTGATCTCAACTTTTTTCATATTTTTTGATTTTTCGTTCTTGATCATTCATGTATCATTAACTAATTTTGTTTGTTGATTTGTGTTTAGTGGAGGTTTGTGATGAATTATGGGCAAAAACATTACAAAAACCAAGGCTAAATCATAGAACGTCATTTTAGGGTTCATACTCTTCAAATTAGGGTTTCTTGATTTAACTAATATCAACACATTTTAATACCACAAACAAGTTAAATAAACTGTATAGATCATTTTGGCATGATCAATTTGACGCAATCGCATGTGTATGAGGTGGTGTGAATTTTGCAGGTTTTCATACGCAGATAAATTCGCAGGAAAGTTCACAACAAAATTCGCAGGAAAACCTGCGAAATTCCAAGGTTGAAGACGACCATAGCGCGGGAATTTTGTTTTTGAATTGTTAACTTATTTTATTTAGTTTTGTTTACGTTTATATATCAGAAACGTTGCTTAGCTCAGCTGGTAGAAGTGTCGCGTATGGGAAGCAACGAACCTGGGTTCGAATCCTAGGTTGTCAATTTTTTTTTGTTAATTTTCATTTGCTTTGCAGGTTTAAAATATAATAATTATTGCCCAACATACATACACAAGGCGCGCGCATCCTAGTTGGTTTATGGGCATGTGACTGAAGGTGGAGTCCTGGGTTCGACCCCAGGCTCCTTCAGGTATGTATTTTTTGTTGTTTTTTCTAATTTAAACCTTTTTTAAATCAATTTCTTTTATTTTAATTATTATTATTATTATTATTATTATATATATATATATATATATATATATATATATATATATATATATATATATATAATTAGTTAATTAAATTAAATCTTTTTTAAATAAAAATAAAAACATAAAAAATAATATTTTGTAAAAAAGTTTTACTTTTCTAATTTTTGTATATAACTTTTATTATAAATACATTTTTTTGTAAATAAATACTAATTATTTTTATAACTTTATTTTTTTATTACTCACTTATAATATTAAATATTTATATCTTTTGTAAATAATAAAAATAAACTTAATTAATAATTTTATTAAAAATCTTAATGTTGTACATAATTAGTTATTTTTATAAATTAATTAATGTAAATAATTAAAATTAATTAAAGTTGTATTTTCTTGATAATCTTTAATTGTTTATTCTTTTTATTCTAAATCTAATTTCTTTTTCACTAATTCTAATAACTTCTAATTAACCTTAAATTATTCCTCTAATTAAATTTCTAATCTTGTTTATTATTTATTTTGCTTTAATCGTATTACTATTATTATTGTTTTATTATTCTAGCTATTATTATATCTATTATTATTGCTTTATTATATATTCTTATCATAAGTTATTTTTATCCGATTATTATGTATTTGCCCATAAGCCTTGTAATAGCTTAGAGATTTATTTTTCTGTCTTTATTTATTTTGTAAATATTTACTGTGTGGTTAGTAAATAGGGAGTGCGAAACTAATTGTGGTTAAATGGACTTAGATAACTAATAAAAATAAATAAATATCTGAAAAATAACACACACACGTAAGTCGATCTATGATCACCATCTGCACTTCCTAGGGTATTCCTCTTGGTTTCATTATTTCAATGGTTAAGTCCCTCGAATATAGGGGTGTTTAAGCAAAGTCCTTTTAAAAATAAATCATCATTGTCCCTATAAAGATTTTAAAAGATCAAGTCCCTTTGAGGTTGTTGTCGCTCCCCCGAAAAGACACCAGGGTCCCAGGGTGCAGACGCGAACGGTCGGCGAAAAGAGAAATGAAAATGAAATGAATAGAGTCGCCAACTAGGCATTTTTATCCCGAAGGAAAGGTAATGTTGCATAAACCTAGAAAAAGATGGATAAGACGGTTGCGAACCAGAGAAACTGAGAAAGGGGGTTGGTTACAACCTGGGAAGGTACTAGCACCCAGATTGTCTGTCGTACTCGACGGGATCCATGCTTACAAGATTGTGTTTAAAAGGGTAGTGCATGTGTTATCTGTGTGCAAAATCTAGGAATGAATGTACATGTGTTGGTGCAAAAAAAAAGGTGAATGCTCAGGAACTGAGGCTTAGAAGAGAATGCTGAAAGAGGGGGATAACAAAGAGACTTTTGTTCGATAACAGTTAAGTTATGCCTACGTATCCTCGCGTGCAATGAGGAAGTTAGAACACCGTAGTTCGACTCAAAGAGACTGAAAATAAATTGACCGTGAACTGCTTACTTGCTTATGCTCAAGTGTATGACTCGTCTGGCTCGAGTGCTAACTGTCTTGCATTAGACGGAAGAAGCAAGTTCTCGTTTGTGAATGAGTGTGATGAGAAAAGAATCCCGAAGGAGACGATTATTGTTTGTTTTTTGTGTTTTCAGTTTTGTTATTATTTTCGGTGTTTTGCATAGGATTATGAGCTTAAGCCTAAATCAAGGGTTGTAAACTCATTATATCCTCCCTGATTAGGGATAATGAGCCTACTTAAGTATGAGATAAGCATCTCAACCTAATTACCATAATGATGTAGGATTAAGATCATTAACCTACTTGTGATTATTTAGATATTTTTTTTGGTTTTTTTGTTTAGTGTTAAGTAATGAGTTTAATCTCTAATCACATATTAGTGAACTCATTACACCATCCTAATAGAAGGATAATAGATGAGAACACTTAAGCTGAGGAAGATACCTCAACTTAATCCATGGTTAGGGATTAAATTCATTATATAACAAGCATTTATTAAATGGATTTTAATTAAAGGGGTGAGATTAAAAAGTGGATTTTATGGTTTGTAAGACAACTTGAGGAGGACTTGTCCATTAAACACTAAGGTTAGTCCTTCTTAACCATAAGAAAGAATTAGAACCCTAATGTAAGGCCCAAGTTATAAGATGAAATCTTGGTGATTATTAGTGTGTTTTGATTAAGAGGTTTAAACAAATTAAAGGTTTAACACTTAGGATTAAAGTTATACACTCCATCCTAAGAGAAGGATGCATGCATAACCCTAATTCCAAAGTCCTAAAACTTTAAGAGTTTAGTCTCTGATTATTGAGATGAGAAAAGAGACTCAAAGGTAAAAATCTAGGGGGGACTATACACAACCCTAAAAGTTATCATGCTTAGATATCCTATGGTTTTTTAGGCTTAAAAGAGAAGATCTTCAAGGCCACCAATGGAAGAAGCAGATGAAAAGAGAAGGAAGGAGGATAATAAGTTACTTACTTCCTGAAGGAGATAAGTAACTTAAAGAGGGAAAATGAGAAATATTGAACATAAGTGAACAAGTTCAATTAAAATACAAGTAAATATGCATATTAATGAGATAAGAAGAGGTGGGAAGTGAAGGAAAATCCACTTCCCAAAATAACTTACCAAAAGTTCCTGAAAGGTTAGTATGGATGCATAATACATAAAGCATAAAGGAATGAATTTAAATGAGGTGCAAAGACCAAAGTAAAAAGTGATTATGCAATTCAAATGGCATATGAGATGATGCAATGTCATACAATATGCATATGAATGATCATACAAAGATGGGATGTCATGAAAGCATGCTTGGAGACTTGAAAACACATGGATGTTTATGAAATGTAATGAATGCAAGACATGGCAAATGAATGAAGAAATGATTAATCAATGTTTTAACATGTCCTAAGATGTCTAATATGACATATTAATGCTTGAAATGTCATGGCAAGTTCATGTGATGATGAATATGCAAAGTGAATGCAGATGAACATGCGAAATTAGGGTTTTATGGACATATGAGATGCAAATGAACAAAACAGAAGCATACAACATGATAAAAAATTGAAAACAAGCTCAATCAAATCCTAAACCCATATAAGATCATACCCTAAAGGAGAAGGTCAGAAGCTAATCCTATTGAAAGTTATGATTTTCCTAAGTTTGCTAGGGCTTTTGGGTGATTCAAAAGGGAAAATGCAAATCAAATTGAAAATGCAAGATAAATTCATGAGAAAAATAACCTAGAAACTTTATGAAATATTTGAAACAATGCAAAAAGAATCAAGTTCAAACACATCATGGTTAGGCGGAAATGAATTTTTCAAGTTAGGGTTAGAAAATGTGATTTTTAAGAACCCTAAATCAAAGAAAAATGTGAAACTATGATCAAACCTAAAAATAAATTTGTATCATGAGTTTTAAAATGTTTCTAAATATATTGGAATGGTTCATGATTTTTTTGGTGATTTTTAGAAACCTAAATGCATTTTTAATTAATTAAAATCCATTAATTAATTAAAAATAACATTTAAATATTTTAATAATAACTTTTTAATGTAAAAAATAAAATAAAAATTATTTTCAGGTTGAGAAAAATATTTAAAACCAGAATGCAAAGTTTGAGAATTTTTTGATGAGTTTTACTATTTTAAATAAAATATGCAAAAGAAATGAATTAAAATGAAAATAGAATGAATAAAAAGGGAAGTAATCAGATCCAGTGGATGAGATTCAAACTGGGGAAATGAGATTTGACTGCGCGCGTTAATGGGTGGCTGGGATTGAATCTGGCATTTTAAAATTAATCTTAATTAATTAAAACTAATTAAAAATTAGGGTTTTAAGTGAACTCATCTTGGCCTTCCATTCACGCGCTAAACCTAATCCTACGACCTACATTTAAACTGGCAAGATTAAATCCTAATCAAACCCTAATGACATTCAGGTTACCGGAGCTTAATCTAATCAAACCCTAATGACATTCAGGTGACCAGAGCAAGTTCCGGTCATCGTCTCCTGTCACCCCAAAACCTCAACTTCGTCCCTATGTCAAATTAAAAGCTCAAAAACCCCAGAAATGATCTTCTAACCCTCCTAAGCAAGAATCCATCATCATATAACATTTATATTTCATCAAAAGCAAGAATCGAAGCAAACAAGATTTTCGGGCAAACTTTCAGAACAACCATACATGCTCATTTCTCAATCATTTTCAAAACTAAACATATCAGGGTGATCTAGAGAACATATAAAATCATTCTAAAACTTAAAAGAAGGTTTCTGGAAAATTTGTTCTTGAGGTATACCTGAGTTGAAGCTTTTCTGTTTGGAGCTTTCTGACCTTTCCTTTGATGCAAACCAACCCCAATGGACTCCCTGAAGCTAAAGAGAAGCTTAGAACAAGCTTGTGATGGCTATTTTGAAGTGTTTGGTTCTGGTTGTACAAAAACCGTGTTTCTGATTTGGGAGGTTTCAGGCCATTTTGAGGGTTGTTTTTTGTTTTTTAGGTGATTTTGAGATGAATGGTGAAGTTTGTTTTTAAGTTTGATGGTTGTGTTTTGTGTTTCGAAGAAGGGAAGGTTTTGACAATTTTTGTGAATTCTGAGTTCTAAGATGTTTCAGGCTTGAATGTGTTATGAAAATGAGCTCCTTAGGGTTTGCATAAGAGGTCTTGATTGGTCCAGAGAGTTGTTGTGGCTCAGCTTGAATGGTATGGCTTGTTTTGCAAAAAGTCAAGGAAAGTGTACTTGAGGTATGGGCATGGTGCAGAGCTGTTTCAAGGGGTGTCTTGGCCTCAACAGAGTTTGTGGGGAGCCCTTGGATCAATAGAAGTGAGTTGTAATGCTTGGATCAATAGAAGTGAGTTGTAATGCTTGTCTTGGCCTCAGCAGAGTTTGTGGGGAGCCCTTGATGAAAATGATCCTTTGGTACCCTTGTTGGGGGTCTCAGATACCCTGATTTTGACTTAACTTGCCCAAGAAGTTACCCAATGATCAGATGACTTCCACAATGAGTTTCTTCATCAAACTTGGTACACATGATCCTTATAACATTTTAAGAACATTAGAAACAAGAATGACCAAAAAAATTAGAGTTAAGGCCCCTATGAAACCAAAACCCTAATTTTGGTCATCTGTGTAGTGAAAACCCTAGCTCTACTTCCATGCCTTTCTTTGCCAATCTTTGTGATCTCTTGACCTTTATGAACTTTGGGGAGCATAATATGATTGTAGAACACACACGGACCCTCTTGGAAATCTTCAAGACCATTGGTATGACTCAAATTGATTCTTGGATTGCTTGGATCACAAACCCTAGATGCAGATGAAATGGTACTTATGCAGATGAAACAAATATGCAATATGAGATGTAATTCTTATGCTAATGCAAAAACGAAAGATCACAAGCCATGGTGTGAGAAAAAGTGAGGGCAAATTTGGGGTGTTTACAGCTGTCCCTATTCAAGCATGAGTTAGCTGTGTCGGATGTAAGCAACTGGCTTAACAGACAAACAAGATAACTTATGGTTGAATACCAAAGTCAGTCCAAAATTTGCACTTGCTGGGGAGAAGAAGAAAAGGGATATAAATTGTAAAAGGTAGTATAGTATGATTATCAAATGAGGGCGATGGAGGACGACCATCGAACAGAGGACGACTGTTGGGGATAAAGTGGTAAGTTAAGCAATGGCGAGGACGACTGACAAGCTGGGGAAATAAAGAAACCATGATGGAGACGGCCATCGGGAAAGGGAGTAAGACTCTCTGGGGATTTAGAGAAGAACAATGACGGGTACGACCATCAGGCTGGAAAGTAAAGTAACAATGATGGGGACGACCATCGGAATAAAGAATAAATGAAATATTGATGAGGGAAGGTCATCAAAGGTGAAGGACGATCACCTAGCAGGGGACGGCTGCTGAAAATATCACGACATAGGACGAATGTCGGATAGAAAAGATCAACGATGAGGACGACCACCGGGTAAGCATGATGAAGGACGATCATCAAGGGGTGAAGGACGATCACCTAGCAGGGGACGTTTGCTGAAAATATCACGACATAGGACGAATGTCGGATAGAAAAGATCAATGATGGGGACGACCATCGGGTAAACATGATGAAGGACGATTATCAAGGGGTGAAGGACGATCACCTAGCAGGGTATGACTGCTCTTGGGGATTATCACGACATAGGACGAATGTCGGATAACAAGATCAACGATGGGGACGGCCATCGGATAAATGATGAGGGACGATCATCAAAGGTGAAGGACGATCACCCAGCAGAGGACGACTTCTGCAAATATCACGACATAAGACGAATGCCGGATAGAAAGTTCCAATAATGGAGGTTCCGCTGGGGAAAGGATGAGGGATGGTCATCCAAAGGTGAATGACGATCACTTGGCAGGGGACGGCTGCCGAAAGTATCATGACATAGGATGAATGTCGGATAGAAAGTTGTTTTTGTTGACGACTTACTGGGGAATGGTAAACACGGACGAGTGCTTACGCTTTCAGAAATAAAAGATATAAGTGTTTGACAATCTGTATAGATCAAAGATATGGACGAGCATCCATAGGACCATGTGTTGCACCCCAAAATTTGCCCTCCACAAGACAAGACATTGTGTAATAAGAGGTTCACAGAGTCCACAAGGTTTACAAGACATCTCATGAGGTTCACAAGGTTCACAAAGTTCACAATTAGTCAGAAAATTTGACAATTCCCTCAGACAATGCATCCTCCTAAGCAATGCATCTTAAACTAGGGTTTTGACTTTCATCAGGCTAAATGGACTTACAAGGCTTCAAGTGAGCTTCATAGAATCCTATATGTGTTCAAGAATCTCCATGTCAAGTTTCAAGACTTTCCCAAAAGGTTTGCTCAGTCAAATGATCAGATAGGCTAAAATCAGTCAAAGCAGTTAAAAAGTCAAACTGAGGTCTACTGTGGTCAAACCAAAGTCAAAATTCATGATTTTTTGCCAACATCAAGTATATGAAGTAAAATTCATCATTTGATCAAGGGTTGATCATGATTCATCAAGGAGATTTCAGATCATCAAGAATCATGAGTTTCTAAATTAGGGTTTTCACAGGAAAAGTCAACTGAACTTTGACCAGCCATAACTTTCACATGCTTCATCAAATTTTTTCCATCCAAAACTCATTTTGAAGTAAATTGAATTCTCTATAACTTTGTGTCTCACAAGCCAAGCCCAAAAATGCTTCATTTGGAAGGTATGAGCTAAGACATTATAGGTCCTTTTAAAAGTCAACAAAAAGTCAACAACTTCAAAAGAGCATAACTTGATAATGGTAAAAGATATGGACATGAAACCAAAGAGGTTGGTTAGAGGACTCTTTACGCTTTCCAAAATGTCCAAGAACACCTTCATAGCATTAAAATTGAAGGATTTGTGCCCTTGCAAAGTTGGGAAATTTATGAAGCAAATAAGGCCTTAAAACCAATTTTTGCTAAATGAGCCCACCAAATTGCCATCCAAACTTTACAAACTCATCAAGCACGACCCAACCCACTCATTTTCTGATTTTTTATTTTTATTTGATATTTATTTGAATTTTATTCATTAAAATACAAATTAAATTGAAATAAAATATAAAAATCATATATTTGAAAAGGGATTTGGTTTCTAGAAGGTCTTAAGACTTATTTAGACTTGATTGATACAAAAATAACGGAGATCATACCAAAATAGCAAGGCTAGATCAAGAATATTCAAAATTTAAGATCACATCTTTTTCAATCTTAAAAAATCCAAAAGTCCACAAATGTGTTAAAGTTTTTGACCTAAATTCATTAAGTGGTATATATACAACATGAAGACTAGCCCTATTCACGGATTCAGAGCCTCCTATAGCATTCTCCAATTTCAAAATTTCATCCAAAAACTCCAATTCGGATTTCAAGCTAGAGGAGATTTCAAAGCAATTTAAAGGTGGCAATGCGTTCTATGATGTCTATTGAACATGTTTGCATCATAAACAACACCTAGAACACCTTCATTTGCATGAACCGAACCCGTGTTCATCTCACATTTGATTTTTTCGATTTTATGAATTTACTGCACTTTAATTGATTTTGTTTGCTTAATCGTGTTTGTGTGATGATGTAGAAACTTTCTGGATAAATCTTGTTGAGTTTAGCCGCAGGAATTGGGAGATGCCATAGCTAGGGTTTGCAAACCTAATTTAGGGTTTCACGATTCACTGAATATAAATGAGTTTAAAGGACATGCTTTGTTTGTACAGATTGTGAGGATCACGTTTCATTCATCAATTTAAGAAAATTTCACTGTTTTCATGATGTTTGAGAATTCGCAGGGCTTAGCACGCAGGAAAAATCGTGAGTAAATTCGCAGGAGAATTCGCAGGAAAACCTGCGAATTCCAGAGGTAGAAGATGACCTTTGGCGCCAGCTGCAAAATTCAAATTATTAACTTAATATTTTTTGAATTAGTTTACGTTATATCATAACTAGCGCGTTTGGCTCCGTTGGTTTGTATGTCTGGCTGGTAAATGAATGGTCCTGAGTTCAAACCTCCCCCAGGCCATTTTGGTTTTGTTTTTATTTTCAATATTTTCGCAGGTTTGAAAATAAAAGGATTGCTACCTGATTACTATCACCAGCACGCAGCTGGCCTGGTGGAAGCTTTATGCGTCCAAGGGTGGTGAAGCCTAGGGCGTGGGTTCAATCCCTGCCCCAGGTAAGTTTTAATTTTTTGTTTTGTTTAATTATTTTTCTTAGTTATTTTATTTCTAATTAGTTATAATCATGTTTAATATATATTTAAATAATAATAGGTAAATATATGTATTAATTTTATATTTTCTAAAAAAATCTCTAATTTATTTTCTAAAATCTTAATCCTAGTTTTTTTAATTAAAATGTGTATATATTATTACTATATATTTATTTTTTTAATAATTAAATGAATAATGTAATTTAAATGATAAACCTTAATTCTATTTTCTAAAAACTTCTAACCCTAATTTCTAAAACCCTAAATTTTTTAAAACCTTAATTTATTACCTTAATTATTTTGTTTAAATATTAAACTTAATAATTGTTTTCTAATGTATATAATTAACTAATTAATCATGCTTTATTTTGTAAATAAATTAGTATATGGTTTATTATTTTATTTTTATTTCAAAAATTCTTAAAAAATGTTTATTTAATTTTAAAATATTTAATTCACTTGTATATATTTTTATATTTTGTGCTAACCTCTTCTTCTCATAATTGTTTTATTACTAACCCTTTTTATTATTTATTTATATATTTATTATTTAATCGTTTCTATATTTATGTAAATGCGAAAGCCTTGTAATAGTCGTAGGTTTTATTTTCGTCTTTATTTTATGGTTTATAAATATTCTTGCCATGGTTAGTAAATATAGGGAGTGATAACATGTTTGTACTTTAAAATTAATTTAGAATCATTAATTTAATAAGATAAATATATGAATATGGACACTCACACACGTAAGTCGATCTTTGATCGCCATCTCACTTTCTAAGGTTATCCCTCATGTTGCCTAAATAAAAAGGTCAAGTAAGGTGTCTAAAAAGCAAAGTCCCTTCTCATAAACAAATCATCTAGTCCCTTTCAATATTAAAAGATCAAGTCCCTTCGAGGTTGCCTTCGTAAATGATCTTGTCCCTTTCGAATAAAAGATGATAAGTCCCTTCGTATTACTAAGACACCTTACAGTTGCCTAAACACAGATGACCCTTCATGTGTCCCTTATAACATCCAAGGTAATGACTACATATTCCTTAATAATAGGGATAGTCTTATCATTGAAAGAACATTTAAGAACAGTAAAGATTCAAATTAGGGTAGGTTCCTCTTAAGTACTTGCTCACTTTTTCATCAAATTACTTCATTATACTTCACATTTTCAAACTATTTTCAAAACAAAGTCTTTATATATATCCATACAAGGATCATTATAAAGTACTTAAGAAATTTTTTAATCACACACTACACTTCTCAAAACAATTTAAAGTGAGCTAAGTAACTAAGAGCCCATGGATAACCATGGATATAAAGGGTGCTAACACCTTCCCTTTATATAACCTACCCCCCGAACTCAAAATCTTTTTAAGGTCTTTCATGTTCTTTTATGTCCTTTCCTTTTGGATAAAATAAAAGTCGGTGGCGACTCTTGCTATCCGCAACATTTAACTAAAGTCAGTTCTCCCACTGTGTTACAGAACTGGCGACTCTGCTGGGGATTTAATAAAAGTGGGGTACCCTTAGGAATTAGATCACTTTAAAATTGTTTGCCTTGTTTGCTTTATACTTATCTGTTGGGTGCTCTTATGTGTGAAAGATCCTAACCCGGATCTAGTGTACCTTAGGTAAATGGCAATAGACCAAGGAAACTGTACGGCGTATACCGATATGGTTGATCTGGTGGCCATAGTTAGTGTGACTTCTTGGTTGGTGCTTATGTTACTTAAGTCAAGTTGAGGATAATATGAGGCTGCCATACGTTGTCAATACACTAACTAACTTTTAGAACCCTAGTTATCCCATCTTGGCCTTTAGAAAAGTAGTGAGATAACCGGCTTTGGTGAAGACTGAAGTTGGTTGATACTCGATGCTACACTCATTGAGATCCTAAACTTGGAGGGTTTTGGTAGGCAAGTAAGTTGCCTACTGAACAACCACCCTTGTGAAGGATCAATGATATTGAGATCCCTTAGAACCTGGTTACTTTATAGGACAAGATGAACCAACTAACTTCAGGGGAGGGTACTTACCTTTAAACCTCATGCAAGCCTTCAAACCTAGGGCTATTGTGTGACTTGTTTGTGTGTGCCACATGTTTGTGATTGAGCATAGCATCATAACATCATCATGCATCATAAGCATAGCATTTTCACTAACCATTTCAAGGACCAAAGGATTTATCTTTGTTCTTTGTTGCAGGTCATGGCTTCTGCTCATAGGAATACTATCTAGATCAACTATGTAGGAATACCTCATAAGCTTAAGGAATTGGTCTCTCAAGTTTCTGAAAACTCCCCGTTCATCAAGAGGCATGGTCACATACTGGATCTAGTCACTTCAGGGTTCAATGAAGACATGATAAGTGTTCTGTTTCAGTTCTTTGATCCTAAACATCATTGTTTCACATTCCCCGACTATCAGCTGGTTCCTACAATGGAAGAGTTCTCTAAACTTCTGGGTATACCTATCCTTGATCAAAAACCTTTCACAGGCTTAGAGAAAGAGCCTAAACCTGAAGTCATTGCTGCAGCCCTACATTTGAAGAAATCAGACATTGTCCTAGAAACGAGGAGTGGAGTTAAGGGTATTCTTGCTAAGGTGTTGATAGAGAAAGCTCAAGTGTTCCTGAAAGCTATGAGTTATGATGCTTTTGAGGAGATCTTAGCCCTATTGATTTATGGTTTAGTGTTGTTCCCCAATCCAGACCAGTTCATAGACGTACACGCCATCAACATATTTCTGACTCATAATCCAGTGCCTACATTTCTTGGAGACATCTTACACTCTCTTCATACCTGTACTATAAAGGCACGAGGAACTCTGATGTGTTGTATACCTCTATTGTCTAGGTGGTTTATTTCTCACCTTCCTCGATCAGTGATGAAGAATGAACAAGGGTTCAGGTGGTCCAAGAGGATTATGTCACTCTCTCATTCAGATATTCATTGGTGCTCTCGATCTATGGAGAATGTTACTATCATTGACCGTTGTGGGGAGTTCCCTAATGTGCCACTCCTTGGCATAAGAGGGGGCATTACCTACAATCCTTCCTTAGCTCTACGTCAGTTTGGTTATGCTCGGAGTGATGGTCCTCATGACATGTTGATTCAGGGTATTGTGTTTGACTACGACAACGATCTGCAAGGTTATCGTCAAAGGTTTATACGAGCATGGGGTAAAGTGAACAAGGTTGACAGCAAGACTCTGGAACCAAAGTACACTATTCCTATGGAAGCTTATCTCAGATGGGTGCGATCTCGTGCTCAGACTCTTATGATGCCATATCCTGCCATCCTGCCAGTTACTATGGAGCCTGTTGTTGAAGGAGATACTTCTTATATCATTCTTCACCCAGACATGCCCACTGACATGGAGGAGTTACAGAGGTCCTGGATCCAGTTGAAGGAGCAAAGGGATACTTTTGAGACTCATTACAAAGCAAGTCAAGAAAGAATCCTGGAGCTAACAAAACAACTTCACGAGGAGCGGAATCTCAACTCATACCTCAACACAAAGAGGAAACGTCCATGGGAGACTTAAAACCCCATTTTTTTTATTCATTTCATTTTTATTGTAAGCCCAAGGGGCAAACAAATTTATTACTAATAAAAGTTTACTTTTTGGTTGTTTAAACAAATTTAAATCCTGAGGTCCTTGAAAACATTGCATATGCATTTATACACCATATCATTGCATCATAGGTTTCTTATGTACAGGTATCTTATCTTTTCGCTGTTTATTTCAGCAGAAATGGCTCTTGAACAAACAGTCAAAGATCTCCAGGCACAGAATGCACAATTCCAAGAGCTGATCCTAAACTTGTCCAAGGGACAGGATGAATTGAAGACACTGCTGGCCAAGAAGACTCAGAAGACTAGAAGATCAGGAGGTCTTATTAATCTGGGAAGAAGGTTCAAGGGTCCTGTCAAGACCAAGGAACAGGTTAAAGATTATGAGTCTGAGGAGTCTGAGAAAGAGGGAGGCAGTCTCCATAATACTATGGGGGATTCTGATTCTGAAGCAAATTACTATCATGATCCTAATGAAGATAAGTTCAAGATGCTGGTGGATAGAATGAATGTTATGGAATTACAAAAGTCTTCTGGGCTGGATTTTGAAGATCTGAGTTTGATATCTAGAGTGGTTATACCCATTGGTTTCAAGGTCCCTGCTTTTGTAGTATATGATGGTGTTTCATGCCCCAAGCTGCATCTAAGGTCCTATGTCCGGAGGATTCAACCCCATACTGCTGACAAGAAATTGTGGATCCATTTCTTCCAAGAGAGCTTGTCTGGAGCTCAATTGGAATGGTATTATCAATTGGAGAGTGACAATATTCGTGATTGGAATGATCTTGCTGAGGCCTTCTACAGGCAATACCAATACAATGTTGATTTAGCCCATACTCGCATGCAACTCCAAAGCATGTCTATGGGTGCTAAGGAGAATTTCAAGGAGTATGCACAGAAGTGGAGAGACCTGGCTGGCAGGGTTCAACCTCCTCTGACTGACAGGGAGCTGGTGGATATGTTTATGAGTACGTTGAATGGTCCTTTCTATAGTCATCTCATTGGAAGCTCATCATCTGGCTTCACTGAGCTGATAATGACTGGAGAGCATGTGGAAAGTGGAATAAGAAGTGGCAAGATACAGGTGGGTGCATCTTCATCAAGTACTGCAAAGAAGCCCCTTAGTGGGAAGAAGGAGTCAAATGCTGTTTATGGTCAACCTGGTCGTAATAGGAGTCACCAATCTGTGGGAGCAGTTCACATCTCCAATCCTACTCCTGCAGCACCAGAGCCACCACAGGGCAATCAGCAGAAGCCTAGAAGACAGTTCACCAAGATCAACATGTCACTGGCCCAAGCCTTGCAACACTTGTTGAAAGGGGAACTCATTACTTTGAAGGACCCTCCTCAGAATCCTAATGTTACCTCTCCTCGGTACAATCCTAATGCACGATGTGCCTATCATTCTAATTGTCCGGGACATGACACCAACAACTGCTGGATATTGAAAAACAAGATTCAAGATATGATTGATGCTGGAGAGATTGAATTTGATCCTCTTGGGACTCCGAATGTGATTACTGGTCCCATGCCAAATCATGAGAAGACTGTTAATGCCATTGATGAAGTTTCACATATTTCCTCAGTTGCAGATGTGACTAATCCATTATTTGTTATTAAGAAGAAGTTGGTACAAGCTGGATTCTTTCCAGGCTGTAATGAAGATTGTTTTTATTGTGCTTATAAACCTGATAGCTGCTGGAAGTTGAAGGATGGTATTCAACGCCTCATGGACAATTACACCATATTGTTTGAAATGACACCTTCTATGGAGAGTATGGTTGAACATCTAACTCAAGGTGCGAAAGTTGAAGATGTGGATATGGTTGATAAAGTACCAGTGAGGATTACCTCCAAAGGCCCTGTCAAGATCACTCATAAGGGTCCTATCAAGATTACTGTTGAAGGCCCTGTAAAGATTGTTGCTGAAGCTAGGGTGGCTCCTATGATTATTACCACTCCTGGTCCTATTACGTATACTTCTGATAAAGCTATACCTTGGCATTACGGTTCCGATGTTTATATCCATGGTGTTAAACAGGAACCCTTAGCTGATACATATGTTGCTGATGAAAACCTTGATGTTGATAATATTGTTGGATCTAGTAAGATCACAAGAAGCGAAAGAATTTTCTCTCCTCCAACTACCTCAAAAAAGACAGTTACTTCAACTACTACCTCCACTGCTGAGACAAATACTGATGCTCGGGGCAAAGGTCCTATGATTGAACCTGTGCAAACTGAGACACCAACTGCTGAGAATCTTTCTAAGCAGATGGAAGAAGTGCTGAAGATCATTCGCAAGAGTGATTATGATATTGTTGACCAATTGGGGCATACTCCCTCCAAGATTTCCATGTTATCTTTGTTGTTGTGTTCTGAGGCTCACGCTAAAGCCTTGATTAAGTTCTTGAAGACTGCTCATGTACCAAATGAGATTTCTGTGGATCAGTTTGAAAACTGTGTTGCACACCTGACTTATGATAATGGGTTAGGTTTTTCTGATGCTGATTTGACTCCTGCTAAAAGAAATCATAACAGAGCTTTACATATCTCTATTGAATGTAGGGGCACTACCCTGTCTCATGTGTTGATAGACAATGGTTCTTCACTGAATGTACTTCCCAAAGAGGTGGTGCATGGAGAAATAGATCTCAATCAAAGTAGGCTCTCAAATCTTCAATTCTACCTTTTATGTAATGGATATTCGTCCTTCGTACTCTTGTTTGCTTGGGCGCCCCTGGATCCACGGGGCAGGTGCTGTGACTTCTACTCTACATCAGAAGTTGAGATATCTAGTGAAGGGAAAGGTTGTCACTGTTTACAGAGAGGAAGAATATATGATCAGTCATGTGAACACATTTAAGTATCTTGAAGTGGAAGGTGAATATGTTGAGACTCCGTGCCAAACATTTGAAGTAGTTCCTTGGGTTGTTCCTGCTGCTGAAGCTCCTCCTGTTGTCAAAAGAGTTCCTGTGGTTACCAGAGTACCTCCTACAATGGCCTCCCTCAAAGATGCTAGAGTTGTGGTTGAAGAAGGTGGTTGTACTATTTGGGGTCAGCTTCCTGACATTCCTTACAAGTCTGACAGGTTTGGTTTGGGTTTCACTACAGAGTCCCAGAAGGCTGTTCGTCGTGCTCGTGTTGTTCGTATCACCAATCAAGGGATCATGAAAGATCATATCAATGATGTGGATGACTATAATGAAGACTACAACCTGGATGACTGGATCTTTCCTACTGTGGGTGATGGGCTCAATAATTGGAAGGCTGAAGATGTTATTCCTATCTCCTTTAGTCAGGAGTAAATACTATTACTGTGTTGTTTTAAGTTTGTAATTTTTTTGAACAATTAAACTCTTAAGCCTTGTGCCTTACCCGGGGCACAATGGTATGCTTGTTTCGGGATGTCATTTCATTTGCATACTTCATTCAATAAAAATCAGTGGACGTTTCGTTTTCGTAAATATTGTGTTCCTTGTCTTTCTTTTATTTAATTATTGTTTTATCAGCTATGTGTTCTTACACACACCCACATCACTAAAATGCAGATCCTCATCCACTCTGGATCCTGTTGATAACAGTTATACTATTGCCAATTATAATTTCGAGAATCCGATCTATCAAGCTGAAGATGGAAAGGAGGAAGATCGTGAAGTACCTGTAGAGCTTGCTAGGTTATTACAACAAGAAGAAAAAGCTATACAGCCACATGAAGAGCCAATCGAAGTTGTGAATTTGGGAACTAAAGAAAACAGGAAAGAGGTCAAGATAGGGGCTGAATTAGAGGGTGGTGTTAAGAGCAGATTAATTCAGATGTTACATGATTATGTGGAGATCTTTGCTTGGTCCTATGAAGATGTGCTAGGGTTGGATACAGACATTGTGGTTCACCGTTTACCGGTAAAAGAAGATTGTCGTCCAAAGAAGCAGAAGGTTCGACGCATGCGTCCTGAGATGTCAGAGAAGATTAAAGCAGAAGTGATGAAACAGTTTGATGCAGGGTTCTTAGCTGTGACTTCTTATCCTCAATGGGTTGCAAATGTGGTACCGGTACCAAAGAAAGATGGTAAAGTACGTATGTGTGTAGACTACAGGGATTTGAAAAAGGCCAGCCCTAAAGATGACTTTCCACTTCCTCATATTGATGTTCTGGTAGACAACACTGCTCAGCATAAGGTATTCTCTTTCATGGATGGTTTCTCTGGTTACAATCAAATCAAGATGGCACCCGAAGATATGGAGAAGACTACATTTGTTACACAGTGGGGCACTTTTTGTTATAAAGTGATGCCATTTGGTTTGAAGAATGTTGGGGCAACATATCAGCGTGCTATGGTGGCTTTGTTTCACGATATGATTCATCATGAGATAGAGGTATATGTGGATGATATGATAGCCAGGTCCCAGAATGAAGAGCAACACCTTGATCATCTGCACAAGTTATTTGAAAGGTTGAAGAAATACAAGTTGAGATTGAACCCAAACAAGTATACTTTTGGAGTTAGATCTGGTAAACTCCTGGGTTTCATTGTCAGTGGAAAATGTATTGAAGTGGATCCTGCAAAAGTGAAAGCTATACAAGAGATGCCAGCTCCCCGTACTAAGAAGGAAGTTAGAGGTTTCTTGGGACGATTGAATTACATTGCAAGATTTATTTCCCAATTAACTGCTACCTGTGAGCCAATCTTCAAGTTGTTGGAGAAAGATCAGGTAATGGAGTGGAATGATGAGTGCCAGACTGCCTTTGATGAAATCAAGAAATATCTTCTAGAACCTCCAATTTTGATGCCACCAGTTGATGGAAGACCCTTGATCATGTACTTAACAATATTAGATAACTCAATGGGGTGTGTACTGGGGCAACATGACGAGTCTGGTCGAAAAGAGCAGGCAATATACTACCTTAGCAAAAAGTTTACCGACTGTGAAACGAGATACTCACTGCTCGAGAAAACTTGCTGCGCTTTGGCATGGGTTGCTCTCCGACTAAGACAGTATATGTTGACTCATACTACCTTATTGATTTCGAAGAAGGATCCAATTAAGTACATATTCGAGAAACCTGCTCTCTCTGGACGAATAGCAAGATGGCAAATGATCTTAACAGAATATGATATACAGTATACTACTCAAAAAGCTATTAAGGGTAGTGTAGTAGCTGATCATTTGGCTCATCAAGCAGTGGATGATTATCAGTCAATGAGTTTTGAGTTCCCTGATGAAGACATTATGATTATTACCAAAGAACCTGGACAATATGACGGACCTAAACAAGGATCCCGATGGACTATGGTTTTTGATGGAGCTTCTAATGCACTTGGTAATGGTGTTGGTGTTGTGATCATTTCCCTTGAAGGTTGTCATACCCCAATTACTGCAAGACTTTGTTTCTATTGTATGAATAACATGGTTGAGTATGAGGCATGTATCCTGGGCATCAAAGTTGCCATTGAGATAAAGTGCATGTGCCTCCAAATCCCCTGAATGTGATGTCTTCACCCTGGCCCTTTGCCATGTGGGGCATTGATATGATTGGCAAAATTGAACCGACTGCTTCAAATGGCCACAGATTCATCCTGGTTGTCATTGACTATTTTACCAAGTGGGTTGAAGCAGCTTCCTATGAAAATGTTACGAGGCAGGTGGTAGACCGATTTCTGAAGAGAGATATCATCTGTCGGTATGGAGTTCCCGAGTGAATCATTACTGATAATGGTTCCAACTTAAACAACAAAATGATGGAAGAACTATGTCGGGACTTCAAGATCTAGCACCACAATTCTTCTCCTTACAGGCCAAAAATGAATGGCGTTGTTGAGGCAGCTAACAAGAATATCAAGAAGATTATGCAGAAGATGGTGGTCACCTATAAAGACTGGCATGAAATGCTACCATTTGCCTTGCATGGGTACCGAACGTCAATCAGAACATCCACTGGGGCAACGCCGTATCAGCTTGTGTATGGTATGGAGGCAGTCCTACCTGTTGAAGTTGAATTACCCTCCTTGCGGGTACTAATGGATGTTAAGCTAAATGAAGCAGAATGGGTCCGATCCCGGTACGAACAACTGAATCTGATTGAAGAAAAGAGATTAGCTGCAATCTGCCATGGGCAGTTATATCAGAAAAGAATGAAGAAAGCCTTCGATCAGAAAGTCAGGCTTCGAGAGTACCAAGTAGGAGATCTTGTGCTGAAAAGGCTCCTCCCTCCTCATACAGACCACAGGGGCAAGTGGACTCCGAATTATGATGGTCCGTTCATAGTAAAGAAAGTTTTCTCTGGAGGAGCACTGATGCTCAGTACTATGGATGGTGAAGACTTCCTGTCCCCTGTGAATTCGGATGCAGTTAAAAAATACTTCGCATAAAATGACCCGCTGGACATAAAAACAGAATGTAAGTCCAGGCAAAAATAGGGCATCCCGGCGAGTCAAAAACAGAATAAAAGACTCGGGCAAAAGTAAGGAAAAATAATAAAAAAATGTACACCCGCTGAGTTGAAAAGCCGCATTGGACGACTTAGGGAAAAATGGGTATCCCGGTGGATTGAAAACCCGAAAGGGCGATCCACGCAAAATAAGGGAATAAGCGAACAACTGCATTCGGAATTCATCTGTATCACTTACAACATGGCAAGCTTTGAAAGTATAAAGCATTGGTCAGAATCAGCCTTCTTCAGAAAGCAAGATGAGAAGAACGTCAATGTCATACGAGTCATAGCAAAAGGGGAAGCTCATTGAAGCATCATCAGCATTGCCAGCATCTTGTTGTTTCTCAATTTGTAACAATCTCCTCATTTTAGGGGATCTGTTTCTTTGACTGTATTTGCCCATTCAGGGGCACATAAATTAATAAAATCAGATTTTCAGTCACACTTTGTCTCGTACATTTTTTTTATTATTATTATTTGCAAAAAAAATGTCCTATCTCCTTAATATATTGATTGCATGAATACAGATGCGCCTTTTCTAAATTACATGCTTACAGGAAATATATTTGCTCCCAGAAGTGCCTAAATTCCTATGATGGAATCCAGTAAGGGATACCTCGAGGTACTTGCATGTTTTTTTTCATAACAGGATTGCAGGTATTCAAAGCGCAGCATGGGGCATGAAAACCTCTCCCCAGCAAGCTGGCAAATCACCACTTCCTCAGCACATCTTCCAAATAGCACCAGAGTTGCTTTATCCCCAGCGGAGTTGCCAGTCATCATTCCTCCCCAGCCAGGTGACAGACAGGGAACCATCTCCCCGCAGAGTTTCAGCCTCTATCCAGAAAAGCAATGCCTAAAGATCTCACAACAGAGTAACGAAATCTCCCGCAAACCCCAACTGGTCCCTCATTACCAAGATTAGGTCTATCAGTGATTTTATTTCCTCAAGCAGAGTCATATATATCAGATCTACCAATGATCTCATCCCCAGCTGGGATATCCACTTCAAGCAGATCAGCCAGAGATCTCCACAGCAACGGGATCCGAATCCCGGATCGGTATCTTTGCATAATCATAGCATTCACATCATATTTCCCCTCAGAGCGTAGCATTCCGTCTAATACGGAGCATTACGGCAAAAATCACACATATTGCATAATCATAAGCCATGTGTCGAACCGAACACTTGTAAATACAGACATTCCATCAACAAAATACAAAATACCTCTCAAACTCCCCGACAGAATATTAAAGCATTTCCTTTACACTCACAAGTACATAAACATGCTCCTTTTGGCACTCGTCTGTGTCATCATTCCCCAGTAAAGTCTCCCGAGCACTCTCTACAAATAGGTGTTTATACATTACAGATGCTTCTTGACACTCGTCTGTGCCATATCCCCAGTAGAAAACCAAAGCGTCCCCTTTGCACTCACAACACATGTTTACATATATATACACTTTTTCCGACACCCGTCCGTGTCATGCTTTCACCAGCATAGTTGCCTAAATACTTCGTAAACCAAATATTTGTTTATAATACACTTCTTCCGATACCCGTCCATTTCGTGCTCCCCATAGCAAGTTGGACACTCGTCTATGTTTCACTCATCACTTTTTACTCATACAGATACTCGTCTGTATCTTGTGTATGCCACTTAAATCCCCTCAGAGTCAACACTCGTCCATTATCTTTGTTAACCAGTTGATACTCGTCCGTATCATCATCCCTGAACATGCGTCAAGCGTTTGTTTCTACTGATACCCGTCTGTATCATAGTCTTAAGGATGCTCGTCCACATCTTTAATCTATACACAGTATCAAACACTTATGTCTTCTTGAATTTAGACACTCGTCTGTGTCTATTATTCCCCAGAAGAGCCCCGGCAAATCCCGAATAAACTATTTCCTTTCCATCTGACGTTCGTCCTATGTCATGATACCTTCCGGCACCCGTACCCTGCCAGGTGATCGTTCTTCACCTTTTTGATGATCGTCCTTCATCATCCCCAACGGAGTCTCTATTCATTGGAACCCCTTCCTATCCAACATTCATCTTATGTCGTGATATTTTTAGCAGCCGTCCCCTGCTAGGTGATCGTCCTTCACCTCTTGATGATCGTCCTTCATCATTTTATCCAATGGTCGTCCCCATCGTGGATTCTGTTATTTGACATTCGTCCTATGTCATGATAAAACCCGAGAGCAGTCGTACCCTGCTAGGTGATCGTCCTTCACCTCTTGATGATTGTCCTTCATCATTTTATCCGATGGCCGTCCCCATCGTTGATTCTGTTATCTGACATTCGTCCTATGTCATGATAAAACCCGAGAGCAGTCGTACCCTGCTAGGTGATCGTCCTTCACCTCTTGATGATCGTCCTTCATCATGCTTATCTGATGGCCGTCCCCATCGTCGACCTTTTCTATCCGGCATTCGTCCTATGTCGTGATACTTGTGGCAGCCATACCCTGTCAGGTGATCGTCCTCACCTTAGATGACCGTCCCTCATCCATATTCCCAACAAAGCAGCCGTCCCCTGCTAGGTGATCGTCCTTCACCTTTGATGACCGTTCCTCATCATTTATTTCTTCAACCCGATAGTCGTCCCCATCATTTACCTTTAATCCCCAGAGAGTTTTGTTTCTTTGCTTGATGGTCGTCCCCATCACGATCTCTTTATTTTCCCAGCATGTCGGTCATCCCCGTCATTACTTTATCCCCAGCAGTCGTCCCTTGCTCGACGGTTGTCCTACGTCGCCCGCACTTTATAATCATACTTTATTTCCTTTTACAATCTATATCCCTTTTCTTCTTCATTCTGTGAGTGCAAATTTTGGACTGTCTGTGGTATTCAACCACAAGTTATCTTGTTTGCCTGATAAGTCGTCGCTTACATCCTGCACAGCTAACTCATGCTTGAATAGGGGCAGCTGTAAACACCCCAAATTTGCCCTCACTCATTTTGCCATAGCTTGGGATCTTTTCATATGCATGGGTTCAATCATATCATCTCATATTGCATTTTTTGCTTCACTGCATTGTTTCAAAGTCATCTGCATCTAAGGTTTGTGACCTGAGCAATCCCTGAGCTATCTGAGCCACTCCAAAGGTCATTAATCATCTCAAGAGGGTCCATATATGTTCAAGCATCATATTATATCCTCCCAAGGTCAATGAATTCAAAGAATCACAAGAACTGAGAAAGGCATGGAAGCAGAGCCAGGCTTAACTGCACAGATGACCTAAAATTAGGGTTTTGGTTTCAGAGGCCATAACTCCAATTTTTTTGGCCATTATTGTTTCTTTTGGTCTCTATATGTTACAAAGATCATGCATACCAATTTTCATGAAGAAATTCAATGGGGAAGGCATCTGATCAAAAGATGACTTCTTGAGCAAGTCAGTGCAAAATCAGGGCATCTGAGGCCCCCAATCACCCAACCAAAGGGTATTCTCCATCATTTTGAATGTGTATGATCTTTATTTGATCTTAGAAGATGTTAGAAGTTCACAAAATTGAAGAATTTCAAGCCATTTGCAGTTGCCTTTTTGGGAAAGTGACTTGTAATGCAAAATTGCCATTTTGGGAAAGTTTTTCAACCTCCTCTTTTTGATTCAAAAATGCTTCAAATGAAAAATCTTTGGTCATGAAAGTTGTAGATTGGATCCTCCCATTTTCAAAAAGTACAAGAACTCATTCTAATTCCTTTTAGATCAAAAGTTATGGCCTTGCAAAGTTGGGCAAAATCACTAAATTTTCACTTTTACACCAAAGAGGGAAACTTGCAAATTCACATGCCAAGCATTTCCATGACTTCAAAATGACTTCTAAGAATTACATCAACATAACACATGACCTAAAATTCATATTTGCCTAAAGAATTTCTCACTTTCATGCCTTGAATTCCAAGTATCATAAGCCATTTTTCACAAAAGTTACAAAGAGGGAAATCTTGCAAGATTGGTTCTTAGGCTTTTTTTTGGTCTCTAATCAATCCCAAAGTATCATAACAGCATCACATGGTACATTTTGCTGCATATTGCCCAAAGAATAAGACATGTCCATGACCAAAATCACAAAATGCAACAAGTTGCAAAATTGCAAAACATGTGACATCTCACCCTTCATCCATTTCAGATCACATCATAACATCCTAGGGTCTTCCTTGAAGCTGGCTGAGGCAATCCAAACACAGAAATCTTCTCTGCCATGGCCCATACCTATAGTACACAATTTTTGACTTTTTGGCCAATCATCCCATACCATTCCCACAGTGCATACTGTAAACACCCCAAATTTGCCCTCACCCATTCACACCATGGCTTGTGATCTCTTCATATGCATAAGTTCAATCATAGCATCTCATACCACATTTTTTGTACACTGCATTGTTTCTAAGTCATCTGCATCTAGGGTTTGTGATCTGAGCAATCCAAGAGCTTCTTGAGCCACTCCAAAGGTCATCAATCACTTCAAAGGGGTCCATGTATGTTCAAGCATCATAGTGTATCTCCTCAAAGTCAAGAATATCAAAGAATCACAAGAACTGAGAATGGCATGGAAGCAGAGCCAGGTTTGACTGCACATATGACCTAGAATTAGGGTTTTAGTTTCAAAGGCCATAACTCCAAATTTTTTGGTCATTCTTGTTTATATTGGTCTCTATATGGTATAGGGATCATTCATATCAATTTTCATGAAGAAATTCAATGGGGAAGTCATCTGATAAAGAGTTGACTTTTTGAGCAAGTCAGTGTAAAATCAGGGCATCTGAGGCCCCCAATGACCCAACCAAAGGGTGTTCTTCATCATTTTGACTGTGTATGATCTTTATTTGATCATAGAAGATGTTATAAGTTCACAAAATTGAAGAATTTCAAGTCATTTGCAAAGTTGACTTTTTGGGAAAGTTGACTTATATTGAAAATTGCCATTTTGGGAAACTTTTTCAACCCTTGGTTTTTGATTCAAAAATGCTTCAAATGAAAAAACTTTGGTCATGAAAGTTGTAGAATGGATCATTCCCTTTTCAAAAAGTACAAGAACATGACCTAATTCATTTTGGATCAAAAGTTATGGCTTGTCAAAGTTGGCTAAAATCACAAAATTTGAAGTTTTGTACCAAAGAGGCATTTTGCAAAATGCTATGATCAAGTGTTCTAAAGGCCTCAAATGTGTACAATTTCTTCACAACATGATCACATGACCTCTAAAATTCAGAATGGGCCAAAGAATCATCTCATTTCATGCCTTGAACCTCAAGAAATCCCAAAGGAACCAAACTTTGTGAAACTTGCAAAACCTATCACAAACCATAAACCACTTGCTGAATCATCTCATAAACAATTCCATGGACCTCCTTAAACTCAGCTGAGCAAGGACAAGCCAATGAGCTAGCTACACCATTGCCCATACCTCAAGTACATAACTTTTGACTTTTTGGCAAGAACACCCATACCAATCCCACAGTGACACAACAACTCTCTGCCCAATCCAGATCTTACAAACACACTCCAAGGCTTCATTTTCATAACACAACTCATTCTGATCTTGCCCACAAGCCATAGTTACCAAAATCTCTCCAACTTGCATTTTGATTCGAAACACTCTCCACAAGCCTCAAACACACAAATAAACTTCACAAACAATCTCAACACACTTCACTGATCACAAACCACCCATCACCATAGCCTGAAACTCCCTGAATCAAAAACACGATTTCAACACACCCTTGACCTGAGCTTCTGCCAACTTTCTCTAGAGGCCACATAAACTCCAACTAAGTGTCAAAAGCTTCTAAGGAGGATCATTGGGACTTGTTTGAGCCAAAGAAACAGCCAGAAAGCTCCTGAACCGAAAGCTCAATCTCAGGTAGCATGATGAACAATTTTTCCAGAACTTTAATTTCTTGTTAGAATAGTGTTCTGTATGTTGCCCTGATCATGGGGAACTATTTATTTTTGAAAATGAGCCAGAAACAAGCATGTTATGATGTTCTGAAAGTTTGACCTAAAAACTTCTTTGATTCGATTCGTGTTTGTGTTGGAAGTTAAACATGATTTTGTGCTTGATTCGTGTTTGGGGTGGGTAGAGGATGAATTCTGGAGAGTTAGAGCTTTTGAAATGGCCTGGAGAGTGAGATTGAGTTTTTGGTTGGCCGGAGAAGATGACCGGAACACTGTTTCGGTCATCTGAAAGTCATTAGGGCATTTAATTAGGGTTTAATCATAATTAGGAGATTTTGAATGCTGGCCGTCCAGATGAGCGCCAAGTCAATTCGCGCGCGTGTGAGTTTGAACCTCAGCCTTTGATTCTGTTGACTTTCATATTTTTCAGTTTAATTTCATTTTATTTTCATTTAATTCCATTTGTTTTCTACATTTAATTTAAAATAGCAAAACACTTTGAAAAATTCTGAAAATTTTTGTCAAAGCTTTTATTAATTTTCAGAAACCAAAAAACATTTTTATTTTTATTTTTTGCATTAGAAAATATTTTTAAATCATTTAAAAGTTTATTTTTAATTAATTAATGAGAATTAATTAATTAAAAATACTTTTAGGTATTTAAAAATTACAAAAAAAATCATGTAACATTTAAAATCATTTAGAAACATTGTCCAACTCTCAAACTAAATTTCTTTTTTGATCTTGATGTCTTTTGGCAATTTTCCATGGAATTAATTTCATTTCAAAGTATTATTTTGATCCAATCTTCAAAAATTCATTTCTGCCTAGCCTCTAAGAGTTGGACCTTGATTCTTCTTGCATTGCATCTTGTATAGCATGTAGTTTATAGGATTAAATTGGCATGATTTGATATTGCATTTTCAATTTGTTTGACATTTTTCTTGACAAGGTACCTTAAAACCCTAGCAATCTTAGGAAATTCATAACCCTCATTAGGTTAAGAGTTAGAACCCCTCCTTTGGGCAGTGAGTTTGTATAGGTTTAGGGTTCCTTTGAATGCATTTTCAATTTTTTATCATGATGTTTGCTTCTGGTTTTGATTTTTGTTTTGTGCATTGATCATAAACCCTAATTTGGGCTTTCATTTGCATCCACCTCCCATTTGTTTGCATACCATGACTTGCCATGACATTTTGTGCATCCATTTGATTCATAATACATCTTAGGACATATTAGAATCATGTTTGATCATTGCATCTTTCATTTGCCATGTTGTATGTCATTTGCATTCCATAACTTTTCATGTATGTTCATGGTTCTAAGCATGCTTCTCTTGCATCCATGTGTTTGTATGATCATTCTCATGCCTTGTTTCATGTTTGCCTCATCTCATAGCACCATTAGCACCATACTCATGCTTCTGGTTTTGGTTTGCATCATGTCATTACATCTCACTTTGCATTACATTGCATTTCTTTCACTAACTTTTCAGGTGGTAAGTTGTTTTGAGAAGTGAATTTGCCTTCACTTCTCACAATCTCTTTTCATCTCTCTTATGCATCATTGCTGCATTTTGTCTTGTGTTTGAGATTGAGCTTTCTTATTCTTCTTCATCTTACTTTCTTTCTTCAAGTGACTTGTCTTCTTAAATGAAGCATGTTACTTTGCTTCTCTCTGCTCCTTTCATCTACTTCCTGGTGGTTTCTCTGAAGATCTTTCTTGTAAACCTCACAAACCTTAGGAACAACCAAGCATGACAATAATTAGGGTTTTGATTAGTCCCCTATTTAGATTTTTACCTTTGTGTCTCATTGAGTCTTCTCTTCTCATCTCATAATCAGGGACTAAACCCTAAAGGCTTTAAGGCTTTGTGATTAAGCTTATGCATGCATCCTTCTATTAGGATGGAGTGTATAACTTTAATCCTAAGTGTTAAACCCTTAATGTGTTTAAAATCCTTTAATAAATCCCCTTAATAATCATCAAGACATCAAGCTTGTAACTTGGGCCTTGCATTAGGGTTCTAATTCTTCCTTAATTGGTTAAGAAGGACTAACCCTGGTGTTAATGGACAAGTCCCCCTCAAGTTGTCTTACAAACCATAAAAATCACTTCATCATCTTATCATTAACTAAAATCCACTTAATAAAGGCTTTATTTTGTCATGAAGTTAATCCCTAATCATGGATTAAGTTGAGGAGCTTTCCTCAGCTTAAACATTCTCATCTATTATCCTTCTATTAGGATGGTGTAATGAGTCTGTTTAATCCCTGATTATGGCTTAATCTCATTACTTAACACTAATCAAAAACACCAAAAACATCTAAATAATCACAAGTAGGTTAATGATCTTAACCTTACATCATGGTGATTAAGTGTGAGAAGCTGACTTCACACTTAAGGTATTCTCATTACCCCTAATCAGAGGGAAGATGTGATGAGTTTACTAAATCCATTGGTTTAGGCTTAAGCTCATTAATCTATGACAAACTTTCAAAAAAGCAATAAAAGACTAAAAATACGAAAACAAACAATAATCGTCTCCTCTGGGATTCTTTTCTCATCTGATTCACTCATAAACGAGAACTTGCTTCTTCCGTCTAATGCAAGACAGTTTGCACCTGAGCCAGACAGGTCATACACTTGAGCATAGACAAGTAAGCAGTTCAAGTCAATTCATCTTTCAGTCTCTTTGAGTCGAACTACGGTGTTCTGACTTCCTCATTGCACGAGAGGATACGTAGGCATAACTTAATAGTTATCGAACAAAAGTCTCTGTATATTCCCCCTCTTTCCAACCTTATTTTTTAAGTCTCATAGTCTTGAGTCTTTCACTCCTGTTCTTACACTGACACTTCTCTTATACACTTCACACTTCTTTTACACTGACACTTGCATTCTTTCCAGCTTTGATACACAGATTGCACTGACACTACCCCTTTAAAACACAAATCTTTTAAGCGTGGATCCCGTCGAGTACTACGGACAATCTGGGTGCTAATACCTTCCCAAGTTGTAACCAACCCCCTTTCTCAGTATCTCTGGTTCGCAGCCGTCTTATCCATATCTTTCCAGGTCTATGCAGCATTACCTTTCCTCTGGGATAAAAATGCCTAGCTGGCGACTCTTTTCTTTCTGAGTTCACCCCTGTGTGTTCTCTTCCTTTCGCCGACCGTTCGCGTCTGTACCCCATTTGACTTAGCCTCATTTGGTGGGAGCGACAGCTTGGCGACTCTGCTGGGGACCCTTATACTGTAACCAGGGCTTCTGGTTCTTTTTGTGGGTTCCTCCTAGCGCTTGTTTGATTTGTGATTACTGGGGTGTTATGTACTATTTGTGTTTGTATATTGGCTTTATTTACTGCTTTATTGTACAGTTATTTATTGCTTTCTTTACAGCTTTATATACATCATACTGTCATACTGTTATTTGGCTGGATCTGTTTTCTGTCTTGGTGGGTGGGGTTCTATTGAGAGTTTAAGGTCCTATACCTGGGACCTGAGTGACACCTAGGCTAGAGTGGTTCATGTTCTTTCCCATTCCATTTCGGTCTGGTGCGGGAATATGAAACACGGTTCAAATATGGGTTTCTTCTTGAGAACTCTGTGCTACAGATTTCCTGTAGTGCTAGGGCTATCTGGGAAGCCTGCCAAGTCTGGATGACCTTTACTATGACCTTCAGAAACTGAGGTGAATTAGAGGGGGATTTTTTATGGTTATTGTAAACATTGTACCTCCGGGTTAGAAGTGTTTACACTTCTCATAACTGATCCAAGTCTGAAGATCCTTGTTTTAGAACCTCACCTGTGAGGGGGTTGGGCTGTTTACAGGTTTGCAGGTACCCTTGGCCACAGCATACCCTGATACTTTGTTTTGAATAAGAATACTCCACTTTGGGACAGTTCTTGTGATTTTAACCCTGGATATGTGGCTCTTTATTTGAGTCCCCCACCTTGGTTACTGGACTTATGAACCTCCATCTGGATTTCTTGAACATGCATGGACTTATACCAAGGCAGTAATCAGATCCAGCTTGATCACAAACCCTTTGCATATCATTTGCATACATCATCATTGCATCATTTAACATCTGTTTATTTGTTTTTCAGGGTATCCATATTACATTTGGCTTGGTTTTGACCCCTTCATCTGCATAGGCCCGTGTTCACCAGCTATTTGCTTCAGCTACCTTCATCAGCTACCTGCTTCAGTCACCTGCATCACCAGTATCAGCCTGTCAGTAGCCTATCTCCAGTGTTAGTCTCCATCATCAGCATCTATCTCAGCTCTTCATCAGCAGACATGGCACCCAAGAAGAGCAACATCTCCTACCATTTCTTTGAGCCTGAGCTGGCTGGCATCAGGAAGGTCCAGGCCCTTATTACTCCAGACCATATACCACTATTTAGAGAACATTATGGAGGCATCCTTGATATGGTTATGGATTTGGACCCTTCTCAGAGGAGCTTGATTCACACTTGCCTACAATTATATGATCCTCCTTTGAGATGCTTCACCTTCCAGAATTTTCAGTTGGGACCCTTGTTGGAAGAGTATTCATCACTGGTTGGTATACCTGTCAGGGGTGGTATCCCCTTCAACCCTGAGATGGCTTTTCCCAGTAATGAAGAAGTGGCAAAAGCACTGTATCTGGAACCTACTCTGACTGAGCAGAACATGACAGCAAAGGCTGGAATCTCTGGTCTACACTTGGATTTCTTGACCTCTCAGGCTATCCTGAAGGCCTCCTTGGGAGAATGGAAGGCAGTCTGTGCATTATTAGCCCTCAGCATATATGGGGTTATATTATTTGCAGATGAGCCTAGGTTTATTAGCAAGAATGCCATTCATCTTTTCATACTGAGGAACCCAGTGCCCACCTTACTGGGAGATTTCTACTACTCTGTTCACCAAAAGGAATGAAAAGCAAAGAGGAAGGTTGGTGAGATGCTGTGCTCCCATGTTCCATACCTGGCTACTCAAACACTTGCCTAAGACTGATGCATTCTTGAATCCTCACCAACAGAAGAATTGGGCTAGGAGACTTGTTGCTTTGACCTCAGATGACATCAGGTGGTGCACCCAGAGCACCAAGGGCAGGGACATCATTACTAGTTGTGGGCAGTTCCCCAATGTACCTCTGATAGGAGTGAAGGGTTGCATCAACTACAACCCTCTGCTATTCAAAAGACAATTGGGCTATGCATTGGTCCACCCTCCTAGAGTGCAAGATCTAGCTGAGACCCTCTATTGTGAGATTAAGCCTAATCTGGCTATTGTCAGGCAAGCATCCTGGGCTTGGGACAATGTCCAGACCAAAGGGATGGCCATTCTTGGGAGATGCAACAATGTGGCCTCAGCTCAGTATTATGAGTGGTCCCATGCCAGGGCTCAAATTTCTGGAATGCCCTTCACCATTGAGGATGCACCTGGACCATCCACAGCACCACCTCCAGCCACTGTCATCCTGGAAGAATTTGAGAAGCTAAAAGGGAGGAATGAGAATTTGTCTGAAGCCCTGAAGAGAACCCTCTGGGAGAGGAGTGATGGTCGTCTGGACATTGAAAGGTTAGAAAAGCTTAAGGCGGAGCATCTAGCCAGGATTGAGAAGTCAGAGGACTACATCAAGAAGTCTAGGGCTGGAGAGCAGATTTTGAAGAATGCCTGTAAAGAGGCCCAGTATCAGAAGGCTAGGACTGACCTCTATCTGAAAGAAAGTCAAGCTAGGTGGGTCAGGATCACTGAAGCTCGCACTCAGGAAGATAAGAGAACCCAGGACAGGATTGAGCAGTTAGAGGCCAGTGCAAGGGAGCAACAGGAAGCCTTGCTAGCAGCCCAGAAGGAAATCTCAGAATTGAAGCTTAGGGCTGGTGTGAAGAGGTCAAAGGACCAGGGCAGACACAAGAAGCTAACCACTGCTATCACCACCAGGAATCTTCTTATCAGGAACCTCACAGAGCATCCAGCTGACCCTGTGACTGAAGCACTTCTGAAGGAAGTTAGGGAGGATGAGTTTGGTCTTGGTGTCTGACTTTTGCTTGTTGTTGCTTTCATTTCATGTACTTTGCTTTTATGTTGTATTTTTGACCCCTCAGAGGGCATGTATTGTAAAAAACAAACTATGTATGATTCAACTTTTGTAATATATTGGTTTGTTTCATTTGAATATCTTTCTCCCAAGCAACATCAAAGCATCTTCTTCAGGGTCTGGAAAGGTCAAAACCAAATGCCAAGCCGAATACCTTTGAAACAAATAAGCATAATGCATTGCATACTAACTGTTGTTTTGTTTTGTAGGTTTTTGTTTTGTTTGTTACTAACTCTGTTGTGATTCAGGAATTATTGCTCGACGTCGGGTGTTCCCACTCAACCGTCCGCACAGATATCCCACTCGCAACAACCTTCCGGGTATACAAATGGACCAAGTACAGCAGGACCTTACAGAGGTCAGGACTCAAATGGCCAATGAGAGGCTAGAAATGAGAAACCAGATGACCCAGTTCATGGAGGTGATGAATGGTTTGGCTCAGAGCCAAGAAAGATTAAGGGCATTGGTAGAAAGGCAGACCCAGGAGGAACCCCATCTAGGGACTGGGGGAACGAGCAACAATGAGAGGGTTCAGCCTCATGTTAATCCACCTGTGTATGGGCCCCACCTCCATCCAGAGATCAACATCCCTGCTAATGTGCAAGGGAATGCTACTGCCGGAAGAGTATTACAAGAAGACTCCCAAGAGGATCAATTCACTGTGATGGGAGCTGGGGATGAAGCCTATGACAGAAGGCTAGATGAAATTGCTGAGAAATTGAGATCCCTAGAGTCTCAGAATTCCTTGGGCTTTGATGTCATGGACATGGGTTTAGTGGACGGGGTAAGGATTCCCCACAAGTTTAAACCACCGTGCTTCGAAAAGTACAACGGAACTTCCTGTCCACGAACTCACTTACAATCCTTTCTGGGGAGGCTGAAGGCATACACCATGGATGAGAAACTGTGGATGTTTTATTTCGAAGACAGTTTAACAGGGGCTTCAAGGGAATGGTACTCCCACTTGACCAGAGCAACCATCAGATGCTGGAAGGACCTAGCTGAGGCCTTCATCAGACAGTACCAGTACAACTTGGATATGGCTCCTAACAGGACCCTCTTGATGGGAATGTCTCAGTCATCCAGGGAAAGCTTCCGGGAATACGCCCAGAGGTGGAGACAGCTTGCTGCTGCTGTCCAGCCACCCATGTTGGAAAGGGAAATGGTCGACATGTTTATGAACACCCTCCAAGGGTCATACATTGACATGCTAGCTGCCTTTTCTTCCACCAGCTTCGCTGACGTAGTCATAGCTGGAGAAAGGATTGAAAGCCTATTAAAGATGGGCAAAATTTCTGACAATGGTGCGAGCTCGTCCAGCAACCCCAGAAAACCTTTTGTAGGTCCAAGAAGAACCGGTGAGACTAATGCTATTCAGGCCAACTGGGGCAGACCTCAATATGTTCATAGGTCAGTGGCAGCTGTCACTATTCCCGCTCCAATTCCTCAGCAACCAGCATATCAACCACAACAACAACCTCACTACCAACAACAAACTCAGTATCCGCCTTAGAGAAACTACAACAACAACAACAACAATCAACAAAGACCTTTTCAGCAGAGACCATCTCAGGCCAATAGGGTGATTGATCCAATCCCTATGCCTTATGCCGCTTTATTGCCACAGCTCCTGAAGCTCAACTTGGTTGAGTTAAGGACGTTGGCACCACCAGATCCTTCCAGTCTGCCAAGAAATTATGACGCCAATGCCAGATGTGCTTTTCACTCCAATGCACCTGGCCACAGTACAGAGAAATGCAGGGCTTTACAAATGAAGGTACAAGACTTGGTGTCGCTCCCGGGATTTTCATCCTAGTACAAACGCGAAAGTGGCGCGGAAAAGGTTAGAGTCGCCAGCCAGACATTTTTATCCTGAAAGAAAGGGAAAGGTAATGTTGCACAAACCTAAGGAAGAAGGAAAGGACAAGGCCTTGCGAACCAAAGATCTGAGTTCGGGAGTCGGTTACGAATTGAGAAGGTATTAGCACCCCAATCCGTCCGCCGTACTCGACGGGATCCACGCTTATAAGTCTGTTTTCAAAGGGTGAGAAATAATATGCTGTTTGAATGAAAAGAATTGCTATCTGGAATGAAATGGAAATGAGAAAAGAAATGAAATCGACAAATGAGAATAAAGGGGAGAAATGTAGGGAAAAAGAAAGATTGTGCTCGAATGGGCCCTACCCCACTGCCTACGTACCTCATCAGGATAATGAGGATCAGAGTCGACGTAGTTCGCCTAACTAGGGATAACAAAGGGAAATTGCTTGTGAATTAAGGCTTGAACTGCCTATGCCATTGCTCAGGTGTTGCAGACTCGGACGACGAGTGCGTTACCGTCTTGCAAAATGACAAGTAGGAGCAAGTTCGCGTACGGAGCGAAAGAGATGAGAAAAGAATTCCCAAAGGAAAGACGCTTATTGTTTGTTTGGGTTCTTTTAGAAGCTTTTAGGAGTGAAGGTTTGCATAGGTAAGTGTACCTAAGTCTTACTCAATGGGATGTGTACGTCTCACATCATCCCGAAATGGAATGCGCAAGAGGCACACCTATCTATGGAGGAAATCCCCAAAGCTAGTCCCACAAGTGAAGGCTTAAGCACACTGGCCTATTACCATTATTAAGTATTTTTGTGGTTTTATGGTTAAGAAGTGTTTTTTTTAGCTTTTCTTTGTGAGGTACTCATGTTAAGACCTATCCACCACGAGTGATGACTCACACCTCGTCCCGAAATGGAACGCATGCAAGCATCTCATAGAAAAGTCTCATGTCACATGAAAGTACTCAACCTTTATTTGATGAATTAAAATTAAGTTTGAAGATGAGAAGAGAGAGAGCGCCAAAGGATCTCAAAGGAAAAATTCTAAAGGGGACTAAAGCAACCCTAAGTGTTAACATGCATGGATATCCTAAGGGTTAATGAGGTTTCTATCCTAATGAAGAAGGAAGAAGAAGAGAGTTAGAAACTAACTTACTTCCTAAGGA
Source organism: Lathyrus aphaca (assembly GCA_963966055.1). Lineage (NCBI taxonomy): Eukaryota > Viridiplantae > Streptophyta > Magnoliopsida > Fabales > Fabaceae > Lathyrus > Lathyrus aphaca. The sequence continues at coordinate 16,512,592 of OZ014524.1, forward strand.
AGTTAAGTTGTCTCTAAAGAAAGGGAAAAACCTAAAAGAAAAGCACAAAGTGCTAAGGAAAACAAAATTAAAATGCATAAGATATGGGAATGAAGTAATGCTTACCTCAATCTTCCCCACTACAAAACAAAAGTTAGCATGACAATGCATATTGGAAGTAAAATCAAAGCATGAAAGCGATTAAGTACCATAAACGTCCTAGAATGGAACTAGGGTTCAAAATAAGACCTAAGTCTAAAGGTGAAGGTACCTAAAGGTTACATGACTTCTAAAGTCAGTAGCTACATGCTATAGGTCCCTAAGTATGTTAGGATACCTCACAAGATCAAACTATGTCAAACTATGTACAAAAAGTTCACCTAAGTTCACATAAATGCAAATTAGGGCTCATGGATGAAGTATGAATGCATATGGCTTACAAACATGAATTAGTACATGAAATGAACATCAAAGTCAGTAGTGAATGCTCATGAATATGTGTGAATGAATATACAATCATGGATGCAATGGTTTAGGCATATGGAGCAATGAGAAGAAGATATGAGAAGAAACGAACAAAAATCGCATAAGATCGCACATGATGAAAGTTAAGGAAGAATGGCATGTGAATATGAATGAAATGATTATGGGTCAGTAGCATACAAGGTATGAGATGCACTTAGAATGCATGAATAGGCATTAATGATTTCCATATAATTCATGTTATTATTTAGAGGAGAAGAGAAGCTAGTTTAAGTTAAAGTATGTCCAAATAACTATGCACTTTAAAGCACCAAAACAAACCAAATGATTATGGTTCAAAAAATGACCTATGACTGGAATTAAAGACATACAAATGACCTATAATCAACTCCTAAAAGCTACCAAAAATCCCCTCAAGAAAATGACATGAATGCCTTCTTAACATTTAGGTTATGCGACATATAAACACATGAATCAACCTAGGATCTAGGTGACATGGAAAAATAGCAAAAAGCCTTACAAAATTATGAAATTAAATCCCTGGAATAATAAATTCATTATCTTAAATGGTCTAAAAGAATTCCACAAAATTATGCACCAAAGTTCCAAAACAATTACTTGACTAGCAAGGAAGCAATGAATGATCACCCAAAAACGACTCCACAAAGTGGATCAAAAAGGGCATCTAAAATTATGAAAAAAAATGCCTAAGGAGCATCAAAATGTCACAAATTACAGTAATTAATCATACACAAAAAATAGGTCTCACACCTATGGGGAAAAAACGATTTCGGTCCCTTATGCCAAAACACCCCTTTTTGGGACAGCTTATGATCTAAAATCCAAATTAATTATTAAAACCACCCAAATCTGGAAACAAAAAATATGACAAATTAATTAAGATGATAAGGATTACTCATGAATTTTTCCAGAATTTTATCTCACTTAAATTTTTTTTAATAATTGCGACGAAACGGGCAAAAAAGTGGATTTTAAGGGGAAGTGAAAGGAAGCGATCCTAATGGTTCGTAACCTAATCCCTAAGCTCCGAAATCTAAACATATCAACATAAATCACAAATAAATCCAATGCCTCAGGTGGGAGGGCTCAATATGCACCTTAAGTTATATGATCCTAAGTCGCATGCAACTAGAATGATGCATTAAAGTAGAGAATCGAGATTACTTACTTGGTCGAAGTGCCGATTCTTTCACTTGCCTACAATTATATGATCCTCCTTTGAGATGCTTCACCTTCCAGAATTTTCAGTTGGGACCCTTGTTGGAAGAGTATTCATCACTGGTTGGTATACCTGTCAGGGGTGGTATCCCCTTCAACCCTGAGATGGCTTTTCCCAGTAATGAAGAAGTGGCAAAAGCACTGTATCTGGAACCTACTCTGACTGAGCAGAACATGACAGCAAAGGCTGGAATCTCTGGTCTACACTTGGATTTCTTGACCTCTCAGGCTATCCTGAAGGCCTCCTTGGGAGAATGGAAGGCAGTCTGTGCATTATTAGCCCTCAGCATATATGGGGTTATATTATTTGCAGATGAGCCTAGGTTTATTAGCAAGAATGCCATTCATCTGAATCCAAACATAATCGAAACAAAAACAACGGCACAAAATATCATTTGAATCCAAAGGTATCCCACAAATAAAGTGGAATACCAACCAAACAACCGTCGTTAAGATCTTTGCGAGAACCTTGCATGAACTCAACAAACGCATTAGAAACCAAAAAGAGGTGCAACCGGAAGTTGCACCTATGCCTCACAACTCCAAATCAAGTAGAAATATGAATATACGAGTCATGGACATGCATTGAAATTTACGTTTCAAAACGGGGCAGCACTTATGCTCTAACATAAACAACATGCAAACTCAAACCGGAATCGAACAAATTTACATGCAATGAATGGCAAATGATCAACAAACATATATACAAGTCAAAACAAGATCAATGCATCAAAATCGCACCAAACCGAACTTAAAAAGCCTTAAAACGAAAAAACGCGTCAAAAATCACCGACTCGGAATTGAACGAAAATCGCATGGCAACTTGCAAACGTGCCAACGGATTCAAATATGCAATCGGTTTTTGAAAATTCCGCTTGGAAGTGATACTTTTTGGCCGATTTCGTCAGCTGGCAGTAGCAAAATAGCCGGAAAAAATTGTCCGAAATCGACTAAAAAGTTCACCAATGGCTCCGAAATAATCAACAAAGTCAATTTACACTATTCACATTCGCAAAAACGCGCTACGGTTAGGAAGTTATGACCAAAACATATTCTCGACACGCGACACATGAACAACATCAACAATTAAGCCTCAACCTATCCTATTTCAAATTTGCACATTGAAACAAGCATGAATTTAAAAGTCAAGCACTTCAATCAATATCAAGTTATAATAATTAGCTCTCTTAGGAATTTTGTCAAACACCTAACATTCACCGATTATTCTATGTCAACTTTACCAAGCCTTTTCAATCATGCACCACAACAATTATTAGGATAAATTAATCAAGAATCAATCAATAATCAAATCATGAATCAATGCACATAATCTCCACAAAATTAATTCAACTTCAAAATTCAATTCAAGAAACAATTCAACAATTATTCATGAATTAAAGTTTAAGAAGCTTACCGAATGAAGAATCAATGAAGAAATTGCAAATCCGAAGGAAGTGAGATGCGATCATGAACGGAGGAGAGGAGGAGAGGCTGCGCGGCTTCCGGTGGCGGAAGATGGTGGTCTTACGGTGGTGAAGTTGACCGGAGGTGGTGGTTCGTGGCGGCTCGGCTACCGGAAGCTTGATCGGAATTGTTGTGTTCTTGAGTTCTTGATGAAGTTGTTGTTGTGTTCTTGAGAAAGAATTGTGAGAATGAACTTTGATCCTTTAGAGAGAGTTTGTGAGAGTTTTTTGGTGTTTGTAAATTATGATTGAAGTTATGAGACAAATTGTGGGTCAAAAGAATATATAGTGGAGTGTAAAATGAAAGGCAAAAGGTAGAATTTCGGCTTAAGTGAAAATAACAATATCTTCGGCAAGAAATTTCGACTCTGAGCCTTCCACAATATCGTCCGCCTCTGAATCACGGTTGCAACACAAAAAGAACGGACGTCATACGATCAAAATTGAGTGCGATCGATACGTTTAAGCTGCAAGACATCACTGAATAAGTTGTTTTTTCGGCTTATTTGGTGTCCGCTACTCGAAAATGTGACGAGGTCAACCTCTTCGGAGCATAATCTCGACTCGACTTTGTCAGTAAAGTTGTAGATCTATGAGTCAGTGACCTGGTGTTAAAATCTAAGCTCAACCGGACAAACGACGAGGGAGATATGAATTTTCTCGTGAAACCACTTTCAGCATTTTTCTTCGGTTCAGCACTTCAGTTTTGTGAAATAAACCAAAACAATAATCTTTGGAGCACCGCTCAAACTCGCATTTGTCTTTGAACTTGAAGAGGATAAAATTTTTGAACCAACGCTTGAGGAACGGGTGCAATCCGATGAAAATTGACCGAGTTATGAATTTTACAAAATCTGACAGACAGTGCACTGCATCAAAGAACCTTACTGGTAATTCGCATTTTCGAGATCCTTCCGCTTGGACCTAACCCAAACTGAATTCACATAATGAAGATAACATCTAAACGGAATTTTAGGCACCGAAACAACATCAATTCGATGAACGAGCCAAGAGTTATGAATTTTTTAGTGTTCAAAACTCACTGGTTCAGCACTGTTTTTCACTATGTCGACTCTAAAGACTCGCACATTCTGAGATCTTCTTCAAAGAATTAGTTCTCGGCCAAAACCCAAAAGTTAGAAAGGATATCAAGACGGAACTTTTGGCATATGAATCTCTCAGACATGTTGACCCAATCAGAAGTTACGAACTCTTGAATACCGCTAGCACAGTTAATCGGCAAAACCGAAATTTCAAAAACAAATAATTCCCGCCATTTTCCTTGATGAATTGGCCTCCGAGCCGAACACAAAAGTTGTAGAGAATACCGAAATAGTCTAAACTATTGAGTTTCAAGCCAAAATGAGTTTCCGAGCATAAGTTACAACTTTTGCAAACTGCACCATAAAACTGATATTCTGCTTAAACTCCTTTGAATCAACCGAGAACTTTTGGTTTCTTCTAAGATTCTTGTGCACGTTCCGCATGAAAAAATAAAGGTCAGTCGCAACCTGTGAAAGCTCAAATGGAGATGTATATTCATGTATGTTTATGATGCAATTGTGTTCTAAATGCAATGCAATGTATGAAAGGATATGCTAAATGGCATGAAAATGAGAGGGCAAATTTTGAGGTATTACAGCTGCCCCTATTCAATCATCTGTTAATCTGAAAAGGACGGTAGCACGAGCTATCGACCATTCAAGATAAACTGTGATTGAATACCAAGAAGACCAGAAATTTGCACTCTGACGAAGAATGCAACACCGGGAAATAAACCCGACCAAATGACGCTTTGGTGACTGAAGGGGAGAAAAAGCATACGAGCTTCTTCCAAGTTGAAACTGATATCTGGAATAAGAGTGCTAAGACAGACGAGTCTTCAAACAATCCTGTGACGCCAGGTGCCGGACAAACGAGTCCTCAGACATTGCAAGAACTTGTAACTGAGACAGACGAGCTTTCAAAAAAAATCCTGTGACGCCAAGAGCTGGACAGACGAGTCCTTAAACACTTCAAGCATATAAACTGAGACAGACGAGTCTTCAAAAAAAAATCCTGTGACGCCAGGAGCTGGACAGACGAGTCCTTAAACACTTCAAGCATATAAACTGAGACAGACGAGTCTTCAAAAAAAATCCTGTGACGCCAGGAGCTGGACAGACGAGTCCTTAAACACTTCAAGCATATAAACTGAGACAGACGAGTCTTCAAAAAAAATCCTGTGACGCCAGGAGCTGGACAAACGAGTCCTTAACACATGAGACAGACGAGTCTCCCTCGGATTTACCTGTTATGCCAGGACCGGAAATGCATTTAAGTTTGTGGGATAGACATGCAATCAAGGTAGACGAACCTTCTTCATATATTATCCGCGGATATATGGTATAAGACAGACGAGTCTTCTTAACAAACCTGTTACGCCAGGTGCAACAACAACAATAATTGGTGCCTGAGACAGACGAGCCTCCTTCGGATTTACCTGTTACGCCAGGACCGGTAACCATTTTGAGATTTAATTCCCACTGTCAGGATTTGAAACCTCTTCAATACAGACGAGTATTGGATGATCATCAAGATAACACAGACGAGTATTATAGGTCAATGATACAGACGAGTATCAGACGATGATCTGAGAAACACAGACGAGTGTCTCAGGCAATGATACAGACGAGTATCAGCCACTGGTATAGACGAATACCAGAAATTCAAACACAGACGAGCATTTGAAGTAGCAATACAGAAATACCAGGGTAAACAACAAATCCTCACATATAGGTGTAAGCTAGCACAGACGAGTGCTGGGGATGATACATACGAGTATCCAAGCAAAGCAAACGAGCTTCAGAACACAAACGACTTCTGGGGAATAAAAGCAGACGAGCTTCAAACAAACACGGACGAGTGCTGGACAGTTGCAGACGAGCAACAACAGAGAATACATATCAAGGCACAAACGAGTGCAGCGAAGGATCCAATACCAAACACAGACGAGTGTTGGGGAGGTTGCAGACGAGCAACAACAAATATCATATCAGAACACGGACGAGTGTTGAGGAATTGCGGACGAGCAACAACAACCAAACACAGACGAGTGTTAGAAAATTGTAGACGAACAATATCAAGGTAATCATAAGCCAATGTTAGGGGAAGGCAGACGAACAATACCACAGAGCCAACACAGACGGGTGTTGAAAGATGCAGACGAGCAACAATAAAGCAGTAATACCAACGCTGGGGAGAACTCTGTTTAGGGATAACACAAACGAGTGTTGACAAATGCAGACGAGCGGTAGACAAATGCCTGATTGGCAGCAAGAGATACAACTCTGCAGGGGAAGACAAGTCAGGAGGTTTGGACACTCAACTCTGACTGAGGTGATGAATATCTGGCTGTATCATAAAATACCTAAAAGTATGGCAACTTGGCTGGGAAATATTTCACGGACGGAGGTGAAAATCAAATATGAACTCTGTGGGGACAGGATCATCTTCGGACTTGGCTGGGGAATCAAAGGCATGGCACCGCTGAGGGAGCAAACTGCTGGGGAGGAATGACACCCCTTATACTGCTGAGAATTGCCCCTGTCTGAAGGAAAACTTCTGCTTGGGGATGATACCCACCTTCTGCTACCTTGCTGGGAGAAATTTCAGCTTCCACTTTACTGAGGATGATAGATAATGTCAATGATAAAGCTTCCCGCTGAAGATAAGAGCTAGAGTTGCCACTTGCTGGGATAAGAGATAAATCCTCTAATGTTGGGAATGAGAGATGTAAGGCGTCTCATGCTGGGGATGAGAGACGATGATATCTTTCTGCTCAAGAAGTAACCTTCCATTTGTCGCACTACTGGAGAAGGAATTGTCTAATGAGACTTGCTAAGGAATTCTGATCAATGAAGTCCGCGGACGAAACAAATCTTGAAGTACTGTGCCGACAATGGCTTTGCCCCCCAGCCCTGGGTGGATAGGTCGCCAACTAATCATGAGTGAACAATGATTCTTTGCAATTTTCAACTCGCCTCAGATTAAGGTCCATCGAAAGAAAATGTCTCAAGAGGATTTTACAGAAAACTGGCATACGAAATGCCTCAGTGTCTTCAAACTCTTGGAGAGATTCGTCGGATCTCGAAATAACTGCCCCAGACTGCATGGTCTATGAAAGAAATTTGTCTCACGAGGATTAATGAAAAACCTCATATCACCGTGAAATATTATGCCCCAGTATTTTGACCTTTGGATAGGTGCTTTGGATTTACCGCCTTCGGGAGAAAGTACTTCTCATGCTCTTAGGATGGCCTGCCCCGGTACAAGTCTTGAAGTGATCACCCATGAATGACTGTGTTTTGAAGAAAACACCCATGCCAATTGTTCTTTGAGAGATTGGATCTCGAAGTAATTGCCCCAGTTTGGTTGAAATTTGAATACATGCCTCAGACTAATGGCTCTTTGAGAGATTTGAATCTCGAAGTGATTGCCCCAACTTGGTTGAACTTTGAAGAGATTGCTCGACATGATTTCCCCAGATTAGTTGTCTCTTACCACGACTGTTGGGAAAGTCCCTACTCAATGGAGTTTTCTTGAAAAGTGCACCTCGATAGATTGTCCTTCGGAAGTTTCAGACTTCTCAACTTGGCAAGATTAAGCTTCTGGACTGAAGTTTCGTTTGTGGATTTTTATGATGCCCAACAAATATATGCAAGCAGAAAATGTTTATTCTAAGAACGAAAATTCTAATGCAACACACATGTTAATCTTGAAGTTTTACTGAAAAAGATGTCGAAAACCTTTGTGAGCGAATCATTGGTTAAGATTCGACATTAATTTTTTTGAATAATAGAAAGCATGCACATGCAACACCAATAAATATCTTTTAGCACAACTCGTAGGAGTCAGGAACGCGATCTTGTGGTAGTACGCTCTCGAAATAACCCTGTTTCAGTTATGACTTTTGAGGGTTGTATCGTGGCCTGGTTCACGGTTATAGAAACAAATGATATAGGCTCAAAATTTATTTGTGCCCACCCATCTTCGTGATGTTCTCCATTCCTATGTTCAGCTAGCTTGGTGCAAGCGCTCACCTATCAAAAAGGGTTTTGTGATGGTTGAGGAACCAATTACACTAACGGTTTAAGTACCAATCAAGTTGTCATTTGGAGTCAGTCACCCCTCTTATCTTTGGTGTCTGTGCCATACGACTTTGTTCTTGTTCAAGGATCTTTCTTGTGAAATCCTTTTCGTCTTTCGCTTTTGCATTATTTTTCTTATCCCTAACTTTTGCCTGGACTGATTCTTGTGAATCTTTGATTGTGAAGTCCAGCGGGATGCCCTAACTTTTGCCTAAGTCGCTTGTTTTCAAGTTTCGACTTAGCGGGCTTCTTCTTTTCTTTTTTCTCAATTCTTCTTTTTTTTGAACAAATCGTGTGACACTGTTTGTCTTGATTACTTTGAAAGGATCGTGACTGTATCACTTCTTGGTTGTTGGGGGATAACCATTGTGGTCTCCGGTCTTTGGACCTCTTGATTGGGATAACCATTGTGGTTTCCGGTCATTGGACCTCTTGATTTGGTACAACGAAAGGTAATGGATCCTCAGATTTGCACTCCTTTTCGAAATTTGAACGATCGGTCCAGCTAGCTAACACCTACCCTGCCCCTGGGTTAAATGCAAGGGCTTTTTCATACTAAAAGAAACTCCTACTTCAAGGCTCAAATGGGTTGGCGAGGGTCTATCTCCCTTATATCTCCGGTGTTTAGGATTTGAAACAATGCCTGTACATCGTCAACAGGGTCTTTCTCAAAAGCGAACAATTAGATTTTTTGCGTTTTCATTTCGTCATCCTCCCTGATAGAGTTTAAGCACAACAGTTGGTATTGCAATGCACATACATAAAATCATGAGTGAATACGAATGGATTACTTCAAGAAAAACATGTGCATTTTATTATAGTTAACATTCAAAAACAAATAAGTTTCATGCATGCATACAAATGTTTAAACAAACAATATAAACTACAAATGAAAATGCAGTAAAGAAGCTGAACATTGCCGTCATTGAGGAGACTTGACTCCGTCTGGACTTATTGCTTCTGAAGATGTCTTTGCAAATTGGGAGACCCATTTGATGAGGAGACTTTAATATGTGAGCAGACTTTCTGGCATGATGACCTTTGAGTCGATTAAATTCGGGACCTTATCTTCACCTTTACCTCTGAAAGACTTGCAATCTTCAATTAAAAGGCCAGGTGCCCCAGAATGGTAATCATACTTGGCATTGAAACCCCAAAGGAAACTTTGTCGGAGATGATCCTGATGCAGTTAGCTCAACCACTCCGAATTTGCGTAAATGAGGACACTTGTTGCACGTACGTCATCAGAATATGATCAAACTTCTTCTCAAGTTGTTTTGGCCTTTACCCGCATTCTCTGCCCCTAGGATTCTCTTGGGAAGCTCAGGTCGGATGCTGACAAACGACATCTGGAGGGAAGAGGTTGATAAAGTTAATAGATAAGGTTGCTCGGAAAGATCTTGCACGATCTCCTGCCTACGTATCTCCATTGACCAATGGAGAATCAGAGCAGCGTAGTTCCCCTCACTAGGGATGAAAATAGCTTTGTTCAGAATTTCCATAACCAAGCTCATCTGAGTCTTCATCTGGTTGACTTCCTATTTCAGCAGTTTCTGGTTTTGAAATAAAGCTTATACCTCTGCCCTGAATGGCCTCAGCTAGGTCTTCCTTCGATTACCTCCGCCCGGAGTTGCTTCAAATATATACCTTGATGATTGTGATTCAAGTTGTCCATTCTGATGAGAAATCAAGTCAGGAAAAGAATTTGTCTCTGAACACCTGTCAAGAATGCAAGGATGTATACAAATGCCATGTTCAATTATTTCTGAGGAATCTATCTGCTTTAATTCAAGTTTTGATACAGAAAAATCCAACAACATGATTCAGATATGTGATCCTCGGAAATAACTGAACATGTATGCAGAAATGCTATGATGTCATGTATGCAACAGACGTGTGATCAATAGTGTGATGTTGGTGTTGAGCAGTGAACCAACTGTTTGTATAGAACCCCCATAACGGCATCATCTCTGTATAGAAACCCATAACTGAGAACCCAATAACTGTAGAACTGGATCACATAATAGAATAGTCACTGATGGTGTTGAAGTTGAACAACGAGCCAAGTATCTGTGGAGAGTCACAATATCATGGTCATAATGGTAATCACAGTAACAATTTCTCTGAATAGAAATCCCAGATCTCAGAATCAAAGAACCATAGAACACTGAACAATACTGGTAAAGTGGGTATGTTGAAGTTTAGGGTTCCTGCAAACCTGTAAACCCCTCCCAATCTCACGGGTGTGCTACTCGGGTCAACATCACGGACTCTCAAAGCCGAATAGCAATAATACGTTCACCATTTCCGAGAAATGGCTCATGACCAAATCAGGGAATCGGTTTGGCATTATGTACTAATCAGGGAGACCTCAGCTGAGTCCAAGGAAACAAGCATCCCTCATTGGTCCCCAGCTTCAAGCACTGAATCGAGAAACAATAGTACATTCATCCCGAAGGGTACAATACTACCGTCATACGAACAGTTTGCCTTGACTGGATTCCTATGAGAGAACCAGGCCATCCTATGTGAGTTCCCAGTGGACCCTCGGATGCGAGTGGGTTTGCCAACAAATGTGGTCTGCCACTGTCATCACTAGAGAGGGTTGTTTCCACTAAGGTTCTCAATGATCGGTCCCCAGATGCACATAACTATCAAGGTCCTATCCCGAAGTGGAGGAAATCCCCACACAAGATATTTCCAAGACAGTCGCAATCTGGGCGTGAAACACATCGCCACTCATCATGTCACATGCGAGTACAATATGTCCACTCTAATCCTAGGGTGCACTCAAGCCGGGTACTTGGCTTATCTCACAGTAACTCCCATCCCGCAGAAAAAATGAAAACCAGCACAGCCAGACAGTCCAGTATAATATGATGCATGGAAAATAAAATACTGAAAGCGGTAAATAAATGCGGTAAAGTAAAGCTGTAATAAAACAGTAAAGCTAAACTAAAGCACACAACAACAAACAAATAAACACCCAAAGAAACAAAACCAAACAGGCGCTAGGAAAGACTCACAAGGGAAACCGGAAGAATCAGGTTAGTCCCCAGCAGAGTCGCCAGCTGTCGCTCCCGGGATTTTCATCCTAGTACAAACACGAAAGTGGCGCGGAAAAGGTTAGAGTCACCAGCCAGACATTTTTATCCCGAAAGAAAGGGAAAGGTAATGTTGCACAAACCTAAGGAAGAAGGAAAGGACGAGGCCTTGCGAACCAAAGATCTGAGTTCGGGAGTCGGTTACGAATTAAGAAGGTATTAGCACCCCAATCCGTCCGCCGTACTCGACAGGATCCACGCTTATAAGTCTGTTTTCAAAGGGTGAGAAATAATATGCTGTTTGAATGAAAAGAATTGCTATCTGGAATGAAATGGAAATGATAAAAGAAATGAAATCGACAAATGAGAATAAAGGGGGAAAATGTAGGGAAAAAGAAAGATTGTGCTCGAATGGGCCCTACCCCACTGCCTACGTACCTCATCGGGATAATGAAGATCAGAGTCGACGTAGTTCGCCTAACTAGGGATAACAAAGGGAAATTGCTTGTGAATTAAGGCTTGAACTGCCTATGCCATTGCTCAGGTGTTGCAGACTCGGACGACGAGTGCGTTACCGTCTTGCAAAATGACAAGTAGGAGCAAGTTCGCGTACGGAGCGAAAGAGATGAGAAAAGAATTCCCAAAGGAAAGACGCTTATTGTTTGTTTGGGTTATTTTAGAAGCTTTTAGGAGTGAAGGTTTGCATAGGTAAGTGTACCTAAGTCTTACTCAATGGGATGTGTACGTCTCACATCATCCCGAAATGGAATGCGCAAGAGGAACACCTATCTATGGAGGAAATCCCCAAAGCTAGTCCCACAAGTGAAGGCTTAAGCACACTGGCCTATTACCATTATTAAGTAATTTTGTGGTTTTATGGTTAAGAAGTGTTTTTTTTAGCTTTTCTTTGTGAGGTACTCATGTTAAGACCTATCCACCACGAGTGATGACTCACACCTCGTCCCGAAATGGAACGCATGCAAGCATCTCATAGAAAAGTCTCATGTCACATGAAAGTACTCAACCTTTATTTGATGAATTAAAATTAAGTTTGAAGATGAGAAGAGAGAGAGCGCCAAAGGATCTCAAAGGAAAAATTCTAAAGGGTACTAAAGCAACCCTAAGTGTTAACATGCATGGATATCCTAAGGGTTAATGAGGTTTCTATCCTAATGAAGAAGGAAGAAGAAGAGAGTTAGAAACTAACTTACTTCCTAAGGAAGTTAAGTTGTCTCTAAAGAAAGGGAAAAACCTAAAAGAAAAGCACAAAGTGCTAAGGAAAACAAAATTAAAATGCATAAGATATGGGAATGAAGTAATGCTTACCTCAATCTTCCCCCCTACAAAACAAAAGTTAGCATGACAATGCATATTGGAAGTAAAATCAAAGCATGAAAGCGATTAAGTACCATAAACGTCCTAGAATGGAACTAGGGTTCAAAATAAGACCTAAGTCTAAAGGTGAAGGTACCTAAAGGTTACATGACTTCTAAAGTCAGTAGCTACATGCTATAGGTCCCTAAGTATGTTAGGATACCTCACAAGATCAAACTATGTCAAACTATGTACAAAAAGTTCACCTAAGTTCACATAAATGCAAATTAGGGCTCATGGATGAAGTATGAATGCATATGGCTTACAAACATGAATTAGTACATGAAATGAACATCAAAGTCAGTAGTGAATGCTCATGAATATGTGTGAATGAATATACAATCATGGATGCAATGGTTTAGGCATATGGAACAATGAGAAGAAGATATGAGAAGAAACGAACAAAAATCGCATAAGATCGCACATGATGAAAGTTAAGGAAGAATGGCATGTGAATATGAATGAAATGATTATGGGTCAGTAGCATACAAGGTATGAGATGCACTTAGAATGCATGAATAGGCATTAATGATTTCCATATAATTCATGTTATTATTTAGAGGAGAAGAGAAGCTAGTTTAAGTTAAAGTATGTCCAAATAACTATGCACTTTAAAGCACCAAAACAAACCAAATGATTATGGTTCAAAAAATGACCTATGACTGGAATTAAAGACATACAAATGACCTATAATCAACTCCTAAAAGCTACCAAAAATCCCCTCAAGAAAATGACATGAATGCCTTCTTAACATTTAGGTTATGCGATATATAAACACATGAATCAACCTAGGATCTAGGTGACATGGAAAAATAGCAAAAAGCCTTACAAAATTATGAAATTAAATCCCTGGAATAATAAATTCATTATCTTAAATGGTCTAAAAGAATTCCACAAAATTATGCACCAAAGTTCCAAAACAATTACTTGACTAGCAAGGTAGCAATGAATGATCACCCAAAAACGACTCCACAAAGTGGATCAAAAAGGGTGTAACACCCTAATTTTTGCCCTAAGATTGTTTCGCATATCATCTGCATTTTGCATACAAACAAGATCGCACAGGTTCCGAGTTTCTCCTCAGATCGGGTCTATGCTTCGCAGGGGATCACTATTATTTTTATTGCTTTATCTTTATTTATATTTACTGTCCTCTAACCAAAATACAAAAAAATATGTTGCAGTGTTCTTCTTCTTCTCTGTGTTGCAGGTTTGCGAAGATGAGACAGTAATTTCGTTCAGATGCGTTTGTTCAGTCACAATTCTATTTCAAGTGGATGTTTGACCTAATCTGGTCAAACTATTAAAAGATCGTGTTGACTGCCAGTTGTGCGTGCCAGTAATTCATTCATCAGGCAATGTGTTTTCAAAGTACCAGTTGGTTTGTGTGACAATGTTCTGTGCAAAGTTTAGTTGGTTCATCAGTTATCAGACAGTGTTCTGTGTGACGTGTGTTTTTAATCTTCAAGTGGCTATTAGTTCATCGTTTCATCAGTTCATCAGTGATTCATCTGAGGATTTATTTTCCTCAGTTTGGTTTCGAATCATCAGGGCATGTAATCAGACAGTTTTCAGATGACAGTTGGCTTGGGTGTGAAATGTTCAATGGGTCTGTGTTAGCTGTGTTCAGAGGCTTGTAAAATCAATCAGGATTGTGTTGTGGGCCTTGAAAAAATCATCATCCATTAAACCATTTTTATTTTTCCAAATTCCATTTTTTTTTCCTCTCTCGATTACCCGATTCATTTTTTTAGTTCAATTATCCAAATCACCATTTTTTTTATCAATTTCTATTTTTTTTATATCCAATTTTATTTTCATTTCCATTTTTTTTATTCATTTCAAATATTATCCATTTCTTTCTAACCAAATATCCATTTTATTCTAAATTTTTTTTTTTCAAGCCCATTTCCAATGAAGCCTATTTCTCATTTTTTTTTACATTTTATAAAAAAAGCAACTTCTAGCAAGCCTTCTCCACATATCAATTAAACAAACTCAAGCCAATTTCCCCGGCCCACACACCCTCACCTCACCTCAATTTGCCCAAGCCAAGCCTCAGGAGGCAAAACAAGCAACTCTTATTACTTCAGCCTTTGGCCCCACATGCCTCAAGCTAAGCCAACGATTTCCCGCAAACACCCAAACCGTACAAGTCTAAGCCAATACGTCAAGTTTTTCCCAGCTGCAAAATGCCAGCCTTGCTCTATTCACTCCCGTACCGCATCATGCCTTCAGCCAAAGCCTTACCAATTCACGTGCAACTCATCACCTCAACTTTCCAACATTTCTTCCGTACGGCAAGCCAGGTCATGCTAGCATCAACAACAAAAACAACATAGCCCAAGCCGCAGGCCCAAGCATATACTCCAGCCATGCACACTTCACGCCGCACCTTCGGCCCAACAAAACTTTCTCAAGTCACAGCTAACATCATGCCTTCAATCCGTAACAAGCCAAACAATTTTCCACATCAAGCTGTATCCGTACGCCCAATACTTCCAACTTCACATCCACCAGCCAAGCTGCAAAATGAAAACAAAATATAAGCCAAGGCCAAGCCTCAGCTGAACAACAACATGAACTTTCGGCCAAGCCACACAACACCACCCAGCTTTAACTCACAACAAGCAAACTCAGCTGAAGCCTGCTTCAGCCTTTCCAACAACACGCAAGCCTTCGTATCAATCCACAGCTTCGTATCCCGTAAGCCTCACGCGCAAGGCCCAAACAACAACTTGCCAAGCCTTCACCGCACGGTTTCCGCACGCATCTCACATAGCTTATGCACGCATTCATCACCTGCCATCAATATCAAAACGCAAGAAATAAAAACACAAAACGCAGATGCATCAAAGATGAAGCTAGCACGTAAATCCCGTGATTCAAAACGCGATAAAATGAACCAAAACGGCATTTGATTTCTTCCCTCGATTTCTCTATTTAAGCAATACTCCTTTTCTTCAATCTGGCAAGCTTTCACAGTCAAAGAATCTCTGCCCAACTAATTCTCAAGCTTCAAAATCCCGAAATCTCCCAAACTTCTTCAAATCCCTAACTTCATATTCATTCCCAAATCACCATTTAAAACCTAAACAAAACCAAATCAAGAGAAGAAAGAAAGTTCGTTGAAATTGAAAGAAAGAGAAGTGAAGAAGATTGATCAAAGTGAATTTTCGAAGAAGGTGAGGATTCGGAAGAATTGTTTTGGCCCCTGTTTTTGTTCCTCGTTGGCTGTGCACTAAGAAGAAGAAGAAGACCTTTTTTCTTTTTTTCTTTTATTCACCTTTTTATTTATTTATTTATTTAACTTTTATTTAATAAATATAAGTATGATGAAGCTGGTATTGGGCTTGGGATCCTTAGATCCACTTCTTTCCCCATATGCCGCGGGTTTATCCCCCTCTCCCTTCATTCTTGTTGTTTTCTTATTTTATTTATTATTTTAACATTTATTTCAATGTGTTTTCTAAATGAATGTTATTATATTACTTTTGATTTAAGAGTTTAATTTAGAAAAGATTTGAGAAATTATCTTTAGAAAAGTATTTTGAAGAAGATTTTTTTTAAGAAAGTTGATTTTAGAAAATGATTTAAAATGTTTTGAATTCTTTTTTGGATCTATTTTTAGATCCATTATTCTTCATCTCCTTTTAATTTTGGTCGATGACAATCTTCCGAATCGGGATTGTTGATTTCCGATTAAGTTTAATCTTCATTATTTCAAATCTATGGATGAATGATCATTTGGATCATTCTCCATACTTTGAGATCGTGATAGGTTGCTTTTCGATGAAATTCAACGATAATCCCGATTAAGATTAGACCTTCCTTTTTCTTTTAGTGTGGCATGTTTTCGGAGAATGATTTGTTATAGCGTTTCTCTAACATGTATTAACACGAATACTTTCCACTTTAATTAGTGGTGGCCGGCCTCATTTGTAGGGTAATTACTCCGTAAATTACTCGGCGAATGCTTAACATAGACCTAAAGTTGTCCCGATTCGATTAAAGATCCACTTGGATCCGGGTACCTCGGTTTTATTTTCATTGTTGTGGTTGTGCTTGATTAAGTTCATCATACCA
Organism: Lathyrus aphaca; assembly: GCA_963966055.1. Taxonomy (NCBI): domain Eukaryota; kingdom Viridiplantae; phylum Streptophyta; class Magnoliopsida; order Fabales; family Fabaceae; genus Lathyrus; species Lathyrus aphaca. Next base: position 16,529,389 of record OZ014524.1, read on the forward strand.
CCTTGTATTGTATATAATATAATAATGTGAATATAATTGTTTAAATTTAATCTCTTGCACCTTATCCTTTTATTTTAAATCTCTCGCTCCCTTATCTCCTTATTATATTTTGCCATATTATATCATATATCATTATTTATATTCATATTGTGTTTGTTAATGTTCATATTGTGTTTGTTTTTATTTTGTCCATTTGGACATCAAAATACTTAATAAAGGATTAAACTCTTAAAAAAACTTGTTACTTCTAACTTTGGACTTATGGTTACTATCCCGAACTTTTGGAGATTGGACTTAGACCTTCTAGGATTCCCTTTGCTCAAGTTGGAGTGGTTAGAAATCTTGGCCTCAAATGATGTCATTAACTTTTGAAGATGGAAGTCCGAATTTTGAAGATTTGTACATATTGGTCTTGGTAACTTCTTTCCTTAGCTTTTAAATCAAGCATTAGGACTAGTCTCTTCATCTCCTCCCCATTCTTTAATTTTCAAAACTTCTTCCTATTTCAAAACCTTCTTGTTTTCTAAACTTCAAACAATTTCATAAACAAACCTTGATTTCGATCAAGCGATTTTTTAATCTTTTCCTTTTATTTTCTTAACCAAATATTAATCCATGTAAATATATCAAAACCATTTTTGTACATACTTTAAAAAATACAAACCCATTCAATTGTTTTTGTGCCTTGTGCACCTTTCCTTTTTTTCTCATGTTTAGATATGATTAATCCCTTTTAGCGGAATTATTCGCTAAGGGATGACGACTTATCTTTACATCTTAAAATTAACTCAACCCACTTATTCTTTTCAAACTTTGTACCACGAACTACGAGGTTTTGATCTCGCATTGCACTTTGTGGGTACGTAGGCATAAGGCATTAAAACCTTATCAAACACAAAATCATTAAAAAATATTCTTCTCCTCATCTCTTCCATCATTTTAAACAAACCAATTTCAGACCAAAAGCAATAAGTATTTCAAATGGCTCCCGTGGAGTACCACGGATGAGTCGGGTGCCTAAAACCTTCCCGGTTCATAACCAATCCCCTTACCCAATCTTTGTTTATTTCTTTTAGCCTTTGCTTTTAGAATCCTAGGTTTTTATTCGTTCTTTTACCTTTTTCCATTCGGAAATAAAGAAAAGCGCGGTGGCGACTCTGTGTTAGTCGAGTTAAGTTAATCAATAGCTTACACTCACGATTTTACCGCTACAAAGGGCATCTAAAATTATGAAAAAAAATGCCTAAGGAGCATCAAAATGTCACAAATTACAGTAATTAATCATACACAAAAAATAGGTCTCACACCTATGGGGAAAAAACGATTTCGGTCCCTTATGCCAAAACACCCCTTTTTGGGACAGCTTATGATCTAAAATCCAAATTAATTATTAAAACCACCCAAATCTGGAAACAAAAAATATGACAAATTAATTAAGATGATAAGGATTACTCATGAATTTTTCCAGAATTTTATCTCACTTAAATTTTTTTTAATAATTGCGACGAAACGGGCAAAAAAGTGGATTTTAAGGGGAAGTGAAAGGAAGCGATCCTAATGGTTCGTAACCTAATCCCTAAGCTCCGAAATCTAAACATATCAACATAAATCACAAATAAATCCAATGCCTCAGGTGGGAGGGCTCAATATGCACCTTAAGTTATATGATCCTAAGTCGCATGCAACTAGAATGATGCATTAAAGTAGAGAATCGAGATTACTTACTTGGTCGAAGTGCCGATTCTTTCACTTGCCTACAATTATATGATCCTCCTTTGAGATGCTTCACCTTCCAGAATTTTCAGTTGGGACCCTTGTTGGAAGAGTATTCATCACTGGTTGGTATACCTGTCAGGGGTGGTATCCCCTTCAACCCTGAGATGGCTTTTCCCAGTAATGAAGAAGTGGCAAAAGCATTGTATCTGGAACCTACTCTGACTGAGCAGAACATGACAGCAAAGGCTGGAATCTCTGGTCTACACTTGGATTTCTTGACCTCTCAGGCTATCCTGAAGGCCTCCTTGGGAGAATGGAAGGCAGTCTGTGCATTATTAGCCCTCAACATATATGGGGTTATATTATTTGCAGATGAGCCTAGGTTTATTAGCAAGAATGCCATTCATCTTTTCATACTGAGGAACCCAGTGCCCACCTTACTGGGAGATTTCTACTACTCTGTTCACCAAAAGGAATGAAAAGCAAAGAGGAAGGTTGGTGAGATGCTGTGCTCCCCTGTTCCATACCTGGCTGCTCAAACACTTGCCTAAGACTGATGCATTCTTGAATCCTCACCAACAGAAGAATTGGGCTAGGAGATTTGTTGCTTTGACCTCAGATGACATCAGGTGGTGCACCCAGAGCACCAAGGGCAGGGACATCATTACTAGTTGTGGGCAGTTCCCCAATGTACCTCTGATAGGAGTGAAGGGTTGCATCAACTACAACCCTCTGCTATTCAAAAGACAATTGGGCTATGCATTGGTCCACCCTCCTAGAGTGCAAGATCTTGCTGAGACCCTCTATTGTGAGATTAAGCCTAATCTGGCTATTGTCAGGCAAGCATCCTGGGCTTGGGACAATGTCCAGACCAAAGGGATGGCCATTCTTGGGAGATGCAACAATGTGGCCTCAGCTCAGTATTATGAGTGGTCCCATGCCAGGGCTCAAATTTCTGGAATGCCCTTCACCATTGAGGATGCACCTGGACCATCCACAGCACCACCTCCAGCCACTGTCAGCTTGGAAGAATTTGAGAAGCTAAAAGGGAGGAATGAGAATTTGTCTGAAGCCCTGAAGAGAACCCTCTGGGAGAGGAGTGATGGTCGTCTGGACATTGAAAGGTTAGAAAAGCTTAAGGCGGAGCATCTAGCCAGGATTGAGAAGTCAGAGGACTACATCAAGAAGTCTAGGGCTGGAGAGCAGATTTTGAAGAATGCCTGTAAAGAGGCCCAGTATCAGAAGGCTAGGACTGACCTCTATCTGAAAGAAAGTCAAGCTAGGTGGGTCAGGATCACTGAAGCTCGCACTCAGGAAGATAAGAGAACTCAGGACAGGATTGAGCAGTTAGAGGCCAGTGCAAGGGAGCAACAGGAAGCCTTGCTAGCAGCCCAGAAGGAAATCTCAGAATTGAAGCTTAGGGCTGGTGTGAAGAGGTCAAAGGACCAGGGCAGACACAAGAAGCTAACCACTGCTATCACCACCAGGAATCTTCTTATCAGGAACCTCACAGAGCATCCAGCTGACCCTGTGACTGAAGCACTTCTGAAGGAAGTTAGGGAGGATGAGTTTGGTCTTGGTGTCTGACTTTTGCTTGTTGTTGCTTTCATTTCATGTACTTTGCTTTTATGTTGTATTTTTGACCCCTCAGAGGGCATGTATTGTAATAAACAAACTATGTATGATTCACCTTTTGTAATATATTGGTTTGTTTCATTTGAATATCTTTCTCCCAAGCAACATCAAAGCATCTTCTTCAGGGTCTGGAAAGGTCAAAACCAAATGCCAAGCCGGATACCTTTGAAACAAATAAGCATAATGCATTGCATACTAACTGTTGTTTTGTTTTGTAGGTTTTTGTTTTGTTTGTTACTAACTCTGTTGTGATTCAGGAATTATTGCTCGACGTCGGGTGTTCCCACTCAACCGTCCGCACAGATATCCCACTCGCAACAACCTTCCGGGTATATAAATGGACCAAGTACAGCAGGACCTTACAGAGGTCAAGACTCAAATGGCCAATGAGAGGCTAGAAATGAGAAACCAGATGACCCAGTTCATGGAGGTGATGAATGGTTTGGCTCAGAGCCAAGAAAGATTAAGGGCATTGGTAGAAAGGCAGACCCAGGAGGAACCCCATCTAGGGACTGGGGGAACGAGCAACAATGAGAGGGTTCAGCCTCATGTTAATCCACCTGTGTATGGGCCCCACCTCCATCCAGAGATCAACATCCCTGCTAATGTGCAAGGGAATGCTACTGCCGGAAGAGTATTACAAGAAGACTCCCAAGAGGATCAATTCACTGTGATGGGAGCTGGGGATGAAGCCTATGACAGAAGGCTAGATGAAATTGCTGAGAAATTGAGATCCCTAGAGTCTCAGAATTCCTTGGGCTTTGATGTCATGGACATGGGTTTAGTGGACGGGGTAAGGATTCCCCACAAGTTTAAACCACCGTGCTTCGAAAAGTACAACGGAACTTCCTGTCCACGAACTCACTTACAATCCTTTCTGGGGAGGCTGAAGGCATACACCATGGATGAGAAACTGTGGATGTTTTATTTCGAAGACAGTTTAACAGGGGCTTCAAGGGAATGGTACTCCCACTTGACCAGAGCAACCATCAGATGCTGGAAGGACCTAGCTGAGGCCTTCATCAGACAGTACCAGTACAACTTGGATATGGCTCCTAACAGGACCCTCTTGATGGGAATGTCTCAGTCATCCAGGGAAAGCTTCCGGGAATACGCCCAGAGGTGGAGACAGCTTGCTGCTGCTGTCCAGCCACCCATGTTGGAAAGGGAAATGGCCGACATGTTTATGAACACCCTCCAAGGGTCATACATTGACAGGCTAGCTGCCTTTTCTTCCACCAGCTTCGCTGACGTAGTCATAGCTGGAGAAAGGATTGAAAGCCTATTAAAGATGGGCAAAATTTCTGACAATGGTGCGAGCTCGTCCAGCAACCCCAGAAAACCTTTTGTAGGTCCAAGAAGAACCGGTGAGACTAATGCTATTCAGGCCAACTGGGGCAGACCTCAATATGTTCATAGGTCAGTGGCAGCTGTCACTATTCCCGCTCCAATTCCTCAGCAACCAGCATATCAACCACAACAACAACCTCACTACCAACAACAAACTCAGTATCCGCCTTAGAGAAACTACAACAACAACAACAACAACAATCAACAAAGACCTTTTCAGCAGAGACCATCTCAGGCCAATAGGGTGATTGATCCAATCCCTATGCCTTATGCCGCTTTATTGCCACAGCTCCTGAAGCTCAACTTGGTTGAGTTAAGGACGTTGGCACCACCAGATCCTTCCAGTCTGCCAAGAAATTATGACGCCAATGCCAGATGTGCTTTTCACTCCAATGCACCTGGCCACAGTACAGAGAAATGCAGGGCTTTACAAATGAAGGTACAAGACTTGGTGTCGCTCCCGGGATTTTCATCCTAGTACAAACGCGAAAGTGGCGCGGAAAAGGTTAGAGTCGCCAGCCAGACATTTTTATCCTGAAAGAAAGGGAAAGGTAATGTTGCACAAACCTAAGGAAGAAGGAAAGGACAAGGCCTTGCGAACCAAAGATCTGAGTTCGGGAGTCGGTTACGAATTGAGAAGGTATTAGCACCCCAATCCGTCCGCCGTACTCGACGGGATCCACGCTTATAAGTCTGTTTTCAAAGGGTGAGAAATAATATGCTGTTTGAATGAAAAGAATTGCTATCTGGAATGAAATGTAAATGAGAAAAGAAATGAAATCGACAAATGAGAATAAAGGGGAGAAATGTAGGGAAAAAGAAAGATTGTGCTCGAATGGGCCCTACCCCACTGCCTACGTACCTCATCAGGATAATGAGGATCAGAGTCGACGTAGTTCGCCTAACTAGGGATAACAAAGGGAAATTGCTTGTGAATTAAGGCTTGAACTGCCTATGCCATTGCTCAGGTGTTGCAGACTCGGACGACGAGTGCGTTACCGTCTTGCAAAATGACAAGTAGGAGCAAGTTCGCGTACGGAGCGAAAGAGATGAGAAAAGAATTCCCAAAGGAAAGACGTTTATTGTTTGTTTGGGTTCTTTTAGAAGCTTTTAGGAGTGAAGGTTTGCATAGGTAAGTGTACCTAAGTCTTACTCAATGGGATGTGTACGTCTCACATCATCCCGAAATGGAATGCGCAAGAGGCACACCTATCTATGGAGGAAATCCCCAAAGCTAGTCCCACAAGTGAAGGCTTAAGCACACTGGCCTATTACCATTATTAAGTATTTTTGTGGTTTTATGGTTAAGAAGTGTTTTTTTTAGCTTTTCTTTGTGAGGTACTCATGTTAAGACCTATCCACCACGAGTGATGACTCACACCTCGTCCCGAAATGGAACGCATGCAAGCATCTCATAGAAAAGTCTCATGTCACATGAAAGTACTCAACCTTTATTTGATGAATTAAAATTAAGTTTGAAGATGAGAAGAGAGAGAGCGCCAAAGGATCTCAAAGGAATAATTCTAAAGGGGACTAAAGCAACCCTAAGTGTTAACATGCATGGATATCCTAAGGGTTAATGAGGTTTCTATCCTAATGAAGAAGGAAGAAGAAGAGAGTTAGAAACTAACTTACTTCCTAAGGAAGTTAAGTTGTCTCTAAAGAAAGGGAAAAACCTAAAAGAAAAGCACAAAGTGCTAAGGAAAACAAAATTAAAATGCATAAGATATGGGAATGAAGTAATGCTTACCTCAATCTTCCCCCCTACAAAACAAAAGTTAGCATGACAATGCATATTGGAAGTAAAATCAAAGCATGAAAGCGATTAAGTACCATAAACGTCCTAGAATGGAACTAGGGTTCAAAATAAGACCTAAGTCTAAAGGTGAAGGTACCTAAAGGTTACATGACTTCTAAAGTCAGTAGCTACATGCTATAGGTCCCTAAGTATGTTAGGATACCTCACAAGATCAAACTATGTCAAACTATGTACAAAAAGTTCACCTAAGTTCACATAAATGCAAATTAGGGCTCATGGATGAAGTATGAATGCATATGGCTTACAAACATGAATTAGTACATGAAATGAACATCAAAGTCAGTAGTGAATGCTCATGAATATGTGTGAATGAATATACAATCATGGATGCAATGGTTTAGGCATATGGAGCAATGAGAAGAAGATATGAGAAGAAACGAACAAAAATCGCATAAGATCGCACATGATGAAAGTTAAGGAAGAATGGCATGTGAATATGAATGAAATGATTATGGGTCAATAGCATACAAGGTATGAGATGCACTTAGAATGCATGAATAGGCATTAATGATTTCCATATAATTCATGTTATTATTTAGAGGAGAAGAGAAGCTAGTTTAAGTTAAAGTATGTCCAAATAACTATGCACTTTAAAGCACCAAAACAAACCAAATGATTATGGTTCAAAAAATGACCTATGACTGGAATTAAAGACATACAAATGACCTATAATCAACTCCTAAAAGCTACCAAAAATCCCCTCAAGAAAATGACATGAATGCCTTCTTAACATTTAGGTTATGCGACATATAAACACATGAATCAACCTAGGATCTAGGTGACATGGAAAAATAGCAAAAAGCCTTACAAAATTATGAAATTAAATCCCTGGAATAATAAATTCATTATCTTAAATGGTCTAAAAGAATTCCACAAAATTATGCACCAAAGTTCCAAAACAATTACTTGACTAGCAAGGTAGCAATGAATGATCACCCAAAAACGACTCCACAAAGTGGATCAAAAAGGGCATCTAAAATTATGAAAAAAAATGCCTAAGGAGCATCAAAATGTCACAAATTACAGTAATTAATCATACACAAAAAATAGGTCTCACACCTATGGGGAAAAAACGATTTCGGTCCCTTATGCCAAAACACCCCTTTTTGGGACAGCTTATGATCTAAAATCCAAATTAATTATTAAAACCACCCAAATCTGGAAACAAAAAATATGACAAATTAATTAAGATGATAAGGATTACTCATGAATTTTTCCAGAATTTTATCTCACTTAAATTGTTTTTAATAATTGCGACGAAACGGGCAAAAAAGTGGATTTTAAGGGGAAGTGAAAGGAAGCGATCCTAATGGTTCGTAACCTAATCCCTAAGCTCCGAAATCTAAACATATCAACATAAATCAAAAATAAATCCAATGCCTCAGGTGGGAGGGCTCAATATGCACCTTAAGTTATATGATCCTAAGTCGCATGCAACTAGAATGATGCATTAAAGTAGAGAATCGAGATTACTTACTTGGTCGAAGTGCCGATTCTTTCACATAAAAGAAATCCAAAAAAACTTCAAGCCAAGCCTTGTAATCTCCCATGAGCAAAATAAATGCTCATCTTCCATAATTACTTTGTGAAGATTCCCCATAATCGAAACAAAAACAACGGCACAAAATATCATTTGAATCCAAAGGTATCCCACAAATAAAGTGGAATACCAACCAAACAACCGTCGTTAAGATCTTTGCGAGAACCTTGCATGAACTCAACAAACGCATTAGAAACCAAAAAGAGGTGCAACCGGAAGTTGCACCTATGCCTCACAACTCCAAATCAAGTAGAAATATGAATATACGAGTCATGGACATGCATTGAAATTTACGTTTCAAAACGGGGCAACACTTATGCTCTAACATAAACAACATGCAAACTCAAACCGAAATCGAACAAATTTACATGCAATGAATGGCAAATGATCAACAAACATATATACAAGTCAAAACAAGATCAATGCATCAAAATTGCACCAAACCGAATTTAAAAAGCCTTAAAACGAAAAAACGCGTCAAAAATCACTGACTCGGAATTGAACGAAAATCGCATGGCAACTTGCAAACGTGCCAACGGATTCAAATATGCAATCGGTTTTTGAAAATTCCGCTTGGAAGTGATACTTTTTGGCCGATTTCGTCGGCTGGCAGTAGCAAAATAGCCGGAAAAAATTGTCCGAAATCGACTAAAAAGTTCACCAATGGCTCCGAAATAATCAACAAAGTCAATTTACACTATTCACATTCGCAAAAACGCGCTACGGTTAGGAAGTTATGACCAAAACATATTCTCGACACGCGACACATGAACAACATCAACAATTAAGCCTCAACCTATCCTATTTCAAATTTGCACATTGAAACAAGCATGAATTTAAAAGTCAAGCATTTCAATCAATATCAAGTTATAATAATTAGCTCTCTTAGGAATTTTGTCAAACACCTAACATTCACCGATTATTCTATGTCAACTTTACCAAGCCTTTTCAATCATGCACCACAACAATTATTAGGATAAATTAATCAAGAATCAATCAATAATCAAATCATGAATCAATGCACATAATCTCCACAAAATTAATTCAACTTCAAAATTCAATTCAAGAAACAATTCAACAATTATTCATGAATTAAAGTTTAAGAAGCTTACCGAATGAAGAATCGATGAAGAAATTGCAAATCCGAAGGAAGTGAGACGCGATCATGAACGGAGGAGAGGAGGAGAGGCCGCGCGGCTTCCGGTGGCGGAAGATGGTGGTCTTACGGTGGTGAAGTTGACCGGAGGTGGTGGTTCGTGGCGGCTCGGCTACCGGAAGCTTGATCGGAATTGTTGTGTTCTTGAGTTCTTGATGAAGTTGTTGTTGTGTTCTTGAGAAAGAATTGTGAGAATGAACTTTGATCCTTTAGAGAGAGTTTGTGAGAGTTTTTTGGTGTTTGTAAATTATGATTGAAGTTATGAGACAAATTGTGGGTCAAAAGAATATATAGTGGAGTGTAAAATGAAAGGCAAAAGGTAGAATTTCGGCTTAAGTGAAAATAACAATATCTTCGGCAAGAAATTTCGACTCTGAGCCTTCCACAATATCGTCCGCCTCTGAATCACGGTTGCAACACAAAAAGAACGGACGTCATACGATCAAAATCGAGTGCGATCGATACGTTTAAGCTGCAAGACATCACTGAATAAGTTGTTTTTTCGGCTTATTTGGTGTCCGCTACTCGAAAATGTGACGAGGTCAACCTCTTCGGAGCATAATCTCGACTCGACTTTGTCAGCAAAGTTGTAGATCTATGAGTCAGTGACCTGGTGTTAAAATCTAAGCTCAACCGGACAAACAACGAGGGAGATATGAATTTTCTCGTGAAACCACTTTCAGCATTTTTCTTCGGTTCAGCACTTCAGTTTTGTGAAATAAACCAAAACGATAATCTTTGGAGCACCGTTCAAACTCGCATTTGTCTTTGAACTTGAAGAGGATAAAATTTTTGAACCAACGCTTGAGGAACGGGTGCAATCCGATGAAAATTGACCGAGTTATGAATTTTACAAAATCTGACAGACAGTGCACTGCATCAAAGAACCTTACTGGTAATTCGCATTTTCGAGATCCTTCCGCTTGGACCTAACCCAAACTGAATTCACATAATGAAGATAACATCTAAACGGAATTTTAGGCACCGAAACAACATCAATTCGATGAACGAGCCAAGAGTTATGAATTTTTTAGTGTTCAAAACTCACTGGTTCAGCACTGTTTTTCACTATGTCGACTCTAAAGACTCGCACATTCTGAGATCTTCTTCAAAGAATTAGTTCTCGGCCAAAACCCAAAAGTTAGAAAGGATATCAAGACGGAACTTTTGGCATATGAAACTCTCAGACATGTTGACCCAATCAGAAGTTACGAACTCTTGAATACCGCTAGCACAGTTAATCGGCGAAACCGAAATTTCAAAAACAAATAATTCCCGCCATTTTCCTTGATGAATTGGCCTCCGAGCCGAACACAAAAGTTGTAGAGAATACCGAAATAGTCTAAACTATTGAGTTTCAAGCCAAAATGAGTTTCCGAGCATAAGTTACAACTTTTGCAAACTGCACCATAAAACTGATATTCTGCTTAAACTCCTTTGAATCAACCGAGAACTTTTGGTTTCTTCTAAGATTCTTGTGCACGTTCCGCATGAAAAAATAAAGGTCAGTCGCAACCTGTGAAAGCTCAAATGGAGATGTATATTCATGTATGTTTATGATGCAATTGTGTTCTAAATGCAATGCAATGTATGAAAGGATATGCTAAATGGCATGAAAATGAGAGGGCAAATTTTGAGGTATTACACTTGGTAGATTCTAAAGCTCTAAACTTTGCACCCCCGCCAAATGTTAACAAGAATCCCATGCCCAACCACGGAGGACCAAGAATTAATGCTATTGAGGAAGATAAGCCGTCTTTCTTAATAACCAGTGTTGGGCAGATTCGGACACCCCTGGTAGAGATTAAAGCTCAGCTCTTAGAATGCCAGATGTTCCCCGGGTGCGAGCTCGGTTATGGTTATTGTAACATCTCAGTAAACGGGTATCATAACTTGAGAAGCGGCATAGATGGTCTTATCCAGAGTGGCCTACTTCAAATCACAACATCAACACCTTCAAATCCAGCAAACTCTCTGACAACAGTTCCTGAGTCTCCTACAACTGCAACAACAATCCTTCCAACCAATGCATCAGTACTATCAACAATGGCTCCGTCCATCACTTCAACAAACCAGATATCAACCACCATCTCTTCTACAACATCAGCACCCCTTTATTCAGAATCTTCTACATAATCAACATCCATTTATCCAGCAAGATCTTCTACAACATCAGCAGATATCTCAGCAGTCACTATTTATTATGATCCGTCAAGTATTCCTCCGAACAACAATTTTCAACAACAAACAGTGGCATCTCCTGCCAGATCACCAGTTACCATCTACTACGATCCACACACTATTTCAACACCCTCCTCTGCTGCAGTCAGTCCGGTTACCATCACGGTACCTGGGCCCGTTCCGTATGAAAGCAGTAATGCCATCCCTTGGCATTATGGCTCTGACCTTTACTGCAATGGGGAGAAAATCACTCTTGACTCTTCAACCTCTTCTCCACAGATTGATAATGTCGGGGGAGGCGGAGGCTTCACCAGAAGCGGACGCCTTTTTGCCTCGCAAGCACAAAGACCTAATGCTGAAGCAGAAGCTGCTGCCAAAGCAAAGGGAAAGAGTGTAATAGCTAGAGAACCCATTCTCAAGGAAACACAGAAGACATCTTTTGAACAAGATGTAGACGAGTTTATGAGAATTATAAAGAAGAGTGATTACAAGGTGGTGGATCAGCTTCACCAAACTCCCTCAAAAATCTCCATTCTATCCCTGCTGATGTGTTCTGAAGCTCGCCAGAATGCATTACTAAAAGTCTTGCACGCAGCATATGTGCCAGAGGAGATCACCGTTAATCAGCTGGAAACCGTGGTAGCAAATGTCAATACCAGCCATGGGTTGGGTTTTACCAATGCTGATCTAGCAACTGAGGGATGTAATCACAACAAGGCTTTACACATCACTCTTGAATGCAAGGGTGTTGTTCTATCACATGTACTGGTAGACACTGAGTCTTCACTCAATGTTCTACCAACGAAAGCCTTGGTGAAGCTGGAGTATGATGGCTTGGCATTGCGTCCAAGTAATTTGGTAGTGAGAGCATTTGATGGCTCTAAGAGATCAGTGCTAGGAGAGATTGATCTGCCTGTGATGATTGGCCCGCAGACTTTTAAAATTACCTTCTATGTGATGGACATTCAGCCGGCCTACAGCTGTTTGTTGGGTAGACCTTGGATCCATGCCGCTGGCGCAGTTACGTCTACCCTTCACCAGAAGCTGAAATTCGAGTGGGAGGGCCAGATCATCACCATTTGTGGTGAAGAAGATATTTTTGTTAGCCACCTGGCTACATACAAATACATTGAGATGGATGGAGAGATCCATGAAACCATGAGCCAGGGATTTGAAGCCCTGAACATTAATGAAGCATCTGCTGTACTTGGGACCTCCATGACATCTTATCAGCAAGCCAGGAAGGTTGTTGAAGAGGGGAATGCCCAAGGTTGGGGCAAGCTGTTGCCCGTAGAGAAGAAAGAGGACAGATTTGGGTTGGGTTACAAACCAACTCAGCAAGATCAACCAGAGGCTACTAAGAAGCCCAGTTTTGTTAGTGGGGGTATGCTCACCCCTGATGCAGTAAACAACTTGGAAGATGAGTCGGAAGATGAGCGCAACCTGGAGAGCTGGATACGTCCAAGGATCACGGGGAGTCGTATCTCAAGCTGGTCTTCCCAGGAAATTATAAGGGTTACTCCTGCAGAGTAATTATTATTTCCTATATTTTTTAAGCATGCATAAAGTCTTGCATCTTGCCCAAGATGACAAGACTCATTTTGTAATCGGGCCATCTTGTAATTTTGTGCAAACAGATCAATCAATGAATATCGGACGTCTTTTGCAAATGAGTCTTTTTCTTTTCTGCTCACTGTTTTTCATTTTTCTTTTTGTACAAAAATAAAATGGCAATGTTTTCCAAAATGATAATCTTCATTTCACTTTTTTCTAAACAAAGATTAAAATCAATCACTAAAATGAACAATCTAAACCCTTGCAGAGAGTGCCTTCCAGACTGCACCGACAACAACACCGCTATGGCTTCGTATGACTTTGACAATCCAATCAATCAAGCTGATGAAGGGGTTGAAGAAGATTATGAGCTTCCTGAAGAGTTAGCCAGGTTGTTAAGGCAAGAGGAGAAGGTTATCACTCCTCATCAGGAGGAGATCGAAACGGTTAATCTTGGTACGGAAGAAGACGTGAAAGAGGTTAAGATCGGGGCCTGCTTACAAGATTCAGTGAAAGAACAGTTGATTGATATGCTTCGGGAGTATGTGGATGTGTTTGCTTGGTCTTACCAGGATATGCCAGGGTTGGACACCGATATCGTCATGCACAAGCTGCCATTAAAAGAAGACTGCCCGCCAGTAAAACAGAAGTTGCGCCGTACTCGCCCAGATATGGCAATGAAGATAAAGGAAGAGGTACAAAAGCAGTGGGACGCCGGGTCCCTTGCTGTAACTAGTTATCCACCGTGGGTCGCTAATATTGTACCTGTGCCTAAGAAAGACGGCAAAGTAAGGATGTGTGTTGACTACCGGGATCTGAACAGAGCCAGCCCGAAAGATGATTTCCCATTACCTCACATTGATGTATTGGTTGATAATACGGCTCAGTTCTCGGTGTTCTCCTTCATGGACGGATTTTCAGGATACAACCAGATCAAGATGTCACCTGAAGACATGGAGAAGACAACTTTCATCACACCCTGGGGCACGTTCTGTTATAAGGTGATGCCATTCGGACTGAAGAATGCTGGTGCAACCTATCAACGGGCTATGGTGACATTATTCCACGATATGATCATAAAGAAATCGAATGTTATGTGGATGACATGATTGCCAAGTCCCTCACAGAAGAAGACCACCTGGTAAATCTGTTGAAGCTATTCGAGCGTCTGAGGAAGTACCAACTGAAATTGAACCCCAACAAATGCACATTCGGGGTGCGATCTGGTAAGCTGCTGGGATTTATTGTAAGCGAGAAAGGGATTGAAGTTGACCCTGATAAAGTCAAAGCCATTCAAGAAATGCCTGCACCGAAAACTGAGAAAGAAGTTCGGGGGTTTCTGGGTAGATTGAACTACATTTCAAGGTTCATATCTCACCTTACAGCAACCTGTGAGCCTTTGTTCAAACTGTTGAGAAAGGAACAAACGGTCAGGTGGAACGAAGACTGCCAGAGGGCTTTTGACAAGATCAAGGAGTACTTGCAAGAACCTCCAATCCTTATGCCTCCAGTCGAAGGAAGACCTCTAATAATGTACTTAACAGTATTAGAAGAGTCAATGGGGTGTGTGCTGGGCCAGCATGACGAGTCTGGTCGAAAAGAGTATGCAATATACTACCTAAGAAAAAAGTTTACCGACTGTGAACAACGTTATTCACTGCTCGAGAAAACTTGTTGTGCTTTAGCGTGGGCTGCTCGCCGACTGAGACAGTATATGTTGACCCACACCACTTTATTGATATCAAAGATGGACCCAGTTAAGTACATTTTTGAGAAGCCAGCGCTTACCGGACGGGTTGCAAGATGACAAATGATCCTCACAGAATATGACATCCAGTACACATCTCAGAAAGCCATCAAGGGCAGTGTATTGTCTGATTATCTTGCTGAGCAACCTATTGATGACTACCAGCCTATGAGATTTGACTTCCCTGATGAAGACATCATGTTCATAAAAGCAAAAGATCATGAAGAGCCTATTCACACTGAAGGGCCTGACCCGAAAGAAGAATGGACTATGATGTTTGATGGGGCTGTTAATATGAACGGTCGTGGTGTTGGTGCAGTACTCATTACACCTAAGGGAGTTCACATGCCTTTCTCGGCAAAACTCACCTTCAACTGCACTAACAACGAAGCTGAATACGAAGCTTGCATTATGGGTCTAGAGGAAGCCATTGACCTCAGGATCAAGACTTTGACTGTGTTCGGAGATTCAGCTCTGGTAGTTAATCAAACCAACGGCAAATGGTACACACACCAAGATCATCTGATACCTTACAGGGATTATACAAGGAGGTTATTGACTTTCTTTACAACGGTCAAGCTTGAGTATATCCCTCGAGACGAGAACCAGTTTGCAGATGCTCTTGCTACCATTTCATCCATGATCAAAGTTCAAGTTGCCAACTTTGTGCCTCGGATTTCAGTGTCCAGACTTGACAGACCAGCATATGTATTTGCGGCAGATGTTGTCAAAGACGATAAGCCTTGGTTCCATGACATTAAGTGCTTCTTGGAGGATCAAACATACCCACCTAGGGCATCTTCCAATGATAAGAAGACATTAAGAAGGCTAGCTGGTAGTTTCTTCCTGAATACTGATGGTTCCCTGTACAAGAGAAACTTTGATATGGTACTCCTCAGACGCGTTGATAGAACAGAAGCAGACTTGTTGATGCACGAGGTGCACGAAGGATCCTTTGGTACCCATGCTGGAGGACATGCAATGGCTAAAAAGTTGCTAAGATCAGGATATTACTGGATCACAATGGACGCCGACTGTTGTGCCTACGCCAGAAAATGCCATAAATGCCAGATTTATGCGGATAAGGTGCATGTGCCTCCCAATCCTTTGAATGTGATGTCTTCACCCTGGCCCTTTTCCATGTGGGGCATTGATATGATTGGCAAGATTGAACCGACTGCTTCAAACGGCCACAGATTCATCTTGGTAGCCATTGACTATTTTACCAAGTGGGTTGAAGCAGCTTCCTATGCAAATGTTACAAGGCAAGTGGTAGCCCGATTTCTGAAGAGAGATATCATCTGTCGGTATGGAGTACCCGAGCGAATCATTACTGATAATGGTTCCAACTTGAACAACAAAATGATGGCAGAGCTATGCCGGGACTTTAAGATCCAACACCACAATTCTTCTCCTTACAGGCCAAAGATGAACGGCGCTATTGAGGCAGCTAATAAGAATATCAAGAAGATTGTGCAGAAGATGGTAGTCACCTACAAAGACTGGAATGAAATGCTACCGTTTGCCTTGCATGGGTACCGCACGTCAATCAAAACATCCACTGGGGCAACACCGTATCAGCTTGTGTATGGTATGGAAGCAGTCCTACCAGTTGAAGTTGAACTACCCTCCATACGAGTACTGATGGATGTTAAGCTGAACGAAGCAGAGTGGGTCCGATCCCGATACGAACAACTGAGTCTGATTGAAGAGAAAAGATTGGCCGCAATCTGTCATGGGCAGTTGTATCAGAAAAGAATGAAGAAAGCCTCCGATCAGAAAGTCAGGCTCCGAGAATACCAAGTAGGAGATCTGGTGCTGAAAAGACTCCTCCCTCCTCATACAGACCACAGGGGCAAATGGACTCCGAACTATGAGGGGCCATTCGTAGTAAAGAAAGTTTTCTCCGGTGGAGCACTGATGCTCAGCACTATGGATGGTGAGGACTTCCCGTCCCCTGTGAATTCAGATGCAGTTAAAAAATACTTCGCATAAAAATGACCCGCTGGACATAAAAACAGAATGTAAGTCCAGGCAAAAATAAGGCATCCCGGCGAGTCAAAAACAGAATAAAAGACTCGGGTAAAAATAAGGGAAAATAAACAAAAGATGTACACCCGCTGAGTTGAAAAGCCGCATTGGACAACTCGGGCAAAAATGGGTATCCCGATGGATCGAAAACCCGAAAGGGCGATCCATGCAAAATAAGGGAATAAGCGAACAACTGCATTCTGAATTCGTCTGTATCACTTACAGCTTGGTAAGCTTCGAAAGGATCAAGCTTCTTTCAGAATCAGCCTTCTTCAGAAAGCAAGACGAGAAGAGCGTCAAAAGTCATACGAGTCATAGCAAGAGGGAAGCTCCTTGAAGCGTCGTCAACATTGCCAATATTTTGTTTCTCAATTTGTAACAATCTCCTCATTTTAGGGGATATGTTTCTTTGACTGTATCTTGCCAATTCAGGGCATGTGAATTAATAAAATCATATTTTCAGTCACGTCTCGTCTCGTACATTTTATTTTCATTTGCAAAATGTCCGATGTCTTTAAAATACTGATTGCATAAATACGGATGCTTCTCTTTTAAAGAATACGTGCTTGCAGGAAATATATTTACTCCCGGGAGTGTCTAGACTCCTATAGTGGAATCCGGTAAGAGATGCCTCGGGATTACTTGTACGTTTCTATCTTTGCAAGATTGCAGGTATCCAGAACACGACATGGGGCATGTAAACTTCATCCCAGCAAGCCGGCAAATCAACACTCACTCAGTCTTAGCACCCAAGGTGTTTTCTCCCCAGCTGAGTTGCCACTTGTTATTTCTCCCCAGCCGAGTTACCATTCATTCTTCCTCCTCAGCCAAGTACAAAAGCCAGGGAACCATCTCCCCACAGAGTGTCAACCTCTACCCGGAAGAACAACACGCGAAGGAATCACAACAGAGTGACGAAGGCTTCTACAAACCCCAGCTGGGTCCCTCGTTACCAAGGATGGGCCTATCAGTGACCTATTCCCCCAAGCAGATACATCTCATCAGATCTACTAATGATCTTATCCCCAGCTGGGATACTCACTTCAAGCAGATCGACCGAAGATCTTCGTGGCAACGGGATCCGTATCCCGGATCGGTATCTTTGCATAAACATAGCATTCGCATCATATTCACCCCACAAAGCGTAGCATTCCGTCTAATACGGAGCATTATGGCAAAAATCAAACATATTGCATAATCATAAGCCATGTTCTGAATCAAACACTTGTGAATAATGACAATCCATCAACAATATACAGAATTCTCCCCAGATTCCCCAGCGGAGAGCTGAAGCTAAGGCAGTTGCCTTACACTCACAAAACATCAGTACATACTCCTTGTGGCACCCGTCCGTGTCATATCCCCAGTAGAAAGCCAAAGCATCCCCTTTACACTCACAAACACACACATATATATATATATATATATATATATATATATATATATATAACTTTCTTGACATCCGTCCGTGTCACTTTCCCCAGCATAATTACCTAAACACTCTGTAAAGCATATACTTGTTGACACTCGTCTGTGTCACTCTCCCCAGCAGGATAAATGCCCGTATATACACCACTCATACTTATTACTCTTATTTCACTTATACAGATACTCGTCCGTATCTTGTATACGCCACTTATATCCTCTCAGATTCGACACTCGTCCGTATTCTTTGTTAACCAGTTGGTACTCATCCGTACCATCATCTCAGAATATGCGTCAAGCGTTTGTTTCTACCTGATACTCGTCCGTATCATAGTCTTAGGGATGCTCGTCCGCATCTTTAAATCATACACTGTGTCAAACACTCTTGTCTTCTTGAATTTAGACACTCGTCTGTGTCTACTTTTCCCCAGAAGAGTCCCCTCAGAATCAACACTCGCCCGTGTTCCTTGTTAACCAGTTGATACTTGTCCGTATCATCATCTCTGAATACGTGTCAGTATTTGTTTCTACCCGATACTCGTTCGTATCGTAGTCTTAGGGATGCTCGTCCGCATCTTTAATCTATACACAGCGTCAAAACACTTATACCTTTTATTTCTTGGATATAAACACTCGTCCGTGTTTACTATTCCCCCAGTAGGTCGCCAGCAAAAGCAAAATTTCTTCTATCTGACATTCTTCCTATGTCATGATAAACCCTGAGAGCAGCCGTACCCTTCTAGGTGATCGTCCTTCACCTCTTGATGATCGTCCTTCATCATGCTCATCTGATGGCCGTCCCCATCGTTGATCTTTTTTATCCGGCATTCGTCCTATGCCGTGATATTTAGCAGCCGTACCCTGCTAGGTGATCGTCCTTCACCTCTTGATGATCGTCCTTCATCATTTTATCCGATGGCCGTCCCCATCGTTGATATTGTTATCTGGCATTCGTCCTATGTCATGATAAACCCTGAGAGCAGCCGTCCCCTGATAGGTGATCGTCCTTCACCTCTTGATGATCGTCCTTCATCATGCTCGTCCGATGGCCGTCCCCATCGTCGACCTTTTATCCGGCATTCGTCCTATGTCGCGATACTTTTGGCAGCCGTACCCTGCCAGGTGATCGTCGTTCACCTTAGATGACCGTCCCTCGTCTTATCCCCAACAGAGCAGCCGTCCCCTGCTAGGTGATCGTCCTTCACCTTTGATGACCGTCCCTCATCATTATTTCATTTATTCTTTAACCCGATGGCCGTCCCCGTCGTGGTCCCTTTTCCTTTTCCTGATGATCGTCCTTCATCAGTTTAGCCCGATGGCCGTACCCATCGTTGTTTGCATTACTTTATGAACCTGATGACCGTACCTCATCATTTACTCTTTACATATTCCCCAGAGAATCTTACAGCTTTACTTGATGGCCGTCCCCATCATAAACTCTCATATCCCCAGCATGTCGGCCATCCCCGTCATTGCTTTATTTCCCGCATTCTCCCCAACATGCCGGCCGTCCCCGTCATTACCCTTTCCCCAGCAGTCGTCCTCTGCTCGGCGGTCGTCCTCCGTCGCCCGCACTTTATAAATACAATTTATTTTCCTTTTTACAATCTATATCCATTTTCTTCTTCATTCTGTGAGTGCAAATTTTGGACTGTCTTTGGTATTCAACCATAAGTTATCTTGTTTGCCTGATAAGCCGTCGCTTACAGCCTGCACAGCTAACTCATGTTTGAATAGGGGAAGCTGTAAACACCCCAAATTTGCCCTCACCCATTCACACCATGGCTTGTGATCTCTTCATATGCATAAGTTCAATCATAGCATCTCATACCACATTTTTTGTACACTGCATTGTTTCTAAGTCATCTGCATCTAGGGTTTGTGATCTGAGCAATCCAAGAGATTCTTGAGCCACTCCAAAGGTCATCAATCACTTCAAAGGGGTCCATGTATGTTCAAGCATCATATTATATCTCCTCAAAGTCAAGAATATCAAAGAATCACAAGAACTGAGAATGGCATGGAAGCAGAGCCAGGTTTGACTGCACAGATGACCTAGAATTAGGGTTTTGGTTTCAAAGGCCATAACTCCAAATTTTTTGGTCATTATTGTTTCTATTGGTCTCTATATGGTATAGGGATCATGCATATCAATTTTCATGAAGAAATTCAATGGGGAAGTCATCTGATCAAGAGTTGACTTTTTGAGCAAGTCAGTGTAAAATCAGGGCATCTAAGGCCCCCAATGACCCAACCAAAGGGTGTTCTTCATCATTTTGATTGTGTATGATCTTTATTTGATCATAGAAGATGTTAGAAGTTCACAAAATTGAAGAATTTCAAGTCATTTGCAAAGTTGACTTTTTGGGAAAGTTGACTTATATTGAAAATTGTCATTTTGGGAAACTTTTTCAACCCTTGGTTTTTGATTCAAAAATGCTTCAAATGAAAAAACTTTGGTCATGAAAGTTGTAGAATGGATCATTCCCTTTTCAAAAAGTACAAGAACATTACCTAACTCATTTTGGATCAAAAGTTATGGCTTGTCAAAGTTGGCTAAAATCACAAAATTTGAAGTTTTCTACCAAAGAGGCATTTTGCAAAATGCTATGATCAAGTGTTCTAAAGGCCTCAAATGTGTACAATTTCTTCACAACATGATCACATGACCTCTAAAATTCAGAATGGGCCAAAGAATCATCTCATTTCATGCCTTGAACCTCAAGAAATCCCAAAGGAACCAAACTTTGTGAAACTTGCAAAACCTATCACAAACCATAAACCACTTGCTGAATCATCTCATAAACAATTCCATGGACCTCCTTAAACTCAGCTGAGCAAGGACAAGCCAATGAGATAGCTACACCATTGCCCATACCTCAAGTACACAACTTTTGACTTTTTGGCAAGAACACCCATACCAATCCCACAGTGACACAACAACTCTCTGCCCAATCCAGATCTTACAAACACACTCCAAGGCTTCATTTTCATAACACAACTCATTCTGATCTTGCCCACAAGCCATAGTTACCAAAATCTCTCCAACTTGCATTTTCATTCGAAACACTCTCCACAAGCCTCAAACACACAAATAAACTTCACAAACAATCTCAACACACTTCACTGATCACAAACCACCCATCACCATAGCCTGAAACTCCCTGAATCAAAAACACGATTTCAACACACCCTTGACCTGAGCTTCTGCCAACTTTCTCTAGAGGCCACATAAACTCCAACTAAGTGTCAAAAGCTTCTAAGGAGGATCATTGGGACTTGTTTGAGCCAAAGAAACAGCCAGAAAGCTCCTGAACCGAAAGCTCAATCTCAGGTAGCATGATGAACAATTTTTCCAGAACTTTAATTTCTCTTTAGAATATTGTTCTGTATGTTGCCCTGATCATGGGGATCTATTTATTTTTGAAAATGAGCCAGAAACAAGCATGTTATGATGTTCTGAAAGTTTGACCTAAAAACTTATTTGATTCGATTCGTGTTTGTGTTGGAAGTTAAACATGATTTTGTGCTTGATTCGTGTTTAGGGTGGGTAGAGGATGAATTCTGGAGAGTTAGAGCTTTTGAAATGGCCTGGAGAGTGAGATTGAGTTTTTGGTTGGCCGGAAAAGATGACCGGAACACTGTTCCGGTCATCTGAAAGTCATTAGGGCATTTAATTAGGGTTTAATCATAATTAGGAGATTTTGAATGATGGCCGTCCAGATGAGCGCCAAGTCAATTCGCGCGCGTGTGAGTTTGAACCTCAGCCTTTGATTCTGTTGACTTTCATATTTTTCAGTTTAATTTCATTTTATTTTCATTTAATTCCATTTGTTTTCTACATTTAATTTAAAATAGCAAAACACTTTGAAAAATTCTGAAAATTTTTGTCAAAGCTTTTATTAATTTTCAGAACCAAAAAACATTTTTATTTTTATTTTTTGCATTAGAAAATATTTTTAAATCATTTAAAAGTTTATTTTTAATTAATTAATGAGAATTAATTAATTAAAAATACTTTTAGGTATTTAAAAATCACAAAAAAAATTCATGAAACATTTAAAATCATTTAGAAACATTGTCCAACTCTCAAACTAAATTTCTTTTTTTATCTTGATGTCTTTTGGCAATTTTCCATGGAATTAATTTCATTTCAAAGCATTATTTTGATCCAATCTTCAAAAATTCATTTCTGCCTAGCCTCTAAGAGTTGGACCTTGATTCTTCTTGCATTGCATCTTGTATAGCATGTAGTTTATAGGATTAAATTGGCATGATTTGATATTGCATTTTCAATTTGTTTGACATTTTTCTTGACAAGGTACCTTAAAACCCTAGCAATCTTAGGAAATTCATAACCCTCATTAGGTTAAGAGTTAGAACCCCTCCTTTGGGCAGTGAGTTTGTATAGGTTTAGGGTTCCTTTGAATGCATTTTCAATTTTTTATCATGATGTTTGCTTCTGGTTTTGATTTTTGTTTTGTGCATTGATCATAAACCCTAATTTGGGCTTTCATTTGCATCCACCTCCCATTTGTTTGCATACCATGACTTGCCATGACATTTTGTGCATCCATTTGATTCATAATACATCTTAGGACATATTAGAATCATGTTTGATCATTGCATCTTTCATTTGCCATGTTGTATGTCATTTGCATTCCATAACTTTTCATGTATGTTCATGGTTCTAAGCATGCTTCTCTTGCATCCATGTGTTTGTATGATCATTCTCATGCCTTGTTTCATGTTTGCCTCATCTCATAGCACCATTAGCACCATACTCATGCTTCTGGTTTTGGTTTGCATCATGTCATTACATCTCACTTTGCATTACATTGCATTTCTTTCACTAACTTTTCAGGTGGTAAGTTGTTTTGAGAAGTGAATTTGCCTTCACTTCTCACAATCTCTTTTCATCTCTCTTATGCATCATTGCTGAATTTTGTCTTGTGTTTGAGATTGAGCTTGCTTATTCTTCTTCATCTTACTTTCTTTCTTCAAGTGACTTGTCTTCTTAAATGAAGCAAGTTACTTTGCTTCTCTCTGCTCCTTTCATCTGCTTCCTGGTGGTTTCTCTGAAGATCTTTCTTGTAAACCTCACAAACCTTAGGAAAAACCAAGCATGACAATAATTAGGGTTTTGATTAGTCCCCTATTTAGATTTTTACCTTTGTGTCTCATTGAGTCTTCTCTTCTCATCTCATAATCAGGGACTAAACCCTAAAGGCTTTAAGGCTTTGTGATTAAGCTTATGCCTGCATCCTTCTATTAGGATGGAGTGTATAACTTTAATCCTAAGTGTTAAACCCTTAATGTGTTTAAAATCCTTTAATCAATCCACTTAATAATAATCAAGACATCAAGCTTGTAACTTGGGCCTTGCATTAGGGTTCTAATTCTTCCTTAATTGGTTAAGAAGGACTAACCCTGGTGTTAATGGACAAGTCCCCCTCAAGTTGTCTTACAAACCATAAAAATCACTGCATCATCTTATCATTAACTAAAATCCACTTAATAAAGGCTTTGTTTTGTCATGAAGTTAATCCCTAATCATGGATTAAGTTGAGGAGCTTTCCTCAGCTTAAACATTCTCATCTATTATCCTTCTATTAGGATGGTGTAATGAGTCTGTTTAATCCCTGATTATGGCTTAATCTCATTACTTAACACTAATCAAAAACACCAAAAACATCTAAATAATCACAAGTAGGTTAATGATCTTAACCTTACATCATGGTGATTAAGTGTGAGAAGCTGACTTCACACTTAAGGTATTCTCATTACCCCTAATCAGAGGGAAGATGTGATGAGTTTACTAAATCCATTGGTTTAGGCTTAAGCTCATAAATCTATGACAAACTTTCAAAAACGCAATAAAAGACTAAAAATACGAAAACAAACAATAATCGTCTCCTCTGGGATTCTTTTCTCATCTGATTCACTCATAAACGAGAACTTGCTTCTTCCGTCTAATGCAAGACAGTTTGCACCTGAGCCAGACAGGTCATACACTTGAGCATAGACAAGTAAGCAGTTCAAGTCAATTCATCTTTCAGTCTCTTTGAGTCGAACTACGGTGTTCTGACTTCCTCATTGCACGAGAGGATACGTAGGCATAACTTAATAGTTATCGAACAAAAGTCTCTGTATATTCCCCCTCTTTCCAACCTTATTTTTTAAGTCTCATAGTCTTGAGCCTTTCACTCCTGTTCTTACACTAACACTTCTCTTATACACTTCACACTTCTTTTACACTGACACTTGCATTCTTTCCAGCTTTGATACACAGATTGCACTGACACTACCCCTTTAAAACACAAATCTTTTAAGCGTGGATCCCGTCGAGTACGACGGACAATCTGGGTGCTAATACCTTTCCAGGTTGTAACCAACCCCCTTTCTCAGTATCTCTGGTTCGCAGCCGTCTTATCCATATCTTTCCAGGTCTATGCAGCATTACCTTTCCTCCGGGATAAAAATGCCTAGCTGGCGACTCTTTTCTTTCTGAGTTCACCCCTGTGTGTTCTCTTCCTTTCACCGACCGTTCGCGTTTGTACCCCATTTGACTTAGCCTCATTTGGTGGGAGCGACAGCTTGGCGACTCTGCTGGGGACCCTTATACTGTAACCAGGGCTTCTGGTTCTTTTTGTGGGTTCCTCCTAGTGCTTGTTTGATTTGTGTTTACTGGGGTGTTATGTGATATTTGTGTTTGTATATTGGCTTTATTTACTGCTTTATTGTACAGTTATTTATTGCTTTCTTTACAGCTTTATATACATCATACTGTCATACTGTTATTTGGCTGGATCTGTTTTCTGTCTTGGTGGGTGGGGTTCTATTAAGAGTTTAAGGTCCTATACCTGGGACCTGAGTGACACCTAGGCTAGAGTGGTTCATGTTCTTTCCCATTCCATTTCGGTCTGGTGCGGGAATATGAAACACGGTTCAGATATGGGTTTCTTCTTGAGAACTCTGTGCTACAGATTTCCTGTAGTGCTAGGGCTATCTGGGAAGCCTGCCAAGTCTGGATGACCTTTACTATGACCTTCAGAAACTGAGGTGAATTAGAGGAGGATTTTTTATGGTTATTATAAACACTGTACCTCCGGGTTAGAAGTGTTTACACTTCTCATAACTGATCCAAGTCTGAAGATCCTTGTTTTAGAACCTCACCTGTGAGGGGGTTGGGCTGTTTACAGGTTTGCAGGTACCCTTGGCCACAGCATACCCTGATACTTTGTTTTGAATAAGAATACTCCACTTTGGGACAGTTCTTGTGATTTTAACCCTGGATATGTGGCTCTTTATTTGAGTCCCCCACCTTGGTTACTGGACTTATGAACCTCCATCTGGATTTCTTGAACATGCATGGACTTATACCAAGGCAGTAATCAGATCCAGCTTGATCACAAACCCTTTGCATATCATTTGCATACATCATCATTTCATCATTTAACATGTGTTTATTTGTTTTTCAGGGTATCCATATTACATTTGGCTTGGTTTTGACCCCTTCATCTGCATAGGCCCGTGTTCACCAGCTATTTGCTTCAGCTACCTTCATCAGCTACCTGCTTCAGTCACCTGCATCACCAGTATCAGCCTGTCAGTAGCCTATCTCCAGTGTTAGTCTCCATCATCAGCATCTATCTCAGCTCTTCATCAGCAGACATGGCACCCAAGAAGAGCAACATCTCCTACCATTTCTTTGAGCCTGAGCTGGCTGGCATCAGGAAGGTCCAGGCCCTTATTACTCCAGACCATATACCACTATTCAGAGAACATTATGGAGGCATCCTTGATGTGGTTATGGATTTGGACCCTTCTCAGAGGAGCTTGATTCACACTTGCCTATAATTCTATGATCCTCCTTTGAGATGCTTCACCTTCCAGAATTTTCAGTTGGGACCCTTGTTGGAAGAGTATTCATCACTGGTTGGTATACCTGTCAGGGGTGGTATCCCCTTCAACCCTGAGATGGCTTTTCCCAGTAATGAAGAAATGGCAAAAGCACTGTATCTGGAACCTACTCTGACTGAGCAGAACATGATAGCAAAGGCTGGAATCTCTGGTCTACACTTGGATTTCTTGACCTCTCAGGCTATCCTGAAGGCCTCCTTGGGAGAATGGAAGGCAGTCTGTGCATTATTAGCCCTCAACATATATGGGGTTATATTATTTGCAGATGAGCCTAGGTTTATTAACAAGAATTCCATTCATCTTTTCATACTGAGGAACCCAGTGCCCACCTTACTGGGAGATTTCTACTACTCTGTTCACCAAAGGAATGAAAAGCAAAGAGGAAGGTTGGTGAGATGCTGTGCTCCCCTGTTCCATACCTGGCTGCTCAAACACTTGCCTAAGACTGATGCATTCTTGAATCCTCACCAACAGAAGAATTGGGCTAGGAGACTTGTTGCTTTGACCTCAGATGACATCAGGTGGTGCACCCAGAGCACCAAGGGCAGGGACATCATTACTAGTTGTGGGCAGTTCCCCAATGTACCTCTGATAGGAGTGAAGGGTTGCATCAACTACAACCCTCTGCTATTCAAAAGACAATTGGGCTATGCATTGGTCCACCCTCCTAGAGTGCAAGATCTAGCTGAGACCCTCTATTGTGAGATTAAGCCTAATCTGGATATTGTCAGGCAAGCATCCTGGGCTTGGGACAATGTCCAGACCAAAGGGATGGCCATTCTTGGGAGATGCAACAATGTGGCCTCAGCTCAGTATTATGAGTGGTCCCATGCCAGGGCTCAAATTTCTGGAATGCCCTTCACCATTGAGGATGCACCTGGACCATCCACAGCACCACCTCCAGCCACTGTCAGCCTGGAAGAATTTGAGAAGCTAAAAGGGAGGAATGAGAATTTGTCTGAAGCCCTGAAGAGAACCCTCTGGGAGAGGAGTGATGGTCGTCTGGACATTGAAAGGTTAGAAAAGCTTAAGGCGGAGCATCTAGCCAGGATTGAGAAGTCAGAGGACTACATCAAGAAGTCTAGGGCTGGAGAGCAGATTTTGAAGAATGCCTGTAAAGAGGCCCAGTATCAGAAGGCTAGGACTGACCTCTATCTGAAAGAAAGTCAAGCTAGGTGGGTCAGGATCACTGAAGCTCGCACTCAGGAAGATAAGATAACTCAGGACAGGATTGAGCAGTTAGAGGCCAGTGCAAGGGAGCAACAGGAAGCCTTGCTAGCAGCCCATAAGGAAATCTCAGAATTAAAGCTTAGGGCTGATGTGAAGAGGTCAAAGGACCAGGGCAGACACAAGAAGCTAACCACTGCTATCACCACCATGAATCTTCTTATCAGGAACCTCACAGAGCATCCAGCTGACCCTGTGACTGAAGCACTTCTGAAGGAAGTTAGGGAGGATGAGTTTGGTCTTGGTGTCTGACTTTTGCTTGTTGTTGCTTTCATTTCATGTACTTTGCTTTTATGTTGTATTTTTGACCCCTCAGAGGGCATGTATTGTAATTTTTTGGTCATTATTGTTTCTATTGGTCTCTATATGGTATAGGGATCATGCATATCAATTTTCATGAAGAAATTCAATGGGGAAGTCATCTGATCAAGAGTTGACTTTTTGAGCAAGTCAGTGTAAAATCAGGGCATCTGAGGCCCCCAATGACCCAACCAAAGGGTGTTCTTCATCATTTTGATTGTGTATGATCTTTATTTGATCATAGAAGATGTTAGAAGTTCACAAAATTGAAGAATTTCAAGTCATTTGCAAAGTTGACTTTTTGGGAAAGTTGACTTATATTGAAAATTGTCATTTTGGGAAACTTTTTCAACCCTTGGTTTTTGATTCAAAAATGCTTCAAATGAAAAAACTTTGGTCATGAAAGTTGTAGAATGGATCATTCCCTTTTCAAAAAGTACAAGAACATGACCTAACTCATTTTGGATCAAAAGTTATGGCTTGTCAAAGTTGGCTAAAATCACAAAATTTGAAGTTTTCTACCAAAGAGGCATTTTGCAAAATGCTATGATCAAGTGTTCTAAAGGCCTCAAATGTGTACAATTTCTTCACAACATGATCATATGACCTCTAAAATTCAGAATGGGCCAAAGAATCATCTCATTTCATGCCTTGAACCTCAAGAAATCCCAAAGGAACCAAACTTTGTGAAACTTGCAAAACCTATCACAAACCATAAACCACTTGTTGAATCATCTCATAAACAATTCCATGGACCTCCTTAAACTCAGCTGAGCAAGGACAAGCCAATGAGATAGCTACACCATTGCCCATACCTCAAGTACATAACTTTTGACTTTTTGGCAAGAACACCCATACCAATCCCACAGTGACACAACAACTCTCTGCCCAATCCAGATCTTACAAACACACTCCAAGGCTTCATTTTCATAACACAACTCATTCTGATCTTGCCCACAAGCCATAGTTACCAAAATCTCTCCAACTTGCATTTTCATTCGAAACACTCTCCACAAGCCTCAAACACACAAATAAACTTCACAAACAATCTCAACACACTTCACTGATCACAAACCACCCATCACCATAGCCTGAAACTCCCTGAATCAAAAACATGATTTCAACACACCCTTGACCTGAGCTTCTGCCAACTTTCTCTAGAGGCCACATAAACTCCAACTAAGTGTCAAAAGCTTCTAAGGAGGATCATTGGGACTTGTTTGAGAAAAGAAACAGCCAGAAAGCTCCTGAACCGAAAGCTCAATCTCAGGTAGCATGATGAACAATTTTTCCAGAACTTTAATTTCTCTTTAGAATATTGTTCTGTATGTTGCCCTGATCATGGGGATCTATTTATTTTTGAAAATGAGCCAGAAACAAGCATGTTATGATGTTCTGAAAGTTTGACCTAAAAACTTCTTTGATTCGATTCGTGTTTGTGTTGGAAGTTAAACATGATTTTGTGCTTGATTCATGTTTGGGGTGGGTAGAGGATGAATTCTGGAGAGTTAGAGCTTTTGAAATGGCCTGGAGAGTGAGATTGAGTTTTTGGTTGGCCGGAAAAGATGACCGGAACACTGTTCCGGTCATCTGAAAGTCATTAGGGCATTTAATTAGGGTTTAATCATAATTAGGAGATTTTGAATGCTGGCCGTCCAGATGAGCGCCAAGTCAATTCGCGCGCGTGTGAGTTTGAACCTCAGCCTTTGATTCTGTTGACTTTCATATTTTTCAGTTTAATTTCATTTTATTTTCATTTAATTCCATTTGTTTTCTACATTTAATTTAAAATAGCAAAACACTTTGAAAAATTCTGAAAATTTTTGTCAAAGCTTTTATTAATTTTCAGAACCAAAAAACATTTTTATTTTTATTTTTTGCATTAGAAAATATTTTTAAATCATTTAAAAGTTTATTTTTAATTAATTAATGAGAATTAATTAATTAAAAATACTTTTAGGTATTTAAAAATCACAAAAAAAATCATGAAACATTTAAAATCATTTAGAAACATTGTCCAACTCTCAAACTAAATTTCTTTTTTGATCTTGATGTCTTTTGGCAATTTTCTATGGAATTAATTTCATTTCAAAGCATTATTTTGATCCAATCTTCAAAAATTCATTTCTGCCTAGCCTCTAAGAGTTGGACCTTGATTCTTCTTGCATTGCATCTTGTATAGCATGTAGTTTATAGGATTAAATTGGCATGATTTGATATTGCATTTTCAATTTGTTTGACATTTTTCTTGACAAGGTACCTTAAAACCCTAGCAATCTTAGGAAATTCATAACCCTCATTAGGTTAAGAGTTAGAACCCCTCCTTTGGGCAGTGAGTTTGTATAGGTTTAGGGTTCCTTTGAATGCATTTTCAATTTTTTATCATGATGTTTGCTTCTGGTTTTGATTTTTGTTTTGTGCATTGATCATAAACCCTAATTTGGGCTTTCATTTGCATCCACCTCCCATTTGTTTGCATACCATGACTTGCCATGACATTTTGTGCATCCATTTGATTCATAATACATCTTAGGACATATTAGAATCATGTTTGATCATTGCATCTTTCATTTGCCATGTTGTATGTCATTTGCATTCCATAACTTTTCATGTATGTTCATGGTTCTAAGCATGCTTCTCTTGCATCCATGTGTTTGTATGATCATTCTCATGCCTTGTTTCATGTTTGCCTCATCTCATAGAACCATTAGCACCATACTCATGCTTCTGGTTTTGGTTTGCATCATGTCATTACATATCACTTTGCATTACATTGCATTTCTTTCACTAACTTTTCAGGTGGTAAGTTGTTTTGAGAAGTGAATTTGCCTTCACTTCTCACAATCTCTTTTCATCTCTCTTATGCATCATTGCTGCATTTTGTCTTGTGTTTGAGATTGAGCTTGCTTATTCTTCTTCATCTTACTTTCTTTCTTCAAGTGACTTGTCTTCTTAAATGAAGCAAGTTACTTTGCTTCTCTCTGCTCCTTTCATCTGCTTCCTGGTGGTTTCTCTGAAGATCTTTCTTGTAAACCTCACAAACCTTAGGAACAACCAAGCATGACAATAATTAGGGTTTTGATTAGTCCCCTATTTAGATTTTTACCTTTGTGTCTCATTGAGTCTTCTCTTCTCATCTCATAATCAGGGACTAAACCCTAAAGGCTTATAGGCTTTGTGATTAAGCTTATGCCTGCATCCTTCTATTAGGATGGAGTGTATAACTTTAATCCTAAGTGTTAAACCCTTAATGTGTTTAAAATCCTTTAATCAATCCACTTAATAATCATCAAGATATCAAGTTTGTAACTTGGGCCTTGCATTAGGGTTCTAATTCTTCCTTAATTGGTTAAGAAGGACTAACCCTGGTGTTAATGGACAAGTCCCCCTCAAGTTGTCTTACAAACCATAAAAATCACTTCATCATCTTATCATTAACTAAAATCCACTTAATAAAGGCTTTGTTTTGTCATGAAGTTAATCCCT
Organism: Lathyrus aphaca; assembly: GCA_963966055.1. NCBI lineage: Eukaryota > Viridiplantae > Streptophyta > Magnoliopsida > Fabales > Fabaceae > Lathyrus > Lathyrus aphaca. Next base: position 16,560,479 of record OZ014524.1, read on the forward strand.
AATCATGGATTAAGTTGAGGAGCTTTCCTCAGCTTAAACATTCTCATCTATTATCCTTCTATTAGGATGGTGTAATGAGTCTGTTTAATCCCTGATTATGGCTTAATCTCATTACTTAACACTAATCAAAAACACCAAAAACATCTAAATAATCACAAGTAGGTTAATGATCTTAACCTTACATCATGGTGATTAAGTGTGAGAAGCTGACTTCACACTTAAGGTATTCTCATTACCCCTAATCAGAGGGAAGATGTGATGAGTTTACTAAATCCATTGGTTTAGGCTTAAGCTCATAAATCTATGACAAACTTTCAAAAAAGCAATAAAAGACTAAAAATACGAAAACAAACAATAATCGTCTCCTCTGGGATTCTTTTCTCATCTGATTCACTTATAAACGAGAACTTGCTTCTTCCGTCTAATGCAAGACAGTTTGCACCTGAGTCAGACAGGTCATACACTTGAGCATAGACAAGTAAGCAGTTCAAGTCAATTCATCTTTCAGTCTCTTTGAGTCGAACTACGGTGTTCTGACTTCCTCATTGCACGAGAGGATACGTCGGCATAACTTAATAGTTATCGAACAAAAGTCTCTGTATATTCCCCCTCTTTCCAACCTTATTTTTTAAGTCTCATAGTCTTGAGCCTTTCACTCCTGTTCTTACACTGACATTTCTCTTATACACTTCACACTTCTTTTACACTGACACTTGCATTCTTTCCAGCTTTGATACACAGATTGCACTGACACTGCCCCTTTAAAACACAAATCTTTTAAGCGTGGATCCCGTCGAGTACGACGGACAATCTGGGTGCTAATACCTTCCCAGGTTGTAACCAACCCCTTTTCTCAGTATCTCTGGTTCGCAGCCGTCTTATCCATATCTTTCCAGGTCTATGCAGCATTACCTTTCCTCCGGGATAAAAATGCCTAGCTGGTGACTCTTTTCTTTCTGAGTTCACCCCTGTGTGTTCTCTTCCTTTCGCCGACCGTTCGCGTCTGTACCCCATTTGACTTAGCCTCATTTGGTGGGAGCGACACATACCTGCCCTCCTAGATTGTTGGGATTGCTTATGGATTGCCTCAAGATCATAAAACAAGAAGGACATAAGCTCAGAAGACACACACAACCAGCATTCACAAACTTGCAGAAATCCTTCCCTTCTTCGATTCTCTCAAACCAGCCATCAAACTTCCATTTTTCTTTCACCAACAGATCACATATCATCCATAGAACAAGAATCAACCCTCAAAACAGCCTGAAACATCATACACAAAAGCCTCCATTTCTTCTATACCAGAACTGAAACATTCAAACCAGCTATTCTTAAAGCTTTCTAAGCTTCATTTCATCATCAGGGGGTTCAAAGAAGTGGGCTTGCACAAAGGGAGGATCCAGAAAGCTCAGAATCAGAGAGTCCCCATCTCAGGTAACATGAAGAACATTTTTCCCAGAAGCTAGCTTTTAAGTTCTTTTATGGTTCTGTATGCTCCCCTGATCATGGGGATGTGATTACTTTTGAAAATGGTTGCGAAACCACCATGTATGTGATCTCTGAAACTTTTGCCCGTTTTTGCATTTTCGTTCGATTCATGTTCATGAGACAAAATAAATGAGTTTTGGTTGGGGGTTTAGGTTTAGAATGGTTAGAGGATCATTTTTGTGTAAGAAATTTGAAGAATAATGGCCTGAGGGAGAAGCTAGGGTTTGGGTTCGTCGGAGAAGACGACCGGAACACTGTTTCGGTCGCCTGAAAATAATTTGCCCTAATCAGTGTAATTAGTGAGGTTGAAATGTGAGCCTTTGATCTTGCCTTCCCGCGCGCGAATGAACGAACCAGATTTGTCATTAAACCCTAATTCAGATTAATTAGTTTAATTAATTAGGATTAAATTTGAATTTTTCCAGAATCAATCCAAGCCACTGAAACACGCGCCAGTCAACTCCCGACCTCTGACTTTGAATCTCAGCCTCAGGATCCTCATACTTTTCCATTTTTATTTGTTTTATTTCATTTTATTTCTATTTTATTTATACGAATTTTTAAAAATAGTAAAATACATTAAAAAATTCTGAAAATTTTTATCAAATCTTTCATTAATTTTCAGAACCCAAAAATATTTTTATTTTTATTTTTTGCATCAAAAATTATTTTTAAATCATTTAAATGTTTATTTTTAATTAGTTAATGGAGATTAATTAATTAAAAATGCATTTAGGTATTTAAAAATCACAAAAAAATTCATATTGCATTTTAATACATTTAGAAACATTATCAAACTCTTCAAACAAATTTCTTTTTGGTTCTTGACCTATTTTGACATTTTTCTTTGGAATTAAAGTTCTTAAAAGGCAATATTTTTGTTCTAACTTAGAAAAATTCATTCTGCCTAACCATGAAGAGTTTGATGATGGTTCTTCTTGCATTGCATCCTTCATATCATGTAGTTTCTAGGGTAAAATTGGTTTGAATTTATATTTCATTTTCAATTTGATGTGCATTTTTCCTTTTGAAGTGCCTTGAAACCCTAGTTAACTTGAGAAAATCATAACTTCCATTAGGTTAAGACTTAGGTCCCCCCCCCCTTTGGGCAGTGAACTTGTGTAGGGTTAGGGTTCCTTTGATCCCATTTTCAATTTTTCATCATGTCATTTGCTTCTGATTTTGAATTTGGTATTGCATGTTGTGTATAAACCCTAATTTTGTCTCTCATTTGTATTCATCTCTCATTTGCTTGCATATATGGACTTGCCATGACATTTCATGCATTCACATGACATATAAGACATATTAGGACACATTAGAATCAAGTTTGATCATTGCATCATCCATTTGACATGTTATGCATTCATTTCATTTCATGTACATTTATGAACTTTCATGCTTCTTTCATGCTTCATTTACATCTTCATCCTTGTATGATCATCCACAACTCTTGACATGTGTTTGCATCATCTCTTAGCATCTTTAACATCATGTTTATGCTTCTGACTTTAGTTTGCATCATTGCATTTCATCTCATTTTCCTTTCATTTCACCTCTTGTTACTAACTTTTCAGGTGGTAAGTCATTGAGAAGTGAATTTGCCTTCACTTCTCATAATCTTTCCTCATCTCTCTTATGCATTCATTTCTGCATTTTACCTTTTTATTAGAGTGAGCTTGCTCATTCATGCTCCTTCTCCTCTTTCTTTCTTCAAGCAACTTATTTTCTTAAGTGAAGTAAGTTGTCTTGCCTCTTTCTGCTTCTTCCTCCTTTCATCTGTTTCTTCCTTGGTGGCTTTTCTCCTGAAGATCTTTTGCAAGCCTCATAAACCCTAGGAACAACCAAGCATGATCATAATTAGGGTTTGATTAGTCCCCCCATTAGTTTTTACCTTTGTGTCATCTTTGTGTCTTCTCTTCTCATCTCTTAATCAAGGACTAAACCTTAAAGGTTTTAAGACTTTGTGATTAGGGTTATGCATGTATCCTTCTATTAGGATGGAGTTGTATAACTTTAATCCTAAGTGTTAAACCCTTAATATGTTTAAATCTTTTAATCAATCCATCTAATAATCATCAAGACATCAAACTTGTAACTTGGGCCTTGCATTAGGGTTCTAATTCTTCCTTAATTGGTTAAGAAGGACTAACCCTAGTGTTAATGGACAAGTCCCCCTCAAGTTGTCTTACAAACCATAAAATCCATTTCTTAATCTTACCATTAACTAAAATCCATTTAATAAAGGCTTTGTTTTGTCATGAGGTTAATCTCTAATCATGGATTGAGTTGAGGAGCTTTCCTCAGCTTAAATATTCTCATCTATTATCCTTCTATTAGGATGGTGTAATGGGTCCATTAAAATCCTTGATTATGGCTTAAACTCATTACTTAACACTAAACAAAAACAACAAAAACATCTTAATAAATACAAGTAGGTTAATGATCTTAATCCTACATCATGGTGACTAAGTGTGAGGTGTTTACTTCATACTTAAGGTATTTTCATTACCCCTAATCAGAGGGAAGATGTGATGAGTTTACTAACCCTTGGCTTAGGCTTAAGCTCATTAACTTATGACAAACTCAAAAAAGAAATAAAAGACTGAAAACACCAAACAAACAATAATCGTCTCCTCCGGGATTCTTTTCTCATCACACTCACTAATTAAACGAGAACTCGCTTCTTCCGTCTAATGCAAGACAGTTAGCACTCAAGCCAGACGAGTCACACACTTGAGCATAGACAAGCAAGCAGTTCGCAAGTCAATTTATCTTTCAGTCTCTTTGAGTCGAACTACGGTGTTCTGACTTCCTCATTGCACGAGAGGATATGTAGGCATAACTTAACAGTTATCGAACAAAAGTCTCTGTATATTCCCCCTCCTCCAGCATTTTTCTTTTAGCCTCATTTTCTTGAGCTTCACTTTCTTTTCTTACACTGACACTTCTCTTATACACTTCACATTTATTTTACACTGATACTTGCATTCTTTTCCAGCTTTGATACACAAATTGCACTAACACTACCCCTTTAAAACACAAATCTTTCAAGCGTGGATCCCGTCGAGTACGACGGACAATCTGGGTGCTAATACCTTCCCAGGTTGTATCCAACCCCCTTTCTCAGTTTCTCTGGTTCGCAACCGTCTTATCCATATTTTCCTAGGTTTATGCAGCATTACCTTTCCTTCGGGATAAAAATGCCTAGCTGGCGACTCTATTCATTATCTCCTTTCGTCGATCGTTCGCGCTTGTACCGGGATGCAAATCTTTGGGAGCGACAGCTTGGCGACTCTGCTGGGGAACCTTATACTGTAACCAGGGCTTCTGGTTCTTTTTATAGGTTCCTCCTAGCGCTTGTTTGATTTGTGTTTACTGGGGTGTTATGTGCTAATTGTGTTTATTTATTTGCTTTATTTATTGCTTTATGTACAGCTTTATTTATTGCTTTCCTTTACAGTCTTTCATATTTCATACTGTCATTATCATTGCTGGATCTGGTTTGCTGTTTTGGTGGGAGGGGATTCCATTGAGAGTTTAAGGTCCTATACCTGGGACCTGAGTGACACCTAGGCTAGAGTGGTTCATGTTCTTTCCCATTCCATTTCGGTCTGGTGCGGGAATATGAAACACGGTTCAGATGTGGGTTTCTTCTTGAGAACTCTGTGCTACAGATTTCCTGTAGTGCTAGGGCTATCTGAGAAGCCTGCTAAGTCTGGATGACCTTTATTATGACCTTCAGAAGCTGAGGTGAATTAGAGGAGGATCTTTTATGGTTATTGTAAACACTGTACCTCCGGGTTAGAAGTGTTTACACTTCTCAAAACTGATCCAAGTCTGAGGATCCTTGTTCTAGAACACTACCTATGAGGGGGTTGGGCTGTTTACAGGTTTGCAGGTACCCTTGGCCACATCATACCCTGTTACTATCTTGTTTAAGAGTACCTCATTTTGGACAGTTCTTGTGATTAACCCTGGACATGTGACTCTTTATTTGAGTCCCCCACCTTGGTTACTGGATTTCCGAACCTCCATCTGGACTTTCTTTGAACATACATGGGCTTATATCAAGAGAGATAATCAGATCCAGCTTAATCACAAACCCTTGCATATCATTTTCACATCTCATCATTGCATCATTTAACATTTGTTTATTTGTTTTTCAGGGTATCCACATCATATCTGGTTTGGTTTTGACCCCTTCTTTTGCATAGACCTCTGCTTCAGCTGACTTCATCAGTTATCTGCTTCAGCTATCTTCATCATCACCAGCATCAGCCTGTCAGTGGCTCACTTCCAGTATCAGTCTGTAATCTTCATCAGCACCTACCTTCATCTTCTTCAGCAACATTCATGACTACTCCTAGGAAGAGCAACATATCATATCACTTCTTTGAGCCTGTGTTGACTGGTATTAGGCAGGTCCAGTCACTTATCACACCTGACCACATCCCATTGTTTAGAGAGCATTATGGAGGAATCCTAGACATGGTTATGGACCTTGACCCTTCCCAGAGAAGCATGATCCACACATGCTTGCAATTTTATGACCCTCCTTTGAGATGTTTCACCTTTCCAGACTTCCAGCTAGGGCCTCTGCTGGAGGAATTTTCTTCATTAATTGGAGTACCTATCAGAGGAGGGATCCCCTTCAACCCAGAAATTCCAGCTCCCAGCAATGGAGAAGTAGCAAAAGCACTGTACTTGGAGCCTGCTTTGATTGAGCAAAATATGACAACAAAAGCTGGGATCCCTGGTTTGCACCTGGACTTCTTGATTTCTCAGGCCATCCTGAAGGCATCTTTGGGAAAATGGAAGGCAGTCTGTGCACTGTTAGCCCTCAGCATATACGGGGTTATACTGTTTGCAGATGAGCCCAAATTTTTCAGCAAGAATGCCATCCATTTGTTCCTTCTGAAGAACCCAGTACCCACACTACTAGGGGACTTTTATTATTCCATCCATCATAGGAATGAGAAACAAAGGGGGAAGTTGGTTAGATGTTGTGCTCCTTTGTTTTACTCCTGGCTGCTCAGACACCTGCCTAAGTCAGATGCCTTCCTGAACCCTCACCAACAGAAGAACTGGGCCAAGAGGCTCATTGCTTTGACTTCAAATGATATTAGATGGTGCACCCAGAGCACCAAAGGCAAGGACATTATCACCAGCTGTGGACAGTACCCAAATGTGCCTCTGATAGGAGTAAAGGGTTGCATCAACTACAATCCTTTACTGTTTAAGAGACAACTGGGCTATGCTTTGGTTCACCCTCCCAGAGGGCAAGATTTGGTTGAGACCTTGTATTGTGAAGTGAAACCTAATTCAGCTGTTGTCAGGCAAGCATCCTGGGCTTAGGACAACATCCAGACAAAAGGGATGGTAATTCTGGGAAGATGTAGTAATGTTGCTTCAGCTCAGTACTATGACTGGTCCCGTGCTAGAGCTCAGATTACTGGAATGCCCTTCACCTTGGAGGACATACCTGGACCCTCTACAGTATAACTTGCAGCAACTGTTAGCCTAGAAGAATTTGAAAAGCTGAAGGAAAGGAATGAGAACCTATCTCAGGCCTTGAAGAAGACCCTTTGGGAAAGGAGTGATGGTCGTCTGGACATTGAGAGGTTGGAAAAGCTCAGGGTGGAGCATCTCACCAAAATTGAGAAGACAGAGGATTACATCAGGAAAGCAAGAGTTGGGGAACAAATATTGAAGAATGCCTGTTAGGAAGCTGAGATTCAGAAGGCTAGGACTGAGCTCTATCTGCAAGAGAGTCAGGCTAGGTGGGTTAGGATCACTAAAGCCCGTACTCAAGAAGACCAGAAAACTCAAGCCAAGATTGAACAGTTAGAGGCCAATGAGAAGAAGCAGCAGGAAGCTTTGTTGACAGCCCAGAAGGAGATTTCAGAGTTGAAGCTCAGAGCAGGATTAAAGAGATCAAAAGACCAGGACAGGCATAAGAAGCTGACCACTGCCATTGCTACCAGGAATCTCCTCATTAGGACCATTACAGAGCACCCAGCTGGTCCAGTGACCGAGGCACTCCTAAAGGAGGTCAAAGAGGATGAGTTTGGACTGGATGTCTGATCTTTTGTTTGTTGTTATTTCCATTTGATGTACTTTTCTTCTTTTGTTGTATTTTGACCCTTCAGGGGCATGTGTTGTAAAACAGACTATGTATTATTCACCGTTTGTAATATATTTTAGTTTGTTTCCATTTCGGGCTTTTCTCTCAAAGACATCAAGCATCTTCCTCGAGGTCTGGAAAGGTCAAAACCAAGAACCAAACCGGATACCTTGGAAAACAAATAAGCATACTGCATTGCATACTAACCTTTGTGTTTGTTTTTGTAGGTTTTGTTAATATATTTGTTTCTAACTTTGTTGTGACTTCAGGAAATATTGCTCGTCGCCGAGTGTTCCCTGTCAACCGCACGCACCGGTACCCTACTCGCAACAACCTTCCCGGTATTCAAATGGAACAAGTACAGCAGGATCTGACTGAGGTCAGAAATCAGATGGCTAATGAAAGAATGGAGATGAGAAATCAAATGACTTAATTCATGGTTGTGATGACTGGCTTTGCCCAGAGTCAAGAAAGGTTAAGATAACTGGTGGAAAGACAAACTCTTGAGGAACCTCATCTTGGAACTGGAGGAACTAGTAACAATGAGCGGGGCCAGCCTCATATTAATCCACCAGTATTTGGACCTCATCTGGATCCGGAAGTCAACATCCCGAGAAATGTGCAAGGAAATACTGCTGGGGGGAGAATCTTGCAAGAGGATCCCCAAGAAGAGCAGTTTACTGTTATGGGAGCTGGAGACGAAGTCTATGATAGGAGATTGGATGAAATTGCTGAGAAGTTGAGATCTTTGGAGTCTCAGAATTCCTTGGGATTCAATGTAATGGATATGGGGCTAGTGGATGGGGTGAGAATTCCCCACAAATTCAAACCCCCGTACTTTGAGAAATACAATGGAACATCTTGTCCACGAACTCACCTACAGTCTTTCTTGGGAAGACTTAAAGCTTATACTATGGACGAAAAGTTGTGGATGTTCTACTTTGAAGACAGTCTGACTGGGGCTTCTAGAGAGTGGTATTCACACTTGACCAGAGCTACCATTAGATGCTGGAAGGACTTAGCTGAAGCCTTCATCGGGCAATATCAATACAATCTGGACATGGCTCCTAACCGGACCCTCCTAATGGGAATGTCTCAATCTTCCAGAGAGAGCTTTAGGGAATATGCCCAAAGGTGGAGACAGCTTGCTGCTGTTGTCCAACCACCCATGTCAGAGAGGGAAATGGCTGACATGTTCATGAATACTTTGCAAGGAACATATATTGATAGACTGGCTGCCTTTTCCTCTACCAGTTTTGCTGACGTAGTTATAGTTGGGGAAAGGATTGAAAGCCTTTTAAAAATGGGCAAAATTTCTGACAGTGGTGCAAGTTTATCCAATAATCCCAGGAAGCCTTTTGTGGGACCCCGAAGAGCCGGTGAGACCAATTCCATTCATACAAGTAGGGGCAGGCCTCAGTATGTACACCGGTCAGTAGCAGCAGTCACCATTCCAGCTCCGATTCCTCAGCAATCAGCATATCCTCAACAACAACAACCACAGTATCAACAACAAGTTCAGTATCCGCAACAGAGAACCTACAACAACCACAATAGCAACCAACAGCAGCGTCCTTTTCAACAAAGACCATCGCAGGCGAATAGGGTGATTGACCCTATGCCTATGCCTTATGTTGCCTTATTGCCACAACTCCTGAAGCTTAACTTGGTTGAGTTAAGGACGTTGGCGCCACCAGATCCTCTCAACCTCCCAAAGAATTATGATGTCAACGCCAGGTGTGCCTTCCATTCCAACGCGCCTGGTCACAATACTGAGAAGTGAAGGGCCCTACAGATGAAAGTCCAAGATCTGGTGGATTCTAAAGCCCTCAACTTTGCACCTCCTCCAAATGTCAACAGAAATCCTATGCCTAATCATGGAGGGCCTAGGATTAATGCCATTGAGGAAGGCAAACCATCCACCTTAATCACCAGTATTGCACAAATTCGAACACCTTTGGTTGAAATTAAAGCTCAACTTTTAGAATGCCAAGTGTTCCCCGGGTGTGAGCTCGGCTGTGGGTATTGCAACATTGTAGTCAATGGGTGTGAAGAGTTGAGAAGCGGCGTAGATGGTCTTATTAAGGATGGTATCCTTCAGATTTCAACAACGGCACCTACAAATCCAGCAACTCCTTCACCGGTAATCCCAAATTCTCCTACAACAGCAACAACAATCATTCCTACCAATTCATCAACATCACCAGCAATTACTCCGTCCAACACTTCAACAAGTCAAAATTCAACAACTGTTTCTTCTACAACTTCAACATCCATCCAGTCAATAGAATCTACTACAACGCCAGCAAAATTTAATGAAGATGTTTCAACAGTTACAATCTACTATGACCCATCAAATGTTCCTCCCAGCAGCAATTTCCAACAACAAACCATGGCACCACCTGCCAGATCACCAGCCACAATTTACTATGATCCGCACACCATTACAGTACCCTCCTCTGCAGCAATCAGTCCGGTCACTATTACGGTGCCTGGACCAGTTCTTTATGAGAGCAGCAATGCCATACCTTGGCATTATGGCTTTGATCTCTACTGCAATGGGGAGAAAATCACTCTGGATTCATCGACCTCTGCTCCACGAATTGATAATGTTGGGGGAGGCGGAGGCTTCACCAAAAGCGGACGCCTTTTTGCCTCACAGGCACAAAGACCTAATGTTGAAGCAGAAGCTGCTGCCAAAGCAAAAGGAAAGAGTGTGGTATCTGAAGAGCCACCTGCCAAGGAAACTCAGAAGACATCTTTTGAACAAGATGCAGACGAGTTCATGAGAATCATAAAAAGGAGTGATTACAAGGTGGTGGACCAGCTTCACCAAACACCCTCTAAAATCTCCATATTATCATTGTTGATGTGTTCTGAAGCTCACAGGAACGCATTGTTAAAAGTCCTGCACGCAGCGTACGTGCCGGAGGAGATTACTGTTAATTAGCTAGAAACTGTGGTTGCAAATGTCAACACCAGTCATGGATTGGGCTTTACCAATGCTGACTTAACAACAGAGGGACGCAACCATAACAAGGCTTTGCATATCACCTTGGAATGAAAGGGTGTTGTTCTGTCTCATGTACTGGTGGACACTGGGTCATTACTCAATGTTCTACCAAAGAAAGCCTTAGTGAAGCTGGAGAATGATGGCTTGGCATTGCGTCCGAGTAATTTGGTGGTGAGAGAATTTGATGGCTCTAAAAGATCAGTGCTTGGGGAGATTGATCTGCCTGTGTTGATTGGCGCACAGACCTTCAAAACTACCTTCTTTGTGATGGACATACAGCCGGCCTACAGCTGTCTGTTGGGTAGACCCTGGATCCACGCCGCTGGCGCTGTTACGTCTATCCTTCACCAGAAGTTAAAATTCGAGTGGGAAGGCCAAATCATCACCATCTGTGGGGAGGAGGACATCTTTGTTAGCCAGCTGACTACGTATAAGTACATAGAAATGGATAGGGAGATCCATGAAACCATGAGCCAAGGGTTTGAAGCCCTCAACATTAATGAAGCATCTGTTGTACTGGGAACTTCCATAACGTCATATCAGCAAGCCCGAAAGGTTGTTGAGGAAGGTACCGCCCAAGGCTGGGGCAAGTTACTTCCTGTGGAAAAGAAAGAAGACCGATTTAGGTTGGGTTACAGACCAACTCAACAAGATCAATCAGAGGCTACAAAGGAGCCCAAGTTTGTCAGCGGGGGGATGCTCACCCCGGATGCTGTGAACAATTTGGAAGATGAGTCAGAGGACGAGCGCAACCTGGAAAGTTGGATACGTTCAAGGACCCCGGGGAGCCATGTCTCAAATTGGTCTTCCCAGGAAATTATAAGGGTTACTCCTGCACAGTAATTATTATTTCCTGTATTTTAAAGCATGCATCAAGTCTTGCATCTTGCCCAAGATGTCAAGACTCATTTTGTAATCGGGCCATCTCGTATTTTGTGCAAAGATCAATTAATGAATATCAGGACATCTTTTGCAAATGAGTCTTTTCTTTTCTGCTCACTGTTTTTCATTTTTCTTTTTATACAAAAATAAAATGGCAATGTTTTTCAGAATAATTAACTTCATTTTCACTCCTTTTCTAAATAAGATAAAACTGATCACTAAAATAAACCAATCTAAACCCTTGCAGAAAGTGCCCTCCAGACTGCACCGACAACAACACTGCTATGACTTCGTATGACTTTGACAATCCAATCAATCAAGCTGATGAATGGGTTGAAGAAGATTATGAGCTACTTGAATAGCTATCCAGGTTGTTAAGGCAAGAGGAGAAGGTTATCACTCCTCATCAGGAGGAGATTGAAACGGTTAATCTTGGTACGGAAGAATACGTGAAAAAAGTTAAGATCGGGGCCTGCCTGCAAGGTTCAGTAAAAGAGCAACTGATTGGCATGCTTCAGGAGTATGTGGATGTTTTTGCTTGGTCTTATCAGGATATGCCAGGGTTGGACACCGACATTGTCATGCACAAGTTGTCGTTGAAAGAAGACTGCCCACCAGTAAAACAGAAGTTGCGCCGTACTCGCCCGGATATGGTGTTGCACCCCAAAATTTGCCCTCCACAAGACAAGTCATTGTGTACTAAGAGGATCACAAGGTTCAAAAGGTTCACAAGATATCTCATGAGGTTCACAAGGTTCACAAAGTTCACAATTAGTCAGAAAATTTGACAATTCCCTCAGACAATGCATCCTCCTAAGCAATGCATCCTAAACTAGGGTTTTGACTTTCATCAGGATAAATGGACTTCCAAGGCTTCAAGTGAGCTTCATAACATCTTATATGTGTTCAAGAATCCCCATGGCAAGTTTCAAGACTTTTCCCAAAGGTTTGCTCAGTCAGATGATCAAATAGGTTAAAAGCAGTTAAAAAGTCAAAATGAGGTCAACTGTGGTCAAACCAAAGTCAAACTTCATGATTTTTTTCCAACATCAAGTATATGAAGTAAAATTCATCATTTTATCAAGGGATGATCATGATTAATCAAGGAGATTTCAGATCATCAAGAATCAGGAGTTTCTAAATTAGGGTTTCCTTAGGAAAAGTCAACTGAACTTTGACCAGCCATAACTTTCACATGCTTCATCTATTTTTTTTCATCCAAAGCTCATTTTGAAGGAAATTGAATTCTCTACAACTTTGTGTCTCACAAGCTAAGCCCAAAAATGCTTCATTTGGAAGGTATGAGCTAAGACATTATAGGTCCTTTTAAAAGTCAACAAAAAGTCAACAACTTCAAAAGAGCATAACTTGAGAATGGTAAAAGATATGGACATGAAACCAATGGGGTTGGTTATAGGACTCTTTAAGCTTTCCAAAATGTCCAATAACACCTTCATAGCATTAAAATTGAAGGATTTGTGCCCTTGCAAAGTTGGGAAATTTTAGGGAAGTTTATGAAGCAAATAAGGCCTAAAATCAAATTTTTGCTAAATGAGCCCACCAAATTGCCATCTCGTCTTAATAAAAACACCAAGCACGACCCAACCCACCTATTTTCTGATTTTTTATTTTTTATTTCATATTTATTTGAATTTTATTCATTAAAATACCATTTAAATTGAAATAAAATATAAAAACAAATATTTAAAAAGGGATTTTGCTTCTAGAAAGTCATAAATATCATTTGGATCAGATTGATACACAAATTATGATGATTGTCCTAAAATAGCAATGTTATATCAAAGAATATTCAAAATTTAAGGCATGATCTTTTTCAATCTCAATTGATCCAAATATCCAAAGTGTGACATGATTTTTTGACCTAATTCAGTTCATATATATATACAAGTAATTGATCACAAGCAAAGGGGACGAAAATTGCAGCCTCAAGGATAAGTTTCACAAAGTCAAAAATTCATCAAAATTTGAAATTCGGATTCTAACTTTTTGTGGTTTTTCAGGTGAAATAAAGACATCAATCTCTTCCTTGATCATCACTGATGCTTTCCCAATACTCATTTGCATCCAAAGCATGCCAAATTGCATAAACCGAATCAAAATTGTTCTTGTTCTTATTTTTTTCGATTCTGATTATTTGTGTAATAATAATGAATTCTAATCATATATTTGTGTTAAGTGTGATGTTTAGATGATTTCTGGGCAAAAAGATTGGAGAACCATGACCTAAACCGAAAGTTGCCATTGTTAGAGTTTTATAGCTCGTTTTAGGGTTTTGCATATGAGGCAATATAAATCCATTCAAAGACCATGACTAGACCTTATGACTCTCAAGGATCACATTAACCTGATCAATTTCATGAAATAATGAGCTTAACTATGAGATATGATTTTCGCAGGTTATGAGTATTAAAAAATTCGCAGGAAAGTGCATAGGTAATTTGGCAGGTGATTTCGCAGGTATCATGAAGAAGATGAAGTTCTTGGCGCACAGCTGGGATTTGAATTTTGGATTTAATATTTTATCAAATTGTTTGAGTATTATTTCAATTGATGTTGCCTGCCCCAGTGGTAAGAGTCATGCGCGTGTGATGCAAAAGTCAAGGGATCAAATCCCAACTTCACCAATTTTTGGTATTTTGTCCATTTATTTTCCAGGTTATAAAATATAATGATTCACACCCATTCCCTATCACCAAACGCGCGCTGGCCTGGTGGAGAGTATGCTGGTCTGGAGATTGCAAAGCCTAGGGCCTGGGTTCGAATCCCAGCCCCAGGTAAGTTTTTTTATCACTTTTTCTTGTTTTATTTAATTTTTGTTTATATTTCGATTAATTTAATAAATGATAAATGTTTAAAAATAAAATGTTTATATTATTTTCTTGTATATAATTCAAAATTTATATTTTCAAAAATTAAACTTTATTATTAAAATTATTTAATATTTATTCTATTGTATATTATTACTATTATATGTTTTGTATAAATAATTTAATTATGTTTATATTAAATACTTAACCCTAAAAAAATTTATATGTAAAAATCTAATTATTTTTTTTTAAAACCTAATTTTTATAAACCCTAATTATCTTATAAATATTAATATGTTTGTATGTAAATTCTAATTATGTATATTTATTTTATAATTTGTTTATATTATTACTATATATAGTTTTATATAAATAATGTAATTAGGATTAGATTAATTAATTAACCCTAATTTATTTTCCTAAAAATAATTAAAAACCCTAACTTTATCTTATTAAATTAATTTATTATTTTTATATGCTTACTTAATTATAATTGGCAAATATTTTTATAATATGTATATAAAATTAAATAATTAGAATTATTAGTCATATTTATTAGTATTTATTATTTATTTCTTTTATTAAAATTCCTAAAAAATAATTATTTATTTAATTTTGAACTTTTAATTTGTTTCTATATTATATTATACTAACCTTCTTATATTTATTTTTGTTTTATTATTACTAACCAATTTATTTATTTATTCATTATATGCTTGCTTATTTAAATTATTTTATTATTCTTATAATGTAATTGTGCCAATTATGTAATAGTTGTAGAATTATTTTTATTATTTATTTAAATTGTCATGGTTAGTAAAATAGGGAGTGCAAGACATGTTTGTATTTAAAATTGAATTTAGATCATTAATCTCAAGATAAATATATGAATTTGTACACGCACACATGTAAGTCGATCTTGGATCGCCATCTCACATTCTTAAGGATACTTCTCATGTTGCCTAAAAAGGTCAAGTAAGGTGTAAAGCAAAGTCCCTTCTCTTATATCATCTAGTCCCTTAAAAGATAAAAAGATCAAGTCCCTTCATGGTTGCCTTCGTAAATGATCTTGTCCCTTTCGAATAAAGATGATAAGTCCCTTCGAATTGCTAAATACACCTTACAGTTGCCTAATCATAGATGTCCCTTAATTTGTCCCTCATACATCCAAGGTAATGACTACATATTCCTTAATAATAGGGATAGTCTTACCACTTAAAGGATATTTAAGAACAAAAAAGATTTAACTTAGGGTAGGTTCCTCTTATGTACTTGCTCACCTTTTTCAAACATTTCATTACACTTCACATTTTCAAACAATTTTCAAAACAAAGGCTTTATATATATCCGTACATGGATCATTATAAAGTACTTAAGAAAATTTCTAATCACACACTACACATTTCAAAAACATTTTAAAGTGAGCTAAGTAACTAAGAGCCCATGGATAACCATGGATGTAAATGGTGCTAACACCTTCCCTTTACATAACCTACCCCCCGAACCCAAAAATCTTTTAAGGTCTTTCCTGTTCTTTTATGCCCTTTCCTTTGGATAAAATAAAAGTCGGTGGCGACTCTTGCTATCCGCAACATTTAACTAAAGTCAGTTCTCCCACCGTGTTACAGAACTGGCGACTCTGCTGGGGATTTAATTAAAGAGGGGTACCCTTAGGAATTAGATCACTTTAAAATTGTTTGCTTTGTTTGCTTTATACTTACTTGTTGGGTGCTCTTATGTGTGAAAGATCCTAACCCGGATCTGGTGTAACTTAGGTAAATGGCAATAGACCAAGGAAACTGTACGGCGTATACTGATATGGTTGATCTGGTGGCCATAGTTAGTGTGACTTCTTGGTTGGTGCTTTTGTTCCTTAAGTAAGTTGAGGATAATATGAGGCTGCCATATGTTGTCAATACACTAACTGACTTTTAGAACCCTACTCATCCCATCTTGGCCTTTAGAAAAGTAGTGAGATAACTGGCTTTGGTGAAGACTGAAGTTGGTTGATACTCGATACTACGCTCATTGAGATCCTAAACTTGGAGGGTTTTGGTTGGCAAGTAAGTTGCCTACTGAACAACCACCCTTGTGAAGGATCAATGATATTGAGATCCCTTAGAACCCGGTTACTTTTATAGGACAGGATGAACCATCTAAACTTCAGGGGAGGGTACTTACCTTTAAACCTCATGCAAGCCTTCAAAACTAAGGCTATTGTGTGACTTGTTTGTGTGTGCCACATGTTTGTGATTGAGCATAACATCATAGCATCATCATGCATCATAAGCATAGCATTTTCACTAACCATTTCAAGGACCAAAGGATTTATCTTTGTTCTTTGTTGCAGGTCATGGCTTCTACTCGTAGGAATACTATCCGGATCAACTTTGTAGGAATACCTTCTAAGCTTAAAGAATTGGTCTCTCAAGTTTCTGAAAACTCCCTGTTCATCAAGAAGCATGGTCACCTGCTGGATTTAGTCACTTCAGGGTTCAATGAAGACATGATGAGTGTCCTATTTCAATTCTTTGATCCTAAGCATCATTGTTTCATGTTCCCCGACTATCAGCTGGTTCCTACAATGGAAGAGTTCTCTAAACTTCTGGGTATACCTGTTCTTGATCAGAAACCATTCACAGGTTTGGAAAAAGAGCCTAAACCTGAAATTATTGCTGCAGCTCTACATCTGAAGATGTCAGACATTGTTCTAGAAACGAGAAGCGGAGTTAAGGGTATTCTTGCTAAGGTGTTGATAGAGAAAGCTCAAGTGTTCTTGAAGGCTATGAGCTATGATGCTTTTGAGGAGATCTTAGCCTTTCTGATTTATGGCTTAGTGTTGTTCCCCAATCCAGATCAGTTCATAGACGTCCATGCCATCAACATATTTCTGAGTCACAATCCAGTGCCTACATTACTTGGAGACATTTTGCACTCTCTTCATACTCGTACTACAAAGGCACGAGGAACTTTGATGTGTTGCATACCTTTGCTATCTAGGTGGTTTATTTCTCACCTTCCTCGATCAGTGATGAAGAATGAACAGGGATTCAGATGGTCCAAGAGGATCATGTCACTCTCTCATTCAGATATTCATTGGTGCTCCAGATCTATGGAGAATGTTACTATCATTGACCGTTGTGGGGAGTTTCCTAATGTGCCACTTCTAGGCATAAGAGGAGGCATTACTTACAACCCTTCTTTAGCTCTACGACAGTTTGGTTACGCTCGGAGTGTTGGTCCTCGTGATATGTTGATTCAGGGTATTGTGTTTGACTACGACAACGATCTGCAAGGTTACCGTCAAAGGTTCATACGAGCATGGGGTAAAGTGAACAAGGTTGACAGCAAGACTCTGGAGCCCAAGTACACTATTCCTATGGAAGCTTACCTCAGATGGGTGCGATCTCGTGCTCAGACTCTCATGATGCCATATCCTGCCATCCTGCCAGTTACTATGGAGCCTGTTGCTGAAGGAGATACCTCTTATACCATCCTTCACCCAGACATGCCCACTGACATGGAAAAGTTACAGAGGTCCTGGATCCAGTTGAAAGAGCAAAGGGATACTTTTGAGACTCATTACAAAGAAAGTCAATAAAGAATACTGGAGCTAACAAAACAACTTCACGAGGAGCGGAATCTCAACTCATACCTCAACACAAAGAGGAAACGTCCATGGGAGACTTAAAACCCCATCTTTTGTATTTATTTCATTTCATTCTTATTGTAAGCCCAAGGGGCAAACAAATTTATTACTAATAAAAGTTTACTTTCTTGGTTGTTTAAGCAAATTTAAATCCTGCGGTCCTTGAAAACATTGCATACGCATTTGCATACCATATCACTGCATCACAGGTTTCTTGTGCACAGGTTTCTTATCTTCTCGCTATTTATTTCAGCCATGGCTCTTGAACAAACAGTCAAAGATCTCCAGGCACAAAATGCTCAGTTCCAAGAGTTGATCCTGAACTTGTCAAAGGGGCAGGATGAATTGAAGATACTGCTGGCCAAGAAGACTAAGAAGACTAGAAGGTCAGGAGGCCTAATCAACATGGGAAGAAGGTTCAGAGGTCCTGTCAAGACCAAAGAACATGTTGAAGATTATGAGTCTGAAGAGTCTGAGAAAGAGGGAGGCAGTCTCCACAACACCATGGGGGACTTTGATTCTGAAGCTAACTACTATCATGAGCCTAATAAAGATAAGTTCAAGATGCTGGTGGATAGAATGGATGCTATGGAATTGCAAATGTCTTCTGGGCTGGATTTTGAAGACCTGAGTTTGATATCTGGGGTGTTCATACCCATTGGTTTCAAGGTTCCTGCTTTTGTAGTGTATGATGGTGTCTCTTGTCCCAAGCTGCATCTGAGGTCTTATGTCCGGAGAATCCAACCCCATATTGCTGATAAAAAGTTGTGGATCCATTTCTTCCAAGAGATCTTATCTGGAGCTCAATTGGAATGGTACTATCAGTTGGAGAGTGTCAACATCCGTGATTGGAATGATCTTGCTGAAGCCTTTTATAAGCAATATCAATACAATGCTGATCTAGCCCCTACTCGCATGCAACTACAAAGCATGTCTGTGGGTGCTAAAGAAAATTTCAAGGAGTATGCCCAGAAGTGGAGAGATTTGGTTGGTAGAGTACAACCTCCTCTAACTGACAGAGAGTTAGTGGATATGTTCATGTGCACGTTGAATGGTCCTTTTTATAGTCATCTCATTGGAAGCTCATCATCTGGCTTCACTGAGTTGATAATGACAGGAGAGCGTGTAGAAAGTGGCATAATAAGTGGCAAGATCCAAGTGGGTGTTTCTTCATCAGGCACTACAAAGAAGTCCCCTAGTGGGAAAAAAGAGTCCAATGCTGTTTATGGTCAATCTGATCGTAATAGGAGGCACCAATCTGTGAGTGCAGTTCATATCTCCAATCTAACTCCTACAACACCAGAACAACCACAGAGCAATCAACAGAGGCCTAGAAGACAGTTCGCTAAGCTCAACATGTCACTGGCCCAAGCCTTGCAACACTTGTTGAAGGGTGAACTCATCACTTTGAGAGACCCTCCTCAGAACCCCAATGTTACCTCTCCCAGGTACAATCCTAATGCACGATGTGCATATCATTCAAATTGTCCGGGACATGATACCAATAGTTGCTGGATATTGAAGAATAAGATTCAGGATATGATTGATGCGGGAGAGATTGAGTTTGACCCTCCGGGTACTCCGAATGTGATTACTACTCCCATGCCAAATCATGAAAAGACTGTCAATGCCATCGATGAAGTTTCACGTATTTCCTCAGTCGCAGACGTGACTACACCATTGTCTGTTATTAAGAAAAAGTTGGTACAAGCTGGGTTCTTTCCAGGTTGTCATGAAGATTGTTTCTATTGTGCTTATAAACCGGATAGTTGTTGGAGGTTGAAGGACGGAATTCAACGCCTCATGAACAATTACACAATATTGTTTGAGAGGACACCTTCTGTGGAGAGCATGGTTGATCATATAACTAAAGGTGCGAAGGTTGAAGAGGTGGATATGGTTGATAAAGTGCCGGTAAGGATTACTTCCAAGGGTCCTATCAAAATCACTTGTAAGGGTCCAATCAAAATTACTGCTGAAGGCCCTATGAAGATTGTTGCTGAAGCTAGAGTGGCTCCTATGATCATTACCACTCCTGGTCCTATTCCGTATACTTCTGATAAAGCAGTGCATTGGCATTATGGTTCCGATGTTTATATTCATGGTGTTAAGCAGGAATCCTTGGCTGATGCACCTGTTGTTGATGAAAATCTGAATGTTGACAATATTACTGGATCTAGTAAGATCACACGAAGTGGAAGAGTTTTCTCTTCTCCGGTTGCTTCCAAGAATACAGTTGCTCCAGCTACTACCTCCACTGCTGATGCACGGGGCAAATGTCCTGTTATTGAACCTGTGCAAACTAATGTACCAACTGCTGATGACCTTTCTAAGCAGATGGAAGAAGTACTGAAGATCATTCGCAAGAGTGATTATGATATTGTTGATCAATTGGGGCATACTCCCTCCAAGATTTCTATGTTGTCTTTGATGTTGTGTTCTGAGGCTCATGCCAAGGCCTTGATTAAATTTTTGAAGACTGCTCATGTACCAAATGAGATTTCTGTAGATCAGTTTGAAAATTGTGTTGCACACTTGACCTATGATAATGGGTTAGGTTTCTCTGATGCTGATTTGACTCATGCCAAGAGGGATCATAACAGGGCTCTACATATCTCCATTGAATGTAGGGGAACTACCCTGTCACATGTGTTAATAGACAATGGTTCCTCGCTGAATGTGTTACCCAAAGAAGTTCTGAATAAGCTTAGTCCTGAAGATGTTGTGTTGAAACCCAGTAATATAGTGGTGAAGGCTTTTGATGGCTCGAGAAGAGTGGTGCATGGAGAAATTGATCTTCCAATAAAAGTAGGTTCTCAAGTCTTCAATGCTACTTTTTATGTAATGGATATTCGTCCTTCGTATTCTTGTTTGCTTGGGCGTCCCTGGATCCATGGGGCAGGTGCTGTAACCTCCACTTTACATCAGAAGCTGAGATATCCAGTAGAAGGAAAAGTTGTCACTGTTTACGGAGAGGAAGGATATATAGTTAGCCATGTGAACACCTTTAAATATCTTGAAGTGGAAGGTGAATATGTTGAAACTCCATGTTAGACGTTCGAAGTGGTTCCTTGGGTTGTTAATAATTATGAAGCTCCTCCTGTTGTCAAGAAAGTTCCTGTGGTCACCAGAGTACCTCCTACAATGGCTTCCCTCAAAGATGCTAGAGTTGTGGTGGATGAAGGTGGTTCTACTATTTGGGGTCAGCTTCCTGACATTCCTTACAAGTCTGACAAATTTGGTTTGGGTTTCACTGCAGAGTCCTAGAAGGCTGTTCGTCGTGCGCGTGCTGTTCGTATCACCAATCAGGGGATTATGAAAGATCAGATCAATGTTGTGGGTGACTATGATGAAGACTACAACTTGGATGCTTGGATTTTTCCTACTATGGGTGATGGGCTCAATAACTGGAAGGCTGAAGATGTTATTCCTATCTCCTTTAGTCAGGAGTAAATACTATTACTGTGTTGTTACTTTTAAATTTGTAATTTTTGAACAATTAAACTCTTAAGCCTTGTGCATTACCCGGGGCATAATGGTATGCTTGTTTCGGGATGTCATTTCATTTGCATACTTCATTCAATAAAAGTCAGTGGACGTTTCGTTTTCGTAAATATGGTGTTCCTTGTCTTTCTTTTATTTTTGTTTTATCAGCTATGTGTTCTTACACACACCCACATCACTAAAATGCAGATCCTCATCCACTCTGGATCCTGTTGATAACAGTTCTACTATTGCCAATTATAATTTCGAGAATCCGATCTATCAAGCTGAAGATGGAAACGAGGACGATTGTAAGGTACCTGTAGAGCTTGCTAGGTTGTTACAACAAGAAGAGAAAGCTATACAGCCACATGAAGAGCCAATCGAAGTTGTGAATCTGGGAACTGAAGAAAACAGGAAAGAGGTCAAGATAGGGGCTGAATTAGAGGATGGTGTCAAAAGCAGATTGATTCAGATGTTACATGATTATGTGGAGATCTTTGCTTGGTCCTATGAAGACATGCCAGGGTTGGATACGGACATTGTGGTTCACCGATTACCAGTGAAAGAAGATTGTCGTCCAAAGAAGCAGAAGGTTCGTCGCATGCGTCCTGAAATGTCATAGAAGATTAAAGCAGAGATGATGAAACAGTTTGATGTAGGGTTCTTAGCTGTGACTTCTTATCCTCAATGGGTTGCAAATGTGGTACCGGTACCAAAGAAAGATGGTAAGGTACGTATGTATGTAGACTACAGGGATTTGAACAAGGCCAGCCCCAAAGATGACTTTCCACTTCCTCATATTGATGTTTTGGTAGACAACACTGCTCAGCATAAGGTATTCTCTTTCATGGATGGTTTCTCTGGTTACAATCAAATCAAGATGGCACCTAAAGATATGGAGAAGACAACATTTGTTACACAGTGGGGCACCTTTTGCTATAAGGTGATGCCA
The DNA here is from genome assembly GCA_963966055.1 of Lathyrus aphaca. Taxonomy (NCBI): domain Eukaryota; kingdom Viridiplantae; phylum Streptophyta; class Magnoliopsida; order Fabales; family Fabaceae; genus Lathyrus; species Lathyrus aphaca. Next base: position 16,582,904 of record OZ014524.1, read on the forward strand.
TTTGGTTTGAAGAATGTAGGGGCAACATATTAGCGTGATATGGTGGCTTTGTTTCACGATATGATTCATCATGAGATAGAGGTATATGTGGATGATATGATAGCCAGGTCCCAGAATGAAGAACAACATCTTGATCATCTGCATAAGTTGTTTGAAAGATTGAAGAAGTATAAGTTGAGATTGAACCCAAACAAATGTACTTTTGGAGTTAGATCTGGTAAACTCCTGGGGTTCATTGTCAGTGGAAAAGGTATTGAAGTAGATCCTGCGAAAGTAAAAGCTATACAAGAGATGCCAGCTCCCCGTACTGAGAAGGAAGTTAGAGGTTTCTTGGGACGATTGAATTACATTACAAGATTTATTTCCCAATTAACTGCTACCTGTGAGCCAATCTTCAAGTTGTTGAAGAAAGATCAGGTAATGGAGTGGAATAATGAGTGTCAGACAGCCTTTGATGAAATCAAGAAATATCTCCTAGAACCTCCAATTTTGATGCCACCAGTTGATGGAAGACCCTTGATCATGTACTTAACAGTGTTAGACAACTCAATGGGGTGTGTGTTGGGGCAACATGACGAGTCTGGTCGAAAAGAGCATGCAATATACTACCTTAGCAAAAAGTTTACCGACTGTGAAACAAGATACTCACTGCTCAAGAAAACTTGATGCGCTTTGGCATGGGCTGCTCGCTGACTAAGACAGTATATGTTGACTCATACTACCTTATTGATTTCGAAGATGGATCCAATCAAGTAAATATTCGAGAAACTTGCTCTCTCCGGACGGATAGCAAGATGGCAAATGATCTTGACAGAATATGACATACAATATACTACTCAGAAAGCCATCAAAGGAAGTGTTGTAGTTGATCATTTGGCTCATCAAGCAGTGGATGATTATCAGTCAATGAGTTTTGAGTTCCCTGATGAAGACATTATGATTATTACCAAAGAACCTGGACAATATGATGGACCTGAACAAGGATCCCGATGGACTATGGTTTTTGATGGAGCTTCTAATGCACTTGGTAATGGTGTTGGTGTTGTGATTAGTTCCCCTGAAGGTTGTCATACCCCGATTACTGCCAGACTTTGTTTCTATTGTACTAATAACATGGCTGAGTATGAGGCATGTATCCTGGGTATCAAAGCTGCCATTGATATGAAGATTCAGTTCCTGGACGTATATAGAGATTCAACCCTGGTAGTAAGTCAGATCAAAGGAAATTGGGATACCAAACATGATAATCTCATTCCTTACAGAGAGCATGTGTTGTCTTTGATCCCACATTTTGAAGAGATTACCTTTGGACATATTCCACGGAGAGAGAATCAGTTGGCAGATGCATTAGCCACCATGGCATCTATGTTTGAGATCAACTGGGATGATGAAGCTCCCAAGATTACTATTGATAGATTTGAAAAGCCTGCATACTGCAATGAGATTGACACTGAAGAAGCAGAAGAGAAGCCTTGGTTCTATGAAGTGAAAAGATATCTTGAAGCTCGGGAGTTCCCTGAAGGGGCATCTGTCAAAGATAAGAAGTTTCTGAGGATGTTTTCTGCTAAGTTCTTTTTGAGTAATGGAATTTTGTACAAGCGCAATCATGATTCAACTTTGCTTTGTTGTGTGGATAAAAAGGAAGCAACAAAGATTATGGAAGATATGCATGATGAGATCTTTGGCACTCATTCTAGTGGTCATACCATGGCAAAGAAGATATTGAGAGCAGGATACTATTGGTCTACCATGGAAGCTGATTGCTATCAACATTCCAAAACATGTCACAAGTGTCAAATTTATGCTGATAAAGTACATATACCTCCATCACCATTGAATATGTTGACTGCTCCTTGGCCTTTTGCCATGTGGGGCATTGATATGATTGGTGAGATCAAGCCTACTGCTTCTAATGGGCATCGTTTCATCCTGGTTGCTATTGATTACTTTACGAAGTGGGTAGAGGCAGCTTCATTTGCATCTGTCACTAAGAATGTGGTGGCTCGATTCATTAAGAATAATCTCATATGTAGGTATGGCATCCCTGAAAGGATTATTACTGAAAATGGCTCTAATCTGAACAACATTATGATTACTGATCTCTGCACGCAGTTCAAGATTAAGCATCACAACTCTTCTCCGTATCGTCCGAAGATGAATGGGGCAGTAGAAGCTGCTAATAAGAATATTAAGAAGATTATACAAAAGATGAATGTGACTTATAAAGATTGGCATGAGATGTTACCATTTTCTCTTCATGGTTATCGTACTACAATACGTACTTCAACAGGGGCAACCCCATTCTCTCTAGTCTATGGTATGGAAGCAGTTTTGCCCATTGAAGTTCAGATTCCCTCCTTAAGGATTATGAAGGATGCAGGCTTGGATGAAGATGAGTGGATTCAGACTCGACTTGACAAGATAAATTTGATTGATGAGAAGAGGTTAGCAGCAGTTTGTCATGGCCAGATGTACCAGAAACGAATGATTAAGGCTTTTAATAAGAAGGTTAAGCCAAAGGTATATCAGACTGGTGATTTGGTAATCAAGCGTATCATATTACCACAGGGTGATCCTAGGGGCAAGTGGACTCCTACATATGAAGGACCATTTGTAGTCAAAATAGTATTTTCAGAAGGTGCCATGATACTTACTACTACGGATGGTGAAGACTTCCCACAGCCTGTAAACACAGACATAGTTAAAAAATACTACGCATAAAAAGAGACCCGCTAGGTTGACTGGCCTAGGCAAAAATAAGGGCATCCCGGCAAACCAAAAGGGTTCGGGCAAAAATTAGGGATATATATATATATAAAAAAATGCACACCCGGCAAGTCGAAAACCTGAAAAGGCGGCTTGGGCAAAAAAGGGTATCCCGGTGGATTGAAAACCTGAAAGGGCAATCCAGGCAAAAGTTAAGGATTAAAGCGTATGACTATGTCTAGTTTGGATCACCCATGAAACTACAACCAGTTGTGCTACTCACTCAAGCTCGAACAGATAAAGATCAATCCAATCGTTTCCGTCTCAACAGCAGAAGATGAGATACTTGAAGATAATGACAATAATAGAATTGAAACTCAATAGGATTATTTCCCACATAGCTGATTTTTTTTTTGTTTTATAAACTTTTATGACAAATTCCTCTTACTAGGATTTCTATCTCCTTGTACCAATTGGCCTATGCATAGGTCACTTTGTGATATAAATAAAATTTCATCTTTGAATCCATATTTACTTTTACCCTATTTACATAAGCGAAACGTCCATTGGTTGTGTTTGAATGTATGTATGCTTTTGAATATGATTGATGTTTACCAGAAATGCATGAAATGCAGTAATAGTATTTACTAAGGACGAAAGAGAGAAGGAATTCAACAAAGCTTCGCCGGTTCATCCCTACAAGACAGCTACAAGTCCCCCAGTAGGGCAAATCCATCTTCATAAATACTTCGAGTCACATCTCCCCTGGAATTTATGTCCATCTCTTTCATCCTCAGTCGGGATACTCAGGAACTTATTCCTTCAATAGGAGTACGACGAACGAAGACGGGAGGTTATGGATACCATACTATCGAACGAAGACAGGAGGTTATGAATACTATGTTATCACACAAGACGGGAACAAGTTCCTCATATTCTTCAGCAACGAATCGGGATTTATTTTCCCTGGCCAGCAGTTATTATACGAAGATATCCAGATGCTTCAGACTACATGATGCATACATACATCATTTACATCATACCATAACATACACATCCATAAGCACATAATACATTTACTTAAGTGCATCATACTATGCATGCATACATAATGCATAAACTAATATTTTCCTTGCAGGATAGTTATATGCAGGTAAAACAATATCAACAACTTACAACAGGTCAGAAATGATCCATACACTACTCAAGATGTCCTCGAATAGCAGGCAAACGGTCCGTAAAAAGATCCATTCCCTGGTTCAAGATATCTTTCAAGACTTTTTCAGAAGAACAAATCCTGACGTTCTTTTGACCCTTAAGAGCAAATCCTGACGCTCTTTTGGCCCCTTGTTCAAGACTTTTTCAGAAGAACAAATCATGACGTTCTTTTGACCCTTAAGAGCAAATCCTGACGCTCTTTTGGCCTCTTGTCCAAGAATTTTTCAGAAGAACTAATCCTGACGTTCTTTTGACCCTTAAGAGCAAATCCTGACGCTCTTTTGGCCCCTTGTTCAAGACTTTTTCAGAAGAACAAATCCTGACGTTCTTTTGACCCTTAAGAGCAAATCCTGACGCTCTTTTGGCCCCTTGTTCAAGACTTTTTCAGAAGAACAAATCCTGACGTTCTTTTGACCCTTAAGAACAAATCCTGACGTTCTTTTGGCCCTTGGAAAGTAGGCAAACGATCTGTACAAAGATTCCCTAATTCAAGATACCTCCAGAAGAGATAATCATCACAAGATTTATTTCTACTGGTCCATTCAACAAACTCAAATCATGTTGCATAAATGATTCAGAGACGGCCTATACAAAGACCTAGTACTGATATCCAGTATCAACATAAAGACATCATCATATTCTGATACTTTAGATGGCATCTCTAAGCCCATCACCAGTTCTTCCTGATGGCATCTCTAAGCCCATCTCCAATTTTTCCAAGTGGCATCTTCAAGCCCACTCAAGCATACACAGCTAATCATCAGTATTACTTTACGCACCAGCGAGTGCAAATTTTTGGGCTTTTGTGTTCAATCCCCTTCAACCTTCCAGGTCACGAATGACACATATACCAATCTAACCCCTCAGGTTTCAGAAAATTGAACAGGGGCAGCTGTTGCACCCCAAAATTTGCCCTCCACAAGACAAGTCATTGTGTACTAAGAGGCTCACAAGGTTCACAAGGTTCACAAGATATCTCATGAGGTTCACAAGGTTCACAAAGTTCATAATTAGTCAGAAGATTTGACAATTCCCTCAGACAATGCATCCTCCTAAGCAATGCATCCTAAACTAGGGTTTTGACTTTCATCAGGCTAAATGGACTTCCAAGGCTTCAAGTGAGCTTCATAACATCTTATATGTGTTCAAGAATCCCCATGGCAAGTTTCAAGACTTTTCCCAAAGGTTTGCTCAGTCAGATGATCAGATAGGTTAAAATCAGTTAAAGTAGTTAAAAAGTCAAAATGAGGTCAACTGTGGTCAAACCAAAGTAAAACTTCATGATTTTTTGCCAACATCAAGTATATGAAGTAAAATTCATCATTTTATCAAGGTTTGATCATGATTCATCAAGGAGATTTCAGATCATCAAGATTCAGGAGTTTCTAAATTAGGGTTTCCTTAGGAAAAGTCAACTGAACTTTGACCAGCCATAACTTTCACATGCTTCATCAATTTTTTTTCCATCTAAAGCTCATTTTGAAGGAAATTGAATTCTCTACAACTTTGTGTCTCACAAGCCAAGCCCAAAAATGCTTCATTTGGAAGGTATGAGCTAAGACATTATAGGTCATTTTAAAAGTCAACAACTTCAAAAGAGCATAACTTGAGAATGGTAAAAGATATGGACATGAAACCAATGGGGTTGGTTAGAGGACTATTTAATCTTTCCAAAATGTCCAAGAACACCTTCATAGCATTAAAATTGAAGGATTTGTGCCCTTGCAAAGTTGGGAAATTTTAGGGAAGTTTATGAAGCAAATAAGGCCTAAAATCAAATTTTTGCTAAATGAGCCCACCAAATTGCCATCCCATCTTTATAAAAACACCAAGCACGACCCAACCCCCTTTTTTATGATTTTTTATTTTTTATTTCATATTTATTTGAATTTTATTCATTAAAATACCATTTAAATTGAAATAAAATATAAAAACAAATATTTAAAAAGGGATTTTGCTTCTAGAAAGTCATAAATATCATTTGGATCAGATTGATACACAAATTATGATGATTGTCCTAAAATAGCAATGTTATATCAAAGAATATTCAAAATTTAAGGCATGATCTTTTTCAATCTCAATTGATCCAAATATCCAAAGTGTGACATGATTTTTTGACCTAATTCAGTTCATATATATACAAGTAATTGATCACAAGCAAAGGGGACGAAAATTGCAGCCTCAAGGATAAGTTTCACAAAGTCAAAAATTCATCAAAATTTGAAATTCGGATTCTAACTTTTTGTGGTTTTTCAGGTGAAATAAAGACATCAATCTCTTCCTTGATCATCACTGATGCTTTCCCAATACTCATTTGCATCCAAAGCATGCCAAATTGCATAAACCGAATCAAAATTGTTCTTGTTCTTATTTTTTTCGATTCTGATTATTTGTGTAATAATAATGAATTCTAATCATATATTTGTGTTAAGTGTGATGTTTAGATGATTTCTGGGCAAAAAGATTGGAGAACCATGACCTAAACCGAAAGTTGCCATTGTTAGGGTTTATAGCTCGTTTTAGGGTTTTGCATATGAGGCAATATAAATCCATTCAAAGACCATGGCTAGACCTTATGACTCTCAAGGATCACATTAACCTGATCAATTTCATGAAATAATGAGCTTAACTATGAGATATGATTTTCGCAGGTTATGAGTATTAAAAAATTCGCAGGAAAGTGCATAGGTAATTTGGCAGGTGATTTCGCAGGTATCATGAAGAAGATGAAGTTTTTGGCGCGCAGCTGGGATTTGAATTTTGGATTTAATATTTTATCAAATTGTTTGAGTATTATTTCAATTGATGTTGCCTGCCCCAGTGGTAAGAGTCATGCGCGTGTGATGCAAAGGTCAGGGGATCAAATCCCAGCTTCACCAAGTTTTGGTATTTTGTCCATTTATTTTCCAGGTTATAAAATATAATGATTCACACCCATTCCCTATCACCAAACGCGCGCTGGCCTGGTGGAGAGTATGCTGGTCTGGAGATTGCAAAGCCTAGGGCCTGGGTTCGAATCCCAGCCCCAGGTAAGTTTTTTTATCACTTTTTCTTGTTTTATTTAATTTTTGTTTATATTTCGATTAATTTAATAAATGATAAATGTTTAAAAATAAAATGTTTATATTATTTTCTTGTATATAATTCAAAATTTATATTTTCAAAAATTAAACTTTATTATTAAAATTATTTAATATTTATTCTATTGTATATTATTACTATTATATGTTTTGTATAAATAATTTAATTATGTTTATATTAAATACTTAACCCTAAAAAAATTTATATGTAAAAATCTAATTATTTTTTTTTAAAACCTAATTTTTTATAAACCCTAATTATCTTATAAATATTAATATGTTTGTATGTAAATTCTAATTATGTATATTTATTTTATAATTTGTTTATATTATTACTATATATAGTTTTATATAAATAATGTAATTAGGATTAGATTAATTAATTAACCCTAATTTATTTTCTTAAAAATAATTAAAAACCCTAACTTTATCTTATTAAATTAATTTATTATTTTTATATGCTTACTTAATTATAATTGGCAAATATTTTTATAATATGTATATAAAATTAAATAATTAGAATTATTAGTCATATTTATTAGTATTTATTATTTATTTCTTTTATTAAAATTCCTAAAAAATAATTATTTATTTAATTTTGAACTTTTAATTTGTTTCTATATTATATTATACTAACCTTCTTATATTTATTTTTGTTTTATTATTACTAACCAATTTATTTATTTATTCATTATATGCTTGCTTATTTAAATTATTTTATTATTCTTATAATGTAATTGTGCCAATTATGTAATAGTTGTAGAATTATTTTTATTATTTATTTAAATTTCCATGGTTAGTAAAATAGGGAGTGCAAGACATGTTTGTATTTAAAATTGAATTTAGATCATTAATCTCAAGATAAATATATGAATTTGTACACGCACACACGTAAGTCGATCTTGGATCGCCATCTCACATTCTTAAGGATACTTCTCATGTTGCCTAAAAAGGTCAAGTAAGGTGTAAAGCAAAGTCCCTTCTCTTATATCATCTAGTCCCTTAAAAGATAAAAAGATCAAGTCCCTTCATGGTTGCCTTCGTAAATGATCTTGTCCCTTTCGAATAAAGATGATAAGTCCCTTCGAATTGCTAAATACACCTTACAGTTTCCTAATCATAGATGTCCCTTAATTTGTCCCTCATACATCCAAGGTAATGACTACCTATTCCTTAATAATAGGGATAGTCTTACCACTTAAAGGATATTTAAGAACAAAAAAGATTTAACTTAGGGTAGGTTCCTCTTATGTACTTGCTCACCTTTTTCAAACATTTCATTACACTTCACATTTTCAAACAATTTTCAAAACAAAGGCTTTATATATATCCGTACATGGATCATTATAAAGTACTTAAGAAAATTTCTAATCACACACTACACATTTCAAAAACATTTTAAAGTGAGCTAAGTAACTAAGAGCCCATGGATAACCATGGATGTAAAGGGTGCTAACACCTTCCCTTTACATAACCTACCCCCCGAACCCAAAAATCTTTTAAGGTCTTTCCTGTTCTTTTATGCCCTTTCCTTTGGATAAAATAAAAGTCGGTGGCGACTCTTGCTATCCGCAACATTTAACTAAAGTCAGTTCTCCCACCGTGTTACATATGGCAATGAAGATAAAAGAAGAGGTACAAAAGCAGTGGGACGCCAGTTTCCTTGCTGTGACTAGCTATCCGCCGTGGGTTGCTAATATTGTACCTGTACCTAAGAAAGATGGCAAGGTGAGAATATGTGTGGATTACCGGGATCTGAACAGAGCCAGCCCGAAAGATGACTTCCCTTTACCTCGCATTGATGTATTGGTTGATAATACGACTCAGTTCTCGGTGTTCTCCTTCATGGACGGATTTTTAGGATACAATCAGATCAAGATGTCACCTGAAGACATGGAAAAGACAACTTTCATCACACCCTGGGGCACATTCTGTTATAAGGTGATGCCTTTCGGACTAAAGGATGCTGGTGCCACTTATCAACAGGCTATGGTAACATTATTCCACGACATGATCCATAAAGAAATTGAATGTTATGTGGATGACATGATTGCCAAGTCCCTCACAGAAGAAGACCACCTAGTAAATCTGCTGAAGTTATTCAAGCGTCTGAGGAAGTACCAATTGAAGTTAAAACCCAACAAGTGCACATTCGGGGTGCGATCCGGTAAACTGCTGGGATTTATCGTAAGTGAGAAAGGGATTGAAGTTGACCCTGACAAAGTTAAAGCCATTCAAGAAATGCCTGCACCGAAGTCAGAAAAAGAAGTTCGGGGGTTTCTAGGTAGATTGAACTACATTTCACGGTTCATATCTCACCTCACAGCAACCTGTGAGCCTTTGTTCAAGCTGTTAAGAAAAGAACAAACGGTCAGGTGGAACGAAGACTGCCAGAGGGCTTTTGACAAAATCAAGGAATACTTACAAGAGCCTCCGATCCTTATGCCTCTAGTTAAAGGAAGACCTCTAATCATGTACCTGACAGTATTAGAAGAGTCAATGAGGTGTGTGTTGGGCCAGCATGACGAGTCTAGTCGAAAAGAGTATGCAATATACTACCTAAGCAAAAAGTTTACCGACTGTGAACAACGTTATTCACTGCTCGAGAAAACTTGATGTGCTTTAGCGTGGGCTGCTCGCCGGTAAGACAGTATATGTTGACCAACACTACCTTATTGATCTCTAAGATGGACCCAATTAAGTACATTTTTGAGAAGCCGACACTTACCGGACGGGTTGCAAGATGGCAAATGATCCTCACAGAATATGACATTCAGTACATATCTCAAAAGGCCATCAAAGGCAGTGTATTGTCTGATTATCTCGTTGAGCAACCCATTGATGATTACCAGCCTATGAGATTTGACTTCCCTGATGAAGACATCATGTTCATAAAAGCAAAAGATCATGAAGAGTCTATTCACACTGAAGGGCCTGACCCAAAGGAAGAATGGACTATGATGTTTGACGGGGCTGTTAATATGAATGGTCGTGGTGTTGGTGCAGTACTCATTACACCAAAGGGAGTTCACATGCCTTTCTCGGCAAAACTCGCCTTTAACTGCACTAACAACAAAGCTGAATACGAAGCTTGTATTATGGGTCTTGAGGAAGCCATTGACCTCAGGATCAAGACTTTGACTGTGTTCGTAGATTCAACTCTGGTAATTAATCAAACCAACGGCAAATGGTACACCCACCAAGATCATCTAATACCTTATCGGGATTATACAAGGAGGTTATTGACTTTTTTCACAACAGTCAAGCTTGAGTATATCCCTCGAGACGAGAATCAGTTTGCATATGCTCTGGCTACCATTTCATCTATGATCAAAGTTCAAGATGCCAACTTTGTGCCTCGAATTTCAGTGTCCAGACTTGACAAACCAGCATATGTGTTCTCAGCAGATGTTGTTAAAGATGATAAGCCTTGGTTCCATGATATCAAATGCTTCTTGGAGGATCAAACATACCCACCTGGGGCATCTTCCAATGACAAGAAGACACTAAGAAGGTTAGCTGGTAGTTTCTTCCTGAATGTTGACGGTTCCTTGTACAAAAGAAACTTTGATATGGTACTTCTCAGATGCGTTGATAGGGAAGAAGCAGACTTGTTGATGCACGAAGTGCACGAAAGATCCTTTGGTACCCATGCTAGAGGGCATGCAATGGCTAAAAAATTGCTAAGATCAGGCTATTACTGGATCACAATGGATGCAGACTGTTGTGCCTATGCCAGAAAATGCCATAAATGCCAGATTTATGCGGATAAAGTGCATGTGCCTCTAAATCCCCTGAATGTGATGTCTTCACCCTGGCCCTTTGCCATGTGGGGCATTGATATGATTGGCAAAATTGAACCGACTGCTTCAAATGGCCACAGATTTATCCTGGTTGCCATTGACTATTTTACCAAGTGGGTTGAAGCAGCTTCCTATGCAAATGTTACGAGGCAGGTGGTAGCCCGATTTCTGAAGAGAGATATCATCTGTCGGTATGGAGTTCCCGAGCGAATCATTACTGATAATGGTTCCAACTTAAACAACAAAATGATGGCAGAACTATGCCGGGACTTCAAGATCCAGCACCACAATTCTTCTCCTTACAGGCCAAAAATGAATGGCGCTGTTGAGGCAGCTAACAAGAATATCAAGAAGATTGTGCAGAAGATGGTGGTCACCTATAAGACTGACATGAAATGCTACCATTTGCCTTGCATGGGTACCGAACGTCAATCAGAACATCCACTGGGGCAACGCCGTATCAGTTTGTGTATGGTATGGAGGCAGTCCTACCTGTTGAAGTTGAATTACCCTCCTTGCGGGTACTAATGGATGTTAAGCTAAATGAAGCAGAATGGATCCGATCCCGGTACGAACAACTGAATCTGATTGAAGAAAAGAGATTAGCTGCAATCTGCCATGGGCAGTTATATCAGAAAAGAATGAAGAAAGCCTTCGATCAGAAAGTCAGGCTTCGAGAGTACCAAGTAGGAGATCTTGTGCTGAAAAGGCTCCTCCCTCCTCATACAGACCACAGAGGCAAGTGGACTCCGAATTATGATGGTCCGTTCATAGTAAAGAAAGTTTTCTCTGGAGGAGCACTGATGCTCAGTACTATGGATGGTGAAGACTTCCTGTCCCCTGTGAATTCGGATGCAGTTAAAAAATACTTCGCATAAAATGACCCGCTGGACATAAAAACAGAATGTAAGTCCAGGCAAAAATAGGGCATCCCGGCGAGTCAAAAACAGAATAAAAGACTCGGGCAAAAGTAAGGAAAAATAATAAAAAAATGTACACCCGCTGAGTTGAAAAGCCGCATTGGACGACTCAGGAAAAAATGGGTATCCCGGTGGATTGAAAACCCGAAAGGGCGATCCACGCAAAATAAGGGAATAAGCGAACAACTGCATCCGGAATTCATCTGTATCACTTACAACATGGCAAGCTTTGAAAGTATAAAGCATTGGTCAGAATCAGCCTTCTTCAGAAAGCAAGATGAGAAGAACGTCAATGTCATACGAGTCATAGCAAAAGGGGAAGCTCCTTAAAGCGTCATCAGCATTGCCAGTATCTTGTTGTTTCTCAATTTGTAACAATCTCCTCATTTCAGGGGATCTGTTTCTTTGACTGTATTTGCCCATTCAGGGGCACATAAATTAATAAAATCAGATTTTCAGTCACACTTTATCTCGTACATTTTATTATTATTATTATTTGCAAAAAAATGTCTGATCTCCTTAATATATTGATTGCATGAATACAGATGCGCCTTTTCTAAATTATATGCTTACAGGAAATATATTTGCTCCCAGGAGTGCCTAAATTCCTATGATGGAATCCAGTAAGGGATACCTCGAGGTACTTGCACGTTTTTTGTCATAACAGGATTGCAGGTGTTCAAAGCGCAGCATGGGGCATGAAAACCTCTCCCCAGCAAGCTGGCAAATCACCACTTCCTCAGCACATCTTCCAAATAGCACCAGAGTTGCTTTATCCCCAGCGGAGTTGCCAGTCATCATTCCTCCCCAGCCAGGTGACAGACAGGGAACCATCTCCCCGCAGAGTTTCAGCCTCTATCCAGAAAAGCAATGCCTAAAGATCTCACAATAGAGTAACGAAAGCTCCCGCAAACCCCAACTGGGTCCCTCATTACCAAGATTAGGTCTATCAGTGATTTTATTTCCTCAAGCAGAGTCATATATATTAGATCTACCAATGATCTCATCCCCAGCTGGGATATCCACTTCAAGCAGATCAGCCAGAGATCTCCACAGCAACGGGATCCGAATCCCGGATCGGTATCTTTGCATAATCATAGCATTCGCATCATATTTCCCCTCAGAGCGTAGCATTCCGTCTAATACGGAGCATTACGGCAAAAATCACACATATTGCATAATCATAAGCCATGTGTCGAACCGAACACTTGTAAATACCGACATTCCATCAACAAAATACAAAATACCTCTCAAACACCCCGGCAGAATATTAAAGCATTTCCTTTACACTCACAAGTACAGAAACATGCTCCTTTTGGCACTCGTCCGTGTCATCATTCCCCAGTAAAGTCGCCCGAGCACTCTCTACAAACAGGTGTTTATACATTACAGATGCTTCTTGACACTCGTCTGTGCCATATCCCCAGTAGAAAACCAAAGCGTCCCCTTTGCACTCACAACATATGTTTACATATATATACACTTTTTCCGACACCCGTCTGTGTCATGCTTTCACCAGCATAGTTGCCTAAACACTTCGTAAACCAAATATTTGTTTATAATACACTTCTTCTGATACCCGTCCGTGTCGTGCTCCCCACAACAAGTTGGACACTCGTCTATGTTTCACTCATCACTTTTTACTCATACAGATACTCGTCCGTATCTTGTGTATGCCACTTAAATCCCCTCAGAGTCAACACTCGTCCATGATCTTTGTTAACCAGTTGATACTCGTCCGTATCATCATCCCTGAACATGCGTCAAGCGTTTGTTTCTACTGATACCCGTTCGTATCATAGTCTTAAGGATGCTCGTCCGCATCTTTAATCTATACACAATATCAAACACTTATGTCTTCTTGAATTTAGACACTCGTCTGTGTCTATTATTCCCCAGAAGAGCCCCGGCAAATCCCGAATAAACTATTTCCTTTCCATCTGACGTTCGTCCAATGTCATGATACCTTCCGGTAGCCGTACCCTGCCAGGTGATCGTCCTTCACCTTTTTGATGATCGTCCTTCATCATCCCCAGCGGAGTCTCTATTCATTGGAACCCCTTCCTATCCGACATTCATCCTATGTCGTGATATTTTTAGCAGCCGTCCCCTGCTAGGTGATCGTCCTTCACCTCTTGATGATCGTCCTTCATCATTTTATCCGATGGCCGTCCCCATCGTGGATTCTGTTATTTGACATTCGTCCTATGTCTTGATAAAACCCGAGAGCAGTCGTACCCTGCTAGGTGATCGTCCTTCACCTCTTGATGATCGTCCTTCATCATTTTATCCGATGGCCGTCCCCATCATTGATTCTGTTATCTGACATTCGTCCTATGTCATGATAAAACCCGAGAGCAGCCGTACCCTGCTAGGTGATCGTCCTTCACCTCTTGATGATCGTCCTTCATCATGCTTATCTGATGGCCGTCCCCATCGTCGACCTTTTCTATCCGGCATTCGTCCTATGTCGTGATACTTGTGGCAGCCATACCCTGCCAGGTGATCGTCCTTCACCTTAGATGACCGTCCCTCATCCATATCCCCAACAAAGCAGCCGTCCCCTGCTAGGTGATCGTCCTTCACCTTTGATGATCGTTCCTCATCATTTATTTCTTCAACCTGATAGTCGTCCCCATCATTTACCTTTAATCCCCAGAGAGTCTTGTTTCTTTGCTTGATGGTCATCCCCATCACAATCTCTTTATTTTCCCAGCATGTCGGTCGTCTCCGTCATTACTTTATCCCCAACAGTCGTCCCTTGCTCGACGGTTGTCCTCCGTCGCCCGCACTTTATAATCATATTTTATTTCCTTTTACAATCTATATCCCTTTTCTTCTTCATTCTGTGAGTGCAAATTTTGGACTGTCTGTGGTATTCAACCACAAGTTATCTTGTTTGCCTGATAAGCCGTCGCTTACATCCTGCACAGCTAACTCATGCTTGAATAGGGGCAACTGTAAACACCCCAAATTTGCCCTCACTCATTTTGCCATGGCTTGGGATATTTTCATATGCATGGGTTCAATCATATCATCTCATATTGCATTTTTTGCTTCACTGCATTGTTTCAAAGTCATCTGCATCTAGGGTTTGTGACCTGAGCAATCCCTGAGCTATCTGAGCCACTCCAAAGGTCATCAATCATCTCAAGAGGGTCCATATATGTTCAAGCATCATATTATATCCTCCCAAGGTCAATGAAGTCAAAGAATCACAAGAACTGAGAAAGGCATGGAAGCAGAGCCAGGCTTAACTGCACAGATGACCTAAAATTAGGGTTTTGGTTTCAAAGGCCATAACTCCAATTTTTTTGGCCATTCTTGTTTCTTTTGGTCTCTATATGTTACAAAGATCATGCATACCAATTTTCATGAAGAAATTCAATGGGGAAGGCATCTGATCAAAAGATGACTTCTTGAGCAAGTCAGTGCAAAATCAGGGCCTCTGAGGCCCCCAATCACCCAACCAAAGGGTATTCTCCATCATTTTGAATGTGTATGATCTTTATTTGATCTTAGAAGATGTTATAAGTTCACAAAATTGAAGAATTTCAAGCCATTTGCAAAGTTGCCTTTTTGGGAAAGTGACTTGTAATGCAAAATTGCCATTTTGGGAATGTTTTTCAACCTCCTCTTTTTGATTCAAAAATGCTTCAAATGAAAACTATTTGGTCATGAAAGTTGTAGATTGGATCCTCCCATTTTCAAAAAGTACAAGAACTCATTCTAATTCCTTTTAGATCAAAAGTTATGGCCTTGCAAAGTTGGGTAAAATCATTAAATTTTCACTTTTACACCAAAGAGGGAAACTTGCAAATTCACATGCCAAGCATTTCCATGACTTCAAAATGACTTCTAAGCATTACATCAACATAACACATGACCTAAAATTCATATTTGCCTAAAGAATTTCTCACTTTCATGCCTTGAATTCCAAGTATCATAAGCCATTTTTCACAAAAGTTACAAAGAGGGAAATCTTGCAAGATTGGTTCTTAGGCTTTTGTTTGGTCTCTAATCAATCCCAAAGTATCATAACAGCATCACATGGTACATTTTGCTGCATATTGCCCAAAGAATAAGACATGTCCATGACCAAAATCACAAAATGCAACAAGTTGCAAAATTGCAAAACATGTGACATCTCACCCTTCATCCATTTCAGATCACATCAGAACATCCTAGGGTCTTCCTTGAAGCTGGCTGAGGCAATCCAAACACATAAATCTTCTCTGCCATGGCCCATACATATAGTACACAATTTTTGACTTTTTGGCCAATCATCCCATACCATTCCCACAGTGCATACCTGCCCTCCTAGATTGTTGGGATTGCTTATGGATTGCCTCAAGATCATAAAACAAGAAGGACATAAGCTCAGAAGACACACACAACCAGCATTCACAAACTTGCAGAAATCCTTCCCTTCTTCGATTCTCTCAAACCAACCATCAAACTTCCATTTTTCTTTCACCAACAGATCACATATCATCCATAGAACAAGAATCAACCCTCAAAACAGCCTGAAACATCATACACAAAAGCCTCCATTTCTTCTATACCAGAACTGAAACATTCAAACTAGCTATTCTTAAAGCTTTCTAAGCTTCATTTCATCATCAGGGGGTTCAAAGAAGTGGGCTTGCACAAAGGGAAGATCCAGAAAGCTCAGAATCAGAGAGTCCCCATCTCAGGTAACATGAAGAACTTTTTTCCCAGAAGCTAGATTTTAAGTTCTTTTATGGTTCTGTATGCTCCCCTGATCATGGGGATGTGATTACTTTTGAAAATGGTTACGAAACCACCATGTATGTGATCTCTGAAACTCTTGCCCGTTTTTGCATTTTCGTTCGATTCATGTTCATGAGACAAAATAAATGAGTTTTGGTTGGGGGTTTAGGTTTAGAATGGTTAGAGGATCATTTTTGTGTAAGAAATTTGAAGAATAATGGCCTGAGGGAGAAGCTAGGGTTTGGGTTCGTCGGAGAAGACGACCGGAACACTGTTTCGGTCGCCTGAAAATAATTTGCCCTAATCAGTGTAATTAGTGAGGTTGAAATGTGAGCCTTTGATCTTGCCTTCCTGCGCGCGAATGAACGAACCAGATTTGTCATTAAACCCTAATTCAGATTAATTAGTTTAATTAATTAGGATTAAATTTGAATTTTGCCAGAATCAATCCAAGCCACTGAAACACGCGCCAGTCAACTCCCGCCCTCTGACTTTGAATCTCAGCCTCAGGATCCTCATACTTTTCCATTTTTATTTGTTTTATTTCATTTTATTTCTATTTTATTTATACGAATTTTTAAAAATAGTAAAATACATTAAAAAATTCTGAAAATTTTTATCAAATCTTTCATTAATTTTCAGAACCCAAAAATATTTTTATTTTTATTTTTTGCATCAAAAATTATTTTTAAATCATTTAAATGTTTATTTTTAATTAGTTAATGAAGATTAATTAATTAAAAATGCATTTAGGTATTTAAAAATCACAAAAAAATTCATATTGCATTTTAATACATTTAGAAACATTATCAAACTCTTCAAACAAATTTCTTTTTGGTTCTTGACCTATTTTGACATTTTTCTTTGGAATTAAAGTTCTTAAAAGGCAATATTTTTGTTCTAACTTAGAAAAATTCATTCTGCCTAACCATGAAGATTTTGATGATGGTTCTTCTTGCATTGCATCCTTCATATCATGTTGTTTCTAGGGTAAAATTGGTTTGAATTTATCTTTCATTTTCAATTTGATGTGCATTTTTCCCTTTGAAGTGCCTTGAAACCCTAGTTAACTTGAGAAAATCATAACTTCCATTAGGTTAAGACTTAGGTCCCCCCCCCCCCTTTGGGCAGTGAACTTGTGTAGGTTTAGGGTTCCTTTGATCCCATTTTCAATTTTTCATCATGTCATTTGCTTCTGATTTTGAATTTGGTATTGCATGTTGTGTATAAACCCTAATTTTGTCTCTCATTTGTATTCATCTCTCATTTGCTTGCATATATGGACTTGCCATGACATTTCATGCATTCACATGACATATAAGACATATTAGGACACATTAGAATCAAGTTTGATCATTGCATCATCCATTTGACATGTTATGCATTCATTTCATTTCATGTACATTTATGAACTTTCATGCTTCTTTCATGCTTCATTTACATCTTCATCCTTGTATGATCATCCACAACTCTTGACATGTGTTTGCATCATCTCTTAGCATCTTTAACATCATGTTTATGCTTCTGACTTTGGTTTGCATCATTGCATTTCATCTCATTTTCCTTTCATTTCACCTCTTGTTACTAACTTTTCAGGTGGTAAGTCATTGAGAAGTGAATTTGCCTTCACTTCTCATAATCTTTCGTCATCTCTCTTATGCATTCATTTCTGCATTTTACCTTTGTATTAGAGTGAGCTTGCTCATTCATGCTCCTTCTCCTCTTTCTTTCTTCAAGCAACTTATTTTCTTAAGTGAAGTAAGTTGTCTTGCCTCTTTCTGCTTCTTCCTCCTTTCATCTGTTTCTTCCTTGGTGGCTTTTCTCCTGAAGATCTTTTGCAAGCCTCATAAACCCTAGGAACAACCAAGCATGATCATCATTAGGGTTTGATTAGTCCCCCCATTAGTTTTTACCTTTGTGTCATCTTTGTGTCTTCTCTTCTCATCTCTCAATCAAGGACTAAACCTTAAAGGTTTTAAGACTTTGTGATTAGGGTTATGCCTGTATCCTTCTATTAGGATGGAGTTGTATAACTTTAATCCTAAGTGTTAAACCCTTAATGTGTTTAAATATTTTAATCAATCCATCTAATAATCATCAAGACATCAAACTTGTAACTTGGGCCTTGCATTAGGGTTCTAATTCTTCCTTAATTGGTTAAGAAGGACTAACCCTAGTGTTAATGGACAAGTCCCCCTCAAGTTGTCTTACAAACCATAAAATCCATTTCTTAATCTTACCATTAACTAAAATCCATTTAATAAAGGCTTTGTTTTGTCATGAGGTTAATCCCTAATCATGGATTGAGTTGAGGAGCTTTCCTCAGCTTAAATGTTCTCATTTATTATCCTTCTATTAGGATGGTGTAATGGGTCCATTAAAATCCTTGATTATGGCTTAAACTCATTAGTTAACACTAAACAAAAACAACAAAAACATCTTAATAAATACAAGTAGTTTAATGATCTTAATCCTACATCATGGTGACTAAGTGTGAGGTGTTTACTTCATACTTAAGGTATTTTCATTACCCCTAATCAGAGGGAAGATGTGATGAGTTTACTAACCCTTGGCTTAGGATTAAGCTCATTAACTTATGACAAACTCAAAAAAGCAATAAAAGACTGAAAACACCAAACAAACAATAATCGTCTCCTCCGGGATTCTTTTCTCATCACACTCACTCTATAAACGAGAACTCGCTTCTTCCGTCTAATGCAAGACAGTTAGCACTCGAGCCAGATGAGTCACACACTTGAGCATAGACAAGCAAGTAGTTCGCAAGTCAATTTATCTTTCAGTCTCTTTGAGTCGAACTACGGTGTTCTGACTTCCTCATTGCACGAGAGGATACTTAGGCATAACTTAACAGTTATCGAACAAAAGTCTCTGTATATTCCCCCTCCTCCAGCATTTTTCTTTTAGCCTCATTGTCTTGAGCTTCACTTTCTTTTCTTACACTGACACTTCTCTTATACACTTCACATTTCTTTTACACTGACACTTGCATTCTTTTCCAGCTTTGATACACAAATTGCACTGACACTACCCCTTTAAAACACAAATATTTCAAGCGTGGATCTCGTCGAGTACGACAGACAATCTGGGTGCTAATACCTTCCCAGGTTGTAACCAACCCTCTTTCTCAGTTTCTCTGGTTCGCAACCGTCTTATCCATATTTTCCTAGGTTTATGCAGCATTACCTTTCCTTCGGGATAAAAATGCCTAGCTGGCGACTCTATTCATTCTCTCCTTTCGCCGACCGTTCGCGCTTGTACTGGGATGCAAATCTTTGGGAGCGACAGGTAGTAAGTCAGATCAAAGGAGATTGGGATACCAAGCATGATAATCTCATTCCTTACAGAGAGCATGTGTTGTCTTTGATCCCATATTTTGAAGAGATTGCCTTTGGACATATTCCACGAAGAGAAAATCAGTTGGCAGATGCATTAGCCACCATGGCATCTATGTTTGAGATTAGCTGGGATGATGAAGCTCCCAAGATTACTATTGATAGATTTGAGAAGCCTGCATACTGCAATGAGATTGACACTGAAGAAGCAGAGGGGAAGCCTTGGTTCTATGAAGTGAAAAGATATCTTGAAGCTCAGGAGTTCCCTGAGGGGGAATCTGTTAAAGATAAGAAGTTTTTGAGGAGGTTTTCTGCTAAGTTCTTCTTGAGTAATGGGATTTTGTATAAACGCAATCATGATTCAACTTTGTTTCGTTGTGTGGATAAGAAGGAAGCAACAGAGATTATAGAAGACATGCATGATGGGATATTTGGCACTCATTCTAGTGGTCATACTATGGCAAAGAAGATATTGAGAGCAGGTTACTATTGGTCTACCATGGAAGCTGACTGCTATCAACATTCCAGAACATGTCACAAGTGTCAAATCTATGCTGATAAAGTACATATACCTCCATCACCATTGAATGTGTTGACTGCTCCTTGGCCTTTTGCCATGTGGGGCATAAATATGATTGGTGAGATCAAGCTTATTGCTTCTAATGGGCATCGTTTCATTTTGGTGGCTATTGATTACTTTACAAAGTGGGTGGAGGCAGCTTCATTTGCATCTGTTACTAAGAATGTGGTGGCCCGATTCATTAAGAATAATCTCATATGTAGGTATGGCATCCCTGAGAGGATTATTACTGACAATGGCTCTAATCTGAACAACACTATGATTACTGATCTCTGCACGCAGTTCAAGATTAAGCATCACAACTCTTCTCCGTATCGTCCGAAGATGAATGGGGCAGTAGAAGCTGCTAATAAGAAGATTAAGAAGATTCTACAGAAAATGACTGTCACTTATAAAGATTGGCATGAGATGTTACCATTTGATCTTCATGGTTATCGTACTACAATACGTACTTTAACAAGGGCAACCCCATTCTCCTTAGTTTACGGTATGGAAGCAGTTCTGCCCATTGAAGTTCAGATACCCTCTCTAAGAATCATGAAGGATGCAGGCTTGGATGAAGATGAGTGGATTCAGACTCGACTTGACCAGATAAATTTGATTGATGAGAAAAGGTTGGCAGCTGTTTGTCATGGCCAGATGTACCAGAAACGAATGATCAAGGCTTTTAATAAGAAGGTCAAGCCAAAGGTCTATCAGGCTGGTGACTTGGTAATCAAGCGTATCATATTACCACAGGGTGATCCTAGGGGCAAGTGGACTCCTACATATGAAGGACCATTTGTAGTCAAAACAGTATTCTCAGGAGGTGTTATGATGCTTACTACTATGGATGGTGAAGACTTCCCACAGCCTGTAAACGCAGACATAGTTAAAAAAATACTACGCATAAAAAGAGACCCGCTAGGTTGACTGGCCTAGGCAAAAATAAGGGCATCCTGGCGAACCAAAAGGGTTCGGGCAAAAATTAGGGATATATATATAAAATGTACACCCGGCAAGTCGAAAACCTGAAAAGGCGGCTTGGGCAAAAAAGGGTATCCCGGTGGATTGAAAACCTGAAAGGGCAATCCAGGCAAAAGTTAGGGATTAAAGCTATGATTATGTCTCGTTTGGATCACCCATGTAAACTTCAACTAGTTGTGCTACTTAACTCAAGCTCGAATATATAAAGATCAATCCAATCGTTTCCGTCTCAACAGCAGAAGATGAGATACTTGAAGATAATGGCAATAGTAGAATTGAAACTCAATAGGATTATTTCTCACATAGCTGTTTTCTTTATTTTTACGACAAATTCCTCTTACTAGGATTTCTGTCCCCTTGTACAAACTTGCCTGTGTATAGGTCACTTTGTGATATAAATAAAATTTCATCTTTGAATCCAGATTTACTTTTACCCTATTTACATAAGTGAAACGTCCATTGGTTGTGTTTGAATGTATGTATGCTTTTGAATATGATTGATGTTTACCAGAAATGCATGAAAATGCAGTAATAGTATTTACTAAGGACGAACGAAGGTAGGAATTCAACGAAGCTTCTCCGGTTCATCCCCACAAGACAACTACAAATCTCCAGCAGTGCAAATCTATCTTTATAGATACTTCGAGTTACATCTCCCCTTGAATTTATGTCCATCTCTTTTATCCTCAGTCGGGACACTCAGGAACTTATTCCTTCAATAAAAGTACGACGAACGAAGACGGGAGGTTATAAATACTGTACTATCAAACACGACGGGAGCAAGTTTCTCATATTCTTCAGCAACGAATCGGGATTTATTTTCCCTAGCCAGCAGTTGTTATATAAAGATATTCAGACGCTTCAAGTTGCATGATTCATACATACATCATTTACATCATACCATAACATATCCATAAATGCATAATACATTTACATAGATGCACCATGCCATGCATGCATACATATTGCATAAACTAACCTTTTCTTTGCAGGATGGTTATATGCAGATAAAACACTATCAACAATCCACAACAAGTCAGAAATGATCTATACATTACTCAAGATGTCCTCGGAGAGTAGGCAAACGGTATGTACAAAGATCCATTCCCTAATCTAGGATATTTTCAGGAGATTCAATCCTGACACTCTTTTGTCCTCAGAGAGTAGGCAAACGGTCTATACAAAGATCCATTCCCTAATCCAGGATATTTCCAGAAGATTTCATCTATCTGGTCTTGAATAGTAGGCAAACGGTTTGTACAAAGATCCATTCCCTAGTTCAAGGTATTTTCAGAAGATTTAATCTATTTCCTCGGAGAGTAGGCAAACGGTATGTACAAAGATCCATTCCCTAATCCAGGATACTTCCAGAAGATTTCATCTATCTGGTCTTGAATAGTAGGCAAACGGTCTGTACAAAGATCCATTCCCTAGTTCAAGATATTTTCAGAAGATTTAATCTATTTGTTCTTGAATAGTAGGCAAACGGTCTGTACAAAGATCCATTCCCTAGTTCAAGATATTTTTCAGAAGAATTAATCCTGACATTCTTTTGACCTTGGAGAGTAGGCAAACAGTTTGTACAAAGATCCATTCCCTAATCCAAGATATTTCCAGAAGAGATAATCTTCACGAAGATTTATTTCTACTGGTCTATTCAACAATTCAAACTATGTTGCATACACGATTCAGAGACAGCCTATACGAAAACCTAGTACTGATATCCAGTATCAACATAAAGACATCATCACATCCTGATATTTTAGATGGCATCTCTAAGCCCATCTCCAGTTCTTCCAAGTGGCATCTTTAAGCTCACTCAAGCATATACAACTAATCATCAGTGTTACTTTATGCATCGGCGAGTGCAAATTTTTGGGCTTTTGTGTTCAATCCCCTTCAACCTTCCAGGTCACGACTGGCACATATACCAATCTAACCCCTCAGGTTTTAGAAAATTGAACAGGGGCAACTGTTGCACCCCAAAATTTGCCCTCCACAAGACAAGAAATTGTGTACTAAGAGGTTCACAAAGTCCACAAGGTTTACAAGACATCTCATGAGGTTCACAAGGTTCACAAAGTTCACAATTAGTCAGCAAATTTGACAATTCCCTCAGACAATGCATCCTCCTAAGCAATGCATCTTAAACTAGGGTTTTGACTTTCATCAGGCTAAATGGACTTCCAAGGCTTCAAGTGAGCTTCATAGCATCCTATATGTGTTCAAGAATCCCCATGTCAAGTTTCAAGAATTTCCCAAAAGGTTTGCTCAATCAAATGATCAGATAGGCTAAAATCAGTCAAAGTAGTTAAAAAGTCAAACTGAGGTCAACTGTGGTCAAACCAAAGTCAAACTTCATGATTTTTTGCCAACATCAAGTATATGAAGTAAAATTCATCATTTGATCAAGGGTTGATCATGATTCATCAAGGATATTTCAGATCATCAAGAATTAGGAGTTTCTAAATTAGGATTTTCACAGGAAAAGTCAACTGAACTTTGACCAGCCATAACTTTCACATGCTTCATCAATTTTTTCCCATCCAAATCTCATTTTTAAGGAAATTGAATTCTCTACAACTTTGTGTCTCACAAGCCAAGCCCAAAAATGCTTCATTTGGAAGGTATGAGCTAAGACATTATAGGTCCTTTTAAAAGTCAACAACTTCAAAAGAGCATAACTTGAGAATGGTAAAAGATATGGACATGAAACCAAAGAGGTTGGTTAGAGGACTATTTAAGCTTTCCAAAATGTCTAAGAACACCTTCATAGCATTAAAATTGAAGGATTTGTGCCCTTGCAAAGTTGGGAAATATTTGAGAAATTTATGAAGCAAATAAGGCCTTAAAACCAATTTTTGCTAAATGAGCCCACCAAATTGCCATCCAAACTTTACAAACTCATCAAGTACGACCCAACCCACTCATTTTCTAATTTTTTTATTTTTTATTTTATATTTATTTGAATTTTATTCATTAAAATACAAATTAAATTGAAATAAAATATAAAAATCATATATTTGAAAAGAGATTTGGTTTCTAGAAGTTCTTAAGACTTATTTAGACTTGATTGATACAAAAATAATGGAGATCGTAACAAAATAGCAAGGCTAGATTAAGAATATTCAAAATTTAAGATCACATCTTTTTCATTCTTAAAAAATCCAAAAGTCCACAAATGTGTTAAAGTTTTTGACCTAAATTCATTAAGTGGTATATATACAACATGAAGACAAGCCCTATTCACGGATTCTCTGCCTCCTATAGAATTCTCCAACTTCAAAATTTCATCCAAAAACTCCAATTCAGATTTCAAGCTAGAGGAGATTTCAAAGCAATTTAAAGGTGGCAATGTGTTCTATGATGTCTATTGAATATGTTTGGATCATAAACAACACCTAGAACACATCCATTTGCATGAACCGAACCCGTGTTCATCTCACATTTGATTTTTTCGATTCTATGAATTTACTGCACTTTAATTGATTTTGTTTGCTTAATCGTGTTTGTGTGATGATGTAGAAACTTTCTGGATAAATCTTGTTGAGTTTAGCCGCAGGAATTGGGAGATGCCATAGCTAGGGTTTGCAAACCTAATTTAGGGTTTCACGATTCACTGAATATAAATGAGTTTAAAGGACATGGTTTGATTGTACAAACTGTGAGGATCACGTTTCATTCATCAATTTAAGAAAATTTCACTGTTTTCATGATGTTTGAGAATTCGCAGGGCTTAGCACGCAGGAAAAATCGTGAGTAAATTCACAGGAGAATTCGCAGGAAAACCTGCGAATTCCAAAGGTAGAAGATGACCTTTGGCGCCAGCTGCAAAATTCAAATTATTAACTTAATATTTTTTGAATTAGTTTACGTTATATCATAACTAGCGCGTTTGGCTCCGTTGGTTTGTATGTCTGGCTGGTAAATGAATGGTCCTGGGTTCAAACCTCCCCCAGGCCATTTTGGTTTTGTTTTTATTTTCAATATTTTCGCAGGTTTAAAAATAAAAGGATTGCTACCTGATTACTATCACCAGCACGCAGCTGGCCTGGTGGAAGCTTTATGCGTCCAAGGGTGGTGAAGCCTAGGGCGTGGGTTCAATCCCTGCCCCAGGTAAGTTTTAATTTTTTGTTTTGTTTAACTATTTTGCTTAGTTATTTTATTTCTAATTAGTTATAATCATGTTTAATATATATTTAAATAATAATAGGTAAATATATGTATTAATTTTATATTTTCTAAAAAAACCTCTAATTTATTTTCTAAAATCTTAATCCTAGTTTTTATTTTATTTTAATTAAAATGTGTATATATTATTACTATATATTTTTTTTAATAATTAAATGAATAATGTAATTTAAATGATAAACCCTAATTCTATTTTCTAAAAACTTCTAACCCTAATTTCTAAAACCCTAAATTTTTTAAAACCTTAATTTATTACCTTAATTATTTTGTTTAAATATTAAACTTAATAATTTTTTCTAATGTATATAATTAACTAAGTAATCATGCTTTATTTTGTAAATAAATTAGTATATGGTTTATTATTTTATTTTTATTTCAAAAATTCTTAAAAAATGTTTATTTAATTTTAAAATATTTAATTCACTTGTATATATTTTTATATTTTGTGCTAACCTCTTCTTCTTATAATTGTTTTATTACTAACCCTTTTTATTATTTATTTATATATTTATTATTTAATCGTTTCTATATTTATGTAATTGCGAAAGCCTTGTAATAGTCGTAAGTTTTATTTTCGTCTTTATTTTATGGTTTATAAATATTCTTGCCATGGTTAGTAAATATAGGGAGTGATAACATGTTTGTACTTTAAAATTAATTTAGAATCATTAATTTAATAAGATAAATATATGAATATGGACACTCACACACGTAAGTTGATCTTTGATCGCCATCTCACTTTCTAAGGTTATCCCTCATGTTGCCTAAATAAAAAGGTCAAGTAAGGTGTCTAAAAAGCAAAGTCCCTTCTCATAAACAAATCATCTAGTCTTCTTCAATATTAAAAGATCAAGTCCCTTCGAGGTTGCCTTCGTAAATGATCTTGTCCCTTTCGAATAAAAGATGATAAGTCCCTTCGTATTGCTAAGACACCTTACAGTTGCCTAAACACAGATGACCCTTCATGTGTCCCTTATAACATCCAAGGTAATGACTACCTATTCCTTAATAATAGGGATAGTCTTATCATTGAAAGAACATTTAAGAACAATAAAGATTCAAATTAGGGTAGGTTCCTCTTAAGTACTTGCTCACTTTTTCATCAAATTACTTCATTACACTTCACATTTTCAAACTATTTTCAAAACAAAGTCTTTATATATATCCATACAAGGATCATTATAAAGTACTTAAGAAAATTTTTAATCACACACTACACTTCTCAAAACAATTTAAAGTGAGCTAAGTAACTAAGAGCCCATGGATAACCATGGATATAAAGGATGCTAACACCTTCCCTTTATATAACCTACCCCCCGAACTCAAAATCTTTTTAAGGTCTTTCCTGTTCTTTTATGTCCTTTCCTTTTGGATAAAATAAAAGTCGGTGGCGACTCTTGCTATCCTCAACATTTAACTAAAGTCAGTTCTCCCACCGTGTTACACCATGATACAGACGAGTATCGGTAGAAACAAATGTTGACGCGTGTTTAAGGACGATGATACATACAAGTATCAATCGGTTAAGCAAGGGGCACAAACGAGCGTTGAATCTGCTGAGGAGTGATATATACAATGATACAGACGAGTATCAAAAGACTTCTGTATTGGTATGTACAAGTATTGATTTGGTGGTGAAGTATGTGTAAGACACGGACGAGTGTTTGACTTACTGGGGAAGTATGACACGGACGAGTGTCCAAAAGAAAATGTATAAGTTACGAGCAAACATCTGTATTTGAGAGTGCAGAAGGTATTCTGGCGATCCGTGGGGGATAGGATGACACAGATGAGTGTTGAGAAGAGCATGCTATGAATAAGTATTTGTGTGCAAAAGGTATTCTGTAGACCTTACTGGGGAAGGATGAGAGCATGTATAGATATCTGTATTTGAGAGTGCAGAGGGGACGCTTTGGTTTTTATCTGCAAGGGATATGAGTTTCGCATATTGCCGACGGAGTGATGATGGTATTTGCAGGTGACTGGCTCGAACCTGGCTTATGATCATGCAAATGTTTGATTTTTGCTGTGATGCTCCGTATTAGACGGAATGCTATGCTTATTTCGGTGAATATGATGCGAATGCTATGATTATGCAAGGGAGAGAAA
Source organism: Lathyrus aphaca (assembly GCA_963966055.1). Taxonomy (NCBI): domain Eukaryota; kingdom Viridiplantae; phylum Streptophyta; class Magnoliopsida; order Fabales; family Fabaceae; genus Lathyrus; species Lathyrus aphaca. The sequence continues at coordinate 16,610,564 of OZ014524.1, forward strand.
CCGATCTGGGACTCGGATCTTGTGGGGATAAAGATCTCTGGCTGATCTGCTTGGAGGTGTAACCCGACTGGGGGAAGAGATCATTGCTAGATCTATCAGGAGGGAGAACTCTGCTTGGGGAAATAGATCATTGACAGATCTACCTGGAGGGAGAACTCAGTTGGGGATATGTTTCAGGTATTGCTCTTCTGGGGGCAACTCTGCGGGGAAACAAATCCACCATCTCTGCTGAGGGTGAGAGAAATCTGGTATCTCTGGTGGGGAAAAGAGAACTCTTTGAAACACTCTGTTGTGGAAGAAACTGCCAGGCACTGCTCGGGAGATCCTGCTCGGGGAGGATATAACTCCTAGGAAGTAGTACGTTGGGGATTCAATGCTTGACACGCCCCATGTTGCGAAATATTGTCTGTCTTGAGTACTTGCAACCTGTTAAGACAAAGGAAAATGCACAAGTGTCCCGAGGTATCCTTAACTGGATTCCATCATAGGAATTAGATTTGCCTGAGGGCAACATATTTCCTGCAAGCATTTGTTAAAATGGCTCATATATTTTATGCAAGTGTTGTATTACGAACATTGGACATTTTGAAAATGAAACAAAAATGTACAAAACAAGGTGTGACTGAAAACTCTGATTTTATTAATTTATGTGCCCCGAATTGGCAAGTACAGTCAAAAGAAACGAATCCCCTGAAATGAGGAGATCGTTGTAAATTGAGAAAATAAAAGTGTTGGCAATGTTGAAGATGACGTTCCAGTGAGCTTTCTTTGCTATGGCCTGTATGACCTTGACGTTCTTCTTATCTTGCTTTCTGAAGAAGCTGATTCTGACTGACGCTTTGTCTTCTCGAAGCTTGCCACCTTGTGGGTGATACAGACGAGTTCAGAATGCAGTTGTTCGCTTATTCCCTGATTTTGCGTGGATCGCCCTTTCGGGTTTTCAATCCACCGGGATACCCTTTTTTGCCTGAGTTGTCCAATGCGGCTTTTCAACTCAGCGGGTGTACACATTTTTTTTTTTAATTTTCCCCTTATTTTTCCCGAGTCTTTTATTCTGTTTTTGACTCGCCGAGATGCCCTATTTTTTCCTGGACTTACATTCTGTTTTTATGTCCAGCGGATCATTTTATGCGAAGTATTTTTTAACTGCATATGAATTCACAGGAGACGGGAAGTCTTCACCATCCATGGTTGCGAGCATCAGTGCTCCACCTGAGAAGACTTTGGTTATCACATATGGACTTCTCTTTTATTGAGTGTTTTATATCTGTTGGCATCTTTTATATATATATATATATATATATATATATATATATATATATTTCACTATTCACTTCATTACACTTTCACTCTCACTCACCTTGCCTATTTTCTTTGCATCTATTGCTTTCTCTGTTCTTGTTTTTTCTTGCTTTCTTCTCTGGGTTCCAAAACCCTAAGTTGTAAACAATGGCTTCCTTTTCTCAACAAGTTTAAGATTATGCAAATCAAAACAATGAAGAAAGTTATGTTGTGCCCATAAGAACCTTTCTTACTCCCAATGACACTCTGGAAGTTCTCTACGAACTTATTGTGGATTTTGAAAGTATGGAGGAAGATGGGTATGATCTCACTCCGGAAGTTGAATTTTAAGGATCGTCTAATGGGTCAAATCTTCCCAAAACTGGTTAAAGAATTTTGAATTTTTGCAACTGCCTCAAACAATCAGGTTACATCTTATGTTATGGGGAAGAAGATCATCATCACTAAAGACCTCATTTGGAAACTTATTGATTCTGATGGTAACGACATTAGGTGCAGTGACATGTTCTGACCTAACAACCATTTCCAAGAAAATTTTCACTTCTGGACAACATTCTAACAAAATTAAAGATCTGAAAGACCGTCAAAGAATTTGGGCCAAGATCATTCTGGGTTGCATCAATCACAAGAAACCTACAAACTCTCTAGACTACATCAACATTGATCAGTAATACCTTCTATATTTCATTTCAACCAACAAGAAAGTCAATCTCACTCACAACTTGTTCAATCATCTGAAGAACAACGTCAAGGAAACCAGAGAAGATGAAAATACCAAGAGAGATTGGATACCTTTGGGAAGACTAATTTCAGATATTCTAACAGAAAACAAACTGATAGAACATCTGACTGAAGCCCAGAAGGTTTGTGACCTGGAAACAATTGTTGGAAAACCTCTAAATGTCAAGAACCTTAAGAAAATGAGAATCATTGACAACATCAAGAAGGACCCCATTATACATACAAAGGAAGTTATTACCACCAGAAAGATTCCACTGAAAGACTTTCCCTTCTTCTCAGCAGACACACACCCATAAATCATCCTCAGATATGTGGATGCGTGTAAAAGTGATGGTGCTACTCAACAGATTAACCTAGACGATCTCAAAAGACTAACCCCATAAGTTGTTATCAAAAAGACAAAGAAAAGGAAATCTTTTAAAGGAACTTCTCATAAGACACCAAAAGCTGCTAAGAAGAAAGGTAACCCTTCTTTCATTTATGTCATTGAATCAATAACAGTAACAACATATGAAACCCAATCTTCTCCTAAACCTTCTGATCATAACTCTCCTTAAACTCTTGATGACTTTGACATACCTATTGACATCAATCCTCCAATCAACCCAAACCCTACTACCTTTGTTGAAACACAACCAGAACTTGCTCAAGTTCTTTATGATAATGATCAATTCCAACCTTCTTTGAAACTTCTTAACCATATAATCTTAATCCACACTCTGAACAAACATCTGATGCCACACTAGTTATCCATGGTATAAACTACCCTCTAAACACCTCTCAACCACCACTAATATTTAACATTCCAACACTAGAAGATTATCTCTCTTCTTATGTCTTAACACCACCAAAATCTCCCATCCTTATTACAGACACTCTAACTCTAACAAACACCCCAAAAGACCCTCTCAGAACCATCATAGATTTAGAAGCTCTGGATAAACTTGTCTCATATTCTCATAAAATAGTCATTCCAAAACCAAAACCAAAACCATCCAAATCAGATGTTGGTAAATTACTGTTGGCTTTTGAGGCAGAAATGCGGGAATGGGTGAATTCTCTGAAGCATGCTTGCATGGACAATCTGAATCCAGGAACATCCAACTATCTATGGACTCAGTTCAGAAAATGGTTTAATGCTGAATCTTAGAAGATGAAGGAGCTCAGCTATGAAATATCTCAACATAACTTCTGTAATCTTTTGAAATTGTTCAAAGAACAAGTCTTAAACTTCTGGGAAAAGAAACTGTTTCATCTTCTAGACGTCACCCCCTGGATAACTCATGAGGACTAAAAACTTAAGAAATCTACCTCTGAACATCCGACTATGATTGTTGCTGAAGACAAAGGGAAATCAATTGCAACCTCTCCAGAGAAAGACCTTGCAACAAGCTCTGAGCATATGGTATCTTTTGTTGATACAACTTCATCCTCTCTTGTGCTGAAAACTCAGGAAGAGTTAAAGAAAGAGAATGAAGCTGTTAAGAAAAAGCTGGATATACAGGATGAAACAAATGCAGAAATAAAGGGTATGATAGGCCAACAAGTGGAATCCAACAATTAGATTAAGAGCCTTCTAGAAGCATTGTTCACAAGACTTCCACTCCCTCCACAACCTTAGTTTATGTTTCTGTTGTTTATGTCTTCTTAGATTTTGTTATGTTGCTTATGTTGTTTTCTTGATTATCTTCAATGAAATACTCATGTTCTCTTTATATGTTTTCCTTATGTTTTTTTTGCCTTTTATAACTTTTTGATTACTGACAAAAATGGAGAGAACGTAAAATATTTTGAATTATAACAGTACATCGGGACCAAGTCTAAAATATTTTCTTATTCTTAACCCTTGTTTCCCTTGTTGAAAAACAAACAGATAATGCTCAGAACTTCCATTCAACACTCTAATTAAATATCTTTATGTACAGGGAAGTTCTAATACAAAAGCAAGAAGTTTCGATACTAGATAACATCAACACTTAGAAGAATCTAAATATTTACAAGACAGTGAAGTTCTGATATAGAAGATCTGAATAAATATCACGCTTTAAGCACTAAAGTTAAAAGTTTAGAAGACTTTGATCCAGAACTTTAAGGCATGTGCTGATACATTACATTTCATTTAATAAGAATCAAGAAGTAAACAACTAGTACCAGACAAGATCTATATTTTTGGAAAGTGCATTAACATCTTTTATCACCCTCAAAAAATAACATATTGTGTCTCCAACGGATCAAAATCTCCTGACCTATATAAATTAGTCCAGGAAAGCTTGAAGATCATCTCTTACGCGTATACCAATCACTTTAATCCTCAAGCTATTTTTGTTGTTATAATTTTGTGTAAAACATCACAGTAGTGATAAAGCTTTCTAGACACATTTTTATACACCTTATCTTGTTATTAATCTTGACTTTTCTTGAGTAACTAGAGTGTTAGTCAGTAGACTCCAAAAGACATTGATAAGGTCTTTGTGTTGTAAAAACTTTGATTAGTGGATTAAGACCTCGCTTGAGAGAGGCAAAATCACCATGGCGGGTGGACTGAAATAGTTTGAGTTCAAACGAATCAGGATAACCAAACGTGTCACTTTGTTTTAATTTTTAGAAAACCCCAATTCAAACCCCCTTTCTTGTGTTTTTCTATTCTTCACTCTTCAATATATATATATATATATATATATATATATATATATATATATATATATATATATATATATATATATATAATTAGTATATAATTAGTGGATTAAAACATCGCTTGGGAGAAACAAAATCACCTTGGCGGATGAACTGAAGTAATTTGAGTTCAAACGAATCAAGATAACTAAACGTATCATTTTGCTTTAATTTTTAGAAAATCCCAATTCAAATCCTCTTTCTTGTGTTTTTATTTTCTTCACTCTTCAAAAAAAAAAAAATATATATATATATATATATATATATATATATATATATATATATATATATATATATATATATAAGACTTTTATTTACAAAAGTCTTTTTAATCTTTTAAAATGTAAAACACACATATTTTAGTAGAGGGTGTCTTTAACCAAAAAAAAATCCTTCCTAGATAATAATAATATATTTATGGATACAGTAAAAGATAATACTAAATGGTAGCATAACAACAAACCTCCCATGTCGATGAACCGAAAGCGTAAGCATAAGCGCGTTCATTAAAATAAAAATAAAAATAAACAGAGATAGCACGAGAGTCCACGTGCAAGGGAAAGAAAGAATCGAAATTCCAAACAACAAAACTATGGCAAAAGACAATGAAGGCGATGCTTAGTATGGAAAGCAAGAAAATCTTGTGCTAGTAGATGAGCCTTGCCACTTCCATTATTCAGATTCTGCTTTTTTTCTTTTAGTATTTTTCTTTCTGTTCAATTCTTTCTAGCCCCCACCCACTCACTCACTCACTCATCATCAAAAATCTCTTCCAGAATGTAACGATTTTTCATTCATTCCAACGCATAACGCACTCTTGTCCTACTTCTGCAACTCATTTGATTTAATTTATTTATTGTTTAAATTTAATATTTAAATATTAAAAATTAAAAATTAGTGATATGTTGATGAATCGAAGATGAAATTATGAAATTATAATACATTTATCGATTTGGTGTCTCCTCCCATTCTACTCTGTTCAAAGGGGGAGAAGAAAAAATGGCATTTCAGCGGCGGCGCCACCACTTTTACCAACGCTTCCGTCTCATGATTCCGATGATTTCCACCGTCGCTGCCGCTCTACTCTTTCTCTTCGCTATGCTTTCATTCTTAGCTCCTTTTCCCACCGAACCCGATCAAATGCACCGGAGAAGCCATTACACCGCGGTAATCTTACTCACTCTCTTAGCATTCACTCTTTCCAGTAATTGATCATATAAATCCATCGCTATTTTGCGTTTTTCGTTTTCTTATTTATGTAATTGATGTACAGTTTAACGGAAAAGCGAATGTTGCGAATGTAAAACCTGTGTTCCGCGTTCCGGTTAGGGCTTTCTCTGGCTTCTGTTTGTGTTTGATGTAGATTTGGTGATTCTGTTATTGGATCTTGATTCCTTGCTTGTTTTTGTTTTGATTTAATAATTGTAACTATCAGAAAGATGGAGGAAAGATGAGTCACGATGTGTGGAGTTCTAGAAATTCGGAGCACTTCTATGGCTGCAGCAATGCCAGCAGCAAGTTTCCAAGTGCGTATCTATTTGTTGGTTCAGTAATCAAGTGATGTGATGTCAAACTTTTCGTTTGAAACTTGATTAGGTTATATGTATATATATGAAAATGATGGATAATTGTGCTTTTTCAATTGCAGAAGCTCAAGTGACTACAAGGCCTAATAGGTATTTGTTGATTGCAACTAGTGGAGGCTTGAATCAACAAAGAACTGGGGTATTTCTCTCGAGTTCTGTCATTATCATTGATACTGCTATAGTCAAGCATGGATTCCATATCTGGATTTATTTTCTTTTATAAAGTATGATTCTGAATAAATTTATTAAATGTGATATGAACTCAAAAAACATATGCTTCCTTAATCAGATTTGCCTTAGATTAAGGCTGTCAAACGAAATTAACTTGTCCATGCTGTAGTAAGTAATGTGGCATTTGACGAGAAAAGGGACTAAACTTGTTGGAGTTGGAGTCTTATATTAACTTAAATAATCCCTGCGCATTAGTTATTGGCACATTTTTCTCTTGTCCATTGCTTATGGATGTCTTAAATGTTGTTGAGACTCCTATTTGCCTATTGCTTGCATCTGTGAAAGAGATGCATCCCTTATGTTTTTTAGATCCTATCTGCTCAGCTTTAAGAAAAAGTCTCAGTTAATTGTTTGCCGCAAAATCTGGAGTATTGAAACCAGTGAATCTTTTCTGCTTTATATAACGAGGATCGTATACTGCTGTTGGTGCTTATTATTTGCAAACTATGAGTACTCAACTATCATTGTCAATCATTTTATTTCCGCAAATGGCAGATTACAGATGCTGTTGTTGTTGCACGAATTTTGAATGCTACTCTGGTTGTTCCAAAATTGGATCAACGATCTTACTGGAAAGATTCTAGGTCAGTTGCCGAAAGGATATATTCTAATTTGGTTTGGTTGTAGTGACGTGTATCATTCTCAGTGTTTTATGTTAGTTTGTGATGCAATGTCATACTTTACCTTTTGCAGTAACTTTTCAGAGATCTTTGATGTTAATTGGTTTACCTCATATTTATCAAATGATGTCAAAATTATCAAGCAACTCCCAATTAGTAAGGGTAGGAAAGCATTATCTGCATACAGCATGCGTGTTCCAAGGAAATGTAACGAGAGGTGTTATATAAATCGTATACTGCCTGTACTCGTGAAAAAGCGTGTAAGTTTTTTATTTCATCGAAGTGCTACTGGTGCTTATTGTGTTGTACAACTAGTTAGATTCTCCGAGGTGCCTTCATCTATCAGTTTGATTGTTATTTATTGCTTGGAAGATACTATATAACAGCAGTAGGAAATTTTAACTGCTTTTATACAAAGGACTAGAGTCCAAATCTTTATGTATAGATGTTGCGGTAAGTGTTTTTTAGATGGATTAGATGCATTTACATAATGAATTTTCCAGGCTTTTTCAGTAGGCTACCAATGAATTTTAACTCTGATGTGTCGATGAATTTTGACCCCGATGTGCGGTGCTTGAAGTGCCTTTTCTATTTGCCAAGTGATCTTATAATTGAACTATTTGCAAGATCCAGATCTGTATATTTTCTCGATGATTTGCCTGAAATTTTTGAAGATTGTTTCAATTTATGTTATCCATTCTATGACTGATAAAGCCCACCCTATGATCATTAACTATTCAAACATAATACCCGAATTTAACCCACTTTGAAGTTATTTTTTTCTACAAATTGGCCGATTTCGGTCTTCAAAATAGGACGCGTTGTATGCTTGATACCGCTAGAGTTTTAGGAAAACTTTGGAAGTAATTAAAGCTCTAGTCTCTACCACTGTCTTTTTTAAGCTTTAATAAACAAGTAATCAATGCTTTAAATTCTTACCAATTTATCCATTGAGATTAATATATTAATAACTATTTGAATGTTTGATTATGAGGAAAGATATTTAATGTTGTTGCTCCATTTATATGGCAGGCTGTTCAACTCAACAAGTTTGACTACAGGCTTGCAAACAGGTTGGATACTGAGTATCAGAAGCTGAGATGCAGAGTTAATTACCAAGCTCTAAGATTTACTGATCCAATACAAGAAATGGGTGAAAAATTGGTCAAGAGGATGAGGATGAGAAAGAAGCATTACATTGCATTGCATTTGAGGTAGTCTGTTTGACTTTGCTTCTTGTTGTTTGTTTGTCTTGGCTGTTCTGTTTAAATTTGCTTGCCCGGGTAATCTTATCAATCAGATTCATCAATTTGGTAACCACTAAAACTATAATATATCATTAGTATCCATATACGTCGATCACTGTCCTTGATAAAAATTTGTTCGTATACAAAAATGCATGTTAAAACTATGTTCAATTCTTGCTTTTATGCTGGTATCCTCGTTACATTTGCTTGCTAAGCATATTAAGGTATTCATTTTATTTGCACAAACATGAAACACATGAATGTTTAGTTTCAGGGAGGACCGCAATTTTCTTTAACATCGTTTAAAAGTAATATAATTCATACTCCCTCCATTCCTATTTATAAGCAAATTTTAACTTTTAACATTCATTGAATAATTGATGTATATAACCTATATGTAGTCCAAATACATCATTTATTCAATGAACCTAAAAAGTCAAAATTTGCTTATAAATTGGAAGGGAGGGTATTTGATAAGGTGGCCATACATGAAACCTCCAACGTCCTTATGTTGAAACTTTTTGTCTAGTTAGGGAACTATTAGGTGGCTGAAACTAAATCAGTCCATTGAAGTTATGGGCGTTTAGATAAAAGTAGGGGGAGAAAATATTTAATAGAACTCTGAATATTATTGTTAATAACTTGAGACTGACTTGTAATCTTTATTCTAGATTGAGTAGTGCATTGTGTTCCATATACCGTAAATTTGTACTTGTTTATTTCCAGTTTTATTGCAGTGAATATAAATAGAGTGATCATATCTAGTGAAACAGAACTGTAAAGGTTCGAAATGAGTAAGAACAAATTTACAGTATATGGCGCACAATGCACTACTAAAGTTTCAATACAGATTACTACTCCAAGTTAAATTAGAGTCCCTGGCCTCATCTCTATTTTAACACACAAATATACACCGGCATGTATTAATATAATAATACACTGACATACATTAGTCTACTGTCAATTTGCACACAGAAAATTAGTAAGTAATGCAAAATATAGGAAATATAAAAATTAAACAAACATTCCCCCTAGAATGTGATAATAGGTGAGCCAAGGAATAGTATAGACTGAGTTTGTCTCTGAGGGTGAGAAATCTTTGAATAGAGAGAACATTGGTTAAAATATCAGCCAGCTGGTGTTTTGCAGGGATGTCACCGCCACAAGAGTCTTGTTAAGAACTTTCTATCTTGCAAAAAGATATCAAGCTTTACATGCTTTGTTCTAGCATATAAATAGATATAAAATACGACTGAGTTAATGTCATAGTGCTGAGATTGTCACATAAGATATGAGAAATGACAATAGGCACTTTCAATTCATTTAATAGGGTGTTTTTCCATAGAATTTCTGCTGCTGTTGCTGCCAGACTCTTCAATTCAACCTCTACACTAGATATAGCCACCTGAGGTTGTTTCTTAGACTGCCAAGAAACCTATTTATGTCCTTATAATGCACAAGACAAGACCTACAAGTGGACCTTATATCACCTGGGCCTACTTCCCAACCTGCATCACAGTAGACTGTTATGGCTACTTTTATACCCGGAACATAATGTTTAGACGAAGACCACGATTATCAGTGCCTCATAAACATCTAAGAAATCTATGTACCACTTTCTAATGATTCTTTGGAGGCTGAGGCAGAAATTGATACTATAGCCACCAATGGTTGTAGTAGAAATAGCTTTAGCTTGGGACATTTGTGCTTTTTGCCAAGATGTTTGAGAGCAAATTTAGAATTCAATTTAGTAATTAACTGCTGAATAAGATTAATACAGCTCTTTATTACAATAATTCATCCTCATAATTGAGCACAAGAAGAGAGTGCTGCTGACTGTCATATGTACAGTAAAGAGTAAAAGGTCACATTTGCGAGATTTAAAACCATAGCTCAGTGGTTAATAATAATTTAGAAGTATTACTTTTCACCCAAAAGAAAACAAAGCTCAGCAGTGCAGACCTAAGTCTTTCAAATCAGTCCTTGGGAGCCCATTTCAGCTCACTAGGAGCTTAATTCAACTCATATACAACTCATATACAAGGATATTAGTTATCATGAGTTTGAATGTAAACCTCGTCATCTAGTTTAAATCGACATTTATTTAAATCCAGTTGATGGATGTGCTATCCATTAGTGATAGCTAAAGTGTGTGTTGTTCTGGTTGTAACTTCTTTCACCATAGGATATAGAGTTTCAGTGTAGTTAAAGGCAGGTTGTTGGTGAAAACGCTTAGCAACTAGCCTTGCTTTGTATTTATTGATGTTGCCATCAATATTTCTTTAATTTGAAACATCCATCTGTCCGATTACTTGTCTATGGGAAAGAAGTGAGACCATTATCTAGGTATTATTGCGCATAATAGCTTCATGTTCCAGCTGCATGACTGCCAGCCACTGAATATGGTACAAGGCCTGCTGAGTGGAAGAATATTATAAAAAGCCTGGGACTTTACCATGGCCCATTGTCCAAAAGAATTTGGTCAGAACCTGCTAGCGTCACTGGCAATGCTTGTCATAGATTTCCCTTGTTGATTTCCTGTATCTGGTGTAACGTGATGCTTAGAGTCAGTGTGAGGAGTGGTTCCATTCCTTTGGTACTAGTGAACAGAGCAGGCAGGCCTATGAAACACGGACTCCGACACGGACACTAGGACACGATACGACAAAAACATAGGATACCGACACCACTACATATGTGATATTATTTTACTATCATATATCTATCTATTATTAAAAAAGATAAAAATATTATAATAAAAGTTTATGTCTTTTAATCTTCATTGATAGCATTGCTTCAATACATATTTAATCCTTCTAGATGTGTGAGAATTGTTAAAAAAAAAAAGTATAAGGTGTATTTAAGAAAAAAAATAATTTTTTAATACTTATTTGAATTGTCCGACACGTATTGTATGAGTGTCATATGGGTCGTACTTCGATCCAAAAAATTTTGAAGCAAAAAAAATCCCTAATTTTTTTGGGACACTTATTTGACTTTTCCAACACTTGTCTGACTTATCCGACATGTGTCATACAATGGTCGGACACCGTGACACACCTATTCCTAGAGGTGTGTCTGTGCTTCATAGGGTGAGGTGGTGGATGGTGCAGGTGCCGAAGGGTGTATTAGAAAGGAGAAAAATTGAGAGAGTTGTAATCTCAATTATTGTATGTTGATTGAAATAAGTTAACTGAGCTTAATAGTTTCAGATTACAGAATTTATACAATTGCTTATCCTCTATCATAGAAATTGGGCTGAAGTTAACTCATCCTTACAAAACCGGCTTGTAGGGTGAGAATTGCCCCCATTTATAAACAACACAAGCCATAGTAATGTGAGACTAAATCCACCCTTTCAAAGCCAACACAATGAAGGTGTTAGGGGCTGCAATGAAGGCAAACCAACACACCCTCATGCTTGGACCTCAATTAGCCCATAGCGTGGACGATGCGGGAAGCCCAACAATAGATCTAGGATAGGCTCTGATACCATCTCAGAATTTGGGTTGGGCCTAACTCATCTCTACAAAACTGGCTTGTAAGGTGAGGATTGTCCCCACTTATACTAAACACATGTCATATCTCTAAGCAATGTGGGACTAAATCCACCCCTTCAAAGCCAACACAATGAAGGTGTTGGGGGCTGCAAATAAGGCAAGCCAAAGTGCCACAATTAAAACGACTCGGGGCGGATCGCAATTAAGACGGGAAGTCCAACACTCTACTTAGGCTAGAGTTATCCTACGATCATGTAACTGCCAAGGCCAACTGGCAGAGCTGTCTAACTTACTTTTGTAAATAATGTATTTTTATTATTATAATAGTAATTTGCATTCGGCCATTATGTTAGAATAGACTATATAAATAGATTAGTGTTTGTCGATTATTCATCCTTGAAATATAATATGGCCATTATGTTAGAATAGCCTATATAAATAGATTAGTGCTTGTACATTATTCATATTTGAAAAATAATATAAAGTTTCTAATATAGTATCATGAGCTCTTGTTCTTGAGAGTCTCGCTTCTGCATAAAAAAACCCTAGCCGTCTTCATTGCGACCCCCTTTTTTTTTTCTGCCTTCGTTGCAGTCTTTTTCCTAAACACTCGGTGTCAGTTTCTATTCATGCACAAAAGAAGAATGCAAGTTTGCAAGTACATCAATTGATCCAAATGCAAAGTTGGAGAGCACAAAAGAAGATACAGATGGTGCTTTTGCTGTAAACTTAGTCGATTAATTTATGCACCAACGAAATGAGATTCACTTACAAGTTGCATTCCAAATTACACAGTATAAAGGAAATCCTGGTATTAGAATTTCCTTAGAACATAATGAAAGTGTGGTTCTTAAAGCATATATTGATGCTAACTATGCATGTCAATTGTGGATTGTGGATAAGAGATCAGTTACATGACATTGCATTTTTTTTTTTGGAAATCTTGTGACTTGGAAGAATAAAAAACAAAGTGTGACATCCCGATTTAGTGTTAAAGTAGAGTTCAAGGCAGTGACACTAGTGACATGTAAACTACTATGGCTGAAAATCATCTTTGAAGGCTTGAGGATATAGTGTTACGAATCAATGAGAATTTATTGTGATAACAAGTCTTCTATTAGCATGGCCTATAATCCTATGCAGCATGATAAAACCAAATACATGGAAGTGCACAGACACTTCATCAAAGAAAAGTTAAATAATAGTCTTATCTACCTTCCATATGTCTCTTCCCAAGATAACCTTGCAAATCTTCTAACTAAGAGGTTGAACAACAAATAAATTTCTGCAATGGACGCAGAAGGTGGAAGATGTTCATTACCAGAACTTGCAACATTCTTTGTCAATCCAACAATTTCATCGTCAAACTACATCGCTAATTTCTCCGATTTCTAAACTAACTTTCTTCATTCCTTCTAATGCATTCATGCTTGGAGATTTGGGAACAAGTCCATAATTTCTTTATGGCAAACAAAAGTATTTCTAAATATCTCGCACATATCAAGTTGGTTGAGTCTTTATGGTCAATTGGTGATCACAATCATCTCATCAATTAATAGTAGTAGTGACTGAAGGCTTACTGGAGGAGTATGATCCCTTTATTGCCGCAAACTTGCACACTTGGCAAGCTGCCATTTTTGCAAAGTTAATTCAAAGCTTCTTGTGCAAGAAAGTAGTTTATCAACCACCCGAACTCTTGCCATTTTAGAAGTAGAAAATGGCATTTCTCTCCAATGTGTTGTTCATCAACCTCACCCTAACGCTATTACAGCCAGCCAGCAATTGGTACACCACAATATCCGGTCTCCAATCCTCTAGCTATTCATCAAAGCAACTTAAAGAACCATATCGTTCTGCATCATAAACTGAGCTGCCTCATCAGAACTAGAATTTGACGTCTTCAATCCCCCTTTTCTCTGATCCAATTCCGCAGAGATTTGATCCGGAATTGTTGTTGGAGCTAAGGACAGAACCCGACCCTCCAGTGAAGACAGATTACTTGGAGAAATCACGAGTAATGAGGAAAGAGCATGCTCATGATACCAATGCCGAGAAAATAAAGGTAAGTGAGAAAAATTAAGAAAACCAAGAGAGAATCGGAATGTTTATTGTAGTATTGCTGAATGGTGTATCTCTTCATTTATAGAGAGCAGAAGTACAACAATGCTAGATTTAGCAGTAACTGCAAATTTGTTAGAAACTAACTTAACTGAAAATAGATTAATAGAAAATAAATTTGTTCAACCAGCTGCACTATCGCACATAGTAGATAAATAAGTAATGTGCAATTTAAGCAAAAAAAATAAGCTACTTTTAACATATAGAAGCTTTTATACTGGAGTCACTCTTTTAGGAATTACTATAAAATAAATATCAATAGTTGAAACTTTGAAGACCATACAGAGCCCTCTGATCCTAATTTTTAGTATTTTGTTTCTCTGATTCCAAGACCGGTGGCAGTTTTTAAAATTGCTCATATGCTAGATATTTGTAGCATAGCCTCTAGTACGTCGGTGGTTGTTGGATCTTTCTTGAGAGCTGGAGCAATTTCATCTGAGCTTACATGAGTATTTAGGAGGCTAACGCTCTTTAGTAGTGAACTCCTTCTCCTCCCTTGGGATAAAATGGTTTTCTTTATTTAGACAACAATGGTTTCTACACTTGCATAGATCCTATTAGGTAAGTAGTCGGTCGCAAGGCCGGATATTGAGATTTCAAAAAAAAATTGAGTAGTTTCTAAATTTGACCTACTTTGTTTGCTACAGATTTGAACCTGATATGCTTGCATTTTCTGGATGTGACTATGGTGGAGGAGAGAAGGAGCAGAAGGAACTGAGCAGAATAAGGAGGAGATGGAAAACACTACATGTAAGGCTCACATGTTAAATTTTACTACTATTATGAGATAATGAAACCTATTCACTATTAGACAACATTTTTGTATGCTTGAGTACTTGTAAATTTATTTTGTTATAATGACACGGTTCATATAAACCTGATTGGGTTTTACATAAATGAATATCAGCAGTGGCTTTTAACATTTTGACTGTCTTTAACCCTGCTTGTAGCAAGATACCTAAATAGACATTTTTTGATAGAGCGTGTTTTATCTGACTATGTTTGCATGAGAAAATTTGTTAACAAAGAGAGTATGAATATTGTTTTGCAGAAAAGCAATCCTGATAGGGCCAGGAGGCAGGGGAGATGCCCGTTAACCCCGGAAGAAGTTGGTCTAATGCTAAGAGCATTGGGGTATGGTTCTGATGTTCATATTTATGTCGCATCTGGAGAAGTATATGGAGGAGAAGAAACATTGGCGCCTCTCAAAGCATTATTTCCTAATTTCCATTCAAAAGAAACCATTACTACCAAGGAAGAATTAGAACCATTTTCTTCGTTTTCTTCTCGCATGGCTGCACTCGATTTTATTGTTTGTGATGAAAGCGACGTGTTTGTCACCAATAACAATGGTAACATGGCTAAAATATTAGCTGGACGAAGGTATGCTCTACTCCATTTGCATATGTTTATTTTCATTTTCTGTTGGTCACTAATAGCTACACTTGCTAATTTGCTTTCCATGTCTTATAGGAGATACTTTGGGCACAAACCAACCATTCGTCCGAATGCTAAAAAACTCTACAGATTGTTCTTGAACAGAAGTAATTTGACTTGGGATGTTTTTGCTTCCAGTGTCCGTACATTCCAGAGAGGATTCATGGGCGAGCCAAAGGAGCTTAGACCTGGTAGAGGCGGGTTTCATGAAAATCCATCAACTTGCATATGTGAAGATTCTGTGGCCAAAGCGACCAAAAACTCTGGACCTAGAAAATTTTCAAACAAGAAAGTGAATGATGAAATGGAAGTTGATGATAATGTTGACGATGATAACGATAATGATAATGATGACGATGATGATGATCAGAATGATCTTACAGATAAGGATATGTTCAATGAAACAATGTCAGACTATGAAACTTTGAATTTTGAGGATCCAGAGTTGGAGGAAATTATATCTGACTAGTTAAGCTGCAGTATTCAGCGTTGACTATCTGCCGACTCTTTTGTCAAAACTTCTTAAGCAGCTGCTGCTTGTTTGAAAGTTGCTAATAATGCCTAGATACCAAAAACAAAAAAACACATATTTCTCAATACAGGCTGAGCTGAACTTGAAGTGGCTATAGTATGAAGACATCTTGAAAATTTATATCATAGGAACAATTTGTGCATTTTTAAGTGCATCACGGCCTCAGTTTGTTGCTGAATTTTGTTGGTGTTTGGATAAATGAATCTGAAAAGAGGGTTGATCAGAGGTGAGTAATGAGTGGAATGGGAGGACAGTCATTCGACATTTAGCTGCATACATAATTGAGTTTGTTAGGAAGTAGGAAAATCTGTATATTTTTGTTGAGAAATTGTTGGGCATGTACTTTCCTTCATATCTATTTTGACATTGACGCTGTTAACTTATAGAAGCAACAGGATACCAACTTAAGTTTTTACACCTGAAGTGAACATAGATAGTTGTCGTCTGTGGACCTGTAGTTAGCCCTTTTGTTAAATCAGTTTATTTTTCTATACATTTAGTCAGTTTATTTTTCTATACATTTAGTTAAAATTGGTACGTTAATTTTATCTCATAAATTGCATGCATAAGTGTCGGTATGCGAGTCTATTGACCCTTAAATATTTGTTTAGAGCAGTTGCCGAAAGCAGCTATAAATGAAGATATTATTCACTAACTCTGTCTATGGCCTGTGCCTGAGAGTAAGGAAATAGGAACGCTGAATCTGAAAGTGCAGCCAGTTTAGTTGTTAAGATAGAATTGTTAAAATTTGTCAGTGCAAGCACGGCGTAAATTGAAAACCACTAGTTCAAGCCATGTCAAGACTTGTAAATGGAAAAATAATTAGAATATCATATAGATGGAAAGAATGAATAAAATGATTAATCTAGAATATATATCTTTCACAAATGGAGTTCCTCTTAATGACATGATTACTCTAAAAGTTAAACAAAATAAACGATGATGCTTGTAAATCATATTTTCACTGCGACGATGATGCTAGTAAATCATATTTTCACTGTGATGAGGGCAAATCATCCAGTGGGTCATCTGGTTGGAGCAATGGAGGTGAACCGAAGTCTAAATTGGGGAAGACACCAGGTGGTCTCTCCAGGGGCTCAATCGAGAGTAGTTGGCTTGAATCACCCACAACATCCGCCCATCCATAATGAGGTTCAGCCCTTCATAAGAGACACAAATTTAAAATGAATACAAGCAATATGACTATAGAGTAAGATTTAACCAGACTACATCTTCATTCCTAACTGAAACACATTTTCAAATTGCACTTCATCTCCTTTTTTAAAACTTGCACTTTTCGTCCTCAAAATATGTACTAACGTTAAGCATGTTTTCATCTAAGTGAACCATTTAAAGACGGTGAACTATAAACAAGTCTCTCACTGAAACTTTTTCTCAACTTTCAAAGCCACCAGTTTTAAAAACACACTTCATTAATTTTAGGACTTAAAATAAAGTTTCAAATACCCACTTACGGGCTGTGGATCATCCTCCAAATAAAAGATATTATGCCCTTTACTTTAGAGGCTATTTTTTCCAATGTATAAAACTAGAAGCACCTTGTGGTCACGGCTAAGTTAACACCCAAGTAGAGATTAGTCTCACAAGAGAGTCTCCCACCCGAGGCCTAGAAAAATAGGTAAATCGAGAGATAAAATGCAGTAGAGAATATCCTTACTCATAATAAGTTTCTTCGTCTACAACTATGTCCCAGCTCTCACCGGTTGTGCTGTTTCCATACTTATGGACTTTCCTGTTGCAAGCAAAAGCCAAGCCAATTAGCCGGTGTAGCAGAAAAGTAACATTTTTAGGAAATTTCTGAGGCATTGTATATATATCTATTCAATAATCCCAGTCACTTTTAAGCTCATCGTGCACAAATAAATCAACTAGTTTATGGAAGCTTTGATTCCATACCCATTTCCAAAGTGCTCTTCTCCCCAAGTTCTTGACCAACCTGGCAAAAGGATGAAAATTGCATTGAATTAAAAAAATAAAAACACACGGTTATGTTAGAGAAAGAACCATGTAACAGACATGTGGTGGGGGGAGATTGACGCGGCAGCCACCAGCATAGACTTTATAGGAGAAAACCCACAAAGCCCCCGTTTTGTGGACCTTGGAACAAAGACAACTCCAACATTTCAGAGTCATGAGATACATGATTAATACCTTAAGAAAAGTTACATGTAATGCATCCTATATTTTATTACATCTATGGAAAAAGGCTCAAGCTTTTAATAAAATGAAACTTCCAAGACTACATCATTGGGTGCACTCTGACAACAACTAATGGAACAAATAGACACGGCTTTTGGTTACAGCACGGGAACAACCAAATATGAAATGAATGTGAAAGACGACTTTATAAGTAATAATATACAATTTTAGTATAACATACGTTCACTGCTTGGAGATACATGCCAGGTTTCCCCATGACGCGAACCTATGCCTTTAAAGAACCGCTCCTCCCACTTGTCTCCCCATTTTGTTCCAAGTTCAGTTTCAGCCCATTTATCTGTCCTGAGGAAGTGTAAGCAAGGAAAAGAAAGCACCGAGAAAATAAAATTCAGGACTAGAGCAAAATGAACCCGTTCTGGTTAAAAATTATGATAAACTTCCAAACAAATAATCAACTTGTATCCAAAGAACTCAACAGAAAACAAAAATAAATTTAAGAGACAAAAACAAGAGAGAACAAGTGTGGCAAACTAAAAATAAAAAGAGAAAACAGAACTGAAAGTCAAGGTGCAGGAAAGAATATTATGATTCAACACATGTAAGAACCGCTGAAATAAACATAAATCAAATAAGACTGTCCGATTAAATGTCACAAAATCCACTGTTCAGCAGTAAGTTATTCATCCATATGAGGCTCACCTATAAACATGTGGATAATCCTTGCTACAAGAAATGAATCAATTAAGCTATTTATACATACCATTTGAGAACAGATCCTCTTCCGTCATAATGCTCTCCCCACTTTTCCCACCACGATTGTTCATTCAGCCTACCATACTTATGTGCCCCCTTTTCAGTCCAACCTTTAGCATCGTATTTTTCCCACCTAAGTTAAACAGAGTCAGAAATTCTAAATGTATTTGATCCATTAAATAATGCATAAAGATGCCAGCTTTCGTTTGGTAAGATACATCAACTTACCATTTCTCATACCACCCAGCATTTTCGGTTCCTGATTTTGCTTGTTTTTGTGCGCTCCTCTCTATTCTTGCTATGTTACTATAAATTGAAACAAGAAAGAAGTTGTGCAAGTGATTCACAGGGTTTACTTATTCACATCAAACAGAGAAATAAAGTAATCACCTCCATTCATCTTGATGAAGATTTTCTTGCCATGTTTCCCACCAAGAATCCCCCTCAGAATTTCTGCCGGATTTCTCCACACCTGCGAGAACTTACAAAATTAATCACAAGCACTCACAGGGGAAGGTTATTCAATAGTTTAACAAATCTCAACAAAACAACTCTGCTACTCAGTATTTCTTCAATCAATTACACCATTAGATGATAATGGTAGTTGATTCAGACAATGGTTTAATGAAGCTCAGATGATAAAGCATAAAACAGGGGCAAAGTGAAAATAAACTTTGAAGGACATTCTAGCAGAGCATAATCTGCTTATCAACTGTCACAGATTAGGATAGTGCATGACATTTCAGCTCAGTTATGTCATAATTTAGTGGGAAGATTTTTTTAGTATCCCTTTATTCATTTATTCTGACTGGCTATATTACAGTCACGCAGTCATAGTAATTGATTTATTGCACTCAACATAAATTTTATATTTTCTGTATATAGTAAAGAGTTGCAGATATTAGTAGGTCATATGAAGGAACAAGTTTTATATGTACACACATAATAATCATAAGATCAGTTGAATGTTATTTTTATATGTTATAGAAAATCAGCTGTTGCAATAATCTACTGAAATTTTATAAATGTATAAGCAGCATGTTTGAGCAAGGGTCCAGAAGTAAGTTTGAACACCTCAAACTATCTTTTCGATAAAACAATCATGTGCTTCTGCCCAGAAGTAATTGTCTGGCCCCAGACAAACTAAGAATGCTTAAGAACTTTCAGTAATATCTCTATTCCAAATATAAAGTAACATACCTAGCTCCTTATATCCAGTCCAGTCGCTCTTCTCCCACCACTGTCAATTATATCAATAAAGCCAATTAAATGAATCCACCTGGGGTGTGATATTGATAGGGGTCCTGAATACTGTCAATCTATCATATTAAAAATAAATCCACCTAGGAAGCCAGTTGACGGGGTTATAAAAAAAACCAACCTAAAATGCTACAAATCATACCTAATGTAATTCAAGTACAAAAAAAAAAAGTTAAAGTAATGTGCTCAAAACATATGAAAATATAACTGACATCATGTCAATGGAATTATTAGCTCCTTGGTTTGCACAAAAATAAGTTGTGATAATGCATGCAACTCAGCATTGCAATATCTAGCCAGATGAATTGTACAAAATATTGAAAAACAAATCAAAGGTGTCTAAGAAAATACTCCTTTTCAGTATCAACATTCAAATTATCTTAGAACTATATCCAGATTATCCAATATACACAAATAGTTCAGAGCTGAGGAAAAAATAACAATTGAGAGTACATAGATTACATGAAAAGCTAAAATTTAGTCAAGAGCCACTCCAAGAGTTAAAATTGAACTTCAAGAAGTGTTCGAATGCAATGTTCAATATTTTGAAGGTTGGTATGTACTTAGACAACATGATCCTCTCCTTATTACATGCATACTGGGCATACTAAGACATTATCTAAACTACTGCAGTGTTTAATCTAATTGGTGAGAAAATGATCTAAAGCTGTTGGAGCAAAAACATAAAGTTCTCAGTTGTAAGTTTTTGTCATAACTGTTATTATAATTTCCCAGTATTTCTTGACAAAAAGTACTGCAAATTATTTATCAACAGAAAGTCAGCATCAAAATCTTTACAATCTACGATTTGGTAATTAATATCAGTCATCTGTATTTGCTACAGAAGTCCACTTCTTTATTATAGACTTATAGTACAATGATGCCTTTAAGCAAACAAGGATCATTAGCGCATGTCAAACAAGGTTATATTTGATGACTAATCAAAGTAAGATAGAAGAAATAAGATAGTTTTAACTCAAAAAGTTACTTTAACATACACTGTTTCTGTAGATTTATTCTCACATTTTATTAACAAAAAACCACATCCAAATATTAAAAGTAAAAATACCGTTTCTTTCCATTCTGATGAACTATCATGGGATTGACCACCCATTCTTGTCCATCTACATCTATATCCATTTTCACCCAGCTCTTCTCCATTTTCTCTGTACCAAGTACTCCCATCTTCATTAGTGCCGGACTCCTTAACATTTTCATTTAACAAGCTGATACCCCAGTCCTTCTCATTTGCTATACCAGTGTCTGTTTAGGAACCAGTGACACAAACATACATAATATTCAACATTCCAGGACTGACTAGTAGAAAACATGTAAGATAGGCTTCGATCATCGTTTGGAGCAAACAAAAGGACTACATCAATGATAAACTACCTCTTTTGGGTGGGGTATCTCGTGACTGTGGACCAGAATTTCTTGGGGAGCAACGAGGAGAGAACTTTTCCTGCTTCAAAATGGACCTGTGGCCATCATGGAATAAAAGCAAAGTAATAATTGGGAAAAAGTTGCAGTTAACGTAGAACAGTATATTGTAAAAAGTAAAAAGAAAAAACAATTAATATTCATAACATAACATTTTCCACAAACAAAGGAGCATCCTTCATTTTCTGAAGCAAACTGTGAAAAGTCGGTAATGCATATAGAGAAAGTAAAAAAAAAAATGAACAGTAAGCTTAGTTCTTCCAAGCTTTGGAATATAGTTCAGATCATTTCAGCACCATGACAAGTTTTATGCATCTCAATTCTTACATACTGTACCAATATGAATAAAACAAATTAATCTCTTATCAAGTATGTACATTCTGGAGATCTAAGATCACACCAGAACCACACATTCATACGATTAATTCATTTTGACTGCTAAAACCGTTT
Source organism: Lathyrus aphaca (assembly GCA_963966055.1). Classification (NCBI taxonomy): domain Eukaryota; kingdom Viridiplantae; phylum Streptophyta; class Magnoliopsida; order Fabales; family Fabaceae; genus Lathyrus; species Lathyrus aphaca. The sequence goes on from OZ014524.1 coordinate 16,632,638, forward strand.
TCAATTTTCATCAACAGGGAGAATGCAGACAAGATGCAAAGTTCACCTAATTACAATAACAAATTTGATCACAAGAAACATAAAATTGATTTTAACTATGAACATACGGTGGAGAAGCGAACGGCATTGCAGCTGGAGTAGCTCGAGTTCTAACTCTATGAACGTGAGGGTTTTTCTTCGGATCGAATCTCCGTTCCTCGATTTTCTCAGGTCCACTCGTTCTACGAATCGGAACAACCGAGTCAGAACAACAACATCGAAATTCGAGGTTACCGATTCGAACTCGTTCCGCAACGGAAAACATCTTTCTTCGCTTTCTCCGGCATAGCTCCGGGAAGTAATTGTTCGGTAATAGTGCAACATTGAGCCGTGTTGCTCTGAGCTTGAAATCGAACTGCGTTGTTGAGAAGCCTCTAGAGCTCGCCGCCATTAGTGCAAAATTAGTAACATTGACAAATAAAGCGCAATGCAATGCAGTTGAATGTGTAGCTGAAAATCGTTCTCCTCTGTAACCGTTTTCGGTTAGAGTATAATAGTAGTGAGGGTAAAATTGGAATTTAAAGAGTGTGAGTGTGATGAGGGAATGTTTTGAAGCATTTGATTTTGATCTGAGAGTGAGAAAGTGGAAGTGGAAAAGAGGAAGAAAGGGGAAACAAGAGTGAGAGCGATGAGATCAGATCCGAGCATGGCTACGAATCCCGAGGTTTGCTCAGTGAATACATATACACGTGAGCAAATGGGTCCCGCTACTTTTTCTGTCCCTTGTTCTTATTCCACTTTCGTTTGCCACGTGTCGTGTTTTCACACGGTATATCACTGTTCTATTTCTTTTGTTACTTTTCAATTTTATATTTTAATAAATATAAAAAAATTGATGCTCTCTTTTGTTTCTCATCTAAAGCATGCTCAAAGCAATCCCATACTGTAGTTGATATCTTTTTCTATATGTTTGGTGTCTATGATCTTTCTCCCTATGTCAATGCAAGTTCCTTTGCTTAGAATTTCTTTACAAATCGCAAATATTCTCAAATATGATTTTTATTAGAGGGTTTGATCTTATTCGTCATCATTTTTGTCCTGTCAAATGGTTTGTTTATTGATCATATCGATGCAATTCAATCAGTTGTCCATATGGACAACTTCCTTCGAAAATTATTACACATATAAACTCTAAAAATATAATTTTCAATCATCACACAAAATACGTCTTTGTTTGATTTGATCATTCTAGTTATAACTAAATTGACAAATGTGGTTACTCGTGGTTTTTAAATAACAAATATGTGTCCGATAATTACCATTAAGAATCCTCCTGTCATACCCAAAATTTATTATACTTATACTATTTTATTTTCTGTTTACTAACCATTATTATCCGAATTCAGGGTTTGCACGACTGTCGTTTTCAATTGAGATTGTCAGCGTGTGTACAATGTTTCAGAGTGGAGTGTGTGTGTGCAATTCTAAAAATCAGCATGTTACGTGAATGCATTTCATCTGATTATCACCATCATTTTCTTAATTATTTTTTCAAACAATTAATTTTTTTAGCCCATTATAGATTAGTCCATTTACCTTTTCCTACACACAAAAAAAATCATTTTATTATTATCATTTCCTATTTTCTTTTTATTATTATTCTCTCTATTATTTTTATTACTTTTACTATTATTATCATTATTATTATTTTTTATTATTATTATTATTATCATATTTCATTATTATTATCCAAATTTATTTTTCATTTTATTATTATTATTATTATTATTTGTATTATTTTTTAGTTATTATTATTATTACTATTATTACTATTATTATTAGGATTGTTTTGTTTTTTCAGCCAATTACCCAATACCCCACACAACTCCACCAAACGCATATGTCACATTTTTTCAGTCCCACTTTTATCAGCTCTCAATTCACAATTTCATATGATTTACCATGTGACCCCACAACATAATGTTTCTCAGCAAGTTTTTTTCCACCCAAAACAGAATTCGTACGATGACCACAACAACCACCTGAATAACAAATTTTCAAAACGTCTCACACTCAGCTCCAAACGCATACCGCATACGCACCAAGAATCACCTCATAAATTCACCTGCACATGGAATCAAAATCCAGCTTATAAACATAATTTTATCCAATCGTTGCACCCAAGTATGCCTTTTATACCCCTGCATAATCCCTCTATATAAGCAGCCCTTCATTCTCTTCTTCCTCAAGCTTGGATCAACCTCTAAATGCCCTACATAAATCCAATACAGACAAGCTTCAAAAATTTCCAAAAAAAACAGAATAAAATCTCTCATACAAAACCCAAAGTTCATCTGCAAAATCAAACTTCCTTCAAACCGACGAACAATACTCTTCAAAAATTAAAAAATCACACCCTTCATTATCCATCACCACCATAACCCGTATACACATAAATCTAAACACACAAAAAATCATCATAATGCAAACCGAAACTCACTGTTAGCCTTCTTCAACTCAGACCCTCAAACTTAAAAACTCACAGATCCACCATAACCATAAAGCAAAAAATCTGAACCAAAACCCAAACCAAATTGTTTCAACCGACCCGTCGCTGAGAGTGAGATTCATCGAAACCAACCGAAATCCGAAACAAAGAGTGAATCGTCGAACAACACCAAAGCAGATTGAAACCACAAACCGGAAATCTGAAACTGTCGAAATCTCTTTGTGAAACCACAAAAATCAAACGCGTGAGGTGAAAGTGCGAACCAGACCAAAAATGTAACGCTCCGATTCGATAATTCCCATTTTTGTTGGAGTCTTTTATTTTAATTGAGTAATTATTATTCTGTTTGTGAAATTAATATGATGATAAGATATGTTGATGAATTAATGTGATATATTGTGTTGTGAAATTTTACCGTTTTGTGGATTTCCGGGTAAAATTGGATAAGAGGGTATTTTAGACTTTTGTTAATTAATGATAAGTTAGAATTAGTAGAATTGGTATTTTTGTGAGAGAATTGATATTTGGTTGGAAAGAGTAGAAAATAGAAATAATAAGAGTAAGAATAGAATTAGAGAGAAAAGAGTATAAGTTGTGAGAAAGGGAAAGAAAATGAAAGATAGAAAGAAAAAGAGAAGAAAGAAAGAGGAGAGAAAGAGGAAAGAAGAGAAAAGAGAAAAAGTTGGAAAAGCTTCAAGATTGCTCCAAGGAATCAGAATAATCGGGTAAGGGTGATAAGCATTGTTATCTTAATATAGTGTATGATTATGTATGTGTTTGATTGGTTGAGTTTTGGTTTTGATGAGAGTTAGAGAAGATGAATAGTTAGGGTTTGAGAGAAAATGTGAGAAATTGGTGGATTAATCGGTTAGAACTTGATATAATCGAAGTATGATGTTAGATACATGCTATTGATCATGTTTGTATGAGTTTAGAGAAGTTTTGGAGTGATTAGGTTGGACTGTTCGCAGCTGGTGTGTTGCTGAAATCGCAGTGGTCGTTCAGCGAAAGTTCCAGGGTGATTTTCGCTCAGCGAGCAAGAGGGCGCTCAGCGAGCCTGTAGGTTTTTGAGGGATTATGTGTTTTAATCCATAGCTTGAGTTTCGGGTATTCATTTTTAGCGATCCTTATATCGATTCGAAGCTAAAAACATGTATAATCTATTGATACTAAAATATGTAATTTTTAGCCGACTTTTTCCCGACTTTTCCGATAAAACGTAAATGAGTTAATTATGAAAATGTGGGTTTGTTATAATGTTGTGTCCATTGGGCAAGTGATTACTATGCTTAAATTGTATGCATATGTATGTTAATGGTATGTGTTGAATGCATAACTATATTGTGAATATGTATGCATTTTCAAGAATGTTGTGTGTCATTTTGGATATAAGCATAATGTATGTATTCTTGTGCCGTGGATTCTTTGTGAATCCGTTGTAGCATCGTGTGCTCATGTGGAGTGTGAGCGATGACTACAACAAGATCGTGTGCCCATGTGGGGTGTGAGCGATCGGATCGTGTACCCATGTGGGGTTTGAGCGATCGGATTGTGTGCCCATGTGGGGTGTGAGCAATCCAGAAACATCGTGTGCCCGTGTGGGGTGTGAGCGATGGGTGATTTATTCACATTGATTGTGTGCATGTGTGGGGTGTGAGCAATCGGATTGTGTGCCCGTGTGGGGTGTGAGCAATCCTGAAACATTGTGTGCCCATGTGGGGTGTGAGCAATGGGGAACATCATATGCCCGACGGGGAGTTACTTTAGGTAACAAGCGATGATTCTATCTGGTTCCTGAGTGAACTTGCTAAATGTTGAGTCGGTACCGCATTACATCTGCATAGAGTCGTATGTCGGTCTCTATGAGTTGCATTTTATACATTGTATGTATATGCTGAAATAAACATGATTGTGCATATGTTTATTTGGAATGTTGTGAAATGATTGGTATGTGTGAAGGACATACTTGCGGATATATATATATATATATATATATATATATATATATATATATATATATATATATATATATGCATGTTGATATGTATATATGTATGTGATTTTATACGTTGAATGTATATGTGTGATTTAAACATAGCTTGTCGAATGTTTATGCGGAATGAATGTAAATTAAGAATAGACATCAATAATATAAGATTTATGTGTATTGGTAAATGAAGATACATTGCGATGTATGTGGGTTATGTGAACATGGTTGGATATGATTTGTGTTATATGAAAGAAATGGTGATAAATATGCGTATAAGTATGCTTTATGTTGTGTATGAATGATATGTTGTGGTGAGAATATGTTGATGTATATGTTATATGTTGTGATATATAATTATATGCAATATTATTATGATAATGTTTCTCACTCTTCTGCTGTTTTATGATGCTCTACGAGGCATTGCAGATTAGGTGTGCCGGAGTCGTTTTTGTGAAGCTTGTCTTCATATCTTTTGGTCGGTCGGCTCTGATATGTAGCACCGGGTAGTTAGGTGGCCTTGTGCCTTTTGGGGATACATTTGTATATGTATTCGTTGTGGATATGTTTTGTATAACATGATATATTTGTACGCTTCTAACTTGTAGATATATTTTGATAAATATATAAGTTGAAGTTGTTGATGATTTAAGTTTTCCGCTGTGCAATTTATAATTGAGATATGGGTGTAAGGATTGAAATTCCTTTGTGGATAGCTACCCCATTGTTGCATATCTGTTTGAGCAGGTGTTGTATGTTTTAATTTCACGTAATGTGGCATGCTCCTTTTTATGCTTGATTTAAATTATACTCTGACGAAATTTTATCTATGCCTAAATGATTTAATGTATTATTTGGGGATATAAAAAGGGGGTGTTACATTAAGTGGTATCAGATCCAGTGTTCGAGTCAGTTGTGTCTGTCTTGATGTTGTTGTGATTGAACTTTTGTTTAATCTTGTTGTTGTCTTGGGAATAATCAGAATATGACTGGTAGAAATGACAATGTGATGGCTGCTGCTTTGGAAGCAATGGCTAGGGCGGTGCAGGGAGCGCCAAATGTGAATGCTAATGATGAGTTCAGGAAGAATCAACCGCCGGTTTTCAAGGGGAGGTTTGATCCCGATGGTGCTCAGAACTGGTTGAAGGAAGTTGAGAGAATCTTCCGAGTGATGGATTGTGCTGATGGAAGTAAGGTGAGGCTTGGTTCTCACATGTTGAAGGAAGAAGCTGATGACTGGTGGGTCGGTAGAAGTCTTGCTTTAGAGGAAGAAGGTGAAGAGATTACATGGGAAGTTTTCCGCACTGAGTTTTTAAGGAAGTATTATCCTGAGAGTGTTAAAGGAAATAATGGGAAGAAATTCCTTGAGCTGAAGCAAGGTAGTATGTCAGTGGGTGTAAGGATTGAAATTCCTTTGTGGATAGCTACCCCATTGTTGCATATCTGTTTGAGCAGGTGTTGTATGTTTTAATTTCACGTAATGTGGCATGCTCCTTTTTATGCTTGATTTAAATTATACTCTGACGAAATTTTATCTATGCCTAAATGATTTAATGTATTATTTGGGGGTATAGAAAGGGGTGTTACAGAAAACACGAGCAGAGAAATGAACGAGAGGTGTAAACAAGAGCGAGAGAGTGAGGTGTGAATGACAATCGTGAAACTGAGTTAAAAAAACCACCACCGTAAACAACCGAAAAACGCAGAGCCGAAACCGCCTTGAGTGAAAGGAGTCTGCCGCCGCTGAGATTAAGATCTGAAGGTGGGTTGTTCTGCGTATCTATTCTGATTTGATTTTGAAACCGTGTCCTTGTTTTTATTGCTTGTCATTTTTAATTTTTTTATATTTGTTTTATTGTATGGTTGTTGATTCATGATTGTCAAAAGCTGACATATGCATCAAACAGTTGGGCAAAGTCCATAATTCTGAGACCTTTGTTTTAAACCCCGTGTCAATGGTCGTGTAGTATGGACTCCCGAGAAATTTGCTCTCGTGGGTTGTCGATACAGAGATCTCACCCAAAAGAGATTCATATGGGGGAGTCAATCAACCATCATGCTTATGGCGTGTGTGATGAACAACCATATGAATTGACAACTTTGGGGTTCCTAAAACTCTAGATTCAACCCAGTGAGTTCCTGATCACAGTATCCTCCAACCGTACCTCGGACTCATGAATTCCCGTGGTTAAAATTCTGGATTAAATCAAGACTCTAATCTTGTGATCCTGGATTTTGACATTACATATCATTTCATTTGCATTAATTGTTCATCTTGCATTTCATTCCAAATCTGAAAACTCATTTCATGTTCCTTCATCTTCAGTAAATCAAGGTGGTTTCCCGACGCCCGTATCTAACTCGAGCCAACACTAGAAGAATCATGGATCAGATTCAACAAGAGCAAGCTGTTATGAGGGAAGAGATTGACTCGGTCAAAAGCAAGATTGACCAGATTTATGAGACTATACAAGCCTTGGCTAGAATGGAAGAACGTCGCGAAGCCACTGCCGCAATTAACAATGTTCTCGTGCAAGGATCTACCTTGCACTCAATGCCTTCAGTTCTAGTTCCAAATCTTTTGTTTTATGGTTTGCCTCCAGGATTCACTCCCGCTATTGAAGAAGTCACTTCTCAACCAATACCTACCTCTGGTGTTACTGTTGGTGTTATTCCTCAAGCTCAACCCGCTGTCACTCAGATTCAAATTCCTCATGCTGAAGAGAATCAACAAGTTGGGTATGAGATGCATATTGTTGTTCCAATCACCAACCCTCATGTTGTTCAAGAATCTGAAGCTATGAAGATGTGTCGTGAGTTAGCTGAAAAACTACGAATCATGGAATGACACAATTCAACTTCTCTGAGTGCCTCAGACATGTGCTTAGTTCCAGATGTTGTGATTCCTGATAAGTTCAAATTTACCTGAATTCGAGAAATACAAAGGCCTCAGTTGTCTTGAACTCCATTTGAGTATGTATTGCAGAAAAATGGCCGCTCAAGCCAAATATGACAAGCTCATGATCCATTGCTTCCAAGACAGTCTGTCTGGAACATCTCTAGAATGGTACATGCAACTTGAACGCAACAATGTGCGCACATTGCTTGCATTATCTGATGTGTTCAAAAAGAAATACAAGTACAACACTGACTTAGCTCTGAATCATACTCAACTTCAGAGTATGGCTCAAAAGGAGAACGAATCCTTCAAGGAGTACACACAATGTTGGAGGGAGCTAGCTGCCATAGTGCATCCGTCATTGGTTGACCATGAATTGATTAATATTTTCATGGGTACCTTACAGGGGAAATACTAAGAAAAGCTGATCAACAGTGTATCTTCTGGTTTCTCAGACAGGGTGATTGTCGGTGAAAGAATTGAAGAAGGTCTGAAAAGTGGAAAGATTCAAGGAGGTTCTAGCCGTCTAGTTGGAGTCAAAAATCCTTTTAACGGGTACAAGAAGGGCAAAGAAAATGCCATATCTTCTCAGAGTGGGAAACCTCAACAAAGTGTACCTACTTCAATCCCCTACTACCAGTACCCGTATGTTGTCGCTGCACAATATGCTCTTGTGCCTTATCAGCCAGTTCCTCCAATGCCTTATCAGCCAACTATTCAAGCTCTATTTTCGCCTCAGATGCCTTACCAACAGTGTCCATATCCTCAAATTGCAGTTGCGTAATATGCACCTGTTTCATACCAGCAACCGAGTTATCCACAACAACCTCAGAATCAACAACGACGTGCTCCTCAATAACGTCAACCAAATCAGCAGAGGAGGCCCGATAGAAACTTTAATCCACTGCCTATGTCATATGGCGAGATCTTTAATGGGTTCATGGCAAATTAATTTCTTACTTTGAGGGATATGCCACCTCAAACTGGTATCCCCCGTGACTATGATGTCAATGCTCACTGTGGGTATCACAAAGGTGCTCAAGGTCACACAATTGAGAACTGTAAGTCCTTCAAGCACAAAGTTCAAGACCTGGTCGACTCTAAGGATCTCACCTTCACTCAAAGGAATCTGAATGTTCAGAACAATCCAATGTCGTTGCATAGGGCCTGCAAAAGAAAGCTTTTGAAGGGGTTGTCGAAGACCAAGCTGAGTAGTATCCAACTTTGAAGAAGAAAATCAAATCAAGAGAAGTGCATGACTCAAATCAAGGCAGTCGTCATGCCATTTATCATTTTGCGTTCTTGTTATTTTGGTATTGTTTGTTTAAGTACTATTTGCTTTGAACATTGTTATTAGTATTTGGTTTTGTTAATATTATGTTTATGCATGTTTTGAATTAGTCTATTCGCATTCACTCATCATTTATCATTTAACATAAAATCACAAAAATATTTCCTCACTTCACTTTAGCAAAGATTTGAGGGAGGATGATGAAGACTAAATAACCATAATTGTTGTGGTATGCTTTCGGATAAAACCTCGTCAATGATGTACATACGTTTTTTCAAATCCCCAAACACTAGAGAGATAAGGAGTTAATCCCTAGTCAACCACTTCGAGCCTAAAAGTAGGAGTTTCTTTCGGATACAAACCCTTACACTTAACTCGGGGCAGGGTAGTTATTCAGTTAACCTGACTACAATTTCAATTTGCAAGATGAGACGTCCCGTCGGAGGACCATCAACAAATGACTTGGCAGTCACAACATTCAACAAAATTCAACAAAAAGATAAAAAAGAAAAAACCGCTAAGTCGAGCACCCAAAGGGAGACTTAAGTGAGAGAAAAAGAAAACCCCTAAGTTGAGCACCCAAAGGGAGACTTAGTCAACAAAAAAGAAGAAATCAAGAAAACCGCGGAGTCGAGCAACCAAAGGGAGACTTAGTCAACAAAAAAGAAGAAATCAAGAAAACCTCTAAATAGAGCACCCAAAGGGAGATTTAAGCGAGAACAAAAAGAAGAATCAAGCAAGAAAAGGAGCTCAAATCCTCAACAAAGAAATAACAAAGATCATGTGACCATCATCAAGAATCAAAGGGTCACCGACAACATCATGACAAAATAAGATGACTGCCACTTCCAATCGAAACTTGAAGCTTCATCTTCATCTTTACAAAGTCAAATCCCTTTTGGAAGACAAATGTGTTAATTGAACGTAGGACTCGAGTACATCACGAAGAAGGGGTGGGTACAAATCAAACTTTGAGCCTTATATCTTTTGTTTCAATAACCATGAACCAGACCACGTTACAACCCTCAAAAGACCTAACTAAGGCAAGACTTATTCTAAAAGCATGCTACCAACAAGGTTGCGTAAACTGACTCCCATATATTTGATAATCTTCAATCTTGATAGCACATTCTTCTTGTTGCATATTTCAAACATTTGCTAAATCGACACCATGTTTGGACTAACGGTCCATTCGTCACACTATCACAATCATTCAAATAAATTGACCTTTTCAAGACTTGCATGAACGTTTCATTAACATTACCATTTGCCTATGAACAATTTAATTTCAAATCAGTGTTGGACATCAAAGCAATTCCAATAAGGGGAAATCAAAAGAGGAACTTGAATCAAGACTACATCAAAATCCTTTCAATCAGAGGCAAGACCCTTAACAACTCAATAAGGGGCAAATCATCTTTAACAACTCAATTAGGGGAAAATCATCTTGAACAACTCAATCAGGGGAAGACTCTACCAAAGCCATACATCAGGGACAAGTCAGGTCTTAGTCACTTTCAAAGCTTTCCCACCAGAATTCTTTCAATATCCTATAGACAGGGGCAAGCAAACAAGGATCAAATCTTCTTATCTCTACTCCTCAGCTGAACAAGCAGTTTTTGCCAGACGTTGATAATCATTCAAAGCAAAGCAGTCTTCTTGCATCGGTCAAGTCGCTTCGTTCATCAACAATCAATCGAACTTGGAGCATCCAAATCCATCTTTTGACCATACATTGTCGAAAATTGAGTGTCGAGAATCAAACCCTTCCATCCACCCAAAGTCCAATCATTATCGGCAACTACCAAAAAACCATCATGCTGGCACCTTTCATCAAATCGTCAGCACTTCATATGCATCATTATGCATCATCAACACCATACACATCATTTGCATACATAAACGAATCTGATTTTTCATATCCTTAACATTTCAACTTACTTCTCATTCCATAAGCATTTGCATCGTATTTCCATCATTATGGAATACCATTTTCAAAAACAAACATACATAGAAGCATAAGTCACGATCCAAGATCAATCGAAGATTCCAGACCTCTCCTCAACAAATCCAGCGGGCGTTCCCCATGGAAGTTTTCTCTTCAACTTTTGTTATTGAAACTCCATTTCTCAGTCATTTAGTATTTCTCCAATAATTTTTTTACCAAGTATTGTTCAGTGGCCATCCCCCATTGGATAATTCTCTTCAACATTTTGTAAATCTCCCCAAGCAATTTTACTCATTATACCATTATTCCTCAACCAGTTTGTTTGTCATCCTTTTGGTGATAGACATTTATTCAATTTTGTTTACCTGTCATCCTATTGGTGTCGGGGATCGTCATACCATCCTTTTAGTGGTAATGATTTATTTACATTTCAGTCTACCTATCATCCTTTTGCTGCCGGGGTCGCCTTATCATCCTTTTGGTGATAACGATTATTTAATTTTCAGTCACTCGTCATCCTTTTGGTGTCAGGGTCACCTTATCATCCTTTTGGTGATAGCGATTATTTAAATTTTGGTCACTCGACATCCTTTTGGTGTCGAGGTCGCTATATCATCCTTTTGGTGGTAGCGATTATTTAAATTTCAGTCACTCGTCATCATATTTGGTGTTGGGGTCGCATTATCATCCTTTTGGTGATAGTGATTATTTAATTTTCTGTCACTCGACATCCTTTTGGTGTCGGGATCGCCTTATCATCCTTTTGGTGATAGCGATTATTTAAATTTCTGTCACTCGACATCCTTTTGGTGTTGGGGTCGCCTTATCATCCTTTTGGTGATAGCGATTATTTAAATTTCTGTCACTCGACATCCTTTTGGTGTTGGGGTCGCCTTATCATCCTTTTGGTGATAGCGATTATTTAAATTTCTATCACTCGTCATCCTTTTGGTGTCGGGGTCGCCTTATCATCCTTTTGGTGATAACGGTTATTTAATTTTCAGTCACTCATCATCCTTTTGGTGTCGGGGTCGCTTTATAATCCTTTTGGTGATAGTGATTATTTAATTTTATGTCACTCGACATCCTTTTGGTGATAGCGATTGTTTAAATTTTTGTCACTCGACATCCTTTTGGTGTCGGGTCGCCTTATCATCCTTTTGGTGATAACAATTATTTAAATTTATGTCACTCTGCATCTTTTTGGTGTCGGAGTCGCCTTATCATCCTTTTGGTGGTAGAGATTATTTAAATTTCTATCACTCGTCATCCTTTTGGTGTCGGGGTCGCCTTATCATCCTTTTGGTGATAACGGTTATTTAATTTTCAGTCACTCATCATCCTTTTGGTGTCGGGGTCGCTTTATAATCCTTTTGGTAACAACGATTATTTAATTTTTTGTCTACCTTCATCCTTTTGGTGCGGGATCGCCTTATCATCCTTTTGGTGATAGCGATTAATTTTATTTTCAGTCAACTTATGTCATTTTTGTGTCACCCACCTTTCCAGTTTTAATCGTCCTCTTGCATCATTAATCTTTCATCATTTTCTTCTTTTTCAGACAAATTCAAAGTCTTTTAGTATCTAATTGTCTTATACCTGGGAAGTATGAATGCGAGTCAGTTCACCTTACTCGGTCTAAGCCAATTCAATAGGGGCAACTGTCATACCCCAAATTTGTCCTACCTGTACCATTTTATTTTCTGTTTACTAACCATTATTCAAAAATCCAAAAATAGGTAATTTCTGCTTATTGTCTGAATTCAGGGTTTGTGCGATTGTCGTTTTCAATTGAGATTGTCAGTGTGTGTGCGGTGTTTCAGAGTCGAGTGTGTGTACAATTCTAAAAGTCAGCGTGTTGTGTGGAGGCATTTCATCCGATTATCACCATCATTTTTTTCTTCTAAACAATTACTTTTCTTAGCCCATTATTGGTTAGCCCATTTACCTTTTCCAACACAAAAAAATCATTTTATTATTATCATTTCCTATTTTCTTTATATTATTATTATCTCGATTATTTTTATTATTTTTACTATTATTATTATCATTATTATTATTATTATTATTATCCAAATTTATTTTTCATTTTATTATTATTATTATCATTATTATTACTATTATTATTAATTACTATCATTAGTATTGTTTTTTAGTTATTATTATTAATTATTATTATTATTGATCTTACCTGATCAGAAGGACCTTCCAGCAATTGGACGTGAACAACTAGGTTGGTGGAATGGAGGGGTCTACCTGCAAGGCGCTCCGATGCCAAAGTTAATAGAGGTACAACAAAAGGTAAGTTAGAAGAGTTAAATCAGAATATCTTACCCTATAGTGAAAAAGGTATTTATAGTGAGCCCCCAACGCTGGGCCAAGGTCCTTCCTTGGGCTGGATCAGCGAGGCCCAAGGAAGGACTGCCAAGGAACACGTAAGGAGCGTGAAGACATAACAACTGGTCTGGTCCTTGGTCCATCTGCCCCTATCTTTCAGGAGATAATGGGGGACAGTTGGGTGACGTGGCAAGTGGAATGGTAGATTTGTTCTCTGCCCGTCTCGCAGAGTGTGTGCCCGACTCATGGAATGTATGCCCGATCGTTAAGGAGTTTCGCCCGTCCAACAAGTATACTTTCCCGAGCGTATGGGCATCTGCTCAACGTATTGGGCCACGACCCAATACAGTCTCTAGAGGCCTAATCCAGAACAGGAGCCCGCCAAGTCGAGTCTCCGAGCCGGAGCAATGAATTATAAAAGAGTCGAGCGCACATTGTGTCGAGGGAGGTGTCATGTTAGATGTCAAGCATATGCCAGTGTCAAAACGAGATATCGTCAAGCCGCTACGGGCGCCGTTCAGATCGTCGGGCACATGGTGTTCTCAGGGGTCGAGGATGCCTCTTTATAGTCGGGGAGACTTGCGGTTGCTCGACGTCGTTCATAATTCTCTTAAACTGATGTGTCTTAGGTATTAATGATGCATCGCTTCGTTTCCAGTGCCAATGTCGGCCTAGGGGCCTAGGTAATGATTACCTGGCGTGTTCGCCCACGCGCTCTTTTAGTATATAAGGGGGGTGGTCCACTTCATTTCAACTTTTCGCTCTTACGTTTAACCGGAAGCTCTGAGAAGAAACCTTCCTCCGCCCGTACCCGCCAACAACACCGCCGCTTTCTGCCTGCGCGCCACCGCAACCTCCCCGTTGTCACAATGTCAGGTAACCTCCCATTACCTCTCTTTTTACGCATTTTTCTGCTTGATAAGTAGTGAAACTCGTGATTTATCTGTTTAGAGTAAGTAAATCCTTGTTTAGAGTAGGTAAATCTCTGTTTTAGGTTAGTTTTTATGTTTTAGACATGAACGTCCCGGGCAGGATTATCATGCTGCGGGCGTAAAACTCATCTATGTATGAATGAACCGGCCAGGATCTTCATACAGTCGATGAAGATCGCAGGCGTTCGATGTGTTCGCCGAGCAAAATCTCTTGATCTTCTAGGGGCTTTTTAAGGGTTTTGTACGCGCTCGAGTGGATGCGAGGACCGTCCCTTCGTTGATTTTAGGGTAGTTTAATGGGATTTCGGGGCGTTCAGCCTTTCGCCCTTTCACTTGAATTGCGATGGAAGGGTGGATTTGATGCAATGTCGAATTCACTTTTCCTATCTGCTTTTCAGGTACAGCCAAGCAAAGACGAGTCGAGGAGGGAGATATCGAGGAAGGAAACGAGCATGTTTCTTCGTCTAGACGTAAAGTCCTGTCGTGGGTCACGAATGAGCCGTTAGAAGAAGAGTCGTACTTCACGGACGAGGTGAATACCGCGTACGTCGTGGTCGAGGACATTGGCCCTGAGGATACCACAAACTGGAAATGTCTTGCTCCTCGGGAAACAAATCGGATATGCCATCGTTTTCCAGGGAAGCAGTTCACCATGTATGAATTCGCTTTCCGAGAAGCGAGTGTTAGGCTCCCCTTTAATGATTTCCAGATGGGGGTCTTCAGGTGGCTCAGGCTGGCGCCCTCGCAGTTGCATCTAAATGTCATCGCTTTCATCCGGGCATTCGAGTTAGTCTGTCGGTTTCTCGGTGTCGCATGCACACTGCCCCTTTTCTTTCATATCTTCCACCTGCAGTGGTCAGGCGCAAGGGGGCGTCATAGTTGGGTGTCTCTAAAACAGCCTGTCAGATTATTCAAGACGTTCGTTGATTATGCCCGTCATTTTATGGGGCAGTGGTATGTGGTAAAGCCACTCACTCGATTCGCCCTCAACACTCTTTACTATTATAAGCGCGATGCCAATGGCGAGGAAAAACTCATGTCGAGGATCCCCTTGAGATGGCAGCCCGACCATTTCAACTTGTCGACCAGCCACTACCGAGTCATATATTCGAGCATGGGGGTCGAGGATCGGCTGACCTACAAGAGGCTGGTGAAGTATGTTCAGAGCTTCAGCTTGGCGGTCTGAGTGGACCAGCAAGGCAATCCCTATCTCTTCTTTGTGAATTGGGCATGAAAGGCTTGTTCATATAAACTTTCATTTGATTTCTCCTTATCCTTACTTCTTTTTGTTAATCTCAGTTCAAGAACTTCTAATAAATCCTGTAATTATTCAATCTTCATCCCATTAAGATTTTCAAATTCCTCCAATAACATGACAATATAATCAAATATAAGAGTCAAAGTTCTTGATATGTTATGAGTCTTAATCAATAGAGTCGGTTGATGAATGATAAAGATAAAATGTTCACTTATGATTGTCGCTCCCAAAGATTTGCATCCTGGTACAAGCGCGAACGGTCGGCGAGAGGGAACAGTGAGAACACACAGCCGTGAACTCACTGGAGATGAAAAGAGTCGCCAGCTAGGCATTTTTATCCCGGAGGAAAGGCAATGCTGCATAGACCTAGAAAGATACGGATAAGACGGTTTGCGAACCAGAGAGACTGAGAAAGGGGGTTGGTTACAACCTGGGAAGGTATTAGCACCCAGATTGTCCGTCGTACTCGACGGGATCCACGCTTAAAAGATTTGTGTTTTAAAGGGGTAGTGTCAGTGCAATCTGTGCATAAAGAGCTGGAAAAGGATGTACAGGTGTCAGTGTAAAAGAAGTGTGAAATGTGATATATACAGTGTCAGTGTAGGAACAAAGATGAGATGCTCGTGATAATGAGGCTAAAGAATGAAGCTGGAAAGAGGGGGAATGTACAGAGACTTTTGTTCGATAACTGTTAAGTTATGCCTACGTATCCTCTCGTGCAATGAGGAAGTCAGAACGCCGTAGTTCGACCCAAAGAGACTGAAAGGTAAATTGACTGATGAACTGCTTACTTGTCTATGCTCAAGTGTATGACCTGTCTGGCTCAGGTGCGAACTGTCTTGCATTAGACGGAAGAAGCAAGTTCTCGTTTATGAGTGAAGGTGATGAGAAAAGAATCCCGGAGGAGGCGATTATTGTTTGTTTTTGTGTTTTCAGTCTTTTATTGCTTTTGAAAGTTTGTCGTAAGTTAATGAGCTTAAGCCTAAACCAATGGGTTAGTAAACTCATCACATCTTCCCTCTGATTAGGGGTAATGAGAGTACCTTAAGTGTGAAGTCAGATTCTCACACTTAATCACCTTTGGTGTAGGATCAAGATCATTAACCTACTTGTGATTATTTAGGTGTTTTTGGTGTTTTTTTGTTTAGTGTTGAGTAATGAGGTTAAGCCATAATCATGGATTAAACAGACCCATTACACCATCCTAAAAGAAGGATGATAGATGAGAATGTTTAAGCTGAGGAAAGCTCCTCAACTTAATCCATGATTAGGGATTAAACTCATGACAAAACAAGCCTTTGATTAAGTGAATTTTAGATTAATGGTATGATGATGAAGTGAGTTTTAGGATTTGTAAGACAACTTGAGGGGGACTTGTCCATTAACACTAGGGTTAGTCCTTCTTAACCAGTTAAGGAAGAATTAGAACCCTAATGCAAGGCCCAAGTTACAAGTGTGATGTCTTAATGATTATTAGATGAATTGATTAAGAGATTTAAACACATTAAGGGTTTAACACTTAGGATTAAAGTTATACACTCCATCCTAAGAGAAGGATGCAGGCATAAGCTTAATCACAAAGCCTTAAAGCCTTTAGGGTTTAGTCCCTGATTATGAGATGAGAAGAGAAGACTCAAAGAGAGACACAAAGGTAAAAAAACTATGAGGGGAGACTAATCAAAACCCTAATTCATTATCATGCTTGGATGATCCTAAGGTTTGTGAGGTTTACAAGAGAAGATCTTCAATGGAACCACCAGGAAGCAGATGAAAGGATCAGGAGAAGCAAAGTGACTTGCTTCATTCAAGAAGTCAAGTCACTTGAAGAAAGAAAGTGGGAAGAAGAAGAATGAGCAAGCTCAAACTCAAACACAAATAGAAATGCAGCAATGGATGCAAGAGAGATGAAAAGAAAAGTTATGAGAAGTGAAGGCAAATTCACTTCTCAAGTTACTTACCACCTGAAATGTTAGAAAGAAATGCAATGCAATGCAAGATGAGATGAAATGGTATGATGCTATACCAAACCAGAAGCATGTTGATGATGATAATGATGCTATGAGATGCTGCAAACATGAGGCAAGACATGGAGATGCTCATACAAGATTATGGATGCAAATGATGCAAGTTAAGGAGCATGAACAAACATGAAATGTTATGAAGCATACAAGACAAATGACATGGCAAATATGAGATGCAATGATCAAACATGTTTTCTATATGTCTTAAGATGTCAAATGGATCACAAGAATGCACAAAATGCAAAGACAAGTCATGTTATGCAAGGGAATGCAAGAAGGATGCAAATGGAAGCCCAAATTAGGGTTCATGGATCAAACATCAAACAAAAACTCAAAACAGAAGCAAACCCTAAGATAAAAAATGGAAAATGCTACCCAAAGAAACCTTAAACCTATAATGAACCACTGCCCAAAGGGGAGCTCTCAACTCCCAACCAAACTCAAGATATGATTTTTCTAAGTTATTAGGGTTTTTTAGGGTTCTTAACAAAAGAAATGCCAAACAATTAGAAAATGCAAGATCAAAACAGGGCCATTTTACCCTAGAAACTACATGCTAAACATAACACAATGCAAGAAGAATCAATGTCTCAACCTTCTCCAATAGGCAGAAATGAATTTTTGAACTTGTGATCAAATTAATGCACAAAATATGATTTAATTCAATGAAAAATTCTTAAAATGCATCAAGATCAAAAAAGAAATTTGGTTTGAAGGTTGGACAATGTTTCTAAATGTCTTAGAACATTTCATGAATTTTTTTTGTAATTTTTAAATACCTAAAAGTATTTTTAATTAATTAATTCCCATTAATCAATTAAAAATAATCTTTTAAATATTTAAAAATACTTTTTTAATGATGAAAAATAAAATAAAAATATTTTTGTGTCATAAAAATTAATAAAACTTTTAGGAAAAAGTTTCATAATTTTTAAGAATTTTTAACTATTTTAAAATAAATGCACAAGTTAAATGAGAAAAAATGAAATAAAAACAAAATAAAATGGAAAGTAATCAGAATGGAGGGATGAGATGCGCCCAGGGTTTGAATCCGTTGACCAGCGCGCAAATGAAGGGCCCAGATGGCTTCTGAGTTAATTAGTTTAATTATAATTAATTAAAACTAATGAAAAAGATTAGGGCATAATGATTAGATCTGGGCCATCCATTCGCGCGGCAAGTCAAACAAGTCAGACCATCCAACGCTCAATATTCAAACTAACATTAATGACCTGAGATTAGGGTTTAATGACTCAGGTGGCCGGAGAAGACTTCCGGTCGTCTTCTCCGGCCAGCACCTCACCGGGAAACTCACCAACTCCCTCAGAACGTAACACAAACAAAATCTATGAATTGGGAAATGATCTCCAACCTCTCACGAATCAAACCCCTCTCTCAAAACAAATTTATTCTTCCTAAACAAGCTGAATCGAAGAGAACAAGTTCTAGGGCACGCAAGCTTCAGAGACAAATTAAATACTCAAAACAAAGCCATTTCAAAAACTAAGAACATCAGGATGATCAGTGAGTCACATAGAACAAGTTTGTAACAAGAAAAATGATTTCTGGAAAAATTAATTTCGAGCTACCTGAGGTTTGGAGCTTTCAACCTGAGAACTTTCTGGCCACCTCTCCTTGTGAAATCCACTCCTTAGGACCTCTTGCAGATGTTTGAGTGCCTTAGAACAATTTATGCTGGCTGGATAGTGAGATTCGACAGCTTCTGCTCAAGCTTGATCAGAAATGGCAATGGTGTTTCTGGAGGCTTCAGGTCATGGTGATGGGTTCTATGTGATCCTGAGGATGAATGGAGAAGGTCTGGAGTGTTTGTTTGTGTGTTTGTGAGCTAGGATGAGAGTTTCGAATGAAACTGCAGAGTGAGGTGAGGAATGGCAGTGGAGTGTTCAGGCTGTTTCAGGCTTGGTTCTTGGTTGCTGGGTGGTCTATGGAGCAAGGTGAGTTGAATGGTGAAGATGGTTGAAGTGTTTTCAGGCTGTGGAGAGAAATTCGAAGGCTTGTGCAAAATGGAGTGTTTTTGTGAATGTTGTGAATGTGTGAGCTTCAGCCTTGCTTCCAGTTATGTTTTGCTTGCAAATTGTCCACATAACTCTCTCTCATTGGTCAGTTGATTTGACATGTGCTTTATGGATAGGTGAGGCCACTTTTGCAATTTGTCAACTCTTGTGTAAGAGAAAGTATGGTGAAGTGCTAGCTTGGTACAAAGCATGGGCTGGCGCAGCAAGGGTGAGGGAGAGGTCTAGCAAAGCTCAGCATCCAAGGCTGCAAGGTGTAAGAAGAATGATCATGAGTTTTTGCAAGTTGTGGCCTTTGGTTCACATGTGACTTCTTTTGCCTAACCAAACATAAACCATAGGCATTCTTGGTTCAAATCTGATTTTCATGACTTAGAGAAAGTTTATGTGCTGGTTTGAAATGAATTAGAGGCTGCAATATGCATTGGTCCATGACTTTGCAAAATTTCCATTTGAAGCATGCCTTGAAAATCAATGATTTTTGCCAACTTTGCATTGCCATAACTTTTGATCCAAGAAGAGTTTGATCATGTTCTTGTACTTTTTGAAAAGGGAAAAATGAGATCTACAACTTTCATGACCAAAGTTTTTCCATTTGAAGCATTTTTGGATCAAGAATCATGGCTTGAAAAATGACCTAAAATGATGCATTCTTGAAAAGTCAACTATGCCCAAAAAGTCAACATTTGCAAAAACCCTAAATTCTTGATTTCTATGAACTTCAACCTTCTTCCATGATCAAATAAAGATCATATACACTCAAAATGATGAAGATCACCCATTGGTTGGGTCATTGGGGGCCTCAGATGCCCTGATTTTGCACTGACTTGTCTGAAAAGTCAACCCTTGATCAGATGACTTCCCCATGGAATTTCTTCATGAAAATTGATATGCATACTCCCTATACCATATAGAGACCAATGGAAACAAGAATGACCAAAAAATTTGGGGTTATGGCCTCTGAAACCAAAACCCTAATTTTCAGTCAACTGTGCAGTCAAACCTGGCTCTGCATCCACTCAAACCCTAGTTCTTGTGATTCCTCTGCAATTTTGACTTTGAGGAGATGGAATATGATATAAGAACACACATGGACCCCTTTGAGTTGATTAGTGGCCTTTGGAATGGCTCAAGATGCTTTGGGATTGCTCAGATCACAAACCCTAGGTGCAGATGCCCTAGAAACTATGCAGTGAATCAAAAATGAGATGTGAGATGATATGATTGTGTTTATGCATATGAGGATGATCACAAGCCATGGTGTGAATGGGTGAGGGCAAATTTGGGATGTTTACAGCTGCCCCTATTCAAACATGAGTTAACTGTGCAGGATGTAAGCGACGGCTTAACAGACAAACAAGATAACTTGTGGTTGAATACCAAAGACAGTCCAAAATTTGCACTCACGGAATGAAGAAGAAAAGGGATATAAATTGTAAATGAAAAAAGTAGAGTATATTGTAAGGTGTGGGCGACGGAGGACGACCGTCGAGCAGAGGACGACTGCTGGGAAAGAGCAATGACGGGGACGGCCGACATGCTGGGGATATGAGTAAAGCCAAGACGGGGACGACCGACTAGCTGGGGAAGATAAAAAGGTATTATGATGGGGACGGCCATCAAGATAAAGTAGGATTCTCTGGGAATTAATGAAACATGACGGGGACGGCCATCAAGTTCATAAAGGTAAAGTAACCAACGATGGGGACGGCCATCAGGTTAAAAGGAAAAGGGACCACGACGGGGACGGCCATCGGGTTAAAGAATAAATGAAATAAACAGATGATGGGGTACGGCCATCAAAGGTGAAGGACGATCACCTAGCAGGGGACGGCTGCTCTGTTGGGGATAAAAGAAATATGATGGGGACGACCATCAAAGGTGGAGGACGACCACCTGGCAGGGTACGGCTGCCGAAAATATCAACGATGGGGACGGCCATCGGATAGGAAAGGTCGACGATGGGGACGGCCATCGGACGAGCATGATGGAGGACGACCATCAAGAAGTGGAGGACGACCACTCAGCAGGGGACGGCTGCTCTCAAAGGTATCATAACACAGGACGAGTGTTAGATAACCAATATCAACAATGGGGACGGCCATTGGATAAAGTTGATGAAGGACGATCATCAAAAGGTGGAGGACGACCACCTAGCAGGGGACGGCTGCTAAAAAAATCAACGATGGGGACGGCCATCGGATGAGCATGATGGAGGACGACCATCAAGAAGTGGAGGACGACCACTCAGCAGGGTACGGCTGCTCTCAAAGGTATCATAACACAGGACGAGTGTTAGATAAAAAGAAAATTTGTTGGTGATCTACTGGGGATAATGTAAACACGGACGAGCGTTTACATCCAAGAAAACAAAAGGTATAAGTGTTTGGTTTTGTTTATAGATTTAAGATGCGGACGAGCATCCTCAAGACTATGATACGGACGAGTATCATGTAGAAACAAACTGACACATGCTCAGAGATGATGATACGGACGAGTATCAACTAGTTAACAAAGAACACGGGCGAGTGTTGCGTCTGAAAGGACTCTTCTGGGGAATAGTAGACACAGACGAGTATCTATATTCAAGAAGACATAAGTGTTTGACACGGTGTATGGATTAAAGATGCGGACGGGCATCCCTAAGACTATGATACGGACGAGTATCATGTAGAAACAAACACTAGACGCACTGTTCTGAGATGATGGTACGGACGAGTACCAACTGGTTAACAAAGAACAAGGACTACTGTCGAATCTGAAAGGACTCTTCTGGGGAATAGTAGACACGGACGAGCATCTATATTCAAGAAGACACAAGTGTTTGACACGGTGTATGGATTAAAGATGTGGACGAGCATCCTTAAGACTATGATACGGACGAGTATCATGTAGAAACAAACACTAGACGCAATGTTCTGAGATGATGGTACGGACGAGTACCAACTGGTTAACAAAGAACAAGGACTATTGTCGAATCTGTGGGGATATGAGTGGTGATGTATACAAGATACGGGCGAGTATCTATACAAGTGTACCATGAGTAGTAAGCATTGTATGAGTGTTTTAACTGCTGGGGAGGGTGACACGGACGAGTGTCAAAAGGAGAAGAGTATAATATGAACAAGTATCTGATATACAAAGTCTAGGCGACTGCGCTGGGGATATGACACGGACGGGTGTCAAGAAAAGTGTATGTATAGGTATATGTGAGTGCAAAGAGGACCTCTTTGGCTTTCTGCTGGGATATGACACGGACGGGTGTCAGGACGTATCTGTAATAAGGATGATTTGTTTGTAAAGAGTATTCAGGCGACTTTACTGGGGAAAGATGGCACGGACGGGCGCCAAAAGGTGTATATACTGGTGTTTGTGATTTGTGAGGCAGCTGCTTTTGCTGGGACTCTGGTGGGGACTCTGGGGGAAAGTAATCTGTGTTCTGATGAATGGTTACTAGTCACAAGCGTTCAATTCACAACATGACTTATGATTATGCTATGCATTTGATTTTTGTCGTAATGCTCCGTATCAGACGGAATGCTACGCTCTGAGGGTATAATATGATGCGAATGCTATGATTATGCAAAGAGGCACCGATCCGGAATTCGGATCCCATTGCCGCGAAGATTTCCTGTTGATCTGCTTGAAATGAACATCCCAGCTGGGGATGAGATCAATGGTAGATCTAATGATGTATCTGTCTGGGGATATAGGTCACTGATTGACATATCCCTATAATACGGGACCCAGCTGGGGTTTGTAGAAGCTTTCCGTACTCTGTTGTGACTTCTCCGTGCGTTGCTCTTCGGAATAGAGGCTTGAAGCTCTGTGGGGAGATGATTCCCTGATTCTTGCATTCTGCTGAGGAAGAATGGTTGGTGCTTCAACTGGGAAATGTTGTTGGTAACTCAGCCGGGGAGAGCAATGGGAGGCAACTCGGCTGGAGAGAAAACATCCTGAGCGTTAAGCCTGCCTGTTGATTTGGCAACTTTGCTGGGGAAAGCAATGGGGAGCAACTCAGCTGGGGATAGAGCATCTCGGATGCTGATATCTTTTGTTGATTAGCCAGCTTGCTGAGATGTAACTTGCATGCCCCAAGTTGCGTTCTGGATACCTGCAATCCTGCAAAGATAAGGAAACGCACAAAAGGTCCCGAGGTATCCCTTACTGGATTCCGTCATAGGAGTTAAGTACTTCCGAGAGTAATCATATTCCCTGCAAGCATGTGTTTTTATTTTTAGAGAAAGGCATCTGTACTTATGCAATCGTATTTTTAGATATATCAGACAATTCTTTGCAAAACATAAATGTAAAAACGAGACATGACTGAAAATCTGATTTTATTAATTCATGTGCCCTGAATTGGCAAGATACAGTCAAGGAAACAAATCTCCTGAAATGAGGAGATTGTTACAAATTGAGAAATAAAGTGCTGGCGATGTTGACGAGGCTTTCAAGGAGCTTCCTCTTCTGCTATGACTCGTATGACAATGACGTTCTTCTCGTCTTGCTTTCTGAAGAAAATTGATTCTAATTGAAGCTTGATCCTTTGGAGCTTACCAAGTTGTAGATGATACAGACGAATTCAGAATGCAGTTGTTCGCTTATTCCCTTGTTTTGCATGGATCGCCCTTCCGGGTTTTCAATCCATCGGGATACCCATTTTTGCCTGAGTTGTCCAATGCGGCTTTTCAACTCAGCGGGTGTACATTTTTTATTCATTTTCCCTTACTTTTGCCCGAGTCTTTTATTCTGTTTTTGACTCGCCGGGATGCCCTATTTTTGCCTGGACTTACATTCTGTTTTTATGTCCAGCGGGTCATTTTATGCGAAGTATTTTTTAACTGCATCTGAATTCACAGGGGACGGGAAATCTTCACCATCCATAGTGCTGAGCATCAGTGCTCCACCAGAGAAAACTTTCTTTACAACGAATGGTCCTTCATAATTTGGAGTCCATTTGCCCCTGTGGTCTGTATGAGGAGGGAGGATTCTTTTCAGCACAAGATCTCCCACTTGGTACTCTCGGTGCCTGACTTTCTGATCGAAGGCCTTCTTCATTCTCTTCTGGTACAACTGCCCGTGACAAATTGCAGCCAATCTTTTCTCTTCGATCAGACTCAGTTGTTCGTATCGGGATCTAACCCATTCTGCTTCACTCAGTTTAACATCCATTAGTACCCGTAGAGAGGGTAATTCAACTTCAACTGGTAGGACTGCTTCCATACCGTACACAAGTTGATACGGTGTTGCCCCAGTGGATGTCCTGATTGACGTGCGGTACCCATGCAAGGCAAACGGTAGCATTTCATGCCAGTCTTTGTAGGTGACTACCATCTTCTGCACAATCTTCTTAATATTCTTATTGGCTGCCTCGACAGCGCCATTCATCTTTGGCCTGTAAGGAGAAGAATTGTGATGTTGGATCTTGAAGTCCCGGCACAGCTCTGCCATCATTTTGTTGTTTAAATTGGAACCATTATCAGTAATGATTCGCTCGGGCACTCCGTACCGACAGATGATATCTCTCTTCAGGAATCGGGCTACCACTTGCCTAGTAACATTTGCATATGAGGCTGCTTCAACCCACTTGGTAAAATAGTCAATGGCGACCAGGATGAATCTGTGACCATTTGAAGCAGTCGGCTCAATCTTGCCAATCATATCAATGCCCCACATGGCGAAGGGCCATGGTGAAGACATGATGTTCAAAGGATTGGGAGGCACATGCACCTTGTCTGCGTAGATCTGGCATTTGTGACATTTTCTGGCATAGGCACAACAGTCTGCATCCATCGTGATCCAGTAATAGCCTGATCTTAACAACTTCTTGGCCATGGCATGCCCTCCTGCGTGGGTACCAAAAGATCCTTCGTGCACTTCATGCATCAACAAATCTGCTTCCGTCTTGTCAACACATCTGAGGAGTACCATGTCAAAGTTCCTTTTGTATAAAGACCCATCAGTGTTCAGAAAGAAACTACCAGCAAGCCTTCTCAAAGTCTTCTTATCATTGGAAGATGCCCCAGGTGGGTATGTCTGATCCTCCAAGAAGCACTTAATGTCATGGAACCAAGGCTTATCATCTTTTACAACATCCGCTGCAAATACATATGCTGGTCTGTTGAGTCTGGACACTGAAATCTGAGGTATAAAGTTAGCGGCTTGAACTTTGATCATGGATGAAATGGTAGCAAGAGCATCCGCAAACTGATTCTCGTTCCGAGGGATATACTCAAGCTTGACTGTTGTGAAGAAAGTCAATAACCTCCTTGTATAATCCCTGTAAGGTATCAGATGATCTTGGTGGGTGTACCATTTCCCGTTGGTTTGATTGACTACCAAAGCTGAATCTCCGAATACGGTCAATGTCTTGATCCTGAGGTCAATGGCTTCCTCAAGACCCATAATGCAAGCTTCGTATTCAGCTTCGTTGTTAGTGCAGTTGAAAGTGAGTCTTGCCGAGAAAGGCATGTGAACTCCTTTTGGTGTAATGAGTACTGCACCAACACCACGGCCATTCATGTTAACAGCCCCATCGAACATCATAGTCCATTCTTCCTCCGGGTCAGGCCCTTCGGTGTGAATAGGCTCCTCGTGATCTTTTGATTTAATGAACATGATGTCTTCATCAGGGAAGTCAAATCTCATAGGCTGGTAGTCATCAATGGGTTGCTCAGCAAGATATTCAGATAGTACACTGCCCTTGATGGCTTTCTGAGATGTGTACTGTATGTCGTATTCTGTAAGGATCATTTGCCATCTTGCAACCCGTCCGGTAAGTGCTGGCTTCTCGAAAATGTACTTAACTGGATCCATTTTTGAGATTAACAAGGTAGTGTGGGTCAGCATATACTGTCTCAGTCGGCGAGCAGCCCACGCTAAAGCACAGCAAGTTTTCTCGAGCAGTGAATAACGCTGTTCACAGTCGGTAAACTTTTTGCTTAGGTAGTATATTGCATACTCTTTTCGACCAGACTCGTCATGCTGGCCCAACACACACCCCATCGACTCTTCTAACACTGTCAAGTACATAATCAGAGGTCTTCCTTCTACTGGCAGCATGAGGATTGGAGGTTCTTGTAAATACTCCTTGATCTTGTCAAAAGCCTTCTGGCAATCTTCGTTCCACCTGACCGTTTGTTCTTTTCTTAACAGCTTGAACAAAGGTTCACAGGTTGCCGTGAGGTGAGATATGAACCGTGAAATGTAGTTCAATCGACCTAAGAACCCTCGGACTTCCTTTTCTGTCTTCGGTGCAGGCATTTCTTGTATAGCCTTGACTTTATCAGGGTCAACCTCAATCCCTTTCTCGCTTACAATAAAGCCCAGCAGCTTACCGGATCGCACCCCGAATGTGCATTTGTTGGGGTTCAGCTTTAGTTGGTACTTCCTCAGGCGCTTGAACAACTTCAGCAGATTTACCAGGTGATCTTCCTCTGTAAGGGACTTGGCGATCATATCATCCACATAACATTCTATTTCTTTGTGGATCATATCGTGGAATAATGTCACCATAGCCCGTTGGTATGTTGCACCAGCATTCTTCAGTCCGAATGGCATCACTTTGTAACAGAACGTGCCCCAAGGTGTAATGAATGTTGTCTTCTCCATGTCTTCAGGTGACATCTTGATCTGATTATACCCTGAAAATCCATCCATGAAGGAGAATACCGAGAACTGAGCCGTGTTATCCACCAATACGTCAATGTGAGGTAATGGGAAGTCATCTTTCGGGCTGGCTCTGTTCAGATCCCGGTAATCAACACACATTCTTACTTTGCCATCTTTCTTAGGCACAGGTACTATATTAGCAACCCACGGCGGATAGCTAGTTACAGCAAGGAACCCGGCGTCCCATTGCTTCTGTACCTCTTCCTTGATTTTCATAGCCATGTCTGGGCGAGTTCGGCGCAGCTTCTGTTTGACTGGTGGGCATTCTTCCCTTAGAGGCAGCTTGTGCACAACAATGTCGGTATCCAACCCTGGCATGTCTTGATACGACCAAGCAAACACATCAACATACTCTTGAAGCAGATCTATCAGCTGTCTCTTCACTGAGTCTTGCAGGCAGGCCCCGATTCTAACTTCTTTCACGTCTTCATCTGTACCAAGATTGATCACTTCAACCTCCTCCTGGTGAGGAGTAATAACCTTTTCCTCTTGCCTTAACAACCTGGCTAGCTCTTCAGGAAGCTCATATTCTTCATCAACCCCTTCATCATCTTGATTGATCGGATTGTCAAAGTCATACGATGTCATAGCTGTGCTGTTGTCGGTGCTGTCAGGAAGGCACTCTCTGCAAGGGTTAAGTTTGTTCATTTTAGTGATTGATTTTAATCTTGCTTTAGAAAAAAGTGAAATGAAGTTATCATTTTGAAAACACCGCCATTTATTTTTGTACAAAAAGAAAAATGGAAAAACAGTGAGCAGAAAAGAAAAAGACTTGTTTGCAAAAAGATGTCTGATATTTCATTAATTTAATCTTGTTTGCACAAAAGTACAGATGGCCCTGGTTACAAAATGAGTCTTGTCATCTTGGGCAAGATGCAAGACTTGGATGCATGCTATAAAAAATACAGGAAATAATAATTACTCTGCATGAGTAACTCTTATAATTTCCTGGGAAGACCAGTTCGAGACACTGCTCCCCGGGATCTTCGGACGAATCCAATTCTCCAGATTGCGCTCCTCTTCCAGCTCGTCTTCCAGACAGTTGATAGCATTGGGGGTAAGCATCCCCCCACTGACAAAACCAGGCTCTGCAGCAGCCTTTGCTTGATGTTGAGTTGGTCTGTAACCCAACCCAAATTTGTCCTTCTTCTCCTCCACAGCTAATACCTTGCCCCAGCCTAGGGCAGTTCCTTCTTCAACAACCTTCCGGGCTTGTTGGTAAGATGACATGGAGATCCCTGACACAGCAGATGCTTCATTGACGTTCAAGGCTTCAAAACCTTGGCTCATTGTTTCATGGATCTCCCCATCCATCTCAATGTATTTGTAAGTAGCCAGATGGCTAACGAAAATATCCTCTTCCCCACAGATTGTGACAACTTGACCTTCCCACTCAAATTTTAACTTTTGGTGAAGGGTAGACGTTACTGCGCCGGCGGCGTGAATCCAGGGCCTACCCAACAAACAACTGTAGGCGGGCTGAATGTCCATCACATAAAAGATAGTTTTAAAGGTCTGTGGGCCAATTGTCACAGGCAACTCAATCTCTCCCAGAACCGATCTCTTCGAACCATCAAAGGCTCTTACCACCAGGTTGCTGGGTCTCAATGTCAATCCATCATATTCTAACTTCACCAGAGCCTTCTTTGGTAAGACATTCAGGGAAGAACCTGTGTCCACCAGCACATGAGAAAGGACAGCTCCTTTGCATTCCAGGGTTATGTGCAAGGCTTTGTTGTGGTTGCGGCCATCCGCTGTCAAGTCAGAATTGGTAAACCCTAGCCCATTGCTAGCAGTAACATTTCCAACCACGGTTTCCAATTGGTTGACAGTAATCTCCTCAGGCACGTAAGCTGCGTGCAAGACTTTAAGTAGTGCATTCCGATGGGCTTCGGAGCACATAAGCAGTGAGAGGATAGAGATTTTGGATGGCGTCTGGTGAAGCTGATCCACAATTTTATAATCACTCTTTTTGATGATTCGCATAAACTCATCAACTTCCTGATCAAATGGAGTTTTCAGGGCTTCTTTGGCAACTTGGTCTTCCTGCACCGGGCCTTTTCCTTTTGCCTTGACAGCAGCTTCTGCTTCGGCAGTAGGTCTTTGAACTTGTGAAGCAAAGAGACGTCCGCTTCGAGTGAAGCCTCCGCCTCCCCCCACATTATCTACTTGTGGTGCAGGTGTTGATGTTTCCAGAGTGATTCTTTTTCCTTCGCAATACAAGTCAGAGCCATAGTGCCAGGGGATGGCCCTATTGCTTTCATATGGTACTGGTCCAGGCACCGTGACAGTGACCGGACTGATTGCTGCTGCTGAAGGGACTGTTACTGTTTGTGGATCATAAAAGATTGTAACTGGTGCTCTGGCGGGAGCAGCACCTTCTGAATGGTAGGCAAAATTATTTTCAGGATCGTAGAATATGGTGACGGTAGAGACATCTTCATGATTGATTGCTGGTGTTGTAGGAGGTACTGTTGGAAGGACTGTTGTTGTTGCTGACGGAGATTCGAAATGGAATGAAGCTGAAGTTGTAGCAGGAGAAACTGTTGAAAACTGATCATTTGGGAGGACAGATGAAGTACTGGTTGATGTTGCTGGTGAGTTGTCGGGAACAATAGTTGCTGTAGTTGTAGGAGATTCTGAAACCGTTGTTGATGAAGTTACCGGATTTGTTGGGGATGATGTAGTGATCTGTAGCAGGCCACTCTGAATAAGGCTGTCAATGCCATTCCTCAGGTCCTCGCACCCATTCCATGAAACATTGCAGTAGGGACACCCTAGTTCACATCCCGGAAATATTTGGTTTTCACGGAGTTGAGCTTTGATTTCCACCAATGGCGTCCGGATCTGATCCACACTTGTTATTAAATAAGACGGTTGGTCTTCTTCAATAGCGTTAATTCGGGGACCACCATGATTTGGCATTGGGTTTTTATTGACATTGGGCGGAGGTGCAAAATTCAGAGCCTTGGAGTCTACCAAGTCTTGTACCTTCATATGCAGAGCTCTGCATTTTTCTGTACTGTGACCAGGTGCGTTCGAGTGAAAAGCACACCATGCATTGGAGTCATAGTTCCTTGGTAGACTGTTGGGATCCGGAGGTGCCAACGTTCTTAGCTCAACCAGGTTGAGTTTCAGAAGTTGTGGCAGCAAGGCAGCATACGGCATTGGGATCGGGTCGATCACTCGGTTAGCTTGGGATGGTCTTTGTTGGAATGGCCTTTGTTGATTGTTGTTGTTGGAGTTGTTGTTGAAGTTCCTTGGAGGATACTGATTCTGCTGATACTGAGGTTGTTGTTGGAAGTTTTGTTGAGGAGGTTGATAGACTGGCTGAGGATGAGCTGGAGCAGGGATAGTGACTGCTGCTATTGACCTCTGAGCATATTGGGGCCTACCCCTGTTGGTGTGGATGGCATTAGTCTCGCCAGCTCTTCTCGGGCCTGCAAAAGGCTTTCTTGTACTGCTGGACGAACTGGCACCATTATCAGAGATCTTACCCATTTTCAACAGGCTTTCAATTCTCTCCCCAGCTATGACAACATCTGCGAAGCTAGTGGAAGAGAAAGCAGCCAACCTGTCAATATACGTTCCCTGAAGAGTGTTCATAAACATGTCTGCCATTTCCCGTTCTGACATAGGTGGCTGGACAGCAGCAGCAAGCTGTCTCCATCTTTGAGCATATTCTCTGAAGCTCTCCCTAGATGACTGTGACATTCCCATTAGGAGGGTCCTGTTGGGTGCCATATCTAGATTGTATTGATACTGTCGGATGAAGGCCTCTGCCAGGTCCTTCCAGCATCTTACAGTTGCCCTTGTCAAGTGGGAATACCATTCCCTTGATGCTCCAGTCAAGCTGTCTTCAAAGTAGAACATCCAGAGCTTCTCATCCATTGTATAGGCCTTCAGCCTTCCCAGAAATGACTGTAGATGAGTCCGGGGGCATGAAGTCCCATTATACTTTTCGAAACAAGGAGGTTTGAACTTATGGGGGATCCTGACCCCGTCTACCAAACCCATGTCCATGACGTCGAAGCCCAAAGAATTTTGAGACTCCAGTGATCTCAACTTCTCAGCTATTTCTTCCAATCGTCTATCATAAGTTTCCTCTCCGGCACCCATTACTGTATACTGGTCCTCCTGAGGATCTTCTTGAAGTACTCTGGCTGCTGTGGCTGTCCCTTGAATGTTGACTGGGATGTTGGCCTCTGGATGGAGATGGGGTCCAAAAACTGGGGGATTGACATGAGGTTGGACCCTCTCGTTGTTACTTGTGCCAGCAGTACCCGCATGGGGCTCCTCTTGATTCCTCCCTTCTACCAAAGTTCTGAGCCTCTCCTGGCTTTGAGCTAAGTTGTTCATCACTTCCATGAATTGTGTTATCTGAGTTCTCATTTCCAACCTTTCGTTGGCCATCTGGTTTCTGACCTCCGTAAGGTCTTGCTGCATCTGATCCATCTGAATTCCCGGAAGGTTGTTTCTAGTTGGGTACCTGTGAGGCCTGTTGAGAGGAAATACCCGGCGGCGAGCAATAATTCCTGAACATCACAACAGAGGTTAGCAACAACAAAACAAAAACCTACAAAACAAACAAAAGGGTTAGCATGCAATGCAGTTATGCTTATTTGTTCTCAAGGTATCCGGTTTGGCCTTCAGTTTTGACCCTTCCAGACCCTTGAAGATGCTGCTGTTGAGGTTGCTTTTGATGTGAACCCAGATAGAAACCAACACAAATATATTACAAAGGTGAAATAATACAATTTGTTCATTTTTACAACACAAGCCCTCAAAGGGGTCAAAATACATCACAAAAAGCAAAAGTACATGAAAAGGAACAACAACAAGCAAATGATCAAACTCCAAGGCCAAACTCATCCTCACGAACTTCCTTGAGAAATGCTTCGGTCACAGGATCAGCCGGATGCTCCGTAAGATTCCTGATGAGGAGGTTTCTTGTTGCAACAGCTGCAATCAACTTCTTGTTCTGACTTTGGTCTTTAGACCTCTTCACTCCTGCTTTGATTTTCAGCTCTGATATTTCCTCCTGGGCTGCTGCCAGGGCTTTTTCCATCTGCTCCATCTTGTCCTGAACTCTCTTGTCTTCTAGAGTACGGGCCTCAGTGATCCGGACCCACCTGGCCTGACTCTCTTTCAAATACAAGTCTGTCCTTGCTCTCTGGAACTGGGCTTCTTTACAAGCATTCTTCAGAATCTGCTCACCAGCCTTAGACTTGTTGATATAATCTCCAGACTTCTCAATCTTAGTCAAGTGTTCCACTCTCAACTTCTCCAATCTCTCAATCTCCCTCACACCTTTACTCCTTTCCCGGAGGGTCTTCTGCAAAGCCTGGGTTAGCTTCCCATTTCTTTCCTTCAAGCTCTCAAACTCCTCCAAACTGATAGTGGCAGGGGGTGGTGCTGAAGATGACTCAGGCATGTCTTCTATGGTAAAGGGCATTCCAGAGAATTGGGCCCTAGCATGGGACCACTCATAATATTGGACTGATGCCACATTATTGCACTTCCCCAGAATGGTGATTCCCTTGGTTTGAACATGATCCCAGGCCCAGGCAGCCTGCCTAACAACAGCCAAACTAATCTTGTTCTCACAGTAGAGGGTCTCAACCAAGTCTTGTTCCCTAGGAGTATGAACCAGTGCATAGCCTAATTGCCTTCTGAACAGCAGAGGGTTGTAATTGATACTTCCCTTAACTCCTATTAAGGGCACATTGGGAAAGTGCCCACAGCTGGTGATTATATCTCTGCCCTTGGTGCTCTGAGTACACCATCTGATGTCTGCTGAAGTGAGAGTAGTGAGCCTCTTAGCCCAGTTGCTTTGCTGATGAGGATTTAGAAATGCATCTGTCCTGGGTAGATGCCTGAGAAGCCAAGCATGAAATAATGGAGCACAACACCTCACTAGCCTCCCCCTCTGCTTCTCATTCTTCTGATGTACTGAGTAATAGAGATCACCCAGTAAAGTTGGCACTGGGTTCTTCAGGATGAACAAATGGATTGCATTCTTGCTGATGAATCGAGGCTCATCTGCAAACAACACAATTCCATATACACTTAGGGCCAACAGAGCACAAACAGCTTTCCACTCCCCCAAAGAGGCCTTCAGGCTAGCTTGAGAAATCAGGAAGTCCAGATGAAATCCAGGGATCCCAGCTTTAGAGGTCATATGCTGCTCAATCAAAGCAGGTTCCAGGTGCAAAGCTTTTGCTACCTCTCCATTGCTGGGAGAGACCATTTCAGGGTTAAAAGGGATTTCTCTTTTGATAGGCAGACCAATCAATGATGAGTATTCTTCTAAAAGAGGCCCCAACTGAAAGTCTTGAAAGGTGAAACATCTCAATGGAGGATCATAAAACTGAATGCAGGTGTGGATGAGGCTCCTCTGTGGAGGGTCCAGATCCATAACCATGTCCAGTATATCTCCATAACTCTCCCTGAACAAGGGTATGTGATCTGGAGTGATCAGGGTCTGAATCCTCCTGATGTCTGATAAGTCTGGTTGGAAGAAATGATAGGTGATGTTGCTTTTCTTTGGAGCCATAATGCTGAGACTGAGTAGAATAAGTGTTGATGAAGAGGTTGAGAAGTGGGCCACTGGCTGGCTAGTGCAAGTAACTGAAGTGTATGGCTGACAAGCTGAAGCAAGTGCTGGTGGAGATAGGTCAATATAGCAGATGGGGTCAAAACCAAAACCAGATGAAAATGGATACCCTGAAACACAAATAAGCAAATGTTAACATGATGCAATGAGTATGTATGCAAATGAAATGCAAGGGTTTGTGACTGAGCTGGATCGGATTAACTGCCTTGGTATAGGTCCAAGTGTGTTCAAGAATTCCAGATGGAGGTCTATAAATCCAGTAACCAGGGTGGGGGACTCAAATAAAGAGCCACAAGTCCAAGGTTTTAGAATCACAAGAACTGTCCAACATGGAGCATTCTTAACAAAGTCAAAGTAACAGGGTATTCTGAGGTCAAGGTACCTGCAAACCTGTAAACAGCCCAACCCCCTCACAGGTGGTGATCTAGAACAAGGATCCTCAGACTTGGATCAGTTATGAGAAGTGTAAGCACTTCTAACCCGGAGGTACAGTGTTTACAATAACCATAACAATTCCTCCTCTAATTCACCTCAGTTTCTGAAGGTCAATACTAAAAGGTCATCCAGACTTAGCAGGCTTCCCAGGTAGCCCTAGCATTGCAGGAAATCTGCAACACAGAGTTCTCAAGAAGAAACCCATATCTGAACCGTGTTTCATATTCCCGCACCAGACCGAAATGGAATGGGAAAGAATATGATTCACTCTAGCCTAGGTGTCACTCAGGTCCCAGGTATAGGACCTTAACTCTCAATGAATCACCCACCCACCAAGGCAAACAACAGATCTAGCCAGCAACAATGACAATATGATATATAAATGCAGTAAAGTAACTGTACATAAAGCAATAAACAAAAATAAATACAAGCACAAACAAGCACATAACACCCCAGTAAACACAAATCAAACAAGCGCTAGGAGGAACCCATAAAAAGAACCAGAAGCCCTGGTTGCAATATAAGGTTCCCCAGCAGAGTCGCCAAGCTGTCGCTCCCAAAGATTTGCATCCTGGTACAAGCGCGAACGGTCGGCGAGAGGGAACAGTGAGAACACACAGCCGTGAACTCACTGGAGATGAAAAGAGTCGCCAGCTAGGCATTTTTATCCCGGAGGAAAGGCAATGCTGCATAGACCTAGAAAGATACAAATAAGACGGTTTGCGAACCAGAGAGACTGAGAAAGGGGGTTGGTTACAACCTGGGAAGGTATTAGCACCCAGATTGTCCGTCGTACTCGACGGGATCCACGCTTAAAAGATTTGTGTTTTAAAGGGGTAGTGTCAGTGCAATCTGTGCATAAAGAGCTGGAAAAGGATGTACAGGTGTCAGTGTAAAAGAAGTGTGAAATGTGATATATACAGTGTCAGTGTAGGAACAAAGATGAGATGCTCGTGATAATGAGGCTAAAGAATGAAGCTGGAAAGAGGGGGAATGTACAGAGACTTTTGTTCGATAACTGTTAAGTTATGCCTACGTATCCTCTCGTGCAATGAGGAAGTCAGAACGCCGTAGTTCGACCCAAAGAGACTGAAAGGTAAATTGACTGATGAACTGCTTACTTGTCTATGCTCAAGTGTATGACCTGTCTGGCTCAGGTGCGAACTGTCTTGCATTAGACGGAAGAAGCAAGTTCTCGTTTATGAGTGAAGGTGATGAGAAAAGAATCCCGGAGGAGGCGATTATTGTTTGTTTTTGTGTTTTCAGTCTTTTATTGCTTTTGAAAGTTTGTCGTAAGTTAATGAGCTTAAGCCTAAACCAATGGGTTAGTAAACTCATCACATCTTCCCTCTGATTAGGGGTAATGAGAGTACCTTAAGTGTGAAGTCAGATTCTCACACTTAATCACCTTTGGTGTAGGATCAAGATCATTAACCTACTTGTGATTATTTAGGTGTTTTTGGTGTTTTTTTGTTTAGTGTTGAGTAATGAGGTTAAGCCATAATCATGGATTAAACAGACCCATTACACCATCCTAAAAGAAGGATGATAGATGAGAATGTTTAAGCTGAGGAAAGCTCCTCAACTTAATCCATGATTAGGGATTAAACTCATGACAAAACAAGCCTTTGATTAAGTGAATTTTAGATTAATGGTATGATGATGAAGTGAGTTTTAGGATTTGTAAGACAACTTGAGGGGGACTTGTCCATTAACACTAGGGTTAGTCCTTCTTAACCAGTTAAGGAAGAATTAGAACCCTAATGCAAGGCCCAAGTTACAAGTGTGATGTCTTAATGATTATTAGATGAATTGATTAAGAGATTTAAACACATTAAGGGTTTAACACTTAGGATTAAAGTTATACACTCCATCCTAAGAGAAGGATGCAGGCATAAGCTTAATCACAAAGCCTTAAAGCCTTTAGGGTTTAGTCCCTGATTATGAGATGAGAAGAGAAGACTCAAAGAGAGACACAAAGGTAAAAAAACTATGAGGGGAGACTAATCAAAACCCTAATTCATTATCATGCTTGGATGATCCTAAGGTTTGTGAGGTTTACAAGAGAAGATCTTCAATGGAACCACCAGGAAGCAGATGAAAGGATCAGGAGAAGCAAAGTGACTTGCTTCATTCAAGAAGTCAAGTCACTTGAAGAAAGAAAGTGGGAAGAAGAAGAATGAGCAAGCTCAAACTCAAACACAAATAGAAATGCAGCAATGGATGCAAGAGAGATGAAAAGAAAAGTTATGAGAAGTGAAGGCAAATTCACTTCTCAAGTTACTTACCACCTGAAATGTTAGAAAGAAATGCAATGCAATGCAAGATGAGATGAAATGGTATGATGCTATACCAAACCAGAAGCATGTTGATGATGATAATGATGCTATGAGATGCTGCAAACATGAGGCAAGACATGGAGATGCTCATACAAGATTATGGATGCAAATGATGCAAGTTAAGGAGCATGAACAAACATGAAATGTTATGAAGCATACAAGACAAATGACATGGCAAATATGAGATGCAATGATCAAACATGTTTTCTATATGTCTTAAGATGTCAAATGGATCACAAGAATGCACAAAATGCAAAGACAAGTCATGTTATGCAAGGGAATGCAAGAAGGATGCAAATGGAAGCCCAAATTAGGGTTCATGGATCAAACATCAAACAAAAACTCAAAACAGAAGCAAACCCTAAGATAAAAAATGGAAAATGCTACCCAAAGAAACCTTAAACCTATAATGAACCACTGCCCAAAGGGGAGCTCTCAACTCCCAACCAAACTCAAGATATGATTTTTCTAAGTTATTAGGGTTTTTTAGGGTTCTTAACAAAAGAAATGCCAAACAATTAGAAAATGCAAGATCAAAACAGGGCCATTTTACCCTAGAAACTACATGCTAAACATAACACAATGCAAGAAGAATCAATGTCTCAACCTTCTCCAATAGGCAGAAATGAATTTTTGAACTTGTGATCAAATTAATGCACAAAATATGATTTAATTCAATGAAAA
Source organism: Lathyrus aphaca (assembly GCA_963966055.1). Classification (NCBI taxonomy): domain Eukaryota; kingdom Viridiplantae; phylum Streptophyta; class Magnoliopsida; order Fabales; family Fabaceae; genus Lathyrus; species Lathyrus aphaca. Next base: position 16,669,580 of record OZ014524.1, read on the forward strand.
ATTCTTAAAATGCATCAAGATCAAAAAAGAAATTTGGTTTGAAGGTTGGACAATGTTTCTAAATGTCTTAGAACATTTCATGAATTTTTTTTGTAATTTTTAAATACCTAAAAGTATTTTTAATTAATTAATTCCCATTAATCAATTAAAAATAATCTTTTAAATATTTAAAAATACTTTTTTAATGATGAAAAATAAAATAAAAATATTTTTGTGTCATAAAAATTAATAAAACTTTTAGGAAAAAGTTTCATAATTTTTAAGAATTTTTAACTATTTTAAAATAAATGCACAAGTTAAATGAGAAAAAATGAAATAAAAACAAAATAAAATGGAAAGTAATCAGAATGGAGGGATGAGATGCGCCCAGGGTTTGAATCCGTTGACCAGCGCGCAAATGAAGGGCCCAGATGGCTTCTGAGTTAATTAGTTTAATTATAATTAATTAAAACTAATGAAAAAGATTAGGGCATAATGATTAGATCTGGGCCATCCATTCGCGCGGCAAGTCAAACAAGTCAGACCATCCAACGCTCAATATTCAAACTAACATTAATGACCTGAGATTAGGGTTTAATGACTCAGGTGGCCGGAGAAGACTTCCGGTCGTCTTCTCCGGCCAGCACCTCACCAGGAAACTCACCAACTCCCTCAGAACGTAACACAAACAAAATCTATGAATTGGGAAATGATCTCCAACCTCTCACGAATCAAACCCCTCTCTCAAAACAAATTTATTCTTCCTAAACAAGCTGAATCGAAGAGAACAAGTTCTAGGGCACGCAAGCTTCAGAGACAAATTAAATACTCAAAACAAAGCCATTTCAAAAACTAAGAACATCAGGATGATCAGTGAGTCACATAGAACAAGTTTGTAACAAGAAAAATGATTTCTGGAAAAATTAATTTCGAGCTACCTGAGGTTTGGAGCTTTCAACCTGAGAACTTTCTGGCCACCTCTCCTTGTGAAATCCACTCCTTAGGACCTCTTGCAGATGTTTGAGTGCCTTAGAACAATTTATGCTGGCTGGATAGTGAGATTCGACAGCTTCTGCTCAAGCTTGATCAGAAATGGCAATGGTGTTTCTGGAGGCTTCAGGTCATGGTGATGGGTTCTATGTGATCCTGAGGATGAATGGAGAAGGTCTGGAGTGTTTGTTTGTGTGTTTGTGAGCTAGGATGAGAGTTTCGAATGAAACTGCAGAGTGAGGTGAGGAATGGCAGTGGAGTGTTCAGGCTGTTTCAGGCTTGGTTCTTGGTTGCTGGGTGGTCTATGGAGCAAGGTGAGTTGAATGGTGAAGATGGTTGAAGTGTTTTCAGGCTGTGGAGAGAAATTCGAAGGCTTGTGCAAAATGGAGTGTTTTTGTGAATGTTGTGAATGTGTGAGCTTCAGCCTTGCTTCCAGTTATGTTTTGCTTGCAAATTGTCCACATAACTCTCTCTCATTGGTCAGTTGATTTGACATGTGCTTTATGGATAGGTGAGGCCACTTTTGCAATTTGTCAACTCTTGTGTAAGAGAAAGTATGGTGAAGTGCTAGCTTGGTACAAAGCATGGGCTGGCGCAGCAAGGGTGAGGGAGAGGTCTAGCAAAGCTCAGCATCCAAGGCTGCAAGGTGTAAGAAGAATGATCATGAGTTTTTGCAAGTTGTGGCCTTTGGTTCACATGTGACTTCTTTTGCCTAACCAAACATAAACCATAGGCATTCTTGGTTCAAATCTGATTTTCATGACTTAGAGAAAGTTTATGTGCTGATTTGAAATGAATTAGAGGCTGCAATATGCATTGGTCCATGACTTTGCAAAATTTCCATTTGAAGCATGCCTTGAAAATCAATGATTTTTGCCAACTTTGCATTGCCATAACTTTTGATCCAAGAAGAGTTTGATCATGTTCTTGTACTTTTTGAAAAGGGAAAAATGAGATCTACAACTTTCATGACCAAAGTTTTTCCATTTGAAGCATTTTTGGATCAAGAATCATGGCTTGAAAAATGACCTAAAATGATGCATTCTTGAAAAGTCAACTATGCCCAAAAAGTCAACATTTGCAAAAACCCTAAATTCTTGATTTCTATGAACTTCAACCTTCTTCCATGATCAAATAAAGATCATATACACTCAAAATGATGAAGATCACCCATTGGTTGGGTCATTGGGGGCCTCAGATGCCCTGATTTTGCACTGACTTGTCTGAAAAGTCAACCCTTGATCAGATGACTTCCCCATGGAATTTCTTCATGAAAATTGATATGCATACTCCCTATACCATATAGAGACCAATGGAAACAAGAATGACCAAAAAATTTGGGGTTATGGCCTCTGAAACCAAAACCCTAATTTTCAGTCAACTGTGCAGTCAAACCTGGCTCTGCATCCACTCAAACCCTAGTTCTTGTGATTCCTCTGCAATTTTGACTTTGAGGAGATGGAATATGATATAAGAACACACATGGACCCCTTTGAGTTGATTAGTGGCCTTTGGAATGGCTCAAGATGCTTTGGGATTGCTCAGATCACAAACCCTAGGTGCAGATGCCCTAGAAACTATGCAGTGAATCAAAAATGAGATGTGAGATGATATGATTGTGTTTATGCATATGAGGATGATCACAAGCCATGGTGTGAATGGGTGAGGGCAAATTTGGGATGTTTACAATGATATGAAATTTTACTAAAGCAATACTAAATTTATTTATAGTACATTAGAATATAACTAATTATTAAAACATTTGATAAATACTTAGGTAGTTTTATTACTTATGGTGTTAGTCATTCAACAAATTTAACCACTTTAACTAATTCAACAACCAACTATTGAGATACATTATACAATAGTCATGGCTTGCAAAATACTCATACACCTTGATGAAGTGATTAAGATTTTGATTTTAGTTTCTTCATATGAAGAAAAATGAGATTTGTACTTGTATATTTGCAAAAGATAAACAACAAGCAAAGCAAGATTCATACAAAATGGCAGATAACACCCATCACCCATTTATCAAAAGATAAAACATGTCTACTAATCGCCTATTTATCACAATGTGCGCTCGTTTATAACAATATGCACCCATTATCTATTGTGTTCTCCCTCAAATTGAATCACTTTCCTACTTACAAAATGGGGGGGGGGGAGTGACATGTCTCTACCTAGTAAGGATACGAGAATGACAGTTAAATGTCTTCTAGGATAATAAGGTAGATAAATTTTCAATTCCAATGCTCCTAAGGTTTAATAATACAATAACCTTTTTCTTGGGTTCTAAGATCCAGGACCAAGAGGCTAGGTAGGACTTTCAATTTACTAAATAATCACTCATATACAAAGTGTTTCACCATCCCGACATGCAATTTCTTTATCACCACAACAAACCTACACCCTAAGATAACCCTACATAACTAGGGATTATCACTCATTGTACTTTAAGAAAGTACATTGGCGCAAATCTTGGGGCTTTGATAAAACTAATATGGGTCACACTCATCATCATTCACCATTCATTGTTTCCACCTTCCCCAAGAGGATGCAAAAACAAGATTCCAAGATTGATATCAACGTCACTGCTAGAGGTTTCACTGGTGGGGTTGAATCCAGCTCTTCCCGTTGAAAGCATGTCACACAAGTTATGATGAATATGTGATACCCTTTCAAACAATATGGTCAAACTAGGATCAGGATCAATAGATACTTCAGCCATGGTGAAGTTATTATCAATATGGTTGTAATCAAAATTACTAGCATATGTGTCTCGCTGATTTTGACAACTTTGTTATGCAATATAATGCATGCTAACATTATGTGCTTCATTGTATTCATATGCCAAGCATGAGCTAGACTACATACAATTCCAAATTGGGATTTGAGTAGTCCAAATGCTCGTTTAACACCTTTTGTCCCCCTTGTCCCCATGACAGTCCGCCCCTTGTTCCGTGTTGTTGAGTTGCATGAGACATCACCAACGAGTGAATATGGTTGAACGGTAGAAAATATGTACCTCATTATCATCCACCCAAACTGAATGAGCTGCCAACAAATTATTTTCAAGGAACTCTATCTTCTCCAAATATGTAACAATTCCATTATATGATTGTGTTTGGGGCTTTTTGTTATATATATTTATGGCCCAATATCCTCTAGTCATCCTAAAGTATCAGTTAGATGTGAAACTTGTAAGCTTAGCCAAATATATAAAAGATAGGAAAAATTCCAATGTTTATTTTATTGCTAGGAGTTCCTTATGGATATTGGGGCTTTCACTCAAAAGATAGGAAAAAGATGTTCTTATTTTTCTGGTCATTTAACTATATATGTTTAGCCAAATATATCAAAGATAGGAAAAACTCAAATGTTTTTTTATTGCTAGGAGTTCTTTATGGATAGGGGGTCTTTCACTCAAAAGATAGATAAAAACTATTCTTATTTTTCTGGTCATTTAACTATATATGTTTACCTTTTGTTTATGAATAAATTTTTTTGACCAGAAAATTACGTGTATGGGCTTGTCACAGGAGCTTAATATGATTGTGGCTGACATGTTCGAAGTAAGCTAAAGGAATTTTTGTTTACCAGTCATAGTAGTGCCAATATAAGTAGTGTATGAGGTTATAAACTTATGAAGCAATTCAAAATGGAGACAAATAGAAATTGTTGTTGGCTTGTTTGATTTCTTCTATCAATTATATTTACGATTTTTGCTCAATTTGGTTCATATACTTAGAAATAATAAAGACGGCTACTTGCAAGTTTCATTTGATTTGATGTAGAATTTCAACTCGGATGAATACCATCTTGTACTATTATATATTGCAGAAGTTATATGATGAGAAAAAGAAACATAAATATGACTCCTAACACATATATTGAAATTCTTAATATTATTGTAGTGATTGGGAGAAAATATTTGATTAAATGCAATAGATTTTAATCAAATCAAATATAATATAATTATGAAAATAAAAAAAAATTATATTTAAAGAAAATATGATCTAAATTTGTCAAAATTCAATATATCATGAAAATAGGGTGTAAAATTGTCGATATCCATTGTAAAATTAGGTATAATATGTCATATTTTTACACCCTATTTAAATAAAATAGGGTGTAAACTTTCCAATATCAAGAATAAACATTGTTCATTTTACACCCAATTTTTTTTATCAAAGGGGAAGTAAATATGTTTAATTTAAATGCAATTATTTAAATATTTACACCCATTTTCTAAAATAAGGTGTAACATTATATATTTATACACCCATTTTAAACAAAAAAAGTGTAATATATCATCTATAAATGTATACATGTAAACATTTACACCCGATTTCTATAAAATAGGGTGTAATATATCATCTATCTATCTATCTATCTATCTATCTATCTCTCTCTCTCTCTCTCTCTCTCTCTATATATATATATATATATATATATATATATATATATATATATATATATATATATATACCCGATTTCAATAAAAAAAAAGGTGTAATATATTACACCCATTTTAAAACGGGTGTAAATTCGTCAAACATTTCTCACCGTTGAATTCACACCCTCTAATAACGGGTGTTCAATGTAAAAAAACGGGTGTAAATTACTCTTTCTGCACTAGTGAGTATCAACACAACAAATTGAAAATAAGTCGTTCTCCATCCACGCCTCCAACTCATTATTTTTCTTCTCTATTGTACTATCGGTCTCTGTTTACCGCTCTTTGAACTGTATACTTTTCGGGTAAATGATTTTTATTCTATTTATTTATTCAATCATTTACATAATAGAATATTAGGTTTTTCTTCAATTTCACAAGTTGATAATACAATCAAACTGATAATATTGTGTTAATTTAAAGAATATTGTGTAAGATTGAATTGTGAATTTAGGGATTTTTGGGATTGTTTCTCTTTTATAAGTTGTATTGTGAATTAAAAGAACTTTGAGAATTTATTGTGCTGTGCTGAAATTTTAGTTTAAGTTGAACAATACTCAACTAAAGTGTATTTTTTTAATTAATTTCTTCAATTAATTTTGCAGCATAAAAGTCATAATGAAGAGTAGAAAAATTGGTTCTTTTTTCAAGAGGAAAGAAAGAGATGACGAAAATTTAACTTATATGTCTGAACCTCAAAGAGTTCTTGAGAATCCAAGAATTGAAGAAAATGTTAATAGAGTTTGCCCGGATGACATTGAGAATTCTTTAGAACGTGATCCTGGAAAACATCCCCCGACGTGGGATATCCATTAAATCAAATGAATGAAATACGAAGAGCTTATTTGAAATGGGGTCGATATCAAATGCATTTAGAGCAATATCCATTGTCTGGAAAGAAGACCATCAAAGAAGATTTCAACACGCTTGGTCTAGCCTTTTTCCTTCGTGGTTAGAATATTCACCTTCTGAAGAGGCTGCTTATTGTATACCATGTTATCATTTAGAAAAAGACCAAGTGGACATCCTGGTTCAGATTTCTCCATTTCTACAGGTTTTAAAGGTTGAAACAAAGTTTGAAATGGAAAGCATTATGCATTTCTCAAACACATACGGAAGGATCCTTTTTCACCATGACAATGCTATGAAAGCTTGTTAAGATCTATCAAATTAATATGGGCATATTAGGAACATTATTTAAGCTCAAAGTTCAATTGAAATTATGAAGAATCGACTATGTCTCAAGATTCTAATTGACACAGTTCGTTGGTTAACTTTTCAAGCTTGTGCTTTTAGAGGTCATGATGAAAGTAAAGAATCATTAAACCAAGGTGATTTTTTTCAATTGATAAAACTCTTGGCATGTTACAATGATGAAGTTACAAAAATTGCGTTAGAAAATACTCCATCTAATAGCAAGTATACTTCACATAAAATTCAAAAAGAGATCTTGCACATTCTTTCAAGTAGGGTGAAAAAGCATATCCGTGAAGAAATTGCCGATTCCAAATTTTGTATTTTTGTAGATGAAGCTCGTGATGAATCTAAAAAAGAGAAAATGTCTCTTGTTTTGAGATTTTTTGATAAAGAAGGTTTTATACAAGAGATATTTTTTGGCTTTGCACGTGTTAATGACACTACATCTGTAACTTTTAAGCAAATGGTATGTGATATACTTTATCTACATAACCTTGATGTCTCTAACATTCATGGTCAAGGGTATGATGGTGTTAGTAGTATGAGAGGAGAATGGAATGGTTTACAAACACTATTTGTGAAGGATTGTCCTTATGTATATTATGTTCATTATTTTGCTCATCGATTGCAACTTGCCCTGGTTACTGCATCAAGAGAAGTTAAACCAATTCGTCAATTATTTGATAAGCTAACTGATATTGTAAATGTTGTTTGTTCTTCTACAAAGCGTCATGATGAGTTACAAGCTTCCCAATTAGATGAAATTGAACAATTGTTAGAGATTGGTGAGATTGTAACTGGTAAAGGTGAAAATCAAATTGGTACTTTGAGACGGGCTGGAGATACTCGTTGGGGATCACACTTCTCCTATATTACCAGCTTGATAAATATGTACGAAGAAACTCATATTGTTTCAAAAAAAATTGCAAAGGGAGGATTAAATTATGCTTCACGTGGAGATGTTAATAGTGCTTACAATTACTTGAAATCATTTGATTTTATATTCATATTGCATCTAATGAAAGAAATTATAGGTGTCACAAATATGCTTTGCCAAGCCTTACAACAACAATCCAAGGATGTAGTTAGTGTTATGCATTTTTTTTGTACAACAAAAACCCTTATTCAAGAATTGAGAGAAGATGGTTGGGATAAATTGTTTACTTGTGTGAAGTCTTTTTGTGAAAAACATGATATTGAGGTTCCTGATCTTGATGATATTCATTCAACAACAAGATTTGGACGCTCTCGTCTTGAAGAGAACTAGGTAACAATTGAGCATTATTTTAGAGTTGAAATATTTTTCGCTACCATTGACAAACAATTATAAGAGTTGAATAGCGGATTTAGTGAGCAAGCAGTTGATTTGTTAACTCTAAGTTGTTCTTTGGCTCCCAAGGAAAATTACACGGCTTTTAACTTTGATACTATTTGTACTCTAGTTGAAAAGTATTATCCTATGGACTTCAATAAGCAAGAGATGATTAATTTGCAGTTTCAACTTCGGTATTTCATTATTGACGCTCGTCAAGCATCGAGTTTGAATAATTTATCAACTATTCAAGACTTATGTTCATCTTTGGCTGCAACTAGAAAGAATGAAATTTATTATTTGATTGATAGACTTCTCTGTCTTGTCATGACTCTCCATGTATCTACAACGACTACTGAAAGATCTTACTCGACAATGGAAATTATCAAAACAAGATTGAGAAGCAAAATGGAAGCTGGTTTTCTAAAAGATAGCATGACGATTAACATTGAAAGAGAAATTGCTACAAATATTGATTCCGAGACTATCATTGATGATTTCAAACTACTCAAAAACCGTAGAGCATTATTATAAGGTATTTTTAAGTAATAATTTTTAATAATTTTTATGTTTAACTTTGTGTTTATTGCATTTTAGATATTTTAAATACAATATGGTATAAATATTTTATTTATAAATTATAGTTCAATTTTGTGGCCACTCCAAACATTATAGTCTAGTTTAGCCACTGAATGAAACATTAAGATTCGATACCCACGTGAAAATTAAACCTCAATCCATTAGACATTCATCTAATTTCGAGTTCGAAAAGTATATGTCTATAGCGATCCAAACCCATTAAGATATATAGTAAATCAAAGATGACATCAATTAAGAGTTGTAAAAGAGATTTTATACAAAGATCCATAAATACATATACAATAAAAGTAAATATACATACAACAACCCCAAAAAATGAAAAATACATAGAGAAGAAGGAAGAAGAACAAACGTCTCACGGTTCGTCAACTCTTATATATTTAAGTTGATTCGAATCAGGATCTTCAAGATGCAACCTCCATTTGTTGTTTCTAAGCTTATTTCCACAAAGAATGTGTTTGATTGAGTTGAGAGCAAAAAATCCCCAAATCCATAACCTAAAAATTTGAATGAGGGGTATTTATACAAACTAAGAAATTACAACCGCGCTAAGCGCCCTCAGGTCATGCTAAGCGCAATCTTACTTAATGAGCTGACAAACCGCCTTAAACCGCTCTAAGCACGGTTAGTGTCTCAAAAACACTGCCTATGCCAATCAATTCTCCTAGTGCGTTGGAAATATGTCTTAGATTTTATTGGTAAAATGGCATCTTGAAGCATCCCTCTTGGCTCAAATGGTCCATACTTGAACCATGCATTATTACCTATAAAATCAGATGAAAAACTATCAAACTCAACAATATGTAGAAATATCGCAAAATATACAACAATATGTAATTTATACAAAATGTATTCAAAAATGGGGAATTATTAATGGAAAACCAATTAATTAAGCCAAAAAATGCCAATTATTCACACTAAAAATCACTATAATTAGGCACTTATCACTCACCCATTTGTATTAGACGAGCAATGTCTTTATTATTTGGCCTTCTCATGTACTCATTGCCAAATATTGCACCCACACCCATTGCAAACATGTATAAGCACTACAATGTTTTGCTTTCACCTATATGAACATAATCATCCACACTATCAGCTCAACTGGTGATCTATATGCGACTATACGAAGAGTAGTAATGCACATCTAAAAAAGTTGAAAGTGTTGTTCTAGTAAATGCATGAGTCTTTCTTTGAAAGTATTCGTCATGATTTTTTGGGGCTTCAACGATGCGAATGAAAACACATCTTTTTATACGAAACCTTCAATGGAATTGAGTCTAAGTATACAATATTTTTAGAGTCTGTTGTTGTTAAAATGCTTTGTGTGTCGAAATTTATAGTTGTCGAAATGTCAAAGAAGTGTATCTCGACAGAGATTTAAGACTTGAGTTTATTTGTTTGTTTAAGCAGAGTTAGTTAGGTTAGTTGAAGATTGATTGGTGTGTAAGCAATCTCAACCTATAAATAAAGAGGTATCATATTATTGTAAAATACAAGTGAACGCGGTTGCAAAGAGAAAAATTGAATACAATTTCAATTTTAAAGCATAATTATTCTTCTTCTTTCAAGGTTGTATCGTTGTGCAGTAGAATCGTCTTGCACTTGAGTGAAGAGTGAAGAACAAGATAAGTAATCAATCAGAAAGATTGATTTTTGTTCATCAAAATTGATACAATATTTTCCATAGATTTGATGAAATTTCACGATAGAAATTTGACGAAATTCCAATGAGAATTTATAAATTTATCGTTAAATAAAATAATCCTTAAGATAATTTTCTGTTGGTTGTAATTTAAACTACATTACAATTCATATAAACAACATAAACACTACTAATTATTCTTAGTAATTTTGTTTAGTGACAATTAATGTTTAGAGTACCAATAACTTGTAGCTCGATGTTCATGGTCTTTAATCACTATCACATTTTTACTACTTTCTGATTTCTTATTTTTTCCTGATGAAGCTGGTTATGGAAGGGAAAAGATATCTTAAACTCGCCCCGCTTTGCATATTGTTGATTGACAGATGCCCGCATGGTTTTGGATCCCTTTACATATTATTTCACCTAAGTATAGTGCACAGTTTGTTCTTTTTGATATTGGAGGGATTTCTTTGATTTGGGTCTGGGAATGAAATGAGTGTGGTAAGATAGGATGAAGTTGTTTTTGTGTTTTTCATAATTTTCTGATGTTTTTTATAGGTCTGAGAAACTAATTGTTGTTTTTTATTTGGTGTGCTTGCAAAGATCTTACGACCTTTTGCCTACGTACCCCTAAAATGAGAATTGAGAGATCAGAGCATCGTAGTTCCTCCTAAAAGGCTAGAGCTAAGAGGAAATGGTTGATTTGTATCCTAGTTAAAGCACAAAATGTTGATGCTCAAAGTTTGTATTTGTGTCTTGATCAAAGCCCAAGAATGAAGTTGAAAAGTTTGTTTGTGTCCTGATCAAAGTCTAGGATTGAAGCTGAAATGGTTTGTTGTAACTGATAGGTTGCTTGAATTGCATAACTCAAGGCATAAGCTGAATGGTATCTTGATTTGCACAACACAACAAAGGATGAATGAGTACCCTGAATTGCATAACTCAAGGAGGAATGAATGGTTGACTTGAATTGCATAGCTCAGGAAAGCTGAATGAGTTATTTTGATTTGCATAGCTCAAGAAAAGTTGAATGTTTAGCTTAGTTAAAGTCCAAGACTATGACTGTATTATTGGAAATTAGCTTAGTTATAGTCCAAGACTCTGAATGTATTTATTGACTGTAAAGTGTTTAACTATTTGCGCCTTGATTGAAGCCTAAGGTTGAAGCTAAAACAGACTCAGTAGAGAGAATTTGTCATCTCTAAAGAGGGAAAATTTTGTTTTATATGTGCCTTGATTGAAGCCCAAGGTTGAAGCTAAACAAATAAAATTGACTCTATAGGGAAAGTTTATTTGTATCCTGACTTGGAAGCCCAGACGTGAAACTTATTTGTGAGAGACTGACTCTTGGTTTATCCGTACCTTATGAAGCCTAAGATGGGATGTTGAAAATTTATTGGGAAACTGACTCTGTATGAAGAGTGTTTTGTCTGTTGTTTGATAAAAGTTTGAGGTCATCATACATTCCTTTGTCTGGGGTGGTTCAATTGTATAAAGCTCAAGAGGAGTCTATTTTTTTCATCCATATGGGAAAAGGAGACTAATGTATTGGTTTGATTCTAAATTATTTGTTCATATGCTTTTAGGAAGCCTTTAAGGGTACTTGTGTTTAAGCCCAAGAGGAGGCTAGGTTACCTATAAGAGGCCCATGGGTCCTTGAACAAATCCTAAGAGGAGGCTGGGGGAGGCTTAGTAACTTATAATCCCAGAGAAGTCACCTTTAAGAGGCCCGAGGGTCCTTGAATTAAGCCCAAAAGGAGGCTATGTTTTGCCCTAATAGGGTTCTAGTTATTCAAAAGGTTAAGTCTGGTGACAGTAACCCCAGTACTTAGAGATTCTAGCAGAGATGTAAATATATACAGTAAAATGCATGTAGACAAATAAATGTGTCAGTGAATGTGTTGAACATTTTTTATTATGTTTTTGCTATGGTTTAAGTATTCTTAAGTGTTTTTTTAAGAATGTTCTTGGGAGTTACACTAGGAAGCAGAGGCCCAAAATCCCGAGGGAAAGAGATAGAGAGATTACATATATGTTTTACAATGTATTTTCTTTGATGATTAAGAAGTATGTTATTATCTTTGCTTTAGTATGAGGTAAAGGAAGATAGTTTTGGCAAACAACCCTAATCTAACAAGCAAACAACAATTTAAGAAAACAATGAGAAGTTAGAGAGAGAAGAGATATCCTAGAAGTAAATAATAAGGCTTATACATAAGGATGAATATGGAATTTGTTTTGTTGATTAATTATCTTGTGATTTCATACACAAAGTAGGGCTTAGGTGCTGAAAAACTGCTTACTTCCTAGAAAGCAGTTCACCGGAGTGAAGCTCGGTCTAGTTGCGGATGTATTAGATATTTAATTTGAAAGATATGGGACTTGTAAACAAGTGGCCCAATATATTTGCTTTGGAAATTTAAAACTTTTTAAGAAAACAGTTGTAGGATTCAGAACTTATACAAAAACCTGGCGAGATTTTAAAATAGACCGAAGAAAGTTTAAAACAGAAGAATTGGGTCCTAAACACAAAGGTTACCCATGACACATTTTCACAATTTGTTTTGATTAAAAGAATGTTATGTGTAAAGAAATTCACAGAAATATATTCACAGATGAAAATTCAATGCGATGAAAAAGGCGATCGCGCAGAGTTTTTGAAAATGGATCAGATGAACCCCTAATGTTTTATTTTTCAAAAAGGGATGAGCCGTACACTCTAAAAGAGGCCTAAAAGTGTGATAAAAATCAATTTGAGGTTGATTAAATCAAAACCCTAATTTTGAATATTTTAAATATTAAAAAATATTTAAAACTTTGACAGATTTCAAACATAAGTGAAAAACAAGTTGAAACCTTGGATCAATGTATGGAAATTTATATTTTATCCATGAGATTACTTGAATATCATTTATGTTTGAAGAATCAAGTGAAAGAAATTATTTTTTAAATGTTTAGAAAGAAATAAAATTAATTCTTTATGAAAATATAAAATATATTTAAAAAAATATATTTTTTGGTGATTTTTTCATGGAATAAAATATTTTAACATTTTTTAGAATTAGTGAAAAAAGAATCAATAAAAACTCAAAAGAATCAGAAAGTTATTAATTTTAGAATGAATTAAATAAAATGATAAAATTCAAAAATTCAAATTTTAAAAAAAGGGCGCCAAGAACATATGAAGAACACGCGCATGTTTTTCATCTTGCCCAGAAATGCAGATTTTGCAAAATCTACCATATCTCAGTGATTACTTAATGAAATGAAACAAAATAAACATCCAACTTGCTCGATTTTAACTCACGAACAACATGGTAACAATTAATTTTATTTATTTTTAGTGTAGAGTGAAAAACCAGTGATGAACACTAAAGAACCCTAATTTTGCCTGAGCCTCATGAAAGTCTACAAGATGATGATTTTGTGAAATTGATTGAGGGGAATTACTTAGAATATGATTACGCAGATATGATAAAAAGATAGTGCGAGGAAATATGCATAGATTGAGAGATGACCAAGTTTTAGGCTTACCTGAACTTGGAGCTGCAGCAGCTGAAGTGATTTTGAGTAGGAGGTGTTACAGATGACTGGTGATGATCTAGAAAGCTTCCTTGAATGATATAAAGTGTGTTTGAACCTTTGGACTTGATTGCACGTGGCTGTATCAAGTTATGATCTTCAAGTTGCAGAAACAAAGTGTTTTTGAGGTTTTGAAGAGTGATTTTGGGTTGGAGGTGTTTCTGGGTTGGTTTAAGTGTTTGAACACCTCAAATACATCACATGTGATGTGTTTGAGCAATTGGTCTGAGCTTGTTGTGGCTTAAACTCAAAAACCAATGGTGATTGCTCAAAATATCAAGTTTTGGTCTTTAGGAGTGAAAAAGAGAAAGCTTAGAGATCAGAGGCATTGATGTAAGTTTTATGATCAAACGAGGTCTCTATTTATATGCAAACATGTTGAGATTTCTTATCCCTTAAGTCTTGAAGGGATAAGATCAACATTGTGAGTCATGTTTTGCCATAAAATCCCTTAAATGGTGAAATGATGAGACTCTCAATTGGCTCAGCTATGCAGTAGGCTAAATCACATTCCTCAGAAGTTTTAAGCTTGGACTGTGTGCAACTATTGCTTGTTGATCAAGAGATCCAAGAGTATGTCATTTTGGAGCTTGGTGACCCTTGGATCAAAATGCATATGTGTTGAAATTCATAATGCCATTTATGGGAATTCCTTGGAGCAATCATGAATTTGTAGGTTTGATCAAGTTCATAATGCCATGTTTTGAGAAAATCTGTTTTTTGAAAAACAGTTTTGTATTGTCACTTTGATCCATGATTTCTTCATGTACAAGCTAGATCTTTTCATGCCAATTGGTTCTTTGAATTGTTGGCAAAATTTGCAACAACATTGGTATTTTCACAAGGATCTGAATCAACTTGGAATTATATGAAAAATGCCTCCAAGTTTTGATGTTTTGCTGATTTTGTACTTAGGCAGATTTTGTCTAAGTGTTGAAATTCAGTTTTTCCCTTGATTTTGATCAATCTCTAACTTGAAATCCATAATGAATTGTAGTTTTGTGTAGTTGAATTATTTGTAGTTTGTGATAAGATATTTCATTTTAGCTTTGTTTCACCAAAATATGATGCTTGAATCACAAGTTATGATGCTTGGAAGTAGGGTACTTGAACATTTTTTCTCATAACTTAGAAAAATTTCTAAGTTCCAAAGATTGCCCTTTTTACAAGTTATCTTCAAAATTATGATTTTGTGTGTGATCAAATTCATCAATGGACCATATACGCTTGTAATATAGGTCACAAGGATCATTTTGGGTTAAAAAGTAAAACTTTGACTTTTTGGTCCATATGGAAATTACACTAGATACCCCTGGTTTTCTGATTTTTTGACTGGACATTGTAACACGGTGGGAGAACTGACTTTTCTATAAATGTTGCGGATAGCAAGAGTCACCACCGACTTTTATTTTATCCAAAAGGAAAGGGCATAAAAGAACATGAAAGACCTTAAAAGATTTTGAGTTCGGGGGGTAGGTTATACAAAGGGAAGGTGTTAGCACCCTTTATATCCATGGTTATCCATGGGCTCTTAGTTACTTAGCTCACTTTAAATTGTTTTGAAAAGTGTAGTGTGTGATTAAAAAAATTTCTAAGTACTTTATAATGATCCTCGTATGGATTTATATAAAGACTTTGTTTTGAAAATTTGTTTGAAATGTGAAGTGTAATGAAGTATTTTTGAAGAAAAGTGAGCAAGTCCTTAAGAGGAACCTACACTATACTAAGTCTTTACTGTTCTTATGTGTTCTTTCAATGGTAAGACTATCCCTATTATTAAGGAATAAGTAGTCATTACCTTGGATGTGATAAGGGACATGTGAAGGGACATCTGTATTTAGGCAACTGTAAGGTGTCTTTAGCATTTCGTAGGGACTTATAATCTTTCTATTTCGAAGGGACAAGATCATTATTCCGTAGGCAACCTCGAAGGGACTTGATCTTATAATCTTAAAGGGAATTGATGATATTAATGAAGGGACTTTGCTTTA
Source organism: Lathyrus aphaca (assembly GCA_963966055.1). Classification (NCBI taxonomy): domain Eukaryota; kingdom Viridiplantae; phylum Streptophyta; class Magnoliopsida; order Fabales; family Fabaceae; genus Lathyrus; species Lathyrus aphaca. Next base: position 16,685,338 of record OZ014524.1, read on the forward strand.
AGACACCTTACTTGACCTTATAATTAGGCAACATGAGGAGTAACCTTAGAAAGTGTGAGATGGCGATCAAAGATCGACTTACGTGTGTGAATGTTCATATTCATATATTTATCTTATTAAATTAGTTATACTAAATTAATTTTAAATCACAAACATGTTATCACTCCCTATAGTTACTAACCATGGCAAAAATATTTATAAACAATAAAATAAAAACAAAAATAAACCTACGACTATTACAAGGCTTTCACAATTACATTATAATATAAATAATAAATATATATAATAAAGAAACTATAATTAAAATGGATAGTAATAAAATAATTATAAGAAGAAGAGATTAGCACAAATATACAAAAATATATAGAATTTAAGAGAACATTTTTAAATTAAACAAATAATTTTGAAGAATTTTTAAGAAGAAGATAATAAAGTAATTAGAATAATGATAATAAACAATAATAATTATTTACAAAACAAGATTAATTATTTAATTATATATTAGGAAAAAAAATTAATTAAGTTTAATATAAAAAATTGGGGTTAGAAATTAGGGTTAGGAATTTAAGAAAATAAAATTAGGGTTTGAATTAAAATATTAATTGATTTATTTACAAATTATAATATATATATATATAATATAAACATCAACAAATTATATTTTTTATTATATATAAAATATTAGACTATTATTTTAAAGAAGAAATTAATTTATGATATAATATATATATAATTAAATAAAGAAGAAAGAAGAAATAGAAAAATTAGGTTTAAAAAATAATGGGGAGGCCTGGATTTGAACCCAGGACCTCCCCTGTACCTGCAAGGGGATTACCACTGGGCTGCGCACGCAGCTGGTGACCTAAAACCATCAAACAAACATTATATGATAAATCAGGTGAAATAGTTGAGAAAAATAAAAAAAATTGCTGAGGGCTGGACTTGAACCCACACCCTGATGCCTACAACCATCACCACTCTACCAACTGAGCCAAGTGCATTACCTGATAACAAACTAACAACCACATATTATAAAAACAAGTCAAATTTTGAATTCTGATTTCGCGCCAAAGCTACTTCTTCTTCAACCTCCAAACTTACGAAATTACTTGCGAATTTCTCTACAAGTTTTCCTGCGAATTTTTTTTGTAGCTAAACCTGCGAAACTAACAACATACAATCCATATACGAATCATCCAAATTAACGATATCAAAAGCTTGCCCAGGTCTCATACAATCCAAATATCATATTCAAAGTCATTTATATAACCTAAATCGCAAATCCCTAATTTCAACTTTGAAACCCTAGCTATGGCTTCTCACGATTCCTGCGATTAAACTCAAAAAGAATTGTCCAGAAAGCTTCTATGTCATCACACAAACAAGATTAGCTAAACAAAAACAAGCAAAACATCATGAATAATCGTAATCAAAAAATCAACAAAGTGTTATGAATATGTGTTCGGTTTGGCCATTATAACATGATTTTGATGCTTATGAGTATTGAATCATGATCAATGAAGGTCAAGGAAGCCAATGCAACCTTTGTGAAACTTTGAAATTGTCTTAATCTCAAAATCTGAATTCAACTATTTTGAAGAATTTTTGAACTTTGCAAGGTGTTCTTGAGGCTGCCCAATTCGTATGTTGTGCATTGCTTTATGTTGTATATATATGATAGAACAAAATTAGGTCAAAAAAGCAATCTTTACTTTGGACTTTTGGATAGTTAGAGATTGAAAAAGATAAGCTTCCAAAAATTGAAAAATCTTGATATATCCTTACTATTTTTGAATGATCTGATTTTATGTAGTTTCAATCACCTCTATATGATCATTAAGACTTTCTAGAACCAAAATCAAATCAAATATTCACATTTTTATATTTTATTTTGATTTAAAATGATTTTTAATATAAAAAATAATAATAAATAAAATAAAATGAATAAAAATATGAATAAATAAATTTTAATTCGTGCATGATGTCATGGAAGTGTTTGGATCATAAAAAAGCAAGCCCATTTGGTGAATTTTGGTTTTAAGACCCCATTTGCTTCATAAACCTCTCAAAAATTTCCCAACTTTGCAAGGACACAAATCCATCAATTTTAATGATATGAAGGTGTTCTTGGACATTTTGGAAAGCTTAAATAGTCCTATAACCAACCTCTTTGGTCTCATGTCCATATCTTTTACCATTCTCAAGTTATGCTCTTTGGAAGTTGTTGACTTTTTGTTGACTTTTAAAAGGACCTATAATGTCTTAGCTCATACCTTCCAAATGAAGCATTTTTGGGTTTGGCTTGTGAGACACAAAGTTGTAGAGAATTCAATTTCCTTCAAAATGAACTTTGGATGGAAAAATTTTGATGAAGCATGTGAAAGTTATGGCTGGTCAAAGTTTAGTTGACTTTTCCTGTGAAAACCATAATTTAGAAACTCCTGATTCTTGATGATCTGAAATCTCCTTGATGAATCATGATCAACCCTTGATCAAATGATGAATTTTACCTCATATACTTGATGTTGGCAAAAAATCATGAAGTTTGACTTTGGTTTGACTACAGTTGACCTTAGTTTAACTTTTTGACTGCTTTGACTAATTTTAGCCTATCTGATCATCTGATTGAGCAAATCTTTTGGGAAAGTCTTGAAACTTGACATAGGGATTCTTAAGAACATATAGGATGCTATGAAGCTCACTTGAAGTCTTGGAAGTCCATTTATCCTGATGAAAGTCAAAACCCTAGTTTAGGATGCCTTGCTTAGGAAGATGCATTGTCTGAGGGAATTATCAAATCTTATGACTAATTGTGAACCTTGTGAACCTCATGAGATGTCTTGTGAAACTTGTGAACCTCTTAGTACACAATGTCTTGTCTTGGGGAGGGCAAATTTTGGGGTGCAACAGACATCCTCTGAGGTATTTTGACCTTATAAATGGACTTCCATGATGTATATGAGCTATTTAAACCATTCCCTATAGTTTTGGCCTTTGTCCAGAGAGATTTTTTGACTTTGGGATCCTTGATTAGTACGAAATCCTAATTTTGAAGTCCTTGATCTCTGCACCTCTTGTACTTGTCGATGGCTTGTCAAAGTCATGTCAACCTTTCTTGATTATATTTGGAGGGCTCAGATGACTAAAACCCTAATTTATGATACTGGGCCCAGATCATTGAAATTCTTGTATAGTCTTTGAATGATTTTCCATCATTTGAGATTACTTAACCCTTTGATGGTGATTGTAAGGTTGAAATGATTATGTATTATGATTGGTCCTTTACCTTAATCCTCTAAGGGACTTAGGAATCCTGATTCATTGTGGGGATATTATCCAGACCATTATGACATAATCCTTTGGTTCGTGTGCTTCCTCTGATGAGGCATATATCTTAGGGTCAAATTTTAGGGTATGACAGTTTCCCTTATTTAATCTTTTTAGTCCCGAATATTTGAATGATGAAAGCATTGGGAGATTCGAGGTACATGAGGATTAAATACCTTAGAATACCTGACATTTTGATCCTAAGATGCCAAGTTGTTCATCCTGTCAGCGATCTTGAGGTTACAAATGCTTGGTTATAGTGTTGCTGTAGAGATTTAAGTTATCAAAACTTAAGAACTGACATTCTATCCAGGAAAGAACTGGAGAAAATACTCTTTATCACGTGGGATAAAAGCGAGTATGATTATGCAAATTATGAATGTAAACATAATTATGAATGTATGAATGAATGCTATGCTGACAGAACAGACACGACATACAAATTGACAAGACAAGACTGAGAATACTGGGCCGATCCGGAGATGGAGTATCATTGTGGCCTGGCTGGATTGCTCATTGTAGAGGGGGGCTCCTGTTGTTGTGGATTTCTAGAGATATGGATCTGCGGGGAGACATAAGTTCTTCCTCGTGGGATATTCCATAAGTTGGTTACTTTTGGAGCAACTAAATGATTTCCTTTTACGTTCACAGATCAAGGAAAATTGCAAAATTTACTTTGAAAAATAAAAGTGAAGTTAATTCGTTTTAATTTCAATAAAAAGACAAATCAGTTTTGAAAACATCATTTCGTAAAGCAGATAACAATAAGAGTTGCAAACAAATGGACAAAGGCTCAAATTTTCATATATAGGGTGGTGATCAGCCGAAGGAGTGATTCCATAGAGTATTTACAAAGTAGAAAATGGTAATTTATAGGGAAAAGGGCTACATTGAAATGTAATGATCCTTATCCTTCTACCAATTATGAGTTCAGAGTCTTCAGAGCTTCTACTAATGATGTCTTGATGAATTATTTTCTTCTGATGATCCAATCTGGTTGGATACAGTTACTTTCCATGAATCTCTAACATTTTGCCTAGATTTCTCTAGCGGGATATAATTTTTGAATGTCTCTAATTTTTTCATGGATCTCCCTTTCGCGTTTTCAATCCACCGAGACTATTTTTTTTTATACTTTTAGGCAAAGTATTTCATGACTGCATCAATATTTGTAGGATACGTGAATTCCTCACTGTCCATTGTTGCGAGTATCAGGGCACCGCCTGATAAGGCTTTCTTGGCCACATAGGGGCCGTCATAATTCGGAGTCCGTTTTCCCTGAGAGTCGGTGAGAAATTATTGGATTTTCTTGAGCACGATATCTCCATCTTTGAAAACATGAGGTCGAACTTTTTTGTCGAATGCTCTCTTCATCCGTTGCTGGTATAACTGGCCATGGCAGAGGGAAGTCATTCTCTTTTCTTCTATCAGATTGAGCTCGTCAAATCTGCTCTGGCACCACTCAGCTTCAGTGAGTTTGACCTTCGTCAATATCCTTAATGATGAGATTTCAACTTCTATGGGAAGAACTGCTTCCATACCATATACTAGTAAAAAAGGGGTTGCCCTGTTGAAGTGCAATGGAAGTTTGATATCCATGAAACGCGTAAGGGAGCATCTTTTGCCAGTCCATGTATGTCACGACCATCTTCTGGACAATTTTCTTGATATTTTTGTTGGCGGCTTCCACTATGCTATTCATCTTTGGCCGATAAGGAGAAGAATTATGGTGTCCAATTTTGAACTCTACGCATAATTCCTTCATCATTTTGTTGTTCAAGTTGGACCCATTGTCAGTAATGAGTTGACTTGGAATATCATAACAACAAATGATATTGTTTTTGATAAATCGGACGACCACTTGTCGGGTTACATTGGCGTATGATGCTGATTCAACCCATTTGGTGAAGTAATTAATGGCTACCAGAATGAACCGATGTCCGTTTGAAGCTCTGGATTCAATCGTTCCAATCACGTCGATTCCCCATATTGAAAATGACCTTGGAGAAGAGATAACCTTGAGAAGTGTCGAAGGGGTATGAATCTTATCAACATAAATTTGACATTTATGACATCTCCTCGAATGCTTGCGGCAATCTGCTTCCATTATGAGCCAGTAATATTCTGCTCGGAGTATTTTTCTTGTCATCGTATGTCCATTGGTATGAATACCGAAGGACCCTTCATGAATATCTCTCATGAGTATTTCCGCTTCACGCTCGTCTACACATCTGAGTAGAATCATGTCGAATTTTATCTTGTAAAGTATATCTTATTTGAGGGAGAAGTTGCCTGCCAGTCTTCGGAGGGTATTCCTATCTTTTCTTGACGATCCAAATGAGTATTCCCTTTTTTGCAGGAATTGTTGAATGTCGTAATACCAATGTTTTCTATTAGTGGCAGTTTCGATTACGAAGATGTAAGCTGGCCCATTTAGGCGCATAATCTCGATTCTTGGTACATTGTTCCATCGATCAACTATAATCATGGAAGAGAGAGTATCAATTGCGTCAGCCATGTGATTTTCCTCACGAGGGATGTGATGGAATTCAACTTTGTTGAAAAATGACAGAAATATCCTTGCGTAGTCCTTATAAGGGATTAGTCCTTCTTGGTATGTTTCTCATTCTCCTTTGATATGATTGATCACTAAGGCAGAATCTCCGTACACATGTAAATTCTTGATCTTCAGATCAATTGCTTCTTCGCGAGCCATGATGGAAGCTTCATACTCAACCTCGTTGTTTGTACATTTGAATGACAATCTGGAAGTGAATGGAATATGGTTTCGTTTGGAGTAACAATGATTTCCCCAATCCTGTTTCCATAAGCATTGACTGCTCCGTCGAAGATGAGTCCCCAAAGAGATCATGGTTCTGGTCCTTCGTCTGGCAGTGGTTCGTCACAATCTTTCACCAACATGATAAATCAAATATATCAACTATAAATATATACAAATATCAATAATAACTATAAATATTTACAAATATTTGGTTGATAAAAAAAAAGGTATTGTGGTGATAGTGACCCGTGCAAATAGTGAGTTTCAGTGATACAAATGATCTTGTTTCATCAAAGTGTTGATACATACTATATACAGGTAAGTTCATTAGTTTTGTAGTACATTTGAATAATATTAAATAAAATAAAATTCAATATACAATATTTTATATAACTAATATTAAATAGTAATATCATTTATATAATATATTTCTTAGGATATTATCTTACCATATTATAACAAAATATTAAATCAATCTATCATTTAAATGAAATTAAACACTTTAAATAATATTTTTGCAAATTAATAATATAATCATTGGTCTTTATTTTTAATCGTATTCCATAAACAATCTATCAATCCTTATTTAATTCTCCAAAATACTCAATAGTTTTTAATTTTTATAATTAATACAACAAAATTTAAATAAATAGGATTAAGGACAACTAAAATTAATCCAAAAATAATACTTTAATGTATTTATAATGAATAGTAAACTCTTGCCCAAAAATAAAAAATAATTAAAAGATTTAATTAATATATTTTTAATTTGCAAACAAAATAATCATGTATTTTTAAAAAAAAGTAATAATCATGTATTTAATACGTTATAAATTGAATACACAATTAATACTAATTTAGAATTTGCTTCATTTATAATAAAAATGAGTCTTCTAATATAAAATATATTTATTATAAACTAAAAATCCGAGTATATCATCATCTAGAAACATCACTTCTATATAGATATATAGCACCAAATGGAAGATATATATGTATTGAAGCTCTCGTAAGAAGATTCAGACTCGCGATCAATTGGCTTGGTTGGTGGTACACAATTATCCTTTAGTGTTTTAAAGGTAAAAAAAGTTAAGGATAAATATTTGGCACAAGAAATACCATTATATACAACCAATTCAACATTGACATTACAAACTTAAAACACCACAAAATAATACAAAGCTTCACCTAAACGAATATGACACCATCAATAATATAATATCCCCTACCAAAGCAAGATAGACAAACTTAACCCCAAAAATTTAATGGCCATCAGAACCAACACCAGACACAATAGAGACAAACCAAAAACCACAACCATTTTAATTATGCAGAAAAATTACATACCAAAATGCAGAAGCACCTATCAACCAGTGAAATTCAACTATCAATTTGCAACTCGAACTATGCCACGCAACACCCAAAACTTACGCATCACTCGACAACAAGCTTCATAATAGACACATAATACGACTGTTAAGGTCATGGCAAATCGAAATAGCCGAAAGCAGCGCCACAACAATGCCCACCGATATACCAGTTTGCTTCAGCTTGACCGAGGATAATCCTTGGATTAGTAGACCATTGCAGTTAGTATATCTTTCATTCTTTGTAATATTATCTTAACAAAATAAAGATTCATACATATTAATATAAATACAATTATAACATAAATATTATAGTTATAACAACTTCTAAATTCATAAATTCTGTAGTATTTCTTTGCCTAACTTCATGTATATAGTATCACAACGTAAACTCATTGTGTACTTCAACTCATAACGAAATGTATAGCTGTCGAAATGTCGAAGAAGTGTATCTCGATGGAGATTTAAGACTTGAATTTATTTGTTTGTTTTAGCAGAGTTAGGTTAGTTGAAGATTACTTGGTGTGCAAGCAATCTCAACCAAATATGTCAAAAAAGACATTTAACAGCGCACCTTAGATAACCCTTTATTAAGAAAGCGCTGATATAAGTAAAAAATAAAATAAAACACGGAAACTGTTCAAGAAAAATAATAAAAACGCTGCTAAAAGTCATACATTAGACATCGTTTTTTGAAAAGCGTTGTCTAAGATAGACCTTAGACAGCGCTTTTAAAGGTATATCTTAGACAACGCTTTTGAGGAAAACAATGTCTAAGATCTTTTAATTTTAAAAAAAATAAATCAAAAGCGCCGTCTAAGATTGACCTTAGCTAGCGCTTTTCAAAAGCGCTGTTTAAGGGCTCCCTTAGACAACACTTTCCACAAAAGCGTTGTCTAAGGTCTAATTATATGAAATAATTAGAATACTCAGTTTCTATTTTCATATATTTCTTTCCCTCGCCTGCGAACAACCATTTTCGATAGAACGAAGCTTCAATCGCCACCGTCTTCCACCACCGTGCTCCTTCGTGACGTCTACTGTTGCCGTCGTGCTCCATACTCCACCGTACACCGTCTTATTTTTGGTAAGTGTCTTCTTTTTCTCCGTTAGGGCACAAAATAAATTCATCTTTGTTTAGGGCAAGCACAAAAATAGTTGACATTGATGATAAAAATAGCTTATAAAGATAACATTGATTATATAAGTAGCTTATAAATATCAAAATAGCTTATCTCTTTTTGAATATAGTTGACATTAGTTGAAGAAATGCTTATTATTTTAAGCTCTTTTTGTATATAGTTGACATTGTTGTAGAAGTGCTTATTAGTTTAATATCTTTTTGTATATGATTGACATTGTTTGAAGAAGTGCTTATTATTTTAATCTATTTTTGAGATTGAGAAAGTGCTTATTATTTTAATGGGAATAACTTGTTCTTTTAATCTCTTTTTGAGATTGAGAAAGTGCCTATTATTTTAATCTCGTTTTGTTTGATTTGTTAGTACATGTTTAGTTTGAGATTAAAAAAGTGTTGATTAATAGTTATAGCTTGGATAGTTCGTGTTTAGAAATATTGTGTGGCTTATTTGTAAATAGCGTGCTATAGTAGAATAACATATCGGTGGTACGGTTCGTTAACGACATTCTAAAGTATTTTATTTTGTTTACCTTAATAAGTAGGAAAACCATGGATAAAAAATAGATGTCTGTCGATCGATTGAGCAAGAGTACGAGAATGGGGTTGCATAATTCGTTAAGTTTGTTGTTCAACATGTTGAAGATCCTAGTCGAATGGAATGTCCTTGCTTGGGTTGTTGTTATATTGGTAAGGTTGACGCAGATGGATTGAAATCACATTTACTGAGGCATGAAACTGATCGAAGTTATAAGTGTTGGATATTTCATGGTGAGAAAATTAACGAGAATGTTGAATCGAGGGGGAAAAGTAATACGACCTATGCTTCAGACGACAAAGACACGGAAACATACGATTGTGATCGAGTCGAAGAGATTGCAGAAGCACTTGAAGAAGATCTTCATGATTGTCCCGAAATATTTGAGAGGTTGGTAAGCTATGCAGAGAAACCGTTGTATAACAGTTGCACTAAATTCTCAAGACTGTTTGCGGTGTTAAAGTTGTACAACTTAAAGGCGGGCAATGGATGGTCGGATAAAAGTTTCACAAATTTGTTGGCCCTTATGAGAGAAATGCTACCAGAGGATAATGTTCTTCCTAATCGAACCTATGAGGCAAAAAAATGTTGTGCTCTATTGACATGAGCTATGATAAGATACATGCTTGTCCAAACGATTGCATTTTGTTTTGTAACGAACATGCATCGTTAACTGAGTGCCCTAAATGCGGTTTGTCTCGATATAAGAAAATATTGTCTCTAGCAAAAGTATTATGGTATTTTCCTATAATTCCGAGATTTAGGCACATGTTTCGTAGTGAAATCGATGCAAGACACCTGACTTGGCATGCAAATAAAAAAATTATTGATGGAAAGTATCGACATCCGACTGATTCATCATAGGGGTCGAAAATTGATAATGATTATCCTGACTTTGGTGAAGAAGCAAGAAACCTTCACTTGACATTATCTACTGATGGAATGAACTCGCATGGTCTTCAAAGTATCTCACATACCACATGACCTGTGATTCTTATGATTTATAACCTACCTCCATGGCTATGTATGAAGTGTAAGTACATGATGTTATTTATGTTGATCTTTGGGCCTAAACAACTAGGGAATGACATAGACGTATACTTGACACCTTTGATCGAAGATTTAAAGATTTTGTGGGAGAACGGTGTGGAGGTTTATGATGTATATAGGAAAGAAAGTTTCAATTTGAGGGCGATGTTGTTTGACACAATTAATGATTTTCCAGCATACGAGAATATATCTGGGTATAGCATTAAAGGTCAACGTGCGTGTTCTGTTTGTGAAGATGGAACAGATACAATTCGATTGGAACTTTGTCAGAAGAATGTGTTTCTCGATCATCATAAATTCTTACATTCTAAACATCACTACCGTGGATGGAGAAAATCATTCAATGGAGACACCGAACAGCGTAAAGCTCCACCCGCATTGTCAGGTGACCAAGTTTTTGAAAAGGTAAAAGATGTGCGTACTGAGTTTGGAAAGACTTTTGCACATAAGGTTGTCAAAGGTGGGTGGAAGAAGAGGTCGATATTTTTTGAGTTGCCATATTGGAAGTCTTTGTACGTGAGACATTTTCTCGATGTTATGCATATTGAAAAAAATGTATTTGAAAGTGTTATCGGTACGTTACTCAATATAAAAGGAAAGTCTAAGGATGGTCTTAAAGAAAGGGAGAACATGTTAAAAATGAGAATGAGAACTGAATTAGCACCAGTGAAGAAAGGAAGACGAACATATCTACCACCTGCTGCTTTTACTCTATCTAGAAAGGAGAAAAAAAATTGTGTAAGTTTCTGAGTGAAGTTAAGGTTCCAGAAGGATACTCTTCAGATATTAGAAGACTTGTGTCTATGAAAGACCTCAAGTTGAAGAGTTTGAAGACACATGATTGCCATGTTATAATGGAACATTTTCTACCAATAGGTATACGTTCTATTTTTCCAGAAAAAGTAAGAAGTGCCATAACTAAATTGTGTTTTTTTCTTTAGGTCAATTTGTAGTAAGGTGAACGATCCCGAGATCTTACCAACACTACAAAAAGAGATAGTAATTACCTTGTGTGAGCTTGAAATGTATTTTCCTCCCTATTTTTTTGACATAATGGTTCATCTAGTTGTTCATCTTGTGAAAGAGACACAGTTGTGTGGACCAGCTTATATGAGATGGATGTACCCTGTTGAACGGTATATGAAAATATTAATATATTGTTGAAGAAGCTGTTGAGTTTTGTACTGAATATTTGTCCAACGTTCAATCAATTGGACTCCCCAAAGCTCATATTTTCGGGAAAAAAAGGAAGGTAAACAATTAATTGGAAATAAAATTGTGACAATATCAGGGGATGAACGGGATCAAGTGCATTTGTGAGTTCTGCACAATGATAATGAGGTTGAGCCATATGTTGAAATGCACAAGGATGTACTCTGATGGTTAAATCCGAACAAAAATATGAAAGTTTGACTTCACAAGAAGAATGGGACACATTTAAATCCAAACGAAAAACCCCAGAATTTAAAAGAATAAATGAAACAAATCGGGAAAGAGCATTAAGTCTCGCGTATCCATACAAAAAAGGACGTGTCGGATATGGACGCTTAGAACAATCTATGGTAAGTATCTATAAATTGCAACAATATATTTGTTCATCATGAGTTTCATTTGATCATATTATATGACTTAATGTGTAGTTGCAGAAGGAGAAAAGTTCTGAAACATCTCTTCCTGCACATGTTTTGTGGAAGGAAGCCCGTGTGGGCAAGTCTGGAGTTGCGAAAGAAGATGTTCTACAAGTATATGAGAAATGTGTAAGTAGAACATTATCTATTTAATTAAATCAAAATTTTATTAACAAATATTTGACAAATATTCGATATTCATCTGATTTTCAGGAGGTGCTATCTCAGTCTTTATCTCCAGATGATACTAGGAGTATACTTAGTCAGACATTAGATGTCCGTGAGTATTCGGGTTGGGTGAGAGGTAAGGAATTTGGGATCACTCCGACCTCCTTGAGTATTAAAAAAAGGAAAGGCTCCAAGTAATAAAGAACTTAATCAAAAATTGGAAGCACTGGAAGCTGAAGTTTGTGCATTAAGGAAAGAAAAAGAGGCTAGCGCTTCAACATGTTTTAAAGATAGTTCAGACAAAGATAGTATCAACTGTAACTTTCAACTGAACATTCAAGAGGTAATTATATATATTTTAATGAAATTGAACTATTAGCTTAAATTATGTAATTGACATATATACACATTAACAATTTCATATTTATTATTGGTTTTAGGGCATTTCCCCTTGTCACCTCTACTTATCGTCATGAAGAATTAGGTGTCGGTGTTGTCAATACATACGTGAGGTATATCCGGTCTACTTTGTTATATTAATTGAACAACTTATTTACTTTATGTTTCAAATGAATAGTCTAATGTTAATGATGTTTTTATTCAAGGTTTTCGTATGACAAAGTGATGTGCCCAAGTGGATCGGACGAAAGATTTGGATTCTTAAGCTCCGCGTCCGTCAACTTAAGTTTAATCTTAAGTAAACCGGATGAGGTCATGGTGTACGTACGCAACCTCTTCATGGCCAACAAATATATAGAAAAGTTGTTCTTTTTACCGTTTAATATCGGGTTAAATTTTCAATCTAAATTCATCTATTATAATTATTTTGTATTTTGACGTCATGTAGAAAGTTTTCATCTAACATTTGTTTAATCTTACAGTGGACATTGGTTGTTGGTCGCAATTAATCCTATCAGAGAATTTGTATATTATCTTGACTCGTTAGGAAATGATTGAACAACATACCCGAATATGAAGAACATGATTGACACGTAAGTGAGATTGTTCTAAATATTCATGTGTGTATTTATTTATTTATGTGAATTGTTCTAAATATTCATTTATATTTTATTAGCATTATACAAGCTTTTCGAGCCCAACGAGATATCCAAGTATCAAAGAGGAGAGTCAACAACATTACATGGATAAAAGTGGTAGTATATTATTAATTATCACATTTTTTTATTATATTAGTGATGATACTTGATAAAACTTAGGATTTATCCATATTTTCTTTTCATCTATAGTCTCCTCGACAACATAACAGTATAGATTGCGGATATTTCATGTTGAGGTTTATGAGAGAAACTCTTTTTTTGGATCAATTAGAGATTCCATCCGATGTATGTATTTCTAACTTATGAGTTATTTTAATATTTAACACACATTTTTCATATCATTAAATAGTTGAAACTAAATCAAAATATGTTATATTATTACGTAGTACTTTGATGAATTCACGTGTGCATATTATTCAAGAGATCATTTGGAAGAAATTAAAGAGGAATGGTGTCAATTCATTATGGAGTTCGGAGTGTTATACGGTATATTGTACTCTTACTTTAATTGATGAAAATTTTGAGTATGTGTATGTAACTATAGACATATTGATTATGACTTGTTTTAATTGATTAATTACAATATTTTTGTGTTGTTTCAGGTTATAGTATAGTTGCAATTGGATGAAAATGTATAGCTCGGAGTGTTATCACATTTTTGTTTATGTAGATTTCATTTGAAACAAAATGTATAGTTGGATGAAATGATTTGTAAAAACTATGTTGTATATTTAAATTGGTTCGTAAATTAGTACAATTGTATGAATTGTTTTGTAGATATTGGTACGATTGTACGATTGTATGAATTGTTTCGTTGATATTGGTTTGAAAATCTGATTGTTTTGTATCTATAAATCGGTGCCTAAATTGGTAGGTTTAAATAGGATAATTTGATGCAAATTATGGATTGGAATGAACAGGTACAAATTCTGGTTAAAAAACCCGGTGAAAATGTGGATACAAAACAAATGTCTATAATTTGGCAATTACAGACAGCGCTTTTTAAAGGAAATTATTTTAAAAATTTCGTATATCTTAGATAGCGCTTTCAACAAAAAACATTGACTAAGGTGGGGTTTAGAAAGCATTTTCATTAAAAGCGTTGTCTAAGGTGAGGTTTAGAAAACGCTTTTAGTGAAAGCGTTGTCTAAGGTATATCAATAAAATAAAAAAGACACTGTCTAAGGTATATTAAAAAAAAAGGCAAAAGGCGTTGTCTAAAATGGGGTTTAGAAAGCGCTTTTGACAATAAAAACGATGTATAAAGCCCCTTTAGACAACGGTTTTAACATTAACCAAAGCGTTGTCTAAACCTTTAGCAGGACAGGTTTAGACAGCGCTTTAAAGCGCTGTCTAAGGTAAAAAAAAACGTTGTCTAATGTCTTGTTTGACACAGTGACCTATAAATAGGGAGATATCATATTATTGTAAAATACAACTGAAAGCGGTTGCAAAGAGAAAAAATAAAATTTCAATTTGAAAATATAATTATTCTTCTTCTTCCTTCTCTCGTTGAAACCCTAATTTTTTTCTTCCCTAAATTCAATTTTTATTTTCTTCTTCAATAATCATCGCACAGTAGAATCGTCTTGCAACCAAGGTTGGTTTATTGACTTGAGTGAAGAGTGAAGAACAAAATAAGTAATTATTTAGAAAGATTGATTTTTGTTCATCAAGTTTGATATGAAATTTTCCATAGATTTGATGAAATTTCACAACAGAAATTTGACGAAATTCAACAAAACTTAATAAAATTATCGTTGAATAAAATAATTCTTAAGATAATTTTCTGTTAGTTAGTTGTAATTTAAACTACGTTACAAATTCATATAAACAACATAAACACTACTAATTTTTCTTAGTAATTTTGTTTAGTGACAATTAATGTTTAGAGTACCAATAACTGTATAATAAACTTAAAGTATAAATTAAACCATATAAGTGGTCTTCGTGCAAGTGTATATAACACTTCACTCACTTATAATTAACTATTCGTATAGTTAATGATGTAAAGTATTGTTGCCACTAAAATCTTCTGGATCAGAAAATTCCCTTAAAAATGATAAAATGACTTGTCATTCACTCCTTGTGTTAGAAGATTTTCCAAACACAAGAATGCGACCTGCCCGATACACAAGCAAGACAGAAATGAAAAGTAGACTCAGACAGAAAGTGAATCCACGTTGGATACCAAAAAGTCCTAACACCTTATCCACAAACCTAACCTCATGTCTAGTCATCATAAAAAAAACTCTAAATCTTCCCTTCCACACTTTGTTTAACTTAATCTCAGTATCTCACCTCGTGTCCATCAAAGTTGGCACGATAACACGTCAAAGCACCTGTTGACAATTTGATTGAGAAATTGTGGTTACTGGATAAGAAGCTGAGTCAAAAGGAGTACACACTTACGTGTAGTGAGAACTAAATTATGGACAAAAATATTCATGGTGATTAAGTTCTTTACGTGGCAACAAAAACAAGTCAGCTTAGAATTTAGATTGCTTGGTTTGCTCTTCAACCAGATCCCAGGAGACCAAATGATGCTATGTTATTCCTCATTTTTAATATTACTATTCTTCATTATATCCAAATTTAAAATAATGCACAACATGACAACAACCACTTTTATTATGCATATGCAATGCATATTAATTACTTCATCCGTCCCACCAAGCTTATTATACACATACATGTATACTATCAATCAATAATTATTCATCAAAGATTAAGATTAATTTTTCTCCTCATTATTTAAAATTCCTCTACTCCCTTCCCCTCAACTCCCCTTCTCGATAAAAATTCCTCCTATTCCCTTAATTGAACCAAATGGACCCTAAACGATTTACTTATTTAGGCCAATTTTATTTATATAACATATACTAAAAATCAAAGGGAACAAACGATTTAGTAGAGGATTAACTTTTCCATCGAAAAACACTTCAAATACATCCGATAAAAATACAATGTTTTCTTGTTCAACATGTATATTTTCATACAGAACACACATTGCCAACTTTTGAAAACATGTCAGGCTTTCAAGAAATGTGTGGGGTGGCTAAAGTTCTCTCCCTTTACAAGACTCAGTTTTGATGCCAAGCTTCACACTTAGAGCACTATGCCCATTTTTAAAATAGAATATATTGGCATGCAAGTAATAATGAACAAAAAAATAGAGTTTGCACAACACTCATAAAAACACTAAACCCATTTTATCTAGCATCTTTTGGGTTTTCGGTATCCTGATTACATACAATTTATAAACTACAAGGGAGATACAGAAAGAACTTGTAATGCCATAGATTACATAATGACTTCATGAACTGAACAAGATGGATGTCAAACCAAAGAATAGACTAGAAATCACAGTTCAAACTAAAAATTTCAAAGTTGAAAGATAAAAATTAAAAAAAAAAAATTGTAGATTTCTGAGCTATGGATGAGTCCTGGTCAAAGATGTGATGCCACTGTAACATCTATTCCTGTTAACACACATCAATCCCACCAACGATCCTCTTGAATCTCCCAGTCATCTGCTTATCTCAAGCCCGAGAGGCAGGAATTTACCGACATACACAACATGATGACAAATGGTAACATCAAGGCAATGGTGTTGAACATCATTTCTTGGAGATGAAAGGCTTTACAGATTCGACAACCACCTGTTTTGAAATGTAAAAGTGTGCAGTTAGATCAGTTTATTTGGGGGGAAATAATTGTGTTTGACCAAACATGTAAGTTGCTCATTTTCTTACCCTTCCATCATAGGACAAGGATGCAAAGATCCATGGTTCACGAGAACTCCATGTAAGCCCTGTAAAATGAATAAAAGATTGATAAGAAGTCTGAAAAGATCATGGGTTTATTTTGAAGCTCTTACCATAAATACTGTCTTCATAATCACTGTATGTATTAAGCAATGGATCAACCAAACGGGCCGGTGACTCTGGTTGGCTGGCAAATATGCAAGCAAAGATGAACAAAAAATACATTAAAAAAATTGTTTTAGAAAAACATAAAAATAAGTAATGATATTTAAAGATAAGAATATAAGACCTTTCAGTTGTTAACTCGTCATGGTTTATAGAGGCCGACCACAAGTTGACAGTCGAATCCGTTCCAGCACTCTGACATATCCAAATTCAATGACAAATAATTAAATATTCCATAACATGCAAAGATGTATTCACCCTAAAAAATAATTAAAATTTGCATGTTTGTGCACAAAGTGCGTAGAAAAAGCTCTTGAGAAAATAAGTTTATCTCAATCCTGAGCAAGGATGTATTCACCCACAAAAATAATTCGGCTGCAGAGGAGCCTCATCCATTTTAATTTGTGTGTGTGTGTGTGGGATTATATATATTTAGAGAGAAAGAGAGAGGGAGAGAAGGAGGACCAAGATTATTCCGTCATACTCTGGGTTACACTTGACAATCCATGTCCTGGCAATACAAGTAATACATATTGCTAATCAGATGTCTGAAAAAGATAAACTACCATCAAATAGTTTATTTTCTTTACTCATTTTTAAATATAAGAAAAATAGTAGGTAGTTTATCTGTGCATTAAAAGGCTGGTCGTAACACCATACGAGAAGCACTAGCACAGTTGTTTCCTGTTCTATTTTCTTCTCTCATATTTTTTTCCTTTTACCACCTGAGGGTTGATTAGAAATTCTACAGTAGGGTTCTTGGACTGGGGATTTAGATAAAAAATAAAATAAGCTTTAAAAATATTCATGGTAGGTACCAATGTGTATGGCCTGGAAGCTCTTGGATGGGAACTTTTGGCTTTCTTAGATCCCAAATGCGTATCCCTGACTCATGTTCTGCTGTAACCTGTACAAAACATCAATTCAATTTTGCCAATATGAATAAAAGGAGGTCGAATACTACAATCTAGAAGATTGTTTCATCTGTAAACTCTATCAATAATCAAAGTGAGAAAACCCAGAAAATATATATTAAGTATTTTGACAGTAGGAAACACAAAAAAATAACAATCCATATTATAGCATGGGTGAATTTCAGAAAATGTTAGTTACACACATATAAAACCAAATGGATGGTATAAGGACACATATCAGTAGAATGAGGCTCATAAAGTTCAACTCTTACAAGTATGTTGTTCTTTCTAGGATGGTAATCAGCACTGCGGACATGGGAACACTCGATTAAGAGTGTCTTCCTGTGATATAAATAATCCAATTAGTAAACGCGAAATTCCAAGAGGAACTAAAATAAAAACAACTTGGTTTCAGGGAATATATATCCCTCTTCCAGCACCCTAAGCCTTGAACTTGAAATGCAACGAGTAATTTTCTTAACCAGAAGGAAGATTCCAAATACATTGAATTTCTAAATGAAACAGTAAAATGATGAATTTAGAAACATACTTCATTGTCCTCACATCCCAAAACTGGAGAGATGATTCACAAGTTGCAGCTACAGAATTCACATCATGCGGATCCCATGCTCCTCCAGATAACTTGTGCAGCATACCAGCTGAATCTTGCGATTGTACCTGGGTTTTTGTTGTTTGTATTTGTTGAGAGGAAGGTGGGGGAATTAAGTCAAAATCACTAAAAGTTACACGGAATTTAAATAACACGGACACTGTCAACATAAAGGCATGTGATTATCAAAGTCCTAACTCAGATCTTAGATCCTAACAAAACCTCACATAAAACTCTGGTGTTTGACTTGCATTAAGATTGGCAATTAATATCAATGTTAAATTTTCCATCCCAAATTAAACTTTTATCAGGGAACAAAATTCAATCCCTTATGGACGATATGTAATCCATTCTCAGTTACAGCAATCATTGACTGAAGCATCACAAGTTCACAGTTGTTGGGGAAAATCCATTGGCCAATTCCTCCAATCTTTCATTTTCTAAAATGCCTACCATTCAAACAATATCTTAACATTCAATAAAAGTAACGAACTAATTAATTGTTCATACATAACAACTAGGGAATGTAAAATATTATTCACTTCATTTTTCAGTTTTAAATGCCTATAGTCCAAAGAGAAATATTTGGTTCTATTTTGCACAAGACCAGATAATCTTTCATGATTTACTCTCCCCAAATCAACATGTTTTCTTCTCCCGCGTTGTAAAGATTTATTTGTTTGTTTATTGCAACAGATGATAGTAACTTTAGTAATGATAACACGTGATTTTGAAACAATGTGTATTTGCCAGTGTAATACTCATATGTTTTTGCAGTGCATGTGTCAATGTCAGAATCCAGAAACTGCATATATTATGCCATGAACTTTGTACCTGTGCAGTTTTCTTGGACACGTCCAAATTCCACAAACATAGGCTTTCATCGTCGATGCTAATCAATTTATCATGCCTTCCAGTAGGCCACCAAAGAATACTGCTTGGTAGCGAATGTTCAGTGAGAAACACTAAAAGACTATGTAAATGTGAATAAAGAGCATATAGTAAAGAGGAAAGTTGTAAAATAACTAATGCAAAATTTTCAAGACTTCCATAAGACCAGTCCAATAGTGTGAAGTGAAGAAATCACACAAGTAACTTAATCAAAATAGTTTACTAATTTCTCCCAAAAAATTCCATCAACATCTTCAGACAACTACCTAAACCTCAGGCAATGAAACAGCATACAATAGTAGCTGAGGTGAAAAATGATAAAACTAACGAGTGGCTAAAGAGATTCAGAGCAAATAAATTTGCATAAGGGAATTGCGTACTCACCTTTTAATCTTACCGGATTTAGTTTCAAGAGATGTAATTCTCTCTAACTGAGGGGAATTTAACTCGCCATATAATTCCGGAATCTGCCATATTGCTGCCCCATACGATTCACCTTTATGAACAAAATGTAATCATAAGTCTTTTAAGTTTCTAACAAGAGGCCTGCTTGGATTGATTTATTTGAGCTTATCTACCAACATAAATTTTGAGACTGTTTGGAAGAGCATATGAAATACAACTTATGCCATTGTTCATAAGCTTTTTCAGCTTATTTTCATAAGTTTTCCAAAATAACTTATGAAAACAACTTATACCTTATATAAAAACAATATAACTTTCTTTTATATATTGCTATAGAAATAGTTTATACATAAGCATTTATCATGATAAACTTTTGTGATAGAAATAGTTTATACACAAGCATTTATCATGATAAGCATTTGTGATAGAAATAGTTTATACACAAGCATTTATCATGATAAGCATTTGTGATAGAAATAGTTTATACACAAGCATTTATCATGATAAGCATTTGTGTTATAAGTTGTTTATCCAAACAGGATCCAAATCCTAATGGAAAAGTAGTTTAATTAAGTTATTATAGCATAAGCACTATTCATATAAGTGCTTATGTATAAGCCATTTCTATAAACAAAAGAAAATAAAATCAAAATGTTTTTATATAAGTTATAAATTGTTTCTACAAGGAAGAGCTTACGAAAATAAGTTCAAAACAATTTATGAACATGTCATAAATTGTTTCATAAACTCTCTCAAACATTAACAAAAGTACTTACATCATATAGACAAGCTTAAATAAGTCAATCCAAACCAGTCCTATCAATACACCAAAAGAAATTGATGCACGAGATGCGCACAAACTAACTTTCGAAACATGTTACACTATATCTAAATTCTCAAATACCACTAACAATACAAATATGAAAGAAATTAAAAGAGAATGTTGAATACCGTTAGAGTAGACGGTTGAGAAAATTCGCTGATCAAAAGGACAAGAAACAAGGTCCCAGATCTCGTTGGGATGCGAAAACAATCCCTCACAGAAAAGTTCAGTTCCACTTGAAGAAAGCCGAATGAGATGAACCTATGAATGCGATTCAACGATTCACTCTACAATCAATTAAGATCAAATCATATCAAAACTGAATCGGAGCGTGCGCGCACGTGTTTATATATCTATATACCTCATTTTCTTCTTTAAGACTGAGAGTTCCAGCGAGGAAACTCGTGTGATCTGTATCTGCTTTTACATCTGATATGCATCTGGCCTTGAGTGCGAAACAAAGAAAAAAATTTGAAGTGAATAATGGAGATTGTGAATGAATAAGAATTGGTTATGGAATTGGGAAATTGACCTGATATTTGAGACCGTATCCGATACCAGATGAAACAGCTTGCATTGATCTTGCAGGTTAGTTGAACGATGAATTTGCAAGTATTATACTTGAATGAAGAGGTTCAGATACTCTAACCGGAGTTAAACCCAAAAATGGCGCACCGTGATACACGGTTGCTGCTTGTTTTTTTTTTTTGGAGGCGTGATATGGTTTTTTGTGGGTCGAAGCTGTGAAATGGGCTAGAAACAGGAAATTGAAGAGTTTACCCCGCACCCCCCAATTATACCTGTACCCCCCCAAAAAATTTTTTTTGACCAAAATGCCCTCATATAAATAGTTACTAATTCAAATTCACTTTCCATTTTTACCGTCTGTCCAAAAGTTACAGAGAGAAAAAAAATTTTGATTTTCGCACGTGTTTACCGGAAGACTACAAGTAAGTCTTCCGGAATGAAAAATAATGTACCGGAAGAGTTTGTGAAAGTCTTCCGGTACCGGAAGACTTTATGAATGTCTTCCGGTATGGTTTGGATGACTACCGGAACACTTCATCAAAGTCTTCCGGAAAGTTTTTTAAAAAAATGCCTACCGAAAGACTTTGTTGAAGTCATCCGGAATGCTTTCGTGTGTACCGGAAGACTTGAAGAAAGTCTTCCGGAAATTTTTTTTTTTATTAAATAATTGTTTTTCTGTTTTTTTTCAGTGGTTCGATCACGCGGCAGAGATGGGAGGATTCCAGTGCGATCGATGGGACGGGGCGAGACGAGTAGATCACGCGCAGATGATGCTGGTACATCTGCAGCTGCAGCTGACCCTGTGGGGTATCCTGGTGGTCCGTACGATACCAGGCTTTTGGTTTCGTACGAGCATCACGTGGCGAGCCGTGTATGGTTTGGCGAGGTAATGAAATTATAATTATTTAGTTTTGAATAATAACCGAAATTATATAATTTGTTTATCTAATTTGTTTAATTTTATTTGATTTCAGGAGAGGGGGGCGAAGAAGGAACTGAAGGTGGCTGGACATGGGTTGAAGTTGACCCAGATGGTTCCACAGCAGCTTCCACCGGAGATTGAGGGTATCATATCTAGATCCGGTTTAGCTTCCTTACAGAGATCGAGTTTGAAGAAGATTGATGCAAACTTGGTTTCTGCATTTGTGGAGAGATGGCATATAGAGACATCTTCATTTCACCTGCCGTTCGGTGAAATGACGATTACTCTCGATGATGTGGCATGTCTGCTTCATTTGCCTATTAGGGGGTATTCTGGAACCCTCAACCCATCAGTGAGGAGTTAGCCATTGAGTGGGTTGTTGACTATCTTGGAGTGACATCGAGAGCGGCACTTTTCCAGGTTCGTGAGTGCAAAGGATCGTACTTCAAGATAGAGTGGTTATATGATCGATTCGTAGAGCATCGAGCAGCTTCACGTTGGGCATTTGCGACCCGATGTTATTTGATGGTGATAGTGGGCTGCACCATCTTTGCGGATAAGTCATTTACACTCGTGGAGGCGCGATACTTGGCATTATTTAGGGACCTGGATGCGTTGTCCACCTATAGTTGGGCAACAGCTGCATTGGTGACACTGTATAGGTTTCTTGGAGATGCGTCTATGTTTAGCTGCAAACAGCTTGGTGGTTATCCGACTCTCCTACAGGTATATATTTAAATTCAGTTTATTATGTTAAAGTTATATATTAAATTTAGTTTATTGATTTTCTTTTAATTCTAATTTTAATTTTATTAAGTTCATTATGTTCTATTTAATTATTATGTTATTGTTTTTTTAACAGTGCTGGATTCACGAGTATTTTCCTACACTTGGGAAAAAAGGAGAGAATTGGATACCTGCTCAGAACTGTGGACTCCCGCGTGCGATGAGGTGGACGTACAAACATGGGGCGTTAAAGGTGGATGAGTTGCGACCCATTATGGATGAGCTGACACCGACTGATGTCATATGGAGGCCGTTCGAGGATCATAGAGTTCATCGTCGTTTTGATGAGATTTCTCTATTCAGGGGTTGTTTGAGGTGGGGAGATACTATTGTTCCATACATGCCTGACAGGTGTCTTCGACAGTTTGGATACCGTCAGTCCATTCCACCTGCACTCATTGATCCTAGGATGGCTGGTGACATTGATGTTGAGTGGATTAGTTACACCCAGAGCGCTGGCCAGGTGATTCGTTCTGCTACACGGGCGACTATCCCATTTGAGGTAGAGGATGGATACCTAGAGTGGTATTATCGTGTTTCGCATCCTCGATTGGTACCTCCTACCTATGATGAGCCCTATGATGAGCCGCCAGTTGCATCTATTCCTGAGTACGATGCGGGACCATCTGATCCTGCATGGGGTTCTGTGTCCACCTTGATTCATCGCTACCTTCAGCAGAATGCAGCTGAAGAGGATGATCCACATTTTGCTGATCTGTTTGCAGCTTTACGTATTGCTCGTTCACAGTGATGTATAGTTATGTTTATGTCATATTATTTCTTAGACTTTGTTTGTTAATATATTGACATTTGAACTGATATTTATGTTATATGTTATTTATAGTTTTTCGATTACCTGAATCCAATTTATGTTATATGTTATTTAAGTGAAAATAAAAATGAAAAACATAATGAAATTAAAACATATAATATAATTCATGAATAAAAATGAATAACATAGTTTATAATTTATAATGAGTTTGTAATATAGGCGTAAGTTGTTGCCAATGTTGTAGACGCGCAGCAAATCCTACCATCCATGATGTTGCTGCTGGAGAACGAAAGTTCCTCCAATCTGTTGTCACTGGTGGCAATGGAAATCCTTCTTTCATGTTAACCTATATTCAAAATTAAACAATACATTATTTAATGTTACTCAAATAATTTACTAATAATATCAAATTATAACAATGTTTACCTGAATCCAATGATTGGAGTTTACAAATCCAATGCAATAAAATGAGACATTGGGTGAGAATGTAGTTGTCATAGGGAAGAAAGTCAAACATTCGACTCCTAGACAGACAAGTACCACGTTATACTGATTCGCAATCACGTAACCCATATCTGGTAGAGTCAACCATTTCTCTATTGGTTGAGAACCACTTCCCTCTATCTTCAAAGAATCTCTCACTTCAGCTAACCGATCAGCAAATAAATTGGCATATAAAGCTGATCTTTCATTATGTATAATTTCCAATTCTAATTCCCGACGAACCATTGACCAACCATCTTCGGCATAACCCCGCAATGAAGCAATCACTCTAAATCCACAATTACCATCTGACATTACGTTGACAACGTCATCAATGAATGACCTAATATGATAAGGAAATTGAAGGATGAACCGTTTAGATGACTGTGAAGTTTGTGTTAATTTTAACTTCTTTTTCACAGGTTGTGATGGTTGAGATGGTTGAGATTTCTTTTTTGAATTTTGTGATGGTTGAGATTGTCGTTGTGAAGATTGTGATGCTTGATCAACATATTCATGATACGAAGGATCCCTGTAAACATCATACCCTTCAGGTTTTTTGCCTTTTTTCTTGACTCCACCTTTTGTCTTTATTTTTTCAGGTGGTGCTAACAAAGAAGTCGTT
The DNA here is from genome assembly GCA_963966055.1 of Lathyrus aphaca. Lineage (NCBI taxonomy): Eukaryota > Viridiplantae > Streptophyta > Magnoliopsida > Fabales > Fabaceae > Lathyrus > Lathyrus aphaca. The sequence continues at coordinate 16,710,085 of OZ014524.1, forward strand.
GTGGGAAATGCAAGTTCATAAACCCTACTATGTAATGCCCTTCTTCCAACAACATCTTGTGACCTATACCTTTTCCATAACTCATCCATTGCAGATTTCATACCCACTTCTGATTCCTCATCTAAGTCTTCTTCCAACTTAATTTCCATACTTAGTTTCCTCCAATGTACATGCACAGCCTCAATTGGTATCGGAATACCACTAATTCTATACCCTGCCAACTCACACGCGCAAGGTAATCCATAGGTGGATCTATGAGTACATCGGCATCTGTCTTCGTTAGTTCCAATATAATCAACTCTCTTTAACTCTTCAGCAACGCGCCTCAATGCAGCTCGCGACACTGAAGTACGTAAATATGTGTAAAATGGACTTGAATGGACATGTGCAACTTCATACACACTCTTTTGAAAAGAAGCTCGAATGTTGCTAATTTGTATCTTTAAGTTGTCATTCATGGCCTCCCAACATTTTACCATGTCACCAATACTGTTACCCAACATCTGCTTTAACTTCCAATGAGCAGACTCAACCCTATAATAATACATATTTAAACTAAGTAAGAAAAATAAAAAATTCACAAAAAGTATATTTTGGGATCTAAAACAAAACATACCGATTAGTCGTCGTGTTACCCATATGTAGGACTCGATTAATCCATGCGCAAACAAACCTTTGTCTATGTGGTGTCAACCATGTGTCGTTCACGTACTCAAAAAATTTAGGACAATCAACACACTCTTGCTCAAGTTCTTTTAAATGTTGTGCATACTCAACCTCATCACTAGCCCATACAACATCCGTCCATAATTTGCCAATTGACTCCTGCTTATCAGGATCCACTAATAGTTTCCTTTTTGCACCAACATTTTTGTTAATGTGAAACTGACATAGCAAATTATTTGTCTTCGGAAACACAGTTTCAATGGCTTTCATCAAAGCAAGATCTCTATCTGTCATCATAACTTGTGGAAATAAATCTTTTTTCACAAACAATTTTTTAAGCTTATCTAACACCCAACAAAAAGTCTCAGTCTGCTCAGACTCAATATACGCAAATGCGACAACAAAAGTCAACTCGGTAGATGTCATTCCAACAATTTCAAACAAAGGTTGTCTGTATTTGTTTGTCTTATAAGTGCTATCCATAACTAACACAATAGGAAACATATTCAACAACTTAACTGAATCTGGATGTGCCCAAAATATATCTTTAATAACTTCAGAGTCATCTCTTTTTCTACTCCAATAAACATAACCTCCAGCCTCGATAAGCTTAAACAAATGTTGTATCTCACTTCTAGGACCTCTTATCTCTTTTTCCATCATACTCTTTTGCTTGTATATTTGTGTGATACGAGTGACACAATCTGGATCAATCTCGTACAAGGAATGCAATATATTTCTGGGTGCAACCTTTCTCTTTGTTAAATCAGCAACATGTTGCTTCTGATCCGCTGTCAACCTACCAACAAATGAGTGACCTTCTAATCTATCGGGTAAATCATGGTTATGAACGCCGCATTTTACATCAATCTTCCATCCAGATCCATCTTTTGTCGGAATCGACCTGATCTTAAATGGACATCCACATTTTTTCGTCGCACTTTCTATTCCACTACGAATATCCTTGTATTTCCCACCTTTATCGCAACCAAATATTATTTTGTTCTTTCTTCCTCTCTTGCCTGTTTGTGTATCTGAACGAGTGATGACGACCGTCACTTTATTTCGTAATCCGGTGTCTTTGACCCATCTTATCACCTCTTCTCGTGTACCAAATATCTCTGTCGTTGTAAATACATCTGATGTATTCACACATATCGGTTCTTTTTCGTGTAAAGGTACTGCACCTACAAAATAAAAATATTTTTTAAAAAAATGAATTAAAAAAAATTAAATAATATAAAAAAAAATTCAAACCGGAAGACTTTATGCAAGTCTTCCGGTATGGTACTCTTACAATACCGGAACACTTACATAAAGTCTTCCGGTACACATATTCATTCCTACCGGAAGAGTTAATAAAAGTCTTCCGTACCGGAACACTTTTATTAAGTCTTCCGGTGTACAATCATCATAATACCGGAAGACTTGCATAAAGTCTTCCGGTATGTATATTTACGTACCGGAACTCATTCCAAAAGTCTTCCGGAACGTGTAATTTTTGACAAATTTTTACTTTTATCTGACGGTCTGACACAAATGGTAAAAAAAAAATAATAAAATAATAATATAATAAAATAATCTAAGGTTAAAATGGGCATTTTTTTAAAAATGTGGGGGTACAGGTATAGGTGGGGGGTGCGGGGTAAAATCTTCCAGGAAATTGCATGAGAATTTTATCTACCACCCCAAATTTTGCCTCGCACCGACATGTGTAATGCCTTGCCTTTACAGTTTTACCCCGGTCAAATAGTACCGGTGTTCAAACCCAAACTAATTCAAATAAATATCGTAAACTCATCTAAAAAATCGAAAATTATTGAATATATTTGAAAAAGATTGTAGCATATACCCTACACTTTGACCTATACCCCTATAAAATTTTCAAAAATGTTAAATATAACCCTGATATTATTTTATTATTTTATTATATTAATTTTTACCATTCATGTCAGACCGTCAGTGTTCCGAAAAATTTACCCAAAAATCCACGTTCCGGAAAACTTTAGATATGACTTTCGGTATGTTTTTTTCCAAACCGGAAGACTTAGAGAAAGTGTTCCGGTTTAGTAATTTTTGATCACCGGAAGACTTAGGAGAAGTGTTCCGGTTCAGAACAGAACCAATAAGACTTCCGGTTGCGAAGTTTGCATGTACCAGAACACTTCATGTAAGAGTTCCGGTTTGTATTATATACACTATCGAAAGACTTACTTGAAGTATTCCGGTTTATTTTTTTTTTAATTTTTTAATTTTCTTTATAATTTGTTATTAAAAATGTTTTTATTGTGCATGTGCGGAAATAGCTCTATACGAAAAAGAACCGATATATGTGAATACGTCAGATGTTTTTACAACGTCAGAAAAATTTGGTACACAAGAGGAAGTGATAAGATGGGTTAAAGACACCAGATTACGTAATAAAGTTACGGTTATCATCACTCGTTCAGATAAACAAACAGGCAAGAGAGGAAGAAGTAACAAAATAATATTTGGTTGTGATAAAGGTGGAAAATACAAGGATATTCATAGTGGAATCGAAAGTGCGACGAAAAAATGTGGATGTCCATTTAAGATCAGGTCGACTCCTGAGAAAGATGGATCTGGATGGAAGATTGATGTAAAATGCGGGGTTCATAACCATGATTTACCTGATAGATTAGAAGGTCACTCATTTATTGGTAGGTTGACATCGGATCAGAAGCAACATTTTGTTAATTTAACAAAGAGAAAGGTTGCACCTAGAAATATATTGCATTCCTTGCACGAGCAAGATCCAGATTGTGTCACTCGGATCACGCAAATATACAAGCAGAAGAGTATGATAGAAAAAGAGATAAGAGGTCCTAGAAGTGAGATACAACATTTTTTTAAGCTTATCGAGGTTGTGGATTATGTGTATTGGATTAGAAAAAGAGACGACTCTGAAGTTATTAAAGATATATTTTGCGTTCATCCAAATTCAGTTAAGTTGAATATTTTTCCTATTGTGTTAGTTATGGATAGCACTTACAAGACAAACAAATATAGACAACCTTTGTTTGAAATTGTTGGCATGACATTAACCGAGTTGACTTTTGCTGTCGCATTTGCGTATATTGAGTCTGAGCAGACTGAGACTTTTTGTTGGGTGTTAGATAAGCTTAAACAATTGTTTGTGAAGAAAGATTTATTTCCACAAGTGATGATGACATGTAGAGATCTTGCTTTGATGAAAGTCGTTGAGACTGTGTTTCCAAGGACGAATAATTTGCTATGTTAGTTTCACATAAAAAAAATGTTGGTCCAAAAAGGAAACTATTAGTGGCTCGTGATATGCAAGAGTCAATTGGCAAATTATGGACGGATGTTGTATGGGCTAGTGATGAGGTTGAGTATGCTCAACATTTAAAAGAACTTGAGCAGGCGTGTGTTGATTGTCCTAGATTTTTTGAGTACGTGAACGACACTTGGTTGACACCACATAGACAGAGATTTGTTTGCGCATGGATTAATCGAGTCTTACATATGGGTAACATGACGGCTAATTGGTATGTTTTTGTTTTAGATCCCAAAATTTAATTATTGCACATTTTGTATTTTTCTTAATTATTTTAAATATGTATAATTTTAGGGTTGAGTCTGCTCACTGGAAATTGAAGCAGATGTTGGGTAACAGTATTAGTGACATGGTCAAATGTTGGAAGGCCATGAATGGCAACTTAAAGATTCAAATTGACAACATTAGAGCTTCTTTTCAAAAGAGTGTCTATGAAGTTGTGCATGCGTATTTAAGTCCATTTTACACATATTTACGTACTTCAGTGTCGCGAGCTGCATTGAGACGCATTGTTGAAGAGTTAACAAGAATTGATTATGTTGGAATGAACAATGACAAATGTCGATGTACTCTTAGAGTAACATATGGATTACCTTGCACGTGTGAGTTGGTAGAGTATAGAATTAGTGGTATTCCGATACCAATTGATGTTGTGCATGTTCATTGGAGGAACTAAGCATGGAAATTAAGTTGGAAGAAGACTTAGATGGGGAATCAGAGGTGAGTATGAAATGTGCAATGGATGAGTTATGGAAAAGGTATAGGTCACAAGATGTTGTTGGAAGAAGGGCATTACAAAGTAGGGTTTATGAACTTGCATTCCCCACAATGACTTCTTTGTTACCACCACCTGAAAAAAATAAAAACAAAAGGTGGAGTCAAGAAGAAAGACAAAAAAACATTTAGGGTATGTTGTTTATAGAGACCCTTCGTATCATGAGTATGTTGATCAAGCATCTCAATCTTCACAACAGCAATCTCAACCATCACAAAATTCAAAGAAGAAATCTGAACCATCACAACCTGTGAAAAAGAAGTTGAAATTATCACAATCTTCACAATCATCTAAGCGGTTCATCCTTCAATTTCCTAATCATATTAGGTCATTTATTGATGATGTAGTCAATGTATTGTCAGATGGCAATTGTGGATTTATAGTCATTGCTTCATTGCGGGGTTATGGTGAAGATGGTTGGCCAATGGTTGGCCGAGACTTGGAGTTGGAAATTATACATAATGAAAGATCAACTTTATATGCCAATTTATTTGTTGATCAGTTAGACGAAGTGAGAGATTCTTTGAGGATAGAGGGAAGTGGTTCTCAACCACCAAATAAATACTTGACTCTACCAGACATGTGTTACGTGATTGTGAATCGGTATAATGTGGTACTTGTCTGTTTAGGATTCAAATGCTTGACTTTATTCCCTATGACAACTACATTCTCACCGAATGTCTCATTTTATTGCATTGGATTTGTAAACTCAAATCATTAGATTCAGGTAAACATTGTTATAATTGGATATTATTAGTAAATGTTTTGAGTAATGTTAAATAATTTTTTGTTTATTTTTGTATCCAGGTTAACATGAAAGAAGGATTTCCATTGCCACCAGTGACAACAGATTGGAAGAACTTACGTTATCCAGCAGCAACATCATGGATGTTAGGATTTGCAGGACGTCTCCTACATTGGCAACAACTTACGCCTCTATTATCAACACATTATGAATTATAAACTATGTTATTCATTTTAATTCATTAATTATATTATATGTTTGCAACACATTATGAATATTAATCTATGTAATTCAATTATAATTTTAATTTTTAAGTTTAAAAATTATCAATAACATATAACATAAATAACATTCTACATATAAGTACAAAATTTAATACATAAACATAACTATAAATCATTGTGAACGAGCAATACGTAAAGCTTCAAACAGATCAGAAAATTGTGGGTCATCCTCTTCAGCCGCAGTCTGTTGAAGGTAACGATGAATCAATGTAGACACACGACCCCAGGAAGGATCAGATGGTCCCACATCGTACTCAGGAACAAATGTAACTCTCAGCTCATCATGGCTATATGGTACCAATCGAGGATGCGAAACACGATAATACCACTCGAGATATCCATCATCTGTCTCAAATGGGATAGTGGCCAGTGTTGTCGGACAAATCACCTGCCCAACACTCTGAATGTAACTAATCCACTTAACATCGATATCACCAGCCATCGTATAATCAATAGGTGCAGGTGGAATATATTGATGGTATCCAAACTATCGAAGACACCTGTCAGACATATATGGAACAATAGTGTCACCCCACCTCAAACAGCCCCTGTATAGAGAAATCTCATTGAATAGACGGTGAACTCTATGATCCTCGAATGGTTTCCATATGACATCGGTAGGTGTCAGCTCATCCAGAACAAGTCGCAACTCATCCACCTTTAATGCACCTTGTTTGTATGTCAATCTCATCGCTCGCGGGAGACCACAATTATTAGCAGATATCCAATTCTCTCCTTTTTTTCCAAGTGTTGGAAAATATTCATGAATCCAACACTGTTAAAAAATATTATAACATAATAATTAAGTATAACATAATGAACATAATAAAATTAACATTAGACTTAAAAAATATATTATAACATAATAATTAAGTATAACATAATGAACATAATAAAATTAATATTAGACTTAAAATAAAAACGTATACATGTAAGAGAGTCGGGTAACCACCGAGCTGTTTACAACTGAACATGGACGCATCTCCAAGATACCTATACAAGGTCACCAATGCAGTTGCTCCTCAACTATAGATTGATAACCCATTCAAGTCCCTAAATAGTGCCAGGTATCGTGCCTCAACAAGTGTAAAGGTCTTATCCGTAAAAATCGTGCAATCCACTAACATTATCAAATAACATCTGGTCACATATGCCCACGATGAAGCAGCTCGATGCTCTACGAATCGATCATATAACCACTCCAGCTTGTAGTACGAATCCCTGCACTCACGGACCTGATATAGTGTCACTCTCTGTGACACTCCTAGGTACTCAACGGCCCACTTAATAGCTAGGTTTTCACTGATGTGTTGAGGGCTCCAGAATACCCCTCTGATGGGCAGGTGAAACAAACGTGCAACGTCATCCAGAGTAATCGTCATTTCACCAAACGACATGTGAAATGAAGATGTCTCTAGATGCCACCTCTCAACAAATGCGGAAACCAAGTTTGCATATATCTTTTTCAAACTGGTTGTCTGTAGGGAAGCTAAACCGGACCTAGATATCAAAGCCTCTATCTCTGGCGGAAGTTGTTGTGGAACCATATGAGTCAACTTCAATCTATGTCCTGCAACCTTCAACTCCTTCTTCGCACCTCTCTCCTGAAAACAAATAAAATTAAGCAAATTATACAATACAACATTGAAATTTCAGTTTTTATTCAATACTAAATAATTATAATTTACTTACCTCACCGAACCATAAACGTCTAACGACATGATGCTCGTACTTAACCAAAACACTGGTATCGTACGATCCTCTCGGATATCCAACTGGATCTGCTGCTGCTGCAGATGTACCGATATGATCTTCTTGTGTCCTTCTAGACGTATCGCCCCGTCCCATAGATCGAACATGTATCCTACCATCTCTGCCTCGTGTGCGTACCATTTAAAAAAATAATAAAGAATATTTGAAAACCGGAAGACTTGCATATAAGACTTCCGGTACACATTTTTTCAGAGCCAAACCGAAACGCTTCTTGGAAGATTTCCGGAAGGCGTCTACGCAAAAGAGATAAAACTGGAAGACTTAATAAAAGTCTTCCGGTATAAAACACAAACAATGTATAAACCGGATGACTTAAACAAACTCTTCTGGTATATTAAATGTGAACCGGAAGACTTACTTGTAGTCTTCGAGAAGATTTTGTGAGGATTCTTTCTACGCCAGCGCTGTGAAAAAGTAAAAATAGAAACAAAATTTTCTCTTTTAACTATTTATATGAGGGTATTTTAGTTCAAACAAATTTTTTGTAAGGGTATAAGTTAAATTGTATGGGTATATGGTACAATATTCATATTTGGATGTCATTTTGTAAAAATAGCTCGATTCAGATTAAATTTCAGATTGATTTTTCAAAATCAATCCAAACCAAACCAAACCGTATTTATATAATACTTATTTGTTTAAATACAATTTATTAGGTTGATTTAATATATTTATTTGTATCATTATCATTTTGTAATATTAACTTTTTAATATAGTATATTATATATTATATCAAATTATTATTTATTAGTACTTTTAGAATATTAATAAAAGTTATAATTTGTAATTTGGATATCTAAAAAATCGATTCAAATTAAACAACATAAAATTGGATCGAATCGGATCATATTTTTATAATCAATAATTCAAAACCGAATCAAACTGCGAGTAAGTTTATCCTTAGATTGGATGATATTTTGCTTCAAAACTGATCCAAACCGAACCACGAACACACCTAAATAATTTCAGTTTTTTTTTTCATAATGTTCGCCAGTTTCTGGATTTATAGACCATTTACCGTTTTTTTAAGTGTTTTGTGACAAAATATCAGATATTGCAAACAAAAATCCAATTTTTTTCATATTATTTACAGAAATATCAGATATTTTTAAAAATTCTGATAAAAATGCATTATTTTTTATTTGAATAAGAAATACCAAATTTTTTTAATATTCGGTATGTGCATATCAAATCTTTTAAAAATCTATTAATTTATGAAATTTACCGAATATTTTGAAAAAAATGTTGACTTCCAAATTTTTCGTAAATTTTAAAGAAATTGGTGGGTAGTGGGGATTTTTGAAAAAAAACTTAAGTGTCCAACATTTTTTAAGAAAAAAATTAGACAATAGAACAATTGTGTCGATAAAATATATACATATAATGCAAAATGTACTAAAATATAAAATAAATTATGTTGACTTCCTAACTTCATCTTTCCAATGCCTTATATGTCATACATATGTTGTTTTTCACGCTCTACCACCTTCACTACAGTTATGTCTACATCCGTAAATGACAGGAGACAATGGACAATTGGGTTTCAACATCACTTGAATGACTGCTGTTAAAAAATACCAACTACAATAAACTTATGTATACTCACAAATGTGCACGAAGATAGCACTAACGGGAAGAAAGTGATGTTAAGGATCTTGGACAACGAGACCAATATGACATTGTATCTAGAATCAAACTTATATAAAAAATTGTCATCTGTTTCTCACGACCCTACACACCCAAACACGTTAAGCGCAAATAACTCTTAACTTCAGAAACTGTGTCATAGAATACTACAATTGATGGTATTGCTAAACTTCAACATCCATCTGCATCCAAACCAAAGGCCAAGACTCTTCGTCCCATCCGAGTAAATTTGCAATAACACAAATGTTAGAACATGATTTTGGTTCTGCATATAATCTCTAGTTTTGATGATAACAATGCATATATTTTTTATGTAACAATTTTGCAATCTAATCATATCTTAAATGTGCAGATATATTATTTGATTAGATTCTAGATAATTCTCATAAGAATCAAATTCTAGAACGACTCAAGAAATTTGTGGAGAATACTAAAGTTTCTAAAAAGAAGAAAAGTATGTGGTTCTCAAGAAAGCTTTTGATTCTGAACTCTGAAGACTTGTTGATACTCATAGCTTCCGATACAAAAAATAATCCTTCTAAGACAAGCAAGATTCTGAAGACTCTGATCAACATCATCCATTCAAATCAAGAGCATGTCATCAAAAGATAAGATTCAAAGTTTAAATTCCAATGTAAAATGTGAAGGCCAAGAATCCATATAAACCACTCTTTCCCAAAATGTCTAAAGCAGAGGTTGTACTCAGTATTGACCAGAAAGCTTTTTAAGCTTTTACTTCATCTGCTCTCCAAGAATTCTACTTGAGACAACTAGCTTTGTTAAAAGACTCTTCTATCCTTCAATGTTCTCTCTTGAGGATATAAATAGAAGACCATATTGTAGTATAAGAACAACGATTTAATAGTAAAAAATGTGATTACAAACTTTGTCAAAGTAATCTCAATACACAAAAAGTTGTTGCTCATATTTGTGTGGCAATACCATTCTTCAAATTATTTCAACTTGCTTATTCAAAATTACTATTGTAAACACTCTTGTAATCCTTTTCTAATTGATTTTTCCTTGAGTGACTAAGTTTTTAATCTGTATACTTTAGAGAGATAGGTTGTTGTCTAACAACTTAGAGGCTAGTTGTAATATTTCTAGATTCAAAAGTAATTTTCCTTGAGTGACTAAGTCTTTAGATTGTATACTCGAAAGGTCTAAGTTGTTGTCACACTTAGAGGTTATTTGTATTCTTGTTTAAGATTAATGGATTAAGTCCTTTTATAAGGCAAAATCACTTTGGTGGATGGATTGGACTAGCTTTGTTAACAGTGAACCAGGATAAACCAAATGTGTCATATTTTTTCCTAGTTCATACCGTTGTTTGCATGTGCGTTGTAAAGCCAAACGAAAAACTTTGTAAAACCCAATTCAAACCCCTCTTTCTTGAGTTTTTCTCCACTTTCAACTGGTATCATATCTTCTGCTATGTTATTGATTTTCAAATCAAACACTTAACTGTGTAGAGATATCCAGTGTGAGAAAAACTCTATGGCTACTTCAAACACAAACGAGAGAGACAATTACAATTCTAGGCCTCCTGTATTTGATGGATATAAGTTTGACTAATGGAAAGATAGAAAAAAAAGTTTCTTTCTAGGTTATGATGCATATCTTTAGGATCTGGTAACAAATGGTTACAAAATACATATTTCTGCTATTAGTATTGCCATTCCAAGAAATAGAATGAATGATGAGAAGAAGCATGACTTCAAGAATCATCACAAAGCGAGAATTATTCTTATCAATGCTATCTTTTACAATGAGTATGAAAAAATTACTAAAAAAGATACAACAAAGGATATTTTTGATTCCTTGAAGATGACGCATGAAGACAATACTCAAGTCAAGGAAACTAAGGCTCTAGCTTTGGTCCATAAATATGAAGCCTTCAAGATGGAAGACGATGAAACCATTAAGTCTATGTTCTCAAGATTCCAAACCTTGGTAGCGGGAATTAAGGTTCTGGACAAAGGGTACACTACAACAAATCATGCTAAAATATTGTGAGAAGTCTTCCTAAGAAACGGAGACCAATGGTTAATGCACTAAAGTTCTCCAAGGATTTGAACAACATAAGACTTGAAGAGTTGGCCAGCTCTCTCAGAAGTCATGAAATAGAGCTAGAAGAAGACGAGCCTCAGAAAAAGGGGAATTTTTTTTCTTTAAGATCAAGATCAGAAAGAAGCAATTCGGAAAAGAATAAAGTCTTTCTATCTAAAGAAGAAGAAGAATAAGAAGATCCTGACTGTGAAGATTCTGATGACGAGGATAAATTGTCTCTTTTATCTAGAAGAGTTAAACAACTCTAGAGAAAAATACAAAACGACTTTTGTGGATCTAGAAACAAAGGAGATCGCCCAAAATCATCTTCAAAATAAAAATAAATAATGAGATAACCTGTTTTGAATGTAAGGAGCATGGACACTACAAAAATGAATGTTCAAATATTATAAAAGAAAGATCTAGAAAAGAAAGATTTAAGAAGAATGCGTTTAAAGGGAAGAAGAAATGTCTCATGGCTACATGGAATAATTGTGATTCTGAAGCATCCAAATCTGATTCTGAAGATAAGCGCGCCAACATAGCATTCATGGCCACAACATCTGAGAAAATGCAACAGAAGCTGAGTCTGACTCAGAAGAGGTATTCTTTGACCTTTATTGTGCTGATTTAGAATTATGTCTTTCTGAATCTCTAAAAAGGTATCAAAAACTTCAACGAAAATTCAAGGATATGAAAAAGGCTCTTGAATATGAAGTTGAAAAAAGTGTTAAGTTAGAGAAAGAAGTTTCAAAACAAAAAGATGAAAATTTGTCTTAGATAGAGAAAATGTTTTTCTTAACAAAAAATGCTTGAAACTTGAAGAAAATCTTTCTAAAGCTCCTTTGTCTTATGAAATCATCTTATATAAGTATGATAAGGCTTTTCAGAGATTCTTGAATAATAGTATAGATAAAATCATAATGGCTTCTTTTATCTATGGTGTTATTCACAATGGAAAGAGAGGTATAAGTTATGATTTTGAAAATGATAATCATAAACCTTTTCAAGAAAACGAACCGATATCTCCCTTTTCTTATCATAATACACCAACACAGACACAAAAATACAATGCTGCTCAAAAACCTAGGTTCATTAGAAACTCTAGAAAACTAATTCAAGAGGACCTAAAAGATTATAAGTGCCAAAGGATAAAATAATATATGTGCAGATATCTTATGAAGCAAAGTTAAAACACTAGTCACGGTACTTGGACTCCAAATGCATGTGACACATGACGGGAATAAGGCATGTGTCCAAAATCCTGGAACTTAAAAATGTTGGATATGTAGGGTTCAAAGGAGACCAAAAAGGAAGAATCAAAGGTTCTGGAACAATTGATAACATATCTCTTCCTTATATATATCTAACATACTATATGTTGAAGGTTTAATACATAATTTGTTATCAATAAGTCAATTAAGTGATAATGGTAATGACATTATTTTTAATAAAAAAATCATGCAAGGTTGTTAGTCAGAAAGATGACATCGTTCTCTTCACTGAAAATACGAAAAACAACATTTATAAGATTAAGCTTTTTTATCTTAACAACTAAGATGTTAGGTGTTTAGTTTCTGTTAACGAAGAGCGGTGGGTGTGGCATAGACGCTTAGGTCATATTAGCATGAGGAGGATATCTCAGCTAAACACACTTGAGTTAGTCAGAGGCTTGCATAAGCTAAAGTTTACTTCATATGCATTATGCGAAGCATGTCAAAAAAGGCAAGTTTTCAAAAGCATATTTCAAATCTAAAAATGTTGTTTCCTTCTCCATACCTTTGGAGCTTCTACATATTGACTTGTCTGGTCCTGTTAAAACAACACCAGTCAGTGGTAAGAAGTATGGATTTGTCATCATTGATGACTATAGTTGTTGGACATGGGTGAAATTCCTAAGGCACAAAAATGAGTTGCATTCTATGTTCACTAGTCTCTATTCTCAAGTGCCAAATGAATTTGATTCAAAGATTGTTATAGTTAGAAGTGATCATGGTGACGAATTTGAAAATAAATGGTTTGAGGAATTATTTGACTCTAATGGCATATCCCATGATTTTTCCTGTCCTAGAACTCCACAACAAAATGGAGTTGTAGAAAGGAAGAAAACCCAACATATCTTATTTCCATCCTTTTGGATGTTCTTGTTTTATTTTAAATACTTAAGATAATCTAATTAAGTTTGATTGTAAGGCACATAAGTGTATTCTGTTAGGATACTTATAACGCTTTAAGGCTATAGAGTATACAATGCAAAAATATGTATTGTTGAGGAATCAATACATGTTAGATTTAACTATAAGCTTGACTTAGATATGTCAAAGCTTGTTGAAAATTTTGCAGAACTAGAAGTAACCTTCACAATTTCTGAAGATAAGATAAAAGAATAGGAGATCAAAGATACAAAACATGTTGAAATAACATAAGCAATTGAATGTTCATCTGTTCAAAAAAGGCAAAGGCTTAAATAAACTATCTCTAAAGATCTGTGTCTAGGAGACAAAGCTAAACCTATCAGAATAAGATCTATATTAAAACATTCCAAGGAAGTACTCTTAGGACTGATGTCTCTAATAAAACCAACATCTTATGACTATAATGAAACGTTTGGTTGCACAAGGTAACAGTCAACAAGAAGGAATTGACTAAGACCCATCCCTTTTTGAAAAATGAACCATTAGGGTTCATCTGATTCATTTTCAAAAACTCAGTGCGATCGCCTTTTTCACCGTATTAAGTTTTCATATGTGAATCTTTATCTATGAATATCTTTACACATAACCATTTGTTTTCTAAAATTAATTTTTAAAATGTGTCATGAGGAATCCTTTGTGTTTAGGACTCATTCTTTACTGTTTTAAACTTTCTCCGATCTGTTTTAAAACTCCGCCAGGCTTCTGTATAAGTCCTAAACCCACCAACTGTTACTTAAATAGTTTTCAATCTCTTATACATATATTATGAGCATTTGTCTACAATTATAATCTTATTTTATTTTTTCATATTTATGATTAAAGATCTAATACTCCAACAACTAGACTGAGTTTCACTCCAGTGAACTACTTTCTAGGCTGTAGGCAGCTTTTCAGCTTCTAAGTCCTACTTTGTGTATGAAATCATCAGATAATTAATCAACAAAATAAATTCCTCAGACATATTTATGTTTAACCCCTATTATTGGCTTCCGAGCCATCTTTTTTCTTTCTAACTTCTCGTTGTTTTCTTAAACTGTTGTGCTTGCTTAAAATAGAACTGTTTGCCAAAATTATCTTTCTTCACCTCATACTAAAGCAAATATAATAAAATACTTCTTAATGACAACGAGAATACAATGTAAAACACATATGTAATCTTTCTCCCTTGGGATTTTGGGCCTCTGCTTCCCAGTGTAACACCCAGCTTCATTCTTAATAAAACAACTTAAGAATATTCAAACCATAGCAAAAACATACTAAAAGTTGTTAAACACATTCACTAACACTTTTATTTATCTACATGCATTTCATCTATATATATTTGCATATTGCTAGAATCTCTAAGTAGTTAGGTTATCTTCATCAAAACAGATACACCTTTTTAAAACACTTAAGATTTTATTTTCTTTACAACTTACTAGGGGTTAACCAAGATAATAAGTTTCCTAGTGAAATGTTTCTTTGTAAACCATCCTCAATCTCCTCTTGGGATTTATCTAAGGACCCATGAGTCTCATACAGGTAACCTAGCCTCCTTTTAGGCTTAAACACAAGGCCCCTCTCAGGCTTCCTAAAAGCACATGAACATACCTTAGAATCAAACACCCTATAGTAGTCTCCCTCTCCCCATGGATGACAAGATAGCCTCCTTTTGGGCTTTGTACAATTAAATCCTCCCCAGACAAAGGAATGTCTGATGACCTTTAAAATATTTATCAAACCAACAGACAAAACATTCTTTCTACATAGTCAGTCTACCAATAAATTTTCAGCCTCCCATCTTAGGCTTCATATAAGATACAGATAAACCAAGAGTCAGTCTCTCACAATAAGCTTCACACCTGGGCTTCCAATTCAGGATACATACAAAGCTATCCCAACAGGGTCAGATTTCATCCTTTAGCTTCAACCATGGGCTTCAATCAAGGTAAAAATAAAACTAATCTTCCCTCTTAGAGATGCCAAATTATCTCTACTAAGCCCCTTTTAGCTTCAACCTTAGGCTTCAATCAAGGCACAAACAGTTAAACATTACACAATCACTCAAAATCAGCCATAGTCTTGGACTTTAACTAAGTTAATTCTTTCATTACAGTCATAGTCATAGTCTTGGACTTTAACTAAACTAATTATTTCATTACAATCATAATCTTGGACTTTAACTAATTTAATTATTTCATTACAGTCATAGTCTTGGAATTTAACTAAGCTAAACAACATCAATACATTCATAATATTGGACTTTAACTAAGCTCATTCCCAACAGTCATAGTCTTGGACTATAACTAAGCTAAATTCCCACAACACCAGTCATAATCTTGGACTCTAACTAAGCTAAACATCCAACCTTTCTTGAGCTATGCAAATCAAGATAACCTATTCAACTGTCCTGAGCTATGCAATTCAGGTTAACCCTTCAGTCCTCCTTGAGCTATGCAATTCAGGGTACCCATTCAGCCTTTCTTGAGCTATGCAAATCAAGATATCATTCAGCTTATGCCTTGAGCTATGCAATTCAAGCAACCAACGAGTTACAAAACAACTATTTTCAGCTTCAATCCTGGGCTTTAATCAGGAAACAAACAAACTTTTCAGCTTCAATCTTGGGCTTTAATCAAGACACAAATCAAACTTTTGAGCATCAACATCATGTGCTTTAACCAGGATACAAATCAATCACTTCCTCCTAGCCTTAGCCTTTTAGTAGGAACTACGATGCTCTGATCCCTCAATTCTCTTTTTGGGGATACGTAGGAAAAAGGTCGTAAGATCTTTGCGAGCAAACCAAACAAAAACAACAATTAGGTTTCTAAACCTAAGAAAAACATTAGAAAATTATGATAATACAGAAATACAAAAACATCAACATTTCCCTATCAATCATAACTCATCCCATACCCATACCCAAATAAAGACCCCCCCATCAATATAAAAAAGAACAATTTTGCACTAAATCAAAGGTGAAATAGGCTAAAGAAGAACCTAAAACCATGTGAGTATCTATTAAATAACAGTATGCAAAGCAGGGTGAGTTTAAGATATCTTTTTGCCATACCCCAAATTTGTCCTACTTGTGCATCATTTTATTTTCTTCCTAACTGATCGTACCTGGAGATCAGGATCCGATGCGGCTGACTTCGAGAGCTGATGAAAGACAGTCGGTAAGGAGAAAAAGGGGGTGTACCTGCAAGGCACTCCGATGCTAAAGTAAGTAACCGAGCAAAGAGTGGGCAAGTACAAGAATAAAGGTCAGAGAGATTGAATACCTGACCCTCCCAGATGAGAGGGTTTATATAAGGGGCTAAATGGAAGATTATTGGTCAAAAATAGGTAACAGTCAAAACTAGCCGTTAGGGAACTTCGTCGTGGTCGATACGCTTATGGTCGACAGAGACCATCATTCCTAATTCTGCTCGACGTCGAGCACAACTATAGGATTGGTTGGCTTGGCCCAATTGTGGGAATTGGGCTAGTCCAGAACAGGAGCCCCCCAAGTTACTACTCGTGTGGAAGAGCAGTGACTTAGAAGTGATTTTGTGCTCGGTGATGAGCAGTGTTAAGGCCAGGAATTTACGCTGCAGATCTTTGAGGAACGGGCAACCGGTACGTTGCTCGACAGGGGAATGTGAAACAAAAAGTTGGAATATCTGGGAATTCGCGCTTATTAATGATTTGACGGCTAGCCTAGGGGCTAGCGTGTAGGTGTTGCACCCCAAAATTTTCCCTCACAATACAAGACTTTGTGTGCTAAGAAGATTCACAAGGTTCACAAGGTTCTCAACATCTCCATAACCTTTCATGAGGTTCATGAAGTCTACAAATTACTTCTTGAAGGTTCACAAGGTTCACAAGTTTCTTAACATTTCCATAACCTTTCATGAGGTTCATAAGGTCTACAAAGTCACTTTATGAGGTTCACAAGGTTCTCAAGCTTCACAATACCTCTCATGAGGTTCACAAGACATTTTATGGTGGTTCACAAGGTTCACAAAGTTCACAATTGGTCAAAGGAGTTGACAATTCCCTCAGACAATGCACCTCCTAAGTAGTGCATCCAAAACTAGGGTTTTGACATTAATCAGGCTAAATGGACTTCCAATACCTCAAGTGAGCTTCATAACATCTTATATGAGTGTAAGAATCCCCATGACAAGTTTCAAGACTTTTCTCAAAAGTTTGCTCAATCAGATGATCAGATAAGTCAAAATCAGTCAATGCAGTTAAAAAGTCAAACTGAGGTCAACTGTGGTCAAACCAAAGTCAAACTTCATGATTTTTTGCCAACATCAAGTATATGAAGTAAAATTCATCATTTGATCAAGGGTTGATCATGATTCATCAAGGAGATTCCAGATCATCAATAATCAGGAGTTTCTAAATTAGGGTTTCCTCAGTAAAAGTCAACTGAACTTTGACCAGCCATAACTTTCACATACTTTATCACCAAGTCTCCATCCAAAGCTCATTTTTAAGGAAATTGAATCCTCTACAACTTTGTTCTTGCAAGTTAATCCCAAAAATGCTTCATTTGGAAGATATGAGCTAAGACATTATAGGTCATTTTAAAAGTCAACAAAAAGTCAACAACTTCAAAAGGGCATAACTTGAGATTGGTAAATGATATGGACCTGAAACCAATGGGGTTGTTTAGAGGACTCTTCAAGCTTTCCAAAATGTCCAAGAACACCCTCATACCTTTAAAATTGAGGGAGATATGCCCTTGCAAAGTTGGGAGATTTTGTGATGGTTTATATTGAAAATGGGGGTCCAAAAACATTTCTCTCCAAATGGGCTGGCCAAATTATGACCCAACCCATACAATAACATCATGCACGAAATTTCTATAATATTTTCATAATTTTTATTTTATTTAATTAATTTATTATGATTTTTATACTTAAAATCATTTTAAATTTAAATAAAATATTAAATTTGAAGATTTAATTTTGTGATTGATTCTAGAAGGTCATAAAATCAGTATGGAATAAGTTGATGCAAGAGTTATATGGGATGGCTTGAAATAGAAAGCATTGGTACAAAAATATTGAACTTTCAAAGCATGATCAATCTCAATCTTTTTAAATCAAATCCTTCACATAACCAATCAATTTTCTTAACCTAATTCACTCACATATAAGTACTTAGCATAAACCTAACACTCATTCACGAATTCTAGCAGCCAAAGGTAAGTTTCATAGCTCAAAAATTCAAGCCAAAACACCAATTCGGATTCACTCATACAAGAGGTTTCAAGGTAAAATAAAGACATAGACATGGTCCTTGATCATCCCTGAAGCTAAACCAATATTCATTTGCATCAAAAACTCTCCCATTGGCATAATCCGATTCAAACTATTCATGACATTTCAATTTTTCGATTCTGTTTATTTGTACATTGTTAATGAATTTTGTTTGAGTTTTTGTGTTTGTGAGGTTCCAAGGAACGATTCTGGACAATTGGATTGAAGCTTCATGATCTATATCACCCGCGGCCATTATTAGGGTTTAGAGCTCAATTTTAGGGTTTGATGATTCAATAAGTTTAAATGAATTCTGGACACATAGTAATGTTCTATGAATCACTAGGATCATAAAACATTAACCAATTTAATGAATCAATGCTGTTTTGTGAGTGTTTGGATTTCGCAGGATTTAAACAAGGAAGAACTTGTAACAAAATTCGCAGGTGAAAGAGGAGAAAAATTCGCAGGTAAAAGGTTGAAGAAGAAGCCATTCGCGCGCTCAGGAAATTCAAATATTATTGAAAATATTTTATGTATTATTGTTGATTTGTTTATCACACGCGTGCTTGTGGTTCAGTGGTAAGGCTGGTGAGTATGTTGGTTGATGGCGTGAGTTCGAACCTGGCTTGTACCACTATTTTTTTTCTATTTTTTCAGGATAACAAGAAGATGTAATATATTATGATGTGTTATCACCATATGACCAGAAGGGCTCTCCCAGCCAGGCGGTCAAGCATGCGCATATACATTCATAAGGTCCTGGGTTCAAGTCCCACCCCGGGCCTTTTGTTTTTCATTATTTTTCTGGATTTTCTAGATGAAGCACAAAACAAATTTCTCCCTCTCTTTTGTTGCCTGCGTACACAGTGGCCTGGTGGTTGTTCTTCTTGCTGGGAAACAGGCTGACCTGGGTTCAAACCCCAGCCAGGTAAGTTTTCACACTTTTTCTTCTTTTATTTGTTTTAAGTATTATAATATTAAATTAAATATGATTTTATGTATATATGTTTTCTAAATAAAAAATGATAATGAAGCATGTTTATTTTTTCCCAAATTCTAAAATATATAAATGTTCTTAAATTATTTTCTTTATCTTGTGATTAAATCATAAATATATGTATATTATAAATTAAACCCTAAAAATATTTTTCTAACAAAACCCTAATTTATTTTCTAAAATGCTTATTAAAACCTAATTCTATTTTTCTAAATAGTTTTATTTTTCTAATTCTTAATGTAGTTATTATGTAAATCTATTTATTTATTTAATATGATTCATGTAAATTTTGTAAATATGATTATTTTTTATGAACATGATATTTAAAATTTATTTTCTTCATAATGTGTAAATATTTTTTTAATAATTGTTGATATATATTTAGAAATAATTAAATTTTGTAAATGATTAAAATTTATAATTACATTATGTTTTAAAATTTTTTATATTATAGTAATTATTCAATTATTCATAAATGTTTATATACTAAAAAAAAATCCTATTTTGTGTTTATTATTCTAATCATGTCATTATAATATTTTTTAATTATTGTTACTAACCATATTATTATTTATTATTTTTGTTTATTATTATCTTATATTATTATTTCTCTAACCTTGTTTATTTTTCTAATTATTATTATTTCACTAACTTTATTTATTTTTAATATTTTTTAACCTTATTTTTTTCACTAACCCCTATTTATTTATTTATTGTTATATTTGCTTATTTATTTATATTTTTGCTAATTATTTATTTATGCTATTTATTTTAATTTGCTTATTATAATGTAATTGCTTCTTGGTGTAATTTTGTAAATATTTTAAATATTTAATTTTTATGCTATGGTTAGTAATTTAGGGAGTGTAAACATGTATTTAATTTAAAATAAATTTAGCTCATTTAAATTAAAGATAAATAATATTGAACACTCACACACGTAAGTCGATTTTTAATCGTCATCTCACTTTCTAAGGCTATCCCTCAAGTTGCCTAAATCATAAGGTCAAGTGGGGTGTATAAAGCAAGTCCCTTTAAAAGAAAAAATCATCAAGTCCCACATGGTTGCCTTTACAAATCAAGTCCCTTCGAATAATGATGATAGTCCCTCCTATATGCTTAATACACCCCACAGTTGCCTTCAAAAATAAATGTCCCTCACATGTCCCTAACATCCAAGGTAATGACTACCTACTCCTTAATAGTAGGGATAGTCTTACCATTTAAAAGGATAAAGAACAAGAAAGACCTAAAATTTTAGGGTAGGTTCCTCTTATGTACTTGCTCACTTCAAAACCTTTCAAACTCTTCACAATTTCAAACAAATTTTCAAAGACAAGTTTTTACGCATCCGTACATGGATCATTATCAACTATTCTGAAAATTTTTCTATTCACACACTCCACTTTCAAAAACAATTCAAAAGTGAGCTAAGTAACTAAGAGCCCATGGATAACCATGGATGTAAAGGGTGCTAACACCTTCCCTTTACATAACCTACCCCCCGGACCCAAAATATCTCTTAAGGTCTTTCCTGTTCTTTTATACCCTTTCCTTTTGGATAAAATAAAAGTCGATGGCGACTCTTTCTATCCGCAACATAACTAAAGTCAGTTCTCCCACCGTGTTACAGAACTGGCGACTCTGCTGGGGATATAAATTTAAGAGGGGTACCCTTAGGAATTAAGATCACTTTAAATTGTTTGCCTTGTTTGCTTTATATTACTTGTTGGGGTGCTCTTATGTGTGAAAGATCCTAACCCGGATCTAGTGTACCTTAGGTAAATGGCAATAGACCAAGGAAACTGTACGACGTATATCGATACGGTTGATCTGGTGGCCATAGTTAGTGCGACTTCTTGGTTGGTGCTTATGTTCCTTAAGTCAAGTTGAGGATAATATGAGGCTGCCATATGTTGTCAATGCACTAACTAACTTTTAGAACCCTAGTTAACTCATCTTGGCCTTTAGAAGGTAGTGAGGTAACCGGCTTTGGTGCAGACTGAAGTTGGTTGACACTCGATACTACGCTCATTGAGATCTTAAACTTGGAGGGTTTTGGTTGGAAAGTAAGTTGCCTTCTGATCAACCACCCTTGTGAAGGATCAATGATATTGAGATCCCTTAGAACCTGGTTACTTTTGTAGGACAGGATGAACCAACTAACTTCAGGGGAGGGTACTTACCTTTGAACCTCATGCAAGCCTTTAAACCTAGGGTTATGGTGTGACTTGTTTGTGTTTGCCACATGTTTGTGATTGAGCATAACATCATGACATCATCATGCATCATAAGCATAGCATTTTCACTAACCATTTCAAGGACCAAAGGATTTATCTTTGTTCTTTGTTGCAGGTCATGGCTTCTACTCGTAGGAACACCATCAGGATCAACTTTGTGGGGATACCTCCCAAGCTTAAAGAGTTGGTTTCTCAAGTGTCTGATCACTCCCAGTTCATCAAGAGACATGGTCATTTATTGGATCTAGTCACCTCAGGGTTCAATGAAGACATGATGAGTGTCCTGTTTCAGTTCTTTGACCCTAAGCACCACTGCTTTACATTCCCTGACTACCAGCTGGTTCCTACAATGGAGGAGTTCTCTAAACTTCTGGGTATACCTGTTCTTGATCAAAGACCCTTCACAGGCTTGGAGAAGGAACTCAAACCAGAGGTTATTGCTGCAGCTCTACATCTGAAGAAGTCTGACATTGTTCTAGAAACGAGAAGCGGAGTCAAGGGTATTCTTGCCAAGGTGCTAATGGATAAGGCTCAAATGTTCTTGAAGGCCATGAGCTATGATGCTTTTGAGGAAATCTTAGCCTTGCTGATATATGGCTTAGTATTATTCCCCAATCCAGATCAGTTCATAGATGTTCATGCCATCAACATTTTCCTGAGCCACAATCCAGTGCCTACATTACTTGGAGATATCCTACATTCTCTTCATACCCGTACTACAAGGGCAAGAGGAACTTTGATGTGCTGCATACCTTTGCTTTCTAGGTGGTTTATTTCTCACCTTCCTCGCTCAGTAATGAAGAATGAGCAAGGGTTCAGATGGTCCAAGAGGATCATGTCACTTTCTCACTCCGATATCCATTGGTGCTCCAGATCTATGGAGAACGTCACCATCATTGACCATTGTGGGGAGTTTCCTAATGTGCCACTTCTAGGCATAAGAGGAGGTATCACCTACAACCCCTCTCTAGCTTTACGACAGTTTGGTTACGCCCGGAGTGATGGCCCACATGACATGTTGATTCAGGGCATTGTGTTTGACTATGACAACGATCTTCAGGGTTACCGTCAGAGATTCATACGAGCTTGGGGAAAGGTAAACAGGGTTGACAGCAAGACACTGGAGCCTAAGTACACTATTCCTATGGAGGCTTATCTCAGATGGGTACGATCTCGTGCTCAGACACTCATGATGCCATATCCTGCCGTCCTACCAGTTACCATGGAACCTGTTGCTGAAGGAGACACAGCTTATACCATCCTTCACCCAGACATGCCTACTGATAAGGAAGACTTGCAGAGATCATGGATCCAACTGAAGGAGCAAAGGGATACTTTCGAGGCTCATTACAAAGCAAGCCAAACAAGAATCCTAGAGTTAACAAAGCAACTTCACGAGGAACGAAACCTTAACTCATACCTCAATACAAAGAGGAAACGTCCATGGGAGACTTAAAACCCCATCTTCTGTACTTATTTCATTTTCATTTTTTGTAAGCCTAAAAGGCAAAACAATTTATTACTAATAAAAGTTTACTTTCATGTTTGTCTAAGCAAATTTAAATTCTGCGGTCCTTGAAAACATTGCATACGCATTCCCATATCATTTCATTGCATCACAGGTTTATAATCGTGCACAGGTTTCTCATCTTCTCGCTGTTTATTTCAGCAATGGCTCTTGAACAATCAGTTAAGGATCTTCAGGCACAAAATGCACAATTCCAAGAACTGATCTTGAACCTGTCCAAGGGGCAAGATGAATTGAAGGCACTGCTGGCCAAGAAGACTAAGAAGACTAGAAGGTCTGCTGGGTTGATCAACATGGGAAGAAGGTTCAAAGGTCTTGCCAAGACCAAAGAACCAGCTGAAGACTATGAATCTGAAGAGTCTGAGCAAGAGATAGGCAGTCTCCACCATACTATGGGGGACTCTGATTCTGAGGCTAATTACTATCATGAGCCTAACGAAGACAAATTCAAGATGCTGGTGGATAGGATGGATGCTATGGAATTGCAGAAATCATCTGGGCTGGATTTTGAGGATTTGAGTTTGATATCTGGGGTAGTCATACCCATTGGTTTCAAGGTTCCTACCTTTGTTGTTTATGATGGGGTCTCTTGTCCCAAGCTGCATCTGAGGTCTTATGTCAGAAGAATTCAACCTCACACTGCTGATAAAAAGTTGTGGATCCATTTCTTTCAAGAAAGTTTATCTGGAGCTCAGTTGGAGTGGTATTATCAGTTGGAGAGTGTCAACATCAGAGACTGGAATGATCTTGCTGAAGCTTTCTATAAGCAGTATCAATACAATGCTGACTTAGCCCCCACTCGCATGCAGCTTCAGAGCATGTCAATGGGTGCCAAGGAAAGTTTTAAAGAGTATGCTCAGAAGTGGAGAGATTTAGCTGGAAGAGTTCAACCCCCTTTAGGGAATTGGTTGATATGTTCATGTGCACGCTGAATGGTCCGTTTTACAGTCATCTCATTGGAAGCTCATCATCTGGCTTCACTGAGTTGATCATGACAGGAGAGCGAGTAGAGAATGGTATAAAGAATGGTAAGATCCAAGTGGGTGCTTCCTCATCAGGTGCTGCAAAGAAGCCTCCCACTGGGAAGAAGGAATCCAATGCTGTTTATGGTCAGCCTGATCGTAACAGAAGGCATCAGTCTGTTAGTGCAGTTCATATTTCAAATCCAACTCCTGCAACAACAGAGCAGCCACAGGGCAACCAACAGAGGGCTAGAAGGCAGTTCACGAAGATCAACATGTCAATGGCTCAGGCATTGCAACATTTGTTGAAGGCTGAACTTATTACTTTGAAAGAGGCTCCTCAGAATCCTAATGTTACCTCTCCCAGGTACAATCCCAATGCACGATGTGCATACCATTCAAACTGTCAGGGACATGATACTAATAACTGCTGGATCTTGAAGAATAAAATTCAAGATATGATTGATGCGGGAGAAATTGAGTTTGATCCTCCAGGTACTCCCAATGTGATTACTGCTCCAATGCCAAATCACGAGAAGACTGTCAATGCCATTGAGGAAGATCTACATGTCTATTCAGTTATGGAGTTGACCACACCACTGTCTGTTATCAAAAAGAGGTTAGTACAAGCTGGGATCTTTCCAGGTTGTCGTGAAGATTGTTTGTATTGCACCTACAAGCCGGATAGTTGCTTCATATTGAGAGATGGAATCCAACGTCTCATGGATAAGTATACTATAGTGTTTGAGAGGACTCCGTCGTCTGTAGAAAGTATGGTGGATCATCTGACTCAAGATAGGAAGATTGAAGAGGTTGACATGGTTGACAAAGTACCAATAAGAATCACTTCAAAGGGTCCCATTAAAATCACTCATCAGGGTCCAATCAAAATTACTGCCGAAGGTCCTGTGAAAGTTGTTGCTGAAGCCAGAGTAGCTCCTGTGGTCATTACTACTCCTGGTCCTATCCCATATACATCTAACAAAGCTGTGCCTTAGCACTATGGGTCTGATGTTTACATCCATGGTGTTAAGCAAGAGCCTGTAGCTGATGTGCCTGTTGATGTTGACAATATTGCTGGATCTAGCAAGATCACTCGTAGTGGAAGGGTCTTCTCTCCTCCAGTTGCTTCTAAGAATACAGTTACTCCTGCTGCTACTTCCACCACTGATGCTAGGGGCAAGGGTCCTGTTATTGAGCCTGTATCTACTGATGTGCCAGCTGCTGATGATCTCTCTAAGCAGATGGAAGAAGTATTAAAAATCATTCGCAAGAGTGATTATGACATTGTTGATCAGTTGGGGCATACTCCTTCGAAGATTTCTATGCTGTCCCTGTTGTTATGTTCTGAGGCTCATGCAAAATCCTTGATCAAGTTTCTGAAGACTGCTCATGTACCCAGTGCAATTTCTGTTGACCAATTTGAGAACTGTGTTGCCCACCTGACCTATGACAATGGGTTAGGATTTTCTGATGCTGATTTGACCCCTGCCAAGAGGGATCATAACAGGGCCTTGCATATCTCAATTGAATGCAGGGGCACTACCCTGTCACATGTACTGATAGATAATGGATCCTCTTTGAATGTGTTGCCTAAGGAAGTCCTGAACAAGCTGAGTCCTGAAGATGCTGTGCTGAAGCCCAGTAATATTGTGGTAAAGGCTTTTGATGGTTCTAGAAGAGTAGTGCATGGGGAAATTGATCTTCCAATCAAAGTTGGCTCCCAGGTGTTTACTGCTACATTTTTTGTGATGGATATTCGCCCTTCGTACTCTTGTTTGCTTGGTCGTCCCTGGATCCATGGGGCAGGTGCTGTAACCTCTACGTTGCACCAAAAGTTGAGATATCCGGTGGATGGAAAGGTTGTTACTGTCTATGGAGAAGAAGAATACTTTGTCAGCCATGTCAATACCTTCAAGTATCTGGAAATGGAAGGTGAATACATTGAGACTCCGTGTCAGACATTTGAAGTGGTTCCCTGGGTTGTTAATGATTATGTAGCTCCTCCTGTTGTGAAGAAAGTTCCTGTGGTCACCAGAAAGCCTCCAACAATGGCAATGGCTTCCCTTAATGATGCTAGAGCTGTGGTGGATGAAGGTGGTTGTACTATTTGGGGTCAGCTTCCTGATATTCCGTACAAGTCTGACAAGTTTGGTTTGGGTTTCACTGCAGAGTCCCAGAAGGCCGTTCGTCGTGCTCGTGCTGCTCGTATCACTAGTCAAGGGGTTGTGAAGGACCAAATTAATGCTGTGGGAGATCAAGATGAAGACTACAACTTGGATGCATGGATTTTTCCTACTGTGGGTGCTGGACTCAATAATTGGAAAGCTGAAGATGTTATCCCTATCTCCTTTAGTCAGGAGTAAATACTATTACTGTGTTATGTTTTAATTTTGTAATTTCTTGAACAATAAAACTTTCAAGCCATGTGCCTTACCCGGGGCACAATGGTGTGCTTGTTACGGGCTGTCATTTCATTTGCATACTTCATTCAATAAAATCAGTGGACGTTTCGTTTTCGTAAATATTGTGTTCCTTGTCTTTCTTTTTCTTTTATTTTTGTTTTATCAGCTATGTGTTCTTACACACACCCACATCACTAAAATGCAGATCCTCATCCACTCTGGATCCTGTTGATAACAGTTCTACTATTGCCAATTATAATTTCGAGAATCCGATCTATCAAACTGAAGACGGAAATGAGGACGATTGTGAAATACCTGTAGAGCTTGCTAGGTTGTTACAACAAGAAGAGAAAGCTATACAGCCACATGAAGAGCCAGTCGAAGTTGTGAATCTGGGAACTGAAGAAAACAGAAAAGAGGTCAGGATAGGGGCTGATTTAGAGGACAGTGTCAAGAGCAGGTTGATTCAGATGTTACGTAACTATGTAGAGATCTTCGCTTGGTCTTATGAAGATATGCCAGGATTGGATACAGACATTGTGGTTCACCGTTTGCCAGTGAAAGAAGATTGTCGTCCAAAGAAGCAGAAGGTTCGTCGTATGCGTCCTGAAATGTCAGAAAAGATCAAGGCAGAAGTAATGAAACAGTTCAATGCAGGGTTCTTAGCAGTGACTTCTTATCCTCAGTGGGTTGCAAATGTGGTACCAGTTCCTAAGAAGGATAGTAAGGTACGTATGTGTGTGGACTACAGAGATTTGAATAAGGCTAGCCCTAAAGATGACTTTCCACTTCCTCATATTGATATTCTGGTAGACAACACTGCTCAACATAAGGTATTCTCTTTTATGGATGGTTTCTCTGGTTACAATCAAATCAAGATGGCACCTGAAGATATGGAGAAGACAACATTTGTGACACAGTGGGGCACCTTTTGCTATAAGGTAATGCCATTTGGTTTGAAGAATGCAGGGGCAACATATCAGCGTGCTATGGTGGCTTTGTTTCATGATATGATTCATCATGAGATAGAGGTATATGTAGATGATATGATAGCCAGGTCTCAGAATGAAGAGCAACATCTTGATCATCTGCACAAGTTGTTTGAGAGGTTGAAGAAATATAAGTTGAGATTGAATCCAAACAAGTGTACTTTTGGAGTTAGATCTGGTAAACTCCTGGGTTTCATTGTCAGTGGAAAAGGTATTAAAGTGGATCCTGCAAAAGTAAAAGCTATACGAGAGATGCCAGCTCCCCGTACTGAGAAGGAGGTTAGAGGTTTCTTGGGACGATTGAACTACATTGCAAGATTTATTTCCCAATTAACTACCATCTGTGAGCCAATTTTCAAGTTGTTGAAGAAAGATCAGGTGATGGAATGGAATGATGAGTGCCAGACAACCTTTGATGAAATCAAGAGATATCTGCTAGAACCACCAATTTTGATGCCACCAGTTGATGGGAGACCCTTGATTATGTACTTAACAGTGTTAGACAACTCAATGGGGTGTGTGTTGGGGCAACATGACGAGTCTGGTCGAAAAGAGCAGGCAATATACTACCTTAGCAAAAAGTTTACCGACTGTGAAACAAGATACTCACTGCTCGAGAAAACTTGCTGCGCTTTGGCATGGGCTGCTCGCCGACTAAGACATTATATGTTGACCCATACTACCTTATTGATTTCTAAGATGGATCCAATCAAGTACATATTTGAGAAACCTGCTCTCTCCGGAAGAATTGCAAGATGGCAAATGATCTTGACAGAATATGACATACAGTATACTACTCAGAAGGCCATCAAGGGAAGTGTTGTTGCTGATCATTTGGCTCATCAAGCAGTGGATGATTACCAGTCAATGAATTTTGAGTTCCCTGATGAAGATATTATGATTATTACCAAAGAACCTGGACAATATGACGGACCTGAACAAGGATCCCGATGGACTATGGTTTTTGATGGTGCCTCTAATGCACTTGGTAATGGTGTTGGTGTTGTGATTAGTTCCCCTGAAGGTTGTCATACCCCGATTACTGCCAGACTTTGCTTCCATTGTACCAATAACATGGCTGAGTATGAGGCATGTATCCTGGGTATTAAAGCTGCTATTGATATGAAGGTTCAGTTCCTTGATGTGTATGGAGATTCAGCCCTGGTAGTAAGTCAGATTAAAGGAGATTGGGATACCAAGCATGATAACCTCATTCCTTACAGAGAGCATGTGTTGTCTTTGATCCCACATTTCAAAGAGATTACTTTTGGACATATTCCACGAAGAGAAAATCAGTTGGCAGATGCATTGGCCACCATGGCATCTATGTTTGAGATCAGTTGGGATGATGAAGCTCCCAAGATTACTATTGATAGATTTAAAAAGCCTGCATATTGCAATGAGATTGACACTGAAGGGGCAGAGGAGAAGCCTTGGTTCTATGAAGTAAAAAGATATCTTGAAGTTCAGGAGTTCCCTGAAGGGGCATCTGTCAAAGATAGGAAGTTCCTGAGAAGGTTTTCTGCTAAGTTCTTTTTGAGTAATGGCATTTTGTACAAGCGCAATCATGATTCAACTTTGCTTCGTTGTGTGGATAAGAAGGAAGCAACAGAGATTATGGAAGATATGCATGATGGGATCTTTGGCACTCATTCTAGTGGTCATACTATGGCAAAGAAGATTTTGAGAGCAGGTTACTATTGGTCTACCATGGAAGCTGATTGCTATCAACATTCCAGAACATGTCACAAATGTCAAATCTATGCTGATAAAGTCCATGTACCTCCATCACCATTGAATGTGTTGACTGCTCCTTGGCCCTTTGCCATGTGGGGCATTGATATGATTGGTGAGATCAAGCCTACTACTTCCAATGGGCATCGTTTCATCCTGGTTGCTATTGATTATTTCACGAAGTGGGTGGAGGCAGCTTCATTTTCATCTGTTACCAAGAATGTTGTGGCTAGATTCATTAAGAGTAATCTCGTATGTAGGTATGGCATCCCTGAAAGGATTATCACTGACAATGGCTCTAATCTGAACAACACTATGATTACTGATCTTTGCATGCAGTTCAAGATTAAGCATCATAACTCTTCTCCGTACCGTCCGAAGATGAATGGGGCAGTTGAAGCTGCTAATAAGAACATTAAGAAGATTGTACAAAAGATGACTGTTACTTACAACGATTGGCATGAGATGTTACCATTTGCTCTTCATGGTTATCGTACTACAATACGTACTTCAACCGGGGCGACCCCATTCTCCTTAGTCTATGGTATGGAAGCAGTTCTGCCCATTGAAGTTCAGATTCCCTCCTTAAGAATTATGAAGGATGCAGGCTTGGATGAAGATGAGTGGATTCAGACCCGACTTGACCAGTTAAATCTGATTGATGAGAAGAGGTTAGCAGCAATTTGTCATGGCCAGATGTACCAGAAACGAATGATCAAAGCTTTTAACAAGAAGGTTAAGCCAAAGGTATATCAGGCTGGTGACTTGGTAATCAAGCGTATCATATTACCACGGGGTGATCCTAGGGGCAAGTGGACCCCAACATACGAAGGACCATTTGTAGTCAAGACAGTGTTCTCAGGAGGTGCCATGATACTGACTACAATGGATGGTGAAGACTTTCCACAACCTGTAAATGCAGACATAGTTAAAAAATACTACGCATAAAAAGAGACCCGCTAGGTTGACTGGCCTAGGCAAAAGTAAGGGCATCCCGGCAAACCAAAAGGGTTTGGGCAAAAATTAGGGATATATATAAAAAAATGTACACCCGGCAAGTCGAAAACCTGAAAAGGCGGCTTGGGCAAAAAAGGGTATCCCGGTGGATTGAAAACCTGAAAGGGCAATCCAGGCAAAAGTTAGGGATTAAAGCGTATGACTATGTCTCGTTTGGATCACCCATGAAACTGCAACCAATTGTACTACTTACTCAAGCTCGAACAGATAAAAGCTCAATCCAATCGTTTCCGTCTCAACAGCAGAAGATGAGATACTTGAAGATAATGGCAATAGTAGAATTGAAACTCAATAGGATTGTTTCCCACATAGCTGATTTTCCTTGTTTTGTAAAAAACTTTATGACAAAATCCTCTTACTAGGGTGTATGTCTCCTTGTACAAACTTACCTATGTATGGGTCACTTTTTGATATAAATAAATTCCATCTTTTGAATCCAGATTTACTTTTACCCTATTTACATAAGCGAAACGTCCATTGGTTGTGTTTGAATGTATGTATGCTTTTGAATATGATTGATGTTTACCAGAAATGCATGTATGCTTAATATGATTGATGTTTACCAGAAATGCATGAAAATGCAGTAATAGTATTTACTAAGGATGAACGAGGGAAGGATTTCAACGAAGCTTCGCCGGTTCATCTTTACAAGACAGTTACAAACCCTCATTAGGACGAATCCATCTTCATAAAGTCTCATCTCCCCTGGAATTTATATCCATCTCTTTTATCCTCATACGGATATACGAGAAATTACTTTCCAATAAGGGTACGACGAACGAAGACGGAGGTGATATCTATCCTACTATCAAACGAAGACAGGAGGTTCCATATACCTTGCGATCCCCAGCATACGGGAGGTTATCTATACCCTGTTATCCCCAGCAGACGGGAGGTTATCTATACCCTGTTATCCCCAGCAGACGTAAGGTTATGTATAATATATTCTTCAACAACGAATCGGGATTTATTTTCCTGGCCAGCAGTTGTTATACGAAGATATCCAGGCACTTCCGGCAGTATCATATCATACATACACCATTTACATCATACCATAACATACATATACATGAGTGCATAATACATTACCTAAGTGCATCATATCATATATGCATACATAATGCATAAACTAATACTATCATACAGAATGCTACCTTGTTTTCAGGTTAATTATCCAACAAACAGACTTACAATTATCAGGATTGCTCTATCCTCCTGAAATCATATCATTGCCTCAGGAATGCTCCAGCCTCCTGACAGTTATTATTATACCTTCATATTCAGGATTGCTATATCCTCCTGAAATCATATTATTACCTCAGGGTTGCTTTATCCTCCTGACAACTTATTATTACTTCAAGACCGCTTTAGAGTTATCATTATTGATTGCTCTATCCTCCTGAAATCATATTATTACTTCAAGACTGCTTTAGGGTTATCATTATTGACTGCTCTATCCTCCTGAAGACATGCTGTTACATCAGGATTACTCCAATCTCCTGAAAGCATATCATCAATCTCTCAAGATTGCTCTATCCTCTTGAAATTATATTGTTACCTCAGGACAGCTCCAGCCTCCTGATAGCTTTTCACCCCCCCTGAAGACATGTTGTTACATCAGGATTACTCCAGTCTCCTGAAAGCATATCATCAATACCTCAGGACTGCTCCAGACTCTTGACAGCTTTCATTATACCTCCATATTTTGGACTGCTTTATCTTCCAAGAAATATATCTGAAGAACTTTCCCCTAGTGGCATCTTTAAGCCCACTCAATCATATTCAACTAGCCATCTGTATCACTCTAATGCACTGGTGAGTGCAAATTTTTGGGCTTTTGTGTTCAATCCCCTTCAACCTTCCAGGTCATGACTGGCAAATGTACCAATCTAACCCCTCAGGTTTCAGAAAATTGAACAGGGGCAGCTGTTGCACCCCAAAATTTTCCCTCACAATACAAGACTTTGTGTGCTAAGAAGATTCACAAGGTTCACAAGGTTCTCAACATCTCCATAACCTTTCATGAGGTTCATGAAGTCTACAAATTACTTCTTGAAGGTTCACAAGGTTCACAAGTTTCTTAACATTTCCATAACCTTTCATGAGGTTCATAAGGTCTACAAAGTCACTTTATGAGGTTCACAAGGTTCTCAAGCTTCACAATACCTCTCATGAGGTTCACAAGACATTTTATGGTGGTTCACAAGGTTCACAAAGTTCACAATTGGTCAAAGGAGTTGACAATTCCCTCAGACAATGCACCTCCTAAGTAGTGCATCCAAAACTAGGGTTTTGACATTAATCAGGCTAAATGGACTTCCAATACCTCAAGTGAGCTTCATAACATCTTATATGAGTGTAATAATCCCCATGACAAGTTTCAAGACTTTTCTCAAAAGTTTGCTCAATCAGATGATCAGATAAGTCAAAATCAGTCAATGCAGTTAAAAAGTCAAACTGAGGTCAACTGTGGTCAAACCAAAGTCAAACTTCATGATTTTTTGCCAACATCAAGTATATGAAGTAAAATTCATCATTTGATCAAGGGTTGATCATGATTCATCAAGGAGATTCCAGATCATCAATAATCAGGAGTTTCTAAATTAGGGTTTCCTCAGTAAATGTCAACTGAACTTTGACCAGCCATAACTTTCACATACTTTATCACCAAGTCTCCATCCAAAGCTCATTTTTAAGGAAATTGAATCCTCTACAACTTTGATCTTGCAAGTTAATCCCAAAAATGCTTCATTTGGAAGATATGAGCTAAGACATTATAGGTCATTTCAAAAGTCAACAAAAAGTCAACAACTTCAAAAGGGCATAACTTGAGATTGGTAAATGATATGGACCTGAAACCAATGGGGTTGTTTAGAGGACTCTTCAAGCTTTCCAAAATGTCCAAGAACACCCTCATACCTTTAAAATTGAGGGAGATATGCCCTTGCAAAGTTGGGAGATTTTGTGATGGTTTATATTGAAAATGGGGGTCCAAAAACATTTCTCTCCAAATGGGCTGGCCAAATTATGACCCAACCCATACAATAACATCATGCACGAAATTTCTATAATATTTTCATAATTTTTATTTTATTTAATTAATTTATTATGATTTTTATACTTAAAATCATTTTAAATTTAAATAAAATATTAAATTTGAAGATTTAATTTTGTGATTGATTCTAGAAGGTCATAAAATCAGTATGGAATAAGTTGATGCAAGAGTTATATGGGATGGCTTGAAATAGAAAGCATTGGTAAAAAAATATTGAACTTTCAAAGCATGATCAATCTCAATCTTTTTAAATCAAATCCTTCACATAACCAATCAATTTTCTTAACCTAATTCACTCACATATAAGTACTTAGCATAAACCTAACACTCATTCACGAATTCTAGCAGCCAAAGGTAAGTTTCATAGCTCAAAAATTCAAGCCAAAACACCAATTCGGATTTACTCATACAAGAGGTTTCAAGGTAAAATAAAGACATAGACATGGTCCTTGATCATCCCTGAAGCTAAACCAATATTCATTTGCATCAAAAACTCTCCCATTGGCATAATCCGATTCAAACTATTCATGACATTTCAATTTTTCGATTCTGTTTATTTGTACATTGTTAATGAATTTTGTTTGAGTTTTTGTGTTTGTGAGGTTCCAAGGAACGATTCTGGACAATTGGATTGAAGCTTCATGATCTATATCACCCGCGGCCATTATTAGGGTTTAGAGCTCAATTTTAGGGTTTGATGATTCAATAAGTTTAAATGAATTCTGGACACATAGTAATGTTCTATGAATCACTAGGATCATAAAACATTAACCAATTTAATGAATCAATGCTGTTTTGTGAGTGTTTGGATTTCGCAGGATTTAAACAAGGAAGAACTTGTAACAAAATTCGCAGGTGAAAGAGGAGAAAAATTCGCAGGTAAAAGGTTGAAGAAGAAGCCATTCGCGCGCTCAGGAAATTCAAATATTATTGAAAATATTTTATGTATTATTGTTGATTTGTTTATCACACGCGTGCTTGTGGTTCAGTGGTAAGGCTGGTGAGTATGTTGGTTGATGGCGTGAGTTCGAACCTGGCTTGTACCACTATTTTTTTCTATTTTTTCAGGATAACAAGAAGATGTAATATATTATGATGTGTTATCACCATATGACCAGAAGGGCTCTCCCAGCCAGGCGGTCAAGCATGCGCATATACATTCATAAGGTCCTGGGTTCAAGTCCCACCCCGGGCCTTTTGTTTTTCATTATTTTTCTGGATTTTCTAGATGAAGCACAAAACAAATTTCTCCCTCTCTTTTGTTGCCTGCGTACACAGTGGCCTGGTGGTTGTTCTTCTTGCTGGGAAACAGGCTGACCTGGGTTCAAACCCCAGCCAGGTAAGTTTTCACACTTTTTCTTCTTTTATTTGTTTTAAGTATTATAATATTAAATTAAATATGATTTTATGTATATATGTTTTCTAAATAAAAAATGATAATGAAGCATGTTTATTTTTTCCCAAATTCTAAAATATATAAATGTTCTTAAATTATTTTCTTTATCTTGTGATTAAATCATAAATATATGTATATTATAAATTAAACCCTAAAAATATTTTTCTAACAAAACCCTAATTTATTTTCTAAAATGCTTATTAAAACCTAATTCTATTTTTCTAAATAGTTTTATTTTTCTAATTCTTAATGTAGTTATTATGTAAATCTATTTATTTATTTAATATGATTCATGTAAATTTTGTAAATATGATTATTTTTTATGAACATGATATTTAAAATTTATTTTCTTCATAATGTGTAAATATTTTTTTAATAATTGTTGATATATATTTAGAAATAATTAAATTTTGTAAATGATTAAAATTTATAATTACATTATGTTTTAAAAATTTTTATATTATAGTAATTATTCAATTATTCATAAATGTTTATATACTAAAAAAAAATCCTATTTTGTGTTTATTATTCTAATCATGTCATTATAATATTTTTTAATTATTGTTACTAACCATATTATTATTTATTATTTTTGTTTATTATTATCTTATATTATTATTTCTCTAACCTTGTTTATTTTTCTAATTATTATTATTTCACTAACTTTATTTATTTTTAATATTTTTTAACCTTATTTTTTTCACTAACCCCTATTTATTTATTTATTGTTATATTTGCTTATTTATTTATATTTTTGCTAATTATTTATTTATGCTATTTATTTTAATTTGCTTATTATAATGTAATTGCTTCTTGGTGTAATTTTGTAAATATTTTAAATATTTAATTTTTATGCTATGGTTAGTAATTTAGGGAGTGTAAACATGTATTTAATTTAAAATAAATTTAGCTCATTTAAATTAAAGATAAATAATATTGAACACTCACACACGTAAGTCGATTTTTAATCGCCATCTCACTTTCTAAGGCTATCCCTCAAGTTGCCTAAATCATAAGGTCAAGTGGGGTGTATAAAGCAAGTCCCTTTAAAAGAAAAAATCATCAAGTCCCACATGGTTGCCTTTACAAATCAAGTCCCTTCGAATAATGATGATAGTCCCTCCTATATGCTTAATACACCCCACAGTTGCCTTCAAAAATAAATGTCCCTCACATGTCCCTAACATCCAAGGTAATGACTACCTACTCCTTAATAGTAGGGATAGTCTTACCATTTAAAAGGATAAAGAACAAGAAAGACCTAAAATTTTAGGGTAGGTTCCTCTTATGTACTTGCTCACTTCAAAACCTTTCAAACTCTTCACAATTTCAAACAAATTTTCAAAGACAAGTTTTTACGCATCCGTACATGGATCATTATCAACTATTCTGAAAATTTTTCTATTCACACACTCCACTTTCAAAAACAATTCAAAAGTGAGCTAAGTAACTAAGAGCCCATGGATAACCATGGATGTAAAGGGTGCTAACACCTTCCCTTTACATAACCTACCCCCCGGACCCAAAAATATCTCTTAAGGTCTTTCCTGTTCTTTTATACCCTTTCCTTTTGGATAAAATAAAAGTCGGTGGCGACTCTTGCTATCCGCAACATAACTAAAGTCAGTTCTCCCACCGTGTTACAGTAGGGGTCACGCGTGCTTGCACGTGTTTTCCCTCTTATAAATAGGGTTCTCAGGGCCCATTTTGAACTTTTCGCTTCATCTTCTTCTCCGACACTCTGTTCGTTCAACTGCCACCACTTCAGCCGTCGACCACCGCATTTCTTTGCCGACCACCACTTCCAGAATGCATTTCTTCTTTAAAAATGTCTTCCCAAGCGCAAGGTATGGTTCTTTTTCGCCGTTTTAGGTGTTTATAGCTTAGGTTTTGTATAAATGCATGTGGTTTAGGATAGTTTTGACGGTAGTCTTAGATTTAGAACCGGTAAACTTTAGGACTTCTGCCACCGTAGTCGGTCGGTTGTAAACCCTAACTCATGGTCGACATAAGTGTTGGTCGACCTTAACTTGGGATTTGACAAATATCTAGGTTATATCTGTAATTTATGATGTTGGGCGTAAGCCGTCGCTCCGAGCGATGGTCAGCCAGGGCTATAGCTCGGGACCTAGTCCCTGAGCTGATGCGCGCCCTTTCACTTGTCGAGCGGTGGAAGGGTGGATTTGATATTCTTAATCGAATTCACTGACTCCTTTCCTCTGCTTTTCAGGTGAAAACTCGCTCGTGGATCCATTGGACGTGTCTTCGGAAGAGACGTCCTCGGAAGATTCAGGGTCATTTGCGTCCGTCTATTGCACCCCAAAATTTGCCCTCACAATACAAAACTTTGTGTGCTAAGAAGGTTCACAAGGTTCACAAGTTTCTCAATGCTTATATAACCTTTCATGAGGTTCATGAAGTCTACAAGTCACTTCTTGAAGGTTCACAAGGTTCACAAGCTTCTCAACATTTACAAAACCTTTCATGAGGTTCATGAAGTCCATAAGTTGCTTCTTGAAGGTTCACAAGGTTCACAAGTTCCACAATGCTTTCAATACCTTTCATGAGGTTTATGAGGTCTACAAAGCCACTTCATGAGGTTCACAAGGTTCACAAAAAATGCTTCATTTGAAAGATATGATCTAAGACATTATAGGTCATTTCAAAAGTCAACAAAAAGTCAACAACTTCAAAAGGGCATAACTTGAGATTGGTAAATGATATGGACCTGAAACCAATGGGGTTGTTTAGAGGACTCTTCAAGCTTTCCAAAAAGTCCAAGAACACCCTCATACCCTTAAAATTGAGGGAGATGTGCCCTTGCAAAGTTGGGCAATTTTGTGATGGTTTATGTTGAAAATGGAGGCTTAAAAGTAATTATTTCCAAATGGGCTTGCTAAGTTGTGATCCAATCCATCTCATAACATTGTGCACGACCCAATTGACCAAAATTCAGCATTTTTATTATTTTATTTTTATTTATTATTGATTTAATTCATAAAAATCATTTTAAATAAATATAAAATATGAAAATCTATTTTTGGAGGAAGATAATGCTTCTAGAAATTCTTAATTGT
This sequence comes from Lathyrus aphaca, assembly GCA_963966055.1. NCBI lineage: Eukaryota > Viridiplantae > Streptophyta > Magnoliopsida > Fabales > Fabaceae > Lathyrus > Lathyrus aphaca. The sequence goes on from OZ014524.1 coordinate 16,748,181, forward strand.
TGATTGAATTCAAAAGAGAAAGCAATCATGTGATTAGTCCAAGAATAGCAAGTCTTCATGATCAAATATTTGGACTTTTACAACATGATCTTTTTCAATATTTTTGGATCCAAATCTCCACACAATGAAGACATATTTCTGACCTAATTCACTCCCATATAAATATAGATCATAAGCATAACCCTAGCTCACGAAATCCAGCAGCCTAGAGGTAAGTTCACAAAGTCAAAAATCATCCAAAAAGCTCACATTCGGTTTTGGATTTCCAGAGCTCTACAAGGTATTTTGAGGACATGGACATGATTATGAGACATCATTGATCATGAATCAATCGCCATTTGCATCAAAAACATCACGAATCGCATAACCCGAACCAAATCGTGTTCTTGAACTTGACTTTTTGATTCCATTGATTTACTGTGTTTAACTTGTTTTTGATTGTTGAATGATGTTTATGGTGGACCTTAGAACGATTCTGGGCCATTTAATTGAATTTTTCATGCAGGAATAAGAATTCACCATTACTAGGGTTTATGACCTTCATTAGGGCTTTGTGATATAGGCTATATAAATTCATTCAAGAACCATGGTTCGATTCAAAATTGTCTTGTGATCATGTTTGACTGGTTAATTTCTGGAAATTTTACAGTTTTGGCCATGTATGAGATTTGTAGGAATTGCTGCCAATTTGATTTTCGCAGGTATTTTGGTGGAAGATTTCGCAGGAAAATCCTACGAATTTGAATGAAGAAGATGAAGTTTGCCGCGCTCAGGAAATTCAAAAATTGTTTAAAATATTTTATGAATTGTTATTGGTTTGTTTATCACACGCACATGTGTGTCCTGGTGGTAAGTTTGATAGGCGTATGTTGTGAGGTCTCTGGTTCGATACCTGGCCAGTGCAGTGTTTTTGTTTTATTTTTCAGGACAAAAGAAGATTCAATATATTATGATTCATTGTCAACAAACTAACAGTTGGGCTCTTCCAGCCGGGTGGTGATGTGCGCGTTTGTGAATGTAAAGGTCCTGGGATCAAATCCCACCCCAGGCCTTTTTTGTTCCTTTATTTTTCTGGAATTTTCAAGATCAAGGACAAAACCAACTGGTCTCTTCTTTCTCACATCTGTGTACGTGGTGGCCTGGTGGAAGGTGTTTTTGGCTGGTAAACATGAGGGCAAGGGATCAAAACCTAACCAAGGTCAGTTCTAAATTTTTGTCACCTTTTTCTTCTATTTTCTTAATTAATTATATTCTTGTTTATTATAAAAAAAAAACTTAATTTCTAAATAACCTTATTTTATTTTCTTTGTGTTCTAAAAAAAAATATGTTATAAGTTATTTTCTCAAAATATAAAAAATGTTTTTTTTCTTATTTTGTAAATATATTCATATTATGTATATATGTAAAAAATTTAGATAATTAGGTTTAGATTAATTCCATGAACCCTAATTATAACTTAACCCTAATCTCAAAAAAAAAAACCCTAATTTATTTTCTATTTAAAACTTAATTGTTATTTTATTCTAATATAATTACCATGTGCATATTTATCTAATAAAAGTTAATATGTTGTAAAATATTTATAATCCAAATTATTTTTCTTTTAGATGTTTAGAAACAATTTAATTTATAATAATTATATTTTTGTATATGGTTAGAAATAATTTGTAAATATAATAATTAATAGAATTAAATTTTATAAACATGATTAATATTGTAAATGTGATATTCAAAACCTATTTTCTTCTTATAATATGTATGTATTGTTTAAAAAATAAATATTAATATATGTTTATAATAATTAGGATTTTGTAGTTATAATAAAAAATAATAATAACTTGATAACTTGTAAAATTAAAATAATTGCTTATTCATATTTCTTTTTCTAAATAATTGTTTATAGGAAAAATCGTTAATATATTATTATTATATTTTGATTAATTTTTATTATTATTACTACTAACCATATTATTTATTTTGTTTTATTAATTTTATATTATTATTAATCTCTCTTATTTTATTATTACTAACTTTTTGCTTATTATTTAAATTATTTTTACTAACTTCATATTTATACTAACCTTATTTAATTTTTCTTATTATTATTATCACTAACCCCTTATTATTTATTATTGCTTATTTATATTTTATTTATTTTGCCATTTAATTATTTTGCTTAATATTTATTTATTATAATTTTGTAATTGCTTCCGGGATGTAAATTTTATAATTATTATTGTTGCTATGGTTAGTAATTAGGGAGTGTTAATATGTGTTTTATTTAAAATAAATTAGATCACTTTTTAATATAAGATAATTAAAATAAACACTCACACACACGTAAGTCGATTTTAATCGCCGTCTCACTTTCTAAGGTTATCCCTCAAGTTGCCTACGAATAATGGTCAAGTGGGGTGTATAAAGCAAGTCCCTAAAAGAAAAATCATCAAGTCCCTCATGGTTGCCTATACGAATCGAGTCCCTTTCGAAAAATGATGATAGTCCCTCCTATATGCTTAATACACCCCACAGTTGCCTTCATAACCAGATTGTCCCTCACATGTCCCTTAACATCCAAGGTAATGACTACCTACTTCTTAATAGTAGGGATAGTCTTACCAAGGAAAGGAAAAAGAACAAGAAAAACCTTAAACATTAGGGTAGATACCTCTTAGTTGCTTGCTCACTATTCAAACTTTTCAAACACTTAAACAAATTTCAAACAAATTTTCAAACAAGTTTTTACACATCTATACATGGATTATTATTAACTATTCTGAAAATTTTTCTATTCACACACTACACTTTCAAAAAAACAGTTTAAAGTGAGCTTAAGTAACTAAGAGCCCATGGATAACCATGGATGAAAAGGGTGCTAATACCTTCCCTTTTCATAACCTACCCCCCGGACCCAAAAATATCTCTAAGGTCTTTCCTGTTCTTTTATAACCTTTCCTTATGGATAAAATAAAAGTCGGTGGCGACTCTTGCTATCCGCAACATAACTTAAAGTCAGTTCTCCCACCGTGTTACAGAACCGGCGACTCTGCTGGGGATTTAATATAAAAGAGGGGTACCCTTAGGAATTAGATCACTTTAAATTGTTTGCCTTGTTTGCTTTATATTATCTTGTTGGGGTGCTCTTATGTGTGAAAGGTCCTAACCCGGATCTAGTGTACCTTAGGTAAATGGCAATAGACCAAGGAAACTGTACGACGTATATCGATACGGTTGATCTGGTGGCCATAGTTAGTGCGACTTCTTGGTTGGTGCTTATGTTCCTTAAGTCAAGTTGAGGATAATATGAGGCTGCCATATGTTGTCAATGCACTAACTAACTTTTAGAACCCTAGTTAACTCACCTTGGCCTTTAGAAAGTAGTGAGGTAACCGGCTTTGGTGCAGACTGAAGTTGGTTGACACTCGATACTACGCTCATTGAGATCTTAAACTTGGAGGGTTTTGGTTGGAAAGTAAGTTGCCTTCTGATCAACCACCCTTGTGAAGGATCAATGATATTGAGATCCCTTAGAACCTGGTTACTTTTGTAGGACAGGATGAACCATCTAACTTCAGGGGAGGGTACTTACCTTTAAACCTCATGCAAGCCTTTAAACCTAGGGCTATGGTGTGACTTGTTTGTGTGTGCCGCATGTTTGTGATTGAACATAACATCATGACATCATCATGCATCATGAGCATATCATTTTCACTAACCATTTCAAGGACCAAAGGATTTATCTTTGTTCTTTGTTGCAGGTCTTGGCTTCAGCTCGTAGAAACACCATCAGGATCAACTTTGTGGGTATACCTCCCAAGCTTAAAGAGTTGGTTTCTCAAGTGTCGGATCATTCCCAGTTCAACAAGAGACATGGTCACCTATTGGATTTAGTCACTTCAGGATTCAATGAAGACATGATGAGTGTCCTGTTTCAGTTCTTTGACCCTAAGCACCATTGCTTTACATTTCCCGACTATCAGCTGGTTCCAACCATGGAAGAGTTCTCTAAACTTCTGAGCATACCGGTTCTTGATCAAAGACCCTTCACAGGCTTGGAGAAGGAGCCTAAATCAGAAGTTATTGCTGCAGCCCTACATCTGAAAAAGTCCGATATTGTTCTAGAAACGAGAAATGGAGTCAAGGGTATTCTTGCCAAGGTATTAATGGATAAAGCTCAAATGTTCTTGAAGGCCATGAGCTATGATGCTTTTGAGGAAATCTTAGCCTTGCTGATATATGGCTTAGTATTGTTCCCCAATCCAGATCAGTTCATAGATGTTCATGCCATCAACATTTTCCTGAGTCACAATCCAGTGCCTACATTGCTTGGAGACATCCTGCATTCTCTTCACACCCGTACTACAAGGGCAAGAGGAACTTTGATGTGCTTCATACCTTTGCTTTCTAGGTGGTTTATTTCTCACCTTCCTCGCTCAGTAATGAAGAATGAGCAAGGGTTCAGATGGTCCAAGAGGATCATGTCACTTTCTCACTCAGACATCCATTGGTGCTCCAGATCTATGGAGAATGTCACCATCATTGACCGTTGTGGGGAGTTTCCTAATGTGCCACTTCTAGGCATAAGAGGAGGCATCACCTACAACCCCTCTCTAGCTTTACGACAGTTTGGTTACGCTCGGAGCGATGGCCCACATGACATGTTGATTCAGGGCATTGTGTTTGATTACGACAACGATCTTCAGGGTTACCGTCAGAGATTCATACGAGCTTGGGGAAAAGTAAATAGGATTGATAGCAAGACACTGGAGCCTAAGTACACTATTCCTGTGGAGGCTTATCTCATATGGGTACGATCTCGTGCTCAGACACTCATGATGCCATATCCTGCCGTCCTACCAGTTACCATGGAACCTGTTGCTGAAGGAGACACTGCTTATACCATCCTTCACCCAGACATGCCTACTGATATGGAAGACTTGCAGAGATCATGGATCCAACTGAAGGAGCAAAGGGATACTTTCGAGGCTCATTACAAAGCAAGCCAAGCAAGGATCCTAGAGCTAACAAAGCAACTTCATGAGGAACGAAACCTCAACTCATACCTCAATACAAAGAGGAAACGTCCATGGGAGACTTAAAACCCCATCTTTTGTACTTATTTCACTTTCATTTTTGTAAGCCTAAAAGGCAAAACAAGTTATTACTAATAAAAAGTTACTTTCTTGTTTGTTTAAGCAAATTTAAATCCTGTGGTCCTTGAAAACATTGCATATGCATTCCCATATCATTTCACTGCATCACAGGTTTATAATTGTGCACAGGTTTCTCATCTTCTCGCTGTTTATTTCAGCAATGGCTCTTGAACAATCAGTTAAGGATCTTCAGGCACAGAATGCACAGTTCCAGGAGCTGATCTTGAACCTGTCCAAGGGGCAAGATGATTTGAAGGCACTGCTGGCCAAGAAGACTAAGAAGACTAGAAGGTCTGCTGGGTTGCTCAACATGGGAAGAAGGTTCAAAGGTCCTGTCAAGACCAAGGAAGAGGTTGAAGACTATGAATCTGAGAAAGAGAGAGGCAGTCTCCACAACACTATGGGGGACTCTGATTCTGAGGCTAATTACTACCATGAGCCTAATGAAGACAAATTCAAGATGCTGGTGGATAGAATGGATGCTATGGAATTGCAGAAATCATCTGGGATGGATTTTGAGGATTTGAGTTTGATATCTGGGGTTGTGATACCCATTGGTTTCAAGGTTCCTACCTTTGTTGTTTATGATGGGGTCTCTTGTCCCAAACTGCATCTGAGGTCTTATGTCAGAAGAATTCAACCCCACACTGCTGATAAGAAGTTGTGGATCCATTTCTTTCAAGAGAGCTTATCTGGAGCTCAGCTAGAGTGGTATTATCAGTTGGAGAGTGTCAACATCAGAGATTGGAATGATCTTGCTGAGGCTTTCTATAAGCAGTACCAATACAATGCTGACTTAGCCCCCACTCGCATGCAGCTTCAGAGCATGTCTATGGGTGCCAAAGAAAGTTTTAAGGAGTATGCTCAGAAGTGGAGAGATTTAGCTGGAAGAGTTCAACCCCCTTTGGCTGACAGGGAGCTGGTTGATATGTTCATGTGTACGCTGAATGGTCCGTTTTACAGTCATCTCATTGGAAGCTCATCATCTGGCTTCACTGAGTTGATCATGACAGGAGAGCGGGTAGAAAATGGTATCAAGAGTGGAAAGATCCAAGTGGGTGCCTCTTCATCAGGTGCTGCAAAGAAGCCTCCCACTGGGAAGAAAGAATCCAATGCTGTTTATGGTCAACCTGATCGTAACAGAAGGCATCAGTCTGTTAGTGCAGTTCATATTTCAAATCCAACTCCTGCAACAACAGAGCAGCCTCAGGGCAACCAACAGAGGGCTAGAAGACAGTTCACGAAGATCAACATGTCAATGGCTCAGGCATTGCAACATTTGTTGAAAGCTGAACTTATTACCCTGAGGGAGGCTCCTCAGAATCCCAATGTTACTTCTCCCAAGTACAATCCCAATGCACGATGTGCATATCATTCAAACTGTCCGGGACATGATACTAATAACTGCTGGGTCTTGAAGAACAAAATTCAAGATATGATTGATGCTGGAGAAATTGAGTTTGATCCACCAGGTACTCCAAATGTGATTACAGCTCCAATGCCAAATCACGAAAAGACTGTCAATGCCATTGATGAAGACTTGCATGTTTATTCAGTAATGGAGTTGAGTACACCACTGTCTGTTATCAAAAAGAGGTTAGTACAAGCTGGGATCTTTCCAGGTTGTCGTGAAGATTGTCTGTATTGTACCTATAAGCCGGATAGCTGCTTCATTTTGAGAGATGGCATTCAACGTCTCATGGATAAGTATACTATAGTGTTTGAAAGAAGACCAGCATCTGTAGAAAGTATGGTAGATCATCTGACTCAGGGTAAGAAGATTGAAGAGGTTGACATGGTTGACAAAGTACCGGTGAGAATCACTTCAAAGGGTCCTATTAAAATCACTCATCAGGGTCCAATCAAGATTACTGCTGAAGGTCCTGTGAAAGTTGTTGCTGAAGCCAGAGTTGCTCCTGTGGTCATTACTACTCCTGGTCCTATCCCGTATACGTCTGACAAAGCTGTGCCTTGGCATTATGGGTCTGATGTTTACATCCATGGTGTCAAGCAAGAGCCTGTAGCTGATGTGCCTGTTGACATTGATAATATTGCTGGATCTAGCAAGATCACTCGTAGTGGAAGAATCTTCTCTCCTCCAGTTGCTTCTAAGAGTGCAGTTACTCCTGCTGCTACTTCTACCACTGATGCTCGGGGCAAGGGTCCTGTTATCGAGCCTGTATCTACTGATGTGCCAGCTGCTGATGATCTCTCTAAGCAGATGGAAGAAGTATTGAAAATCATTCGCAAGAGTGATTATGATATTGTTGATCAGCTGGGGCATACTCCCTCAAAGATTTCTATGCTCTCCCTATTATTATGTTCTGAGGCTCATGCCAAGTCATTGATCAAGTTTCTGAAGATGGCTCATGTACCCAGTGCAATTTCTGTTGACCAGTTTGAGAATTGTGTTGCCCACCTGACCTATGATAATGGGTTAGGATTTTCTGATGCTGATTTGACCCCTGCCAAGAGGGATCATAACAGGGCCTTGCATATTTCGATTGAATGCAGGGGCACTACCCTGTCTCATGTGCTGATAGACAATGGTTCCTCTTTGAATGTGTTGCCTAAGGAAGTCCTGAACAAGCTGAGTCCTGAAGATACTGTGCTGAAGCCCAGCAATATTGTGGTAAAAGCTTTTGATGGTTCTAGAAGAGTAGTGCATGGGGAAATTGATCTCCCAATCCAAGTTGGTTCTCAGGTGTTTACTGCTACATTTTATGTGATGGATATTCGTCCTTCATACTCTTGTCTGCTTGGTCGTCCCTGGATCCATGGGGCAGGTGCTGTGACCTCTACATTGCACCAAAAGCTGAGATATCCGGTGAATGGAAAGGTTGTTACTGTCTATGGAGAGGAAGAATACTTTGTCAGCCATGTCAATACCTTCAAGTATCTGGAAGTGGAAGGTGAATACATTGAAACTCCGTGTCAGTCATTTGAAGTGATTCCCTGGGTTGGTAATGATTATGTAGCTCCTTCTGCTGTGAAGAAAGTTCCTGTGGTCACCAGAAAACCTCCAACAATGGCAATGGCCTCCCTCAATGATGCTAGAGCTGTGGTGGATGAAGGTGGTGGTACTATTTGGGGTCAGCTTCCTGATATTCCATACAAGTTTGACAAGTTTGGTTTGGGTTTCACTGCAGAGTCCCAGAAGGCTGTTCGTCGTGCTCGTGCTGCTCGTGTCACTAATCAAGGGGTTATCAATACTGTGGGAGACTATGATGAAGACTACAACTTGGATGCATGGATTTTTCCCACTGTGGGTGCTGGACTCAATAATTGGAAAGCTGAAGATGTTATCCCTATCTCCTTTAGTCAGGAGTAAATACTATTACTGTGTTGTTATATTTTAAATTTGTAATTTCTTGAACAATAAAACCTTCAAGCCATGTGCCTTACCCGGGGCACAATGGTGTGCTTGTTACGGGTTGTCATTTCATTTGCATACTTCATTCAATAAAATCAGTGGACGTTTCGTTTTCGTAAATATTGTGTTCCTTGTCTTTCTTTTCTTTTTATTTTCGCTTTATCAGCTATGTGTTCTTACACACACCCACATCACTAAATGCAGATCCTCATCCACTCTGGATCCTGTTGATAACAGTTCTACTATTGCCAATTATAATTTCGAGAATCCGATCTATCAAACTGAAGATGGAAATAAGGACGATTGTGAAATACCTGTAGAGCTTGCTAGGTTGTTACAACAAGAAGAGAAAGCTATACAGCCACATGAAGAGCCAGTCGAAGTTGTGAATCTGGGAACTAAAGAAAACAGAAAAGAGGTCAAGATAGGGGCTGATTTAGAGGACAGTGTCAAGAACAGGTTGATTCAGATGTTACGTGACTACGTGGAGATCTTTGCTTGGTCTTATGAGGATATGTCAGGGTTGGATACAGACATTGTGGTTCACCGTTTGCCAGTGAAAGAAGATTGTCGTCCAAAGAAGCAGAAGGTTCGTCGTATGCGTCCTGAAATGTCAGAAAAGATCAAGGCAGAGGTAATGAAACAGTTCAATGCAGGGTTCTTAGCAGTGACTTCTTATCCTCAGTGGGTTGCAAATGTGGTACCAGTTCCTAAGAAAGATGGTAAGGTACGTATGTGTGTGGACTACAGAGATTTGAACAAGGCCAGCCCTAAAGATGACTTTCCACTTCCTCATATTGATATTCTGGTAGACAACACTGCTCAACATAAGGTATTCTCTTTTATGGACGGTTTCTCTGGTTACAATCAAATCAAGATGGCTCCTGAAGATATGGAGAAGACAACCTTTGTTACACAGTGGGGCACTTTTTGCTATAAAGTGATGCCATTTGGTTTGAAGAATGCAGGGGCAACATATCAGCGTGCTATGGTGGCTTTGTTTCATGATATGATCCATCATGAGATAGAGGTATATGTGGATGATATGATAGCCAGATCTCAGAATGAAGAGCAACATCTTGATCATCTGCACAAGTTGTTTGAGAGGTTGAAGAAATACAAGTTGAGATTGAACCCAAACAAGTGTACTTTTGGAGTTAGGTCTGGTAAACTCTTGGGTTTCATTGTCAGTGGAAAAGGTATTGAAGTGGATCCTGCAAAAGTGAAAGCTATACGAGAGATGCCAGCTCCCCGTACTGAGAAGGAGGTTAGAGGTTTCTTGGGACGATTGAATTACATTGCAAGATTTATTTCCCAATTAACTGCTATCTGTGAGCCAATTTTCAAATTGTTGAAGAAAGATCAGGTGATGGAATGGAATGATGAGTGCCAGACTGCCTTTGATGAAATCAAGAGATATCTGCTGGAACCACCAATTTTGATGCCACCAGTTGATGGAAGACCCTTGATTATGTACTTAACAGTGTTAGACAACTCAATGGGGTGTGTGTTGGGGCAACATGACGAGTCTGGTCGAAAAGAGCAGGCAATATACTACCTTAGCAAAAAGTTTACCGATTGTGAAACAAGATACTCACTGCTCGAGAAAACTTGCTGCGCTTTGGCATGGGCCGCTCGCCGACTAAGACAGTATATGTTGACCCATACTACCTTATTGATTTCAAATATGGATCCAATCAAGTACATATTTGAGAAACCTGCTCTCTCCGGAAGAATTGCAAGATGGCAAATGATCTTGACAGAATATGATATACAGTATACTACTCAGAAGGCCATTAAAGGAAGTGTTGTTGCTGATCATTTGAGTCATCAAGCCGTGGATGATTACTAGTCAATGAGTTTTGATTTCCCTGATGAAGACATTATGCTTATTACCAAAGAACCTGGACAATATGACGGACCTGAACAAGGATCCCGATGGACTATGGTTTTTGATGGTGCTTCCAATGCGCTTGGTAATGGTGTTGGTGTTGTGATTAGTTCCCCTGAAGGTTGTCATACCCCGATTACTGCCAGACTTTGTTTCCATTGTACCAATAACATGGCTGAGTATGAGGCATGTATCCTGGGTATTAAAGCTGCTATTGATATGAAGATTCAGTTCCTTGATGTGTATGGAGATTCAGCCCTGGTAGTAAGTCAGATTAAAGGAGATTGGGATACCAAGCATGATAACCTCATTCCTTACAGAGAGCATGTGTTGTCTTTGATCCCACATTTTAAAGAGATTACCTTTGAGCACATTCCACGAAGAGAGAATCAGTTGGCAGATGCATTAGCTACCATGGCCTCTATGTTTGAGATCAGCTGGGATGATGAAGCTCCCAAGATTACTATTGACAGATTTGAAAAGCCTGCATACTGCAATGAGATTGACACTGAAGGGGCAGAGGAGAAGCCTTGGTTCTATGAAGTAAAAAGATATCTTGAAACTCAGGAATTCCCTGAAGGGGCATCTGTCAAAGATAGGAAGTTCCTGAGGAGGTTTGCTGCTAAGTTCTTTTTGAGTAATGGGATTCTGTACAAGCGTAATCATGATTCAACTATGCTTCGTTGTGTGGATAAGAAGGAAGCAACTGAGATTATGTAAGAGATGCATGATGGGACCTTTGGCACTCATTCCAGTGGTCATACTATGGCAAAGAAGATATTGAGAGCAGGTTACTATTGGTCTACCATGGAAGCTGATTGCTATCAACACTCCAGAACTTGTCACAAATGTCAAATTTATGCTGATAAAGTTCATGTACCTCCATCACCATTGAATGTGTTGACTGCTCCTTGGCCCTTTGCCATGTGGGGCATTGATATGATTGGTGAGATCAAGCCTACTGCTTCTAATGGGCATCGTTTCATCCTGGTTGCTATTGATTACTTCACAAAGTGGGTAGAGGCAGCTTCATTTGCATCTGTGACTAAGAATGTTGTGGCTCGGTTCATTAAGAATAATCTCATATGTAGGTATGGCATCCCTGAAAGGATTATCACTGACAATGGCTCTAATCTGAACAACACTATGATTACTGATCTCTGCACGCAGTTCAAGATTAAGCATCACAACTCTTCTCCGTATCGTCCGAAGATGAATGGGGCAGTTGAAGCTGCTAATAAGAACATTAAGAAGATCGTACAGAAGATGACTGTTACTTACAAGGATTGGCACGAGATGTTACCATTTGCTCTTCATGGTTATCGTACTACGATACGTACTTCAACAGGGGCAACCCCATTCTCTTTAGTTTATGGTATGGAAGCAGTTCTGCCCATTGAAGTTCAGATTCCTTCCTTGAGAATTATGAAGGATGCAGGTTTGGATGAAGATGAGTGGATTCAGACTCGACTAGACCAGATAAATTTGATTGATGAGAAGAGGTTAGCAGCAGTTTGTCATGGCCAGATGTACCAGAAACGGATGATCAAAGCTTTTAACAAGAAGGTTAAGCCAAAGGTATATCAGGCTGGTGACTTGGTAATCAAGCGTATTATATTACCACAGGGTGATCCTAGGGGCAAGTGGACTCCAACATATGAAGGACCATTTGTGGTCAAGACAGTATTCTCAGGAGGAGCCATGATACTGACTACAATGGATGGTGAAGACTTCCCACAGCCTGTAAACGCAGACATAGTTAAAAAATACTACGCATAAAAAGAGACTCGCTAGGTTGACAGGCCTAGGCAAAAATAAGGGCATCCCGGCAAACCAAAAGGGTTTGGGCAAAAATTAGGGATATATATAAAAAGATGTACACCCGGCAAGTCGAAAACCTGAAAAGGCGGCTTGGGCAAAAAAGGGTATCCCGGTGGATTGAAAACCTGAAAGGGCAATCCAGGCAAAAGTTAGGGATTAAAGCGTATGACTATGTCTCGTTTGGATCACCCATGAAACTGTAACCAGTTGTACTACTTATTCAAGCTCGAACAGATAAAAGCTCAATCCAATCATTTCCGTCTCAACAGCAAGAAGATGAGATACTTGAGTGGCAATAGTAGAATTGAAACTCAATAGGATTATTTCCCACATAGCTGATTCTCTTTTGTAAAAAACTTTATGACAAAATCCTCTTACTAGGGTTTATGTCCCCTTGTACAAACTTACCCGTGTATGGGTCACCTTTTGATATAAATAAATTCCATCTTTTGAATCCAGATTTACTTTTACCCTATTTACATAAGCGAAACGTCCATTGATTGTGTTTGAATGTATGTATGCCTTTGAATATGATTGATGTTTACCAGAAATGCAGGTATGCTTTTTAATATGATTGATGTTTACCAGAAATGCATGAAAATGCAGTAATAGTATTTACTAAGGACGAACGGGGGGGGAGGATTTCAACGAAGCTTCGCCGGTTCACCTTTACAAGACAGTTACAAACCCTCAGTAGGGCAAATTCATCTTCATAAAGTCTTATCTCCCCTGGAATTTATATCCATCTCTTTTATCCTCATACGGATATACGGGAAATTAATTTCCAATAAGGGTACGACGAACGAAGACGGGATGTTATACTTATCCTACTATCAAACGAAGACGGGATGCTATTTCTATCCTACCATCAAACGAAGACGGAAGGTTATATATACCCTACTATCCCCAACAACGGGAGGTTATATATACCTTACCATCCCCAACAACAGGAGGTTATATCTATACCTTACTATCCCCAGCAGACAGAGGGTTATATATTCTTCAACAAGGAATTGGGATTTATTTTCCCTGGCCAGCAGTTGTTATACAAGATATCCAGACCCTTCCGGCAGTATCATGTCATACATACATCATTTACATCATACCATAACATATATATCCATAGACATATAGTACATTACCTAAGTGCATCATATCATACATGCATACATAAGGCATAAACTAATGTTATTATACAAAAGCTGCCTTGTTTCAGGTTAATTATCCAACAAACAAACTTATGATCTCCGGGATTGCTTTATTATAACCCCAGGGTTATTTTATCCTCCTGATGAGCTTCTTATCATTTTGGGACTGCTTTATTGTCACCTCAGGGTTACTTTATCCTCCTGATAACTTCTCATGATTTCAAGACTGCTTTAGGGCTACTGATTGCTCTATCCTCCTGAAATCATCTTATTATTTCAAGACTGCTTTAGGGCTACTGATTGCTCTATCCTCCTGAAATCATCTTATTATTTCAAGACTGCTTTAGGGCTACTGATTGCTCTATCCTCCTGAAATCATATTACTACTTCAAGACTGCTTTAGAGTTATCATTATTGATTGCTCTATCCTCCTGAAGACATATCATATTACTATTTCAAGATTGCTTTAGAGCTATTGATTGCTCTATCCTCCTGAAACACATTATTATTTCAAGACTGCTTTAGAGCTATTGATTGCTCTATCCTCCTGAAATCATATTACTACTTCAAGGCTGCTTTAGAGCTATTGATTGCTCTATCCTCCTGAAGACATATCACATTATTATTTCAAGACTGCTTTAGAGTTATCATTGCTCTATCCTCCTGAAATCATATTATTTCTTCAAGACTGCTTTAGGGTTATCATTATTGATTGCTCTATCCTCATGAAAACATGATGTTACATCAGTATTACTCCAGACTCCTGACAGCTCTCATTATACTGCTAGAAAAAAAACTTTTCCCTAGTGGCATCTTTAAGCCCACTCAATCATATTCAACCAACCATCAATATAGGCACTGGTGAGTGCAAATTTTTGGGCTTTTGTGTTCAATCCCCTTCAACCTTCCAGGTTACGACTGGCAAATATACCAATCTAACCCCTCAGGTTTCAGAAAATTGAACAGGGGCAGCTGTTGCACCCCAAAATTTGCCCTCACAATACAAGACTTTGTGTGCTAAGAAGGTTCACAAGGTTCACAAGTTTCTCAATGCTTATATAACCTTTCATGAGGTTCATGAAGTCTACAAGTCACTTCTTGAAGGTTCACAAGGTTCACAAGCTTCTCAACATTTACAAAACCTTTCATGAGGTTCATGAAGTCCATAAGTTGCTTCTTGAAGGTTCACAAGGTTCACAAGTTCCACAATGCTTTCAATACCTTTCATGAGGTTTATGAGGTCTACAAAGCCACTTCATGAGGTTCACAAGGTTCACAAGCTTCACAATACTTCCCATGAGGTTCACAAGACATTTTATGATGGTTCACAAGGTTCACAAAGTTCACAATTGGTCAAAGAAGTTGACAATTCCCTCAGACAATGCACCTCCTAAGCAGTGCATCCAAAACTAGGGTTTCGACTTTAATCAGGCTAAATGGACTTCCAATACCTCAAGTGAGCTTCATAACATCTTATATGTGTATAAGAACCCCTATGTCAAGTTTCAAGACTTTTCTCAAAAGTTTGCTCAGTCAGATGATCAGATAAGTCAAAATCAGTCAGTGCAGTTAAAAAGTCAAACTGAGGTCAACTGTGGTCAAACCAAAGTCAAACTTCATGATTTTTTGCCAACATCAAGTATATGAAGTAAAATTCATCATTTGATCAAGGGTTGATCATGATTCATCAAGGAGATTCCAGATCATCAATAATCAGGAGTTTCTAAATTAGGGTTTCCTCAGTAAAAGTCAACTAAACTTTGACCAGTCATAACTTCCACATACTTCATCACCAAGTCGCCATCCAAAGCTCATTTTGAAGGAAATTGAATTCTCTACAACTTTGATGTTGAAAGTTAAGCCTAAAAATGCTTCATTTGAAAGATATGATCTAAGACATTATAGGTCATTTCAAAAGTCAACAAAAAGTCAACAACTTCAAAAGGGCATAACTTGAGATTGGTAAATGATATGGACCTGAAACCAATGGGGTTGTTTAGAGGACTCTTCAAGCTTTCCAAAAAGTCCAAGAACACCCTCATACCCTTAAAATTGAGGGAGATGTGCCCTTGCAAAGTTGGGCAATTTTGTGATGGTTTATGTTGAAAATGGAGGCTTAAAAGTAATTATTTCCAAATGGGCTTGCTAAGTTGTGATCCAATCCATCTCATAACATTGTGCACGACCCAATTGACCAAAATTCAGCATTTTTATTATTTTATTTTTATTTATTATTGATTTAATTCATAAAAATCATTTTAAATAAATATAAAATATGAAAATCTATTTTTGGAGGAAGATAATGCTTCTAGAAATTCTTAATTGTTGATTGAATTCAAAAGAGAAAGCAATCATGTGATTAGTCCAAGAATAGCAAGTCTTCATGATCAAATATTTGGACTTTTACAACATGATCTTTTTCAATATTTTTGGATCCAAATCTCCACACAATGAAGACATATTTCTGACCTAATTCACTCCCATATAAATATAGATCATAAGCATAACCCTAGCTCACGAAATCCAGCAGCCTAGAGGTAAGTTCACAAAGTCAAAAATCATCCAAAAAGCTCACATTCGGTTTTGGATTTCCAGAGCTCTACAAGGTATTTTGAGGACATGGACATGATTATGAGACATCATTGATCATGAATCAATCGCCATTTGCATCAAAAACATCACGAATCGCATAACCCGAACCAAATCGTGTTCTTGAACTTGACTTTTTGATTCCATTGATTTACTGTGTTTAACTTGTTTTTGATTGTTGAATGATGTTTATGGTGGACCTTAGAACGATTCTGGGCCATTTAATTGAATTTTTCATGCAGGAATAAGAATTCACCATTACTAGGGTTTATGACCTTCATTAGGGCTTTGTGATATAGGCTATATAAATTCATTCAAGAACCATGGTTCGATTCAAAATTGTCTTGTGATCATGTTTGACTGGTTAATTTCTGGAAATTTTACAGTTTTGGCCATGTATGAGATTTGTAGGAATTGCTGCCAATTTGATTTTCGCAGGTATTTTGGTGGAAGATTTCGCAGGAAAATCCTACGAATTTGAATGAAGAAGATGAAGTTTGCCGCGCTCAGGAAATTCAAAAATTGTTTAAAATATTTTATGAATTGTTATTGGTTTGTTTATCACACGCACATGTGTGTCCTGGTGGTAAGTTTGATAGGCGTATGTTGTGAGGTCTCTGGTTCGATACCTGGCCAGTGCAGTGTTTTTGTTTTATTTTTCAGGACAAAAGAAGATTCAATATATTATGATTCATTGTCAACAAACTAACAGTTGGGCTCTTCCAGCCGGGTGGTGATGTGCGCGTTTGTGAATGTAAAGGTCCTGGGATCAAATCCCACCCCAGGCCTTTTTTGTTCCTTTATTTTTCTGGAATTTTCAAGATCAAGGACAAAACCAACTGGTCTCTTCTTTCTCACATCTGTGTACGTGGTGGCCTGGTGGAAGGTGTTTTTGGCTGGTAAACATGAGGGCAAGGGATCAAAACCTAACCAAGGTCAGTTCTAAATTTTTGTCACCTTTTTCTTCTATTTTCTTAATTAATTATATTCTTGTTTATTATAAAAAAAAACTTAATTTCTAAATAACCTTATTTTATTTTCTTTGTGTTCTAAAAAAAAATATGTTATAAGTTATTTTCTCAAAATATAAAAAATGTTTTTTTTCTTATTTTGTAAATATATTCATATTATGTATATATGTAAAAAATTTAGATAATTAGGTTTAGATTAATTCCATGAACCCTAATTATAACTTAACCCTAATCTCAAAAAAAAAAAAACCCTAATTTATTTTCTATTTAAAACTTAATTGTTATTTTATTCTAATATAATTACCATGTGCATATTTATCTAATAAAAGTTAATATGTTGTAAAATATTTATAATCCAAATTATTTTTCTTTTAGATGTTTAGAAACAATTTAATTTATAATAATTATATTTTTGTATATGGTTAGAAATAATTTGTAAATATAATAATTAATAGAATTAAATTTTATAAACATGATTAATATTGTAAATGTGATATTCAAAACCTATTTTCTTCTTATAATATGTATGTATTGTTTAAAAAATAAATATTAATATATGTTTATAATAATTAGGATTTTGTAGTTATAATAAAAAATAATAATAACTTGATAACTTGTAAAATTAAAATAATTGCTTATTCATATTTCTTTTCTAAATAATTGTTTATAGGAAAAATCGTTATTATATTATTATTATATTTTGATTAATTTTTATTATTATTACTACTAACCATATTATTTATTTTGTTTTATTAATTTTATATTATTATTAATCTCTCTTATTTTATTATTACTAACTTTTTGCTTATTATTTAAATTAATTTTACTAACTTCATATTTATACTAACCTTATTTAATTTTTCTTATTATTATTATCACTAACCCCTTATTATTTATTATTGCTTATTTATATTTTATTTATTTTGCCATTTAATTATTTTGCTTAATATTTATTTATTATAATTTTGTAATTGCTTCCGGGATGTAAATTTTATAATTATTATTGTTGCTATGGTTAGTAATTAGGGAGTGTTAATATGTGTTTTATTTAAAATAAATTAGATCACTTTTTAATATAAGATAATTAAAATAAACACTCACACACACGTAAGTCGATTTTAATCGCCGTCTCACTTTCTAAGGTTATCCCTCAAGTTGCCTACGAATAATGGTCAAGTGGGGTGTATAAAGCAAGTCCCTAAAAGAAAAATCATCAAGTCCCTCATGGTTGCCTATACGAATCGTGTCCCTTTCGAAAAATGATGATAGTCCCTCCTATATGCTTAATACACCCCACAGTTGCCTTCATAACCAGATTGTCCCTCACATGTCCCTTAACATCCAAGGTAATGACTACCTACTTCTTAATAGTAGGGATAGTCTTACCAAGGAAAGGAAAAAGAACAAGAAAAACCTTAAACATTAGGGTAGATACCTCTTAGTTGCTTGCTCACTATTCAAACTTTTCAAACACTTAAACAAATTTCAAACAAATTTTCAAACAAGTTTTTACACATCCATACATGGATTATTATTAACTATTCTGAAAATTTTTCTATTCACACACTACACTTTCAAAAAAACAGTTTAAAGTGAGCTTAAGTAACTAAGAGCCCATGGATAACCATGGATGAAAAGGGTGCTAATACCTTCCCTTTTCATAACCTACCCCCCGGACCCAAAAATATCTCTAAGGTCTTTCCTGTTCTTTTATAACCTTTCCTTATGGATAAAATAAAAGTCGGTGGCGACTCTTGCTATCCGCAACATAACTTAAAGTCAGTTCTTCCACCGTGTTACACCGTCCCTTCTGGCTCTGGGAGTTCCTCGGGGGATTCGAATACGAGTATTACAGGAGCATCAATAGATTCGCCCTAGTGCCCTGACCAGACGAGGGTCTCTCCCGAAGAATGGGTGGTGGAGGATTTGCTGGACAAGGTGTCCTCATTTTCGAGACCCCGAACAGAACCACTGCCCGTTGTCGGTGACCCTGCCGATTGGGTCGTAACCTGCCTGAGGGACGATGACCGCATCTTCTCAGATTTCCGCGGTCGGGCTTTCTCCATGTATGAATACGCGGTTTCAGTCCTGGGGGTAACTTTGCCCTTCAGTGACTTTGTGAGTGCCGTGCTCGGGCACCTATGCGTCGCCCCTTCCCAGCTGCATCCCAATTCATACGCGTTCCTGAGAGCGTTTGAGATGACGTGCGCCCATCTGGGTGTTGGTTCCACGCTTCCTCTATTTTTCCTCCTGTTCTCCCTGCAGCGCCAAGTAGGGAGAGGAACAGATCGGAAGGGATTCGTGTCCTTCAAGCAGCGGACGAAAATCTTTAAGGCCCATTCAGAATCTATCCGGGCCTTCAAAACTGATTACTTTCTGATCAAACCCGCGAGCGCGGTGGCCGTGAGGGCAATGAGCTTCCTGGGATAGACACCGACGAGAATGACGAACCTAAGCTCGACGATCAAGGGCAAGTGATCTCGAGGAGGCTGTGGCTGTTCCCATTTTCTTGGAACTATGCTCACTATGAGAAACCTGTCGGTGAGTTCGTTCAGGTGGGAGATTCATTGAATGATGATGACGCGGCTAGTTTCGAGGCCTTCAGAAAATTGATAGCGTCTTTCACTCCGACCCCCCTGCTAGACGGAGATGGAAAAGTTATGCTTGAGTAGGATGAGGGGGAGGCTGTGGAGCGTCCTTTGATTAATGTTACCGAATTATTGGCCTGCCATACCGGGCAGGAAGTGTCCGACTTCTTTGGTATCTGTTTATCTATCTTAGTCAAAATTTTGATTTAACTTTGTCGTCCATGACTAATCTGATATTTTTTTTTTCAGGCTCTCTGTCGAACCCGCTGGACAAAATTCAAGAACGCCTGCGTTAGCAGCAGAAGAAAAGGTCAAGGGTTGTGCAAACCAAGCTGACGGAGACAAGTGGTTCGGGGTCGGGCCCCTTGGTCCAAGGTTCTCCGAGCGCCTCGATTGGCTCTTTGATGAAGAAGCATAAGTCTGCAGCCACTGTGGACTTGACGACCAACGCTCCTTCGAAGCCGAAGCATGGGCTTCCTCCGTGCTTTGTGAAGCGCAATTTCTTCGAGGGAACGAGCATGGAGGTGGACCGTGCGGATTCCTTGTTTTTGGAGGGCATGGATCGTCCTGCCTGGCGATTATCTCTGGCCCAAGATGCAAGCGCGGTTATGCGGGTCCTGACAATGGCCTGGCTGACGACCGAAGGGAGTCCCGGACTAGAGCGAGAGAATGGTAGGCTTAAGGAGCAGCTGGCTGCCGCTGAGGCGAAACTGACAACGGCCACTGAGGAGGCTAAAGTCACGACCAAGGAGTCGACTGAACGGGCCAACGTCATCGCCAAGTTGGAGGTCGACAAGAAAAAGGGTGCTGGAGCAGAATAAAAAGCTGAAGGACGCTTTCTGCCCGAAGGAGGACGAGGATGAAAAGACCAAAGGCCTGTTAACGAGGGCTTAGTTGCTCGCTCGGATCGACCAAGACATGGAAGACCTGAACTCGTCAACTGAGCTCAGTTTCCAGAACGTTGTGGATCAGATGAGGTTTCTTCATCCTGACCTGGCCTTGGACGTTGGTCGAATCAGCTATCTGTATAAGGTCGAAGACGGTCAGATCGTGGTTCCCTCAGACTTGGTGGTGGATGATTCTCAGTCGGGGTCGACTGCTCAGCCTGGCCAGCCTGAAGCGCAACCGGAGCAGGAGGAAGCTTGTGAGGAGGAAGGCTGCCCGGGAGGCGAGGGTAATTAGTTTTTGGCATGCGTGCCTTATAATTTATTA
This sequence comes from Lathyrus aphaca, assembly GCA_963966055.1. NCBI lineage: Eukaryota > Viridiplantae > Streptophyta > Magnoliopsida > Fabales > Fabaceae > Lathyrus > Lathyrus aphaca. The sequence goes on from OZ014524.1 coordinate 16,768,928, forward strand.
TGTTTCTTTTTGGGGGCGTGGTCCCCTTTGTATGTAATCCTGAACAAGTCGGCCCTTCGGGGTCGCATTTTTAATTTCATACGTACGACCTTGATGGTCGGTTTCTATATTTTATTTGTTCGTAATGATGCGTCCGTCGGAGGACATAATTTACTTGTTATTTTTACTAAGTGTTTGGTATGCATATTTGCATTAGTTGGATGTGATCGGATAAATACGGGGAGCGTAAATGATTTGTTGGTTAGGGGGACCAATCAGATTTTGGAGTTTTATTCCTGGCCGGTGCCCGGGCCAAGGTAATGGCCCGGGCTCCGTGGCTTGAACATCCCATCGCGAGCTGGGGTTCTGCCTTGTCGTGGTACTTAGGCGACGTCGGACTCATTCGAGTATCCGTCCGTGCGGCAATTTTCTCTTTCCCTTGAAAGGAGATCCTGCTTGACTTTGTCATTTTTGGGCTGTCGTGCTCGTACCTAGGCACGCAGTTTTCAGTCGGTCCTTTCGCTCCTTGCTTGAAAGTTGAGCAAGGCGACTTTGTGATTTAGCTGTAATATTGTTTGAGTTTTTCGGCGTTCCAAGCCCGAGCAAGCTGTTCCCCGTGTAAATTTTCTAAATAATAGGCTTCGTTCTCGGTTTTTGCTCGGACGCGATACGGGCCCTCCCAGTTGGGTGTAAATTTTCCCTCGCGGGGATCCCTGTGATTTCTTCTAAGGACAAGACTGCCTACCTCGAACGTTCGTCTTATGACCTTAGAATCATACCGAGCGACTATTTTTTGTTTGAGAATGGTTTCTCGAAGAGCAGCTTCTGACCGAACTTCTTCGATCATGTCAAGCTCATCCCTCAAAGCTTCGGAGTTGGTGTCTTGGTCCATAGGGAATTCCGTGCGTTTGGATAGGACGTGCATTTCTATAGGGATCACCGCCTCGGTTCCGTATGCTAATCAAAATGGGGATTCCCCGGTTGTTGAGTGGGGTGTGGTCCTGTATGCCCATTGTACGTTGTGTAACTCTTTGACCTAATGCTTCTTATGCTCGTCCAATCTTCGTTTTAAACCTCTTAGGATTACTCTATTTGCGGCCTCTGCTTGTCCATTAGTTTGGGGGTGTTTGACCAAAGCGAAATGTTGTTTCGTTCCTATTGATGCGACGAATTCTTTGAAGTGTTTTTCCGTGAACTGAGTGCCGTTGTCGGTCACGATGGCGAGCGGTACCCCGAACCGGGCGAGGATGTTTCTCTTGAAGAAACGTAGTATATTGAGCGCTATGATTTTGGCCAAAGCCTCGGCTTCTATCCACTTGGTGAAATAGTCGACGTCCACGATTAAGTACTTATTTTGACCAGACCCGACGACGAATGGTCCTAAGATATCCATCCCCCACCATGCGAATGGCCAAGGTGATGACAGTGATTTCAACTCGGATGGGGTTGCTACGTGCACGTCCCCGTGCCGTTGGCATTTGTCGCACCTTTTCACGCGCTCCTTCGCGTCGTGTTGAAGTGTGGGCCAATAATACCCTGCCTGAAGAATTTTTCGAGCCAACGACCTTCCGCCAGGATGTTGCACGTTGATTCCTTCGTGGACTTCTCTCAGTACGTGCGGGATGTTTTCCTCTTCTACGCACCTGAGGAGGGGCGTAGAGAATCCTCGACGATACATTCGTCCATCTACTAGGGAATACAGGCATGCCCTTCGGCGTATGGTATTGGCCGCCTTTGGGTCGGTCGGCAGCTCTCCCTTAGTTAGGTAATTAAATACTGGGGTCATCCAGCAGCTAGTGTCGCCCACGAGGTTAATGTCTACGTGGATTGATGATTGCCCAATCTAGGTCGAGGAAGCGTTTTCTGTATGACGGATTTGTTGTTTCCTTTCCTTTTAGTGCTCGCCAACTTGGAAAGGATGTCGGCGCGGATGTTGTTTTCTCGCGGGATGTGTTTGACTTCCACACTTTTGAATCGTTTCAGTTCGCCTTTTACGAGGGCCAAATATTCGGCCATGTTATCGTTTTTGGCTTGAAAATCTCCTCGGACTTGGCTCGCGGCCAACTGAGAATCTGTGCAGATTGTGATCTCTTCTGCTTCCAAATCGGTTGCGAGCCGTATGCCCGCTAGAAAAGCTTCATACTCTGCCTGGTTGTTAGAAGTGGGGAAAGATAAGGTTAGGGACACTTCGATGACGTTTCCCTCTTCGTTCTCCAAGATAATTCCGGCCCCGCTACCCGCTGGGCCAGATGCTCCGTCCACGAAAATAACCCATCTGGATGAGGTTTTCGACTCTTGCTCGGTGAAAGTAAGTTCAGCCACGAAGTCGGCCAGCGCTTGAGCTTTGAGAGCTTGTCTTCCCTCGAATTTGATGTCAAACTCGGATAATTCTAATGACCACTTTAACATTCGTCCGGCCATGTCTGGTCGACCGAGCAATTGTCTTATGGGTTGATCGATTCTAACGATGATGGTGTGAGCCAGAAAGTAGTGGCGTAGCCTTCTGGATGCGAGAAGGAGGGCCAAAGCCACCTTTTCTATATGGAGATATCGAATTTTCGGGCCATGTAGTGCTTTACTAGTGAAATAAACTGGATTTTGCCCCTCGGGTAGGTCGCGCACGAGTGCCGCGCTTACTGCCTCGTCAACGGCGAGATAGAGATAAAGTACCTCCCCCCCTTCGGGTCTGGATAAGACTTGGGGTTCACTTAGTGCCTTTTTTAGGTGGGACAACGCTAGCTCGCACTCCTCCGTCCACTCGAAAGTTGCCTCTTTGCGGAGGAGCTTGTAAAAGGGGAGAGCGTGTTGAGCGGATTTTGCTATGAACCGAGCGAGGGAGGTAAGGACCTCGTTTAATGATTATATGGATTTTTTAGAAGTAGGAGTTGGGAGCTTCACGAACGCCCGACATTTTTTGGGGTTGGATTCGATGCCTCGTTCAGTCAAGTAGAATCCGAGGAATTTCCCTGCTCGGACCCCAAACGTGCATTTCTCAGGGTTGAAACACATTTTGCACTTTCGTGCTTGATCGAACACTTTTCGTAAGTGGGACGCATGGTCCGTTTCTTGTTGAGATTTGACGATCATGTCGTCCATGTATACTTCGACCATATCTCTGATTTTTGCTCAGAAAAACTTATTCATCATGCACTGATATGTCGCGCCCGCGTTCTTCATACCGAAGGGCATAACGTTGTAAAAGTAATTGCCCGATTCGGTCATGAAGGTCGTGTATTTTTTGTCAGACACGGTCATGGGTATCTGATTATATCCTGAGTAGGCGTCCATGAAGGACAATAGCTTGAAACCGGACGAATTGTCGACCAATTTATCAATGTTAGGTAAAGGGTATGCATCTTTCGGGCATGCCCGATTGAGATCGGTATAGTCAACGCACATTCTCCACTTTCCATTAGATTTTTTCACAAGTACAACATTTGAAAGCCAGGTCGTGTACCTGGCCTCGGTTACAAATTTAGCCTCTAGGAGGTCTTTAACAGCAGATTCAGCTGCTTCAGTTTTTTCGGTCGACTGCTTCCTTCTGCGTTGAGCGACCGCCTTGTGCGTTGGGTCAATGGAGAGGTGGTGGCAGGCTGTCTCGGGGTCGAGCCCCGGCATCTCTGCAGCGCTCCAGGAAAATAGGTCTGCGTTCCCTCTAAGGCAAGCTTCCAGCTGTCGCTTCACCAAGTCGGGCATATGTGCCCCGATTTTAACGCACCGAGCTGGGTCCTCTCCCAGGGGAATTAATTCGAACTCTCCATCCGGTATTGGTCGGGATAGCGACTCTGTTGGCCTTTGGACGCCCTCGCTATTGTCCGAGAATCTGCAGTCTAGGTCAATCGAGTCTACCTGAGGGAAAGCCCTGGGAATATCTGGCGAATTTGATGTTGGGGGACTCGGTTGGTATGATATTGAGCTGAGACCCTTTGTTGCTGCTTCGAAACACCTGCGGGCAGCGTCGACGTCTCCGTGTAATGTGGCGACCTTACCTGAAGTAGTGTAATATTTCATCTTCAGGTGGACGGTGGATGGCACGGCGATTAGCTCGGCTAATGTTGGTCGTCCTAGGATGCATTGGTACAGCGATGGGCAGTCCACGACTAGGAACTGGACCCTGACCGTCCTGGCTATCTCACCTGCCCCGAAGGTGACAAATAGATTGACATAACCCCATGGCCGAGAGACTGCTCCGTTGAAACCCTGCAGGTCTGATCCGACGTATGGAGTTAAGTGTGTCTCGTTCAGCTAGAGTGTCGAAAACAGCTGGGAGTACATGATGTCGCAGGAGCTGCCCTGGTCCACCAGGATTCTTCTCACATCGAAATTTGCCATGCGTTCCCGGATGAGCAGAGGAATGCTGGCGTTGGGCGCCCCTCCCAGGAGTTCTTCTCGGTAAAAGGAAAGGGGTACCGAGCCTTCCCTTGGCGGATTCAGGGTGGCGTTTTACGCGGGCCCTTTCGCAATCAGCTGGTCGAATTTCCGTTTCACGGATCCGACTGTGATTTTATTGAACCCTCCTCCCGAGATGACCATTGCGGAAGGGAAAGTTTCCCATGGGCTATGGGAGGAGAAGTACCCCGAATTCTCAGCGCGATCCGGTAGGAAGAAATCCTCCGGGCGATAAATGCTTAGAGCGACCTGCATGTTAGCATCTGCAGGGATGGGTATGGCTTCCTCGACTTTTTGAGTCTCCTGCGCTTCTTGTCGAGGAGTGTCTCAGGATTTGGTGAACTATTTTAGGTGCCCGTCCTTGATGAGAATCTCGATTGCGTCCTTGAGATGGATGCAGTCCTCTATGTTGTGGCCGTGACTCTTGTGGAATCTGCAATATTTCGTTTTATCCGTGCCCGGTTTGCTGGGTTGTTGCCTCGGAAAACGTACCCCTGCCTGTTTGAATTCCAAATTGGCACATTCAGACAAAATTTTCTCCCTGGAGGCTAGGAAAGGTGTGTACTCGTGGAACCGACCGACAGGTCCTCGGTGCTCCCGCGGTTCACGGGAGCGATCGTCCTTTCTTTTGTCTCCTCCTCGACGAAATGTCAAAGGTTCATCGACTCGGTGAGGCTTAGCATCTTCACGGCGTCGAGCGTCTCTTACCGAGCTGGACGCTTGTTTTTCCTCATACTGAATGTAGGCTTGGGCTTTCAGTAAGAACACGTCGAGGGTGGCCGGGGTCTCAATGTCGACCGTCCGATGAAAATCAGTCGACGGGCGTAATCCTCGTTCCAGCAAATATTTTTTCATGTCGTCTGTCGTGGATACTTGGACCGCTTCTTTATTGAACCTTTCAATGTAAGTTCGTAAAGGTTCGTCCCTCCCCTGGATGATCGCTTCGAGCGAAGCTTCTGTCTTCGGGTGCCGCATTGATGCGGTGAAGTGCCTGGAGAACGTGCGTCCAAGTTGTTTCCAGGAGGTGATGAACTCAGCTTTGAGGCTTTTGTACCATGTCATCGCTCCTTTCCTCAGCGTCGTAGGAAAAAGGAGACATTTGATTGCTCCCCGTACTCCTCGATAGTCGAGCAGCGCATCGATATTCTTGATGTGCTCGTCTGGATCCGTGGTTCCGTCGTACGAGCCTAGCGGTGAGGGCTTCTCTAAACCTCTTGGAAGCTTAGCTGCCATGATTTCAGATGAAAGGGGACCTCGAGCGTCCTCGTCGTCACTAGAGTTGAATGAAAGAGACCTGTGAGCACGTTTCTTCGTTCGCCGGGGAGAGGCAGATCTTGATCTGCTCCTTCTCGATTTTCTTGTAGGAGGAGATCGTGGGGAAGACTGACGAAGACGTTTGTTGCCCGTTGATTCGTCAGTGTGCCCTTTCCTCTTCTTCTTGGCAGGAGAAGGAGTATGCCTACTTTGGGGTCTCGCGGGAGACGACGGTCGACGAGAATTATCTTCGAGACGGGCGATTTTCTCGCCATGGGCGAGGAGCAACAGGTTTGTCTGATTCAGGATCTCGGCCAGCGCGGCGAAGTCCGATCCTGAAGGAGTCGAGGGAAAAAGAGTTTTCGGGCGACTTTCCAGAGGTTGATCGTGATCGGGTGAAGGCGACACTGTCTTCCCGTCCGGGTGATCTTGCACAGTTTCGTCGTGCGAAGGGGGATGGATGTTGCTCTCACGTTGTGTGAGAATCATGCCATCATTTGATCGGTTTTCTTGGTTGTCCCGAGCAGCCATGGATCTTGTTAAAACTTTAGTTCTTTGAAGATTTTGAAAGAAGAACGGGGAAATTAGTTTCCCACAGACGGCGCCACCTGATCGTACCTGGAGATCAGGATCCGATGCGGCTGACTTCGAGAGCTGATGAAAGACGGTCGGTAAGGAGAAAAAGGGGGTGTACCTGCAAGGCACTCCGATGCTAAAGTAAGTAACCGAGCAAAGAGTGGGCAAGTATAAGAATAAAGGTCAGAGAGATTGAATACTTGACCCTCCCAGATGAGAGGGTTTATATAAGGGGCTAAATGGAAGATTATTGGTCCATATCGTGAGGCGCGGATCGAGGAATCCGTAAAAATAGGTAACGGTCAAAACTAGCTGTTAGGGAACTTCGTCGTGGTCGGTACGCTTGTGGTCGACAGAGACCATCATTCCTAATTCTGCTCGACGTCGAGCACAACTATAGGATTGGTTGGCTTGGCCCAATTGTGGGAATTGGGCTAGTCCAGAACACTAACCATATCAAAAAATCCAAAAAAAAAATGTCATTTCTTTGCTTCAGGGTTTGTTCAAAAAATCATAATTCATTTGAGTTTGTCAGTTCAAAATGCGTGTGTGATGTTGTTTCAGAATTCAGGGTTTAGTTTGGATGCGAATTATGCATCTTTTGATTTTATCCATAATCATCCATATTTTTGTTATTATCCATTTTCAATTTATTTTGAACCATTAAATTTAAATCCATCATATCCAATTTTGATTTTTATCACAAACAAAATTACAAAAAAAAAAAATTTCATTTCCATAAACCCATTTTCTACCAAAATTATTTATAAAAAAAATCTTCTCATATTTCATTATTAATCATGTTTATCATTACTACTATTTCTATTTTATTATTATTATTATTAGTTATTACTATAATACTTATTATTATTATTATTATTATTATTATTATTATTATACCAAAGCATATTACAATCTTCCTCCCTACATAACATTGCTATATAAGTCCTTAATCCTTCACATAAGCGGACCCCACATCAGCCAAGTTTTCATTCTGTATATACCATCCTTTCCGCTAATATTCTCTTTGTAATACCCATATATAAAAGACATACATCAAAGCATATTTTGCATATATAAATTTAAGTTTGGTACTGAAATACAACAAGTTCTCAGTAACACATTGCATAAGTATAGCCACTACAACATAAGATACTAATACGAAAGGCTATCAATAATACAAGATATTCACAAAATAAAAAGTCTAAGAACTAGATCCGAAGATCCCAAAAGTCCACAGCGGAAGAAAAGCCAACAAACAGGCAAAGATAATCAAGTCACCTTATTTTAACCCTTTTGCGGAACCGAAGTACCTGAAATAACAATATCAACATGGGGTGAGATAAAACATCTCAGTGAGTTCCTTATCTTAGAGTTCTTTCGGATCTAAAAGGTTTGAACTAGACACTACTCAAGTCGGGGAAACCTAGACTTTGAGTTCACATAAAACTAGAGACACAAAGTAAAACAAACGGAGCATACACAAGGTGCTTTGAGGCATCTTTCCCCGCCCATCCATAGCCGTAGCAGACGAGCACATGTCACTTGATCCTTAATGTATAGATAACTTTCCCCGCCCATCCACACAAGGGCACTACAACACGGGTCACTCATTATCTACCAAAGGTACTTTCCCCGCCCAGCCACCCTAGGGCACTTCAACACGGGTCACTGTACCTTGCCACAAAGTAACTTTCCTCGGCCATACCACACACGGAGATCTCGACATGGGTTACTCGTTACTTATCCTAATGGATAACTTTCCCCGCCCAGCCACACCAGGACGACCACGAGTCACGGTCCATCCATTAAGGGATTCGAATCCACGAATTAACTATATCTCCCCGGCTGTCCCGCCTCGTGGGACCTTCACACGAGCCATATATAATTAAATTAGGATTATATCGCAAAGGAAGCAAACTTCCATCTTATCACAACTACCTAGCCCGAAGACACTATTCGAGTATCGAAGCCTAAGTATTGCCATGTCTCTAAAACAGTTCCGTAATAACCTAGGGTAACCTAGCTACCTCACAAGTCTTACCTTTTATTAACTTTAGCTCACAAACTCCCTAACTTAACATAATTACGGTTTATTCGAAAATTCAAGCAAAAGTCGGTTAAAAATAACATTTTTCGGCATCATGTGAAAGTACATGATTTTAGCTTTCAAACGGTATAAAGAACACTTAAATTGGATAACCGAGTAAAAAGTTATGGATTTTTGAAAGTTGGAATAAATTTTCCCCCCCCAAAGATATAGCATTAACCGGTTAACACCATGGGTTAAGCGGTTAACCAACCCAAACCAGAAAACACAGAACCAAAACACATAAGGCAAAACACAAAGCGTTAACCGGTTAACGCCCTGGGTTAATCGGATAACCAGAACAAGAATCCAGCAATAACACGTTTTCAACATATCAGAACTTATAAAAGTCAATTCAAAACATTCCCAAACATCAAAACAAGCCATAACAATGTTCCTATACCTAAGGACAACATGCACAAGCATTTTTTATCAATTTCTAACCATTTATTCTACCGATTCAGATTTTTTCATAAAAACCCTAGAAGTTCATAACTCTAAAACTCAACAAAAACTCTTAAAAGCAAAAGTTCTAAATATGAACCCACCTCTAGCAAGAATATTGGAGAAGATTGAGTGATGAATGGATGATTGAAGCTACAATATTGAGAACTCTCTTCTTCTTCTTCTTCTTCTTCTTCTTCTTCTTCAAGACTTCCTCTTCTTCTTCTTTCTCTCCTTTTCTCTTTTCTTCTTCTTTCTCTATTTCTATTTTTAGAAAACAAAAAAGAAGAATACTTTAGGTCTTAAAAGGAAAATATAACTTTCTTATCAACGGGTCCAAATAAAGAGTATCCAAAAATTTCTCTTAATCCATAATTTTATAAAACCTCTGAGTCAGTTAATATTAGTTAATAAAATAAAATCCCGATGATTACTCTAATTATTTCCGTTAAAATTTCTTAGAGTAATCCGGAACCTTATTAATATCAAATAATATTATTCAGAGCTTTAAATAAATTACAGGGTATTACATCCTCCCCCCCTTAAATAGAATTTCGTCCTCGAATTTAAAAGATTACCTGAACAAGTGAGGATATGATTCCTGCATCTCCGATTCCAAATCCCACGTAGCATCTCCTGGATGCGTCACATCCCATTGTACTTTAACAAGGGTAATTTCTTTGTTCCTTATCATTTTTGTTTCTTTTCCAACAATACGGCTCGGTTGGGGTTCAAAAGTCAAATCCGCTTCTATCTTGATAGAATCTGACAGAATAGGCTGAAGAGGATTAGGAACGAACCTACGAAGTTGAGATACATGGAAAACATCATGCATTTCAGATAGAGAGGGTGGTAAGTCCAATCGGTAAGCAACTTCACCAATCTTTCTAAGATCTGATATGGTCCTACGTATCTCGGACTTAACTTGCGCGACTTAAACGGTCATTTCAATCTCAATCTCGGAGTGACTTTCAAGTACATATGATCACCAAATTCCAAAGGTCTCCTTCGATTGTCAGCATAACTCTTCTGACGATCTTGGGCTTGATTATTCTTTTCTTGAATCATCCAAATCATTTTCGTAGTCTCTTGAATAACTTCGGGTCCCAAAATCCTATCTTCACCCACTTCCGACCAACATAACAGTTTTCTACACTTTCTTCCATACAAAGCCTCATACGGAGCCATTCCGATGCTCGCATGGTAATTATTATTGTAAGAGAATTCTATCAATGGCAAAAGTTCCTTCCAATTTCCTTTACTCTCCAACACACAAACCCTTAACATATCTTCCATTGTTTGAATTGTACGTTCCGTCTGACCATCCGTTTGAGGATGATTAGAAGTGCTCAAACGTAAACCCGTACCCATAGCCTGTTGGAATACTTTCAAAAACCTCGAAGTAAAATTTGGATCTCTATCAGACACAATGCTAGACGGAACACCATGGAACCTCACAATCTCAGCAATAAACAACCTCACAAGATGACTTGCCTTGTACGTAGTCTTAACGGCTAAGAAATGTGCAAATTTCGTTAGTCGATCCGCAATCACCCGAACAAAATCATAACCATCTTGGGTACTCGGAAAAACTACTACAAAATCCATAGAAATATTATCCCACTTCCAAATTGGGATATCCAAAGGCTGCAACAAACCACCCGGTCTTTGGTTCTCAATCTTCACTAGTTGACACACCGCACATTTAGACACAAATACCACAATATCCTTTTTCATATCGGACCACCAATACTCCTACTTCAAGTCTTGATACATCTTCAAAGAACTCGGATGTATCGTAAAAGAACCTTCACGGGTTTCCTCCAAAATCTTTCTATTCAACACATCATCATTCAGAATGCAAATTCTTTGGTTGAATAGGATAATCACATCCAACGCTCTTACAAAACCCGGTTGGAGTAACATCTCTTGCAACTTCTCATCTAGAACTTGTGCTTGTTGAATTTCATACCTCAAGGTAGAATTGATATTCAAATTTCCCATAATCACACCATTTGGAGTCCAAACAAACTGAAGGTTAAGGTCTCGAAACTTCTCTAACAATGCATATTCCAACACCATCAACTCGACACTATGAATCACTTTACTACTTAAAGCATCCGCCACTTTGTTCACTTTTCCTGGATGATACTTCAATTGAAGGTCATAATCTTTCAAATACTTCATCCATCTTCTTTGTCTCATATTCAATTCCTTCTGATCAAATAGATACTTCAAACTCTTATGATCACTGAACATCTCAAAACGCACACCATACAGATAGTGTCGCCACACTTTCAAAGTAAACACCACGGCCGCTAGTTTCAAATCATGAGTCGGATAATTCTTCTCGTGGACTCTCAATTGTCTAGAAGCATAAGCTACAACTTGAACTTCTTGAATAAGAACACCTCCTAATCTCATCTTAGAAGCATCGCAAAACACTTTGTAAGATTTGTTAGGATCGGGAATGATCAAAACTGGAGCAGTTGTCAATTTCTCCTTCAAACACACGAAACTTTGCTCACAACTAGAATCCCATTCGTAAGCGAGTTAAGGGGGAGTAATACCTTAACCAGATAAGGAGTATCCTAGGATTCTAGAAGGCTATATTGTATAAAGCTGCTCTCTGCAGTTTATGTTTGATTCTTGAGGGATTGAGAAGCTTGTGTGTGTTTCAAGCTTATGGAGATTATATACCTCTATGGTTATTATCGTACCTTTGTCTTTTTATGGCTAAAAAGGGGGAGAATTAATAGTGTGTACTATTGAGGTCTAATACGAAGATGTGATGTTAAGGAACTTCTACATGAGGTACTGCTACACCTGTATGTAAATTAGTTTTAGCCAAAATAAGCCAAAGGGGGAGATTGTTAATTCTATTATTTTATGATTGGCATTATGTTTGGTAAAACTAATATGGCTGGAAAATGTTGAATAAGAAGTTCCATATGTTAAATTAACATGGTATAGATTCTGGAGGAACATGTCAAACATGATGTCCTGACATGGTGGCACAGATAAATGTGGTTATAATAATTGGCAGATACTGAAGAAGATGTTGAAACATCTGCAAATGTCATGACAGAATTACTGTCATATGTTACAGACAGATGTCAAAGAAAATGTTGAAACATCTGCAAATGTCATGACAGAATTACTGTCATATGTTACAGAGAGATGTCAAAGAAAATGTTGAAACATCTGCAACTGTCATGACAACATTACTGTCATGTGTTACAGATAGATATCAAAGACAAATATCATGACGTCTTGGTCTGTGGAGTAATGGGTTTATGATCTGAATTATGCAGAATATTCTACAAAATATTATGATATCACAGGTGGAGTTATTTTAAAGGACTAGGAGATTCGAGGTGGAACTATTTTTTAAAGATGCAAAATATTCTAGAGATATTATGCAATCATATGTGCGCTGATTTGAAGGGTGCTGATTTAAGAATCGACAGAATTTTTGACAAACTAGAATAAGTGAACTTAGTTCAGGATGTCACACCAGATGTTGTGACATTGTCAAACAGAGTAACAGTTAATGAACTTAAGTCAAGATATCAGGATGTCACACCAGATGTTGTGACATCGTAAACCTGCTACCAGACTTAAATAATGCATAACAGAACTGAGTAAATTCAGGGGAATTTATCTGGAATTAATTGAAAAGAGATAAGCATTCCAAGGCGCATCTTTAGGGAGTTTAGAAGATCTTGAAGACAAATATTGAAAAATATAGAGTTTCTATATTTAGAGATATTTTAGGAGTTTTTAGTTTTGAAGATCTTTTGGTATATTTGTAGCAGATTTTTTCTGCATATTTGTAGCAGCTATTGTTGTGATTGTTTAAGCCCAAATCTAGTTGGGAATAGGTTATAAAAGAAACCCTGTAACCTAGTTTAAAATTAACCCAATCAACCGAAAATGTAAACAATATTAGGGTTATGTTCTTGTGGCAGCCGTGCGCAACAAGGAACCCTATTGCGGTTGTTTCACCTGTGATTCTCGAAGCTTGTAAGCAAGAGAAGTATTGTACTTAATTGAAGCTGCTAAGCAAAGTTAAGTTGTTGTCATGGAAGTATGGATTCTATTTGTGAATTGTTGTATAGGTACGAAGTCGTCAATATCAGCAACTGAGAGTTGAGAACTGTGAGACATCACTGAGGTGATTGGAAGTGAGAATGAGTTTCTCATATTTAGGAGTTCCTAAGTAGAAGTTGCATTGGTAGTGATTAAGTGAGAAGACTGTAAACTATAGGTGTTTGCTGAGAAGTCTTTGAATTGATACTACATAGTGGATTTCCTTCCTGGCTTGGTAGCCCCCAGAGTAGATTGATTTGATTGAACTGGGTTAACAATTCTGCTGTGTTCTTTATATCTTTTCTGTTTTATGTTTTATGCAGTACCTGAACTGAATGTCCTATCAGATGTCACAACATCCTGAAGCATGTTTGACTCTGATATATCAGAATTATTTAAGTACTGATTTGTATGCCTTACCATGTTTATAAGTAACAGATAAGATGTCTCAACATCATATTAGACATCTGAGTCTGTCATACCAGAATTTCATTTACCAACAAAACAGGAGCTCCCCACGGTGAAATACTTGGTCTAATAAAATGCTTCGCCATCAAATCCTCTAATTGATCCTTCAATTCTCTTAACTCGAGCGATGCCATCCGATAAGGGGAAACGGATATAGGAGCCGTTCCCGATATCAGGTCAACTGAGAATTCAACTTCCCTCACCGAAGGTAAGGAAATGACATCCTCGGGAAAGACATCAGGAAATTCACAGACTATCAGAATATTCAAAACTTGCTGACCATTACTCTCCTCTTTAGTAAGGAAAAGCAAAACAAACTTCTCTTGTTTAAACATAAATTTTACCATTCCAACTGTACCTTCTAATATCGTTGTAAACACATCTTTCGAAGGCGCTTCAACGGAGGGAATGAGGATCAACTTCTCTTCACACCCAATAAACACAGAATTAGCAGACAACCAATCCATTCCCAGGATAACATCAACTTTCTTAAGAGGCAGACAAATAAGTTCAATCTGAAAAAATCTACCATCCACAAACAAACTATAATTCTCACACCTAAGAGGTGTCTCAACGGTTTTGTCCATAGCGTAGTAACCACCATCGGAGGAGACAGGGAAAAAGTCGCAACCCAATTCATTTCACACAACAAGTAAACACAAACGAGTGTGTCGTTCCAAAATCAAATAAAACAAGACAAGGATGTTCATTAACAAGACATGTACCCACAATAAGAAAGTTGTCGGCTTTGGTCTTTCTATCATCCATAGTATAAACCCTCCCTTGATCTTGATTCTTCGGCTTGGTACAATCTCTTGATACATGGCCCACTTCATTACAATTGTAACACCTTAATCCTCCACCATGACACTTACCAAAATGACGCTTGCTACACAACCTACATGTGGGTGGAGTGTTAGGTCTAGCACTTTGAACTTGCTTCCCCTTGAAGGGTTGAGGCCTTGGCCTAAAAGGTTGATTAGTCCTTCCATAGTCATTTTGAACAACTCTTCCCACACTTTCTTCAGTTTGCACTTTCATCAAACTATGCTCATCAACATAACATTATCTCAACATTTCGGAATAAGTAGTGAACTCCCTTTGAGAGACTGTTGCTCCCAAAGATTTGATTCCCGATACAAGCGCGAACGGTCGGCGAAGGGAGAAAATGAAGTGAACTGAATAGAGTCACCAGCTAGGCATTTTTATCCGGAAGGAAAGGTAATGCTGCATAAACCTAGAAAAGATATGGATAAGATGATTGCGAACCAGAGAAACTGAGAAAGGGGGTTGGTTAAAACCTGGGAAGGTATTAGCACCCAGATTGTCTGTCGTACTCGACGGGATCCACGCTTACAAGATTATGTTTAAAGAGGTAGTGTATATGCTATCTGTGTGCAAAAAAACTGGAAAAGAAATATACAAGTGTCAGTGCAAAAAGGTGAATTGCTCAGGAATTGAGGCTTAGAAAAGAATGCTGAAAGAGGGGGAAGACGCAGAGACTTTTGTTCGATAACTATTAAGTTATGCCTACGCATCCTCTCGTGCAATGAGGAAGTCAGAACACCGTAGTTCGACTCAAAGAGACTGAAGATGAATTGACTGTGAACTGCTTGCTTGCCTATGCTCAAGTGTATGACTCGTCTGGCTGAAGTGCTAACTGTCTTACATTAGACGGAAGAAGCAAGTTCTCGTTTATGAATGAGTGTGATGAGAAAAAAATCCTGGAGGAGACGATTATTGTTTGTTTTTGTGTTTTCAGTTTTTTATTGTTTTTGGTGTTTTGCATAAGTTAATGAGCTTAAGCCTAAATCAAGGGCTTGTAAACTCATTATATCCTCCCTAGTTAGGGATAATGAGAATACTTAAGTATGAGATAAACACCTCAACTTAATTACCATGATGATGTAGGATTAAAATCATTAACCTACTTGTGATTAATTAGATGTTTTTGGGTTTTTGTTTAGTGTTAAGTAATGAGTTTAATCTTTAATCACAAATTAGTGAACTCATTACACCATCCTAATAGAAGGATAATAGATGAGAACACTTAAGCTGAGGAAGATACCTCAACTTAGCCCATGGTTAAGGATTAAATTCATTATATAACAAAGCCTTTATTAAGTGGATTTTAATTAAAGGGTGAGATTAAGAAATGGATTTTATGGTTTGTAAGACAACTTGAGGGGGACTTGTCCATTAAACACTGGGGTTAGTCCTTCTTAACCATAAAGGAAGAATTAGAACCCTAATGTAAGGCCCAAGTTACAAGATGAAGTCTTGGTGATTATTAAGATGATTTGATTAAGAGATTTAAACAAATTAAAGGTTTAACACTTAGGATTAAAGTTATACACTCCATCCTAAGAGAAGGATGCGGGTATAACCCTAATTCCAAAGTCCTAAAACGTTAAGAGTTTAGTCTCTGATTATGAAGATGAGAAGAGAGACTCAAGGAGACTCAAAGGTAAGAACTAAGGGGGACTAATCACAACCCTAATTATTATCATGCTTAGATGTTCCTATGGTTTGTAAGGCTTAAGAAAGATCTTCAAGGAAGCCACCAATGGAAGAAACAAATGAAAAGAGGAAGAAGGAGAAGAATAAGTTACTTACTTCACTGAAGAAGATAAGTAACTTAAAGAAAGAAAGTGAGAAATGTGGAACACAAGTGAACAAGTTCACTTTAAAAACTAGCAAGATTCATATGAAAGAGATAAATGGAAATGAGAAGTGAAGGCAAATCCACTTCTCAAAGTAACTTACCACCTGAAAATGTTAGCATGAATGCATAAAGTACAAAGCATAAAGGAATGAAATGAAATGAGATGCAATGAGATGAAATGACCCAAATTCATAAGTTTTTATGCAATGTTAATGTCATGTGAGATGATGCAAAGGCATAAAAAGTGCATATGAATGATCATACAAAGATGAGATGTCAGGTAAGCATGCTTTGAAGTTTGAAAGTTCATGAAAGTTAATGAAAGGAAATGAATGCAAATCATGGCAAATGGATGAAGAAATGATCAAGCATGAGTCTAACATGTCCTAAGATGTCTAATATGACATATGAATGCAATAAATGTAATGGCAAGTTCATGTATGGATGCATATGCAAGATGAATGCAAATGAACATGAGAAATTAGGGTTTTATGGACAAGCAAGATGCAAATGAACAAAACAGAAGCATATGACATGATAAAAATTTGAAACCAAGCTCAAACAAACCCTAATCCTATACTAGATCACACCCCAAAGGATAAGGTCAGAAGCCTTACCACTCAAAAGTTATGAATTTCCTAAGTTCCTAGGGGTTTTTTGGGTGATTCTCAAATGAAAATGCAAATCAATTCAAAAATGCAATATAAATTCGTGATATAAATGACCTATAAACTACATGCTATGCACAAAACAATGCAAAAAGAATCATCTTCAAACTCTTCTTGGTTAGGCAGAAAATATTTTTTCAAGTTAGGGTTCAAAAATATGATTTAAATGACCCTTAATTCAAAGAAAATTCTCAAGTTATGATCAAACCTAAAAAGAAGTTTTTGTGAAGAGCTTGAAAATGTTTCTAAATGCAAAGGGATGATTCATGATTTTTTTGGTGATTTTTAGAAACCTAAATGTATTTTTAATTAATAAAAAGACTTTAATTAATTAAAAATATCATTTAAATATTTTAAAAATACTTTTTTTATGCAAAAAATAAAATAAAAATCATTTTCTGATTAAGAAAAATATTTGAAACAAAAATGCAAAAGGAAATATTTTTTGAAAGCTTTTTGGTATTTTTAATTCATTATGCAAAAGAAATAGAAAGAAAATAAAATAAAATGAATAAAATGAGAAAGTAAACGCATCCTAAGGCTGAGATTCAAACAAAAGGAGGGAGGGTTGACTGGCGCATGATCCAAGGGCTGAGATTTGTCTTGACCAAATTAATTTAATTAATCCTAATTAAACTAATTAAATGAGAATTAAGGTTAATGAAGCAATCCTGGCCACTCACTCACGCGGGAACCACAACATCCAAGGGCCTACATTTAAACTTAGCTAATTATGCAGATTAGGGCAAATGACTTTCAGGTTACCGGAACAGTGTTCCGGTCATCTTCTCCGGCGAGCATCTCATCCCAACTTCTCCCCTAGGCTACCCCAGACCCCCAAACTCTCCAGAAATAATCCCCAAACCATTCTAAACAAGATTCAGGCCATAAAAAACATTTATCATGCCTCAAATTGGTGAATCGAAGAAAAATGTTTTTAGGTCAAAAACTTTCAGAGCATGCATACATCCTGGTTTCTCAACCATTTTCGAAAATAATCATATCAACATGCTCAGGGGAACACATAGAATCATTTAAGAACTTAAAATAGAGTTTTTGGAAAAAATGTTCTTGAGGTATACCTGAGATTGAACCTTCTGATTCTGGGCTTTTATGACCTTTCTTTGGTGCAAATCAACTCCAATGAGCTTCATGAGGATGCTTTGATGCTTGGAACAAGCTTGCAATGGTTGGTTTTGATGTTTTAACTCTGCTACACCAGAAATCGTGTTTGGGATTGGCAGTGTTTTAAGCTATGGTAATGGGTGGGAAATGATCCTGGGATGATGCTGAATTGATTGGTGGAAGAGTTTGTGATTTTTGTTGGCTAAGGAGTGAGTTTCGAAAGCTTGAAGGTTTTGACAAGTTTTGTGAATCCTAACTTATGGGAGGTTCTGAGCTTTTGTGTGTTGTGTTTTGGATTGCTTTAGGTTAGTATAAACAAATGCAATTGGTTCAGAGAGTTGCTGTGGCATAGTGTGATTGGTATTGTGTGAAATGCAAAAAGTCAACATTGGTTGTACTATGGGCATGAGTCATGGCAGGAGTGGTCCCTAGGCATGTCTTGCTTCAGCATACTTTGTGGAGGGCCCTTAGATCATTTTTATGCAGCTGGATCACTTGGATGAAGAGATACCATAGGTTTTGCAAAATCCCCTCTTTGAAGTTTCTTGTGAATCAAGTCATGAAAATGCCAAATTCTTGGGCCAATTCTGATCTTTGGGATTCACATAGGCATGTTATGAAGAGTATAAGTTGATTAGAGGTCATTAGAATGCTTGAACATGCCATTTTGCAAAATCCCTCTTTGACATGAAACTTGAAATTTTAGGATTTTTGCAAACTTTGAAAGGCCATATCTTGAGTTCTAGGATGAATCAAGACATGTTATTGTACTTTTTGAAAAGGGAAAGACCTAATCTACAACCTTCATGACCAAGAATTTTTCATTTGAAGCATTTTTGGTTGAGAAAGAGGAGGTTGAAAAACTTTCCCAAAATGGAAAGTTTCCATTACAAGTCATTTTCATTTTTGGCAAGTTTGCAAATGGCTCAAAATTCTTCAATCTTGTGAACTTCCAACCTCTTCTAAGATCAAATAAAGATCATATTACTTCATTTTGATGAAAATACCCCTTTGGTTCCATTGTTGGGGGCCTCAGATGCCCTGATTTTGACTTAACTTGCTCAGGAAGTTACCCAGTGGACATATGACTTCCACAATTAATTTCTTCATCAAACTTGGTACACATGATCCTTATAACATCTTAAGAACATTAGAAACAAGCATGACCCAAAAAATTGGTGTTGAGGCCTTTGAAACCAAAACCCTAATTTTGGTCATCTGTGCAGTGAAAACCCTAACTCTGCTTCCATGCTTTGCCATCTCTTGTGATCTCTTGACTTCCATGAACTTTGAGGGATATAATATGATGATAGAACACACATGGACCCTCTTGGAATGCTTTCAGGCCTTTGGGATGGCTCAGATGAAATCTTGGATTGCTCAGATCACAAACCCTAGATGCAAATGAACTTGAACTATGCAGATGAAACAAATATGCAATGAGATATGGTATGCTTATGCTTATGCAAATATGAAAGATCACAAGCCATGGTGTGATATGAGTGAGGGAAAATTTGGGGTGTTTACAGAGACACTATGTGAAATCTTGACCCTTAGTCCAAACAAGAACTGATTAATCTTCCACCTTTCATCTGCAGCATACATAGCTTGCCTAGAATAAGTTGTCATGTCTTTGAACTTCTCGGCATAACTGGCCACAGTCATGCTTCCCTGTCTAAACTGCTGAAACTCAAATTCCTTTTGGGTCCTTAAAGAGCTCGGAAAGTACTTCTCCATGAAAGTTGTTTTAAACTGATCTCACACTTTCGGAATTCCTTGCACAGTCATAAGATTAGAGGCACTCTCCCACCATCTTGCTGCAAGACCTTTCAACAAATGTGACACAAAGTCACCTTATTCTCATCACTACACAACACGATCTGAAAGATTCTCTCCATTCCATTTACCCATTCATGAGCCATAACCGGATCCAAACCACCATGAAATTCTTGAGGATTCATGCGGAAGAAATCACGGAAAGTCCCACCTTCAGGTTCAGGAACGACCACCTGTGGATGAAGGCCCCCATTCATCTGGTGCATCATCTCTTGCATGAACTGATGTTGTGATTGCTGCATTTGTTGCATAAACTGGAACATAGAAGCATTCCCTTCACCACACGACTGATCGTTAACAGGAGGAGTGACACTAGGTCAACCACGAGTTCCACGCCTACCAACCATATTCCTAAATGTCATCAAAACAGGATTAAGTTGATCAGGCTTAATACCATAAACATAACATTTAGTTCTACAGTGGGATTACGTATATGAACGAAAAGAAACACTTATAATATTCCAAGGCTAGATCTAGGATACAACCTGCTTTGATACCAACTGTAATACCTATATATAAAATACATACATCAAAGCATATTTTTCATATATAAATTTAAGTTTGATATTGAAATACAACAAGTTCTTAGTAACACATTGCATAAATATAGCCACTACAACATAAGGTACTAATACAAAAGGCTATAAATAATACAAGATATTCACAAAATAAAAATTCTAAGAACTAGATTCGAAGATCCCAAAAGTCCACAGCGGAAGAAAAGCCATTAAACAAGAAAAGATAAACAAGTCGCCTTATTTTTACCCTTTGCGGAACCCGAAGTACCTGAAATAACAACATCAACATGGGGTGAGATAAAACATCTCAGTGAATTCCCTATCTTAGAGTTCTCTCGGCTCTAAAAGGTTCGAACTAGACACTACTCAAGTTGGGGGAAACCTAGACTTCAAGTTCACATAAAACTAGAGACACAAAGTAAAACAAAACGGAGCACACACAAGGTGTTTTGAGGCATCTTTCCCCGCCCAGCCATAGCCGTAACAGACGAGCACGAGTCACTCAATCCTCAATGTATATATAACTTTCCCCGCCCAGGCACACAAGGGAACTACATCACAAGTCACTCATTATCTACCAAAGGTACTTTCCCTGCCCAACCACCCCAAGAAACTTCAACACTGGTCACGGTATCTTGCCACAAAGTAATTTTCCCCGGGTATCCCACACACGGAGATCTCGACATGGGTTACTCGTTACTTATCCTAATGGATAACGTTCCCCGCCCAGCCACACCAGGACGAGCACATGTCACGGTGTAACACGGTGGGGTGCAACACACGGTCCATCCATTAAGGGATTCGAATCCACAGAATAACTATATCTCTCTGGTTGTCCTGCCTCGTGGGACCTCGGCATGAGCCAGATATAACTAAATTAGGATTATATCGCAAAGGAAGCAAACTTCCATCTTATCACAACTACCTATCCCAAAGACACTATTCGAGTATCGACGCCTAAGTATTGTCATGGCTCTAAAATAGTTTCGTAATAACCTAGGGTAACATAGCTACCTCACAAGTTTTACCTTTTATTACCTTTAGCTCATAAATTCCCTAACTTAACATAATTATGGTTTATTCGAAAAGTCGGGCAAAAGTCAGGTAAAAGTAATATTTTTCGGCATCATGTGAAAGTACATAATTTTAGCTTTCAAACGGTATAAAGAACACTTAAATCGGATAACTGAGTAAAAAGTTATGGATTTTTGAAAGTTGGAATAAAACAATTTTTTCCCAAAGCTACAGCGTTAACCGGTTAACGCCCTGGGTTAACTGGTTAACCAACCCAAACCTAAAAACACATAACCAAAACACAAAATCCAAAATGCAAAGCGTTAACCAGTTAACGCCCTGGGTTAACCGGTTAACAAGAACCAGAATCCAGCAATAACATGTTTTCAAAATATTAGAACTTATAAAAATCAATTCAAAACATTCCCAAATATCAAAACAAGCCATAATAATGTTCCTATACCTAAGGACAACATGCACATGCATTTTTATCGATTTCTAACAGTTTATTCTACCGATTCTAAGATTTTTTCATAAAAACTAAAAGTTCATAACTCTAAAACTCAACCAAAACTCTTAAAAGCAAAAGCTCTAACTATGAACCCACCTCTAGCAAGAATATTGGAGAAGATTGAGTGATGAATAGATGGTTGAAGCTACAAGATCAAGAACTCTCTTCTTCTTCTTCTTCTTCAAGACTTCCTCTTCTTCTTCTTTCTCTCCCTTTCTCTCTTCTTCTTCTTCTTCTTCTTCTTCTTCTTCTTTCTCTATTTCTATTTTTAGAAAACAAAAGAGAAGAAGACTTTAGATCTTAAAAGGAAAACACAACTTTCCTATCAACGGGTCCGAATAGAGAGTATCTAAAAATGTCTCTTAATCCATAATTTTATAAAACCTCTGAGTTAGTTAATATTAGTTAATAAAATAAAATCCCGCTGATCACTCTAATTATTTTCGTTAAAATTTCTTAGAGTAATCCAGAACCTTATTAATATCAAATAATATTATTCAGAGCATTAAATAAATTACGGGGTATTACACTCTTCATACAGCCTTCACGCCCCACTCCACATTTTATTCTACAAAATACACACACAAAGGACCCATATTTTTTCTCATCAGCACAACGAAAAGATTCCAAGCACGAGATTTCCGCAACTTTCATATGCATAACTCATCCAATCTTTCTCTGCAAAATTTCCCAAATCACCCTCTGCATCTTCTATAAAACCAGCCTTCAATCCTCACTCTTGGGGAAGCTTGGAAAATCATTTACACCCTACAAAAAAACATATCCAAATTCAAGCTTCACACAAAAACCTAATATCGTTTTCAATTTCACCTCTTTGTTTTCTTCATCATTAATAAACAAATCTTCAACTATAACATTGATCTTTACACTACCAAAACCAGAAGAAAAAAATAGAGGAATAAAAGAAACATTTCACTCTTCATCACTAATAATCATAACTTGCATACACATAACCATTTCCTTCATCCTTACCTTCTTCACCTCATACACAACAACCTGCAGAAGGGGTGGTACAAATCAAACTTTTAGCCTTATATCCTTTGTTTCAATAACCATGAATCAGACCATGTTACAACCCTCAAAAGACCTAATTGAGGTAGGTTTATTTTAAAAGCATGCTATCAACAAGGTTGCGTAAACTGACTCCCATAGATTTACTAATCCTCAATCTTGATAGCATATTCTTCTTGTTGCATCTTTCACACACTTACTAAATCAGCACCATATTTGGACTAACAGTTTATTCGTTATACTATCACATCATTCAAATAATTGACTTTTTCAAAACTTGCATGAACGTTGCATTAGCACTACCATTTATGTATGAACAATTTAAATATAAACCAGTGCTTGACTACAAAACAATCCCAACAAGGGGCAACCAAAAGAGGAACTTGGATCAAGGCTATCTCAAATCCTTTCAATCAGGGGTAAGACCCTCAACAACTCAATCAGGGGCATTTCATCCTCAACAGCTCAATCATGGGCGTTTCATCTTCAACACCTCAATCAGGGGAAAATTCCTTCCAAATCAAGACACTGGGGCAAGTCATGTCATGGTCACACTCAAAGTTTCCCCACCAGAACTCTTTCAAATACCCTACAGATAGGGGCAAGCAAACAAGGAGCAAATCTTCCTATCTCTATTCCCCAACTGAACAAGCGGATCTTGCTAGAAGTTGGCAACCTTTTAAAGAAAAGCAATCTTCATGTGTCAATCAAGTCGCTTCGCTCATCAGCAAGTGATCGGACTTGGAGGATCCAGATCCATCATTCTGACCATATATCGTCGAGGAATGAGTGTCGGAGAATCGAACCCTTCCACCCACCCAAAGTCCAATCATCATTGACAACTACTAGACCAAAAGTCCACCATGTTGGCATCTTTCGTCAATTCCAATCACCTCATATGCATCATTATGCATCATTTACATCAACACATCATATGCATCATTATGCATTAGCTATATCATCATCATCTGCATAAACAAATAAGAGTTTTCATATCCACAAAAATTTACAAGCAAAGTTTTTCTCCTCAGCAGTGGATGTTCCACATGGAACTTTTCTCTTTACCCTTTTGTTGACGAAGCGTCAATGAATATTTCTCCAAGAAAAGTTTTTACCAAATGTTATTTAGTGGGTGTTCCCTATTGGATCATTTTTTCTTCAACCTTTTGTTGATCTCCCTAAGCAATCTTACTCAGTTATACCAATATTCCTCTACCAGTTTGTTCGTCATCCTTTTGGTGATAGCGATTTATTTAATTTCCAGTCTACCTTCATCCTTTTGGTGCAGGGATCGGCTTATCATCCTTTCGGTGATAGCGATTTATTTAATTTTCAGTTTACCTTCATTCTTTTGGCGCGGGGATCGCCTTATCATCCTTTTGGTGAAAGCGATTTATTTAATTTCCAGTTTACCTCCATCCTTTTGGTTCGGGAATCGCCTTATCATCCTTTTGGTGATATCGATTTATTTAATTTCCAATTTACCTTCATCCTTTTGGTACGGGGATCGGCTTATCATCCTTTTGGTGATAGCGATTTATTTAATTTCCAATTTACCTTCATCCTTTTGGTGCGGGGATCGTCTTATCATCCTTTTGGTGATAATGATTTATTTAATTTCCAGTATACCTTCATCCTTTTCGTGCAGGATCGCCTTATCATCCTTTTGGTGGTAGAAATTTATTTCATTTTCAGTCTACCTACATCCTTTTGGTGTCGGGGATCGCCTTATCATCCTTTTGGTGGTAGTGATTTATTTAATTTTCAGTCTACCTTCATCTTTTGGTGTCGGGGATCGCCTTATAATCCTTTTGGTGATAGCGATTTATTTAATTTCCAATTTACCTTTATCCTTTTGGTGTCGGGATCGCCTTATCACCCTTTTGGTGATAACTATTTATTTAATTTTTAGTCTACCTACATCCTTTTGGTGTCGGGGGTCGCCTTAACATCCTTTTGGTGATAGCGATTTATTTAATTTCCAATTTACCTTTATCCTTTTGGTGTCGGGATCGCCTTATCACCCTTTTGGTGATAGCGATTTATTTAATTTTCACTCTACCTGCATCCTTTTGGTGTCGGGGGCCGCCTTAACATCCTTTTGGTGATAGTGATTTATTTAATTTTTAGTCTACCTGCATTCTTTTGGTGTCGGGGATCGCCTTATCATCCTTTTGGTGATAGCAATTTATTTAATTTTTAGTCTACCTGCATCCTTTTGGGGTCTGGGATTGCCTTATCATCCTTTTGTTGATAACAATTTATTTAATTTTCAGTCTACCTTCATCCTTTTGGTGCGGGATCTCCTTATCATCCTTTTGGTGATAGCGATTTATTTAATTTTCAGTCTACCTGCATACTTTTGGTGTCGGGGGTCGCCTTATCATCCTTTTGGTGATAGCGATTTATTTAATTTTTAGTCTACCTGCATCCTTTTGGTGTTGGAGATTGCCTTATCATCCTTTTGGTAATAGCGATTTATTTAATTTTCAGTCTACCTTCATCCATTTGGTTTGGGGATCTCCTTATAATCCTTTTGGTGATAGCGATTTATTTAATTTTTAGTCTACCTACATCCTTTTGTTGTTGGGGGTCACCTAATCATCCTTTTGGTGATAGCGATTTATTTAATTTACAGTTTACCCTCATCCTTTTGATGCAGGGATCTCCTTATCATCCTTTTTGTGATAGCGATTTATTTAATTTCTAGTTTACCTTCATCCTTTTGGTTCGGGAATCGCCTTATCATCCTTTTGGTGGTAGCGATTTATTTAATTTCCAGTTTACTTTCATCTTTTTAGTGCGGGGATTGCCTTATCATCCTTTTGGTGATAACGATTTATTTAATTTTTAGTTTACCTTCATCCTTTTAGTGCGGGGATCACCTTATCATCCTTTTGGTGGTAGCGATTTATTTAATTTCCAGTTTACATTCATCCTTTTGGCGTGGGGATCGTCTTATCATTCTTTTGGTGATAGCGATTTATTTAATTTTTAGTCTACCTGCATCCTTTTGGTGTGGGGATCGCCTTATCATCCTTTTGGTGGTAGAGATTTATTTAATTTTCAGTCTACCTACATCCTTTTGTTGTCGGGAATCACCTTATCATCCTTTTGGTGGTAGTGATTTATTTAATTTTCAGTTTACTATCATCCTTTGGGTGATAGGTGTTGCTCCCGGGATTTTCATCCTAGTACAAACGCGAAAGTGGCGCGGAAAGGTTAGAGTCGCCAGCCAGACATTTTATCCCGAAGGAATGGTAAAGGTAATGTTGCACAAACCTAAGGAAGAAGGAAAAGGACGAGGCCTTGCGAACCAAAGATCTGAATACGGAAGTCGGTTACGAATTGAGAAGGTATTAGCACCCCAATCCGTCCGCCGTACCCGACGGGATCCACGCTTATAAGTCTGTTTTCAAAGGGTGAGAAATAATATGCTGTTTAACTGAAAGAATAGCTATCTGGAATGAAATGAAAATGAGGAAAGAAATGGAATTGGCAAATGGGAATAAAAGGGAAAAATGTAGGGAAAAAGAAAGATTGTGCTCGAATGGGCCCTACCCCACTGCCTACGTACCTCATCGGGATAAATGAGGATCAGAGACGCCGTAGTTCGTCTAACTAAGGCTTACACTCGTTTGTGATTTTTAGGATGACGTTGCCATAGCTCTAGCTCAGGTGTTACCGGCTCTGACTCGAGGGTGTTTACCGTATCGCTGTTTGAACTGTCGAGACAAGTCATGTTCGTCCGTAAAGAGTATGAGATGAGATGAGAAGACGTGACTTCTTGGTTTGTTGTCTTTTATAAGAAATGTTTTGAATTTGTGTTTATTGAATGTACAACACTAAAGACTATGACACAGGAGCGAATACTTTCCAAGATCGCCCCCAATGGAACGTTTGTAAAGCATCCTAGAAGAGTGAAGGAGACCTCCACTAGTCATTTCCCGTATAGCTTAAGGCTCGTGGCGCATTGTACACCTTTTCCTTTATTAAGTGTTTTTGATTTTCTTTTAAGATGAGAAGAGAGACTCAAATTGTAAAAGGAAAACTTCTAAGGGAAACTAGACTTACCCTAAGTTAATTGAATTCACGGATAACCTATGGTTAGTGAGGTTTGGAATATTAAATCTACCTAAAAGATATAAGACTAGAAATGAGAACATAAAAGGCAATAATGAACAATATGGTCCTCCTAAGTCATGGTGGGTAAAAACGTATATGAAATGTAAATGGGATGAAACAATGGATCGGGTGGGTCGATTGCGTGGTGCTAAGACGCACGACTTATGGTGTGAAACATACAAGGCTTGCTTTTGGTTGAATGAAGTGGAACGATGGTAATCGAGGAATCCTAAGGTCACATGCATTTTTATTTGTTTACTTGAAAATTTACTCGACGTTGGATCGAGCCTTTTACTTATTTTTTGAGATTTTCGTTTTCTAACGATTTGTTTTATCTTTTCTAACCTAGTTATAGAAACTATAAAAGCATACAAGTTCTAAGCTATTACATCACAAAGTACGAATCACAAGAGCATAATCGAGGCATAAAATAATATCCAAGTCCATAAGCCAAACCTTGAAAAATACCTTGCACAAAAAACAAATAGTTAGTGAATGATATGAACCATGAATATGCATAATGTGATGGAATGAATTAAAATGACAAAAAATATTAAAAGTCATGGAAAAAAATGTGAAATTAAATTCCTAAGGTCGTAAACCTTATTATAACACTATGTTAAAAAAATCTCTCCAAAATTCTAAGTCTAACTATGGTAAATGGCCACTTAATTCTACCTAAGATTTAATCACAATTTTGTACAAATTACACTATCAAAATAGTAGAAAAAATGTCCTAAAAAATTCAACAAAATTATTCTAGGTACTTTTATTTGTTCTTTAATCATGGCAAAAAGAATGGGCACAAAATGTTACGGGAAGTGGCAGAAATAAATTGTACAATTTTATGTGTCCATGAAGGAATTTAATATGAATCAATTAAAATACAAAATCGAATTAAAATTAAAATATGATTAATTTCAGAAAATAAAAATTAGGAGAAGTTCTAAATTGATTTAATATTCTAATGTAATTTTTAGGGATTTTTATTATGTATTTTAGTATTTATTTTGAATTAATTTGGAAACTAAATAGAAATAGAAATCACAAGAGAAGAGAAATGGGAGGGGGGTGAGAACAGGAAGTTTTCTAAGTTACAAACCATATTGGGCCTGCGTATGGGGAGTTCGAATAGAAGTCATGAAGCCCAGGATTAATGGCTTTTATTAATCTTTATTGGTGCTTGATTATAGGTTTTATGAGCCATTATTTTATGTTAATCCTAATTAAGATTAATACTCATAATATGGTGGATTAAATAGTCTTTAAAGGGGATTAATCATGTTTATTGTCATTAACTTATACTAAACTAAACATAATCTTTATATTTTAATCAATTTATAAAACAACAACAACAATAGAAAAAGAGAGAGTCCAAACGAAACCCTAGATTTACCTTCAGCCTCACCGTCGCGACACCCTTTCTTCTTCTCCCTTTTCCGCCGCCGTATCATCCTCTCCCTTTCATCGCCGTCATCTGCTTCTTTTCGCCACAATTACCTTCTTCCTTTCGCCACCGTCGCCTTCTTCGAAACTCAGACAAGCAAGCAACTCCGCGACGGCACGGCTTACTAGTGGTGGTGGACTGCATCTCGCGCTTGCGAGATCGAAAGAGACGAGCTCTATTTGTTGCGGGAGATGACTGAAGAGCCTGCGGACTCACGCCACTATGATTCTGCACGACTGAGTTTGTTGCTATCTTCTCCGATTCGCCGCGGCTAACTCGTATTGCTACCGTCTCGTCCTTTGTTCTCCCAACACCACCGTGGTCACTCCGCCATGAATTAAACCGCATAAGCCGCACCGGAGTCCTTCATCGGAAGCGAATCAACTGAAGTGATTCTCCTAAGCAACGTGAGCGTCATCGACGGCGAACTCTAGGTATATTTTCTTCATCGCTATCTCTTACCCTGTTATGAATTTACTCTCTTCTGTCAATCAGCTTTCTGTTTCAATCTTCCCGATCCGTCTCATATGTGTGATTATTGTTGCTTTTACTTGCAGGTCGTTGCTCGTGTGGTGTTGATCGAGTTGTGCGAGTTCCGTGACTTGCTTTCTTGCGATGTTGATGATGGAGCAGGTTGAAGTTTGGAGTATCAGTTGAATACGATAACTGCGATGTTGAATTCGAGATGATGGCGCTCTTGAGGATGAAGCCATAGTGTGGCAGCTTGAAGGTGATGACTTTTTGAAAGTGGAGATTAAAGATTCACTTGCCGGCTCGGTATCTCATTTCGGTAAGCATCGAAATTTCGATTTCATTCTTCTTTTCCCCATATCTGAACTTGTTGGAATCATAGATCTTCTTCTTCCAACTCTGGTTTTTTCCAATGGTTCTGAATTGTGATTGGTGATTGATTGAGCTGTTCTGATGTTGTTTGTTCACAATGTTCTTGTGACTTTCAATCTGAGTTGATAGTTGAACTTGTTGCCATGCTTTTTCATGATGCAGGTTGCGGTTTCCGCGGATTGATGGTGATAGTTGAAGATGGTGATTGAAGCTCACTCAATTAGGGTTCTTGATACAGAGGGGTTGATCAAGAAGGTAATGACTTGTTGGCGAAGCCCGATGTCTTACTGCTTGAAGAATTGGATTGAGATGATTGATGTTTTCTGGAGCTTTTTCTGAGTTATGTCTCTAATTATGGTAATCTCCTTCTTCTTTGCGATTTGTTTTGGTGATGCTCCTCTTCCACTTCTCTTTCTTGC
Source organism: Lathyrus aphaca (assembly GCA_963966055.1). NCBI lineage: Eukaryota > Viridiplantae > Streptophyta > Magnoliopsida > Fabales > Fabaceae > Lathyrus > Lathyrus aphaca. The sequence goes on from OZ014524.1 coordinate 16,798,422, forward strand.
GATTCTGGACTGGTTATGAGTTGTGATTGAATCCTGCAGGTTATAGTTGATGATGCAAAAAGGTGAAGGAGATGCAAAAATGGTGGAGAAGAGTAACATGAAAATTATGATGAAGGAAGTGAGCTGGATGGAGAAGGAGATGAAGAAATTCAGGATTTGTGAACTGAATGAGAAGAAGAAGATGGATGATTGGAGAGCGTAGAAATTCAGAAAAATAATCATCATCTTCAAAGTTGCAGGAATGCCTTTTTATAGATGATGAAAGTCACGGGATCATGAGTGTAAACTTGTGATAAATTCTGTTAAGAGTTAGTTACAAATTAGTTAGAGGCTTTCTTTTTGTTTAGAGTTGTGTATGAATTTTTCAACTGAATTTTTGTATGGCTTTTCTCTTATAATTTTTGATACTCCTGCTGTGAACAATTGTTGTAGTTGGATCTTTGAGTTTCCTTTGTGATTTGAATGAATCTGGACAATACTTCCCCCTCTTCTGAATTTTGTGTTTAGTTTAACTTTCTTCTATTTTCATAATAGATATTTGATAAATGAATATAATATAACTCTCTTCCGACTTTAAACGAATATGGGCCACGAAACTTATAATTAATATGGTCAAACGAATATGGGCCTTTAAAATAGATATTTGGATACAATTTAACTGGGTTGTGGTTGAAGATAAGAATTGACTTATATTTGAACATAAAATTTCCTTTTTATTGAATTTGGCTAAGAGTGGACGAGAATCTAGTCAATTGGACTAACGAAACGGGTTATGTCGAAACGGGATATCTAGATGAGAATGGCCATCGGTTAGAAAGATAAAAACTTATATCTTGAATTCTAGGTAACGAAACATGACTAGATACCCCGATCTACATGCTTAAAAAAAACTTTGATCCATTTAATTAATTCGCACATCCTGAATTCATGGTATTAAGTAACCGCTTGAATGGATAATTCTTCACTGGATCCAAATCAACTTACACATTGAATAACCCGAAAGGGCGGTCCAGGCAAAAATTAGAGACATAAACAGAAATAATTATCCCGGTAGATTGAAAACCCAAAAGGGCAATCTAGGCAAAAGTTAGGGATCATGGCAAGTAACTGCGTCGACAGACTGAATCATTTGTAGCAACCGAGGATTTCAGATTCTATCCCTCAGAAGAATTATTCATCAAAGATTCTTATTCACTCATCCTTGACTGAAGTTTCGGACACGGTGGAGTTCAAAGTTGATAGGGAGAATAGTGATCATTGTATTTCAATGTAGCCCTTTTCCATGTATTTACCATTTTTCAAACTTGTAATGATCCATGGAGTCATGCCATTTGCTGACTACCATTCTATCAATGAATTTGAGCTTTTATCCAATTGTTTGCAATTCTTTATATTGTTTCTGTTTACAAAATTTCAATTTATTGTTGAGGATGATTTTTGAAACAAATTTAATAAATTTAATTTTTGAAGATTTTAAAAACATTTTTCTTTTGATATATGAACAAAGAAAGGATATTGATAGTGATGTTAAAAAACAAAGAAAGGATATTGATATTGATATTGATAGTGATTTTAAAAACATTTTTCTTTTGATATATGAACAAAGAAAGTCTGGATGTGTGTAACTTGTCTCTCCCAAAGCAGGGTTTGATTCGGTTGTGTCCACGCGAAGTTCTTGGATAGTCTTGACAGATTGATGTTAATGATGTTTTGTTCCCCAACCATGATGTTGAATGGAGATTGTATGTATTCCCCAGAAGAGTCGTTGGAAGGGTTATTCTTAAGAATCCCTAGCTGAGTTGTGATCTTTCCTCAGCAAGTTATCTTCGAATTGAGAAGTATTGGGAATCCCCAACTGAGCTCATGTTCCTCAGCCGGATTTGTTTGCATCCTTGAATATAGAAGTATTGATATAGCGGTCAGTTTAGAGGTTTTCTTTTACCCTATGTTGGGTATTGATTTAAAATCCCTCGTAACTGTGTTTTGGCTATGATGTTAATTTCTGATATTCCCATATGAATCCCCAGTAGGTCTGCATGTATTAATTTCCAGCAGGTTCCTATGTGATCTTAGCAAGTCTGGCATTCTATCCCCAGGTGGAGTAGGAGTGGTATGACAGTTATTTCTCGTGAAGTTTGATTTTTATCAAGAATACTTCCATCCTCAGCAGGTTATTACCTTTCCTCAGCAGGGTGATATTCCTAGCAGATGCTGTCTTATCATGATTTAAGCCTTGTAGTAGGATTGTATTCCTTTGATGGCTTATGATTTTGCCCTGCAGATTTCAAGATTGAATCTCCAGCATGTTTCCCTGCATTGTTGCCTTGGGATTAGCCGAGTATCCGGTGGTTGTGGTGTTTATGTCACCTGTTTCTTATCTTTATGTCTGTTTTGTCAGCATATTCATAAGCATATTCATACGCATAAGCATAACATTGTTTGCTTGCATTCTTGCGTTTATCATTGTTCTCTGCTCTTTGGTGTGGATTTTCCCCACAGAGTGTGTATGTCGTGTTCCTCTCAAGTTTAGAGTGTCGACCATTAAGCAGAAAGAGTTAATCCTTTCTAATTCCCCACTGAGTTTGTTTCTCGTGGATGATGTTGATTTAGTTTCCTCCCCAGTTTATTATCTGGATGGATTTTCCCCAGTTGAGATATTTCCTCCTCGGGATGAGTATTGTTTGACTGTTTCTCTCCAATTTGTTCTTGGATTGAACTTTGGTCCCCTTTTGTGGATATTATTTGCTTTGGAATTAAGCTATCATTGTTTGATAGTGGGCAACATTTTCTCCAGCTTGAGTATTATTGCTCTGGAATTTAGCTATCAGTAATCGATAGTGGGTAATATTACCAAATTGATCAAGTTCTTTTACTTGTACTCCTACCCAGTAAATCCGGTAGTCGAGATTTCTGCCTCTTACCCAGTAAAAAGGTAATAGAGTTTGTTTTCATCTGCTTAAGCTCCTACCCAGTAAATCAGGTAGTCGAGAATTGTTCTACCCAGTAAATCCGGTAGTCGATATTTCTTCTTCTTACCCAGTAAAAAGGTAATAGAAGTTGTTTCTCTTTGATTGAGTTCCTACCCAGTAAATCAGGTAGTAGATTATGCTCATATCCAGTAAATTGATAGTCGAGTCCTTTATATCTTTTACCCAGTAAATAAGGTAATTGGAAATATTTCTTACCCAGTAAAAAGGTAATTGAGGTCATCCCTCTTTATTTTGCTCCTATCTAGTAAATTGATAGTTGAGTCCGTTATTTTCTCATGCCCAGTAAATCAGGTAGTTGAGAATTTCTTGCCCAGTAAAAAGGTAATTGAGGTTATCCCTCCGTATTTTGCTCCTATCCAGTAAATTGATAGTCGAGTATGTTATATTTCCTACACAGTAAAATAGGTAGTTGATGATTCTTATCCAACACAGTTATTTCTCCATTTCTTGGATTCAAATATTGTGTTTGATGGATTTTCCTGGCAGGGTGTTTATTTTTCCCTGGTTGAATGTTGTTCTTGATTATTTCATATCTTTTCCCAAGTGGAGTCTGCTATCCAGTGATTTATTTTCCTGGTAACTCTTTGGTTGTCTGTTGTTTCCCCAACGGGATTTTCTTCTGTGTCCCCAAGTTGTGCTTTTCTCTAGTGGTCATTATTTTCCTCACAGAGATCTTGGGTTTGCATATCATATTCATATCATATCATTTGTTCTCTTAGGACAAAAACTGGGTTTTCTGTATTTAAGTCTCTCCCATCTTGTAGAGACGAAGATGTCAATCTTCATATCTCCGGATTGAAGAAACTTAAATAGGGGCAGCTGTAACACCCTAATTTTTGCCCTAAGATTGTTTCGCATATCATCTGCATTTTTGCATACAAACAAGATCGCACTGGCCTTCGAGTTTCTTCTCAGATATAGGGTCTATGCTTCGCAGGGGATCATCATTGTTTTTGCTGCTTTATCTTTATTTATATTTACTGACTTCTAACAAAAATACAAAAAAAAATATATGTTGCAGTGTTCTTCTTCTTCTCTGTGTTGCAGGTTTGTGAAGATGAGACAGTAATTTCATTCAGATGCGTTTGTTCAGTCACGATTCAATTTCAAGTGGATGTTTGACCTAATCTGGTCAAACTATTAAAAGGTTGTGTCGACTGCCAGTTGTGTGTACCAGTAATTCATTCATCAGGCAATGTGTTTTCAAAGTACAAGTTGGATTGGGTGACAGTTGTTTCTTGTGCGAAGTTTGGTTTGTTCATTAGTTATCGGGCTGTGTTTTGTGCGAAGTTTTGGTTTGAATCTTCAGTGTCCATCGGTTTATCAGTTCATCAGCGATTCATCTGAGGATTTATTTCCCTCAGTTTGGTTTCGAATTATCAGGGCATAATCAGACACTTTTCAGATGACAGTTGGCTTGAGTTGAGAAATATTCAATTGGGTCTGTGTTGACTGTATTCATTTCATCAGAGGCTTGTGCAAGAGAAATCGAGATTTGTTGTGGGTTTGAGAATCAAATTCCATTCATTATTCATTTCTTGATTAAACCATTTTTTTTCCATTTTTACCCGATTCATGCTTTTTTTTATTATCCACCTATTTCTAACTGTTCTCCATTTTTTTATTTCTTATTTCCAAATATCCAATTACTTTTTTTTTCCTTTTCTTATTCTTATCCATTTTTTTATTTTATTCATATTTTATCCATTTAAATAAAAATTCCATTTCTCATTCCAATTTATTCCTCTTTCCATTTTTTTAACATTCCCATTTCTTTACCAAAATATATATAATAATCAAATCCATTTTTCTTAGTACATTCAAAAAATAAATAATAATACATCATATTTTAATTACCAAAATACAAGCAACAAAAGAAATAGGAAGAAAGCCTCATCTAGCTCTTAACCCCACGTGACGCAGCCACATATCAGCAAGCCCAATTTGCTCCTAAGCTGACTTCACACTATCAGCCAGTATCAACTTGCAGCTACCACTTCACACGCCAGTCTCATCTTCACGCAATACGCAGGCCCAACTCAGCTCTCCGCGCGCAAGCCCTTCAAACACCCGGCCAGGCTGCAAAATGAAATCAAAACAACAAGCCAACTTCACTTCAAGCCGTCAGCTTAACATAAAAACAACATCAGGCCAGCACTTACCGCACGCAGATGAAGCAAATTGCAGCTGGCACAAATACACGCCGCAGCTTCAAAACGCACGAAGTCCGCACGCACGTCATTGCATACACCAATTCGTCACGCACTGCACACCTGAAACTCACAACAACAAAACGCAAATCATAAAAGGCAAAACGCAAAGAAAAACGAAATTGAAATCACAAGCACACGAGATTTTCGTGAAAGTGTAAAACGCAGACCTCACATTCAAAACGGCAAAGAAATTTCCTCTTCATCTTCCTATAAATACAGCTTCTCCTTCATTCTAATCTCAAGCTTCGAGAGCCTCCCCGAATCTCTGCCAAATTCATCCCCAATTCAAAACCTAACTCTCAAATCACCCCAAAATTCTTTCCCCAAATCAATTGAAAGATTAGAGTGAGAGAGAGAAATCAGAAAAAAGCTAAACAGAGGAAGAGATCGCGAGAGAGAGAAGAGTTTTTGTGCGGTTGTTTCGTTTGAGAAGGTGAGGAACGATTCTTTGTTGTTGGCTCTGTGTGTCGTTTCCGCCATTGCCCTGTTTTCTGTTGTTTGTAATCGCATAGAACGAAGAAGAAGATCTTCTTCTTGTGTTTTTTTACATTTTTATTTTTCCTATTTATTTAGTTGTTATTTAATAAACTGTTTTTGGCCTAAGGCCTTGTGAAGTTGTTTTTGTTTACACCCTGACCCGCGGACGTTTCACCATCCCATTCCCCTCTTTTATTTTCTTTTTTTAATTTCTTTATTATTAGTTAGTTTCATCTTTTTTTAGATTTTGGTTTTTGAAATATTTTTTTTATGTAAAGAGAATTTTGGAAAATGTTTTTAAGAAAACAATCTAAAAAATATTTTAGAAACTATTTTAGAGAAACATTTTATGAAAAGAATTTAGAAAAAGAGTTTAAGAGAAGAGTTTAAAAAATGATTAAAAAAAAGTTTTGATTTCTTTTATTGGATTTATTTTCGGATCCATTATTCTTCATCTTTTTTTTAATTTTGGTCGATGACAATCTTCCGATTCAGGATTGTTGATTTCCGATTAAGCTTAATCTTCATTATTTCAAATCTATGGATGAATGATCATTTGGATCATTCTCCATACTTTGAGATCGTGATAGGTTGCTTTTCGATGAAATTCAACGATAATCTCGATTAAGATTAGACCTCCCTTTTTCTTTTAGTGTGGCATGTTTTCGGAGAACGATCCATTATATCGTTTCTCTAACATGTATTAACACGAATATTTTCCACTTTAATTAGTGGTGGCCGGCCTCATTTGTAGGGTAATTACTTCGTAAATTACTCGGCGATTGCTTAACATAGACCTAAAGTTGTCCCGATTCGAATTAAGATCCACTTGGATCCGGTTGCCTCAATTTTATTATTCATTGTTGTGGTTGTGCTTGATTAAGTTCATCATACCACCTTATATTGTAAATAATATAATAATGTGAATATAATTGTTTAAATATAATCTCTCGCACCTTATCCTTTTATTTTAATCTCTTGCTCCCTTATCTCCATATTATATCATATATCATTTGTTTATATTCATATTGTGCTTGTTTATATTCACATTGTGCTTGTTTTTTTATTTTGTCCATTTGGATATCAAAACACTTAATAAAGGATTGAACACTTAAAAGACTTGTGACTTCTAACTTTGGACTAATGGTTACTATCCCTTTGCTTTGGAGAATGGACTTAGACTTTAAGATCTTCCCCCTTGCTCAAGTTGGAATGGATTAGAAACCTCGGCCTCAAGTTACTTCATTAGCCTTTGAAGAGGAAATTCCGATCTTTGAAGAATTGTGCATATTATTGGCTTGGTAAACTCTTTCCTTAAACTTTTAATTCAAGCATTAGGATTAGTCCCTTCATCTCCTCCCCATTCTTTAATTTTCAAAACTTCTTCCTATTTCAAAAACCTTCTTGTTTTCTAAACTTCAAACACTTTCATAAACAAACCTTGACTTCGGTCAAGCGATTTTTAAACTTTTCACTTTGTTTCTTAATCAATGTTAATCCATGTAAATATATCAAAACCATTTTTTCTTACATACTTTAAAAAACTCAAAACTCATTCAATTGTTTTTGTGCCTTGTGCACCTTTTCTTTTTCACATGTTTAGATATGATTCATCTTTTCTAGCGGAATTATTCGCTAAAGGATGACGACTTATCTCTACATTTTAAAATCAATTCAACCCATTTGTTCTTTTCAAATTTTGTACCACGAACTACGAGGTTTTGATCTCGCATTGCACTTTGTGGGTACGTAGGCATAAGGCGTTAAAACCTTATCAAACACAAAATCATTAAAAAATATTCTTCTCCTCATCTCTTCAATCATTTTAGCAAACCAATTTCAGACCAAAAAGCAATAAATATTTCAAAGGGCTCCCGTGGAGTACCACGGACGAGTCGGGTGCCTAAAACCTTCCCGGTTCGTAACCAATCCCCTTACCCAATCTCTGTTTGTTTCTTTTAGCTTTTGGCTTTTAGACTCTTAGGTTTTTATTCGTTCTTTTACCTTTTTCCATTTGGAAATAAAGAAAAGCGCGGTGGCGACTCTGTGTACATCGAGTTAAGTTAATCAATAGCTTACACTCACGATTTTACCGCTACAGGTTTCACTGCAGAGTCCCAGAAGGCTGTTCGTCGTGCGCGTGCTGTTCGTATCACCAATCAGGGGATTATGAAAGATCAGATTAATGTTGTGGGTGACTATGATGAAGACTACAACTTGGATGCTTGGATTTTTCCTACTGAGGATGCTGGGCTCAATAACTGGAAGGCTGAAGATGTTATTCCTATCTCCTTTAGTCAGGAGTAAATACTATTACTGTGTTGTTACTTTTAAGTTTGTAATTTCTGAACAATTAAACTTTTAAGCCTTGTGCCTTACCCGGGGCACAATGGTATGCTTGTTTCGGGATGTCATTTCATTTGCATACTTCATTCAATAAAAATCAGTGGACGTTTCGTTTTCGTAAATATTGTGTTCCTTGTCTTTCTTTTCTTTTATTTTTGTTTATCAGCTATGTGTTCTTACACACACCCACATCACTAAAATGCAGATCCTCATCCACTCTGGATCCTGTTGATAATAGTTCTACTATTGCCAATTATAATTTCGAGAATCCGATCTATCAAGATGAAGATGGAAATGAGGACGATTGTGAAGTACCTGTAGAGCTTGCTAGGTTGTTACAACAAGAAGAGAAAGCTATACAGCCACATGAAGAGCCAATCGAAGTTGTGAATCTGGGAACTGAAGAAAACAGGAAAGAAGTCAAGATAGGGGCTGAATTAGAGGATGGTGTCAAGAGCAGATTGATTCAGATGTTACATGATTATGTGGAAATCTTTGCTTGGTCTTATGAAGATATGCCGGGGTTGGATACAGGCATTGTGGTTCACCGCTTACCGGTAAAAGAAGATTGTCGTCCAAAGAAGCAGAAGGTTCGTCGCATGCGTCCTGAGATGTCAGAGAAGATTAAGGCAGAGGTTATGAAACAATTTGATGCAGGGTTCTTAGCTGTGACTTCTTATCCTCAATGGGTTGCAAATGTGGTGCCGGTACCTAAGAAAGATGGTAAGGTACGTATGTGTGTAGATTACAGGGATTTGAACAAGGCCAGCCCCAAAGATGACTTTCCACTTCCTCATATTGATGTTCTGGTAGACAACACTGCTCAGCATAAGGTATTCTCTTTTATGGATGGTTTCTCTGGTTACAATCAGATCAAGATGGCACCTGAAGATATGGAGAAGACAACATTTGTTACACAGTGGGACACCTTTTGCTATAAAGTGATGCCATTTGGTTTGAAAAATGTAGGGGCAACATATCAGCGTGCTATGGTGGCTTCTTTTCATGATATGATTCATCATGAGATAGAGGTGTATGTGGATGATATGATAGCTAGGTCCCAGAATGAAGAGCAACATCTTGATCATCTGCATAAGTTGTTTGAGAGGTTGAAGAAATACAAGTTGAGATTGAACCCAAACAAATGTACTTTTGGAGTTAGATCTGGTAAACTCCTGGGTTTCATCGTCAGTGGAAAAGGTATTGAAGTAGACCCTGCAAAAGTGAAAGCTATACAAGAGATGCCAACTCCCCGTACTGAGAAGGAAGTTAGAGGTTTCTTGGGACGATTGAATTACATTGCAAGATTTATTTCCCAATTAACTACTACCTGTGAGCCAATCTCCAAGCTGTTGAAGAAAGATCAGGTAATGGAATGGAATAATGAGTGCCAGACAGCATTTGATGAAATCAAGAAATATCTTCTAGAACCTCCCATTTTGATGCCACCAGTTGATGGAAGACCCTTGATTATGTACTTAACAGTATTAGACAACTCAATGGGGTGTGTGTTGGGGCAACATGACGAGTCTGGTCGAAAAGAGCAGGCAATATACTACCTTAGCAAAAAGTTTACCGACTGTGAAACAAGATACTCACTGCTCGAGAAAACTTGCTGCGCTTTGGCATGGGCTGCTCGCCGACTAAGACAGTATATGTTGACTCATACTACCTTATTGATTTCGAAGATGGATCCAATCAAGTACATATTCGAGAAACCTGCTCTCTTTGGACGGATAGCGAGATGGCAAATGATCTTAACAGAATATGATATACAATATACCACTCAGAAGGCCATTAAAGGAAGTGTTGTAGCTGATCATTTGGCTCATCAAGCAGTGGATGATTATCAGTCAATGAGTTTTGAGTTCCCTGATGAAGACATTATGATTATTACCAAAGAACCTAGACAATATGACGGACCTGAACAAGGATCCCGATGGACTATGGTTTTTGATGGAGCTTCTAATGCACTTGGTAATGGTGTTGGTGTTGTGATTAGTTCCCCTGAAGGTTGTCATACCCCGATTACTTCCAGACTTTGTTTCTATTGTACTAATAACATGTCTGAATATGAGGCATGTATCCTGGGTATCAAAGCTGCCATTGATATGAAGATTCAGTTCCTTGACGTATATGGAGATTCAGCCCTGGTAGTAAGTCAGATTAAAGGAGATTGGGATACCAAACATGATAATCTCGTTCCTTACAGAGAATATGTGTTGTCCTTGATCCCACATTTTAAAGAGATTACCTTTGGACATATTCCACGAAGAGAGAATCAATTGGCAGATGCCTTAGCCAGCATGGCATCCATGTTTGAGATCAGCTGGGATGATGAAGCTCCCAAGATTACTATTGATAGATTTGAGAAGCCTGCATACTGCAATGAGATTGACACTGAAGAAGCAGAGGAGAAGCCTTGGTTCTATGAAGTGAAAAGGTATCTTGAAGCTCAGGAGTTCCCTGAAGGGGCATCTGTCAAAGATAGGAAGTTTCTGAGAAGGTTTTCTGCTAAGTTCTTTTTGAGTAATGGAATTTTGTACAAGCGCAATCATGATTCAACTTTGCTTCGTTGTGTGGACAAGAAAGAAGCAACTAAGATTATGGAAGATATGCATGATGGGATCTTTGTCACTCATTCTAGTGGTCACACTATGGCAAAAAAGATATTAAGAGCAGGTTACTATTGGTCCACCATGGAAGCTGACTGCTATCAACATTCCAGAACGTGTCACAAGTGTCAAATCTATGCTGATAAAGTCCATATACCTCCATCACCATTGAATGTGTTGACTGCTCCTTGGCCTTTTTCCATGTGGGGCATTGATATGATTGGTGAGATCAAGCCTACTGCTTCTAATGGGCATCGTTTCATCCTGGTTGTTATTGATTACTTTACAAAGTGGGTGGAGGCAGCTTCATTTGCATCTGTTACTAAGAATGTGGTGGCTCGATTCATTAAGAATAATCTCATATGTAGGTATGACATCCCTGAAAGGATTATTACTGACAATGGCTCTAACCTGAACAATACTATGATTACTGATCTCTGCACGCAGTTCAAGATTAAACATCACAACTCTTCTCCGTATCGTCCGAAGATGAATGGGGCAGTTGAAGCTGCTAATAAGAACATTAAGAAGATTCTACAGAAGATGACTGTTACTTATAAAGATTGGCATGAGATGTTACCATTCGCTCTTCATGGTTATCGTACTACAATACGTACTTCAACATGGGCAACCCCATTCTCCTTAGTCTATGGTATGGAAGCAGTTCTGCCCATTGAAGTTCAGATACCCTCCTTAAGAATCATGAAGGATGCAGGCTTGGATGAAGATGAGTGGATTCAGACTCGACTTGTCCAGATAAATTTGATTGATGAGAAGAGGTTAGCAACAGTTTGTCATGGCCAGATGTACCAGAAACGAATGATCAAGGCTTTCAACAAGAAGGTTAAGCCAAAGGTATATCAAGCTGGTGACTTGGTAATCAAGCGTATCATATTACCACAGGGTGATCCTAGGGGCAAGTGGACTCCAACATATGAAGGGCCATTTGTGGTCAAAACAGTATTCTCAGGAGGTGCCATGATGCTTACTACCATGGATGGTGAAGACTTCCCACAGCCTGTAAACGCAGACATAGTTAAAAAATACTACGCATAAAAAGAGACCCGCTAGGTTGACTGGCCTAGGCAAAAATAAGGGCATCCCGGCGAACCAAAAGGGTTCGGGCAAAAATTAGGGATATATATATATATAAAATGTACACCCGGCAAGTCGAAAACCTGAAAAGGCGGCTTGGGCAAAAAAGGGTATCCCGGTAGGATTGAAAACCTGAAAGGGCAATCCAGGCAAAAGTTAGGGATTAAAGCGTATGACTATGTCTCGTTTGGATCACCCATGTAACTCCATCCAGTTATGCTACTTAACCCAAGTTCGAACAGATAAAGATCAATCCAATCATTTCCGTCTCGACAGCAGAAGATGAGATACTTGAAGATAATGACAATAGTAGAATTGAAACTCAATAGGATTATTTCCCACATAGCTGATTTTCTTTTATGACAAATTCCTCTTACTAGGATTTATGTCTCCTTGTACAAACTTACCTATGTATAGGTCACTTTATGATATAAATAAAAATTCCATCTTTGAATCCAGATTTACTTTTACCCTATTTACATAAGCCAAACGTCCATTGGTTGTGTTTGAATGTATGTATGCTTTTGAATATGATTGATGTTTACCAGAAATGCATAAATGCTTAATATGATTGATGTTTACCAGAAATGCATGAAATGCAGTAATAGTATTTACTAAGGACGAACGAGGGAAGAAATTCAACGAAGCTTCGCCGGTTCATCCCACAAGACAACTGCAAATCCCCCAGTAGGGCAAATCCATCTTCATAAATACTTCGAGTTACATCTCCTCTGGAATTTATGTCCATCTCTTTTATCCTCAGTCGGGATACTCAGGAACTTATTCCTTCAATAGGAGTACGACGAACAAAGACGGGAGGTTGTGGATACCATACTATCGAACGAAGACGGGAGGTTATGGATACCATACTATCGAACGAAGACGGGAGGTTATGGATACCATACTATCGAACGAAGACGGGAGGTTATGAATATTATGTTATCAAACAAGACGGGAACGAGTTCCTCATATTTCTTCACTATATTATCAAACGAGATGGGAACGAGTTCCTCATATTCTTCAGCAACGAATCGGGATTTATTTTCCCTGGCCAGCAGTTATTATATGAAGATATCCAGACGCTTCAGGCTACATGATTCATACATACATCATCTACATCATACCATAACATACATATCCATAAGTACATAATACATTACTTAAGTGCATCATACTATGCATGCATACATAATACATAAACTAACATTTTCCTTGCAGGACAGTTATATGCAGGTAAAACAATATCAACAACTTACAACAGGTCAGAAATGATCCATACATTTGCTCAAGATGTCCTTGAATAGCAGGCAAACGGTCTGTAAAAAGATCCATTCCCTGGTTCAAGACATTTTTCAGAAGAACAAATCCTGACGTTCTTTTGACCCTTAAGAACAAATCCTGACGTTCTTTTGGCCCCTTGAATAGCAGGCAAACGGTCTGTAAAAAGATCCATTCCCTGGTTCAAGACATTTTTCAGAAGAACAAATCCTGACATTCTTTTGACCCTTAAGAACAAATCCTGACATTCTTTTGGCCCCTTGAATAGCAGGCAAACGGTCTGTAAAAAGATCCATTCCCTGGTTCAAGACATTTTTCAGAAGAACAAATCCTGACGTTCTTTTGACCCTTAAGAACAAATCCTGACGTTCTTTTGGCCCCTTGAATAGCAGGCAAACGGTCTGTAAAAAGATCCATTCCCTGGTTCAAGAGATTATTCAGAAGGACAAATCCTGACGTTCTTTTGACCCTTAAGAACAAATCCTGACGTTCTTTTGGCCCCTTGAATAGTAGGCAAACGGTCTGTAAAAAGATCCATTCCCTGGTTCAAGACATTTTTCAGAAGAACAAATCCTGACGTTCTTTTGACCCTTAAGAACAAATTCTGACGTTCTTTTGGCCCTTGAATAGCAGGCAAACGATCTGTAAAAAGATCCAGTCCCTGGTTCAAGACATTATTCAGAAGAACAAATCCTGACGTTCTTTTGACATTGGAGAATAGGCAAACAGTCTGTAATCCAAAATATTTCCAGAAAAGATAATCATCACAAGATTTATTCCTACTGGTCCATTCAACAACTCAACTCATGTTGCATAAATGATTCAGAAACGGCTTATACAAATACCTAGTACTGATATCCAGTATCAACATAAAGACATCATCACATTCTGATATTTTAGATGGCATCTCTAAGCCCATCTCCCATTCTTTCAAGTGACATCTTTAAGCCCACTCATACATATACAACTAATCATCAGTATTACTCTATGCACTGGTGAGTGCAAATTTTTGGGCTTTTGTGTTCAATCCCCTTCAACCTTCCAGGTCACGAATGGCAAATATACCAATCTAACCCCTCAGGTTTTAGAAAATTGAACAGGGGCAGCTGTTGCACCCCAAAATTTTCCCTCCAAAAGACAAGACTTTGTGTGCCAAGAGGTTCACAAGACATCTCATGAGGTTCACAAGGTTCACAAAGTTCACAATTAGTCAGAAGATTTGACAATACCCTCAGACAATGCATCCTCCTAAGCACTGCATCCTAAACTAGGGTTTTGACTTTAATCAGGCTAAATAAACTTCCAAGACTTCAAGTGAGCTTCATAACATCTTATATGTGTACAAGAATCCCCATGTCAAGTTTCAAGACTTTTCTCAAAGGTTTGCTCAGTCAGATGATCAGATAGGTTAAAATCAGTCAAAGTAGTTAAAAAGTCAAACTGAGGTCAACTGTGGTCAAACCAAAGTCAAACTTCATGATTTTTTGCCAACATCAAGTATATGAAGTAAAATTCATCATTTGATCAAGGGTTGATCATGATTCATCAAGGAGATTTCAGATCATCAAGAATCAGGAGTTTCTAAATTAGGGTTTTCACAGGAAAAGTCAACTGAACTTTGACCAGCCATAACTTTCACATGCTTCATCAAGAGTTTTCAATACAAAGCTCGTTTTTAGGGAAATTGAATTCTCTACAACTTTGTGTCTCACAAGCAAAGCCCAAAAATGCTTCATTTGGAAGGTATGAGCTAAGACATTATAGGTCCTTTTAAAAGTCAACAAAAAGTCAACAACTTCAAAAGAGCATAAGTTGAGAATGGTAAAAGATATGGACATGAAACCAATGAGGTTGGTTATAGGACTCTTTAAACTTTCCAAAATGTCCAAGAACACCCTCATAGCATTAAAATTGAAGGATTTGTGACCTTGCAAAGTTGGGAAATTTTAGGGAAGTTTATGAAGCAAATAAGGCCTTAAATCAAATTTTTGCTAAATGAGCCCACCAAATTGCCATCCCATCTTTATAAAAACACCAAGCACGACCCAACCCACCTATTTTCTGAATTTTTATTTTTTATTTCATATTTATTTGAATTTTATTCATTAAAATACCATTTAAATTGAAATAAAATATAAAATCATATATTTAAAAGGGGATTTTGTTTCTAGAATGTTATAAATGATATTTGGATCAGATTGATACACAAGTTATGAGGATTGTCCCAAAAGAGCAATGTTAGATCAAATAAAAATCAAATTTCATGACATATCTTTTTCAATATTCAAATGATCCAAAAATCCAAAGAATGACAACCCTTTTTAACCTAATTTGATTCACTACATATAGAGGAACTGATCACAACCTAAAGGACGAATTTTTGCAGCCTCTTACACAACTTTCAAACTTCATAAAAACCATAAAAAATCAATTTTCGGTTTCATTCTTACAAGAGGTTTCAAGGTATTCTAAAGACACCACAAGCTTCCTTGAGCTTCCCTGAATCTAAACCACTCCTTACATGCCTCTGATTCATCCTCATTTGCATAATATGAAGCATTCTTGCTCCCAATCTATTTTTTTTTCGATTCATTGAATTTACGTGTTTACAATGAGTTTTGATGATATACTAATGTTTGTTGATGCACATAGATGATTTCTGGATTGTTTTTATGAAGAACCATGGACGAATGCAATAGATGCCATTGTTAGGGTTTCGGCCATCACTTTAGGGTTTTACGTTTTACATTGTTTTTGGACATTCTAAAGACATGGATATAACGTATAAACTATAAGCAATTGATCTGGGTTATTGATTTTTATTATTATGATGGTTTTCATGATGTTTCAAAAAACATAGGATTCTGGTTTTGAAAATTCGCAGGTAAATGCGTAGGAGAAATCGCAAGTGTTTTCGCAGGTAAAACGAAGAAGATGAAGTCTGTTGGCGCGAAATCCGGGATTCAATAAGTTAACTTATTTTATATTGTTTGTTTTGCGTTTATGTTTCAAAGAGCATGAGTGCCCTGGTGGTTTTGATGTGCGTAGTATATGTGGTAAGGCCTGGGTTCGAATCCAGCCAGGAACAATTTTTGTTTCAATTTCTTTTGTTTTGCAGGATTAGAATAAAAACAATTTTATGCTATTGTCTATCACCAGCGCGCAGCTGGCCCAGTGGCTGGTTTGTTGGTCTTGGGGGTGTAAAGCCTAGGGCCTGGGTTCGAATCCCAGCCCCAGGTATGTTCTTTTTTCATATTTTTATTTATTTTGTTTTGTTTATAATATGTTTAATTAATTTAATTAATAATAAATGTTTAAAATAAAATAGTTATATTATTTTCTTGTATATAATTCACAAACTTATATTTTAAAAATTCAAATTTTATTAATAAAATTATTTAATATTTATTTTATTGTATATTATTAATATTGTATGTTTGTCTATAAATAAATTAATTGTATTAACTTATAAACCCTAATATTTTTATATGTAAAACCTAATTTTATTTATAAACCCTAATTATATTATAAATTTTAATATATTTGTTTGTAAATTTTAATTATATATATTTATTTTATAATTTGTTTATATTATTATTATATGTAGTTTTTTATATATATAAATAATTTAATTAAGTTTAGATTAAGTAATTAACCCTAATTTATTTTCCTAAAACAATTCAAAACCCTAATTTTATTTTATGAGTTTAATTTCTTATTTTTATATGCTTATTTAATTATAATTAACAAATATTTTTTATAATATGTATATAAAATTAAATTATTATAACTATTAGTCATATTTATTAGTATATAATTATTATTATTTATTTCTTATTAAAATTCTTAAAAATAATTATTTATTTAATTTTGAACTTTTAATTTGTTTCTATATTATATTGTTATACTAACCTTCTTATATTTATTTTTGTTTATTATTACTAACCAATTTATTTATTTATTTATTATATGCTTATTTATTTAAATTATTCTTATTATTATAATGTAATTGTGCCAATTATGTAATAGTTGTAGAATTATTATTTATTTAAATTTCCATGGTTAGTAAAATAGGGAGTGTAAACATGTTTGTATTTAAAATTGAATTTAGATCACTAATTTGTAAGATAAATACTTGAATTTGTACACGCACACACGTAAGTCGATCTTGGATCGCCATCTCACATTCTTAAGGATACCTCTCATGTTGCCTAAATAAAAAGGTCAAGTAAGGTGTAAAGCAAAGTCCCTTCTCTCATATCATCTAGTCCCTTAAAAGATAATAAGATCAAGTCCCTCCATGGTTGCCTTCGTAAATGATCTTGTCCCTTTCAAATAAAGATGATAAGTCCCTCCGAATTGCTAAATACACCTTACAGTTGCCTAATCACAGTTGTCCCTTCAGTTGTCCCTCACACATCCAAGGTAATGACTACCTATTCCTTAATAATAGGGATAGTCTTACCATTTAAAGGATATTTAAGAACAAAAAAGATTTAACTTAGGGTAGGTTTCTCTTATGTACTTGCTCACCTTTTCAAAACATTTCAAATACACTTCATATTTCAAACAATTTTCAAAACAAAGGCTTTATATATATCCGTACATGGATCATTATAAAGTACTTAAGAAAATTTCTAATCACACACTACACTTGTCAAAAAAATTTTAAAGTGAGCTAAGTAACTAAGAGCCCATGGATAACCATGGATGTAAAGGGTGTTAACACCTTCCCTTAACATAACCTACCCCCCGAACCCAAAAATCTTTTAAGGTCTTTCCTGTTCTTTTATGCCCTTTCCTTTGGATAAAATAAAAGTCGGTGGCGACTCTTGCTATCCGCAACATTTACCTAAAGTCAGTTCTCCCACCGTGTTACACATACACAAAACTATTTCCTTCATCCATACCTTCTTCACCTCATACACAACAACCTGCAGAACCTTATCCTTCTTCCATAAACACATCCGAACCAAACCCTCTCAACCTCTGCAAAACCTGAACGCATACCCTTCAATAATCATCACACCTTCATTCACCTAACTCGCCGTAACTCATAGCACCCCAAACCCTTTTGTTTAAACAAAAAAAACATATCTGAGACGAGAGAGTGGGGTTACCGCAAAACCAGAACGAGAGAGATGAAAAACACCCCAAAATCCGTGAGATTAAACTGAGAGAAAAGATATGTGTGGAATTGCGTTACAAAAGCGAGAAACATTGATCGAAAACTCACTGGGAGAGGACGAAACCGAGAATGAAGCTTGAGATGTAGAACACGGTTCTGTCTTCTCTGAACCGTGAAAATAATAAGACTTATCTTTTTTATTTATTATTATTAGTTTTATAAACCATGGCTTCATCTTATTTTATTATTTAAAATAAAAAACTCGGGCTAAGCACCATGGTATTCCTACTGCATACCACTGATCCAAATAATACACCCCTCATCCTTTAGTTTTTTTTAATATAGTTATTCTTTTCTTTATATCTTTTATTGTTTTACTTTTTTTAGATTCTTATTTCATTTTGTTTCTAAATTATTGTAGATTTAGTTGTTTTTATTCTCATTTTTTCAATTAATATTATCACTTTTATTTAATTTTTTTTGGGCCGATGATATCATAAAAGGTCAAATATGTTTGATTTCATTAAATCAGTCAAATTTGATCAATATGAGGCCTATCTATATATCTTGAGATTCATCGCAAGCCAACTTGAAAACTCGATTAAATGATGTGACCATTTTATTTTATTTAGTTTATTTAATTTATTTTTATTTTTTTTCATTTCAATACATAAATCGACGCCCAACTCCTCATAGAATGATTTTAACATTGAATCGGTTCTAAGGTTGTTAAAAATCTATATTTCGACGTTTTCGATTAAATTTCGAGCTCTAACGGCTCCGTATAGCTTAGGACACTTCACACACACTTCCTCTTGGGTCAATACAATGAACCCTTTTATTTCGTGCAATCCTGTGTAATTTACTTTGTACCCCTCCCCCATTTCATGTACGCTATTTATTTCTCGCTTTCTTTATCGTTTCGATCGCTAGGAGTATCCTTAGGGACTAGTTTAGATCTCGCCTTCTTTCGCAAACCCTTGGTCCAACTCCAAGTTATTTCACTCGCACACTTGCACTTTATTTTTCGGTTATGGTTTCGTTTTCTTGGAGCACCCCTAGGGACTGAGAGTCAGATCCACCTAACCTTGCGATTCGAGCGTATTGTGCCTCGCTAACAAACAATAAACCTCCATTTGCATTCACCCGTAAGTCGGTCGCCTCGTGCGTCGCCATCAAACCAAGAAAACCAAAACCATTCTTTTAGAACTGAACCCTTGATCCAACGTCAAGCGGTCATAGGCAATAAAACACGTTAATAATACAAGAAGAATTTTACGCCACGAGCCTTAGGCGGTAGAAGGAGGATACTGGGCATTCCGTTACTCACTCTGATTATTTCAACGTCGGACGTTTGGACGGATTGATCGGAATAATCACCTCTACCCATAGTCTTTAGTAAAATTCGACTCCTAAATCCTTTTATGACATAAAGGTAATAAAAACAAAACAACCAACCTCTCGTAGTAGGCAGAAATACGAGGCTCTGACTTGCCCATTGCACGAGGGAGTACGTAGGCCCAAGGATCTCAATCCTTGCTGAGCACCTAGGATCAATCAAACTTATAATTCAAACTATTTTGCCTTAGAAAGTAACACATTAAGCATAAACGTCTTTTCTCGCGTGACAACTTAGATGGTTCCCATCGAGTACGATGGATGTGAGGGGTGCTAATACCTTCCCCTTTCATAACCGACTTCCGAACCCAGACAATGGTTGCGACAACCATTGTCTTTATCCTCTTTTTAGACGAGTTTTATCTATATATTCTCTTTCCCTTTTGGGGAATAAACTAGAATTAGATGGCGACTCTCATGTCTGCCTAACATGCGGTCTTATATCGCGAGGTTGTATTTTTCGGGGTGCAACAACTGGCGACTTTGATGGGGACTGGTTCACCCCTATGCAAGTCAGGCCTAGTCTAGGTTGTTCAACATTTATTTGGATGTTTACTTTTATGTTTTACTTGTTTATTTTTATTGCTTTCTTTATCGCTTTCCATATTATACATCATTGTGGCTCCTTGGTACTATGATTTGGAACGATACTTTGATTTCAAAAGAAACTTGAGGGAATCACTATATACCCAAGCTTATGAGTATAAACACTAGGAGAGGTTGTGTAGTATTGGCTCCCGCGAGAAATGCTCTCGTGGACGGTCGATACAAAGACCTCTCTTAAAGTTGATTCTAGTGCGAATGTTGACGACTGTCATATTTATGGCGCAGACGATTGATGTTCTAATTAGGATCGTCGTCTCTAAGGACCTTAGAACCTTAAACTATTTGGCTCAAACAAAGGGTTGATGGTCGCGTAGTATGGGGCACCGAGGGGTTACTCTCGTGTAGTTCGATACGAAGACCTCACTCAGAATAGACTTTCTCAATGGAGTTGACTGACTGTCGAACGACCAACATGTTCAGTAAATAATTGAGACAAGTCTGTAACTCTGAGAATTTTATTTGAAACCTTATGTAGATGATCGCGTAGTATGGGGAACCGAGAGGTTTTCTCTCGCGTAGTTCGATACGAAGATCTCACCCTAGTTTGTTAGCACCATTTCATGCTTTAATAGCCAAACCAATAACCGAAATCTCTCCGGAACCTTAAGTTTCCAAAGGTTCTTCCAACTATGATCAATATCATCATTAACAGACCTACTAAATAAAAAATAAAAGGATTTAACTGTCCCTGAATTATTTGCTTCTGTCAAAGAGAAAACATCTGCACCATGATCATCATGAGGAGGATTGATATGGCTGATTTTATCCAAAACGTCTTGCAAAAACCATTGCTTCAAAGAGTTCTAGTTCCAGTCTCCACAATCTGTGATAAAGTCACACACTGCAACCCCACCAATAGCATTAGCATCATCTTGCATACAGTCCTTAAGCAACATGCCATTTTCAACCCAACAATCATCCAGAAGACTTACATGTTTTCCATTACCAAGGGTCCATCTCTCAAACTTCAAAAAATGAGGCATTACCTTATGAAAGTCTCTCCACAAGTCAGAACCTATTTTCTTGTTTGATCTGTTATTACTCCAAGTGATATCCTTGTAAAGACCACGAAGAACTCTACACCATAAGTCATCATGATTATTGCTAAATTGACACACAAGTTTCATAAGACAAGCATAATTCATCATTTCTAGATTTCTAAGTCCAAGGCCACCACACTCCTTGGATTTAACTATGCTCTCCCATTTTACAACATGGATTTTTTTCTATCATCGGTATCGCCCCAAATGAAATTGCGTTGAATCCGATGAATATCTTCCAGGCACGATTTGGGAAGAAGACAAGACATCTTGTGATCGTCGGGATATCCTCGATCACACTTTTCGCTAGCATAACCCGTCCTAAAAAAGAGAGATACCTAACCTGCCAGTTAGCTAGTCTGCTTGCCACTTGATTGACAATATACTGACAGTCATGCTTTCTCATAGTTTTGTCATGCAGGGGGACTCCAAGGTACTTCTCAAAGTGAGTGGTTTCTCTAAACTTGCTCATACTAAGCAACTTTTTGCAGATTCTTCGCGAAGTGTTCTTAGAGAAGAGGATACACGATTTCTCTTCACTAATTTCTTGTCCCGAAAGAGAACAAAAATTCTGAATAGATTTCATAACACACTTCATCTGCCTCTCCGTGGCTTCCCCGAAAATCAACAAGTCGTCTGCGAACATTTCAATGATTTTAAATATAAGCAAAAATCATATATAATTATTATATTCAATGTCATTATTTCAAATATACTTTATGTTTTTCTTTTTATATATTATTATGTTTTTAACGATTTCTAAGATAAAATATATAAATAATAAAACTTTAATGCATTTAGATGTTTTTCTTTAAGGATTTAATTGATATATACTTCGCTGTAAAGAAATTTTACACTATCAGTGAATTATAGTCCTCAGATGTTATAACAAGTTTGATTTTTATTTAAAAAAATTATAAAGTATAGTAAACGAGTGATGATGATAAATTGACACTGTAAAATATTTTACACTATCAATGCATATCAGTTAATTTTTTTTTTAATGTGTGATTTTCTTTTATAAATTTATTTATATACTAGATTAGAGGGAGTATTAGTTCTTGCATTTCATTTTTATCGTTAATTTAACAATATTTGGTACGAGGTAGTACATCTTAACTTCTAGATATACACCCACCTACCCTAGCGATCCAATCTAAAACAACCACAGCCACTCCAACTTCCTATTGTACCATTTCAAAGCAGACTACACATTAATTCCAAGGCTACTCGTTTAAACCAATTCAGGTTGGCGTAACTAAATTGATCCTACGAAAAATCTTCTTTTACTTTTGCAATCCTTCTCTTCTCTTTCTTCTCTCATAGCACTTTCCAAGCTTCCTCATCACGCTATATATCCCCGATAATACCAACTCCCATCAACCACGCTTCTTCCATTTCACCATTCTTTTCACACTGCATTTTATTTTCTGTTAGTTTCATTACACATATCACGTGATCACAAAAAAATATATATAATCCCAAAAAACTCGTTTGAGTTGAGATGGTTAAAAGTCCTAGAAAATTCATGAATCCTTTTAGTAAATGGATTTCCGATACTAATCGTCGTTTCATTGCGTTAATGATTCCTCTTCTAGCTTTTATCATATTATTCTCTTTTCTTTTCGACGTTCCTTTTCAGAAAGTTAAGAATGGCTTTCTCAGCAACATTACTTCATCTTCACCTTCTAAAGATGAATTGTTACGATCGAAAATTGCTGTGTGTTTGGTAGGTGGTGCTAGAAGATTCGAATTAACTGGACCTTCGATAATGGATATGATACTTAAAGAGTACCCTAATTCTGATCTATTTTTGCATAGTCCATTAGACTCAGATGCATTCAAATTCTCGTTGTTGAAATCTGCACCGAAAATCGCCGCCGTTAATATATTTCAGCCTCAACCGTTGCCGGAGAATGAAACTTTTGCTCGAGTTCTATCAGCTCAGAACTCGCCAAACGGAATTCAGGTTTCATAACTATTTTTTTTTTACCTTTTATTTATTTATTTATTTTTCATTATTATTTTGCTTTCTGAATTTCTGAAAATATTGCTTGAAGTTGTTGTTTGTTATACCTGTTGGATAATTTGTTATACCTATTGGATAATTTGTTATGCTGTTTTGAGTAACAAATTGAACCACTTTTTTTGGTGGACAAAATCGAACCACTTTTTTTTTTTTTGAATTGATTCGAACTACTTTGCTTTTTCAGCTATTATTTCAAAAGTCTGTTTATGATTGTAACGTAAGAGGGAAAAAACAAATTCCATTATATTTTTTAAGTACTTACGTTTTAGCTTCCAAATCCATTCATGTTAGGTAGGAAAATTGTTGTAAGGTGATTAGTCATTAAAGAGTGCGACATAAATTTGATAATAACGTAAAATTAGATAGGAAGTTCTTATCCTAAACACGTTTACCTTTATTCCTACAACAGGATACAAAAATTTCTTCTTATTTTTAAATATGTTAATTGTATCAATAAGTTAAAGATTTTTCTATTTATCTGCTTTTTAAATAATTTTTGAATGTAATTTTTTTTTGAGATTAATTGCTATGCATTATTAGTGTAAATATTTTTACACAGTCAGTGCATCACAACCATTTAAAATATTACTTTTTAAATAATTAAAATCAAAGTCAAATTATAATTCAAATTTAACGATCACGATCAAAGTTTTATCAATATTAAGTGACATTTTGACACTTATCACCATTGATATCTTATTATAAAAGTCAAATATCACATTAAGGATGAACATTAAAAAGATTTTAATATTTAGAAATCAAAATAAAAAAATTTGTTAATTTAGAAACAATTGATATATTTAAACTTTTTTTTAATATTTTAAGTAAATGTTATTGGTTTACGGAGTAAAATGTATTGGTTTATAAATTTTAGTTGAATTTCAACAACACTTTTGATGAGATAAAACTTAAAAACTAAGATATCGCTGTTTTCAATCGCTGTCTATGGACATCATCACTCTTTGATTAGCTTCATTGTAGCCCACATCTTTATTTGTCTCTGGTTTTTCGAGTAATTTGTAGGTAAATTCTTTTGTAATAGAGTGGATTTATCGGTTCAAAAGAGTTCATAAGAGAATTTCACTTTCATAAAAATATACTTCACCACTTCCAATAATTTAAAACCGTACTAGCCGTCAAATTGAATACTAGTACTTGCAGACACTAAATTAATTATTAACAATTGTTTGATCAAAATTTGATAATTTTTTTAATATATATATATATATATATATATATATATATATATATATATATATATATATATATATATATATATATATATATATATATATATATATATATATATATATATTGAAAATATCAAATTTAAATTCATACGATTCTAATTGCATATACTTTAATTTAAATGCATGAATGTCTGAATTGCTGATTGCAGAGATACTTGGCTAGTTACACATTCACAAAGTTGAGAAATATACATAATTATTATTTTTGTAATTTCTTTCGACACTTCTTTTAAATATACATATTTATTTTTAATTTTCAAAAGAACAAACTTGGCTAGTTAATATTATTTTTGCTATTGGTTTCATTCTCATCTTTTATTTGAATAGATATAGGGTTGGTTTTAGATTTACCAATAAGTTTTGTGATACAATTCAAGTTATTTTATCAAAATAGTTTATGATATTTTTAAGCGTTAAATATATTTTTTAGTTCCTATAAATATTTCAATTTTAATTTTTATTTCTATAAATAAATGAGTTTTAATCTCTATAAAATTACTTTTGCATAGGGACTTAGTTTCTGTAGAAGGATTAAAACTTAAACATCAAAATTAAGATATTTATATGAACCAAAAATATATTGAATCTTATTTTTAATATACTTTTTAAATTTAATTTTATAAATTCTTGAAAATAACTTATAATAATAATTTTGAAAACAATTTAAATATATTATATCATTTGTTATAAAAGCAACTTTATTCATATAAACATTTATTTTGATAAGGACTTGTATTATAAACGGCAAATAAGTTATTCATCCAAATAGGTACAAACTCCGCATTAAAATCATAAGCATCAATTAAGTTAAATCATAAGCATCAGTTAAGTTAATTTCTTTTTTATTTTAAAATTATAAAATATTGTCTTTTATATTACAATTTTAATTAAATAATACATAAAATCATTTATAAAAGAATTGACTTCTAGATTAAAATCAAGCTTTTGCTTATTTTTTCTTGTGTAGGAGTTCATTAAAATTGGTAGGAAAAAACGTGTAAAATTAAAACTTTGATAGGAAAAAAAGAGTTCATTAACTCAAGACCAAGAAGGTAGGACTTAGGAGGCTGTTAGGCAGGGTTGACAGGTCTAACTATCCACAATCCTTTTCTTTTCCCTTGACGCTAAGGCATTTGAAAAGTTGAGAGAATTTTAGTTTGAAAAAGTCAGAGAATAAACATTGAATTAAATTTGCATTCATTTTGCAGGGGCTTATTCAATACTTTGACCTAGTAGAAGGATGCATAAAAATGGTAAAATCACACCAAGAAAAAAACAACATCAAGTACGATTGGATAATCAGAACACGTGTAGACGGGTACTGGAATGCCCCACTCGGTCCAGAAAATTTCATCCCGGGTCAATACCTGGTCCCATCCGGTTCATCCTATGGTGGACTCAACGACCGGTTCGGTATAGGCGATCTAACAACCTCAACAATAGCACTATCTCGTCTCTCTCTCATTCCCAAACTAGATTCCGCTGGATTCTCAAATCTCAATTCAGAATCAGCCTTCAAAGCCCAACTCACAACTCAGAAAGTAAGCTACCAAACAAAACGACTCCCATTTTGTATAGTATCGGACCGGAAGTACGATTTCCCTCCGACCCGGTTCGGTGTACCGGTTGCTGCATTGTCGAGCCGGGGTCCGTTAAGTGGAACTAAGTGTAGACCGTGTAAACCGGTTTGTGTAGGTGTGTGCGTGGAGTATGTAATGAAGTGGGTTGAGAAGGGATGGAGTTGGACCGATTGGGCCGATGGGTCACTCGAGCTATGTAATGCTGAGGAAAGTTGGGAAGATGGTTGGGATAAAGTTTTTGATAAAGTTGCTGGAAAGAAATTTGGTGATGTTAGGAAGAAAATTCACTCTATGAAATTTGATAATTGTGTTCGTGAGTTCATTCAGTTGAAAAATGTCACTGCTCAATGGAATGCTCCTCCCATTGAAGAAATTTGTGCTTTGGGGTTAACACATTCTTGAACAAAATTTGATTTTCCTTTTTTTTAGTATTCCACAGGTAGTTTAGAGTCAGTCTTCCGAAAACAAAATTGGCGAACATAGAAAACAAAGAATCAAAGATACACAGTATATTGTTTTGATTTTTTAGGTAAAATTTTTGATATACCGGTAGGTGGTGCGGTGACATGCATGATAGAGATATGAGATGATGTTGATATTAAATTAGTTTTTATTTTATTTTAATGGTGATATTCATGTTTTTTACTCCAAGTAAAATGTTTGTTAATTATTTTGTTTCCCCAATTAATTTTTGACGAGGAATGTAAGTGAATCTTAATGGTTTGTTGTTTGGATGAAGAAAGGAAATAAGTAAATAGGAAGTAAGAGGAAAGAATCTTAAAAGAAGGTAAGTAACAAAATAAATATATTATTTGTTTCTTCAAAAATAAAATAATTTTAGAATAAATCACAATTTTTCTTTTTGACTAAAATGTGTTGATTATTTGTATAATTTTACACATATTATTAGAAGAAAGTTGTTTAATGTTTATGTAAAAAAAATAAAGATATATAAATAAAGAAATAAATAATATTGTTTAGCACTGAAATCATGATTAATATAAGGCTGACTACAATCATTAGATTACTTAATAATAAAAAAAATCATAATTGATCGATGAATGATTGATATGGATCACAACGGTAGACTATAACTTTTTATACATTAGAAAAGAGGTTGACATGCAAAGTTAATATTTCAGCGTCTAAGTCAGTATGAGAGTGAGATGAGGCAAATGAGAATTGATTTTGAATTACATAAGAAATGAAACATTCTTCCTTTTATATAGTGGAGTGATTGTAACAACTTATTGATCTATCGACGTTAGATGCAGATATCCATATGATTGATCTTGGGATCAAATAACATGCTTCCTAGTGTAGAATAATGCACCTATCCCACACGTGATCCGATGAATTATTTTACTTTCTAGATCGTGGTTATTGGGCCTTCTGGGGGGCCCAAGATAGTTGCTCTCCAAGACTTTGCCCCAGCTTTGAAGGGTGATGACTTTATTGTACTTTTCTTCTTCTATCATTCATTGCTTAGTTTAAGTGAAAGGTCGTGATATGAAGTCATCGTCACGGGGAACATACGCGTTAAATGTACGTCGTACCCTAGGCGTATTTTTATGTGCTTTGTCATGATGACTTTGAATGATCATATGAACTCAAAAATTATGCCATTGAATGTATCTTTATGAATTTGCTCAAATCTTGAGGTAACTTCTTGAAGAAGGCATGAAAATAAACACATGAACCTTTGACTTTTCCTGAAGAACAAGATACTAAACCTTGTGATATCTTTGATCCAAATGATGATGAATGAAGCTTGAGGTAAAGCCTTTTGGTATTAGAAGTCATGCCTTGATGGACAAGCCCTTGAGAATCAATGGGTGACCACACTTTGACTTGATGAATTACACTCTAGCTGAGGAACCAATGCTTGATGTTCTTGATCCAAAACCTACATAATTTGCAAAGAAAAAGGAAACAAAACACATTTTTGATACTTTGATTAATGGTTAGTTAAACACTAACATATAAACATGAATGAAAATACACACACAAAGAGGGTGCTTGATGATTCATGAAAGAAGAAACCCAAAGGTGAGAGGGTAAGGAGAAACAATCCTAGTGACAAGGTGTGATCATGTTTGTATACAATGATGCAAATGATATGAGTGGGATCTTAGGGGTAAAAATTAGGGTATGCAGATATGAAATTGAAAAAATTGTCGAGGTCGGACAGTTTAATCCAGCATTTTATAAAAAATTATGGGATTTATGTGGTAAGGATATTTGAGAAGCTACCACTATTTGGTTGGAGAGAAGAATCTTTTCGGCATCTCTAAATGATACGAAAATTCGCCCGATATCCTTATGCAATAAGGTCTATAAGATTGTGTCTAAAGCTCTTGAAAATATATTGAAGGCTCTGTTAGATAAATACATGGTAGAGGAACAACCAGAGTTTGTGGAGGGTCGTTATATCCTTGATAATGTTATGATTGCTATAAAGGTTATCCATGCCCTCAAACGCATAACTAAAGGTAGTAAGGCCCATCTAGCTCTTAAGGTTGATATTAACAAGGCGTATGATAGAGTGGATTAATGTTTCTTGAGAGGTGTTCTCCTTAGGATGGGCTTTGCAGATTGGTGGATTCATTAGGTTATGATGTGCGTTACTTCAGTGCACTATAATGTTCTCGTTAATTCAGGTTGATTGGGAACAATTGAACCAGTAAGAGGTCTGAGGCAAGGGGACCCTTTGTCTCTTCACCTCTTTATTCTAGTCTCGAAAGGACTTACAACTCTTATTAAGAGAGCAATGACGAGTGAGGATATTCATGGGATCCAAATCTGCATATGGGAACCTAGTGTGTGCAACCTTCTTTTTGTTGACATTTGTTTTTTTATTTTGCAGAGCCAATCTATCCTAAGTTAGAAATCTTAAGAAAATACTCAACACTTATGCATAAGCTTTAGGACAAGAGATTAATTTGACTAAATCTGAAGAGTTTTGTACAAAAATATTCCAAATAGGTCCTCGTGGCCTTCAGCTAGAGCAACAACAAGAGTTGTATGAGAGGTGGTGGGGTATCTGCAAGGTACTCCAATGCTCAAGTAAGTTTCAATAGGAGGAATAAAGCAAGACAAAAGTGTTATAAAAGTGTAGAATTAGGTAATATATAATTGAATACCCGACTCTCGAAGGGTGGAAGGTATTTATAAGGGCATGTGGCCGAGATATGCGGCGCATGGTCTGCAACTGGGTCAAACTATTCAATGAGTTTCATAGGGGCAGTTGGTTGCGTGATAACAGTCAAGCGTGTGAAAGAGAGATCCCCAACGACTATAACTCAAACGACTATATTCCTTATTGGTTTATGCCCAAATATGGATTAGGCTGAGCCTTGTCCAATTGTTAGGCATCTTCCAGTCCAGTCCAGAACAGGAGCCCCACAAGTCGTTGCCCTTGTCTGTAGGGTAATGACTTAGGTTAGCCTGGTAGTAAGTAGCGTGGCGGGGATGTTCAAATGTGGCCGACAAAAGAGGCA
This sequence comes from Lathyrus aphaca, assembly GCA_963966055.1. Lineage (NCBI taxonomy): Eukaryota > Viridiplantae > Streptophyta > Magnoliopsida > Fabales > Fabaceae > Lathyrus > Lathyrus aphaca. Next base: position 16,827,967 of record OZ014524.1, read on the forward strand.
TCAAAAGTTCGCGATCATGAGGTCATTTGAAACAAATTTTTTAGATGTCGGGAAGGAATACGCGGGGAAGTCATGGAGTTGCTTTACTTTGGGATACACAATTTGGGCTTGGGAAGGTGAAACGATTGGTATCCATCTGATACGTGTGACAATGCATTAATTACCTAGTTAACGCCTAGGGAATCTAGGCTAAGGTAATGATGGTTGTCTTTTGAGTTTCCCCATGCGAGCAAGAGTATTATAAAAGGGGCAACTTGGGTTCATTTGCGTACTTCACGCAAAATCTCCCATCTCACCGGATTCTCTGCTCTGCAATTCTTCCCCCACTGGAATTTCTGTCGTCGTAGCAACCTTTCATTTCTTCTCCGTCAATCTTCATCTTCTATGATGGATCAAGGTAAGATCTTGATCTTCCTCCTTTGAATTTCTGTAATTTTAGATGATCATTCATGGATTTTCATGAATTTTTGGATGAAGTTCACGTGTTCTTCAAAAAACACATGAATTTTCTGGAAATTTCATGAAGATCATGAAGAATGTGTAAACACTAGGTTTAGCGTAAAAGACCATAGTTATATCTTTGTAGAATGTTGGTTAGAGATATTTATTGTTTGTAGTCGGGCATCAGGCCTTTGTCGAGGACAAATATGTATATAGGGGTTTCTCCCCGTTAATATATCTAGAGTTTTTCAGCCGAGGAGAATTCCTCTAGCGCGAGGACGATCTGGATACATCGAAATTGCTCCCTTGCAACCCTATTTTGGATAAAGGGTTGATTCGAAGATACATCTTCAATCTTAGCGTCGCCTTTTCACTTGACAATCGTCGAGGAGGATGGTGATTGGGTTGTTGGTGACGTTGTTGAGCTGAGTAGCCATGAAGAAGAAAAGAAAGTATAAAATCTTTGATCTTGGGTTGAAAGATGGGATTTTGTTTCAAGAAAGATAGGGGAGTTGTATTCCCACAAACGACGCCACTGTACAAAAATATTCCGAACAAGTCCTCGTGGCCTTCAACCGGGGCATCAAAAATAGTTGTATGAGAGGTGGTAGGGTACCTGCAAGGTACTCCGACGCTCATGTAAGTTTCAATAGGAGGATCATAGCAAGACAAAAGTGTTAGAAAAATGTAGAATTAGGTAAGATAAAATTGAATAACTGATCCTCCAAGGGATAAGGGTATTTATAAGGGCATATGCCTGAGATATGCAGGCGCGTGGTCCGCGACTGGGTCCAGTTATTCTGTGAGTTTCAAAGAGGCGGTTGGTTGCGAGATAGCAGTCAAGCGCGTGAGGGAGAGATCTCCAACGACTATAACTCTAACAGCTATATTCCTTATTGGGATGTGTCAAAATATGGATTAGGTTGGGCCTTGTCTAATTGCTGGGCATCTTCCAGTGCAGTCTAGAACAAGTTCTTTAGCCGAAATATTAGTAATCCAGCTAAGGATGACCTTGCTAGCATTATGGGTGTTTGTCATGTGATGAGAACTAGAAAGTATTTAGAAACACCGTCAATGATTGGTAGGAGCAAGAAGGAAATTTTTTCCTTTATCATAGATCGCATTTGAAAGAAAATGAACTCCTGGAAAGGTAGACCAATGTCAAAGGTAGAAAAAGAAGTCATGATTAAATCGGTCCTTCAAGTTATTCCTTCTTACATCATGAGTATCTTTATTCTCCCAAATGTTGTGTGTAATGATATTAAGAAGATGCTAAATTCATTATGATGGGGAGGAGGCAATAATAATAGGGATATTCATTGGATGTCATGGGGGAAGCTGGCTTGTACTAAGAAGGAAGGTGGGTTGAGATTTAGAGACTTTAAAGCCTTCGATATGTCCATGGTAGCCAAACAAGGTTGGAATTTGATGTCAAAACCCCATACTCTTGTAGCAAGTATCTTCAAGGCAAGGTATTTCCCTAAAATGTCTTTATTTGATGATAATCTTATTTTTAATCCTAACTTTGTGTGGAGGAGTATTTGGAAGGCGAATGAAGTATTGTCTATAGGATGTAGATGAAATATTGGAGATGGTAGACACATTAAGGCCATGAATGAGCCCTGACTTCGGGGTAAAAAAGAAGGATGTCTAAGTGGCCCTTGCAAGTAAGGTGTGTATAGTACTACTGTTAAAGATCTTATGTTGCCTAGTGTTAAATAGTGGGATATGTAGGTAATAAGAGAGTTATTTGACTTTGCAGATGCTAAGGAAATCTTACGGGTGCCACATGGAAGGAAGATGTTAAGGATGCTAAGGAAATCTTACCGGGTGAGTCGAAAAAATGTCTCTTCCCGTGACTTCATCGACACAAGTTCGATATCGGTACACATGCTTGTTATCATCCAACAATTTCAATAGTTGTTATATCTCTGATTTGTCTTCCCTAATAACTTTGTTATTACGGTACTGAATGTTATATACTTTCCTAATATTTGAATTACATTCGGGTTCCTTCCGTTTCAAAGTGGACAAGATTCAAGGTCAAATCATTGATGCATGTTTTCTCTTCCGGTTTGATGCGAAAACCACTAGGATGACCTTGTAACTTTGAGCACATTTCATGGTTATGCGAACCACAAACAACACTAAATTTCCACTTCTTGCTAGCCAACATTTAACCACGAATTTTAAAATGACACTCGCATATTCTATTACCAGTGTCGTCTCTTTTAAACCTCCACAGTGGAACTTGATATAACTTGATTCTTTCACACAACAAGGTTACAAAAGGATTTCTTTTTTCCGATCCATTATCTGATCTTCCAATAACCACACCAAAACCAAGTGTAGTTGCCATCATATGAATGCATTTGATCATGCTTTCACGATCATCAAAGCATTGCTTGTGATTAAAGTTACCGCCGACTTCTTCCATCTTCACAATAACCCCTGGTACATTTAGAACACTAACGTTTAAAGAAACTAATTCTTTTGAGATGTTGTCCGGGTGCACCATATCTATTATAAAGAATAAGAAAAATTAACAAAACTCAAAAAATTGCAGCAGACAATAAAAATAGAAGTAACAACGAATGTTCCGTAGATATACCTGCATAACTGTTCTTCATGAACATGTTCCGCTTATGTACTTGCCGAAGTAACGTAACCTTTTCTTTAAATAAAAAATTGATGATCAATGTGAACAATGTAGCGGACAAAGTTAGATTTTTACCTGAAATTCGCTTTTCACTTGCTCCCTTTGATTTTTTGCACCAAAAAAGATTGAGTTTTGGAGTAAAAAATGGAGTGGATGATATAGGGCTTTCTAGTTGTTGAAGGTCGGAGAAGAAGAAGCAAGCTACAATGGGAGAAGTGATCATGCAGATTAAAATTATAGCAGAAAGTTTTGCAGATACATACGAAAACATCCAAAATTTTAAACATAAATGATGCGTCCGGATATATACTAGCGGAAGTTGAGGACATTTTCAAAATTTCGTCAGATGACTAAAAGAGTCGTGGAGTGAATTGGGAAATTCTCTGGAAAAAAACTAAACAATTTTTTTTATTTAAAGTAAGATAATAATTTCCAAATACGGTGTTCAAATATCTAATTCAAATCTTACTCGTATGAGTTAATTGACATATCCTCTCTTATCAATAAAAAAAAGTTTTGTTAATTTAATTGTGTTTTAAAATGTTAGTAAAGAAAGTCTATTTTAAAGAAAACAGAATTTTAATATGTGCCCAATCCAATGACAGTGTTGATAAATGATAATTCTATTTATATCTCTTATTTTCTTTTATTTACAAAAAAAACAACAATAAAGAAGACGGTAGAAGAATGGATATGGATCGGTCAAAGTGAACATGGGTTGCATGGCATGGAGGTATGTTGCCACGTAAATGCAAAAAGACACTCGTCCAATTTACAAGGCCAAATGAAAATCTACATAATACACGCCGAGTAATGGGTGTGGCTTCATCTTTGTGGTCTCAAATGTGAGAGGAGCATTGAAACATTCAACATCAGAAATGCAAAAACAGGTTGAGGAAGAGAAAAAACTGGGGGAAGGACCTCTAATATCAAGGATGGAGCCAGTGACAGAAGGTGCCTATGGTGGTGGAATGTACGGTACAGAGAAAGATCAACAAGAAGAAAAACAAACAAAACCGCCGGCAAGTGATACTCAAAGTGCTGATGGACCAGTTGATAAGAATACCATGAAGCCTAAACATAATCCTCCTCCTTCATCTGGGGATCGTGATATCGATATCACTGGCCAATCCTATATTCAGTAACAAAATATATGTAAATACTGTTGTTGACATGTTGTATTTCCTTTTGTTGGTTTATTTTCTATTTTGCATATATCTCATGGTGGATCCAGTTCTCTCGTAATGTTTATGAGAATTTGCTATCTTTTCTTTTATCAATGGTTATTTTCAAAACAATCAGAGGGTTAAGGATCTAGTTAAATGATGTAGCACTAACTTAACATTTAATATTCAGTTTTGGATTTCTCATCCGAAACAAATCTATTTTACTTATTCAAATCTTTTCTCTCTCATACTAAAAGACCAACAACAATTGTATTCCATGTTGAGTATTAGCTGGTATTTAGGCTTTGTAATTCTTGTTTGTAGTCTATACAAGACATACTATTGTTAATGTAATTGTTAGTGGATTACTTTTTACATAACAAGTGGTATTTTGGATTGGGGAGTGGTTGATCAATCGTTAACATAATTGTTAATGTATTTCGGATTGGGGAGTGGTTGGTCAATTTATTAGTGAGAGGGATATTTTAAATCTGTATTTGGTTGTGAATACTTCTAATTGGGGTCCTAAATCTTTTATATTATATTCAATAATGAGTGATTCAATAGTAAGAGTTTAATACCTTTCATTGAAGAGGAATGAAACAAGTTTAGAGTTCAGGGGAGGAGTGTTGTTTTTGGCAAATATGATTTGTTAAACTCTTTCATTGAAGAGGAATGAAACAAGTTTAGAGTTCAGGGGAGGAGTGTTGTTTTTGGCAAATATGATTTGGAAATAGGGGAGGAGTGATTATTTTCTAAAGGAAAAATTTAGAATACTTAAAAAAAAGTTTTAGAAAGTGGAATAAGAAGGTTTTGGCACATATAATTTGGAAGTGGATGCTTGTGGTGAAGAGATTAATGTAGGGGATTTGGAGGTCGAATCTTTAGATGGTCCTTTGTCGGAGGAGATAGTGAAGTCGGGGAAGGAGGTTAGTAGTAGGTTTTGGATGAATTTGAGAATCAAGAGACATTTTTATCTAAAAGACGAGATTTAAGTGGCTTAATGATGGTGATAAAAATAGTAAATATTTTTATCTTTATGAAAGATAGAAGAAGACTTAACTATATGGGTTTCATGGGGAAGGAGGTTAGTAGTAGGTTTTGGATGAATTTGAGAATCTCTTAATCAAGAGACATTTTTATCTAAAAGGCGAGATTTAAGTGGCTTAATGATGATGATAAAAATAGTAAATATTTTTATTGTTATGAAAGATAAAAGAAGACCTAACTATATAGGTTTCATCAATTCTAATAGAGGAGTGTTGGTTTCGGTGGAGGAAGTAAAAAAGGAAGTTAAAAATCATTTTGCATTGAAGTTTAATGAATCAAATTTGAATAGACTTTTGTTGGAAGGAGTTTCTTTTAATTCTCTTATTTGAGAAAAAGAGTCTTGAGATACCTTTTTTAGAGGAGGAGATTAAGAATGCGGTTTGGGGTTTCGAAGGTTCAAAGTTTTTCTTTCTTATTCATAAAAAAGTGTTGGGAAATTCTTAAAAGGGATTTTGTTTCTGCTTCTTCAATGAATTCCATAGTGGAGTGATTCTTTCTAAGAGCATTGTGTCTTTCTTTTTTATCTTGATTCTTAAAAAAGATAATCCTTTGTGCCTTAATTGTAGACCTATTTGTTTAGTAGGTTGTTTGTATAAGGCCTTGGCTAAACTTTTGGCGTCTAAAGTTTTTCTTTCTTATTCATAAAAAAGTGTTGGGAAATCCTTAAAAGGGATTTTGTTTCTGCTTCTTCAATGAATTCCATAGTGGAGTGATTCTTTCTAAGAGCATTGTGTCTTTCTTTTTTATCTTGATTCTTAAAAAAGATAATCCTTTGTGCCTTAATTGTAGACCTATTTGTTTAGTAGGTTGTTTGTATAAGGTCTTGGCTAAACTTTTGGCGTCTAGGTTGAAGAAGGTTTTGAATTCTATTATTTTTAGTTGCCAAAGCGCTGTTGTTCCTAGTAGATAACTTCTCGATGGTATTTTGGTGGCCAATGAAGTGGTGGATTTTGCTAGTAAGGAAAAGAAGGTAGTTTTTATTTTTAAAGTAGATTTTGAGAAGACATATGATATGGTTAGTTGGAACTTTCTAAGATACATGATGAGAAGGTTGGAGTTTGAGAATCAATGGATGAGTTGGATTGGCAATGATTTTTAATAGTATGATGTCAGTTTTGGTTAACGGAAGTCCGACGAAGGAATTTGAAGTTAAGAGAGGTTTGAGACAAGGAGACCCTCTATCACGTTTTTTTTCATTATAGTGACGAAAGGTCTAACGAGTTTGGTTAAGAACTCGGTGAGGTTGGGTGAATTCACGGGTGTCAATATTAAATCAAAGTGTTTCATAGATATTCTACAATTTGAGGATGACACTCTTTTGATTGGTGACGGAAGTTGGAGACATTTTTGGACGATCAAAGCGGGTTTAAACTTGTCTCGGGTCTTGGAATTAATTTCCATAAAATTAAGTTGATTGGAATAAATGTTTCACAATCTTGTCTTGAAGCCACGACATTATTCTTGGCTTGTAGGATCGAGAATAAAGATTTTCATTTTCTTGATATACCGATCGGTTACAATCCTAGAAGGTTATCTACATGGACCCATTTTCTTTTGAAGTTGGAAAGAAGACTTTCAAGTTGGCAAACTAGGTTTTTGAGCTTTGGTGGGAGATTAACTCTTCTTAAATTAGTACTTACTATTTTACCCATTTTCCAATTATCTTTCTACAAAGTTCCGATGAAGGTTAGGAAGGAGAGTAGTAAGCTTCAAAGTGGTTTTCTTTGGGGTAGCTACAAGGAAAAAAGAAGAGTGCATTTGATTAATTGAGATTTTCTTTGCCTTCCTAAGGAGAGTGGTGGTTTAAATTTGAACAGGATTGAAGATTTTAATGTAGCTTTACTTCAGAAATGGAGGTAGAGGATTTTAAGTGGATCAGATGAGCTTTGGTTCAAAATGTTGAAAGGTAGATATGGTGATATTTGTCTTTATGTTTCGGGGAGTAATTTAATCCAGTCTAATTGGACTTCGTGTTCATCGTGGTGGATGAACCTTATTTCCATTAATAATTGTAAATTTGAGGTGGGAAATGATTTTAACACTCCTTTTTGGAAAGTAAATTGGTCGGGTAAAGGAAGGTTTGATAAATTTTTTCGGAGTTATTCTCTTGTTCCTCTCTTAAAGATGTTTCGGTGGGAAGTTTGGGAGATTGGGTGGGAGGGATGTGGAAGTGGGAGATTCTGGAGTTAAGTCTCATTTGCATGGAAATTATCCAGCCACAACTATAGCAATAGAGGAGGGGTCGAGCGATTTTTCTAACAATTTTGTTTTTGCAGGTACTGATGGTTCTAATAATATTGTCACTACTAACTTGGGTTTTGGAGTCTCTGATAATGTTCAACTTTTATCGGATCAAGATAGGTCATGTAGATCATTTTGGGTTAAAAAAAGTTAAACTTTGACTTTTTGGTCCAGATGGAAATTACACTAGATACCCATGGTTTTCTATTTTTTGACTGAACATCCTCTGAGGTATTTTGACCTTATGAATGGACTTTCATGATGTATATGAGCTATTTAAACCATTCCCTATGGTATATGCTCTTGTCCAGATGAAAATCTTGACTTTTGGTTCCCCGATTAGTCAGAAACCCTAATCTGGGCACTGTGAAACCCTAATCTTGTTGTCTTTGATCTATGCACATTTTGTACTTGTAAATGGATTGTCAAAGTCATGTCAACATTCATGATGATGTATGGAGGTATTGGCTCCTTTCTCTATGAAAAATTTCATTTGGAGGGCATCAGTTGACTGAAACCCTAATTGGTGATTGTGATGGCTCGGGGCCCAGATCACTGAAATTTTTGCACAGTCTTTGAAAGGTTTTCATCATTTGAGATTACTTACCCCTTTAATTGGTGATTGAAAGGTTTAAAATCTTATGCATTAATGATTGTTCCTTTGCCTGGATCCTCTGAGGGACCCTAGAATCCTGATTTATTGCGGGGATATTGTTCAAGTTAGTCTGACACAATCCTTTGGTCAGTAGATTTCCTTTGATGAAGCATATATCTTAGGGTCAAAATTTAGGGTATGACAGTTGGGAAATAAGGAGTGGTTCTTTGATTTTGATGAGAAATCCAGAGAATCTGCGAGGCTCAAAAATAATTGCAAGTGTTAGGAAACTGCAACAAAGGCATCTCATAATTCTATTAAAAAGTGATGTATGTCAATTGTTTCACGAAGATAAGGATCAAAGCATCTGTGATCGTGCATAAATGTCTTAAAGTCACCACTCTAGATGAAACCTGTCTGCGGCATAATAAATATGGTCACCTCAACATCAAATGTTTGAAGTCTCTAAAAAAGATAGATGGTTAAAAGTTTGTCGGACCTGGAGGACCTTGATGACAAATATATTGATTGCTTGGTTGGCAAGCAACACAAAGATTACATTCCAAAATAAGCTAGATGGAGAGATTTTAATAAAAAGTTTGAATTAGTTTATTATGACATATGTGGATCCATCAATCCTCAGTCAAATGGTGGAAACAGGTACTTTATTACCTTCACTCATGATCATACTAGAAAAATATGGATTTATTTCTTGTGAAAAAGCCAGGTGCATTTGATGTTCTTAAAAGGTTTAATTTTCTAGTTGAAAATGAATATAGCTTTTTAATTTGTTGTCTTATAACTGATAGGGGAGATGAATTCACATCATATGAGTGTGATGATTTATTTAGCTCTCATGGTGTGAAAATGCAGTTAAATGTAGCCTATAATCCTTAACAAAATGGGGTATCTGAGAGGAAAAACAGAACATTGTTAAATATGGTTAGAAGCATGATGTCTGCTAAAGGTGTACCTAAGAAATTATGGTATAAAGTTGTAAATTGGGCCACATATGTTATGAATAGATTCCCTACACATGTTGTTAAGGACCTTACCCTAGAACAAGCTTAGAGTTGAGTCTAGCCTTATGTGCATAATTTTAGAATTTTTGGGTGTTTGGCTTATGTTCATGTGCCTGATTCTCACAAGAAAAAGCTGAATGGTAAAAGCATCAAGTGTGTCCTTCAGATGGATGCCACAAAGTGCCTGAAATTATTTTATTTGTATGATACCATGTCATTTGACTTGCATTTTGTATTGAAGAAAACATTCTTTACAAGTTTGATATTATTGGCAAATAAAACATGGACTTCATTACTACACATTTTTGCTTACGATTAATGGTTTTACTGTGAACTTGATACCTTGGACTCTTACAAAATTTACATTCCTTCAATGCTCCATTATTAGTACCAAACTTATTGTCATAAAATAACATACAACCTCTAATGCAACAACAATATTTCTTAGTTTTAAACCCAACTTCGACATCAACCTCTTTGTATCATAAAAATTTACAGGAAAGTTATCTTTCATAGGAGTCGCATCCAACACCATTTTTTAAAGAATTCCAAACACTGATCAAGAACATTTCAATTTGACTTGGCGGACAATAATCTCACACACATTGATAATTTTGACTCTAACTACCCCTCAAACAACGATGTATTCATTTCCTTCAATAAATGATAAAGTTTTTGCGCTTTCTCATTGCATAACTCTTCTCCAACAAAATCTTGAAGTTCATCATAAGTAATGTTCACCCCAAAAGCCTCGTTAACCATGTCATTGATCAGATTAAATTGTTCCTCATATTCATTATATGATTTAGTGTTTCAAGCATGTGTATTGGTAGTCTTTGGGATGTTATTCAACAGTTCTTCTCCATTATATTTTCAAACCAAATTATTTTTAATGAAACTTTTTCTCTTCAAATGACATTCTACTTCATTTAGATCACTAATTATAGGTCTACATTCACATTTAAGACAATATCTTTCACTTCGACAACATTCTTGAGCAAATGTGCACGTGATAAACTCTTTAACTCCTTTCTCAATTTTTTTTAAGTCTGCATCTTCCTGGATGCGTTCTATTGCATCTCCAACTACAATCGTACTGAAATATTCCATATTGCACATTTACAAAACTGTTGTCATTTTAATTACAAAAGTGATTTTAATCTATCGACCAATTCAGGAAATTTCGGTCGAACATTAACTGGGTTCTAATCCTTCAGAGTCTAAGTCTTCGGAGGATGAATTTCTTCAGAGTCTAGTCTTCAAAAGTTGACATTCTTTAGAGTCTAAGTCTCCAGAATCTAGTTTTGATCCTTCAGATTTTGGAACTTTTATCTTCTCTTTAAATGTTCGTTTTTAGTATAGAAATTAACTTTTTATCATAATTTTTAGTCTATGGTCATAAGCAATTGATCATATGTTAGTAGACCCAATTGTTCTTTAAATACATCGTTATCATCAAAATCTTAGAGATATGATACATGTTGAGAAATAAGTGAATTATGTTGGAAAACAAGTGTGAGTTATAAATCTCATATTGCTTAGTAAACAGAAAGTTGAACACTTTATAAGTGAGAAGACTCATACACCTATCACCTTAAGGTTTTGGATGAATATATAGTGTTTCTCTCACTTGTTTGGGTAAATCGGATGAATATATAGTGTTTCTTTCACTTGTTTGGGTAAATCTTTAATCTTTAGGTGAATGTTTGATCCAATATTCCAATGTGAAGTTTCCCTCTTATTATGTTCCAACATGATGTTCATTATTTTTTTTTAAATACTTTCCATCATGAATATCACATCGCACTTGTCATTTTTATGAACCTGAGTTTCAGGTGGCAAAATCATATCACTCGGATTTTTTTTTCTTGTAGTGATATATAATCCCTAACACGCCTCGTTTACGAGTATTATGTCACTCTTAATCTTACTACCACTTCTCTATCATTTCATTGACTCGTATTGAAATATAAATCTTACAAATCTACCCATTCCGCCATGTCTGAAGTGTTCACCGTCACACCAAAACAACTCATTTCTCCTACATCTCCTATTCCTGGTTCCACTAGTCAACATGTAGTTTATTATTATTGATAATACTATACAGACAGTTTATTATTATTATTATTGGTAATAACATACAGAATAAATAGTGGTTTTGTACAACCTGGATTTCTGAAGGACAAGAAACCAACTGTTTCAATAAGTGTCTAGTTTGAGAACATACAAGAGCACAACCAGCAATTCTTAACATTGTTTGTCCTTTGATAGTTTTGTCTTTGCTTAACAACAACCGAGTCGTTAATACCAGCAGTCTTAGCAATGATCAAAGCACATATGAACATGATTGTTGGCATTATGTTCACTAATACTACTTGCACATCGAAAATGCTTTTTCAATAAGTCTACAGCCTGGATGCGAGTAATAATTTATTCAAAGCCGAGTTTTGATTTCTACAAAATCTTCTTAGAATGACTCATCTATTCTTGATTTCCACATAAGTATCTTCTTAGAAATTATAAATGAATCGATCTAATTTTCAGTTCCAAGTATTGAAAATGTAGCATCTCTGTATTTTACAACTCACACGCGTTATTATCACTATTATTTTGACTCATCACACGCTTTAAATTAATGTTAAGAAATGAAGAAACAGTACCTAAAAACCAGAAAGCTATGATACTTAAAGATTCCAATTCAGATGTTACAGAACAAACCACGCCGAAACACGCGGTTACTATTATCTCAAATCTCAATCACATGTTTAATTTTAATAATTAAAACAACACATTATTAATATTTCACACAAAAAGTTTCTATACTTAATGCAAAAAGCTGGCTCCTATGTCCTCACTCATTCGTGTGCATGTGCCAAATATGCATATAAATATGAAACCTCTTCATAAAATTTCTCTATCTCTTCCTCTTAGCAATTCTTCTTCAAAACCAAATTTCAATTAAAAATGGTAGGTGTTTTTCGTCGTTCAGTTTCATTTCCAAACAAAAATCCTAACCGTCCATCACAAAAGCCATCAATATCACACCACATAAGATCCATAAGTCTTCCCTGCAGATCTCATCCGTTGATTTCTCAGATCAAGGATGAGATCAACGGTCTCAGATCCTGGACTAATTCTACGAAATCCAATCCATTAACATCCAAAAAACTATCCAACGGTTTAACACTTCTCAAACAAACACATGAAACTTTTCAAGACATTCTCCAACTTCCTCAAACACAAGAGTCTCTTCGTTACCATCCTGTTTGGGTCGAGAAGCTTCTAGAATATTCTCTCCGCTTCGTCGACGCTTACGGAATGTTCCAAACGTCGATTTTATCCTTAAAAGAAGAACATTCCTCGGTTCAAATCGCGATAAGGAAACGAGATGAATCAAAACTAGTTATATATTTGAAAAATAAGAAGAAATTGAGTAAGGAAATAGAGAAGCTAGTTTCGGGGATCAGATGTGTGGATTTCGGTGTTACACATCAACAACTGAATGTTCCTGTTTGTTCTTCTTCTACAACAACGTCGTTGTTGTCGGTTGCAGATAGTGTTGAACTTGGAGGTGTGATTGAAGATGTTATGAGTTTAACTGTTTCGGTTTCTGTTGCGGTTTTTAACAGCGTAGCAATGTCGTTTGGTTCTCGGAGATTTTCGTGGGTGAAAATGGTGAGAAAAGGTGGGAGTTACAAGGAATGTGAAGGGATTGAAGAAATTGAGAAGCAGTTGAATGAGGTTGAGAATATTGGGAATTTGAAAAAGAAAGGAGATGAACAAGTGAGATCGGTTTTGAAGAGAATGCGTGAATTAGAAGAATGTATTTGCGGTGTTGAAAGTGTTAGTGAGAAAGTTTTCAGAGCTTTGATCAATTCTCGTGTTCTGCTTCTTAATACTCTTACCCAGGCGCACTAGATAGCTTCTTTCTTTCTTTTTTGTTAATTTTAATTAACCATATTCTTTTAATGAATTTTTTACTTATGTAAGTTTATAATACACCATACATGCAAATTATACATCGTTTTTTTTAATAGTACTCTATCTTGATGTTTGACATTAATACTAGTATTGTTAATTTGCTGTACATTTTGGTATATCATTCAAAATTTGAAAACTAGCGAGAGCAATTTCATTAGTTTTTTTTCTCACTGTAATAAATTTAATATGAGAATTCCTAAATAAAATAGCTAACAAGCGACTATAATCCTTAATGATGGCACGAAAATTCGAATCATTTGGATGTTGAATGTTCACGCTATCCACTACACTTTTAGCATCCAACTCAAAATTCACATTGTCCAGGCCTAAGGTTTGTTCCATTTAAGCCGCTCAGTTGAAGGTTTGTTCCACTTGATATTATTTACCACTTGAGTTTGGATTGTAAGACTCGGTCTGAAATTTGGGGAGTCTTCGATATGGTTTCAGATAAAATTATTCCTGCATTTTCAAATACTCCACAACATAGTTGGGAATACAGCTCGTTGATCTAGATTTGATCTATGTAAAAAGGAAAAGATTAAAGTGGCAAAATTAACTTCATTATTCATCAACTATTGCAACCTAGGCCAGTCACCCATTTTTCCCAACACTCGATGCTCTTCGAACACTGAAGGAACAAATGCTTAAAATTCTCATATCCTTCCCCTCAGTCACCATAATTAGTGAGGCAATCAAAACATTTGTCTTAAATCTCATTCTAGTTTGGTGCACAATTCCTGCAAAGATGCCACAGAGAATTTTTTATCCTTGGAGGGATCTTTAAGTTCCAAATCAAATTCCACCTATTTTAATCCTAAGATGAAAGGTATTAATGGTCTCATTAATGCAGAAACGATAAACACTACGCACATAGAATCTACCATTCTTTTCTAACTTTCAAAGTAACTTATCCACTTGGACCGCCTCAAATAACGGAGTATTGAGAACCTTATATGCAACTCCCTCCCCTAAAAGAGAATAAATCAAGTTTGAATTCCATTGGTTTCAACAAATTCGTGTTGTAAGATTATCCAAGGAAGACCCACCATGAAGCCACTTTTGACCTCAGACCGGGATACTCTCTCCCAACCCAATACTCCATTTATACCCTCCTCTTACCACAAACTTCGAACTCCAGATACTCCGCCACACATAGTTGGGATTGTGCCCAATATTAGAATCAAGAAAATCGCAATTGGGAAAGTACCTTGCCTTGTATAAACGAGTAACCAAGTTGTCAGGCTTGATCATAAAGCTCCAGGCTTGTTGTTCGCTGTGATTTCTGACGAACAACCTCTGGTTAACCAATCTCTTATAAAACTGGGTTACTTGCAGGACAAACCAAACAAGTCCTAGGACACATGTGCAATTGGTTGTCGAATTACTCTTAGTGTTGATAATTGTTTGTGGTTTGTTTTGTTAATGATGTAAAAATATTGTGTTTTGAATGTAAAGAGTAAAGTAAAGTAAAAGTTGAACAAAAGTAAGAAAATGGCAGAAAGAGTATAAAATTTGCAGGAATATAAAGAAACTGAAAGTAAAGTAATTTGACGAAACAAAACTAATAATTTAAATAACTTGAAAGAAAATGGTGTTCAACACATACATTTTTCCAAATATCAGACTCATTTCTCTCACACTGGGTACTTAGAGTGTTTTACAGGATTATTGTACAAGTTTTCACACACAGAATTCTACAACAACTACCCTATTTATATACAGCAAAATAACTGCCTAGAACGGAACAATCCTAACTAAATGACAATGGTCAGCCTGCATGCATTCTTCTTTTCTAAAGCCTCCACGCGTCCAACTGCCAAAGGTTGCAACTTTTAAATTTGAATTCTTCCTCTTTGTGACGAAGTGTTGCATCTCTTCGTTTGTCGAATTGTCGAAGAATACAAAAACTCTTCAAACCTTACAAGATAATGCTTCTGTCGAAATGTTGAAAAACATACCAATTCTGTCAAATGTTGAACTACAAAAGGTTTCCAAACTTTGTTTGCTGGAACACTCTTTACATTTTTGTCGAAATACTTGAGCATCTGGTTTTGTCAGAAACTTCTGAATATCTTTACTTCTTTTCTCCTCTATCTGATGACTATTTCCTTAGCAAAAAAATGATTTTATATTCTAAATTCATGGTGTCGAAATTATGAGCCTACAAATTGCCCCCCAGCAAAGATGTTTCGACTAAACTCTGGAGAAAGCATCCTTTGCTGTCGAAATGACTCTGGCACCATGTCAGTTTCATTAATTGTAAAGTGACTTTGTTAAGTCCCAAGAAAACACCATGATTTCACTTTTTTCTGAAAAACGTCTCATCTAGCCATGTCTACACACGACCTTCCATAACCCTACAACCTAGCTAATCATGGGTTCTCACCAACTGTCAGTTTTTGATCATCACCGTTGATCAAGAGGACACGTCCCCCATGATCAAACTGAAACGTTTTCTTTTTCTTTTTTCATTTATTTTTTGCTTTATCATTTTATCCCTATAAATATCATTTTCTAAATCTTTTCACCTTTTACACTCTCAGACTTCTTCTTCTTTACCAAACAAAAATCTCCATTCCAACTCCATTAAACCTTCTGCAACTCCAGCTCTAATCTTCACTCAACAATGGCTCCCCCAAAGAATGTTGCTGACCACAGCGCCAAGAAAGCAAAAAAGACCACTGATCTTCCTCCTGATCACACGCTATCTGGGCCAATGCAAGTAAACCAGCAACAGTATATTCCAGAACCTCCAAACGAGAGGGAGAAAGCCAGCATCTACCGATCCCAGGTACTGATTCCTGTTTTAATTTCTGGGGTTTACCAAGCAATGTTAGGTCCACTTTCTGACCCTAATGCTGATCAAAATCACTTAAAGGACTTTTACCCTTCTTATTCTGCCTCAAAACCAATAGGTGCAAGTAAGAACCCTCAACCCACTGAAACATCCTCCAAAAAACCTAAAACCCCTTTAGCTTCGACAGACCTAGATTTGCCGTATTTAAATCAAAATAGGATCTTTAGGAGCCCTCCCTTAACAAAAGATCCTACGGATTATCTAGCCTGGCTAAGTAGAGTCGAAAAGGCTAAGAGAAAATTTTGGAAGGAAACAGGTATCTATGACCTAATTCAACTGTCGAAAGAAGGCCCACGTTACTGCCAGAACATGTTGCTGGCTTCCCTATACTTTTGGGACAGCACTTACAACAACTTTCACCTCCCCTGTGGGATGGTTACCCCAACCCTCTTCGACATAGCAGCCATTACAGGCCTTAGTCATATAGGCGAAATCTTCAATCCTGAACATCTAAACAAAGACCCTATAGGATTCGACACGAAGCATGCTGGTTATTCCTTATTTATTGCACATCATCAAGGCAAAGACACTGAAGAGGTCTCCGACAAAGAACATGTAGCTTTCCTCACTTTGTGGCTAGCAAAGTTTGTCTTCTGCACCAGATCCCTCCATGTTGCCAGAAGTTACATCACTATTGCCAACCAACTTCATGCTGGAGTTGCCTTTTGTCTAAGTGAAATGCTTCTGGCCAACCTTTATGAGTCTCTCAGCGAAAGTGTAAGCAACCTGAAGACTATCAAAGAGAAGGGAACCATCAGCCTGACAGGTCCTTTCTGGCTTCTACAACTGTGGCTGAATGCCACTTTCGAAACCTGCATTCCCATAAAGAACCTAGTAGACGAAGAGGAAGTAAATGATAGGCGTGTCGAATGGCCTAGGCTAGTCCAACTAACTCCAACTGATGAAGGGATAGGCCTTCGACAAGCCTTCACTAGCTATGTGATGATGTTTGCAAAATGTTACAAATTCACACCATCCATGGCACCCTTCGCCAACAGGACTGTAGGCCCTAAATGGTTCACCGGACAGCTCCCTGTAGAAAACCAGAAGGAAGAGGATTCCTACATATCCATCTGGGAATCATTCCTCATACCAATACATCTCTTCTCCCACCATAGCCTCAATAACACCAAGGTTTCCCTTATTGTCTATCAGCTTAACCTGGTGGCTAGACAATTTGGGCTAATCCAAACGAAAACAAAACCTATCTATCCCAAGATAGGTTCCATCTTGTTTTACAATTCCTTTCATAATTTCGAAAACAGTTTAGAATTGTATCACAAATTTTTCGACGCATCCTTGGAAGTCTACCCTGCAATTTTTCGACCAACCCACTTGTGCACTGAGGACTTCGACGTCTGGTGGAAAGAGTACTACCTCAACAAGTTCTTTGACGTAACAACTTTCACCACACTCCTGACGAATGCTTTTGCTTTTGTGCAGGATAAAAAGAAGAAAGGTACGGACAAACACATCAAAGAAATTCAAAAATTTCAAAAATATTTTGAAACTATTTACAGGCCAAATGATCTTCGTCGAACCATAGGCGAAGCAGCAGTGACTTTAAAGCAGAAATATTCAGAAAAAATGGATAAGTTGGAGTTGCCTCCATATATTCCATCACATGCACGCTACAATTTTGCTTACACCTCATTTCCTCCAAGGTTTCCCCCACTTCCTTCTGTAGAATTTGGTGTGGCCTTGTGCCCTCCATTCCCAGATTGGTTTGTGTGTGGGTCCGACTTAAAGCTGCTTCCGAGTCTAGCAAAAAACTTGCTGAACGTGTGGTTCCGACGAAGTATCATTTGGACAACTTCCCAGGGCACCTTCATATTGGAATAAAACACGTTAGCGTGGAATCTCCTATTCTTGAAGGTGTTGAAGAAATACAATCCCTCTTCTTATTTCTAACTCTTTATATTTTATATCCATGTTCATTCATTTTCTTTTCTTTCAGCTGTTAGAATAACTAGCAAGAAAACCCCTGGCGAAGGGACCTCTTCCAAACAGGTTGAAAAATCACCTGCAGCTGCTAAGAAGGTTTTGACACACAAAGGCATTCCACCTTTCTTGTATAAATTTTACCATTCTTAACACTGAACATATTTCTTTTTGTACACCTCAGGTAACACGCACGCCAGCCACCAAAAGGAAACAAGAAGAGAAGGAAGTGAGTGTCGAAGAATCTGAAGACGAATCTCCCGAGCCACAACCTCTCAAAAGGAACAAGGGTATGAGAATAAAAACAGTAGCATCCCAGAGATCTATTGTCAACAGAAGAACTCCCCCCACTAGTCTAATCACTAAAAATCACTCAAAAAATGAGAAGAGTGGGGATTCAAGCATCCACACTGAGATTCCTCAGGTATTCTCATTTCGACTGATAGTACTCAACATTTTTACTTGCATTGCTTCTTTACTTAATTTCCCTTTGTTGTTTACTCTAGGTTAATCTTGATGTCGAAGGGACTTCCAAAGTCCAGGAAACACTTATCCCTTCTGATTCTGAGAAGACTTTGGCTGAACGACTTCTGGAAGAGGCCACTCCAGATGCTGGTGCTTATGGACCTCAGACCTTCAGTGACTTCGACATCAGTGACCCAGAATCCTCCGACAATAATTCCCCTATTCGCCCAAAATTCACTGTGGAGGAAAAAATTGATCAAGATCAAGATGCACAATTGCAAGGACCAATTGATACAGCAGAAGCTGACAAGGAGGCTGTCGAAGAAGAAACAGATACGTCGAAGCAACCAGATAAAGCTTGCACCCTGGAGGAAGTGCCCAACCTATTCCTACTCCAAGAGAAACTCCCCTAAACACGGGTTCGACAAGCTTGTCTCATGAAGAAATTGAGAGTCTGAAGGTAAGAAAACCTCTAGAATATCTGAAGGCCCTTCTCAGCTCTCGATACAACTTTCAGGATTCTTCCTATAGCAGCTCGACAACTTCTGGAGCTACCTCTGAAGTTCAGCCAATTAGTGTTGTCATGGCTGAGATTAAGGCCAAAATCCTTGGGGTAGACTTATTTAAAGCTCTGGTCGAAAATCCTTCTGCCCAATATGATTTGAAGAAACTTCTGAAACAGGCTAATCTCTTGGAGGCTTCTGCTGAGGAAAGCCGTCTGGTAATGGATTTGATGTCTATGATTGACTCGGTGAGTACTGACTTACTTCGCCAAAAGGAATTTTCTCAGAGCATCACAACCAAGTCTGAAAAACAAGTCTCAGAGTAGAATGTTGTAGCTTCTTCGACTGAAAGAATCTCAGAGCTAAACAAACTTTCTGAAGACTACTCCAAAGCTGCTGCTGAATGCGAAAGTAAAATCCAGACTTACCAGGCTCAAATTGTCGAACTCCAGCAGAAGATCCTTCAAGAGAAAGAACGTCAAGCCAGTCTTCAACAACCCAACCAAGAGGAAATTGACAGAGAGCTTCAGAAGGGGCTTCAACATGCAGAAATAGCCCAGCAACTCAATAGAGAAATTGACGAACTGTCTGTTAGCAAAAGCCTCTGTGAACGTCGAATTCAACTTCAACAGAAGAAATTTGACGAACTCAAAGCAACTTTTCTTCAACAGTAGTTTGTAATAGAAATAGGTTTTTTCGTATTTGTTCTTCTTTGGCAGCCTTTCAAGGCTTTTTATATGTAATGTTACCCACGCCATCTGTTTGGTGAAGACAAGTTTTGCAATTTTATGAATTTACTCCATTTCTACCTTTATTTCTTGCAATATTGGCTTATATTTTTTCAAATACTTGCCATTTATTTTTAGTATCCTTTTATCTTTTCCTATTTCTTCAATTTCATATGCGCCATTTGAAAAAAACTCTTAAGATTTGGAAAGGTCCCTCCCACTTAGGAGACCATTTTCCCATTAATCTATCTTTCTTGTCCATGGGCAGAATCACCTTCCAAACAAGATCACCAACTAAAAAGGCTTTAAATTTTACTTTCTTATTGTAAAACTTTTCGACTCTTTCTTTCTGCCTCTTTATCAACTCTAAAGCACGCAACCTCTCCTCATCCACGTCAACTAACTCATCCATCATCATACTCCAATAAGTCTCAGATGGAATTTCATGATGCCTTTGAATTCGTATTGATTGTAAATGGATTTCAACTGGTAATACTGCATCATGCCCATAAGTTAACTTAAATGGGGTAGAATTAGTTGCCTCTTTAGGGGACGTTCGACAGGCCCAAAGAATTTGATCCAGAGTCTTGTGCCAATTCCTAGGTTTTTTACCCACATGCTTTTTTTATCAGATTTATCACCACTTTGTTGGCTGCTTCGACCTGCCCATTTGCTTGAGCATAATAGGGTGTCGAAGTTGATAACTTAAAACCTGTTTCTTTTGCAAATGTCTGCATGTTTTTTCTAGTAAACACAGATCCTTGATCAGTAGTTATGGTTTCTGGTATTCCAAACCTATAAATTATGTGTTTCTGGATGAATTCTATAACTGCTTCCTGATCTACATTCGTCAGTGGTATAGCTTCAATCCAATTTGTGAAATAGTCTACTCCAACCAAAATGTATTTTTGCCCCTTTGAAGAAGCTGGTCGAATTTCCCCAACTAAATCTAAAGCCCAACCTCTGAATGGCCAAGGCTTTATAATAGAGTGTAACTCATTTGCAGGCACATGAGGTATGCCTGCATGAATTTGGCATTCTTGACACCCTTTTGCAAATTCGACACAGTCCTTTAACATTGTTGGCCAATACATCCCTTGTCGAAATAGTAACCACTTCATCTTGTGACCTTCCTGGTGTGCACCACATGCACCACTGTGCACGTTTGACAAAGCTATATAAGCTTCAGTCTCACCTAAGCATTTTAGTAAGACTCCTTCTGCAGTCTTTTTAAATAGCTCATTTCCAAAGATTACATAGCTTAAAGCCCTATACTTTATCTTTCGTTCGACTGTCTGGTTTGGGTTTTGTAAATAATCCTTAATAGGTTTTCTCCAATCTCCTACCTCTGGATTATCTACATTAAAAATTTCAAAATTTTCTTCGTCACCATAACCCAGTCTTATTGTTTCCAAATCTGATGGGGACAATTTAGTAGACAATACTTTTCCTCTTACTTCGACAGCTTTCTCCAGATTTTCTTTCGACACTTTGTAGCCTGATGCCAGTTAAGCCAAGTCATTTGCTTCCTGATTTTCTAATCTAGGAATGTGTTTAAAGGCTGCACTGTCGAATTTCTTGAGGAGTCTATTGGCTATTACAAAGTACATGATCAAATTTTCTTTGACACATTTGTATTCTTTTGTCAATTGTTTTATTACCAACTCAGAGTCACCCATTATTTCGACTCTTGTTGCCCCCAATTCCAACAATATTTCAAGTCCAGCAATCAAAGCCTCATATTCTGCTTCATTATTTGAACACAAGCCTTCTACTTTGTACTTGAATTTTGTTGGAATTTTATTGGGAGAAATGATCAACACCCCAACACCAGTTCCATTCTTGTGACTGGAACCGTCGAAATATAATCTCCAAGGTTCTATTTCGACATATTTTATTTTACTTTCAATTATGGAGTGGTCAGCTATAAAATCAGCAACCACTTGTCCTTTGACAGCCTTTAGAGGCATATACTTTAAAGAATACTCAGTTAATGCCAAGGCCCATTTTCCAATTCGACTATGTAGAATGGATTTAGACAACATGTGTTTTATTACGTCGAAATGAGAGGATATATATACATCAATGGGTTTTATATAATGCTTTAACTTTGTACAAGAGAAATATACACATAAACATAGTTTTTCTATTATACTATATCTAGTTTCCGCATCATTTAAGACTCTGCTGAGATAATAGATGCCCCTTTCGACGCCATATTCATCTTCCTGACAAAGCATGCTTCCCAATGTTCTGTCAGATGCTGAGATGTAAAGCCTCATACTTCTTTTTTGACAAGGAGACATCAGAACTGGAGGACTGGCCAGATACTCTTTGATTTTGTTGAAAGCATCTTGTTGTTCTTGCCCCCACGTGAAATCTTCCTTCTTTAGTCAAAGTAGAGGCGAGAAAGCCTGTGTTTTTCCACTAAGGTTGGAGATGAATCTTCTAAGAAAGTTAATTTTCCCTAGTAGAGATTGCAATTCCTTCTTTGTCGATGGCGCTTTCGCTTCCATTATGGCTTTGGCTTTGTTCTCATTAATTTCAATCCCTTTCTTGTGGACCACAAAACCTAAGAAATCACCCGCCTGCACACCAAAAGCACATTTAAGGGGATTCATTTTTAAACCAAACTTCCTCATCCTTTCAAAGGATTGTCGAAGATGGTCAATATGGTTTGAGCCTGAAACAGACTTAATCACAATATCATCTATATAAATTTGCATAAATGTTTCAATGAAATCATGAAAAATAGAATTCATGGCCCTTTGATAGGTAGCTCCAGCATTCTTTAGACCAAAGAGCATGACTACCCATTCATATGTTCCTATTGCCCCTGGACAACGAAAAACTGTCTTTGGAACATCTTCTTCAGCAATAAAAATCTGGTTATAGCCAGAGTATCCATCAAGCATACTCAAATATTCCCAGGGCACCTTCATATTGGAATAGAACACGTTAGCGTGGAATCTCCTATTCTTGAAGGTGTTGAAGAAATACAATCCCTCTTCTTATTTCTAACTCTTTATATTTTATATCCATGTTCATTCATTTTCTTTTCTTTCAGCTGTTAGAATAACTAGCAAGAAAACCCCTGGCGAAGGGACCTCTTCCAAACAGGTTGAAAAATCACCTGCAGCTGCTAAGAAGGTTTTGACACACAAAGGCATTCCACCTTTCTTGTATAAATTTTACCATTCTTAACACTGAACATATTTCTTTTTGTACACCTCAGGTAACACGCACGCCAGCCACCAAAAGGAAACAAGAAGAGAAGGAAGTGAGTGTCGAAGAATCTGAAGACGAATCTCCCGAGCCACAACCTCTCAAAAGGAACAAGGGTATGAGAATAAAAACAGTAGCATCCCAGAGATCTATTGTCAATAGAAGAACTCCCCCCACTAGTCTAATCACTAAAACTCACTCAAAAAATGAGAAGAGTGGGGACTCAAGCATCCACACTGAGATTCCTCAGGTATTCTCATTTCGACTGATAGTACTCAACATTTTTACTTGCATTGCTTCTTTACTTAATTTCCCTTTGTTGTTTACTCTAGGTTAATCTTGATGTCGAAGGGACTTCCAAAGTCCAGGAAACACTTATCCCTTCTGATTCTGAGAAGACTTTGGCTGAACGACTTCTGGAAGAGGCCACTCCAGATGCTGGTGCTTATGGACCTCAGACCTTCAGTGACTTCGACATCAGTGACCCAGAATCCTCCGACAATAATTCCCCTATTCGCCCAAAATTCACTGTGGAGGAAAAAATTGATCAAGATCAAGATGCACAATTGCAAGGACCAATTGATACAGCAGAAGCTGACAAGGAGGCTGTCGAAGAAGAAACAGATACGTCGAAGCAACCAGATAAAGCTTGCACCTTGGAGGAAGTGCCAAACCTATTCCTACTCCAAGAGAAACTCCCCTAAACACGGGTTCGACAAGCTTGTCTCATGAAGAAATTGAGAGTCTGAAGGTAAGAAAACCTCTAGAATATCTGAAGGCCCTTCTCAGCTCTCGATACAACTTTCAGGATTCTTCCTATAGCAGCTCGACAACTTCTGGAGCTACCTCTGAAGTTCAGCCAATTAGTGTTGTCATGGCTGAGATTAAGGCCAAAATCCTTGGGGTAGACTTATTTAAAGCTCTGGTCGAAAATCCTTCTGCCCAATATGATTTGAAGAAACTTCTGAAACAGGCTAATCTCTTGGAGGCTTCTGCTGAGGAAAGCCGTCTGGTAATGGATTTGATGTCTATGATTGACTCGGTGAGTACTGACTTACTTCGCCAAAAGGAATTTTCTCAGAGCATCACAACCAAGTCTGAAAAACAAGTCTCAGAGTAGAATGTTGTAGCTTCTTCGACTGAAAGAATCTCAGAGCTAAACAAACTTTCTGAAGACTACTCCAAAGCTGCTGCTGAATGCGAAAGTAAAATCCAGACTTACCAGGCTCAAATTGTCGAACTCCAGCAGAAGATCCTTCAAGAGAAAGAACGTCAAGCCAGTCTTCAACAACCCAACCAAGAGGAAATTGACAGAGAGCTTCAGAAGGGGCTTCAACATGCAGAAATAGCCCAGCAACTCAATAGAGAAATTGACGAACTGTCTGTTAGCAAAAGCCTCTGTGAACGTCGAATTCAACTTCAACAGAAGAAATTTGACGAACTCAAAGCAACTTTTCTTCAACAGTAGTTTGTAATAGAAATAGGTTTTTTCGTATTTGTTCTTCTTTGGCAGCCTTTCAAGGCTTTTTATATGTAATGTTACCCACGCCATCTGTTTGGTGAAGACAAGTTTTGCAATTTTATGAATTTACTCCATTTCTACCTTTATTTCTTGCAATATTGGCTTATATTTTTTCAAATACTTGCCATTTATTTTTAGTATCCTTTTATCTTTTCCTATTTCTTCAATTTCATATGCGCCATTTGAAAAAAACTCTTAAGATTTGGAAAGGTCCCTCCCACTTAGGAGACCATTTTCCCATTAATCTATCTTTCTTGTCCATGGGCAGAATCACCTTCCAAACAAGATCACCAACTAAAAAGGCTTTAAATTTTACTTTCTTATTGTAAAACTTTTCGACTCTTTCTTTCTGCCTCTTTATCAACTCTAAAGCACGCAACCTCTCCTCATCCACGTCAACTAACTCATCCATCATCATACTCCAATAAGTCTCAGATGGAATTTCATGATGCCTTTGAATTCGTATTGATTGTAAATGGATTTCAACTGGTAATACTGCATCATGCCCATAAGTTAACTTAAATGGGGTAGAATTAGTTGCCTCTTTAGGGGACGTTCGACAGGCCCAAAGAATTTGATCCAGAGTCTTGTGCCAATTCCTAGGTTTTTTACCCACATGCTTTTTTTATCAGATTTATCACCACTTTGTTGGTTGCTTCGACCTGCCCATTTGCTTGAGCATAATAGGGTGTCGAAGTTGATAACTTAAAACCTGTTTCTTTTGCAAATGTCTGCATGTTTTTTCCAGTAAACACAGATCCTTGATCAGTAGTTATGGTTTCTGGTATTCCAAACCTATAAATTATGTGTTTCTGGATGAATTCTATAACTGCTTCCTGATCTACATTCGTCAGTGGTATAGCTTCAATCCAATTTGTGAAATAGTCTACTCCAACCAAAATGTATTTTTGCCCCTTTGAAGAAGCTGGTCGAATTTCCCCAACTAAATCTAAAGCCCAACCTCTGAATGGCCAAGGCTTTATAATAGAGTGTAACTCATTTGCAGGCACATGAGGTATGCCTGCATGAATTTGGCATTCTTGACACCCTTTTGCAAATTCGACACAGTCCTTTAACATTGTTGGCCAATACATCCCTTGTCGAAATAGTAACCACTTCATCTTGTGACCTTCCTGGTGTGCACCACATGCACCACTGTGCACGTTTGACAAAGCTATATAAGCTTCAGTCTCACCTAAGCATTTTAGTAAGACTCCTTCTGCAGTCTTTTTAAATAGCTCATTTCCAAAGATTACATAGCTTAAAGCATTATACTTTATCTTTCGTTCGACTGTCTGGTTTGGGTTTTGTAAATAATCCTTAATAGGTTTTCTCCAATCTCCTACCTCTGGATTATCTACATTAAAAATTTCAAAATTTTCTTCGTCACCATAACCCAGTCTTATTGTTTCCAAATCTGATGGGGACAATTTAGTAGACAATACTTTTCCTCTTACTTCGACAGCTTTCTCCAGATTTTCTTTCGACACTTTGTAGCCTGATGCCAGTTAAGCCAAGTCATTTGCTTCCTGATTTTCTAATCTAGGAATGTGTTTAAAGGCTGCACTGTCGAATTTCTTGAGGAGTCTATTGGCTATTACAAAGTACATGATCAAATTTTCTTTGACACATTTGTATTCTTTTGTCAATTGTTTTATTACCAACTCAGAGTCACCCATTATTTCGACTCTTGTTGCCCCCAATTCCAACAATATTTCAAGTCCAGCAATCAAAGCCTCATATTCTGCTTCATTATTTGAACACAAGCCTTCTACTTTGTACTTGAATTTTGTTGGAATTTTATTGGGAGAAATGATCAACACCCCAACACCAGTTCCATTCTTGTGACTGGAACCGTCGAAATATAATCTCCAAGGTTCTATTTCGACATATTTTATTTTACTTTCAATTATGGAGTGGTCAGCTATAAAATCAGCAACCACTTGTCCTTTGACAGCCTTTAGAGGCATATACTTTAAAGAATACTCAGTTAATGCCAAGGCCCATTTTCCAATTCGACTATGTAGAATGGATTTAGACAACATGTGTTTTATTACGTCGAAATGAGAGGATATATATACATCAATGGGTTTTATATAATGCTTTAACTTTGTACAAGAGAAATATACACATAAACATAGTTTTTCTATTATACTATATCTAGTTTCCGCATCATTTAAGACTCTGCTGAGATAATAGATGCCCCTTTCGACGCCATATTCATCTTCCTGACAAAGCATGCTTCCCAATGTTCTGTCAGATGCTGAGATGTAAAGCCTCATACTTCTTTTTTGACAAGGAGACATCAGAACTGGAGGACTGGCCAGATACTCTTTGATTTTGTTGAAAGCATCTTGTTGTTCTTGCCCCCACGTGAAATCTTCCTTCTTTAGTCAAAGTAGAGGCGAGAAAGCCTGTGTTTTTCCACTAAGGTTGGAGATGAATCTTCTAAGAAAGTTAATTTTCCCTAGTAGAGATTGCAATTCCTTCTTTGTCGATGGCGCTTTCGCTTCCATTATGGCTTTGGCTTTGTTCTCATTAATTTCAATCCCTTTCTTGTGGACCACAAAACCTAAGAAATCACCCGCCTGCACACCAAAAGCACATTTAAGGGGATTCATTTTTAAACCAAACTTCCTCATCCTTTCAAAGGATTGTCGAAGATGGTCAATATGGTTTGAGCCTGAAACAGACTTAATCACAATATCATCTATATAAATTTGCATAAATGTTTCAATGAAATCATGAAAAATAGAATTCATGGCCCTTTGATAGGTAGCTCCAGCATTCTTTAGACCAAAGAGCATGACTACCCATTCATATGTTCCTATTGCCCCTGGACAACGAAAAACTGTCTTTGGAACATCTTCTTCAGCAATAAAAATCTGGTTATAGCCAGAGTATCCATCAAGCATACTCAAATATTCATGGCCTGCTGCAGAATCTATAAGCATTTCTGCTACTGGCATAGGATATTCATCCTTAGGGGTAGCTGAGTTTAAATCTCTAAAATCAATGCACACCCTAAGCTTGCCATTTTTCTTAATCACAGGAACGATATTAGCAATCCATTCGACATACCTCGTTGTACGGATGAACTTGCATTTTAGAAGTCTTTCAACTTCCTCTTTAATTTTCGACAGGATTTCTGGTGCGAAGCGTCTGAGAGTTTGCTTTATTGGCTTTTTTCCCCTCCATTATTGGCAACTTCAATTTGACCAAGTTCTTGTCTAAACCAGGCATTTCGTCATAATCCCATGCGAAGCAGTCTTTAAACTCATTCAGCAATTGGATTATTTCGACCGTGAACTGAGGATCCATCCTGGCACTGATGTAAGTTGGCCTTTTCTCTGCCCCCAGTCCTAGATTGATTTCTTCTAAGGGATCTTGTGCCACCATTTTCATATTTGTTGGGGTTGGATCCTTTTCAAACCCCAGGGGTTCGTCATCATAAATGGCGTCAAGCCTTTGATTTTGCCATTCGCCATTAGAGTTTTCTTCAATACTTTGTTTTGTACATTGTTCCCCAATATCTTCTTGAGGATGTTGTTCTTCGACAGTTTGTGCATTGGCTTTAATAGCCATATTTTTTACTTCGGCCTCAAGGGCCGCTTTGAGTTGATTTTCGGCTATATAAGCCGTAATCCTTTCCATTGTTGATGCTTCAGTCATTTTCACTAAATTCACTTCCCCACCCAGTTGGATTGACATGAGTGGTTCCCCAAGTGTAATTTGTCTCTCCAATTATCTCTTTGTCCCACTGGAATCCATGCGTAGGGTGGAGATACATGGAACAGTATGCATTGTCGGAGGCTGTCAAGTCAAAACCAACAGGGTTGCAAGGTGCTATGTGAGCCAAGTTTTTGTCAAAGTTACGACTAGTGACATTGTTTACATCAGCCATGAAGTAACTTTGGTCTGCCTCTATGTTTTCGACGATCCCATCTAGCCTCCAAATTGCTATCCTCTGATGCATGGATGACGGTACAGCCCCAATCCCATGGATCCACTCTCTTCCTAGCAACAGATTGTAGTTTGCTTTTGATGCTATCACCACAAACATTATAGGCCTGGTAATGGTTCCTACAGTTAGGTTCAATTGTATCACCCTCAATGTTGTTCCTACCTTACCTTCATAGTTAGACAACACCATGTTGTGAGGTTTGGTGTCTGAGTCATCTTTTCCAATCCTCTTTATCATATAATGAGGGATTAGATTGACAACTACTCCCCCATCTATCAAAATCTTGTTCACACCCACATTCTCTACTTTCCCTTTTATAAACAAGGGTTTCAAATGGGCCTTCATTGCATCATCTGGCTTTTCAAAGAACGCATTCTGCTCTTCGACACAGCCATTGTTCATCACATAGTAACACACAGGCTTAAGCCTTATGCTGTCATCTGCCATATCATCCTCTTTGTCCTCCACTTCCATTGTCCTGTCATAATCTCTAGGCAATACCGAAACCACATTGCATGTTCCGTCGAAGGAAGCATCAGAATCTGACTTGAAGTCATCAGTTACTTCTTCATCTTCTGGCATTTTGCTGTTAGTCTTCGACATTTCTGTTATGTTACTAGATTTGTTTTTCTGAGGGGCTCTTCTTTTGCCAGAGATTCTCCTTTGCTTATTGCCTGTACAAACTTGCTTGACTCAGCTTTATTCTTATCATCCCTGTTCTGTTCTGCAGTTTCTTTTTCGGCTCTCTTCTACCTTTGAAACCTCCTCCATTGGGACCTTGACATGGGGTTCTTCCCCTTGTAATTTTCAGAGACGTATTTTGGCTTTGTTTTTTCTACTTCCTTTTTTGCTTCTATTGAGGCACCCCTATTTACTTCAAAACTTTTCCACCTCTTCTGACCTTGGGCATCCCTTATAGGCTGGACCCACTTGTCATCATTCGGCTTGTTGGATGGTTTATAGGTGCTATAACGCCTTTCTCCCATTCTTTGGTTATGATGCTCCCTTCTCCTTGGGTCAAACCTCTCATTTCTGACTGGTGGGACTGCTCCCCAGTTTCCTCTCTTTTTGGCCTTTTCTACTGCTTCCAAGTTGTTGGCTGCTTTCCTGTCGAATACAGCGCTGCACCTTGGGCAAAGCATGACCTCTGCATTCTTTTTCTGGCACCTCTGGATGAATTCCACCAGACTTTCCTCTTCTTTTGGATAAACAAACTTCTGATGCTCCTCTTGATGGTTCTTTTTGTTGGTGTCTGGTCATATTTTCTGGGTGACTTCTACCATATGAATGTCTACATTCTGATCACTTGTAATCTTTAGTTTGTTCATTTTTTCGACTAGCATCATTTCCTCAGGGATATTCCCTTTTAACTGATCCACAATGCTTTTTGGGTGTAAGCCTTTGTGGATGTACTTGCAACATTGTGCAACTGGCTTTTCTTTTGGATCTTCCATTGTTCTGCGCAGAATTCCATGAGGGGTGGGCTGCACAAAACCTTCAGCAGGATCTTCTTTAATCCTGGTAGTGCTTTTATTTACTGGTTCGACAATGTGGGCCTTGCCAGCAGTCTCTATCTTTTTTATTTTGTCATGACTAAGGCCTTCAGTGGCCTCTTTTTGGGTAATGAGGACTTTGTTATCTGCTTCCTCATCAACATCTCTGAAGAAATCTCCCCATCCTGTGGGTTTGATTTCGCTGATGTCGGTTTTAGAGCTTGGTGGTGCAGAATACTTCACCATGAAGTCAAACTTTCCACTGGGCTCTCCTAGAGTGTCCCAGACCACTCCATGTTCAGTATCTCTGTTGTAATTTTTCTTGTCGAAGCCTTTACTAGCTTTGACTGTGTTCCCTCCGTCGAAGCCTTCAGTAGCTTCAATAGCGTTTTCTTTGTCGAAGCCTTCAGTAGCTTTGACTTCTTCCTCCTCAGCCTGATCAGTGAGGTCATCAGCCCCCTCCACCATGTTTACATGGGTGTCGAAGCCCTCAGCAGCCTCTGTCATGGTGAAGGTGGTGTCGAAGCCCTCAGTAGCTTCTACCATTTCAAAACTTTCTTCAGACATCATTTCCATTTCGACCACATTCACCATCTCTGGTTCAGCATAGTTGGCCTCCACAACCTGCATGGGATTTGAGTCAATCCTCATCTGTTGCTTAGCTTTGTCTCCGAATTTCAGCCTTCCGTTCTGGATTGCATTCTGGACAAGATCCCTGAAAAGGTAACATTGAGAAGTTTTATGACCCAAAAAATTATGGTATTTGCAAAAACCTCTCTTTTTTTGTTGGTCTACATGAGGCTCTTTCGTGCCTGCTGGTTTTATCAATTGACCATCTTTAACTAGTAAGTCGAAAATTTCATCACATTTGGTGATGTCAAATGTGTAAGTTCTTTTAGGGAACTTATCATTCCTTTCAATTTCGACTGGATTCTTTCCATTCGACGGAGCTAAAACTTTACAGGAATATGGAGGGCCTTGTTTCAGTTCTTCCAGATCAATTTCTTGCTCGTCGAAAATGACGGATTTGTTTTCGTCATAATCTTCGTCTTGACATATCCCTACATAGGCCACTCTTTCCTTTTTGTTTTTATTTGATCTAAATTTCTCAGTTTTTAGCCTTTCTATTTGCCTTACTCTATCTGCTAGTTGTGCCATGTCTCTTAAGTACTGGGTGTCTAATTTTTTCCTTATGGAATAATCCAGACCCCCTGCAGCCATTTTGACTAATTCTTGTTCTGGCACTTGTGTAAAACATCTAGCCTTCAACAATCTAAACCTATTTAGATAATCATCTATAGGTTCAGAGAATTTTCTTTTGACACTTGCTAATTCTTTCAAACTTATCTTAGTTTGCCCCATATAGAATTGTTCATGGAACAATCTTTCTAATTGGGTCCATGTAAATATTGAAGTTGCAGGCAAAGAAGTAAACCAAGTGAAAGCATTTTTTGTCAAAGAACTTGGAAAATATTTCATTCTTAAGTTCTCATTACTAGCAATCTCTCCTGCTTCGATCAAATAACGTGATATGTGTTCTATGGTGGACTCACTAGTATCCCCTGAGAATTTAGTGAATTTGGGGACTTTCCACCTTGGTGGTAATTCTTGTTGCAAAACGTATACAGACAAAGGGGAAGTATAACTAGGCCTCTGTAATCCTACGTTCACCCCATTTTGCGCCATTATTCTCTCGACCATGGTTGCAATGTTATTTTCGACAGGCAGATTGTTACAACGCATTCTCTGCTGCAATATTTCATCAGCGTTTTGGTCTCTTTGGACTATTATTCTCCTAGGTTCCTGTCGAACGGGGTTTTCTACATGAGGTTGTTCGATTACTACCTCTTGGCCCCTAGGATTTTCCTGAGGATTTCCCAATGGCCTTTGGTTTATAGTAAGTTCTTCTTCGACGGGCCTATTAGCAGGATTTTGATTCATTAGCACCCTTTGTTGTGTTTGAGGGACTCCAAAAAAATTAGCAATGCGTGCCATTTGTTCTGCCAATATATGGTTTGTTTGGGTAGTGTTTTGTATTAAAGGGTTGGACACTTCCCCCATTTGTTGTGTCAATGCTTGCACCATATCATGGTTACTTTCGTCCATCTGTTGACGAATTACTTGCGCAAAATGGTTCGTCATAGTTGGCATTTGGAATCCTGGTGGAATCTGATTTAATCTACTCCCATTTTCACCATATCCTGACCCTTGTAATGGTGAAGACATTTGAACCATAGCATCAGAAAATAATGGTGATGAATTATGTAAGTTTGCCATCATTGAAGTTGGCATTCCATATGGTTGTTCTCTCCCAGACATGGGCATGGAATAATTAATAAATGGCCTAAAGGAATTTCCTCCAGGAGGAGGCGTTCCCATGGGCATTGAGTGCCCCATGGTGGAAGAACCAGGGGCATTTTGGGATCCTGAACCCGCTGGTATCGAATCCGCTGATGGAGGCCTAATCTGTTCTAAAACAGGGCCAGAACCTGCGCCTCCTTCTGACGAAAGGATAGGATTGGAAACTGGAATGGTTTCGTTAGGATTGTTTGAAGTATTTGGAAGGTTAGCCATCTTTCTTCCTCTTGTTCTTTTTGGTCTTTCTACGTCGGTTACGGCTAATTTACCGCTTCTAAGAATCATACAACGCAGCAAGGAACTTTCTAACTAAGAGGATTCATATTAATTTTTATTAATTGCACTGGTCCCACTGGGCGTGCCAATTTGTTCACTGTGATTTCTGACGAACAACCTCTGGTTAACCAATCTCTTATAAAACCGGGTTACTTGCAGGACCAACCAAACAAGTCCTAGGACACATGTGCAATTGGTTGTCGAATTACTCTTAGTGTTGATAATTGTTTGTGGTTTGTTTTGTTAATGATGTAAAAATATTGTGTTTTGAATGTAAAGAGTAAAGTAAAGTAAAAGTTGAACAAAAGTAAGAAAATGGCAGAAAGAGTATAAAATTTGCAGGAATATAAAGAAACTGAAAGTAAAGTAATTTGACGAAACAAAACTAATAATTTAAATAACTTGAAAGAAAATGGTGTTCAACACATACATTTTTCCAAATATCAGACTCATTTCTCTCACACTGGGTACTTAGAGTGTTTTACAGGATTATTGTACAAGTTTTCACACACAGAATTCTACAACAACTACCCTATTTATATACAGCAAAATAACTGCCTAGAACGGAACAATCCTAACTAAATGACAATTGTCAGCCTGCATACATTCTTCTTTTCTGAAGCCTCCACGCGTCCAACTGCCAAAGGTTGCAACTTTTAAATTTGAATTCTCCCTCTTTGTGACGAAGTGTTGCATCTCTTCGTTTGTTGAATTGTCGAAGAATACAAAAACTCTTCAAACCTTACAAGATAATGCTTCTGTCGAAATGTTGAAAAACATATCAATTCTGTCAAATGTTGAACTAAAAAAGGTTTCCAAACTTTGTTTGCTGGAACACTCTTTACATTTTTGTCGAAATACTTGAGCATCTGGTTTTGTCAGAAACTTCTGAATATCTTTACTTCTTTTCTCCTCTATCTGATGACTATTTCCTTAGCAAAAAAATGATTTTATATTCTAAATTCATGGTGTCGAAATTATGAGCCTACACTTGTTTACTCAGCATAGCATAATTGAATGCACTCAGATTTTTGAAACTCATCCATCCTTCAGTTTTGGACATAGACAAATGATTCCACGAAAGACAATGAATGCCTTTTGCCCGATCTTGCTTATGGCCCCACTAAAAGGAATTCAACATTTTCTCAATCTCCTTATTTAAAAAGGAAGGCAATAAAAATATATTCATGATATAAGAAGGGATAAATTGAAGGACATATTTAATTAGGGTTTTTCTTCCTGCTTGAGATAGGCTTCTGCTACTCCAAGAATAATTTTTTTTTCTTCAAATTCTATCTTTAACGAACTTGAAAGTAGATTTCCTGCTACTACAAATCATATATGGCACACCAAGATACTTACTTGTCCTCAATATCTGTTGAACTCCTAAAGTGACAGTTAAAATATTCTTAATATTATGATCAACATTCCCACTACAAAAGAATTTAGATTTTTGAAAATCGATGGGTTGACCCGATGCTTCGTCATAAGTGTTAAGAATATTTTTCATCACATTAGCTTTATTCAAAGTCACTCTAAAGAAAAGAATCATCAACGAAGAGAAGATGAGATATGACATAAGCATTTTTACAAATTTCTATTAAATGAATATCTCCTCTGATTTTGGCTTACTTGATATGAGATTCTTTGCTTTCAGTTATTTATTTTTGAAGCTATTGGATTTTCTCGGGAATTATTTTCTTTTATAAGCTTTCTTAATAATCGTTGAGAAATGAATTTGAGTGACAAGTATATTGAGTTTATTCATAATGTATATTACCTCTCTCATTTCTTAGTACATGACAAAAATCATGAAAATTAAAATAAAATAAAATTGATTTTAGTATTAAATTTGTTATGTTTAAGCATGGTTTTGAAGTCAGCCATATGCACATAAACGTTAAATATTTTTATTTTATTATTTTTATTATTTATTAAGATGCTCTTGATTTCGAGAAATTTATCTATACATTTGTTTGCAGAAAATACTCAGTTTTAAAAGAAAACTACTATATTTAAGTACTAGCATATATATTATCTAAGAGATTGTGTATACATATGGAACTTTTATTGAGGCTCCATCACAACTCTAATGTTTAGACCTCCAAAAAGCGAAAAATAAATAAATGTTCACATGTCAAATTCTTTTTTATGGGACAATGTAAGTTGCTTCTGTTACAACTAACAAGGTATTATGATCCAATCATTATTTAGGAAATGAATAACAGAGAATAAAAAATGGAGTTGATTGAGTGTGGGAGGAGCAATTATTAATGCACATGGCATGTTGGTGTTTCTTAAATTGAAATGGAACATAAAACGTGGATGACAACTAATTACAGTTTCATTTGCCTATACCTAATCGTCTAATCCGTTAGGATAGTGGAAGGTTTAGCATGTTATTATAGACCTAACATTACAATTTGCAACTCATAAAATAATTAGGGTTAGCGCACATGCTTTCTTAAGATGATATCAAAATAATTAGGGGAATGGTTTGTTATATAACAAAAATGACTACTTATTTATAAGCAGGTATTTAATTGGAAAATACAGTAATTGATATGTAGTAACGTTGCATCTTTTAAAGAAAGTTTTACCGTCTATTATAATTTTTGTTGATTTAAAAGTTAATATCTGTGTGAAATAGTCAATCGATCACTCATTATAGGACGGATGAAGTATATAAGTTGAGTTAGTATATACCACATTTATGTTTGGTAGTTGTGATGTAAGACTATTTAAAAGGGCCATTTATTTTCATTCATTAACAGAAGAGAAAGACAAGGTTGAGAAACACAAGAAATAAGGGTTTGAACTAGGTTTCACCATTTGAAAACTTTTGCGGAATTTCAAACAATAATACTAACAAGGAAGTAAAAATAAATTGACACAATTATTTTTATCCTGGTTCACTGTTAACAAAGCTACTTCAGTCCTCCGACTTGGTGATTTGTCTTAGACGAGGACTTAATCCAATAATCTTAGAAAAGATAACAACTTCTAAGTGTTAGAAAACAACTTTCCCCTCCCAAGTATCCAAACTATAGGCATAGTCACTTGAGGAATCATCATCTTAAAATGATTTTCACCTAAGAAAAGGATTTTACATATGTACAATGAATTGCTTCTAATAAGCTGGTTACACAACTTGAAGTATAATAACACAAAAGTGTTAATAGCAAGATGTGGGCAACAACTCCTTGCTTAGAAAAAAACTATCTTAAGAATAATCTCCAAGAGATTTGTATCGTATCAACATAAGTTTTGTATTGCTTAAAAGTTTTTCTTGTTGAACACTTTGACTTCTTTTCATTGAGCTTTTAACTTCTTCTTTGTTGTACTCCTTTGAGCTTTAATGCTTCTTCTTGTTGACTAGCAAGTTTAACTAAGTTATTATGTTTCACTTAATAATGTTTCACTTGACTAGCTTCACAGGATACTAGCATTATGCATCGTTTGTACACACACACACATATATTTTACAGGAGTTGCATAATCTTCAACACATTTAGCATTTTCAGTGTTAGCTGTATTATCAACATCTATTGTGTTGGCAGCAACCATCGGCAACCCATATTCTTCAAAGCTTTTATGTATTCATTATATAGCCTTAAGAATATATTTGTATGGTATAATAGGAGACATATTCCAACAACAATATCACAATGATCACAATGAAGAAATGGTCAATATCATAGTACAATAGGTTGTCTTTGCGCCACCTTATCGAGCTGGAAGTCAAAGGGTTTTTGTACTTTTATATTCAGCTCAAAACCATTAAGATCTTAAGTCTTCTAATATCTTCAGAGGCTTCATATATGTATTTGATAAAGCGTGTTGTAGAAGATTCATTCTTATAACATCATAATCTAAGTCTTTAGAGTCTCAGATCTTTGTTTAGCAAAACCTTGTCTTGAGAACCTTCAACATTTGTTCTTTAGAAGTGATATCTTCATAAGCTTTAGAACTTTATTCAATAGAACCTTGTCTTCAGAATTCATTAAACACATTCTTGTCTTCAGAACTTCGTTCAATCAAAACCTTGTCTTCAGAATCTTCAGAACTTGAACTTCAGAAATGATGTCTTCAGAATCTTCAAAACTTCGTTCAACAAAACCTTGTCTTCAAAATCTTTAGAACTTGTAGCATTAGAAGTACATCTCATGTAAAACCTTCTAGGCTTACTTATAAAGTCTCAATCAGAAGCTTCAGAACTAACGTTCCTCAGAACTGTTGTATTAGAAGCATTTATTAACCTTGACTTTATCTTGTACACAACATATGTTTTCTTCTAGAGTATTGATATCAAAGTCTGATGACGTCACGCACCTTTTTATCAAAGCCAAAATCACATTAGCAAAAGCTACACACTAGACAGAAACCATAAAGTACATAATTTTTCTCTTAGATAACATGTGGAGTTATCATCAAAACTAAAGGCCAGGTGTAGAACTAAATCTTGTTCTTATAATCTCCTCCTTTTTTATGATGGCAAACCACATATTTTGATAGATAATTCTCACAGGGTAATCACCTTAAACCACATAGTCAGAGTTAAGCTTAACCGACTCACACTGAGTTTATTACTCTAAAAAATCATTTATGCTTGTTCAGAGTATCCCTCTGATCCCAAGACTCACAAAATAATTTTAAAGTAAGATCATACCAACAGAGAAGGAATACCTCTCAGTGACGTCTCATCAGAATCTAACTAGAACTGTCTGGTCTTCATCTTAGAACCTGACATGCTATGTGAACCATCTAAGTTTTCACGCACGAAAGTATGTATATGGCTATCAGAATATTATAGACTTATCAGAACCTGGTTCTTTCAATATCTTGCACAAATCACTAAAAGGTGAATATAACAACATTTCATCAGATGGTTCAAAATCTGAACATTTTCTGAATGACCATATCTTGACCAGATATCGAAAGGTCCACCACCTTTGAAATGCTAGAGTCTAGCTACTATGCTTTCAGAAAGTTCACAACTTCTGACAAGTCTGAGGTATCAAAACACTCATAGACATCCTTTCAAATTATCCTTTACTTTTGATAACTTATTGGTCAACATCAAATATTTGTATATCATTTGAGCAAGCACATTTAGAGCATTCTTCTTGCTTCAAGTCTTCTGATTTATCATATTTTCTGATAGATGGAGTCTTCTGATAGTCTGTTCTAAAACATAGTGAAATTTTACAAAGTTCCTGATCAAATCTCAAACATAGGTTAGAAATAAAACAAATTTAAATATATTTGGGATCGAGAATCTTGAGAATAGGTATAACAAAGTCATATATCATTTTCTCCCCCTTTATCAGAAATAAAAAATATATAGAACATAAATTACAAATAATTAAATAACCAAAGTCAACATAAATACAAAAGAAATAAAAATTTCATTCATTCATAGAGAGGTACAATAAATAAAATAGAGAAATAGAAATATAAGGACAAAACAACCAGAAACACTAAAACAGATAAAGATAAAACCAAAGAAACAAGACACCATAACGACGATAAACGGGATAACATGCAACGACCAAAAAGCAACCAGACCAACACAATCCAAAAGAAAACACGAACACCTCATCCAGACACCCAACGATTATCCAATATCCAAGCATCACTAGCATGTCGCCTTTCAGATGACTACCAATCCAACAAACTTGGGACTAATTCACGTCTCACCTCAGCACATGCAACATCCGGTCCAAGCCTCATAGCCAAACTAATTATCTCAACTTTGTAGAAGAGTTCAGTCAAGACCCTACCATAAGGTATGTAAGACTTATGTTGACTCTTAGAGATATTGATTGAGTCCTTAAAATGATTAAAGATGGTGAGGGGAAGATTAACCCTAACATTCTTCATCGAAAAGTAGATAAAGAGTCGCTACAAGAAAATTATTGATTTGCGACACTTGGGTTGCGACTGTTGACACACAACTGTCGTAACTTACCGATTACGACAGTTCTGACTAATCACGAAAATATAAATATTACAACACATCCTTTACGGCAGTTGCTCCAAAATTGCCCTTAAAGTTAAAGGCGGGTCTTATGACAGATTTAGTGAACTGTCGAGACATTCTTGAAGTTATTGTAGAAAGGAGAATTAGGTGCATTTATTTTGGGAACAAATATGGTATTGCTCTCATATTGCGCTCCATTTTTTTTCACATTTTCCTCTTCCCCTGAGTTCTTTTGTAAAAATCTGAAACTTAGTACCAAAACTCTAAACATAAATCATCCAAAAATAAAAAATTGATTAACTCATTCCTTCAATTTCTAAAAAGTTATATGTGAAGCACTAGATAAATCGGTGCTCCTGATACCACTTGTTAGACGATGACGCGGATCTAGAAGGGGGTTGAATATATCCCTTTTAAAATTCACTTTTCAAAAATTAGTTGAAAAATATTTTGCAGAAGTTCCCCGGAAAAATCATCTAATACAAAATTATGTCACCGGTGATCGAATATGCACTTGAAACCAAATGGGAATTAAATGTTGTTAAAAGATATTAATACAATGCAATAAATTCGCTTAGTTTCATAACAATTGATAAACCACTCTTAACAATGAAATATAGGAAGAAAATTAGCACAAAATAATTGATTTTGTGTGTTTTGACTTTTTCACAAACACTTGGTGTGCACCCACACAAAGTGTCATTTAGATGTTCAAGTAGTGCAGGATTTTTCACAAACTTGCTATCAATTTTGAAAGCAACACTTTAACAAACAGTTGGTGTGAACTAACTATCACAAACCAGAATTTTCAAGTCATACAAAATCAAAGTATGCAGAAAGAGTAAAAGAGAAGAAAGTGAAGGACACAAGAGATTTGTTTAGGCAGTTGCTTCACCGTCCTCGCTAGAAGTACTTTGCCCCTAATTTTCAACTGAATTGGGCAATTTCATTAATATTGCAATTGTTTTTACAAGAAGAAAAAATAGAACAACAAACCAATCAGAGTCACGAATGTTGTGACATCTTCTTCTTTCCCCTTGATTCAAGACGAACCAAGTCCTTCCGCGTGTCGAGAAAGCCTCTGGTTAACTGCTCCCTTCTTGCAAGGATTTACAATCCTCCAAACTTTGAGCACGGTTGAGTTTCTTTAACACTTGTGAACCTACAAAGATCTTTGTAATCCTCCATCTAGCGTGATATGAAAGAACGATCCACTTGATCTTCAATCTACCTCACTCGGCTGAATGTACGAACGATGGTTGCGTGCAAAACCCCCAAACCTTCTATGATCTTGAAGGAGAAAACCCTTCAAATTTTTCCAAGAAAAACTGACACTCTCAAAACCCAATCTAAAATCTCTATTTCACGATTGAACGTTATCTTTGAAACTGACACCTTGATCAACAAAGATTATTGTGTGTGATTGTTGATGGATGCAAGGAATATGAAGATGAAGAGAGATGTGTGTATTTATTTCACTTTTCTTGTTGACCTCTCAAAAGAAATGAAAACAATTATTTATATTGGTTAGTTAAATGACAGAAAATAGAAAGAAAGAATAAGTTAAAAAAATGACAGCAACAGGATTGAGCCAGCTCAAATGAATGAATGAGCCGACTCAAACAGACCAATGAGCCGGCCAAAAATTATGCCCAGGAATCCTATTGAGACCCGAGAGATCTGGAGGAAAAATCACTTCAATTTAGCCTGCTCATGGCAAGCAGTGAGCCGACTCAAATCTAAATGAGCCGACCTGTTCAGTCAGCATGTTGGGACCCGAGAGATTTGGAGAAAGAATCACTTCAATTGAGCCTGCTCATGGCAAGCAGTGAGCCGACTCAAATCTAAATGAATAGACCTGTTCAGTCAGCCTGTTGGGACCCGAGAGATTTGGAGGAAAATCACTTCAATTGAGTCTGTTCATGGCAAGCAGTGAGCCGACTCAAATCTGAATGAGCCAACCTCTTCAGTCATCCTGTTGAGACAACACATGCAGTCAAAATTTCTTCAATATGATTTTTCTTCATGAGATCATTCCTTTTTTCTTGTGTTCCCCATAACATTCTTGTGTTCCCCGCAACATTTCAATTATACCAAGTTTTTGACATTATTCAAAACATATGCCATGTCTCACAAACTCCCCATTTTTGATGATGGCAAAAACTTATTGAAATTGTAACGCATGAGCGATTATACCATACTCCCCTCTGAATATATGCCACCAACATGA
Organism: Lathyrus aphaca; assembly: GCA_963966055.1. NCBI lineage: Eukaryota > Viridiplantae > Streptophyta > Magnoliopsida > Fabales > Fabaceae > Lathyrus > Lathyrus aphaca. The sequence goes on from OZ014524.1 coordinate 16,868,667, forward strand.
ACTTCTCTACACTTTCTACATATCTCCCCATTTGACAACATAAAAAAGAGAGAAAGATGAGTAACAAATATCAAATAACAATATTATCCATAAACTCATTATGAGAAAAACAATTGCAATAAAATTCAAACATCCACAAACACACAATAAGAGATGAATGAAACCAATGATAAATAACAAATAAGCAACCATAAAAAAGGAACATTATCCAAATAACGATAAAAGGAAAAGAAGTCAACATACAAAAATAGCAACAATTATCATGTGGATAATACAAAACCAACAAGAATGCAAGTTAAAATGAAATGAGATGCAAGAATGATCTTCATGAGATGCTTGATGAAGATGAAATGAATTATGAAAAGAAATGTATGTTATGAAAATAAAATGATTAATGGCATTAAAGAAATTTAAATCAATCATAAATTTATGGTAGAAAGCAAGAGGCTCTGACCTAGGAAGTCTAAATATGCAGACATCATGTATTTTCAAAGCATGAGTTGACTCAAACATGCTAGAGATCGACGCACAAGGGTCCATGAGCCGACACATGAGTTGACTTGTTGGGACCCGAGCGTGCAAGATGAGAAGACACCACAATTTTCAATAATATCATACCAAATCATCATAATATCACACCATATTGCATACAAAAAACAAATATATTAGTATTAGGATATTTTGAACAACACAAAAGATAAATAAGAACACATACAAAAGCACACACACACTTATTTAATTAATTTATATCATAGATGTCTCACAAATATCTATATATTAAACAAGATACTTGAGACAAACATAGTGGGAATGATATTACCTCGTAGATGTGAAAATGTAAGATGAATAATCAAATGCAAACACTTCAATAAACAAGTTGTTAGTAAAGAAATATATTGAGACAAACAATAATATATAATAGAAATTTTCAAGATTAAGATCGATCTGAAATGTCAAGAACACCAAGTTCCCTACGAATATGAAAGAAAGGTTTAGTGGCTAGTGGTTTTATAAAAATGTCGGCAAGTTAATTTGAACTTTCAACATGTTCAAATACCACATCTCCTTTCTCTACATGATCTCTAAGGAAGTGATGTCGAATTTCAATATGCTTAGTGCACGAGTGTAAGATTGGATTTTTGGTAAGGTTTATTGCACTGGTGTTGTCACGTAGAATTGGAATATTTTTAAGAAAATTATTGAAGTCGAGTAATTGTTGTTTTAGCCATAAAATTTGGGCACAACAATTTCTGGCCGCAATATATTCCGCCTCGGCAGTTGATAAAGCAACGAAAACTTGCTTTTTGCTATGCCAACTAATAAGAGAAGTTGAAAAGAAATGACAAGTACCACTAGTGCTTTTCCTATCCACTTTGCAACCAGGAAAGTCGAAATCGGAAAAACCTACCAAAGAACAATCACTACCATTAGGATACCAAAGACCAAACTTAGAAGTACCATAAAGATATTTAAGAATGCGTTCAAACAGATTTTAAATGTGATTCCTTAGGGAAAGATTGAAATCTAGCACACATACAAACACTAAACATTATATCCGGACGAGATGCGGTAAGATAAAGAAGATAACCAATCATACCTCGATACCTTTTTATATCTACATCCTTACCATTTACATCATGATCGAGACTTTCCGCCGTAGGCATTTGTGTATCAATAGGTTTTGAATTTGTCATATCAAACCTTTTAAGAAGTTCATTACAATACTTTGTTTGACTTATGAAGGTGTCTTATTCAAGTTTTCTAATTTTGAGCCGAGAAAGAAATTAAGCTCCCCCATCATATTCATCTTAAATTCACCTTGCATAGAACTTGAAAACTCCTTGACTAACTTCATATTAGTAGACCCAAAAATAATGTCATCTACGTACACTTGAACTAATATTTAGTGATTTCCTTCTCGTTTAATGAAAAGAGTAGTGTCAACCTTTTCTCTTGAAAAACCTTGATTTAACAAAAAAATTCTAAGGCGCTCATACCAAGCTCTAGGAGCTTATTTGAGACCACACAAAGCACGTTTTAGCTTATAAACATGATTATTGTTTCATGATTTTCAAATCCGGGAGGTTGACAAACATACACTTCCTCATTTATGTATCCGTTAAGGAACGCACTTTTTACATCCATTTGATATAGCTTAAAATTTTGTAAGCATGCAAATGCAAGTAAAGGGCGTATAGCCTCGAGTCGGGCAACATGAGCATAAGTTTCCTCATAGTTTATACCTTCCTCTTGGTTATACCCTTGAACAACAAGACGGGCCTTGTTGCGAGTAATAATACCGTTTTCATCCATATTATTCCTAAATACCCATTTTGTTCCAATTACTCGATGACCTCGCGGAGGTGGAACAAGGTCCCAAACTTCATTTCTTATAAACTGATTAAGTTCCTCTTGCATAGCTAAAAACCAATTTTCATCGAGTAAAGCATATATAGAGTTTTTAGGCTCAATTTGAGAGACGAAAGGATAATGAAAACAAAAATTACTTATCCTTGGTCGAGTGGTGACTCCTTTTGAGATATCTCCAAGAAAATTTGTTGATGGGGTGATCTTTAGAAGTTTTCCACTCCAAAGGTAAGTCATTTTGAATTGATGCGCTATATTCATCTTTAAGATTGGATTCTATCTCCGGCTCCTTCTCAACAAAATCCAGAATGGGTTCAACATGAAACTCATCCTGATCTTTAACAATCTCTTCAGAGGAAGTACTTGCACCAATAACAGCACTACCTTTTCTGACAACTTTCAGACAAGATTCATCAAAAGAAACATGCACGGATTCAACAATAAGCAATATCTTGTTGTATACTCTATATGCCTTACTTGAATTTGAGTATCCTAGAAAGATACCTTCATCCACCTTTGAATCAAATTTACCCAGGTTTTCTTTTCCATTATTTAAAACAAAGTATTTACATCGAAATACATGAATATGTGATACATTCGGCCACCTCCATGGTCACTTCTGTCGCTCCCGGGAATTTCATCCTAGTACAAACGCAAAAGTGGCGCGGAAAAGGTAGAGTCGCCAGCCAGACATTTTTATCCCGGAGGAACGGGAAAGGTTATGTTGCACAAACCGAAGGAAGAAGGAAAGGACGAGGCCTTGAAAACCAAAGATCTGGGTCCGGAAGTCGGTTACGAACTGGGAAGGTATTAGCATCCAATTTGTCCTCCGTACCCGACGGGATCCACGCTTATTAGTATGTTTCAAAGGGTGAGAAAACAAAGTTGTTGCTGAATAAAACTGCTACTGGAATGGAACTGAGAAATGAGAGGGAAATGAGAAAAGGATGTCGAAAAGAGAAGGGGGAAAATGTAGGGAAAATAAAGAATGTGCTCGAATGGGCCCTATCCCACTGCCTACGTACCTCATCGAGAAAATGAGGATCAGAGTCGTCGTAGTTCGTCTAACTAAGGCGGAAACTTATTTGTGTTTTTTAGGATGACGTTTTCATAGTTCTAGCTCAGGTGTTATCGGCTCTGACTCGAGGGTGTTTACCGTATCGCTGTTTGAACGGTCGAGGCAAGTCGTATTCGTCCGTAAAGAGTAGGGGATGAGAAAAGAAAACGTGATGTCTTTGTTGGTTGTCTTTTAAAGAAGTGTTTTGATTGTTTTTGTTTGTGAAAGTAGCCTCATGATTTAGACTTGTACTTCATACTAGACAAGCCCACGCTATTCCAAGATGGAATGAATATGTGCCCCCATGGAATAAGGCTATTTCAATTTTTTATTAAATGTCTTTTGGATTTTGTTTGAAGATGAGAGAGAGTGACTCAAGTGGGAAAAGGACAAAAACTAAGGGGACTAAGACACAATCCTAAATTTTTAAAATGGTGGTCATAATGGTTAGTGAGACTTTTCAAATCCTAAGGAGCAAAAAGAAAATAACGAAGAAAAAGGGCATAACTTACTTCCTAAGGAAGATAAGTTGGTCCTAGCCAAAGGGGAAATCCTACCAATCACGAGTATAGAGGTAAAGATCAAATTAAATGCATAAAAAAATAAAAGGATAAAGGGTAAGGAAACATACCTTTCCCTCCCTACAAAACAAAGATTAGTATTGCATTTTATTTAAAATAATAAGCAAACACACAACAATTATATCCTAATAACACTAGGTGTAACACGGTGGGAGAACTGACCTTCTATAAATGTTGCGGATAGCAAGAGTCGCCACCGACTTTTATTTTATCCATGTGGAAAGGACATAAAAGAACGGGAAAGACCTATTTTTAAAAGACTTGGGTTCGGGGGGTAGGTTATATAAAGGGAAGGTGTTATCACCCTTTATATCCATGGGCTCTTAGTTACTTAGCTCACTTTATCCATGGGCTCTTTGTAATGATCATCGTATGGATGTATACAAAGCTTTATTTGAAAATGTTTGAAGATAGTGAGGTGCGAAAAGTATTTTCGTTTTGAAGTGTGAGCAAGTAACTACGAGGTACCTACCCTAGACTAAGTCATTCATGTTCTTTTATATTCTTTCAAGGGTAAGACTGTCTCCATTATTAAGGAATAGGTAGTCATTACCTTGGATTTTGTTAAGGGACGGGCGTAGGGTCATCGCATGGTCAATGAAAGCAACCATGAGGAATACCCTAGGAAGTGCAAATGGCGATCTTAGATCGACTTACGTGTGTGAGTGTTTTCAATTATTTATCTTATATAATTAATTTTCTAAGTCCGATTAATTTCAATTAGGTTGTCACTCCCTATTTACTAACCACGCATTTAAATAATAATAATTAAAAGGACGGAAAAGTAAATCTAAGCTATTACAAGGCTTTGGGCAATTACAAAATAATCGAGCGAGAAAACGAATAAATTATAATATAAGGCAAGAAAATATAAATAACAAGATAAGAAGAATTAAAGCAATAATAGTTAAGATTAAATAAAAGAAACTAAATAAATTAAGATTTTAAAATTTAAAATTAGATTAAAGTTTTAATTAAAAAGAATTAAGTTCGGGTTTAGATTGCAATTTAGGGTTAGAGGAATTAGGGTTAGTTAAACAAAATTAGGGTTTTTAGAATAAAATTAGGTTAAGGATTTAATTAAGAAAAATTAAAGTGATAAATAAATTTATTAAAAAAAATATGGTATAATTAATAATTAATAATTAATTAAATGTAATGGACTAACTATATACAAGATTATTATTAGAGAAATAATTATAATTTTCAATTAGGAGTATAAAAGATTTTAACTAGGTTTTTATTTACAAAATACATAAATAATAAAGATTATATACAAATTAAAAAATATTTATAAATTAATTGATTTAAAAAAACTAATGAATTAATTAAATTTTAGAAAACATAAAAAAGAAATTATTTGGTTTTTTTATTTAGAAAGGTTTTGATTTTATTAAATTAATTAAATCCTATTAACTAAATTATTTATAATAATAATAATTAGAATTTAACTAAATAATATGAAAATAAAAGCAAAAAAACATACCTGAGGGAGCCTGGGGTCGAACTCAGGTCTCCAACCTTCCAACACAAACCCTCAACCAACTGGGTTGTACACGCGTGGTGTCATTCAAACAGCCTCCATAAAATATATATTAAGTTTACGAATATCAAATGAATTAATTTTTTTTGCCTCCACTAGGATTCGATCCCTCAACCTTATGCATACCAAGCCAATCCTCTTGCCATCAAGCCACATGGGGCGCGTCAAGGATCGAACTCAGGACCTAGCCAATACATATGCGCACATGGAACCACTGGGTTGGGCGTCATCAATTGTTATAACATAGAAACAAAAAATAAATATTAGAATTAAAATTCAAAACAAATCAGAATGGCGCCCAAACTTCATCTTCCTCATTTGAATTTCCTGCGAATTTTCTTTTGCTTTTCCCTGCGATATTTCCTACGAACAAAATTTTGCAGGGAAACTTGTGTTCTTTAAACCTTACACAAACCAATACAATCCTTAAAATTAAGGGCATATTATGATTGCCCATGGTTTATACGACTTAACCATGTCTTTATAGTATGGCCATTAATGGCGTAAAACAAGAAACCCCATTCTTGAGGTCGAAACCCTAACCATGGCAAATCCTTGTACCTGCAAGAAAACTTCGAAACAACCAACCAACAATGATATATAGGACATTATGAACAATATACAATCATCAAAAACCATTAAAACATCCAAAATCATGATAATCGAAAATTCAATTTTTAAGAAAATATGAGAAATCGGTTATGATATTTTGGTGCATGAATGGATGTTCTCATGATCCAGGAACATTGTGTGATCTTCTAGGAATGCATTGAAACCTTTAAAAGCTTTGGAGATGGCTTGGATGCTTGAATCTAATTCCTAATTTTCTTGAAGATTTTTGAAGTTGGTTTTCACTCTTGGTTGCTGCAAATTCGTGTCCTTGTGTATTAGTTCAATTGTGTATATGTAATAGAGTCAATCTAGGTCAAAATATTAGTGGATTATTGGGCTTTTGTGATTACTTGATGGTGAAGGAAGATACAACCAAAAATATTCAAAAAATCAAATATTTCCTTTCTATTTTGGCTGTGCACGAATTTGGAGAGTCTCAATTAGTCTTGAATGATTTTTAAAAGCATCTAGAAGAAGGATCAAATCAAATATTAGAGTTTTTATATTTTATTTTGATTTAAATTGAATTTTGATGAATAATATCCAAATAAATAATAAATAAATTATAAAAATCAGAAATAATTGGAATTGGGTCGTGCTTGATTTTATTATGAAGATTGGGTTGCAAATTGATAGGCCCATTTGGAAAAAAAATTGGATTTAAGACCTTATTTGCTTCATGTACCCCTTGAAAATTTCCCAACTTTGCCAAGGCATAAATACCTCAATTTTAAGGCTATGAAGGTTTTCTTGGACTTTTTGGAAATCTTAAAGAGTCCTCTAACCAACCCTTTTGGTCCCATGTCAATATCGTTTACTATTTTCAAATTATGCTCTTTGGAAAAAGTTGACTTTTTGTTGACTTTTGAAATGACCCATAATGTCTTAGCTCATACCTTCCAAATGAAGCATTTTTGGGCTTGGCTTGTGATACACAAAGTTGTAGAGAATTGAATTTCCTTAAAAATGATATTTGGATGGGAAAAGTTTGATGAAGCATGTGAAAGTTATGGCTGGTCAAAGTTCAGTTGACTTTTACTATGAAATCTTATTTTAGAAACTTCTTGATTCTTGATGATCTGAGACTTCCTTGATGAATCATGATCAACCATTGATCAAATGATGAATTTTACTCCATAAAATTGATTTTGGCAAAAAATATTGAAGTTTGACTTTAATTTGACCACAGTTGACCTCAGTTTGACTTTTTAACCACTTTGACTGATTTTTGCACATCTGATCATCTGACTGGTCAACCTTATTGGGAAAGCCCTAAAACTTGACATGGGGATTCTTGAATACATGTGGGATGTTATGAAGCTCACTTGAGGCCTTGGAAGTCCATTTAGATCAGATAAACTCAAAACCCTAGTTCTGGATCCTTTGCTTAGGAGGAGGCTTTGTCTGATGAAACCTTCAATCCATTTGACCAATTGTGAACCTTGAGTGAACTCTTGAGACACATTGATTTTATTGTGGGAGGGAAAATTTTGGGGTACAACATTAGAACTCAATCTAAACTCTATCCTAATTCTAAAAGAACTAAAAAAATGCTAAAACAAAAATTCAGCACCTACTAAAGCCCCTAAATGCACAAATAGCTACCAACAAAAGTACCACACAAAGCAACTTTTTATAGCCTACAATCAGCATGTAAAGATAGGTGTAGAAAGTCACATACAGCATGCAAACACACATTTTATAGCTACTGCACTAACAAACAGCTATGAAAACATGGGGTAGACTTTATCATTTTCATTTATGTGCATAAAATGAATGATAAACAACACATTAATGTCAATTAACATGGATGTACATACCTCACAAAATGAATTCAAACATGTAAATTTATTTACATCATTTATTTGGTTAAAAGGACCAAAGATCAACAAGAACAACCACACTTTTCCATATTGCACAAATGAGCATTTATCATGAAATTGAACAAGTATTACTACAAGCATCAATTATTACACATGCATGGCATAAAAAACAGAATTGAACTCATGTCAAGAAATGATCCCTTAAGCTCAAGAAGCATGCATGAACATGTGAAGTATTTAATCATTTTTAAGCAAAATCAACACATGGCAATTTAGAAACTTAATCAATCCAACAAGCAAGGATCATAATCATGAAGCACAAATCAATTTTAAGCGAGTACTTAACATGTGAAACAAGTGATTAAAGAGTAGCAACACACATCGAGAATCAATTATAGCACATATGCACATTTAACACAAAACATGGAAAACTGAACGGAATCAAGTTGAAACGACTCGAAGTGATTGAATCGGCTACTGGAAATGGACCTAAAAATTCCCTAAAATCAGTACCTAAGCATACATGAACATTAGAAGCACAAAGAAGCAAGAACAAGCAAGAAAATAAGCTAAAAATCCAAAATCTAACAGCATTAACCGGTTAACCAAATTGGTTAACCCGTTAACGAACCCCAGACAACACCAATTTGGCCAAAAAGTGCATGTGTTAACCGGTTAACCCAAAGCGTTAACCGGTTAACACTGAACATAAAGTGAAAATTTTCTTTGAAATAAGTGCTTTTGGCCACAAACTTACTTCTAGACATCTCTAACACACATATAATCATGTTAACATGAATTTCTACTCAATTATGGCTTATTAACACATGCTAGAACCTATAACAAGCTACAACCTAGTTTTTAATCCGTTAAAAACCATAAATCGCAAGCAAAACATAACGAATACGCAATCAACCACAAGTAATACGAAAAGCCCTTAAAGAATGCCAAAATGACGAGATGAAGAGAATAATTTAAAGGCAAAGTGATTTTAGATCACCAACCTACGAAGCGGAGAAGTGCTTCGGTAAATGTTGCAAGAATCGGAGCTTGATCGAAGAGAAATTCAAAAATCCACGAATGCGCAAAATAAATGTGTTCTTGATGCTTGATACTTCTTGCACTTCCGATAAGTCGAAATCTCACCAAAAACCGGTAGCTTCTTCTTCTACAATGCACAAATCAATGGAGGTTGAAGGCTAAGCTTTAAGATCTTCAAGTTTCAATGTGAAACTTGAAGAGCTTCTTCAAAAAAGCTTTGGTGAAAAGGGAAATGGAGGAAAAGTGAGAGAGAAAAGTGATTCTAGAAGTGAGAAAATGAAATTATGAGAGAGTGAAAAAAAATTGGGAACCTTTTGCATTGAAGTGATTAATGATTATATAGAGGCTAGGCTTGAAGCTAGGTTAGGGAATAGAGTTAGGTTTAGGAATGAAGTTAGGATTGTAGTTAGTTAGGGTTAGGGTTGGAGAGGGAATATTCCTTGGAATATTCTAGAAGGTTGTAGAACATGGTAGAAGCATCCAAGGGAAATGGAATGGAATTGAAGTGGAAAATAAAGAGGGGGAAAAATGAAAGGAAATATGGAAGGAGAGTGGAGGGAAAATGGTAGAAGAATGTGAATTCTTCCCTTTTTTTTGTTGGTTAGCTTGGAAGTGGTTTGGATTATTTTTGGGATATTATTTTTCTCTTGAACTCCAATGTTTGGAAAGCTTCGATCAACCCCAACCCCATGCGCATGCAAAGGATGATGATTTATTTATTTATTTATTTTTCAAATGCGATGCAATGATATATGGAATGATGCGGTAATGAAGCGCACACTGCTCGAGGTTGATAATAATAAAAATAAGAGGGCAAATTTTGGGGTGTTACAACTGCCCCTATTCAATCACTGTAGACTTGAATGGATGATAGTAATTGCTTTTAGACATTTGAAGTATGCAGGGATTGAATACTAACAACAACCAGAAAATTTGCACTCAGTGGAAGAAGAAAAAGGAAATAAACCCAACCATCTGAACTCTGCTTGGGGAGAACTCGAATGTGAAGAGTAGTAATCTGATGAATGCTTCGGAATAACGTTGGGAAATTGCTGATTTGTCACGCTACGGATGGACTTTTGCTGGGCTGTTAATGACATGCCACACAACGGGTGGTCTTCTGAATGCTTTGCCACACTATGGGGGACTTCTACTTGCTACGGGAGACTTTAATACCTCGCCACCCTGAGGATTGACTTTTTGCTCACTCTGCGTGGATACTCTACCACTCTGCGGGGGACTTCTGCTCGCTACGAGAGACTTTTGCCACACTACGGGGGACTTCAATACTTTGCCACACTGCGGGGACTTTAATATTTTGCCACACTATGGGGGTTGTTGCTCGCTACTAGAGACTTTTGCTCACTACAGGAGACTTTTGCTCACTACGGGAGACTTTTGCTCACTACGGGAGACTTTTGCCACACTATGGGGGACTTCAATTTCTTGCCACACTACGGGGGATGCTGCTCGCTACTGGAGACTTTTGCACACTACAGGAGACTTTTGCTCACTACGGGAGACTTTTGCCACACAACGGGGGCTGGTGCTCGCTACTAGAGACTTTGGCCCACTACGGGGGACTTTGTCCCACTACGGGGGACTTTGTCCCACTACGGGGGACTTTTGCCCACTACAGGGAACTTTAGAAATTCGCCACACTACGGGGGGCAGATTGCTCACTACGGGAGACTTTGGCCCACTACGAGGGACTTTGGCCCACTACGGGGGACTTTTGCCCACTACGGGGGACTTTAAAAATTTGCCACACTACGGGGGCATATTGCTCACTACGGGAGACTTTGGCCCACTACGGGGGACATTCGAAATTCTCCACACTACGGGGTAGATTACTCACTACGGGAGACTTTGGCCCACTGCGGGGGACTTTAGAAACTTTCCACCCAGAGGATGGACTTTCGCCAATCTATGGTTAGACTTTAAGAATTTGTCACCCAGAGGATGGACTTTGGCCAGTCTACGGCTGGACTTTAAGAATTTTCCACCTAGAGGATGGTGTCGTACCTCGAAAAAAAATATGATCCTCGCGATGGCACGCGGAAAGAAAACAACAGAGTCGCCACCTAATTCTATTTATTCTAATTAAAGAAAAGGGAGATATAGATACAACCTAAATAAAGGATAAGAAATGGTCAACGAAACCAAATTCTAAGTTCGGGAGTCGGCTACACAAGGGGAAGGTATTAGCACCCCTCACGTCCGTTGTACTCAACGGGAACCTCTTAGATTAACTATGCGATTAAATGTTGATTTAAGTCTTTGTCTTCTAACTGGTTTGCTAAAATGTTTGTTTTAAGGGAAATAAATATTTTAAATTATTATTATGAAGAAAGGTTAAGTTTTTTATTATTGTGCTCGCGAAGGATTAAAATCCCTGTGCCTACGTATTCCCTTGTGCAATGGGAAAGTCAGAGCTTCGTAGTTCGTGCAACTACGATTGGTGGTTTTTAATTGAACGATTATTTAAAACGCATTCTACTGCTAAGCGTTGGATTATACTCGCGGTGGAGGCTGAAGCGCTAGCTTGTTTACGAGATAGAAAGATTTAAATAATGTTCGTTTAAAGAAAAGGTGGATGGACCACAACGCGTGGGGCTAGCCCAGGAGTGATTTCATCCAAGAACTCGTGGAGTGCTTGACTCCAGAGTTCAGTTATTCGTTGATTGATTATAAAATGATTTGCATTTGTTGGTGGGTTTTAAGTTGTATTCTTTTAATGTGAAAGGGCGAACGAAGTACAACTCGAGGGCTAGCCTCAAGAGTAATTCAATTCAAAAACCCGAGGAATGCTAGACTCTTGAGTTTAGTTCTTTCGCGATTTTTATTTGCAATTTAGACATTTTGCGTTTGTTTTGGATGTTTTAGGGATTGATATTTTTAGTAACAAAGGAGTAAATGAAACACAACTCGAAGGCTAGCCTCAAGAGTGGTTCATTAAAGAACCCGTAGAATGCTAGATTCCGAAGTTCAGTTCCCCGTTAATTAATTAAGACGCGTAAAGTCGTGTGGATGATGATCACATAGGTGACCGACTTACGTGTGTGTAAAATGTAGGCGAGAATGTTTTAATTTATTAAGTGAAACGATTTCTAGTTCCTACTGGTATTCCTAGCAATGTGAAACTGTAAAATAAAGGCGGAAAAATAAATTGCGTTAAAAAATAATACATGATAATTTACACGAGATTGCGAAGAAGTAAAGGGTATCATTGTAATTTGCCCAAGAGGAAGCATGTGTGTAGTGTATGAATTATTCCGAATCGTTAGAAATTAATATAGTATAAAAAATGAAATGAAAGTAAATAAATTAAATAGACTTAACAAAATAACCATAAAATAAATTAAGCTTATGAAATAAATAAATAAATAATGAATGGCCTCATATTGGTCACGATTTATCGGAAACGATTTATCGTGGCCTTTTGTCATATCATCGGCCCAAATGCAATGGAAATAAATCAAATGAACATTAGAATATTTTTCTTAGTTTTTTCAAAGAAATAAATATAATAAAGATATATAAAATTAAGAACCAATATCATCAAAGTTGAAACAACTTAAAAATAAAGTTTAAAAAAAAAAGAAAATAAGAACAATATTTAAACAAATAAATAAAAAAACAGGGGGAGGTCTAAGTCGCATGGTATAGTGTGGATAACAGGAGATGTCGGTTTATGTGTGTGTAGTGGAACATTATATGGGTTTTAACTGATCTACAAATATATAACATAATAACTGAAATAAATATAAAAAAATAGATATTAAAAAATAGGATATCAACAAAACATGGAAAAGAAACAAAATAAAGGTCCCCTCCTCCTTTTTTCAAACACGCATCCGAAAAAACAAATTCAAACTCAAAGTCTCTCTCGATCACACTATGCCTCTCTCACTGCGTTCAATCTGTCTCTCTGTTTCTCGCGCCTCTCCTTTCATGGTGTTTTTTCGGATTCACGGTGTTTGTGTGGGTTTGGTATTATGCGCAAGGTCAGCAGTATTGTGTCTACTAAGGCTGTTATTGCTAAGGTGGTTGGTGTTGATGTTGTGGGTTTGGAATTCGTCGAGGGTACGTTTTCCGATGACATTAGATGTATGATGTTGTGCGATTTGAGAAGAAGGGTTAAGGTAATTTCTGATAAGGGTAGATGATCGGTTTTGAGCGATCTGAGAAGAAGGGTCGATGAAAATTGATGGATGTTGTTGTTATTGAGTTTGGAAGAAAGGGTTACGATAATTCTGGGTTGTGGTGGTGGTGGGTATAGTTGAGAAATTATTGTTATTGGGGTTATTGTTGTTCAGGTTGGATGAAAGTGTAATAGATCGGCCGAATCCGCCGGGGAAGCCCGGTGACGACATCTCTCACTAAATGTTTGGCTAATTGCAGAAAGGCATGTGAGAGAAAAAGATGGGTTTTTTTGTTTAGTTTGAAGATTAAGATGAAGAGGGAGGTGATAATGGGATCCAGTTATTATTTGTTTTTTCAAAAGGTTGTTTGAAGATGAGAGGAGGGTTAAGCATGTGATTTGTTTTTTTTCGGATTTTTCTTTTCTTTTCCTTGTGCGTTCTCCCCCCTCTTTTCTCTACAGTTACCCTTTTTTATATAATTCTAAACTTCTTTAACAAGTTTACAAGTACCAATTGCTTTGTCTTGTAATTTTGTTAAGTCCCTTTCAAAGCAGGGTTGTGCATGATGTATTGGATGTTGTGTAAAAAGTAGCAGTTTGACTTTGGCCTACTTTGGTGTATAGTTTGGATGGAGTAAAAGAAAGTATGACTAATAATAAATAAAACTAAATCTAAACCTAAACTAACAAAAAAACAAACTGATAAAACCTAAATATAAATTAAATTAAAAAGTATACTAATTAAAAAAATCTAATTATAAGAAATAAACTGACTAAATTAATCTAAATAAAAAAAATTAAATTGGACTAAATAAAAATAACTAAAAAAAATTAAGACTGAATCTAAATATTTAATTCAAATAAAATTTCTATTAAAACATGATTAAAGTAAATCTAAATTTGACTTAAATAAATACTCAAACTAATTGAAACAAACAATGAATAAAAATAAAAAATAAACTCCAAATAAAATCAAAAATAGAATTAGAAATTAAGCTAAAATTAAAACTTAACTAAAACATAAACTGAAAATATAATCTAATTAATAAGAAGAAAAAAGAATTAAAACTTAAAATGGTTAAACCGAAATTTTAAATGACTAATTAAACCGATAAATAACAAAATTAAAATGCATGAATTAATGAATATTATACTTAATGAATAATGCTATGAAATGCGCCAAATGGATGAAAATATTGAAAAAAGTATGGTCAAAATTTAGGGTGTGACAGTTGCCCCTATTTAATTGTCTTGGACCTGAATGTGTGAGTAACAAAGTTTCTTGGACATTCGAGGTAGAAGAGGATTAAATATTAAAATACCTAAAATTTTGACCGAATGCAGGTGAAATGCAATGATATGTAATATTATGACTTCATGAGGGACTCTTTTTGTTTTGCTGGGGATATGACGTGCGAGATGCAATGAAACTTAGCATGTTGATTTTTAATGATGAATATGTTACATATGGTATGCGGGAAATGATGAAGATATATGGTAATGGATGATCCACAAAAACAGCACTAAAGGGAAAGGCTCACTGGGGATGATAATATGTTGGGGACGACCATATCGACTCGGGGGTTGAGAAAATAACAAAACCATTGACTCGGGGATCAAGAAACACATCAACTTAAGGGTTGAGAAAACAAATAGCATATACTCTGGGGTCAAACGGAGACAAATATCAACTCGGGGTTGAGAAACTGAAGGAGAACACATTGACTCGGGGGCCAAAACAACTCTGGAGTTGGGAAAGCAAGTCAACTCGGCGGTTGAGGAAAAGGAAATAATCAAAGTATCTGAAGTAATCAATCAACAGGTTCAAGTGTGACTGTTGGGGATCCCAATATAGCAACTCGGTGGTTGAGAAAGGTAGTTAAAATGACATCGACTCGGCGATCGGGAAAATAAAAATCAAAACGGAGATTGAGGAAAAGACATCGACACAGCGGTCGCGGAAACAAACTAAACTCATCAATTGAGGGAAAATAACTAAAACGTCATCGATGCGGCAGTCAGGAAGGCAATTCAACGTGGTGGTTGAGAAAATAAATAACAGACATTCACACAAAGGTCGGGAAAGCAAATCAACACAGCAATTGAGGAAATAAATAATTAGACCTTGACACGGCGGTCGAGAAATAAAATAACAGACATCAACACGACGGTTGGGAAAACAATTTAACACGGCGGTTGAGGAAATAAATAACAGACATCGACACAGCGGTCGTGAAAATAATTAATAGACATCGACAAGGCGGTCGGGAAAGCAGTTCAACACGGCGGTTGAGGAAATAAATAACAGACATCGACACGGTGGTCGTGAAAATAATTAACAGACATCGACACGGCGGCCAGGAAAGTAGTTCAACACGGCGGTTGAGGAAATAAATAACAGACATCAGCACGACGGTCGTGAAAATAATTAACATACATCGACACGGCGGTCGGGAAAGCAATTCAACACGGCAATTGATGAAATAAAATAATCCAAAGTGATAAATCAACAGGTTCAGGTGTAACTGTTGGCACTAAGGATAAAGAAGACAAACACAGTGTTTGAGCATTGGCTCTATGCGACCAACTGATACTAGGAGTAGAGAGCAACATAGATCAACGGCTCCAAGTGACTGGCTGAAGAAATAAAGAAATGTTGGAGCTCAAAACATCCAACCTCTGGAAATTCCTTAAACGAAAAGTCAAAAGAAGACCTTCAGGAACCATCAAGAAAATACAGGTATGTGCCAAATCAAATTAACTTAAACTGCAATCCGAAAGGTTTCACGACCAGCTTAACGAATTCGGGCCAATGACAATTGGACTTCAAAGAGGTTGCATATCATAGGAGAATTATTTTGCAAGATATGACTCTTTTCTACTGCGGGTAGATGCTCGATGAATAAGGCAGTAACAGGGGTTAACGCTAAGAGCGAAGCGACATGACTAGCACATGAGAAAGATACACCGACTCAAATGATTTCAAAATATGCCCCTGTATGGGTATTGGATAAAATAGTTCTTGGAAGACGACTCTTTTAAAGAAGACAAAAATGATTCCCGACACCCGTCTTGAACTCGAAGTTTGTTGTTGCATAGGGCCTGCTTGAACAACTTGAAGGCATGGAGGGGATTTTCCCCTGCATGATTCATCTTGCCCCAAATCAGTGGGTCTTGAAATTTTCCTCTTTACAAAAAGGTTTGGAATCAACTTGCCGTAACATGGCCTTGAAATGGTTGCCCTAGTGCTTGAATATCAGAGATTTGACCCTGATTATCTGATTCTTGGGATGGGAAAAATCTGGATTGGTTGGCTGTTGAACTTTTCTACTATTTGCGATAGCTCACTCTAGTCTGAGTCTTGAGAATTAGGTTCAACCTTTGAGTAGCTGACTCTTGAAGAGATTGATTCGAATTGACTGATCCTTGAAGTAGTTGCCCCTGGCTGGGATTCTCTTACAGTGGAGTTGATTAAAACAACAAAGTGGATCTAGCCATTTATGGAATGGCAGATGAAGGGATCAATACAAATGATTAGCAAAGATCGTTAGGAGTCAGGTTAACACAACCTTGTTATAGTATGCTCTCAAAATAAACCCTGTCTCAATTAGGTCTTCTAAGGGTTGTAACGTGGTTTGGTTTACAGTTTATGAAACAAAGGATAAAGGCTCAAATTTTATTTGTACCCACCCATCTTCGTGATGAACTCCAATCCTATGTTCAGTTAATTTGACATACGCACTTAGATCTTGAAAGTCTTTTGATGGTGCGTGATAAGGATCGGGATTTAAAAATGATGACAACCATTTTGCTTTATCCTTTTTTGTTGAGGATTTGATGACTTCATTAATTTTCGCCTAAGTCGTTTTTTTTTTCTGTTTTTTGACTTAGCGGACTTTTTCTTTGTATTTCTCTTTCCTCACTTCATTCTTTTGTTGAATGGTTGTGACTGCCATTTTGTTGGAGAATAGAGAATAGGTACTATGAACATTTGACCTTTCACGACTTCTTTGATGTGCGAAGAAAAGTATGTAGCTGATCCATCTTGAATGATGGAACAAATCTCTTGAAAGCAAACAGATTAACTGAACCTACTACCCTGCCCCAGGTTTGTAATTAAGGGTTTTTGTACATTTTTGAAAAAGAAAACTCCTATTTTTAGGCTCGAAGGGGTTAGTGAGGGATTATCTTCCTTATTTCACCAATGTTTGGGAATTTGAAACAATGCCTGTACATCATTGGCAAGGTTTTATTTGAGAGCATACAAATGGAGAATTCAGGTTTTTGGTTTTCATCACCCTCCCTCCAATCTTTGCTAAAACAAAAGTTTGATAAATAAAATGAGAGAAATATGTTTTTTTTATAACAATGAAAGAAAACGAGTGAATACGAATGGATTAATTCAAAAGATGCATAAACATTTCATTAATCTTGTCAACTCAAAAACAACAATGCTTACAAGCAAATACAAAATCAACATGCAAAGAAAATACAACAATGCTGAAACAGACAGGGGAATGCCAACTTTAGGGAATTGAGCTTCCTTCTTTAGAGTTAGAGGTCATCACGTTCATTGGTGTCAGTGCACCAATCCTCTTCACACCCATCCTTGACAATTTCTTCCATAGCATATACTAATGGACCTGCCTGAACAGACGAAGGATTGATGTTAATGTGAAGACCTTAAGGCGTAAATGAGATGGACTCGGACTCAATCAGATCTTGAACCTTGTTCTGGAGTTGTTTTCAATCTTAAATTGAGTGCCCTAGTGCATTGGAATGGAAGCCACATTGGGCACGAGGATCAAAGCCTGGTGGGTATGGAGGAATCACTGTGTTTAGTCTCTTCGGCTCTACCAATCCACTACCGATTAAACGTGGCAGTATGTGACTGTATGGCATTGGCAAAGGATCAAACTTCCTCTTTGGCTTCTTAATGTACTAGTGTCATCGCTGAGGAGAGGGTTGCCATTGGTATGGCTATTGTTGTGGCATTTGTTGTTGTTCATAGACGGGAGGATGCCAACC
The DNA here is from genome assembly GCA_963966055.1 of Lathyrus aphaca. Taxonomy (NCBI): domain Eukaryota; kingdom Viridiplantae; phylum Streptophyta; class Magnoliopsida; order Fabales; family Fabaceae; genus Lathyrus; species Lathyrus aphaca. The sequence goes on from OZ014524.1 coordinate 16,886,863, forward strand.
ATATAAGGGAAATGGCATCATATCTGGAAACCCAAAAGGTTTTTGGATTTGACCAGTTGACACATATGGATGTTGATAGTATGGCACTAGATGTGGAGCTTGTGGAGATTCCTCGATTGAATCAAGTTCATCATCTTCTTCCTTTTGGGAATCAACAAGGGATTCATTGTCAATACTCTGGAGACTAGAGGTGCCTTGGACTCTTCCACTCTTGAGACAACTCTCAATACGTTCTCCCATTTTCACCAGGTCAGAGAAACTTGTTAAGGCGGTGCCTACCATCTTTTCAAAGTATGGGCTCTATAGAGTATCCATAAACATATCAACTAACTTTTTTTTCTGAGAGCGGTGGTTGAACACGGTCGAAAAACTTTTTCCATCTCTGGACGTACCTTTTGAAAGGCTCATTACTTTCTTGAGATATGTCCTTCAAGTGAAAACGACTAGGAGATTCTTCCAAATTGTATTGGTATTGCTTCACAAAAGCATTGGCTAGGTCCAACCATGAATGAATATGACTTCTTTACAAATCCATGTACCATTCAACGGTGCCCCGCTCAAACTGTCTTGGAAGCAGTGAATCATCAAGTTATCGTCAAAAGCATATGCAGTCATTTTTCGACAGAACATCACCAAATGGTGTTTTGGACAGCTATTTCCTTTGTACTTCTAAAAGTTAGGTGCTTCAAATTTCGGAGGTATAACCAAACCAGGTACTAAACACATGTTTAAAGCATCTAGGTCAAAAGCATTATGCCCCTCTATGGCTTTGAGTCTTTCGTTCCACACTCAACATTTCTCAGACATTTCAGCAAAGTCTGGTCTATTGATCTTCCTTACTGGGGTTTCCCCTTGGGAATTTGGCTCAAAGAACCCAAAGCTTTGGTACTCGATGGCATCGTGAGGTAAGGAAGTTCCATCTCGAATAATGGTATGCTCTTGAATAACGGGTGCCCCAACTGGGGTCCTTGCAGGCTGAGGTTGAACAAAGATGTTCCTTTGAGGTGGAGAGACATCTTCAGTTACGGCAGCCTGTTGAACATTATCACCTCTCCTTGTCAAAGTCGTCACAACATCCATGAGTAGGTTCAACTGGTCCTTTATCAAATCAAAGTCTCCCCTTGACACAGTTTAGTTTTGTCCTTCAGGGTCCATGATCAATCAATAACTACTTCAAATCCAATATAGGTGTCGGGAAATCAACTGCGGGTTATGGACATAGGACGAGGGTGAGCTTATTCTGAGGAAAGAAAATGATATGCAATGCAAATGCAATGGTATGCAAATGGATGCAATGCAAGGATGCATAGGATCACAAGCATAAACAGACTCGGAAGCTGGAAAAGCTTAAAACCTCCTAACTGGTAGGCTGTAAGAGATTGGTTCTACAGTCTGTACCCAAAAATCCACTCATAGGATAGTTTCTACGGTTATGGTTTAGGATACTTAAGGCCACGGACGTTTATCGTACTAATGCCCTGTCGCAGGCTAGCTGCATTTTGACGATAATGACGATAAGGTCTACCTTGAGTGGAGTTCTCATGCTAGGCTCTCAAGAGGCGAGCCCTTGGAGACTAACACTACACAACAACCAATATAGAAACTGGTTCTTAACAATGGATCCCAAAATCATAGCCCTTTCATGCATTAGGTCAAGCGACAGGCTAGATACGTTGTGACAAGATCTACGAAAAGTCTAACTATCTGGGGGAGCTTTCAAGCTAGGCCCTCAAGAAGCGAGTTCTTGGAGACTAACACTAATAATTACCAATTCTAACCTAGGTGTTCCCTCTTCTTTTTCCACAACTCAGATTTTACTTGCAATGTGACCCCGAGATTCCACAAACAAGTAATATAATGAGCGAATAAGAGAAAGCGGTAAAAGAACAAATAAACAAACATAAATAATAAACGTAGAGAAGACAAAAAGATAAGATCAAACAAAAAACCACACAAAGCTAAGTTAGGCTCGACCCTCTCTAGCATGGAGCTAGTCCCCAGCAGAGTCGCTAAGCTGTTGTACCTCGAAAAAAATATGATCCTCACGATGGCACGCGGAAAGAAAAAAACAGAGTCGCCACCTAATTCTATTTATTCTAATTAAAGAAAAGGGAGATATAGATACAACCTAAATAAAGGATAAGAAATGGTCAACGAAACCAAATTCTAAGTTCGGGAGTCGGTTACGCAAGGGGAAGGTATTATCACCCCTCACGTCCGTTGTACTCAACGGGAACCTCTTAGCTTAACTATGCGATTAAATGTTGATTTAAGTCTTTGTCTTCTAAATGGTTTTCTAAAATGTTTGCTTTAAGGGAAATGAATATTTTAAATTATTATTATGAAGAAAGGTTAAGTTTTTTATTATTGTGCTCGCGAAGGATTAAAATCCCTGTGCCTACGTATTCCCTTGTGCAATGGGAAAGTCAGAGCTTCATAGTTCGTGCAACTACGGTTGGTGGTTTTTAATTGAACGATTGTTTAAAACGCATTCTACTGCTAAGCGTTGGCTTATACTCACGGTGGAGGCTGAAGCGCTAGCTTTTTTGCGAGATAGAAAGATTTAAATAATGTTCGTTTAAAGAAAAGGTGTTTGACCTTTGTTAAGGTGTTTTAAAACGAAAAGGCGAATGGACCACAACGCGTGAGGCTATCCCAGGAGTGATTTCATCCAAGAACCCGTGGAGTGCTTGACTCCAGATTTTGGTTATTCGTTGATTGATTATAAAATGATTTGCATTTGTTGGTGGATTTTAAGTTGTATTATTTTAATGCGAAAGGGCGAACGAAGTACAACTCGAGGGCTAGCCTCAAGAGTAATTCAATTCAAAAACTCGAGGAATGCTAGACTCCTGAGTTTAGTTCTTTCGCGATTTTTATTTGCAATTTAGATATTTTGCGTTTGTTTTGGATGTTTTAGGGTTTGATATTTTTAGTAACGAAGGAGTAAATGAAACACAACTCGAAGGCTAGCATCAAGAGTGGTTCATTAAAGAACCCGCAGAATGCTAGATTCCGAAGTTCAGTTCCCCGTTAATTAATTAAGACGCGTAAATTTGTGCGGATGGCGATCACATAGGTGACTGAATTACGTGTGTGTAAAATGTAGGCGAGAATGTTTTAACTGATTAAGTGAAACGATTTCTAGTTCCTACGGATATTCCTAGCAATGTGAAATTGTAAAATAAAGGCGGAAAAATAAATTGCATTAAAAAATAAACGGGAGAGAGATACATGATAATTTACACGGGATTACGAAGAAATAAAGGGTATCGTTGTAATTTGCCCAAGAGGAAGCGTGTGTGTAGTGTATGAGTTATTCGGAATCGTTAGAAATTAATATGGTATAAAAAATGAAATGAAAGTAAATAAATTAAATAGACTTAACAAAATAACCATAAAATAAATTAAGCTTATGAAATAAATAAATAAATAATGAATGGCCTCATATTGGTTACGATTTATCGGAAACGATTTATCGTGGCCTTTTGTCATATCATCGGCCCGAATGCGATGGAAATAAATCAAATGAACATTAGAATATTTTTATTAGTTTTTTCAAAGAAATAAATATAATAAAGATATGGCAAACTAAGAACCAATATCATCAAAGTGGAAACAACTTTAAAAAAAAGTAAGAACAATATTTAAACAAATAAATAAATAAAAAACAGGGGGAGGTCTAAGTCGCATGGTATAGTGTGGATAACAGAAAAATCAAGTGAGTCTCAAGCCATATCAGGATATACAAAAAAAGATAAACATTAAATAAATAATTAAAGCAAAAAAAAAGGAGATGTCGGTTTATGTGTGTGTAGTGGAACAGTATATGGGTTTTAACTGATCCACAAATATATAACATAATAACTGAAATAAATAAATAAAACAGATATTAAAAAATAGGATATAAACAAAACGTGGAAAAGAAACAAAAGAAAGGTCCCCTCCCCCTTTTTTCAAACACGCATCCGAAAAAACAAATCCAAACTCAGTCTATCTCGATCACGCTATGCCTCTCTCACTGCGTTCAATTTGTCTCTCTGTTTCTCGCGCCTCTCCTTTCACTGTGTTTTTCGGATTCATGGTGTTTGTGTGGGTTTGGTATTCTGCGCAAGGGTCAGCAGTAGTGTGTCTACTAAGGCTATTGTTTCTAAGGTGGTTGGTGTTGATGTTGTGGGTTTGGAATTCGGCAAGGGTACGTTTATCGATGACGTTAGATGTATGATGTTGTGCGATTTGAGAAGAAGGGTTAAGGTAATTTCTGATAAGGGTAGATGATCGGTTTTGAGCAATCTGAGAAGAAGGGTCGATGAAAATCGATGGATGTTGTTTTTGTTGGGTTTGGAAGAAAGGGTTACGATAATACTGGGTTGTGGTGGTGGTGGGTATAGTTGAGGAATTATTGTTATTAGGGTTATTGTTGTTCAGGTTGGATGAAAGTGTAATAGATCGGCCGGAAAAGTTACCTGTTCTACCGTAGAGATCGGAGGCTCCGAATCCGCCGGGGAAGCCTGGTGACGACATCTCTCACTAAATGTTTGGCTAATTGCAGAAAGGCATGTGAGAGAAAAAGATGGGTTTTTTGGTTTAGTTTGAAGATTAAGATGAAGAGGGAGGTGATAATGGGATCCGGTTGTTATTTTTTTTCCAAAAGGTTGTTTGAAGATGGGAGGAGGGTTAAGCATGTGATTTGTTTTTTTCTTTTCGGATTTTTCTTTTCTTTTCCCTGTGCGTTCTCTCCCCCCCCCCCTTTTCTCTACAATTACCCTCTTTTTTATATAATTCTAAACTTCTTTAACAAGTTTACAAGTACTAATTGCTTTGTCTTGTAACCTTGTTAAGTCCCTTTCAAAGCAGGGTTGTGCAGGATGTATTGACTGTTGTGTAAAAAGTAGCAGTTTGACTTTGGCCAACTTTGGTGTATAGTTTGGATGGAGTAATAGAAAGTATGACTAATAATAATAAAAAAAAACTAAATCTAAACCTAAACTAACAAAAAAAACAAACTGATAAAACCTAAATATAAATTAAATTAAAAAGTATACTAATTAAAAAAAATCTAATTATAAGAAATAAACTGACTAAATTAATCTAAATAAAAAAAAATTAAATTGGACTAAATAAAAATAACTAAAAAAATTAAGACTAAATCTAAATATTTAATTCAAATAAAATTTCTATTAAAACATGATTAAAGTAAATCTAAATTTGACTTAAATAAATACTCAAACTAATTGAAACAAACAATGAATAAAAATAAAAAATAAACTCCAAATAAATTCAAAAATAGAATTAGAAATTAAGCTAAAATTAAAACTTAACTAAAACATAAACTGAAAATATAATCTAATTAATAAGAAGAAGAAAGAATTAAAACTTAAAATGGTTAATGTAAACACCCCAAATTTGCCCTCACCCATTCACACCATGGCTTGTGATCATTTCATATGCATAAACACAATCATACCATCCCATATCCCATTTTTGATTCACTGCATAGCTTCAAAGTCATCTGCATCTAGGGTTTGTGATCTGAGCAATCCAAGAGCTTCTTGAGCCACCCAAAGGTCAACAATCACTTCAAAGGGGTCTATGTGTGTCCAAGTATCATATTATATCCTCTCAAAGTCAAGAATGTCAAAGAATCACAAGAACTGGAAATGGTGTGGATGCAGAGCCAGGCTTGACTGCACAGATGACCTAAAATTAGGGTTTTGGTTTCAAAGGCCATAACTCCAATTTTTTTGGTCATTTTTGTTTCTATTGGTCTCTATATGGTATAGGGAGTATGCATACCAATTTTCATGAAGAAATTCCATGGGGAAGTCATCTGATCAAAGGTTGACTTTCTGGACAAGTCAGTGCAAAATTAGGGCATCTGAGGCCCTCAATGACCCAACCAAGGGGTGATCTTCATCATTTTGAGTGTATATGATCTTTATTTGATCATGGAAGAAGTTGGAAGTTCACAAAATTCAAGAATTTCAAGTCTTTTGCAAAGTTGACTTTTTGGGCAAGTTTGACTTTTAATGAAAATGTCATTTTATGCAACTTTTTCAACCCTTACTTTTTGATCAAAAAAAGCTTCAAATGGAAAAACTTTGGTCATGAAAGTTGTAGATTAGATCTTTCCCTTTTCAAAAAGTATAAGAACATGACCTAATTCATTTTGGATCAAAAGTTATGGCTTGTCAAAGTTGGCAAAAATCACAAAATTTCAAAGTTTCTACCAAAGAGGTATTTTGCAAAATGACTTGATCAAGTGTTCTAAGGCTATCAAATGGACTTCTAATTCACATAACATGACAATGTGGCATCTAAAGTTCAGATTGGACCAAAGAATTACATGTTTGTATGGTTTTTGGAACAAGATCTTTTCATGAGAACCAAAGTGAACCAAGTTGCAAAATCCATCATAACATCTCATCCACTTGCTGCCTTGGTTGCTGAACCACCCTAGCCCTCTCCTCACCTCATGCTGCGCAAGACAAGCCCCTTGTACCAAGCTAGCAAAGTAGCCCATGCCCTTCTTACACAAAGTTGACAATTTGCAAAAAGCACCCATACCTATCACAAAAGGACATGTCATGTCATCTGACCAATAGGATTAGTTTATACAAACAAAATGCAAGCTAAACATCACGAGACACAAGCCTGAAACACACAAGAGCACAGCATTCTCATTTTCCACCCTTGAAGCAAAAGCTTTCGAAACACTTCATACAACTCACAAACACTCAAACAAACTGCACAGACCTTCTCAACACATCACCCTGATCACAAAGCACCCCTAAAATCAACCTGAAACTCAAAGAATCAAGAACACGATTCTCACCTGAGCTTGAACAGAACCTGTTCAAACTCTCAAACCAGCCAGCATAAACCTTCTCTAAACATCCAGAGTTCATAAGGGAGGTCATAGGAGTGGATTGCACAAAGGAAAGAAGCCAGAAAGCTGCAAACTGAAAGCTTCAAAACTCAGGTAGTTCAAGAACCTTTTTCCAGAAATGAATTTTTAAGTTCTTAATAGCTTCTGCATGCTTCCCTGGTCATGAATATGTTGTTGGTTTTGAAAATGGTGAAGAGATGAGTATGTATGCAGTCTCTGAAACTTTTTGCCCTAGAACTAGATTGATTCGATTCTCTTTGTTTAGGAAGGATAAATGTTGTTTGAATGGGGGTTTTGATTCGTTTTTGAGTGGGGATCATTTCTGTTTAATTAGAATTTGTTTTAGATGCGTGTAGAGGGAGTTTGTGGTTTTGGGTGATCGGAGAAGATGACCGGAACACTGTTCCGGTCACCTGAAAGTCATTAAGGGCTGATTAGGGCTAATTAATTAGGGTTAGTGAGTTTGAATGTTGGCCCTTGGATATGGCGCCAAGTCAATACGCGCGCGTGTGAGTTTAAATGAGGGCCCTTGGATCTGTTGACTTTTCTTTATTTCAGTTTAAATTCATTTTTATTTTCATTTAATTACATTGTTTTGTACATTTATTTAAAAATAGTAAAATCCATTCAAAAATTCTGAAATTTTTTATGAAAGCTATTATTTAATTTCAGAACACAAAAATATTTTTATTTTTATTTTTTGCATTAAAAAAGTATTTTTAAATATTTAAAAGTTTCTTTTTAATTAATTAATGAGAATTAATTTATTAAAAATACTTTTAGGTATTTAATAATCACCAAAAAATTCATGAAACATTTAAAAACATTTAGAAACATTGTCCAACCCTCAAACCAAATTTATTTTTTGATCTTGATGCATTTTGAGAATTTTTCATAGAATTAAAATCATTTTGATGCATTATTTTGATCCAAACTTCCAAAAATCACTTCTGCCTAACCATGATGAGTTGGACTTTGATTCTTTTTGCATTGTGTTTAGCATATCATGTAGTTTGTGAGATTAAATGGCCATGATTTGATCTTCCATTTTCCATTTGTTTGGCATTTTTCTTGTTAAGGAACCCTAAAACCTTAGAAAACTTAGAAAAATCATAACTTGAACTAGGTTAAGAGTTGGGACTTCTCCTTTGGGCTTTGGGTTAGTATAGGTTTAGGGATCCTTTGAGGGCATTTTCAATTTTTTGTAATGTTGTTTGCTTCTGATTTTGGTTTTTGTTTGATGTATTGTTCATAAACCCTAATTTGGGCTTCCATATGCATCCATCTTGTATTTGCATTCATATCTTGACTTGCCATGACTTTTTATGCATTCTTGTGATCCATTTGACATCATAAGACATATTGAAAGCATGTTTGATCATTGCATCTTGCATTTCCCCATGTTGTATGCCATTTGCATTTCATAACTTTTCATGTATGTTTATGCTCCTTAACTTGCCTCATCTGCATCCATTGGTTCATATGATCATCCTCATGTCTTGTCTCATGTTTGTAGCATCACATAACATCATTAACAATCATATATGTGCTTCTGGTTTTGGTTCACACCATACCATTTCATTTCATTTTGCATTGCATTGCATTTCTTTCACTAACTTTTCAGGTGGTAAGTGACTTTGAGAAGTGAATTTGCCTTCACTTCTCATAACTTCTCTTCACCTCTTTTTACATCCTTGCTGCATTTTTTGTATGTGTGTGAGTTTGAGCTTTCTCATCCTTCTTCTTCTCACTTTCTTTCTTCAAGTAACTTGACTTCTTGAATGAAGCAAGTTACCTTGCTTCTCCTGATCCTTTCATCTGCTTCCTGGTGGTTCCATTGAAGACTTCTCTTGAAAACCTCACAAACCTTAGGAACAACCATGTATGAAAATGATTAGGGTTTTGTTTAGTCTCCCCTCTTAGTTTTTACCTTTGTGTCTCATTGAGTCTTCTCTTCTCACCTCATAATCAAGGACTAAACCATAAAGGCTTTAAGGCTTTGTGATTAAGTTTATGCCTGCATCCTTCTATTAGGATGGAGTGTATAACTTTAATCCTAAGTGTTAAACCCTTAATGTGTTTAACTCCTTTAATCAAATCACTTAATAATTATCAAGACATCAAGCTTGTAACTTGGGCCTTGCATTAGGGTTCTAATTCTTCCTTAATTGGTTAAGAAGGACTAACCCTAGTGTTAATGGACAAGTCCCCCTCAAGTTGTCTTACAAACCATAAAACTCACTTCTTCATCTTATCATTAATTAAAATCCATCTAATAAAGGCTTTGTTTTGTCATGAGGTTAATCCCTAATCATGGATTAAGTTGAGGAGTCTTCCTCAGCTTAAACATTCTCATCTATTATCCTTCTATTAGGATGATGTAATGAGTCTGTTTAATCCCTGATTATGGCTTAATCTCATTACTTAGCACTAAACAAAAACAACCAAAACATCTAAATAATCACAAGTAGGTTAATGATCTTAATCCTACATCATGGTGATTAAGTGTGAGAAGCTGACTTCACACTTAAGGTATTCTCATTACCCCTAATCAGAGGGAAGATGTGATGAGTTTACTAAATCCATTGGTTTAGACTTAAGCTCATTAACTTATGACAAAATCCAAAAACAATAAAAGACTGAAAACACAAAAACAAACAATAATCGTCTCCTCCGGGATTCTTTTCTCATCATCTTCACTCACAAACGAGAACTCGCTTCTTCCGTCTAATGCAAGACAGTTTGCACCTGAGCCAGACAGGTCATACACTTGAGCATTGACAAGCAAGCAGTTCACAAGTCAATTCATCTTTCAGTCTCTTTGGGTCGAACTACGGTGTTCTGACTTCCTCATTGCACGAGAGGATACGTAGGCATAACTTAACAGTTATCGAACAAAAGTCTCTGTATATTCCCCCTCTTCCAGCATCATTCTTTTTAGCCTCATATTCTTGAGTATTTCATTCCTGTTCCTGCACTGACACTGTATATATCACACTTCACATTTCTTTTACACTGACACCTGTACATCCTCTTCCAGCTATTTTTATACATAAATTGCACTGACACTACCCCTTTAAAACACAAATATTTTAAGCGTGGATCCCGTCGAGTACGACGGACAATCTGGGTGCTAATACCTTCCCAGGTTGTAACCAACCCCCTTTCTCAGTCTCTCTGGTTCGCAACCGTCTTATCCATATCTTTCTAGGTCTATGCAGCATTGCCTTTCCTCCAGGATAAAAATGCCTAGCTGGCGACTCTTTTCATCTCCAGTGAGTTCACGGCTGTGTGTTCTCATTGTCCCTCTCGCCGACCGTTCGCGTCTGTACCTTTATTTGGGCCATTCCCATTTATCGGGAGCGACAGCTTAGCGACTCTGCTGGGGACCCTTATACTGCAACCAGGGCTTCTGGTTCTTTTTGTGGGTTCCTCCTAGCGCTTGATTGATTTGTGTTTACTGGGGTGTTTTGTGCTATCCGTGTTTGTATTTGTATTTATTTTTTCTTTATGTACAGTTGCTTTACTGCTTTCTTTATTGCTTTATGCATATATCATACTGTCATACTGTGCTGGCTGGATCTGTTTGTTTGCTTTGGTGGGTGGGTGTTCTATTGAGAGTTGAGGTCCTATACCTGGGACCTGAGTGACACCTAGGCTAGAGTGGTTCATATTCTTTCCCATTCCATCTCGGTCTGGTACGGGAATATGAAACACGGTTCAGATATGGGTTTCTTCTTGAGAACTCTGTGTTGCAGATTTCCTGCAATACTAGGGCTGTCTGGGAAGCCTGCTAAGTCTGGATGACCTTTAGTATTGACCTTCAGAAACTGAGGTGAATTAGAGGAGGATCTTTTATGGTTATTGTAAACACTGTACCTCCGGGTTAGAAGTGTTTACACTTCTCATAACTGATCCAAGTCTGAGGATCCTTGTTTTAGAACACCACCTGTGAGGGGGTTGGGCTGTTTACAGGTTTGCAGGTACCCTTGACCTCAGCATACCCTGTTACTTTGATTTGATTAAGAGTACCCCATCTTGGAACAGTTCTTGTGATTCTAAACCCTGGACATGTGGCTCTTTATTTGAGTCCCCCACCTTGGTTACTGGATTTATAGACCTCCATCTGGATTTCTTGAACTTACCTGGACTTATATTAGAGCACTTGATCAGATCCAGCCCAGTCACAAACCCTTGCATATCATTTGCATACATCATCATTGCATCATTTTGACATTTGTTTATTTGTTTTTCAGGGTATCCATCTTCATTTTTGGCTTGGTTTTGACCCCATCATCAGTATAGACCTATCTTCATCAGCATCTGCTTCAGCTATCAGCTACTTGCTTCAGTCACCTGCACCAGCCAGTCAGTGGCCCATTTTCAGTGTCATCATCAGCACCTGTCTCAACTCTTCTTCAACAACATGGCACCTAAAAAGAGTAACATCTCCTACCACTTCTTCCAGCCTGAGCTAGTTGACATCAGGAGGATTCAGACCCTGATTACTCCAGACCATATACCACTTTTCAGAGAACACTATGGAGGCATACTTGATGTGGTTATGGATTTGGACCCTTCACAGAGGAGCTTGATTCATACTTGCCTGCAGTTCTATGATCCCCCTCTGAGGTGTTTCACTTTTCAGGATTTTCAGTTGGGCCCTTTATTGGAAGAGTACTCATCATTGGTTGGTATACCTATCAGGGGTGGAATCCCTTTCAACCCTGAGATGGTCTTTCCTGGTAATGAAGAAGTAGCGAAGGCATTGCATCTGGAACCAGTTCTGATTGGGCAGCATATAACTACTAAGGCTGGAATCTCTGGCTTGCATCTGGATTTCTTGATCTCTCAAGCTACCCTGAAAGCTTCTTTGGGAGAGTGGAAAGCAGTCTGTGCTTTATTGGCCCTGAGCATATATGGGATTATATTATTTGCAGATGAGCCTAGATTCATTAGCAAGAATGCAATCCATCTTTTCATTCTGAGGAACCCAGTGCCCACTTTATTGGGGGATTTTTACTACTCAGTGCACCAGAGGAATGAGAAGCAGAGGGGAAGATTAGTGAGGTGTTGTGCTCCTTTGTTCCATACTTGGCTTCTCAAGCATTTGCCCAAGACCGATGCATTTTTGAATCCTCATCAGCAGAGAAACTGGGCTAGAAGACTCACTGCTCTGACTTCAGCTGATATCAGGTGGTGCACTCAAAGCACCAAGGGCAGGGATATCATTACCAGTTGTGGGCGTTTTCCCAACGTACCCCTGATAGGAGTTAAGGGTTGCATTAATTACAACCCTCTGCTGTTCAAAAGACAACTGGGCTATGCATTGGTCCACACTCCTAAGGCACAAGAATTGGCTGAGACTCTTTACTGTGAGAACAAGCCTAATCTGGCTATTGTCAGGCAGGCAGCCTGGGCCTGGGACAATGTTCAGACTAAAGGAGTAACCATTCTGGGGAAGTGCAACAATGTGGCATCAGCACAATACTATGAGTGGTCCCATGCCAGGGCTCAATTTTCTGGGATGCCCTTTACCATGGAGGATATGCCTGGATCATCCTCGGCACCACCTCCTGCCACTGTCAGCTTAGAGGAGTTTGAGAGCTTGAAAGAGAGAAATGAGAAGTTGACTCAGGCTTTGCAGAAGACCCTCTGGGAGAGGAGTGATGGTAGGTTGGATATTGAAAGGTTGGAAAAGTTAAGGGTGGAGCATCTGACTAAAATTGAGAAGTCTGAGGACTACATCAAGAAGTCTAGGGCTGGAGAGCAGATCTTGAAGAATGCCTGCAAGGAAGCCCAGTTCCAGAAAGCCAGGACTGACTTGTATCTGAAGGAAAGTCAAGCCAGGTGGGTCAGGATCACCGAAGCTCGTACTCTGGAGGATAAGAGGACTCAAGGCAAGATCGAGCAGTTGGAAGCTAGTGCAAAAGAACAGCAGGAAGCCCTGGCGGCAGCCCAGGGGGAGATCTCAGAACTGAAGATCAGAACTGGAGTGAAGAGGTCAAAGGATCAGAGTCAACACAAGAAGCTAGCTGCGGCTGTTACTACCCGGAATCTCCTTATCAGGAATCTCACGGAGCGTCCAGCTGATCCTGTGACTGAGGCACTTCTCAAGGAAGTTCAGGAGGATGAGTTTGGTCTTGGTGTTTGACTTTTGCTTGTTGTTGCTTTCATTTCATGTACTTTTATTTTCTTATGATGTATTTTGACCCCTCTGAGGGCATGTGTTGTAAAAGAACAAATTATGTACCATTTGCCTTTTGTAATATATGTATCAGTTTGTTCCATCCGAGTTTCCCTCAAAGCAACATCAACAGTATCTTCAAGGGTCTGGAAAGGTCAAAACCAAGTGCCAAGCCGGATACCTTGAAAACAAATAAGCATACTGCATTGCATGCTAACCTTTTGTTTTGTTTTGCAGGTTTTTGTTTTACTGTTACTAACTCTGTTGTGATATTCAGGAACTATTGCTCGACGTCGGGTATTTCCACTCAACCGTCCACACCGATATCCAACCCGTAACAACCTTCCGGGCATACAAATGGATCAGGTACAACAGGACCTTGCAGAGGTCAGAAACCAAATGGCCAACGAAAGATTGGAAATGAGAACTCAGATGACGCAGTTTATGGAAGTGATGAACAACATGGCTCAGAGCCAAGAAAGATTGAGAGCAATGGTGGAAAGGCAAAATCAGGAAGATCCCCATATAGGGACTGCTGGCACAAGCAACAATGAGAGGGTCCAACCTCATGTCAACCCCCCGGTATTTGGACCCCACCTTCATCCAGAGATCAACATTCCTGCTAATGTACAAGGGACTGCCACTGCAGGCAGAGTGCTGCAAGAAGACCCCCAGGAGGATCAGTTCTCAGTAATGGGCGCTGGGGAAGAAGCCTATGACAGAAGGCTGGATGAAATTGCTGAAAAATTAAGATCCTTGGAGTCTCAAAACTCTTTGGGTTTTGATGTTATGGACATGGGCTTAGTGGACGGGGTCAGGATTCCCCATAAGTTTAAGCCTCCTTGTTTTGAAAAGTACAACGGGACTTCCTGCCCACAGACCCACTTACAATCCTTTTTGGGAAGGTTGAAAGCATATACCATGGACGAGAAGCTATGGATGTTTTATTTCGAGGATAGTTTGACTGGAGCGTCAAGGGAATGGTACTCCCATCTGACTAGAGCGACCATCAGGTGTTGGAAGGACTTGGCAGAGGCCTTCATCAGACAATACCAGTATAATTTGGATATGGAACCCAACAGGACCCTCCTGATGGGGATGTCACAGTCATCTAGAGAAAGCTTCCGCGAGTACGCCCAAAGGTGGAGGCAGCTGGCTGCTGCTGTCCAGCCACCTATGTCAGAGAGGGAAATGGCAGATATGTTTATGAACACCCTCCAAGGAACATACATTGACAGGCTGGCTGCTTTCTCCTCTACCAGCTTTGCAGATGTCGTTATAGCTGGAGAGAGAATTGAGAGCCTGTTAAAAATGGGCAAGATTTCTGACAACGGTGCCAGCTTATCCAGCAACACAAGAAAGCCTTTTGCAGGCCCAAGAAGAACTGGTGAGACCAATGCTATCCACACCAACAGGGGCAGACCTCAATATGTTCATAGGTCTGTAGCAGCAGTCACCATTCCCGCTCCAATTCATCCACAACCAGTTTATCAACCACCGCCACAAAATTATCAGCAACAGACTCAGTATCCTCCTCAGAGAAACTACAACAACACCAACAACAACAATCAGCAAAGACCGTTCCAACAGAGACCTTCTCAGGCCAATAGGGTGATCGATCTGATCCCTATGCCATATGCCACATTACTTCCACAACTCCTGAAACTCAACCTGGTTGAGCTAAGGACGTTGGCACCTCCAGATCCTGCCAGTCTACCCAGGAATTATGACTCCAACGCTAGATGTGCTTTTCATTCAAATGCACCTGGCCATAGTACAGAAAAGTGCAGAGCTTTGCACATGAAGGTACAAGACTTGGTAGACTCTAAGGCTCTGAATTTTGCACCACCACCAAATGTTAACAAGAACCCTATGCCAAACCACGGAGGTCCCAGAATCAATGCTATTGAAGAAGACAAGCCGTCTTATTTGATAACCAGTGTGGGTCAGATTCGGACACCGTTGGTAGAGATCAAAGCTCAACTCCTCGAATGTCAAATGTTCCCGGGATGTGAGTTAGGGTGTGCTTATTGCAACATTTCAGTGAATGGTTGTGATAATTTGAGAGATGGCATAGATGGTCTCATCCAGAGTGGCCTGCTTCAAATCACCACATCAATTCCTACCAATCCAGCAATCTTATCAGCAACAGTTCCCGTGTCTTCTACAAATGCAACAACCATTGTTCCAAGCAACTCTTCAATTTCATCAACAAATGCTTCATCTGTTACTTCAACGGACCAGATATCAGCAAACATCCCTTCTACAACTTCAGCACCACTTCATTCAGAACCTCCTACAACAACAACACCCATCCTTCCAACAATGTCTCCTACAACTTCAGCAGCAAATGTCTCAACGGTTACGATTTATTATGATCCTGAAAATGATTCTGCTTACAACTCACAAAGTGCTACTCCCATCAGAGCACCAGTCACAATATACTATGATCCACAGACTATCACAATCCCTTCTGCAGCTGCCATCAGTCCAGTCACCATCACGGTGCCTGGGCCAGTACCTTATGAAAGCAGTAATGCCATCCCCTGGCATTACGGCTCTGATCTATACTGCGGAGGACAGAAAATCACTCTTGAATCATCAACCCCTGCACCACAAATAGACAATGTGGGAGGAGGCGGAGGCTTCACTCGAAGCGGACGTCTCTTTGCTCCACAAACTCAAAGACCCACTGCCGAAGCAGAAGCTACTGCCAAGGCAAAAGGGAAAAGCTTGGTGCATGAAGAGAAGATTGTTAAGGAAACTTTGAAAACACCCTTTGATCGAGAAGTTGATGAGTTCATGAGAATCATCAAGAAAAGTGATTACAAAATAGTGGATCAGCTTCACCAGACGCCTTACAAGATCTCTATTCTATCATTGCTTATGTGCTCCGAAGCTCATCGGAACGCACTACTAAAAGTCTTGCACGCAGCTTATGTGCCTGAAGAGATCACCGTCAATCAGTTGGAAGCTGTGGTTGGAAATGTTAATGCTAGTCATGGACTAGGGTTCACCAACACTGATTTGACTACGGAAGGCCGCAATCATAACAAGGCTTTGCACATCACCATGGAATGTAAAGGTGCAGTTCTTTCCCATGTGCTGGTAGACACAGGGTCATCCCTCAATGTCTTACCTAAAAAAGCCCTTGTGAAGCTAGAGTATGACGGATTGGCATTACGTCCCAGCAACCTGGTGGTGAGAGCCTTTGATGGTTCTAAGAGATCGGTTCTGGGAGAGATTGAGTTGCCCATAACGATTGGCCCACAAACTTTCAAAACGACCTTCTACGTGATGGATATACAGCCTGCCTACAGCTGTCTATTGGGTAGGCCATGGATTCACGCCGCTGGCGCCGTGACCTCGACCCTTCACCAGAAGTTAAAATTCGAGTGGGAGGGTCAAGTCGTTACTATCTGTGGAGAGGAGGATATTTTTGTTAGCCACCTGGCTACCTACAAATACATTGAGATGGATGGGGAGATCCACGAAACAATGAGTCAAGGGTTTGAGGCCTTGAACATAAATGAAACATCTGCTGTACCTGGAACCTCAATGACATCATATCAACAAGCCCGGAAGGTTGTTGAAGAAGGAACTGCCCAAGGCTGGGGCAAACTGTTACCGGTGGAGAAGAAAGAGGATAGATTTGGGTTGGGTTACAAACCAACTCAGCAAGATCAAGCAGAGGCTGCTAAGGAGCCCAACTTTGTTAGTGGGGGGATGCTCACCCCTGATGCTGTCAACAATTTGGAAGACGAGGATGAAAGCGACCGCAACCTGGAGAGTTGGATCCGTCCAAAGGTCCCGGGGAGCAGTATCTCAAACTGGTCTTCCCAGGAAATTATAAGAGTTACTCATGCAGAGTAATTATTATTTCCTGTATTTTATAGCATGCATCAAAGTCTTGCATCTTGCCCAAGATAACAAGACTCATTTTGTAATCGGGCCATCTGTAATTTTTGTGCAACAAGATTAATCAATGAAATATCAGACATCTTTTGCAAATGAGTCTTTTTCTTTTCTGCTCACTGTTTTTCCATTTTTCTTTTTGTACAAAAAATAAATGGCAGTGTTTTCAAAATGACAACTTTATTTCACTTTTCTAAACAAGATTAAAATTAAATCACTAAAATGAACAAACTGAACCCTTGCAGAGAATGCCTTCCAGACAGCACCGACAACAGCACGGCTATGACTTCGTATGACTTTGACAATCCAATCAATCAAGCTGATGAAGGGGTCGAAGAAGAGTATGAGCTTCCTGAGGAGCTAGCTAGGTTGTTGAGACAAGAGGAAAAGGTTATTACTCCTCACCAGGAGGAGGTTGAAACGATCAATCTTGGTACGGATGAAGACGTGAAAGAAGTTAAAATCGGGGCCTGTTTACAAGACTCAGTGAAGAGACAACTGATTGACCTACTTCAAGAATATGTGGACGTGTTTGCTTGGTCTTATCAAGACATGCCAGGGTTGGACACCGACATTGTTGTGCACAAGCTGCCTTTGAGAGAAGAATGCCCGCCGGTTAAACAGAAACTACGCCGTACTCGCCCAGACATGGCAATGAAGATCAAAGAAGAGGTACAAAAGCAATGGGACGCCGGGTTCCTTGCTGTGACTAGCTATCCACCGTGGGTTGCTAATATAGTACCTGTGCCTAAGAAATACGGCAAAGTAAGAATGTGTGTTGACTACCGGGATCTGAACAGAGCTAGCCCGAAAGATGATTTCCCATTACCTCACATTGATGTATTGGTGGATAATACGGCTCAGTTCTCGGTATTCTCCTTCATGGATGGATTTTCAGGATACAATCAGATTAAAATGTCACCTGAAGACATGGAGAAGACAACCTTCATCACACCCTGGGGCACGTTCTGCTACAAGGTGATGCCATTTGGACTGAAGAATGCCGGTGCGACATATCAACGGGCTATGGTGACATTATTCCACGATATGATCCATAAAGAGATAGAATGTTACGTGGATGATATGATTGCCAAGTCCCTCACTGAAGAAGACTACCTGGTAAATCTGCTAAAGCTGTTCAAGCGTCTGAGGAAGTACCAATTGAAGTTGAACCCCAACAAGTGCACGTTCGGGGTGCGATCTGGTAAGCTGCTGGGATTTATTGTAAGTGAGAAAGGGATTGAAGTTGACCCTGATAAAGTCAAAGCCATTCAAGAAATGCCTGCACCAAAGACAGAGAAAGAAGTTCGAGGGTTCTTAGGTCGATTGAACTACATCTCAAGGTTCATATCTCACCTTACAGCAACCTGTGAGCCCTTGTTCAAATTGTTGAGAAAAGAACAGACGGTCAGGTGGAACGAAGACTGTCAGAAGGCTTTTGACAAGATCAAGGAATACTTACAAGAGCCTCCAATCCTTATGCCTCCAGTTGAAGGAAGACCTCTGATAATGTACTTGACAGTATTAGAAGAGTCAATGGGGTGTGTGCTGGTCCAACATGACGAGTCTGGTCGAAAAGAGTATGCAATATACTACCTAAGCAAAAAGTGTACCGACTGTGAACAACGTTATTCACTGCTCGAGAAAACTTGCTGTGCTTTAGCGTGGGCTGCTCGCCGACTGAGACAGTATATGTTGACCCACACCACTTTGTTGATCTCAAAGATGGATCCAGTCAAGTATATTTTCGAGAAGCCAGCACTTACCGGACGGGTTGCAAGATGGCAAATGATTCTCACAGAATATGACATCCAATACACATCTCAGAAAGCCATCAAGGGCAGTATATTGTCTGAATATCTTGCTGAGCAACCTATTGATGATTACCAGCCTATGAGATTTGACTTCCCTGATGAAGACATCATGTTCATGAAAGCAAAAGATCATGAAGAGCCTGTTCACACTGAAGGGCCTGACCCGGAAGAAGAATGGACTATGATGTTTGATGGGGCTGTTAATATGAATGGTCGTGGTGTTGGTGCAGTACTCATTACACCTAAAGGAGTTCACATGCCTTTCTCCGCAAAGCTCACTTTCAACTGCACTAACAACGAAGCTGAATACGAAGCTTGCATTATGGGTCTTGAGGAAGCCATTGACCTCAGGATCAAGACATTGACTGTATTCGGGGATTCAGCTCTGGTAGTTAATCAGACCAATGGCAAATGGTACACCCACCAGGATCATCTGATACCTTACAGGGATTATACAAGGAGGTTATTGACTTTCTTTACAACAGTCAAGCTTGAGTATATCCCTCGGGACGAGAATCAGTTCGCAGATGCTCTGGCTACCATTTCATCTATGATCAAAGTTCAAGCTGCCAACTTTGTACCTCAGATTTCAGTATCCAGACTTGACAGACCAGCATATGTGTTCGCGGCAGATGTTGTCAAGGATGATAAGCCTTGGTTCCATGACATTAAGTGTTTCTTGAAGGATCAAACATACCCACCTGGGGCATCTTCCAATGATAAGAAGACTTTGAGAAGGCTTGCTGGTAGTTTCTTTCTGAACACTGATGGTTCCCTCTACAAGAGGAATTTTGATATGGTGCTCCTCAGATGCGTCGATAGAACCGAGGCAGACTTGTTAATGCATGAAGTGCACGAAGGATCCTTTGGTACCCATGCAGGAGGGCATGCCATGGCTAAAAAGTTGCTAAGATCAGGCTATTACTGGATCACAATGGATGCTGACTGTTGTGCTTACGCCAGAAAATGCCATAAATGCCAGATTTATGCGGATAAAGTACATGTGCCTCCCAATCCTTTGAATGTGATGTCTTCACCTTGGCCTTTTGCTATGTGGGGCATTGATATGATCGGCAAGATTGAGCCAACTGCTTCGAACGGCCACAGATTCATCTTGGTTGCCATTGACAATTTCACCAAGTGGGTTGAAGCAGCCTCCTATGCCAATGTTACAAGACAAGTGGTAGCCAGATTTCTGAAGAGAGATATCATCTGTCGGTATGGAATTCCCGAGCGAATCATTACTGATAATGGTTCCAACTTGAACAACAAAATGATGGCAGAGCTGTGCCGGGACTTCAAAATTCAACATCACAATTCTTCTCCTTACAGGCCAAAAATGAACGGCGCTGTTGAGGCAGCTAATAAGAATATTAAGAAGATTGTGCAGAAGATGGTAGTCACCTACAAAGACTGGCATGAAATGTTACCATTTGCCTTGCATGGGTACCGCACGTCAATCAGAACATCCACTGGGGCAACACCGTATCAGCTTGTATATGGTATGGAAGCAGTCCTACCTGTCGAAGTCGAATTACCCTCCCTACGGGTATTGATGGATGTTAAGCTGAACGAAGCAGAATGGGTCAGGTCCCGATACGAACAACTGAGTCTGATTGAAGAGAAAAGATTGGCTGCAATCTGTCATGGGCAGTTGTATCAGAAAAGAATGAAGAGAGCCTTCGATCAGAAAGTCAGGCACCGAGAGTACCAAGTAGGAGATCTTGTGCTAAAAAGAATCCTCCCTCCTCACGCAGACCGCAGGGGCAAATGGACTCCGAACTATGAAGGACCATTTGTAGTAAAGAAAGTTTTCTCTGGTGGAGCACTGATGCTCAGCACCATGGATGGTGAAGATTTCCCGTCCCCTGTGAATTCAGATGCAGTTAAAAAATACTTCGCATAAAAAATGACCCGCTGGACATAAAAACAGAATGTAAGTCCAGGCAAAAATAGGGCATCCCGGCGAGTCAAAAACAGAATAAAAGACTCGGGAAAAAATAAGGGAGAATAAAACAAAATGTACACCCGCTGAGTTGAAAAGCCGCATTGGACAACTCAGGCAAAAATGGGTATCCCGGTGGATTGAAAACCCGAAAGGGCGATCCATGCAAAATAAGGGAATAAGCGAACAACTGCATTTTGAATTCGTCTATATCGTTTACAACTTGGTAAGCTTCGAAAGGATCAAGCTTCAATCAGAATCAGCCTTCTTCAGAAAGCAAGATGAGAAGAACGTCAAAAGTCATACGAGTCATAGTAAAGAGGAAGCTCCTTAAAGCGTCATCAACATTGTCAGCATTTTGTTTCTCAATTTGTAACAATCTCCTCATTTCAGGGGATATGTTTCTTTGACTGTATCTCGCCAATTCAGGGCATATGAATTAATAAAATCAGATTTTCAGTCATGTCTCGTCTTGTACATTTTTTATTTGCAAAAATGTCTGATGTCTTAAGAGAAAAACTGATTGCATAAAATACAGATGTTTATCTTCAAAAATAAAAACACGTGCTTGCAGGAAATATACTTACTCCCAAAAGTGTCTAACTCCTATGACGGAATCCAGTAAAGGATACCTCGGGATTACTTGTGCGTTTCCCTATCTTTGCAGGATTGCAGGTATCCAGAACGCAACTTGGGGCATGTAAGCTTCATCTCAGCAAGCTGGCAAATCAGTGTTCGCTCCGTCTTAACACTTGAAGTGTTTTCCCCCCAGCCGAGTTGCCATTTCGTCCTCAGCCAAAATACAAAAGTCAAGGAGCCCTCTCCCCACAGAGTTTCAGCCTCTATTCAGAAAGAGCAGTGCATGAAGGATCACAACAGAGTGAGGAAAGCTTCTTCAAACCCCAGTTGAGTCCCTCAGTACAAGGATATGTCCATCATTGACCCATATCCCCAAGCAGATATCATCTCATCGGATCCACCAATGATCTCATCCCCAGCGGGGATGTCCGCTTCAAGCAGAACGATCGAAGATCTTCGTAGCAACGGGATCCGGATCCCGGTTGGGTATCTTTGCATGATCATAGCATTCGCATCATACTCACCCGCAAAGCGTAGCATTCCGTTCAGTACGGAGCATTATGGCAAAAATCAAACATATAGCATAATCATAAGCCATGTTTTGAATCAAACACTTGTGATTATTGACAATCCATCAATATACAGAATACCCCCCAAAATCCCCAGCAGGAGATTCCCCAGCAAAAGCAGTTGCCTCACATTCACAAACACCAGTATATACCCTCTTTGGCACCCGTCCGTGTCAATACTCCCCAGTAAAGTCGCCTGAACCCTCTGTGCAAACAGTACCACTCGTATTACAGATACTTTTTGACACCCGTCCGTGTCATATCCCCAGCAGAAAGCCAAAGACATCCTCTTTGCACTCACATATACTCATATATACATTTCCTTGACATTCGTCCGTATCATTTTCCCCAGTACAGTAACATAAACACTTTGTATATCAGATACTTGTTCATACTATACTTTGCTTCTTTTGACACTCGTCCGTGTCACTCTCCCCAACAGTTAAACACTCATCCACATACCACTCATACTTATGCAGATACTCGTCCGTATCTTGTGTACACCATGTATATCCCCACAGATTCAACACTCGCCCGTGTTCTTTGTTAACCAGTTGGTACTCGTCCGTACCATCATCTCAGAACTTGCGTCAAGCGTTTGTTTCTACCAGATACTCGTCCGTATCGTAGTCTTAAGGATGCTCGTCCGCATCTTTAATCCATACACCGTGTCAAACACTTCTGTCTTCTTGAATATAGATACTCGTTTGTGTCTACTGTTCCCCAGAAGAGTCCTTTCAGATTCAACACTCGTCCGTGTTCTTTGTTAACCAGTTGGTACTCGTCCGTATCATCATCTCTGAACACGTGTCAGTATTTGTTTCTACCAGATACTCGTCCGTATCGTAGTCTTAAGGATGCTCGTCCGCATCTTTAATCTATACACAACATCTAAACACTTGTACCTTTTGTTTCTGGGATGTAAACACTCGTCCGTGTTTACTACTCCCCAGTAGATCGCCAACAAAGCAAATTTTTCATCTGACATTCGTCCTATGTCACGATAAACCCTGAGAGCAGCCGTACCCTGCTAGGTGGTCGTCCTCCACCTCTTGATGGTCGTCCTCCATCATGCTCATCCGATGGCCGTCCCCATCGTTGATTTTCTATCCGGCATTCGTCCTATGTCGTGATATTTAGCAGCCGTCCCCTGCTAGGTGGTCGTCCTCCACCTTTTGATGATCGTCCTTCATCATTTTATCCAATGGCCGTCCCCATTGTTGGTTTTGGTTATCTGGCATTCGTCCTATGTCATGATAAACCTTGAGAGCAGCCGTCCCCTGCTAGGTGGTCGTCCTCCACCTCTTGATGGTCGTCCTCCATCATGCTCATCCGATGGCCGTCCCCATCGTTGACCTTTTATCCGGCATTCGTCCTATGTCGCGATATTTTCGGCAGCCGTACCCTGCCAGGTGGTCGTCCTCCACCTTAGATGACCGTCCCTCATCTTAACCCAACAGAGCAGCCGTCCCTTGCTAGGTGATCGTCCTTCACCTTTGATGACCGTACCTCATCATCTGTTTATTTCATTTATTCTTTAACCCGATGGCCGTCCCCGTCGTGGTCCCTTTTCCTTTCAGTTTAGCCCGATGGCCGTCCCCATCGTTGGTTACTCTACTTTGTGAACTTGATGGCCGTCCCCGTCATGTTTCATGAATCCCCAGAGAATTTTACAGCTTTACTTGATGGCCATCCCCATCATAATTCTTTTATCCCCAGCATGTCGGCCGTCCCCGTCATTGCTTTATTTCCCGCACCTTTCCAGCATGTCGGCCGTCCCCGTCATTGCTCTTTACCCAGCAGTCGTCCTCTGCTCGACGGTCGTCCTCCGTCGCCCATACTTTACAATATACTTTATTTTCTTTTACAATCTATATCCCTTTTCTTCTTCATTTCGTGAGTGCAAATTTTGGACTGTCTTTGGTATTCAACCACAAGTTATCTTGTTTGCCTGATAAGCCGTTGCTTACATCCTGCACAGCTAACTCATGTTTGAATAGGGGCAGCTGTAAACACCCCAAATTTGCCCTCACCCATTCACACCATGGCTTGTGATCATTTCATATGCATAAACACAATCATACCATCCCATATCCCATTTTTGATTCACTGCATAGCTTCAAAGTCATCTACATCTAGGGTTTGTGATCTGAGCAATCCAAGAGCTTCTTGAGCCACCCAAAGGTCAACAATCACTTCAAAGGGGTCTATGTGTGTCCAAGTATCATATTATATCCTCTCAAAGTCAATAATGTCAAAGAATCACAAGAACTGGAAATGGTGTGGATGCAGAGCCAGGCTTGACTACACAGATGACCTAAAATTAGGGTTTTGGTTTCAAAGGCCATAACTCCAAATTTTTTGGTCATTTTTGTTTCTATTGGTCTCTATATGGTATAGGGAGTATGCATACCAATTTTCATGAAGAAATTCCATGGGGAAGTCATCTGATCAAAGGTTGACTTTCTGGACAAGTCAGTGCAAAATTAGGGCATCTGAGGCCCTCAATGACCCAACCAAGGGGTGATCTTCATCATTTTGAGTGTATATGATCTTTATTTGATCATGGAAGAAGTTGGAAGTTCACAAAATTCAAGAATTTCAAGTCTTTTGCAAAGTTGACTTTTTGGGCAAGTTTGACTTTTAATGAAAATGTCATTTTATGCAACTTTTTCAACCCTTACTTTTTGATCAAAAAAAGCTTCAAATGGAAAAACTTTGGTCATGAAAGTTGTAGATTAGATCTTTCCCTTTTCAAAAAGTACAAGAACATGACCTAATTCATTTTGGATCAAAAGTTATGGCTTGTCAAAGTTGGCAAAAATCACAAAATTTCAAAGTTTCTACCAAAGAGGTATTTTGCAAAATGACTTGATCAAGTGTTCTAAGGCTATCAAATGGACTTCTAATTCACATAACATGACAATGTGGCATCTAAAGTTCAGATTGGACCAAATAATTACATGTTTGTATGGTTTTTGGAACAAGATCTTTTCATGAGAACCAAAGTGAACCAAGTTGCAAAATCCATCATAACATCTCATCCACTTGCTGCCTTGGTTGCTGAACCACCCTAGCCCTCTCCTCACCTCATGCTGCGCAAGACAAGCCCCTTGTACCAAGCTAGCAAAGTATCCCATACCCTTCTTACACAAAGTTGACAATTTGCAAAAAGCACCCATACCTATCACAAAAGGACATGTCATGTCATCTGACCAATATGATTAGTTTATACAAACAAAATGCAAGCTAAACATGACGAGACACAAGCCTGAAACACACAAGAGCACAACATTCTCATTTTCCACCCTTGAAGCAAAAGCTTTCGAAACACTTCATACAACTCACAAACACTCAAACAAACTGCACAGACCTTCTCAACACATCACCCTGATCACAAAGCACCCCTAAAATCAACCTGAAACTCAAAGAATCAAGAACACGATTCTCACCTGAGCTTGAACAGAACCTGTTCAAACTCTCAAACCAGCCAGCATAAACCTTCTCTAAACATCCAGAGTTCATAAGGGAGGTCATAGGAGTGGATTGCACAAAGGAAAGAAGCCAGAAAGCTGCAAACTGAAAGCTTCAAAACTCAGGTAGTTCAAGAACCTTTTTCCAGAAATGAATTTTTAAGTTCTTAATAGCTTCTGCATGCTTCCCTGGTCATGAATATGTTGTTGGTTTTGAAAATGGTGAAGAGATGAGTATGTATGCAGTCTCTGAAACTTTTTGCCCTAGAACTAGATTGATTCGATTCTCTTTGTTTAGGAAGGATAAATGTTGTTTGAATGGGGGTTTTGATTCGTTTTTGAGTGGGGATCATTTCTGTTTAATTAGAATTTGTTTTAGATGCGTGTAGAGGGAGTTTGTGGTTTTGGGTGATCGGAGAAGATGACCGGAACACTGTTCCGGTCACCTGAAAGTCATTAAGGGCTGATTAGGGCTAATTAATTAGGGTTAGTGAGTTTGAATGTTGGCCCTTGGATATGGCGCCAAGTCAATACGCGCGCGTGTGAGTTTAAATGAGGGCCCTTGGATCTGTTGACTTTTCTTTATTTCAGTTTAAATTCATTTTTATTTTCATTTAATTACATTGTTTTGTACATTTATTTAAAAATAGTAAAATCCATTCAAAAATTCTGAAATTTTTTATGAAAGCTATTATTTAATTTCAGAACACAAAAATATTTTTATTTTTATTTTTTGCATTAAAAAAGTATTTTTAAATATTTAAAAGTTTCTTTTTAATTAATTAATGAGAATTAATTTATTAAAAATACTTTTAGGTATTTAATAATCACCAAAAAATTCATGAAACATTTAAAAACATTTAGAAACATTGTCCAACTCTCAAACCAAATTTATTTTTTGATCTTGATGCATTTTGAGAATTTTTCATAGAATTAAAATCATTTTGATGCATTATTTTGATCCAAACTTCCAAAAATCACTTCTGCCTAACCATGATGAGTTGGACTTTGATTCTTTTTGCATTGTGTTTAGCATATCATGTAGTTTGTGAGATTAAATGGCCATGATTTGATCTTCCATTTTCCATTTGTTTGGCATTTTTCTTGTTAAGGAACCCTAAAACCTTAGAAAACTTAGAAAAATCATAACTTGAACTAGGTTAAGAGTTGGGACTTCTCCTTTGGGCTTTGGGTTAGTATAGGTTTAGGGATCCTTTGAGGACATTTTCAATTTTTTGTAATGTTGTTTGCTTCTGATTTTGGTTTTTGTTTGATGTATTGTTCATAAACCCTAATTTGGGCTTCCATATGCATCCATCTTGTATTTGCATTCATATCTTGACTTGCCATGACTTTTTATGCATTCTTGTGATCCATTTGACATCATAAGACATATTGAAAGCATGTTTGATCATTGCATCTTGCATTTCCCCATGTTGTATGCCATTTGCATTTCATAACTTTTCATGTATGTTTATGCTCCTTAACTTGCCTCATCTGCATCCATTGGTTCATATGATCATCCTCATGTCTTGTCTCATGTTTGTAGCATCACATAACATCATTAACAATCATATATGTGCTTCTGGTTTTGGTTCACATCATACCATTTCATTTCATTTTGCATTGCATTGCATTTCTTTCACTAACTTTTCAGGTGGTAAGTGACTTTGAGAAGTGAATTTGCCTTCACTTCTCATAACTTCTCTTCACCTCTTTTTACATCCTTGATGCATTTTTTGTATGTGTGTGAGTTTGAGCTTTCTCATCCTTCTTCTTCTCACTTTCTTTCTTCAAGTAACTTGACTTCTTGAATGAAGCAAGTTACCTTGCTTCTCCTGATCCTTTCATCTGCTTCCTGGTGGTTCCATTGAAGACTTCTCTTGAAAACCTCACAAACCTTAGGAACAACCATGTATGACAATGATTAGGGTTTTGTTTAGTCTCCCCTCTTAGTTTTTACCTTTGTGTCTCATTGAGTCTTCTCTTCTCACCCCATAATCAAGGACTAAACCATAAAGGCTTTAAGGCTTTGTGATTAAGTTTATGCCTGCATCCTTCTATTAGGATGGAGTGTATAACTTTAATCCTAAGTGTTAAACCCTTAATGTGTTTAACTCCTTTAATCAAATCACTTAATAATTATCAAGACATCAAGCTTGTAACTTGGGCCTTGCATTAGGGTTCTAATTCTTCCTTAATTGGTTAAGAAGGACTAACCCTAGTGTTAATGGACAAGTCCCCCTCAAGTTGTCTTACAAACCATAAAACTCACTTCTTCATCTTATCATTAATTAAAATCCATCTAATAAAGGCTTTGTTTTGTCATGAGGTTAATCCCTAATCATGGATTAAGTTGAGGAGTCTTCCTCAGCTTAAACATTCTCATCTATTATCCTTCTATTAGGATGATGTAATGAGTCTGTTTAATCCCTGATTATGGCTTAATCTCATTACTTAGCACTAAACAAAAACAACCAAAACATCTAAATAATCACAAGTAGGTTAATGATCTTAATCCTACATCATGGTGATTAAGTGTGAGAAGCTGACTTCACACTTAAGGTATTCTCATTACCCCTAATCAGAGGGAAGATGTGATGAGTTTACTAAATCCATTGGTTTAGACTTAAGCTCATTAACTTATGACAAAATCCAAAAACAATAAAAGACTGAAAACACAAAAACAAACAATAATCGTCTCCTCCGGGATTCTTTTCTCATCATCTTCACTCACAAACGAGAACTCGCTTCTTCCGTCTAATGCAAGACAGTTTGCACCTGAGCCAGACAGGTCATACACTTGAGCATTGACAAGCAAGCAGTTCACAAGTCAATTCATCTTTCAGTCTCTTTGGGTCGAACTACGGTGTTCTGACTTCCTCATTGCACGAGAGGATACGTAGGCATAACTTAACAGTTATCGAACAAAAGTCTCTGTATATTCCCCCTCTTCCAGCATCATTCTTTTTAGCCTCATATTCTTGAGTATTTCATTCCTGTTCCTGCACTGACACTGTATATATCACACTTCACATTTCTTTTACACTGACACCTGTACATCCTCTTCCAGCTATTTTTATACATAAATTGCACTGACACTACCCCTTTAAAACACAAATCTTTTAAGCGTGGATCCCGTCGAGTACGACGGACAATCTGGGTGCTAATACCTTCCCAGGTTGTAACCAACCCCCTTTCTCAGTCTCTCTGGTTCGCAACCGTCTTATCCATATCTTTCTAGGTCTATGCAGCATTGCCTTTCCTCCGGGATAAAAATGCCTAGCTGGCGACTCTTTTCATCTCCAGTGAGTTCACGGCTGTGTGTTCTCATTGTCCCTCTCGCCGACCGTTCGCGTCTGTACCTTTATTTGGGCCATTCCCATTTATCGGGAGCGACAGTTAAACCGAAATTTTAAATGACTAATAAAACCGATAAATAACCAAATAAAAATGCATGACTTAATGAATAATCGACTTAATGAATAATGCCACGAAATGCGCCAAATGGATGAAAATATTGAAAAAAAGTCCGGTAAAAATTTAGGGTGTGACAGATGGACTTTGTTCAATCTGCGATTGGACTTTAAGAATTTGCCACCCAAAGGATGGACTTTGGTCAGTCTACGGCTGAACTTTAAGAATTTTCCACACAGAGGATGAACTTTGGCCAATCTGCGGTTGGACTTTGGATAAGTTGCCACGCCGCGGGTGGACTTTGGATATCAACCTTGGATTGAGCACGCATATGTTGAACTGTATGACATGATGCCCCATGACACTAGGGGATAGGTACAAAGGGAATCCCTGACGCAGAAATAACAAATCCTTGCTGACTCTGTGGGGAATACAGATGATTGCCGATATTTCTGCTGGAGAAGAGTGTGACTAGTCTGTCTTGACTTATCACCTTTGCCAAAAATAAATTGGACTTTAGATTTAAAGGCCCTGTTAGGGGATGCCTCAACTGTTGGGGATTGAATCTCACCCCTAAGACTCCGCTGGGCGATCTGCAACTTTTCGACTTAGCTGGGGAAAGGCCTCGCCAAGGCTCTACTGAGGAGAACTTTCTTGTCTACCTGAATTTTCCAAACCTCTGTGGGGAAGGAAATCGTGCAGCTGACTTCCTGGAATACTTGAATTCTTGTAAGAAGTGCTTCACCAAAGGAAGATGACTCTTGCTAGGGATAATCCTTATTGCTCTGTTGGGGAATAGATGGATTTGGTTTGAGATCTGCTGGGAAACCTGTTGAAGAAAAGTTTGACGACTTTACTGGGGATAACTTCCATGCATCTGCTGGGGATGACGAAACTGAACTGCGTCCTGCTGAGGAGGAAAGATTTCAAGTAGTCTCGTACTAGGGATCATTTGCTATTGCCTAGGCTTTACCTTAAGAGGATTTTACAAAAGACTTGGAACCTTTAAACTCTTCAGGAGTATAATTGCCCCGGTATTCTGAACTTCTGATTATCTGTCTTCAGGAAATAATGAATCCTCGTGCGATTGGGATGGCTTGCCCCAGTATGAGTCTTTGACTAATTGTTGTGGGAGTGATTTTAATCTTGAGGTGATTGCCCCAGTTCGGCTGAAATTTGAAGAGATTACTCGACATAACTGCACCGGATTGGATGGCTCTTACCGCAATTAGTTGGAAAATCCTTACTCAATGGAGATTTCTCAGAAAAGTGCATTTCGACGTGACTGTCTTTCAGAAGTTTTATACTTCTCAACTTGGCAAGCTTAAGCTTCTAGACTGAATTTTTGCATGTGAGCTTCTATGCTGCCAAATAAATGTATGCAAGCAGAAAATGTTTATTCTGAGAATGGAAATTCTAATGCAACACACATGTTAATCTTGAAGTCTTTATTGAAAATGTGTCACAAACCTTTGTGAGCGAATCACTGGTTAAGATACGACATTTTTTTTGAATAAAAGAAAACATGCACATGCAATACCGACAAAGTTCTTTTAGCATAATTCATATGAGTCAAGAACGCTATCTCGTGGTAGTACACTCTCAAAATGACCCTGTTTCAGTTAGGACTTTTGAGGGTTGTATCGTGGCTTGGTTCACGGTTTGTAGAAACAAAGGATATAGGCTCGAAGTTATTTGTGCCCACCCATCTCCGTGATGTTCTCCATTCCTATGTTCAGCTAATCTTCACAAGCGTTCACCTTTCATAAGGGTTTCGTGTTGGTTGAGAAACCATTGCTGCTAACAGTTCAAGCACAAATTAGGTTGTTGTTAGGAGTCAGTCACCCATTTGTATTTCGTGTTTGTGTCACACGAATTTGTTCTTGCTTAAGGACCTTTCTTGAGTAATCCATTTTGTCTTTAGCTTTTTGCGTTCTTTTGCTTATCCCTAACTTTTTCCTGGACTGATTCTTGTGAATCTTTGTTTGTGAAGTCCAGCGGGATGCCCTAACTTTTTCCTAAGTCTCTTGTTTTCAAGTTTCGACTTAGCAGGCTCTTTCATTTCTTTTTCGAACAAATCGTGTGACACTGTCTGTCTTGATTGCTTCGCGAGGGTTGTGACTGCCTCATTCTTTGGTCGATGAAGGATAACCATTGTGGTTTCTAGTATTTGGACATGTTGATTTGAATAACCATTGTGGTTTCTGGTCTTTGGACCTCTTGATTAGCATAATGGAATGTAATGGATCCTCGAATACACTCCTTTATGAAAGTTTGAACGTTTGGTCCAACTAGTTGATACCTACCCTGCCCCTGGGTTACATGTGAGAGTTTTTTCAGTGCGAAAAGAAACTCCTACTTCAAGGCTCAAAAGGGTTTGGCGAGAGTCTATCTCCCTTATATCTCTGGTGTTTAGGGATTTGAAACAAAGCCTGTACATCGTCAACAGGGTCTTATTCGAGAGCACACAATTAGAGATTCTTGCGTTTTTGTTTCGTCATTCTCCCTCATAGAGTTTAAGCACGACAATTGGTATTGCGATGCACACATACAAAATTAAAATGAATACAAATGAAGTACTTCAAGAAAACATGTGAGTTTTATTATGATTATCATTCAAAAGTTAACAACTTTCGTACATGTATACAAATGTTTTGCAAATAACAGAAACTACAAATGAAAATGCAGTAAAGAAATTGAATATTGTCGTTGTTGAGGAGGCTTGACTCCGTCTGGACTTGTCAGTCTTGGATACTTTCAGTGATCAATAGCTTTCTCACGGACTTGTAATCTTCAAGTAGAGGTCGTATACCCAACCCCGTCAATCATACCTCTTCTTCTAGTTATTTTGACTCTGACACGAGACGTCTGAAGGAAAGAGTAAAGTTGGGGAGTAAATTTGCCGCATAAGGTTGCTCAGAAAGACCTGAAGATCTTCTGCCTACGTATCTCCATTGACCAATGACCAATGAAGAATCAGAGCGACGTAGTTCCCCTCAATAGGGAAGACAATGCATTAAAGAAAAACAAGCAGTTGCTATTGCTGAGAGTATCTGAATATTGATGGATTTATTTGCTTTTTGAAGATTCCAGCTTATCGTGGACCATCTGGTAAAACAACCGTGACACCGGCTCCGTTGTGATTAGGCATCGGATTCTGAAGTACATTTGGGTGAGGAGCAAAATTGATCGCCTTGGAGTCAATTAGGTCTTGTACCTTATTCTGAAAAGCCCAACATTTCTCAATATTGTGCCCCTGGGAACCCGAATGGAATTCGCATCTGGCATTTGCATCAAAATTCGGAGGTAGATTATCAGGAGAAGGAGCTCTCATGGTATGAAGCTCGACCATGTTCAACTTCAGCATCTCTGGAAGCAATACATCATATGGACACAGGATAGGATCAAGTATGTGGTTCCTCGCTCTTGTTCTTTCCTGGAATGGTCTTTGTGCCTGTTGTTGCTGACCTTGAGGTTGTTGAACCTATGCCGTAATAGTTACTACAACTATTTGGTAGTAACCTTGAGAATGACCTTTGTCTCGGCCCCTGTACACAGCGTTGGTCTCACCTTCTTTTCTTCTTTGACCATTGCCAAAAGGCCTTTTCACACCAGAAGAACCATCACTACTTGCATCCTGGATCTTTCCTAAATTCAGAAAGTTTTCTATCCTTTCTCCAACGATGACGATATTAGCAAAACCGATGGACGGGAAAGCGGCCAGACGATCCAAGTATGCACCTTGTAAGGTGCCTGTCACACCCTAAATTTTGACCGAACATTTTCAAATTTTTGTTCATTTTTTCTAACGCATTCTGTCGATATATGGAAAATCAAGCATTTCTGTTTTTTAGGTTAAACGTATCATTA
The DNA here is from genome assembly GCA_963966055.1 of Lathyrus aphaca. Lineage (NCBI taxonomy): Eukaryota > Viridiplantae > Streptophyta > Magnoliopsida > Fabales > Fabaceae > Lathyrus > Lathyrus aphaca. The sequence goes on from OZ014524.1 coordinate 16,919,521, forward strand.
ATCATTTATCATTGCATTTTTCAACGCATTTTGTCGCAATATCATTATTCGATCAGTTTTTTGCATTCATTGGTTTAACACCTCATTTAATCATAATCATACATCTTTTAGTCGATTCCTATCATTCCGTGTCATTCTCGTTTTTTTTTATTATTATTGTTCGTGATTTTATTACTTTATTTTCGATTTTGGCCTTATTTCATAATTTATTGGTTTTTATTTCAATTTAGGTAACTGGCTTAATTTGGTCGTAATTTTTTTTTTATTTAATTAGCTTTTGTTTTAAGATTAGTCTTTTATTATTAGTTTTTTTTATTTAATTATTTCTATATAATATTCGTTTTTTTGGTTTCTACTTATTTTATTATAGGGATTAGTTAAACTTAATTATTCTAATGTTAATTTAGTAAGTACATTTTAATTTTTTATATTAATTTAGTTTTACTGTAGTTTATTTTAATTAAATTTTTTAGTGTTAGTCGGCATTTAACCCTTTATTAATAGATTTTGTTTTAGTCCACTTTCTTAGTTTAATGTATTAGAATGTTTAGGGCTAGTTTCTCTTTTATTAATTTATTCTGATTTTAATTAAATTTGTTTAATCCAAATTAGTACAAGAAGAATAGAGATTTTTGTTTCTTTTGGTTTTGGTCAACCCAAAAACTTATAACAATAGCTGTAAATCCTGCACATTAGACAAGTATTAGGCTCAGTCTTTTCATCACAGCAACTAAGACCAGCATCACACTCAAAAACTGCTTTTTTTCATGATTTTAGATATATAAAAAACCTGCTTTGAGAAAGAGGAAAGGGATAAGTCAGGAAAAATAACTATTAGAGTTTCTCGAGGAGGGGGAGATAAAACAAAAAGACTCATCACCCACTGCGACGAAAAAAGAGAATACTGTAAAAAAGGGAAGGAGGGGGAGATAAAACAAAAAGAATCATCAAACCAAAGACAATGGCAGCCACGATTTCATTCGCACAAAATTCCTCCATACACAAAAAACCGCGCCACCTGCTAAACCTCTTCTCACTCATCTCCTTCATCAACCCACTTCATCACCTTTAGAACTTCCTGAAGCACAACACAGAACGCTCCAAAACCTTTTCTGCAAAACAAAAAACTTCCGACAGCCCTTCCATTTTCATCACCATCTGTTTCAAAAAAAACAAAAAAATACAGCAAACCATAACAGAGGAATCGCACATCAAACAGGTTTTAAAAGCAGAGACAGATCGGAAAAAAAAGTCCTTTGTTTTGAAATAAAACCTCCGCTTCGAACCTCCGTGGAAACCCCCCCGTCAGCATCCGCAACACCGCCCTCACCATCAAATAAATCGCGAACGCGAACCTGAAACCGCCTCACCCTTTTTCTACCGCAACCATTCGACCAACGACCCTTCCTCTTCTTCGACCCGCCGTCACCATCCGCCGCGAAATCCAACCCCTTCTCTGCAAACCACCACAAAACCATTTCATCGCGACCTCCCTCACGACCACCCACCTCCACCATCCCTAAACCCTTTCCGCCGCGAACACACCGAATCTCATCGGAACCGCCGCGACCCACCACCAAAACTTCAATCGTCCACCACCACCCAACCATCACTACCGCTCAAAACCGTGAGAACAGACCAATCGCGAGTGAGATGAGAATCCATGAGAGGGAGGCGCCGAGAGAGAAGCGTAAGCCAGACCGTGAGATGGAGAGACGTTGAGATTCTGAAATCCAACGAGTTTGAGAACGGCGTGAGTGAGATGGGGTTTTCACGTTTTTGACTTTTTTTCAAACTTCTTTTTTTCATTTACTGATTTGTTTTATTTACAAATTCTTTTCTTAAATTATATTAAATATAATGTGTGTTGAGAGTTGGGCTTGTTGGTCCATAGTTTTGCTAACAATTTCTCCCCCCTCCTATCGCAACACCTCCCTTTGTTTTTTTTTTATTATTGTGGGCTTGGTAATCCCATGAGTTCATGCTGCTATCATTTGATTACAGATTTGCGCCTCTGGTTGGGTATTTTCCTTTATTTTATTATTGTCTTTATTTTTATAATATTTTTATTAATAATTAATATGTATTTAAATTAATGATTACTTAGAATTTTATTTTGTTCATTGTTTTAAAATTTAATTAGAACTGTTAATTATTGGATGTTTTGTTATTTTATTTTGTTTAGATTTAGGTAAATTGTTTATTAATTTTCTCCTCAATGTTACTTTTGATTTCAGTTTGACCCGATTAAGTTTAAGTGTCGAATAGTTGAATCTAATGTGGATTCGTGATACTAAAGTGAACACTTGAGGATTAATGGGGAAATTTCTGTTAAGTATTATTGAACTGTTTTGCGCGCATAGAAGAGGCAACGGACCTTCTCCGTTAGGTATCGTTAAAACTCAACTCTACCTCTTTTGCGTTTCAATTTAGTCCTGATGCCACATTCGTGTTTGTCTGGTTATTTGTACATCACCCTCGTGTCTAAACCATAAAACATTTAAAACTTTCAAACTAATTAATCTACGAAAGAACAGAGCTCCGGAGTCACGCACTCCGCACGTTCTTGAGTGAATCACTCCTGGGCTAGCCCCACGCGTTGTGGATTCATTCGCCCTTTCGTATTTAAAACACTCGATTCAAAATCAATTAAAACAACAATTCATCGCGCCTACATTTGCACACACGTAAGTCGATCACTATGTGATCGCCGTCTGCACGACTTCTACGCGCCTTAATTAAACAAGGAACAGAGCTCCGGAGTCACGCACTCTGCACGTTCTGAAACGAATCACAACTGGGCTAGCCCCACGCGTAATGTTTCGTCCACTCCTTCGTTATTTAAATCACGTTAAAACCCTAAAACGAAAAAAAAAACATTTATCCAACTTATTCAAAAAACGAAAACAGAACTCCAGAGTCTAGCACTCCGCACGTTCTAAAATGGACTGCAACTGGGCTAGCCCCACGCGACGTGCTCCATTCACTTTTTCATATCTCTTAAGAATAATTTAAAACTTACCAACCAATTTAAATCATTTACATAATTAATTAGCGAAAGACGGAACTCCGGAGTCTAGCACTCCGCACGTTTTGGAATGCAATCACTCCTGGGCTAGCCCCACGCGATGTGGTTCATTCGCCCTTTCGTTTAAAACACCTTAACAAAAGTCAAATACTTTTCTCTAAAATGAACATTGTTTAAATCATTCTGTCTCTCGAACAAGCTAGCGCTTCAGCCTCCACCGCGAGTATAAGCCAACGCTTAGAAGTAGAATGCGTTTCAAACAATCGTTCAGTTAAAAATCACAAACCGTAGTAGCACGAACTACGAAGCTCTGACTTTCCCATTGCACAAGGGAATACGTAGGCACAGGGATTTCAATCCTTCGCGAGCACCCTCATAAAAAATTTAATTATTTCTTCGTTTGAAGCACAATGATAAAAAAAACTTTAATCTTTTCTCCGTCTTAATACTAATAATAATTTAAAACTTTAACAAACATATTAACAATCATTTAGAAGACGAAAACTTAAGATCAAACATTTAATCGCATAGTTAGCTAAGAGGTTCCCGTTGAGTACAACGGACGTGAGGGGTGCTAATACCTTCCCCTTGCGTAACCGACTCCCGAACTTGGAATTTGGTTTCGTAAACCATTCCTTATCCTTTTTTAGGTTGTATCTATATCTCTCTTTTCTTTAATTAGAATAAATAGAATTAGGTGGAGGCTCTATTGTTTGTTTTAGGATCGTATTTTTCGAGGTACGACAGTTGGCGACTCTGCTGGGGACTAGCTCCATGCTAGAGAGAGTCAAGCCTAATTTAGCTTTGTGTGTTTATTTGTTTGATCTTATCTCTTCTTGTCTTCTCTATGTTTATTATTTATGTTTGTTTATTCTTTTACCACTTTCCATTTATTGCTCATTATATAATTTGTCTGTGGGACCTCGGGGTCACTTTGCAAGTAAATTTGAGTGGTGGAAAAAGCAGAGGGAACACCTGAGTTTAGAATTGGATGTTATTAGTGCTAGTCTCCAAGGACTCGCTCCTTGCACGCCTAGCATGAAAGCTCCCCCAGATAGTTAGACTTTTCGTAGATCTTGTCATAACGCAGCTCGCCTGTCGCGTGACCTGATTCACGAAAGGGCTGTGATTCTGGGACCCCCTAGGACCTGTTTCAATTTTGGTGGTTGTGTAATGTTAGGCTCCGAGGGCTCGCCCCTTTATCAGCCTAACATGAGAACTCCACTCAAGGTAGACCTTATCATTATTATCATCACAATGCAGCTAGCCTGCGGCGGGGCGTTAGAACGATAAACGTCCGTGACCTTGAGTTTCCTTAAAACGTCACTGTAGAAACCATCCTGTGAGTGGGACTTATGGGTAGCAAAACGTAGAACCAATCTCTTACAGCCCACCTGTTAAGAAGGTTCCGGATTTACTTGTGACACCTTGCACCCTGCATCCTTGCATCCCTGCGTCTTTGCATCTCAGCATCATATGCATCATTTCAGTAAGGTCTTCAAGGAACAAGAGACGTCTATTGCAAACATCACAAGTTTAACCATAGACAAACTTCAACTTATAATCCCTTTTGGAAAAGTTCTTATATTCGGATGTTTGCAATTTGCTTTTCGAGTTCCTTGAAAGCATCCTTGCATTGCATCTGTTTGCATACCATTGCATCTGCATTGCATGTCTTTTTTTTCCTTCCTCAGAGTAAGCTCCTCCTTGTCCTGTGTCCACAACCCGCAGTTGATTGCCCGACACCTACTTTGGACTTGAAGTAGTTCTTGATTGATCATGGACCCTGAAGGACAAAAGCAGACTACGACAAGGGGAAACTTTGATTTGACAAGGGACCAGATGAACCAACTCATGGATGATGTGACAACTTTGATCAGGAGAGGGGATAATATTAAACAGGCTGCCGTAACTGGAGATGCCTCCCCACCTCAAAGGAACAGTTTTGTTCAACCTCAGTCTGCCAGGACCCCAGTTGGGGCACCCGTTATTCAAGAGCATACCATTATTCGAGATGGAAACTCCTTACCTCACGATGCCGTCGAGTACCAAAGCTTTGGGTTCTCCGAGCCAAATTCCCAAGGGGCAATCCTAGTGAGAAAGACCAAGGGGCCAGATGTTGCTGAGATGAATGAGAAATGTCGAATGCTGAATGAAAGGCTCAAAGCTCTAGAGGGGAAAAATGCTTTTGACCTGGATGCTTTAAACATGTGCTTAGTACCTGGTTTGGCTATACCTCCGAAGTTTGAAGCACCTGCTTTTCAGAAGTACAAAGGTGATAGTTGTCCAAAGCACCATTTGGTGATGTTCTATCGAAAAATGACTGCATATGCTTTTGATGATAAGCTGATGATTCATTGCTTCCAAGATAGTTTGAGTGGGGCACCGTTGAATTGGTATGTGGGTTTGGAAAGAAGTCATATTCAATCATGGTTGGACCTAGCCAATGCTTTTGTGAAGCAATACCATTACAATTTGGAAGAAGCTCCCAGCCGCTTTCACTTGAAGGGCATATCTCAAGAAAGTAATGAGCCATTCAAAAGGTACGTCCGTAGGTGGAGAGAGTTTGTTAATCGTGTTCAACCACCGCTCTCAGAAAAGGAGTTAGTTGACCTATTTATGGACACTCTGCAGAGCTCGTACTTTGAGAAGATGATAGGCACCGCCTCAACGAGTTTCTCTGACCTGGTAAAAACGGGAGAACGTATTGAGATTAGTCTCAAAAGCGGAAAGATCCAAGGCGCCTCAAGTAACCAGGCTAGTGAGAACGAATCCCTCAACAGTTCCCTAGAGGAGGAAGAGGATGTAATCAATGCAGTCATGGCAGACGTCAAGTGTTCTTCTGGTGCACCAGCAAGACCCTATGACCCTCCATCTTTTCAACAATCGCTATTCCATATGCCTCATCATCCTTGTAGGCAACCAACAATGTTTAGGGCACCTTACCAGCAACCCTGTATTTATCCACATCAAAGTCAGCGAGCAAAAAACTGAGGATATCCGAATCAGCATCAGAGTCAACATAAGCCTTGCAACAATTTAGAAAGAAGGAATGCTCCTCTTCATCCAGTACCTTTATCATACACTCAGCTCCTGCAACCTTTGATTCAAAGCTCATTAGTGGTTCCCAAGTCTCTCAAGCCATTTCCAGATCCATACCCTCCTGAGTATAACCCACATGAGCAATGTGGATATCATGCTGGATCAATGGGGCATTCAACTGAAGAATGCAGATCTTTTCAAGCCAAGGTACAAGATTTGATCGATAAGAAGTACATATCCTTTCCAGAAGGAAACCTGTTGGTGCATGTCAACCTCTCGCCAGAGTGAATACAAAGAATCTTCGGGGCATCTCTTGAAGACAGTAAATCAAGACCTTTTCAATTCCCTAAAGCTGGCAATCACCTGTTTGTTTCAGCACTGTTGTATTTTCTTTGCATGTTGATTTTGTATTGGCTTGTTAGCATTGTTGTTTTTGAATTGGCAAAATTAATGAAATGTTTATGCATTTTTTGAATCAATCCAGTCGTATTCACTCATTTTCTTTCATTGTTATAAATAAATATAATTTCTCTCCTTTTATTTATCAAACTTTTGTTTTAGCAAAGATTGAAGGGAGGATGATGAAAACCAGATACTTGAATTCTCCATTTGTATGCTCTCAATTAAAACCCTGCCAATGATGTACAGGCATTGTTTCAAATTCCCAAACACCGGTGAAATAAGGATGATAATCCCTTGCTAACCCCTTTGAGCCTAGAAGTAGGAGTGTTCTTTTTCAAAAATGCAAAAACCCTTATTTGCAAACCTGGGGCAGGGTAGTCGGTTCAGTTAATCTGGTTGCATTCAATCTTCAAGAAATTCAGTCCATCATTACAGAAGGATCATCATACTTTCATTCACACACCAAAGAAGTCGTGAAGGGTCAAAAGTTGATAGTACATGTTCCCTGTCCTCCAACAAGATGGCAGTTACAACCGTTCAATGAAAGAATGAAGAAAAAAGAAATACAAAGAAAAAGTCCGCTAAGTCAAAAAACAGAAAAAGACGACTTAGGCAAAAATTAATGAAGTCATCAAAACCTCAACAAAGCAAGGATAAAGCAAGGTGGTTGCCATCACTGTTAAATCCTGATCCTTATCATACACCGCAAAAGAGTTTTGAGATATGAATGCGTATGTCAAGTTAACTGAACATAGGATTGGAGTTCATCACGAAGATGGGATAGGTACAAATGAATTTTGAGTCTTTTATCTTTTATTTCATAAACCGTGAACCAAGCCATGTTACAACCTTTAAAAGACCTAATTGAGGCAAGGTTTATTTCGAGAGCATACTACAACAAGGTTGTGTTAACCTGACTCCTAACGATCTTTGCTAATCATTTGTATTGATCACTTCATCTGCCATTCCATAAATGGCTAGATCCACTTTTTATTTTATTTTAATCAACTCCACTGTATCACTATCATACCAATAAATTGTGATTTCAAAACTTGCATAAACGTTGCATTAAAATTGCCAATTTTTAAATGTATAATGTTCATTTGCAAGTCAATTCGGCATCAGGGGAATCCCAACGAATTCAGCCAGTTAGGGAATTTAACTTGGTAAGAGAAGCCCTGCCAAGGGCAACCACTTTGGGGATAAGTCAATCTGAATCAATCTCCTCAAGAGTTAGCTACTCAGAGTTCGAACCTTTTTCAGACTAGAGTGAGCTATCACAAGAAATTCAAGAACTTAATTGCCAGTCAAGTCAGGAGTTTCCTATCCCAGGGATCAGATAACCAGGGGCAAATCTCTGATGTTCGAGCACCGGGGCAAGCATTTCAAAGTCTATGCCAGGGCAGGTTGTTTCTAAACCTTTTGCAAAGAGGAAAATTTCAAAACCATTGATTCAGGGGCAAGATGAATCACACAGGGGCAAGTCCTCTCCATTCCTACAAGTTGTTCAAGCAAGCCCCATACAACAATAAATTTTGAGTTCAAGACGGGTGTCGGGAATCATATCGTCATTCTTTGTCTCCTTTTAGAGAATTGTTTGCAAAAGAATTATTCCATTCTTACCCAAACAGGGGCATATTTTGAAAATCACTGAGTCAGTACATAATCACTCCCATGCTTTAGTCATGTCGCTCCGCTCATAGCATTAACCTTGCATATCGTCTTACTCATCTAGCATATATCCAGGTCAAAACCCAAGTATTCCAGTCCCCGTCTGGTATTTTCATTTGAAATTTATTTCACGGTCAGTTCTTGTCTGATAGTCAACTTTTATTCCAGTCCCCGTCTGTTATTTTCATTTGAAATTTATTTCACAGTCAGTTCTCGTCTGACAGTCAGCTTTTATTCTAGTCCCTGTCTGGTATTTTCATTTGAAATTTATTTCGCAGCCAGTTCCCGCCTGGTATTTTTGTTTGAAATTTATTTCACAGTCAGCTCTTGTCTGACAGTCGGTTTACGCTCCAGTTCTCGTCTGTTATCCCATCTCAAACCAGTTCCTGTCTGGTAGCCATTTTCTTTTCAAACCAGTTCTTGTCTGGTGGTTATTTCTTTTCAAATCAGTGCCTGCCTGGTAGTAATTTTCTTTTCAAACCAGTGCCTGTCTGGTAGTCATTTTCTTTTCAAACCAGTTCCTATCTGGTAGTCATTTTCTTTTCAAACCAGTTCATGTCTGGTAATTATCTTTTTTCAAACCAGTTCCTGTCTGGTAGTCATTTTCTTTTCAAACCAGTTCCTGTCTGGTAGTCATTTTCTTTTCAAACCAGTTCTTGTATGGTGGTTATTATATTTTCAAATCAGTGCCTGTCTGGTAGTCATTTTCTTTTCAAACCAGTTCCTGTCTGGTAGTTAATTTCTTTTCAAACCAGTTCTTGTCTGGTAGTTAATTTCTTTTCAAACCAGTTCCTGTCTGGTAGTTAATTTCTTTTCAAACCAGTTCCTGTCTGGTAGTCAATTTCTTTTCAAACCAGTTCCTGTCTGGTAGTCAATTTCTTTTCAAACCAGTTCCTGTCTGGTAGTTAATTTCTTTTCAAACCAGTTCCTTTCTGGTAGTCATTTCTTTTCAAACCAGTTCCTGTCTGGTAGTCTTTTCCTTTTCAAACCAGTTCCTGTCTGGTAGTCATTTCTTTTCAAACCAGTTCTTGTCTGGTAGTCTTTTCCTTTTCAAACCAGTTTTCGTCTGTTAGTCCATTCTGAACCAGTTCCCGCCTGGTATTTCATTTAAAAGTTATTTGACAGTCGGTTTTGTCTGACAGTTATCTCTTTTCCAAATCCAGTTCAAAACCAATTCTTGTTTGGTAGACCATTTCCAAAGTCAATCCCCGCTTGACAATGAATCAAAAGAGACTCGTTCCCGTCTGGCATGTCAAGAAAAATCATTTGTCACTAGCAGCTTTGTTAGAAAATCCATTGTTGTTGTCGCCCTTTAGTGTGGTTTATCAAAGCGTTTTTCTAGTAACAATAATATCCCCTGCAGAGGTCCTTCTTGTTATTGATATCCACCCTTTTACCACCAATATTTCTCTTAAGTCCAATCGTCATTGGCACAAATCCTTCAAGTTCTTCATTTAGGGAATTTCCGGAGTTTGGACGTTTAACTTGTTTAAAACTCCAACATTTTATTGCCAGTCGGTCGTTTAGAGCTGTTGATTTATATCTGAACGCTTCGTATGCTTTTCCCAGTATCAGTTTGTTTGCACAGAGCCACTACTTAGATACTGTTTTCGTTTCCCAATCCTCGGTCTCAACAGTTACACTTGAACCTGTTGATTTGCCGCTTTGGATTATATGCCTTTTATTTTATTTTCTGACCACCGTGTCGACGTCTGCCATTTTATTTTCCCGACCACCGTTGTCAACGCCTGTTATTTTTATTTTCCTGACCACCGTGTCGACGCTTGTCCTTTTATTACCCTACCACCGTGTCAACGTCTGTCATTTTATTTCCCGATCACCATGTCAATATTTGTTTATTCCGGACCGCCGTGTCAATGTCTGTTGTATTTTGTTCTCCTGACTGCCGAGTCGTTGTCATTACTTTTTTCTCTCAATTACCGAATCGTTGCATTGGGATCCCCAACAACCACCTTGAACTTGCTAACTCGTCACTTCAGATAGTTTGTCGTTAATCTTACGTTTTGTTTTCCGTCTTCTGTCATTCTTAGTGCCAGCAATTACACTTGAACCCGTTGGTTTATCACTTTGAATACATCCTGTTTTCGTCCTATCATCCCCAGCATATTGTTATCCCCAGTGAGTCTTCACCCTCGTCCTCATTTTCATGGATCGCCGTTGCATTTGTCCTCATCATACCATTTTCAGCATATACATCATAAAAAAATCAGCATGATAAGGTTCATTGCATCTCGCATATCATATCCCCAAACAAAAGAGTCTATCGCAATTTCGTAACATTTCATATCATTGCATTTCATCTGCATTCGGTCAAAATTTTAGGTATTCTAATATTTAATCCTATTCTACCTCGAATGTCCAAAAACTTTGTTATTCATACATTCTGGTTCAAGATGATTAAATAGGGGTAACTGTCACACCCTAAATTTTGACCGAACAGTTTCAAATTTTTGTTCATTTTTTCTAACGCATTCTGTCGATATATGGAAAATCAAGCATTTCTGTTTTTTAGGTTAAACGTATCATTAATCATTTATCATTGCATTTTTCAACACATTTTGTCGCAATATCATTATTCGATCATTTTTTTGCATTCATTGGTTTAACACCTCATTTAATCATAATCATACATCTTTTAGTTGATTCCTATCATTCTGTGTCATTCTCGTTTTTTTTTTATTATTGTTCGTGATTTTATTACTTTATTTTCGATTTTGGCCTTATTTCATAATTTATTGGTTTTTATTTCAATTTAGGTAACTGGCTTTATTTGGTCGTAATTTTTTTTTTATTTAATTAGCTTTTGTTTTAAGATTAGTCTTTTATTATTATTATTTTTTATTATTTAATTATTTCTATATAATATTTGTTTTTTTGGTTTCTACTTATTTTATTCTAGGGATTAGTTAAACTTAATTATTCTAATGTTAATTTAGTAAGTACATTTTAATTTTTTATATTAATTTAGTTTTACTGTAGTTTATTTTAATTATATTTTTTAGTGTTAGTCAGCATTTAACTCTTTATTAATAGATTTTGTTTTAGTCCACTTTCTTAGTTTAATGTATTAGAATGTTTAGGGCTAGTTTCTCTTTTATTAATTTATTCTGATTTTAATTAAATTTGTTTAATCCAAATTAGTACAAGAAGAATAGAGATTTTTGTTTCTTTTGGTTTTGGTCAACCCAAAAACTTATAACAATAGCTGTAAATCCTGCACATTAGACAAGTATTAGGCCCAATCTTTTCATCACAGCAACTAAGACCAGCATCACACTCAAAAACTGCTTTTTTTCATGATTTTAGATATAAAAAAAACCTGCTTTGAGAAAGAGGAAAGGGATAAGTCAGGAAAAATAACTATTAGAGTTTCTCGAGGAGGGGGAGATAAAACAAAAAGACTCATCACCCACTGCGACGAAAAAAGAGAATACTGTAAAAAAGGGAAGGAGGGGGAGATAAAACAAAAAGAATCATCAAACCAAAGACAATGGCAGCCACGATTTCATTCGCACAAAATTCCTCCATACACAAAAAACCGCGCCACCTGCTAAACCTCTTCTCACTCATCTCCTTCATCAACCCACTTCATCACCTTTAGAACTTCCTAAAGCACAACACAGAACGCTCCAAAACCTTTTCTGCAAAACAAAAAACTTCCGACAGCCCTTCCATTTTCATCACCATCTGTTTCAAAAAAAACAAAAAAATACAGCAAACCATAACAGAGGAATCGCACATCAAACAGGTTTTAAAAGCAGAGACAGATCGAAAAAAAGAGTTCTTTGTTTTGAAACAAAACCTCCGCTTCGAACCTCCGTGGAAAACCCTCCGTCAGCATCTGCAACACCGCCTTCACCATCAAATAAATCGCGAACGCGAACCTGAAACCGCCTCACCATTTTTCTACCGCAACCATTCGACCAACTACCCTTCTCTTCTTCGACCCGCCGTCACCATCCGCCGCGAAATCCAACCCCTTCTCTGCAAACCACCACAAAACCATTTCATCGCGACCTCCCTCACGACCACCCACCTCCACCATCCCTAAACCCTTTCCGCCGCGAACACACCGAATCTCATCGGAACCGCCGCGACCCACCACCAAAACTTCAATCGTCCACCACCCCTCAACCATCGCTACCGCTCAAAACCGTGAGAACAAACCAATCACGAGTGAGATGAGAATCCATGAGAGGGAGGCGCCGGGAGAGAAGCGTAAGCCAGACCGTGAGATGGAGAGACGTTGAGATTCTGAAATCCAACGAGTTTGAGAACGGCGTGAGTGAGATGGGGTTTTCACGTTTTTGACTTTTTTTCAAACTTCTTTTTTTCATTTACTGATTTGTTTTATTTACAAATTCTTTTCTTAAATTATATTAAATATAATGTGTGTTGAGAGTTGGGCTTGTTGGTCCATAGTTTTGCTAACAATTTCTCCCCCCTCCTATCGCAACACCTCCCTTTGTTTGTTTTTTTATTATTGTGGGCTTGGTAATCCCATGAGTTCATGCTGCTATCATTTGATTACAGATTTGCGCCTCTGGTTGGGTATTTTCCTTTATTTTATTATTGTCTTTATTTTTATAATATTTTTATTAATAATTAATATGTATTTAAATTAATGATTACTTAGAATTTTATTTTGTTCATTGTTTTAAAATTTAATTAGAACTGTTAATTATTGGATGTTTTGTTATTTTATTTTGTTTAGATTTAGGTAAATTGTTTATTAATTTTCTCCTCAATGTTACTTTTGATTTTAGTTTGACCCGATTAAGTTTAAGTGTTGAATAGTTGAATCTAATGTGGATTCGTGATACTAAAGTGAACACTTGAGGATTAATGGGGAAATTTATGTTAAGTATTATTGAACTGTTTTCCGCGCATAGAAGAGGCAACGGACCTTCTCCGTTAGGTATCGTTAAACCTCAACTCTACCTCTTTTGCGTTTCAATTTAGTCCTGATGCCACATTCGTGTTTGTCTGGTTATTTGTACATCACACTCGTGTCTAAACCATAAAACATTTAAAACTTTCAAACTAATTAATCTGCGAAAGAACAGAGCTCCGGAGTCACGCACTCCGCACGTTCTTGAGTGAATCACGCCTGGGCTAGCCCCACGCGTTGTGGATTCATTCGCCCTTTCGTATTTAAAACACTCGATTCAAAATCAATTAAAACAACAATTCATCGCGCCTACATTTGCACACACGTAAGTCGATCACTATTGTGATCGCCGTCTGCACGACTTCTACGTGCCTTAATTAAACAAGGAACAGAGCTCCGGAGTCACGCACTCCGCACGTTCTGAAACGAATCACAACTGGGCTAGCCCCACGCGTAATGTTTCGTCCACTCCTTCGTTATTTAAATCACGTTAAAACCCTAAAACGACAAAAAAAAACATTTATCCAACTTATTCAAAAAACAAAAACAGAACTTCGGAGTCTAGCACTCCGCACGTTCTAAAATGTAATGCAACTGGGCTAGCCCCACGCGACGTGCTCCATTCACTCTTTCATATCTCTTAAGAACAGTTTAAAACTTACCAACCAATTTAAATCATTTTCATAATTAATTAGCGAAAGAAGGAACTCCGGAGTCTAGCACTCCGCACGTTTTGGAATGCAATCACTCCTGGGCTAGCCCCACGCGATGTGGTTCATTCGCCCTTTCGTTTAAAACACCTTAACAAAAGTCAAATACTTTTCTCTAAAACGAACATTGTTTAAATCATTTTGTCTCTCGAACAAGCTAGTGTTTTAGCCTCCACCGCGAGTATAAGCCAACGCTTAGCAGTAGAATGCGTTTCAAACAATCGTTCAGTTAAAAATCACAAACCGTAGTAGCACGAACTACGAAGCTCTAAATTTCCCATTGTACAAGGGAATATGTAGGCACAGGGATTTCAATCCTTCGCGAGCACCCTCATAAAAAATTTAATTATTTCTCCGTTTGAAGCACAATGATAAAAAAACTTTAATCTTTTCTCCATCTTAATACTAATAATAATTTAAAACTTTAACAAACATATTAACAATCATTTAGAAGACGAAAACTTAAGATCAAACATTTAATCGCATAGTTAGCTAAGAGGTTCCTGTTGAGTACAACGGACGTGAGGGGTGCTAATACCTTCCCCTTGCGTAACCGACTCCCGAACTTGGAATTTGGTTTCGTAAACCATTCCTTATCCTTTTTTAGGTTGTATCTATATCTCCCTTTTCTTTAATTAAAATAAATAGAATTAGGTGGCGGCTCTGTTGTTTGTTTTAGGATCGTATTTTTCGAGGTACGACAGTGCCCATAAACATGTCGGCCATTTCCCAATCGAGAAATGGAGGTTGAATCTGTGCAGCTAGCTCACGCCACATATGGGCGTACTCCTCAAAGGTTTCCTTAGGTCCTTGAGACAAGTTCTGCAACTGAGTGCGATTTGGAGCCATATCAATATTGTATTGATACTACTTGAGAAAAGCTTCAGCTAAATCTTTCCAGCTTCGAATAGAGACCCTACTCAGCTTCATGTACCAGCTCAATGAGGCTCCAGATAGACTATCTTGGAAGAAATGCATCCAACGTTTCTCGTCATCAGTGCGAGCCGAGATTCTTCCAAAGTATGCATGAATGTGAGTTATAGGGTATGTGTTGTCATTGTACTTGTCAAATGAAGGCACCTTGAACATAGGAGGGATTCTGACTCCTGGTACTAACCCAAGACTAGTTACATCGATGCCCAGGGAATTATGGCATTCCATGGCCCTAATCTTTTCTACCAACTCCTCATACCTACGATCATTCACATTGCCCATATCAGCATCCAGTAGAGTGAAATGGTCTTCTGGTGTATCTTCTATAACCACATTATGGGTAGCAGTCCCGTTTGGATTTGGTCCTCTGTTGCAGGTAGCGCCCGAATCCACGTTCTTAGTTGGTGTTCCGGTATTAGCATTTTCCTGGGGTTGCTCAACCCTCAACCTGAGACGCTCTTGATTCTGAGCAATGTCGGTCATCATTTCCATGAAGTGATCTATTCTCTGTTGGAGCTCATTGAGATCATTCTGCATTCGTTCAGCCATTCTTACTCGGTTTCTTTTTGTTGGATACCGATGAACGCGTTGACCAGCTATATTGCTTGAAGTTGAATAAGTTAGGAAGTCCAAATAACCTGTAAAATTCAAAATATGCAAATCGTGCAGTAAATGCGTATGATATGTTCATGAGGATGCGACATGCGACCCTGCAAATGAGTAAGCATGTGTTAGTAATGCAAGCATGCAGAGGATGTTATGCAATACACTAGCATGTGGTCAAAGGTCTGGCAATCATTGGTTTAATGTTGGTGCTGATAAGACAGTTATGTGCTATTGAAGAGTCATAATAACAGTACCACATAAATCCCAGATCTCATTACTAAATGATCATGTAGAACCTGATCATTATACTGAACAATGTTGGCAAAGCGGGTATGTTGGAAGTTTTAGGGTTCCTGCAAACCCCTCCCATCTCACGGGTATGCTACTCCGAGTCAACATCACGGACTCTCAAAGCCGGATGCAATAATACATTCACCATTTCTGAGAAATGGCTCATGACCAAATCAGGGAATCGGTTTGGCATTATATACTAACTAGGGAGGTCTCAGCTGAGTTCGGGAAAACAAGCATCCCTTATAAGTCCCCAGCTTCAAGCATTGAATCGAGAAACAATAGTACATTCATCCCAAAGGGTACAATGCTATCGTCATACGAACAATTTGCCTTGACTGGGTTCCTATAAGAGAACCATGACATCCTATGCGAGTTCCTAGTGGGCCTTCGGATGCGAGTGGGTTTGCCAACAAATGTGGTCTGCCACTGTCATCATTGGAGAGGTATGTTTCCACAAAGGTTCTCAATGATCGGTCCCCTGACTGCACATAACTATCAAGGTTGTGTATTGCACCAGAAAGATTCTGGCATCAATACATTCCCGAGAAGGTCACAAGTCAAGGCGTGGAACTCACTAATACCAACATAGATAAATGCCATGAAGCCAAAGTGGAACCACTTTAAGTCCTAGGTGCACTCAAGCCGGGTATTTGGCTTATCTCACAGTAACAAATCCCATCCCACAGAAAAAATGAAACCAGCACAGCCAGATAGTAATAATGATGCATGATAAATATTGAAAGCCATAAATAAATGCTGTAAAGTAAAGCTATAAAGTTAAATTGTAAATGAAAACAGTAAAGCTTAAACTAAAGCACACAGCAACAAACAGATAAACACCCAAAGAAACAAAAACAGACAAGCGCTAGGATTGAATCTACAAGGGAAACTAGAGATTCTGGGTTCGATCCCCAGCAGAGTCGCCAGCTGTCGCTCCCAGGATTTTCATCCTAGTACAAACGCGAAAGTGGCGCGGAAAAGGTAGAGTCGCCAGCCAAGCATTTTTATCCCAAAGGAACGAGAAAGGTAATGTTGCACAAACTGAAGGAAGAATGAAAGGACGAGGCCTTGCGAACCAAAGATCTGGGTCTGGATGTCGATTACGAACTGGAAAGGTATTAGCACCCTAATCCGTCCGCCGTACCCGGCGGGATCCTCGCTTATTAGTCTGTTTCAAAGGGTGAGAAAATAAAGTTGATGTTGAATAAAACTGCTACTGGCATGGAACTGAGAAATGAGAGAGAAAAGAGAAAAGGAGATCAAAAAGAGAAGGGGGAAATGTAGGGAAAATAAAGAATGTGCTCTAATGGGCCCTACCCCACTGCCTACGTACCTCATCGGGAAAATGAGGATCAGAGTTGTCGTAGTTCGTCTAACTAAGGCGGAAACGTATTTGTGTTTTTTAGGATGACGTTGCCATAGTTCTAGCTCAGGTGTTACCGGCTCTGACTCGAGGGTGTTTACCGTATCGTTGTTTGAACTATCGAGGCAAGTCGTATTCGTCCGCAAAGAGTAGGGGATGAGAAGAGAAGACGCGATGTCTTTGTTGGTTGTCTTTTAAAGAAGTTTTTTGATTGTTTTTGTTTGTGAAATTAGCCTCATGATTTAGACTTGTACTTCATGCTAGACAAGCCTACACTATTCCAAGATGGGATGAATATGAGTGCCCCATGGAATAAGGTTATACATAAAAAGCTATTTCAATCCTTTATTAAATGTCTTTTGGATTTTGTTTGAAGATGAGAGAGAGTGACTCAAGTGGGAAAAGGACAAAAACTAAGGGTACTAAGACATAACCCTAAATTTTTAAAATGGTGGTCCTAATGGTTAGTGAGGTTTTTCTAATCCTAAGGAGCAAAAGGAAAAGAAAAAAGAAAAAGGGCACAACTTACTTCCTAAGGAAGATAAGTTGGTCCTAGCCAAAGGGGAAATCCTACCAATCACGAGTATAGAGGTAAAGATCAAATTAAATGCATAAAAAAAATAAAAGGATAAAGTGATCTTACCTGATCAGGAGGGCCTTCCAAGGATTTGAAGACTGGGCCAGAGGGTGAGATGAGTGAGGGGGTGTACCTGCAAGGTGCTCCAATGCTTAAGTCAGAAGAGGTACAGAAAGTTAAGGTTGTTTCAGAGTGAGTTAGAATACCTGACCCTTTGCTATGAAAGGGTATTTATATTGAGCCCCCAGCGCTGGGCCAAGGCTCCTAATGGGCTGGATTTAGTTAGGCCCAAGGAGGAGCTGCCAGGGGATGCGTAAGAAGCGTGAAGACCTAGACCAAAGGTCTGCTCCCTGGTCCAACTGCCCCTACCCCTCAGGAGATAATACAGGGGAGTTGGGTGACGTGCCAGATGAGGTGGCAGACATGGTTCTGCCCGACATAGCTCATGTGCCCGTGATATAGGTAGGTGATATGTGAATGAAGGTCAGCTGGTGGGGGGTGCGTTCTCTGCCCGACACGCAGTAGAGTTGTCGAGGTGGCGTCCCATCGACATGGATGGTTGGGCCCTTGCCCGACGCATCCATCTGCCCGGACGTTTGGGCCTGTACCCGACAAGCATTGGGCCGTGTCGTGCATGTCGTCATGGCCCAGTCCAGAACAGGAGCCCCCCAAGTCGAGTCTTTGAGTTAGAGTGATGACTTGTATTGCAACCGGGGTTCCCTGTGTCGAGGGAGAGGCGCGGACGTATGGCATAGAAGATTCCAATAGACTTGCTCGCGAGCTCCTCTTTCCACGGTAGTGTCGGGGATGGAAAGTGATCGATGGGTGCGCACCTTCCTCGTAATGGCCGAGGGCTTGATGCGGGGATAGGGTGTCTTGATGAGTCGGGGAGACGGAAAGATGCTCGACGTCGCTTCAGTTTCTTTTTTGGGTAGACGTGTTTCAGACTTAATGGCGTCGCTTTGTTTTGTGTGCAAAGACGGCGTAGGCAGTAGGCAATGATGACCTAGCGCGTTGGCCCACGCGCCAGGGACTATAAAAGGAAGTTGAGTGACTTCATTTTCACTTTTTCGCTCCTACGTTCACCGGAAGCTCTGAAGAATCCTCCTGTGTCTGCTCGTCTTGCCGCCTGAACCGCCGTCTCAGCCCGTCTCGTTGCCTGAACCACCGTCTCTGCCCGTGCACCACCGTCTCTTTCTCAACTTCCTATATGTCAGGTACCATTTTGCTTCTATAATCCATTATTTTTCCTTCTGTTTGTGTCAAATGTCTACAAATGCATGTTATATTCATAGTAGGTGGTTAGATTTGACTTAGGAATAGTAAAATGGACTGTAGATGGACTATAGATGGTAGAAAAATAGGGTTAGGGTTAGACTGTCCCGGGCAGAAATTACATATGCCGGGCAATATTTGCATAAGTATATAAGAACTTTCTGCCCGGTCTCTTAAGAACGTGCGTATCTTCACGTCGAACACGTTGTCAGTGTCCGTTGCTGCTACGCCCTTTCACTTGACCTGCGGTGGAAGGGTGGATTTGATATGATGTCGAATTCACTCTTTCTGTCTGCGTTTCAGGTGCTACCGGGCGTTTACGATCGAGGAGGGAAGACTCTGGGTCCTCGTCTGAAGATGCGGTCATCGCTCGTCTACCCGTCGGGGATGGGAGTGCCAGGGATGGTACTGAGCACGCTTCATCCTCCGGGCAGGTTGATCTCTCCTGGGTTGCGGATGAACCTTTGGAGGAGGAGTCCTATTTCTGTGACGAGGCCATCCCCGCTTACGCCGTGGTCGAAGACAGAAGCCGGGAAGATCCGGAGAATTGGTATTGCTGTGCCCCCAAGGAGGAGGACCGTATATGCCATCATTTCCCGGGGAAGCAGTTCACGATGTACGAGTTTGCTTTCCGGGAGGCGGGGATCAGGCTGCCCTTCAATTCCTTCCAAATGTCGATCTTTAAATGGCTTCGGCTGGCGCCATCCCAACTGCATCCCAACGCCCTCGCTTTTATGCGGGCATTCGAGTTGGTCTGCCGTTTCCTCGGCATTGGGTGCACTCGAGCCCTTTTCTTCCATGTCTTCCACCTCCAGCGGTCCGGCCTCCGTGGGCGCCACAGTTGGGTTTCTTTTAAACAGCCCGTGCGTTTGTTCAAGACGTACGTGGACTCTGCCCGTCATTTCAAGGGTCGTTGGTATGTGGTGAGACCGATCACCCGTGCCGCCCTTCATTCCCTTTACTATTATCAACGAGCATCAAACGGGGAGGAGACATTGATGTCGAAGATACCGCTGAGGTGGCAGCGCGATCATTTCGACCTCTCCACCGCCCACTATAGGGTCAAATTTGTGATGCTCGGCGTTGAGGATAGGCTCGCATACAAGTGTCACTCCCGGGATTTTCATCCTAGTACAAACGCGAAAGTGGCGCGGAAAGGTTAGAGTCGCCAGCCAGACATTTTTATCCCAAATGAATGGGAAAGGTAATGTTGCACAAACCTGAGGAAGAAGGAAAGGACAAAGCCTTGCGAACCAAAGATCTGAGTTCGGGAGTCGGTTACGACCTGGGAAGGTATTAGCACCCAGATCGTCCGTCGTACCCGACGGGATCCACGCTTGCTTGTTTGTTTCAAAGGGTGAGGAAAAATATAATTGCTGCTGAATAAAACCGCTAACTGGAATGAAATGAAATGAGAATGGAATAAGAAAAGAGAATGGAAAGAAAGGGGGAAATGTAGGGAAAATAAAGAATGTGCTCGAACGGGCCCTACCCCGCTGCCTACGTACCTCATCGGGATAATGAGGATCAGAGTCGACGTAGTTCGCCTAACTAAGGCGGGAACTATTTGCTTGTGTTTTTTACAGCTGGAACTGCGTGTGTCTATGCTCAGGTGTTGCAGGCTCGTCTGGTACGAGTGCGTTTACCGTCTTGCATGCGTGACAAGTCGTCGCAAGTTCGCGTTGTGAGTGAATGAGATGAGAAGAGAAGTTCCCGCAGGATAGTCGCTTGTTATTTGTTTTTGATCTTTTAAGAGAAGTGTTTTGAATTTGGCACAAGGAAGTGAATTCAAACTCTTTTCCATGGAATGTACACTTGACTCTACATTCCAAGATGGAATAATAGAACAAGCATACCCAGTAAGGAGAATTTATCCAAGACTGGTTTCCTAGGATTAGGGTTTAAGTTCACTAGCTTGTTGAACTTTATTAAGTGTTTTTGTTGCTTTTGTGAAGAAGTGTCTTTTAAGTTTTTCTTTGTGAACAACTCCTTGATGAGACTTGTGCATCATGATAGACAAGCTTACACCACTCCAAGATGGAATGAATGCAAGTGCTTCATGGAATAAGGCTATACACAAGGAATCCTTTCATTTATTTGTTAAGTGTTTTTTTGGATTTTGTTTGAAGATAAGAAGAGAATGACTCAAATTGCAAAAAGGACAAACTCTAAAGGGGACTAAGACTCAATCCTAATTTTTGTTTATTTACAAGAGGGCCTAATGGTTTGTGAGGTTTCTAAGCCTAATTAAAAACTAGAAATTACTAGAATTCAACTTACTTCCTAATGAAGTTAAGTTGATTCTCAGAACAATGGGGAAGCCTATACAAGTTATAAAATCAAATGATAAGGCAAAACAATGAAATTGAATTAAGAAATAAACTTCTAAACAAAACCATTAAAGGCATGAACTAAAAAAATAGTCCTATTTTATTTATTCTAGTTCTAATGACAATGAAACTTTAAACCTAAGTACTAAATCAAAGTCAAACCTAATACTTTCATTCTAAAACTCAATTTAAACTAACCTAAGCCTATATTAGATTCTAGGATTAAATCTAGTCTAAACTATATTTTTTGTACTTTATTTTTTTATGGCCTAAACTAATGGGAATTACACATAACTAATCCTAAGAACTAATATTCTAAAAAATATCTAAATCTTCTGGAAAAATTATGAAAATTAAACTATAGGGACCTAATACTATCTATAATATTGTACTAAGAGGAATCCTAAAAAAATCCTATTTTTACTATGCCTAGAAATTATTTGTTTTCAGCTAAGAGTTAACCACTAATTTCTAAGGATTACACCACTAAAACCTAAGATAAAAGGTCCTAAAAAATCCACTAAAAATATCCTAAGCACTATTATGAGTCCTCTAATCACAGTAAAAAAATGGGCTAAAAAGTTACTGGAAGTTATAAAAATAAAATGAACAAACTCAAGCACAATTAAAGGAAAACCAAATAAAGCTAATTAAAAGAAAAATCAGAATTAAATCGAAAAATAACCAAAATTCAGAAAACAAAAATGTCACAAATTTCTAAATTGAATTATTTAACTACTGAAATTTTTGTATAATTTTCTAATGATTTTTACTATTTTTATTTGATTTATTTCTAAACTATATTAAACTAAAATTTAAACTCTAAAAAATAAAAGAAGGGGGGGTCATTTAGAAATTTATTTAGTTATTCTTTTATGGGCTTTTAATACAGGGGGTGACAATAACAACAGGGCTAAGCCCATTTCGCAGAAACCAGGGGGGAGGTGCTGAAAGCATTATTTTCAGTTTATTTTTTCACATGGGCCTAAAAGGAGGGTGCACATAGCAATGGGGCTAAGCCCAAAACGCAAGAGTGAAGGGAGGTGCGAAAAGCTGTTTTTTTATGTTGTTTTCTATTATGGGCTCTAAAATAGGGGTGCGGAAAGCAGAGGAGGAAAGGCCCATTTTTCGTGAGAAGCTGGGAGGTGTAGTAAGCAAAATTTTTATGTTCATTTTGCTATGGGCCTAAAACGTGGGGGTTTGAACAGCAATAGGCTAAGCCCAATTCGCTGGAAATGGATTAGGATTGTTTACCAGGAATTAATGGATTTTTATGAATATTAAAAGGAATATTAATGGCTGATTAACATAATTTACCACTCTTAACTCCCAAATTAATACAAATATCTCATAAAATTAGGTCATAACAAACACACAAATCAGAACTAAAAAACACTTCGCCTTCATCTTCTCCCCAAGTACCTTTCTCCTTCACACGAACCCTAGCCACCGCCGCACTACTCTTGCCGCCGCGGATTCGCCCCCTTCCACATCACATCTCTCAACCTATGTAACAGCTTATCACTACCTAAAATCCCTTTCCCCTAATTCTAAAACCTAACCCTAAGCATCATGACCCTATCACCGGAAACCCAGGGTCCTCACAGCCATGGATTCGACCCCATCACCTTTTTCTCCTTTCGAAATCAAGAACCACATCCAACTCTCTATTCGCTCGAATCGAAGAAACAAAACTTCACAATCTCTAGTTCGAAGATGCGGATCGTACCTTGTATTTTCGACGGATGAAAACGCGAACGAAGTTTCAATGGCGAGCTTGAAGAACGAAGTTGCTGTTGAACGAAGGACGAGTCGACGAACAATCTGAGTAGGAATTGACATCGCTGCTTTGTTCTGAGTTGATGAGAATTCGCGATGAGAGCGGTTGATGCTTCAGGTGTGTAGCTCCTTCCTATTATCGGCCAACTCTACAATTTTCTTCTTTGACCTCTTGTAAATCATGACTTTGTGGTGTTGAATCCATTATTGGCAAATCTTGTTTTTTTCTGGTGTGTGAATCAAATTTCAAGTTCTGCCCTTGTTTTGCAAGATTCAAGTCAGCTCGAAGATGAAGGACGTTTTGGCATACTCTTGTTGATGCGTTTGTGATAACAGATATTGGTGATGGAGAATGGATAGAGAAAGAAGAGAAGTTTTGAAGAGTGTGGAAGAAATTCGGATTGAGATTGAAGAAGTTTTTGTATTGATGAAGGTTATGGAAGAAGAAGAAGATTGTGTTGATGGATGCTTGAAGAAGAATGGTTCAGGAGGATTATGGAAGAAGAATGGTGAGGTCAGAAGATTGTAGAAAGAGAAGGAAAATGGTGTGTGAGAGAGGTTGAATGAAGAAGTGGAAATCAGAAAAGAAAAATGGTTGAAGAAGAATGTTGGAGAAAAAGAATGGTGTGAGGTTCTGTGATGAGGAAGAATGGTGTTGGATTGAGAAAAATGTGGGGAAGAGAAATCGAAGAAGAGAAATTTGTGGGGAATGGTTGATTTATAGCAGATTTCCAATGAAGCTTCCAGAAGAAAAAATGGTTAGGAAAGTTTGTTATTTTCAGTTAGAAGTTAGTTTTGAGTTAGTTATCTTCTGTCATGAGTTTCTGTTATGAACTGGTTGTGCCACTGAAAATCCGTTTTGTAATACTTTCCTTCTTTTTTATTATTTTTCCTTTTTCCTGATTTTTTGCTGTGAAACTTTTCTGGTATTGTGTCTAATTCAGCCTGGTGTATGCTGGTTCCTGGATATTTTGCAGGTTGTTAAGGATGAAGAAGTTTGTGGTGTATAGCATCAGGTTGGTGATGGATACGCTGCTGATTGAAGCTACGGATTGAGGAAGATTATGACGCAGTGAAGATGATGTTGATGTGTGCAATGCAAAATTTTGCTGAAGATTCAAGAGAACTCTCCTCCGAATGTAACCGTTTCTATGGTTTGGAGCGATTAAGTTACAGTCTCTTTTTTTTTCATCCCTGATCTCCTTTTATTTTTCCTGCTATCTGTTTCTGCGTCTCTCGACCGACTCAACATGAAGTCGTTATTAATTCTCGAAAAATGAATCTTGTAGGTTTGTTCTTGAAGAAAATTGATGAATATTTGAAGTCTAAAGATATAATGGAGAATTCTTGAGAGAGGGTTTAGTAACCGTTCTGTTATTTTTTGTAATAGAATTTGTTGGAAATTCCCTTAACTTATCTTGAATTTTCTGTTGTGATTTTGTAATTCGAAACTGAATTCTATTATTGTAACTGATTCCTTCTTGGAGTTAGCTTCTCTTTTTTCTGTATATGGATACTGATAAGGAAAACAAAAACATCTCAACCCCCTCCAACTTCTATATTAATTATTACAATTGATTTCGATCCATTTCTCCAACCAACTTTGTCTGTTATTTATGTTTTATGTTATCCAGGATTCCAAAAACAACATCCCCTGTGCCACCAGCCACATCAAGATAATTCATTCCAGGAAAAGGATTCAATATGAAAACTAGCCTTCCTTTCCATAATCTATGCAATCCAACCCTCATTAGACCATTCAAGGTATCATAATTTGCAGCAACACTCGTAAACACGTCACCGACCATACGCGCCTTTTCTTCTTCGTTTACATGTTTGAAACCGAAACTGGTGGCATGAGAGTGCAATAGCCTGGAAGTGAAAGATAACGGTGGAAAAAGTTTATTCATGAACCTTTTAGTGACTATTCTCTAAAACATTAATTTGATTGTTGAAAATGTGGTCGAGGCTGGCAGAAGGGGTTACAAGTGATTAATTTTGAAACTCCAATAGAGATTATGGTTATTGAATTATAGAAAAGGATAAGGCTTGAGAAAATGAACATCGAATATTAAATATGATTTAGTATGAATTAAATTGAATCGAAAAAAAAATGGAAATGATATCTGAAGAGGACATCGAGGACTTTCAAATACGCTTGCGTTTGAAAGTGAATGATGCTTTCAAAATAAACTGAAACCACGCACTTTCACCCTTAATTCGAATTACATTATTTGAACCAAATTTTGATGAATCCCAAGACCCATGCTTCAAATCTTGTTCCTTGAATTTCCTGAGAATGCCACACACGAATGAATATCCTCACCAAATGAGCCTAGAAATTCGTCTGATAAAATTCGTTTGATAACCATACACAGGATGTGGAACCCTAATTCCATATGGCCTTGCAATGAACTCTAGTGAAGTATAAACTACCAAACCATGGAATAGCCTGGTTCTTCAAAGAGTATTGATCCCCATGCCTCGGGGATACAATGCAAATGCATGATTGTGAATATGACCTAATGGGAAGATGCAGATGAAATGCGAAGCGATAAGCCGGTTAGGGCAAAAAGAATGAGGGCAAATTTTGAGGTATTACAGCTGGCCCTATTCAATCAACTGCAGACCTGAACGGATAATTGCAACAACTTTTAGACGTTCAAGGTATGGAGTGATTGAATACTCGAATAAAACCTGAAAATTTGCACATTGAGGGTAATGGAAATGCCATCTGCCCATTTATTTATTTATATATATTTTGATTTTGACCTCTGAATAGGTAGCGAAAATAGAAACAGGTGGGAATATGCGGGGAAGAATGCCATCCTCGAATGACAACTCACACGGGATCCTCGGATCCGATACTAAAAACCATCCTTGAATAGAAACGCGATAGTATATCGGTCGCAGGCGATAACCATCGACAACAAAGACTGACCTCGGACAGACTTTGCAAAAGAGACAAACTGACCTCGATCAATAAGCTCAAAAAGTGAACTACTATCCTCGAATAATAGCCACAACAACAAGACCAAACGCAGAAGGACTTGAAGAAAAGAAATGCCATCCTCGAATGACAAATCAAAAGATCCTCGGATCTAACACGAAACCATCCTCGAATGGAGACGCAAAGGTATACCGGCCGCAGGCGGTAACCAGATACAAAGAAAATAGGACAAGATGGAACGGGATCGTTGTACATAAACGAGAGCCCAAGATGCGACCGTTGTACTGAAACGGAGACGCGAAGAAAATGAGACTGTTGTACTGAAACAAGACTCAAAGACGAGGCCATTGTACTTAAATGGAGACTCGAAAGGAACGGGATCGTTGTACTTAAACGAGAGCCCAAGATGCGACCGTTGTACTGAAACGGAGACGCGAAGAAATGAGACTGTTGTACTGAAACAAGACTCAACTACGAGACCATTGTACTTAAATGGAGACTCGAAAGGAGCGGGATCGTTGTACTTAAACGAGAGCCCAAAACGTGACCGTTGTACTGAAACGGTGACGCGAAAAAGTGAGACTGTTGTACTGAAACAAGACTCAACTACGAGACCATTGTACTTAAATGGAGACTCGAAAGGAGCGGGATCGTTGTACTTAAACGAGAGCCCAAGACGCGATCGTTGTACTGAAACGAAGACGCGAAAAAGTGAGACTGTTGTACTGAAACAAGACTCAACTACGAGACCATTGTACTTAAATGGAGACTCGAGAGGAGCGGGATCGTTGTACTTAAATGAGAGCCCAAGACGCGGTCGTTGTACTGAAACGAAGACGCGAAAAAGTGAGACTGTTGTACTGAAACAAGACTCAACTACGAGACCATTGTACTTAAATGGAGACTCGAGAGGAATGGGATCGTTGTACTTAAACGAGAGCCCAAAACGTGACCGTTGTACTGAAACGGTGACGCAAAAGAAATGAGACTATTGTACTGAAACAAAACTCAACTGGGGATAACAACAAGACTTGGTGGACGCATCCACCCTAGGAGATGAAGTTGTATTCTGTGGGTAATACTTCAATCTGATTGGAGATGTAACGGATCTTATGTAATACCTCAAAACTGGCCCATGTTGGTATGCATATGTGTGGATTTACGGTGTAATTCTCCATGACGATGGAAATGCTACGCTTTGGAGGATGCAGACGCAATGATGATTATGCGAATGACAATGCAAAGAGATCTCCTGATAAGGAGATTGCAGGTATCCCAGATAACTTGGCTGGGAAGAAACGATGATCACTGCATTTATCTAGTTCATCCTGATGAGGAGGAAACGACTCTGCGGGGAAAGCTATTAATAATTCACTGGCTCTGAATAGCCGCCACTGCCAAAAATAAATTGGACTTTGAGATTGGAGCGCCAAGACCCTGCTGGAGATGGACCCTTCTTGAACTCTGGTGGGGAACCAAAGGCATGATACTGCTGAGGAAGCAACTGCTGGGGAGGCAAAACACTCCTTATACTACTGAGAATTGCCCCTATCTGAAGGAAAACTTCTGCTCGGGGATGGCACCAACCTTCTGTTGCCTTGCTGGGTGAAAGTTCAACTCCCACATGGCTGGGGATGATTGGAAACACCCTGGGAGATACTTGTTTCTGCTCAAACAAAAGGGGATGCCCATCCTGGATAATAATCTTTAGCTCTGTTAGCAACACCAGTACCTGTACCTGCATGAACACAATCGATAGTACCTGCAACATAGAGAATTAGTTTGGGACCTGCTTGCCCCATGCTCATAGCATGAATCATTGTCTAGGTATCTCAATACCCTTTCAAAGTAGTATTAAATGTTTCTATTCTCCTGCACGAGTTAGAAAGCATTCAAATGTTCATAACACAATGCAAGTTACCATTTGCTAGACGTTTTCACAATCAATCAATGCTAGATGAAAAAGTAAAAACAAAGAAGCAAAATAGTCAATTGACTGAAATTGAATTCTTATTGATTTGGAAAGGTGGCCCTGAATAGGCAATACAAAGGAAGCAGTTCCCTGGAATGAGGGAACAACTGAAAAGAAAAACAAACTATCCTATTGGCAATTGTAAACACCCCAAATTTGCCCTCACCCATTCACACCATGGCTTGTGATCATTCTCATATGCATAAGTACAATCATATCATCTCACATCTCATTTTTGATTCACTGGATAGTTTCTAAGGCATCTGCACCTAGGGTTTGTGATCTGAGCAATCCCAAAGCATCTTGAGCCATTCCAAAGGCCACCAATCAATTCAAAGGGGTCCATGTGTGTTCTTATATCATATTTCATCTCTTCAAAGTCAAAAATGCAGAGGAATCACAAGAACTAGGGTTTGAGTGGATGCAGAGCCAGGATGAACTGCACAGTTGACTGAAAATTAGGGTTTTGGTTTCAGAGGCCATAACTCCAAATTTTTTGGTCATTCTTGTTTCCATTGATCTCTATATGATATAGGGAGTATGCATATCAATTTTCATGAAGAAATTCCATGGGGAAGTCATCTGATCAAGAGTTGACTTTTCAGACAAGTCAGTGCAGAATCAGGGCATCTGAGGCCCCCAATGACCCAACCAATGGGTGATCTTCATCATTTTGAGTGTATATGGTCTTTATTTGATCATGGAAGAAGATTGAAGTTCATAGAAATCAAGAATTTAGGGTTTTTGCAAATGTTGACTTTTTGGGCATAGTTGACTTTTCAAGAATGCATCATTTTAGGTCATTTTTCAAGCCTTGATTCATGATCCAAAAATGCTTCAAATGGAAAAACTTTGGTCATGAAAGTTGTAGATCTCATCTTTCCCTTTTCAAAAAGTACAAGAACATGATCAAATTCATCTTGGATCAAAAGTTATGGTTTGTTAAAGTTGGCAAAAATCACTAAAATTCAAGTTATGCACCAAATGGAAATTTTGCAAAACCTTGAACCAATGCATTTTGTAACTTCTAATTGGCTTCAAACCATTACACAAACATTCCCTAAGTCCTAAAAATCAGAATTGGATCAAGTTTGCTCATGGTTTGGTTTGTGTAACAAGGCTTTTCTCATGAAAGTTCAAAAAGCAACAAGTTGCAAAAACTCATGATCACCTCCCACCAACTTGCAGCCTTGAGTACTGAGCTTTGCTAGACCTCTCTCTCCCCATGCTGCACCAGAACCAACCTTGTACTTGCCTAGACTTTGAGCCATGCCTCACTTACACAAAAGGTGGACTTTATGCAAAAGTAGACATCCCAATCACAGCAGGACATGTCACATCTCCCAGCCACTTGCAATTGTTTATACTATCCAAATGCTGGCCAAAACATGAGGAGGGCAAGGCTGAAACATACAAGAACACAACATTCACAAAATCACCTCACATTGCAAAAACTTTCGAATCTGCCTCCACAGCCAAGAAACACTCAAACTTTCTTCATCATCCAACTCAACACACTCCATAGGCCTCAAACCACCAAAGCTCAAGCCTGAAACAAGCCTGACCTGAGCTCCACCATTTCCCACTGTCCAAACCAGTTCCCTTCGAATCTCACTACACAGCCATCAAACACTTCATCTCTCTTCACCAGCAAATCAGGAACACTCAAAGGAGTCCAAACCACCCATTACACTGACCTAAAACAGCCTACACACCAAGTCCATTCTCTGCTATATCAGTTTGGTAACTCTTGAAATAGCTTGCTAAAGCTCATTTCAAGCCTGCCATTAGCACCAGGGGAGTCATTGGAGCTAGCTTGCATCAAGAAATTGCTCTGAAAGCCCAGAAACAGGAGTTGTCACCTCAGGTATGGCCATGAAACTTCTTTCTCAAAGCTTTGATCTTTTGTTGTAAAGTGAAAGTGCATGCCTTGGGGATCATAGTGATATGTTTAGAATCAAAAATGGTGGAAAAATGAGCATTTTACAGTTGTCTGAAAGTTTGACACCATTTTTGTTTTTGTTTCGATTCAAGCTTTTCTTTCCAGTAAAATGATGTTTGATCATGGATTCATGACCTAGGAAGTTAGAGGATCATTTAGGTGTGCTTGATTTGTAGAATAGGTGCTTGATTCGTGTTTTAGGGTTTTTGTGCAACCGGAGAAGATGACCGGAGCTTCTCTTCGGTCACCTGAAAATGCTTAGCCCTAATCCTGCAATTAAGTGAGGTTTAAATCTTGAGCGTTGGATCAGCTGACTGGCATTGACTTCGCGCGTGCACGTGTGGTCCAGATGAGCCCTTTTTGCCCTAATCATCATTAGCCTGATTAATCCACTTAATTAATTCATAAAACTTAATTAAAGCCAGAGTCAATCCAGACCATGCATCTGCGCGCCAAGTCAATGGTTCCCCTTCAACTTTAAATCTCCACCATCAGATCAGATTACTTTTCATTTATTTGCTTTTATTTTCATTTTCTTTGTATTTAAATTGCATAATTAATTTAAAATAGCAAAAAAATCTTAAAAATTATGAAACTTTTTCCTTAAAGTTTTAATAATTTTTATGACACAAAGATATTTTTATTTTATTTTTCATCATTAAAAAAGTATTTTAAATATTTAAAAGATTATTTTTAATTGATTAATGAGAATTAATTAATTAAAAATACTTTTAGGTATTTAAAAATTACAAAAAAAATTCATGAAATGTTCTAAGACATTTAGAAACATTGTCCAACCTTCAAACCAAATTTCTTTTTTGATCTTGATGCATTTTAAGAATTTTTCATTGAATTAAATCATTTTTTATGCATTATTTTGATCACATGTTTGAAAATTCATTTCTGCCTTTTGGTGAGGGTTGAGACATTGATTCTTCTTGCATTGTTTTGTGTTTAGCATGTAGTTTCTAGGGTAAAAAGGCCATGAATTGTTCTTGCATTTCCAAATTGTTTGGCATTTGTTTTGTTAAGAACCCTAAAAAACCCTAATAACTTGTAAAAATCATAACTTGAGTTTGGTTGAGAGTTGAGAGCTCCCCTTTGGGCAGTGGTTCATTATAGGTTTAGGGTTTCTTTGGATGCCATTTTCCATTTTTTGTCTTAGGGTCTTGTTTCTGTTTTTGGTTTGTGTTTGATGTTTGATCCATGAACCCTAATTTGGGCTTTCATTTGCATCCCTCTTGCATTTCCTTGCATAACATGACTTGTCTTTGCATTTTGTGCATTCTTATGATTCATTTGACATCTTAAGACATGTATAAAGCATCTTTGATCATTGCATTACATATTTGCCATGTCATTTGTCTTGTATGATTCATAACTTTTCATGCTTGTTCATGCTCCTTAGCTTGCATCATTTGCATTCATGATCTTGTATGAACATCCCCATTGTCTTGCCTCATGTTTGCAGCACTTCATAATATCATAATCATCATCAACATGCTTCTGGTTTTGCTTAGCATCATATCATTTCATCTCATCTTGCATTGCATTGCATTTCTTTCTAACATTTCAGGTGGTAAGTAAACTTGAGAAGTGAATTTGCCTTCACTTCTCATAACTTTTCTTTTCATCTCTCTTGCATCCATTGCTGCATTTATATTTGTGTTTGAGATTGAGCTTGCTCATTCTTGTTCCTCCCACTTTCTTTCTTCAAGTGACTTGACTTCTTGAATGAAGCAAGTCACTTTGCTTCTCTTGATCCTGTTCATCTGCTTCCTGGTGGCTCCTCTGAAGATTGTTCTTGCAAACCTCACAAACCTTAGGATCATCCAAGCATGACAATAAATTAGGATTTTGATTAGTCTCCCCTCATAGTTTTTACCTTTGTGTCTCTCTTTGAGTCCTCTCTTCTCATCTCATAATCAGGGACCAAACCCTAAAGGCTTTAAGACTTTGTGATTAAGCTTATGCCTGCATCCTTCTCTTAGGATGGAGTGTATAACTTTAATCCTAAGTATTAAACCCTTAAGGTGTTTAAATCTCTTAATCAATTCATCTAATAAATATCAAGACATTACACTTGTAACTTGGGCCTTGCATTAGGGTTCTAATTCTTCCTTAAGTGGTTAAGAAGGACTAACCCTAGTGTTAATGGACAAGTCCCCCTCAAGTTGTCTTACAAACCATAAAAAACACTTCATCATCATACCATTAAATAAAATCCACTTAATCAAAGGCTTGTTTTGTCATGGGTTTAATCCCTAATCATGGATTAAGTTGAGGAGTTTTTCTCCACTTAAACATTCTCATCTATTATCCTTCTTTTAGGATGGTGTAATGAGTCTGTTTAATCCTTGATTATGGCTTAACCTCATTACTCAACACTAAACAAAAACACCAAAAACATCTAAATAATCACAAGTAGGTTAATGATCTTAATCCTACACCGAAGGTGATTAAGTGTGAGAATCTGACTTCACACTTAAGGTATTCTCATTACCCCTAATCAGAGGGAAGATGTGATGAGTTTACTAACCCATTGGTTTAGACTTAAGCTCATTATCTTATGACAAAATCCAAAAAGAAATAAAAGACTGAAAACTCAAAAACAAACAATAATCGTCTCCTCCGGGATTCTTTTCTCATCACCTTCACTCACAAGCGAGAACTTGCTTCTTCCGTCTAATGCAAGACAGTTAGCACTTGAGCCAGACAGGTCATACATTTGAGCATTGACAAGCAAGCAGTTCACCAGTCAATTCACCTTTCAGTCTCTTTGGGTCGAACTACGGTGTTCTGACTTCCTCATTGCACGAGAGGATACGTAGGCATAACTTAACGGTTATCGAACAAAAGTCTCTGTATATCCCCCCTCTTCTAGTTTCTCTTTAAGCCTCATTATCATGAGCAATTCATTCTCACTCTTACACTGACACTTCATTTTCACACTTCACTTCTTTTACACTGACACCTGTACATTCTTTTCCAGTTATTTTACACACAAATTGCACTGACACTACCCCTTTAAAACACAAATCTTTTAAGCGTGGATCCCGTCGAGTACGGCGGACAATCTGGGTGCTAATACCTTCCCAGGTTGTAACCAACCCCCTTTCTCAGTCTTTCTGGTTCGCAAACCGTCTTATCCATCTTTTTCTAGGCCTATGCAGCATTGCCTTTCCTCCGGGATAAAAATGCCTAGCTGGCGACTCTTTTCATCCTCCAGTGAGTTCACGGTTGTGTGCTCTCACTGTTCCCTTCGCCGACCGTTCGCGTCTGTACCCTATTTGACTTAGCTTCATCTAGCGGGAGCGACAGCTTGGCGACTCTGCTGGGGACCCTTATACTGCAACCAAGGCTTCTGGTTCTTTTTGTGGGTTCCTCCTAGCGCTTGATTGATTTGTGTTTACTGGGGTGTTATGTGCTTGTATGTGCTTGTATTTATTTTTGTTTATTGCCTTATGTACAGTTGATTTATTGCTTTCTTTATAGCTTTATATTTTTCATACTGTCATACTGTGCTGGCTGGATCTGGTTTTTCTTTGGTGGGTGGGTGTTCTATTGAGAGTTAAGGTCCTATACCTGGGACCTGAGTGACACCTAGGCTAGAGTGAATCATATTCTTTCCCATTCCATTTCGGTCTGGTGCGGGAATATGAAACACGGTTCAGATATGGGTTTCTTCTTGAGAACTCTGTGTTGCAGATTTCCTGCAATGCTAGGGCTATCTGGGAAGCCTGCTAAGTCTGGATGACCTTTTAGTACTGACCTTCAGAAACTGAGGTGAATTAGAGGAGGAATTGTTATGGTTATTGTAAACACTGCACCTCCGGGTTAGAAGTGTTTACACTTCTCATAACGGATCCAAGTCTGAGGATCCTTGTTCTAGATCACCACCTGTGAGGGGGTTGGGCTGTTTACAGGTTTGCAGGTACCTTGACCTCAGAATACCCTGTTACTTTGACTTTGTTAAGAATGCTCCATGTTGGATAGTTCTTGTGATTCTGAACCCTGGACATGTGGCTCTTTATTTGAGTCCCCCACCCTGGTTACTGGATTTTTAGACCTCCTTCTGGAATTCTTGAACACACATGGATCTATACCAAGGCAGTTAATCAGATCCAGCTCAGTCACAGACCCTTGCATTTCATTTGCATACATACTCATTGCATCATATTAACATGTGCTTATTTGTGTTTCAGGGTATCCACCTTCATCTCTGGTTTTGGTTTTGACCCCATCTGTTATATTGACCTGTCTCCACCAACACTTGCTTCAGTTTGTCAGCCATATACTTCAGTTACTTGCACCAGCCAATCATTGGCTCATTCTTTCAGCATCTTCATCAACACTTACTCTACTCAGTCTTCAGCATCATGGCTCCAAAGAAAAGCAATATCACCTATCATTTCTTCCAACCAGACTTATCAGACATCAGGAGGATCCAAACCCTGATCACTCCAGATCACATACCCTTGTTCAGGGAGAGTTATGGAGATATACTGGACATGGTCATGGATCTGGACCCTTCACAGAGGAGCCTCATCCACACTTGCATTCAGTTTTATGATCCTCCATTGAGATGTTTCACCTTTCAAGACTTTCAGTTGGGGCCTCTTCTGGAAGAATACTCATATTTGGTGGGTTTGCCTATCAAAAGAGAAATCCCATTCAACCCTGAAATGGTCTTTCCCAGCAATGGAGAGGTAGCCAAAGCTTTGTATCTGGAGCCTGTTTTGATTGAACAGCATATGACCTCTAAAGCTGGGATCCCTGGATTTCATCTAGACTTCCTGATTTCTCAAGCTAGTTTGAAGGCCTCCTTGGGGGAGTGGAAAGCTGTTTGTGCTCTGTTGGCCTTAAGTGTATATGGAATTGTGTTGTTTGCAGATGAGCCTCGATTCATTAGCAAAAATGCAATCCATCTGTTCATCCTGAAGAACCCAGTGCCAACTTTACTGGGTGATCTCTATTACTCAGTCCATCAGAGAAATGAGAAGCAGAGGGGAAGATTAGTGAGGATTTGTGCTCCATTATTTCATGCTTGGCTCCTCAGGCATCTACCCAGGACAGATGCATTTCTCA
Organism: Lathyrus aphaca; assembly: GCA_963966055.1. NCBI lineage: Eukaryota > Viridiplantae > Streptophyta > Magnoliopsida > Fabales > Fabaceae > Lathyrus > Lathyrus aphaca. The sequence continues at coordinate 16,954,395 of OZ014524.1, forward strand.
ATCCTCATCAGCAAAGCAACTGGGCTAAGAGGCTCACTACTCTCACTTCAGTAGACATCAGATGGTGTACTCAAAGCACCAAGGGCAGAGATATGATCACCAGCTGTGGGCACTTTCCCAATGTGCCTTTGATAGGAGTTAAGGGAAGTATCAACTACAACCCTCTGCTGTTCAGAAGGCAATTAGGCTATGCACTGGTCCACACTCCTAGGGAACAAGATTTGGTGGAGACCCTCTACTGTGAGAACAAGATTAGTTTGACTGCTGTTAGGAAGGCTGCCTGGGCCTGGGATCATGTTCAGACTAAGGGAATCACCATTCTGGGGAAGTGCAATAATGTGGCATCAGTCCAATATTATGAGTGGTCCCATGCTAGGGCCCAATTCTCTGGAATGCCCTTTACCATAGAAGACATGCCTGAGTCATCTTCAGCACCACCCCCTGCCACTATCAGTTTGGAGGAGTTTGAAAGCTTGAAGGAAAGAAATGAGAAGTTAACTCAAGCCTTGCAGAAGACCCTCAGGGAGAGGAGTGAAGGTGTGAGGGAAATTGAAAGGTTGGAGAAATTGAGGGTAGAACACTTGACTAAGATTGAGAAGTCTGGAGATTATATCAATAAGTCCAAGGCTGGTGAACAGATTCTGAAGAATGCTTGTAAAGAAGCCCAGTTCCAAAGAGCAAGAACAGACTTGTATTTGAAAGAGAGTCAGGCCAGGTGGGTCCGGATCACTGAGGCCCGTACTCTAGAAGACAAGAGAGTCCAAGACAAGATGGAGCAGATGGAAAAAGCCCTGGCAGCAGCCCAGGAAGAAATATCAGAGCTGAAAATCAAAGCAGGATTGAAGAGGTCTAAGGACCAAAGTCAGAGCAAGAAGTTGACTGCAGCAGTTGCAACAAGAAACCTTCTCATCAGAAGTCTCACGGAGCATCCGGCTAATCCTGTGACCGAAGCACTTCTCAAGGAAGTTCGTGAGGATGAGTTTGGCCTTGGAGTTTGATCATTTGCTTGTTGTTGTTCCTTTTCCCTGTACTTTTGCTTTTTGTGATGTATTTCGGCCCCTTTGAGGGTTTGTGTTGTAAAAATGAACAAGTTGTATTATTCCACCTTTGTAATATATTTGTGTTAGTTTCTATCTGGGTTCACATCAAAAGCAACTTCAACAGCATCATCTTCGAGGGTCTGGAAGGGTCAAAACTGAAGGCCAAACCGGATACCTTGATAGCAAATAAGCATGACTGCATTGCATGCTAACCCTTTTGTTTGTTTTTGTAGGTTTTTGTTTTGTTGTTGCTAACCTCTGTTGTGATGTTCAGGAATTATTGCTCGCCGCCGGGTATTTCCTCTCAACAGGCCACACAGGTACCCAACTAGAAACAACCTTCCGGGAATTCAGATGGATCAGATGCAACAGGACCTTACAGAGGTCAGAAACCAGATGGCAAACGAAAGGTTAGAGATGAGAACGCAGATGACGCAGTTCATGGAAGTTATGAACAACATGGCTCAGAGCCAGGAGAGACTAAGGGCCATGGTGGAGAGGCAAAATCAAGAGGAGCCTCATGTAGGAACTGCAGGCACCAGTAACAATGAAAGGGTGCAACCACATGTTACCCCCCCTGTGTTTGGTCCACATCTACATCCTGAGGTCAATATTCCCGCAAACGTTCAAGGGACAGCCACAGCAGCCAGAGTACTTCAAGAAGATCCTCAGGAGGACCAGTATACAGTAATGGGTGCTGGAGAAGAAACATATGATAGACGATTGGAAGAAATAGCTGAGAAGTTGAGGTCCTTAGAATCTCAAAATTCTTTGGGTTTCGACGTCATGGACATGGGTTTGGTAGAAGGGGTCAGGATCCCCCACAAGTTCAAGCCTCCATGTTTCGAAAAGTATAATGGGACTTCATGCCCCCGAACTCATTTGCAATCATTTCTGGGAAGGCTGAAAGCCTATACAATGGATGAGAAATTGTGGATGTTCTATTTTGAAGATAGCTTGACTGGAGCATCGAGGGAATGGTATTCCCATTTGACAAGAGCAACTATAAGATGCTGGAAGGACCTGGCAGAAGCCTTCATCAGACAGTATCAGTATAATCTAGATATGGCACCCAACAGGACTCTCCTGATGGGAATGTCACAGTCTTCGAGGGAGAGCTTCAGAGAATATGCTCAAAGATGGAGGCAACTGGCTGCTGCTGTTCAACCGCCAATGTCTGAGAGAGAAATGGCAGACATGTTTATGAACACTCTTCAGGGAACCTATATTGACAGGTTAGCTGCTTTCTCTTCCACCAGCTTCGCAGATGTTGTCATAGCTGGGGAGAGAATTGAAAGCCTGTTAAAAATGGGTAAGATCTCTGATAATGGTGCAAGCTCGTCCAGTAGTACAAGAAAGCCTTTTGCAGGCCCAAGAAGAACTGGCGAGACCAATGCCATCCACTCAAACAGGGGTAGGCCCCAATATGTTCAAAGGTCAATAGCAGCAGTCACTATCCCTGCTCCAGCTCATCCTCAGCCAGTCTATCAACCTCCTCAACAAAACTTCCAACAACAACCTCAGTATCATCAGAATCAGTATCCTCCAAGGAATTACAACAGCAACAACTCCAACAACAACAATCAACAGAGGCCATTCCAACAAAGGCCCTCCCAAGCTAACAGAGTGATCGACCCGATCCCAATGCCATATGCTGCCTTGCTGCCACAACTTCTGAAACTCAACCTAGTTGAGCTAAGAATGTTGGCACCTCCTGATCCCAACAATCTACCAAGGAACTATGACTCCAATGCTAGGTGTGCTTTTCATTCCAACGCACCTGGTCACAGTACAGAAAAATGCAGGGCTCTGCATATGAAGGTACAAGACTTGGTAGACTCCAAGGCTCTGAATTTTGCACCTCCGCCCAATGTCAATAAAAACCCAATGCCAAACCATGGTGGTCCCCGAATTAATGCTATTGAAGAAGACCAACCGTCTTATTTGATAACTAGTGTGGATCAGATCAGGACACCATTGGTGGAAATCAAAGCTCAACTCCGTGAAAACAATATATTTCCAGGGTGTGAACTAGGGTGCCCATACTGCAATATTTCATGGAATGGGTGTGAAGATTTAAGGAATGGCATTGACAGCCTTATTCAGAGTGGCTTGCTACAGATCACTACATCATTTCCGACAAATCCGGCAACTTCATCAACAACGGTTTCAGAACCTCCTACAAATGCAGCAACTATTGTTCCCAACAATTCATCAGCACCATCAACAAGTACTTCATCTGTCCTCCCAAATGATCAGTTTACAACAGTTTCTCCTGCTACAACTTCAGCTTCATTCCATTTCGACTCTCCATCAACAACAACAACAGTCCTTCCAACAGTACCTCCTACAACTCCAGCAAACAATCATGAAGATGTCTCTACTGTTACCATATTCTATGATCCTGAAAATAACTCCGCTTACCATTCAGAAGGTGCTGCTCCCACCAGAGCACCAGTTACAATCTTTTACGATCCACAAACAATAACAGTCCCTTCAGCAGCAGCAATCAGTCCGGTCACTGTCACGGTGCCTGGACCAGTACCATATGAAAGCAATAGGGCCATCCCTTGGCACTATGGCTCTGACGTGTACTGTGAAGGGAAAAGAATCACTCTTGCAACAACAGCACCTGCACCACAAGTAGATAATGTGGGGGGAGGCGGAGGCTTCACTCGAAGCGGACGTCTCTTCGCTTCACAAGTTCAAAGACCTACTGACGAAGCAGAAGCTGCTGCCAAGGCAAAGGGTAAAGGCCCGGTGCAGGAAGATCCAGCTGCCAAAGAAGCCCTGAAGACTCCATTTGATCAGGAAGTTGATGAGTTTATGCGGATCATCAAAAAGAGTGACTACAAAATTGTGGATCAGCTTCACCAGACGCCATCCAAAATCTCTATCCTCTCACTGCTTATGTGCTCCGAAGCCCATCGGAATGCACTACTTAAAGTCCTGCACGCAGCTTACGTGCCTGAGGAGATTACTGTCAACCAATTGGAAACCGTGGTTGGAAATGTTACTGCTAGCAATGGGCTAGGGTTTACCAATTCTGACTTGACAGCGGATGGCCGCAATCACAACAAAGCCTTGCACATAACCATGGAATGCAAAGGAGCTGTCCTTTCTCATGTGCTGGTGGACACAGGTTCTTCCCTGAATGTCTTGCCAAAGAAGGCTCTGGTGAAGCTTGAATATGATGGATTGGCATTGAGACCCAACAACCTGGTAGTAAGAGCCTTTGATGGCTCAAAGAGATCGGTTCTGGGAGAGATTGAGCTGCCTGTGACAATTGGCCCACAGACCTTTAAAACTATCTTTTATGTGATGGACATTCAGCCCGCCTACAGCTGTTTGTTGGGTAGACCCTGGATTCACGCTGCTGGCGCAGTAACGTCTACCCTTCACCAAAAGTTAAAATTTGAGTGGGAAGGTCAAGTTGTCACAATCTGTGGAGAGGAGGACATTTTTGTTAGCCACCTGGCAACCTACAAGTACATTGAAATGGATGGAGAGACCCATGAAACAATGAGCCAGGGGTTTGAAGCGTTGAATGTGAATGAAGCATCTGCTGTATCTGGTACTCCAATGTCATCTTACCAACAAGCCCGGAAGGTTGTTGAAGAAGGAACTGCCCTAGGCTGGGGCAAGGTTTTAGCTGTGGAGGAGAAGAAGGACAAGTTTGGGTTGGGTTACAAACCAACTCAACATCAAGAAAAGGCTGCTGCAGAGCCAGGTTTTGTCAGTGGGGGGATGCTTACCCCTGATGCTATCAACTGTTTGGAAGACGAGCTGGAAGAGGAGCGCAATCTGGAGAATTGGATTCGTCCAAAGATCCCGGGGAGCAGTGTCTCGAACTGGTCTTCCCAGGAAATTATAAGAGTTACTCATGCAGAGTAATTATTATTTCCTGTATTTTTTATAGCATGCATCCAAGTCTTGCATCTTGCCCAAGATGACAAGACTCATTTTGTAACCAGGGCCATCTGTACTTTTGTGCAAACAAGATTAAATTAATGAAATATCAGACGTCTTTTTGCAAACGAGTCTTTTTCTTTTATGCTCACTATTTTTCCATTTTTCTTTATGTACAAAAATAAATGGCGGTGTTTTCAAAATGATAACTTCATTTCACTTTTTTCTGAAAGCAAGATTAAAATCAATCACTAAAATGAACCAACTTAACCCTTGCAGAGAGTGCCTTCCTGACAGCACCGACAACAGCACGGCTATGACATCGTATGACTTTGACAATCCAATCAATCAAGCTGATGAAGGGGTTGATGAAGAATATGAGCTTCCTGAAGAGCTAGCCAGGTTGTTGAGACAGGAGGAAAAGGTTATTACTCCTCATCAGGAGGAGATTGAAGTGATTAATCTTGGTACAGACGAAGACGTGAAAGAAGTCAAAATCGGGGCCTGCCTGCAAGACTCAGTGAAGAGACAGTTGATAGATCTGCTTCAAGAGTATGTTGATGTGTTTGCTTGGTCGTATCAAGATATGCCGGGATTGGATACCGACATTGTTGTGCACAAGCTGCCTCTGAGGGAAGAATGCCCGCCAGTTAAACAGAAGTTGCGCCGAACTCGCCCAGACATGGCTATGAAAATCAAGGAAGACGTACAAAAGCAATGGGACGCCGGGTTCCTTGCTGTAACTAGCTACCCGCCGTGGGTTGCTAACATAGTACCTGTGCCTAAGAAGGATGGCAAAGTAAGAATGTGTGTTGACTACCGGGATCTGAACAGAGCCAGCCCGAAAGATGACTTCCCATTACCTCACATTGATGTATTGGTGGATAACACGGCTCAGTTCTCGGTATTCTCCTTCATGGATGGATTTTCAGGATATAATCAGATCAAGATGTCACCTGAAGACATGGAGAAGACAACATTCATTACACCTTGGGGCACGTTCTGTTACAAAGTGATGCCATTCGGACTGAAGAATGCTGGTGCCACATATCAACGGGCTATGGTGACATTATTCCATGATATGATCCACAAGGAAATAGAATGTTATGTGGACGATATGATCGCCAAGTCCCTTACAGAGGAAGATCACCTGGTAAATCTGCTCAAGTTGTTCAAGCGTCTGAGGAAATACCAATTGAAGCTGAACCCCAACAAATGCACATTCGGGGTGCGATCCGGTAAGCTGCTGGGCTTTATTGTAAGTGAGAAAGGGATTGAAGTTGACCCTAATAAAGTCAAGGCCATACAAGAAATGCCTGCACCTAAAACTGAGAAAGAAGTTCGAGGGTTCTTAGGTCGATTGAACTACATTTCAAGGTTCATATCTCACCTCACAGCAACCTGTGAACCCTTGTTCAAGCTGCTAAGAAAGGAACAAACGGTCAGGTGGAACGAAGATTGCCAGAAGGCTTTTGACAAGATCAAGGAGTATTTACAAGAACCTCCAATCCTCATGCCTCCAGTTGAAGGAAGACCTCTGATTATGTACTTGACAGTATTAGAAGAATCGATGGGGTGTGTGCTGGGCCAGCATGACGAGTCTGGTCGAAAAGAGTATGCAATATACTACCTAAGCAAAAAGTTTACCGACTGTGAACAGCGTTATTCACTGCTCGAGAAAACTTGCTGTGCTTTAGCGTGGGCTGCTCGTCGACTGAGACAGTATATGTTGACCCACACTACCTTGTTAATCTCAAAAATGGATCCAGTTAAGTACATTTTCGAGAAGCCAGCTCTTACCGGACGGGTTGCAAGATGGCAGATGATTCTCACAGAATACGACATACAGTACACATCTCAGAAAGCCATCAAGGGCAGTGTACTATCTGAATATCTGGCTGAGCAACCTATCGATGACTACCAGCCTATGAGGTTTGACTTCCCTGATGAAGACATCATGTTCATTAAAGCAAAAGATCACGAAGAGCCTATTCACACTGAAGGGCCTGACCCAGAAGAAGAATGGACTATGATGTTTGATGGGGCTGTTAACATGAATGGCCGTGGTGTTGGTGCAGTACTCATTACACCTAAAGGAGTTCACATGCCTTTCTCGGCAAAACTCACTTTCAACTGCACTAACAACGAAGCTGAATACGAAGCTTGCATTATGGGTCTTGAGGAAGCCATTGACCTCAGGATCAAAACATTGACTGTATTCGGAGATTCAGCTTTGGTAGTCAATCAGACCAACGGAAAATGGTACACCCACCAAGATCATCTGATACCTTACAGGGATTATACAAGAAGGTTACTGACTTTCTTCACAACAGTCAAGCTTGAGTATATCCCTCGAGACGAGAATCAGTTTGCAGATGCTCTTGCTACCGTTTCGTCCATGATCAAAGTTCAAGCTGCTAACTTTGTACCTCAGATTTCAGTATCGAGACTTGATAGACCAGCATATGTATTTGCAGCAGATGTTGTAAAAGATGATAAGCCTTGGTTCCACGACATTAAGTGCTTCTTGGAGGATCAGACATACCCGCCTGGGGCATCTTCCAATGATAAGAAGACTTTAAGAAGGCTTGCTGGTAGTTTCTTTCTGAACACTGATGGGTCTTTATACAAGAGGAACTTTGACATGGTACTCCTCAGATGTGTTGACAAGCCCGAAGCAGATTTGTTGATGCATGAAGTGCACGAAGGATCTTTTGGTACCCATGCTGGAGGACATGCAATGGCTAAAAAGTTGTTAAGATCAGGCTATTATTGGATCGCAATGGATGCAGACTGTTGTGCCTACGCCAGAAAATGCCATAAATGCCAGATCTATGAAGATAAGGTGCATGTGCCTCCCAATCCTCTGAACATCATGTCTTCACCATGGCCCTTTGCCATGTGGGGCATTGATATGATTGGCAAGATTGAGCCAACTGCGTCAAACGGCCACAGATTCATCCTGGTCGCTATCGACTATTTCACCAAGTGGGTTGAAGCAGCCTCATATGCTAATGTTACAAGGCAAGTGGTAGCCAGATTTCTGAAGAGAGATATCATCTGTCGGTATGGAGTGCCCGAGCGAATCATTACTGATAATGGTTCCAACTTAAACAACAAAATGATGGCAGAGCTGTGCCGGGACTTCAAGATCCAACATCACAATTCTTCTCCTTACAGGCCAAAGATGAACGGCGCTGTTGAGGCGGCAAATAAGAATATCAAGAAGATTGTGCAGAAGATGGTAATCACCTACAAAGACTGGCATGAAATGCTACCATTTGCCTTGCATGGGTATCGCACATCAATCAGAACGTCCACTGGGGCAACACCGTATCAGCTTGTGTATGGTATGGAAGCGGTCCTACCTGTTGAGGTTGAATTACCCTCGTTACGGGTATTAATGGATGTTAAACTAAACGAAGCAGAATGGGTTCGGTCCCGATACGAACAACTGAGTCTGATCGAAGAAAAAAGATTGGCTGCAATCTGTCATGGGCAGTTATATCAGAAGAGAATGAAGAAGGCCTTCGATCAGAAAGTCAGGCACCGAGAGTACCGAGTAGGGGATCTTGTGCTGAAAAGAATCCTCCCTCCTCATACAGACCATAGGGGCAAATGGACTCCAAACTATGAAGGACCATTTGTTGTAAAGAAAGTTTTCTCCGGTGGAGCACTGATGCTCAGCACCATGGATGGTGAAGACTTCCCGTCCCCTGTGAATTCAGATGCAGTTAAAAAATACTTCGCATAAAATGACCCGCGGGACATAAAAACAGAATGTAAGTCCAGGCAAAAATAGGGCATCCCGGCGAGTCAAAAACAGAATAAAAGACTCGGGCAAAAGTAAGGGAAATAAATGAAAAAATGTACACCCGCTGAGTTGAAAAGCCGCATTGGACAACTCAGGCAAAAATGGGTATCCCGATGGATTGAAAACCCGAAAGGGCGATCCATGCAAAATAAGGGAATAAGCGAACAACTGCATTTTGAGTTCGTCTGTATCACCTACAACTTGGTAAGCTTCCAAAGGATCAAGCTTCAATCAGAATCAACTCTCTCCAGAAAGCAAGACGAGAAGAACGTCATTGTCATACGGGTCATAGCAGGAGAGGAAGCTCCTTAAAGCGTCGTCAACACCGCCAGCACTTTATTTCTCAATTTGTAACAATCTCCTCATTTCAGGAGATATGATTCTTTGACTGTATCTTGCCAGTTCAGGGCACATGAATTAATAAAATCAGATTTTTTTTCAGTCATGTTTCGTTTTCACATTTATGTTTCGCAAAGAGTCGTCTGATATCTCTAAAATACAATTGCATAAGTACAGATGCCTCTCTCTAAAATAAAAACACATGCTTACAGGGAATCTGCTTACTCTCGAAGGTACTTATCTCCTATGACGGAACCCAGTAAGGGATACCTCGGGACCTTTTGTTCGTTTCCTTATCTTTGCAGGATTGCAGGTATCCAGAACGCGACCTGGGGCATGCAAGTTACGTCTTAGCAAGCTGGCAAATCATTATCAACTCGGTCTATCTTCCACATGGCACTAGAAGGTGCCCATTTCCCCAGCGGAGCTGCCAAATCAGCATACACTCAATCTCAGCATCCGAAATGCTCTTTCCCCAGCTGAGTTGCTCCCCATTGCTTCCCCCAGCAAAGTTGCCAAATCAACAAACAGGCTTAACACTCAAGATGCTCTATCCCCAACTGAGTTGCCTCTCACAATTCCCCAGCCGAGTTGCTATTCTTCCTCAGCAGAATGCAGTAATCAGGGAATCATCTCCCCACATAGCTTCAAGCCTTTATTCAGAAGAGCAACGCACGGAGAAGTCACAACAGAGTACATAAAGCTTCTACAAACCCCAGCTGGGTCCCGTATTATCAAGGTTATGTCAACCAGTGACATATATCCCCGAGCAGATACACCATTGGATCTACCAGTGATCTCATACCCAGCTGGGACGTCCACTTCAAGCAGATCGACCAAAGATCTTCGCGGCAACGGGATCCGAATCCCGTATCTGTGCCCCTTTACATAATCATAGCATTCGCATCATATTCACCCCCAGAGCGTAGCATTCCGTCTAATACGGAGCATTACGGCAAAAATCAAATGCATAGCATAATCATAAGTCATGTTGTGAATTGAACGCTTGTGACTAGTGACCATTCATCAGAATACAGACTACTTTCCCCGGAATCCCCATCAGAGTCCCAGCAAAAGCAGTTGCCCCACAAATCACAAACACCCGTGTATACACCTTTTTGGCACCCGTCCGTGTCATCCTTCCCCAAACAGGTCGCCTGGATATACTCAACAAACAAATCACCCGTACTACAGATACATCCTGACACCCGTCCGTGTCCTATCCCAGCAGAAAGCCAAAGACATCCTCTTTATACTCACATATACAGATATACACTTTCTTGACACCCGTCCGTGTCGTATCCCCAGCGCAGTCACCTGGATACTTGTTAATATTATACTTTTCTCTTTTGACACTCGTCCGTGTCACCCCCCCAGCAGATAAACATTCATCTATACAATACAATACTCACTACTCATGGTACGCTTATACAGATACTCGTCCGTATCTTGTATACGCCATCACTCATATCCCCACAGATTCGACAGCAGTCCTTGTTCTTTGGTACTCGTCCGTACCATCATCTCAGAATATTGCGTCTAATGTTTGTTTCTACATGATACTCGTCCGTATCATAGTCTTAAGGATGCTCGTCCACATCTTTAATCCATACACCGTGTCAAATTCTTGTGTCTTCCTGAATATGGACACTCGTCCGTGTCTATTATTCCCCAGAAGAATTCTTTCAGATGCAACACTCGTCCGTGTTCTTTGTTAACCAGTTGATACTCGTCCGTATCATCATCTCTGAACATGTGTCAGTTTGTTTCTACGTGATACTCGTCCGTATCATAGTCTTAAGGATGCTCGTCCGCATCTTTAATCTATACACAATACCAAACACTTATACCTTTTGTTTCTTGGATGTAAACGCTCGTCCGTGTTTACTACTCCCCAGTAGATCACCAACAAATTTTTCTTTTTATCTAACACTCGTCCTGTGTCATGATACCTCTGAGAGCAGCCGTACCCTGCTGAGTGGTCGTCCTCCACTTCTTGATGGTCGTCCTCCATCATGCTCATCCGATGGCCGTCCCCATCGTTGTTTTTAGCAGCCGTCCCCTGCTAGGTGGTCGTCCTCCACCTTTTGATGATCGTCCTTCATCACTTTATCCAATGGCCGTCCCCATTGTTGATTTTGGTTATCTGGCATTCGTCCTATGTCATGAGAAACCTCGAGAGCAGCCGTCCCCTGCTGAGTGGTCGTCCTCCACTTCTTGATGGTCGTCCTCCATCTTGCTCGTCCGATGGCCGTCCCCATCGTTATCCTTTTCTATCCGATGGCCGTCCCCATCGTTGATATTTTCGGCAGCCGTACCCTGCCAGGTGGTCGTCCTCCACCTTTGATGGCCGTCCCCATCATTTTTTTATACCCAACAGAGCAGCCGTCCCCTGCTAGGTGATCGTCCTTCACCTTTGATGGCCGTACCCCATCATCTGTTTATTTCATTTATTCTTTAACCCGATGGCCGTCCCCGTCGTGGTCCCTTTTCCTTTTTAGCCCGATGGCCGTCCCCATCGTTGGTTACTTTACCTTTATGAACTTGATGGCCGTCCCCGTCATGTTTCATTAATCCTCAGAAATTTCACAGTTTTATCGTGATGGCCGTCCCCATCATAATTTTATTTTCCACAGCTAGTCGGCCGTCCCCGTCTTAGCTTTACTGGTTTTTCCCCAGCTAGTCGGCCGTCCCCGTCTTAGCTTTACTTGTTTTTCCCCAGCTAGTCGGCCGTCCCCGTCTTAGCTTTACTTTTTATCCCCAGCATGTCGGCCGTCCCCGTCATCGCTTTATTTCATACACTTTACCAGCATGTCGGCCGTCCCCGTCATCGCTCTGCTTCACGTACCACTTTACCCAGCAGTCTTCCTCTGCTCGACGGTCGTCCTCCGTCGCCCATACTTTACAATATACTTTATTTCCTTTACAACCTATATCCCTTTTCTTCTTCATTCCGTGAGTGCAAGTTTTGGACTGTCTTTGGTATTCAACCACAAGTTATCTTGTTTGGCCTGTTAAGCCGTCGCTTACAACCTGCACAGCTAACTCATGTTTGAATAGGGGCAGCTGTAAACACCCCAAATTTGCCCTCACCCATTCACACCATGGCTTGTGATCATTCTCATATGCATAAGTACAATCATATCATCTCACATCTCATTTTTGATTCACTGGATAGTTTCTAAGGCATCTGCACCTAGGGTTTGTGATCTGAGCAATCCCAAAGCATCTTGAGCCATTCCAAAGGCCACCAATCAATTCAAAGGGGTCCATGTGTGTTCTTATATCATATTTCATCTCTTCAAAGTCAAAAATGCAGAGGAATCACAAGAACTAGGGTTTGAGTGGATGCAGAGCCAGGATGAACTGCACAGTTGACTGAAAATTAGGGTTTTGGTTTCAGAGGCCATAACTCCAAATTTTTTGGTCATTCTTGTTTCCATTGATCTCTATATGATATAGGGAGTATGCATATCAATTTTCATGAAGAAATTCCATGGGGAAGTCATCTGATCAAGAGTTGACTTTTCAGACAAGTCAGTGCAGAATCAGGGCATCTGAGGCCCCCAATGACCCAACCAATGGGTGATCTTCATCATTTTGAGTGTATATGGTCTTTATTTGATCATGGAAGAAGATTGAAGTTCATAGAAATCAAGAATTTAGGGTTTTTGCAAATGTTGACTTTTTGGGCATAGTTGACTTTTCAAGAATGCATCATTTTAGGTCATTTTTCAAGCCTTGATTCATGATCCAAAAATGCTTCAAATGGAAAAACTTTGGTCATGAAAGTTGTAGATCTCATCTTTCCCTTTTCAAAAAGTACAAGAACATGATCAAATTCATCTTGGATCAAAAGTTATGGTTTGTTAAAGTTGGCAAAAATCACTAAAATTCAAGTTATGCACCAAATGGAAATTTTGCAAAACCTTGAACCAATGCATTTTGTAACTTCTAATTGGCTTCAAACCATTACACAAACATTCCCTAAGTCCTAAAAATCAGAATTGGATCAAGTTTGCTCATGGTTTGGTTTGTGTAACAAGGCTTTTCTCATGAAAGTTCAAAAAGCAACAAGTTGCAAAAACTCATGATCACCTCCCACCAACTTGCAGCCTTGAGTACTGAGCTTTGCTAGACCTCTCTCTCCCCATGCTGCACCAGAACCAACCTTGTACTTGCCTAGACTTTGAGCCATGCCTCACTTACACAAAAGGTGGACTTTATGCAAAAGTAGACATCCCAATCACAGCAGGACATGTCACATCTCCCAGCCACTTGCAATTGTTTATACTATCCAAATGCTGGCCAAAACATGAGGAGGGCAAGGCTGAAACATACAAGAACACAACATTCACAAAATCACCTCACATTGCAAAAACTTTCGAATCTGCCTCCACAGCCAAGAAACACTCAAACTTTCTTCATCATCCAACTCAACACACTCCATAGGCCTCAAACCACCAAAGCTCAAGCCTGAAACAAGCCTGACCTGAGCTCCACCATTTCCCACTGTCCAAACCAGTTCCCTTCGAATCTCACTACACAGCCATCAAACACTTCATCTCTCTTCACCAGCAAATCAGGAACACTCAAAGGAGTCCAAACCACCCATTACACTGACCTAAAACAGCCTACACACCAAGTCCATTCTCTGCTATATCAGTTTGGTAACTCTTGAAATAGCTTGCTAAAGCTCATTTCAAGCCTGCCATTAGCACCAGGGGAGTCATTGGAGCTAGCTTGCATCAAGAAATTGCTCTGAAAGCCCAGAAACAGGAGTTGTCACCTCAGGTATGGCCATGAAACTTCTTTCTCAAAGCTTTGATCTTTTGTTGTAAAGTGAAAGTGCATGCCTTGGGGATCATAGTGATATGTTTAGAATCAAAAATGGTGGGAAAATGAGCATTTTACAGTTGTCTGAAAGTTTGACACCATTTTTGTTTTTGTTTCGATTCAAGCTTTTCTTGCCAGTAAAATGATGTTTGATCATGAATTCATGACCTAGGAAGTTAGAGGATCATTTAGGTGTGCTTGATTTGTAGAATAGGTGCTTGATTCGTGTTTTAGGGTTTTTGTGCAACCGGAGAAGATGACCGGAGCTTCTCTCCGGTCACCTGAAAATGCTTAGCCCTAATCCTGCAATTAAGTGAGGTTTAAATCTTGAGCGTTGGATCAGCTGACTGGCATTGACTTCGCGCGTGCACGTGTGGTCCAGATGAGCCCTTTTTGCCCTAATCATCATTAGCCTGATTAATCCACTTAATTAATTCATAAAACTTAATTAAAGCCAGAGTCAATCCAGACCATGCATCTGCGCGCCAAGTCAATGGTTCCCCTTCAACTTTAAATCTCCACCATCAGATCAGATTACTTTTCATTTATTTGCTTTTATTTTCATTTTCTTTGTATTTAAATTGCATAATTAATTTAAAATAGCAAAAAAATCTTAAAAATTATGAAACTTTTTCCTTAAAGTTTTAATAATTTTTATGACACAAAGATATTTTTATTTTATTTTTCATCATTAAAAAAGTATTTTAAATATTTAAAAGATTATTTTTAATTGATTAATGAGAATTAATTAATTAAAAATACTTTTAGGTATTTAAAAATTACAAAAAAAATTCATGAAATGTTCTAAGACATTTAGAAACATTGTCCAACCTTCAAACCAAATTTCTTTTTTGATCTTGATGCATTTTAAGAATTTTTCATTGAATTAAATCATTTTTTATGCATTATTTTGATCACATGTTTGAAAATTCATTTCTGCCTTTTGGTGAGGGTTGAGACATTGATTCTTCTTGCATTGTTTTGTGTTTAGCATGTAGTTTCTAGGGTAAAAAGGCCATGAATTGTTCTTGCATTTCCAAATTGTTTGGCATTTGTTTTGTTAAGAACCCTAAAAAACCCTAATAACTTGTAAAAATCATAACTTGAGTTTGGTTGAGAGTTGAGAGCTCCCCTTTGGGCAGTGGTTCATTATAGGTTTAGGGTTTCTTTGGATGCCATTTTCCATTTTTTGTCTTAGGGTCTTGTTTCTGTTTTTGGTTTGTGTTTGATGTTTGATCCATGAACCCTAATTTGGGCTTTCATTTGCATCCCTCTTGTATTTCCTTGCATAACATGACTTGTCTTTGCATTTTGTGCATTCTTATGATTCATTTGACATCTTAAGACATGTATAAAGCATCTTTGATCATTGCATTACATATTTGCCATGTCATTTGTCTTGTATGATTCATAACTTTTCATGCTTGTTCATGCTCCTTAGCTTGCATCATTTGCATTCATGATCTTGTATGAACATCCCCATTGTCTTGCCTCATGTTTGCAGCACTTCATAATATCATAATCATCATCAACATGCTTCTGGTTTTGCTTAGCATCATATCATTTCATCTCATCTTGCATTGCATTGCATTTCTTTCTAACATTTCAGGTGGTAAGTAAACTTGAGAAGTGAATTTGCCTTCACTTCTCATAACTTTTCTTTTCATCTCTCTTGCATCCATTGCTGCATTTCTATTTGTGTTTGAGATTGAGCTTGCTCATTCTTGTTCCTCCCACTTTCTTTCTTCAAGTGACTTGACTTCTTGAATGAAGCAAGTCACTTTGCTTCTCTTGATCCTGTTCATCTGCTTCCTGGTGGCTCCTCTGAAGATTGTTCTTGCAAACCTCACAAACCTTAGGATCATCCAAGCATGACAATAAATTAGGATTTTGATTAGTCTCCCCTCATAGTTTTTACCTTTGTGTCTCTCTTTGAGTCCTCTCTTCTCATCTCATAATCAGGGACCAAACCCTAAAGGCTTTAAGACTTTGTGATTAAGCTTATGCCTGCATCCTTCTCTTAGGATGGAGTGTATAACTTTAATCCTAAGTATTAAACCCTTAAGGTGTTTAAATCTCTTAATCAATTCATCTAATAAATATCAAGACATTACACTTGTAACTTGGGCCTTGCATTAGGGTTCTAATTCTTCCTTAAGTGGTTAAGAAGGACTAACCCTAGTGTTAATGGACAAGTCCCCCTCAAGTTGTCTTACAAACCATAAAAAACACTTCATCATCATACCATTAAATAAAATCCACTTAATCAAAGGCTTGTTTTGTCATGGGTTTAATCCCTAATCATGGATTAAGTTGAGGAGTTTTTCTCCACTTAAACATTCTCATCTATTATCCTTCTTTTAGGATGGTGTAATGAGTCTGTTTAATCCTTGATTATGGCTTAACCTCATTACTCAACACTAAACAAAAACACCAAAAACATCTAAATAATCACAAGTAGGTTAATGATCTTAATCCTACACCGAAGGTGATTAAGTGTGAGAATCTGACTTCACACTTAAGGTATTCTCATTACCCCTAATCAGAGGGAAGATGTGATGAGTTTACTAACCCATTGGTTTAGACTTAAGCTCATTATCTTATGACAAAATCCAAAAAGAAATAAAAGACTGAAAACTCAAAAACAAACAATAATCGTCTCCTCCGGGATTCTTTTCTCATCACCTTCACTCACAAGCGAGAACTTGCTTCTTCCGTCTAATGCAAGACAGTTAGCACTTGAGCCAGACAGGTCATACATTTGAGCATTGACAAGCAAGCAGTTCACCAGTCAATTCACCTTTCAGTCTCTTTGGGTCGAACTACGGTGTTCTGACTTCCTCATTGCACGAGAGGATACGTAGGCATAACTTAACGGTTATCGAACAAAAGTCTCTGTATATCCCCCCTCTTCTAGTTTCTCTTTAAGCCTCATTATCATGAGCAATTCATTCTCACTCTTACACTGACACTTCATTTTCACACTTCACTTCTTTTACACTGACACCTGTACATTCTTTTCCAGTTATTTTACACACAAATTGCACTGACACTACCCCTTTAAAACACAAATCTTTTAAGCGTGGATCCCGTCGAGTACGGCGGACAATCTGGGTGCTAATACCTTCCCAGGTTGTAACCAACCCCCTTTCTCAGTCTTTCTGGTTCGCAAACCGTCTTATCCATCTTTTTCTAGGCCTATGCAGCATTGCCTTTCCTCCGGGATAAAAATGCCTAGCTGGCGACTCTTTTCATCCTCCAGTGAGTTCACGGCTGTGTGCTCTCACTGTTCCCTTCGCCGACCGTTCGCGTTTGTACCCTATTTGACTTAGCTTCATCTAGCGGGAGCGACAGCAATGTGAGAAGTGAATCTCATCAAGTTTGAACCCAGTTATGACTCGTATGTCTTCAAGACGCTCCGCTCGCTCCGCCTCTTGAGAAAAAGTAAGTGAGCTGATCTTCAACCCCTAGGATAGCCTCAACTGTAGGTAGGTCATGGATCTCGCAGATCGCAGTCGTTCGTGTTAATCCCTCTTTTGCGTGGATCGCCCTTTCGGGTTTTTAATCCACCGGGATACCCTTTTTTGCCTGAGTTGTCCGATGTGGCTTTTCAACTCAGCGGGTGTACATTTTTTTTTCAAGATTTCCCTAACTTTTGCCCGAGCCTTTTATTCTGTTTTTGGCTCGCCGGGATGCCCATTTTTGCCTGGATTATTATTCTGTTTTTATCCAACGGGTCCTTTTTACACGAAGTATTTTCTTACTGCGTCTGCGTTGACAGGGGATTGGAAATCTTCTCCGTCCATGGTTGTCAGCATTAAGGCTCCGCCTGAGAAAACCTTTTTAACCACGAACGGTCCTTCATAGTTGGGTGTCCACTTGCCCCTGTGATCGTTGAGAGGAGGAAGAATCCTTTTCAGCACTAAATCTCCTGGCGTGTACCTCTGTGGTCGCACCTTCTTGTCAAAAGCTTGCTTCATTCGTCGCTGATACAACTGTCCATGGCATACAGCTGCTAGACGTTTCTCTTCAATGAGGCTCAATTGATTATATCTGGATCGGAGCCATTCAGCTTCATCTAGCTTGATGTCCATCATCAACCTCAATGAGGGGATTTCCACTTCGATTGGTAAGACTGCCTCCATACCATATACTAATGAGAATGGAATTGCCCCAGTTGAAGTGGTACTGATGTCCTGTAGCCGTGCAACGCGAATGGTAACATCTCGTGCCAGTATTTGTACGTCACGACCATCTTCTGCACAATTTTCTTGATGTTTTTATTAGCCGCCTCGACGGCGCCATTCATCTTCGGACGATATGGAGAAGAGTTGTGGTGTTCTATTTTGAAGTCTTGACACAAGTCAGCCATCATCTTGTTGTTGAGGTTAGAACCATTATCAGTAATGATCCTTTCAGGGACTCCATACCGGCAGATGATGTCCCGCTTAATAAATCGAGCAACCACTTGTTTAGTGACATTGGTGTAGGATGCCGCTTCAACCCACTTCGTGAAATAATCAATAGCAACTAGGATGAAGCGATGACCATTAGAAGCTGTTGGCTCAATATTTCCAATCATATCGATGCCCCACATAGCGAATGGCCATGGTGAAGACATGACACTCAACGGATTCGAAGGCACATGGACCTTATCGGCATAAATTTGACACTTATGGCATTTACGGGAGTATTTACAACAATCAGATTCCATGGTAATCCAATAGTATCCCGATCTCAATAATTTCTTGGCCATGGCATGTCCTCCAGCATGGGTACCAAAGGAGCCTTCGTGAACCTCCTACATTAACAGGTCTGCTTCGTGTCTATCCACGCATCTAAGCAGCACCATGTCAAAGTTCCGTTTGTACAGCACACCATCTTGATTCAAGAAGAAACCTCCTGCCAGTCTTCTAAGGGTTTTCTTATCCTTACTAGATGCCTCAGTCGGGTATTCCCGAGCCTTCAGGAATTGTTTGATGTCGTGGTACCAAGGCTTGTTATCTTCACCATCACCAACGGCAAAGACATAAGCGGGTCTTTCAAGCCGGGAGATCGAAATTCGAGGCACGAAATTCTCTCGACAAACTTTAATCATGGACGACAAAGTTGCGAGAGCATCGGCGAACTGGTTTTCGTCTCTAGGAACATAGCTCAGCTTGACCTTAGTAAAGAAAGTTAACAGCCTCCTGACATAATCTCTGTAAGGAATCAAACGAGCTTGATGAACTAGCCATTTGCCATTGACTTGATTTACCACCAAAGCAGAATCTCCGAAGATCTCAAGGTTCTTGACTCGCAATTCTATTGCCTCTTCGATCCCCATGATACAAGCTTCATACTCCGCCTCATTGTTAGTGCACTCGAAGTTCAACCGAGCGGCTAGAGGTGTGTGGACTCCTTCTGGTGAGATAATAACAGCACCTACTCCACTCCCATTCATGTTTACAGCCCCGTCAAACATCAACTTCCATCTGGATTTAGGGTCGGGCCCCTCCTCCGGAAGTGGTTCTTCATAGTCTTTAGACTTGAGGAACATGATGTCCTCATCCGGAAACTCAAACCTCATGGGTTGATAATCATCAATCGGCTGCTGGGCCAAGTATTCTGACAACACACTCCCCTTGATAGCTTTTTGTGAAGTGTATTGTATGTCATACTCCATGAGTATAATCTGCCAACGGGCCACTCTTCCTGTCAAAGCCGGCTTCTCAAAAATGTATTTCACAGGATCCATCTTGGAAATTAAGAGAGTAGTGTGTGTCAGCATGTACTGTCTTAGTCGGCGAGCAGCCCATGCCAAAGCGCAACAAGTTTTCTCGAGTAGTGAGTATCGCGTCTCACAATCGGTAAACTTTTTGCTAAGGTAATAAATGGCGTGCTCTTTTCGACCAGACTCGTCCTGCTGACCCAGCACACATCCCATCGATCCTTCAAGCACAGTAAGATACATAATCAGAGGTCTCCCTGGCACTGGAGGCATAAGAATTGGTGGTTCTAACAGGTACTCTTTGATTCGGTCAAAGGCTTGCTGACAGTCTTCGTTCCATTTAATGGCCTGATTCTTCCTCAGAAGCTTAAAGATGGGCTCGCACGTGGCCGTTAGGTGAGAAATAAACCGTGCAATGTAGTTTAGTCTCCCTAAGAAACCACGCACTTGCTTTTCAGTCTTTGGCTCAGGCATTTCTTGGATAGCTTTCACCTTGGCTGGATCAACCTCAATTCCTCGTTCACTAACAATGAAGTCGAGCAACTTGCCAGAACGAACCCCGAAAGTACACTTATTCGGATTTAACCTCAGTTTGAACTTCCGAAGCCTGTCAAACAATTTTGCTAGGTTAATCAAGTGCTCCTCCTCTGTCTGGGATTTTGCTATCATGTCATCAACATAAACCTCAATTTCATGATGGATCATGTCGTGAAACAACGTCACCATTGCCCGTTGATAGGTAGCTCCTGCATTCTTTAAACCAAATGGCATGACCTTGTAACAAAAGGTGCCCCAAGGAGTGATGAAAGTTGTCTTTTCCATGTCCTCGGGAGCCATCTTGATCTGATTATAGCCTGAGAATCCGTCCATGAAGGAGAACACAGAAAACTGAGCAGTATTATCGACAAGCACATCTATGTGAGGTAGAGGGAAGTCATCTTTGGGGCTAGCCCTATTCAAATCCCTGTAGTCCACACACATCCTGACTTTGCCATCTTTCTTGGGAACCGGCACAATGTTGGCAACCCACGGAGGATAACTGGTCACGGCCAAGAAGCCAGCATCAAACTGTTTTTGCACTTCTTCTTTTATTTTAATTGCCATGTCTGGACGCGTGCGCCTCAACTTCTGCTTTACCGGAGGACAACCTTCTCTGAGAGGTAGCTTGTGTACCACAATGTCAGTGTCTAAACCAGGCATATCTTGGTAGGACCATGCGAAGACGTCAACGTATTCTCGAAGCATAGCCATCAAACAAGTCTTGACAGATTCTTCTAATGCAGCTCCGATCTTGACTTCTTTCTTGTCTTCTTCAGTACCCAGGTTTATTACTTCGACATCTTCTTCGTGCGGCTGAATCATCTTCTCCTCTTGTTTAAGCAGTCTGGCCAATTCTTCGGGTAAATCGCAATCCTCTTCACCTTCCTCATCGGCTTGATAAATTGGATTGTCGAAGTCATACTCAGCCATAACAGGGTCGTCATTGATAAGATCCGGTGACGAGCACCTGCATGAATGATGATTCATGCAAGGCTTTAGCAACAACTTGAGAAAATGAGAAACATTTCCATTTTAAAACTTTTCTTTCTTTTTTGAAAAACAAAAGTAAAAAATGAAAGACAGAGAACAACATGAATGAATGTGAAACGTCAATTTTATTTATGATTGTGTTAATGAACAAATGAACCCTTACAAAGAGCCACTATGCCTCGGGCAAGACATAGTGCTTTAATACAGGAAAAATAGAAACAAAACATTATTACTCTTCGAAAGAGGTGACCGAAATAAGCCTTTCCGATGTCCAGTTGCTAAGCTGAGTTCCTGGAGCGGCAGGCCTGATCCATTCATCTAGGTCACAATCACTATCGACAATGTCATCCTGCACAGCACTGATGTTTTCGTAGTCTACCACTCCCGCACTTGTGAAAGTAACCGGGCTCTGACAACCTGTAGCACTTGTTTCAGACGAAGATCTTCCAGGGTGATAGCCAATCCCGAACATGTCTTTCTTCTCTGGCACTTCTACCGGACTGCCCCAGCCTTCTCGTATTCCAGATTCTACCAATTCAAGCGCTTGTTTATAAGAGGCTATGGAAACTCCTTTCTTCTATACTTCAGGAGAAGTTGCCACTGCGGATGCTTGCTCAGACTTCAAGGGCTCAAAAGCTTGACATGGGGTCTCAACTATTTCGCCATCCATTTCCACATATTTGAATGAGGCGAGATGACTAACAAAAATATCTTTTTCCCCACTGACAGTCACAATCTGACCCTCCCATACAAACTTTAGCTTCTGATGGAGTGTAGACGACACCGCACCTGCCGAATGTATCCAAGGTCTTCCGAGTAAACAACTATACGCAGGTTGGATATCCATCACGTAAAACGTGGTATTGAAGACTTGTGGACCTACCTTGATAGGCAACTCCACTTCTCCAAACACCGATCTTCTTGACCCATCAAATGCTCGAACTACTAGATCACTGGGTTTTAGAACCACTCCATCATAGTCCAACTTCATCAGCGCTTTCTTGGGCAAGACGTTCAAAGAGGATCCGGTATCTACCAACACGTGGGAGAGTACTGCACCTTTACATTCCAGAGAGATATGCAATGCCCGATTGTGAGCACGCCCATCAGAAGTCAAATCCAAGTCTGTGAAACCCAATCCATGACTGGAATTAACGCTGGACACCACCGTTTCTAACTGATTTACAGAAATATCCTGAGGCACGTATGCCTTGTTCAGAATATTCAGGAGAGCTTTTCTGTGAGAGTCGGAACACATGAGCAAGGACAAGATGGAGATCTTCGACGGCGTCTGCTGCAAATGGTCCACAATCTTATAGTCACTCTTCTTGATGATCCTCAGGAATTCTTCAGCTTCTTTATCAAAGGTGAGGTCTGGATCGGTTGATGGAGTTGGATCATTGACAACTACTGGTTGCTTCCCTCTGGCTCTAGCTTGGGCTTCGGCAGTATCTCTGGGTGGTATCACATTGTTTCTCAGTGCTTCAGGCGCAAACAACCTTCCACTTCGAGTAAAACCCCCTACTCCAACATTTTCTACTTGAGCTGGGGTTATACTAGTCGTGGCCAACTCTTGCTTCTGGCCGTTACAGTACACTTCACGACCATAATTCCAAGGAACAGCTCTGTCACTTTGGTACATTATGGGTCCAGCAGTGGTAATGGTTATTGGTGCCGCTCGGGCCCGTGAAGGAACTTGAGATGGATCATAAAAGATAGTTACTGTGGATACTTCACTTTCTTTTACGATCTTGTCAAACTGCAACACTCCTTCATCAATCATGCCTTGGATTCCGGCCTTCAATCGTTTGCAACCATTGGTAGCTTCAGTACATTCTGAACAATCCTCCTCGCATCCAGGGAAAATGCCTTTCTTCAGCAAGCAAACCTTGATAGCAACCAATGAAGTCTGCAAGTCATCTACATCATCCACCAAATTCAAGTTCTCCCCTTCACCAATTGCACCAACCGTGCCCCTGTGAGGAGGCATGGGATTTTGCAGCACATTAGGAGAGGGAGCGAAATTGATCGCTTTAGAATCCAACAAGTCCTGAACAACATGCTTCAATGCTTTACAATTCTCAGTACTATGGCTGGGAGCTCCAGAATGAAACTCGCATCTAGCATTTAAGTCATAACCTTCAGGAATTTGGCCTGGCTTCGGAGGTTGCAAGGTCCGGAGCTGAATCATTTGAAGCTGCAGGAGATTCTTCAAAAGTTGGGAGTAAGACATTGGTGGAGCTTCAATATGTCTATCCTTCGACCTCTGAGAGTAGTATGGACGAGGGGCTCTTGGCTGATACCCCTGTGAGCGTTGCGGCTGTGGAGGCTGGATCTGTTGTTGAACGGGTGGAGTTGATATAGTGACAGGGGCCACTTGCTGATAATACCCTCGGTTAATCATTCCCCTCTGTGCGTATACTGCACCTGTTTCTCCTTCCCTCCTTTTCACAAAGGGTTTC
Source organism: Lathyrus aphaca (assembly GCA_963966055.1). Taxonomy (NCBI): domain Eukaryota; kingdom Viridiplantae; phylum Streptophyta; class Magnoliopsida; order Fabales; family Fabaceae; genus Lathyrus; species Lathyrus aphaca. Next base: position 16,978,035 of record OZ014524.1, read on the forward strand.
TTGATACCAGACACCGAAGCGCCTCCATTCTGAATTTTCCCCTATTTGAGCCAGCTTTCGATTCTTTCTCCGGTCAAGATAATGTCCGAGAAACCACTTGAGGAACAACCAGCCAACCTTTCCATGAAATGCCCTGGGAGGGTATTCAGGAAAAGGTCGACCATCTTTCTCTCCAATAAAAGTGGTTGCACTCGGGCGGCTACCTCACGCCACCTCTGTGCATAGTCTTTGAAGCTCTCCGAACTCCTCTGTGTCAAGCTCTGAAGCTGAGTGCGGCTGGGTGTCATGTTAATGTTGTACTGATATTGTCTGAGGAAGGCCTCTCCCAAATCCTTCCAGCTTCTAATAGAGCTTCTCTCCAGCTTCATGTACCACTCCAAGGATCCTCCGGAAAGGCTATCCTGGAAATAGTACATCCATAGTTTCTCGTCTCGCGTGTGGGCCGCAATCTTTCGGTAGAAGGCCTGTAGGTGAGTTTTCGGGCAGGAGCTGCCGTTGTATTTATCGAATGCTGGTGGCCTGAACTTGTGTGGAATGACCACCCCAGGTACTAAACCCATGTCTGACACGTCAATCCCCAAAGTGTCTTTGCACTCAAGGGCCTTGACCTTCTCCGCAAGCACCAAGAAGTCATTAAGATTTCCATCACCGCCGAAACCCATATCGTTATTGAAGTACTGGAATTGGTCCTCCTGCCTATCGTGCACAGGAACATACGTAGCCATAGATGGATCTAGAACATGAGGTCCACCCTGACCGTTGTTGGTGTTGGGAGGAGCCCCTAGCCCGCCGGAAGTGGTTGCCTGAGCATTAGTATTAGGAGGAGTTAACCCTTGAATTGCATTTCTCAGCTCCTGCTGCCCCTGGGCCATCCCTTGCATCAGAGTCATAAATTCTGCCATCTTGGTACGGACTTCATTGAGTTCTGTCTGCATGGCGTCCATTGCTGTTCTTTGATTGCTGCGGGTCGCGTACCGATGAGGGATATCTTGTCGAAGGTACCGGGTCTTGGCGGCCCTCGCAATCTTTGCCTGTTGAACACAGATAAATTAAACATCCCGTAGAAAAACCTGCAAAGACAAAGACAAAATGCAAATGATGCGTATGCAATGCAATGTGTTCCTTTTATTCCCGAGTCTTTCCTATTTCTGGTCCTGGTATTAAGAAGATAAGAATTGGGAAGAAGACCCAAGTAATATTCAGACATAATGACGGCTGTGGAGAATCGGTGCTCATTATCCCGTGTCGGTGCGAATAACAAACAAGAAATCCAGAACAAATCAAATCATAAAAACTGGAGTTTGAAAATACAAAGTCCCCGAAGGGTGCCAATCACAACAAAAGTACATCACATATAGGGAATCCTACAACAAGCCTATGGGTAATCCGAGTACATGAAATTAAACCCTAGGGAACTCTATATATTTCAATCTCCAGCTAAGGCATTTGACGCTCTGGAATAGCTGAACCACATCTGGATGACCGGGCTCCTGGATGAGCTTCTGGATGAGGAGATCTCTCGTATCAGAAGAAGCGTGTAACTCCTCGATCTGCTGTAAGAATGCTGCCTCATTCTCCTTGCTTTGACTCGACTCGGCCTTCGACCTTTTCACATCAGCTTTCAACTTCAAGTCTTCAATTTCCTTTTGAGCTTCCTTCAGTGTCTGCTGGCTTTCTGCTAAGCGCTGGAGACGGTCCTTCTCTTGATGATACGCTTTCCTGAGGAGTTCTTTCTGCCCATCCAAAGAATCCTGAAGGCTTTTGATTTCCTGCTTGTGCTTGGCGTCTAACTCCTTTTGTTTCTTCAAATTTTCGTCCCATTTCTCCTGCCATAACGTAACAGCTTCGTTGGCTTCACTAAGATCTTTCTTTTCTCTTCGGCGCTGGGCAGTCTTGTGAGTCTCAGCTAAACCTTTCTTTCGGAAGTAGAGCTCTCTATCTTCAAAGTCCTTCTGCTTGAGACGGACTATTTCCTCGGCTTGTACAGCTCTATCTTCTAATCGGCGGTTCTGGATCATCAGCTTTTGACAAGAATTAAGAGCCTCTTGATTTTCAACCCTAAGTTGCTTAACCAAAGCTTCTAACTTCTGATATTCCTCCAAAGGTACCGAAGTCCTTGGTGCTACCTCTTTAGGGTAGAGAGGTGTCTCTCTAGAAAATGGTAGAAGATGAGTCTTCACACGATTCTCCAACCAGCTGGCGAAAGGATCATAGGTATTAGGATCTACTTTTCCAAAATCTTTCTTTCCTTTCATCACTCTAACTTCCCAAGCTTGGGATGCTAGCATGCTCATCTGGGAGTTTCCCTCTGCTGGAAAATATAAGGACTCATTTGCATCGTCGATCAAAGGTACGTCTCTTAAAGGATAGCCAAACTGTTTCCTGGACAAGATAGGATTGTAGCTAATCCCACCTTTCCTTCCCATCAAAGGCACATTTGGAAAGCTACCACAACTAACCAACATTTCTTTGCCCACCAAGTCTCTGTTGCATCCCCAAGCAATGTCAGCTGAGGTTAAGCCCATTAATCTTTTGGACCACTTCCAAGATTGTTTCAGATCCTGAAAGGGTCCTGATTTAGGGAGTTGCCTTACAAACCAATCAGCAAATATGGGAGCACAACAGTTTACATATCCCTTCCTCTTTTCATTTCTGTGGTGAACTCCATAATAAAAATCAGCTAGCAATGTAGGAACAGGATTTCTCTTGACGAAGATGGTGATGGCCTCCATGCTAATTAGCCTTTTCTCTCCTGGAAACAAACTGGTTCCATATACTATCATGGCTAACAGTGCTTTGAAGTCTGCCCACTTCTTTTCCGATGCTATGACATGTGCCTCTGCAACAAGAAAGTCCAAAGGGATCCCTTTACTTTGGCCAACCTCTAATCCCATCTTGAGTCTAAGCATACTCAAATGACAGGAAATAGTGATATCCTCATGAGAAGGGATCCTCTCTGAAACATAATAAGGTACACCCTCCTTAACAGGAACACTCAGCATGCTAGAAACCTCCTCTAATGTAGGTGCCAGGATGTAATCAGGAAAAACAAAGACCCTCAGCTGTGGATCATAGAACTGCAACAAAGAATGCAAGCTATCTTTCTGGTCGGCTGTGGGCTTGCTCACATAATTCAGTATTTTGCCATACTCTTTCCTGAAATCATCAAGGACTCGGTCACCCATCAAGCTAATCAAACCCTGAACACTCTCTGTCTCTGGCTGCGGGAAAGTATAATGAACGTTTCTCTTCCTCGGAATCTCCATGCTGAAGTAGCAAATATGACCAGGACCTAGGAAGTAATGAACCCTGAAAATAAAAAGAACACAAAATGATTAATGATGCTATGATGCTTATGCAAGACAAGGCATGTGATCAGTGAAGTGTCTGTGATGTGCCAATCATATAATCAGGTGTCGGTGCCAGGTCTCAAAATCCAGATATCACAATAATCATCTCTCTGATCCGGGGTCCATATCTTAAGAACAGAAATCTAGATCACAAAACTGAACCAAAGGCAAAGTGGGTATGCTGAAGGTATCAGGGTTCCTGCAAACCTGTAAACCCCTCCCAATCTCACGAGTGTGCTACTCGGGTCAAACATCATGGACTCTCGAGGCCGAATAGCAATAATACGTTCACCATTTCCGAGAAATGGCTCGTGACCAAATCAGGGAATCGGTTTGGCATTATATACAACTCAGGGAGGTCTCAGTCGAGTCCGGAAAGAACAAGCATCCCTCACAAGTCTCCAGCTTCAAGCACTGAGTCGAGAAACAATAGTACATTCATCCCGAAGGGTACAATACTATCTTCATACGATCAGTTTGCTTTAACTGAATTCCTATGAGAGAACCAGGCCATCCTATGCGAGTTCCCAGTGGGCCCTCGGATGCGAGTGGGTTTGCCAACAAATGTGGTCTGGCACTGTCATCACTGGAGAGGGATGTTTCCACAAAGGTTCTCAATGATCGGTCCCCTGACTGCACATAACTATCAAGGTAGCGCATCAACCCAGAAAGATTCCGGTATCAATACATTCCCGAGAAGGTCGCAAGTCAAGGTGTGGAACTCACTACTACCAACATAGCAAGATGCCATGAAGCCAAAGTGGAACCACTCTAAGTCCTAGGGTGCACTCGAGCCCCGGTTACGAGCTCATCTCACAGTAACCCCATCCCGCAGAAAAAATGAAAACCAGCACAGCCAGACAGTCCAGTATAATATGATGCATGGAAAATAAAATACTGAAAGCGGTAAATAAATGCAATAAAGTAAAGCTGTAAAGAACTGTAAATAAAAACAGTAAAGCTAAACTAAAGCACTCAGCAACAAACATATAAACACCCAAAGAAACAAAACCAAACAGGCGCTAGGATTGACTCTACAAGGGAAACCGGAAGAATCAAGTTAGTCCCCAGCAGAGTCGCCAGCTGTCGCTCCCGGGATTTTCATCCTAGTACAAACGCGAAAGTGGCGCGGAAAGGTTAGAGTCGCCAGCCAGACATTTTTATCCCGAATGAATGGGAAAGGTAATGTTGCACAAACCTGAGGAAGAAGGAAAGGAAAAAGCCTTGCGAACCAAAGATCTGAGTTCGGGAGTCGGTTACGACCTGGGAAGGTATTAGCACCCAGATCGTCCGTCGTACCCGACGGGATCCACGCTTGCTTGTTTGTTTCAAAGGGTGAGGAAAAATATAATTGCTGCTGAATAAAACCGCTAACTGGAATGAAATGAAATGAGAATGAAATAAGAAAAGAGAATGGAAAGAAAGGGGGAAATGTAGGGAAAATAAAGAATGTGCTCGAACGGGCCCTACCCCGATGCCTACGTACCTCATCGGGATAATGAGGATCAGAGTCGACGTAGTTCGCCTAACTAAGGCGGGAACTATTTGTTTGTGTTTTTTACAGCTGGAACTGCGTGTGTCTATGCTCAGGTGTTGCAGGCTCGTCTGGTACGAGTGCGTTTACCGTCTTGCATGCGTGACAAGTCGTCGCAAGTTCGCGTTGTGAGTGAATGAGATGAGAAGAGAAGTTCCCGCAGGATAGTCGCTTGTTATTTGTTTTTGATCTTTTAAGAGAAGTGTTTTGAATTTGGCACAAGGAAGTGAATTCAAACTCTTTTCCATGGAATGTACACTTGACTCTACATTCCAAGATGGAATAATAGAACAAGCATACCCAGTAAGGAGAATTTATCCAAGACTGGTTTCCTAGGATTAGGGTTTAAGTTCACTGGCTTGTTGAACTTTATTAAGTGTTTTTGTTGCTTTTGTGAAGAAGTGTCTTTTAAGTTTTTCTTTGTGAACAACTCCTTGATGAGACTTGTGCATCATGATAGACAAGCTTACACCACTCCAAGATGGAATGAATGCAAGTGCTTCATGGAATAAGGTTATACACAAGGAATCCTTTCATTTATTTGTTAAGTGTTTTTTTGGATTTTGTTTGAAGATAAGAAGAGAATGACTCAAATTGCAAAAAGGACAAACTCTAAAGGGGACTAAGACTCAATCCTAATTTTTGTTTATTTACAAGAGGGCCTAATGGTTTGTGAGGTTTCTAAGCCTAATTAAAAACTAGAAATTACTAGAATTCAACTTACTTCCTAATGAAGTTAAGTTGATTCTCAGAATAATGGGGAAGCCTATACAAGTTATAAAATCAAATGATAAGGCAAAACAATGAAATTGAATTAAGAAATAAACTTCTAAACAAAACCATTAAAGGCATGAACTAAAAAAATAGTCCTATTTTATTTATTCTAGTTCTAATGACAATGAAACTTTAAACCTAAGTACTAAATCAAAGTCAAACCTAATACTTTCATTCTAAAACTCAATTTAAACTAACCTAAGCCTATATTAGATTCTAGGATTAAATCTAGTCTAAACTATATTTTTTGTACTTTATTTTTTTATGGCCTAAACTAATGGGAATTACACATAACTAATCCTAAGAACTAATATTCTAAAAAATATCTAAATCTTCTGGAAAAATTATGAAAATTAAACTATAGGGACCTAATACTATCTATAATATTGTACTAAGAGGAATCCTAAAAAATCCTATTTTTACTATGCCTAGAAATTATTTGTTTTCAGCTAAGAGTTAACCACTAATTTCTAAAGATTACACCACTAAAACCTAAGATAAAAGGTCCTAAAAAATCCACTAAAAATATCCTAAGCACTATTATGAGTCCTCTAATCACAGTAAAAAAATGGGCTAAAAAAAGTTACTGGAAGTTATAAAAATAAAATGAACAAACTCAAGCACAATTAAAGGAAAACCAAATAAAGCTAATTAAAAGAAAAATCAGAATTAAATCGAAAAATAACCAAAATTCAGAAAACAAAAATGTCACAAATTTCTAAATTGAATTATTTAACTACTGAAATTTTTGTATAATTTTCTAATGATTTTTACTATTTTTATTTGATTTATTTCTAAACTATATTAAACTACAATTTAAACTCTAAAAAAAAAAAGAAGGGGGGGTCATTTAGAAATTTATTTAGTTATTCTTTTATGGGCTTTTAATACAGGGGGTGACAATAACAACAGGGCTAAGCCCATTTCGCAGAAACCAGGGGGGAGGTGCTGAAAGCATTATTTTCAGTTTATTTTTTCACATGGGCCTAAAAGGAGGGTGCACATAGCAATGGGGCTAAGCCCAAAACGCAAGAGTGAAGGGAGGTGCGAAAAGCTGTTTTTTTATGTTGTTTTCTATTATGGGCTCTAAAATAGGGGTGCGGAAAGCAGAGGAGGAAAGGCCCATTTTTCGTGAGAAGCTGGGAGGTGTAGTAAGCAGAATTTTTATGTTCATTTTGCTATGGGCCTAAAACGTGGGGGTTTGAACAGCAATAGGCTAAGCCCAATTCGCTGGAAATGGATTAGGATTGTTTACCAGGAATTAATGGATTTTTATGAATATTAAAAGGAATATTAATGGCTGATTAACATAATTTACCACTCTTAACTCCCAAATTAATACAAATATCTCATAAAATTAGGTCATAACAAACACACAAATCAGAACTAAAAAACACTTCGCCTTCATCTTCTCCCCAAGTACCTTTCTCCTTCACACGAACCCTAGCCACCGCCGCACTACTCTTGCCGCCGCGGATTCGCCCCCTTCCACATCACATCTCTCAACCTATGTAACAGCTTATCACTACCTAAAATCTCTTTCCCCTAATTCTAAAACCTAACCCTAAGCATCATGACCCTATCACCGGAAACCCAGGGTCCTCACAGCCATGGATTCGACCCCATCACCTCTTTCTCCTTTCGAAATCAAGAACCACATCCAACTCTCTATTCGCTCGAATCGAAGAAACAAAACTTCACAATCTCTAGTTCGAAGATGCGGATCGTACCTTGTATTTTCGACGGATGAAAACGCAAACGAAGTTTCAATGGCGAGCTTGAAGAACGAAGTTGCAGTTGAACGAAGGACGAGTCGACGAACAATCTGAGTAGGAATTGACGTTGCTGCTTTGTTCTGAGTTGATGAGAATTCGCGATGAGAGCGGTTGATGCTTCAGGTGTGTAGCTCCTTCCTATTATCGGCCAACTCTACAATTTTCTTCTTTGACCTCTTGTAAATCATGACTTTGTGGTGTTGAATCCATTATTGGCAAATCTTGTTTTTTTCTGGTGTGTGAATCAAATTTCAAGTTCTGCCCTTGTTTTGCAGGATTCAAGTCAGCTCGAAGATGAAGGACGTTTTGGCATACTCTTGTTGCTGCGTTTGTGATAACAGATATTGGTGATGGAGAATGGATAGAGAAAGAAGAGAAGTTTTGAAGAGTGTGGAAGAAATTCGGATTGAGATTGAAGAAGTTTTTGTATTGATGAAGGTTATGGAAGAAGAAGAAGATTGTGTTGATGGATGCTTGAAGAAGAATGGTTCAGGAGGATTATGGAAGAAGAATGGTGAGGTCAGAAGATTGTAGAAAGAGAAGGAAAATGGTGTGTGAGAGAGGTTGAATGAAGAAGTGGAAATCAGAAAAGAAAAATGGTTGAAGAAGAATGTTGGAGAAAAAGAATGGTGTGAGGTTCTGTGATGAGGAAGAATGGTGTTGGATTGAGAAAAATGTGGGGAAGAGAAATTGAAGAAGAGAAATTTGTGGGGAATGGTTGATTTATAGCAGATTTCCAATGAAGCTTCCAGAAGAAAAAATGGTTAGGCAAGTTTGTTATTTTCAGTTAGAAGTTAGTTTTGAGTTAGTTATCTTCTGTCATGAGTTTCTGTTATGAACTTGTTGTGCCACTGAAAATCCGTTTTGTAATACTTTCCTTCTTTTTTATTATTTTTCCTTTTTCCTGATTTTTTGCTGTGAAACTTTTCTGGTATTGTGTCTAATTCGGCCTGGTGTATGCTGGTTCCTGGATATTTTGCAGGTTGTTAAGGATGAAGAAGTTTGTGGTGTATAGCATCAGGTTGGTGATGGATACGCTGCTGATTGAAGCTACGGATTGAGGAAGATTATGACGCAGTGAAGATGATGTTGATGTGTGCAATGCAAAATTTTGCTGAAGATTCAAGAGAACTCTCCTCCGAATGTAACCGTATCTTTGGTTTGGAGCGATTAAGTTACAGTCTCTTTTTTTTTCATCCCTGATCTCCTTTTATTTTTCCTGCTATCTGTTTCTGCGTCTCTCGACCGACTCAACATGAAGTCGTTATTAATTCTCGAAAAATGAATCTTGTAGGTTTGTTCTTGAAGAAAATTGATGAATATTTGAAGTCTAAAGATATAATGGAGAATTCTTGAGAGAGGGTTTAGTAACCATTCTGTTATTTTTTGTAATAGAATTTGTTGGAAATTCCCTTAACTTATCTTGAATTTTCTGTTGTGATTTTGTAATTCGAAACTGAATTCTATTATTGTAACTGATTCCTTCTTGGAGTTAGCTTCTCTTTTTTTTCTATATGGATTCTGATAAGGAAAACAAAAACATCTCAACCCCCTCCAACTTCTATATTATTGATTACAATTGATTTCGATCCATTTCTCCAACCAACTTTGTCTGTTATTTATGTTTTATGTTATCCAGGATTCCAAAAACAACATCCCCTGTGCCACCAGCCACATCAAGATAATTCATTCCAGGAAAAGGATTCAATATGAAAACTAGCCTTCCTTTCCATAATCTATGCAATCCAACCCTCATTAGACCATTCAAGGTATCATAATTTGCAGCAACACTCGTAAACACGTCACCGACCATACGCGCCTTTTCTTCTTCGTTTACATGTTTGAAACCGAAACTGGTGGCATGAGAGTGCAATAGCCTGGAAGTGAAAGATAACGGTGGAAAAAGTTTATTCATGAACCTTTTAGTGACTATTCTCTAAAACATTAATTTGATTGTTGAAAATGTGGTCGAGGCTGGCAGAAGGGGTTACAAGTGATTAATTTTGAAACTCCAATAGAGATTATGGTTATTGAATTATAGAAAAGGATAAGGCTTGAGAAAATGAACATCGAATATTAAATATGAATTAAATTGAATTAAATTGAATCGAAAAAAAAATGGAAATGATATCTGAAGAGGACATCGAGGACTTTCAAATACGCTTGCGTTTGAAAGTGAATGATGCTTTCAAAATAAACTGAAACCACGCACTTTCACCCTTAATTCGAATTACATTATTTGAACCAAATTTTGATGAATCCCAAGACCCATGCTTCAAATCTTGTTCCTTGAATTTCCTGAGAATGCCACACACGAATGAATATCCTCACCAAATGAGCCTAGAAATTCGTCTGATAGAAATTCGTCTGATAACCATACACAGGATGTGGAACCCTAATTCCATATGGCCTTGCAATGAACTCTAGTGAAGTATAAACTACCAAACCATGGAATAGCCTGGTTCTTCAAAGAGTATTGATCCCCATGCCTCGGGGATACAATACAAATGCATGATTGTGAATATGACCTAATGGGAAGATGCAGATGAAATGCGAAGCGATAAGCCGGTTAGGGCAAAAAGAATGAGGGCAAATTTTGAGGTATTACGTGCGTTTGTTCAAGACGTACGTGGACTCTGCCCGTCATTTCAAGGGTCGTTGGTATGTGGTGAGACCGATCACCCGTGCCGCCCTTCATTCCCTTTACTATTATCAACGAGCATCAAACGGGGAGGAGACATTGATGTCGAAGATACCGCTGAGGTGGCAGCGCGATCATTTCGACCTCTCCACCGCCCACTATAGGGTCAAATTTGCGATGCTCGGCGTTGAGGATAGGCTCGCATACAAGAAGCTGGTTGATTACGTGCAGAGTTTCAATCTGGGGGTCTGGACGGATCGACCGGGCGTGCCCTATCTTGACGAGGCCGGAGTGCCAATCACTGAGACGCGCTTTATTAATACAAAGGCCTTGCTCGAGTGCAGGACCGAGGAGAAGGCTTTAGAATTATTGAGTAGGCAGATTTTTTCTTGATCTTTTATTTTTGTCTATGTTTTCGCTCGCTAATGTTTGTGTAATGTTTCGCAGGTGCCATGCCCAGTACGCGTGATCGGGTCCTGAAGCTGGCCAACCAGGTCGGTGCGTCTGACCGGGTGCCAAAAAAGAAAAAGAAGACTGTGGCCCGTGTTCAGGTGACCGCTGCTGATGCTGGGGTTGGGACTTCGAACACAGCAAGTCCGACACCTTCCTCTCCTCCTCGGGCGTCGACGATAAACATACCTGACAGCCCGCCTCAATCGGCCTCTCCTCTCCACAAACGGAAACGTCCGGCGGGGACTCTTTCGAGGTCATCCTTGGGAAGTGGGAGTCCGGGTGGACCGGGCAGCTATTTGTTACCTCCTTGCTATGTGGAGCGGTCGTTCTTCAAAGTCGAGGATGCGATTGCGGTGCCGGCTGTAACACGGTGGGAGAACTGACTTTAGTTATGTTGCGGATAGCAAGAGTCGCCACCGACTTTTATTTTATCCAAAGGAAAGGCATAAAAGAACAGGAAAGACCTTTTTAAAAGATTTTTGGGTCCGGGGGGTAGGTTATGTAAAGGGAAGGTGTTAGCACCCTTTACATCCATGATTATCCATGGGCTCTTAGTTACTTAGCTCACTTTGAATTGTTTTTGAAAATGTGAAGTGTGTGAATAGAAATTTTCATAAAAGTTTGATAATGATCCATGTGCGGATGCGTAAAAAAATTGAGTTTGAAAATAGTTGGAAATTCGTGAAGTGTTTGAAAAGTTTGAATAGTGAGCAAGTAACTATGAGGAACCTACCCTAAAGTTTAAGTCTTTCTGTTCTTTATCCTTTGAATGGTAAGACTATCCCTATTATTAAGGAATAGGTAGTCATTACCTTGGATGTTAGGGACAGGTGAGGGTCATCTGTTAATATAGGCAACTGTGGGGTGTATTAAGCATTTTGGAGGGACTGTCATCATTATTCGAAAGGGACAAGATCTTTATGAAGGCAACCATTTAAGGGACTTGATCTTTGATTATGAAGGGACTAGATGACTTTTCTTTTAAGGGACTTTTGCTTTATACACCCTACTTAACCCTTTTGAATAGGCAACAATGAGAGGTAACCCTAGAAAGTGAGATGGCGATCAAAGATCGACTTACGTGTGTGAGTGTTTAATTTTATATTTATCTTATAATTTAAATGATCTAAATTCAATTTTAAATACAAATAGTTTCCACTCCCTATTTACTAACCATGACATAAAAATAAATAATATAAATATTACAAAAAATTACATCCAGGAACAATTACAATAATAATAAAGCAATTTAAATAAATAGTAAAATAAAATAAATGAGCAATAATAAATAAATAATTATAATAGGGGTTAGTGAAAATAATAATAATAATCATAATTAAAAAATAAAGGGGTTAGTAAAAATAATAATAATAACAGTTTTAAATGGGATTAGCAATAAACATGATTAATAATAATAATAATAATAATAAGCAAAAAAGATTATAATAAACAAAAAAAATTTAATAGTTAAGAAAAAATTATAAACAATTATATCAATTATTATGGAATTTAAAATTATAAACAAATTAAATAAATTATGAACATATTATAAAAAAGTAAATTATAATGAAAATTAAATTAGCAATTTTTAAACATATAATAGAAATTATTTACATATATATTTAATTATAAACAATGATAGGATGTTTATTAAAAATTGGATTAATTATAATTATATTTACAAAAATTTAATTATTTTAAATAAGATTTAAACAAATTATAAAATATGATTAAGTTTTAAAATAAAAGAAATTTAGGGTTTTGTGAAAATTATTAAGATTAGAAGAGATTTTTTTTTTAAGAAAATAAATTAGTGTTTATAACTTAATATACAATATCAATAATATTAATTTAATAAATATATACATATTATAATCTAAATACATAATAATAAAAAAAACTAATTTTTGAATTAAGAAAAATAATTTTAGAGTTTAGAGAATATGGGATATATATATATATATATATGTTATTTATTTAATTATATGTATATACATGATTATTAATAATAAGAAAATAATTAAACAAAATCCATGAAACAAAATAAAATAGAAAAAAGAAACAAAAAACTTACCTGGCTGGGGTTTGAACCCAGCACCTTATGCTTGCCAACAACAGCACACACCACTAGGCTATCCATACGCAGGTGATAAAAGAATGAGACCAGTTGTTTTTAAGCCTTATCCTGGAAAATCACAAAAATAAGAAAAAAAACCAAAAGGCCTGGGGGATTCGAACCCAGGACCTTACACACAAACACACAAGTACATGACCATTCCAGCTAGATGAGCGAACCTGATAACAAACCAACTACAATTGATAATATATTATATTCAATGAATAAAAGAGAAAAACTCAAAAACATTGTCACAGCCAGGATTCGAACCCCAGCCATCCATCCATACACACGCCTGCGCAACCAACTGAGCTAGCTAGCCTTTGTGAAATAAAACAACAAGTAATTCATAATATTTTAAAACAGAAATTTAAATGTGAAATTCGCGCGCAGCTGGTCATCTTCTTCCTTGGATTACCTGCGAATTCTAATACAGTTTTTCCTGCGAATTTTCCTGGGTGTTCTTCCATGTTTATGCCCTGCGAAAATCAAACACCAATGAAACAGTACAAATTCATGCAATTGAAGATATCATTGAGTTCCTTATGACTCATACAATCTATCCACGTTGTTAGAATTCATTTATATTGCCTAAATCGTGAAACCCTAAAACTAAGCTTCAAACCCTAACAATGGCCGTTTGTGATTTAGGTCACGAAGCTCCAAGTTTTTTTGTCCAGAAAGCATCTATACATCATCACTAACACAAATATTCAATTAGATTTCATTGTTATGGCATAAATAGTTCAAATCGAAAAAACTTTAAAGATGAACAAGATGCATTCGGGTTATGCTATGTGAATGGTTTTGGATGCAACCAAGCATTGGTTTCCACTCAATGATGTCCAAGGATCATAGCTGTGTCCTCAAATTACCTTCTAATGACTTGTATGAATGAATCCGAATTTGAGTTTTTGCTTGAATTTTTGAAGTGTGAAACTTACCCTTGGAGGCTGCCAATTCGTGTCTTGTGCTAGGTTTGTGTCAAGTACTTATAGAATGATCAAATAAGGCTAAAAAATTAGGTCATTGTGTAGAAGATTTGATATAAAAAGATTCAAAAATATCATGCCTTAAAAATCAAATATCCTTGTATGAACACTTGCTATTTTAGGCCAATCCTCATGATTTCCTTTCCACTTCAATTCCAATCACATTTATGATTTTCTAGAAGCTTAATCCAATTTAAATCTTAGACTTTCATATTTTATTTTTATTTAAAATGATTTTTAATGAATTAAATCAAAATAAATAAAAATAAAATAATAAAAAATCTGATTTTTATTGACTTGGGTCGTGCATGAAGTCATAGTGTGGATTGGGTCATCATATGGCAAACCCATTTGGAAGAAATTGGTTTTAGACCTCCATTTTCCTCATAAACCATCCCAAAATTTCCCAACTTTGAAAGGGAACACATCCTTCAATTTTAATGCTATGAGGGTGTTCTTGGACATTTTGGAAAGATTAAAGAGTCCTCTAAACAACCCCACTGGTTTCATGTCCATATCATTTACCAATCTCAAGTTATGCCCTTTTGAAGTTGTTGACTTTTTGTTGACTTTCAAAAGGACCTATAATGTCTTAGCTCATACCTTCCAAATGAAGCATTTTTGGGATTGGCTTGTGAGACACAAAGTTGTATAGAATTCAATTTCCTTCAAAATGAGCTTTGTATGGAGACTTGGTGATGAAGCATGTGAAAGTTATGGCTGGTCAAAGTTCAGTTGACTTTTACTGAGGAAACCCTAATTTAGAAACTCCTGATTCTTGATGATCTGAAATATCCTTGATGAATCATGATCAACCCTTGATCAAATGATGAATTTTACTTCATATACTTGATGTTGGCAAAAAATCATGAAGTTTGACTTTGGTTTGACCACAGTTGACCTCAGTTTGACTTTTTAACTGCTTTGACTGATTTTGACTTATCTGATCATTTGACTGAGCAAACCTTTGAGAAAAGTCTTGAAACTTGTCATGGGGGTTCTTAAACACATATAAGATGTTATGAAGCTCACTTGAAGTCTTGGAAGTCCATTTAGCCTGATTAAAGTCAAAACCCTAGTTTTGGATGCACTGCTTAGGAGGTGCATTGTCTGAGGGAATTGTCAACTCTTCTGACCAATTGTGAACTTTGTGAACCTTGTGAACCATCATAAGATGTCTTGTGAACCTTGTGAACCTCATGGGAGGTCTTATGAACCTTGTGAATCTCATAAAGTGACTTGTAGACTTCATGAACCCCAATGAAAGGTTTTGTAAGCATTGTGAATCTTGTGAACCTTGTGAACCTCATAAAGTGACTTGTAGACTTCATGAACCTCATGAAAGGTCTTGTAAACATTGTGAAGCTTGTGAACCTTGTGAACCTTCTTAGCACACAAAGTCTTGTATTGTGAGGGCAAATTTTGGGGTGCAACAGCTGCCCCTGTTCAATTTTCTAAAACCTGAGGGGTTAGATTGGTATATTTGCCAGTCGTGACCTGGAAGGTTGAAGGGGATTGAACACAAAAGCCCAAAAATTTGCACTCACCAGTGCATAAAGTGATACAGATGGCTAGTTGAATATATTTGAGTGGGCTTAAAGATGCCACTTGGAGAAAAGTTCTTCATATACATTTCTTGGAGGATAAAGCAGTCCAAAATATGGAGGTATAATGATAGCTGTCAGGAGGATGAAGCAGTCCTGAGGTAATAATATGTTTTCAGGAGGATAAAGCAATCCTGAGGTATAAGAAGCTGTCAGGAGGATAAAGCAATCCTGAGGTGATGATGATAGCTATCAGGAGGATGAAGCAATCCTGAGGTAATAATATGATTTCAGGAGGATAAAGCAATCCTGAGGTACAAGAATCTGTCAGGAGGATAAAGCAATCCTGAGGGAATAATAAGCTTTCAGGAGGATAAAGCAATCCTGATGTAGTGATGATAACTTTCAGGAGGATAAAGCTATCCTGAGGTAATAGTATGCTTTCAGGAAGATAAAGCAGTCCTGAAGAGATAATAAGCTTTCAGGAGGATAAAGCAGTCCTGATGTAGTGATGCCTGATGTACTAGGAGTTTTCAGGAGGATATAGCAGCCCTGATGGATGATATGCTTTCAGGAGGATAAAGCAATCCTGTGGGATGATAACTTTCAGGAGGATAAAGCAATCCTGATAATCACAAGTCTGTTTTCTGGAGAATTAACCTGAAAACAAGGTAGCATTCTGTATGATAATATTAGTTCATGCATTATGTATGCATGTATGTTATGATGCACCTGAGTAATGTATTATGTATCTATGGATATGTATGTTATGGTATGATGTAAATGATGTATGTATGATATGACACTTCCAGAAGCGCTTGGATATCTTCGTATAACCACTGCTGGCCAGGGAAAATAAATCCCGATTCGTTGCTGAAGAATACGAGGAATTCATTCCCGTCTTGTTTGATAATAAGGCATATATAACCTCCCGTATGCTGGGGATAGCAAGGTATATATAACCTCCCGTCTGCTGGGGATAGCAAGGTATATATAACCTCCCGTCTGCTGGGGATAGCAAGATATATATAACCTCCCGTCTGCTGGGGATAGCAAGATATATATAACCTTTGTCTTCGTTTGATAGTAGGGTAGATATAACCTCCCATCTTCGTTCGTCGTACTCTTATTGGAAAGTAAATTCCCGAATATCCGCATGAGGATAAAAGAGATGGATATAAATTCCAGGGGAGATGTGACTTTATGAAGATGGATTTTTCCTATTGAGGGTTTGTAACTGTCTTGTAAAGATGAACCGGCGAAGCTTCGTTGAAATCCTTCCCTCTTTGTCCTTAGTAAATACTATTACTGCATTTTCATGCATTTCTGGTAAACATCAATCATATTCAAAAGCATACATACATTCAAACACAACCAATGGACGTTTCGCTTATGTAAATAGGGTAAAAGTAAATCTGGATTCAAAAATGGATTTTTATTTATATCAAAGAGTGACCCATA